>CM077007.1:133186171-135686171 GCA_039090855.1 Macrothele yani | reverse complement strand
TAACTTTTCAATTTTAACCATTATTACGCAATCCAACATTTTTTTGTCTACTGACGTCATTAATGTACAGCTCGCGGCATCTATTTTCTAGTCTCAACACCACCAAAGGAAAAGTTATAGATTTTTAATATATTTATGGTTAAGTTTTCGAAAATAATAAGTATACTAGGCTATAACATCAAGTTATTTTAATCAATGTTCAAATTTTCATCCTTCGGAAAACGCATTATTTATGAAGAAAATGGCTACAGAAGTTTTCCCATTGGAAATACAAGAAAAAATTTAGGTGGATCCACCTTAAAATGTCAACGTACGCACTATAACGGAAAGGCCGACCGCCGAGTTAAGGAGTTGCGAGATACTACCGTATGTTGTGCTCCTATAGCTTCGCATTCGGTGGCCTCTGCTGTGACGCTACGCAGTCAGTTATAATTCGGTAGCGTTTCCGCGGTCATGATATCGCTGTTCTTCTGCATTTTGTTATCGTTTGATTACCCTTGCATATCCATCATGTCACTGTCAAAATCAGAAAAGAAGAGAAAAGTAGACTTCGAATGTGGTGCTTTTAAGACAGAGTGGAGTGTGAATTATTTTGAAAAGAGTACAATATACGACGTTATTACCAGACTAAGCACTCGACACGATATTCACAACTCACAGGAAAGCAACGATCAGAAAAATTGGAAACTTCAAAACGGAACATTTCATCACAACGCGATTTATTCACGAAAATAAAAAAAAATTAAAATGAGGCTGCAACTAAAGTGAGTTTACGAGTAGCTCATTTGTTAGCCAAGGAAGGAAAGCCGTTCACTGATGGTGAGTTAATTAAATAATGTTTGATTGTAGCAAGAGAAGAAATCTGTTCAGGGAAAATGGATTGATTTAAATCTATCAGCCTTTCAGCGAGAACACTTGCTTCAAGAGTTGAGGACATTGGGAGCAACATCGACATCCAATTGAAAAACAAGGCAAATGATTTCGAATGGTTTTCCATGGCTCTTGATGAGTCGACAGACGCTACTGACACTGTTCAGTAGCTATCATAAAAAAACTGCAATCAATTTTGATGATAGAGTATTAGTTTTGAACCCCAATTTGGTGCTATCCCCCAAAAAATGCAATTCCATTCTTCTCATTAGTGGAGCTGTATTTCAAACAATTGTAGTTTTTTTTTTTAGTCTACTTATTTATTATTAAGTTACATTTTGTTCAGTAAATTTGTGAAAACGTATCTTTTTTGTTATTTAAGTAGGCCTACCTACTTCAATATAGCCCTACCATATATATATATATAGGCCTACCTAAAATAACAACAAAAATGTAGCACTGCCATATACACGGGCGGAAAGTGAAAAAGACACAACACCAAGAAGCAATTGGCGGACGATCATGAAATTCACATATGTAATGGGGTCGAGTTTACGTAGGTGTGATGTTAATTTCGGGACCAACCGGTGAGCGCTTACGCCACAGCACGGCATAATATGCAAATTATCGTCGGTGGTATTTAAGAAGTACGGCGAAGTGAATGTAATCAGTCGTCGGTGTACGGACACGTGCGAAGACCCTGAAGAAGCTGCAACGCCTGGACATGGAAGACATGTACGATTTCAGCAGTTATCGGACTTTGAGCGAGGTCGTCTTGTCGGACTCCACGAGGCCGGGTGGTCGTATCGGCGTATTGCGGAGCGAATTGGACGGGAAGTATCGGTGGTGGTATGATGGTGGCGTAGATGGTCCAAGGAACATTCCCACACGAGAAGACGTGGAACCGGGAGTCACAGACGGACTGATGAGCGGGCCGATCGACGCATAAAAAGAGCGGCGTTGTCAAGCAGAACATCCACTGCGACGCAAATTGGAGCTGCCGTTGCACCTGAGGTGACTGCGAACAATCCGCAACCGTCTACTGGATGCAGGACTACGTGCACGTGTGCCTCTGGCATGTGTACCTCTGACTCCAGCCCACTGTCAGGAACGGTTGCAGTGGTGTCGCCAACGTCTGCACTGGAGAACACAATGGCGATCTGTCGTGTTCAGCGATGAAAGCAGATTCTGCTTAGGAGCCTCCGATGGCCGCATGCATGTTCGCAGACGCACGGAGGAGCGTTTCCACCCTTCTCGCATCCGCCAGTGACAAACAGGGCCTACACCTGGTCTCCTGGTGTGGGGAGCGATCAGCTATCACTCCCGTACACAACTAGTGTTTGTACTGGGTACGTTAAACAGCACCTCCTACGTCAACAACATCATTCATCCCGTTGTTGTGTCATTTGTAAGGCCGTTCCATTGTGGTGTTTTCCAGCATGATAACGCACGCCCACACACGGCATGTGCAACGCAACAGGCACTTCGTGGTGTGAGACAACTTCCATGGCCTGCACGTTCACCGGATTTATGGGACAACGACTTATGCGGTCTCCACGGCCAGCCACGTACATCCCCGATTTACGCGTCCAGGTTGAGGATGCTTGAAACTCAATACCCCAAACTTACATCCAACATCTGTACGACAGACTCCATGCCAGAATTGCACAGTGTGACGCAGTTCATGGCGGTTCAACCTCGTACTAACCATGATACATGGAAATGTTATTTTTCAGTTTACCAGCAAATACAGCTGTATTTTGCCATAATGTTTTGATCTCGTTATCCTCTGTATTCCGTTATTATGCTGTATAAATTTCGTTGGTATCAGACGTCTCCTTCTTGGTGTCCTTTTTTCACTTTCCGCCAGTGTACATATATATAGGCCTACCTACTTAAATAAAAAGAAAAACAAACTACATAAATATCCTCGAGTTTGCATCTTATCCCGCAGAGAATAAAATATTTAGTATTTGGCCCCTTCCAAAAAAAATTTGCCGACCCCTGCACAAGACCAAGAGGTCAGATGACGTAGCAAGCATGCGCCGTGGTATTGAGACTAATCAGCGGATCGGTCTATATGATTATATAGGGGAATCATTTATGTAGTTAATGAATTAATAAGGTCTTCTGCAGTTGTCATAGTTCTTTTAAAAGTTTATTTTAAAAGGAACCATGTCCTCTACAGTTGTCATAGTTCTTTTGAATAGTGTTCGCCAAGGTAGTGAGATAATCCGGAGTAAATCCTCGTTGCAGCATATCGGGGAGTTATTAAATATTTGCAGACTTTCTGCAAATAGAGTTGAGTTTCTAATTTGATGACTAGATATAATGCGGGATTCATCCCATAAGGGTACATGCATTCCCCGTTTTAATAAACGTGAAAGAGCTGTTGAGTCAGAAAAGGTTCTTTCATTGTATTTGTGTTCGAGCAAACGAACATCTAAAGTTCGCATTGTGGAACCGATATAAATTCAGTCTATGCCCACATCATCCACAGCTTTTAAAGCAATTCTATATACTCCATGTCTGTTATCATTCGGGACCGGATCCACGCCCTTCCTTACAACAGACAATAGGTTAGTGGTTTTTGTGCCAAATTCTAAATTATATTTCTTGCAAATGTTCCTTAGAGTATTCGAAATGCTTGGGCTGTAGTCAAGGGTACCAATATATTTTCGTGGAGTCGGCGCATGCTTGCTACCTCATCTGACCTCTTGGTCTTGTGAATATAAAAGTGCAGCATTAGTTCATGAAAACTTTCAGGAGGCAGCAGAAGGCCAAGTGGTCAACGTTCGTGGCTGCCATGCAGAAACCTCGGGTTCGATCCCAGGCAGGCACGAACGCTCGAACCACTAAAGATCCGCCGTGTGTCGGATGGGCACCGTCGCTCCACGGGTACTGTCCCCCGGTAATAAATAAGGGCGTCTTCCTCCCCTTTCTATCTCGCTTCCGTATCACTTTCCTAACGGGATCTCGAGCCCAAATCTCCTAGCTTCCTATTTCTAAGGGTTGTTTAAGAACTGGAGTCAGACACTCCCTTCCTAAAATCCTCTGCATATGATCTGATCTGATCTGAAAACTTTTAGGGAGTTTTTATATCATAGGATGTTAAACATCGTCTGATGATGTGCCAGCTGCTGGCACGAAAGATCTCATGCGCTGTTTTAATCGATATTTATACTTTTAAATATAATTTCATAGTTAAATTAAAGTGTCTTTCATCGTTCATTTGATTCACGACTTTTACTCACGACTATGATCTTAGCACGAATTATCACAATTTGCAGAGATAATCATTTCTCGAAATATAATTGTTTCCTTGTGTCTTTGTGTATGAGATTCCTCTTTTTACACAAAGACTGAAAATCCTGTACTATTTTTTCACTTAACGCATTCTTTCTAAAATAATAATATTTGTATCGCAAATTTGCGGCGAAAGTCTTATAAAACGCAAAAACCGTTATCACGAGCAGCGACATAATTTCAAATGTTTCCCCAGTAATTACCAAAGATCGTAAAGATACGCTAGTCAAATAATAATTAACTCTTACTATGAAAACAAGAAAAATCTTATTCTTAATTACGAACTTTTTATCATTTCTGTTTTCCTTCAAATTCACGATCGTTTGACTTGCTGCTTGTGTTTGAAACATTTCCTTCTACAATTCAATTTTATTTTTCAAAATTATTTATCAGTCATTATGAACAGTACCTTCCGTTTTTTACTTCACGATTGGGCATCCATTCGTTTCATTATAATTTGATTTTAAATTTTAATTCTACATACTGTCTATTTCTTTTAATGACATCCCCATTTTTTATTGCGATCACTTAATTACACAGGGCTCATTATTTCTGGAATGAGACATTTGTTTTCTCATTCCACATTTGCCGAAGCTAAGGAAATTCGATGCTTCCCTGACTGTTTTTATATATTGGTACAATATTTTTTTTTTTTTTTAGTAATGACGTTTCGTATTTCTCGAAGGTTGTAAGCTTTAAAAATATCAATCTGTGGAGCAAAAAACCGACTGAACTGCATTCCTTCTGCTTTTCATATACGTTGTGGGCAACAACAAAATAAAAAAAGTCTCCAATAACTCGGTTCATACTGCGGAAAGATTGAGACAACATTTTTATTTTACCTTCGTCTACTTTAACAAAGGAATACAAGCATCCGTGCTTATACCTTTGATATTTCACAAAAAACAATCAAACCAAGCTCCCTGTACGAGATATACACTATATTGACAAAAGTCACCGGACATCCTTTCAAAAGCAAATGAACGGATCCGATGCGCTGTTAAGATGCATCGTACAGCTGCAAACGGTATAACAACAAGCCGGCAGCAGATCGCAATCATATCGCATTGTAAGGTTGAGTGAAAATGTCGCGGCGGGAGAGAACTGATTTTGAGAAAGGAAAGATTGTTGGGTGTTATATTAGTGGGTTGTCCATAAGAGAAACCGAGAGGCACTTAAACATACCCAAGTCAACTGTTTTGGATGTACTGAATAAGTGGAAGACACATGGCGTGCCTGAAGCAGCAAAACGTACAGGCAGACCAAAGAAAATCAGTGCTAGAGGACGTCGAAGCCTCAGGAGAGTCGTTAGAACTAATCGACGGAGTAATGCACTAGACCTCAGTGTACAGGTGAGTAACAATGCTGGAACCTCGGTATGTACACGGACCATTCGCAGAGAACTTTATTCCATGGGTTACCCTGGTCGTGCGGCTGCTCATAAGCCTTTCATCTCCACTCGGAATGCTACTCGCCGTTTAGCATGGTGTAAAGAGCATTTATAGTGGACCGTTGATGAATGGAGACGGGTCCTATGGACAAATAAATCCAGATACACGATCAATCAGTCTAATGGCCGTGTGTGGGTATGGCGGCAGCAGGGGGAACGCCATTTACCACAGTGCACTGTTCCTACGGTCACGTTTGGAGCTGGCAGTGTACTCGTCTGGGGGTGTTTTTCGTGGTATGGTCCCAGCCCATTGGTTGACGTGAACAAACCTGTTAACCAGCACGTCTACCTCAATATTCTGAACAATTGTGCACCACGAACTCTATGGCAATACTATGGACCGAGCCTTGTTGTTACCAGCAGAATAATGCATCGAGCCATAAAGCAAGGACTGTTCCGTCGTGGTTTGACGAGAATTCCGTATTGTGTGTGGACTGTCCAGCACAGAGCCCTGATCTTAATCCCATAGAGCACCAATAGGATGAATTAGAGCGCCGCATAAGAAGTTTGGAACCAAGGCCTACTACTAAGCAACTGTTAGCGGCATCATTATGTACTGAATCAAATCGCATACCTATTTGCTGTGTTCCAAAACCTTGTCGAAAGCATGTCCCGAAGGGTCAGTTCATGCACCAACACCGTGATAATGTATGTCAATAAGTGCTATGTTGTGTTTCTCTTCTAGATGTCCGCTGATTTTTGTCAATATAGTGTGCATACTAAGAAAAATTTGGGGATGCGCATTAAGATCTCTTATTTCTAAATTCTTAAAGAAAGTCTGTCACCATTTTAGCGATTTCTGCGTAATGGCCTTCATTCCGAACATACATAACGTCACTAACAATGTGGCTTGAAAGCGCATTCTCGATGCCGCACGGGATAGGATTATCCTTTATGAAGTCGCCAAATAATGAGCTCAGGCAATTCAAAATTTGAATTTCTAGAAGAGTGGCTGAAATTACATTCACACGAATCGTTAATACAGAACAAAATATTAGAAAATCGTTTGAAACACTGCTTTTTGTAACAAACTGAAGCGAGTGCTCTTGATAAATTATCAATAATTTTTTACGCCACATGTAATCCTGGCAAGTAAGTAACTAGAAAGTAAACCAAAATTAACAAATCTGCGGGTACAACAAGGAATTCTCAGCATACTTACACCGAGTGATCACTGAATTCTGACGATCTACCAACAATACTTCGTAGTTTCTCCTTTCACCCTCAGGACAGCAGCTGCCCGACGGTGCATATATTTAATAAAATGCCGAAAGCAGTTCGAAGGTATACATCGAACCAAGCTGTGTATAATGCTGTCTTTAATGTAGGTATGGATGTGATTGGTGTATTCAGACACATGTATGCCGTTCCATATTGTCCCACAAGTGCTCAGTGGAATTGGTATGGCTAAGTTCGGATGTTGGAAGTCTTAACTGTGAACTGCGTTCCTCACACCATTCTTACATAATACTGGACCTGTGGCTTGGCGCATTGTTATATTGGAAGACAATGTCGCCATTCGGGAAAACATGCAACACTGCTGGGTGTACAGAGTCGGTAAGCAATTCACCTTGCCGACTCTGGTGGTGAATTGCTGTTTAAGTTGGTCGTCATCTGACGGAAAAAAAATAGAGGTCGTCATCTGACTGCCCAGTAGGGCACCTGTAATACGTTGTTTCACATGCATTAGGGGGTCCAAAGTCCTGCCAGATAAACATGCCCTAATGCATACAACCGCGTCTACCGGCATGCACTGTGGAGACCACGCACGTTGGATCGAAGGTGTCATGTTGTTTGCGCCAAATACCTACACGACCATCCACGGAGTGGAGTAAAAAACGCAACTCGTCAGCATACTTTTTTTCACTCACATGACGACCAACTTGCATGATCTTTGCGCCAGGAGAGTCTTTTGCGCCGATGAACCATTGTTTAGAGAGGATGTAGTCGTGGTCGTTTGCTGTTTATAGCATATACGTGCAAGCGTGTGACGCATGGGCATGACAGATAGTGTTCCAGATTAACCTTTCCTGTATTTGGTAGTCAACTGTTGAACAGTACTGCGCCTCTTAGCCTATAAGACTCGTCGGACCCGGCGCTCACTTCTCACATCAACCTTTCGCTGTCCTGCGCAGTTTTGCCACCGGTTCGTTGTTGGACCATTTTCACGTCAGTCCTGATACACTTTAACTACGGCGGGTTGAGAACAACACACCAATTCAGCCACTTGGAAAATCGAGACACCCGCTCTTCGAGCACCCGTAATCTATCTTTTCACAAAGTCTGGTAAATCCTTCCGATTACGCATCACGCTCCAAATTTTGCTGCTGCTTCACTCACACCTTATATATGCTAAGTCTGTCGACTAATTTTGCCCCCTCGGAAATTACGTAGTCAAGGGCGCTACATCCACTTTTGATAGGGGTGGTAACAAGTCATTGATCACACTAGTTCTATATAAATGTACATAAAAACCAAGTGAAGTTCCTCCAGTTTTCTTCTGAAAATTTTATTTATGAAAGCCATGTACACGGTCCACCCCTCAATCTGATCGCGCTCTTTGGATTTAACTGTTATAATTAATATATAGCCAGTGCCGTTAGTGCCCACCAGATGGAGACGTCTAAGTAGCTGAGCCCATCTAACGGATTTATAATGTCACATGCTGTCAGAAAAACGCACATAGCTCCGTGGATTGTTGGACACCGTGGTTGTAAAGCTAACGCGCTCGGCCAGATATCGAGAGATCCGTGGATCGAATTCCCCGGCGGCGGCAGAATAACAATTTTTCGGTTGCTGTTCGTTGCTAAACGTGGAAAGAGCGATGGCTTTGTTTATACGTAGCTGCTATCCACTGTTTCCTCAGATTAAACCGCAAACATTTCGTAATCTGCTGCTGCTTCCGCGTTTACACGTTTTGGTTCAGTAATAGTGTAGAAGTCGACCAACACGTTTATGAACCTCTATCTTCTGCTCACCTGATAACGCAATACAGCTTCGTACCAAATGCACGTCATTAGCCTCGTGTGACGGTTCCACGCTATCACAGCATCCAGTCGAACCTTGGGGCACATTTTGCACAGCTCAAGATTATGTGTAACTCGAAACGGGAAGAGCTTTTTTACTCTCCCTGGTATGCTGCTGAGGTAACAAGTCGCTACTACATGATCCAGAGGATCGCATGTGAAATTAAGGTGCTGCTGTAGTTCAGTGTTAGCATTTCGTTGTCTTCAAATAGCACTGCTTCCTCCGGTAGTGTTCAGCAACGAAATTATAGAATTAATGTCTTATAAACTTAACAAGACATTAATTCGATAGAATATGAGCACTACTCAAAATGTTGTAAAAGCTTTCCCTCGCTACACGAAGGAGATATCAAAGGTTCTTGAGCGACTTCCTAATGTTTCTCCGTAGTTGATCCAACAGAAATTGACGAGCCCGCAGCTATATAAATTAAATTATACACATATAAATAGATCAATTCACATAAATGCTAGTTCATTTTTAGATACACCTGTCTTCACTACATAAATCGCTCTCTTCAACACGTAAGGCCCAACATTACCACACACGTCAACGCGGTGTGTGGTACAACTTAGGCAGATCGGTTCATCGAGCATCATTTAGCATCCACCTGAGGGATCAGAATGGGCAAAAGAAGGGATATGAGCAACTTTGGACGTGGGATAACAATCGCAGCCAGACGTGCAGGCCCGATCACATCCCAAACGGCAGTTCTCCTGCGCTTTATAAGTACACTCGTTGCAAGGATTTCCACGTCAATAGCGCAACATGTAAAAATCTTCCCGCAATCTGGGAACCTATGGACGAAAACAGTTGGGGTGTATCACAAGGGTCGAAAAAGACTGACAACCATACAGACAGACTACATCCCGTCAAACTTCTTCAGAATTCAAAACTATATGCTTTGAGTGTCATTTCCGAGGGCACCACGTGTTGGATCATGTGGCGAATTGGTCTACAAACGCCAATGACCTTACCCGCCAGACTCCTTCGACCTCTCTGTTCCACCAGCTGCTTCACCCATAGGGTCCCCGATTTCTGGAAATGTTATGCGTGTAGCACCATTCATTATGCGCATACCCGTTAGAGAAATGCTCGAACCGGCCTACTAAGCGCCAACTATCAGGCTAAGTTCAAAATCGCTTAGTTCACTCACTCCTTTCTCCATTTTGATCCTCAACTGAACGCTAACTGATGATCAACAAGCTGGTCTGCTTGGTTTACACCAGACACTCCTTACATGCTGTCTTACTGTTGGAGTGATCCTTTTAGATGTCGAGGGAAAATGTACCTAATGAACTGGCATGTCAGTGTACAATATATGGGGGGCTATAAAGTAAGTATCCTTAGGCCAAGGCCACACAAGCGATAATTACTGCTGGATTTCTGCTACATTTGTAGCGCAAGAAATACACTCAAAGGCCTGCTACAGAAGTGGCCAAACACAGCAGTAAATGATGCCAATGAGGTTAGTCAAGTGCGACATCAAGGTCATGTCGCAGAAGAACTGACCCCGACCCATTTTACTCGCTTCATTTGTAGCAAGAAAGCTTGCCACACATAGCGACAGTAGGGAGTGGTGTGCTTGGTTTGGATATTAACCACGATGGATTTTTTTGTTGACAGTGAACAGATAATAATTGAAGTTCAAAATTATGATGTGTTGTTCGATTCGAAATACGAAAACTACAGAAATAAGAGCAAGAAAACTGATGCGTGGATGAAGGTTACAGCAGCTGCGGTTGACGGCCAGTAGAAGGAGATATCCAGTGTCACCGTCAATTGTAACTAACGTTGAATCAGATGTTGGTTCAGAGTCGGCGTTATCTTTCTTTCAATTGTGAATGGTACAAAACATTTCTTTATGTATTTATATCGTCAACACTTCATATTGTACAGCAATATTCAAGACTATGGAATATTTCAAAAAACGATGGGAAGAAGTATAATGGATTTTGGTTTTGTTCTTTTATATATGTGTAGCTCGTACACTCACTTTGACATGTATTCCCTTTTTACTTTGAGTACGCATTAAAAAACATTGAAATATACTTACCATAATGTAACTGCTAATTTTTCTTCCACGTACATACATTGCCGCATAACAGTATCAGATTTTTTAGCACGTCTTTTGTAAAAAAAGATCGTGCGTATGTTATCGGTTTGTCAGTCAGTCCGTTTGTACCCACGATATCTGTCCGATTTGAAAAATTCTTTTTGCATTGGGAAGCTTGAAATATTAGAATGATGATCCTTTATTTCGTTTTTTTTTACGATCTACAATTTCGCCGCTAGAGGGCGTAAATGCAGATGATGTCGAATTCATTCAAAAATACGTTTTGTTCCACATATTTGCTTCTAAACTTCCGATTGAAAAACTTATTTTATCTTTCGATTCCACGTATGTTGAAGAGTATTTTAGATATAGTTACTTTTTCAAATTACGCAAAGATGTCCCGCTAGGGGAGTAAATGTAAATTACATTTTTCCCGATAACTCTTCTTCTAAAGCTCCGAGGCCGCCCCGGTGGCGCACTGGTCTAAGGCGTTGGCCTCTGATCATTCGTCCGAAGGGGTCCGGGTTCAAACCCCGGTGAGGCATGGATGTTGTGTTTGTCTTACGGCACTGGCTCTCTCCCTTCCCTGGAACCAGTGACCCTAAATTAGGGACGGGCGACTGCTTATAGCCCATTGAGTTGCTCACAGTGGTCGTTAATCCTCCAATCAAAAAAAAAAATAAAAAAAAAGCTCCGATTTGAAAATTTTTTCTTCAGCGAATACATCTCCTGATGAAAAATGTTTTGCACATAATTTTAAATTTTTGACAAAGTATACTTTATCCACCAGGGGACGTAAGTGTTAATTTTTGATTCTGGTGTATTTGCCATAAAATCTGAGCTTCTAAAATCTCGATTTGAAAATTTCTTTCGTGGACTGATGCCACTCACATCGATAAACCTTTTCGGAATATTTCCTCCTTAAAATATTCCACAGTTTCCCCGCCAGGGGGCGTAGAGATATATCTGATCAATATCTCTACTTCTAGGAGTCCGATTTGAAAAATTCCTTCTTTGTTGGATATTGTTTCTAGTGTGACATGTTTTTCATATAATTACAAAAATTTCAAGTCATTTATAAACTTTCCGCAAGGGGGCGTAAAGGTAAATTGCTTTCACACTATATCTCTGTTTCTAAATTTCCGATTTGAAAAATTCTTTCTGCACCGGATACAGCTCCTGATGGGAAATCCTTTGCAGGTAATTTATAACTTTTGTAAAAAATGGTTTTCCCATCAGGTGGCGTAAGTCTCAATTTTTGTTTCTGATGTATTTGCAGCAAAATATGAGCTCCTAAAATCTCGATTGAAAAAAACGTCGTTTGTTGACCGATACTACTCATGTCGACTAACCTTTTAGGAACATTTTCTTCTTGAAATAATGCATCGTTTCTACGCCAGGGGCGTAGTTGTATATTTTATTTTTGTCAATAGCTCTACTTCTAGGAGTCCGATTTGAAAAATTCCTCCTTTGTTGGATAGTGTTTCCGATGAAAAATGTTTTTCCTATAAATTCAAAACTTTCACGTAAATCATAGACTTTCCGCTAGGGGGCACAAAGGTAAATTGCGTTTTCTGAGTTATTTCTTCTCCTAAAACTCCGATTTGAAAAGTTCTTCCTGTATCGCATACAAGACCGGATGGAAAATATGTTTCACATAATTTCTAATGTTTGGTAAAGAATGGTTTGGCCACCAGGGGGTATAAGTGTTGATATCTGCTTCTGATGTAATTGTAGCAAAATCTGGGATCCTGAAAACTCGACTACATTTTTTTTCTTGGACCGATACCGCTCATATGGATAAACCTTTTGAGAATACTTTCTTCTTAAAATAATGTATGAATTTCCCACCAGGGGACGTAATGTCACATCTTATTTTTGACGATATTTGTGTTTCTAATAGTCCAATTAAAAAAAAAATATTCTGTGTTGGAGAGCGTTTCCGGTGCGAAATGTTCCTTATATAAATTCATGTTTTTTTTAACGCACAAGTTTGCAACCAGAGGGCGTGAGCTCACGATTCCGTTTACAGCAATATCTGAGGGATTAAAAACACGATTGAAAAACTTCTTTCTTCCGTCAGATACTATTGTTTTCCGTACCGGTTTCATTGACTTTGAATAGCTTAGATAAATTTAATTTGCGTCAGAACGGATTCAAAAGAAATGCTTATCACACCCGAAAATTCGGTGTCATCTTTCTTGTTAAGGCTATCACTCACAACGGAGAGAAGAAAGTCAAAAAAGCTTTATGGACATTCTATAACATTCAAAAAACTTATTTGGGAACTGTCGAAATTTTCTGTGAAGAAGTGCAAACTTTCCATTGTGCAATATTTCACTGATAATAAGATGAATCCACCACTTCCTATGATATGTTCGCCGACGTCGACGACGAATTATTATTAAGCATAATAATAACAATTGAACAGCTTTTTTTTTATTTTTACGCTGGAGCTTCATGTTTTATCACACTACCATCATCACCCTATTGCTCACGTGGCCCGGCAGCCCTTGTGATAGAGCAACATTTACGACTACAGTCTGGCCATTCATTTGCGACTTTTGTAGCCGCTTCATTTACTGGAGAAATCCCGCAGTAATTATCGCTCGTGTGGCCTTAGCGTTACCTCTCGGGTCTCTAAAAAAGCGAGAAATAGAGATATCGCAACGAAACCTGGTAACTGAGGACCTAGCAAAACGATTTAGCTAAAAACAATAATTTGATATTGCGCCCCTAGGCGAACAGAGGCGCTGCAGGTTCAAGAAAAGAAAGGACACGAGCTGAAATCCACTGGCTTTTCACAGCACAAACATTTCATGACAAAATATGCTCAATATTATGTCCATCAAAAAGAAATCGCTTGTAACGCACAGCAGAAGTATCACTGCGGAAATCCGAGGAAAGAAAACAACAATGTTTGGACATTATCGTGTTCATGCAAGACGGTGTACTTTCATGTGTCGGTCGGTAGGTGAAGGAACTGCTCAGCGGAAACATTCGGCAATGAACGCATCATTTCTCGAGGGTGTCCGCAGTCCTGTCCAGCCCACTTACCGGACCTTACTGTTTGTGGTTTCTAGAGAGGCCACTGGTTCAAGAGAGTGGAGAGGACTACTGCCATAAGACAAAGATGCCACCTAGGCCTTATCCAGAACTCGAACCTGGGCCAGCTCGGA
Organism: Macrothele yani; assembly: GCA_039090855.1. Classification (NCBI taxonomy): domain Eukaryota; kingdom Metazoa; phylum Arthropoda; class Arachnida; order Araneae; family Macrothelidae; genus Macrothele; species Macrothele yani. The sequence goes on along the minus strand of CM077007.1, from coordinate 135,672,286 downwards.
TGAACAGTCAGAGACCATCGCGTAGATAACAGTGCAGCTGGGTCATGAAACTATTAGGTAGAGTAACGCTGTATTATTCTATGGGCTCTTTATACAGAAATAATATGATAGGGTACCTAAAGGGGAATGTCAGTGGCATTTTTCGCTGACAGCGTGTGCAAGAAGAGTTTCTGTGGATCTCATACATGTGTATCAGACACTGTACGGTGGCAAACGATAGGACGACTAGAAAGAGACCTGTCTCAGAACCAGGTCGCAAGGACTTAAATATCCACCCGAGAATGTTTTCACTGCTATGGTAGCAATTCATCAGCACCGGTGTGGTGTCACATAGGGCTGGCTAAGGTCGTCCAAAAAGTACGTCACCTCATGAGGACCGCTATGTCGCTTTAACCGCACGGCTTCACAAGTCCTACACAGCTCGGCAATCGTCTTTGAAAGTCTCCGCTGCCACTAGGACTACGGTATCAAAGCAAACGATATATCGAAGGCTTTATGCAATTGGACTCTATGCCAGGAAACCTGCGGGCCGCCCCGGTGGCGCAGTGGTCTAAGGCGCTGGACTCTGATCATTCTTTCGCAAGGGGTCCGGGTTCGAATCCCGGTGAGGCATGGATGTTGTGTTTGTCTTACCGCACTGGCTCTCTCCCTTCCCTGGAACCAGTGACCTTAAATTAGGGACGGGCGACTGCTTATAGCCCATTGAGTTGCTCACGGTGGTCGTTAAACCTCCAGTCAAAAAAAAAAAAAAACCTGCTGTTTGTGTCTCGTTAAGCGCATCGCACAGGTGATGATATAGTATAGAAGCTCAATACAATTGGCCTTTATGCAAAGAGACCCATGGTTTGTGTCCCGCTAACCGTATCTGACAGAAGACGATATATAGAAGTTTAAGGCAACTGGCCTTTATATGCCAGGAGGTCCATGGTTTGTGTCCCGCTAACCGCATCTCACAGGAGACGATATATAGAAGCTTAAGGAAATTGGCCTTTTTGCCAGGTGGCCCATAGTTTGTGTTCCACTAACCGCGTCTCACAGAAGACAATATATAGAAGCTTAAGGAAATTGGCCTTTTTGCCATTAGACCCATAGTTTTTGTTCCACTAACCGCATATCACAGAAGACAATATATAGAAGCTTAAGAAAATTGGCCTTCACGCCAGGAGGCCCTGGGTTTGTGACCCGCTAACAGCATCTCACAGGAGAAGATATATAGAAGTTTAAGGCAACTGGCCTTTATTGCCAGGTGGCCCATGGTTTGTGTCCCGATAACCGCATCTAACAAGAGACGATATACATTCACGGACAATGAAATTTGCGAACCAAGAAGAAAGCATCGCACTGAACTGAAATTTTATGGACGTAATGATACAGATGATTGATACTATCACATGATGGCAAAAACAGATCTTCAGGACAATTACAGAGGGATCTGTGGCACGCAGTCTGGCAATCTTCAACAGCGCGTCGCACCTCATCGTGTGGCGATACATGATGCAATACAATCCGGCATAGAGGCGAACAGACGCCTGATGCTGCCCAGCGGCAGGCTGGCCCACACGTGTTGGACGGTGTGTTCCAAATCCCGGACACTGCGGCACGGCGGCAGCCAACGTTTCAACTGATTCTACATATGCTCGATAAGGGACATGTCAGGGGAGCGGGCAGGTTATGGAAGTGTCTGGACATGACGTAGGCAGTCCTGGGCAATACTAGACGTGTGCGTGCGGGCATTACCATGCTGGTGTAGCGCACCTGAAATCCCAGCCTGGAATGGGAGCATATGTGGCAGTAGGATCTCATCCACATACCGCTGGGCCGTCAATGATCCACTTACTACTACTAGAGCTGATGGGTTATCGTAGGCAATGGCTCCCCGGACCATTATGCCTGCAGTGGGGTATGTGGGGCGCTGGATAGCGAGTTTGGGACTGTGCCGTTGACCCGGGAACCTCCACACCCGGGCACGATGATCATCTGTCCCAAAACCGAAGCGGCACTCATCGCTAAACACCACACGTCGCCAGTCTATAGCGTTTCGCGTCACTCTGGCCTGGCACCACTGCACCCGGACCAGCGATGTTCCGGTGTTAATGGCACCACACGTAAGGGGCTCTGGGATCGCAGATTCGCTTCCGCGAGGCATCGAGAAATCGTTCGTGGGCACACAGCAGCCGCTACATCTACAAGTATAGTGAACAGAGTCCCCGTGGGATCCGTTCGTGCCTGGCGCACGATCCGTCGATCCTTTCCACCGGTGAACCTCCTGGTCCGTCCGGAGCCGCTCCGCCGTGTGGCAGTGCTATCACATGTCCACTGCTCCCAACACAGTCGGACGATATAGTCAGACGATTCACGTGGCTGGCTATACGGCGCGCCGACCACCTTGCGGTTTTTAGCCCGATGATCATGCCTCTTTCAAAGTCCGTAAGTTGCGTAAATCTACGTCTCTGGCGTCTACCCGGCATTTTTGTCACTCTGTGCTCTTGCTTGCGTCGGCTGTTGCTTTTCGCCTTCATGAGGCATAAACTACACGCCGGTTTATAAAGCTGCTGTTTTGTTTTCCAGCGCTACCACAGGGTGTGCGGTCACGCGCACTCTCACCAATCGTGGATCATTTGCATACCAGCAGGCACTCTAGCTATTAGCAAAGTTTCGCGGTTGTAGCATATTTTCTTTTAGGTGCGCAAATTTCATTGAACGTGAGTATATGAATGCTTAAAGCAATTGGCGTTTATGCCAGGAGCCCCGTGGATTTTGTCCCGCTAACCATATCCGACAGGAAACCTCGCTTGAACTGGTACAGGAGACATCGTTCCTGGAGCCCAGAAGATTGGGCTGGTCTTCCTTTTAGCGACAAGCCGAAATTCATTGTCCAAAGGATTCTGCTCGGCATTTTATCTGGAGGGAAAAGGCAACCCGTAATTATCATGCAAACGTCTGCGAACGAGACTCCTTCGGACGCGGGATCTGCTCCCGTGGGATGACACTATGTCAACGGCCGCACACCATTCCATGTGTTTGGAGAGGGCAATGTGAATTGCGAGCGCTATAGGAACGAGATCCTAGATCCCAATGTCGGTATTTTTCAGGAAGCCGTAGGCCCTGAAATCCTTTTAAATGATGATAACGGTCGCCTGCACAGCTTGTTGGTGATATTCTGCAGAGAGAGGACATTCTGCTTTGGAGCTGGCTAGCCAGAAGTCTGGAACTGAACCCTATAGAGAAAGTCTGGCTTGCTCTGGACGACACGTAGCCGCTGGTTAACTCCCTCCTAATACCCTCCCCGAGCTACGCACAGCCCTCATCGAGGAATGGAATTCTTTGGCCTCAGAGTTCATCAACAACCTGGTGATGAGTACGTAACGTCGTTGTGTCTCCGGAACTGAACCCTATAGAACAGGTCTGGGATGATCTGGGGAGACACGTAGTAGCTAGTAACTCCTCCCAGAACCATTCCCGAACTACGCAACGCCCTCATCGAGGAACGGAATTCTTTGGCCCCAGAGTTCATCAACAACCTAGTGATGAGTACGTATCGTCTAGTGAGAGTTGTCTGTCCGTATGAGGTGATCACATTCAAGACATTTTTCGGCTATATTTCTACATCTCACTTTGGTGATAGTTGCCAATGTGATCTTGTTTACGCAGAATGTGTATATATTTGTCTGTTATAAATTATTTATTACTCTTCTGACTTTGCCTCTTTACATGCCAAACGTCTCTACTATTACGTGTTTTCCTTTTTATCCATGCGAATACCTCCAGACTTTAATTTTGGTCACCAGTGTATATGCATGAGTTTTTGAAGTAGTTTTAATTTTAAACGTTTCGTGTATGAAAGTAAAATTGATTTCAAAGTTCGCAGATGTCTGAAACGATAATTACTTGTAAAGGAATATGTACCCCAGATGGCATTTTGATTCTCAATACGTCATGAAAGTCTTGATAATTTAAGTCGTATCGGGATTTCCCCAAACATGTTAATAAAATAAATATGTCAATTGAGTATTGGTGCTTGTTTCCAATCTTGTCCACACGTCGTTTGACTGAAATTCCTAGCAAACGATGCCACAGAAACAAAAATTAGACGTTTGAGAAATCCAGTATTTAAGTTGACAAATTATTTGTTTATCTTTCTGCGCCACGCAATAACGCCTTTTTGCATGAATGCATGACATCGTGCACAGGAATATTTAAACAATACAGATAAACCAAAAATGCGATACATATTGTTGATTTCCATCTCTGAAATTCTGGTGAAAAAAAAAGAGCACTTCAACAATTTGAACGCGGTGACTTCACTAGACAATAAATGAACAGGCGCAAATGTGATCAGTCATTCGAAAAAATGCGGTCATGTTAGTTGAGCATGGGATACCGTGGTAGAAAACACAGCATTAGTTGAAGAATTGATTCCAAATGCGTGACAACTCGAGAGAGACGCTATCATTGCAAGCCTCGTTGCTGGTCAAGATTTCCAAGGTTTCGGGAATGGCGGCAGTAGATTTGGGTCTGGAGTATGAAGCTAATTTCTTTATATCATTCTACATAGGATCCGCAGAACGTGAACTTGACCTCTCTAGATAGGGCAGTGGTTACTTTACCGTCTTTTGAATCTCTTTTATATTCGTTGATTCTAATTCCAAACGAACGTTTGGTCGTTCCGATGTAGTAACGCCTGGAGCCGTCCGGATATTGTAGTGAGATGGCATAAAACCCTGTCTCATTGAGAAGAGGGGGCTTGTCAATATTTCAGTTAAGCATCACATAGGGGGCTTCTATATTTCCCTTAAGCATCGTTTGGAAATAGAATCAACGAACATAAAAGAGAAATAAAAGACGGTAAAAATAACCACTGCCTTATCAAGAGAAGCCAAGTCCGCTGATCCTATATGAAATGATATAAAGAAATTAGCTTCATACTCCACACCCAAATCTACTGCCATTCACGAAACTTTGGAAATCTTGACCAGCAGCGAGGTTTGCAATGATAGCGTCGTCGCCCAGGTGGCGCAATGGTCTAAACAATGGCTTGTGATTATTCGTCCGAGATGGGTTCGGGTTCGAAACCCGGTGAGGCATGGATGGTGTGTTTGTCTTACGGCACTGGCTCTCTCCCTTCCCTTGAGTCGGTGACCCGAAATTAGGGATGGGCGACCGCTTATAGCCCACTGCGTTGATCACGGTGGTCGTTAAACCTCCAATTTAAAAAAAAAAAAAAAGGAGAGAGAGAATGATAGCGTCTCTCTCGAGTTGCCACGCATTTGGAATCAGTTCTACGAATAATGATCCGTTTTCTACCACGGTACCGCGTGCCCAACCAACGTGACCTCGTTTCTTCGAATGACTGATCGCATTTGCGCATGTTCATTTATTGTGTAGTCACGTCACCGCTTTCAAATTGTTGAAGTGTTCTATTATCCATTTTGCAGTTAGCTGTCTACTTTCCTTGAAAAAGCCATCTGGTCGATGGGCAAAATTTTGGAAACTTTGATTTATATTCTACGTCAAGGAATTTAGATTACTAGTACTATTTTAAGTGTGATTGGTGTACAGTTCCTTCTTATTAATTGAGTTTTGTATTACTGGTAAAGAATATTTACCTCAACTCCAAGATGCTTAATGTTTGATTTATCAGTCGCATGCATATACGGATAGATTCAAAATTCAGTTTGTAAAATGACCATGTGATATAAAAGTAAATGTTATCTGTGAGACAAAAGCAATGCCTTATGAAATTTAGAAAAGAAAATGTCCATGATAAAACGTAAAGCACTGTATCCGTGCTACATCTTTCATTAAAAAAATGTACGATATTTATCAAAATTACGCGTTATTGAACCCTTCACAAAATTTGCTTTATTTGGTTTCCACATGAAGAAAATTTGTGAAAGCTGCAATATCAGTTAGCTTACGTTAGGAACACGCACATTTTATTAGGTGTACACATATGTTTTACAGCGTCTTCAGACAATGCAACATATAATTTGAGAGAAAACAACAATACCTTTTGGAATCAAAATATGCGTCGCCATTATCTACCACCTTCCGCCATCGGTCGGGCAGCTGACGGATTCCAGCCATGAAGAATACTTCGTCCTGCGAAGCGATGAAGGCGTCAACCCATTTTTGCACTTCGTCGCCTGTCCGGAACGGTACAGCAGACAAATCCTGTTGCATCGATCGGAACAAATGATAGTATGAAGGGGTTATATGTCAAGACTATACGCCGAGTGCTCCAAAACTTCATATCCATGCGTCAATAACGTTTCCTTGACTGATTTCGAAACATGCGGCCTAGCGTTGTCATGCAGTAGTTTCACAGGACACAATCTTTTGCCTGTGAGTGGACGTTTCAGACAGATTTCCTGCTTCAGTCAATGCATTTGTTGCTTGTAGAGATCAGCAATAACAGTTTCATCCTATTCCAGTAGTTCATAATAGAGCACACCTTTCATATCCTACCAGATACACAGCAGAACTTTCTTGGAGTGAATATTGTGGTGTCGAAGTCGTTGCTTCACCTGGATCTACCTAGTGTTTTTTTGCGTCTGGGATTGTCGTATCATATCCACGTTTCATCACCCATAACTATTTTCCACAGAAATACTTATTCAACAGAGTCAAACACTTCATGACACCATTATCCTTGTTGCTCCGGCTTAGGTCATGTGGAGCACATTTTCCCTTCCTTCTGAATCTTTCCGGTTGCGTGTAAACGATTGGAAATGGTTTGTTGAGTTACCCTCAGTGGTTCAGCCAGTTCTTCTTGCGTTTGAGACGAATCTTCGTCCAGCGATGCTTGCAGTTCCTCATGTGGAACATTCTGCGGGGTGACGCTACGTTCTCGATCGCTAACGTTAAAACCACCTGCTTTAAACCGTCTAAACCAAAACTCACACGTGCTTTTCAATACAATATTCTCGCCCAGAACAGAACAGATCGATGCACATGCTTTTGCAGCACTTTTTCCTTGATGAAATGCGTAACGAATGCAGTGTGGGATAAATGCAGTATCGCTTGACATCTTTCACCTACCGATGTGCAAATGAGTTTGACTGTTGGGGAAACTTCTGTGTCACATTTTATACTCTGAACCAGTTACGATTACATGATAACAACGCGGGAGAGTGTGGGATATGGAAATTAGCGGTATACGTCCCACAAAAAACGCTTTAAAATTTATTTTTACACCTATTATACATTCGGAACGATAACGAAGCTACACGTGATAACAATGTCACGTGCTGCAACTATAAATTGTAGCACATTTGTCCTTCGTACGTGATCAGTAAACTTTTTTTCCAATTGAAGGTTTAAACCCCTTTAACCGGCTGGAACGAATTAACTCGGGGTTAAGAAAATGGGCTTAAATCAGCTAGCACAGATATATTCACTGTCTAAGAAGTAGACCGAAAGCGGTTGAAACGGGTTAACTTGCTCATAAGGAAGATTTGCTTCCCCCTTTAGATATGTCATTCAAAGTGGTCATTTAGAGAGTTGATTGGCACTAAACATTTCTGACTGATAACCCTTAAAAAGGGCTGTAACAATGACGAGAACATAAGAAAGGAGAGAGAAGATGTTTGAGTCACTTGTTACTATCCAGTGGTATGATGCCCCGGTCAAGGCTTGGGATATAGAGCAGAGAATAAAGAACTTTAAACGCGTCACCAAGAAAGGACTGGTGGGATACCAACACAAAGGACTATTCACCAAGTAGTAGTTGGATGAATATCACTATAGACTAGTGGGATGCTTATCAACAGTGACAGGTTCACGGTCAGTGTTGACCAGGTGACAGGGGAAAAGAAATTGCTGAACGGCAGTTTTCGTAAAACAGGAACGCTAGGTGAATTATTCTGTCTGGTAAGCGTGGAGAGTTTGGGGCAACATTTAGTTCAGATTCATCGGCCGATTAAGGGGACCACTCCTGTAAAAATAAAAATTTCATGTAAATTTTTTTTTCTTTTTGTTTTTCTACAGTTTGCTGAATCGAATGGTATACGACACTTGAGCAAAGCAGAGGAAAAGGAGTATGAAGCGCGAGGTTTCTAGTCACAGTTCTTCTTCGTTTTTTGCCTCCCCTGAAAAGTTGTGGTTTTGTACATTTAGGAACATTTTTCTCATAAACCACTGAAGAAAATGGCTTGAAATATTTTTTATACCTTACTGTATATATCAACAACCAGTAGAACTAGAATAATGACTAAATAATGTACTCAATTAAAATAATAACTACAATTGCTAATGAAAAAGTCAGCAAAATCGACAGCAATTTTGATTAAATAATACAAAATTAATTAATTGACCGATTGCGATAATTCTAGTTCAGGTGTTGTATAATATCCTTAGAACAATGCATGCCAAGTTTGCAATTGATAGGCCAAGTCTATCGTGAGAAATATGTACCTAAGTACATCGAGACCTCCCATAAGGTTAACATGCAAAGCCTAAAAAGGGACTGGTCTCCTTAAAACGTTAACAACCACCGTAAGCAACTCAGTGGGCTATAAGCAGTCGCCTGTTCCAAATTTATGGCCAGTGTTTCCAGGGAATGGAGAGAGCCAGCACACAAGATCCATGCCTAACCGGGATTCGAACCCGGACCCATCTCGGACGAATGAGAAGCCATCGCTTTGTCCACTAAGCCACCGGGGCGGCGTGATCAGTAAATGTTTGCCAGTAATGGGGAAACGCAACCGACTTATTCCAATTTCACTGCGGGCAGATACTGTAGTTGGGGTTAGGAGGGTAGGTGCCAGTTTTTCGGGAACAGCCACACTTGTTGGCTGCTTACTGAATGCTAGGACGTCATGAACCATGCCCAGACATCCATCAGTAGTCACTCAACGGTACAACAGCGGTGCAGTTCAACCTATTTCCACATGCATTATTGCTTCGCCAAAGGTTCCGTAGCCGGAGAGTAACGAATGTACCCATGATGACGGCCAGACATTGCAAACAACGCCTCGCTCGGGCCAAAGAATGTCTGCAATGGACCCTAGGCAGATGGAAGAAGGTCGTCTGGAATGATCAGCCTAGTTTCCTGCTGCAAAATGCTGATGGACTGATTCACATATGGCGTAAATGACATGGAACATTATCCTCAGGTTGCACAGCTGGAGTTCAACCTGTCGGAGGAGGCGGTGTTCTAGTCTGAGTAGCTTTTTCTGATCAGCCCTGGATTCATTGATTATCATCCCACAAACATTGAATGGTGCACGCTACAGAGACCTATTAGCGGACCTTCTCCATCCATACTTGCAGGAGTTTTACCGCGACCACAGTCTCATCTTTCAGTAGGACAATGCACCGTGTTATAGGGCTCGTATAACTACTGAGTGGTTGGAGGAACACGACAACGAAATCGTCATATTGCCTGGGTCCCCAAACTCCTCTGACTGTAACCTACAAGCACATTCCTCTGATATGTTGTAGAACGGGGTGTCATAACTGCTCTTGACCACAATGCCATCTTCCAACAGGAAAACGCACTGTGTTATTGGGCTCGTATAATTACTGAGTGGTTCGAGGAACACAACGAATTCGTCATATTGCCTGGGTCCCCAAACTCCCCTGACTGTAACCCAATTGAACATTCCTCTGATATGTTGTAGAACGGGGTGTGAGGACTGCTAAGGACCACAATGCCATCTTCCAACAGGACAACGCCCCTTGTCATCGTATAACTACTGAGTGGTTGGTGGAATACGACAACGAATTCGCCATATTGCCTTGTTCCAAAAACTGCCCTCACTGTAACCCAATTGAACATTCCACTGATAAGTTACAGAATGGGATGTGAGAACTGCCGATCCTCCTCCACTGACGGAGCTTCTGTAGTGGACATGGGTCAGGTTACGCATGGAGGATGTTCGACGCCTTGTAGTATCTGTTTACAGGCGTCTGCGAGCCGGGTTTACATAGAAAGGTGGGCCAAGGCGTTATTAGGTAGGTTTTCCTAATGCAAAGTTAATTTAGTGTAGTTGAGCACGTGGTGTGATGCTTACGTATTATTGAATTAACTATCGGTACAGGGATGTTCCGTTATTAATGGCAAGTCGGTGTAAATGACAGCATACCGTTTGATAGACTTCCTTACTTTCACTGTGACTTATGATTGAAAAGAGAAATGTTTTCGACCGTTTTGATAGGATTTTTTTTCATCACAGTAGGCAGCAAAACAAGATCAGAAGTTTGATTAGATCCTTTAAATATACCCTTTTAATTATCAGCACAATAAATTTAGCAAGTATTGATCATTAGCTCCCCCTCCGCCCACACATTGAGCATCACGACTTTAATATAAACAAATAGAAAACTTCTTTCATTTCGTATTTTAACAGGTATGCCTTTCACAATTTGCGAAGTTCCAATTTTACTTGTACACATAACTGCGGCCGAATATTAAACTTTTCGATGAGGAATTCTTGTGAAACAATTTTCCGTGTCGTACAAATGGGAAAGTAATAAGAAAAGAACTTGAAAGACTTCGAATTCTTGCATTTAACTTGGCATCAGCTTTTCTGCAAAGTGTGAGGTAAATTTACGAGATCATTCTATACTCCTTTCCCGTTCCTTACGTCAGAGCAACTGAATAATGACCTTTACTTCATTCTTTCTTTGCTATTGTAATCTTATCTCCTGGCTTTAAACGAAGAGAGAATAGTTTCTAAAGCATCCTTCTAAACATATCTTCTTCTACGTACTTTCGCTAGACAATAGTTGTTGAAAGAACGGTGTCTGTGCTCAGTAGCTGCTTTCCAAGTTTCTTTTCATTTCTTACCCCCTCTTCCCACGCACACATTTCAGCGAGAGAGAATTCCTTCAATTAAAGCTCGGGTCATTACTTTGAATCTTCCAAAGCGCATTAGGATCTTTCGGAGTCTGGGCATAACAAAGGCGAGTGAAATTTTTCACATATATTCATTAATTCGTTTCGCGTTTAAACTTTTCAAAAAAAAAAAAAAAAAAAAAAAGTGAACATTTGGGTAATGGAAACTTGAACTATTAGAAAGAAATCTTTCTAAGATTTCCAAGCAGCAAAATAGTTTTAACTTAAATCCCTTTTGATTTTACAGCTGGTTTAAAAGAAAAATCGCGAAATTTAAATTCTTCTAGGCCACTCACGAATTCCTGTCTTTCAGATAATTTAAAGACATCTCGATCGATACGTTGTAATATTTACCTTGCAATTTTTTTTTGTGTGTAAACCTCCCTTTACAACTCAAATAATGATTTTTTTTTTCATTTCCTTATCATTTCATTTTTGCACGTTTCCGGGAACACTGCAATTTTAATGAAATTCCTAGTCGTCCCCAGAAATCAGATTTCGGCTGCAATATAAAAGTTATTTTAATTTGTGGATGTTAGGGATTTTCTTTGGATTAAAAGTGTTATTCAAACAGATTTTTCCAGACGGTTTCCCATTAATCCTCAAGATCCAATTAGATGTACGTCGTAGTTATAGCGTATCTGGATTTTGAATCTTAAAGGCGCGCATACCTTCAAAAGTTCACCGTGCTGTAGTCAAGGAGAAAAGTTTCTTTCCGAAACGCGCTGCAGTCATTAATGATACAGAAGTGCATAAAGAAAAACTCTTCTCAAGATATCAGTTTTCTTCATTGGAATGGATGGGACTCGGTAATGAAATGCATTGAAGAAAAGCCATCGTTGCAGCATCCTGAAATATACTTTCGCGAGAGTCAAACAGGCACTGACTGCTTTTATTGCAACACATATTTACCCTCTGAAAGATTTTCATCCAAACTAAAACAGGGTGTCTTCGGAAAGATAAAAAATTTGCTCGGGTCTCCAGGAAACGAACTTTCCTCTTGCTAAGTCGAGCTGAATATCAGTACGTCAGGTGAAGTGAGTGAAATGACACTTCTCCTACATTTTATGGAAAACAATTCCTCGAATGATTCAGAGGATTCTTAAAATTAATCACTTTTGGTTTACAAGAATGATTTCTGGAAAATGTTGTGGCTTTGAAACGAGAGCTCTCGTTTCTAAAAGTAAACTACAAGCGTGATCACGCCGTTTCAAATGGCACTACGAATTGGTTAACCGACAATCTTTGGTAACTGCGCGTAGGCCAAGGGTTCTTAACCTATGGGTCGCGACCCAAATTTGGGTCGCCGTAGCTTCTCAGAAAAAAAAATTAAAGTGTTAATTTTTTTTAATTTTAAACCTTCTTCGTGTTTAGCATGTGTAAAGGCCCCGGGATTTCTGGAGATGACATCACGGGAACCACCAGAGTTGCATCCTCCGGTCATTGGGATCGTGGGAATTTTTAGGACGTCACAACATTGCAAAATTTCTCCCTAAACCTAAATTTTCCCCCTAAATTTAACGGGAATCTCCCAACTTGGCAACACTGGCCTACCCCTAGAATCCTATGACAAATGATCAACAAATGCGACACGGAAGAGAGAACGAGAGAGAAACTATGGAATATGGAGGTTTTCAGCGAACATTCAGTAATAATATTAAAAAGAAAATGCCTAACTTCTAAAGTTTTCATCGGATTTTGACGAAATTTCAAGTGGGAATTTATTTTGAAGTAATTCGTTGTTTGAAAAATTACAGTGTTACTATAACCATTCAACAGTTTACGTGCCTACAATTACTTTAATGAGAGTAATAGGAACCTTACCTTTGCTAGAAGGTCTGTTCTCATTTGAAAAATATACATTTCTCTGCACGTTTTTCCCCTTTTTGAGTTCTACAGTTGGTTTGGGCTTCTGGTGGGGCGGTTCTATGTTGTCTTCAGCTTGTTCTTTATTTGACAGAATGAGTAAATCTTTAATCCGTACTGTGGCAATGATACTTGGTCTAAGAAACCTCTATTTTACTTAAAAACCTATTATAATCAAAGATACCCGAAATTTGAAGACATCAAAATAATTAAATCATGTAACAATGAAAGACATTTGCGTATTACAGAATCTGTGCTGATTGAAAAAAATAGGGATCGGGTATGTAATCATAATGACCCAAATATACTTAAAGAAAAATGGAGAGAACTAATAAAAATAGAACAAAAAAAAATACTGCAGAAGAAAATAAAATATTAACTACAGTTCTTAACAGATGGAGCCACGGTGGCAAAGTTTTCATTATGACGTAAGAGATGGGCTGACGGTGATGATCGCTTCTCTCACTCATTCGCACTGTGATAGCAGGACTGATCAGATCTGATGATTTTAGGAAGGGAATGTCTGACCCCAGGTCTTAAACAACCCTTAGAAATAGGAAACTAGGAGATTTGGGCGGCTAGAGCGCCCGATAGGAAAGTGACACGGAAGCGAAGTAGAAAGGGGGAGGAAGACGCCCTTGTTTATTACCGGGGGACCAGTACCCGAGTTCCGACGGCTTAACAAGCCCATCCGACGCACGGCGGGTATTTAGTGAATCGAGCGTTCGCACCTGCCTGGGATCGAACCTGAGGCCCCTCCCGTGGCAGTCACGAACGTTGCCCACTCGGCCGTCCGCGACTATGATAGCAGGGCTGATACCACCAAGGAGGTTATATTACTGGAGACACCACTGGCTCTGTCTCCATAGGTCACAGATAATCTGTGGTGTGACGTCACAAGCAGGCAAAAATGAACTAAATTATACAGTTGATGAAACAGTAAGCTTGTGTATCATTGATAAAGATAATTGAATTACACATTTTATCTGTTTATACGCTTAGAAGCGTTTGTTCCATTGGTTTCCAAGCAGCTTCTCTTCTGCGGCTGCGTCGTGCCTGCTCATGACGTCATTTTCAGCATAGACGGTGACTTATGGCGGCCAATGCTGCGTGGATAGGAGTGGTGTCTCCAGTAATATAACCTCTTGGATACCACCTAGCCACCTGAAGACAACCCTGGCCGGGTAGAAAGCTGCTAGAGGCAATCTACGTTGGGAACGACAGAGGTCTGGTGCATGAATGAGAGAGTGAGATGAGTTTGTGTAAATAGAGGGCAATGAGATGAGTTTGTGTAAATAATTGTATTTTAGGTTTAATTTTTTTTGTTAGATGTTTTGGTGTTTGTAAACAAGAAGTTAGTTTATGTTAGTGAATGTTCACGCAAGTAGGTTTACTGAATAGTAAGATTTTATAAGTCAATTAAACTACCGGTTAGGGTTATATAAACGTTAGTGAAATAATAGGTTTTTAAGTAAAATAGAGGTTTCTTAGACCAAGTATCATAGCCGCAGTACTGATTAAAAAGATTTACTCATTCTGTCAAATAAAGAACAAGCTGAAGACAACATAGAACCGCCGCACAAGAAGCCCAAACCAACTGTAGAACTCAAAATGGGGAAAAAACGTGCAGAGAAATGTAGATTTTTCAAATGAGAACAGACCTTCTAGCAAAGGTAAGGTTCCTATTACTCTTATTAAAATTATTTTGAAGTGCCTTGGTTACTGTAAAAATTGTATTCGGTTATTTAAAAAATTGAAGAAATTAAAATCTGTTTTATAAAAGGCTTTATTTTCCAATTATTTATATTATTTGTCTCACAATATGTTATTATTCATACTTTCCCACTATATAGATATCCCTATCCTCCTCCCCCTACGCACTCGGTTGCGCCACTGGTTTGACTGCAATTTCAAAAACCTAAAATTTTGTTACACTCTGTGTAATAATGAATAATTACTACACTTATTTACATTATTACATTGGCATTTTTAATTTCAAAATAGACCCGTGGGTCGCGAAATTCATCGTCTTGTTGATTTTGGGCCGTGGCGAAAAAAGGTTAAGAACCTCTGGCGTAGGCGATGGGAAACGATAAGAGCAGCAGTTCCAAATCACTTCACTCCGAGACAGTGAAGAGCGCCGATGTAGGAACCTGGACTTCACTGAATAAGGGAATTGCTTTGGTAACCAATGAAGTCAATGACCGAGGTGAAGTGATAGTATCCGCCACTCATCGCAGTGTGATTTTGGGTTCAAACCGTTATCGTCCGCTGTGATTATACAGTAACTGCGAGTGTAAACTTCAGTTTCAGTGCTGTTGTTTTATTATTCTCCGTTATTATGGATCCATGCTTCTGTTAAAAAATGCTTCTTTGAAAGATAGAAGAATTGACCTTCTTTATAGGAGAAACATGCATTTTTTTTCGTTGATTCTCGTTTACTTCACCTATCTCTCTGGTCAGCAGCCTCCATCACTGGGAAACGTATCCACCCCCCCCCCCCCCGAAGAAACAATACTTCACAAATACATGTAAGGGAACTAAATACAAATGTCATTATCGGTAGAAAGGTGCCGTATTTTCAATGTTTCCCATGTACCACTTCTTCAGGAAGCTTGTAAATTACAGTCACTTGCAAAAGTTTAAGAACAACTGTTCATATTAGGAGATTCTTGCCTATTACGTCCTCTGCTGTCTGTATTACTCAACTCCCTGTCGGTGTTACATCATCCTACAGCTCCAGCTGTTGATAGAATTGCGGGAAGCGTGCGAGCGTCAGTTTGCTTCTGGTTTTCATGCTGAGAGGTTTTGTACGTATTTTCTACATAGTGAAAAAGTTGCTAAAAAAGCGTCATTAAGTGTTACTCAGAGGGCAAAAATAGTGGCTATGTATCATGAAGGATACTCCTAACGTGACACAAGCGGAAAGATGAATATGAGCAAGATTGCCATGCATAATACGATCACGAAATATCGAGAAACAGGTGAATTTAGCGACCGAAAGAGAACTGGACGTCCAAGGAAAACAACCTGACGTGATGACAATACCATAAGGCGAATAGTTATGCGTTCTTCGAGGAGTTTGTGCAAGAAAATCAAGGCCTTTTCTGATAATAGTATCAGTGACATCTCAGTAAAGATTTTGGATTAAAGTCTTAAAAACCTGCACATAAACCTAGACTAACCTCTGTCATGAAAAAGACGAGAGTCCAGTTTGCGAAGCGTCATCAATCGTGGACTGCTGAAAACTGGAGCCAAGTTTTTTTCGATGAATCAACTGTGCATCAATTTGAATCACTTGAAACGACGACCAAAAGGCAAAAGATTTGATGAAAAATGCACCGTTAGACATCCGCCTAATCAGATGATATGGGGTGCTATGTCAGCATCCAGTACTGCAGACAGGCACTACCATGACTGGTCCTTTTTATGTGGAAATGTTACGTGAGAAGCTATTAACTCATATACACGTGTACAGATGCATAATCGTTATGCATGATTGTGTTCTATGCCACAGATCAAAGACAGTAAAGGACAGCCTACAGAGATAAACTGTGCATGACTGGCCCGATAATTCCCAGTCTCGACCTTAACCCCATCGAGAATTTGTGGGCCATTTTAAAAGACAAGGTAGCAGAAAAACAGCCATCAAATTCCCAAACTTTGATTGACGCGATAAAGTATGTGTGGTGCAAAGACATTTCAAGTGACTACTGCATATCCCTCATTGAGAGTGTGCCACATCGTATTCTGTCCGTTATAATTCAATTCAATCCAATTTAGTTTGCTGTGCAAGAGAGATTGTATTACAAGTGAATAGAAACAAGCGTAACAAGGGAGCATGGAAAAAAAGGCCAAAAAGGTCTGACAGAGTCGCATGCTCCCTGAACATGTATTACAAGGTGGTTGAAAAAAATAGTTAATAAACTTGACATAGTATAGCCAAATACAGTGGCAAACAGGAGAAAGAAAGCATTATTGCAATATATATCAATGACAAAAGATTAGTATTAATGTATATACATAGTAGTCCCTCTCTATTATAGTTGATCTAGTGGCTGCAGTTCATAATGTAGTGCTTTAGTTTTTTTTTCTGAAAAGGTTGAAATTATTTAATGATGTTAATTCCGTTGCCAGTGAGTTCCAGTAAGAAGGGCCAATGTAGTTTAGAGTTGTTTGTTTCATGGTTTCCGTCTTTGGATGAATTGGTCGGATGTGCAATTTTGTGCGTGTGTCGTGTGAGTGCGTCTTTGTTACAATTTGTGGGATATTAGCATGTAAGTTGTTTTCAAAACGCCTAAACATAATTTTTCCAATGTTAAAGTAGTATAATTGGTTAATTGTAAGAATGTTAAATTTGTTAGGGAAAACTCCTGCGTTATTGTATAATAAGAGTTGAGTATATGAGTTGGATTTTAGATCAATTAGTCTAATAAATTTGTTTTCAAGGATTTGAAGTTTAGTAAATTATATTTGGTCGTTTGTCCCCAAGATAGGATTGCGTAGTTGACATGTGTCTGAAACAAGGTATAATATAATTGAATGAGTGATTTGAAGGAAAGGTTAGTGAGTGCCGATGTGATGACACCAATGTTATTAAGTGAGTTTTAGTAACAGATTATCTATATGTTTGTTCCATCTGAGGTCATTATGCAATGTAACCCCTACGTACGATAAGGAGCTAACCTCTTTTATAGTTGTGCCGTTTATTGATAGCGTGGGGGAGAGTGGTCGAGGAGACTTTTGTTTATAGAATATGAGGGATCTAGTTTTCATAGTATTAATTATTAGTTCGTTGGAGATCAGTCATTTAGAAATGTTATTAAGTTGAGCATTGGCGTTCATATTGTTATTATTAGTAGCGTTAAACGTGGTAAGAATAGTGATATCATCGGCATATAAGATAAGATCAATGTTTGTAATTAAAGTGAATATATCATTACTGTAAAAGTTGAATAACAACGGACCCAGGATAGAACCCTGTGGTACACCGGATGGCATAAGCTGAAGAGAGGATTGATATTGGTCAATATGTGTGTATTGTTGTCTACCTGATAGATAACTTTTAAGTAACGAATGTGCATTATTCATAATTCCTATAGTATGAAGTTTATATAGTAGTATACTATGGTTAATGGTATCAAATGCTTTAGATAGATCCAAGAATAGAGCAGTAGTATTTAGGTTTAATTCAAAATTATTTTGGGCTGTGTGCTGTAGGTATAACAGAGCTGATTCTGTCGATTTACCAGCTTGAAATCCATGTTGATTTGGGTGGATAATACTAAATTTGTGAATAAAAGATATTAGTCTATTGTAGATTAATCTTTCTAAGATTTTAGCAAAAATTGACAAGTTTGCTATCGGACGGTAGTTGTTTGCTTCATTTTTTGATCCGGATTTAAATTTTGGAATAATTTTTGTTATTTTAAGGAGGTCGGGAAATTCGCCAGACAAGAATATATCATTAAATACATATAAGTAGTAAGGGGTCCGTGATTAACAGTAATTCTAGAAATATAATAACAAAAATCCCTAAAAAAACATTTCTCAGTTCCCGATTCTCAAATTAACTTGTCCATTCGGAACACGGGCTCTGTTGCAATTTCACGTGAACTCACCACACTGCCAGTAGTACCTCACGATCAGTCAAAGATTTTTTTTTTTTTTTTTTACATTTACACATTTCTGAATTCAGTTTTAAAACGTTCCAACAGGTTGCAAAACAGTCTGCGGTAGCAAACTAGATTAAAGAAGTGAGCCTAAATTCAACACGAAAGTACTTTAGAATGAAAGAGCAACACCTGAGATTCGCAACATTTTTTATAAAAGATGGTTGAAGGTCATTATATCCAGAACCGGAATTGGTATTTATTTGGTTAAAAGCCTCAGATATCTCGGTTTCAGAAATTTCAGTAAGATGGAAATTATTAGATCCATGTGAGTTTCTTAGGTAGTCTGTAAACGGAATATTTTGGATTGGCAAGTTGTTCTTTAGTTTGAGTGGACATATGGTGAAATGTTATTTGAGTGCATTTGTAATATCGTTTATATCTGTAAGTTTATTGCCGTTAGCGTCAATGAGGTACTTTGGTGATGTGGGGTACGATTTTGTTTACTCATTAGTGAATTTAAGTGTGTCCATATTAATTTGGGAAAGTTCTGTGAGAATATGCTAAAGTAGTAGCCACGGTTACAACGTAGAATATCGCTATTGAGGTTATTGCAATAATTTCTGAAATTTTGTAAATCATGCGGTAGTTTGCTTTTTATAAATTTCGAAAAAATAATATTTTTTTATTTATTCGACGCAGCAAGGCATTAGTAATCCAAGGCTTGCGCATTTGGGGGGGGATTAGGATGTTTTAGGAGTTTTGGAAAGGATTGATTATAAATTTGTGTTAAGGTTGTGATGAACAATTCATAATTCCTATTAGCAGATACATGAGTTAGTATAATGCTCCAGTTGATGTTTGCTAATAGTGTTCAGAAATTTTTCATGTTCGTTTTGTTAATTTGTGTGTAGATGTAGTGGTCAACAGGCGCACTTATATGTTGTTGAAGAGGGTGAATTGTAAAGATGGGTAGGTAATCGCTAATGTCATATTCCAATGCCAAGGAAATAGTGACCTCAAGTAAGACATTGGTGATGGACAGGTCAATTAGAGTCTGTGATGTGGGAGTTAGACGAGTTGGTACAGAAATAGTGTTATAGTGTCCAGACGCGTTTAGTGTTTGAATGAGCAGAGCAGACTGGCGGCTGGTGGGTTGAAGTAAATCAATATTCATATCGCCCAAAATAAAAGTTTTTTTGTTTAGTAGATTGGAATAGATAAGTAGCTCAGTCATCAGAGACAGGAAGACTGAAACGTTTGAGCTAGGAGGCCTGTAACAGACGGCAATTAAATAAAATTGATTCTCAATAGTGAGAATTTCAGCATTGGGATCAGATATTGTGAAGTTTGACGCGATCGAGAAGTTGCTGTTTACCTCCTTAACCAAAATAGCAACCCCTCAACCACTGGAATAATTTCTATTTAAAAGAAAATTATTGTAGTTTGAAATTTGTAAGCAGTAGTCTTTGGTTGGAAACCATGTCTCAGAAATGCAAATAATGTCTAGATTTAAATTTGTCAGTTGGATAAGTGATTCTAATAATGTAATTTTATTGATGAGTTATAACGAAGTTAATTTCTCCGTCATTTTTGGTCTACGCCGGGATGCGAATCCGAGTCCTCTTATTCCGGAACAAGTTGCTCTACCAACTGAGCTACGCAGACGTTCATTCTGATTGCTATCTGCCTTTATGTCGTGTGCGTCCTGCTGGCAGGTACGTCCCATCTCCTAGTACGTTACATCATCTCCCCTTCATTTTTTTTTTTTTCGAAGTGCTGGAGAAAGGATTCTCTTATTTTTTCTATCTCGCGGTGTGGAAATAACATCACACCAATGCGAGATTTTGAACGGTCGGGTCATCCAGATAGTTCGTGCGCCATTATAACGAAGTTAATTTCTCCGTCATTTTTGGTCTACGCCGGGATGCGAACCCGAGTCCTCTTATTCCGGAACAAGTAGCTCTACCAACTGAGCTACGCAGACGTTCATTCTGATTGCTATCTGTCTTTATGTCGTGTGCGTCATGCTGGCAGGTACGTCACATCTCCTAGTACGTTACAGAGTGATCTAGCATTAATGTGAAGTAATGTTAAGCTGTTAGGTGAATAGGTTGTTAGGAGGTGGTTAAAAGTTTGCAGTGAGTAGTATTCGAACTGCATCCAATTGGTAGCAAAGAGGAATCAAGTTAAAGAAAAAAATTATAATAAACACAGATTATTATACAAATACAATACCTAGGGCACCGAAGTACTAATATAAAACAAAGGTGGGCACACAAAGTACTAATTTCGGTTGTTTTTTTTTTGTGTTCTAAAGAATGTAGGTATTCATCTGTGGTGTCATTTTTTCAAATATCTCTGACTAGTACTTAGTTCTTTCTTTGAAAATCTTAATATTCAATAAATTGGCATATGGAAGCTTTTGCAAATGACTGTGCACAAGTTTAAAACCATATAACAATTTATTGAATATTAAGATTTAAAGAAACAACTAAGTACTAGTCAGAGATATTTGAAAAAAAATACCAAATGTCGTCCTGGAACGGGAACCAAACCCGCGCTATACGATTTCCGTTAGAGCGTGCTACCATTACATATGTAGCTAAGCATATGTAGCTAAGAAATTTAAATTCCGTTCAGATTTGGCCTCGTCGAAGCAATCAAATGCTTCCTAGTAACGACAATGAACCATTTCCCCATATCCACGTAGGCATATACGTCACAATTTGTAGTGCTTTAGAAAACGTAAATATCAATGGGAAACGAATCCTCCTTGAAGAAATAATTATTCACAAATACATGGAAGGTATATACAAATGTCATTATTGCCACAAATGTGCCGTATTTTTATTGTTTACCTTGTGGCTCTCTTCAGAAAACTTTTCAATCACATCGTTCTGGAGCGGGAATAATTTTGCAGTTACGACAATATAGGGTGCTCGTGAAAAATGAAACACACAGGGAAGCAGTCGCGTGCAGAAACGAATTGTTGCTATATTCGTGTTAACGGAATACTGTGTAGATAACAGCGGAAGGTTCACTTGTTTCCAAGGTGACATCTTGCGGGACAGGCTAAAACAGAGAAAAAAGATTTAGGTTCGTAAACGAATTATGTCAACAAGTAGCTCCTCGTCGAATGAATATTTCAGTGCTCGTCTCTGTTTCATTATAAATGTTTCCCCTACAATCCCATAACATGAGAGGAAATGAAGATCAAGTAAAAAGTGTACAGCAGATGAAATAGTTTTCTCCGACAATGTTCCTGTATTTACATTGACTTGCTGACAAGAGCAAAGAAGTGGAATTAAAGATGAACTTTCGGAAAGCAAAACTTTTGTACAATGCTTTTACAATAGCCTGGAGTGCATTTGGAAAAAGCAGCACAAATTTCCGTGCGATTACCATTATGTTTCACAAGAAAAGTGTTTACTCAAATGCATCTTTCCACTTTCTTACTTATAGATCTGAAATAGCATACACAGAGGCTAGAAACAACTGAAACAAGGATATTTGGAGTAACCAAAATAGATAGAAAAAGACACTCCCGTGCCAGGGGAATGACAAAATAGGATGATATCATGATCAAAGTAAAGCCCTGAAGCAGTAATGAACTGGGTATCTTGCTAGTAGAACAATTTCAAAAAGGATACTTGAAGTAGCCAAGATAGACAGAAAAGGGAACTGATGGATCAGGAGAACGGCAAAATAGGATGATATCAGGATCAAAGTAAAGCCATGAAGAGGTAATGAACTAGATACCTTGCTAGTAGAATAACTGCAACAAGGATATTTGGAATAGCCAAGATAGACAGAAAAGGGAACTGATGGATCAGGAGAACGACAAAAAAGGATGATATCATGATCAAAGCCATGAAATGGTAATGAATTGGATATCTTGCTAGTAGAACAATTGCAACAAGGATATTTGGAGTATCAACGATAGACAGAAAAAGGAGCTCATGAGTCAGGAAAATGACAAAATAGGATGATATCATGATCAAAGTAAAGCCCTGAAGTGGTAATGAACTGGATATCTTGCTAAAAGAACTGACCACAATTTGACTGCTAAAGTTATTAAGTCGTTTGGGAAGTAAACAAATTCTTCCAACTTACCATTATAACTTAAATAGCAAGGCAATGATCACAATATTTGATGGCAATCATTTGTACTTTCCCTGATTATCAATAAGACGTTCCCAAACTGTGATCACTTCACTCGAACACCATTTAAAGTTACGGCGCCATAGTGAAAAATGTCTAAGATAAATCCTATCTGTTGTTGTAGAGAATACCAGACAAATCCCTTTTGAAATGAAAAAATCGTTTATAATCACAGGGGTTAATATACAGCAAATTCGGTAAGTGAGCTTTTCAACCGTTCTGTTCAACGAACAGTCGAACAATTCGGGACTTTGTGAAAACACAAGTTTCTCCCCTCACTCCGGAGTAAGTCGCTATCAAAACTGAGCTACGCTGACAGAATGTCTCCCTGCAGATTTGTCGCCTTGACACATATGTCTTCACCTATGTAGTACGTCACAACTTGTACGTTTTCGCGTACGACGATAGGTCGCTGTACATGATATTGCACTGCGTATACCGGGTTAGGCTCCTCTAAAAATTACTTATACCGATCCAATACTGTGGTGATGTTCTCATCATACGTCTTAGAAATATCCACACCGTGAACACCCATGCCAAAGATCGTAACATTTTATTCTCATGCAACTTAGCACTAGGTTGAAACGCCGCGAAAGTACGGGCTTCAACACAGAACTGCAACTGATGTCGTTGCCAGGATGCCTAAAATTCCATCTAACTTTCATTTAAACCGAGGATTGTGAGTACTTTACTACTTCGATGACACCACGGAAGGTTACTGGTGAAATTCGGTGAATTCCTTCTGTGTCGTTGCTGATGCGTACGGTATCCACGTCCCTAATTTGCTCATTAGGACTAAATCTTTCGTCAGCACGGTATCAACGGTTGTGCGAAAGATACCCTGGTGTGTGAAAAAGTTTTTGACACTGACCCTGCGAGACTGTTAAAGGGAATTTTGGATGCTTCGTTTAGCTACTCGTCTGGAAATGTAAATCGATATACCGCATGTTGGAGCATCTTTGGGTGACGTCTTCCCTTCCTTATATTGTTTCATTCAATTGTGCTCCGCAGTTTGTTTTCTTAAGGGCATTTTGAGCTACTTCTGCCAGCAGAAGACTTTGTACCAGGCTCTATGAATACTGCAATAAGGCACAGAAATTAAAAAGCAGAACAAGCTCTTCTTCTGATGTCACAGATTGTCTCGGCTGCTCTATCTTTATTACAGCCTTCACTAGTCGATTCGTAGGCACAAACTGAGTCTATGGTATGGACGGCGCAACTGCCCAACATCGACTCTGTTGCCATTTCAGGTTTATAAAATGAACGCCATTGAAAGCGTTCGCGCACCTTCTGAATGTCCTTATACTAGACTTACAACAATGGACACGAAAAGACCCAGAAGACCACGTTGGACATGGCAAGATGGCATTGGAAATCATGCCAAAGTTACGTAGGTGTATCAAAAAGTAATTATTCAGTATCAGACCCAGAATGGCAGGATGGAATTGGAAATCATTCCAATGTTACTTAGGTGTATCAAAAAAGTAATTCTTCAGTACAAGACCCCAAACGACCACGTTGAACATGGCAGGATGGTATTGGAAATCATTTCAATATTACGTAGGTGTATCAACAACTAAATCTTCAGTATATGACCCAGAAGACCACGTTGAACATGATAGGGTGGAATTGGAAATCATGCCAAAGTTACGTAGGTGTATCAAAAAGTAAGTCACACTTAGCGCTATCTAGAGTGGGATTGCAGTCAAACCGTGCGTGCTTGGGAGGAAAGTAGACAGTACGTCAGAGATATCGACGGGAAGTGTTTTAGTACAGTAACTGCGTAATTCGTTTGCAGGAGGCAGTTCCTAATGGCGCGTCAATTGGATTCTTACTTCACAGTAGGAGAGCGAGGAACCATCCGATTTTTGTGGGTTAAGCATTTTAATTGCACTGACGTCCATCGTGAAGTCTGTGCTGTATGCGGAGAAAATGCCATGTCTCGCCCGGTCATTATAGAGTGGTGCCAACAATTTGAAAATGGGTCGCACAAATTTGACGGACGAAAACCGCGAAGGCAGACCCTCAATATCCAGCACTCCGGAGCACGTTGCCAACGTTCACGACATGATACGGGATAATAGACGGATCGAAATCCAGGAAATTACCAGTACGCTAGACATTTCGTACGATTCCATCATTCACGAGCAGATGGAATTTCGCAAACCGAAACCAGTTGAGGAACTGTGGTCCTTAACCAGATTTTGTTTTGTACAGGTATGGAAAAGTTAATCACACGTTCTGATAAATGTTTACAGTCCTTAGCCGACTATGTCGAAGAATAAATAAATGTTGTACTTTTAAACCAACATACATTCCCTGAGTATATCTCTTTATTTTTTTTTATTTATTTTTTTTTATTCAACAGTGAACTAACTTTTTGATCCGCCCTGTTAGATGGAAGAGAATTTCTCAACACAGAGAACTGTGGAAGAGCGTTGCGAGAGACTTTCTTCCAGTGGTGAATTGCAAATAATTTATGATTTACCAAGCAAGTGTTTCGGGGTGTCCCGACAATTCGTCGCGTGCGTCAATTCGTCGACTACGTCAATTCGTCGCCTGCGTCAATTCGTCGACTACGTCAATTCGTCGCCTGCGTCAATTCGTCGACCACGACGATTCGTCGCGCGTCAATTCGTCGACCACGACGATTCGTCGCGCGTCAATTCGTCGACCACGACGATTCGTCGCGCGTCAATTCGTCGACCACGACGATTCGTCGCGCGTCAATTCGTCGACCACGACAATTCGTCGCGCGTCAATTCGTCGACCACGACGATTCGTCGCGCGTCAATTCGTCGACCACGACGATTCGTCGCGCGTTAATTCGTCGACCACGACGATTCGTCGCGCGTTAATTCGTCGACCACGACGAATTGTCGCGCGTCAATTCGTCGCGGACAAACTCGTCGACTACGTCAATTCGTCGACTACGTCAATTCGTCGCGTTTACAGATTTTGGTTACATACAAAACGAATTCAGGAAAACGTACGATTTCGAACGTCTAGCTCCCTTATCAAATTTATAAAATTTGGACACGAAGACAGGATAGGAATATTACGTTTTTCTTTGGCACTAAAAATATTAGGCGGTAAACGGTTTTTGGAACGGGGCAGGGCCCGGTTGGTCAGAGCCCCCATATACAAAATTTTCGTAAAATCTACAGTTTTCAATTCAGAACCACCAAATCTGGTATACTATCTCGTGGTATTCTAACTTAGACTGTAGACGGTTTTGGGAAGCGGTTGCAGAGAGGAGGGGGGTTACACCCCCTACAGAATTGCCGTAAGATATAGTTTTCAATTTAGAACTACCAAATTTGGTATATTATCTCATAGCGCTGTAACTTAGACGGTAGACGGTTTTTGGAACGGGTCAGGGGCCCGGTTGGTCAGAGCCCCCACACTACATTTCAAAATTGCCTTTATTCTTCAGTAAAATAACATTTCTATGTACATGACAATGGAATTATGCCAATAAATACAGCGGTATATACATCAGCTGGAAAGTTCCAGTGAAACGTAAAACAAAATATTGTTAAAATCATAAAAAAAAAAAATTATTTCGCCACGTAGGGCGAAGGAGAGGCAGACAATAAAGCACGAGCGATACAAACGAAAATGTTTACCTACAGTATTGTAGACAGGGCAAGACATGATTCTATACTATGCACAAATTCCAATTAAGCATTACTACCATACTAAAGATTAAACATTAGGTACTAATTCACAGAAATGCAACAGTGATGCTACATTCAAAATTTACAACATATGTACAGAAGTATTCAGTGACAAGGGAAATAACGCTAAATGTACTCAGAAGGGCATCTTGTTACATTATATTATACACACAGTGACTAATATTTTAAAAAAATATTCAACATAATGAAGGGGACATTGCGTGGGCAGTAAACTGTGCAGAAGGAAGAATTATATACAACAACATAAAACCCAACATTATCGAAGAGAACATGGGAAACATGGTGAGCTATCTTCAATGGCACATTAAAACAGAAAAATCACAAATAGCGAAGCACCAAAATTAATACGTAAAAACATGATTTGTTACAGTGAACGTGGACGACAACAAAAATCCCACTTATAGGTTGAGATGTAACTGCAAATTATGGATATGGAACCACCCAGCCGATTGGGCCCAAGTGGATTGAAAAACGCTATCGGTGTTTGTTGAGGCAGCACGAGAGTGCTCCATTTGGAGGCGAATGGTTAACCGTGCAAGGAAGCGTCTCCGAATGATAGCACTTGCCTCCTGAGGAGGTGGAATAAGAGCGGGGAAGCGTTGTTGAAGATGGAAAGCATAGACAGTGAACTTCACAAGAAGAAAAATATAACGGCACACAGGAGGCAAGTGAGTAGGTGGATGCTTAGTTTGGAGTAGCCAAGCATATGCAAGAAATGGTAACGATCGAGCACAAATTCGATCAGCAAGACGAAATGCTGTGTTTAGGACTGGCAGGAGAACGGGGCAGAA
This sequence comes from Macrothele yani, assembly GCA_039090855.1. Taxonomy (NCBI): domain Eukaryota; kingdom Metazoa; phylum Arthropoda; class Arachnida; order Araneae; family Macrothelidae; genus Macrothele; species Macrothele yani. Next base: position 135,645,312 of record CM077007.1, on the reverse strand, counting down.
TAGGTATTGATGTAGGACGTCGCTGACTTCAGGGCAAAAGGAGCACTGCGGAGAGGTGAGAAGGGTCATGCGAAACAGTACTGATGGGGCGGGAAGACGAAGGTGAAGAAATTGCCAATGGACATTGAGTTCAAGAGGGAGGAAAGGGCAGAGGTAGATGCTGTCCAGATGGCGGGGAGAAGAGAAGGAGGAGCAGAATGAACAGAAAGTGGAAGTGCGGGAGGGGAAAGAAGAAGCCAATAAAGAGAAGAGGAGGAGAGAGAAGTAACTAGAACCAGGGAGCTACGAATGAGGAGAAAGAACGGTAGGGAAAGAGGAGCAGAGGGGACCGAGAAGAGACCATCAGGTGAAGCGAGGAGTGGAAAGAGGCTCCAAAGCGCTGTGCGAAGAAGAAGATATTCGTTAGCAAGAGTAATGGTTGGAGATAGAAACAGGGAAGAAAGAGGTCTCCAGGTTAGATCAGAAGTTACGAGAGAACGGACAGTTATCACACCAGAGCGGATCCAATGAGGAAAGTAAAAGTAAGGGAGGTTAGGAGGGTGAATAAGAGAAGAGAAGAAGAGAGGTTCATCTAGGAGATCAAGAGTTGAAGAAGGAAATGAACGGAGAAGAGGAAGCGAACGAAAGAGAGAAAGGCCCTCTCGCAGGACAGGAGGGAGGTGGGACGGGAGAAGAGAGTATGCATCCATCTTCAGAAACAGTAGGAAGGTGAAAGATGGGTCACGGAAAGAAGCTAGAACATTCAAGGTAGTGGTAAGGGACGGAACAGTTGAAGTGGCAAGGCGAATGAAATGAATAATGCGATGTGTTTTATAAAGGAAAGCTGGATCAGGAAGCTGGATGGCACCCAAAGAGGCTGGCAGATGAAGCGTGGCAGGTTTAACCCAGTGATGTGAAGACCAGATGACGGAAGTTGAGAGGCGAGTGATGGTCATCATTTGTGACACGATCACAACCGTCGACATCCAAGAGTATTCGCATAGAGATAAGTTGTCGACGAACAACTGCTGCTCGTTGACGGAACGATGTGAAAGGGCGGGCCTTACTCCAGTAGGCAGCAGTTTTCAATTTAGAACCACCAAATTTGGTATACTATCTCATGGTACTCTAACTTAGACGCTAGACGGTTTCTGAAAGGGGTTGGAGCCCACGGGGTCGGCCCCCCCCCCTCATAAAAATTTCGTAAAATCTACAGTTTTCATCTTAGAACCACCAAATTTGGTATACTATCTTATGGTACTCTAACTTAGACTGCAGACCGTTTTTGGAACGGGTCAAGGCCCGGGGGTCAGAGCCCCCACATACAAAATTTTCTTAAAAACTACAGTTTTCAATTCAGAACCACCTAATATGGTATACTATCTCATGGTACTCTAACTTAGACGCTAGACGGTTTTTCTAAGGGGTTGGAGCCGGGGGTCAGACTCCCCGAATAAAAACTTTTTCGTAAAATCTACAGTTTTCAATTTAGAACCACCAAATTTGGTATACTATCTCATGGTACTCTAACTTAGACGCTAGACTGTTTTTGGAAGGGGTTGGAGCCCGCGGGGTCGCCCCCCCCTCATAAAAATTTCGTAAAATCTACAGTTTTCATCTTAGAACCACCAAATTTGGTATACTATCTTATGGTACTCTAACTTAGACGGCAGACCGTTTTTGGAACGGGTCAAGGCTCGGGGGTCAGAGCCCCCCACATACAAAATTTTCGTAAAATCTAGTTTTCATTTCAGAACCATCAAATTTGGTATCATGAAACTCTAAATTAGACGCTAGACGGTTTTTGGAAGGGGTTGGACCCCGGGAGTAAGAGCCCCCCCTCCCATAAAATGCCGCGTAAAATCTACAGTTTTCAATTTAGAACCACCAAATTTGGCATACTCTCTCATGGTACTCTAACTTAGACGGTAGACGGTTTTTGGAACGGGTCGGGCACGGGGTCAGAGACCCCCGCACATAAATTTTTTTCGTAAAAACTAAAGTTTTCAATTTAGAGCTACCAAATTGGGTATACTATATAATGGTGTTCTAAATTAAACGGTAGACGGTTTTCAGAACGGGTCGGGGCAAGGGTGGTTACCCCTTCCCCTACACACAAACTTTCGTAAAATCTATAGTTTTCAATTTAGAACCACGAAATTTTGTATACTATCTCATGGTACTCTAACTTAGACGGTAGAAGGTTTTTGGAACGGATCAAGGCCCGGGGGTAAGACCCCTCCCACATACAAAATTTTCTTAAAATTTTTATTTTTCAATTCAGAACCACCAAATTTTGTGTCATGAAACTCTAACTTAGCGGGAGACGGTTTTTGGAACGGGTCGGGGCTCGGGGGTCGGAGCAAACCCTACTCCCCCTTCCCCGTACAAAATTTTAAATTTCCGTAAAACCTACAGTTTTCAATTTAGAACCACCAAATTTGGAATACTATCTCATTGTATTCTAACTTAGACTGTAGACGGTTTTTGGAAAGGGTCGGAGCCCTGGGTTCAGAGGCTCCCCCCCCCCGCCCTCATACGAAATTTCGTAAAATCTAGTTTTCAATTTAGAACCACCAAACTCGGTATACTATATAATGGCACTCTAACTTAGACGGTAGACGGTTTTTGGAACGGGTCGGGGCCCGGGGGTTAGAATGCCCTCCCCGACAAAATTTTCGTAAAATCTACAGTTTTCAAGTTAGAACCACCAAATTGGGTATACTATCTCATGGTACTCTAACTTAGACGCTAGACGGTTTTTGGAATAAGTCAAGACGCGAGGGGTAAGAGCCCCCACATACAAAATTTTCGTAAAATCTATAGTTTTCACATTAGAACCACCAAATTTGGTATCGTGAAACTGTAACTTAGACGGGAGACGGTTTTTGGAACGGATCGGGGCCCGGGCGGTAAGAGCACCCCCTCCCCCAAAGAATTTTCGTAAAATATACCGTTTTCAACTTAGTACCACCAAATTTGGTATACTATCTTATGGTACTCTGACTTAGACGGTAGAGGGTTTTTGGAACGGGTCGGGCACGGGGTAAGAGTCCCCCCCTATAAAAATTTTCGTAAAAACTAGTTTTCAATTTAGAACGACCAAATTTGGTATATTATCTCATGGTTCTCTAACTTAGACGGTAGATGGTTTTTTGGAAAGGGTCGGAGCCCGGGGTTCAGAGCCCCCCATATAGAATTTCTTGAAATCTATGGTTTTCAATTTAGAACCACCAAATTTGGTATACCATATCATGGTACTCTAACTTAGACCGTAGACGATTTTCGGAACGGGTTGGGGCCCGGGGTTAGATCGTTCCCCCATACAAAATTTTCGTAAAATCTACAGTTTTCAATTTGGAACAACCAAATTTGGTATACTATCTCATGGTACTCTAACTTAGATGGTAGACGGTTTTGGGAACGGGTCAGGCACGGGGTCAGAGCCCTCCCCATAAAATTTTTTCGTAAAATCTACAGTTTTCAATTTAAAACCACCAAATTTGGTATACTATGTCATGGTACTCTAACTGAGAATGCAGGCGATTTTTGGAAACGGTTGGAGACAGGGGTTCAGAGCCCTCCCCCATGCCAATTTTTGTAAAACCTACAGTTTCGAATTTAGAACGACCAAATTTAGTACACTCCCTCATTGTATTGTAACTTAGACCGCAGACGGAAAGGGTCGGTGCCCGGTGTGAAGGGGGCCCATTCAAAATTTTCGTAAAAATTACAATTTTTACTCTTAAGAACTGCATCCCAATACAGCACTCCATTACCGCACCTACGGTCTAGGTTAGAGGCCGTAGATAACAATAAAGTGAAAAAATATCCGGTTCATGATGTATTAAAAACACAAATTAATAAACGTTAGCTTTTCACCACCAACGGTTGCCTTATCAGGCAGAAATACAATGTACTGTAAATAATGTAAATTCTTTTTTGCTTCGTATAATTAAATTAACTAAATCAAAATATTTAAAATAAGTTTCCTGGAAATTTACGGAAATAGCTTTTTCATTCATTAACTTTCACCCGCTGAACTTGGTGATTTTAGAAATAGTAATATTTACCTGGGAAATACCGGGTACCCCTGCTAGTAAGAACTAAAGATAATGTTACACTTTTAGTCAGGTACAAAACAATAATTAGAAAACCCTAGGACTGGGCCTGTTTAGCAATTTTCAGTGTGCCGTGCTAATTTTCATAATGTTTTCATAGAAGTCCAAGATTTTTGCAATGCGCTTTTCTGAGGTTGGAACTATTAAGCAGACCCTAGGCCTAGAGATTTTTGATAGTTTTCAGTCCTCCGAGCTGATATTTATGTAGTTTTCATAGAAAATAAAATGAATTCTGTTTAAATGTTACTCGAGCACAAAGCATTAATAGCTACGCCCGAGACCTAGGCATATGCATTTACAGTAATCTTTATAATGTTGTGATTATATGAGGTTTGCATGACAAATCAATTTAAGAGTGTTACGCTTATCAAAAATTATTTAAAAGGCCTAGGCCTAGCTGCCAATAATTAGCATTTGGTGCCTAAGTGAAAGCGCAACATTATTAACTTGATTTGTTATGCAAACCTTATAAATAAGACCACAGCGATTAAAAGTTACTAAAGAGTCCTTGTAAGTAATATTTTTTGACCGAGTGCAAGTACAATTTACGAAATGTCAACAGGTCAAAATATCTAAAGTAACAATGAAATTTGGAATATTTCTTTTTTCTTTCTTTTTATTTCAGTTTTGACACTTGTATTAAGTTTTAAAAACATATATTTCTCCTATCGTATACCTTCATTGTGCTTTCAACAGAATTTCTTACCATGTTTTGGGTATTTTGTTTCGTGTGGTTGCAGTTTTTTTAATGTTTTGGGCATTTCATTTTGTGAAATCAATTTTACTAGAATATGCAGATTCTGTAGTTCAGTGGTTTGAGGAAAATTATGTTCTTGGAAAATTTTGTGGAAGCAGAAGAAACAATCCAAGCAGAAGCCCTCCGCTGTTCCCGCCAACAATTTGGTCAGTTAGTGAAAACAATTTATTTGGCTTTCCCAGAACACAAAACGAACTTGAAAGATTAGACAGACGCTGTAATACAATTCTGGGAGAGAAAAAACTGTGACTGTACGAAATAATCAGTGAAATTGCGAAAGAGCAGAGAACAACTATGGCTAAAATCGAAAGAGTGATAGCACAGATTCCAACAAATCCACCCAGAAGAGAAACGCTGGCAAGATAAAAAGGAATTCGAACTTCTTTGGTGCACAGAGACAATGTTAAAATGCTGGACATTTTAAGAGGAATTTCATATAATTCTACCCTTTACTAAAATGTGCTGGTATTTCTCACTAATTGAATTATACCTTTTACTAACTTGTATTTGAATTTTTCAAGAATGTAATTCCGCCGAAGATGCAAGAATGTAAAACCAACGCAAAATTAAAAAAGACAAAATTTTCAAAATAGCATGTCAAAAACATAAAATGTCAAAAAGTAATCCAAAATGTGAAACATATAAAAATTCAAAATGCAATCCAAAATGTGAAACAAATAAAAATTCAAAATGCAATCACAAGTCACAAGCATTACAAAAATGCGAAACGCTATGTAACAAGTACAACACAAAATTAAAACAAATGCCAAAAAAAAATGCATACGCTTTGTAAAATGTACAAAATAAAATAAATGCCATATTCACAAGGATTTCATGACGAGTCATGTTAAAAATGAGCTTTTATTTAGACTTCAAATAATAATTACTAGCCTCTACACCTTTTTAAGTCTTTAATAAGTGCAACATCATTAACCTGACTTGTCATCAAACATTATCAATATGACCATAGCATACAATCACTTAAAAGACTTGTTAATGGATGAATTGAGGAATCACCAAGTTCAGCGGGTGAAAGTTAATGGCTGTTTATAGTTTTGTACTCGAGTAAATGCGCAACACAGTAAACTTGACTTTCTCTGAAAATTTTATGTATATGAGCACGGTTGATTGAAAACTGATAAAAGGGCTTAAGGCCTGTTTATTAATTTTTGTGCCTCAGTCAAAACGCAGTACCATAACCTTGGCATGTTATCGAAACCTTATGAATACGTCGGACTAAAAATTCCTAAAAAACGTTTACGCCTAAGGTCTTGTAACTAAAGTTTTGTGACAGGGTAAAACTGCAACATTAATAACTTGACATGTTATGTTAACGTTGTGAATATGAGCACGGCGGATTAAAGATTTCAACAAATAGCCTTCGGGATTAATGTGTTGTAGCTGAGTAAAAATGTAACATTATCTTGATTTTCTATATAAACCAAACTACGTGCTGAAATGGCCCAACTATATATACGTATACTTCAACCATATACCGAAGCGCTGACAAGGTGAAAACAAAAGTGCAATTTTGTACGGTCTCCTAACATTTTATGGCCAGCCTACATGGAAGTGGACACCTTGATATCAAAAACATACTTTTTGTACGGTCCACAACAAATAGCAATGGACACGTCGCAATCTTTGGGGGGGGGGGGTTAACGACCACCGTGATCAATTCAGTGGGCTATAAGCAGTCGGACATTCCCAATTTTGGGCCACTGGTTCCTGGGAAGGGGGACAGCCAGTGCCAGAAGTCAAGCACAACGTCCATGATTCACCGGGATTTGAACTAGGATCCTTCTCGACAAGTGGTCAGAAGCCAGCGCCTAGATCACTCCGCCGCCGTAGCGGCACACGTTGAAATGTATTTTTCATACGGCCCCTAACGCTCTTATGGACATACTAGATTGAACTGGACGCAAATAAATCATTAATATAATTTGTACTAGCAGGGATACCAGTTATTTGCCAGGTAAATATTACTATTTGTGGAATCACCAAGTTCAGCGGGTGAAAGTTAATAATGAAAAAGATATTCCTGCAATTTTCCAGTAAACTTATTTTAAATTTTTTGATTTAGTTAATTTAATTTTGCGAAACAAAAAAAGAAAGAAAAAGGAATGGGAATACTTACCTTCTAGGAGACATCTATAGAACTGCCGTACATCTGGCGTGTGCTTCTGTGAATCCCGCGACACAGAAATGCAATGTACCTATGTGATGTCGCATGCATACGACTTCACATTGGCATTGATCATCTTTTTCTTACCGTTTTGAATTTTGAATATCTGGAACTCTCTGTTTACATTACATTATATTTCTTTCTGATAAGCCGTTCGTTGGTAGTGAAAGCTAAACTATATAGATTTGTGTTTTTAATACACCATTAAACGCATATTTTTGCACTTTATTGTTATCTACAGTCCCTAACTTAGACCGTAGGTTAGTTAGTTGGTTGGTTGGTTGATGGTGCAAGGCCCTCAAAGGGCCAAAGAGCGCCTTAGAACGTAAATAGGGTATTCTTAAGAGTAAAAAACGGAACTTTTTACGAAAATTTTGCATGGGGCTACCTTGACCCGGGTCCCGACCCCTTCCAAAAACCGTCTACCGTCTAAGTTAGATAACCATAAGTAGTATACCAAATCTGGTTGTCCTAAATTGAAAACTGTAGATTTTACGAAATTTTTGAGGAGGGGGAGGGGCTCTCACCCCGGGGTTCCAGCCCCTTCCAAAAACCGTCTAGTGTCTAAGTTAGAGTACCATGAGACAGTATGCCAAATTTGGTGGTTCTAAATTGAACACTGTAGATTTTACGAAAAACTGTTTATTCGGGGGGGGGTCTGACCCCGGGCTCCAACCCCTTCCAAAAAACCGTCTAGCGTCTAAGTTAGAGTACCATGAGATAGTATACTAGATTAGGTGGTTCTGAATTGAAAACTGTAGTTTTTAAGAAAATTTTGTATGTGGGGGGGGACTCTCACCCCCGGGTCTTGACCCGTTCCAAAAACGGTCTGCTGTCTAAGTTAGAGTACCATAAGATAGTATACCACATTTGGTGGTTCTAAGATGAAAACTGTCGATTTTACGAAATTTTTAATGGGGGGGGGCTCCGACCCCGCGGGCTCCAACCCCTTCCAAAAACCGTCTAGCGTCTAAGTTAGAGTACCATGAGATAGTATACCAGATTAGGTGGTTCTGAATTGAAAACTGTTTCCATCTTCAACAACGCTTCCCCGCTCTTATTCCACCTCCTCAGGAGGCAAGTGCTATCATTCGGAGACGCTTCCTAGCACGGTTAACCACTCGCCTCCAAATGGAGCACTCTCGTGCTGCCTCAACAAACACCGATAGCGTTTTTCAATCCACTTGGGCCCAATCGGCTGGGTGGTTCCATATCCACAATTTGCAGTTACATCTCAACCTATAAGTGGGATTTTTGTTGTCGCCCACGTTCACTGTAACAAATCATGTTTTTACGTATTAATTTTGGTGCTTCGCTATTTGTGATTTTTCTGTTTTAATGTGCCATTGAAGATAGCTCAATATGTTTCCCATGTTCTCTTCGATAATGTTGGGTTTTATGTTGTTGTATATAATTCTTCCTTCTGCACAGTTTACTGCCCACGCAATGTCCCCTTCATTATGTTGAATATTTTTTAAAATATTAGTCACTGTGTGTATAATTTAATGCAACAAGATGCCCTTCTGAGTACATTTAGCGTTATTTCCCCTTGTCACTGAATACTTCTGTACATATGTTGTAAATTTTGAATGTAGCATCACTGTTGCATTTCTGTGAATTAGTACCTAATGTTTAATCTTTAGTATGGTAGTAATGCTTAATTGGAATTTGTGCATAGTATAGAATCATGTCTTGCCCTGTCTACAATACTGTAGGTAAACATTTTCGTTTGTATCGCTCGTGCTTTATTGTCTGCCTCTCCTTCGCCCTACGTGGCGAAATATTTTTTATGATTTTAACAATATTTTGTTTTACGTTTCACTGGAACTTTCCAGCTGATGTATATACCGCTGTATTTATTGGCAGAATTCCATTGTCATGTACATAGAAATGTTATTTTACTGAAGAATAAAGGCAATTTTGAAATGTAGTTTTTAAGAAAATGTTGTATGTGGGGGCTCTGACCCCCCGGGCCTTGACCCGTTCCGAAAACGGTCTGCCGACTAAGTTAGAGTACCATAAGATAGTATACCAAATTTGGTGGTTCTAAGATGAAAACTGTAGATTTTACGAAATTTTTTATGAGAGGGGGGGTCCGACCCCGCGGGCTCCAACCCCTTCCAAAAACCGTCTAGCGTCTAAGTTAGTTTCATGATACCAAATTTGATGGTTCTGAAATGAAAACTAGATTTTACGAAAACTTTGTATGTATGGGGGGAGGGGGGCTCTGACTCCCCGGGCCTTGACCCGTTCCTAAAACAGACAACCGTCTAAGTTAGAGTACTATGAGATAGGATACCTGATTTGGTGGTTCTGAATTGAAAACTGTAGTGTGGGGGGCTCTGACCTACCGGGCCCCTGACCCGTTCCAAAAACCGTCTACCGTCTAAGTTACAGCGCTATGAGATAATATACCAAATTTGGTAGTTCTAAATTGAAAACTATATCTTACGGCAATTCTGTAGGGGGGCTGTAACCCCCCTCCTCTCTGCAACCGCTTCCCAAAACCGTCTACAGTCTAAGTTAGAATACCACGAGATAGTATACCAGATTTGGTGGTTCTGAATTGAAAACTGTAGATTTTACGAAAATTTTGTATATGGGGGGCTCTGACCAACCGGGCCCTGCCCCGTTCCAAAAACCGTTTACCGTCTAATATTTTTAGTGCCAAAGAAAAACGTAATATTCCTATCCTGTCTGCGTGTCCAAATTTTATAAATTTGATCAGGGAGCTAGACGTTCGAAATCGTACGTTTTCCTGAATTCGTTTTGTATGTAACCAAAATCTGTAAACGCGACGAATTGACGTAGTCGACGAATTGACGTAGTCGACGAATTTGTCAGCGACGAATTGACGCAGTCAACGAATTGACGCGCGACGAATTAACGCGCGACGAATTGACGCAGTCGACGAATTGACGCGCGACGAATTGACGTAGGCGACGAATTGACGCGCGACGAATCGTCGCAGTCGACGAATTGACGCACGCGACGAATTGACGTAGAACCGTGTTTCGGAGCAGTAAAGAGTTGCCATGTATCCCTTTTTTATTGTAATCCTTAAGCCGAGAATGGATAATGAAGCAACTGATATGAGTCATGTTCATTGCCATGTTCGAGTGTGCCAACTACTTAGCTGCCTCAACTCTAAATACACGATGTCATTGCTATGTCCACGTTATTTTATAAACAACGCATAGCAACTAAATAATTGTTCTACCGACACAGCTGGGATCGAACCCCGGATCTCTCGATAACTAGCCGAGTGCGTTCGCTTTACGCTTCGGTGCCAACAATTCACAGAGCTATGCGTGGTTTATCAGTCAGCATCTAACTACACAAATCCTTATTGATGGGCTCAGCAACTGATGAGTCGCCATCGGATGGCATTCAACAGAGCAAGCTATTTTATTGCAGCTGATAAATCCAAAGGGCGAAAGAAATGGTGAATCTATTTAAATATATATATGCAAATAGACGGTGACATCGTGTATTTGCATTATCTCCACGTATTTGAAATATATTCGCCCCAACTGTCCCCGACATCCATTTATTTTAAAAGAAAAGAAAAATACGCGAGTGACAGATAAACGCATAAAAGGACATCTGTTACCAGGAAACAATTTCTATATAGGCTGAGTGGCCAAATTACTATGACTATCTAGTTAGTACCTTGTTAGGCCACTTTTTGCCCTAAATACTGCTTGAATTAGTCTTGATTTTGATATTTAAATGTTGGTAAGTCGCTTGGGGTATATCAGCTAAAATGCGATGAATTGCACCCTCCAGCTCTTGAAGATCTGGTGGTAGCGGATCCAGCTGTTGACGCCCCTTCAACTTTATCTACAAATGCTCCATTGGATTGAGATTCGGTGATTGAGGTGGCAAATATAGCAGAGAAAATTCTTCCTGATGCTTCTCAAACCATTCGCGTACAATTCACTATGACAAGGATCATTGTCCTGCTGCAAGTATTCATCTCACTTGAGATAAAACACAAACATAATTGGCTGGGCTGTACCTTTGGGCGGTCAGACGTTGCTCCATGAATCAAAGAGCCCAAACTGTCCATTAAAACGTGCCAAAGACCATAACGTTGAATCCGCTAGCTTAAAGAGAAATGACGATGCAAGATTTGTCGATGATTTCATGCTGCTCTCTCCATATCCTCGCCCTTCCATCTGCATGTTGTAGTTGAAAACGTGACTCAACGGACCGCATTACCCTTTTCCTCCAATTTGATGTCCAGTTCTTGTGTTTCTGAGCGGACTGGAGGAGTTTTTTTTTTTTTTTTGTTCGCTGATAGCAATGCCTTACGTCTCTCCTGCAGCCCACATGATGAAGTGTGAGGTCATCAGACTTTGTCTCTGATTCAGATTATCTGTAATCTGATGAAGTTGGACTGAACAAGTCTGCCTACTCTCCACTCAGCTCGAGCATCCAGTAGCCGTTGACGAATACACGCCTTGGGCTCAGACCTGGTTCTTTCGGTTTGTTGTGTTTTTTGTCGGACTGTGGACACCATATCTCTTCAAATATTCGTCCGATTTGAAAAATTCTTTTAGCATTGGGAAACTTGAAATATGTGAATGATGTACATATTTGCCGCTAGAGGGCATAAATGTAGATGATATCAAATTCAAAATACATTCTATTCCATATATTTGCTTCTAAGCATCCGACTGAAAAAGTCCTTTTACCTTTCGAACCCACTTATGTCGAACAGTATTTTAGGTATAGTCACTTTCTCAAGTTACGCATAAATTTTCCACTAGAGGGCGTAAAAATAAAGTGCCTTTTCCCCGGTATCTCTATTCCGATTTGAATGTTTTTTCCTTCAGCCGATACAGCTCCGGATGGAAAATCTTTTGCATATTATTTCTAATTTTTGGTGAAGAATGGCTTGGCCACCAGGGGGCGTAAGTGTTCATTTCTTCTTCTGATGTATTTGCTACAAAATCTGAGCTCCTAAAATCTCGACTGATAAAATTCTTCGTGGATCGATGCAACTCACGTTTTTTTCCCCGTTCAGAATATTTTCTTCTTAAAATACTGCATGGTTTTTCCGAAAGGTGCGTAGATATGTATCATATTTTTGTCAATATCTCTGCTTCTAATGGCCCAATTTAAAAAAATCTTACTTTATTGAATAAAGTTCTCAGTGCGACATGTTTTTCATATAATTTAAAAATTTTCAAATAATTCATAGACCTTTTGCTACGGGGCGTAAAGGTAAATTGCGTTTCCCCCCGATATCTCTGCTTCTAAAACTCCGATTTTTAAAATTCTTCTTGTATCGCATATAGCTCCTGATGGGAAATGTTTTTCATATAAGTTCTAATATTTGGTAAAGAATAGTTTGGCCACCAGGCGACATGAGTGTTAATTTCTGCTTCTGATGTATCTGCAACAAAGTCTGAGCTCCTGGAAACTCAACTGAAAAAAAATTCTATCCTGGACCGATACCGCTCACATCGAAAAAACTTTCGAGAATACCTTCTTAAAATAATGCATGTTTTTCCCACCAGAGTGCGTACATGCATATCTTACATTTGTCGGTAACTCTGGTTCTCAGAGTCCGCTTTGAAAAATTATTTCTTTGTTGGAGAGATTTTTCTCAACGCACAAGTCTGCAACCAGAGCATGCAAGTTCACGATTCCGTTTATAGCAATATATGCGGGATTAAAAACCCGACTGAAAAACTTCTTTCTTCGGTTAGACAGTACTGCTTTCTATGCCGGGGTTGTTGTTTTTTTTTTTTTTTTTTTTTGAGTGAAGGTTTAACGACCACCGTGAGCAACTCAATGAGCTATAAGCACTATAGCCCAAATCTTCTAGCTTCCTATTTCTAAGGGTTGTTAAAGACCTGGGGTCAGACACTCCCTTCCTAAAATCCTTTGCATCTCATCTGATCTGCACCCCAGAAGTGCATCGCAGTCAGCAAGCTGTAAAAGAGTCTCCAGGATTCAACAATGGTTTGAACGGAGACGAATTACTGGTCTGCGTGAAGGTGCATTTCCGTGCCGCGACATCACGGTTCGTCCGGGACATGACGTCCCGGCAGTGATGCGCGTGTTGCGGCAGTGGATCTAGGAGAACCAGGTGCATCTACACTCAGGGAGTGGACCTAGGAGAACCAGGTGCATCTACACTCAGGGAGTGGACCTAGGAGAACCAGGTGCATCTACACTCAGGGAGTGGACCTAGGAGAACCAGGTGCATCTACACTCAGGGAGTGGACCTAGGAGAACCAGGTGCATCTACATTCAGGGCGTGGACCTAGGAGAACCAGGTGCATCTACACTCCGGCAGTGGACCTAGGAGAACCAGGTGCATCTACACTCAGGGTGTGGACCTAGGAGAACCAGGTGCATCTACACTCCGGCAGTGGACCTAGGAGAACCAGGTGCATCTACACTCCGGCAGTAGACCTAGGAAAACCAGGTGCATCTACACTTCGGCAGTAGACCTGGGAGAACCAGGTGCATCTACACTCCGGCAGTGGACCTAGGATAACCAGGTGCATCTACAATCCGGCAGTGAACCTAGGAGAACCAGGTGCAACACTCAGGGAGTGGACCTAGGAGAACCAGGTGCATCTACACTCAGGGAGTGGACCTAGGAGAACCAGGTGCATCTACACTCCGGCAGTGAACCTAGGAGAACCAGGCGCTTCTGCACTCCGGCAGTGGACCGAGAAGATTCATTTGACCCTGAACCGTGGACATCTCAGGCTGGAATGGGGTTTTCAATAGAGACAATGGCGTGCTGATTGGCAACATGTGGTGTTTTCGGACGAGTCTCGATTCAAGTTGGATTACCATGATGGCCGCATACGCAATAGATGGTATTGTGGTGAGCGCCTTCTTCCAGCATGCGCTGTCGAGCATCATACGGGCCAAACACCAAGTGTGATGGTGTGCGGTGCTATTTGCGATCTCAGCTGCTACAACTTGATGCGAATCTCAACAGTGACCGCTGCATCAGGGAAGTTGTACAGGCCCTTCCTTCAGAGCACTCCTGGCGATATATTCCAGCAGGACAATGCCCGACCACATGTTGCTAGGAATGTTCAAGCAGCAGAGCAGGTACCGATTTTTCCCTGGCCTGCACGTTCGCCAGACATATTGCCTATTTTACATGTCTGGGATATGGTCACTCGGCAACTGCAAATCAAAGTCCCCCAGCGGTTAGTCACAAAGATCTGTGGACTCTCATACATGCCACCTAGCAAACAATTGCCCAGGACACCATCCAACGCCTTTTCGAATTAATGCCACGCCGTCTAGAAGTTATTATTGCAGCTCGCGGGGGCTTCAGAAGATACTGTTTTTTTTGCAAGTAAAAATTGTTGTATTGTTCTGAAACTGTAATGACTTATTTACAGTCATGTCAGTAACGTGTGGTATAACTTTCATTCGAATCGCAAGGTTCATTCTAGGGGTTGCAATTTTCACAAACAGCAGCGTATTTTGGAGCAACTAGCGAGTGGGTCAAAAGTACATTTAAATTTCAAAACATTTCGAAAGAACAACAAAAGCGTGTATTAAACTGCGGTTTAAGCGATAAGTATCAGCTGATAGAGAAATTTTGCTTCGCAACGGAAATACTTTTAGTTCGAAAATGCCATGATGAAGCTTTACACGCATGCAAATTTAGAAAATATGTTGCCTAAAGCACTAAGTATAAGTGATATTCTGCAGCTAGTGTCTCTGAACTGCATTCATCCATCTCTTAATTGAAAATGTTGTTTAAGAGGATGGGAGAGGATTTACTATGATGTAAACTTTGCCGGATAAAAAAAACTTCACTAACAAGGGTTTATATGTCAAAGTCGCTAGAGGTCATCGAAAGTTACGTACTGATCGATTTATGTGGGAAAATCAAAGTTAGACATAAACGGCAGCAGTGGTCTGAGCGATGGCTTGCGACCGAAAATGGGTCCAAGTTCGAATCCCGGTGAGGCATCGATGTTGTGTTTGTCTTACGGTACTGGCTCTCTCTCTTTCCTGGAGCCAGTGGCCCTAACTTAAGGACAGGCGCCTGCTTATAGCCCACCGAGTTGCTCACGGTGGTAGTTAAACCTCCAATTAAAAAAAAATAAAAGAAAGAAAAACGGCAATACAGTGACGTCACTTTTTTTGGCATTGTATGATTTTGAATTTGCTTGCTCTAGATTCTTTATTAAAGGAATTATTGCATATTTCTTTTCTGAAAGTATCGTACATTATATATGACAAACACATAGATATCTCTCTCTCTCTCTTTGGTACGCTTGACGTCACAGCAACGCCTGCATTTTTGCGTCATCACTTTTCGATCAATTAGTGTGTGCTCTCACGATGTCAAAATGATTGCCTGCTACATAATAGCACGTAATTACCTTTAGATGTCAGGGGGATCGCGTGCTAATTTAAAACATTGGATTATTAAAGACTCTAGTTCTAATTTTCGAATCTACAAAATTCGAATTGAATTCTTAATAACACAGTAAGTTAAGTTCGCACGCTATCACATTGAGATGTCAAGGTGATCTCCTGCAAATTTAAAAACATTGGATGAACAATGACTCGAGTTCTATTTATCCGATCTACAAAATTCGAATTAAAATCTTAATATCGCGGCAAGTTGCGTTTGTATATTAATTTAATTTAGCACAATTGGTTAATTATTGGTTAATTATTTTTTACTTTTTAATTTCACTCATGTTTCGAGTTCAGTGCTGATTATATTAAACATTTTGCAAAATATCGATCTATCTGAACGTTTTAACCTACAACAAAAACTGAAAACTTGCGATGTCGAAGTGAGCAAAATTGTTTCCAAAAAACAGACGTTGCCCCCAACAGCATATTGTCGATAATTTAGATAGTTCCGATTTGTAATACCAGACGTCGCATTATTTTGTAGAACATGTTTCGCTATGAAGTTTCAAACTAACCATCGAACAAGACAGTCTAAAAGAAGCCGTAAAGGGAATAACATGTGTGTCCGGAAAAATAAATTTAATGCGAAAAATCAAAGCAAAAGCTATTAAGGCATGTTTACACGAAAACAACTGGACTACGAGGAAAATTGTTAAACAACAACAAATATCTCGCACAGAATGTTTATTTCTCGCGAGGTATTTTGAGCAACGGAAATAAAGAGCATGTCATTTTTAGTTCTAACATGAATGAGTTCTTACTATATAAGTTTTTATTATGTTTCCTTACAAAAAAACCGTGCGTCTATTTCATTTGTTTTCAATCTGTTTCAATAAAAATTTCGCCGTCTTAGGACGAGAAACATCCCCTATCCTTATACGTATATAAAAGGCTAAGTTGCCGACAGCTGGTATCACTTTTTACGTCGTCATAGCAACAGCCGAGAAACAAATGTTTATGACGTCACGATTAGCTTTTCGTATTTTCGTGCAGGTGACGTCATGACCTACAGGCGCACAAAGCCGTGGCCACGAACAGAACACGTGTATATCACTTTGTTTTGTTGTCATAGTAACAAAGAGCACAGCTGCTGGTGTGACGTCATCTGATCCATATCATTCTCACATGACGTCAGAGATGCGTTACGTCACGAGGTCAACTGGCACTCCATTACAACATAGACCAACATGTCTTTTTTTTTTTTTTTTTTTTTTTTTTGATTGGAGGTTTAACGACCACCGTGAGCAACTCAATGGGCTATAAGCAGTCGCCCGTCCCTAATTTAGGGTCACTGGTTCCAGGGAAGGGAGAGAGCCAGTGCCGTAAGACAAACACAACATCCATGCCTCACCGGGATTCGAACCCGGACCCCTTACGGACGAATGATCAGAGGCCAACGCCTTAGACCACTGCGCCACCGGGGCGGCAAACAACATGTCTTTACTAAGTGTTGTTAACCAATGTACAAAGCCACGGTCAAGGGTTACACAAATGCAATACTATCAGCATTGTCTTTCGATCCGTGACCAATTTAATGCATTTTTAAATGAAGGAAAGCTTACGCAGCAATACAATGTTGATGCGTATGTAAAAATGGAAGATAATACACTGAATTACATGCGACAAAATCAGTCTCAGTTAAGTGTCGAAAAGTATAAAGGTCTGATGGACCAAATTCAGAATGATGAAGATGATGAGTTAGTTTCTTCCTAGAAAAGCTATTATTTTGCCATCTTCATTTCAAGGTAGTCTACGAAATATGGTGCAAAATTATCAGGATGCAAAGGCGATAGTCAGAAAATATGTCAAGCTTGATCTTTCCTTACTATGACTTGCAACCCGAAATGGGAAGAAATTACTGAAAACTTGAACAGTCAATATGTCGAAAACCGTCCAGATTTAGTTGCAAGAGTCTTCCAATTAAATTTGAAAGAATTAATAGATGATAAAACCAAAGGGCACATTTTTGGAGTTCCGGTGGCCAAAGTTCGTGTAATTGAATTCCAAAGAAGAGGGCTTCCCCATGCTCACATGCTCTTGATTTTGATTTTGAAAGAAGAGGACAAACCAACATTGCCTGAGAAAACTGACCAAATTATATCGGAAGAACTACCAGATAAAGAGCATTTAGCAGTTTTACATGCAACTGTTGCGAAACACATGGTTCATGGCCCGTGTGGTAAAATAATCACAATATACTTGTATGGAAGATGGCAAATGTACCAAGAAATTTCCGGTCTTTCCAAAATGAAAGTAGCTAACAAAGGCAGGTATCCTTTATATCGCCGTAGGAAGAATGGTGCAACCACAACTGTACATGGTAAAATGTTTGGTAACAGCTGGATTGTCCCTTATAATCCGTATCATTTGTTAAAGTACAATTGCCACATTAATGTCGAGGTGTGCGCTACTGTAAAAAGCGTGAAATACCTTTTCAAGTAAAAATACCTTTTTCAAGTACGTATATAATGTCTTGTTACCCCCCCCCTTGTAATAAGAAATGTAGTTAGCCCTCCCCCCCCGTAATAGAAATGTATCTGTTGTATGATGTATATGTTGAGTTACGGTCTGTATTGTGATTATTTACAGATTAGTTACCAGCGAATACACCCTGGAACATATTGATACCAGCGAATACACCCTGGAACAGCGGATTGTTGTCAGTGTCTGGGTACACAAACGTCCACACACAGGGAAGACAATGCGTGACGTGCGTGCCGATTTCCAACCACGATTAGACAAAGAGGCCCCTCCAAAACAGACTCTTCTGCGGTGGGAACATAAACTCTTCGAAACTGGCAACATCAAGGATAAACCACGAACGGGAAGACCATCAACCAGAGAGCAACAGTGTCAAGCGATCGAGGAATCTGTTATCAGGTCACCGACGAAGTCGCTCCGCAAACGATCGGCAGAACTTGGAATACCACGATCGACACTGCATAAGCACATGAAGAATGACCTGAATTTGCACGCATATCGCCCGATATTCGTTCAGGTGTTATCAGACATCGATTTAAACCGCAGACGGGATGCATGTGCAATAATGCTTCAGACATTTGCCACAACCCAGAATGTGGAAAGATCATTTTCAGTGACGAATGTGCGATATACCGCAGCTTTCAATCACGGAACGTTGTGTTCTGGTCCAAGGAAAACCCACATTATGTCGAAGAATTGGAACATCATCCTCCGCATGTCATGATACGGGCTGCAAGGAATAGTCGATATCTGTTTGGACCGTATTTCTTTGATGGTCCAGTGAATCAGGCAACTTATCTGGACATGCTGCAAACCTGGTTTGCGCCACAACTTGGAAATCTTGGCCTTCTGAATGACGAATGGTTCCAACAGGATGGGGCATCCGCCCATTACGCAATCGCTGTTCGGGAATAACTTGTGAGGTCTTTCGGGATCGTTGGATCGTCCGAGGTTCGGTAGTGCTGCCCGCTCCACTTGAATGGCCACCTCGAAGCCCAGATCTCTCAACGTGTGATAATGCCCTTTGGAGTTTCATAAACGAGGTTGTTTGCACAGCAGCGCTACCAAACCACTGATGAACTTAAACAAGCAGTGAGACGTGTTTTCTCTCGTATCACCCCGCAACTGCTGCGGAAAGTGTTCCACAGAATATGGCGTAAAATTATTCTGTCACGAGAATGACGGAGCCCAAACGGATCCACTGGATGTTTAAGGATGCCTCAACATATACATCATACAACAGATACATAGCTCACTTACATTTCTTATTACGTGGGGGGGGGTAACAAGACATTGTTGACACCCTGTACAAAAGGTCATGACTGTGAAAATGTGCATATAACAAAGCACAACACGAAATACGACGAAGTACAATAAAAAGTCATGTTGATTCCCGATACGTTAGCGCACCTGAGGCAATGTGGTGAATACTTGGTTATGATATGCATCAGCAATCTCATACAATAGTTAAATTACCTGTTCAGCTTCTTGAAGAACAGAACATTATCTTTAATCCGGAGCGTTTAAACAATGATCGAAATGCAGTTGTTCATAATGCTCAGAGAGATACAATGCTGACAGCATGGTTCAAACTAAATGAGGGTAATGAAGATGCGCGATCCATTTCATAAAGCGACATGCCAATACATTATGTGTTCAATCAAAAAGAAAGACAATGGGTCCAACAAAAACGTGGAGATGTGATTGGAAGAATGAATTCAGTCAACCTGGGCTCTGATCCAGAAAGATGTTGTTTGAGACTACTGCTACTTTATGTGTCTGGAGGGAAAATCTTTACAGATTTAAGAACAGTCAATGGAATTCCATATGATGCCTTCCAAGAAGCTGCATTGCAGAAAGGTTTAATTAAGAATGATGCAATATTGGAAAAAAACTTATATGAAGCATCAGTTTGCAGCATGCCTCGACAACTACGAGATTTATTTGCATACATTCTTATCTTTGTTTCACCACCCAATGCACAAGAATTGTTTGAAAATTATGAATCCCATCTTTGGGAAGAATTTGCACACATGAGAACTTGAACATTTCTGATTTTAAAACATTTGCAAAGAAAGCCATTCTGTGTCCAAAATAGCTCTGATGTTGACAAATTAACTGAGAACGTTCATTATCTTTTAGAGGGGACAGCAAGCACATACTGAAGCTCTGATTCAATAGAATCCGATGTCGAAGAAAATACTAAACAGTATTATCCTATAGAGTTTTTAAATGAGCAAACTCCATCAGGAATGCCACTTTACAGACTCAAGTTGAAGATTGGAGCTATTAACAGCTCCTGAAAAACCTCAATACACAACGAGGTTTCTGCAATGGAATTAAGTAACTAAAACCTAATTTGATCATTGCAGAAGTACTCACATGCTCAGCATGTGGTAAAATTGTTTTTATTTAGCGAATTGTCCTCGCACCTACTGATATAGACCTCCCATTCACATTAAAACGACGACGACAATTCCCTGTAAAACTCGCCTTTGCTATGACCATTAATAAGTCTCAAGCTCAAACACTGCAGAAAGGAGCCGCGGGTGGCATAGTGGTCAACGTTCGTGACTGCCACGGAGAAAACATCAGGTTCGATCCCAGGCAGGGACGAACGCTCAATCCACTAAATATCCGCCTTGCGTCAGATGGGCACGTTAAGCCGTCGGACCCCGGGAACTGGCCCCCGGTAATAAATAAGGGCGTCTTCCTCCCCCTTTCTACTTCGCTTCCGTGTCGCTTTCCTATCGGGCACTCTAGCCCAAATCTCCTAACTTCCTATTTCTAAGGGTTGTTTAAGATCTGGGGTCAGACACTCCCTTCCTAAAATCCTCTACATATGATCATTATCAACTGGAGAAAGTAGGTATCTACCTTCCTGAACCAGTGTTTAGCCATGGATAACTTTATGTTGGATTGTCAAGAGTTCGACGGATTTATGTCACAGTTAAAGTAATCCATGGGCAAGAACAAGGGAAACTAATTCCAGATTTCGAAAAGATATTTACAAAACATATCGTGTACAAAGATATTTTCCACCTTCGTTAATAAACGCTTGAATAGTAATAAGTGATATCTAGAACC
Source organism: Macrothele yani (assembly GCA_039090855.1). NCBI lineage: Eukaryota > Metazoa > Arthropoda > Arachnida > Araneae > Macrothelidae > Macrothele > Macrothele yani. The sequence goes on along the minus strand of CM077007.1, from coordinate 135,624,275 downwards.
CGTGGTATTCTTATCTCACCGGACTTTACAGCTAGTATATTAATATTTATTTAAAGCTTAAAAACAACCGTCCTGGCTATAGGCTATTTATAGTTTTTCAGCATGTTGCCATAAAACCTCAATAAAAGCGTCGTTTAACTAAGACGCACCCAACAGAGAAAAATTTACCAACAAAGAACATAAAAAGGCCACAGCTCAGTTTGCTTCTTCTTTCTTGCTGTAGAAATTTTGTTTTCTTTAAGGGTTCATAGCTTTTATAGGATGTCCTCTGTAAATAAAATTGCCTTGTTTCTTGGGGAGTTGACTCCAGGATTAATTACCAATCTGGAGAGTGCTGTTTTCTGGATTCCTGCTTCAGCCAACGGACGTATGTGTCATGTTCACGTGGTTGTTTAATCACTGTCAGAGTTAAGACAGATGACTCAGCGGCTATAACATCCTTTTGCGATATAGCCTTCCTTTGCGTTGCTATGGAGACAGAATCCCTTAATTGTTCTCTTTCTGCTCAAGTAAATGCGAATTTTTCGTTCCCACAGTCGGTGAAATTTCGAAATGAATTGGGATACATGTTTGCCTCATCCATTAGAAAAATGGAGCTCGAAAATTGATGGAATATAGAAAGGTTTCTGCTTTTCTCCTTTTTGCAGAAAAAGTGATTTACGACTGAAAAAGTGATGAGTTTTATTTTCTTGCAACGGGCCATTTACGGAAAACTGGAAGTTCTGACATTGCCCTAACACGTGTTCAACATGCGCTATAATTAAATTTGACTAATCTATTTTACTCAACTGCATTACATGTGCACTTCGAAGCTATTGTCAAGGGCCGTAAGTGGATTAAGCACGTAGAATTTTCTATAAAAGCAATCTGCGTCTCTTTTAATGCAATGAAAAATTAGCCTTCCACAACCGAGGCATTTTTACTGAAAATATGGTTGCACAGTTTTATTTCCTAGAGTAATTCTTCCTTGGGAGAAAGGAATTGGCCTGTTTCAAACACTTGAATTATATTTGCTTTTTAGTTCTGTGACTGATTTTTGCTTGCGAATTTAAAGTAACACTGAATTTGAACATACATTACATTTTTTCCCCATCATGGTTAGACTCAAATAAATATGGTATTTCTGTCGTATCTATAAATGATAACGAAGTATTCAATTTTTCTAAAAAAGCTGCATTTACAGTAACACTTTTCCAACCAAAGATTGGGGATTTCATTAAAATATTTTTTATGAAGTTCAAAGTTTCTTTCCCAATAAACAGTATTTTCATTATTAAAGCATTTTATCAGTATTAGAAAAGATTGTGGAAATGTAAGAAAAGGAATAAATATATCCGTTTATTGACGTAAAAATATGGTCATTAAAGCGTAAACTCTCAACACCAACGGGCGCCTTCTTCAGACTTATGCGTGGATAAGCAAGACAAGAGAACTAAAGAACAGAAAAATTAAAAAAAAAAACATGAACAGAATATGAGAACATGCTATGTTGCGTAGCGTGCGTGTGACAACGAGAGATGTCCACAGAAGCGTGCTAAGCAGCGAAGAAAAGTGCGCCATATTTGGGGAAGCTCAAGCGCGATGTCATCATTGCAGACCACAGGGTTAGTCAATATCTCGATGGTTTCCGTAAGGGCAGTGCCCCTGGCGGTAGTATAAATGATCAAATGTAGAGGATTTTAGGAAGGGAGTGTCTGACCCCAGGTCATAAACAACCCTTAGAAATAGGAAGCTAGGAGATTTGGGCTAGAGTGCCCGATAGGAAAGTGACACGGAAACGAAGTAGAAAGGGGAGAAAGACGCCCTTATTTATTACCGGGGGGCCAGTACCCGTGGTCCGACGGCTTAACGTGCCCATCTGACGCACGGCGGATATTTAGTGAATCGAGCGTTCGTACCTGCCTGGGATGGAACCTGAGGTCCTTTCCGTGGCAGTCACGAACGTTGCCCACTAGGCTAACCGCGGCCCTGGCGGCAGTATAAGGAGCCACTCGCTTGATTTGGTTCCACTTCGGAATGGGTAACCACTTCCCGCGATAAGGCGGTTGTCAATTTTCTGTGCGAGACGTCCCGCTTCTGTTCGACTAGTCGAAGAGCGAAAGAGCGTTTTGTCATTCCGATGTAATGTTTGGTGGTACCATCCAGGTATTCCAATGGTATGGAATACACTCCCGCATCAGTTAGTGCGGTATAGATGTTCCTGGATGATAGTAGGTGGCGTGATATCGATCTTGGTGAGCGTATCCCCACAGGAAGAAAGAAAAAGCAAACGAAATTTCCATAGGAAGAAAGAAAAAGCAAACTGAGCTGTGGCCTTTTATGTCCTTTGCTGACGGAAGGCACCCGTTGGTGTTTAAAGCTTACGCTTTAATGATCATATTTTTACGTCAATAAACGGATATTTTCATTCCTTTTCTTACTGATTCTTGGCGTAATCTACCCGAACCTTAGTTTTATGTGTAGAATAGTAGTTATTGAAAAAAAAAAAATCTGATTTGTCAACGCTCGCGCGCTTGCGTGCGTGTGTGTGTGTGCACGGCCTGTCTTTAAAATCGGTTGCCTAGAGTCACCATTCCTGAGGCCGTGGAAATGAATCATAAGTTGATTTCTTATTGTCATGTTTTAAATCTGCGTCAGTTTTGAAAAAAACAAAATCACTAAACGAGATAAATCAAAGTAGGCCTTTTTGCTTATCCTTTTTGCTAGGCCTTTTTGCTTATCCTTCTCCCACTGTATGACGTTAAACGAAGTTATATGAAAACAGATTATCCCCTTTTTGCTTTGCAGAGAGCGCTTGAACGTTTTCTGCTAGGCTTTACAAATAAAACGGCGGTAACGAAGGAGAAATTTGTAGTTTACCAAAACGGCAGGTAAAAGCTTTCTGCGTTAAATGAAAAGTCTCAGATTTGCTAATTTAACTGAATTATATATACAGGGTGGTTATAAATTAGTTTGGTAAAAAGAAAACTTTAGTGTGCACAGTTATAAGGATGCATATTATAATAAGTACGAATAATATATAGTTAAACAACACACCAAGTTCACCTTTTTTTCACAAATGCTTGATGTGACTTCCTTTGGTTACTTTGCAAATGTCCCATCAGTAAATCAGTTCTTCCCACATTGCTGTCAGCAAGTTGGCATCGACCAATGCGAATGCAGCGGTGATTCTTGATTTCAGTTCAGGAAGGAACTTGGGAAGCGGTGGAAGGTAAATAAATAATTACATTGCTCTTTCCACGTTCCAGGAACACATAGCAACCGAAAAATTGTTATTGTTCAACAATTTTTCGGTTGTTATGTGTTTCTGGAACGTGGAAAGAGCGATGTATTTATTTATTTACTGACGCCACGTATTTGGTGGATTTTCACGGTGGAAGGTAAACCTGATCTTTAACAAAAATCCATAGACAGAAATCTAGGCGCGTAAGGTCCGGTGATGAGAGGGGGGCATGCAATTGGGCCGCCGTGACCAATTCAAACTAGAACTTCAGCGCCGGGGTAAGAAGTGATGTTTTGTGGTAGTGAGGTTTCGCGTTACCTCCGAGATTTTGAAGGCCTATCAAGTCGTGACGTCATTTTCAGTGACGTCACACCTCGTGGATCCACTGATCAAACAGTCCGTGTCTAAATTACCAAACTACGCCGAACCGTGTGACTTGTGATTTTTACGGTTGTCTATGCTTGCGTGAAATAAATATTCTTTTTTCTGTGGTTTGCTTTAACTAAGATTTTAATTACAGTATTTATAAAGTTCAAAGTTCTTGTGGATGTATTTCCAAAAGACCAAGATTTGTGTTCTAAGTGGATTCGTGCCATTAAAAGGGATAACTTCACAGTTACACCACATAAGGCACGTACAGAGAACATTGTTTAATCGAATTTAAATACAAGACCTTAGTTAATAACACAAGACCTTAGTTAATTAATTTGGTCAAGCATTTGGGGAATAAAGCATTTTAGCAAATGGATACGGTTGAGGTCTACTTTAAAAGGGAAATAAATTTTACAAGCTTACTGCACATTTTGGTAACAGTGAACACTTCTTGTTTCATATTCATCTTCTGGTGGAATAATTTGTTCAGATATTTTTTTATAACAGCTAAAACCAATGACGTAGCTTTTGAAAACATTCTCCCACGATCGTTCATTTCTGTTACTAAAGTTATTGACTGAAAAATATAAAGGAAGGAAAACATACGAAATGCGCACATTGATTTTCAGATTAAAAAAACATGAGCTACAACGGCGTAATAATTTTATTTCTCGTTCTTTTAATGAAAAAAGGATATGTTAAGCATTTGCAGTGACATGTCACACTTGTGATGCAATTTTTCACTGTAATATCGAAATCCTAACACAACGATCGTGACAACCGGATGGACAGATTCCAAAACATTATCCCACGATCGTTCATTCCTGTTGCTAAAAGTTATTGATTTGTAACAACAACCAAAAACATACAGAATCCGCAAATTGGTTTCCAGATTTAAAAAACGGGAGCTACAACATCGTAAATATGTTAAGCATTTGGAGCGATTTGTTACATTTGTGATGCAACATTTCACTGTAATACCGAAATTCTAAAACAACGATCGTGACCATCGGAAATAAGCTCCGATGCGCACAGGCTCTCTCTCTCTCGTGGGCTACGACGATCCACCGCCAGTGACGTCACAAAGGTGCGATGGCCTTCCCTTTCCAGCAGTCACGAGAGGCGCCCGTCTTGCTGGTAAATGAAACCTCCTTCCATTGTTTACTTGAGGATTGGCATTAGGTAAATCTGAATCATGTTCAGGTATGTGAATCCAGTAACAATTCTTTCAGCAAATAAAAATGGGACAAAAACTGAAGAAGCACAACTCACGGCAAAAAAAAGCTTACCTTGGGACTGTTCCTTTCATGTTCCAAGATAGTATGGGAATATTTTGATCCCCAAACCCTCATACGATGTCTATTCACTTTTCCATTTAAGTGAAAGGTCGCATCATCGTGAACACCAACTTCGACAAGAAGTCATAATCTTCCATGCGATTTAACATGTCACTGCAAAAATCTGCTCTCTCCTTCTTGTCACCATCCTTCAGGGCTTGAACGAGCTACAATTTGTAAGGCTTAAAATTTCAGACGTTTCCGTAGGATTTTCGTCACTGTTGAATTTGGAAGGTAAACTTGGTGTGTTTAACTGCATATATATTATTCGTACTTATTATCATCTGCATCCTTATCATCATCATCATCGTCATCATTGTCAACCATTATCAATCCACTGCTGGACGAAGGTCTCCCCAAGTTTCCTCCACAACGGTCTGTCTTGTGCTAATCTCCTCCATGTCACTCCCGCATACTTTCGAATTTCATCCACCCATCTTCCATGTGGTCTTCTTCTGGGTCTTTTCCTGTCCCATGGAATCCAATCTAAAATTTCGGCTGTCCATCGATGGTCTGTCCTTCTGGCAGTATGTCCAGCCCATTGCCATTTCAGGAATTTAACTCTGATCACGATGTCTTCCACTCTTGTCATTTTTCGGATCCAAGAGTTCCTCTTCTTATCTCTCCTGGTTACACCAAGCATGCACCTCTCCATGCTGCTTTGAGTTGTCTGCAGCCTTTGTATGTCTCTTTTAGTTAAGGTCCACGTCTCTGCACCATACGTAAGCACTGGAAGGATGCATTGATCAAATACTTTTCTTTTAAGACATAATGGTATATTGCTCTTGAAAATTATGCTGTTTCTTCCAAAAGATCTCCAGGCAAGTTTTGTACGCCGATTAATTTCTTCACCAATGTGATCCTCACTGGATATCTGCTGTCCAAGATAAACGTACGTGTCTGTTACCTCCAGCTTTTCCCCATCAATCGATAAATCTTCATTTCTTGTAAAAGCATTGTACATCACTTTTGTCTTCTGAAAGTTCATTTTTAATGCCACTTCTTTACTCTTGTCAGCAAGTTCCTGGATCATACTCTGCAGCTCTGATGGGGTAGTTGCAAAAATGACTATGTCATCAGCAAAACGAAGGTGGGTTAGATAATCTCCATTAATCTTTATCCCTTTGTTTTCCCAGTTCAGTGATTGAAAGACATTTTCCAATGAGGCATTAAAGAGCTTCGGAGATATGGTGTCACTTTGTCTCACTCCTTTTCTAATTTTTATATGTGTTGTATTCTCAAACAGCCGAATCTTTGCACATGTATTTCCATAGATGTTATTAATAATATTAATGTATGCATCTTCAATACCGCAGGATTTCAGAGCCATTGTAACTGCTGATGGTTTCACCGAATCAAAGGCTTTTTCATAATCGATAAAAGCCATGCACAATGGAAGTTCATATTCCCTCGCTCTTTATCCTTATACCTATGCTTAATACCATTTTCTTTTTGCCCAACTAATTTATAACCACCCTGTACACAGTTCCCACTCTTTGACTACAGATTAGGGCGAATATTTTTACATGTTAAATAACTAAGGCCCTATAAACTATGCAACAATATTTTCGAAATTATATCGCAATCATGCGGCAGCTTATTGAAATTACGCGGATAATATGCTGACTAAGAAATTTACTGTACTAGTATACACTGAAGAGCAATTGAATTAGAGACAGCTGGCGTTATGCAAATGTGGCGCTGTGGGCGGCCCTGTAAATGGAAACGACATGACGTATGCAGCGATCCGACAATATAAGGACTGATACGACGGGAATAAGTAAGAGTCGGACGCAGTATGGGTAAGACGAAGGATCTAAGCGCATTTGATCGTGGGAAAATTGTCGGGGCCAGACGAATGGGTCACTACGTCTCGGAAGTAGTGCACGCACTGGGATTTTCACGAGCTACTGTGTCACGGGTGCACCGTGAGTACATCGAATCCGGTAAAACCGTCCCTGCAAATGCCAACTTCCGTGGACAACAGCGTGTGGATGAGTTGGGATATCGTCGGCTAGCTCGCATTGTAATAGCGGATAGACTGGCCACAGTGCAAGAAATCACTCAGCAATTTAACGCTGGTGCACGAAAACGTGTAAGCAGCCACACCATCCAGAACCATCTCCTCGCTATGGGGTACAGAAGCCATCGTCCCACGAGGGTACCGCTGCTGACCGCACATCACAGGGTGCAAATATTAGCATGGGCGCGGGAACATCGTCACTGGACCCTAGAGATGTGGCAAAATGTTGCCTGGACTGATGAGTCGAGATTCACGCTGGTACATGCGGATGGCAGGATACGAGTACGGCGAAAACCACATGAAGCGATGGATCCTTTTTACCAGCAGGGTACTCTTCAAGCTGCTGGAGGTGGCATTCTCATCTGGGAACAGTTTACGAGGACCGAAATGGGACCCCTGGTACGTGTGACATCGTCCCTCACAGGTCAACGTTACCGGGATATCCTGGACGACCATTTGCTCCCATTTGTGCATCTTCAACATCCCACTGTGGACCTCATCCTGCAACAAGACAATGCACGGTGCCTTCGCTCCCGAATGGTATCCCTGCCGCCCCGGTGGCGCAGTGGTCTAAGCGATGGCTACTCATCATTCGTTCGAAAGGGGTCCGGGTTTGAATCCCGGTGATGCATGGATGTTGTGTTTGTCTTACGCCACTGGCTCTCACCCTTTCCTGGAACCAGTGGCCCTAAATTAGGGACGGGCGACTGCTTATAGCGCATTGAGTTGCTCACGGTGTCCGTTAAACCTCCAATAAAAAAAATTGTATCCAAATGGTTGGATGAACACTCCACCGACGTGACCTCGCTTCCTTGGCCAGCTAGGTCACCTGACTTCAATCCCATCGAGCACATCTGGTATGCCATCAAGAGAGATGTTCGAGGCTCTGACCCCCGGCCATGAAATCTTCGGGAACTGTGATAGCTTGTTCAGGGGTCGTGGATCCGTATGGCTTCCCAACGCTTCCGGTGTCTTGTTGAGTCCATGCAGAGACGAATCGCCGCCGTCATCAGGGCGAAAGGTGGTGCTACACGTTACTAGACAGGTATCTCTAATTCAATTGCTCTTCAGTGTACATGTATACCAAAAAAATCCACTTTGAATGAAATATTCATTGATAAACTATTTATTTACTTTCTTTTTATGGTTACAATAGCAAGTGGACTATTTTAGTAATGGGATATTTCTGTGTTCATAGTAATCATTATCACATCAATGATTGCAATTTGTTGAAATAAAGATATGTTAGTCCAACAGCCAAAGATTCCTGTAAACTCTGTCCTTGTTTTGAGAATATTTGGACGTAACATGACACCGCTCTTTCGCAGTCTTTAGAATTTGGTAACGCCGAAAGTACTTGCCTTGCTTTTCCGTGTTAGTCCTGGAAATCTCTCTGAAACTGACTCTGGAGAAAGTTGAAAATACAGGAAATCGATTTTTCAAAGCAAACCTACCGTAAGGAATAAGCAGAGATAGCAAGAAAAAGGTGCTGACGTTTGCGACTCCTAGCGGGAAAGCTGTTTATTATTTAAAGAGGCAAATGTTCCCCATCTTTATATATTATAGCGAATGGCGTGCAGTAAAAAGGGAAAATTTTCCATAAATTATTTAGTCACGGAGATACAGCTGCAAATAGAAGTACGCAAACACCACCTAGCGACAGAGCTGTGAACTGCAAAAAACTCCACAAGCACAGTGTTCCATATATAGTACGTAAATGGTATCCGGTCTTAAATTAGTTTTTTAAATAGGTTATGCAGAAGGAGAGATATCAAGAAACATAGACTAAACTTTTGGGCCCCATCACGAAGAATTCGTTAATTATTTGAAGAATGAAATACACACAAAATGTTCTCATTGTTTGTAGTATCTCACGCAAAAAGATTTTTTTAATCGGATTTGTAGTCCCGCAGAAAGTTTTCCAAATATGCTGTACAGGAAAACAAAGTTCTAGCATCGTAGCATATTTTTGCTGTAAGAAAAAATTGAAATTATATGCTAAACATTTCGCACCAAAAACACTCCCTGATAAAAAAATAATAATATTTAAAATTAGACTCTTAGAAGCAGAAATATTAAAAAAAATAAGATACATATCTACACTGCTAGAGGAAAAGTTATGCACTGCTTTCAGCAAAAGATAATCAATCACAAGAGGCTTTTTGGCAGCGGACGTTTTCGGCCCACGAAAGAAGATTTATATCGAGTTTTGAGAAGAGCAGATTTTGCTGCAAATATGTCAGAAACAGAAATATACACCGACGCCGTCTAGTGGCAAAACCATTCTTTAACAAAAATTAGAAATTACATGCAGAACATTTCCCACCAGGAGCATACCAAAAAAACCCACTTTGAACGAAATATCCATTGATAAAATCTTTATTTACTTTTTTTTTTTATGGCTACAAAAGCAAATGGACTATTTTAGTAATAGCATATTTCCGTGTTCATAGTAATCATTATCACAGCAATGATTGCAGTTTGTAACCATAAAATTTGTCATTACGCCCCCTAGCAAAAATTCTACGCATTACTTGAAAACGAAACTGTACTAAAAATAGTCTTCATCATAAATGGCAGCGAAAGGAAAAATTATTTTAATCGAATATGTAAAATAATGATATGGAATAAATGCATTTTGTATTCGATAGCATCTGCATTTACGCCCTCTAGCGACAAAGTTGTGCATCGTACAAAAACCAGAAAGTTGGGATCCTTGTTCACAGATTTCAATCTTTTTTACACAATAAACATTTTTCATATCGGACTAACAGTTTCAAAGATATGATATCCACAGACTGATGGACGGGCAAAAGTACCACAAGCATGCTTTTATTTCGTGTTTGTCTTTTTTTAAAAATTCGTGTTAAAAATATAACAGCGCAACAAACATTTCCTAAGGAAATCATTAAAGTGGATGCCAAAGAACTACTGTGAAAATATTGAGAGCAGTGATTTGTGGATTTTTCAAGTGCCAACACAAATAACTCCTCCCTAAAATGAGTCATGAGTGTATGTTCTTTTAGTTCCAATATTGAATACAAATGTGATACAGCAGAAACTTACGTACACTGATTCTATGTGAGAACGAGGGAAGACACATTTCTTCGAGACCTTGAAAACAGCCTCAAATCATTGCTCTCAATACTTTCTGCATTTCTTCCAATTTGTTGCCGTCTAATGTAGCTCTAGGGGAACATTTTAGTGCCTGGGTTCTTCAGAAAGTATTTGTGGTACTGTTATATTTTCAGCAATATGTTCACTAACAATAGCAAATAGACTCCTAATTAAGCGCTTAAGCATTTAAACCTACACCATAAACTTAAACGAAAATATTACAAATGTTAAAAGCACTTCTGATTGTGTCTAAAAGGCTGTGTACAACGAAACAAACACCTGCGCAAACAGCACCCCACGTGTTACGCCGCTGTACGCGCTACCTGGTGGCCGGCCTGCATGTATTTCGCAGTCAAACAACGAGAGCGAAGTGTGAAGGTTGCATTAGCAGAGCAGTAGCACGGCTGGACGTCAAAAAGTACGATCCACACAACATAATGGGAGACATATCTGAATTTCAAACAGGACAGATTGTTGGAGCACGTCTCACCGATGCATCTGTGTCCAAGACGGCCAGTCTTTGTAATGTGTATCGCGAGCCTCGGTATCCAGGGTCATGTGGACATACCAACAAGAGGGAAGAACCACATCCAATAGGAGTAACTATCAAGGTAAGAGATGGTAGCCAAAAAACATAAAACCACAGCTTCCCAACTTATGAATATGCACCACGACTCACCTGTTTCCATCACAACTGTTCGTCGGGAGCTTCACCGGGTTAACATTCACGGTCGTGTTGCTATCTCAAAGCCCTGAATCACCAGTGTAAATGCCAAACGTCGGTTGCAATGGTGCCAGCAGCTCAAATAGTGGACGTTGGACAACATGAAATGCGTATTGTTCTCCGACGAATCGTCCTTCACAGTCTTTCCGACAACCGGAAGAGTTTACGTGTGGAGACATCCCTCACAGGTTTACCACCCGGGCTGTTTATTGTCCACAGTGAAGAGCGGAGGTGGATAGGCGATGGTTTGGGCAGCAATATTGTGGCATTCTGTCGACCCCTGATTGTTCTTGAGGGGCAGATTACTACCAAAGATTATCGGACAATTCTGGAGGACCAGTTGCACGCAATGGTTCAAACATTGTACCCTGGCATTGATGCCGTCTATCAGGATGATAACGCACAGAGCCAAACTGGTGGAAAAGTAGTTTACTGAGCCAGTTTGTGGTGTTCCACTTTGCTCTGGCCTGGCTCCATAGCAAACGGAGCCGGCGATGTTCCGGTGTTAATGGCAACACACGTAAGGGGGCGCTGGGATCGCAGATTCGCTTCCGCATTGCGCCGGGAAATGGTTCGTGGGCACACTGGAGCCGCTATGTGCCTGTATAGTGGACCGGCTATCCGTGGGATTTGTTCATACCTGGCGCATGATCCGTCTATCCTCTGTACCGGTGGTCCTCCTGGTCCGTCCGGAGCTGCTCCGCAGTGTGGCAGTGCCGTCACGTGTCCAGTGTTCCCAACACAGTCGGACGGTATGGTCAGAACGATCCACGTGGCGTGCTATACGGCGCGCCGACCACCCTGCGGTTTTCAGCCCGATGATCACGCTTCACTCAAAGTCCGTAAGTTGAGTAAAGTGACGTCTCTGGCGTCTAAGCGGCATTCTTGTCAATCTGTACTCTTGCTTGCGTCTTCCGGAGCTTTTCGCTTTCATAGAGCGTCGACTACACGCCGGTTTATAAAGCTAACGGTTCGTGCTTGCAGAGCGAGCACAGGATGTGCGTTCGTGCGCAATAGCACCAAACGTGGATCGTTTGCATACCAGCACGCATTCTAGCTATTTGCAAAGTTTAGCGGTTGTAGCACGTTTTCTTCTAGGTGCGCACATTTCATTGTCCGTGAGTGTATAAGTACATAGGAGTTAAAAATTCGGATATTTCGTTTTGAAAAACTTGGGGAATAAAGTGCCTTTCGTATGTTTTAATTTTACCGATAGCAACAATTCCCAGGCACAGAAGGACATTGTTGTTGTAGCCCACTTTCACATTTATCCTTAGAAAAGTCAAAAGCTACTTAAAGTTAGCCAGCAGCAACACATCAAAAGAGGTATTCCTGAGAAAGTAACTTTACCCTCGTAAAACGCGGTGTTTGTCAGATTGGCAGTAAACGTATTTGTTTTCTTGCTAGTGTCCTTAGTAATCTCAGACAATTACCCACGACGTAGAAACTCATTCAGCGATGCCTCGATTCTCAAAACCAAGCAGCAAGTGAAGAAGCAAGTTGTAATTCTCTGCGGGCAGGTTTACAACAGGTAATGTAGTCCAATGGTAAGTTCGCGATTATCACAGATAGCCGTTACTATTGTTTGATGCTTCTTCCTACCACAATGAAGAGTAAGATAAAAATTTTCCTTTAGTTCCAATGAAGAACTAAAGTTTTAAGAACCCTTATATAATCCATGATATCCCATGTAAGAATAAACTTTATAATGGCTGCCTTTAATTGACATTTATCTAACTTGGTTCACATCGTTTAATTTCTTACTTTAACATGAAGTTCGCAATATATCAGCATCGGTACGATGCGTGCCCAATAAATAATTCCTATGCTTAAGTGTCGCGCACATGACTTATTGCCTAACAAGCAGTCAAACGGCAAACTATTCTTTGTGCGATTGGCATCATTTTACGGTGTAATAGAACTCCGTACATATATTTGTTCGTATTTAATTGTGTTTAAAATGTATGATTCATTTTTAACTGTCGACGAGTGTCAAACAACAATCAGTTATAGAATTTTAAACTCATCAAAATACAGTGATAATCCGCTTAATACGATTTTCAAGGGAGCGATGCAAATTATAGTCTTAAAAAGAAAATAGGAAATAGAAAATAAATAAAACCTACGCTACGTACCTTTGCATATATCAGCCGAAGCTTTTGGAGAATACCAAAAATAATGGTAGTAAAAAAAACACCCGAAAAAACAATTTTCTGTAGTCACAAACTGTATTACCTCACAATATTAATTAAAGCAAGAAAGATGACACAGAATTTTCGGGTGTAATAAGCACATCTTTTGAATCCGTTCTGATGCAAATTAAATTTATCAAAGCCATTCAAAGTCAATGGAACCGGTATGGAAAGCAATAGTATCTGTCGGAAGAAAAAAGTTTTTCAGTCGGGTTTTTAATCTCTCAGATATTGCTGTAAACGGAATCGTGAGCTTCCGCCCTCTGGTTGCAGATTTGTAGGGTTAAGAAAAATATGAATTTTTTTTCCCAAACATTTCGCACCGGAAACGCTCTCTAACACAGAAAGAATTTTTCAAATCGGACTCTTAGAAACAGAGATATCGACAAAAACAAGATTCTCAAAAGGTTTTTCAATATGAGCGGTATCGGTCCAAGAAAAAAAAATTTACTCGAATTTTCAGGAGCCCAGATTTTGCTACAAATACACCAGAAGCAGAAATTAACACTTATGCCCCCTGGTGGCCAAAACATTCTTTACCAAACATTAAAAATTATATGAAAAATATTTCCCATCAGGTGCGGTATGCAATAGAGGAAGAATTTTTCAAATCGGGGTTTTAGAAACAGAAATAACGCACAAAACGCAATTTACTTTTGCACCTCCTAGCGGAAAGTCTATTATTTACTTGAAAATTTTGAATTTATATGTTAAAACGTTTCGCATGGGGAACGTTATCCAACAAAGAAGGAATTTTTCAAATCGGACTCCTAGAAGTAGAGATATTGCCAAAAATAAGATATAACTCTACGCCCCATGGCGTAGAAACCATGCATTATTTTAAGAAGAAAATGTTTGTAAAAGGTTTGTCGACATGAGTAGTATCGGTGTACGGTCAACAAGCGACTTTTTTTTAATCGAGACTTCAGAATCTCATATTTTGCTGCAAATACATCAAAACCGGAAATTAAGACTTACGCCACCTGGTGACCAAACCATTTTTTACAAAAATTAGAAATTATGTGCAAGGGCTGTGTCCCGTGCAGAAAGATTTTCTCAAATAGAAGATTTAGAAGAAGAGATATAGGGGGAAACGCAATTTACCTTTCCGCCCCCTAGCGGAAAGTCTTATATGAAAAACATGTCACACTGGAAACACTATCCAACAAAGAAGGAATTTTTCAAATCGGGCTCTTAGAAGTAGAGATATTGACAAAAATAAGAAATACATCTGCACCCCCTGACGGAGAAATCCTGGAATATTTTAAGAAGAAGATATTCCAAAAAGTTTTATCGACGTGAGTGGCATCGGTCCACGAAAGAAGTTTTTCGATCGAGATTTTAGTAGCTCAAATTTTTTGGCAAATACATCAGAAGCAAAAATTAACCCTCACGCCCTCTGGTGGTCAAAGTAATCTTTACAAAAAATAAAAAATTGTATGCAAAAGATTTTCCATCGGAACCTGTATCCGCTGAAGAACTAGTTTTTCAAATCGGAGTTTTAGAAGAAGAGTTATCGGAGAAAACGTAATTTACTTTTACGCCCTCTAGCGCAAAATCTATGCGTAATTTGGAAAAGTGACTACATCTAAAATACTCTTCGACATAAATGGAATCGAAAGATATAATTTTTTTTTCAATCGGAAGTTTAGAAGCAAATTTGTGGAATAAAACATATTTTTGAATTCGACATCATCTGCATTTACGCCCTCTAGCGGAGAAAATTCACCTCTTAAAAAAGGCAAAATAGAGGATCATCATCTGCATATTTCAAGCTTCCTAATGCAAGAAGAATTTTTCAAATCGGACCAATAGTTGCAGAGATACCGTCTCTAAAGACGGACAAACCGATAACATAAGCATGATCTTTTTTTAAAAAAGACGTGCTAAAAATACATAAAAACATTAAGTAGATTATTAAAATTATTTTGTTCTTGTACAATGTTTATAAACTGTATCACTTTTTTCTTATAGATTCTTAAAATAATTCTTAATCTTATTTTGTTTCATTTTTTTAAAGCAGAATTCAGAATTATCGTTTCCAGCTGATTTATTTTACTAATGATGTCAGAAACTCCAGTCATGCTGGACACAAAAGGCCTTACTTCAGCGGAGGAATTTAATGCTGTAGCTGGCGTCGATAGCACTCGCAGCATTATCTTCTACAATTTTTTGTACTGTTCGAATCTCACAAGTTGCGATATCATCGTCGACAGACACGTATCCAGGAAAATTCACGGAAATGGGATCCTCATCGACTTCGTCATCAGGTTGCACTGCCGGTTCATTCTGCGGCCATTTGACGCTTGCTTTAATGAAACAGTTCTTAATCAAGTCGACGGACTGCATCGCAAACGCTTATTAAGCTGGGTTCGAAGCGTATTAAATAGGGTATCATCATCATTGTCAACCATTATCAATCCACTGCTGGACGAAGGTCTCGTCAAGTTTGCTCCACAACGGTCTGTCTTGTGCCAGTCTCCTCTATGTCACTCCCGCATACTTTTGAATATCATCCACCCATTTTCCATCTGGTCTTCTTCTGGGTCTTTTCCTGTCCCTTGGAATCCAATCTAAACTTTCGGCTGTCCATCAATGGTCTGTCTTTCTGGCAGTATGTCCAGCCCATTGCCATTTCAGGGATTTAACTCTGATCATGATGTCTTCCACTCTTGTCATTTTTCGGATCCACGAGTTCCTCTTCTTATCTCTCCTGGTTACACCAAGCATGCGCCTCTCCATGCTGCTTTGAGTTATCTGCAGCCTTTGTATGTCTCTTTTAGTTAAGGTCCACGTCTCTGCACCATACGTAAGCACTGGAAGGATGCATTCATCAAACACTTTTCTTTTAAGACATAATGACATATTGCTCTTGAAAATTACGCTGTTTCTTCCAAAAGCTCTCCAGGCAAGTTTTGTACGCCGATTAATTTCTTCATCAATGTGACCTTCACTTGATATCTGCTGTCCAAGATAAACGTACGTGTCTGTTATCTCCAGCTTTTCTCCATCAATCGATAAATCTTCATTTCTTGTAAAAGTGTTGAACATCACTTTTGTCTTCTGAAAGTTCATTTTTAATCCCATTTCTTTACTCTTGTCAGCAAGTTCCTGGATCATACTCTGTAGCTCTGATGGGGTATGTGCAAAAATGACTGTCATCAGCAAAACGAAGGTGGGTTATATAATCTCCATTAATCTTTATCAATTTGTTTTCCCAGTTCAGTGATTGAAAGACATTTTCCAATGAGGCATTAAAGAGCTTCGGAGATATGGTGTAGCCTTGTCTCACTCCCTTTCAAATTTTTATGCGTGTTGCATTTTCAAACAGCCGAATCTTTGCACTTGCATTTTCATAGATGTTATTAATAATATTAATGTATGCATCTTCAATACCGCAGGATTTCAGAGCCATTGTAACTGCTGATGGTTTCACCGAATCAAAGGCTTTTTCATAATCGATAAAAGCCATGCACAATGGAAGTTCATATTCCCTCGCTCTTTCAAATCGTTCTCTCAGTACGTGCATATAATCTATTGTGCTGTAGCCACTCCTGAATCCAGCTTGTTCTCTCGGTTGAGCCATGTCCAGTGTTACCTTCAAGCGGTGTGAAAGAACTTTAGTGAAGATTTTATAAACCACTGATAGGAGGCTGATAGGTCTGTAATTCCTGAGATCCTCAATGTCACCTTTTTTATGTAGCAGGATCATTGTAGCGTTGTTCCAATCCTCAGGAATCTTCCTTTCATTAAGGCATCGAGTGAACATTTGGGCGAGTACTGTTTCGATTTCTTCACTTGCTTCTTGGAACTGAAGAACAGATTCTCTACAGTAATTCGAACTTCTCCTGGAGCTTATCCCCGTTTCATGTTCTTGATTGCATGTGTAACTTCTGCTGTGAGGACTGGAAGAACTCTGGTACTGGTACCTTTCATGATGTCTGGAGTGCATGTATCATCCCTTTCATATAATTTGGAGTAGAAATCTTTCACTCTTTTCAAAATTTTCTCCTCTATTTCTTGTTACAGAACCATCTTCTTTTTTCAGTGCCATAATCTGTTTTCTTCCCTTACTGAGATGTCCCTTTGCTATCTTTAGGCTTTGGTTGTTTTCAATTGCTCTCCTCACTAGCTCACAGTTGAATTTCCTTACGTCTTCAGCGATACTTTTACGTACTGTCTTGCATAGTTCTATATATTCCACTTTGAAAGTCACATCTTCTTTCGTTGTCCTCATCTCTCTTCTTTTTTGCATCAACGTTTTGGTTTTTCCTGATAATTTGTTCACGTGCAACTTGGTTCTTAGACCCAGCTAATTTTGTTGCTGTTTTCATAAGAGCTTTGGTTACTTTTCTGTTAACTTCAAAAATATCCTCTTCTTCTGGTGTTAGGCCTTTTAAAGCAGAGAATCTGTTCTTCAGTCCCAACTTGAAGGTATTATGGTGGTTTTTAAGGTTGGTTATGTCAATACATTTTGTTTGTTTTATGAGCTTGCCACGTTCGAGTTTAGTGGTGAGGTGCATTTTACATCTCACCAATCTATGGTCACTACCTGTGTTGAATTTGTTTAGCACACTGCAGTCTTCTACGACGAATTTTTTGTTACACATAATAAAATTAATTTCACTTGTCGTCCCATTTGGATGTCTCCATGTCCATTTCCTGCGTGGCTTTTTCTTGAAAAAGGAGTTCAAGATGAAAAACCCTTCTGCCTCTGCAAACTCAACGAGAGTATTTCCACGCTGGTTTCTGTTGCCGTGACCGAATTTACCTATAGAAGTTTCATTCTATTGCCGTTGCCCTATTTTTGCATTGAAATCTCCCATAATTATCTTCAAGTGCTGCTTACTTTATTATTTAGATGACGAATTTCCTCATAAAATTCTTCAATTTCTTCTTCAGGATGACTTGTGGTTTGTGCATAAGTTTGAATAATCTTAGCCTTGTATCTTCCCGAAAGTTGGATAACGAGTCGTGCAGCTCTGTCATAGGAACTTTCAACTTCTACAACTTTATCCTTCAGTTTCTTGTTTATTATAAATCCAACACCGCTAGTTCCGCCAGTATCTATCCCACGATAGTAGAAGAGATATCCACTTTTCAGTTCAATGAGATTTTCTCCTTTTCTACTTACCTCACTTAGCCCGACGATGTCCCACTTGATCCTTTGTAGTTCCTCTTCCAATTCAAGAAGCCTTGAATCAGAAGATAGGGAGCGTCCATTATACGTAGCCAAGGTCAGCATCAGATGGCAGCCTAGTCCGGTCCTCCGGGAATTCTTAGCACCCTCTGCTTTCATGTCGCACTGGCCGCTGCCTTGGCCAGGTACATTCGTCGTTGGGTACAAAAATCAAAGGATAGTGGATGAATATTAGTGAGCTCATAGACTTGTGCCTATTCAATTGCAACTTGCTACTTAAACAGGCAACAAAACGTCGGTAACCTCATCAGAGAAAATTGAAGAATAACAGGTAAGCTGATCATTAGTTTAGGAAGTGTCAATGACATTTTAGCGTTTTAGGATACAACAATGTGTGTGATCCTTGATCTCAAAAACTACAGTCTTGTGACGATTATATACACAGTGCGTCAAAAAACTTTTAAGACTGGCGCTAGATTTCAGCCTACGGTGGCACCACCAGTGTAATCGCGAATGCGTTATAAACCGTGACCATCTGCTTGCTTTCTGCCATAAGTACTGAGCAGTTGTTAAAGTAAATCAAACGAAACGGCTCTTCATTTGAGAAGTAAAATTATTTTTCATGCCGAATTATTGAGATGGAACAAAGGGCTGTTATTAAATTAAACGCAAAACTTGGTAAAAGTGCCTCGGAAACGTACCAAATGATGAAACAAGCTTACGGTGAGTTTTGTTTAAGTAGATCAAATGTTTTCCTGTGGCACAAACGTTTTTTGGACGGAAGAGAGACGCTACTAGAAGATGATAAGCATAACCGAAGACCAAGTTCATCTACGACAATTAAGATTGTTGAAAAAGTGCGTGATTTCGTGGCAAACAATCGATGTGCGTCTCTAAGAATTATGGAGGAGTCTTTAAATATGAACAAAGAAACGATTCGAACCATCCTGCATGAAGATTTGGGCAAAACAAAAGTCTGTGCTAAATTTGTTCTACCCACGTTAACCAATGAACAAAAATCAAGGAGAAGTGCACATTGCAGGGACATCATCTCAGCCGCTTTGAAAATGATCCAACCTTCTTAAAATCGATTGTTACAGGTGATGAAACATGGTGTTTTCAATATGATCCTAAAACAAAGCGACAAAGTGCGGAACGGAAGTAAAAAAACTCACCACCAGCCAACAAAACACGAAAAGTTCCATCGAAAATCAAAACAATGCTCATTACATTCTTCGATAGTAAATGTTATTATCCACAAAGAATTTGTTCCAAGTGGACCAACAATTTCTGGTGAGTTTTATTTAAATGTTTTGAGGCGTTTGATAGGCAGAATTTGTCGCATTCGTCCAGAATATCGGGATGAAAACAGTTGGCGTTTGTTGCACGATAATGCACCCAGTCACACCTCACTTCTTATTCGTAGATTTTTGGCGAAAAAAAGAATCTGTGTGTTGACTCATCCACCGTATTCGTCTGATTTAGCACCCTGCGACTTTTCTTTATTCCCAAAACTTAAAATGTCTTTCAAAGAGTGTTATTTTGATGATATTTCGACCATACAAACAGCTTCGACGCGTGCTTTGGAGGCAATTCCGCAAAGTGAACTGGAACAGGAATTCGAATCATTATTAAAACGCTGTAACAAGTGTATTGAAGCCGGTGGGACTTATTTTGAATAATAAACCAAAACAAATTATAATTTCTTGTTTCTATTTCATTTTACAGACCCAGTCTTAAAAATTATTTGCCACACTGTGTATATTAAGTGTACAAATAAGCTTTAAAGCGTTTTAAGACAACGCAGCATGTAATTTGAGAGAAAACAACAATACCTTTACGAATCAAAATATGCGCCGTCATTATCTATCACCTTCCGCCACAGGTCGAGCAGCTGACGGATTCCAACCATGAAGAATACTTCGTCGTGTGACGCGATGAAGTCGTCAACACATTTTCGCACTTCGTCACATGTCCGGAACCGTACAGCAGACAAACCATGTTGTATCGATCGGAACACAAGATAGTCTGAAAGGGCAACGTTGCAGGACTATACGCCGGTGGCTCCAAAACTTCCCAGCCAAGCGTCAATAACGTTACCTTGATTGATTTCGCTACATGCGGCCTAGCGTTGCCATGCAGTAATTTCACGGGACGCAATCCTTTGCCTGTGAATAGACGTTTCAGACAGATTTCCTAGTTCAATCGCAGCAACTGTTGCTTGTAGCGATCAGCAGTAACAGTTTGACCCTATTCCAATAGTTCATAATAGAGCACACCCTTCATATCCCACCAGATGCACAGCAGAACTTTCTTGGAGTTAATATTGCGTTTCGATCTCGAAGTCGTTGCTTCACTGGGAGCTACCCATTATTTTTTTTTTTTTTTTTTTGCGTTTGGGATTGTCGTACCATATCTATTTTTCGTCACCCGTAATGATTTTCCACAGGAAATACTTTATCTGTTGTTTATTCAACAGCTTCAAACACTTCATGACACAATCATCCTTGTTCCTCTGGCTCAGGTCTTGTGGCACCCATTTTCCTTCCATCTGAAAATTTCCCATTGCGCGTAAACGATTGGAAATGGGTTGTTGAGTTGCCCCAGTTCGTTCAGCTAGTTCTTCTTGCGTTTGAGACCAATCTTCATCCAGCGATGCTTGCAGTTCCTCATGTT
The DNA here is from genome assembly GCA_039090855.1 of Macrothele yani. Classification (NCBI taxonomy): domain Eukaryota; kingdom Metazoa; phylum Arthropoda; class Arachnida; order Araneae; family Macrothelidae; genus Macrothele; species Macrothele yani. The sequence continues at coordinate 135,603,471 of CM077007.1, read as the reverse complement.
CAACCTTCTGTGGGGCGCCGCTACGTTCTCGGTCGCTAATATCAAAATCATCTGCTTTAAACCGTCTAAACCAAAACTCACACGTGCTTTTCGATACAATATTCTCCCCCAAAACAGAACAGATCAATGTACATGCTTTTGCAGCACCTTTTTTTTTTTTTTTGATGAAATTCCTAACGAATGCAGTGTTGAATAAATGCTGTACCGCTTGCCATCTTTCACCTACCGATGTGCAGGTGCGTTTGACTGTTGGGCAAACTGCTGTGTCACATTTTATACTCTTAACCAGTTAGGGTCACATTACAACAACGCGGGGGAATGTCGGATATGTAAATTAGCGGTACACGTCACACAAAAAAGAATTTAAAACTTATTTGTACACCTAATTTTAAGATAATACAACGTGGTTTGTCACAAATATTTATTTTTTTAAGTCGACTTTGGTTTTGCTGGGTATCGACCTAGCTTCATCAGGACGAATGGCAAGTAAATATTCAAATTGTATATGATATAATAAATGGTGTTTACAGTCACGGGTTTGCATTAGTTGCTTCCACGCGCTTGATAGGGAATGTTGTGAATGACTTGTCATTAACAAGTTGCGAAGACTTCTGATATATTTGGAAAGCTTCCAAAATATCAAGTTTGGTGGTTGAATTTGGTTCCTCAATTGGTTTTGCTTCTTCAAAACTAGCTTGCTTCTACTTGAAAAATATTATGTTTGGTGGTTGAATCTGGCTTGTCAATTAGTTTTGCTTCTTCGGCTTGTCAATTAGTTTGGCTTCTTTAAAATTAGTTTTGTTTCCAATTGACAAGCCAGATTCAACTACGAAACTTGATATTACGGAAGCTTTCCATATACTATATCAGAAGTCTTCGCAACTTGTTAGTGCCATGGAATCCACACCATTTCTATGGTGTGGGTGGAAGCAACTAACCAAAACACGTGACTGTAAACACCATTTATGATATCATATACAATTTGAATATTAATTGTGCCATTTGTCCTGATGAAGCTAGGTCAATACCCAGTGAAACCATGGTCGATTTGAAAAAATAAATATTTGTGACAAAGTACGGTGTATTATCTTAATATAAAGTATGTGATCGTTGGATACCAAATCACCCAACGACTGAAATGAAGAAATTAAGACTTGAAACATGTCATGCAAAGGTTGCTTGCTGGCTAAGGAAAAATATGAAAATGATTTTCTCCAAAGCATTGTGACTGGTGATGAGAGTTACGTTCACCATTATGACCCAGAAATAAAAAATCAATCGTTGCATACCGACACCAATCTTCTCGAGCAAAAAAATTCAACACTCAAATTTCTGCCGCCAAGTGCATGCTCACTGTGTTCTGGGACTACAGAGACATTATTCATCAACAGCATATGGTTAAAAGTACGACTATCAACTATGAGATGAATGTGTATACCTTAGAAAAGTTAAAACAAAGAATAATCTATCCGTGGGGGGGTTTGATCCATGATTCGGCAACACGACAACGCTATATCTAACACCAGTGCTTTCACTTCAGAGGACATACCGAAAATCGGGTTTGGAGTTCTTTAACACCCTACCTACAGCCCAAATTTGGTGCCGTCTGATTTCTGGTTGTTTTCGGCTCTCATGAGACATCTGTGAATTTAGTTCACTTGTGACGAATATGCTCAAGCTGCTACGAGGAAACGGTTCCGAGAACAACCTGAAGATTATAAGAGAAACGGGTTTAAAAAGCTTGTTAAACGCTGGCGTATCTGTATCGAGCGTCAGGGAAACTATGTAGAAAAATGAAATATGTGAATTGAAGTAGAAATTCTGAGCTTTGTTCTTGTTTTGTTTCAATTTAATGCTTTGCCACTGGGCTTGTATATAAATATGGGGAGGTTTTTTTCTGAACACCCTGTGTGTATTGATTAGTTCTGGTATATTGATTTTTTAAGATCATGCTGATATATTAATTAGTTCTGTAGAACTGATATAAAATATTTTTACAAGAACTAAGGATTTTGAAGTTTATGAGTGAAATTTGTAGAAGTAATCGATTCCTAAAGTTTGCATGGAACTAGGGGCAGTGGCTACCGGAAAGTCATGGGAGGGACCGGAGACGTAAATAATAGAAATGTACAGCTTGTATATAAATTTACTTACAATTTTAATTCTGAAAGAAGGTTATACACTTCAGTATTTTCTTTTTTTAAAGATTGCAGTTAGCCGAATACAATATTCCGCGCAGCTAACCGGTTTACACAATGACAGACACTAACGTGTGGACTCCTCTTACTTATGAAAGGAAGTGTCCGAAACAGCAGACAGGCATATAAAGCAATATGTGAATATGCCCAACCTCCGTGACGTTTCCTACAAAGCTCTACCTTAGAAGCATCTTTCCATTTTTTTATTGGAGGTTTAACGACCACAGTGAGCAACTCACTGGGCTATAAGCAGTCGCCCGTCAGTAATTTAGGGCCACTAGTTCCAGGGAAGAAAGACAGCCAGCGCCGTAAGACAAACAAAACATCCATACCTCACTGGGATTCGAACCCGGAACCACATCTTCCCATTGTTGCGTTCATTATCTTATACTTATTTGTTCTCTCCGGTTCGTTTACCATTCTGCATTTCGGTAGAATGCTGTCTTCCGGTGTTCTCATAACTTTTAAGTTTTACTTAATTTCTTAGAATTATTTGCTCTTTGGTACTTACCTGGTTTTCATATTTTTAGCTTAACTACGTCAAACACCGAAAGTGCGATTTTTGAACGATCGTTATGCATTATCACAAGGGAGGTATGAGAAACTCAGGGCCTTAGCTAGGACACAGAGCCAGGAAGACTGATGACTAATTCAGACTTACACCCCCTGGTGGACAAACCATTTTTTTTTTTACCAAAAATTTGAAATCATATGCAAATGATTTCCAATCAGCAGCTGTATCCGGTGCAGAAATAATTTTTCAAATTGGAGTTTTGGGGAGCAGGGATATCGATGAAACGCAATTTACCTTTACGCCCCCTAGCGCAAAGTCTATGAATTACTTGAAAATTTTGAAATTATATGAAAAACATGTCACACCGGAGACTGTGCAATAAAGAATCAAGTTTTCAAATAGGACCATTAGAAGCAGAGAGATTGACAAAATAAGATATATTTCTACGCCGCCTGGAGGAGAAATCATGCAATATCTAAAGAAGAAAATATTACGAAAACGTTTATCGGCGTGAGTGGCATCGGTCTACGAAAGTATGTTTTCAAACGAGATTTTAGAAGCTCAGATTTTGTGGCAAGTACATCAGAAACAAAAATTAAAATTTACGTCCCCTGGTACCCAAAGTATTCTTTACCAAAAATTATAAATAATATGCAAAAGATTTTCCATCGGGAGCTCTATCCGCTGAATAAAAAAAATTTCAAATCGGTGTTTTAGAAGAAGAGGTATCAGGGAAAACGTAATTTACTTTTAAGCCCTATAGCAGAAAATCTATGCGTAAATTGAAAAAGTAGCTATACCTAAAATACACTTCGACATAAATGGAATCAAAAGATAAAAGATTTTTTTCAATCGGATGTTTAGAAGCAAATATATGGAATTAAAATGTATTTTGAATTCGATATCATCTGTATTTACGTCCTGTAGCGGCCGAACTGTACATCGTAAAGAAAAAACGAAATAAAGGATCATCATTCGCATATTTCAAGCTTCCCAATGCAAAAAGAATTTTTCAAATCGGACTAATAGTTACAGAGATATGTTGTCTACAGGCGGACGGACAAACCGATATCATAAGAACGACCTTTTTTAAAAACAGACGTGCTAAAAATATGATACCAAGTGTGATAAAAAAGTATCCATACTGGATTTATTAAAAAAAAAGTACAAAACTTACAGAATTTAAACTTATAGCCTTCGAAGAAATTCCCTACTGAAGTCATACACTTAGCCCAGCTCTTTCCACTGCTTAAAGAATTTTTTGAAGTCATCTTCTGAAATAGCGAACAGCTGCTTTGTGTCGCATTCTGTTTAATCTCCTCAATATCTTGAAATATTTTCTCTTTCAAGTGGTACTTCATTTTGAGGAACAGAAAAAACTCGCAGGGAACGAGTTCTGGCCAATAGGGTGGCTGTCGAACCTGTAGAATGCCGAGCTTAGCAAGAAACTGCTGCAGATGCTGCGATGCATGGGAAGGTGTGTTATTATTTTGGAGTTGCCACTCGCCACTCTCGTGCAATACCGGCCTTTTGCGATGAACTGCGGCCTTCAGATGCCGAAAAAGTGGACACTAATAATCCTTGTTGATTGTCTGGCCTGATGGAGCCTATTCATGACCCACAATTCCGTCATGATTTAAAAAAAAAAAAAAAAAACAGTTAGCGTCGTCTTGACATTACTGCCATGGATTCCCAAATAGGATTATCAGAGGGGGCACTTGTCCACCTCTGATAATCCGATCATGCCGTTTCTATTCTTGGAAGGCACTGCCGAGATATTCGCGATAACACTAATTCTAATGGCTAATTTTTCGGTAGAACTTTTGCATGTGTCAAATCTTTCGGTAGAACTTTTGCAGAAAATACAGAAAATTGCCATTAAAAAAAAAAGCGGATATTGACGGTAGCAAAATTTCCTATTGCACATTGAAGGAGAACGTACATACATACTGTGTGGCAAAGTACAGAAGGCGAAGAAATGAAAATTATATCATCTGCAGCAGCCCTTAACTATGGAACAAGGTTCTCCAGAAATTTTCTTGATGATATTTTTTCATTCTTGATGATATTTTTTCATTCTTGATGATATTTTTTCATTCTTGATGACCTGATAAAGCAGGCCCTATTTTTTTTTCTTTAAAAAAAACAGTTTAAAACTTGTAGGCAGAAAATAAGACAATCAAGTCCAGTATGTTCAACAGAATTATAATAACTTTGCGTAGTCGCGTATAAATCGTTACTTTATCAATAACAGACATTATCAGTTCATAGATCTCACTTTATTCATAGTGTTGGGGAAACTTCGTATTCTTCTTCAGCTGGTATTTTAAAAAATTTCATGCTTCTCAACAAAATCGAATTTTCCATTTCAAAGCAATTCTGAGTTTCACTAAAGGAGAAGTTCTCGCATAGGATGAAGCTAATTAAATGACTTGAAGAGTTTTCTCATGAATAATATTTGCCTAGAAAATTATGCAAAAGCAGTTTGTGGTGGGAATTCAGTATCTTAATGTAGAAGAATTAAACGTGCTAAGACGAGATTTCTCGCTCTCTCTGTCATTCTATCATCACACATAAGACAGATTTTTCGATTTCAAGGTACAATTGCGCCAATGTGGAAGATTTATTGTGCAAAAGATAACTTGATACATTTTCAGTTCATAGATCACATACATCATATACAGCAACAAATATATTCCACTAAATAAAAAAACTCGTATAAAGCTGGAAATCGTTGAAATCCCTTTAATTGCGCACAAGCAAGAAATGCTAGGGACGTCGAGCTTTAACTCATTAAATGGACGGCTTTTTTCAAGCTGTTAAGTAACTAACTAAATCAATGCAGATAATTTCTTGGTATAGAATAGAAATCAAAGTTTCCAAGCTTTCGCACATCAACCAGATGGCTTTTTCAAGTAAGGTAGACAGCAAACTGCAAACTGAATAATAGAACGCTTCAACAATTTGAACGCGGTGACTTGACAATAACGAAGAGATGCAAACGTAATGAAGTATTCAAAGACACGAGGTGTTATGCTCGTTTAGCACCTGGAATCATGGATGAAAAATCAAGAGGTAATCACTATTTGAAGAACTGGTTCCAAATTCATGGCAACTCCAGGGAGACGCTATCATTGCACGACTCGCTGTTTGTTATGATCTCTAAAGTTTCGCGAATGACAGTAGATTTTTTGGGGTGGAGTAGGAAGCTAATTTCTTTACGTCATCCCACATAGGAGCAGCGGACTTGAACTTGACTTCTCTGATTAGGGCCGTGGCTACTTTGCCGTTCTCTATGTCTCTTTTATGTTCGTTGACCCTAATTCTAAATGAACGTTTAGTCATTCTAATGTAGCATCGCTTGGAGCCGTCTGGATATAGTAGAGGAATGGCATAAACACCTGCTTCATTGGAAGGTTGGATCTTGTCAGCATTTCCCATAAGCATGGTATATGAAGATGACCGAGACCTGATGCCAACACCGAGGTTCATCTTCTTCATCGCGTTCTTGAGCTGATAGGAAACATTTGGTAAATAGGGAATTGAGCCCAGGTAGCGTAGCTGCGGCATAGAAAGATCAGAACGACCGGTTCGGGTTTTCTCATGTAGCGATGTACCAGGTTCGGGACGCATCCTGCCTCAGTGGCCAACTCGACGACGTTTTTCAATTGCACTGCCTAGAAGGAACACCTGAGGAGACTGCAAAGGCTCTTCGGATTCGAGATCGGAATAAAGCTGTCTTGTAGTCAGCGGGGAAGAATGAGCTGCAGATCAACAGAATAGGTACGGATGTGGGTTTATAAATAGACCTGTGTGCGAAGGCGATTTTCAGGTAATTTACTCAGTAAAACATCCAGATAAGGCAAGGCGCCATTGTGTTCCAGCTCCATGGTGAAATTGATAGTACGATGAATACCATTGATTTTATCTAGATAAGTTAGTAAAATCATCCAATGCATTGATTATGATACGCTTTCCAACATACCAGAAGTCATTACGCAAGTTATCACTCGTTCTGAGGATAATGGCTGTGGAATAAATCTCAGTCTTGTGCCTTAACCTTTGATCATATTTCCATGATATTCAACAGAACCGGTTCAGTATACCACCGAAATAACATGATGAAGTTTTGTCACAATGGAAGCATTTTTACGTAAGTTACGATGCATAAGGGCTATTGAATAGTCCCGTTCCTGTGTCCTACCTTTGACCCCATTTCGCCCATTTGCAACAGGATTCGTCCCCAGGCAGGCCCCTACAACATACTAACATTTTATTCAAATCGAACTATTTTTACGTACGTTATGACACATAAAGGCAATGGAATGCATCCCGCTCCTATGTCCTGATCTTTGACCCCACTTCCCCCATTTTCAATAGGTTTCATTCCCAAGTAGTCCCCTTCAATATATTAAAATTTCATTGACATCGAACCATATTTACGCAAGTTATGACGCAACAGAGCAATGGAATGGATCCCGCTCTATGCCGTGACCTTTGATGTCATTTCGTCCATTTTCAATGGGGTTCGTCCCCAGTTGGTCCCCTACCACACACTAAAATTTCATCGAAATCGAACGATTTCTACGCGAGTTATCGTGCAGGCAGACGGACAGACGGACGGAGGGAAAAAGCTGGAGCATATACGCTTCTTCAACATACGGTTGGAAAGCGTAAACTAAAAAAAGCGGGATATGTTTCCTTTCTGCGAGGCCATATGGTTGTTTCTTTGTCTATTTGCATTGTTATAGTTAACATCTTGAAAAACATCGTCTTTTTGAGGAGAGAAAGCTCTGCGCTCCTATGCACTTTTTTGCTGCCACACCCAGTGCCGGATTAAGGTAGTGGACCCCTAGGCTAAGATCTGAGTGAGCCCCCAAGGAACTTATGACAGAGAATCATCATTAAAGTCGGTGAAAACATAAAACTGTCGCAATACGCATGTGGGAATAAATACGCAGTGCATTTTTTAAACGAATAAATTGCATGCTGAGTTATCATAAAAAGTCAGTGTATTTTCTACTGTCCTCACAAGAACATGAGTTAAACATTTAAGATTCCTAGACTTTGTTTGGAAATTTTTAATACTTTAGCATTGTATACTTTTCTTAGTGCATCTTTTTTTGTTATCTAATGCGAAGTCCCGATGGATTTCGCCTGTTAACGGTCCCAAGTGCAAACAGGAATTTGTGGGTTAATGGAAAGGAACAAGCTGAAACTGTCTCGCCAATTCCGCTGTACAGAGCGACATAAAACATTAACCCTTAGTGAGTTGCTGCCTTCAAATCTGTTAGTCTTCTAGCCACTGATTGTGATCGAGTGCAAATCATGCGAGACAAAACGAATTATATTTGATAAAACATCTCAGTAGAACCACAAAAGCTTTGTTTCGGGTCCATGTTGATACCTCACACCGAAAGTTCCTATTAACAATTATATATCCACTAATAGATTAAATACTATTACGTACCTCTAATCCTTTAGTTTATATGATGCAAATCGTTGGTGTGTCATTTTTCTTCGTTTGTGGATTCATTGACGATTCTCAACACGTGTCGCGATACTCCAATGATAATTCCTTGGGAGATGAAAATTTTCAGTTTTAATCTTTTCTCTTATGTACACTATTGCATACACATTTTTGCACTTTGGTTCCAGCTCCTTAAAAACGTTAAAATCACTATATACATGTTGATAAAATATTCTATTCCATCGATGTTTATTGTACTTACTGTACCAGTAGTTTAATTTGAAGTTTAAAATATTTCACTATCAAAATCCAATAATAAGTTTAAAATCACGTGATGCTTGAGATCACCACCATTCCACCAAACTCTCGTTGAAGCATTTCAACCTCTATGAGGCCACCCTCAGAACATTTGTCCTAACCACGATACTGCAAACCGACCATGTACACCAGATTCCCTACGGGGTATCTCTACAAGTGCGAAAGGGCTAAAGGATCATGTGCTTCTCCCTGGATTCCAGAGTTTCATGTTCTTTTCTTGATACTATGCTGCCATCTATATTTCATTCGCTGTTTAGTTCTCCCATGTTTCCTTCTTTCCTTTTTGCCCCACCCTTCCTTCTCCATTGCTGTTCTTTATATTCTTTTTCTCTTTTTATTAAGACCTTCCAAGATTCTGCTATGATGATTGGTACATTATTATTGCAGGCTTTGTGTTTATTTTTTTCTGTGGTGAGAGCCTCTGAGTACCTCAACTCCCATTCATTCTTATGTCCAATTTTTGTTTGAATATCTTCAAATTTTGGTTTCGCATTTTCTTCAATACAATACTGCATGCAACATTGTTGCAACATTGTTTCTCTTTTCCCAATTTTTAATATCTTGATTTCTTCTTTTTATAATTCTATTTTTGGTTGATCCATAATAATATATACTCTTTTTTTATTACTTGGCTGTTCTCATGTTCCAAAGGTATTATATATACTCCTTTTTGTAAATCTGGAATTTTTTGCTTTGTATTATTTATCATTGTAGACAATGTTGTTACAGATTGCCCAATATTTTTCTTATATCTTGCTACTTCATGACTAATTCTTCCTGTTACTCCATCAATATATGGAAACGAACCTATGTATTGCTTTTGGTCTTGTTCATGTTTCTCTTATCTTTGCCTGGTTGTCTTACTCATATTGTTTATTGTAGCCTCACATTTTTTTTATTAAGTATTCTATTACATGTCCAGAAAATCCACATTTCCTTGCTACTGTTGTTATCCACATCAATTCTTCTTTCTGAAATTCAATATTGCTTGTATGTCTATATGCTCACTTTATCAGATTGTAAAAAGCATTTCTTTTTTGTGCTATCGGATGGTTAGAGTTATTTGGAAACAATATTGGTTCATAGGATGGTTTTCGATATACTATAAATTGAAATTCATATTCTGTTCTTGTTATACAGACATCTAGAAAGGATATACTTTTGTTTTGTTCCATTTCCAAGGTTAGAACTATGGTTGGGAAAATTTCTGTAAACCTTTTTGCTAAGCTCTTTAAATTCTCCTCTTGCATATTCGAAACCAAAAAAATGTCATCCACATAACGTTCATATATTAATGGTCGTTCTGTCAATGTATCTATTATCCTGCTTTCAAGTTCTTGAAAGCAGGATATCTTCATGTCCTGATTGGCTTTTTTGGTCCTGTTTGCACCGTTATCATGTTGGAGAAGGACACTACGGCGCCGATGTGGCCATTTCAGGTGAATTGCTCCTTCCGCACGACGGAGTTGCTCACAACAGGGTGCAGCGTTGATGGTCCGATTCCTCGGCAGCATTTTCCAGTCCAGACACACAACATGACCTTCGCAGGATGAAGGTCGTGTTTTGGACGTGGTGTGGGCATCTTATTTGGCATTAACCATCCCCTCCCAAGCTTGAAATTCACGCACAGGCACCTCTTTTAATTTCCAGTAACAATACGTGACAGAAAGTGTTTGCGTTGCTGAGAACATTGGTGATAATGGGCTGGCAAGGAACCACATATGGCAACAAGCGGATACTTGTTGTAGAAATTGGGGTCTTGTGTGTGAGGCACCCAAGACCCCAATTTCTGGATCTTTCCCATATGTTCCAGGTGTCACGCCACGGTGGTCTGATCGCAGTCCATCTCAGTGGCCAATTCTCGTGTGGTCTGACGCAGATCTAAATGGATGATATGGTTCAAGAGATCCTCATCAAAGTGAGACGGACGACTTGGGCGTGGAGAGCGGTTGAGGTCAAAATTGCCACCTTACAACCACTCAAACCATTTGCGGGCTGTCCTCTGAGCAATAGCATCCTCCCCATATACAGCACACATTTGTCGAGAAGCCTCGGCGGCTGTGGATCTCTTGCTAAACTCGTAGAGGAGCAGATGTCGGAGATGTTCTTGGCACTCCATACTTCCGGAAATGAAAACCGGAAACCCATTAAACACAATCACACAAAGCAATATGATTTAGATACACGATATTACTGGCTACATTTTGATATACTGCTGAATTGCTCCTTCAGCATCTGCACCATCACTACTAACCCGGGTAACACTCGTGAAATAAAACGGCATGAACTTATGCATCAACCCAATATTATTACAAAACCGGGACAAAGCAGGGTACTTTTGCTAGTGATAAATGAAACACGTTGTCCTTTAGTGACATAGTATTTATATGCAAACGTTTTTCCTCATATATTTTGTTGTCTTAGACTATAGCCCTTTTGTTTTCCAAAAAGAAAAAAAAATCCCATGTGGGTTACTAGCCATGCACTAGCAGCGAACGATATGATATTGAAGGACTTTCTTCTGTAGTGGAAACACAGCAAAATCAGCCATGACAGAAAAAAAAACACGGTGAGAAATTTATTCTGGTATCGGTGTGTGCTATCGGATGATATCCCGATTTCTACTAGAAAACGTTGCTTGATCAGAGTTTGTTTAAAGATAATCCACCATCGGATCCGAGAATGTACTTGGTTTTCACAAGGGATTTACTTAATCCGTCATGTGTTACAAAGGATTTTTCTGGCCTTCAGTTTCTGTTCGATATTCTTCTTTGTTTATATTTTTCCTGCATGACTAGCTTTACGTGATTCGTTGTACGTCTCGAAACAAAAAGGAAAAATATTCCATGCGGATTTTTTTATAAGTGCTTTGTGAAAGGCATAAAAAAGTATTGTTTACCAAATGAAATAAACACTTCTTCTCACAAAGGCGTAAAAAAGTTCTTCAGCTAATAAAAAGGAATTTTCTTTTTTTGAAACTCTGACTGCGTAAATCGTAAGCTTGCGTCCGAGAGATTAATATATCATCTTCAAAATAAAAAGCTTTCAAAATCTTAAAGGATTTTAACAAAAAACATTTTTTTTTTAAATTGCACTTTATGCTACTGAGAAAATCTGAGCCAACAACGACTTAAAGTCATGAAAAAGTTACAAATCAGGTTAAATTAAAATAAGAATACTTAATGTAAGAAATTACAAGAAGTATCTTCACTACGTTTGCAAATTCGTTGGTAGCCTTACACTTAGAAGACGTCCACTGAATGCTAATTTGCAATCCGGACAACAGATGTTAATGTTAGAAAAAATGTTTTTTTTAATAGTTTCTTAATCATATATATCATCATTAACAATTACTAATCCGATGCTTGAAGAAGGTATCCCCAAGTCTTTTCCACAACTTTCTGTCCTGAGCTGGTCTCGTCCAAGTCACTTCAGCACGATTTCAAATTTTATCCATCCATCTCCCACGTGGTCTACGCCTCTTCCTGTACTTCCCAATCTAATCCAGTATTTCAGTTGTCCAACGGTTGTCAGTTTTTATGGCAATACATCCAGACTGCCACTGTCTTCACTTTGATCATAAAGTCGTCAACTCTTGCCATTAAATTAATCCATATATTCCTTTGTCTTTCCTGGTTATGCCAAGCATGCATTTTTACCATGCTCTGTGAGTTGCCCGCAGCCTCTGAATATCACTCCTAGTCGAAGTATCTGGTTCATGAGTAAGACCTGAGTGGATGCATTAAACATTTTTTCTTAGACATAATAGTAGATTTCTCTTAAAAACTGTTTTGTTTCTTCCAAAAACTCTTTAACCAAGATTTATATATATGATCTTGGGCCCAATTCATACGTTGTTGGCAATGACGTGCAGTGAGCATGGGTACACGCCTGGGGTTTCGGCTGTGCAGGCCCATGCGCGGAAGGCTGCGATGATCTGTGTGCTGTGACACACTGACCTGATCATCATTGTTGTAGCTGCTGGTGATTTGTAGCACTGTGGCCCTGCGGTCGCTGTGAAGAATGCGCGACAGTCTCCGCTCCCTTTCGACATCAGTGAGCTGCGGACGATACATGGCTGGACGACGATTCGTCGTTTGGCTATCTGTGCACCACTTTTGATACGTACTCATTACAGAGGCACGTGAACAACCCACAAGCAGCGCCGTTTCCGAGATCGTAGTTCTGAGGCGCCGTGCCATCACAATTTGTCCTTTTATCAAACTCCGATAAATCGGCAGCTTTTTCCATTCTGACCCCGAACATTTCACTAACCGAAAGCCGGTCCTCTGGTTGTATATATACTGCTCTGTGAACTTCATCTGCGCCACCGTTCGGTCACCAGTAGCGCTCATTTCTCTAAGCTGTGTGTGGTCAAAATGAAAGGACTCATCGGGTGTAAGCCGGCTTTAGTTATCGGCATTGGCTTCTGTTTTGTGTCCAACTATTGTTTCCGGACACTGACATTGTCATACGGTACCCATTTCTCGTCACCTGTAACAATGCAGTCCAAGAATGGTTCAACTTGGTCACGTGCAAACAGGGAAACACATGCACTCATGCGATTTGCTTTCTGCTTCACTGAGTTGATGGGATATCTGAACTCCCTTCTTGTGCACCTTCGCAAGTTGACGTAAGTGCGTAATAATGCCCATGTGGGTAGTCCGCAGATGTTCGGCCAACTACCACTTGTCCGGATGTCGGATAAATGTTAGTTTAGGTTTGGGTTAACCCCCTTAAATTTCAACATTTCTAAAACAAAGTGCAATTTTTATACGGTCCATAAATATTTAGGTGATCAGTTTTCCTACACTTGATCGGAAACGTCCTCCGAAGTTACGTATTATCTACAAATCATCCGTAGTGGGCAAGTGTCTGGTGGGCAAATACCCGGGTGGGCAAATGTCAGGGTGGGCAAGTGTCCGGTGGGCTTTTGTCCGGTTGGCTGTTGCTCGGTGGGCTTTTGTCCGGACCCCAAGTATTCACACATGTGTCGGTCTCCACTAAGGTCTTCAGCATGTTCATAACCACTGTTGTGGGTCTTCCAGTTTCGAAGCGGTCTGACATGTCAAAATATCCCTCTAAAAACAGTTCGAACCAACGACAGCACTGACGATGTGATATGGTATTGGAGTACACACTGGTAATGTTCCTTACAATAAGTGCGGGGCCGCCCCGGTGGCGCAGTGGTCTAAGGTGCTGGCCTCTGATCATTCGTCCGTAAGGGGTGCGGGTTCGAATCCCGGTCAGGCATGGATGTTGTGTTTTGTCTTACGGCACTGGCTCTCTCCCTTCCCTGGAACCAGTGACCCTAAATTAGGGACGGGCGACTGCTTATAGCCCATTGAGTTGCGCACGGTGGTCGTTCAACCTCCAATTAAAAAAAAAAAGTGTGCGGGTTGTACCGCAACGAAAGTCATACAGCATGCAATGTCGGATGTGCGCCTTGTCCACTTTCATGTTGGCTGGCGTTTACACTCTACTCTTTTTGACGGTTAATTGCCACTGACTTGCTGACGTCATTACAGCGTGCTGCGCAATCTCAGTGGCCAATATGCGTCGTGCCCGGGGCTTGGGCTTCGGGTGCCTCGTCATCGGACGTTACTTGCTTTCTAACCCCATACTACATCAGGGGATGTGGATTTGTAGCAAAAATAAAATTATTAATCTCACTTCACAGAACCAATTGAAATCTTAATTATTGCATTCCATGATATGAACGCTCAGGTGATATGCATATTTTTGATTCTCGCTACTTTACTTTTAGAATATTTGAATATCAGTTTTCCTCAATAAATTAGTGAAGATTAAGTGATGAATGAAATAAGGGATTACACCGTATAATACAAATTTTGAAGACGACAATACGTTTTTTGGTGTAAATATGACAAGCATGGTAAGTCAGATAATATCCGAAAACTTGAAAATTTCGTTGTTCTAAAGCAGGAATCGAAACCGCGTCTCCCAGATAGCGCCGGGTATGCTGACAAAAGTCAGATATTATCTGACTTACCATCCTTGTCATATTTACACCAAAAAACGGATTGCCATCTTCAAAATTTGTATTTTACGGTGTAATCCCGTATTTCTCATTAATGATTTATCTGCTCCTCCGGGCAATCACGAGATTGGATTCTTAACCTCCAGATTAGCTAAACATGAATTTCATTGAAATCGAACCATTGTTACGCGAGTTATCGTCAGAACGGACAGACGAACTTTCGGACAAAGCTGGAGCATTTACACTTCTACAACCTACGGTTGGAAAGCGTAAAATATAAACTAATCATATTTTAGCACAGCGGATACGCTCGTCATCAAGTGACTATTAAAAAATGTAACAAAAACAATGCTGTATTATGTTTTAATTTTAAAGGGAAAAACATGCGCAATCAGCATTCCGCTGCTTATACTGTACTACGTATCAACTCCAAGCAACTGACACAACTAACTTTTTGTTCCAGAAGAAACTAGAAGTAATGCGTAATACGCACACAACGCGAGACGTAATGAGGCAGATGTTTGTGAGAGTGTGAAGTCATAAAGCTTTAATAAGATCCACAAACAACGCGTGACATAATGAGGCATATGGCGTGACCGCGCGCCAACTTCTCAATCGCGAGAGTGTGACGTCATATTTCTAAGAATGGGAAACGTTAATGGGACGACGACATGACACTAAAAACTTGGTAACTCGAAGTGGTTATTTAACCCACTAAACAAAGTTTTCCAATGTCGAGATCAAGCTAAATCGATTCCTAGTACCAGAAAACGGTAGGTTAACCACTTTCATCAAAATCCTTAGAGCCGTTTTCAAAATAAAATTTACGTATATACAAGAATTGCTCCTTGTGATGGAATTCATCCGTCTCCTATGTCCTGACCTTTGACCCCACTTCACCCATTTTCAATAGGGTTCGTCCCCAGGTGGTCCCCTACGACATACTAAAATTTAATTGAAATAGAACCATATTTGCGCAAGTTATGACGCCTAAGGGCCATGGAATGAATCCCGCTCCTATGTCGTGACCTTTGCCAGGAATTCGCCCATTCTCAAAAGGGGTTCGTCCTCATGTGATCTCTTACCACATACAAATATTTCATTGAAATCGAATGATATTTACGCAAGTTATGACGCATAAGGGCAATTGGATGAATCTCGCTCCTATGTCGTGACTTTTGACCCCATTAACACCGTTTTCAACAGGGTTCGTCCCCAGGTGGTCCCCTAACACATATTAAAATTTCATCGAAATCGAACGGTTTTTAAGCGAGGTATCGTGCGGACAGGCGGACGGACAAAGCTGGAGCATGCACGTTTCTTCAACCGACGGTTGGAATGCGTAAAAAAACGGATTGTCATCTTCAAAATTTGAAGATTAATTGGCTTTAATGAATCACTTGTGGAAGAATTTTGATACTTCTTAGTTTTAATTCAAACAGAATTTTCTCCATTTATATTACCAGTGACAAATCGCAGCTCAGGCCGCAAGAAGCGTGCGTTTGAGAACCAATATCACAGGTCCTCCAAAAAACAAATAGAAAACCATTCATCCCTCAACTGCCTTAGCGCGAACAGTCAACAAGGGCGATTATTTACCACTATGGAATGACGTTAAATTATTGTGCTTGGCGAGAACTAAAACACTGCAGTGCTCTTTTTTGATATCTTGTACATTCTGAATTTTGCCGAACAGTGTTGTAATGAAGAACGCTAGCAATTCATACCTGCTCCTTGAAGGCTCCTGCTGGAGAATCCCTCTTCCATTGCAAATATGTTTTGACTATTTACTTGATGCACTGTAGATTATTCGTTTCTATGCATTTGTACATATTTTTGCAGTTACTTTCTGTGTAAAGCATACTTAACCTTTTAGTGTGGCGCATGCATTGTTTCTTGTCGATGCATATAGGTGTGTATACAGGGTGTATAGGAAAGTCCTTAAACAGGGAAATAACTTTTGAACGCAAAATGCTGGAGTTGTGGAAGTAGTATGTACGTATAGTAAAGTAACTATGTTCTATCAGATGATACCGATTGCAGCACCCCTAGCGGCGGATTTTGGAAGTTAGAGATCCTATCGCGAGAACCAAGATATGATAGCGAAAAAAATTCAATAGCAAACGTGTAGAGCGTCACCGATTTAGTATGAAATGACGCCCTACATTCACCAAAAAACTCCAATAAAAGTCCGGAAATGCAGATCTCTCGGTATCCGATCACCGGCATAAATACGTCACGAATGACATCGCAAAGCCTAAAAACTGTAAACGAATTCTGCCTGCAAAACTGCGAAGGATGGATGAAAGTATGCAAATGGAAACGCTAGGTCATACCTGATCGGGAAGCATAAATTGGCAGTCAGGGAAGGTTTGTCAGACAGTGCGTGGACTGGATCTTCGAGTCTACACATGGCTAGTTATTGCAACGAGGAGTACTGCTAGATGGTTATGTTGTACGGCGAATGCGGTCGTCGGGCAAGATAGGCAGTACGCCAATATGCATTACGTTTCCTTAATCGTTCTCATCCTGGAGCATTACAAGTCGTTCCCGTTCAGGTAGGCCGACACTTGTAGGTATGCACGTGCAGCCAGTGGACGTTCTGGCCTATGTGCTAGCCCACCCACACTGAAGTACCAGAGACATCAGTGCGACGTGTGGCCTTATATTTTGGTCGTGTATGGCAAATTTCTACAACCTCGTATTATCCAAGCATGCAATAACGTAACACCTGAAATGCTGCAAAACGTCCAACAAGAAGTTCTAGCTCGAATACAGATGTGTATTGCTGCCGATGGTGGACACATCGCGAATGCTTAAGTATTAGTACTCACATTTTGCATTTCTAGAACATTATTTTGTGTTTTTTTTCTTTATAATGTCCTACTGCTGTATGAATTTCCTACTACCTTACTGTACAGTACATAATAGATTTTACCTTGCTGACACGTACATGTATTAGTTTTATTAGTAAATTTGCATTACCTTATAATGTCACACTTCTGCACGCGATGAGTGACGTATTTATGCCGGTGATCGGATACAGAGAGATCTGCATTTCCGGACTTCTATTGAAGTTTTTTGTGAATGTAGGGCGTCATTTCATACTAAATCGGTGACTCTCTTCAAGTTTGCTATTGACTTTTTTCGCTATCTCTCCTGGTTCTCGCGATAGAATCGCTAACTTCCAAAATTCGCCGATAGGGGTGCTGCAATCGGTCTTATCTGGTAGAACATATTCACTTTACTATATGTACACACTACTTCCACAACTCTATCATTTTGCGTTCAAAAGTTATTTCCCTGTTTAAGTACTTTCCTATACACCCTGTATATGCCAGCGTGCCCCGTGTGAGTTCCCGTTGTGCCTGAAGATGGGTCTGTGGAGACGGACCTGAAAGATCTCGCCCATCGGTTTTTAATAATTTTTAACCTTTTAAACAAGTTTTATTTTCGTAAGCAAAGATGATTCACAACTTGCGATAATTTGGCTTGGTTACTTTGTGCTCAAATTGGTTACGTCTTGTTTTTCGTGCTTAATACAGCTAAAACGATCGTACACTAGTATAGAAAACTGTAGTTTATTTATTTTCAACGTTTTGTTAATTTTTTTCAAAATATAAAATTGTAACTGTAATTTATAGATATTGTGCGGTGTTCCATGATGTTATTTTCATAGTAGGAAACAGCTGGGTCCGGACACTTGCCCACTATGGATAATTTGCAAATAATACGTAACATCGGAGGACGTTTCGGATCTAGTGTAGGAAAACTGATCACACAAATATTTATGGAACGTATAAAAATTGCACTTTGGTTTAGAAATGTTGAAATTTTAGGAGGTTATCCCCAAACCAAAACTAATATATATCACCTTTCTTATGGGTACAAAAGAGCTCAAACTTAAATCATCACACAAAGCTATCAATAGACGAACAACGCACTTGAAAGTTGTCGGGTGGGCAAATGTCCGCCCCTCCCCCTTTCCAGTTGAGACAATTCCATTTTTTTTTTAAGATGTGCGTTGGGTCACACTGCATACAAATTTAAAATTTACGCGGGTGTACACCATCTCCCAAAATCAAAGCAGGTCATGATGCTTAAATTTCGAAAATATAGTAGCGATTATTCCTAAAGTCACTGTGCTAAATGTGATCAAGTTCAGTGGGCTCGTATCCATTAGGTAAATGTCCGTCCGGATGAGCAGCTGTCCGGTGGGCAAGTGTCCGATGGGCATCTTGCCGGTGGGCAAATGTCCGACACCCGGAAACAGTTCCTCGCGCTGTGAACGGAATTGTGTTCAGCGTCTAGGTCTCATTATTACTAGTGTAACAGTAAACAGGGTGATTCATAAAGAAGTATACAGTTTCAACGCACTCTAAAACAAGAACAATGTAAGATATTTCATGTTACCTGTAACATAACTGTAGGGGAATGTTTCAAGTTTTTTTAGAGACAGTCACAGATGTTCTATTTGTGCACCCTTAGTCACACGACACACATCAAGCCAGTAATCCATTTCCGCCCAAACGCGAGGTAAAATATCTGGATCAAGTGCAGTGATAGTGGCTGTGATACGCTGTTTCAGCTCCACTAGATTAACAGGAAGGGAAGGGGCGAATACCTTCTTCTTTACGCACCCCCACAGGAAAAAGTCACAAGGTCTTAAAAGCCAGGACTTCTGGGTGGCCATTGGGTCAGTGGCATGTTGTGGTCCACGACTCGTCCAATCCATCGGTGAGGAAGATGTTCATTGAGATAATCTCGCATGTGACACGCGCGCTATCGCCTACGTCACTTCCCTCAGTAGCGGGACACAAGCTTTATGAGTACATCTACCTAACGGTTCGCAGTTGTGGTCCGTGTCTTCAACTGTTACTGTTTTACAGCATCTGGAAACTGTATACTTCTTTATGAATCACCCTATATATTATGATGGGGACTTAACTGAATTTAACTACCAATACGAATTTAACTATAAATTTTGGGCAATGCATAAACCCAGAGTTGGTAGGAAAGTGTCACTGAAAGCATTGAGTCTTGCAATCATTCTCTAAATCCCCTAAAAGATTAATAATAATAAAAAAACAAACATGTTAAACTGATTTTAGCAAGGCCTGTTTATAATGGCTGCGGTGAACGCACATTTACCGTACTTAAACGGGTTAAAACTTATTTACGCAATTCATTAAGTCAGCTGCATTTGTCACTGATGATCATAGAAAACGATGTTCAAAAATTAGATTACGAATCTATTGTAGATAAATTCGCTAAGCTTAGATCAAGGGATGTCCCACTGTAATATGATTTTCATATGTAATGTATACCAAATAATTAAGACATTTCATTTCTTTTTGTTCAAAACAAAAAACAAACATTTTTATCCAAGTTTTTTTACTTGCTTTTTACTGAAAGTGATTTGGGATTTATTAAATAACAAGTAAAATGTGACTTCTTTATATTACACGAGTATATGCCATTTCTTATAGATTCGCGGTTTTTATTTAATTAAAATATTATAAATGTGCTTTTCAGTTCAAGAATATTTGTTTAACATCCTTAAGAAAACATTTCCTTTAAATTTTTAAGAGTGGCCTCAAGATCAGGTTGCTCTTGGGGCATTCAAATTTTGTTATAGGAATATTTCTTCTTCAAGTAATGGATCATTGTTAAATTTTACATTTGTCATAAATATAAACAGAAAGTACCTCCTGGTTAGGTAACTTTATTTATATTACTCAATGATTCAGGACAAACTTTAGATTACTAATAATTATTGGTATTCTGGTCATGGACTGTTAAGCTTTCTTATTATTTCTCTTCCCTTTTAGTTATTAGTTTATATGTTAGCTGAGATGCTACTGGAATATATATGTTCTTTTCATACTGTACGTGACCCTAACGGCAAAGCAACGCTGTAACATTCGACACTAAAAACCGAAAGCGTATATAAATAAGACCAAAATCTTCCCACAGATCCAGCAGCCTACGATTAGCGTGTCAGTAATGACCGGATGACATCGGTGACGAGTGAGACCGGAAGAGGCCCGGCGTCATTTCCTTTTACTGCCCTGTTGGCATCTTGGTCTTATCTACAGGTCGTAAAGTGACTCTATTTCCTACTTCTTCCAAGTGATTTACGGAGCTACACGAAGACAATCCATTACTGCAAGGAATCCAATATTGCCTAAAGTTCCGATCTACGATGCACACGCCTGGTGGCTTTTTTTTTATTATCTTTTGTTCTTTTCTTCTTATTCTATCGAAGAAAAGATCCACTGTTCACCCTAGATCAATTGTTGAAGGACGAAGTAAACGAAACAATTTGATGCTTTTCTTTCAGAATGGTCCGACTTATGTGGCAGCATGAGAAAGTGAAAGAATAAAGCATGACTCCTTTTTATAAACATTTAAGATGAAAAACATTCGTAAAGTATTCAGCTAAAGCACTAAAAGCGTTTAAGAAAAATCTTGTAAATTTTAACGATAACGGAAATCACTGAGGTAACATGAAAATGAGATTGCGCACAAATTGCTGATTACCGTTAAGGCCAGATTAACGTTTAGTGGGCGCCCAGGCTAAGCTATTTCAGTGGGCCCTCAAAGTATTATGACGGGAATCATTATGAAGTCCGTTAAAACAGAAAACTGTAGCAATATGCTTGTGAAAATTAATACGTAATGCATTCTTCAAACTAATAAATTATCTGCAGAGTTTTCATTATAATAAGTCACTGTATTTTGCATTATTCTCATAAGAACACGAGTTAAAAGCTTAAGATTCTTAGATTTTGTTTTGGATTTTCTAATGATTTAGCATTGTATACTTTCTCAATGCATCCGTTTTGTAATGCAATATGAAGCCACAGGAAACTTCGACTATCAACGGTTCCAAGTGCAAATTGGGAGGTGTAGGTGGATGGTAGTGAAAAAGCTGAAACTCTCTCGCCGACCCCGCTATGCACAGCGACATGAAGCCTTTACTTTTGGTGGGTAACTAACTGCCTTGAAATCTGTTCGTCTCCCAGCTTCTGTTTCTGACCCAGTGGAAATCATAAGAAACAAAAGTAAAACTATTTTATAAATCAATCTATATATATATATATATATATATATATATATATATATATATATATATATATATATATATATATATTTATCTAACTATCAATCTATCTATCTATCTACCTATTGTATGTCTGCTGGACCCTTGTCCAAGAGGCACGCCTTGACTGGATAAACAATGGTCCCAAGCATGCCTGGGCAAAATGGTGGTCCACAAGGCGATAGTCCCTATAGACCCTCCCACTTAACCTCATCGCCATCAGGACCATCATAATCCTTATCTGGACCCCTAGGCAAAAGTAAAATATGGGCCCTTCTTCAACCTCGAGCTGCCAATCTATGTGAACCATATGGTGCTTAAAATCAGCAGCAGCTTATGAACGCAATAGCTCCAAGTTTTCTGCACCCCCAATGAGAAATATTTACATGGCTGCAGAGTTTTACAAAAGCTGTTTGTTTCCACGGCAAAGCAATTTCTTTCTATCTGTCATTTGAGAAATACCTGCCATTAACCTGTCACCCGTGATTAGCGCTCCCTTTCAAGTCCTTTATTCGTTGCTACATGACCCAAGGCTTAAATGGGAAGGGCTGGTCACCCTGACTTGGACATAACGGAACTCAAATGTATTATCTCACTTTTCTTATGTTTCTTGTCATTTCAGTAGGTAATCATCTAGAAAGGGTTAGTGTCAACATTCCCTTTAGATTACTACTTTGAATAAAAAAGCAAAGTTGGAAAACAACGCTTTCTGAAACGCTTATCTTGCAAGTCACTCGTTTGAGCTGCGATGGACCACTAAATCTACCCCAAATGAATTCCTTCCAGTCACGCTCTGCCCCTTTACTAGACAGATAATAAACACTGGTGACTGAATTATGACCAGCTACCTAATACTTCGTAGGTCTTCCTTTCACCCTCAGTACAGCAGCTATTCGACGTAGCATCGTTTCAACATACACTGAGTGATCACTGAATTATGACCACCTAGCTAATACTTCGTAGGTCCTCCTTTTGCCTACAGTACAACTGCTATCCAACATGGCATCGATTCAACATGCACTGAGTGATTACTGAATTATGACCACCTACCTATACTTCGTACGTTCTCCTTTCGCCCTCAGTACAGCAGCTGTCCGACGTGGCATCGTCGGACAGCTGCTGTACTGAGGGCGAAAGTCTGACGTGGCACTCCAACAAAAAAGAATAACCGCACTGTATCCCTCCCCCATTCCCTATGCCGGCCTTTGGACGTCTTGAAAGAGAAGTCCTAAGGACACATCTGTATCGTAATTTCCTGAGAATCCGTGACAATCTCCTGGTGTCGTAGTAAAAAAGACTTCCTACTTAGCTTAAATTATTTGGATGGTAATGCCAACGAACAAAGTTTTGCTCTGGCGTTGGCTTTCTGTTGCTTTTCATGCAACACCTTTCTTCTGAGATTCACCGCTTTCAGTATAATCTTCAGGACACACGGGAATACGCCCCAACGTAAAACACCCGTTTCACGGCAATTAACAGCAGTTAGCGAAAGCAAGGTGCGGTACAGGAAATAAGTTGAGCGGGACGGATCTGAACTTAGAAAGTCGAGGGAAGGTGTTGCATGGAAAACTGTGTTTGGCTTACAGACCATTTGGCACGTAGGGACGTAGGTCTTCTTTTTAATACGTTACGAGCTAAACAAATTGTCTTTTCAGTGTAACTCTTTTCTTTCATACGCATGGTGCAGCACAGAAAACAATCTAAATTTATTTTTGAGAATTAGCATGGCGCTTACCGGCCCAGAGTACAGCGGCCCAGTCCGCGCTTGCTGGTACGAGGCGCCAGGGTGCTTCGCATACGTTGTTCCCCCGCTTGGAGCGTCCCTGCTGTAAAATATGTATATGTACCTCTGCGTTTTGGAAAAACAAAAGATAAGATGCCGATCCCTAAACTTAAACTCTTCTTGTGACCGCAGGTACCAAAATCTTGAACTTCGCCTAAACCCTAACTGGAGGAACAAGCCTCACGTGATCGTCTATATTCTGAGTGTTTTATTAAATGGTTGCTCATCAGTTCGTAGTTGACTGGCGAACAGAGAACTTGCTTGTTGAAACCTTTGTTTCGCGTTGTCAAGTGATAATAGTGGAAATATGTCATTCTAAATATTTTGGAAAGAGAAAGCATTGTTTTCCGAAGGCATTATGTAGGTGAAGTATGCAACATAGTTAACTTACAACAAGGAAATGTTTTTCTGAAATGGAAAGGGTATTTATTTTGCCATAACAGAGTGCGTGGTGATTTATGGCATTGGCACTGTATTGAAAGAAATTATGCAAACTGTACTGGCTTTGCTAGTACTATTCTTATTGGAGATGAACACAGGATGCGCAATGAGAAACCACATAATCATGCTTCAAGACCGGAGAAACGTGATGTTGCTGTTGCAAAAGCGCTAGTAAAAGAACAAGCGAGAAATATGGACGAAGCCACTGCACAAATTATTCAAACCGTGACAAAGTCAATGGCTACAGTAAATGCAGCTTGCATTCCTAATATTGATGCACTAAGGCAAGTTGTAAAACGAATACGAAGAGAAGACATGCCTGCGGAGCCTACGACTTTAGAAGGGATCGATGCCCCAAAAGATTTACAGAAAAGTGATGGTGCAAAACTTCTTGGCAGAGACAGCGCATTTGGAGATTAAATTATTATTTTATTTTTAACAGAAAATAATTTACGAAAGCTTAAAGAAGCACCCCTCTGCATTTTTGAAACTTGTCCAACCCTATTTAGGCAATTATATACCATTCATGCTATGGTTGGAACGAATCCAGAGATGCAAAGATTTCTCCCACTAGCTTATGGGTTACCTTCCAACAAGAATGAAGAATATTATATTATACAAGATTTTTGCAGGATTTACATGACTGTGCATCAGTTGTGATATTCAGCTTGCACCACTGGTGGGGAAAAATTAAGGACAAAGACGAGAAATTAGCAAAACAGCGGAACGAGCAGGCAGAACGGACCTAAAAGACCACTCAGGAGATAGACTAGGGTCCGGTACGGTAGGACATGCGTATATATGCATCATGACGTAAGCGGGGAGTGTCGGAAGGGTATAAAGCACACGGGCGGTGTACGCTCAGCAATTCGGTGAAAGTTATTGCACGGGGTGCATCGGTTTGAACGACGTCGAATTGCTGCCACCGTGTGATATGGCCATCAGGCAATCCAGTAGACCACATCTGGATGACTTTAACAGAGGTCGTGTCATTGGGAAGTTGGAAGAAAGTCGAAGTGTAACTAGTGTGGCCGAGGAGTCCAGGATCGCTCACAGCATCGTTTCACGAGCTTGGAGAGCATTTCAAAGGACAGGAACAGCTGTCCGAGAGTTTAGCAGTGGTCGTCCACGAGCAACCACGGCGGCGGACGACCGGTATATTGTCCTACAGGCGAGAAGAGACAGACGGCAGACAGCGGCAGAAATCGCAAGGCACATGCAACAGACAACTGGACGTCCGTTATCGCGTTTTACCGTGGCCAGGAGGCTGCACAAAGGTGGTCTATTTGCACGACAACCAGTACGGTGTGTGCCATTAACGCCTGCTCATCGGAGACGGTGGTTTTTGTGGTGCCAGGAACACAAGAACTGGACACATCAGCAATGGGGTAGAGTTCTTCTTAGGGATGAGAGCCGATTTAGTCTGACGAGTGATTCTGGACGTATACACATCTGGAGAGAGCAGGGAACACGCAATCACACCTCCAACATCATCGAAAGGGACCGGGTTTGGAGGTGGCGGATTTCTCGTTTGGGGAGGTATCATGCTTGGTAGCTGTACTGACCACCACATCTTCCAAGGAGGTTCAGTCACTGGTGTCCGCTATTGTACCGAGGTTCTCCTGCCTCACGTGCGTCTGTTTAGAGGTGCTGTGGGTCCTGAGTTCCTCTTCATGGACGACAACGCTACACCTCATCGTACAGTGGCTGTCTCAGAGCTGTTGGAGAGTGAAGATATTCAACACATGGATTGGCCCGCAAGGACCCGGACCAAAATCCAATCAAACGCGTGTGGGACCTTCTCGAGAGACGCTTGGCAGCACGTCACCAGCCGCCAGCAACGATTCCGCAGCTGCGATTGGCGCTACAAGAGGAATGGGCCGCGATGACTCAACAGCTCCTTGACAACCTCGTCCTCAGCATGGACAGATGTTGTGAATCCTGTAACGCAGTCAGGGGTGATCATATCCCCTACTAAAGACTGTCTTTTGTTCAGTTGTGCTCGAAGCTACCTTTTCAATAAAGTGCCTTTGTATCCTTTGGATTCCTTGTTTGGACGGTTTTTCTCACTTGTCCAAGATTCTTACATCTTGGGGATCTTATGGTATGATTTGAGTCAATGTAGAGCACTTTTGCACGACGTTACATTCGAAAAACCGTCTCGTCCTTAATTTTTGCACGCCAGGGTACGTATAATGATATATTTTGAAATATAATGATAGATTTTGAAATTTTCCTGCTGCCAAAAAGGAATTTGAAAGCAGGACACAAAAATGTTGTTGGTTTCACCTCAGAAAAAATGTGCGGAGGAATATCCATCCTCTGGCATAGCCTCGGAATATGGGAAAAACAGTGAGTTTGCTCTCGAAGTCAGACATTTGCAAGCACTCGCATTTCTTTCATCTGATGAAATTCCAGCTGCTTCTGAAGAAGTGAATCCGAGCAGAAGCCCTCCGCTTTTCCCACCAACAATTTGGTCAGTAAGTGAAAACAATTTACTTGGCTTTCCCAGAACTCAAAACAAACTTGAAGGATGAGACAGACGCTCGAATACAATTCTGGGAGAGAAAAAACTAGGACTGTATAAAATAATCACTGAAATTGCAAAAGAGCAGACAACAACTACGTCTAAAATCGAAAGAGTGATATCACAGATTCCAACAAATCCACCTAGAAGAGAAACGCTGGCAAGATAAAAAGGAATTCGAACTTCTTTGGCGCACAGAGACAATGTTAATGTGCTAGACTTTTTAAGAGGAATTTCTTATAATTCTACCCTTTCCTAAAATGTGCTGGTATTTTTCACTAATTGAATTATACCTTTTACTAACTTGTATTTAAATTTTTCATGAATGTAATTCTGCCGAAGATGCAAGAATGTAAAACACAACGCAAAATTTAAAAAGACAAAATTTTCAAAATGGCATGTCAAAAACATAAAATGTCAAAAAGTAATCCAAAATGTTAAACAAATAAAAATTCAAAATGCAATCACAAGTCACTAGCATAACAAAAATGCGAAACGCTATGTAACAAGCACAGCACAAAATAAAACAAATGCCAAATCATAAAAAAATGCGCACGCTATGTAAAATGTACAAAAAAAATGTCATATTCATAAGGATTGCATGACAAATCAAATTAATAATGAGCTTTTACTTAGGCTTCAAACAATAATTATTAGCTTCTATCCCTTTTTAAAAATCTTTAATAAGGGCAACATTATTAACCTGAGTTGTCATCACAGATAATCAATATGACCATGTCATACAATTACTTAAAAGACTTGTGCCTAAGCGTAATGGCTGTTTATAGTTTTGTACTCGAGTAAAAGCGCAACACAATAAGCTTGACTTTCTATGAAAATTTTATGTATATGAGCACGGTTGATTGGGAACTGATCAAAACGCAGTACCATAACCTTGACAAGTTATCGAAACCTTATGAATACGTCGGACTAAACATTCCTAAAAAAAGGTTACGCCCAAGGTCTTGTAATTAAGGTTTTGTGACAGAGTAAAACTGCAACATTGATAACTTGACATGTTGTGTTAACGTTGTGAACATGAGCACGGCTGATTAAAGATTTCAGGAAATAGCCTTTGGGATTAATGTGTTGTAACTGAGTAAAAGTGTAACATTATGTTTATTTTCTATATAAACCAAACTGCATGCTGAAAGGACCCAACTAAGTATACGAATACAACTCAACCATATACCGAAGCGCTGACAAGGTGAAAACAAAAGTGCAATTTTGTACGGTCCCCTAACATTTTATGGCCAGCCTACATGGAAGTGGACAAGTTGATATCAAAAACGTACTTTTCATACGGCTCCATAACAAACAGCAATCGACACGTCGCAATCTTTTTTTTTTTTTTAGTTGGGGGTTTAACGACCACCGTGATCAATTCAGTGAGCTATAAGCAGTCGGCCGTTCCTAATTTTGGGTCACTGATTCCTGGAAAGGGGGACAGCCAGTGCCACAAGTCAATCACAAATTCCATGACTCACAGGGATTCGAACCACGATCCTTCTTGACGAGTGGTCAGAAGCCAGCGCTTAGACCACTGCGCCACGTTGAAATGTATTCTTCATACGGCCCCAAACGCTCTTATGGACATACTAGATTGAACTGGACGCAAAGAAATCATTAATATAATTTGTACTAGCAGGGATACCAGGTATACGCCAGGTACATATTACTATTTGTGGAATCACCAAGTTCAGCTGGTGAAAGTTAATGAATGAAAAAGATATTCCTGTAATTTTCCTGTAAACTTATTTTAAATGTTTTGATTTAATTAATTTAATTTTACGAAACGAAAAAGAAAGGTAAAGCAATGGAAATACTTACCTTCGAAGATACATCTATAGAATTGCCGTACATCTGGCATGTGCTTCTGAGAATCCCGCCACACAGAATGCAATGTACCTATGTGATGTGGCATGCATACGACTTGACATTGGCACTGATCATCTTTTCCTTACCGTTTTGAATTTTGAATATCTGGCACTCTCTATTTACATTACATTATATTTCTGCCTGATAAGCCGCCCGTTGGTAGTGAAAGCTAAACTATATTAATTTGTGTTTTTAATACACCATTAACCGCATATTTTTGCACATTATTGTTATCTACGGTCTCCAACTTAGACCGTAGGTTGGTTAGTTGGTGGTTTATGTCGTAAGGGCCTCAAAGGGCCTAAGAGCGCCTTAGACCGTAGATAGGGTATTGGAGTGCTGAATTGTGTTGCAGATCTTAACAGTAAAAAATTGAATTTTTCCCGAAAATTTAGTATGGGGCCCACTTTACCCCGGGCCCCTACCACTTCCAAAAACCGTGTACCGTGTAAGTTAAAGTACCATGAGATAGTATGAGATAGTATACAAAATTTGGTAATTCTAAATTGAAAACTGTAGATTTTACGAAACTTTTGTATGGGGACCCCTTCGCCCTGAGCCCCGACGCCTTCCAAAAACCGCATAAGGTGTAAATTAGGGTTTCAGGAGATAGTATACCAAATTTGGTTGTTCTAAATTGAAAACTGTAGATTTTACGAAAATTTTGTGTGAGGGGCCTTTGATCCTGGACCCCGACTCCTTCCAAAAAATCTTCTACGGACAAAGTTAGGGTTTCATGAGTTAGTATACCAAATTTGGTTGCTCTAAATTGAAAACTGTAGATTTTACGAAAATTTTGTATGGGGGCCAGTTGACCCCGAGCCCCTTCCAAAATCCCTCTACAGTCTAAGCTTCATGAGATAGTATTCCAAATTTGGTGGTTCTAAATTGAAAACCGTAGATTTTACGAAAATTGTGTATGCGGGGTGTGGGGCTACGACCCATTCCAAAAGCCGTCTACGGTCTAAATGGGAGTACCACGAGGACATTTTCTGGACCATGTCGACATTTTGACCGTGTCGACATTTTGAACTGTCGACATTATGACCCTGTCGACATTGTAACCGTCGACATTATGACCGCCACCGCACATGCAAGGTTAATAGACAGAAATGTTTGCTCACCCTACCTACCTCGCAGCGGAAGTATCGGTCCCTTACGTAGTGACGTCACTGTAAAGGACGGGTAGACCGTCGATACTTGGTCGATACAACTGAAGCACTTGCGGGAGAAGTATTGTCAACAATTTTAAATTCAAACTAGTTTTGAATTTGAAAACTTACAGCCAAGATGGAATGCAAAAAAAAAAACAGCGTCAACAATACACGCAGGAAAAACTGACATCCATGTGCATATTTTATTTATTGTAAACCAAGATTTTAAAGAAAATAAGTTTGATTTTTTTTTCAAATCTGTTTAATCTAAACAGGATATTTACTGGCTTAAAGAAATGTGCAAGGATAGCAATCATAGCTTTTAAATTTAATTATATGCAACTGTAGCACTGTCTTCTTTAAATAAGTTCGAGAGAAAGAAAAAACACCATAACGTTATGTTAGTAGCACATCAAAAAGAAATCCCTTTATGCCGAACAAATCAAAACTTCAGCAACATTAAAGGAACTCGCTTAATTAAAATGCTGGAAATTAATTCTATTAAATGCTCCGTTGTTATTTGTAATTAATCGCTTAATAGAAAAGTTAAAATTATATATTTTCAAATTCTTTTCCTTTCTTTTCGTCATATTTTAATCGCTAAATTTTGAGAACTTTAAAAATTGGCACCTTATTTAACGCAAAGAAATGCTTCCCTCACTCACTTGCCATGTTCCTTAAGTAACTAGTTTAACCGGTATTCTCTTCTTGGGTTGGTAAGACATTTTTTCCTGAGGATTTGGAATTTAGTCCAATACTAAAGTGGAAAACAAACGTCTCAAGTGGAAAATAAATTCATTTTGCTTTTCGTAGCTATTAGAAGAAAAAAAAAACGAGTTTTTCCAAATTTTAAATATGGGTTTATTTTGACATTGGGTTATTTTGACGCTGAGTTATTTTGACGCCGGGTTATTTTGACGCCGGGTTATTTTGACGTGGGTTATTCTTTCCGGGTTAATTTGACATGTAACCATATGTGGTGTCCAAGGTAAATGTAGGTATTGGTTATTTCCAGCTTTCCCCATCAATCGAAAAATCTTCATTCCTTGTAAAATGCATTGAACTTCAGTTTTGTCTTCTGAAAGTTAATTTTTAAACCCTCTTCTTTACTCTTGTAAGCAAGTTCCTGGATCATATTCTGCATATCTGAAGAGGTAGATGCAAAAATGATTACGTCATGAGCAAGTCACAAAGGTAAGTTAAATAATCTGCATTAAATTTTATCTCTTTGTTTTCCCACTTTGGTGATTGAAAAACACTTTGCAATGCGGCATCGAAGAGTTTGGGAGATATGGTGTCACACTGTCTCACTCTCTTTCCAATCTTTATTGGTGTTGTATCCTCAAATACACTCACGGACAATGAAATTTGCGCACCTAGAAGAAAACATGCTATAACCGCGAAACATTGCAAATAGCTAGAGTGTATGCTGGAATGCAAATGATCCACGTTTGGTGCAATAGCGCATGACCGTACACCCTGTGGCGGCGCTGAAAGCACGATTCAGCAGCGTTATAAACCGGCGTATATTCGATGCACCATGAAAGCGAAAAGCACCAGCCGATGTAAGCAACAGTACAGAGTGACAAGAATGCTGGGTAAACACCAGAGACGCCGATCTACGTACCCTTCGGTCTTTGAGAGAGGCCTGATCATCGGGCTGAAAACCGCAGGGTGGTCAGCCCGCCACGTGGATCGTTCTGACAAATACCGGTATACTGTGTTTGGAGCAGTGGATACGTGACGGTACAGCCACTCGACGGAGTGGCTCCGGACGGACCAGGAGGACAAACGGTAGAGAGGATCGACGGATCGTGCGCCAGGCACGAACGGATCCCACTGGGACCCGGTCCACTATTCAGGCACATGTAATAAATAGCTCTTGTGTGTCCACGAACCATTTCTCACTCCTCGCGGGAGCGAATCTGCGATTCCAGCGCCCCTTACGTGTGTTGCCATTAACACCGGAACATCACTGTCTCTGCTTGCAGTGGTGCCAGGCCAGAGCGAGGTGGAACGCCACAGACTGGCTACGTGTGGTGTTTAGCGATCAGTGCCGCTTCGTTTTGGGGATGAATGATCATCGTGTCCGGGTGTGGAAGTCCCCGGGTCAATGACACAATCCCAACCTCGCTATCGAGCGTGAAACCTCCTCCACTGCAGGCATTGTTGGTCTTGGGAGCAATTGCCTACGATAGCCGATCAGCTCTAGTAGTGGTACATGAATCATTGACGGGCCAGCGGTATGTGGATGAGATCCTACGGCCCCATGTGCTCCCATTCCTGGCCAGGATTCCAGGTGCGCTATACCGGCAAGATAACGCCCGCCCACACACGGCTAGATTTGCCCAGGACTGCTTACGTCATGTCCAGACACTTCCATGGCCAGCCCGCTCCCCGGACATGTCCCCTATTGAGCATGTGTGGGACCAGTTGAAACGCCAGCTGCCGCCGTGCCGCACTACCCGGGATTTGGAGCACACCGTCCAACACGTGTGGGCCAGTCTGCCGCACGACAACATCAGGCGTCTGTTCGCCTCCTTGGCGGACCGTATTGCAGCATGTATCGCCGCTCTAGGCGGTGCGACGCGCTATTGAAGATGACAGAACTGCGTGCTACAAATCTCTCTGTGATTGTCATGCAGCTCTGTTTTTGCAATCATGTGTATCATTCGTCTGTATCATTATGTCCATAAAATTTCAGTTCAATCCGATGCTTTCTTCTTGGTGCGCAAATTTCATTGTCCGTGAGTGTAGCCGAACCTTTGCACTTGCATTTTCATAGATGTTTTTAATAGTGCTTAATATAAGTATGGGATGTAAGGTCAGGTGATGCGTAACATCACAGCCTCTCCTTGACAAATGTCAACCCCGCCTTCTCGTGGTGCATCCTGTTCCCACTAAAGGGGCTCTGACGACCGCCCATAGCGGTATAACTATACCATCGGGATCAGAGGAAATTCTATCCCACACTCACCAACCCGCTTGGCCAGCGTGGTGAGTTATGGCCAAACCCCTCCAAAATGATTCCACAACTTAAATCTTGGCCCTCAGTCTCCGGCAGCTGGAATGTACCTGGCCAAGGCAGCGGCCAGTGCGACATGAAGGCAGAGGGTGCTAAGAATCCCCGGAGGACCGGACTAGGCTGCCATCTGATGCTGACCTTGGCTACTTACAATGGACGCTCCCTATCTTCTGATTCAAGGCTTCTTGAATTGGAAGAGGAACTACAAAGGATCAAGTGGGACATCGTGGGGCTAAGTGAGGTAAGGAGAAAAGGAGAACATCTCATCGAACTGAAAAGTGGACATCTCTTCTACTATCGTGGGACAGATACTGGCAGAACTAGTGGTGTAGGATTTATAATAAACAAGAAACTGAAGGATAAAGTTGTAGAAGTTGAAAGTTCCTCTGACAGAGCTGCACGACTTGTTATCCAACTCTCGAAAAGATACCAGGCTCAGATTATTCAAACTTATGCACCCACCACAAGTCATCCTGAAGAAGAAATTGAAGAATTTTATGAGGAAATTTGTCATCTAAATAATAAAGGTAAGCAGCACTTGAAAATAATTATGGGAGATTTCAATGCAAAAATAGGGCAACGGCAACAGAATGAAACTTCAGTAGGTAAATTCGGTCATGGCAACAGAAACCAGCGTGGAAATACTCTCGTTGAGTTTGCAGAGGCAGAAGGGTTTTTCATCTTGAACTCCTTCTTCAAGAAAAAGCCACACAGGAAATGGACATGGAGACATCCAAATGGGACGACAAGTGAAATTGATTTTATTATGTGTAACAAAAAATTCGTCATAGAAGACTGCAGTGTGCTAAACAAGTTCAACACAGGTAGTGACCATAGATTGGTGAGATGTAAGATGCACCTCAACACTAAAGTTGAACGTGGCAAGCTCATAAGACAAACAAAATCTATTGACATAACCAACCTTAAAAAACACCATAATACCTTCAAGTTAGAACTGAAGAACAGGTTCTCTGCTTTAGAAGGCCTAACATCGGAAGAAGTGGACATCTCTGAAGTTAACAGAAACGTAACCAAAGCTCTTATGGAAACAGCAACAAAATTAGCTGGGTCTAAGAACAAGTTGCATGTGAACAAATTATCAGGAAAAACCAAAATGTTGATGCAAAAAAGAAGAGAGATGAGAACAACTAAAGAAGATGTGACTTCCAAAGTGGAATATATAGAGCTATGCAAGACAGTAAGAAAAAGTATCACTGAAGACGTAAGGAAATTCAACTGTGAACTAGTGAGGAAAGCAATTGAAAACAACCAAAGCCTAAAGATAGCAAAGGGACATCTCAGTAAGGGAAGAAAACAGATTATGGCACTGAGAAAAGAAGATGGTTCTGTAACAAGAAATAGAGGCGAAATTTTGACAAGAGTGAAAGATTTCTACTCCAAATTATATGAAAGGGATGATATATGCACTCCATACATCATGAAAGATACCAGTACCAGAGTTCCTCCAGTCCTTCCAGCAGAAGTTGCACATGCAATCAAGAACATGAAGCGAGGAAAAGCTCCAGGAGAAGATGGAATTACTGTAGACATCATACAAGAAGCAAGTGGAGAAATCGAAACAGTACTCGCCCAAATTTTCACTCGATGCCTTAATGAAGGAAAGATTCCTGAGGATTGGAACACCGCTACAATGATCCTGCTACATAAGAAAGGTGACATTGAGGATCTCGGAAACTACAGACCTATCAGCCTCCTATCAGTAGTTTATAAAATCTTCACTAAAGTTCTTTTACACCGCTTGAAGGTAGCACTAGACATGGCTCAACCGAGAGAACAAGCTGGATTCAGGAGTGGCTACAGCACAATAGATCATATCCACGTGCTGAGAGAACTAATTGAAAGAGCGAGGGAATATGAACTTCCATTGTGCATGGCTTTTATCGATTATGAAAAAGCCTTTGATTCGGTGAAACCATCAGCAGTTACAATGGCTCTGAAAACCTGCGGTATTGAAGATGCATACATTAATATTATTAATAACATCTATGAAAATGCAAGTGCAAAGATTAGGCTGTTTGAAAATACAACACACGTAAAAATTGGAAAGGGAGTGAGACAAGGTGACACCATATCTCCGAAGCTCTTTAATGCCACATTGGAGGGTGTTTTTCAGTCGCTGAGCTGGGAAAACAAGGGGATAAAGATTAATGGAGATTATCTAACCCACCTTCGTTTTGCTGATGACGTAGCCATTTTTGCAACTACCCCATCAGAGCTGCAGAGTATGATCCAGGAACTTGCTGACAAGAGTAAAGAAGTGGGATTAAAAATGAACTTTCAGAAGACAAAAGTGATGTTCAATGCTTTTACAAGAAATGAAGATTTATCGATTGATGGAGAAAAGCTGGAGAAAACAGACACGTACGTTTATCTTGGACAGCAGATATCAAGTGAGGGTCACATTGATGAAGAAATTAATCGGCGTACAAAACTTGCCTGGAGAGCTTTTGGAAGAAACAGCATAATTTTCAAGAGCAATATGCCATTATGTCTTAAAAGAAAAGTGTTTGATCAATGCATCCTTCCAGTGCTTACGTATGGTGCAGAGACGTGGACCTTAACTAAAAGAGACATACAAAGGCTGCAGACAACTCAAAGAATCATGGAGAGGTGCATGCTTGGTGTAACCAGGAGAGATAAGAAGAGGAACTCGTGGATCCGAAAAATGACAAGAGTGGAAGACATCATGATCAGAGTTAAATCCCTGAAATGGCAATGGGCTGGACATACTGCCAGAAGGACAGATCATCGATGGACAGCCGAAATTTTAGATTGGATTCCAAGGGACAGGAAAAGACCCAGAAGAAGACCACATAGGAGATGGGTGGATGAAATTCGAAAGTATGCAGGGGTGACATGGAGGAGACTGGCACAAGACAGACCGTTGTGGAGGAAACTTGGGGAGACCTTCGTCCAGCAGTGGATTGATAATGGTTGACAATGATGATGATGATGAATATAAGTATCTTCAATACCGCAGGTTCTCAAAGCCATTGTACCTGCTGATGGTTTCACGGAATCAAAGGTCTTTTTTCCATAATTAATGAAAGACATACATAATAGGAGTTCATATTACCTCGTTCTTTCAATTAGTTCTTTCAGTTCATGGATATGATCTATGGTGCTGTAGCCACTCCTGTATCCAGGTTGTTCCCTCGGTTGAGCCATGTCCAATGTTATCTTCAAGCGATGTGAAAGAAACTTAGTGAAGATTTCATAAACCATCGAAAGGATTCTGATGAGCCTGTAGTTCCTGAGATTCTCAATATCACATGTTTTATGTAGCAAGATCATTGTAGCGTTGTTCCAATCCTGAGGAATATTTCCTTCATTGAGACAGCTAGTGAAAATACAGTGTTTTTACAAGAAATGAAGATATGTCTATTCATGAGGAAAAGCTGAAGATAACCAATACCTACATTTACCTTGGGCAACATATATCAAGCGAGGGTTACATTGATGCAGAAATTAACCGGCGTATAAAATTTGGTTGCTGAGCTTTTGGAAGAAACAACACAAGTTTGAAGAACAACATAGTTCATCAAGGTATACCATTATGTCTTAAAAGAAAAGTATTTAATGAGTGCATCCTACTCGTTCTTACGTACGGAGCAGAGACATGGACCTTAACTAAGAAATACATAAAAGACTGAAGACGACTGAAAGAAGCATCGAAAATTTCATTCTTTGTGTAACCAAGTGATAAAAGAAGCTGAACTCGGCGATAGCCGACCCAGTGGCGCAGTGGTCTAAGCGATGGCCTCTGATTATTCGTCCGAAAGGGGTCCAGGCTCGGATCCCGGTTAGGCATGGATGTTGTGTTTGCCTTATGTCACTGGCTCTCCCCCTTCCCTGGAACCAGTGACACTAAATTAGAGACGGGAGACTGCTTATAGCCCATTGAGTTGCTCACGGTGGTCGTTAAACCTTTAATAAAAAAAAAACAAAAAAAAAAACTAGGGAATGATAAAATGACAAGAGCGGATGACATCGTGATCAGATTAAAATCCCTGAAATGGCAATGGGCTGGAGGTATTACCAGAAATACGGACCACCGATGGACAACCTAAATTTTAGACTGAATTCCAAGGAACAGGGAAAAAACCGAGAAGATTACCACGTGGTAGAAGTTCAGATGAAATTCGAAAGCATGCCGGAGTGACATGGAGGAGACTGGCTCAAAACAGACCGATGTGGAAGAAACTTGTGGAGACCTTCACCTAGCAGTGGACTGGTAAAAGTTGACAATGATGATGACGATATATGTGTGTGCGTGTCTGTTCTAATTAATAACAAGTAACTATACACCAGCTATAGTCAAAATACAGTAGTATAACTGTACTAGTAATCCTAATTTCTTGACGCAGAATAGAAATTAAAGTTTTCAAGCTTTCACACATCAACAAGATGGGGTTTTCTAGAAAGGTAGACAGCAAACTGCATAACAGAACACTTCATTCAGCCTTTCTATGTGGTTGAATCGTTTTATTTTTCAGTTTGTTGTATACCTTCCTTAAAAATCCATCTGGTTGATGTGCGAAAGCATGGTAAATTTGATTTGAATTCTACGCCAAGAAATTCGGATTACTAGTATAGTTGCACTATTTTGAGTGTATGTGTTCTTTTTTTGGAAACAGTGGAAGTTGCTTTTAATTCAAGCTTCAGCTTTTCGAGTTAAGAATTATTCCATTTTGGTATTTTTATAATTTGGCACGAAATGAATTTCATTTTTGTAACAAAGAAGAAGGAAAGCACATATTTTATCGCGTTATCCTTCTCGATCGCATTATTTTTGAAAATTCTGTATATGTCTTTCGAGATAGTGAGAGTATTAAGATGTTGTTAACAACATTTGCACGAAATTCTATGCATGCGGAATGCTTAAATCTTTTTCCTTAATGTGGTAACCATGGAT
Organism: Macrothele yani; assembly: GCA_039090855.1. Classification (NCBI taxonomy): domain Eukaryota; kingdom Metazoa; phylum Arthropoda; class Arachnida; order Araneae; family Macrothelidae; genus Macrothele; species Macrothele yani. The sequence continues at coordinate 135,566,121 of CM077007.1, read as the reverse complement.
GCTAATCTGCGGATTTCATTTTTTTATTGCTGCATTTTTCAGATGAAACATTCTTTTCTTCGCCAGATGTTTATTAATACAACGAAGAAACCCTGCTTTCCACCTTTAAAACTTATTAAAGTTTTGAGCAAAGTTTGCATGGTAATGATATCTCCTGGCATAGAGAAGAAAAAGGCTTCTTGAAGGATTACGTAATGATGAGATGAGAAGTGAGTGGAATTTTGTTGTGATAGGGCACACAAATATAAACGAACTTTTCGACAAAAGAATGCTTGGAACGTAAAGCTCAAAGTGGTTATTATCTTTATTTTAAAAATGTAAAAATGTACACCTTTAACTTTTCTTTCGGCATATTTTCTTGTAAATCAGAAAGAATAGATTTACGTGTATTATGACTCCATAAAATCCGTTCCTAGGGAAAATAAATATTAACTTTGTAATGAAAACCAGTGATCCCTCGAAACTTAACTTCTTCCGCGCAGTAAGCATTTTAGATTAAAATTCCCGAATTCCTAATTAATTTCAATAAATTGAAAATCATTCATCAGCAAAAAAAAATAAATAAATAAATAAATAAATAAATAAAAAATAAATAAATAAATAAATAAAATTTGGGCTCTCAAAAGTCAAAACAACACCTTTCTTAAATGTCGTCCGCCTCCTGAGTGCGTCTCACTGTGCTCTTCATTCTCAAAGGCTTCTTTGCAAAGTAGCTCAGTTGTGCCAGCAGATAGTAAACGCGAGAATGCCGATTAGTGATTCCCCCACACCAAGAAAGAGGCAAATATTGAGTCTCATAAATAGTAAACAATAGTTTCTGAGTTCTCTCAAGGAAGGTAGAGTCCTAAATTCCCACGGTCGAGTCTTAGCGGTTTGGTGGAAAAATTGAGAGGCGATTTATTACTTGAAAGGACTGCCAGATTATCGATTTTGCACTTGTTCTATTTGAACTGATTATTTTGCATTTAAGTGATATTTTGTTTCATATCTCCTTGTAATATTTTAATTCGAAAAGCCTTTCAGCACGATAAGATATATTTATTAATACAGTCTGTACTACAAAATAGACATTTATAAGGCACAACAACTTACAAGATCTTTCAAAGCACCAAGTGCTCCATCGTCAGGTATTGCAATGTACATAAACAAAACAACGGATAAAAGCAAGAAGCATTTTCAAATTACGAGAGCACGTTATAACAATAACGAGGTTTACATTAAATATAGTAGAAGTTTTGTCATGCGTTAAAGGGTTTCAACAAATGATACTATGAATTGCTATTACATATGCGAAGAAAATATATACACAGAGGATAATTAATAAGTTGACATTATTCGTCAAACTGTAAGTGAATTATTAGGAGTTAAGTGCTGCTGGATAGGAGTATGCTGTTCTGGCTGCATTAACATGGCCCAAGGCACTGGAACGAAACGTAGAGTTTCTTCATTACAGCAGTCACAGCTATGCGATAATATACATAAACTTTCAGCGAATCGAAGAGATCGCTTTGTACGATTTGAACTCAGCACACTGGCATTGGTCCAGTCTGGTCGATAGATAACTCTATTAACTAATCGTGCAAGAAAGGTAGCATCGGAGTTATTAGTAATTGAGTACTTGTGCTCATATATTCTTGTTCGCAATGGGCGTGCAGTGGATCCTATATATGCAATTGCTGGATCTTCTGGGTCAACAGGAATTAAGAGTATTTTGTAAACCCCATGTCTCTTCAGTGTGGAAACTTGGTCCCGGTCTTTTGCACGATGGCTCGAATACTTTTCGTACTTTCACCAAACGCAATGTGGTGTCTTTTGCATATTAAACAAAATTGAAGAGTTTGCTAAAGAGCTCTCAAAACATTACAGTTCCATAAATTTTACTATTGAGCATGAAAATGATAATACTCTTCCATTCTTGGACATATTACTAAAAAGACACCCCGATACCAATTGTTTATCCTATTCAGTGTACAGAAAACCTGCAACACAATCTGCTATTATTCCGAATAATTCATCGCACCCAAGAAAACAAAAACTAGGAGCTATAGAGTACATGGTCCGAAGAGCCTTCACCCACTCCTCCAATATTCAGGCTAGAAGAAATGAGTTAAATCATATCCAGATGATTACGATGGCGCATGGCTACCATAAAACGATCGTTGAAAAAATTGCTCGATCAGTGAAATGTCTAGACAAACTTACCTTACAAAGGGAAACCAGAATTACAAAATATGTTGGCACTGTGGACTATATACCTGAAGTCACTACAACACTAAAGAACATATGCAAAAAACACCACATTGCGTTTGGTGAAAGTACGAAAAGTATTCGAGCCATCGTGCAAAAAGATCGGGACCAAGTTTCCACACTGAAGAGACATGGGGTTTACAAAATACTCTTAATTCCTGTTGACTCAGAAGATCCAGCAATTGCATATATAGGATCCACGGCACGCCCATTGCGAACAAGAATATATGAGCACAAGTATTCAATTACTAATAACTGTGATGCTACCTCTCTTGCACGATTAGTTAATAGAGTTATCTATCGACCAGACTGGACCAATGCCAGTGTGCTGAGTTCAAATCGTACAAAGCGATCTCTTCGATTCGCTGAAAGTTTATGTATATTATCGCATAGCTGTGACTGCTGTAATGAAGAAACTCCACGTTTCGTTCCAGTGCCTTGGGCCATGTTAATGCGGCCAGAACAGCATATTCCTATCTAGCAACACTTAACTCCTAATAATTCATTTACAGTTTGACGAATAATGTCAATTTATTAATTATCCTCTGTATATATATTTTCTTCGCATATGTAATAGCAATTCATAGTATCATTTGTTGAAACCCTTTAACGCATGACAAAACTTCTACTATATTTAATGTAAACCTCGTTATTGTTATCACGTGCTCTCGTAATTTGAAAATGCTTCTTGCTTTTATCCGTTTTTTTGTTTATGTACATTGTGTTACACGGCACTAGCAGTGTTCCTGCCGTGTCTGCCGGTAACGGTGCTTGAGACCTGAAGTACAATTTAGTTGGCCGCGGCACCAGGTGAGAATCTCAGGTGCACTGCTGCACTCAAAGATTCACACCAGAACATAAAAAATGAAAAGTTGAAGAATGACCCGAAGCATAAGGCTTGGGTGAATTCACCTTGTGAACAAAATAACAACAACAAATAAAAAATAAAATAATCTAAAAAAAAATGATACTTTGGGATCAGAGTTGTGATGAGGTTCACCCGCAATCACCAATTCGTGACTGAGTGTAGTGGTCCGGATCTTACTCCGGTACATTCAATCCCCAACCAGCCAGTACAACACTCACTTTCGCAAATAACACATGATTCTCAAATACACAACACAACATTTAATAACGTTCTGCGAGATTTAAGCAGATACGGCGCTCTCTAGGCGCATAGACAACTGCCCCTCATATGTGGGCAGCATACGGTGTCACACTTTACTGTCGGAAGACGCAAGCCGACTGAGTCTCCACCGGACTATCTGAACAAGAGATACTACTCGTTTTCACACTAAATAGAGCTGCAGGTGATATTCATATACAATTGCTTAGAGAATGAAAAACAAATTATATGCAAACGATCACATTAAAAATACTCGTGACACAAAATACACAAGCACGTTAATTTGCGGTATAAGATTATAGGTGCGAAATACTGCCAAAGTTAATTAACTAAATCTAATAAGCATGCACATGCAGGTCCCTTCCCCGCTCGCTTTGGCCCTGAACCAAAGTTAAAAGAAACTGTCCCGCCCAGCGGAATTTGTGGCCACACCCTCTCCCTTATTCATGTAAAAAATAATCAGGAATGGGCCCTGTAAGAAATTGAAATCTGTATGTGCAGGTATTTCCTCTGAGGTTCAGTCACTCAGCATTACTGCATCTATGCCCATGCAGCTTTGGGTGTCGGGATGGCACAAGTTCGCAGATGTGCGAAGAAAGAAAAAAGGAAATATTCATCTACTTACAGTTTCGTGACTTTGCTGTGCAAATCCGTTGTGCATCACATAATATCACACGACAAAAAAAAACACGCACACACACACAGACACTTGCACCATGTGGCAGCACCGATGATTCAACACTTCACTTTGACGCTTGATGTAAATGAAGCACACAATTAAAATGGTAATATCACGCCGCACTTTGTTGCAATGATTAGAGTGCACACTGATCTATTCTCGTGACGATTTGAAGGTGGCCGTTAAGCAAAATAGGCCCTCTCACATCTGCTGTTGCGGTTTCCAAGATTGATTTTCTGTGTTCCTGGGAAATGATTTTTGTTGTCGTGAAGAAATAATTGTGAACGTCGACTGCTGGGAGAGTGGGACACATTCAATTCTGCTGCTGCTATAGTTGATTCCGTCCGTCGCTACCTTCCGTCCTTTTTGACCGTTCATTCCCAATTCAGTCAGTTCCTTTCCGTTAGCATAACATCTACCCTGCCTGAGTACGCAGTTCAAATATGCCTCTCGCAGGTTTTGTTTCCATTTTTTTATCGAGTTGCGACCGCCAGCCCTGAGATTAATTTTCTCGGCCGAGCGAAATCAGACGTGCTTTTAACTTAAGCGTATATCGGCAACTCAACATTTCACCTGTATATTTGTTAGGTATCGAAGCCACCGCTCTTACGCTCATATTTTTTCTTTCGCCATGTTTTTATCCCGTCGCACTTACACGTAGTGGCTTCGCTGCTTACGTGATCACACACACGCACACATGGGGCCTCGCTTCGCCCCGTAAGACAAGCGCGTCTCTTCACTTCCTCCACAGTAGGGGATGAATGGGGGTGACGATTCCACACTGCAGTGGTTGGCATCCGAACCCGACTTTGCTTGGCTTCGCTTCTCATTGGAATGACCACTGTCCACTCGCAGACTTCTTAATTCCCCTGTAACTTGGCTTTCATTAGGCCAAACAGTCGCTGATTTCCATTACGCTCCAGCCTAGAAATTTCTTCGTTATCACGCGGATTTAGGCATTCTGCTGTCTTTATGGCAAACTGGCATCTCCAGCTGCCTCGAGTTGTCTCCATTTCTTACCAAATGCGGGGAGGTTTGCTGCTTCATTTTTCCCAATTCATTTTTCGTAGATCCAAGGCATCCAGCCTTTCACATCGGAGAGCATACAGACAACTGAACTTTCTTCCTTATTTTCACGCTAAGTGCGAAATCTTATTTTTCTGCACGGACCACACAGAGAGCAATTGTTCTCGAAAATGCCCCAAACGATCGACGAATTTACGATTATTCGCTAAACCTTTTGTCCCCATCTTCATTCATTTACTCAAGTGGACCCTTCTTCGAAAGGTACCATTCCGTGTTGCTTAGTTTCCCGTCAGCTGCGCCCTGATATTTATGACCTAACAGAGCTATTCTGAGACCACCCAGCCAGAGAGAGAATTCTTCGCCTCTTTTCTTTCCAACCCCAGATAAAACTTTATCTGCTGTTTACACTTTTAAACTCCAATCAAGCCTCGAACATAATTAATACTTAATTAATTTCACACATCAACCACGCCCATTAATTACTAAATTAATGGCGGGTGTGGGTCGTAACATCGGCCCCTCCTCAAGAAATCCAGAAGTCCTCTTCTGGGCCTATCGCTTTGCTCTTATCAATTTCCAGAGCAACCATTGAGTACTACCTTTTCCCACAGGTAGAAACAATTCAAAATGGCAAAAATATTGCGCTTCTTGCCTTCAAGAGCATTGGAGCGACTTCCTAATTATCCCGCAATTTTGTTAATTAATTTTAGAGAACATCCGAAAAGAAAAAAACAACGTAAATGAGAAATAAATAAAAAAACTGAACTGTAAAAGAACATGTGAGCCTGCCGAACTGTGATTCCTAGCTGCCTCATACAATACGCGACATGGCGGACAAATTTTAAAGTTTTCTTCAGGGTTTTAGGTTGGAATGGGGGGGGGGGGGGGGGTCCACTGTAACAATTGCAATACCTGACGATGGAGCACTTGGTGCTTTGAAAGATCTTGTAAGTTGTTGTGCCTTATAAATGTCTATTTTTTAGTACAGACTGTATTAATAAATATATCTTATCGTGCTGAAAGGCTTTTCGAATTAAAATATTGTTTAGCGCACGAAGAATCCTTATTAAAATCTCCTTTGTATTTTGATATGCAAAGAAACTGTGTATTATACGTAAACATGATTTTCCTAATTTCCACCGTTTTTATTCCGGAAGTAAGTTTGAGCTTCTCACTTTTTATAAAAGAAAAATTTTCAATAATGAAATGTTTTTAATATTTTTTTATTTAAAAACAGTTGTGGAAAGAACGGTCATAAAAATGGGGGAATCAGAAAAAATAAGCGTTCCAAACCAAGTTTCAACTTCTACTGCATTAGTAAGAGAAGCTGAGAAAATAAAAATGTTTGCCCAAGTGGTTTTGATGCCTGCCCAGCTCATTGGGTTAGGCGCGCATTCCCCATGGCCGCTTAGAGGGAATATTGCCCGAAATACGATGTATTTCCGCGATAACAAGACGTTTTGAACTTCTACTGCATGAGTAAGAGAAGCTGAGAAAATAAAAATTTTTGCCCAAGTGGTTTTGATGCCTGCCCAACTTATTGGATTAGGCGCGCATTGCCCATGGCCATTTAGAGCTATTATTGCTGAAAACACGGTGTACTGTAGGAAATTCTCATAGTGAAAATTAGGTGCATTACGCCCAACAGGGGTTTATCCAAGTATTTCAAATTGGGTTGTATTGAAAATGTTTGGAGGGGTGTTGAAGAGATTGGGGCAAACAGTCATTTCATGGAAGCAAATTTTTCGAAGACTGAAAATGTTTACAGGGAAATATTTAGTTAGACCTAGGACTAAAAATGGAGAGAACTTCAAAAAATATAGGAGAACTAAATATTTGCAGTTCAAAATGGTTAAGATCGGGACAAAACTAAATACGGTTTTTTTTTCTTTCAATTCTAAATTCTTCCCTAAACAAAGGGAAGGCAACTAAGTATTAACATGGGGTGTTGTACATGAGGTTTTTGATATTTTCACAAATCATGAATTTCTGAATCTTTTTATCATGCACATTTGCAACAGACTAAAACAAAGATGTACCTACAAACCGTTCGTGGAAGGGGCAGATTGGGAAGACAAATCGGGGAGGGAATTTTAGTCTTGCGGCTCACTACAAAAACACACATATCTACAGAGAAACACGCGTATCTACCAGGCTACTGTAAAAGCACACGTATCAACCTATAAAAACACACGTATCTACAAAGCTGCTAAAAAAACAAGTATCAATCTATAAAAACACAGGTATCAATCTATAAAAAAACACGTATGTATCTATAAAACACACGTACCTATCGGGCTGCTATAAAAGCACACGTATCAATTTATAAAAACACAGGTATTTATGTATAAAAACACACGTGTATACCGCGTTACTATAAAAACACAGGTATCAATCTATAAAAACACACGTATTTATCTATAAAAACACACTTATCTACCGGGCTACTATAAAAACACAAGTAACAATCTATAAAAACACACGAATCAATCTATATAAACTACGTATTTATCTTAAAAAACACACGTATCTACCGGGCTACTATAAAAGCACACGCATCAATCTATGAAAAACACGTGTTTATCTATAAAAACACACGTATCTACCGGGCTATTATAAAAACACACGTATCTACCGGGCTATTATAAAAACACAGGTATCAATCTATAAAAATACACGTAATTATCTATAAAAACACACGTATCTACCGGGCTACTATAAAAGCAGACGTATCAATCTATAAAAACACACGTATCAATCTATAAAAGCACACGTATTTATCTATAAAAACACACGTATCTACCTGGCTACTATAAAATCACAAGTCTGAATGTATAAAAACACACGTATTTATCTATAAAAAGACACGTATATATCAGCATACGTATCTTGTTACAAAAATACACGAATCAATCTATAAAAACACGTATCAATCTATAAAAACACACGTAACAATCTATAGAAACACACGTATCTATCTATAAAAAAACAAGTGAATCTGTTAAAGCACACTTACCTATACTTCATAAATTTTCATGAAAAAAATACTGTTTGATGAAATTTAATAGTCTGGCATACGCATATTTGTTCATGTTGGGATATACACGTAATTGGTAATACACTTTGCAAAAAAAAAAAGTGAAATGACAGCCATTTTATATTTCAATTAACACTCGTTTTTCAAGGTCTGTATAAAATATTGAGTGTTTTTATATTCACTCATTGCATTCGGCACCGATTTTGATTACTTTCGTTCCCTTGGTTTAGCAATAGAAGACACGGTACGGAGAAAACAAACGAATATAAGCATATTTATTTTGTCGGCGTAACTTGTCCAGTCGATATCAGATGGCAAAGAAGTAAAATGAATCTGATGTAATCAAACAGTTGCGACGGATTTTGTCAGCCGCATACAGCTATTTAAATATAATCTTGCTCTTCGAGCAATCTGTCAGTTTCTTCGTGTACACATAACGACGGAACATGACTAATTGGAGGATAACGATTTGGAGGTCAGCTTTCTCAATCGAAGAAATAACGAACGATATAACGATAAGAGCTGATTAATCGATAGCTTGTTGCATGATGATTAATCATCTTTTACAAATGCAGCAAAAGACTGTCAAACGAACTTGCGCACAGATTTCGTAAATTTGTGGTACAGCTTTGAAGTCCATATGCTGTGCAAATGATCTCATTGGGAAACATTCTAGTTCAAAAGCAATTTATACAACCTTGTAGAAAATTTAGCATTAATTTTCCCAATGATATGAATGCAAATTTTTATTAATCATGCCATCACAGTTTAAGATAAAAACGGGTTTAAATTGTAAGAGGGTAAGTCAGTCAAATTATTTTAAAAAATACAAAGTGAGACACGAATTTGAAAAAAAAACATTTATTATTGCTCTACATTTCCCCTTATTTCTCGACATAATTTCCACCAATATTGATACACTAACCGCTTTATCAGTGCATAGAAACTGGCAGCAGAGAAATCTTGAGTCTGCGGTCCCAGCAATTTTCGCACTTAATATTCAATCGTCATCAGTGAAACGTTTGCCGCCAAGATGAGTTTTCAGTATACCCATTTATTGGTTTTTCATTGCAATGGGATATCCTAGTCCTTAGCTCTTAACCGCCTCCACGTCTTTCTGAATAAAATACGTTTAACTGTTGTCATGAGACATAAAAATGATTTCTTATACTGCCGAAACTTTGCCTTTTAAAATCGCATTTTTGAAATATTGAAAGGTTCCAAATTTGGGAGGACTTGAGCATGCCATTGGATGGTCAAGAAGTTCTCAACCTAGTTGTTGAATTTTTGCTGACGAGGAAGCCTTTCAACTGCCACTCTCCAAAATTGAAGAAACGTGGCCAGGGCAAAAACCAATGGGCGTATTTCTTTTGGCGTGCCAGGGCAAAAACCAATGGGTGTATTTCCTTTGGCGTGCCAGGACAATAGCCAATGGGTGTATTTCCTTTGGCGTGCCAGGGCAAAAACCAATGGGTGTATTTCCTTTGGCGTGCCAGGGCAAAAACCAATGGGTGTATTTCCTTTGGCGTGTCAAGGCAAAAACCAATGGGTGTATTTCTTTTGTCGTGACAGGACAAAAACCAATGGGTGTATTTCCTTTGGCGTGCCAGGGCAAAAACCAATGGGTGTATTTCTTTTGTCGTGACAGGACAAAAACCAATGGGTGTATTTCCTTTGGCGTGCCAGGGCAAAAACCAATGGGTGTATTTCCTTTGGCGTGCCAGGGCAAAAACCAATGGGTGTATTTCCTTTGGCGTGTCAAGGCAAAAACCAATGGGTGTATTTCTTTTGTCGTGACAGGACAAAAACCAATGGGTGTATTTCCTTTGGCGTGTCAAGGCAAAAACCAATGGGTGTATTTCCTTTTGTCGTGACAGGACAAAAACCAATGGGTGTATTTCCTTTGGCGTGCCAGGGCAAAAACCAATGGGTGTATTTCCTTTGGCGTGCCAGGGCAAAAACCAATGGGTGTATTTCTTTTGTCGTGACAGGACAAAAACCAATGGGTGTATTTCCTTTGGCGTGCCAGGGCAAAAACCAATGGGTGTATTTCCTTTGGCGTGCCAGGGCAAAAACCAATGGGTGTATTTCCTTTGGCGTGTCAAGGCAAAAACCAATGGGTGTATTTCTTTTGTCGTGACAGGACAAAAACCAATGGGTGTATTTCCTTTGGCGTGCCAGGGCAAAAACCAATGGGTGTATTTCTTTTGTCGTGACAGGACAAAAACCAATGGGTGTATTTCCTTTGGCGTGTCAAGGCAAAAACCAATGGGTGTATTTCTTTTGTCGTGACAGGACAAAAACCAATGGGTGTATTTCCTTTGGCGTGCCAGGGCAAAAACCAATGGGTGTATTTCCTTTGGCGTGCCAGGGCAAAAACCAATGGGTGTATTTCCTTTGGCGTGCCAGGGCAAAAACCAATGGGTGTATTTCCTTTGGCGTGTCAAGGCAAAAACCAATGGGTGTATTTCTTTTGTCGTGACAGGACAAAAACCAATGGGTGTATTTTCTTTGGCGTGCCAGGGCAAAAACCAATGGGTGTATTTCTTTTGGAGTGCCAGGACAAAAACCAATGGGTGTATTTTTTTTGGAGTGCCAGGACAAAAACCAATGGGTGTATTTCTTTTGGAGTGCCAGGACAAAAGCCAATGGGTGTATTTCCTTTGGCGTGCCAGGGAGAAAACCAATGGGTGTATTTCCTTTGGCCCAAATGAACTGACAAAGGTGAACGAATGGTCCGAAAATGACGTTAGAGCACAAGTGGAGAAAATCATACCAACTTTGCTCATCATACCACCAATGACAACGGGTTTCATTCAACCTCTCGATGTTTATTTTTTCCGCCAGGATAAAACATATGCACATAAAATATTTGATTATGTAACACTTCCCAATGTCCATGATTTTGTACTGCATCACCGAAATAACATCATATTCCTGCATTCATTCATACACAATCAATTGCAGTCAGAAAAATTCAATATCATGTTATATCCATGAAAATATATTTTATATACTATGAACAAGATGGCGTTTCTTTTGATAATAATCGTAGAGTAATAAATATTACATCATTAGATAGTTTATAGAGTCCCATTTTTAACAAAATAAGTGCAACAAAAACATGTCACACTTTGAACGCTTATATTTTCTAAACTAATAATCGTAGAATAATACATAATACATCATTATATAGTTTATAGAGTCCCATTTATAACAAAATAAGTTTCAACCATCCACCCCATAACCCTTCGATACAGTCGCGTTAGAAAATTAAGCTAAATTTGATCATTATAACATCATTTCGTGCTCTGCGTAACGTATAAAAAACATAGACCTAAGTCATTGCACGATTCTATTTCATGTAAAAATATAATCAAGTACTATCATCATCACCATCATTGTCAACCATTATCAATCCACTGCTGGACGAAGGTCTCCCAAGTTTCCTCCACAACGGTCTGTCTTGTGCCAGTCTCCTCCATGTCACTCCTGCATACCTTCGAATTTCATCCACCCATCTCCCGTGTGGTCTTCTTCTGGGTCTTTTCCTGTCCCTTGGAATCCAATCTAAAATTTCGGCTGTCCATCTGGCAGTATGTCCAGCCCATTGCCATTTCTGGAATTTAACTCTGATCATGATGTCTTCCACTCTTGTCATTTTTCGGATCCACGAGTTCCTCTTCTTATCTCTCCTGATTACACCAAGCATGCACCTCTCCATGATTCTTTGAGTTGTCTGCAGCCTTTTTATGTCTCTTTTAGTTAAGGTCCACGTCTCCGCCCCATACGTAAGCACTGGAAGGATGCATTGATCAAACACTTTTCTTTTAAGACATAATGGCATATTGCTCTTGAAAATTATGCTGTTTCTTCCAAAAGCTCTCCAGGCAAGTTTTGTACGCCGATTAATTTCTTCATCAATGTGACCCTCACTTGATATCTGCTGTCCAAGATAAACGTACGTGTCTGTTATCTCTAGCTTTTCTCCATCAATCGATAAATCTTCATTTCTTGTAAAAGCACTGAACATCACTTGTCAAGTACTATACTCAACTGTATTTATTACATGAGGTTAAAAAGCTATATAAAATAGTTTAAAAACACAAGATTTTTCGCAGTAGCAGCTAGCGCATCATCGGGTGACACAAAGCATATGGAACCAGAGTTCTTAAATTGTTTTGATATGATGGTATTGAAGAACACATAAAAAGCGCTGCCTGACGGTACAGTAATGATACATCACTGAAATACATTCGTAACGCCCTCTGCAAAGCTCAACTCAGAATAGTAATTATAAAGTTCTTCCAGGCCTGAGGAATATGGTACGGCACATCATCATTACAACATTTATCATCGAACTGGTAAATAAACATGCTTTCCATATACAATGAAGTAACTTTGTCCATTGGGCCGTAAGTCAACAGATGGGAAGCATTCCAGTCAGGAATGTAAGTACCAGCACTGACCAGGCGTGAGAGAGAAGTGTTAGTATACGAATTGCCGTCGAATGAACGGATCGAGGTGTTCGGATGTCCACCTAGGTGCAGAAATTACCCTATGACAACGCATTTTAACTTTCTACAATTACTATCGCCTAGATTTACTCCAGACACTATACTGATGTTCAGCCAACCTGATACCAAAATTTCTAAAAGTAGAACCTATGTATGTACTATCAGGTACATCAGGAATAGCCGACCTAAGTGGAACACAATAAACCCCATGTCTGGAAAGTTCGTGAAGAGGGTCTCGATCTTTACGAATGAAAGAAAATAACGACTAGTCTTTAGACCGAAGGCCAAATGGCAACCTCGACATACACTACTCAAACCAGAGCAAACACTAGGTAAGTAATCCAACGAAATCACAAATCTGATTTCACGGGACGGGCGTGCAAGAGTAGTAAATCTCAAACTCGAGACATAAGCAATGATACGGGAGATACAACTCTGGGCGTACCCATGGCAAAGAGCAATTTCCCCAATAATACTGAATTCCCGTTGTCGTGAACGAGAAGTGGAAGAGTGTGTGAACGCGCGACGAACAAATATCGGTGTTCAAAACGTGATGCCGAGGTTTTGAGAGATGCCCAGGTAAAACGCCTTGCCATCGAGATCCGTTTAAAAAGAGGATTGATAGACGTTTTAAATCGCAGGACATATGCTACGTACTTACGTATGTCTCGCAGCATTCATTCCATTCAGTTGGATAGGACTGTGGTTGTCCTGACAGAAACCTTACAGGCTGAAATTAATAATGTGCAGTTACAACATATGCACAAACTTCGATGTTTAGTTTCTAATGCTTTGGAATCTGAATCCAACTATCCTCAACAGTCCAAAACTGGGAATTTTGAATACACAGCTGCACCCTCCTCATATATTAATGTTTGGTCATATGTATTGTCTTCAGTACAAAAATCTGCTTTGAACAGAGGTAGCAAATTTGCCTGCCCTACTAATAGAGTTAACTATTAATCATTCGTTCCGCAAGCTGAGAAGGTTATTGGAGCTCTGCGAGAGGAACAACAGGACAGTGCAAGATATGAAATTTCAAAACTCTTCAAAGCCACATGTCAAGAAGGTTCCAACCGGAGGAACGCCACTACCAGGAGGAAATCAGACAACTAAAGCAACTAACAGAGCAACAGGACTTATCTCTGAGAAGGTATTGGAGCTCTGCGAGAGGAACAACAGGACAGTGCAAGATATGAAATTTCAAAACTCTTCAGAGCCACATGTCAAGAAGGTTCCAACCGGAGGAACGCCACTACCAGGAGGAAATCAGACAACTAAAGCAACTAACAGAGCAACAAGACTTATCTCTGAGAAGGTATTGGAGCTCTGCGAGAGGAACAACAGGACAGTGCAAGATATGAAATTTCAAAACTCTTCAAAGCCACATGTCGAGAAGGTTCCAACCGGAGGAACGCCACTACCAGGAGGAAATCAGACAACTAAAGCAACTAACAGAGCAACAGGACTTATCTCTGAGAAGGTATTGGAGCTCTGCGAGAGGAACAACAGGACAGTGCAAGATATGAAATTTCAAAACTCTTCAAAGCCACATGTCAAGAAGCCTCCAACCGGAGGAACGCCACTACCAGGAGGAAATCAGACAACTAAAGCAACTAACAGAGCAACAGGACTTATCTCTGAGAAGGTATTGGAGCTCTGCGAGAGGAACAACAGGACAGTGCAAGATATGAAATTTCAAAACTCTTCAAAGCCACATGTCAAGAAGGTTCCAACCGGAGGAACGCCAATACCAGGAGGAAATCAGACAACTAAAGCAACTAACAGAGCAACAGGACTTATCTCTAATTTTGGCTGATAAGTCACAACAAATTGTCATTTATGACAAAAACTGCATACGTTGAAAAAATGGAAGAGGCAATAAATCAAATTCCTCATAAAATTATGAGATTTGACCCCTGTGCAGCTACAATGCCGGCTTTGGGCAAGTTAAAAAAACATACCGCCTTGCTAATTCCCATTGTTCGTTCTATGCACCCACATCCTGGCCTCCGTGTGCTGGATTTATTTGGTAGGGTTAAGCTGCATAAACCGGGACATCCTATTAGACCTTCGGTGTCCAGTTCTCCTAACCCTTGTCGTACTCTAGGAAGGGCTTTGGCAAATGTTTTTGGCTTCGTTGATTTCCGACTCACAATTTTCTATTAGAAGTTCAAAGCAGGCCTTAATAAAATTCGCGCTTTTAACTCTGGAGGTAATGGTTTTATAATTGCATCTCTTGACGTAACTTCTTTGCTCCCCAGTATTCCTATCCCCGATGTTATCGATATTATTGACTCCAGGCTCCTTTCGTTTGGATTATGCCAACCCGCGGAAGCCTTAGCCGTTGTGCAGGTTTTGAAATTTATTCACCAACGGTCTTATTTCAAATTCAATGGCGTTATTTACCAACAATAATAGGGAAAACCTATGGATTCGCCCCTTTCTGGAGTTCTGGCGGAAATCGCCTTGCAATATTTGGAAGAGCGTGTGTTTAGTCAATGTGTCTTGCGTCCCGCATTATATTTAAGATACATTCATGATATTCTTATTTTTTGGACTTATTCTCTCGATGAACTTATGGCTTTTTTCCCAACTTATGTCAGCTCAGTTTTCATCTATCAAGTTTACAGCTGAGGTTGAGAATTCTTGCTCTCTCCCATTTCTGGATATTTTGTTACAGCGTGACCCAGTATCTCATCGTTTAACTACTTCTGTTTACCGTAAGCCTTCTGCTATTTCTTGTATTGTCCTTGCCAATTCGGCTCATCCCTACCTTTCTAAACTTTCGGCACTATATTATTTTGTTCGTTGCGCGTTCACACACTCTTCCACTTCTCGTTTACGCCAACGGAAATTCAGTATTATTGGGGACATTGCTCTTAGCCATGGGTACACCCAAAGTTGTATCTCCCGTATCATTGCTCATGTCTCGAGTTTGAGATTTAGTACACTTGCACGCCCGTCCCGTGAAATCAGATTTGTGACTTTGTTGGATTACTTACCTAGTGTTTGCTCTGGTTCGAGTAGTCTGTGCCGAGGTTGCCATTTGGCCTTCGGTCTAAAAACAAGGTCGTTATTTTCTTTCATTCGTAAAGATCGAGACCCTCTCCACAAGAACTTTCCAGACATGGGGTTTATTGTGTTCCACTTAGGTCGGTTATTTCTGATGTACCTGATAGTACATACATAGGTTCTACTTTTAGAAATTTTGGTATTAGGTTGGCTGAACATCAGTATAGTGTCAGGCGTACATATACTGATACTTCTCTCTCACGCCTAGTCTGTTGGTACTTACATTCCTGACTGGAATGCTTCGCATCTGTTGACTTACGGCCCAAAGAACAAAGTTTCTTCACTGTATATGGAAAGCGGGTTTATTTACCAGTTCGGTGATAAATGTTGCAATGATGATATGCCGTACCATATTCCTCGGGCCTGAAAGAACTTGTTAAATGGACTACCATTACCTTTATACACTATCTACCAACAAGTAATTGGACACCTGTGATAGCAGAGGAAAACGAAGTTTATTCATCTTCAATAGTTGGTGGAGCCACCACGAGCGACGATTACAGCTCCGACCCTCTGGGGCATACTCTCAACCAGGCGTTGTACGACGGCCAGCGGTATCTTCTTCCACTCGGCTTGGAGAAGACAGGTCAGTTCCTTCACCAATTTCGGACGGTGGGGGCACCCCTTAAGTCGACGCTCCAACTCGTCCCAGATGTGCTCGATAGGGTTAAGGTCTGGGCTCTGCGCAGAGCATTCCATTCGATTAACCGCACTGTCACCATACCAAACCATGGTAGACCACGCAACATGACAGGTGGTATTGTCATCCTGAAAGTAACATGGGTCCACGCCGTAAAACTGCCACAACGTAGGAAGCGCATGGTCATCCAAAATGGTACAGTAGGTCTCGGCGTGGATTCTACCAGGAATTGCGACCAAGGGTCCCGTACCATACCAGAAGAAACACCCCCACAGCATAATTCAACCGCCGCCAAACTTAACATTTGGCACAATACATTCCGGTAGGAGGCGTTCTCCAGGCAGACGCCAAACCCAGACCCGGCCATCCGAACGGTAGAGGGTGAACCTTGATTCGTCGCTCCAGAGAACCTGTTTCCACTGTTCAAGGGTCCACTGTCGACGTTCTTTGCACCACGTTAGCCGAGCAGCGCTATTGGACTTGGCGATCAAAGGCTTGTGGGAGGCAGCACGTCCATGATAACCGAGCAGATGGGGTTCTTTACGGATGGTATTCATCAAAAACACTCCCGGATGCCTGTTGAAACTCCTCGCGGATGTGGCCCATCGATTTGGTGCGGTTCTTCCGAATTTCTCTGGCCAGCACGCGTCGGTCTCTAACTCCCAGTTTTGTGGGTCCGCCGGGTCGGGGCATATTCCGACAGTCACCTCTCATCTTCCAATTGCCAATAACGTAGGCTACTGTCGATTTTGGGTACTTCAACTCGCTGGATATGTCACGTATGGATCGGCCATTTCTGTGATACCCGACGATTACACCTTTCTCGAAATCAGAGAGATCAGAACTGCGTGGCATCTTGCATGCGACTGGTTGCGTTGTTGTTTCCTATACGATATTTAACGGCGGCGGCCGTGACGTGTATCAGGACCGCAGATATCGTCGATTGCAGGGGTGTCCAGTTACTTGTTGGTAGATAGTGTAATTACTATTCTGAGCAGATTTTTGCAGATGGCGTTACGAATGTAGTTCAGTGCTGAGACGTTACTGTAAGGCGGCGCTCTATAGTTTTTTCAATACCATCATATCAAAACTATTTAAGAACTCTGGTTCCATATGCTATGTGTCACCCGATGATACAGTAGCTACTACTGCGAAAGATCTTGTGTTTTTAAACTATTGTATATAGCTTTTTAACCTCGTGTAGTACTTAAGGATGTATTTTATTGAAATTGGATTGTACAATTTCTTAAGTCTATGTTTTTTATAAGCTAAATTTTGCGTGATTTTGTTTCGCGGCACGCCGAAGCAAAATCACCCGAAATTTCGTTGTCAGTAGAAATATTTGTACTGACAACGACGATAATACGCCTTCTACTAACATTAATTTATAATCAGCATAAGTTAGTATGAATTGTATATAGTATCAGGTACGTTTAAGTATATAATATACTGATTTCATTGTCCCGTTCCGCCAATCTGTCTTGGCTCCACGGGGACTTGTTGAGCACCTTGGATGTTATTTTGAAATGTTGCGACAATTATCCTGCCTTGAGACGCGGTTCGGACCCTGGCCACCCCAATGGCCCAGAGACCAGCCCGTGGTGACGTGCTGGCAGGCGACCTAGAATACCTTGTCTGGGTTCCCGCTCTGTCTGGCGGGATAGGTCGTTTCTTACTTTTTCGCTGACTGGAAGATTCCTTGCCCTCGAACTTTTTTGGGGAATAATTTCCCTTTATTTTCATTTTCAAACACCTACACACATGTATACACTGTCCTCATGCTTAGGACTTACAACATCAAGAGATAGCAAAATTTATTTACAGAATATTTACATTGGTGGTCTCTTTGTCTGTTTTCCCACAGACTTCTACCCTCATTCATCTTCCGATTCGCTTTCGGTGTGCACGTTCACCTCCTGCGTTTCGGTCCCCGTTTGATTGGGGAAGATGGTATGTTGCTGGAGGGTTAGCCTTTCTACAAAGGCTATTATCCTCCTCAGTTAACGGAAGATTGGATGAGCAGATCCAATCTTCGCGTTCTTTGCACACCTGGGATCAGTGTGTTTCTCCATTCGGCGAAGCCACTGCATTCAAGTACGCAGTGTTCTATGCTTGCCGTTCTCTTTCCACAGGGACAAGTGCAGTTCCTGATGGCAAATCTGCCTAGGTATTCAGGGCTGATGCCATGGCCACTGAGTACTTGATTCAGGAACTTATTTGTCTGTGCTCGTTTGGTCGAGACTTTCGGAAACACTCTGTGTGTCTTCCGCCCTGTCTCTCCCGTGTCCCATCTGACCTGCCATTCGGTCATGGTCCGACGTGCTAATGCTGCGCGAGTACACCTTCGCGGCGTTCTGCATTGCACGTCGACCGTCTCTTTCAGCGTGGCTGCCTTCGCCAGCTGATCTGCCCTTTCGTTTCCTAGGATTCCGACATGGCTTCGTACCCAGTGGAAACTAACTGCCCCATCTCCCTCTGCCCTCAAGAGGGTTTTGATCCTCTGGACGATGGGGTTTCTTCCCCCTGAATCTACTCAGAGCCTGCAGTGCTGCCTCACTGTCCGAGTAGAGTTTTATTCTTTCTTCACTACGCCTGGGGAGTGCCCAGGTGAGTGCCATCTCTATCGCCAGCAGTTCTGCCTGGAAGACAGAAGCGTTCTGCGATAATTTCACGCTTCCTGCAGTGGCTTCGTACCCGTCCGAGAACGCACAGAAGCCTGCCCCCACTTGTCCCTTCAACTTTCAGCCGTCCGTGAACAGCTCATGCCCAACTAACGTGGGTTTCTCCTTGTCCCACGGTGGGCAAATTTCCTCGGCAGGGTGGATCTGCCAGTCCACACTTTCCATCTCCATGTCGGAGGCTCGATGCGGCGCACCGAGAAGGTAGGCGTCCTCGCCTGACCTTAGGCAGTGCATTGCTGCCTCCCTTTCCACTACTAGGTCTGCCGGCTCGCACCCCGCCAGCACTTGGAGTGCTAGGGTTGACGTTGTGCGAAAACAACCGGTTATCCCTAGTAGGGCCAACCTTTGGATTTGGTTTATCCCCTTCTTCATTCTGACTGTGGGATTCCACCATGCCCCACTTGCATACGTCAGAATTCTTTCAATTCCTCTCTGATAGATGGCCTTCTTGGTTTTGCCCGTTAACCTCATGCCATTCAATCTATTGAGAATCATCGTGCACCTTGTTCTAAGGTGCCTCAGGTGTGGCAGCCTTGATAGACTCTGATCCAGGACCACACCCAAGTATTTCATTTCACGCACCGCCTTGATAAGGCACCCTTGGAATCTGCACTGGGGTGGTGTTTTCATTACTCCTCTCTTAGCTATTGCTAGCAGAGTGGTCTTCTCAGGAGCGAAGCACAGTTTGCTTTCTCTGCTCCAATTTTCTAGCACATCCAAGGCCCTATGTGCTTCTCTTTCGATCACGTGTCTCCCTGAGGCGGAGACCACGAGAACGAAATCGTCCGCATAGGCTTGAATCTCCACTGCGGGCCCCAGGTCTAGGTTCAGTGCTGAATCAGCAACTATATTCCACCAGAGCGGCCCGGAGTTGGATCCTTGCGGACACCCTCTATGGTACGAACGCGAGGATTGCCCATTCCCCGCTTCGAACTCGACTCTTCTATCAGACAGGTAGCTGCTGATCAGTTTGAACAGGTTCCTTGGACAGCCTAGTTCTTTAAGTCTGGTTAAAACCATTGGCCACCAGACACTGTTGAATGCCCCCCTCACGTCTAGTGAGATGAAGCAGGTATGGAGCCCCTCCGCTTTGTTCCTCTCTGCCCTCTCTCGGAGGCTGCGAATTGCCTGCGTTGCGCAACGCCCCGGAAGGAAACCAAATTGGTTCCTGTTTAGCTTTCCCTGCTCCATGAGGAAGCCAAGCGCTCTGTTCGTTATGAACTTGTCCAGCACCTTGCTCCACGCCGAGAGGAGGCAGATGGGCCTATAGGCTGCGGGGTCATTTTTGTTCTTTCCGGTCTTGTTGAAAAGAACTAGCACCGCTGTTTTCCACAAGTCTGGGAAGATTCCCCTCCCGAGGCATTCGTTTAGGAGCGCCACAAAATACCCGGGATTTGCATAGTAGATTTCTCTGACTATGCTGAGGTCGAACCCATCCTTGCCTGGTGCTTTGCCCGTATTTAGACTGGAGAGGGCATTCTCCACTTCGTCTCTCGTGAAGGGGGGGTCCTCACCAGTGTCCGGCGGAATCCGACTTTCTTCCCCTTATTTCTTTTTGTTGAGGGAGTCCCCTTCTCCCTCGTCTCCTTGGAAGTGGTAATCCAAGAGACTTTCTACGGTACTATCAAGAGTCTTTGATAGGCTACCGTCTGCCCTTTCTACCGCTGCTAGTTTTAGCGGTTCGGTTATGGATCCCCTCGAGATCTTATAGGGGATCCCGAAAGGGTCAGCCGGAGTTTGAAACTCACACAGTTTTCTCCAGTAGGAGATTTTCGAGAGATTCAGTTCTCTCCTGTATGCTGAACGAGCCTTTTTATGCACTTCTGTGCACTCCTGTCTTGCGGAGTAGCTTTTGCTCTTTGCAGAGCTTTCCTACTCCGCCTAGCTCTCGCCCTTAGAGCTTTTAGTTTCTCCGACCACCAGGGGTGGGGGTCCTTGGCTCCCTTTTATTTCCCCTACTACTCTCGCATAGCGTTGTTATTTGACTGGTAAGTTCTTCAAAGAGGGAGTTGAGGTCCGACACTTCTGCGGCCTCTTCTTCCCTCCCTACCCCCCAACAAGGTAGTTAACTTGGCTTTAAAAGACCACCAGTCTAGATTCTTCATTAAGAATCTTTGCGCTTGGGTCGGATGGGCTTTTCCGATCCCAAAACGAAAGATAGCGCTAGGTGGTCACTGCAGCTCTCGTCGTCCAGTACTTGCCAATCCTGGACAAGGCTGCGCTTTGAGACTCTGACGAGAGTCACGTCGATCCAAGAGGAGCCCCTCGCCCCTTGGAAGGTCGGGGTGCTCTCTGGATCGTTCAAGAAACTCAGGTCTGCCGCGTTGGCAAAGTCCACTAGTAGCTGGCCGCGTTCGTCCTCGTTCTGATTGCCCCAGAGAGGACTCTTCGCGTTGAAGTCGCCTGCTATTATTATCTCATGACTGGGGAATTCCCTAATAGAGCCATTAGCTCATTCAGCGTTTCTCTCAAATTGCCTGCTGGAGAACTGTATACGTTCACCATTAAAAATTTTGCATCACCACATTCCACGCCCAGGGCGACCACGTTCTCGGAGCACTTTATCTCGAGAACCGCTAGGGACGGGTCTTTCACGACCGTGGCCACCCTGGGCTTTGCCACCCTAGGGTGGTAGATCCGGTAGGAGTTAGGGAAGCCCACCACTCTTCCCCCTGTTCGAATGGTTCCTGCAATAGCAGAATATGAGCTGTTTGCTCAGTGGCTGTCACCAGGGCCTGTGTTGTTGCTGCCCGTGCGTGGTGCAGATTGATTTGAAGCACCTTAACGCCTCTCTTTGGTTTATTATCCATAATGAGTGCGTTCTTTTAGCAGAGCCAGTTCTCTGACAAGGCTTGGGCATTCCTTGTCTAGACTCGAGTGGCCTACATCCACTCGACGCCTGAATCTCTTGTTGTATAAAGTAAAACATTCCTTTCAATTTATTTCCCAAAAATTTTATATCTGGAAAAAATCAAAGGGGCCTAGTAGCAACTGTGCCGCAACCTACAACGTAGGGATACGTTCGCTGTCCTTCCCTTAATACTTTAAGGACGTTGATCTAGGGAGATAGTGCCATGAAACAGTGACAGTTGATGTAGTTCTACGTCGTAGGTTGCGGCACAGTTGCTACTGTGCCCCTTCGATTTTTTTGCCGTGAAGTAATTCAAACCTACATCATCTTTTTCCGGAGTCAGATACTATTCTACCTCTGAACTACACAGAGGTTGTCAGAATATGTATTCTACCTCTTGAACTACACCGACCTCGGCTTATCGCTGCAACTTGCAGTTTGGTCACTTGCGTCACCTCTGAGAGAGGCCCGTTACAGGTCAAACTGAACGTCATAGCAAATCAGAAAGTTCGATGATGTTATGAATGATTACCAAAAACTCTACACCATTTATACAGTATATTATAACATGCGACTCACATAAGTCAAAGATTTACTTTAATAGCGTACATACAACACTCAATATAAGCCGAGATTTTGCATTCCGCTGGGAGTCTCACGCAACGCTGAAATAATTCGACTTTATCCAATTTCGCTTTTAATTGTTTCAGCCTTGTCTGTGACCTCTCGAAGACTCCCAGTGGAGTGCAAAAGCTCGTTTTGTATTGAGTGTTGTATCATCATCATCATTGTCAACCATTATCAATCCACTGCTGGACGCAGGTCTCCCCAAGTTTCTTCCACAACGGTCTGTCTTGCGCAGGTCTCCTCCATGTCACTCCCGCATACTTTCGAATTTCATCCACCCATCTCCCACGTGGTCTTCTTCTGTGTCTTTTCCTGTCTCTTGGAATCCAATCTAAAATTTCGGCTGTCCATCGATGGTCTGTCCTTCTGGCAGTATGTCCAGTGCCATTTCAGGGATTTAACTCTGATCATGATGTCTTCCACTCTTGTCATTTTTCTGATCCACGAGTTCCTCTTCTTATCTCTCCTGGTTACACCAAGCATGTACCTCTCCATGCTACTTTGAGTTATCTGCAGCCTTTGTACGTCTCTTTTAGTTAAGGTTCACGTCTCTGCACCATACGTAAGCACTGGAAGGATGCATTGATCAAACACTTTTCTTTTAAGACATAATGGCATATTGCTCTTGAAAATTATGCTGTTTCTTCCAAAAGCTCTCCAAGCAAGTTTTGTACGTCGATTAATTTCTTCATCAATGTGACCCTCACTTGATATCTGCTGTCCAAGATAAACGTATGTGTCTGTTATCTCCAGCTTTTCTCCATCAATCGATAAATCTTCATTTCTTGTAAAAGCATTGAACATCACTTTTGTCTTCTGAAAGTTCATTTTCAATCCCACTTCTTTACTCTTGTCAACAAGTTCCTGGATCATACTCTGCAGCTCTGATGGGGCAGTTGCAAAAGTGGCTATGTCATCAGCAAAACGAAGGTGGGTTAGATAATCTCCATTAATCTTTATCCCTTAGTTTTCCCAGTTCAGTGACTGAAAGACATTTTCCAATGTGGCATTAAAGAGCTTCGGAGATATGGTGTCACCTTGTCTCACTTCCTTTCCAATTTGTTTTTTGTTTGTTTGTTGTTTTTTCAAACAGCCGAATCTTTACACTTGCATTTTCATAGATGTTATTAATAATATTAATGTATGCATCTTGAATACCGCAGGATTTCAAAGACATTGTAACTGCTGATGGTTTCACCGAATCAAAGGCTTTTTCATAATCGATGAAAGCCATGCATAATGGAAGTTCATATTCCCTCGCTCTTTCAATTAGTTCTCTCAGTACGTGGATATGATCTATAGTGCTGTAGCCACTCCTGAATCCAGCTTGTTCTCTCGGTTGAGCGATGTCCAGTGTTACCTTCAAGCGGTGTGGAAGAACTTTAGTGAAGATTTTATAAACCACTGATAGGAGGCTGATAGGTCTGTAGTTCCCGAGATCCTTAATGTCACATATATTCGCCATTAAAGGAACTTTTAGACTTATGTGAGTCGTATGTTATGAATGAATTTATGAAATTTAAAATTCAATACTAGTGGACTTGTAAAAGCACTCTAGTGCTATTTAAAAGGGGATATGTTCAATTTGTATTAATTCAGAAAAGCAGCTTCATATTTTACTTTTCAACGAAAACAACTTTACGGACCTCAAAATGTTATGTCGGACAGGGTAAATGCCAAGTTTGAACTTTAATTTCCGTTTGAAATAACGAAAAGAAAAGGATTGCTTTGCAGATGTACCAAAGGTAAGGGATGGAAATGCATACATTGCATTAGGACAAAATTTACCAGATTATAAAGGCGCTCTTTTATTGTTTAATCTATCGATTTTCTTGAATTAAGAGTTCAGCGAATTTCGGTTGAAATCAAAGCCGATGAAAGGATAATTTTAAAAGTCCTCACGTGTTTCCTTTTTTTTTTTTTTTTCCCCTGCATTTTTGCTTTTCCTCGTAGAATTTCGCGATTGGAACATAATATTTAATACAAGAGTACAAAAAAAAAAAATCAGAAACAGTCTGGCACATGCGAAACATAGTTTTTCCTCCTTAAAACCTCCTACTGTGACCCTGAGTCTTCTGAAGAGAGCACTTGTCGTTTGAGATTTTCTCTCATTAGAAAAGAATTAAGGAATGATTTATAGTATGCTAGACACGCAATTATCCTGGTAGGAGACGAAAATGCGTGTATTCCTCATCTTAAGATCATAACGCATTTTCTAACCTTTCCTTCTCTTTTTTCCCGCTCTTCTGTGCTGTTATGAAGCATTCTCATCTGCTACGAGGAATGATTATTAATATGTAACCTAAACATCCAATTTATCTTGGAAACTTATTAAAGTTTAAGCAAAGTTTGTTTGGTAATGATGGCTTCCGGCAGTACGGTAAAAAGCGTCTTCTTTCAAATACCTAATGATGATGCGATGAGGAACAAATGGAAGCCAACACTAATGGGGTGCGCGCATTTCAAAGAACTCGGGGAAGAAAAGAAAACATTCCGAATGAAGAGGCAACTCCCCTTACCTCATGCAGTGAATGCTGGACTTCTCGTTTCCTAATACGAATGGTATACACGTGCAGAAGAATCGAATGAATTACCTAAAAGTATAAATACTAGAATACTGATTTTATTTTTAATTACTTGCACTATCATAAGGAATCGAGATGAGGGGGTTTACCAGGAGCGCAGATAGAATTTTTTTTTTTTTTCGGGGGCGGCCGACCGAAAATGGAAGTTTTTGAAATCCATTAAGACTAAAAAAAAAAAATGTTAAAGAAAAATAAAAGAAACAAATAGATCACGCCGAATTTTCGGTTGTCTTTTGAATCCGTTTTGATGCGAATTAAATTTACCAAAGCTATTCAAAATCAATGGAACCAGAATCGAAAACAGTATCTGACCGAAAAAAGCAGATTTTCAATCGAGTTTTTAATGCCGCAGATATTGCTGTAAACGGAATCGTTAACCTACGCCCTCTAGTGGCGGACTTGTGCGTTAAGAAAAATTGAAGTTATATAAGAAACATTTCGCAGCGGAAACGCTCTCTAACAAAGAAATAATTCTTCAAATTGGACTCTTGGAAGCAGAGATATCGACAAATATAAGATGTGCATCTACGCTCCCTGGCGGGAAAAATATTTATTATTTTAAGAAGAAAGTATTTTCAAAAGGTTTTTCGATGTGAGCGGCATCGGTCCACGAAAAAAGTTTTTCAGCCCAGTTCTCACTAGCTCGGATTTTGCGGCAAATACATCAGAAGCAAAAATTAGTGCTTATGCCCTCTGGAGACTAAACCATTCTTTACCAAATATTAGAAAATATATGCAAAACGTTTTCCACCACGAGCTGTATCCGATACAGGACGATTTTTCTAAATCGGAGTTTTCGAAACAGAGATATCGGTGAAAACGAAATTTACCTTAACGCCCCCCAGCGAAAAGTCCATGAATTATTTGAAAATTTTGAAATTATATGAAAAACATTTCGTACCGGAAAAGCTATCCAACAAAGAAGGAATTTTTCAAATCGGACTTTTAGAAGTAGAGATATGTACAAGAACGAGAAGAAAATATTTAAGAAAATATTCCGAAACGTTTTATCGGCGTGAATACTATCGGTCGTTGAGCGATTTTTTTTCAGTCGAGATTTTAGAAGCTAAGATTTCGCTGCAAATACCTCAAAAGAGGAAATTAAGGCTTACGCCCCTGGTGGCTAAACCATTTTTTACCAAAAATTAGAATTTATGTGCAATAGATTTGCCGTCAAAAGTTGTATGCGGTGCAGAAACAGTTTTTCAAATCGGAGTTCTAGAAGCAGAGATGCGGGGAAAACGCAATTTATCTTTACGCCCCCTAGCGGAAAGTCTATGAATTACTTGAAAATTTTGAAATTAAATAAAAACATGTCGCATCCAAAACTCAACAAAATAGAATATTTCAAATCGGACCATTTGATGTATATCATCAAAATATGATATACGTCTGCACCCTCTGATGCAGAGATATTGACAAAAATATGATATACGTCTACGCCCTCTGGCGGAGAAACCATGCAATATTTTAAGAAGAAAATATTCCAAAAAAGTTTATCGATGTCAGTGGCATCGGTCCACGTACGAATTTTTTCAATCGAGAATTTAGAAGCTCAGATTTTGCTGCAAATACATCAGAAACAGAAATTAGCACTTACGCCCCCTTGGTGGCCAAACGATTTTTTTTACCAAAAATTAGAAATTATATGCAAGAGATTTCCCATCAGGAACTGTATCCGCTGCAGAAATAATTTTTTTCAAATCGGAGTTTTAGAAGCAGAAATATCGGGGAAAACGGAATTTACTTTTACGCCGCCTAGCGGAAAATATATGAGTAATTTGAAAAAGTAACTACACCAAAAATAGTCTTCGACATAAATGGAATGTAAAAATTTTTTTCTCAATCGGATGTTTATATATGGAATAAAATGTATTTTGCGTTCACGACCTGCAAAATATCATGACCGTCGTGAATACACATGATATTTTCACGACCTACAAAATATCATGTGCATTCACTGCCTGTAGCGGCAAAATTGTGCATCGTAGAAAAAAAGAAAGAAAGAATCATCATTTGCACATTTCAAGCTTCCCAATGCAAAAATAATTGTTCAAGTAGGACTAATAGTTGCAGAGATATGGTGTCCACAGACGGACGGACGGACAGACGGACAAACCGGTAACATAAGCACGATCCTTTTTTCAAAAGACGTGTTAAAAGTTAAAGCACTATTTTCAATTGTAAATTGGTGCATCTCTATTAAATGTAAGCATTTTTTTCTAACGTAAGTCGCATTTTAACAAAGAAATGAAATACTTTCTTTCGGAGGTGGCCAAGGCCCCTTTGCCTTCCACTCTAAATACGTCCCTAAGGTTCACCAAATGTAAATTATATTTTTTGCTTGAATTTAGAAATCTAAATCAAATTATTAGCGCTCGATACAGATTTGCTAGGTATCTACTGCCATTTTGAGGATACTGGGTTATTCCAGTAACTTTACTTAGCGAAAGAATATCTTTTACACTGTAAAAAATAAGTGGTGTGAATTCACGCAAAATTACTGAAAATAACGTGCAGTAAAATTCCTGGTAGGTGTCCGTCTTTAAACAAAATTTCCGATTTTAAAAGTTCCCATTTCTTTTAAATCCCGTATTTTCACAGATTTTCTGCAGTAAATAATTCAGTTTGTTTCAGAAAAGTCCGTTTCCAGGTTTTCCCGTATTTATACAGAAATTTCTCAAAATACAAGACTGAATGTTCCACTCCTTGCACCAGAGATTTGTTTCCCTGGTGGGATTCGACCCGAGTTCCTTTTGGCTGGCTCAACAGAAGCAGTGCATCTTATCGTTAAGCTAGGCACACAGAGAAATTATAGTCACGTCCAAGGTAAAACTCTCATTCCGCGATGAGTTTTTTTTTTTCCATTAATGCTGGTGAATTAGGCACTTTATTTTCTGTTGGAGCTTATTATATTTTGGATACATTTGTAGTGATTTTATTTTTTGTGTAGGAGAACTTCTGACAAATTAAGTACAAAGGCCGTTCCATAAGAACTGAGAGTAATTTCTCTTTGAGTTAGCAACAGCGCGAAGAGGGAAAATTACCACGCAGACGACTAACTGAATTCAGGAAGTTTCTATGGCAATAGTTATTGGCCGAGGCAGACGATTCTGGTTTTGTTATTGCGCAGTTGTTTATCGAACGCTAATAATTTCGCCCTACAGCTATGGAGGTGAGTGATTCAGAGTTAATAAGTGAAATGCGTTGTGCGATGAAATTTGGCTATCGTTTGGGTAAAACGACTCCAGAAATAGTTGATTTAATGAAAAAGCTTACAAAGATAAATGGTTGGGTGAGTCAACGATTTTTAGATGGAACCATGATTTCCAAAAAGGGGCGTTTGTTGGTAGCACTGCTCCTAGGCCTGGTCGACCTGAATATGTCGAATGACGTGTGAAGACATAGCGGCGTCAAATAATAATTCAAAATGGTCGGCATTCCGCACTCTATGCCACAAATTACTGCTGCGTCGTGTGTGTTCGAGATGGGTACCTCATCACCTGACGAGAGAACAATTGTTAGCCAGAGCTCAGGTGTGTCACGAGTGGAAACAAATGATTACAGAGGATCCAAACTTTCTAAACACAGCAATAACTGCCGATGAAACATGGGTCCACTTTTCAAGTTTTCTACTAAATTTTCAAGTTTTTGGATTTTATCTGACTTACCATCCTTGTTACATTTACACCAAAAAAAACGGATTGTCATCGTCAAAATGTGTATTTCTTCCACGAGTCCACTATTTCGACTCCCTCACAAAGCGCGCAAGGAGTGTTTGGAAACACACAGGCTCGCCTTCTCCGAACAAAGTCCGCCAAACACAATTACCTAGGAAGGTGATGATGATGATTTTTTTTATCATAAAGGTGTAGTCTACCAGCATGCCGTTCCTCCACAAATTACTGTCAATGCTGAATATTACATTTCAATCTTGAAGAGTCCGACACATATCGATTAAGCAACCGGAACTGTTGGACAAGGGGACCCTACACCACGATAACGACCTCCCACATGTGGGTGCGTGTGTTCAACAGTTTCTTACGAAATGCCGTATTGAAATCATGCCACAGCCTGCCTACAATCCTGACCTCGCCCCGTGCGATTTAAGGTTGTTTTCAACAATGAAGGAGAAGTTCCGTAGGGCAGCATTCAGCACAGATGCTGACGTTATTCATGCTGTACAGGGGTCGCTAAAGCAGCTTCCACAAAATTCCTTTTCCACATGCTTTGAAAAGTGGTCTGAACGATGGAGCCTTGCATATCATCCGAGGGAGAGATACTTTGAGATAGAATAACTGTACCTTTATTTCTTAATTTTGTGCGATTTTACTCTCAGTTTTTATGGAACAGCAGTTGTGGTTTTTTCATTGCGATTTTTCTAAGTAACAGAATGCTTCGCAACTTGAGATCTTTTTAAACTAACAATGACTTCCAATAATAAGAAAGAAATGCACTGCTTTATATTATTATTTCACAAAACTCCTAAATGTAAAATTTACTCTTGACAGCTGTAACAGTTTGTCTTAAGGGGCTCCACAGACTGATTGATACACAGACATCCTACAATCACCCGTACAAGAATTTATGTATCAGATTTTTTATGATAACACAATATACAAAATCTGGAGCACTAAATGAGGGGGTGGGAAAAGAATATCGGGTGTCACAAAATCAAAACTTCATGCCATATGCTATCCTCAATATCTGATCTCGCTACAAAACTTGAAAATCTGATCCTCTGACAGACAACTGAAATTTAACAGTTAATCAAACCTCAAGTATTCCCCCGAATAGCTCCTATCAGCGGAAATTTTCCGTCATATTCACTGTAAAAAATTGCCGTGAATAGCCAGTGTTTCACCCGGATTAAGACGGTTTACAGATCGTAAGCATGCTACCTGACGGTCAACCATAAATTTTCGGTAGATAAACTACATGTTCACGCTGTTTGAACTGTAATTGTATTTTAACCTTGACAATGTGGCAACGTTCTTCTTAAAGTGGCATAACGAAGTAAATTTCTCCGTCATTTTTGTCCACGCCGGGCTCGAACCCGGGTCCCCTCATTCCGGAATAAGTCACTCTACCAATTGAGCTACGCGGACGCTCGTTCTGACTGCTATCTGCCTTTATCTGAAATTACCATATACCTTTGACCATATCAAATCATTAAATAACATCGATTCAATGGAATGAAATCACGCTCCGGATATAATGAATATCATTTACACATTCAACAACGTAAAGAAATTCAATACAATCGAACCTGGTTGACGCGAACATCTCAGGGACCCAAACATTTCTTCGTGTTAGAAGCAGCTTGTGTTCTTGTTATGTAAATACATAGCGAAACAAGCCCATTTTTGCCGCCGTTAGAATGCGAACCCACGCTTTTTCGCATCGGAGTCAGTTGTTCTCCCAACTACGCTACACAGACGAAGCTTATCGCTGCAACTTTGACGTTTTGATATATGCGTTACCTCTGAGATAGGTACGTCATATATATCTCCCCACCCCTTGAGAAAGGGGGCACGACATCCGCAGCTTTCGGGTCCTCCGCAAACGATGCTTGAAATAACTCGCTGTAGAAGAAGGAATTCTCATTAATTCCAGATGAGTTTGGAAGACAGATCACATACTTTTCGAGGACTTTACTTTTAGGCGACAATATAGATTTAAAACAATTAAAGACCTTAATTGAGTCTGTAAGGGCCGTATGGCACCGTGTTATCACCAATGGACAACAAGAGAAGCTCATTATTTTCATGACAAGAAGGTGCACTTTGTTACTAAAAAACCCTGGTTATCCAATTAAATATTATAGCGTATTTTGCTTGTTGGTAAGTTATTTCAAGTGTCCTGCAAGTTTCAATAATGTACTGTACAGTAATATTAAGTTAAATGCATTGTTTGCTAATTTCACGAATTCCACTATGTGTTGCTTTTTATGACTAGACGCTGTACTTTTGCTTTAAACTTCACTTCTATTACTGGTAATAACATTCTGCACAAATATTTATATTCAGCATAAAATGACCTTTAAAACGATGTATAATATGTATTCCGGACATTACCATTACGCTGTAAACGTTGACTTCAAACATCAAAAATTTGACGTTCGGCCTATACTGGTGCAGGATTTTGGCCCACGATTGTACACTGCGCGCCACCCAAAATGTAACACCAAGAAGGAAGCATCCGATTGGCCTGAAATTCGCCTCATGCGTCAACCGCGAGAGTACATGCAAACGATTAGAATTGCAAGGCATATGCGAATCATGTGCGCCCGGCACGCCACCGAGAAGCACTATAAGAAGGGTGCACAGAAGGCGGGGTCTAACCAGTGGAAGTGTTTTGTGCTGCTGGGCCTGTTCGTGGGAAGCTTCCTGATGCCTCGTCGCAGAATACGGCAGTCATTCCAGCACGTTTCGGAGTTCGACAGAGGAAGAATAGTGGCTTATCGCGACAGCGGTTTATCGTAATGAGACTTCGGCGCCCGTGTGGGACGATATCCAGCCACAGTGAGGCGAGTATGGATTCGGTGGGTGCAGGAAAGACAGACGGACGTGAGTGATTGCCGCAGCCGCGGCACACCACCGAACGAGAGGACCGGCATGTTGTGCGGTGGGCATTGACGGCTCGCACCGCCACATCACGAATGTTAGCGCAGGAATTAAGGTGTGTTGCGCAACAACCTGTGTCAGCACGAACCGTTCCACGTCGTCGGCAGGAGCGGGGACTTGTCGCACGGCGCCCATTGCTCCGATTACCATTGACGTTACACCACCAGCGAGTGCGGCGGCAGTGGGCCGTTGAACGCCGTACCTGGACTACGGAATGGCACGACATTGTCTTCTCCGACGAATCCCGCTTCTGCTTGCAACACCACGATGGTCGGATCCGCGAGTGGCGGCACCGCGGCGAGAGACTGTATGACGCCTGCATTATGCATCGCCATACCGGTCCGTCGCCTGGCGTTATGGTTTGGGGCGCAACTGGATATGAGACCAGCACCACTCTGGTACGCATCGCGGGTACACTCAACAGCCACCGCACCATCTCCGACGTTTTGGCGCCTGTAGTCCTCCCTTACCTGTAGGACCTGTTAGCGGCGACGTTTCAACAGGACAATGCTCGCCCGCAAGTGGCACGCATCGTGCAACAATTCTTCACGGCCCACCAGGTGTCACTGCTGCAGTGGCCCGCCTGTACCTCCGATATGTCGCCCATCGAACACGTCTGTGGTCGCTGATCGGCAACCGAGTGGCCCGGCAAGTACCACCCGCGGCTACGGCTGATGAACTGTTACAACGTGTGGAAGCAGCCTGGACCAACATACCCCAAGTTTACATCCAAAACCTCTTTCGTTCGATGCCGCGGCGTGTAGCGGCCGTTATTGTCAGCCATCGGGGCCACACGAACTATTGATGCCTGCGTGTTCCGCAAGTCGCACGGGCCTGTAAGTTCAATCTTTTCATCTTTGTATCTGTTGTTGTTTCCAGTAAATCTGGCTTTGCTTATCTCGTGTCCTTCTTGGTGTTACATTTTGGGTGGCCAGCAGTGTAGTTACACAGCCTCCACGGCTGAGGCGTAAACACCCCACAGTGTCGTCTCAGAAAAGCTCTGACCCAGTTGTTTGGGCCATTACAATTTAGCTTTTGTCAAACTCGTTTAAGTGAGCTGTCTTTCCAATATGAAGAACAAGAATCACACTGCTTAACAGAACTCAATATCAGGTGTTATTTGTACGGTTCTGTTTCATGGCTTTCACACGCGCAGTCGTTTACCTGCCTTTCCTTCGATTTAGATGAAGACATGCTGGTCGTAATATTTTATTTTCGCTTTGTTGTATACACTATGTGGACAAAAGTATTCAGACATTATTGTTGAGGGGAAGCAAGCGAATTTATTAGACGAAATCAGTACATAATCGTTTGCACCATCTTAGGTACATAGTCGTTTGTCCCATCTTATAGTGACAACTCTGCTTACATTATTACAGCTACAACAATTAAATCTAACTAAAATTTTATAAGCCTTTATTAAAAATGCAGGAGATGTTTCTTGAATTGGTCTCAACGTTCGCTCAGCATTCATAGTAAGTGCATTTGAGATAATCGTGCAAACCATAATGAAGCCTACCACACATGAGAATTTCGACAATTTCCATGACCTCGCGCGAAATAAATTTACACTTTGCATTCTTGAGAAATTTATTATTATAATTATTGAGGCGTGAAAAAAAGGCTGTTTAATCCAGCTGACTGTGGTAGATGTCGAGACATTGCGTTTCTAACGCTGCACCTCAAACTTTTGGATTCCAGTCGCATGGTGATAGAGCAATGTTTTTTGTTTGTTTGTTTGAGCGGGTTTACCAACCACCGTGGGCGCACTGGTCTAAGTGATGGCTTCTGATCATTCATCCGATATGGGTTCGGGTTCGAATCTAGGTGAGGCATAGATGTTATTTTCGCTTTACGGCGCCGGCTCTCTCGCTTCCCTGCAACAGTGGCCTTAAATTAGGGACGGGCTACTGATTATATCCCATTGAGTTGCTCACAGTTGTCGTTAAACCTCCAATAAAAAAAAGAAAAGAAAAAAACACCGTGAACATCTTGATGGGCTACAAGCAATCTCCCATCCCTAATTTAGGTCCAGGGGCTTACGAAAAGGGAGAGAGCCAGAGCCATAAGACAAATACAACATCCATTCCTCACCAGAACTCGAACCAAGACCCATCTCGGACGAATGCTCAGAAGCCAACGCTTAAACCACTGCGCCGAGGGCTGTTAAATTGGAGAATCATCGCTCAAACTTCTTGAGTCTGTATCTCGAACGGTTGAAAATGTTGCTTAAGTGAAATCAGTAATCCTAAATTAGGAATGCGACCCTTCTCGTGGGCTGAAAAGTCTGTAGGTAACCATCAATGCAAAACTGAAGCTCGAGAAATAAGAAAAGCAAAAAACATATTTGATCTCAGGAGCAGGCAAATAGAGAACTCAAAACTTAACATTCATGATGCATTTTTTCGTACGCTGAAGTGCTCACGAGGTTCAATTATCCGTCCCTGTTGCTGAGTGATATAATAGAAGCGAGTGTACTTGAGCCGTTAGGCCTACGGAATGAAACATTCCCTATCCTTCCTGCAACACAGAAATTCGAAAGTCGATTTGTATACAATCTCGTTTGCTTTTTTTTTTTTTTTTCCCATCCTTGTTTCCCATTCTATGCTATAATGGCAGCAATGGTCATTTAAATAATGACTTGGGGGAATCAGAGATTTCTTAGGGGCCCCAAATCTTTTCAAGACTTGGCTCATAAAACATGGGTCATTAGGCAAACCAAAGTTCCGAAGTTTTCAGCGGCATAATGTTTAGAAACCACGGCTTTGAATGCATATTACTGAAAATGTTTCGGAAGATTCCAAATTGGCATTTGCCCGAGATTGGGATTTCCACAAGGAAAGAAATCATGGAGATTTTGGCATTCGCCCACAGTTTCCATCATGTTTTTGTTCCAAACGGAATGAATACCAGTAAACTTTATGCAGAAAATTAAGATCTCACGGAGTCCAGTATAATTAACTGCTCCCACAATTAACTAATTGAAGATTTTAAATTTATTCTAATTTATACGGACATAAATCAAGCTGTTCTTCCGTGTAACGTAACCGCAGAAATTTGAAAATTTTATCTTCATGGAGCGGGAATCGAAATCGCATACTCGACAGCAAATCGGGAGATGCGGGTTCAGTTCCCGTTCCAGAACGATAAAATTTTAAAATTTCTACGGTTACGCAACATAGAGGAACAGCTTGATTTATATCCGTATTAATGATTCCATGTGTTTATATTCTTTTAATTTATTGAATGTTTTTCTTTGTGGATTTATTTAATTCATGAAATCCTTGTTCAAAAAATATCATTCTTAGAGCACTTACTGTGTATGCTAAGTTCTGAAACAGCGAGAAAAAAACACAATGAGTTACGTAGAAGCGACAAAACAAAAGAATTTTTGTTAAAGGTATCTATCAGGAATATTTTAAAAGTTACTAAATCACTAGCTTTATTAATCTTTACTGATCTTGATCGAGCAGGCAATGCTTTCGCAGCAAGTAAAGTACGAGCTATAAAGCCCAGAAATATCTATTGAAACGATCTATGAGGAGGATTTTCAAAAGTGATAAGACAGATAGCATTTCTCATCCTTAGTGACCCTAAAAATGCAGTCAATACAGTGTTTCCCTAGGTGCCATAAAATCCAGATATGTACGTAAAATATCTGCGAGAAAGAGTTTGAAGAAAAGATTAACCACAGAGCAACTATTCAGCTTTAATGGCCCAACTCTGTCCCGAAATTGCCTTCGGTAACTGTTTACTTAAGAACAGCTCCTCTCAGGTTTCACTTCCGCGTTTTTTATAGTCCCCGGGATAATAAGGTGTAAATAAATTTAAAGTCAAAAGTATATATTTGAGGCCTTCAGTGTAAGTGAGATCCGTACCAAAAGGCTCCTTTTTAGCACGTCTTTTGTAAAAAAAGATCGTGCGTATGTTACCGGTTGGTCCGTCCGTACTCACGCTATCTCTGCAACTATTAGTTAGATTTCTAAAATTCTTTTTGCATTGGGAAGCTTGAAATATGCGAATGATGATCCTTTATTTCGTTTTTTTCTACGATGTACAATTTCGCCGCTAGAGGGCGTAAATGCAGATGATGTCGAATTCAGAAATACGTTTTATTCCACATATTTGCTTCTAAACATCCGATTGAAAGAATTCTTTTATCTTTCGATTCCGTTTATGTCGAAGAGTATTTTAGGTATGATATAGTTACTTTTTCAAATTACGCATAGATTTTTCGCTAGGGGGCGTAAAAGTAAATTACATTTTTCACGATAACTCTTCTTCTAAAACTCCGATTTGAAACATTTTTGCTTCAACGTATGCTTCTCGTGATGGAAAATCTTTTGCATACAATTTCAAATTTTTCGTAAAGAATATTTTAGTCACCAGGGGGCGTAAGTGTTAATTTTTGCTTCTGACGTATTTGCCATAAAATCTGAGCTTCTAAAATATAGATTAAAAAAATTATTTCATGGACTGATGCCACTCACATCGATAAACTTTTTTGGAATATTTTCTTTTTAAAATATTCCACAGTTTCTCCGCCAGGGGGCGTAGATGTATATTTTACTTTTGTCAATATATCTACTTCTAAGAGTCCGATTTGAAAAAATCCTTCTTTGTCGGATAGTGTTTTCAGTGTGACACGTTTTCCATATAATTTCAAAATTTTCAAATAATTCATAGACTTTCCGCCAGGGGGCGTAGAGGTAAATTGGGTTTCCCCCTATATCTGTGCTTCTAAATCACCGATATGAAAAATTCTTTCTGCACCTGATACAGCTCCTGATGGAAAATAGTTTGCACATAATTTCTAATTTTTGTAGAAAATGGTTTGGCCACCCGGTGGCGTAAGTCTTAATTTCTGCTTCTGATGTATTTGCAGCAAAATATGAGCATTTAAAATCTCGATTGAAAAAAAAGTCGTTTGTTGACCGATACTACTCATATCGACAAACGTTTTAGGAACATTTTCTTCTTGAAATAATGCATGGTTTCTACGCCAGGGGGCGTAGATGTATACCTTACTTTTGTCAATATCTCTACTTCTAGGAGACCGATTTGAAAAATTCCTTCTTTGTTGGATGGTGTTTCCAATGCGAAATGTTTTTTCCCATACATTCAAAAATTTCAAGTAAATCATAGACTTTCCGCTAGGGGGCACAAAGGTAAATTGCGTTTTCTGCGGTATTTCTGCTTCTAAAACTCCGATTTGAAAAATTTTTCCTGTATCGCATACAAGACTTGATGGAAAATTGTTTTCACATAATTTCTAATGTTTCGCAAAGAATGGTTTGGCCACCAGGGGACCAATCTGCTTCTGATATATGTGTAGCAAAATCTGGGCTTCTGAAAACTGGACTAATTTTTCTTTTCTTCTACCGATACCGCTCGTATGGAAAAACCTTTTGGAATACTTTCTTCCTAAAATAATGCATGGTTTTTTCCACCAGGGGACGTAAAGTCACATCTTATTTTTGTCGATATCTCTGTTTCTAAGAGTCCGATTTGAAAAATTATTTCTATGTTGTAGAGCGTTTCCGGTGTGAAATGTTTGTCATATAAATTCATATTTTCCTTAACGCACAAGTCTGCAACCATAGGGCGTAAACTCATGATTCCGTTTACAACAATATCTGAGGAATTAAAACCCGATTGAAAAACTTTCTTCCATCAGATACTATTGTTTTCCATACCGGTTCCATTGCCTTTGAATAGCTTTGATAAATTTAATTTGCGTCAGAACGGATTCAAATGAAATGCTTATCACACCCGAAAATTCGGTGTCATCTTTCTTGTTTGTTATTGTTGTACTTTGGGATTTAAAGCTGAACATGAGCAAACAGTAAGGCTTTAAAAATGAGAAGTGCCCCGTAGCTTTTTTAGGGCCACTTGTTTCGGGAAGAGAACAGAATAAGCGCCATTAGAAAATTAATACCCATGCCTCATCGGGATTCGAATCCGGGCCCATCTTGGACAACTAGTTCTAAGGCCGCGTCACAGATCACACGGCGACCAGGACGACAAAGGGCCTCCTTGCTTTATTTTTGATATGCGCTGCTTTAGCGTGCATGTAGTTGTACGAAACTTGCTGGGTAATGGAAAAGTTAGTTTTTGGTGACGAGCCGAAAAACAAAGCGTATGAAATTCCGATAACGTGAATGCAACTCTTAATGAACAAAACGCTAAAATGTAACATATGCTGAATCTGGAATTGCGACAGTAGTTCTGCATAGACCAGGAAACCAAGCACCATAGATAACCTCTACAATTTACCTGAGAAGCCTTAAGGAACCCT
Source organism: Macrothele yani (assembly GCA_039090855.1). Lineage (NCBI taxonomy): Eukaryota > Metazoa > Arthropoda > Arachnida > Araneae > Macrothelidae > Macrothele > Macrothele yani. The sequence goes on along the minus strand of CM077007.1, from coordinate 135,528,106 downwards.
CTCATTATCAGTTCCAGTTAATAGACTGCAAACAACACTTCCGAAGTCAACACACACACACACACACACACAAACACACACACTCCAAAGCCAGTAAACATGGAGTGAAGAGATCGAAGGCAACATTCAGCATTTCAAGATGAAGTGGATATCGTGCTGCAATGTGGTGAACACCATGTGACGTACTACAGAGGTGAAGCACATGTCAAGACGACAAGTATGCATAGATACATTCTGCTGGTGTAGCTTAGTCAGTTAGAACAACTCTCTCCGAAGCGAGGAAACGCGAGTTCGATTCACCTCACCGATAAATCCCTGTTTTCACAATCATTGCAATAGATTTGCCACACTAAGTCAAATAAAATCTGCACTGGTGCTCAAATTTATAGGATAATTTATAAATTTGCATCTAACTCGAAGTACGTAAGAGGAAATTCATTGAAATTTGGTACAGGTTTACGATAACATTACTTAAGTAACTATCAGTAGAAAGTCATAATTTCCATGCGTTAATACACTATCTACCAACAAGTAATTGGACACCCCTGCAATCGATGATATCTGTAGTTCTGATACACGTCACGGCCCCCGCCGCCGTTAAATATCGTGTGGGGAAACAACAACGCAACCAGTTGCATGCAAGATGCCACGCAGTTCGGAGCTCTCTGATTTCGAGAAAGGTGTAATCGTCGGGTATCACAGAAATGGCCGATCCATACGTGACATATCCAGCGAGTTGAAGTACCCAAAATCGACAGTGGCCTACGTGATTGGCAAGAGGAAAATGAGAGGTGACTGTCAGAATGTTCCCCGACCCGGCAGACCCGCAAAACCGGGAGTTAGAGACCGACGGGTGCTGGAAAGAGAAATTCGGAAGAACCGCACCAAATCGAAGGGCCACATCCGCGAGGAGTTTCAACAGGCATCCGTGAGTGTTCTTTCGATGAATACCATCCGTAAGGAACCCCATCTGCTCGGTTATCATGGACATGCTGCCGCCCACAAGCCTTTGATCACCAAGTACAATAGCGCTGCTCGGCTAACGTGGTGCAAAGAATGTCGACAGTGGACCGTTGAACAGTGGAAACAGGTTCTCTGGAGTGACGAATCAAGGTTCACCCTCTACCGTTCGGATGGCAGTGTCTGGGTTTGGCGTCTTATTGGAGAACACCACCTGCCGGAATGTATTGTTCCAACTGTGAAGTTCGGCGGCGGTGGAATTATGCTATGGGGGTGTTTATACTGGTATGGAACGGGACCCTTGGTCGCAATTCCTGGTAGACTCAACGCCGAGACCTACTGCACCATTTTGGATGACCATGCGCTTCCTACGTTGTGGCAGTTTTACGGGGTGGACCCATGTTACTTGCAGGATAACAATGCCACCTGCCATGTTGCGAGGTCCACCACGGCTTGGTATAGTGACAGAGGGGTTAATCGAATGGACTGGCCTGCGCAGAGCCCGGACCTGAACACTACCGAGCACCTCTGGGACGAGTTGGAGAGTCGACTTAAGGGGTGCCTTCACCGCCCGAAATCGGTGAAGAAACTGACCTGTCTTCTCCAAGCCGAGTGGAAGAAAATACCGCTAGCCGTCGTACAACACCTGGTTGAGAGTATGCCCTGGAGTGTCGCAGCTGTAATCGCCGCTCGTGCAGGCTCCACCAACTATTGAAGGTGAATAAACTTCGTTTTACTTTGCTATCACAGGTTTCCAATTACTTGTTGGTAGATAGTGTATAAGCATTTTGTAATTTACATTAAATGTTGTTCCATGGGCTGCTCTTTCAAGTATTTTTCCTATATCATGTCCTTTAATATGGAGCCATGGACACTAGACAACCATGTAGCTCAAGCAACGACTCCTCATTCCGATTATGAGGTTTCTGATGGGGATAATGACCACCACTTAACAAAATAAGTTTTGAGTTCTTGGTGTGTTCCTGCATGGACTGGTGAGCTCCGTTGATTCTCTCTAGAATATCGAATACACGCTCAATGGGACTGAAGTACGAAGATCTGGTAGCCACTCCTTTCCGGCGAATATCTTTCTCTTTGAGAAAATCGTTTACCAAATGAGCCTGATAAATTGGAGCATTATCGTCTATAAGAAAACAGTATGGACCAACGGCTTTCCTGTATGACATGACATAGCTTCAGAACCTCGACTCTCTACCTCAGGTCAGTAGCAGAGTCTCTGAATAATGTGCAGGGCTGTTGCCAGTTCGTAACGATTCCTGTGCAATCCAACCACCACCAGATTAGTCCCGTTATTTGATGTTAGAGGAACAGTTGCTGTTCTCATCAGATGAGAATACGTCGCGAATCAGTACTTAAGCTGAACGGTGATTGACCTTTCAAAAGAACATTCTCCCACCGGCCTGGGCTCGAAGTATGGTGTTGGTGACTCTACGTTAGACGAACACACTGAATGGCGGAAAGTAGAGGGACACAAATTATAATTGGTCTCCTGGCATTAAGGCATTGCCAATGAAATCTTTTACAAACGGTATGCCTTGAACGGCGAAATACTCGTTCCTGCAGCTGCTACAAGCTCTCTTAGGCGACACTTTTCTTTTCCGTAGGCAGTCAACCTCATGTAGCGATAGTCTGCAACAGCTGTGGTTCTGGAGTGTCTTTGTCGACAACGAATGGCATCCTGTCTGTTGAAACGATCTGCAAAGCCTCGACAGGATATTTTTGGAATATTCAATACTCTATAAATTTCCTTATGCGACTGACCTACTTTCATCCTAAAATTCATCCTCCATAGCGAAAAAATCATCGACACTTTGTCTTCGTGACATAATCAGCTTGAAGCGCCGTTGAAGTTAAGGAAAAGGTTGCCTGGTACAGCTAAAAGATGCCAGTGGACACGCGTCTTTTAAACGCAGTTCTAATTTGCATATTCCGGTGTAAGGTCGAACATTAATTATGTTTGATATTATGCTAATGAACATTAGTTAGTTACAATTATGTGTATCATAATAGCACATAAATTACTAAGGTTTTTGAAATGTTATGCGATAAGACGGACTTATCATTTGATGAACAGTAATAAACCTAAATGCTGCACTTGGGTGAAGGAAAGCACGTGTTTTTCTCCCAACAAAGAAACAAGACATTCCTAAGATTTCGGACATTCTAAAAGCACTCTTTGTGTATGTGTGGGATAATCCCCAGACTTCGGATGATGCCAGGGAGACATCGTAGAACATAATATCCTTGCCTTTGGACTATAAAAGATTTATCTTAAGTAGAAAGATAAAATATTCCCTGAAGAATGAGATGAACACCATACTTTGATAAAACCAGCCAGGAGCCAGTGTGTCTGGCATATCTGTTATAATCCTTTACGTACTAATGTATGTGGTTTCTTAAGCTGTATATTCACTCGCGCCGTTGGCGATCGTTACGATCCGTGAGTTTAGAATTCAAAGTCAGTTTTCTCCCGCAGCGATATTTTCCCTCAACCTCACAGGGCGATACGATCGCGGTCAGATGCAGGCTTGTTTTTGTACCGTTTGTCGCTGTACCGCGCATCTTAACAACGCAGCGGACCCGTTCATTTGCTTTTGAAGGTGCACCCGGAGACTTTGGCCAATATAGTGTATATACACATAGAATGCGTTTAATAGAAAGGAGTTTTCTTGTTTGTGGGGTTCAGGAGAAGTTGTACTCACATCACAATCATTCACTATAGTAAAAATAACACAATTATTCGCTGCAGTAAGAAATCAGAACACGATCATTCACTACAGTAAAAATTCAAAACACAATCATTCACTACAGTAAATATCCGAACAATAATTCACTGCAGTAAAAATCAGAATATACAGAATATCAGTGCAGACCTGCTTAAAGACCTGCTAGCAGTAAAACAGCTATTGTGGTGAACAAAATCTCTGGGAGTTCAGTTAAATAGCCTTAAAGTCTATGAGTTTGGAAGACCGGTGTAGCGGGTGAAACCTAAAAGAAACCAAATGAAACCTAAAAGAAACCAATCTCTTTTTATATGTTTCTGGGAAATTATTGTGAGCTGCCACACCTCACGTATCATTCTGAAACGTTCCGTAATGGTCTTACCAGTAGTGTTCTATTGGCCAAATGACTCTACTTTGCAACCGTACGTTTCTTGTTGATATCGTGCAATTCCCAAATAGCAGCCGTGAATCGAAGAACTGGCAAAAAAAAATCTAGAGGGTCCCACGGCAAGAACCAGATGAAATCAGATCAGATGTAGAGGTGTTTAGGAAGGGAGTGTCTGACCCCAGGTCTTAAACAACCCTTCGAAATAGGAAGCTAAGAGATTTGGGCTAGAGTGCCCGATAGGAGAGTGACACGGAAGCGAGGTAGAAAGGCGGAGGAAGACGACCTTATTTATTACCGGTGAGCCAGTACCCGGATTCCGACGGCTTAACGTACTCATCCGACGCATGGCAGATATTTAGTGGTTCCAGCTTTCGTACTTGCCTGGGACCTAACCTGAAGTCTCTCCGTTGCAATCATGTACGCTGACCACTAAGCCATCCGCGGCCCATGGCAAGGAGCACATATTAATCACTCGTGTCTTTCCCGGAGCCCAAAATGCCTACGTGTTAACAGCACCGCCAATCAGGTCATCCCAACTTCCAGAAGGAGCCAGAAGCTGAGCATTACCCAGAAATCTTGCCTCCAAACAAGTTCAAGGAAAACTGCTGGTAATACACTATCTACCAAAAAGTAATTAGGCACCCCTGCAATCAACGATATCTGCGGTCCTTATACACGATACGGCCGCCGCCGTTAAATATCGTGTGGGAAACAACAACGCAACCAGTCGCATGCAAGATGCCATGCAGTTCGGAGCTCTCTGATTTCGAGAAAGGTGTAATCGTCGGGTATCACAGAAATGGCCGATCCATACGTGACATATCCAGCAAGTTTAAGTACCCAAAATCGACAGTGGCCTACGTGATTGGCAAGTGGAAGATGAGAGGTGACTGTCAGAATGTTCCCTGACCCGGCAGACCCGCAAAACCGGGAGTTAGAGACCGACGGGTGCTGGCCAGAGAAATTCGGAAGAACCGCACCAAATCGATGGGGTCACATCCGCGAGGAGTTTCAGCAGGCATCCGGGAGTGTTCTTTCGATGAATACCATTCGTAAAGAAGCCCATCTGCTTGGTTATCATGGACGTGCTGCCACCCACAAGCCTTTGATCACCAAGCCAATAGCGCTGCTCGGCTAACGTGGTGCAAAGAACGTCAATATTGGACCGTTGAACCGTGGAAACAGGTTCTTTGGAGCGACGAATCAAGGTTCACCCTCTACCGTTCGGATGGTAGGGTCTGGGTTTCGCGTCTGCCTAGAGAACGCTTCCTGCCGGAATGTATTGTGCCAACTTTGAATTTCGGCGGCGGTGGAATCAGGCTATGGGAGTGTTTCTCCTGGTATGGCACTGGACCGTTGGTCGCAATTCCTCATAGACTCAACGCCGAGACCTACTGCCCCATTTTGGATGACCATGAGCTTCCTACGTTGTGGCAGTTTTACGTGGTGGACCCATGTTACTTTCAGGATCACAATGCCACCTGTCATGTTGCGAGGTCCACCATGGCTTGGTATGTTGACAATGGGGTTAATCGAATGGACTGGCCTGAGCAAAGCCCGGACCTTAACTCTATCGAGCACCTCTGGGACAAGTTGGAGCGTTGACTGAAGGGGTACCCCCACCGTCCGAAATCGGTGAAGGAACTGACCTGCCTTCTCCAAGCCGAGTGGAAGAAAATACCGCTAGCCGTCGTACAACGCCTGGTTGAGAGTATGCCCCGGAGGGTCGCAGCTGTAATCGCCGCACGTGGAGGCTCCACCAACTATTGAAGGTGAATAAACTTCGTTTTCCTTTGCTATCACAGGTGTCCAATTACTTGTTGGTAGATAGTGTATAATGAATCTATGATATGCTCACTGAGTTCGTACACGGAACATAACTGTTCTTAGTTAAAGATTTTGATGTCATTCATCTTTCCGGATAGCAGCATAGTAAGTCACATGCATAAAATATCAATGTAAAGGAAACTGGTAACAGAAGTAGTCAAAACCGTTGGTAAAATCTGAGTTCTGAATGCTGTCCCATTAAGTGACGGAACAATAGCTAATTTCATAGTTATTCTACAATATATTTTGCTAAGCTATTGCCGAACAACATTTCATAACTTTTTGCATAAACGCAAACTTCAACGGTATCTTGTTGAAGTTTGCGTAAATTACGAGAATCTGATGCCAAATGTGATAAAAGCCATTACAAAAACGTATTTTGGAATTTTTGAAAACGTCCGTCGTAGCGAAATTTAGCTTCTTCTCGACCCCTCACCATGAAGGAGAGGGTAATTACCTGCTAGTGACAAGAACTTTACAATGATATAACACGGCGAGGTGTAATCTGCAGATATCCTAGACCAAAAGTTACCAAAAACTTTTCACTAACACACTTGAGATTCAGCTTTTCATCTAGCTAGAGGTCAGATATTAGCTTGCGCACGCGCAGATAAGACTTTTGAGGCTGCATCACATTTCATAGGTGTCAAGGTCTTTCTTACGTCGTCTAAATCTGAATAAAAATAATAATAAATATTATTTTTGAGAAATTTAACAATCTATTAATAAATACTATCGTCGCCTCCAGGGTTTAGTAAATGTTTACTTTTATATCTCACATATCTTCTTTTGTTGGTTTTACGATAATAACGTTCATTAGTTCGCCTACCTACGTACCGCTGAATGTTAGGAATTAGTAAACATTTTGTTTGCTATGATTTTATTCCACTTAGTATGTATCGGACTGTGGCTCGGTGTTATGAGTCACGTGAATAAATGTAATATGTTGTACGTAAATAAATTATATTCTCGATTCACTTTATCTTACTTTCATGTTTTACACCCACACAGATCCAGTTGTTTTTTTTTTTATTGGGGATTTAACGACCACCATGAGCAATTCAATGAGCTATAAGCAGTCGCCCGTCCCTAATTTAGAGCCGCTGGCACCAGGGAAGGGAGACAGTCAGTGCCGTAAGACAAACACAACATTCATACGTTACCGGGATTCGAACCCGGACCCATCTCGGACGAATGATCAGAAGACGTCACAGGGGCGGCACACACAGATCTTCGCATGCGAAAGATGCACAGCATAAATTATGTACAAAGAGTACCTGGTTACTTTCTCGATTTTTTCTTTTTATATTTTAGACCAACCAAAACGTGAATGAGTTCATGCATCAAAAATCGAAAAAAATTATCAATTGAGTACTAAATATTTTTGGAAGTTAGAGATGTTTTTTTTATTCTCCCGATTTTCTTTCGTGTAATAAATTTATCGGGATTTAAAAGTTAAATTAATGCTAAATTTACTTTTTTTTTATTTTGTATTATTTATCGACTTTGCACACCGCTAAACCTTGATATTTCAAAGCACTTTTACATCTCGACTATTCTTAACTAGGGCTTTACATGTGTTTGTGTGAACTTCATCCCAAATGCAAAGATCGGTTCCAACCAAGCGAAACATCTGTTAACTTCTTCGGCTTTACAACAAATTCATTTTCTAAACTTTCCCGCAACGAGAAACTAATCTTTTCTTTGCTCCACCTGTTCCCTTCCTTACTTCGCAGAACACGTAAACTTCCATTTCAACGGTGATATAAGCTTGCTTTTTAATACTTAACAACAGCGTTTTCTTCGCTTTCTTCCAGAATTTATATTGTAAGCGCGAGCGATAAATAGAATCTGTCTAACATCAGGCGTGTTTAACAGAAAACTAATCAATGGCATCCCCTCTGGAGATACATTTTCCATCGCCAAGTTTACACGGAACTACATCTATCGATAACAATCGATTGTGCGGCTGAACACCTCTACTTACTCGACTGAAACAGACCTTTCCTGCAATTATCCAGCCAACGTTACCCCGAAGCAGTTTGTCTTCGCGAGTAGGTTACATATATGCAGTCTGGAGGAAGTTAGATGTTAGGATAATACACTGCAGGGAAACAGGAGCAGGAGTACACTGTGCTACAGGTAACGGATGCCAAAGTAATTTTCTTCTCTTAAGATTAATGAACATTCACGTTTGGTGCAAAATGTTTAACAGAATAATTCTCATTTTTTTTTTTTACTTATAGAACAAGGATAAACAAATATTCTTATCATATATAATTTAAGCCTATACACACTTGTGATGTTGAGATGGAATAAATTATTAACGTTTATTCACAATTAAATGTTTTATTAATATCGACTATTGTTTCGCAGAGCGTTTGGTTCGTCTTCAACAGGACGAATGGAGCGTAAATCATTGTGACATCATCAGAGTTCTGACGATCGCGGATTTTAATGAGTTTTATCCACGCGCTTGAAAGAAATGGAGTAAACGTCATGTTGTTGAAAAGTCGTGAAGATTATATATAATTCAAGACTACACACTTGTGATGTTCATTTAGAATAAATTATCAACGTTTTTTCACAATTAAATGTTTTATTAACATCGACTATAGTTTCGCAGAGACAGACGCTATGCGAAACTATAGTCGATGTTAATAAAACATTTAATTGTGAAAAAACGTTGATAATTTATTCTAAAAGTCGTGAAGAGTTCAGGTATATGTGGAAAGCTTCTAATGTATTAAAAGCTTGATAGTCGAATCAGTTTTATCAATAAAAGTAGCGTTTCCAAACAAAAATGTATGGTTATTTTCGTGAAAGCGTTGGGCTATTGATGACTTCTTCAGTTCATAGTTCGGTACGTTAAGTCTTGTGTTCCTTCACAGAGAAACTTAAAGCCCTGCGGGTCTGTCCTATATATGGAATTCCACGTTCATAAGGTATCTGATGAATTCCCCAGGGATTTAAGTCTACCACGTAATATTTTGTTCCGTAAAAATTGACCTTATTTATGGGTTTGAAAACAACTTTGAAATTAAAATTTTGAGAATTTTTTAAAATTCCGAAGCAAATCTGAGAAGCAAATGGGAAAACCGCCCAAGTCGTTCATACTGGGAAGTCTATTGGCGTGAGCGAGTAGGCAGGTTTCGGTTTCCTAATAAGTTTTGGAGCAACTTTGTGTATAATGGAAGAACTATATATTAACATGGGATAAACGTATGTAACATGGGATAAACATCTGTTGTTTGCTCGACAAGCTGATTTGGAAACTTTTTCTCGTACTCCTGAAATTTTTCAGCTTGGAGGAGAGAAACAGCAGAGTAGTGAGTTATAAAAGAAAATCTATGTTTCACTTGATTCGTCATAACATCACATATCTCTTTAGCTGCCATAGTTTTATTTATGTGAATATTTTCTCTCTTCCTTTTCTCTGATGTTTCCTCTGTTTCTGATATCTTTATGGACACTGTGTCCATTCTTTTTCCATTGACTGCTGGAAAGTGTTTACATGCTTTCGAATGAGTGCTGCATCAGTTATACGAGATGGTCTTTTAGAGATGCATCAAGTTCTGCTGAGAAGTTTATAAGACCTCTGAAAACGCCTGGATTTAATGAATCATCGCGTTCATCATGTCCTCGAAGTGCAAGCTCAAATGCGCCGCAAAACAGATTACAGTCAAAAAATTTGGAAAGGACATAACGATTTTTGGTTACTTGCTCATTGTGTTTTTTAACATTCGTATGAAATGCATTGTCAAGCTGTTGGCGAGTATCAATCTTTCCCAGCAAACTAAACTCTAATGTGGAGTTTAAATGTGATTGGGAACAGTGATGTTTATTTATTTTCTGAGTTAGAAGTGATAAATCAGCAACACCGTAACTGACCCAACTTGAATCATCACTTTGTTTTGTAAACAGTAGACAGTGAAAACAAAAGAGTGTTAGTTAATTCACATTCACAGATCCATGGATATTTATCACATAAGTCGGGTTTGAATTCCCTTTGGAAATCTCTAGTTTTACATTTTGTCACCTGGATCAGCTTAAGCCTAGGTGTTGGCCTGAGCATTTTAATTTTTCTTTCCAGCGACAACGTTGAAAAATGTAATTGCTTTAGCTCAGAAACACTGGTTTTACTAAGTGCCATCTTAACTGTTTACACATGTTCTTACACACAACCATAGAACTAACCTATAAAAACTAATAAACAAATTAATAACTGATAAACAACTACAGTAACCACTTATTGCCGCAAACCAAGGGAGAATCCGGACGAATAACAAACTGCCAATTCATTTGCGTGAGCTCCAGCACAGTGAAGACAGTGCGAATTGAAAACATATGAGCGGCCTTTATTACTCACATAAGTGCCTAATCTTCCCACCGGTCAAACTGGTTTTCAAATTGTTTCTTCTATCGCACGGGCGATCGACGTAAGACCGGCCGATTTGTGGTGCTAACTTACGTATTTTATACCATTATAGTCGCGTCTTGCCAGGGTATTTAGAGGAGGAGGGGAAACTCGTCCCAGAATTGGCAAAACCTGGAAATGTGTTTACTGTTTTATTTAACTTGTTATATTTTCATTTCTTTCTTTCGTTTTCTCTTTTTCTGTTTTGGGGTTCACGTGCTCATGTGCACCAATAGAGGAGCCGCCACTGGGTAATCACCCTCAAAATTTGTTTTCCTCTTTGTTGGGAGCTACTAGTAACATGAATTCCCGGTAAGCTTGGGGGTATGAACAGCAATACAAGTTTATTTTAGAAATAAGTATCATAATTTCTTAAATATATATTTCAATCTTTTATTCATATTTATTCAGTATTAGGTTTTCTGTTCTCGAAATTGCAATAGTTTTTTGACGTAGGTCAGCTTCTTTAAACGCAATTTGTCGTTTCGTTCAGATCGCTTCCGTCTGCTTAGCTTCGCAACTCAGTTGCGAATCACAATGCTTTTGACCAGCACATGCGCAGTGACCATGTACTTCTTGTCTTCTGTGCAGAGTGCAGACACAGCAGAAGGCTTCCGATTAACTCACCACTGCTAGCAAGTTTAGTGGCACATGCGCACCAACAAAACACGTCACCATCTTGCCATTTAAGAAAGTTATTTCGGATTTCCATTATTTTTACATCAGAAAGGGTAAGGATCTTATAAATTATCACTGATTCTTTAATGTATTCAAGAATGTTATTTGATATGCGTGAATTAATAATTACTTTCAAGAATGCATTGTAATTCCTTCGGTTTGTGTTGAGACGATGTATTTCGAAGAAGCTGAACCGCGCTTTGATAATGCGCATTTATGTAAAGCAAATGCAAAAAAGCTTTTTAGTTACTTTTCTTTTTTGTAACTTTTAAAATATTAATTAGATTTTAGTGATTCTAAAGTAGGATTTTTTTACGATGAGCTGTTAACTGTAGTTGTTTACTTTTCCTTAAATGCTTATGTTGCTTAACTATGAATTTTATCTCTGAACTTTTGAACATACAGTAAATATAAAGCGCTATTAAACATAAAAGTTAATGAATCAGTTGAAATCAGTTACATGAGTCCACTTTCATTTTTTTCCACTGGCACTTGAGAATAGGTAGATCAACACTATCTAGAAAATAATCTCATATAACATTCATTACCCCGTTATCGTAACGTGAGTTTCTATGAAGTCGCAATATCAAATGCCTCTCTCAAAATCCAACTCTTACTAACCAATCTCTCTCACAAATGCACTCTTGCTACATTCAGTGTTGACGTTACAATGACTTCCTACCTTGGCCGTATCCAGGGGAGGGGTTTTTAGGGTCCCACACCCCAATTTGTTTTCGGCAAAAATTTAATTTGCTTGTTTATCGAAAGTTGTTAGGTCAACAAGAGTCGCCATTTATCTTCTTTTCATTTTTTTTTTACAATTTTTTTCTCTTATTTCCTTTGATAAACCTTACTTCAGAAGGACATTTTTTCTCACTGTACCTACTAGTCAGCAGTAACAAATTTGTAGAAGAACAGGAAACTGTGTCTGGCACTTTATTAATCGGAATTGTTCTATTATCAGATATTTTTGAGATCGCTTATTTATTTACTTCTTTATCGTGTTAGGAGAAACGAAAACAAATGGCAGTTGGAGTCGTAGTTTATTGTTTCTTTATAACATCAAGATGCCAGACTGAGATGGGCTGTGTTTAGAAATGTGAGAGCGCAGTCAGTTATTGCATCCCGTAGGCATGTTGACACTTCTTCGATCTGCAAAATGTCCGTCCTTTCGTCCGCCGTCACGGTGAAACATTTTGCAGCAGATTTTATTTTCACTTTTTGCATTCTGAATAATGTTTCGTCAAATGTTGATACGTTGGTTTTGAATTAAAGCACTGGTATATTGCGCGTTTGCCGCGCCTAATTGGAGATGCTTTGCAAGCACAGAAAACCCAGAAGAAACTCGGAACCTCAGAAGTGCACGAAAATTACCATCGTTGCTATGACGGCAACGAACTTATTACACGGCGAATTTAACGTCAAAGTCCCTTGTTATGGTGGCTTTATCTATCGTTATCGGAATTTCTAAAATCCACTTCCTGACGGACATTTCAAATTTTTTTATAAATATAATTTTTCAGATTATTTGCTTTCATCCTGTCTCCTGTGTAATCTTGTAGTTTGTTTCTCTGTTAAGAGTAGGTAAGTTCATATGTCGTTACTTATTAACTAATACTAATATACTAAAATTTTTTTTTTGTTAAGTGGTTAGATAGATGTTTTGCTGGGAATAGATTTTTTTTAAAAACACGAAACAAAAAGGAAGGATAGATAGATAGGTAGATAGATAGACAGATAGATAACAATTTTGCTGTGGAATATTTTTACCCGGCTTCCCCGAAATTAAAGTTTAGTTACGTTTTTATCCACTGTCAGTGATACCTGACTAAGCAAGTTCTTCGGGGAAGTATTGCCTGGTTTAGTCTGAAAAACTTTTAACGAGAAGAAACTAAATTTGTATAACAACACAGAAACCCAAAATGGTTTAATTAGAGATATACGCCCCAAAACTGACATACCATATTTTTGAATCTTGATTAATGCGCCGTAAATATGTCTCACATTGGGATGTTTTACTCAGAATATTTCACATACACGTTATGATGTAATTTTTGAATAATGACAAACCCGATTTATGTGATACAGAACAATTATTGCATACTCACAGCTCGTAGCCAGAGGAATGGGACGACGTCGGGATTTTTACAATCTGCGTTTATTTCGGCTGCCATAGACATTATATACACACATATCGTAAGCAAACGTCTTTTCTTTTGACTGAACTAAATCATATGCTTCCCCTCCTAACTTCCCTCTCTGACAATGTGCCCGCATACACACACAGTTTCGGCAAAAGAGTTGCAATGAATAATACACTGGTGTGCAGAAACTTAAGAATGAAGTGGAAAAAGTAAAATAAAGCCGTAAATATTAGTAGCATCCGAACACAAATTAACTCAGGACCGTGTCTGGGAACAGGAGCAACAGCACATACGTAATAATGGAGCATGACGTGAAAACCAAATGCCCTCACGCAACCCAATAGCGGAAGTCACCGGACGGTGTGCATAAGTGTTACAGACCATTGGTTGTGTTTCTTGTTTGGGCTAGAGACGGCTCGTCTGGAACATCTTGCTGATTTTACTCGTGGTCGAATAACTGAGAGGCTCACGGTGGGACGAACTGTGATCAGTAACCGAAGAGTTCGGTATCACCGATAGCATTGTATCGCGTGCGAGACCGGCCTTAACGATTACAGGTACTGCTGTGCGAAAGACCGGTGGTCGTCGTCCACCAAACGCCACACCCAGTGAGGACAGTCATCTGCTCCTACAAGCCAAAAGGGATCAACACCAGATAGCAAAGAGCCTTACAAAACAACTGAACATGAGCTCAGGACGCACACCATCGCGGTTTACAGTGGTCAGGCGATTACACAAAGGAGGACAGTTTACCCAACGACCAGTAAGCTGTGTTCCATTAACACCTGCTCACTGAAGACACCGTTTACAGTGACCCAGAGAATATAAGAACTGGACAGCAGAAGAGTTGGGTATAGTAGTCTTTACTGTTTAGGGTAGACTTAGCGATTCTGGAAGTCAGCTAATATGGCGTGCGGTAAATACTCGGTATCGCTCAAGAAACATCACTGAAAGGGATAGACATGGCGGCCGCGGTGTTTTCGTATGGCGAGGCATTCTGATCGATGGATTCGGAACTCCACATTTTTTTTTTTTTTTTTTTGATTGGAGGTTTAACGACCACCGTGAGCAACTCAATGGGCTATAAGCAGTCGCCCGTCCCTAATTCAAGGTCACTGGTTCCAGGGAAGGAAGAGAGCCAGTGCCGTAAGACAAACACAACATCCATGCCTCACGAGATTCGAACCCGGACCCCTTTCGGACGAATGATCAGAAGCCATCGCTTAGACCACTGCGCCACCGGGGCGGCTCTCCACATTCTGGAAGGAGGTACTGTAACTAATGTTATGGTGAAGAATCAAATTGATGCTATTTTATTAAAAGCGTTACTATATTTATGCTGGTATTGAAATTGAATATGGAAATTATAGAAAATTTAAATTTGGGAGATGGGTGGATGCATTTCGAAACAAAAATATTTTCTAAGTACTAGAAAAGGCCATGAACATCCTAAACAAAAATGCATCTGAAAATTTACATTCCACAAGAAGTTATTGGAAAGTTTGCGTTGTTTGTGTTTACGCAGAGTTGAGTCACCTGAAAGTGCAAAAATAAGTGAATATTGTTGCATGTGTATGAAAATGTGTCACTATAAGTCATACGATAAAATGTACTCGTTCAATAACAACTTGTGGAGGCGGTGAAAGTCAATTTAAAAAGGATAGGACAAAAATTGCAGTTATGAAATACCTTATAAAACCAGGATTCGGATCGATAGCCTTAGTCAAGCTAAGGTGGGGTACATGGGACCAAGTCATGGAAGACAACAGCACACAAAATTTTTCACACTGCACTCATTTTGAACTTTTTTTGAAAGGCTACTGCCTGTATTTATTATTTTTCTTTAAAAACTTAATAAGTTAATTTAGTGGACAAACAGATGGTATTTCCTTTTTTTCTTGTTTGCTTAAACACAGCAGTATAAAAACAGAATCTCAATTTTCTTTCTATTTCTATTTGGCCATTGGCCTTATGAACAGCACAGCCTGACATATTTCAACACAGTTGATTTGAACACTAGGCTTTTAATTTATGCCTTCAAAATCATACTATGATTCACATGGTTTACACACTGTATGCATCCAAAATTCCACTACGATTCACATAGCTTACACACAAAAAAAATTACTGTATTCTTTTGAATTCCACCAGGTGGACAAGTTCTGTTCTTTTGAAACGTACTCTCTTCTCTCTCACCTAGTTAGCTCAATGACAAATTTACAATTTTACACTTATTGATTTAAATTTACAGCACCTAAACAATCTTAGCAAACTCCGCAATCTCCCAGACCAGCTTCGAAGACTTCATTTTAAATTTACAGTTATTTTAAGAGCCACTAATTATACTTTAACAAATCTACTATCAGCAAGTAAACAAACCAAGTAAATTATCCTCAAAACAGAATTTACACTGAGCACAAGCATTAATTAACATTACATAACCTATAGAACTACCCTGAATGAACCCACTTCACTTATAAAGAAACCTCACTAACTTAAGAATTATAACTACTCATAACATCAACATAATTCAGAAATTCAAACAATCTTCTTGCACTAGCTTGCTCATAAAAATCACCTCACTCTGCACTTCACATAATAGCTCAAGATACTTAATAACTCTATACTGTAAACAAAAGCTCAAAAAACCAATTTACTAAATTTCCAAACCAAATATCAAGTTCACTACCACCAACAACCAGAATTTAGAATTTACATCCCTAGCACTACAGCAAATCATAAACAAATAAATTTAGATACTTTAAATCACCAAACAAACTTAAATTTAACACCTGCAGTGAATTACTGAGGTAGCGGTGAGGCAAATACTCTCAGTTCAGACACTACCCTGGGTTTTTGAGAACCAACACAGGAAGAAAATACCAGTCAGGCTGAAGGCGTGAAATTGGGTCGTGAATCCAATTTCAGCCTATGCAAAAGGAAAGGAAAAAAAATCCTCAAGTGCGACACATCATCATCAGGCACAGAATTTCCTCCAACATGATCTCACCACATTTCTTGAAGCAACGCTCGACCGACCCCCGCTGGCAGTACATATCTCCGTGAGCAGCGAAACTACTGGGGGGTTTGAAGACAAGTTTTCCCCCAAAAACCAACGTCCTCAAGGATCTCCCTTTTCGAACCAATGCATGATCCCACCTTGATCAACCACGCCTGCAAGAGCCTGTCGTACTTCAACCCTAAATACTCCAGGCACATCTGGCCCAGAACCAACACAACTATATCCCAGGAAAAATTCACTTATCTCTCTATATATCCCAAGAAATCCTAAATCACAATATCCACATATATCCCAGGAAAATTCACTTATCTCTCTATATATCCCAAGAAATCCTAAATCACAATATCCACATATATCCCAGGAAAATTCACTTATCTCTCTATATATCCCAAGAAATCCTAAATCACAATATCCACATATATCCCAGGAAAATTCACTTATCTCTCTATATATCATAAGAAATCCTAAATCACAATATCCACATATATCCCAGGAAAATTCACTTTATCTCTCTCTCTCCACATATATCCCAGGAAAAATCACTAGCAAGGAAATTCTTCTGCACCATGGCAATGCGCAGGTCCACTTCAGACAATAACACTGACCATTTACATAACCCACTAAATATTTTCACCTTATTGAAAATTAAAATTACATTTAGACTTTTAACCTTATAGTAAAAACAAGAAAATTTAGGCCAAAGAAAAGAACAATTAATACTGGAACTGGTGAGCAAAAGTGTGTCTTCTCAACCCATGATGTTCATTCTTTTTGTGAAATACTAAACTTGAGAACAAAAAATACTTTTACTTCTATTCTGCACATATCGCATCCTGGTGAAAATTCCCTACTCAGAGCCCTCTGCCCTAGGACAAGTTCCCGGCTTGCCCTAAGATCACCCCTTTCCAATGGGAGATTAACACTCATCTGGAGCATGTAAAATACTGGTCCTCAATTAACACACCTACCATCTTAATTTCGACACTCAACACTCCAAGAATGTAAACAGCACTTTAGGTTTCCAATTTCATCACACTATAATATGTTCCCAAAATTCCAATATAAATCATCCCATAATTTATCTTCACTCAAAAAAGAAAATAACTCAACGCTGTAAAAAGGCTAGAGAAAAAATGTTTACAATTATTTTATCACCCACGGCATCACAATAACACTGCTTTTCAATTACCACATGCCCAACTAAACTATTATCGATGCACCAAAATTCACTGTGCCCAACTATTAAACTAAATTTTTCCGATACATTAAAATTTACTGGCCTGGGAAGTTGCTAAACTACCAGACATGACAACACAAAAAAAAAAAACATAAATGAAAGCATTTTCAACTCCCCTCTCTTTTTTTCTTTCTTTCTTTCTGAACTCACACCTGAGGAACCAATAAATCCTAATTTTGAAAGCTGAACGACAACACAGCCATAATCAGAGGCAAAAAAAAAACTTGCTCTTTTTCTTTTTGTTTCTTATGCTCAGCTCGAAGTTTAGGTACCCTGCGTGGGATGTTATATATCAATACAGAAAGATATGGACTAAAACATTACCTTCGAGCTGGCGTTCTTTTTTTTTCCTTTTTTTTTTTCACCACAGCTTACAGTCCTGGCACAACCACAGTCTCGTTAGTATTTCTTTCTTTTCTTCCTCCCAGTTCCCTTCCTTAAACGGTTAATAGCCGAGGTAACCATTTTCGAAACCTCGGGATGAGATCCTTTATTTATTTATTTTTTGCTTCTTTCCTTCGGCCTTTGAAGCAGGCCTCCTTTTCGGAGTAGCAACCGAATGGGGACGCTGTAGAGGCTGGGCCCACTCTTTCCGGGATTTCCATAAGGGAGAAGGCATGTCTTGCCTTCTTCGGCTAAGTTCTCTCCAGGGCGAAGTTTCCGGACGGCGGGAGGCTTCTTTATCGGCGTGCTACATCGTCAGCCCCTCGAATGCAAAATACGAATACCAGAGCCAGAGTGTCCCATTGTGGTGGACTGGTGGTCAGCAAAATGCTGCCATGGAAAAAAAACTTTTTTTCTCTGTGGTTCTCTCCCGCCAAAAGGCGAGGAGAAAAAAAAACTCCGCCGTCCCCTCTTTCTCTGACGGCCAGCCAGAGGACCAGAACAAAAGTGTCTTCTTAACGGATAAAACTCTGGGGTGCTTGAAACCGCTGACCCCTCCCATTGGTCGAAACTTCAGCTTAGCAACTAACGACTCCCCAACGGAATTTCACTCCCTCGCAAGCCAGGGGTGACACACTGACCTTCACACGTAGGGACCCCGCTTTTGACCCTGAGGTCTAAAAATAGATTTCTGTTGCTGAATTCCTTACCCAAAAGACGAAAAGATGTTACTTTTGGGCGACTTTTCCACGACGTTTGGAAACAGGAACACAAAAAAATGGCGAATTCTTGCCTTGCAGAAAATCACTAATTTTAATTTTCTTTTTCTCTCGTTCCGTGATGTGAAAGTAAAATTAATTTTGATTCTCTGAGCTGCACACCTACTCGCCTTTTCCTATCGCGATAAAAGAACAGATAAAATAATTATTTTCAAAATCCCAAAGTCAGTTAAATCAAATATTATTCTTTTCCTCTTTTTTTTTTTTTTTTCTCTTTCTCCAACATGAAATTTTGTTTTCCTGGTTGTGATTAAGACAAGCGAATTTTGCGCATGAATTCCCCTGCCTTTCAACCAGGAATTTTTTCTAACGTATGTCATGGGAGAAAATTTTTGCATTAATTAATCTCTGGTAAACCAACAGAAAGATTGATCAGGTCTCTCTGAAATTCACCAGAGGTTAAAATTTTCGCCATGACACTAATGCGTGCTTCTGTAATGAGGTAATCCTTCCCCATTTTCACCTATTCCGAGGTGCCACTGTTCGTCTTAATGGACGATGACGTCACACTCCATCGTACCGTGGCTGAGGTAATCCTTCCCCATTTTCACCTATTCCGAGGTGCCACTGTTCGTGTTAATGGACGATGACGTCACACCCCATCTTACGGTGGCTGAGGTAATCCTTCCCCATTTTTACCTATTCCGAGGTGCCACAGTTCGGGTTAATGGACGATGACGTCACACCCCATCTTACGGTGGCTGTTGACGAGCTGTTGGAAAGTGAACACATACATGGGATGTATTGGTCAGCATGTTCCCCTAACATAAATCCCATAGAACACGTGTGGACACGTGTGAACACGTGTGAACACGTGTGCTCTGGGGATACGCATTGCGGTATTTCAACACACAACGGAAACTGTCCAACAGCTGAAGACTGTGCTAACGAAAGAATGGGCGATGTTAGTGCAAAGTATGGACTGCTCAAATAGTGCATGGACGTTAGAAGTGATCATATCCCCTACTGAAGACATCCTCTTCCCTTTGAACCGCCTTTGAGAATGACGCATCTTCTTACAAAAACTAGTCCCTCGCCCTTAATACAGCGCCAACACTTCCAACGAAGGGGAAAAGCCTAGGATAAGAGAATTTCCCATTCCTCATCCGGAAATCGGACACAACTAAGACGATTAACTAGAATCCGGCGTCTATGTACACTCAGACGACGGTGCAGCCGTTGCAGAATTCGTCTGCCTAAACCAAGGCCAAAAAAAGCAACTAGAGCAGCTCCAGTTTTAGGAAACACAATTGTCCACTATAGAACTTACGTTCTATGACCTATACAATTCAGCTGACTTTCTTTAAATTAATTTTGGTTGATTTGCATCATAGATTCAATTCAGATCAGTCTGTGATCAATTTTACCTTGAGAAAAAGAATTGATCACTGTACAGTTTACCCTTCGTGACCAAATTTAAAAGTTTATATACATACGCTTAAAGGAAATTATTCTATGCATTTTGACAGGAATGCACATCTGTGTTTTTCATTTCTCATTTGAGAAAATTTTATTTTACAACATAAGTAACGTACCATACTGTACTAAATAAAAACTATCATCATAAATGGTTTGTAATCATCGGCTAGAATGTCGGTGGATTGTTTTAGTTAACATGTTTGGTCCTTTAGGACACGAAAAAGAGCTCCCCATGTGCATTTCATTTTCTTTTTTTTTTTTTTTTTTTTTTTTTTTTGATTGGAGGTTTAACGACCACCGTGAGCAACTCAATGGGCTATAAGCAGTCGCCCGTCCCTAATTTAGGGTCACTGGTTCCAGGGAAGGGAGAGAGCCAGTGCCGTAAGACAAACACAACATCCATGCCCCACCGGGATTCGAACCCGGACCCCTTTCGGACGAATGATCAGAGGCCATCGCTTAGACCACTGCGCCACCGGGGCGGCCATTTCATTTTCCTTGAATGCCCTAAAACTGTTACCTCAATAATAATAGTAATATACTATTATTATTAAGGTAACAGTAGACTATTATTATTTATAGACTATTATTATTGAGGTAACACTACGCCTTTGACTACTCTGTCACACGGAGTAGTCAAAGGCGTAGTGTTTTGCTAGTCGCTGGACTCGGGCCTAGGGTCCGAGTCCCAGAGGAAGCACGGGTGTTCCTTCTGTGGAGCTAGTTTGTCTTTAACGACCAATGGAAATCAGTTTTATGAACAACGTTATCTTCAAAACATATACACACACAAAAAAATTGATGTCTGTAGAGAATGACTTTTCTGCTCGAAAGGGAGGGATTAATGATCACCGTGAGCTGCTCAGTCGCTTATAAGCATGCGCCCGTCCCTAATTTAAGACCACAGGTTCCAGGAAAGTGAGAGAGCCCCAGCCATAAGACAAACACAGCATCCACGCCTCACCGGGATTCAAACCCGGACCCATCTCGGACGATTGGTCAGAAGTCAGGGCTTAGACCACTGCACCACCCGGTGCGGCGAGATTTTCTTCAACGACCAACTCGATTCAACACTTTTGCCTTCTATAACCAGCTCAGTTTAAATCCCTCAGCAATTTTATTTTCAAAGTGGAGGGGGAGAAAACTGATCGTGTAGGCCTTAGCATTTAGCTCAATTCAATTATTTTTCAATTTTGTGGTTACTTCAAAATTGTGATTCATTTCGAAAAAAAAAAATGCCTATCACATACACTGACCACTTTAGGGCTTGTTTTCCTTATGAAAAATTTTACTTACAAGAGAAACTATCGGACCTCCCGACGACAATCGTCACGGAACGTTCTGTGGTGGACAAGCATGACACCAAAGTAACAGGGCCGCCCCGATGGCGCAGTGGTCTAAGCGATGGCCTCTGATCATTCGTCCGAACGGGGTCCGGGTTCGAATTGCGGTGAGGCATGGATGTTGTGTTTGTCTTACGGCACTGGCTCTCTCCCTTCCCTTTAACCAGTGACCCTAAATTAGGGACGGGCGACTGCTTATAGCCCATTGAGTTGCTCACGGTGGTCGTTAAACCTCCAAACAAACAAAAAAAAAAAAGTAACAGGTGTGAAGTACGGCATTTCGCAATCGCCCGCAACCCATAGAGCATGGCTTACAAAAGTGGGACGCCCGCCTGTAATTTATGCAGCCATAAAGTGTCAAACAACATGTAAATGTCGGTGTGATGTGATTGGGTGATACTGCGCATGTCTGGAAGTTGTCCTGCGTTGTGTACGTCAGTGACTGTTAAACGTGAGTAGTGTGAGACAGCGCACGGGACCTTTTCGCACGCATACAAATATTGCGTTGTGTGTTTTAAGAAAATGGCTTGCAACCCTCATGCTGTAGTACAGATACTGGTGAACGAGGTGACGCAGAAATACCAAGCGGAAGACACGTCTCCAATGTCCATCGACAGGCAAATTGCACAGTAGTTTTATAGCGTTTTGGAGCAACATGTCATTGGAGGCGCTGGCATGTTTGAAGGACAGACATGTAGCGTGATAGTGATGAAACGTTGGACACGTTTTCTGAACATAGTGATACACCGGGTACTCCAGCACACAACGTGCCAAGCCGTTCGAGTTCCTATGAACCATCACCCCCCCAAAGTGAAACGTAAAAGCATTCATGAACAGTTTTTCGGACATGCCATGCAGAGTGTCTTTAACAATGTCAGGGTCGCAAAGAAAACCGTTGCAGAACTGCCTTCTCTCAACACATTACCATGACTCAACAGATTACCATGACGTGTATATAACATTTGCAACTTAATGGTGTTGTACGTGGTCTCTCTCGACATTTAGGTGCCTCATATCTAACAGGTAAATGTTGTTTGACGCTTTCTGGCTGCGTACATTACAGGCGGACGTTCCACTTTTATAAACCATGTTCTAGAGGTTGCGGGCGATTGCGAAATGCCGTACTTCACACCTGTTACTTTGGTGTCATGCTTGTCCACCACAGAACGTTCCGTGACGATTGCCGGCGGGATGTCCGATAGTTTCCCTTGTTAGATAAGTACGAATATTTTAATACACAGACGGGGTAGGTGGCGCGAAATAGTGATAAATAGGGTACTAATATGTATAAGGGCATACAATTTAATTTTAAAAATGGCAGTAACGAGATGTAAGAAAAATTTATGTCACTTCTATTTGGCTGTCCCGGTGGCCGGGGGCCAAGAGGCGTTGACTTTTATTATTATTATTATTGATGATTTAACGACCACCGTGAGAAACTCAATGGGCTGTAAGTAGTCGTCCTTCCCTGATTTAGGGCCACCGATTCCAGGGAAGGGAGAGAGCCAGTGCCGTAAGACAAACACAACATCCATGTCTCGCCAGGATTCTAACCCGGACCTTCAGGGCCGGATTGAACTTTTGCGGGGCCCATGGGCTAAATTTCATATATAGAGTGTCCTAGGAAATGAATCTCATAGTTTAATGAAATCATTGTATGAAAATAGACAAAAACTATCATAAAGGAAAATGATTATCTCAAATTATTGTGAGCTTAAGAAAAAGACCATCATATGGATTGAAAATTCAGAGAGAGAGAAAGAGAGAGTGTGCGTAAACAGTTTATGATAATTTTCGCGTATTTTCATTTTTCAGAGACAGACAGACAGGTAGAGTGTGAGAGAGGGAGACAGACTGACAGAGACAGACACTGAGTGGGAGAGAGACAGGCAGACATTGAGTAGGAGAGAGAGCGAGACAGTGAGAGAGAGACAGAGATAGATAGACAGACATTGAATGAGAGAGACAGACATTAAGTGAGAGAGACACAGAGTGAGAGAGAGGCAGATACACAGAGTGAGAGACAGACAGACATTGAGTGAGAGAGAGAGACGGTCAGACAGACAAAAAGAGAGAGAGAGACTGTCAGACAGACAAAGAGAGAGAGAGCAAGAGTATGAAAAGTGCTGAAATATACGACTTTCTTTCTGGAGAGAGAAGGAAGTTTAGGTTGCTTTATTATCTTAATAAAAACTTTCCTACAAAATGATAAAAAAGATAACTTTAACTAATCTGCGTAGCGAATATTTTTCCATAGCAAACATTTTTGCGTATTTCATAATAACAATGTCACTCTTAAATTAATTCGTATATATATATATATATATATATATATATATATATATATATACTTTTCTGGTACATGTTTTAGTGATTGATTTTTGATGGAAAGTGGAATAACTGATAAATTAATGACTTTATTCAATTCTTATACGCGCTCATGCATAAAAATTGCTTTATTTATTTATTTATTTATTTTATTTCCAACACTGTTTTTAAAGTCACTGAACGATTGGCCTCCATATATAGCCCAAATAGAACTTTGATATTGTTCTTTTTATTTTTTTAAATTTCAGTACCAGGTTTACACATAAATTGTTGGGTATATAATAGGGAGTCACAAAATGTGATGAAATTTAATTTCTTATTTCATGAATATGGAAAAGTTTAAGGTTTAAATAAGTTGGGATGGGGAGGGGGGTAATAAACTGAAAAAACAACGACATTACAACAAGTTAGTAAAAGCATGCATTGATTATGACACGCTTTCAAACATACCAGAAATCGCGCGCATGCAAACTCTCCTCCCAACCTTGACTTTTGATTCGTTCAGTATACCACCGGAACAACATACTAAAGTTTTGTCGCAATAGTAGCATTTTTACTCAAGTTATGATGATAATGGCTGTGACATAAATCTTGCTCATGTGGCATGACCTTTGATCTCATTTCGATGACATTCAGCCTAACACGTTCAGTTCACTTCTGGAACAACATGATAAAGTTTTGTCGCAATCGAAGCATTTTTACGTAAGTTATGACGCATAAGAGCGATGGAATGGATCCCGCTCCTATGTCCTGACCTTTGACGCCATTTCATTTATTTTCAAAAGCGTTCGTTCCCAGGTTGTCCCCTACCACATACTAAAATTTAATTGAAATTGGATAATTTTTAAGCGAGTTTTTGGGTGGATAGACAGATGGACAAAGCTGGAGCATATACGCTTCTTCAACCTGCGGTTGGAAAACGTAAAAATATATTTTTGAGGGCTTTGCGCCCCAAAACTTAAAAAAAAAATAACAATAAATATAGAGAATTCTAGCAAAAGCAATTTTGTTTTGTAAAGTGCGGGGACCCGTGAAGACGCGGGGCCCGGGGCAACCGCCCCGGTTGCCCCTATGGTCCAGCCAGCCCTGAGGACCTTTTCTCGGAAGAAAGATCATGAGCCACCGCTTAGACCACTGCGCCACCGTAGCGGCAGGTGTTTACTTCCATTCATTCGGCAGAGATTGGTTCAGGTCCGTCGCAGGTGATCCATGAGTGGTATTTGTCCAACAGCGCTGTTTACTTTCTTAGCCTGGAAGTAGTAGCCCCTAAATTAGGGACGGTTCGCTGCTTATAATCCTTACATGTTACTCACGACGTGCTGTCGTTAAACCTCGAAACCAAAAAATACTTCCATTTGCTAAATAAAAGGCACTCACTGTGAGATGATGTAACCTCGTATATAACATGAAAGGAAAAAAACTATAAAATTTTAATTAATTTATAGAATATTCACTGGTGAGCACAAAAGTACGAATCCTTTCAATAATATAGATGGCTAAGCCAAAACTGGCTAGCTGGTATTTACAATAGATGAATGTACTACCAAAAGGAATTGCGTAGTTAGTCTGCTCGTGATAGAAAGATGGCGTAGAAATATTATGTGCGATCTCCGGAATTAGGTACTAAACTAGAACCTACTTTTAGTTGAAATAATATAATGTGTAACCTGTTTACTGTTCGTGTTCTATATTAATAAAGTATCCGACGTACTGTGCATTCAGCTGCAAATTAAAATGGAAGCTTTACGGATTCATCATGAATCAGTCATGACTCCGTAAAGCTTCTATCTTAATTTGCACCTGAATGCACAGTACGTCGGATATATTATTAGTATAGAACATGCACAGTAAGCAGTTTACACCTTATATTATTTCAACTCAACTTAGATTCTAGTTTAGTAGCTAATTCCGGAGATCGCACACAAGACTCCCACGTCATCTTTCTATCACGAGCCGACTAACTACGCATTTCCTTATGGTAGTAGAGGAACGTTATGTTTTTCTCCGTGTGTATGACAGACGCGGCAGAGGAGGCGAATGGACTGGTGGAGAAACTTATGTGGAGTTACTCGGTCGTACTTTTCATTTGACGCTGGAGAACGTCTCAGTGCCAACAGAAATGAGATCATTTCTGATATGTAAGCCTTATTCAATTTCCTCGTTCCCTTTTCATCTGAAACTGTGTAACGGGCATTAATAGGTCTATGGCAGACTTCGACACCATTTCCATGCTAGTCTTAAACACCATTTCTTGTCTGAGCCTAGCAATCACTTTAGTATTATTGCTGAAGCAGATTTTTTATTATATTTAAATTTCATATTCTTCGGTTCGTACTTAGTGAAGGGAAAGGAGGGAACGAAATTTTCAACAAATCTCAGGATTTTGTTCATTTCTGTTGCATACTTAGTATACATTACTTGACCGTACTCTCGGTGTGAGTCTTAATAACTCAGTTTATTCTGTCAGTTTTTCATAATTGTTAATAAACATGCTAACGTCTGATTATTAAAATTCGTCATTTCTTCAAATATTGCTGCGCGTTCAGCATACTCACGGAATCAGGAGCACTCTGCATTTTCTAGTAATTTAATTTCTTACTCTGCCATTTCTGTCGCATTCTTATCTCCACTTTCCAAAAAGGTTTCCATAGATGAAACTGGTCGGCATTCACAGCAACGAAATGGTCTGCCTTTAAGCAATATTAATAAACAGTGACATTGTATCAAATAAAAAGAGACCGAAGCATGGGAAAGGCTTTGTAATAGAATGAATAACGCCAACCTAATTCTTTTATGTTCCGCTTTTCTGTAAAAGAGGAGGAAATTAAAGAGAATGGAAAAGTAACCCAAGCGGTGTTACTTTCCCTTGTGGATATATGCAAACTTTTCCAACGTCTTCTCTCTCTCCGTCCTATGATTTTCCGTCTGCCTCAGTTTTGATTCGATCGCCGGACTCTTCACAGTCAGGAAAAGCAATTACTTAAATTCATCCAATCTCCTTTTGCGAGAGCAGATTTTGTTTTGCCGTGAGATACCATTTCTTGGAACAACTGAAGACGACGTTTCCAACAAAACCTACATACATAATTCGCCTTGGATGAGGTTGAATTGGAAAAACAACTTTAACATGTGTTGCAGTGCAAAAAATAAATGAAGCAGGAAAACAAGAACGCGAAGTGAATTTCATAAGAACGCATATTTAATTAAGTTTCGTTACTACTTAGGTTGCTTTAACTATTCCAGATTGCGCTTTGTAGCGCAGGTTTTAAACAAGGACAGACGGATTATTTCTTTTGGACTTAAATTTTCATCCTGGTAGATTACTTTAAGGTATGAGCAACACACGGTGAATTTTTGTTTAATTTGTAAGAAGCATGAAGTTCAACATGTCTTATTGAAGAATTGCATTTTAAATGAGAAAAACATGGTGCATTTAAGATGAAGAACGCATAAATGATACTTATTTAGTATTTAAATCTAAATGACGTTTTCTCTTTATTTTTTTTTATTGTACTTACGTGACATCGTTATGATATCTAAATTATTTCGATCGCCTTTCGTTAAATTTAATTTCTTCGACATGCTCCTTTGAATCGCAGACTGCTGACATTTCATATCTCTCCATTTCACTTTTCAGAATTCAAAATTTTGAAATGAAAATTATGGAAAGCATACTTGACGAATTCAGAGCGAGAAAATGAAAATCGAATAAAATATTTACGAGATGAATCCCTGAACAGATATTTATAATCTTCATGGCGGTAACGTATCCGCTCGTTGTAACAGCAACTGCACTTCTTTCGTAGTTTATCAACGTAACTTCATTATTCGAAAAACCTTCGCAGTGAAAAACTTAGTAATTCAAAAATTATGTTTTCATTAAATCAAAGAGAAGAGTAACAATTTGTTACCAAGTCCCCAGACAAACATTCAAAATTAAATCTCAAATATCATTTATTTTTTACTCATTGAAAAATTACTCAAGCTGGCATTATTGCAGTATAGTCTATATACAAGATCTCCTAAACCAAGTAAATTGTAGACTTTCGAAAGTTATGTAATGAAGATTATTTGTTTGTAGGTTTAACAACCACCTAAGCAACTCAATGGGTTATAAGCAGTCGCTCGTCCCTAATTTAGGGCCACTGGTTCCAGGGTAGGGAGACAGCCAGTGCCGTAAGTCAAACACAAGATCCATTCCTCGATTACACGACAAAAGGCCGCACGACAAAAGGGTGATACGATAAAAGGGCAACATGACGAAAGAGCGCACGACAAAAGTGCAACACGACGAAAGAGCGCACGACAAAAGGGCAACACGACAAAAGCACGCACGACAAAAGGGCGAAACGGTAAAAGAGTGCACCGAAAAAGAGCAATACGACATAAGGGTGCTGCGACAGAAGGGCACATGATTACCAGACTTACGATTCACTAAACTCGGAGAACTATTTAACCAATTTGCAAGAAACTTTAAGATATAAATTTACAAATTGCTTATTTCATTGTATATTCAAATCACAACCCTCTCTGAAAACAAACGTTAATTTTTCTGTACTTCACTAACCTATAAAGATATTTCCAAAATGGCCCGTGAGGATTTCGAGCAAACTGTTTATTTCTTTGTGTATTCAAATCTCAATTGAGCGCAGACGTGACATTGTTTGTACTGGTGCAACCTACTCAGTACGCTTTCTAAATTATGATATTTAAAAAAAACAACCCAGGGGCACTTTGAGTAAATTGCTTATTTCTTTGAGTACTCAAATCCCAAGTGAAATCAGAGGTGGCATTTTTTGTACTCCAAATGAATCCTAAAGTTTATAAAAAACTTTAAATAAATCCTAAAGTTAAAATCCAAATGAATCCTAAAGTTAAAATCCAAATGAATCCTTAAGTTTTTAAAAAACTTTAAATGAATCCTAAAGTTTTTAAAAACTTTAAATGAATCCTAAAGTTTTTAAAAAACTTTAAATGAATCCTAAAGTTAAAATCCAAATCAATCCTAATGTTAAAATCCAAATGAATCCTAAAGTTTTTAAAAAACTTTTAATGAATCCTAAAGTTAAAATCCAAATGAATCCTAAAGTTAAAATCCAAATGAATATTAAAGTTTTTAAAAAACTTTAAATGAATCGTAAAGTTTTTAAAAAACTTTAAATAATCCTAAAGTTAAAATCCAAATGAATCCTAAAAGTTTTTAAAAAACTTTAAATGAATCCTAAAGTTTTTAAAAAACTTTAAATGAATCCTAAAGTTTTTAAAAAACTTTAAATGAATCCTAAAGTTAAAATCCAAATGAATCCTAAAGTTTTAAAAAACTTTAAATGAATCCTAAAGTTAAAATTCAAATGAATCCTAAAGTTAAAATCCAAATGAATCCTAAAGTTAAAATCCAAATGAATCCTAAAGTTTTTAAAAATCTTTAAATGAATCCTAAAGTTAAAATCCAAATGAATCCTAAAGTTAAAATCCAAATGAATCCTAAAGTTAAAATCCAAATGAATCCTAAAAGTTTTTAAAAACTTTAAATAAATCCTAAAGTTTAAATCCAAATGAATCCTAAAGTTTTTAAAAAACTTTAAATGAAACCTAAAGTTAAAATCCAAATGAATCCTAAAGTTAAAATCCAAATGAATCCTAAAGTTTTTAAAAACTTTAAATGAATCCTAAAGTTTTTAAAAAACTTTAAATGAATCCTAAAGTTAAAATCCAAATGAATCCTAAAGTTTTTAAAAAACTTTAAATGAATCCTAAAGTTTTTAAAAAACTTTAAATGAATCCTAAAGTTAAAATCCAAATGAATCCTAAAGTTTTTAAAAAACTTTAAATGAATCGTAATTTTTTTAAAAAACTTTAAATAATCCTAAAGTTAAAATCCAAATGAATCCTAAAAGTTTTTAAAAAACTTTAAATGAATCCTAAAGTTTTTAAAAAACTTTAAATGAATCCTAAAGTTTTTAAAAACTTTAAATGAATCCTAAAGTTAAAATCCAAATGAATCCTAAAGTTTTAAAAAAACTTTAAATGAATCCTAAAGTTAAAATCCAAATGAATCCTAAAGTTAAAATCCAAATGAATCCTAAAGTTTTTAAAAAACTTTAAATGAATCCTAAAGTTAAAATCCAAATGAATCCTAAAGTTAAAATCCAAATGAATCCTAAAAGTTTTTAAAAAACTTTAAATAAATCCTAAAGTTAAAATCCAAATGAATCCTAAAGTTTTTAAAAAACTTTAAATGAAACCTAAAGTTAAAATCCAAATGAATCCTAAAGTTAAAATCCAAATGAATCCTAAAAGTTTTTAAAAAACTTTAAATGAATCCTAAAGTTTTTAAAAAACTTTAAATGAATCCTAAAGTTTTTAAAAAACTTTAAATGAATCCTAAAGTTTTTAAAAAACTTTAAATGAATCCTAAAGTTTTTAAAAACTTTAAATGAATCCTAAAGTTTTTAAAAAACTTTAAATGAATCCTAAAGTTTTTAAAAAACTTTAAATGAATCCTAAAGTTTTTAAAAAACTTTAAATGAATCCTAAAGTTAAAATCCAAATGAATCCTAAAGTTTTTAAAAAACTTTAAATGAATCCTAAAGTTTTTAAAAAACTTTAAATGAATCCTGAAGTTAAAATCCAAATGAATCCTAAAGTTTTTAAAAAACTTTAAATGAATCCTAAAGTTTTTAAAAAACTTTAAATGAATCCTAAAGTTAAAATCCAAATGAATCCTAAAGTTTTTAAAAAACTTTTAATGAATCCTAAAGTTTTTAAAAACTTTTAATGAATCCTAAAGTTAAAATCCAAATGAATCCTAAAGTTAAAATCCAAATGAATCCTAAAGTTTTTAAAAAACTTTAAATGAATCGTAATTTTTTTAAAAAAACTTTAAATAATCCTAAAGTTAAAATCCAAATGAATCCTAAAGTTTTAAAAAACTTTAAATGAATCCTAAAGTTAAAATCCAAATGATTCCTAAAGTTAAAATCCAAATGAATCCTAAAGTTTTTAAAAACTTTAAATGAATCCTAAAGTTAAAATCCAAAAGAATCCTAAAGTTAAAATCCAAATGAATCCTAAAGTTATAATCCAAATGAATCCTAAAGTTAAAATCCAAATGAATCCTAAAGTTAAAATCCAAATGAATCCTAAAGTTAAAATCCAAATGAATCCTAAAGTTAGAAAAGTTTGTAGTTGAAGCACAAAAATGTGTATACAATAAGAAGGCATAAAAGCTTGAAACCTGTCCATATTTTCTATTGTGCAGCCTAAATTATCAATCTCAGAAACACCCAGTTACCCTAACCGGTTTGTCTTCTGTAATACATTACAAGGCAACTGGAGTCTGACGTACAAATTTTCAGTGCTTCCATGGACGGGTTTCACACTAGGGAAACTGCAAATTCGCACCCCGGAGATTGGTACTCGGCAAATGCGTACCCGGCGGATTGGTACCAGGCAAACTGGTACCCGGAAAATTCGCACCCGGCAAACTCTTACCCGGGAGACTGGTATCCTTCTGTTCCTACGAGGTTACGGGAGCATATACAAATTGCACATGCCAACTTTTGTATTCCAAGTGTACAAGAAACGACGCGTCTGATTTCAGTTGGGATTATTTTAATACCCAAAGAAATGCTGAAATTACTCTAAGTGCCCTGGGGACTTTTTACGCTTCCCAACCGTAGGTTGAAGAAGCGTATATGCTGCAGCTTTGCCAGTTTGTCTGTCTGTCTTTCCGCACAATAACTCGCGTAAAAATGGTTCGATTTCGATGAAATTTTAATATGTGGTAGGGGATAACTGGGGACGAACCCCATTTAAAATGGGCGAAATGGGTTCAAAGGTCTAAGGACATAGGAGCGGGATCTACTTCATCACCCTTATGCGTCATAACTTACGTAAAAATGCTTTCGATTGCGACAAAACTTTATCATGTTTTTTCTGGAGGCATACTGAACCAATTCTGTTTAATATCATCGAAATGGGATCAAAAGTCAAGGCACAGGAGCGAGATTCATTCCACAGCCATTATCCTCATAACTTGAGCACTAACTTGAGTAATGATTTCTGGTATGTTAGAAAGCGTACCATAATCAGTGCATTGTATGTTTTTACTAACTTGTTGGAAATCACATCGTTTAGAACCCTTCTATGTAGGATGAGAAGTCTGATTTGAGGTGGGATTTAAATACACAAAAAAATATGTAATTTGCTTATTTTTACGTAAGTTATAAACACGGTGCCATTTTTAGAAATAATGGCTTTTAGAAATCTTGCAGTTTAAGTAGAAAAGTATTACGTCCGTGGGTTCGCCCTTTGGTCGTATCGACCCTTTGTTACACCGCCCTTTTGTCGTGCGGCCTTTTGTCGTGCGGCCTTTTGCCGCATTGTTCGTTTGTCTTGCGCTCTTTTGTCGTGTCGCCCTTTTGTCATGATACACCATTCCTTACTGGGATGCGAACTCAGAGCAATATCGAACGAATGATCGAAAGCTAGCGCTTAGACCACTGCGATACCGGGGCAGCGGTAATGAAGATCAACTGCTCTCAAAAATTTCTTTCTGGTGGTTTTTGTCTTTAGCATAGTTCAGTTTAACTAAAAATATTTCTTTTACTGAAGTGATGGTTGGTTGGTGTGATTTCATTGACACAAGGGCTTCAATGGACCAAAGAGCGACATGCGCCGTTTTATGCAACATTAAAAAAACACATTAAGACTACAAAACTAGATAGATGACACCGAAATTTCTGTTGAAGCGAGCACGTCTCTTGAATCCTTACCGACGCGAATAGAATATTTTAAAGGTATTCAAATTTAATGGAACCAGCTAGAAAAAAACCACGATTCTTAGATATCTCTTTAGGTTGAGCCATTTCGGATACAAGCTGCTGTCTGTTGGCGAAATGACGTCACGCAGGAAGCAAAGCAGCGAGAGCCATCACTCGTACGGGTTACACGTTAGCAAGGAAAGTAAACAAGTTAGTAAAATCACGCAATGCATTGATTATGATACGCTTTTCAACATAACAGAAATCATTACTCAAGTTATTTCTCAAGTTATGAGGATAATGGCTGTAGAATTAATCTCGCTTCCATGACCTGACCTTTGGCCCCATTTCGATGATATTCAACAGAACCGGTAAAGTATAGTTCCGGAACAACATGATAAAGTTTTGTCTCAATCGAAGCATTTTTACGTAAGTTATAACGCATAAGGGCAATGGAATGGATCCAATGTCTTGACCTTTGACCTCATTTAGCCCATTTTCAATAGTTCGTCCGCAGATGGTTCTCTACCACATACTAAAATGTCATCGAAATCGAACCATATTTACGCGAGTTATGACGCGTAAGGCCAATGGAATGCATCCCGCTCCAATGTAATGACCTTTGACCCCATTTCGCCCATTTTCAAAAGGGTCTGTTCCCAAGCGGTTCCCTACCACATACTAAATTTTAATCGAAATCGAACCATTTTTACGCAAGTTATGACGCACAAGAGCAATGGAATGCATCCTGCTCCCATATCCTGACCTTTGACCCCACTTCGCCCATTTTCAATAGGGTTCGTCCCCAGGTAGTCACGTACCCCATACTAAAATTTCATCGAAATGGAATCATTTTTACGCGAGTTATCGTACGGACGGACAAAGCTGGAGCATATACGCTTCTTCAACCTACGGTTGGAAAGCGTAAAAAATGCGATGGAAAATGTTTTCAAATACTTGTAATTTCAAACCTCAATGATTAGCATATTTACCAGCGATTTTTTATTTCCTGTTTCATAAATTAATTAGTTTTGGAAACAAAATAAATTTATAACTTTCGCGGATATAGAAATATAAGTTCATTGCTGTAAAACATATTGCTGCACTTCGTAGTTCACTGGACGCTATATTCACAAAATTTTAATGTCAGTGCAAATGTAAACTCTTAAAACTCCAAAATATTTAAAATCTAGCCTTTCGATTATCAGCGCATCAAGTAATCCCGTTAATGTGCTAAAAAAATAAGAACTAGATAATCCGTAATTTATTATTCAACGTTTCATTTCTACAAAACAAATGTAATTATTCTTTACAGAATTCCACTTATTCGCGGAATTCCGTAAAGAATAATAACATTTATTATTCATTACAGAATTCCATTTTTTTTAATAAAACAAAACTTCGCCCGAAATGAAAGGAAATACTTGATGCGCTGACAATCTGAATGCTATCCTATTGAATGGAAAAGGTATTCAATATTAGTTTTTTCAGTTCCTGTTCATGTAATCTATATGCTGCTAACATTTACAACGCTAGAAATGAATGATGAAGATTCATGGGGATTAGCAGTTGTAATATGCTTACGGCCATTTTAATCTGGAAGGTTGACTGTAGGTACAACATCTGCTTTTAATTTCTTTTTGCCAGGTAATCCAAGTAATTCTGATTTTAAGTCACGAATATAACTATCAACCATTGCCGTAGCCAAGGAGGGTCCAAAAGTCCGTACATCCCATTGAGGGAAGACTGAACAGGAATTTAAAGCGATATATACATTGTATATGTATATATATATGAAGCTTTCACCAATGAAATAAACCCATGACCTCTCTCCATCCCCTTAAGAAATTTCTGGCTACGCCATGGCTATCAACTGTAAAATATTTATGATTAGAGCAAATTCTTTCATTTTTTACTTTAAAATTATCTTTTCGTTTACTTTTCACTACCCATATTATTTTTTTCAAATCAGAATCTGGAGAAAAATAATGGCAAACATTAACCGAATCTTTAGTCTTCCGACTGTATAATAAACAACCTGCTACTGCCCATCCAGGCTAGGCCTTTCTCGTGTGCGTGATCGGTGTTACGCTATGTCTAAAACCATGACTAAAGTAATGTTAAACTAAATGAGAATACGATGCAATAGATGCACGAAATAGCTCTAATTAAGGTTTTACTGCCCGACAAAACATATACCAGAAGTCAAACTTACGATAACCTTTTATTGGTTCAGCAATATTTGATGAAATCGAAAATATAGCAATGCGAGATTTACACTTATCATAAAGTTACACTGCTGGCCACCCAAAATGCAACACCAATAAGGACACGTGATAGCAAAGCCAGATTTACTGGACACATAACAACAGACACAAAGATGAAACGATTCAGCTTACAGGCTCGTGCGACTTGCGGAACATGCATACATCAAAAGCTCGTGTGGCCCCTCATGGCTGGCAATAACGGCCGCTACACGCCGCGGCATTGAACGAAAACAGGCTTTGGATGTGGGCTTAGGGTATGTTGCTCCAGGCTGCTTCCACACGTTGCCACAGTTCATCAGGCGTAGCCGCGGGAGGTGCTGGCCGGGCCACTCGTTTGCCGATCAGCGACCAGACGTGTTCAATGGGCGACATATTGGGAGAGCAGGCAGGCCACGGCAGCAATGACACCTGGTGGGCCGTGAAGAATTGTTGCACGATGCGTGCCACGTACGGGCACGCATTGTCCTGTTGAAACGTGGCCGCTGGCAGGTCCTGCAGGTAAGGGAGGACTACAGGCTTCATAACGTCGGAGATGTAGTGGTGGCTGTTGAGTGTACCGGCGGTGCGTACCAGAGGGGTGCGGGTGTCATATCCACTTGCGCCCCAAGCCATAACACGCCAGGCGACGGACTGCTATGGCGATGCATAATGCAGGCGTCATACAGTCTCTCGCCGCTGTGCCGACACACGCGGATCCAACCATCGTGGTGTTGCAGGCACAATCGGGATTCATCGGAGAAGGCAATGTCGTGCCATTCGGTAGTCCAGGTGCGGCGTTCAACTGCCCACTGCAGCCGCACTCGCCGGTGGTGTAACGTCAATGGTAATCGGAGCATTGGGCGCCGTGCGACAAGTCCCCGTTCCTGCAAACGACGTCGAACGGTACATGCTGACACAGGTTGTTGCGCAACACACCCTGATTACTGCGCTAACGTTCGCGAGCCGTCAATGCCCGCCGCACAGCATGCCGGTCCTCTCGTTTGGTGGTGTGCCGCGGCTGCGGCAATCGCTCACGTTGGTCCGTCCATCCCTCCTGCACCCACCGAATCCACACTCGCCTCACTGTGGCTGGATGTCGTCCCACACGGGCGCCGATGTCTCGGTACGATAAACCGCTGTCGCGATAAACTACTATTTGTCCTCTGTCGAACTCCGAAACGTGCTGGAATGACTGCCGTATTCTGCGACGAGGCATCAGGAAGATTCCCACGCACAGGTCCGGCAGCACAACACACTTCCACTACTTACACCCCGCCTTCTGTGCACCCTTCTTATAGTGCTTCTCGGTGGCGTCCCGGGCGCACATGATTTGCATATGCCCTGCAATGCTAATCATTTGCATGTTCTCTCGCGGGCGACGCATGCTGCGAATTTCAGGCAAATCGGATGCTTCCTTCTTGGTGTTACATTTTGGGTGGCCAGAAGTGCATAATGCCTTAATTATCTGTCGTATAATCTGTCTTAACAACGATCAAACATCTCCACACACACACACACACTAAGCAACTGCTGTATCGTCCTTTTTATCTAACATTCTTATCACATTCATAAGTCACTCTCTCTGACCTCAAAAGTGTTGCCATCCTCATTCATGTGAGAGAGAAGATATCACGTTAAGTTTGTAAAGTGCACAAGAGAACAAACTCAAATTTACATAGGAAAAGGAAATAAAAATGAAAGTTAAATTAGAATATACGTCACAAATCGTATTGAGCAACCATGGTAAATTGTGAACAAAAGTAACGAATTATGAAGAAACACTAATTGCGAAATAAATATCCATACAGGACTATTCACCGAAGCGAAATGCTTTTCTTAGTATGTGAACGACCTTGCAGTTTCGTTGTAACCGCCAAAAATTAGTAAGTAGTTTCATTGTATCCACCTACAAATCTGTGTCGGCTTCGTGTTTGCTTCCTGTGTGACGTCATGCTCAAATCCGAGAAAACACTGATGGGATGTGCGCATCGAAATGGCGCCCCTCCTGGAAAAAACATACAACATGATTTCAACGATTGATGAAACACCCAGAAATAGAAACCGCTATTTACTTTCAACAGCGGCTAAAACGTATGTTACGAAAATTAACAAATGGCCCACAAATAATTTCTCACAGCGCAAAGAGTATCAGAGACAGATTTTCAAATCGAAATTTTAAGAGAAGAAATATAGAAGGAAACATGATATAACTCTACACCTTCCAGCGGAAGAATTTTGTATAACGTCAATGTTGAAAATAGGCTAGAAGTATTCTTCATGGCAAAAGCTATGCAAAGAAAGAATAACTTTTCAAATACGTCTCCCGAAAGCATAGACAAGTAAAAGGTTTTGCTCTATGCCCACTAGCGGAAAGCTGTGATTTATTTAAAGAGGATAATGCTCCCAATCTTTATTGTAACGAATGGCATACAATAAAAGGAAATTTCTCAATAGTGTTTTTAGAAGCCGAGGTACAGCTGCAAACAAAGGGACACAAACACCACCTAGCGACAGAACTGGGAACGACAAAACTCCTAAAATGCAAACCTAAAGTGTTCCACAGCGTAAAAGGTATCGGGTGTTAAAAGAATGTTTTAAATCGCACATTCAGAAGCAGAAATATTAAGAAAAACAGTTTAAATAATTCAGCATTATTTTGGAAGAAAACACACACAAGGAGTTTCCGTAGTTAGTAGTATGTGACGGAAAAATAATTTTTTCAATCAGTATTTTAGTCTCGCACATACTACGGTTAACAGAAATGTGTACTAACGCCCTTTAGTGGCAACTATGCACTATTTTAATCAGGAGATAATCTCAAAAGGTTTTTCGAGGTCAGCGGTATTAGACCACTAAAATAATTTTTTCAATCGAGTTTTCGGAAATTCAGATTTTGCTGCAAATGCATCAGAAGCAGAAACACCAAAGGGTGGCCAAATCTTTCTTCAGCAAAAATGAGAAGTTATATGCAAAGCATTTCGCCATCAGGGCTGTATCCGATGTAGGAAGAATGTTTCAAGTCGGACTTTTAGGAGCAGAGATATCGGGAAAAAGGCAATTTAACTTAAAGCTCCCCAGCATAAAATCTATGATTTATTTGGAAAAGATATTGTTTCTAAATTAGTCTTCAATATAAATGACATTGAAAGGAAAAATAAATTTTTCAATCGGATGTTTAGGAGTAAATATGTGGAATAAAATGAGTTTTGAATTCGATATCATCGGAATTTACGCCATCTAGCGACAAAGCTGTGATTCAGGAAAAAACCTGAATGCAAGGATTCTCACATTTAAAGCTTCATAATGCAAAAAGAAGTTTTCGAATCGGACTGATGTTTGCAGATATATGGTGTCCACGGATGGGGGGACAAAGTGATCGCATAAGCACGACCTGCTTTTAGAAGAGACGAGCTAAAAAGGTAAATTACAGAAAAGAGACATGACAAGAAACAGTAAAAATGTCCGACAGTCAGATAACGGATACACAAAACGAAAAACAGCGGTAGAATGCAAGAAAGAGAACACAGAAAACGCCTCACAATGATTGTTTAAAATACGACTTTGGGTATCTGAGTGTCTGGTAGATTGGGTAAAAACAAGAAACGAACACGTTCAAGTACAACGTATAACCTTTTGCTGGTGGTAGTATTCGAACCACGTCTTCCAACACGGTAGCAGCTGTCCTCCCAACTGAATTATGCCGGCAGTCTTATCGCTGCTTCATTGTCGATTTGACTTATAAGTCACCTCAGTTGAACGTCATTTACGCCAATTCATATAAGTACGTTACACATAAATAAAACGATGACACAAACACAAAACATAAACAACAGGCAGTTACGTGAATACCGAAGACAGGAAAAGACCCCAAAAGAGACCACGTGACAGACGGCTGGATGAAATTCGAAAGCATTAATTAGTGGCATGGGGGAAAGTTGCTTGAGACAGAGTTTTGGAAGACTTTTTTTTATTAGGGGCTTAGAGTTTAACGACCACCGCGAGTAACTCAATGGACAATATACAGGGTGATCAGAATCGGGCGTCGTATTTCGGAGATATACGCGCCGAAAGTTTCGTGAGGTCACATCCGGTAAGCATACAGGCATTAGAAATAACTTACTCAATTTTTTTTTTGATTGAAGGTTTAGCGACCACCGTGAGCAACTCAATGGGCTATAAGCAGTCGCCCGTCCCAAATTTAGGGTCACTGGTTCCAGGGAAGGGAGAGAACCAGTGCCGTAAGGCAAACACAACATCCATGGCTAACCAGGATTTGAACCCGGACCCCTTTCGGACGAATGATCAGAGGCCATCGCTTAGACCACTGAGCTACCGGGGCTGCCACATGTGTTCAAAATGACCACCTTGTAGTGCGGAACAGGCGGCAGCCCGCCGAGGAATATAGACATCTGCATGCGTTGCAGCATGGCAGGGGCTACAATTGTGAGGGCCACGTGTAAGGTGGCCACTAGGTCGTGCAGGCTGTTAACAGGCCGTCGATATACCAGCTCCTTTAGATGACCCCAGAGGAAGAAGTCCAATGGGTTAATATCCGGCGATCTTGCGGGCCATGCGACAGGACCACCGCGGCCAAGCCATCGACCGGGATATTCCGTATCCAGCCACTGGCGTACATTTTCAGCGTAATGCGCCGGTGCTCCATCATGCTGGAACGATAGATTGCTGCGAACAGCCAGTGGTACCTTTTCCGGTAAGTCCGGCATAATATTACGTAGGAACACCATGTAGTTGGCAGCTGTGACAAGTTCGGGAAGAAGATATGGTCTCACTAGGATATCGCTCACAATAGCACTCCAGATATTAACACCCCAGCGGACCTGGTGAGCGTGTACACGTGTTGCATGCGGATTGTCCAATGCCCAAACATGACTATTATGGATGTTGCAGGTACCCTGCCGTGTAAACCTTGCTTCATCAGTCCACAAGATCCGGCAGATGAAGTTATCATCTGCAACATGTTGCTGTAGCAGCCACTCACAGTATACCTGTCATCGAGGATAATCCTGTGGTAATAGGCCTTCCACCCGTGTGATGGGATATGGATGCAGGTCTTCGTCGTGTTGAACGGCAAGTACGGTACTTTGGTGCACACCGAACTGTCGCGCGATTGCACGGCTGCTGGTCGTTGGCTCCTCCTCTATGAATTCTAGTATGGCGTCCTCGATTGAGATGGTGTTCTCACAGGGGGTCCAGCGCCACTGTATACACTTGGACGTGGTGCGATGTTGCCTGGGTCGCGCATTCGAGCGTCAAGTCGCCGTATGACCTGGGTGTCTGGGTGCCGTCGTGCTGGGTATCGCTCGCTATAGGCCCTTGCTGCGCGCAATGCTGAATCATGACATTCCCCCAATAGGAGATACATGTCACAATACTCTCTCAAACAGTACGACATATCGCTACCCACACTACTGTCAAATGTACCAATAGAGTATAAACTTACCTGCTACCGTCGCCGAACCTTTTTATCCCTACCTGCCGTACCGCGCAGGCATACGACTGATGGTTTTACGCCACCACGCCCTTCGAATTTGCACACACACTCCGTGCCACATTTTAAAATGTTGGTTGTCTTTATTTTTATATATATATAATTTTTTTAATTGGATGTTTAACGACCACCGTGAACAACTCAGCGGTATAATAACTATACCATCGGGATTAGAGGAAATGCTATCGCACACTCACAAACCCGCTTGGCCAGCGTGGTGAGTTATGGCCAAACCCCTCCAAAATGATTCCACAACATAAATCTTGGCTCTCAGTCTCCGTCAGCTGGAATGTACCTGGCCAAGGCAGCGGCCAGTGCGACATGAAGGCAGAGGGTGCTAAGAATCCCCGGTGGACCGGACTAGGCTGCCATCTGGTGCTGACCTTGGCTACGTTTAATGGACGCTCCCTATCTTCTGATTCAAGGCTCCTTGAATTGGAAGTGGAACTACAAAGGATCAAGTGGGACATCGTCGGGCTAAGTGAGGTAAGGAGAAAAGGAGAAGATCTCATTGAACTGAAAAGTGGACATCTCTTCTACTATCGTTGGACAGATACTGGCAGAACTAGTGGTGTTGGATTTATAATAAACAAGAAACTGAAGGATAAAGTTGTAGAAGTTGAAAATTTTCCAACTCTCGAAAAGATACCAGGCTCAGATTATTCAAACTTATGCACCCACCACAAGTCATACTGATGAAGAAATTGAAGAATTTTATGAGGAAATTCGTCATCTAAATAATAAAGGTAAGCAGCACTTAAAGATAATTATGGGAGATTTCAATGCAAAAATAGGGCAGCGACAACAGAATGAAACTTCAGTAGGTATTTTCGGTCACGGCAACAGAAACCAGCGTGGAAATACTCTCGTTGAGTTTGCAGAGGCAGAAGGGTTTTTCATCATGAACTCCTTCAAGAAAAAGCCACACAGGAAATGGACATGGAGACATCCAAATGGGACGACAAGTGAAATTGATTTTATTAAATGTAACAAAAAATTCGACATAGAAGACTGCAGTGTACTAAACAAGTTCAACACAGGTAGTGACCATATATTGGTGAGATGTAAGATGCACCTCAACACTAAACTCGAACGTGGCAAGCTCATAAGACAAACAAATTGTATTGACATAACCAACCTTAAAAAACACCATAATACCTTCAAGTTGAAACTAAAGAACAGATTCTCTGCTTTAGAAGGCCTAACATCGGAAGAAGTGGATATTTCTGAAGTTAACAGAAAAGTAACCAAAGCTCTTATGGAAACAGCAACAAAATTAGCTTGATCTAAGAACAAGTTGCATGTGAACAAATTATCAGGAAAAACCAAAATGTTGATGCAAAAAGAAGAGAGATGAGGACAACTAAAGAAGATGTGACTTCCAAAGTGGAATAAATAGAGCTATGCAAGACTACGAAAAAGTATCACTGAAGACGTAAGGAAATTCAACTGTGAACTAGTGAGGAAAGCAATTGAAAACAACCAAAGCCTAAAGATAGCAAAGGGACATCTCAGTAAGAGAAGAAAACAGATTATGGCACTGAGAAAAGAAGATTGTTCTGTAACAAGAAATGGAGGCGAAATTTTGACAAGAGTGAAAGATTTCTACTCCAAATTTTATGAAAGGGATGATACATGTACTCCAGACATCATGAAAGCTACCAGTACCAGAGTTCTTCCAGTCCATCTAGCAGAAGTTACACATGCAATCAAGAACATGAAGCGGGGAAAAGCTCCAGGAGAAGATGGAATTACTGTACACATCATACAAGAAGCAAGTGGAGAAATCGAAACAATACTCGCCCAAATTTTCACTCGATGCCTTAATGAAGGGAAGATTCCTGAGGATTGGAACAACGCTACAATGATCTTGCTACATAAAAAAAAGTGACATTGAGGATCTCAGGAACTACAGACCTATCAGCCTCCTATCAGTGGTTTATAAAATCTTCACTAAAGTTCTTTCACACCGCTTGAAGGTAACACTGGACATGGCTCAACCGAGAGAACAAGCTGGATTCAGGAGTGGCTACAGCACAGTAGATGATATCCACGTACTGAGAGAACTAATTGAAAGAGCGAGGGAATATGAACTTCCATTGTGCATGGCTTTTATCGATTATGAAAGACTTTGATTCGGTGAAACCATCAGCAGTTGCAATGGCTCTGAAATCCTGCGGTATTGAAGATGCATACATTAATATTATTAATAACATCTATGAAAATGCAAGTGCAAAGATTTGGCTGTTTGAAAATACAACACACATAAAAATTGGAAAGGGAGTGAGACAAGGTGACACCATATCTCCGAAGCTCTTTAATGCCACATTGGAAAATGTCTTTCAATCACTGAACTGGGAAAACAAAGGGATAAAGATTAATGGAGATTATCTAACCCACCTTCGTTTTGCTGATGACGTAGTCATTTTTGCAACTACCCCATCAGAGCTGCAGAGTATGATCCAGGAACTTGCTGACAAGAGTAAAGAAGTGGGATTAAAAATTAACTTTCAGAAGACAAAAGTGATGTTCAATGCTTTTACAAGAAATGAAGATTTATCGATTGATGGAGAAAGGCTGGAGATAACAGACACGTACGTTTATCTTGGACAGCAGATGTCAAGTGAGGGTCACATTGATGAAGAAATTAATCTGCGTAAAAACCTGCCTGGAGAGCTTTTGGAAGAAACAGCATAATTTTCAAGAGCAATATGCC
This sequence comes from Macrothele yani, assembly GCA_039090855.1. Lineage (NCBI taxonomy): Eukaryota > Metazoa > Arthropoda > Arachnida > Araneae > Macrothelidae > Macrothele > Macrothele yani. Next base: position 135,485,200 of record CM077007.1, on the reverse strand, counting down.
ATTACGTCTTAAAAGAAAAGTGTTTGATCAATGCATCCTTCCAGTGCTTACGTATGGTGCAGAGACGTGGACCTTAGCTAAAAGAGACATACAAAGGCTGTAGACAACTCAAAGCAGCATGGAGAGGTGCATGCTTGGTGTAACCAGGAGAGATAAGAAGACGAACTCGTGGATCCGAAAAATGACAAGAGCGGAAGACATCATGATCAGAGTTAAATGCCTGAAATGGCAATGGGCTGGACATACTGCCAGAAGGACAGATCAGCGATGGACAGCCAAAATTTTAGATTGGATTCCAAAGGACAGGAAAAGACTCAGAAGAAGACCACATGGGAGATGGGTGGATGAAAATCGAAAGTATGCAGGAGTGACATGGAGGAGACTGGCACAAGACAGACCGTTGTGGAGGAAACTTGGAGAGACCTTCGTCCAGCAGTGGATCGATAATGGGTGACAGTGATGATAATGATGTATTTTAATTGGATGTTTAACGACCACTGTGAGCAACTCAGTGGGCTATAAGTAGTTGCCCGTCCTGAATTTAGTACCACTGGTTCCAGGGAAGGGAGAAATTCAGTGCTGTAGGACAAACACAACATCCATGTTTTACCGGGATTTGAACCCGGACCCTTTCGGACAAATGATCAGAAGCCATCGTCTTAGACCACTGCGCCACCGTGGGGACTTGATTGCTTGTCATAGGTGCGTCTGTATAACTACCCACGTCGCTCTTTTTTTTTTTATTTTTTTTATTGGGATTTTAACGACCACCGTGAGCAACTCAATGGGCTATAAGCAGTCGCCCGTCCCTAATTTAGGGTCTCTGGCTCCAGAGAAGGGAGAAAGCCAGTGCCGTAAGACAAAAACACAACATCCATGCCTCACCGGGATTCGAACCCGGGCCTCTTACGGACGAATGATCAGAGGCCATCGCTTAGACCACTGCGCCACCGGGGCGGCCCACGTCGCTCTTCAAAGAGCATGTGCGTTACCGTGTGTAACGTCACGAAACTTTCGGCTCGTATATCTCCGCAATGCGTCGTCCGAACGGACAAGGGTTTTCGGCTTCTTTCTCCACGAGGAATCGTCCGGTAGGTTTATTTTGCCGTCGATTTTGATCACCCTGTATAAGCAGTCACCTGTCCCTTATTTAGGGAGAGTGGTCTGAGCGCTGGCTTATGACAATTCGTCCGAGAAGGGTGTAGGTTCGAATTCCGGTGAGGCATGGCTGTTGTTTTTGTCTCAAGGCACTGGTTCTCTTCCTTCCCTGTAACCAATGACCCTGCTTTAGGGACGGGCTACTGCTTATAACACAATGAGTTACTAACGGTGGTCATTAAAGCTTCTATCAAAAAATATATAAATCAAATAAAAAAATTCCAGGGAAGGAAAAGAGCCAGTGCCATAAGACAGACAACACCCATGTCCCTACGTTATTCGAACGATCATTAGCCAGCGCTTAGACTACTGCGCTACTGGGGTGGCTGGAAGGCTTTCTTTTTTTTTTTTTTTTTGGTTGGAGGTTTAACGACCACCGTGAGCAACTCAATGGGCTATAAGCAGTCGCCCGTCCCTAATTTATAGGGTCACTGGTTCCAGGGAAGGGAGAGAGCCAGTTCCGTAAGACAAACACAACATCCATGCCTGACCGGGATTCGAACCCGGACCCCTTACGGACGAATGATCAGAGGCCAGCGCCTTAGACCACTGCGCCACCGGGGCGGCCTGGAAGGCTTTCATCCAGAAGCGGAGTGACAATAGTTGATAATGATGACATAAGGTTCTATAGAACTTTGAACAATTGTTTCAGTTGTCACTTCATATATATATATTTTTTTTTGATTGGATGTTTAACAACCACCGTGAGCAACTCAATGGGATATAAGTAGTCGCCCGTCCCTAATTTAGGGTCACTGGTTCCAGGGAAGGGAGACAGCCAGTGCCGTAAGTCAAACACAAGATCCATTCCTCGATTACACGACAAAAGGCCGCACGACAAAAGGGTGATACGATAAAAGGGCAACATGACAAAAGAGCGCACGACAAAAGGGCAACACGACGAAAGAGCGCACGACAAAAGGGCGAAACGGTAAAAGAGTGCACCGAAAAAGAGCAATACGACAAAAGGGTGCTGCGACAGAAGGGCACATGATTACCAGACTTACGATTCACTAAACTCGGAGAACTATTTAACCAATTTGCAAGAAACTTTAAGATATAAATTTACAAATTGCTTATTTCATTGTATATTCAAATCACAACCCTCTCTGAAAACAAACGTTAATTTTTCTGTACTTCAGTAACCTATAAAGATATTTCCAAAATGGCCCGTGAGGATTTCGAGCAAACTGTTTATTTCTTTGTGTATTCAAATCTCAATTGAGCGCAGACGTGACATTGTTTGTACTGGTGCAACCTACTCAGTACGCTTTCTAAATTATGATATTTAAAAAAAACAACCCAGGGGCACTTTGAGTAAATTGCTTATTTCTTTGAGTACTCAATTCCCAACTGAAATCAGACGTGGCATTTTTTGCACTCCAAATGAATCCTAAAGTTCATAAAAAGCTTTAAATAAATCCTAAAGTTAAAATCCAAATGAATCCTAAAGTTTTTAAAAAACTTTAAATGAATCCTAAAGTTAAAATCCAAATGAATCCTAAAGTTTTTAAAAAACTTTAAATGAATCCTAAAGTTAAAATCCAAATGAATCCTAAAGTTAGAAAAGTTTGTAGTTGAAGAACAAAAATGTGTATACAATAAGAAGGCATAAAAGCTTGAAACCTGTCCATATTTTCTATTGTGCAGCCTAAATTATCAATCTCAGAAACACCCAGTTACCCTAACCGGTTTGTCTTCTGTAATACATTACAAGGCAACTGGAGTCTGACGTACAAATTTTCAGTGCTTCCATGGACGGGTTTCACACTAGGGAAACTGCAAATTCGCACCCCGGAGATTGGTACTCGGCAAATGCGTACCCGGCGGATTGGTACCAGGCAAACTGGTACCCGGAAAATTCGCACCCGGCAAACTCTTACCCGGGAGACTGGTATCCTTCTGTTCCTACGAGGTTACGGGAGCATATACAAATTGCACGTGCCAACTTTTGTATTCCATGTGTACAAGAAACGACGCGTCTGATTTCAGTTGGGATTATTTTAATACCCAAAGAAATGCTGAAATTACTCTAAGTGCCCTGGGGACTTTTTACGCTTCCCAACCGTAGGTTGAAGAAGCGTATATGCTGCAGCTTTGCCCGTCTGTCTGTCTGTCTGTCTTTCCGCACAATAACTCGCGTAAAAATGGTTCGATTTCGATGAAATTTTAATATGTGGTAGGGGATAACTGGGGACGAACCCCATTTAAAATGGGCGAAATGGGTTCAAAGGTCTAAGGACATAGGAGCGGGATCTACTCCATCACCCTTATGCGTCATAACTTACGTAAAAATGCTTTCGATTGCGACAAAACTTTATCATGTTTTTTCTGGAGGCATACTGAACCAATTCTGTTTAATATCATCGAAATGGGATCAAAAGTCAAGGCACAGGAGCGAGATTCATTCCACAGCCATTATCCTCATAACTTGAGCACTAACTTGAGTAATGATTTCTGGTATGTTAGAAAGCGTACCATAATCAATGCATTGTATGTTTTTACTAACTTGTTGGAAATCACATCGTTTAGAACCCTTCTATGTAGGATGAGAAGTCTGATTTGAGGTGGGATTTAAATACACAAAAAAATATGTAATTTGCTTATTTTTACGTAAGTTATAAACACGGTGCCATTTTTAGAAATAATGGCTTTTAGAAATCTTGCAGTTTAAGTAGAAAAGTATTACGTCCGTGGGTTCGCCCTTTGGTCGTATCGACCCTTTGTTACACCGCCCTTTTGTCGTGCGGCCTTTTGCCGCATTGTTCGTTTGTCTTGCGCTCTTTTGTCGTGTCGCCCTTTTGTCATGATACACCATTCCTCACTGGGATGCGAACTCAGAGCAATATCGAACGAATGATCGAAAGCTAGCGCTTAGACCACTGCGATACCGGGGCAGCGGTAATGAAGATCAACTGCTCTCAAAAATTTCTTTCTGGTGGTTTTTGTCTTTAGCATAGTTCAGTTTAACTAAAAATATTTCTTTTACTGAAGTGATGGTTGGTTGGTGTGATTTCATTGACACAAGGGCTTCAATGGACCAAAGAGCGACATGCGCCGTTTTATGCAACATTAAAAAAACACATTAAGACTACAAAACTAGATAGATGACACCGAAATTTCTGTTGAAGCGAGCACGTCTCTTGAATCCTTACCGACGCGAATAGAATATTTTAAAGGTATTCAAATTTAATGGAACCAGCTAGAAAAAACCACGATTCTTAGATATCTCTTTAGGTTGAGCCATTTCGGATACAAGCTGCTGTCTGTTGGCGAAATGACGTCACGCAGGAAGCAAAGCAGCGAGAGCCATCACTCGTACGGGTTACACGTTAGCAAGGAAAGTAAACAAGTTAGTAAAATCACGCAATGCATTGATTATGATACGCTTTTCAACATAACAGAAATCATTACTCAAGTTATTTCTCAAGTTATGAGGATAATGGCTGTAGAATTAATCTCGCTTCCATGACCTGACCTTTGGCCCCCATTTCGATGATATTCAACAGAACCGGTAAAGTATAGTTCCGGAACAACATGATAAAGTTTTGTCTCAATCGAAGCATTTTTACGTAAGTTATAACGCATAAGGGCAATGGAATGGATCCAATGTCTTGACCTTTGACCTCATTTAGCCCATTTTCAATAGTTCGTCCGCAGATGGTTCTCTACCACATACTAAAATGTCATCGAAATCGAACCATATTTACGCGAGTTATGACGCATAAGGCCAATGGAATGCATCCCTCTCCAATGTAATGACCTTTGACCCCATTTCGCTCATTTTCAAAAGGGCCTGTTCCCAAGCGGTTCCCTACCACATACTAAATTTTAATCGAAATCGAACCATTTTTACGCAAGTTATGACGCACAAGAGCAATGGAATGCATCCTGCTCCCATATCCTGACCTTTGACCCCACTTCGCCCATTTTCAATAGGGTTCGTCCCCAGGTAGTCACGTACCCCATACTAAAATTTCATCGAAATGGAATCATTTTTACGCGAGTTATGGTACGGACGGACAAAGCTGGAGCATATACGCTTCTTCAACCTACGGTTGGAAAGCGTAAAAAATGCGATGGAAAATGTTTTCAAATACTTGTAATTTCAAACCTCAATGATTAGCATATTTATCAGCGATTTTTTATTTCCTGTTTCATAAATTAATTAATTTTGGAAACAAAATAAATTTATAACTTTCGCGGATATAGAAATATAAGTTCATTGCTGTAAAACATATTGCTGCACTTCGTAGTTCACTGGACGCTATATTCACAAAATTTTAATGTCAGTGCAAATGTAAACTCTTAAAACTCCAAAATATTTAAAATCTAGCCTTTCGATTATCAGCGCATCAAGTAATCCCGTTAATGTGCTAAAAAAATAAGAACTAGATAATCCGTAATTTATTATTCAACGTTTCATTTCTACAAAACAAATGTAATTATTCTTTACAGAATTCCACTTATTCGCGGAATTCCGTAAAGAATAATAACATTTATTATTCATTACAGAATTCCATTTTTTTTAATAAAACAAAACTTCGCCCGAAATGAAAGGAAATACTTGATGCGCTGACAATCTGAATGCTATCCTATTGAATGGAAAAGGTATTCAATATTAGTTTTTTCAGTTCCTGTTCATGTAATCTATATGCTGCTAACATTTACAACGCTAGAAATGAATGATGAAGATTCATGGGGATTAGCAGTTGTAATATGCTTACGGCCATTTTAATCTGGAAGGTTGACTGTAGGTACAACATCTGCTTTTAATTTCTTTTTGCCAGGTAATCCAAGTAATTCTGATTTTAAGTCACGAATATAACTATCAACCATTGCCGTAGCCAAGGAGGGTCCAAAAGTCCGTACATCCCATTGAGGGAAGACTGAACAGGAATTTAAAGCGATATATACATTGTATATGTATATATATGAAGCTTTCACCAATGAAATAAACCCATGACCTCTCTCCATCCCCTTAAGAAATTTCTGGCTACGCCATGGCTATCAACTGTAAAATATTTATAATTAGAGCAAATTCTTTCATTTTTTACTTTAAAATTATCTTTTCGTTTACTTTTCACTACCCATATTATTTTTTTTCAAATCAGAATCTGGAGAAAAATAATGGCAAACATTATCCGAATCTTTAGTCTTCCGACTGTATAATAAACAACCTGCTACTGCCCATCCAGGCTAGGCCTTTCTCGTGTGCGTGATCGGTGTTACGCTATGTCTAAAACCATGACTAAAGTAATGTTAAACTAAATGAGAATACGATGCAATAGATGCACGAAATAGCTCTAATTAAGGTTTTACGGCCCGACAAAACATATACCAGAAGTCAAACTTACGATAACCTTTTATTGGTCCAGCAATATTTGATGAAATCGAAAATATAGCAATGCGAGATTTACACTTATCATAAAGTTACACTGCTGGCCACCCAAAATGCAACACCAATAAGGACACGTGATAGCAAAGCCAGATTTACTGGACACATAACAACAGACACAAAGATGAAACGATTCAGCTTACAGGCTCGTGCGACTTGCGGAACATGCATACATCAAAAGCTCGTGTGGCCCCTCATGGCTGGCAATAACGGCCGCTACACGCCGCGGCATTGAACGAAAACAGGCTTTGGATGTGGGCTTAGGGTATGTTGCTCCAGGCTGCTTCCACACGTTGCCACAGTTCATCAGGCGTAGCCGCGGGAGGTGCTGGCCGGGCCACTCGTTTGCCGATCAGCGACCAGACGTGTTCGATGGGCGACATATTGGGAGAGCAGGCAGGCCACGGCAGCAATGACACCTGGTGGGCCGTGAAGAATTGTTGCACGATGCGTGCCACGTACGGGCACGCATTGTCCTGTTGAAACGTGGCCGCTGGCAGGTCCTGCAGGTAAGGGAGGACTACAGGCTTCATAACGTCGGAGATGTAGTGGTGGCTGTTGAGTGTACCGGCGGTGCGTACCAGAGGGGTGCGGGTGTCATATCCACTTGCGCCCCAAGCCATAACACGCCAGGCGACGGACTGCTATGGCGATGCATAATGCAGGCGTCATACAGTCTCTCGCCGCTGTGCCAACACACGCGGATCCAACCATCGTGGTGTTGCAGGCACAATCGGGATTCATCGGAGAAGGCAATGTCGTGCCATTCGGTAGTCCAGGTGCGGCGTTCAACGGCCCACTGCAGCCGCACTCGCCGGTGGTGTAACGTCAATGGTAATCGGAGCATTGGGCGCCGTGCGACAAGTCCCCGTTCCTGCAAACGACGTCGAACGGTACATGCTGACACAGGTTGTTGCGCAACATACCCTGATTACTGCGCTAACGTTCGCGAGCCGTCAATGCCCGCCGCACAGCATGCCGGTCCTCTCGTTTGGTGGTGTGCCGCGGCTGCGGCAATCGCTCACGTTGGTCCGTCCATCCCTCCTGCACCCACCGAATCCACACTCGCCTCACTGTGGCTGGATGTCGTCCCACACGGGCGCCGATGTCTCGGTACGATAAACCGCTGTCGCGATAAACTACTATTTGTCCTCTGTCGAACTCCGAAACGTGCTGGAATGACTGCCGTATTCTGCGACGAGGCATCAGGAAGCTTCCCACGCACAGGTCCGGCAGCACAACACACTTCCACTACTTACACCCCGCCTTCTGTGCACCCTTCTTATAGTGCTTCTCGGTGGCGTCCCGGGCGCACATGATTTGCATATGCCCTGCAATGCTAATCATTTGCATGTTCTCTCGCGGGCGACGCATGCTGCGAATTTCAGGCCAATCGGATGCTTCCTTCTTGGTGTTACATTTTGGGTGGCCAGAAGTGCATAATGCCTTAATTATCTGTCGTATAATCTGTCTTAACAACGATCAAACATCTCCACACACACACACACACACTAAGCAACTGCTGTATCGTCCTTTTTATCTAACATTCTTATCACATTCATAAGTCACTCTCTCTGACCTCAAAAGTGTTGCCATCCTCATTCATGTGAGAGAGAAGATATCACGTTAAGTTTGTAAAGTGCACAAGAGAACAAACTCAAATTTACATAGGAAAAGGAAATAAAAATGAAAGTTAAATTAGAATATACGTCACAAATCGTATTGAGCAACCATGGTAAATTGTGAACAAAAGTAACGAATTATGAAGAAACACTAATTGCGAAATAAATATCCATACAGGACTATTCACCGAAGCGAAATGCTTTTCTTAGTATGTGAACGACCTTGCAGTTTCGTTGTAATCGCCAAAAATTAGTAAGTAGTTTCATTGTATCCACCTACAAATCTGTGTCGGCTTCGTGTTTGCTTCCTGTGTGACGTCATGCTCAAATCCGAGAAAACACTGATGGGATGTGCGCATCGAAATGGCGCCCCTCCTGGAAAAAACATACAACATGATTTCAACGATTGATGAAACACCCAGAAATAGAAACCGCTATTTACTTTCAACAGCGGCTAAAACGTATGTTACGAAAATTAACAAATGGCCCACAAATATTTCTCACAGCGCAAAGAGTATCAGAGACAGATTTTCAAATCGAAATTTTAAGAGAAGAAATATAGAAGGAAACATGATATAACTCTACACCTTCCAGCGGAAGAATTTTGTATAACGTCAATGTTGAAAATAGGCTAGAAGTATTCTTCATGGCAAAAGCTATGCAAAGAAAGAATAACTTTTCAAATACGTCTCCCGAAAGCATAGACAAGTAAAAGGTTTTGCTCTATGCCCACTAGCGGAAAGCTGTGATTTATTTAAAGAGGATAATGCTCCCAATCTTTATTGTAACGAATGGCATACAATAAAAAGGAAATTTCTCAATAGTGTTTTTAGAAGCCGAGGTACAGCTGCAAACAAAGGGACACAAACACCACCTAGCGACAGAACTGGGAACGACAAAACTCCTAAAATGCAAACCTAAAGTGTTCCACAGCGTAAAAGGTATCGGGTGTTAAAAGAATGTTTTAAATCGCACATTCAGAAGCAGAAATATTAAGAAAAACAATTTAAATAATTCTGCATTATTTTGGAAGAAAACACACACAAGGAGTTTCCGTAGTTAGTAGTATGTGACGGAAAAATAATTTTTTCAATCAGTATTTTAGTCTCGCACATACTACGGTTAACATAAATGTGTACTAACGCCCTTTAGTGGCAACTATGCACTATTTTAAGCAGGAGATAATCTCAAAAGGTTTTGCGAGGTCAGCGGTATTAGTCCACTAAAATAATTTTTTCAATCGAGTTTTCGGAAACTCAGATTTTGCTGCAAATGCATCAGAAGCAGAAACACCAAAGGGTGGCCAAATCTTTCTTCAGCAAAAACTAGAAGTTATATGCAAAGCATTTCGCCATCAGGGCTGTATCCGATGTAGGAAGAATGTTTCAAGTCGGACTTTTAGGAGCAGAGATATCGGGAAAAAGGCAATTTAACTTAAAGCTCCCCAGCAGAAAATCTATGATTTATTTGGAAAAGATATTGTTTCTAAATTAGTCTTCGATATAAATGACATCGAAAGGAAAAAGACATTTTTCAATCGGATGTTTAGGAGTAAATATGTGGAATAAAATGCATTTTGAATTCGATATCATCGGAATTTACGCCATCTAGCGACAAAGCTGTGATTCAGGAAAAAACCTGAATGCAAGGATTCTCATATTTAAAGCTTCATAATGCAAAAAGAAGTTTTCGAATCGGACTAATATTTGCAGAGATATGGTGTCCACGGATGGGGGGACAAAGTGATAGCATAAGCACGACCTGCTTTTAGAAGAGACGAGCTAAAAAGGTAAATTACAGAAGAGAGACATGACAAGAAACAGTAAAAATGTCCGACAGTCAGATAACGGATACACAAAACGAAAAACACCGGTAGAACGCAAGAAAGAGAACACAGAAAACGCCTCACAATGATCGTTTAAAATACGACTTAGGGTATCTGAGTGTCTGGTAGAGTGGGTAAAAACAAGAAACGAACACGTTCAAGTACAACTTATAACCTTTTGCTTGTGGTAGTATTCGAACCACGTCTTCCAACACGGTAGCACCTGTTCTCCTAACTGAATTATGCCGGCAGTCTTATCGCTGCTTCATTGTCGATTTGACTTATAAGTCACCTCAGTTGAACGTCATTTACGCCAATTCATATAAGTACGTTACACATAAATAAAACGATGACACAAACACAAAACATAAACAACAGGCAGTTACGTGAATACCGAAGACAGGAAAAGACCCCAAAAGAGACCACGTGACAGATGGCTGGATGAAATTCGAAAGCATTAATTAGTGGCATGGGGGAAAGTTGCTTGAGACAGAGTTTTGGAAGACTTTTTTATTAGGGGCTTAGAGTTTAACGACCAACGCGAGTAACTCAATGGACAATATACAGGGTGATCAGAATCGGGCGTCGCATTTCGGAGATATACGCGCCGAAAGTTTCGTGACGTCACATCCGGTAAGCATACAGACATTAGAAATAACTTACTCAATTTTTTTTTTTTTGATTGAAGGTTTAGCGACCACCGTGAGCAACTCAATGGGCTATAAGCAGTCGCCAGTCCCAAATTTAGGGTCACTGGTTCCAGGGAAGGGAGAGAACCAGTGCCGTAAGGCAAACACAACATCCATGGCTAACCAGGATTTGAACCCGGACCCCTTTCGGACGAATGATCAGAGGCCATCGCTTAGACCACTGAGCTACCGGGGCTGCCACATGTGTTCAAAATGACCACCTTGTAGTGCGGAACAGGCGGCAGCCCGCCGAGGAATATAGACATCTGCATGCGTTGCAGCATGGCAGGGGCTACAATTGTGAGGGCCACGTGTAAGGTGGCCACTAGGTCGTGCAGGCTGTTAACTAGGCCGTCGATATACCAGCTCCTTTAGATGACCCCAGAGGAAGAAGTCCAATGGGTTAAGATCCGGCGATCTTGCGGGCCATGCGACAGGACCACCGCGGCCAAGCCATCGACCGGGATATTCCGTATCCAGCCACTGGCGTACATTTTCAGCGTAATGCGCCGGTGCTCCATCATGCTTTAACCATAGATTGCTGCGAACAGCCAGTGGTACCTTTTCCGGTAAGTCCGGCATAATATTACGTAGGAACACCATGTAGTTGGCAGCTGTGACAAGTTCGGGAAGAAGATATGGTCTCACTAGGATATCGCTCACAATAGCACTCCAGATATTAACACCCCAGCGGACCTGGTGAGCGTGTACACGTGTTGCATGCGGATTGTCCAATGCCCAAACATGACTATTATGGATGTTGCAGGTACCCTGCCGTGTAAACCTTGCTTCATCAGTCCACAAGATCCGGCAGATGAAGTTATCATCTGCAACATGTTGCTGTAGCAGCCACTCACAGTATACCTGTCATCGAGGATAATCCTGTGGTAATAGGCCTTCCACCCGTGTGATGGGATATGGATGCAGGTCTTCGTCGTGTTGAACGGCAAGTACGGTACTTTGGTGCACACCGAACTGTCGCGCGATTGCACGGCTGCTGGTCGTTGGCTCCTCCTCTATGAATTCTAGTATGGCGTCCTCGTGAGATGGTGTTCTCACAGGGGGTCCAGCGCCACTGTATACACTTGGACGTGGTGCGATGTTGCCTGGGTCGCGCATTCGAGCGTCAAGTCGCCGTATGACCTGGGTGTCTGGGTGCCGTCGTGCTGGGTATCGCTCGCTATAGGCCCTTGCTGCGCGCAATGCTGAATCATGACATTCCCCCAATAGGAGATACATGTCACAATACTCTCTCAAACAGTACGACATATCGCTACCCACACTACTGTCAAATGTACCAATACAGTATAAACTTACCTGCTACCGTCGTCGAACCTTTTTATCCCTACCTGCCGTACCGCGCAGGCGTACGACTGATGGTTTCACGCCACCACGCCCTTCGAATTTGCATACACACTCCGTGCCACATTTTTAAATGTTGGTTGTCTTTATTTTTATATATATATATATATATTTTTTTTTAATTAGATGTTTAACGACCACCGTGAACAACTCAGCGGTATAACTATACCATCGGGATTATAGGTAATGATATCCCACACTCACCAACCCGCTTGGCCAGCGTGGTGAGTTATGGCCAAACCCCTCCAAAATGATTCCACAACTTAAATCTTGGCTCTCAGTCTCCGGCAGCTGCAATGTACCTGGCCAAGGCAGCGGCCAGTGCGACATGAAGGCAGAGGGTGCTAAGAATCCCCGGTGGACCGGACTAGGCTGCCATCTGATGCTGACCTTGGCTACGTATAATGGACGCTCCCTATCTTCTGATTCAAGGCTTCTTGAATTGGAAGAGGAACTACAAAGGATCAAGTAGGACATCGTCGGGCTAAGTGAGGTAAGGAGAAAAGGAGAAGATCTCATTGAACTGAAAAGTGGACATCTCTTCTACTATCGTGGGACAGATACTGGCAGAACTAGTGGTGTTGGATTTATAATAAACAAGAAACTGAAAGATAAAGTTGTAGAAGTTGAAATTTTTCCAACTCTCGAAAAGATACCAGGCTCAGATTATTCAAACTTATGCACCCACCACAAGTCATACTGATGAAGAAATTGAAGAATTTTATGAGGAAATTCGTCATCTAAATAATAAAGGTAAGCAGCACTTAAAGATAATTATGGGAGATTTCAATGCACAAATAGGGCAACGACAACAGAATGAAACTTCAGTAGGTATTTTCGGTCACGGCAACAGAAACCAGCGTGGAAATACTCTCGTTGAGTTTGCAGAGGCAAAAGGGTTTTTCATCATGAACTCCTTCAAGAAAAAGCCACACAGGAAATGGACATGGAGACATCCAAATGGGACGACAAGTGAAATTGATTTTATTAAGTGTAACAAAAAATTCGTCATAGAAGACTGCAGTGTACTAAACAAGTTCAACACAGGTAGTGACCATATATTGGTGAGATGTAAGATGCACCTCAATACTAAACTCGAACGTGGCAAGCTCATAAGACAAACAAAATCTATTGACATAACCAACCTTAAAAAACACCATAATACCTTCAAGTTAGAACTGAAGAACAGGTTCTCTGCTTTAGAAGGCCTAACATCGGAAGAAGTGGACATCTCTGAAGTTAACAGAAACGTAACCAAAGCTCTTATGGAAACAGCAACAAAATTAGCTTGATCTAAGAACAAGTTGCATGTGAACAAATTATCAGGAAAAACCAAAATGTTGATGCAAAAAAGAAGAGAGATGAGGACAACTAAAGAAGATGTGACTTCCAAAGTGGAATATATAGAGCTATGCAAGACTACGAAAAAGTATCACTGAAGACGTAAGGAAATTCAACTGTGAACTAGTGAGGAAAGCGATTAAAAACAACCAAAGCCTAAAGATAGCAAAGGGACATCTCAGTAAGAGAAGAAAACAGATTATGGCACTGAGAAAAGAAGATTGTTCTGTAACAAGAAATGGAGGCGAAATTTTGACAAGAGTGAAAGATTTCTACTCCAAATTTTATGAAAGGGATGATACATGTACTCCAGACATCATGAAAGGTACCAGTACCAGAGTTCTTCCAGTCCATCTAGCAGAAGTTACACATGCAATCAAGAACATGAAGCGGGGAAAAGCTCCAGGTGAAGATGGAATTACTGTACACATCATACAAGAAGCAAGTGGAGAAATCGAAACAATACTCGCCCAAATTTTCACTCGATGCCTTAATGAAAGGAAGATTCCTGAGGATTGGAACAACGCTACAATGATCTTGATACATAAAAAAAGGTGACATTGAGGATCTCAGGAACTACAGACCTATCAGCCTCCTATCAGTGGTTTATAAAATCTTTACTAAAGTTCTTTCACACCGCTTGAAGGTAACACTGGACATGGCTCAACCGAGAGAACAAGGTGGATTCAGGAGTGGCTACAGCACAGTAGATGATATCCACGTACTGAGAGAACTAATTGGAAGAGCGAGGGAATATGAACTTCCATTGTGCATGGCTTTTATCGATTATGAAAAAGACTTTGATTCGGTGAAACCATCAGCAGTTGCAATGGCTCTGAAATGCTGCGGTATTGAAGATGCATACATTAATATTATTAATAACATCTATGAAAATGCAAGTGCAAAGATTCGGCTGTTTGAAAATACAACACACATAAAAATTGGAAAGGGAGTGAGAAAAGGTGACACCATATCTCCGAAGCTCTTTAATGCCACATTGGAAAATGTCTTTCAATCACTGAACTGGGAAAACAAAGGGATAAAAAAAAATGGAGATTATCTAACCCACCTTCGTTTTGCTGATGACATAGTCATTTTTGCAACTACCCCTTCAGAGCTGCAGAGTATGATCCAGGAACTTGCTGACAAGAGTAAAGAAGTGGGATTAAAAAGAAGAGTAAAGAAGTGGGATTAAATCAGAAGACGAAAGTAATGTTCAATGCTTTTACAAGAAATGAAGATTTATCGATTGATGGAGAAAGGCTGGAGATAACAGACACGTACATTTATCTTGGACAGCAGATATCAAGTGAGGGTCACATTGATGAAGAAATTAATCGGCGTACAAAACCTGCCTGGAGAGCTTTTGGAAGAAACAGCATAATTTTCAAGAGCAATATGCCATTATGGCTTAAAAGAAAAGTGTTTGATCAATGCATCCTTCCAGTGCTTACGTATGGTGCAGAGACGTGGACCTTAGCTAAAAGAGACATACAAAGGCTGCAGACAACTCAAAGCAGCATGGAGAGGTGCATGCTTGGTGTAACCAGGAGAGATAAGAAGACGAACTCGTGGATCCGAAAAATGACAAGAGTGGAAGACATCATGATCAGATTTAAATCCCAGAAATGGCAATGGGCTGGACATACTGCCAGAAGGACAGATCAGCGATGGACAACCGAAATTTTAGATTGGATTCCAAAGGACAGGAAAAGACTCAGAAGAAGACCACATGGGAGATGGGTGGATGAAAATCGAAAGTATGCAGGAGTGACATGGAGGAGACTGGCACAAGACAGACCGTTGTGGAGGAAACTTGGGGAGACCTTCGTCCAGCAGTGGATCGATAATGGTTGACAGTGATGATAATGATATATTTTAATTGGATGTTTAACGACCACTGTGAGCAACTCAGTGGGCTATAAGTAGTTGCCCGTCCTGAATTTAGTACCACTGGTTCCAGGGAAGGGAGAAATTCAGTGCTGTAGGACAAACACAACATCCATGTTTTACCGGGATTTGAACCCGGACCCTTTCGGACAAATGATCAGAAGCCATCGTCTTAGACCACTGCGCCACCGTGGCGACTTGATTGCTTGTCATACGTGCGTCTGTATAACTACCCACGTCGCTCTTTTTTTTTTTTTTTTTTTTTTTTTTTGATTGGGGGTTTAACGACCACCGTGAGCAACTCAATGGGCTATGAGCAGTCGCCCGTCCCTAATTTAGGGTCACTGGCTCCAGGGAAGGGAGAGAGCCAGTGCCGTAAGACAAAAACACAACATCCATGCCTCACCGGGATTCGAACCCGGGCCCCTTACGGACGAATGATCAGAGGCCATCGCTTAGACAACTGCGCCACCGGGTCGGCCCACGTTGCTCTTCAAAGAGCATGTGCGTTACCGTGTGTAAGGTCACGAAACTTTCGGCTCGTATATCTCCGCAATGCGTCGTCCGATCGGACAACGGACAAGGGTTTTCGGCTTCTTTCTCCACGAGGAATCGTCCGGTAGGTTTATTTTGCCGTCGATTTTGATCCCCCTGTATAAGCAGTCACTTGTCCCTCATTTAGGGACAGTGGTCTGAGCGCTGACTTATGACAATTTGTCCGAGAAGGGTGTAGGTTCGAATTCCGGTGAGGCATGGCTGTTGTTTTTGTCTCAAGGCACTGGTTCTCTTCCTTCCCTGTAACCAATGACCCTGCTTTAGGGACGGGCGACTGCTTATAACACAATGAGTTACTTACGGAGGTCATTAAAGCTTCCATCAAAAAATATATAAATCAAATAAAAAATTCAAGGGAAGGAAGAGAGCCAGTGCCATAAGACAGACAACACCCATGTCTCTCCGTTATTCGAACGATCATTAGCCAGCGCTTAGACTACTGCGCTACTGGGGTGGCTGGAAGGCTTTCATCCAGAAGCGGAGTGACAATAGTTGATAATGATGACATAAGGTTCTATAGAATTTTGAACAATTGTTTCAGTTGTCACTTCATATATATATATATATATTTTTTTTAGATTGGATGTTTAACGACCACCGTGAGCAACTCAATGCGATATAAGTAGTCGCCCGTCCCTAATTTAGGGTCACTGGTTCCAGGGAAGGGATAGAGCCAGTGCCGTAAGACAAACACCACATCCATGGCTCACCGGGATTCGAACCCGCACCTCTTTCGGACGAATGATCAGAGGCCATCGCCTTAGACCACTGAGCCACCGGGGGCGGCCACTTCATATTGTATCTAGTTTCCTAATAGGGTTCAGCGAATGCCTTTTTTTTTTTCTTTTTGGCCCTGTTGATATCTATTAGTGGGTACTTTTGTTGTTACAGGTGAACTGCATAAGTCATGCAATTTTTTTTTGTCGTTTGTTAAGGTTTATTGACTACCGGAAGCAACTCGATGGGCTATAAGTAGTCGTCCCGTCTTTAATTTAGGGCCACTGGTTCCAGGGAAGGGAGAGAATCAGTGCCATAAGACAAAAACAACATTCATGACTCACGAGATTCGAAACTTGACTCATCTCGTATGAAAAGTCAGAAGACAGCGATTAGATCACTGCACCACGGTGTAGTTTTAATATTTTTTATTCCTTTCGTTGCTACAGTAAAGGATTTACATTTCTGTCAAAAAAGTGGCAAATCTTTTTTTCCTAGTTCAAAATATATTGCTTATTAATCCCGAGCTTCCAAATGCATTGCTCTTGCTTCAGTCATTAAATCATAATGGTGGTTTTGACACTATATTTGACTGCAATTGCTGATTTCGGGACAGTTGTCTTTCGCTTACGCATCGCTGGATTTAAATTCCTCGTCCTTTATATCTCCAAATGACCGCGAATCCATCGCTTTATTAGGAGCTGCTGTGAAGCGAATATGCTTTCCGACTGATGAGTCTGTTTCCAGAAAGAGGAGATATGGGGAATGCCGGCTGTCTCCATTACTTCTTGTAGGGATAATTATGACGGATTTCAACAACTCCCCGGCAGTTGCTATATGACAAACTCATGGTACATACGCCAATGGCTTCTCTACGTTGATGACTTCATTTACATAATGGCTGGCTCATAACTTCTCATTTGCAGTCAGAGACAAATGCATGTGAACAACGCTTTTGCATTGAAAGCTAAAACTGAGGGATACATCATTTCCCGGATCTCGCTATTGTCAAAACCGAAAATGTATTCTGCAGCTTTATGGATCTCACAAAAAAAAAAAAAAAAAAAAAAAAAAAAAAAAAAGGCTCACAGGCAGACATGATCCCATCGATATCTACTGATGTTCATTCATTTGCAGAAAGTTTTATGGTAAAAATCGCCCCTGACTAATAATCTGAGGCGTAGAGTTTATGTCACCTAAAATTGTTGGGCTTGAGCTCGATTCTCGGGAAGGACATATAAAATACATCCTCAGAGCAAGATAGCTGGCATAGGCCCGCTATCTTGCTAATAACAGCTTATAATCTCAGCCTTGCCGCCCTGGTGACGCAGTGGTCTAAGCGATGGTCTCTGATTATTCGTCCGAAAGGGGTCCGGGTTCGAATCCCGGTGAGGCATGGATGTTGTGTTTGTCTTACGGCACTGACTCTCTCCCTTCCCTGGAACCAGTGACCCTAAATTAGGGACGGGCGACTGCTTATAGCCCATTGAGTTGCTAACAGTGGTCAAACTTCCAATAAAAATATATATATATATATATTGGGATGTAAGGTCAGGTGATGCGTAACATCACAGCCTCTCCTTGACAAATGTCAACCCCGCCTTCTCGTGGTGCATCCTGTTCCCACTAAAGGGGCTCTGACGACCGCCAATAGCGGTATAACTATACCATCGGGATCAGAGGAAATGCTATCCCACACTCACCAACCCGCTTGGCCAGCGTGGTGAGTTATGGCCAAACCCCTCCAAAATGACTCTACAACTTAAATCTTGGCCCTCAGTCTCCGGCAGCTGGAATGTACCTGGCCAAGGCAGCGGCCAGTGCGACATGAAGGCAGAGGGTGCTAAGAATCCCCGGAGGACCGGACTAGGCTGCCATTTGATGCTGACCTTGGCTACCTATAACGGACGCTCCCTATCTTCTGATTCAAGGCTTCTTGAATTGGAAGAGGAACTACAAAGGATCAAGTGGGACATCGTCGGGCTAAGTGAGGTAAGGAGAAAAGGAGAAGATCTCATTGAACTGAAAAAGTGGACATCTCTTCTATTATCGTGGGACAGATACTGGCAGAACTAGTGGTGTTGGATTTATAATAAACAAGAAACTGAAGGATAAAGTGGTAGAAGTTGAAAGTTCCTCTGACAGAACTGCACGACTCGTTATCCAACTATCGAGAAGATACCAGGCTCAGATTATTCAAACTTATGCACCCACCACAAGTCATCCTGAAGAAGAAATTGAAGAATTTTATGAGGAAATTCGTCATCTAAATAATAAAGGTAAGCAGCACTTGAAGATAATTATGGGAGATTTCAATGCAAAAATAGGGCAACGGCAACAGAATGAAACTTCAGTAGGTAAATTCGGTCACGGCAACAGAAACCAGCGTGGAAATACTCTCATTGAGTTTGCAGAGGCAGAAGGATTTTTCATCTTGAACTCCTTTTTCAAGAAAAAGCCACACAGGAAATGGACATGGAGACATCCAATTGGAACGACAAGTGAAATTGATTTTATTATGTGTAACAAAAAATTCGTCATCGAAGACTGCAGTGTGCTGAACAAGTTCAACACAGGTAGTGACCATAGATTGGTGAGATGTAAGATGCACCTCAACACTAAACTGGAACGTGGCAAGCTCATAAGACAAACAAAATGTATTGACATAACCAACCTTAAAAAACACCATAATACTTTCAAGTTAGAACTGAAGAACAGATTCTCTGCTTTAGAAGGCCTAACATCGGAAGAAGTGGATATTTCGGAAGTTAACAGAAAAGTAACCAAAGCTCTAATGGAAACAGCAACAAAATTAGCTGGGTCTAAGAACAAGTTGCATGTGAACAAATTATCAGGAAAAACCAAAATGTTGATGCAAAAAAGAAGAGAGATGAGGACAACTAAAGAAGATGTGACTTCCAAAGTGGAATATATAGAGCTATGCAAGACAACACGAAAAAGTATCACTGAAGACGTAAGGAAATTCAACTGTGAGCTAGTGAGGAAAGCAATTGAAAACAACCAAAGCCTTAAGATAGCAAAGGGACATCTCAGTAAGGGAAGAAAACAGATTATGGCTCTGCGAAAAGAAGATGGTTCTATAACAAGAAATAGAGGCGAAATTTTGACAAGAGTGAAAGATTTCTACTCCAAGTTATATGAAAGGGATGATACATGTACTCCAGACATCATGAAAGGTACCAGAGTTCTTCCAGTCCTCCCAGCAGAAGTTGCTCATGCAATCAAGAACATGAAGCGGGGGAAAGCTCCAGGAGAAGATGGAATTACTATAGACATCATACAAGAAGCAAGTGGAGAAATCGAAACAGTACTCGCCCAAATTTTCACTCGATGCCTTAATGAAGGGAAGATTCCTGAGGATTGGAACAATGCTACAATGATCCTGCTACATAAAAAAGGTGACATTGAGGATCTCAGGAACTACAGACCTATCAGTGGTTTATAAAATCTTCACTAAAGTTCTTTCACACCGCTTGAAGGTAACACTGGACACGGCTCAACCGAGAGAACAAGCTGGATTCAGGAGTGGCTACAGCACAATAGATCATATCCACGTACTGAGAGAACTAATTGAAAGAGCGAGGGAATATGAACTTCCATTGTGCATGGCTTTTATCGATTATGAAAAAGCCTTTGATTCGGTGAAACCATCAGCAGTTACCACGGCTCTGAAATCCTGCGGTATTGAAGATGCATACATTAATATTATTAATAACATCTATGAAAATGCAAGTGCAAAGATTCGGCTGTTTGAAAATACAACACACATAAAAATTGGAAAGGGAGTGAGACAAGGTGACACCATATCTCCGAAGCTCTTTTAATGCCACATTGGAAAATGTCTTTCAATCATTGAACTGGGAAAACAAAGGGATAAAGATTAATGGAGATTATCTAACCCACCTTCGTTTTGCTGATGACGTAGTCATTTTTGCAACTACCCCATCAGAGCTGCAGAGTATGATCCAGGAACTTGCTGACAAGAGTAAAGTAGTGGGATTAAAAATGAACTTTCAGAAGATAAAAGTGATGTTCAATGCTTTTACAAGAAATGAAGATTTATCGATTGATGGAGAAAAACTGGAGATAACAGATACGTATGTTTATCTTGGACAGCAGATATCAAGTGAGGGTCACATTGATGAAGAAATTAATCGGCGTACAAAACTTGCCTGGAGAGCATTTGGAAGAAACAGCATAATTTTCAAGAGCAATATGCCATTATGTCTTAAAAGAAAAGTGTTTGATCAATGCATCCTTCCAGTGCTTACGTATGGTGCAGAGACGTGGACCTTAACTAAAAGAGACATACAAAGGCTGCAGACAACTCAAAAAAGCATGGAGAGGTGCATGCTTGGTATAACCAGGAGAGATAAGAAGAGAAACTCGTGGATCCGAAAAATGACGAGAGTGGAAGACATCATGATCAGGGTTAAATCCCTGAAATGGCAATGGGCTGGACATACTGCCAGAAGGACAGACCATAGATGGACAGCCGAAATTTTAGATTGGATTCCAAGGGACAGGAAAAGACCCAGAAAAAGACCACATGGGAGATGGGTGGATGAAATTCGTAAATATGCGGGAGTGACATGGAGGAGACTGGCACAAGACAGACCGTTGTGGAGGAAACTTGGGGAGACCTTCGTCCAGCAGTGGATTGATAATGGTTGACAATGATGATGATGATGATATATATATTAGCTTTATAATCTCCACATATCATTCCTCGGTGGTTGGTGTGGCGTAATTCCGTTCGTAACTCTATAAAACAGTATACTTTACTGTATTAAGTACGGTAATGATGAGCTAGAGGCGACTGTAAAATTTCTGTGTTGTATTGCAGCAACAAAATCTAGATGTGTGTTTGGTTAAAAGGCTGGATTGCTTCTTCCAGTGTTATGTCCAATAATTTCGCCATATCTCTTGCCTCTTTCTGCGTATTTTTAGAAATCTAATTAGGCGGGTTCTTTGTTTGTAAACCTTCAAACCAAAAATGCAAAAAAAAAAAAAAAAAAATTATATTGGACAGCGTAAAGGTACCTGCACTTCGTTCATTCATCTTGCCAACCACGGACGGAGCTAAGGAGGAAATTAAAGGTGTATCCTTCGTTCACAAAGGTTGAGTTCAAAATGACCCGGTCGACAGAGTGATCACATAACCGTTCAGGAGTTGTCAGAGGTGTCGATTTGAGCTCCTATTTTCGAACATTAATCGGTCGGCCGTTCGCTTGGCTAAAACCTGACACCAGTGCTGTCAAGAATTATGTTCATTCATCGTTCTGAGCACGTGTTTGACATGCGTGCTTCAGCGCATTTGAAACACGTGCTTATGTTATCGGTTGGTCCGTCCGTCTGTAGACACGATATCTCTACAACTATTAGTCCGATTTGAATTTTTTTTTTGCATTGGGAAGATTGTAATATGCGAATGATGATCTTTTATTTAGTTTTTTTTTTTTATACGATGCTCAATTTCGCCGCTAAGAGGACGTAAATGTAGATGATGTTGAATTCAAAAAATACAATTTTATTCCACATATTCGCTTCTAAACATTCGATTGAAATTTTTTTTTTATCTTTCAATTCCATTTATGTCGAAGAGTATTTTAGATTTAATTACTTTTTCAAATTACGCATAGATTTTCCGCTAGGGGGCGTTAAAATTATATAACATTTTCCCCGATAACTCTTCTTCTAAAACTCCGATTTGAAAAAGTTTTTCTTCAGCGGATACAGCTCCAGATGGAAAATATTTTGCACATAATTTTTAATTTTCGGTAAAGAATACTTTGGCCACCAGGGGTCGTAAGTGTTAATTTTTGCTTCTGATGTATTTGCCATAAAATCCGAGCTTCTAAAATATCGATTGAAAAATTACTTTCGTGAGCTGATGCCACTCACATCGATAAACTTTTTCAGAATATTTTCTTCTTAAAATATCGCATGGTTCCTACGCCAGGGGGCGTAGATTAATATAATATTTTTGTCAATATCTCGAGTTCTCCGATCTAAAAAATTCCTTCTTTGTTGGATAGTGTTTTCAGCATGACATGTTTTTCATATAATTTCAAAATGTTCAAGTAATTCATAGACTTTCCGCTAGGGGGCGTAAAGGTAAATTGCGTTACCCCTAAATATCTGCTTCTAAATCTCCGATTTGAATAATTCTTTCTGCACCGGATACAGAGCTCCCTGTGGGAAATCGTTTGCACATAATTTCTAATTTTTGTAAAAACTGGTTTGGCCATCAGGGGGCGTAAATCTTAATTTCCGTTTCTGATGCATTTGCAGCAAAATATGAGTTTCTAAATTCTCGATTGAAAAAAAGGTCGTTTGCAGACCGATACTACCATGTCGAGAAACCTTTTAGGAATATTTTCTTCTTAAAATAATGCATGGTTTCTACGCCAGTAGGCGTAGATGTATATCTGATTTTTGTCAATATTTCTACTTCTAGGATTCCGATTTGAAAAATTCCTTCTTTGTTGGATGGCGTTTTCCGTATGACATGTTTTTCTTAATTCCAAAATTTTCAAGTAATTCATAGACTTTCCGCTAGGCGGCGTAAAGGTAAATTGCTTTCTCCCTATATCTCTGCTTCTAAATCTCAGATTTTAATAATTCTTTCTGTACCGGATACAGATCCTGATGGGAAATCCTTTGCACAAAATTTCAATTTTTTGTAAAAACTGGCTTGGCCACCAGGGGGCGTAAATCTTAATTTCCGTTTCTAATGCATTTGCAGCAAAATATGAGCTTCTAAAATCTAGATTGCAAAAAAAATCTTTTGTTGACTGATACTACTCATGGGTACAAACCTTTCAGGAAAATTTTCTTCTTGAAATAATGCATGTTTTCTATGCCAGGGGGCGTAGATGTATATCTGATTCTTGACAATATCTCTACTTCCAAGCGTCCGATTTGAAAAATTCCTTCGCCGCCCCGGTGGCGCAGTGGTCTAAGGCGTTGGCCTCTGATCATTCGTCCGAAAGGGGTCCGGGTTCGAATCCCGGTGAGGCATGGATGTTGTGTTTGTCTTACGGCACTGGCTCTCTCCTTCCCTGGAACCAGTGACCCTAAATTAGAGACGGGCGACTGCTTATAGCCCATTGAGTTGCTCACGGTGGTCGTTAAACCTCAAAAAAAAAAAAAAAAAAAAAAATTCCTTCCTTGTTGGATAGTGTTTCCGATGCGAAAAGGTTTTCCCTATAAATTCAAAATTTTCAAGTAAATTATAGGCTTTCCGCTAGGGGGCACAAAGGTAAATTGCGTTTTCTGCTTCTAAAATTTGAGAAATTCTTCCTGTATCGTATTCAAGACCTGATGGAAAATATTTTTTCACATAATTTCTGTTTGGTAAAGAATGGTTTGGCCACCAGGGGGCATAAGTGTTAATTTTTGCTTCTGATGTATTTGTAGCAAAATCTGGGCTCCTGAAAAACTCAACTAAATTTTTTTTTTTTTTTTCTTTGACCGATACCTCTCATATGGAAAAATCTTTTGAGAACACTTTCTTGCTAAAATAATGCATGGATTTCCCACCAGGGGACTTAAAAAGTCACATCTTATTTTTGTCGATATCTGTTTCTAAGGGTCCGATTTGAAAAATTATTTTTGTGTTGGAGAGCGTTTTCGGTACGAAATGTTTCTCATATAACTTCATGTTTTTCTTAACGAACAAGTCTGCAACTAGAGGGCGTAAGTGCAAGATTCCGTTTAAAGCAATATCTGAGGGATTAAAAACCCGATTAAAAAACTTCTTTCTTCCGCCAAAAGCCTCCCACAAAATGTCTACCATTGCTTTGAAAAATGCTCCTAGTGGACAGTGAAACTTAAAAAACCTCCAAAAGCCTCCCATAAAATGTCTACCATTGCCTTGAAAAAGCCTCCCAGTCGACATTGAAACTTGAAAAGCCTCCGAAAGCCTGCCATAAATGTCTACCTTTGCCTTGAAAAAGCCTCCCAGTGGAGAGTGAAACTTGGCGAATCTTTATGCGTATCACACCTGTGATTAAACAGATTTATTTCGCTATAAGTGTTTCTAGAGTGTGCACGGTCTAGCGTACTTTAAAATAAGATTAGCAAGAGAAATTTTTCCAATCAATTAATTGGTAAGCAAGAGTGTGGAACAAAACACAGAAAAAATATAAGACCACCTCCTCGAAAACCATGCATTATTTGAAGATAAATGAGTAAAATCATGCAATGCATTGATTATGATACGCTTACCAAAATACCAGAAATCATTACTCAAGTTATGAGGATAATGGTTGTGGAATAAATCTTGCTTCTCTGTCCTGACCTTTGACCCCATTTCGATTATATTCAACAGAACCTGTTTAGTGTACCTCTGGAACAACATTATAAAGTTTTGTCGCAATCGAAGCATTTTTACTTAAGTTATGAAGCATAAAGGCAAAGGAAATGATCCCGCTCCTATGTCCTGACATATGACCCCATTTCGCCCATTTTAATAGAATTCATTTCAAGGTGGTCTCTTATCACATAGTAAAATTTCATCGAAATCGAACCATTTTTATGCAAGTTATGACGCATAAGGGCAATGGAATGGATCCCGCTCCTATGTCGTGACCTTTGACCCTATTTAGCCAATTTTCAATAGGGTTCGTTCCCAGGTGTTTCACTACCACATACTAAAATTTCATCGAAATCGAACCATTTTTACGCGAGTTATCGTGCGGACGGACAGACAAACAAAGCTCGAGCATATAAGCTTCTTCAACCTACGGTTGGAAAGCGTAAAAAATGGCGTCAGGGTCAATTGTATCCTACCGAGAAGACATTTTATCAATCAAATCTTCAGAATCAGAGATACAAAACGGAATATACACTGAACCCCTTAGCGGAATAAATGTTCATTATAAAAATTATAGAAAACAATGGTGACATTATAAAAATTATAGAAAACAATGGTGACAGATATATATATTTTCAAATGCATATACACATATGCAATGAAAAGTAATATTTTCAAATGCATATACACCACTCAGCAGGAAAACTGAGTTATTAATGTTGTTGGTAATATGTTCGCTACCTTTGCCATAGCGAATATAGAGTACGGAAATAATTTTTTAATCGGATTTTTAGTAGTGGAAATATAGTAGAAAAGACTAAAACTACCTAGTGCCAGTGTTGTGCACTTTGAAGAATTCAAATATACGAGCGGACGTTCCCGTTTGTTTTCGGAGTTCTTTAAATGAACACCGTTGGTGACCGTCTCAAGGTAATCGGTTGTTCACGATTTCAGTTTTTAGCACGTCTTTTGTAAAAAGAGATAGTGCTTGTGTTATCGGTTTGTCCGTCCGTCCGTCCTTCTGTGCACACCATATCTCTGCAACTATTAGTCGGATTTGAAATTTTTTTTTTTTTGAAATGGGAATCCTGAAATAGGCGAATAACGATCCTTTATTTCGTTATTTTTACGATGTGCAATTTTGCCAAAATCTGATTCTAAAGATTCAATTGTAAATGCAGATTATATCTATTTTATTACATATATTTGCTTCTAAACATCCGATTGAAAAAATTATTTTACCATTTGATTCCATTTATGTCGAAGAGTATTTTAGGTATAGTAACTTTTTGGAGTTACTCATAGATTTTTCTTTAGGGGGTGTAAAAGTAAATTGCGTTTCCGCCGATATCTCTACTTCTAAAATTCAGATTTGAAATTTTTTTCTTCAGCGGATGCAGCTCCTGATTAGAAATCTTTTGCATATAATTTGTAGTTTTTGTTAAGGAATGGTTTGGCCACCAGGGTGCGTAAGTTTAAATTTCTGCTTCTGATGCAATTGCAACAAAATATGAGCTTCATAAATATAGACTGAAAAAATTCGTTCGTGTACTGATGCCACTCTAGTTGATAAACCTTTTCGGAATATTTTCTTCTTAAAACCTTGCATGGTTTCTCCGCCAGGGGACGTAGATGTACATCTTTTTTTCAATATCTCTACTTCTGAGAGTCAGATTTGAAAAATTCCTTCTTTGTTTGTTAGCGTTTCTGGTGCAACATGTTTTTCATATAATTTGAAAATTTTCAGTGAATTCATAGACTTTCCGCTAAGGAGCTTAAGAGTGAATTGCGTTTCCCCCGATATATCTGCTTCTAAAACTCCGATTGGAAATATTGTTTCTGCACCGGATACTGCTCCTAATCTGCTTCTGACATTTGGTAAAAAATGGTTTGGCCTCCAGGTGACATAAGCCTTTATTTTCGCTTCTGGTGAATTTGCAGTAAAGTCTGAGCTTCAAAAATATGGATTGAAAAAAATTCGTTTGTGGACCGATACTACTCACATCGATAAACCTTCTCGGAATATTTTCTTCTTAAAAGAATGCATGGTTTTTCCGCCAGTGGGCGTAGATACATATCTTATATTTGTCGATATCACTGATTCTAAGATTCCGATTGCAAAAATTTTCTTTGTTGGAGAGCGTTTCCGCTGCGAAATGTTCTTTATATAATTTCAAATTTTTCTTAACGCTCAAGCCTGCAGCCAGAGGGCGTAAGATTACCATTGCGTTTACAGCAATATCTGCGGGATTAAAAATCAGATTGAAAAACTTCTTTCTTTGGTCAGATACAACTGTTTTTGATACCGGTTCCATTCACTTTGAATAGCTTCGATAAAATTAATTCGCGTCAGTACGGATTCAAACGACGAGCTCGTTACACCCGAAAATTCGGTGTCATCTTTCTTGTTATTACTTTATTTCAGTGTGAGTGAATAGCTAATGATCTTATCACTTTATATCGTAACAGTCTAGCATTTCTCGGATCTTGTATTCCACCACATGCGTTTCTTGCATTTTCGGATCTTAATGAGGGAATTCTCACAATGGGTCAAAGTGGCATAAAAAGCCGTAGGTCGGTAACAGAAAATGAACACTCGAATAGTAATTTGCTAACAAATGGGTATGAAAGTGGGTTAAAATGACAGTGACGCTGAACGCGGGGTTGCAGGGTGGATAGCATCCCGCACATTTTCTCTTGGAAGGGAGAAGACACAAAAATGGGGAGATTTCCTCTTGAACTTGAACGCGAGAGCAAAAGAGTGAAGAATTTTCCATAGTGGCACTGCAAAATTTTTTTTAATGACGAGATGGGAGTTTAAAAGAGAAATAAAGTCGGAAAAGGAAAACTTGGCAGCAGAGGTAACCGAGGAAAAGGACTGATAGATAAGCAGATTACGATCAATGTGTGATGATATAAAGAAAAATCAGGATAAATCTCAAAAGTGACTTTCCCCATGTTATACAGCACTGAATACAGAACCACACTGAAATGTGAGTCTTCACTTAAGTTAAAGATTTCTCTGTTTCATTATCTGGGGAAAATATAGTTAAAAACTCGAAACTAAGTTTTCTTACAAGTGAAGGCATAGCGAACCCACGTGACAAACTAATAAAATAAATTCAGTAATGGCCCTGTAACATCTGTGCTATTTTCCTAACCTTAAAAGGAAGCTATGTAAGCAGTGCAATAAGAGTGTCCCAAAAAAGTCATTACATAAAAAAATGTTTCAAAACCAACTAAGAAATTCGAAACCCAAGATCCTCCAACACCGCGAACATAGTGAAATTGCTGCAAATTCGCGATATTGTTAAAATGCTTGTATATGTGTAAAAGCCAGGCGGGTGTTCATCATAGGCGTACTCACTAGAGACGGGGTAGGGGGGGTATTTTTTCGTTAAATGAATCTTACATCAGAAAAAAGTGCTTTAATTTAGTAAAAATGCTCTCATTAACATTTATTTGGCTTGGTGGATTTCAAAATCATCTCTTCCCCTCCCCCTCCCCGAAAAAAACTATGTACTGTAGTAAACTGAAGAGCGATTGAATTAGAGATACCTGTCTAGTAACTTGTAGCACCACTTTTTGCCCTGATGACGGCGGCGATTCGTCTCGGCATGGACTCGACAAGACACCGGAAGCGTTGGGAAGCCATACGGATCCACGACCCCTGAACAAGCTCCCACAGTTCACAAAGATTTGAAGGAGGGGTTCAGAGCCTCGAACGTCTCTCTCTATGGCATCCCAGATGTGCTCGATGGGATTGAGGTCAGGTGACCTAGCTGGCCGAGGAAGCGAGGTCACGTCGTTGGAGTGTTCATTCAACCATTCGGATACAATTCGGGAGCTGCGTTGTCTTGTTACAGGATGAGGTCCCCCAGTGGGATGTTGAAGACACACAAACGGGAGCAAATGGTCGTCCAGGATATCCCGGGAACGTTGACCTGTGACGGACGATGTCACACGTACCAGGTGTCCCATTTCACTCCACGTAAACAGTCCCCAGACGAAAATGCTACCCCCACTAGCTTGAAGAGTACCATACTGGCAAGAAGAATCCATCGCTGCATGTGGTTTGCGCCGTACTCGTATCCTGCCATCCGCATGTACCAACGTGAATCTCGACTCATCAGTCCAGGCAACATTTTTCCACATGTCTGGGGTCCAGTGGCGATGTTCCCACGCCTATGCTAATCTTTGCACCCTGTGATGTGTGGTCAGCAGCGGAACCCTCGTGGGACGATGGCTTCTGTACCCCACAGCAAGGAGATAGTTCTGGATGGTGTGGCTACTTATACGTTTTTGTGCACCAGCGTTAAATTGCCGAGTGATTTCTTGCACTGTGGCCCGTCTATCCGCTGTTGCAATGCGAACTAGCCGACGATGACCCCACTCATCCACACGCTGTTGTCCACGGCAGTTGGCCCTTGCAGGGATGGTTTTACCGGATTCGATGCACTCGTGGCACAGTGGCTCGTGAAAATCCTAGTGTTTGCACGACTTCCGAGATGGAGTGACCCACTCGTCGGGCGCCGACAATTTGTCCACGATCCAATTCGCTTAGATCTTTCGTCTTACCCATACTGTGCCGGACTCTTACTGATTCCCGTCGCATCACTCCTTATATTGTCGGATCGCTGAATAAGTCATGTCGTTTCCGTTTACAAGGCCGCCCACAGCGCCACATTTGCATAACGCCAGCTTTCTCTAATTCAATTGCTCTTCAGTGTATATACGCTCCTGCTGGTGTTGATCACCGATTAGATGTCTTCAGGTATTACATTTCATTAATGTCTAATATAACATTTTGTGTACTGTTTTATCCCAAAAATGTTCGATCAGAATAACGAAATTGTGCTGTTTGTTGTCTGAACCACTCTGGACAACAGCTCATTCTAGATACTTAGATGGGATCCAGGGTGAATGGCACCCGCCAAACTCGTACCTACGCAGTTTCATCCGCTTCTTGTCAATTTGTATGTCTGAATTTCAGGCTTTAGCATAATCTTCATCCCCTTCTAAGTATGACAACACATTTTTTTCTTAAAAATCGTAAATTATTTCATAAATTGAAGTGATCACGGCATTTGCGTATAACTGAATTTTATAAAACTCGTACCCGGGAGATTAGTACCCAGAAAACTGGTAGCCGGAAAACTCAAAACTCATACCCTGAAAGTTCGTACACGGGAAACTGGTACTCGGAAAACTCATACCTGGCAGACTGATATCCTTCTGTTGCTGCGACATTGCGGAAGTATATACAAATTGTATTAACGGCTGATCATTCTTCTTCCGTGATTGTCGTCGTGGATAGCTGTTCCTTTGGCGAAAAACTCCTATACTTTCTTCCACCGTTAGGAAAATACACTGCGGAAAACTCCTATACCTTGTCATATAAGGGAATGCACACAAATTGCGTTTTGCCCCATAGCAGAAAGTTCTTGATCTGTCTGCGACAGATATTATAGTGCTATAAAATAATCTGCAGGTGGTCACTGGTCAAGGCAACTATTAGATGCGAAAAACAATAAATATAATATTTACATAGGCAAAAATAAATAAAAAGAAATCACCTAACATTTCTTTTAACTAAAGAAAAAAAAAGCCTAACCTTTTCACTGGAGCAATCACAATGACAATTAGGATCAAGAACACTTTGCCCTCTTTACCTAGAATTTTGTACCCATTTTTAAACTGAAAAACATATTTATCGGATAAAATTGCATTTAATAACAATACAGAAGAGGGGGAACATCGCTAGAAAAAAATTACAATTATGAGAGAAATCTTCGCTCCTTCCGTTTTTGCAAAATTTCCCCTCATTTTCGATCTCAAATACAAACATTTATGTAATTAATGTTCATTTTTGTAATTAAACGATGTTTAAACAGTAATATGGTGCAGGAAAAATACTGCAATAAAAAAAAACGATTATAGAAGAAATTTTGTTGCTTTTAAGCTTCCGTTGTCGAATATGTTTGCTTCCGTTTTGGGATTCATGGAGAAAATTAAGCTGAAACACAAACATTCATGTAATAAAATGATGTTTAACAACTATACTAGACAGAGAGAATATTATAGGGAAAAAAACCTACAATTACGGGAGGAATCTTCACTTCATCTAACTTCCGTTTTCGGAAAGTTTTGAGAGACTGAATTCTACCCGAAGACGGAAAACCGGCATCCATGATCAGGAATCCGTAAGAGAAGATTTAACAGAGTGCTGGTTTGTCTGCAGGACCAAACTTAAATCTGCGACATACGTCGCCCGTCATCACGATACAGCTAGGGGAGCATTTTGTACGAGATACTGTTAAAGTGTAGGAGTTCAAGTATAGATTCAACCAATCGATCTTCAGGTGTTTTCAAGGAATCTAGGCGGCAGGCCTTTTTATATGATTTGAAGTTGCAACCTAAATATTGGGTATGTGTAAACTTGTTTTAAAGGCAAATAAAATTGGACTCAATAGATCAGTCTTCAGATGTTTATAAAACCACCTAGGCCGCGGGCCTTTTTGGAAGATTTTAAGTTGCAATCTACGCGATTGGTATGTGTAAACATGTGATAAAAGCTGATAGAAGGTTTTAACAAGTCAGTCTTCAAATGTTTACGTGGTCGTAGGGCCTTTTAGCATTTTTTAAATCTACAGTACTCATATTCATAGAGTTTGTATAACAAGTCAAGGTTATCGTATTGCATTTTTATTCAGGCGCGAAAGGTAAATTAATAGGCCGTTTTAACAGTTTTTAGTATGCCGTGCTCGAATTCAGAAAACTGACGTAAAAAATTCTAATTGATATAGCGGTTTTACTCAGGCACTAAATATTAACTACAAGACTCGAGGTCTGCCTTTTTATATATCTTTTTAATCCGCGTTGCTCACATTCATAAGGTTCGCATAAAAAGTCACATTAAAAATGTTGCTCTTTTGCAAACATCAAGTAAAAGATCCTAGGCCTGTATTTTTTTTAGAAATGTTTATCCGCCGTGCTCCTGTGTATGAAATTTACATAACAGGTCAATAGTGTTGCGCTTTTTATCAGGCATCAAACATTAACGATCCTAGGCCTGTATTTTTTGGCTCTAGGTCTTAGCCTTTTTAGAAAATTTTAGTGAGCGCAACATTGACTTGTTATACAAATCTTATGAATATGCGAGCACGCCAGATTCAAATTTGTTAAAGCGGCCATGGCTTAGGCCTTTATAAATAATGTTTCGTGTCTGAGTAAAAGCATGACATTTTACTGCTTCAGAAGCGGCTGTTCTTAGTCGGAGTGAGGTCACGGGAAATATTTGAGTCTGGTTCATTTGCCCGACGTTTACTTCAACGAAGGGTCACTTGACCGAAAATCACATCGCCGAAAAGATCGTTTCACCGAAAGATCACTTGATCGAAACCATTCATTTCACCGAAGGGTCACTTGATCGAAAGGTACATTTCACCAAAGGTCATTTTGATCAAAAAGTTCATTTCACCGAAAGGTTTTATTCCGTAAAAGTTCATTTCATCGAAAGGTCGTTTCACAGAAGGGTCAGTTTATCGAAAACTTTGGATTTCATTTCAGGATCTATTGAAGCGTGATACCAGTTCAGAAGACAGACCACCGAAACTTTAGGGGATCATACAAAAATTGCACTATTGGTTTCTCTGTGTCACAAGGAATGCACAGATTTAGTTTTAAGCAAAAATAATTAATTTCAGGTCCCAATCCTCGGCTTAGGCCTTTTTAGCAAAATTTAATGGTGCGTGCTTATGTTCATAAGGTTTACATAGAATGACAAGTTAATAATGTTGCACATTTATCAGGCAAAAAGAATCAATTTTAGGTTTCTTGGACACGGATGAGGCCTTATTAGCAAATTTTAATCGTGCGTGCTCATGCTCATACAGATGATATAAAAAGTAAAGTTAATAATATTGCATATTCATTTAGGCAAAACGAATCAATGTTAGGTTCCTGGGTCGCGGCTTAGGCCTTTTAATGTTATATTTCAAAAGACCTACCTACGGAGAGTTGTTTTATAGAAATTAAAAGCGCATTTTTTTAATATAATCCCATAACGTTTAGGTGGTCAGTTTTTCAAAAACCCTCACACCACACTTCAACAAATCTCTAACAACAAAATTCTAAGTTTTCGATAAATTGTCTATTCAGTGAAATGATCTTTTGATGTAATGAACTTTTAGATGAAGTAATCCTTCGGTGAAATGAACTTCTCGATCAAATGACCTTCGATGAAATGAACTTTTAGGTGAAGAGATCTTTCGAGGAAATGAACTTTTCGGTTAAGTGTACCTTCGGTGAAATGCACCTTTCGATCAAGTGATTTTCGGCGAACTGATTTTCGATCAAGTGACTTTTGGCGAACTGATTTTTGATCAAGTGACTTTTGGCGAACTGATTTTCGATCAAGTGACTTTTGGCGAACTGATTTTCGATCAAGTGACTTTTGGCGAACTGATTTTCGATCAAGTGACTTTTGGCGAACTGATTTTCGATCAAGTGACTTTTGGCGAACTGATTTTCGATCAAGTGACTTTTGGCGAACTGATTTTCGATCAAGTGAACGACAGCCGAAATATTTGGCAGTGACAATGAATGCCTCTTCAATTTTGCCTGCCAGAAAGGAGAAAAAATAAATCCCACCCTATCCCCTTTTCCGAATTAAAACAGGTCTTACTGCAATTCTGTTGTTTCACCGATCAATCTAGCTTTGAAAGATGTACAGATTTTTGGCAATTTGTTTCCCAAATGCAAGTGTTTTTTAGGTGAAAATTATATTTATTGGGAAACCTCAAATTTACACAAAACAGCAGTTTTGTTATGCAAGAAGGCCCAGGAAGTACAATTTGTATACAGTCCCCTAAAGTGCATGTGGTTACTTTTCCGTGTAGTGAGTTATCCAGTGATCATTTGTCCTAAACTCATTTTGATGCTTTCTCAGGAGGGAGGTGAGTCGTCATCTATGCAATTTGTATATGCTCCGTAACGTCGCAGCAACAGAAGGTTACCGATCTCCCGGGTACAAGTTTGCTGGGTATGAATTTGCTGTTTCCCAGTTAGAAACTAACGCAACTACTGATTATATCTCTTTGTGTACTCACTTGTACACTTTCTTCAGACAAAAAGAACCCAAACAAAGCAGACGTACTGAAACTGAATGAAATATCCGACTAATTTTGGTAAGATAGTGATTTTTACCCATTTGACTTCTTGCACTTTTCAGTTTTCTCGTGTTTTGACTCCACATCTGACTTCTGTCATCAAAATATATATATATTTTTTTTATTGGAGGTTTAATGACCACCGTGAGCAACTCAATGGGCTATAGCAGTCGCCCATCACTAATTTAGGACCACTGGTTCCAGGGAAGGGAGAGAGCCAGAGCCGTAAGACAAACACAACATCCATGCCTCACTGGGATTCGAACTCGGACCCCTTTGGGACGAATGATCGGAAGCCATTGCTTAGACCACTGTGCTGCCAATAAATTCCTAAACATATTAAGTACCAACATTTATGTGCACATCAATTAAATTTATTTCGTTTTTCAGAGTTTTGTTCCTTTGCTGCAGAAGATAAACTATTCAGATGGATAAGTAAAACCGTGAACTTTCCTCAGATTTATTCCTGATCTTTTTGGAACGTCTATGACCTTAAAAATTCATAAAACTTTTGATTTTACTTGCATGTCAGCTTAATGCACGGAAATAAAATGCAAGCATAAAAACAAATCTTTAAAAGCAACATGTTTACAAGCACTTCCTTCCTAAAAGGTCTTTGCAAAGCTCGAGCTCATTTGTTTTTTATTCTTTAAATAATGTTTCTAGTTTGCAAGGTATAAATTAATTACACCAATTACGCTTAGAAAATATGCACATGCCCTTAAGTTCCATGCAGACACGGAAGGTTTTATTTTCATACTTCGTGTTTCCGATAAATCTATTTAACTGTTCAAACACCGAACCCTTGAAATGAATCAAGACAGAAATATCTCAGCGAGTGGAAGGCTCTTTAGAAAAATAACACACATTTTTATTTTTACTTGCCATGATGTCCTGAAGGCATAGTAAGTACATATCCTGCAAGTGTTGCTTACGAAACAAATACCAGATTTAGCAGACCCTACACGTTTCTCCAACCCCATCAAGTAATATTTTCTTTCTTTACCTTCTTTCAGTTGTGACGTGATTATGTTGAAAAGTGGAGATAGATTGAAAACAGCGTATCGCCAGAGACGCAGCAAAGAAGGAAATAATATGACAGTAAACATGGTTTTACCGCTCGCTTTCGTTTTTCTTCATTTAATTCGAGATATTTTTTGAAGGCAGCAGCCTCAGGAAATAAAGCGCACGCGTCTCGTGTTTTGTCTGAAGTTTCTGACTTCGTGCATGCAAAATATAATGAAGACGCTTTTCTGCATTGTTAAGTCTCAACGAGATATTCTTAAACTCTTTCGTAGCCTGAAGGAATTTAACAAAGAAACCGAATTTTCGAATGATTTGGAAGGAATTGAATACAAAAATGTAGTTTATCATGTGTTTCGCACTTTATGCTTTCAAATATTTAGACCAAGGTAAAGGAACATTAACACGTAGAGATAAATTTCAATGGGACTGACTAAGACAACAGGAATTAACGTTTGTTTGTTAACCAATGATTCAGTTATAACGGGAAACAAATACACTGATAAACAGTGGATTAAAATTTCCGTTCATTAGGCCCAAAATAACTCACGAACTGCAAAACTTTCTCTCTCTCAGGGAGGCTTTTTTTTAACATATGCGTTAGAGCAGGATAAAAGATAGAACTAAAGTGCGTCTCAAAAGTTTACAGACAACCGGAATTTTGGAATATTAGCTAAATTAAAAGTGCAGACGACAATAAGAATTTTTAAGAATGAAATTAAGTAAGAATAAGTACGTAATATGAAAAAAAAACAATACTCATAGAATTTATGTGAAAAAAACCCCGTGAAAACGAGGCTGTTTCAAAAATATATATATACTATATTGACAAAAGTCACCGGACACCACTTCAAAAGCAAATGAACAAATTCGCTGCGTTGTTAAGATGCGCGGTACAGGTGCAAACGGTATAAAAACAAGCCTGCAGCTGACCGCAATCATATCGCACTGTGAGGTTGAATGAAAATTTGTTGGGGGTTATATTATTGGGTTGTATATAGGAGAAACCGAGAGACGTTTAAACATACCCATGTCAACTGCTTTGGATGTACTGAATAAATGGAAGACAAATGGCTTGCCTGAAGCTGCAAAACGTAGCGGCAGACCAAAGAAAATCACTGATGGAAGACGTCGAAGCCTCAGGAGAGTCGTTACAGCTAACCGACGGAGTACTGCACAAGGCCTCAGTGTACAAGTGAGTAAAAATGCTGGAACCTCGGTATGTAAACGTACCATTTGCAGAGAACTTCATTCCATGGGTTACCTTGGTCGTGCGGCTTCTCATAAGCCTTTCACCTCTACTCGGAATGCTACTTGTCGTTTAGCATGGTGTAAAATACATTTATCGTGGACCGTAGATCAATGGAATGGACAGATGAATCCAGATACACGATCCATCAATCTGATGGTCGTGTTTGGGTATGGTGGCATCCGGAAGAACGCTATTTACCACAGTGTACTGTTCCTGCGGTCAAGTTTGGAGCTGGCAGTGTACTCGCGTGGGGGTGTTTTTCGTGATATGGTGCCGGCTCATTGGTTATCGTGAACAAACCTGTTAACCAGCACGTATACCACCATATTCTGCACAATTATGCCCTACTAACTCTGTAGTAATACTATGGAACCGAGCTTTGTTGCTACCAGCAGGAAAATGCACTGAGCCATAAAGCAAGGACTGTTACGGCGTGGTTTGACGATAACTCCGCATCGTGGGTGGACTGGACAGCACAGAATCCTGATCTTAATCCCGTAGAACACCTATGGGATGAATTAGAGCACCACATAAGAAGTTTGGAACCAAGGCCTACTACTAAGCATCAGTTAGCGGCAGCATTATGTACTGAATGGAAGCGCATACCTATCGCTGTGTTCCAAAACTTTGTCGAAAGCATGTCTCGAAGTGTGAGTGCATACATTAAGGCCAAAGGTGGACCGACACCGTACTAAAGTATGTCAATAAATGCTATGTTGTGTTTCTCTTCTAGGTGTCCGGTGACCTTTGTCAATATACAGTGTGTTCGTAAACTATTTTGACAAAAGAAGAGGGGTGATAGTACCCATCAAGACGAACAATATTCACAATGGAACTTAGGGTCGCATTCCACTCTGAGTGTCAGAAAAGAGTAAAGTTAGATGTTCAAGTTGAATTTCAACAGTGCAGAGAAAGAGAATTAACAGCATCATAAGTTGCACAATCCCATTTATGGAGATCAGAGACAGACTCAAAGTAGATGCTCAAAGTGGCGGCCACGGGTGCCGTTGCACAATTCACACCGGCAAATGAAAAACTTGCGCACCCTCTCGAAGCACAATTCACACCGACGAATAAAAAACTGGCGCACCCTCTCAAAGACTCCTGGTGTCGTGTTTATCCTGTCCGCTGCAACAACGATTCTCGCGTCGAGATCTTCCACGGAGCCCACAGGCGTCTCGTACACCAATGATTTCATGTTCTCCCAGAAGAAGTCCAGTTGGTTTAAGTCCGGTGAGCGTAGAGGCCATGACACAGGTCCATCACGTCCAATCCATCGTGCGGGATATGTGGCATTCAGGAAGTGTCTACTGCACCTTGATAAGCCAATCAGCTGCAAATGTCGATGCTGCGTCTTTTCTCTGGCAATTTGCATACGGTAAATGCTTGACGGTGATGTTCTGGCGATGTGCTGCTTCTCCGGCACGAAAGAAATGACGTTTGAGGTGACGACTTGTGCTTGGGCGCATTTCGAAGTTACTTTTTTCTGATACTCAGAGTGGAATGCGACCCAAAGGTTCCGTTGTAAATATTGTTCGTCTTGATGCGTACTATCACCCTTCGTTTTTTGTCAAAATAGTTTACCAACACCCTGTAGTGTAGAAGTCATTTCTAAGTGATTCACACATATTAATATTGTCAGTCAGTTATCAGTTCACACAATATGCAAGGAAAATAAAGTCGTCAATATCGATGATAATCATAAGTGTTCCTTTTCAAACCAGCTTAAAGTGGAGAAAATAAATTTAAAAAATGTTGTTGAATTAAACTAATTGTTTGATCAAATGCTTCGTCAGACTGAACTCCAAACACAAAATGAAATGCTGGAGTAGGTCCGATCTGACCGTGGACAACTGACATATGTTTATAAAAATTATCTCATTACTTAAACATCATGTACCGTCAATATTAAAATGCATGAACACACATTCAAAGCCGTGATCAGGATTCGAACCTGGGTTACAAAACTAATTCCCAATTTGTTATAAAAATTATCTCATTACTTAAACATCTCATTACTTAAACATCATGTACCGTCAATATTAAAATGCATGAACACACATTCAAAGCCGTGATCAGGATTCGAACCTGGGTTACAAAACTAATTCCCAATTTCACACGCAAATTTCTTTTCTAAATCCATTATGATTTTGTTTGCCATCATTCAATTCCGTTCGTACTGGAACCATTTCTGTATGCTTCTGGGCTGGATAATATCCAGGATCATATTTTCCTGTTTAAATTCAAATTTTTTGATCCATTGTTACCAGTTGTTTTGAAGATCCGATCACGCGTGCTTTGACCCAGACTTTGTAAAAGTTCTGGGTTCAAGAAGAACCAGCAAAGTAGTATTTACTGCTTAAACTGATTTACGTAAGACAAACAGAACATCCATGCCTCGCCGAAATTCGAACCCGGACCCATCTTGGACGAAGGGTCAGAAGCCAGCTCTTAGACCTCTCCGCCACAGGGCAGGCATTTGACGTCTAATAATCGGATAATTTAAGTGAACTGTTTATCAGTGCTTATGTGACTATGAGTACTGAAAGTTATTTTTTACCTGATATTAGATGACTCAAACCTATCAACTAAGAAAGAACTCGAGAAAAATAAAATAAACACAAAGAAAATTTTGAACAGCTTACCTGTCAACGAGGGTGGCCATCCATGTTTTTCCTGCAGAACAGCTGTGTTGGTTCTTTGAATGGAACATTTCTTAATAGACGTTCGCACACACAGATTGTTAAGCATTCCATAAGTTAGAATTAGTCGATAGTGAAGGATCACAGTGTGCGTGTAAGCTCGCTACATATCGTCCGTAAAATATTCCAGGAGATTAACACTGGCCAATTCAGATGCCCAGAAAATTAGGGTATTGTTCTTCCACACACTGGACAAGTTCGCCGAATGCATTATACGTAGGAACAGGAGTAAATAGTCCACATTCTTGTCTCTGTATCCCCTACAAATCATGAGACGCACAAGAAGGCAGAGGCAGTTTCAAAAAAGCCTTCACATCAAAATGGCAAGCCCATTTGCTTGGAGGATCTGTACCAGGCAAGCAGGTCGCAAAATCACGTCCTGCTTTTAACAAATGTGGAAGCGTAGCGTCGGCGTAATACAGTAACAGGCGTCTTGGAATCATCAAAACAACAAATCTTTGCTGGTCACTAACATGTCAGTATGCTGTTGGCACCAAGCCAACCGCAGTTGTGCGTGTGTTCGAGAATAAGAACAGACTGCATTTTTCAGTGTGCGACGCAATGTCTAGGTTGAATTTAGTATGGTAGGCTCGGTATCGTAGTATAAGGAAATCATGGCGTTCATAGTTGTTCTTCTCGCTTATCCCCCCCCCCTTCATGCCCACGGATGCATTTAATGGAAGGGGCCAATGAATCTCAACTCTCGGCAAACCAGAAGTTATTTCAAATATAATTCCATGCCGCTTGAGTTTAGCTGTATTCACCTTGAGCATTTTATTTCGTAAATATTTCTATTTAGGTCTTTTATGCCTGCTCACCTTCTCTCTCTCAATCTTTTTTTTCTGCGAGGACGCCGAGGTGCCACGACGCGAGCGGCAGACGAGTGTACTACTACGTGTTTTGCTCGTTGTGTTCTGATGATTGTTTAGTTGCTTTTTGGCCACTTTCGAAAAGTTTTCAGCTTTCGCAGCTTCGATTTCCTTTCCGTAAGTTTATTTTTTTTAAGTTCCTTTAATTACTCATTTTCCTTCCCTAAGTTTACTCTGTTTGGACTTGAAGGCATGATTCTGACGAAGCGGGGGTGGAGAAAATGTCGTCTTTGATTTCAATATATACGTTTATATGTACGCACATGCTCACATATCAGTTCATTGCCCTCTTTTTTTATAGATACCGAAATATGGACTGACAAAATTATAATGGACTGTGCACTTATTTAATACTTCGTCGGATGACTTATTTAATATTAATAATTCCAGAATGACTTTCAGGAAATTCAGTAAGCAACTTTCAGAACAAAATTTCGTGTTAGTATTTTGTTGTCCGTCCACCAGTTTCTTCGTAAATCTTCCTGTTTCTGATAAATAACTCTGCTCGCGTGAACAGTTTGAGATATATTTTTTTCTGGATGACTTAAGAACCGGGCGTAACTCTCACACCATGTTTACAGTCCATTCGTCCTTCTGTTCTATGTTGTCGAAGAATGTCTCGGGAGCAGTTTGTGAGAAATACTTAAGAATCCAGTCTTGCGTCAGGGACCTAACGTAACTCTCACCTCATGTAAGTAGATTGCATTTTTGTCCGAATATTTACCCGTGCGCTTCGCTTAATATTTTGGGAAATATTCCACGTGGAGGTTGTCATTTTTCCATAGAAGTATAATAAACGAATGAACGTTTTTTATCGTACAAATACATGAATCAAGTCTTTTTTTTTTTTTTTTTGTTTCCTCCAGCACTTTATCACACACACACAACTTCAACCTTAGGGTCAATTACTGTTATTTTAGGAAAGTTCGAACCCATAGCTGTGCGCCACTGCTCGAAGGTCACCAGATGATGGCTAAGCTTTCGAAATGCTCTTATGAACGCCAATGAGACTACAACTGAATCTTCTAGCAAGCTGTGACCTTGAGTACATCGACGAAAACCCTTTTCTGTTGCAATGGCACCCAATTTTGTTTTTATTGGAGGTTTAACAACCACCGTGTGTGTGTGTGTGTGTGTGCCGCCCCGGTGGCGCAGTGGTCTAAGGCGTTGGCCTCTGATCATTCGTCCGTAAGGGGTCCGGGTTCGAATCCCGGTCCGGCATGGATGTTGTGTTTGTCTTACGGCACTGGCTCTCTCCCTTCCCTGGAACCAGTGACCCTAAATTAGGGACGGGCGACTGCTTATAGCCCATTGAGTTGCTCACAGTGGTCGTTAAACCTCCAATAAAAAAAAAACAAAAAAAAAAACCACCGTGTGCAACTCAATGGGCTATAAGCTCAGTCTTCCGTCCCTAATTTAGAGCCACTGGTTCCAGGGAGGGGAGAGAGCCAGTGCCGTAAGACAAACACAATATCAATGCCTGACTGGGATTCCAACCCGGACCCCTTTCAGACGAATACGCACATAATTACTGATTTCGTATAACCTGTTCTTACGTTTGTGTTTCAGTTTCACAAAGGCACTTTCAGAACAGTTAATGTATGCTTTAGCAAAGATCTGTTAAATAAAAAAGTGTTATTTCAAAATATTGCTGTTTTCACACATAATCCATCGATACCCACAAAAATAGTAATTGGTTTGTTTTTTTTCAGAATTTGCGAAATGCAAAATAGTTCCTAAATATCCTCCGAAAATAGTTTTTCCGGTTCCATTCGACTCCAGTGCCATAAGACAAACGCTGCATTCATCTCCGACAAATGATCAGAAGCTAGCTGCTCGTACTATTCGCCTACAGGGGCGGCTTAACTAGGGTATCATTCGCTGTGATCGATTTTAATGCAACCCAAAAATTTCAGGACATTTTTCTGACATAGTTTTGTTTTAAAACCCATCTGTCATAGTTAAAAATATCAATTAACGAACGCGGTAGCACATTTAATAACCCCAGCCAAGAGAGCCCAAGGGACCTAGACCCCCGACGACAGCATTTTTTTTTTTTTTTTGTTAAAATGCAATTTACATTAAAACAAAGAAAATCTTTAATAAAAAAAAATATGAACTGGATTAGAAATTAATGATTTAGTTTTTTCTTCTATTTTGTCCTGATGGATTTCAAAACTTTCCATCTTTTTGTCGGCTCCCCCAACCCAACCACCGAAAAAAAATGTATGTACACCCCTGACCCCAGCGTCTAGCAAGAGTAGGCTTTAAACCGGAAGATCATCTCAAATGTCTTCCTCGCCGCCCCGGTGGCGCAGTGGTCTAAGGCAATGGCCTCTGATCATTCGTCCGAAAGGGGTCCGGGTTCGAATCCCGGTGAGGCATGGATGTTGTGTTTGTCTTACGGCACTGGCTCTCTCCCTTCCCTGGAACCAGTGACCCTAAATTAGGGACGGCGACTGCTTATAGCCCATTGTGTTGCTCACGGTGGTCGTTAAACCTCCAATCAAAAAAAAAAAAAAAAAAAAAAAAAAATGTCTTCCTCAACGCATTCTGGTTGTGGCAGATGGGCACTTGTATGCTCTGCACTTTTCAACTGACTTCGAAGTGCTTCAACTGCAACAAAACCGGCCTGGTGGCGCAGTGGTGTCTAAGCCATGTCTTCTGACCATTCGTCCGGGTTCGTATCCCGGTGAGGCATGGATGTTGTGGTTGTCTTATGGCACTGGCTCTCTCCCTTCCCTGGAGTCAGTGGCCCGAAATTAGGGACGGGAGACTGCTTATAGCCCATGAAGTTGCTCACGGTGGTCGTTAAACACTCCAATCAAAAAAAGAAAAAAAAATAGGGACTGCTATAAATCTGTTTCTCACGATGGTCGTTAGTAAAGAGAAGAAAAGCCAGTAAAGAGAAGGTGGCGCAGTGGTCTAAGCGATGGCCTCTGATCATTCGTCCGAACGGGGTCCGGGTTCGAATCCCAGTGAGGCATGGATGCTGTGTTTGTCTTACGGCACTGGTTCTCTCCCTTCCCTGGAAGCAGTGACCCTAAATTAGGGACGGGCGACTGCTTATAGCCCATTGAGTTGCTCACGGTGGTCGTTAAACCTCCAATAAAAAAAAAAAGAAAAAAAAGAGAAACAGTTCTGTAACTACCCGAAGGTGAACATTGATGGAAACTTTTAAACGAAATATACGTCATGCTCCTAAACAATACGGTGAACCAACCTAAAATTGCGTCTGTTGCCCGTGCGAACTTTATTTCCGGACGGCTTGACGGTTTCTGACCTTAGCAACATTCCTTTTAACGAGACAACTACTTATTGTCTTTAAAAAAAAAACTAAATTGATAGGAAATTTTGCGACGAAATTAATAAGAAAATTGGTGTTTGAAGCCCAGGAATTTACCAAAATCGCTAGTACAAGGCCAATAGACGATAAATTAGTGCCTGCAGCTTACAATCAAACCTATGCTCAGCTCGACCATGTAACAACCTTAAAATTGGGGAATTGCACCCGGCAGTTCATTCGGTACTTGTTTTTGTTTCAACGAAATACCGTGAGCAACTCGAAGTGACCGCCACGGTGGCACAGTGGTCTAAGCGATGGCCTCTGACCATTCGTCCGTAAGGGGTCCGTCCGGGTTCGAATCCCGGTGAGGCATGGATGTTGTGCTTGTCTTACGGCACTGGCTCTTTCCCTTCCCTGGAACCAGTGACCCTAAATTAGGGACAGGCGACTGCTTATATGGTCGTAAAACCTCCAATAAAAAAAAAACTCTAAGGGCCATAAGAACTCGACAGTCCCTAATTTAGGAGAGCTGGTTCCAGGGAATGGAAACAGCCAGTGCCGTAAGACAAGCACAACATCCATGTCTTATCCAGGTCCTTCTCGGACCAGTGGTCAGAACCCAAGCGTCAGACCACTTGGCCACGGAGGCGGCCATTTTTTATTCAGTCTGGGCAAAAGTACACCGGCAAAGATTGACTTAGGAGCTCCTAATAGTATTTTTCACTGAAAAAGTGCATGGCTCTTAATGGCTGAAACATAAATTTTCAAACATATTTGAGTAACATGTTTGCTCGCGATGTCAAGGAAAATTTAACAA
Source organism: Macrothele yani (assembly GCA_039090855.1). Lineage (NCBI taxonomy): Eukaryota > Metazoa > Arthropoda > Arachnida > Araneae > Macrothelidae > Macrothele > Macrothele yani. The sequence goes on along the minus strand of CM077007.1, from coordinate 135,441,183 downwards.
TGCATATGTGTTATTGAATATATGAACTTGAAGTATATAATATTAATATTACACACTTAACAAGAAGTGTGTATGTTTGTGAAAAACCCTTCACACGATATTCTTGAGTAGCCAAGGACATTTATGTACATTGAAGCATACCACATCCAATGTATGAAAAGAATAATATCTGCGACCATTTGCAATAGGCTGACTTATTATTGACATAGTAGTATCTGCAATCATCTGCTACAGGCAGACTTTTTCCTTTTCTATATATATATATAATGTAATCACTACGTAAATTCTAGCACATTAAATATTTATTTTCGATATCTTATATGACAATACTATTCTCTGACGTAAATTTAACCAGACATAACGAATCACTTGGAGGTAATGTCATCAAAAGTCCAGTGCACTCAAATATGTTCAGTCCATATATATATGATATTAAAAGTCAGATGAAATTTAAATAGGCTAAATCACAAATAGGAAATAATCCTCTTTGCCGTCACAGATGACCAAGCTGTATGCATGCCACAACTCCAGGCAAAAAACCTTTTGATTATATTTTCTTCCCTAAATAATGCATGGTTTTTCCACCAGGGGACGTAAAGTCACATGTTATTTTTGTCGATATCTCTGTTTGTAAGAGACCGATTTGAAAAACTATTTCGGTGCTGGAGAGCATTTCCGGAGCGAAATGTTTCCCATATAAACTCATGTTTTTCTTAATGCACATGTCTGCAAACAGAGGGCGTAAGCTCACGATTCCGTTTGTAGCAATATCTGAGGGATTAAAAACCCGATTGAAAAACTTCTTTCCTCCGTCAGATACTATTGTTTTCCATGCCGGTTCCATTGACTTTGAATAGCTTTGATAAATTTAATTTGCGTCAAAACGGATTCAAAAGACGTGCTTATTACACCCGAAAATTCGGTGTCATCTTTCTTGATCTTTTAAAGGTTATGTTTTTCGATAATTGTCAAAGTTTAGTTAATATTTTAGGCTTACATTTAATATTTTCAATAATATCTCATTTCATTATATAATTTTCACATTTTATTAAAATACAATAGAAAGACAAAAGAATTCCAAATGGCACATCACGGGCCGGGATGGGCCTTTAGCGTACGGGCCTGGGCAAAGGCCAGGCTCACCAAATTAGGCCCGTGTAGACCTCTAACGCGAGCGTCAAAATTGAAGCTGCAATGATTGGAAGGAGGTTGTTTGGTCCGATATAACTCTTTTCTTGTTGCACTATGTCGACGGCGGTGTACGGGTGCGTCGGTTGCCTGGAAAAGTGTTTGCACCAGGATGCACCTCCTGACCATAACAGGGCCATTGGATGAAGTATGTTGCTTAGCGCAAAGTAGTGCTTGGAAACTCTGGTCCAGTAATTCACGTACAAGAAACTATGCCATCTGCCACCTACCTAAACATCATTGAAAACCAGGTACATCCTTTCATGGCAACGATATTCCCTTATAGTAGTGCCTTCTTTCAGGAGGAAAATGCGCCATGCTACGCTATCCGAATTGTTCGAGAACGGTTTGCGAAACATGAAGACTTCAAAAAATTGCTTTGGCTTCTGAATCCCTCAGACATCGATCCAACAAAAGATTTGTGGTTTATGTTGTAACAACAAATCCAATTTGCGGCGGCAGAACCACGAAACGTACAAGATTTAATGCATGTTCTTGCTGCCAGATATCACAAGACACCTTTGAGAAATCTTGTAGCGTCCAGACCTCGACTGATAAGAGCTGTTTTGGAGGCACGTGGATTACCAACATCGTGGATTACCGTGGATTACCAACATCGTGGATTACCGTGGATTACCAACATCATATTAGGCAGGTGGTCATGACGTTTTAGCTCTTCGATGTACACTATATTGACAAAAGTCGCCGGTCACCATTTAAAAAGCAAATGAACGGATCCGCTCCGTTCTTGGGATGCGCAGCACAACTGCAAACGGTATAAATCATGCCTGCAGCTGATCGTGATCGTATCGCACTGTGAGGTTGAGTGAAAATGTCGCTGAACTGACTTTGAGAAAGGAAAGATTGTTGGGTGTTATATTAGTGGGTTGTCGATAAGAGAAAACGAGAGGCATTAAAAACCTACCCAAGTCAACTGTTTTGAATGTACTGAATACGTGATGGACACATGGAGTGCCTGAAGCAGCAAAACGTAACGGCAGACCAAAGAAAATCCGTGGTAGAGGACGTCGAATTCTCAGGAGAGTCGTTACAGCTAATCGACGGAGTACTGCACAAGACCGCAGTTTAGAGGTGAGTAAAAATGCTGGAACCTCGGTATGACCACATACCATTCGCAGAGAATTTCATTCCATGGGTTACTGTAGTCATGCTGCTGCTCATAAGCCTTTCATCACCACTCGATGTGCTGCTCGTCGTTTAGCATGGTGTAAAGAACATTTATCGTGGACCGTAGATCAATGGAAACTAGTCCTATGTACTGACGGAACCAGATATACGACACATCAGTCTGATGGCCGTGTGAGGGTATGGCGGCAGCCAGGGTGTACTGTTCCTATAGATCAAGTTTCGAGCTGGCAGTGTACTCGTATAGGGGCGTTTTTCGTGGTATGGTTGCGGCCCATTGGTTATCGTTAACAAGCCCGTTAACCAGCACGTCTACCTCGATATTCTGGACAATTATACCCTACCAACGCCGCCCCGGTGGCGCAGTGGTCTAAGCGATGGCCTCTGATCATTCGTCCGAACGGGGTCCGGGTTCGAATCCCGGTGAGGCATGGATGTTGTGTTTGTCTTACGGCACTGGCTCTTTCCCTTCCCTGGAACCAGTGACCCTAAATTAGGGACGGGCGACTGCTTATAGCCCATTGAGTTGCTCACGGTGGTCGTTAAACCTCCAATCAAAAAAAAAAAAAAAAAAAAAATACCCTACCAACTTTGTTTCAATACTATGGAACCGAACCTTGTTGGTACCAGCATGGTAATGCATCGAGCTATAAAGAAAGGACTGTTACGGCGTGGTTTGAAGATAATTCCGTATCGTGTGTAGACTAGCCTGCGCAGAGCCATGATCTTAATCCCATAGAGCACCTATAGGATGAATTGGAGCGCCGCATAAGAAGTTTGGAACCAAGGCCTACTACTAAGCAGCATTTAGCGTCAGCATTATGTACTGAATGGAAGCGCATACCTATAGCTGTGTTCCAAAACCTTGTCAAAAGCATGTCTCGAAGGGTTAGTGCATGCATTAAGGCCAAAGGTGGACCAACACCGTACTAATATATGTCAATAAATGCTATGTTGGGTTTCTCTTTTAGGTGCCCGGTGACTTTTGTCAATGTAGTGTACGTTCTATGAGAGTTTAGACTAGGACAAACCCCCAAAGGGTAACCGATAACTCGGGTACAATTGGCAAATTTTGAGTGACACTATTGCAAACTTGGAAGGTTTCAAAATCAGATCGTAGACGATGCCCAATCGCATGATAAAAATCACGGTGATCGGATGTGTCATTTTGTAGCTATGTCGGAACAACTAATTTTCCCAAGTCTCGTATTTACAGAAAAACATTTTCAATTATTATTAAAATTGGTCAGTTTTTTAATAGTCATTATTTTTATACGACACGACCAATCACCATGATACCAACCCCATGTCACTCACCATGCCCTTCCCTTTCTCTGTAGCAAGTGTCACCGCTATCGGCTGAAGATCTTTGGAGGAGATAGGTAACAAACGACCCACTTCTCAAAACCCTGGAAAACCCCTTAAAAATGCAAGTTTTGGGACGATTGTTCCTCCATGACAAATCTCTCTGATGCAATCTGAATTTTCATTACAATTACATGTTTTACTGCCCGAGACGGTGTAATAGAAAGTCCTCAAACAAAACTACAGTTCAAATATTGCTTCACGTTTGAAATAAGCTGTCAATACGTAATTAAAACATAACACAGATAAATTATTAATAACTGCTATTGATCTCCGTTAACATGGAACAAAGCTTATCAAAATAAACGGAAAATTAAAACATCAGAATGCCATACTCGGCATCTGGATTGAAAATTAAAAAAAGACTGTATTTCCTCACACATCGGAATACAAATATAGGTACCGACTTTTCAGGAAATCCAATGGTTGCTGGAATACCGACCGATTAGTCCACTGACTGTTCGAGCTCTGGATATGCCCTTTTCGTGATGGAGCGCAAGAAATGAAATACAATAGGTCATCGAGTTATGGACATGAATTCTAATGAGTGATCGAGCGCTGGATGAGCTCTTTCGGTAATGCAGAACTGCATATAAAGCCAATAGGTCCTCAAGCTACAGGCATGAAGGCCGCGTGTGGCCTACTGGTCAGCGTTCGTAACTGCCACGGAGAAGACCTCGGGTTCGATCCCAGGCAGGTACGAACGCTCGAACCACAAAATATCCGCCGTGCGTCGGATAGGCACGTTAAGCCATCGGACCCCGAGTACTGCCCCCCCCCCGGTAGTAAGTAATTGCGTCTTTCTCCCCCTTTCTACCTCGCCTCAGTGTCACTTTCTTATCTGGCACTCTAGCCTAAATCTCCCAGCTTCCTATTTCTAAGGGTTGTTTAAGACCTGGGATCAGACACTCCTTTCCTAATATCCTCTACATATGATCTGATCTGATCTGCTATGGGCATGAAGTCTAATGAGTGATCGAGCTCTGAATAAGCCCTTTCGGTAATGGAGAGCAGGATATAAATCCAGTTGGTCCTCGAACTATGCGCATGAAGTCTAACGAGTGAACGAACTCTGGATAAGCCCTTTCGGTAATGGAGAGCTTGAGCTATGGGCATGAAGTCTAATGAGTGATCGAGCTCTGGATAAGCCCTTTCGGTAATGGACATCAGGATATAAAGCGCATTAGGTCCTCGAGCTATGGACATGAAGTCCAATGAGGAATCCACTTCTGGATAGGTGCCTTCTTTGCTGGATCTCAGGATGTAAAGTCTGGCAAGTGCTCGAGCTCTTCACATACTCACACAGTTTATGGCACCCGCACTCATTCATGAATTTCAAGAGGTGTCTTGACCCCGGAGCAACCACGCAATTGACGTCCGTGTCAGCTCTAATTCAACAAGTACAGCGAAATCAAAGAACTGTAATTTCCGCCGCATAATCTTCGGACTATCTGTTAAAAAAATTATAAATTCAGGCTGTGCTGATACTACGCGGGTTTAAAACGAAAATATTTTTGAGGCGTCGTAATGGTCAATTACGAGCATTTTGACAGAAAACAATGCAACGGAGTCGGTATTATTTGTTCCCTCGTACAATCACGAGTTGTGGGAAGTCTAATTGCGGAGCTGCACACAACAAATCCACTTACGGAGCAGCATACTACGGAACTGTCAGATCTAACCATGGTTATGCTAAAATAAATAGTTATTTCTTATCTCATTAACTTGAATATCACACGAAAGGATTTAAAAGAAGACACAACCGCCCCGGTGGCGCAGTGGTCTAAGCGCTGGCTTATGATCATTCGTCCGTGAAGGGTACGGGTTCGAATCCCGGTGAGGCATGGATGTTGTGTTTGTCTTACGGCACTGGCTCTCTCCCTTCCCTGGAACTAGTGATCCTAAATTAAGGACGGACCACTGCTTATATAGCCCATTGAGTTGCTCACGGTGGTCGTTAAACTTTCAATCAAAAAAATAAAGATGACACTAAGGTTTTAATAATAATATCGCTTTTTTTCCCTGTTGTTTTGGACTTCTGGGTAATTCCGCGAATCACGACATTCTATAGGAAACTACGGCTGTCTAACAAAGCCTAAATGCGGCTTATATGGCGATATCCTATTTTTTCTGAATCTCGCGCTCAGTGGATTACGTGCCGCACCGGAATATGTCATCATCATCAACCATTATCATTCCACTGCTGGACGAAGGTCAACCCAAGTTTCTTCCACAACTCTCTGCCTCGAGGAAGTCTCCTCCACGTTGCTCCGGCATGCTTTCGAATTTCATCTACCCACCTTCCACGTGGTCTTGTTCTGTCCCCTGGAGTCCAGTCTAAAATTTCGTTTACCCATCGGTGGTCGGTTCTTCTGGCAACATATCCAGCCCATTGCCATTTCAGGGACTTTACTCTGTTCATGATGTTTTCCACTCTTTTCATTTTCCTTATTTATGTGTTTCTTTGCATATCTTTCAGAGTTACACCAAGCGTGTATCTCTTCATGCTTTCCTCATTTGTTCGCAGCCTTTGTATGTCTTTTTTAGTTGTCCATGTCTCCGCTCCATATGTAAGAAGTGCAAGGATGCACTGGGAAAACACTTTTCTTTTAAGAATGGCATATTGCTCTTGAAAATCGTACTGTTCCTTCCAAAAGATTTCCAGCCAAGTTTTATATGCCGATTAATTTCTTCATCAATATGACGCTCTCTTGATAACAGTTTCTAAAGGTAAGTTTAGGTATCCGTTACCTCGATATTTCTCACATGAATCGCAAAATCTTCATCTTTTGTAAAAGCATTGTAAATCAGTTTTTTCTGCTAAAGGTTCATTTTTAATCCCACTTCTTTAATCTTGTCAGCACGTTCCTGGATCACACTCTGCATCTCTGAAGGGGCAGTTGCAAAAATGATTACTCCATCCGCAAAATGAAGGTGAGTTAAATAATTTCAATTATCCTTTTATCTTCTTGTTTTCCCATTTCAATAATTGAAAGACAGTCTGCAATGTAGCATTGAACAGTTTGGAAGATATGGTGTCGCCTTATCTCATTTCCTTTCCAATTTTTATTGGTGTTGTATCCTCAAATAACAGAACCTTTGTACTTGTACTGTATTTTCATAGATGTTATTAATAATGCTGATGTATGCGTCTTCAATATCGCTGGATTTCAAAGCCATTGTAACTACTGATGGCTTTACGGAATCAAATACCTTTCATAATCATTAGAAGCCAAGTATAATGGGAGTTCGTATGCACTCGTTCTTCAATTAGCTCTCTCGGTGCATGGATATGATCTACAGTGCTGTAGCCTCTACTGTATCCAGCTTGTTCTCTCGGTACATGGATATGATCTACAATGCTGTAGCCTCTACTGTATCCAGCTTGTTCTCTCGGTACATGGATATAATCTACAGTGCTGTAGCCTCTACTGTATCCAGCTTGTTCTCTCTGTACATGGATATGATCTACAGTGCTGTAGCCTCTACTGTATCCAGCTTGTTCTCTCGGTTATCTTCTAGCGATGTGGAAGAACCTTAATGAAGATTTTATAAACCACTAATAGGAGACTGATGGGCCTGTAGTTCCTGATATCATCAATGTCACCATTTTTATGTAGCAGGATCATTGTACTATTGTTCCAATCCTCAATAATCTTATCTTTATTGAGTCATCTAGTAAAAACTTGGGCGAGTGTGGTTTCTATTTCTTCACTGGCTTCTTTTATAATGTCCACAATAATTTCATCTTGCCTTGCAGCTCTTCGCCGTTTCATGCTCTTGATTGGAAGGACTTTGGTACTGGTATCTTTTTTATGTCTGGGATAGATGCATCATCCCTTTCATGCAGTTTCGTGTAGGCCTTTCACGCGTATCAAAATTTCGCTTCTATTTCTTATATATACAGGATGTCCGATAATTATTGGACACATTACAAAATTATGTACAAAAAAAAAACCTATGAGTATTGTCTGTTTTTCTATGACACGTATTACTAACACGGTTGCTATATTTTTGTTTTGCAGAATTGTTGTTCCCAGAATCCGATAGGCGAAATTGTACATCGTAGAAAAAAAAATGAAATGCAGGATCATCATTCGCATAATTCAAGCTTCCCAATGCAAAAACAATTTTTCAAAACAGACTAATATTTGCAGAGATATCGTGGGTACAGACGGACGGACGGATGTGACACCTGGTAGGCCGTGAAGAATTGTTGCACGATGCGTGCCACATGCGGGCGTTCATTGTCCGGTTAAAACGTGGCCGCTGGCAGGTCCTGCAGGTAAGGGAGGACTACAGGCTCCAAAACGTCGGAGATGGTGTGATGGCTGTTGAGTGTACCGGCGATGCGTACCAGAGTGGTGCGGGTGTCATATCCGATTGCGCTCCAAACCAAAACGCCAGGCGACGGACCGGTATGGCGTTGCATAATTCAGGCGTCATTCAGTCTCTCGCCGCGGTGCCGCCACACGCGGATCCGACCATCGTGGTGTTGCAGGAAAAAGCGGGATTCGTCGGAGAAGACAATGTCGTACCATTCCGTAGTCCAGGTGCGGCGTTCAACGGCCCACTGCCCCCGCACTTGCCGGTGGTGTGACGTTAATGGTAATCAGAGCAATGGGCGCCGTGCGACAAGTCCCCGCTCCTGCAGACGACGTCGAACGGTACGCGCTGACACAGGTTGTTGCGCAACACACTCTAATTCCTGCGCTAACGTTCGTGATGTGGCGGTGTGTACCGTCAATGCCCGCCGCACAACATGCCGGTCCTCTCGATCGGTGGTGTGCCGCGGCTGCAACAATCGCTCACGTCGGTCCATCCGTCCATCCTGCACCCACCGAATCCATACTCGCCTCACTGTGGATAGATGTCGTCCCACACGGGCGCCGATGTCTCGGTACGATAAACCGCTCTCGCGATAAGCCACTATTCGTCCTCTGTCGAACTCCGAAACGTGCTGGAATGACTGCCGTGTTCTGCGACGAGACATCAAGAAGCTTCCCACGCACAGGTCCGGCAGCACAACACACTTCCACTGCTTCCACCCCGACTTCTGTGCACCTTTCTTATAGTGCTTCTCGGTGGCGTGCCGGGCGCACATGATTTGCATATGCCCTGCAATGCTAATCGTTTGCATGTCCTCTCGCGGGCGACGCATGCTGCGAATTTCAGGCCAATCGGATGCTTCCTTCTTGGTGTTGCATTTTGGGTGGCCAGCAGTGTATTTTTTACTGTTCTCGCGTAATATCAATCACTCAGAAAACTTGAAAATTTGGTAATCGGGAGATGCGGGTTCGATTCCGGCTCGTGGGCGATGAAATTTTTAAGCTTTCTGAGTGATTGGTATTACGTGAGAACACTAAAAATACAGTCAATTCAGAAATATCTTATTGCTGTGTTAATTACCATGACTTATTTCCTACGTATTATAAGAAGAATATTTTTTCCACACTATAGCCTGCGCTTACCTATAGCGGAATAGCCTGCGCTCACCTATAGCAGCGAAGAGACATAATTGGCCCACAGCTTGCAGGCCGTCCGTGGTTTTCCCCACCATCTGGGACCCATTTTGAAGGCTCTAACCGCTGCTGACTGTGGGAACCCCATAAGCCTTACCGTCTCGGACGTTCCCTGACCCTGTTGGGAGTACACCGACAGAGGGCGCCGCGGAGGAGGCCAGCACCAGACGTGAGGAAATTCTGGACATGTGAAGACGCGTGAGAACTGATGGCAGAGACCGCAGAGCGAAAACTGGTGTTAAGAGTTATGACGAAGGACAGAATATTGAATATTCCGTTTGTGTATGTGTGTGTGTGAAATTTTATCTAATTCACATAAAATGATTTCCAATAAATTATGTTCATCAGGTTTCAGGATGTATGCTACCCTAATTGGAATATGTGAATTTGAATGTGTATCAGACCTGTGAACAGGAAGCAAAAGAAGATGTTGGAGTGCTGGAGAGCCCTTGCACGGACTCACGGAAGAGGCAAGAAATCAAATCTTAATACCTGTAAGTACCAAAATTGAATTAAAACGCGAAAAGTAAGAGCAGACCCTGTCTTCTGGCCATTACGATTTGGTCTTTGAAGTCCGCTGCCTTTCCCATGTGAAGAACAAGATTGACACTGCTTAACCCCTTAACCGGCTGGAACGAATTAACTCGGGGTTTGCAAAATGGGCTGATATCAGCTCGAATGAATGAATTCGCTGTCTAAGAAGTGGACCGAACGAGGTTGAAACGAGTGATTTTACCCATCAGAGAGAATTGCGTCTTTGAATCACTTTTTCTACCCAATGGCATGATGTCCGCGCCAGAGAAACTAGTCATTCCCCATCGGGTCGTCAGTCATGAAACAGGGAATATGGTACTAGAACAGAGAGAGATAGCGAAAGAGAGAGACGGAAAGACGCAGAGATAGAGAGAGGCAGAGACAGAGGGAGGCAGAGACAGAGGGAGGCAGAGACAGAGGGCAAAAGACGGAGAGACCTCTAGAGAGAGAGAATTTACAATCAGTGACAGTTTTGTGCTTGGTACATCTCAGCTGAAAAAGTGAAAGGAATCGTTTTGCCGCAGCTTTGTAAATCTAAACCTCTATAAGAACATATGGGTTTTGGAAGCGCAGAAAAGTGTGGGCACCATTGGGTCCAGATACATAGGCCGCTTAAAGAGTTAACAAAGTTCAGTATTAAGTGTTATTTATACAGATTCAGGACCTGCACAGCCGCCCTCGTTTACCTGCAGTTTCTCCGAGCTGCATAAAGACTCGCTGGTCATAAAGTTTTAGCTCTTCGCTTTATGTTGGAAACCGGACAAATAATAGCCACAAACACATTTCCATGAAAGAACGAATTGAAGCATTTGTGATTTAATGACTTCATAACTTAAATTTTGCTACCCTCTACATCTTTGCTACGGCCAAAACAAGTTCTTCTGACGAGACACTCCGGAAGTCACTTTTCGTTACAGAACTATTTGAGCACATGCGAATAAATAAATGGCGTTCATTTATACGGCTCTTAGAAGCTGAAAATCTCCAAAAACAAAAGCTGTTTAATGCTTGACATGAAAGCTGCATCATTTCATCTTCCCATAAATATTAAATGCATGAATCAAATGCCATGAACGGGTCATTAATTTTTTTTTCCTAATCCACGTTTCCTTATACATTGTTTGTTACCCGCTTATCATTTTTGACATGCGTTTCTGACAGCGAAACTTATTATGCATGTGCAAACGGTGGCTTTCAATAAATAGAAAGCTGAAGTCAATTCAGTTTTCAGCTTTAAAAACTTAATCCTATTACGAGACACTTTTCTCCATTTCGGCACCGTGAGCAACTGTGAATAAAGAAAATTAGATATCATCGAAACGTTTTGGTGCATTAAATTAAGACAGATAATCTTAAACAACAATAATGGAAGCTATTACGTGTGGTTCTTGGAGTAATTTAATTCAGAAGCTGGGTGTTTATATAATGCTTTCCTGTTTATATTGCCGGGATCGAATAAAAGCACTCAAAGCCTCTTGATTGACGTCTCTCGTATCAGTGAATTTTCTCGACTTTGTGCTTTGAGTTACCACCCAAATGCGATGAAATCATTAATATCCATTAATGAAAATTTAAACGTAATATCTTGGCAGACCTACTTTGTTTGATACGTATCCATTACAGTTCGAAGAATATTCCTATCACACAGACACTTCGATAAGCACTTTTCGAGAAATAATCCTGCTTTTAAGTTATCTTAACCGCTGATTACCATGTCAATGTTCGCGTATCACTAACGCCCCGCAATGGAAGTGCATAAGACGCATAACAATACTATGATGAAATAAACATGCTACAGGTTTGTCGGTTTACAGCCCCGGAAATGTGATAGATCATAAAATACAGTCATCAGAAATATTTATGTTGTAGACATCTTTATTTTTCTTTCGGGGTTTAATGACCACCGTGAGCAATTCAATAGGCTATAAGCAGTAGCTCAATCTTAATTTAGGGTCACCGGTTTCAGGTAGAGCCAATGCCTTGGGCAAACACAAAACTCGTGCCTCATCTGGGACTACCACCCGGGTCTTTGCCAGAGACCAGTGAATCTTACCCTCGGTCAGCTTTGCAGTCACTTTACCCAAACCCATCCCTCATCTGGGACTAGCACCCAACTTTGCCAGAGATAAGGGACTCTTACCCTCGGTCAGCTTTGCAGTCACTTTACCCAAACCCATCCCTCATCTGGGACTAGCACCCAACTTGCCAGAGATAAGGGACACTTACCCTCGGTCAGCTTTGCAGTCACTTTACCCAAACCCATCCCTCATCTGGGACTAGCACCCAACTTGCCAGAGATAAGGGACACTTACCCTCGGTCAGTTTTGCAGTCACTTTACCCAAACCCATCCCTCATCTGGGACTAGCACCCAACTTGCCAGAGATAAGGGACACTTACCCTCGGTCAGTTTTGCAGTCACTTTACCCAAACCCATCCCTCATCTGGGACTAGCACCCAACTTGCCAGAGATAATTTCATTTGTGGCCTGATTAATAAATGTTCTCATAGAATTTTATATTTTAATTTGTTAGCAAATATTTTTAGTTGCTTTCGAAAATAATTATAATTATTAATATGTGTTAATTGACAAGGTAGGTTATTCCGTAACATCAATCCCTGGTATTCAATAAATCTTTTTTGGGTTAAAGTGTGTGACATTGGTAATAAAAATGCATTTCTCTCTCTTGTTTGATAGCCGTGACCTACAGTGTTCAGTTGAATTAAATGTTGATACCTATTCCCTTTTATCCTTTTATACATAAATCCTAATAATCTAAATTGCCATGAATTCTCAATATCTAAAAATCCATATGAATTTATCCGTACCCCATATTCAAGTTAATTCCCCTAAAGATATTTAAAATTCTGACCATCCTATTTTGTAATGATTTTAATCTCTATAAATTAGTCTTAGTAGTTTGCCACCATACTAATAAACAATAAGTCAAACATGGATAAATCAGACTGTAGTACAACATTTTTAATGTCTTGGCTGTTAAATTATTTGAAATTCTTGTAATTAAACCAAATACCCTTGAAATTTTGTTTACAATATTTTGAATATTTATATTCCATTTTAAATTATCCTCGATTATTATTCCCAAATATTTAATATTATACTCAAACCCATCTATCATCTGGGACTAGCACGCAACTTGCCAGAGACCAGGGACTCTTACCCTCGGTCAGCTTTGCAGTCACTTTAGAAGTTTCTTTCGTATCTTGGTTTGACTTATTCTAAACACATTGTGCGGCAATTGGGATCATCTCAAGGTAAACTAACCTTGGTTTATTACCACTGTGCGGTAAAATTAATCATCTCAAGGTAAACTAACCTAGATTTATTCAAAGCAACTTCCCCTCGCGTCCATATGAAACGATGACGAAGTGACTGGAACGACTGGAAGAATATCGTACTTAGTATATACTCATCAGTATTCTCGAAACACCTCCTTGGATGCGGTCCAAGGCATTAGAACAAACAGTGATGCCTTGTGTTTCTATATATTTTAACTTGTACATATGTGTTTTTAACTAAAAACATTTTAAACTTTGTGACCAGCTTCATGTTGATCACTGTGTTATTTATTAAGATTGTGTAGAGACATAAATTCTGAATATTTTCCATATTGTGTATGCACGAATGATTTTTGCCTCGTAGAATAATGCATTGATTAAACTCTTTTCTTTTGGGACTTCACGGTAAACTGCTTTTCAAAATTGCAGTGTTCCTCTGAAAGGCACCAGCTGAGTTTTGCTCGTCGATTAATTCCATCTACGTGGCATTTGCTGGATATCTATAGATAGCTCAAGGTAGATATAGGCATCGGCTACTTCTTAATGTGCCTCATCAACCTCTAAATTTTAAGTTCTTGTAAGAGCGTTCCGCGCCAGTTTTATTAAAATTCCTTTTTTCCCCACTTCTTTACTCTTGTCAGTAAGTTCCTAAGTTATAATCTGCAGTACTGAACTGTTAACTGGAAAATAACTATTTTGACAGCAAAATGAAATATGGTTAAATTATCCCCATTAATCATCAGCCCCTTTTCACCCCAGCTAAATTATTGAGAGGCAATGCGGTAATGAAGAGCTTGGGAAATGTGGTGTCATCTTATCTCACACATTTTCAAATTTTTATAGGTGTTGTGTCCTCGAGCTGCCAAACATTTTCACTTCCATCAAAGGCATTAATAATATTAAAGTGTGAACTTTGATGATTGAAAAATATCAGTCTGTTGGTAAGAATGTTTTTGCTGCCTTCGTAGATTTGGAGAAAGCTTGTGATCGAGTAAATAGGACTTCTGTGGAAGGTACTGAATAAATATGGTATCACTGGGAATCTACTTAATAGTGTAAAAGCCATGTATGCTAGCAGTAGAACATATGTATGAGTAAATGGCGTTGTGTCGAAATGGTTTTCTATTAGAGCAGGAGTCAGACAGGGTTGTAAAATGTCACCATGGCTAAACAGCCATGCATCCATTACACAGATGATCAATTACATTATGACCACCTACCTAATAAGCTGTAAGACCCCATTTAGCCCGCAAAACAGCGGCCACTCGGAGATGCATCGATTCGATGAGGTAGCGAGAGGTATCCTGGGGTATCTGGTACCATAATGTCAACAGCAGGTCCTCCAGTTCCCGTACATTTCGGGATGGTTGGGATTTAGCGCGAACCCTCTTTTCCAAGTCAAACCACAAATGTTCAATTGGGTTTATGCCAGGTGAATTTGGAGAACAGGACGTTAACAGAAAGTCGCCAGCATGTTCCTCGAACCACTCCTTGACAATTCTGGCAGTGTGGCGTGGCTCATTATCCTGTTGGTGGTAATGGCTATCACCAGCAGAGAACACAGTTGCCATGAATGTGTGAACGTGGTCAACAACGATGTTCAGATGCCTTCCAGCTGTCAGGGATTGTGTTATTGGGATAATGGGGCATAAAGTGTCCCAAGAAAACACCGCACACGGCATAACACCGCCGCCGCCATATTTCCGCCCAACAGTGCATCCAGGTGCCATAGCCTCCGTTGGTAATCGGCGTATCAGCTCTCGGCCGTGTACGTGATGCACCAGGAATCTGGATTTGTCAGATCAGGCCACATTCTTCCAATCATCCACGGTCCAATCTCGTTGATCTTAGGCCTATTTCATGCGTTGTTGGCCATGACGTGCAGTGAGCATGGAGACCCGACTGGGTTTTTGTCTACGCAGGACCATGCGCAAAAGGCTGCGATGAACTGTGTGCTGCTGTGACACATTGCCCTGATCACCACTATTGTAGCTGCGGGTGATTTGTCGCACTCTGGCCTTGCGATCACTCTAAACAATGCGCGACAGTCTTTGCTCTCTGCAGTGCCGTAGTTAATTTACCATTCTTTATGTCTATTTTGTGCTCGTTGGCTCTAATTCTAAATGAATGTTCCAATGCAGTATCTCTTGGAGCCGTCCGAATATTGCAGAGGTATGGCATAAACACCTGGTTTGTTGGAAACTTATTACTTCTTAAGTTAATGGGATGACATAAAGTAATTAGCATCCTACTCTTCTCCTAAATCCACTGACATTCGGGAAACTTTGGAGATCATTACTAACAATGAGGCCCGCAATGATAGCGTCTCGCCAGAGGTACCCGGAATTTGGAACCACTTCTTCAAATAGTGAACGCCTTTTTGTTTTCCTCGAAGGATTCCGCGTACAAAACGAACGTGATGCCTCGTGTCTTTAATTGAATAATTACATTTGCATCTCTACGTTTATTGTGAATTCACGGCGTTCAAATTACTGAAGCGTTCTATTATCCAGTTTGCTGTCTACCTTCCTTGAAAAAGCCAGCTGTTTTATATGCAAAAGCTTGGAAACTTTTATTTTTATCTACGCCAATAAATTCGGACCACTAGTATACCTACACTCTTACGTATAGTTGGGGCAAAGTTCTTTGTGTTATTATTTAGTATGAGACATGTGAATGATTAAAATGTTAGTGAAAATGAGAATGTGATTTCGAAGCGGCAGCCTCTGAACTGTCCGGCCTTGAGGTATAAAGAGCTGGCTCAAACACGATGTTGATATCAGTGGCCGCGGGTGGCCTAGTGGTCAACGTTCGTGGCTGCCACGGATAAGACCTCGGGTTCGATCCCAGGCAGGTACTAACGCTCGAACCACTAAATATCCGCAGTGCGTCGGATGAGTACGTTAAACCGTCGGGCCCCGGGTACTGGCCCTCCTGTAATAAATTAGGGCGTCTTCCTCCCCTTTTCTACTTCGCTTCCGTGTCACTTTCCTATCGGGCACTCTAGCCCAAATCTCCTAGCTTTCTATTTCTAAGGGTTGTTTAAGACCTGAGGTCAGACACTCACTTCCTAAAATCTTCTACATATGATCTGATATGATCTGATGTTGATATCGGTGTAGAGCTGTCATTAAGTGAAATGGGTACTCCTTGTGTTTCAATATGTCCCGTCGCCGACGAAGGTCGCATTGTGAACACCAGCCGCACTTTGGAGCTTGGAAGAATCGCTGGAATGCGAGAAGTCTGGCTTTCTTACCACGAAATTGCCTGCCATTTGGGCGGGACAAAACTCCAGTACAGTGATGTGAACGTGGCATCAATGGACAGATAAGGCTCGGAAGCACAGTAGTCCGCGAAATGGACCTCAAAATCGCATGACACCAAAGGATGACAACCACCTTTACAGCATGACAGTGACCGTTCGTATCGAGGCAATCACGGTGTTAGCGCACAGTTGAGCACTGTCACAGATCAGGCTTTGGCGTCTAGCACTGTTCTACATCGCCTGTTTAACAGGCGACTGGTCGCTGGGAGCCCATTGTTGCACATTCCTTTGATCCTCAACCATAGATGCCTCAGGTTGCAATAGGATCCGAACATAGACATTGCAGCTCTAACTGGCAATAAGTCGCGTTTTCTGACTAGTTACGATTCAACTTGGTGCACTATGGTGGTCGCATACGTATTCGAAGACATCGTGGTGAAAGGCACTTTGCAGCGTCACACCCACCCTTGTCTTCAGGCATTGTTTGCTTGTTTCTAATTGCATTTTTAACTAGTTTGAAGATGTATTATCTTGTCTTCATTGACACCGTTTTGCACTGTCTCACGCAGTTCTATAAATTCCACTTTGGAAGATATCAGGTATAAAATAAATTTTAAAGCGTTTTAAGACAACGCAACATATAATTTGAGAGAAAACAACAATACCTTTACAAATCAAAATATGCGCCGTCATTATCTATCACCTTCCGCCATCTGTCGGGCAGCTGACGGATTCCTGCCATGAAGAATACTTCGTCGTGTGACGCGATGAAGTCGTCAACCCATATTTGAATTTCGTCACATGTCCGGAACCGTACAGCAGACAAACTGTGTTGCATCGATCCGAATAAATGATAGTTTGAAGGGGCTATATCGGGACTATACGACGGGTGCTCCAAAACTTCCCAGCCAAAAGTCAAAAACGTTTCCTTGACCGATTTCGTGACATGCGGCCTAGCGTTGTCATGCAGTAATTTCACGGGACGTAATCCTTTGCCTGTAAATGGGCGTTTCCGACGGATTTCCCGGTTCAATCGCAGCAATTTTTACTTGTAGCGGTCAGCAGTAACAGTTTGACCCTGTTCCAATAGTTCATAATTGAAAGTTCTTCTGTGCATCCGTTGGACCCTTCATATCCCACCAAATGCACAACAGAACTTTCTTGGAGTGAATATTGCGTTTCGGTGTCGAAGTCGTTGCTTCACCGGGGTCTACCCAATGTTTTTTGCGTTTGGCAGTGTCGTATTATATCCATTTTTCATCACCCGTAACGATTTTCCACAGGAAAGACTTTCTGTGTTGTTTATTCAACAGATTGAAACACTTCATGACACGCTCATCTTTGTTTCTGTGGCTCAGGTCATATCGAACCCATTTTCCTTCCTTCTGAATCTTTTCCATTGCGCATAAATGATTGGAAACGGTTTGTTGAGTTATCCCCAATGGCTCAGCTAATTCTTTTTGCGATTGAGATGAATCTTCGTCCAGCAATGCTTACAGTTCCTCATGTGCATCCTTCTACGGGACGCAGCTACGTTCTAAATCGCTAACATCAAAATCACCTGCTTTAAACCGTCTAAACCAAAACTCACACGTGCTTTTCGATACAATATTCTCCCCCAGAACAGAACAGATCGATGCACATGCTTTTGCAGCACTTTTTCCTTGATGAAATTCGTAACGAATGCAGTTTCGAATAAATGCAGTATCACTTTCCATCTTTCACCTATCGATGTGCAAGTGCGTTTGACTATTGGGCAAACTTCTGTATCACATTTTGAACGTTGGACCAGTCACGGTCACATGACAACAACGCGGGGGAATGTCAGATATGTGAATTAACGGTATCGTCACACAAAAAGCGCTTTAAAACTTATTTGTACATCTAGTACATTTAAAACTACTTATTTTAACTCAACACTAAATTCAGTTGAGCAGTAAGTTTAGATGTTCAACCCGCTGTAATAATTTACGTTATTACAGCGGGTTTAACATCTAAACTTACTGCTCAACAACAAATCACCTTCTTTGATTTTCTGTGGAATTCATTTTGAAGGTAAAATTATTGCTTTCAAAGTGACTGTAAGATTCAATTACAAAATATGTTTCCTTTGATTAAAATATTTACTCGAGAATTAAATTATAAGATTTGTTCCTATTTGTTTTTACTTGACTGGTAAAAATACGTATCTTGAGTCATTTTTAAATTCGTCTGAGCAGTTAAGTTGTAGATTTTTTTGTTCAACAAAACGTTCAAGTGGGATGCAAATTGCCTGTTGTATTATTTTGAAATTCACTCGCGCGTAATAAAACTGTATGTTATTCATTATGAAATTCATTTCAGAATTAAAATTTCTTGTTCTACATTATTGTGAAATGCACCTGAGAAATAAATTGACATGTTTTAACTCGTTATTAAATATACGTAGTTCACTACGGTTAATGGCCAGCATAGTTTTAACATCAAATAGAAGTCAGCGCTCTTTCCACGTTTTATAAGTGAGTCACGGAAAAATTTCCCACCGGCCGCCACCGGGAATCGAACCAAGGGTCATCTAGTTACGCGCCGGATATGCTACCACTGCACCACAGCTGCCTCGAAATTCTCCAGACTCACAAACGACAAACTGCCAAACCACATGGCAGGGTTGCTTCTTTGGAGCCTTGCCCAATGCTGGGGATTCACCACAGATGAACAACAGCGACTGAACAACTAACTAGAAGGCAAATGAATGATAAATACACAGTTGAAGTGGACCAGGAAAATCAAATAGAAGTCATCGCTCTTTTCACGTTTTACACTGCTGGCCACCCAAAATGCAACACCAAGAAGGACACGACATAGCAAAGCCAGATTTATTGGACACATAACAACAGATACAAAGATGAAACGATTGAGTTCACAGGCCTGTGCGACTTGCGGATCACGCAGACATGAATAGTTCGTGTGGCCCCCATGGCTGGCAATAACGGTCGCTACACGCCGCGGCATCGAACGAAAGAAGCTTTGGATGTGGGATTGGGGTATGCCGGTCCAGGCTGCTTCCACACGTTGCCACAGTTCATCAGGCGTAGCCACGGGTGGTGCTTGCCGAGCCGTTCGGTTACCGATCAGCGACCAGACGTGTTCGATGCGCAACATATCGAGAGAACAGGCGGGCAGCAGTGACACCTGGTGGGCCGTGAAGAATTGTTGCACGATGCGTGCCACGTACAGGTGCGCGTTGTCCTTTTGAAACGTATCTGCTGGCAGGGGAGGACTACAGGCTCAAAAACGTAGGAGATGTAGCTGTGGCTGTTGAGTGTACCGGCGATGCGTACCAGAGGGGTGCCGATGTCATATCCCATTGCGCCCCAAACCGTAACGCCAGGCAACGGACCGTTATGGTGATGCATAACGCAGGTGTCATACAGTCTCTCGTCGTGGTGCCGCCACACGCGGATCTGACCATCATGGTGTTACAGGCAGAAGCGGGATTCGTCGGAGAAGACAATGTCCTGCCATTCCGTAGTTCAGGTGCGGCGTTCCACGGTCTATTGCCGCAGCACTCGCCGGTGGTGAAACGTCAATTGTAATCTGAGCAATGGGCGCCGTGCGACAAGTCCCCGCTCCTGCAGACGACGTCGAACGGTACGTGCTTACATAGGTTTTGCGCAACAAACCCTAATTCCTGCGCTAAAGTTCGTGATGTGGCTGTTCGAGCCGTCAATCCCCGCCGCACAACATGCCGGTCCTCTAGTTCGGGGGTGTGCCGCAGCTGCGGCAATCACTCACGTCGTTCCGTCCGTCCCGCCTGCACCCACCGAATCCATACTCGCATCACTGTGGCTGGATGTCGTCCCACACGGGCGCCGATGTCTCGGTACTATAAACCGCTGTCGCGATAAGCCACTGTTCGTCCTCTGTCGAACTCCGAAACGTGCTGGAATGACTGCCGTGTTCTGCGACGAGACATCAAGAAGCTTCCCACGCACAGGTCCGGCAGCACAACACACTTCCACTGCTTCCACCCCGACTTCTGTGCACCTTTCTTATAGTGCTTCTCGGTGGCGTGCCGGGCGCACATGATTTGCATATGCCCTGCAATGCTAATCGTTTGCATGTCTTCTCGCGGGCGACGCATGCTGCGAATTTCAGGCCAATCGGATGCTTCCTTCTTGGTGTTGCATTTTGGGTGGCCAGCAGTGTAGATAGCAACTCCTTCCTCTTGGTCTCTTGTACTGCAATACAGAATCAAATTTAGAAACTATGCATCATTGAGCCAAGTAACACCAAATAGGAGTATATTACATTTTGGATAACTGCAGGTGTTAAGACCAAATTGTGTGCAAAGCAACTGCAGGTCAAAATCAAATTTCTTTATTTCTTTTTTGTCGGTCATAAAATCCAAAACACTATCATGTAAGGTTGTAAGTGGATTTGAAGAGTCTCGTAAATTAAATCTGAAGCGTGACAGTCGATAAAATATTACTAAGAGCTTCCCAGAAGGCATTAATGATAAACCTGTGCAAGTCTATGGCACTTAAATATCTTCCTCGTTTCAACTTTTTTCACCAGATTCAAATGAGGACGATGTTGTTGAGACTTTCGTGTTAATACAATAGCTGCACTCGGTGTTCAAGGCCCAATCGATTTGAAAGCTACACGGCGAACATAATACGATCGCATTCGTTCAGCAGTAATTTTTGTGATATTAAATGATGCTTAAAATTTTGCTTATTTGTTTTGCAAAACAAAGTTATTTTATTTTGACAGTTCTATTTCCAATTATAAGACAACAGCGCATATCCACAATTCCACCACTGGAAACAGATAGTACTATAAAACGTTCCCAGAGCTAAGCTCCGTACTCACAATACTCTATTCACGCCGCGTAGTTTTTTTACTTTTGGAGTCGGTTTAAAGATATACACCGAAGACACAAAACATCATGACTACCTGCCTTGGTTTTTCTGACCTCCAAAACAGTTTTTATCTGGAAAGGAATCGACTCTACAAGATTTCTAAAGGTCTCTTGTGCTATCTGGTACCAAAACATTACCAGCTGATCCTTTAACTCTTTTAATTTAAGTGGTTGACCCTCCGCAAATCGGATTTGCTCTACCAACGAAAACCACAGATGCTCGATTGGGTGAATATCTGGTGAATGTGGAGGCCAAGGAAATACCTAGAATTTCTTCATGTTCCGTGAACCATTCTTGAACAATCCGAGAAGTTTGTCATGCCGGGTTATCCTGCTGAAAGAAGGCACTATTAGATGGGAATATTGTTGACAAAAAAGTATGTTCCTGGAGTGCAATGATGTTTAGGATATATTCGTCATAGGTTTCTGCGCATCAATGACTGGAGCCTGGATTTCCCAGAAAAACGTTGCCCAATGCATTACACTTCCTCCCCCCGTTCCTTTTCGACCCACGGTGCATCGTGATGCCAATATTTCCTCAGGTAAACAACGCACCCGAACAAGGCAGTTCACATGGTGCAACAGGAAACGATAGTCGTCTGATCAGATGACCTCCTTCCTTTTGTAGGCGCTTTCGACGGTGAATCAAGGTTAGCATGCCGCTGTCGTGCGGCGACAGAAAGCCTGCTGGAGTTAGCAGTAGGTGACGTCGGCGTAAAGGGAGCAGCGTTACGTACTTACAAGCAGCTTTACTCCCACGATTATGGAAATGGAGGGTGACGTTATGTTCCTAATGTTATTTCGGCTGCATTAAGGACGAGATGTACATGATTACGAAATCTGAGTTATCGACAGCAAAGTTGTCCCACCGCGAAAACAAACTCGAAACCCCATCCTTATTGTACACTGCTGGCCACCCAAAATGCAACACCAAGGAGGAAGCATCCGATTGGCCTGAAATTCGCAGCATGCGACTCCCGCGAGAGGGCATGCAAACGATTAGCATTGCAGGGCATATGCAAATCATGTGTGCCTGGCACGCCACCAAGAAGCATTATAAGAAGGGTGCACAGAAGGCGGGGTGTAAGTATTGGAAGTGTGTTGTGCTGCCGAACCTGTGCGTGGGAAGCTTCCTGATGCCTCGTCGCAGAATACGGCAGTCATTCCAGCACGTTTCGGAGTTCGACAGAGGACGAATAGTGGGTTATCGCGACAGCGGTTTATCGTATTGAGACATCGGCGCCCGTGTGGGACGACATCCAGCCACAATGAGGCGAGTATGGATTCGGTGGGTGCAGGAGGGACGGACGGACCGACGTGAGTGATTCCCGCATCTGCGGCACACCACCGAACGAGAGGACCGGCATGTTGTGCGGTGGGCATTGACGGCTCCAACCGCCAAATCACGAACTTCAGCGCAGGAAATAGGGTGTGTTGCGCAACAACCTGTGTCAGCGCGTACCGTTCGACGTCGTCTGCAGGAGCGGGGACTTGTCGCACGGCTCCCATTGCTCCAATTGCCTTTGACGTTACACCACCGGCGAGTGTGGTGGCAGTAAGCCTTTGAACCCCGCACCTGGACTACGGAATGGCACGTTATTGTCTTCTCCGAGGAATCCCGCTTTGCCTGCAACACCACGATGATCGGATCCGCGTGTACCGGCACCACGACGAGATACTGTATGACGCCTGCATTATGCATCGCCATACAGGTCCGTCGCTTGGTGTTATGGTTAGGGGCGCAATTGGATATGACACCCTCACCCCTCTGGTACGCATCGCCGGTACACTCAACAGCCACCGCTTCATCTAAGACGTTTTTGAGCCTGTAGTCCTCCCTTACCTGCAGGACCTGCCAGCGGACAAGTTTCAACAGGACAATGCGCCCCTGTACGTGGCACGCATCGTGCAACCTTTCTTCACGGCTCACCAGGTGTCACTACTGCCGTGGCCAGCCTGTTCTCCAGATGTGTCGCCCATCGAACACGTATGGTCGCTAATCGGCTACCGAGTGGCACGGCAAGCACCACCCGCGGCTACGCCTGATGAACTGTGGCAACGTGTGGAAGCAGCAGGGACCGAAATACCCCAATCCCACATGCAAAGCGTCTTTCGTTCGATGCCGTGGCGTGTAGCGGCCGTTATTGCCAGCCATGGGGGTCGCACGAACTATTGATGTCTGCGTGTTCCGCAAGTCGCACAGGCCTGTAAGCTCAATCGTTTCATCTTTGTATCTGTTATCTGTCCAGTAAATCTGGCTTTGCTATCTCGTGCCCTTCTTGGTGTTGCATTTAGGGTGGCCAGCAGTGTATATACCTAACAGTCCAAAAAGCTCAAAACTTTAGATAGAGAAGTTTTCCTCTTGTGTCATAAACTTTAGATGACAGAAGTTTTCCTTTGCTGATGGTAGGAAACGAGTGCGGCCCAAACATCTTGAGGCGATGAACCGCATGAATGCTGCCCCGGTGGCGCAGTGGTCTAAACGATGGGCTCTGAGCATTCGTTCGAAAGGGGTCCTGGCTCTAATCCCGGTGAGACATGGATGGTGTGTTTGTCTTGTGGCACTGGCTCTCTCCCTTCCCTGGAACCAGTGGCCCTAAATTAGGCGCGGGCGACTGCTTATAGCTCATTAAGTTGCTCACAGTGGTAATTAAACCTCCGATGAAAAGAAACCCGTATGAATGGTACTTCTCTGCTGGCTAGTGGCAACAGTCATGGTAGTTTTATAATACTGTGGCAGCTTATAAACCTGGAATATTTACCGACGGCTGAGAACTGTTGCCACATCTTTCCTGATCACTTTTACATTCCCGTTGACGTGATGGTGTCTTCCGAATGAATGATGCAATCTCTAATCCGGCCCAAATTTTGCCGGAACATTTAAAGACGGTTCGGATGCGTTCACCATACTTTAGTGTCCTCTTGATTTCCCAGATGTGTGTCCCATAAAACATCTGTGTGATGAGGTTGAACTGGCTGTCTGACGAACTTACCCGTAACTTGTACGTGTCATACAGGGGCGGAACACTGTACTTCTAGGTGGCTTCTGCGACCCCATGATTCCAGGTGGTGTATAATACCAGGGTGAGCAAAACGTTCGTCACGTTGTGATCTATAAATAATGTTGGGTCTCCTTTCTTGTGTGAAACGTGCGCCAGCATCGAATGGGTACAGCGATGACGGGAAAAACATGAGGCTGGTGACTTGTATTTGCCACGAAGCCACATTGCGTTACCAGATGAGCAGAGGATAGATGTCGATAAACCTGGTGTTCGGGTGTTTCCAATACCACATTTTTGGAAGAAAGAGTTAAACGCGGCTGCAGCAGCAGCAAGAGAAATTTGTGCAGCTGAAGGCGACGAAACTATGCTGGACTCCAAACTCGAAGACACGCCGAGATCAGGGCCTCCAACTACCACCAAACATTGGCATCCAGTTCGAATCTGTGACAGCGAAGACCGGTACTATTGTAACCTGGGGCTTCCATATTTATCACGACAGAGGTTCAATTGCCATTTTTGAGATGAATTGGAACCAGTTTCCTTCAATTCCTGCCATTTTGTTGAGCAGGTCGACGGTTGTTAAAGTACTCTCTTCTCACGCATCTCTTAGAGGGGGTGTTAGATTTATGGTTACGTGGACATTTTCCTGCGATTGAATAAAAGAGAAAAGAGGAATAGGACATTATTGCCTTTCAGCCGTCCCAGGCAAAGTGAATGAGTTGAGGGGCGACAGCGAAACCAATTAAAAGAATCTTGCGTTTTCAGAGAGAAGGATTTTTAGGGTTTGTCCACGCTTTCTGGGAAGGCAAGAGACTTCACTGTTCGAGAGGGGATACTTTGTAGGCGGCTTTTGGAGAGTAGGCCGTGGCATTCGGTTAGGAGGATAAGGAAGGAACAAAAGTGTGAAATCTCGCCGATCAGTAGGATATGGAAAAGGATTTCGGAGAATCGACGGAGAATGAGAAGGTGCGAGGCGTAGACTGGCCGCGAGCATATAAAGGGCAATCAGGTGGTTGGTGATAATAGACGAAAGGAATCAGGACATGACTTAGAGACATTCTCCGTAACATCTGAATAAAAGTCTTCATCACTACAAGAGCAAAGATTAACTTTAAACATGTTTATTTATAATTTATCTATCTGCTCAACTAATGAGAAATACGGGCTAAACCCCATATACAGAGCAAGCATCAGACGAACCCTCCACACAGGGCGCTTCAAAATAAGTCAGCAACAAGCCCTGTAATACTATTGCACAACAATTGAAGGCTGCGGTGGAGTCTCAGAGGTCACTTTCATTCCTCCCCTGCTCTGGCTTGGTATCGCTATCGAATGGTTCCCTATGGATCGACATCCCAACAGACAAAACAACGTGTCCCTTTTTGTAGGAGATTTCTGTCAAATCTACGGGACGATAGATTTTGACGTCGTATCGTCACAGGTTATGATAGGTGAATATTCCTACTTTTTTACTTAAAATGAGGACCAGTGGCTAAGGCCACGCCTGGAAGCACAGCAAGTGGTACATAGAGGAAGGTTTGTGAGGAAAGCCATGCTGTGCATTTACTGGAAATGTGATGGTTCTGGAAACTTTTGCCAAAATGTCAGGTTGTGGAGGATATCCTCTATGCCGGACAAGTGCAGAGGTTACACGATGCTCCCAGCGTTCATCAATAGGAAGCTAGTATTGCTACGAGTGGAGAATGTCCCAAGTCACACCTTCAAAGCTGTTTTCCTACAGGAATTGAGAAAAGGTAAAATCCCTCCACATTCTCCACACAGTCTGGACCTTGCACCATCGACTTATAGCCCATTTCCTAAAACGACAGCACTTTTCTTCCGTCCCGGATGTGGAATCAGAAGATTTCAATCCCCTAAACTTGCCGAGTGGAACTGCGATGTGATCGTGGCTTTGGAGGAATGTTGGCAAAGAATTATAGAGCACAAGTGCCTGTATTTTGCAGAAGGCAGTGAGTATGTACGGCTTTCTTGCATCATTAAACTTTTTACTTGCAAATGGGACTAACGTTTCATTCGCCCTAATACTTCATTTTCCACCAAGTGTATACACAGTCGTTTCAGAATAAAACGACCACCTACCTAATCTTAAATCGCCAACATATGATTTGATATAAGAAGGGCACCTATAATTCATAGTTGACTCTCTGCATAATTTTGGTGTGAGTATTCTGGTACTCTCATTTGAACCCAAATTTCAGACATGTCCACAAAAATCTATAAATACAGTATTGTTTATTCCTTTAGTTCATATACGTTTTTTATTGGATTAGGTTTCACACTATGGCACAATTTAATTTACTGCACTATCACTTTTCTTTATGTAAAAATTCATTTCCTTTAATAGTCTATTCAATGTATTGTACTAAACATAGTCCCTTTCAAAAACAGTCTTGTGAAACACAATATTTAAAACCTATATACAGTTTCATTTACTCAATTATACTTCTTCTTACCATAAGATATGTTGAAGTAGTATCTGTAGGCCCTCCAGTTTTCATACTTCCCACACTATGGTACAATTATATTTACTGTATTATAATTTTTTCTTACTGTAGGAGGTCAATTCCTTTAAAAGTCCTCTTTGTACTTTAAACACAGTCCACCTTAAAAGCCTATCTTTAAAATCCTTCAAGTTCTTCTGAGTCGTCACACCACTTCTTTAGAATAATATGGTCAAATGAACTTATCCTGTGCAATGAAGGATTTTAAAGATAGACTTTTAAAGTGTACTGTGAATGGACTGTTCTTAAATAACTGTTTTTTAAAGTTTAAAGATGACTTTTAAAGGAATTGACCTCCCATATTAGGAAAAAATGATAATGCAGTAAATATAATTGTACCATAGTGTGGGAAGCGTATGAAAATTGGAGGACCTACAGATACTACTTCAACATATCATCTTAAGGTAAGAAGAATTATAACTAAGTCAATGAAACTGTGTATAGGTTTTAAATATTGTGTTTTAAAAGGATACTATGTTTAGTATATAGAATAGACTATTAATGGAAACGACTTTGTACATTAAGACAAGTGACATTGCAGTAAATTAAATTGTACCATTGTGTAAAACCTAATCCAAAAATAAACGCATATGGACTAAAGGAGTAAACAATACTGTATTTGTAGATTTTTGTGGACATGTCTGAAATTTGAGTTCGAATGAGAGTACCAGAATACTCCCACCAAAAATGTGCAGAGAGTCAACTATGAATTGTAGGTATGCTTCTTATATCAAATCATATGTTGGCAATTTAAAATTTAGACAAATAGTGGTGTGTTCATCAGTGTAGAACCTCGAATGGAAACTTTTAGGTAATACATGATGCGCATAGAGCACCTACCTAATAATGGGAATAACCCCCTTGGCTCGGATGACAGTGGCGAGCTGGCGTGGCATGAACGCAATGAGACCCTAGAAGGTTGCTCGATGCACACGTGCACTTTCGGACAGCAGCAGAGTACGGAGGTTCCGGAGATGACGTGGTTGTGGGTCGGCACGTCGAAACTGTCGATCCAAATAGTCCCACAAGTGCTCTATGGGACTGCGATCGGGAGATTTCACCGGCCAAGGGTGAACGGAGACATAGCTGTCGTGTTCCTGGAACAAGTCACGCACCCCCTTAGCCACATGTCAGGGCGTATTATCCTGTTGATAGACACCATCACCACCAGGGTAAACATCCAGCATGAAGGGATGCATGGGGTCAGCGAGGATGGACATTTAGACATTGGAGTTCAGGGACCCATCCAGTGGTACCAGTGGTCAAAGGTCATAGCAAGAAAACATCCCCCAGACGTACACGCTGCCATCGCCTGCCTGAACGTGAACGACATGCTTGTCTCGGTGTTGGTTCTTGTGTGTCTTTCGCCGTATCCGCCACCGCCCATCACTTCTGTGGAGTAGAAACCTCGTCCCGTCGGAGAACACAACCTTTTCCCACTCTTCCACTGTCCAAGAACGGTGGTCCCATGAGAACTGCAGGCATCGTTGCCGAGGGACCTGGGTCAACATGAGCGCCTTGACGAATTGTCAACTCCGGAGACCCATACGTAACATGGTTCGCTCTACTGTTATCGGGGACATGTACTTGAGTGCACCAGCGTTCATTTGCGTGGTCAATTGCTGCGCTGTTTCGCGTCGATTGTCCTTTACCAGTAGACGGAGGCGACGTTCTCCTCTACGGTCGATGGCCTTTGGGGCTTCACAGTTATGACGTCGGGAGATACTCGGTATGCCAACAGTCAATTCTTAGTACAACCTTGCTACAACACCTCGCGAACAGCCCACGAACTCTGCTGTTTCTGAGACGCTTCCACCCTTCGCGTGGTAGCCGATGATCATTCTTTTTGACCGTCCGTCAAATTGCTACATCTGCCCATTGTGCTCACGACACGCGCTATGGCTTCCGCGTGTGGTCATACACTGGCGTGCAAAAATTAAGGACGAGACGGTTTTTCGAATGTAACGTCATGCAGAAGTGCTCCACATCAACACAAATCATGCCATAAGATCCCCAAGATGTACGAATATGGGATAAGTGAGCAAAACTGTTCAAACAAGGAATCCAAAGGATACAAAGGCACTTTATTGAAAAGGTAGCTTCCAGCACAACTGGACAGAAGACAGAAACGTCCATGTGACAGGCGGCTGCCAAGAAAGATCCAGTCTTTAGTAGGGGATATGATCACCCCTGATTGCGTTGCAGTATTTACAACGTCTGTCCATGCTGAGGACGAGGTTGTCAAGGAGCTATTGAGGCATCGTGTCACACTCCTCTTGTAGCGCCAATCGCAGCTGCGGAATCGTTGCTAGCGGCTGGTGACGTGCTGCCAAGCGTCTCCCGAGAACGTGCCACTCGTGTTCGATTGGATTAAGGTCCGGGGACCTTGCGGGCCAAGCCATGCGTTGAATATCTTCACTCTCCAACAGCTCTGCGACAACCACTGTACGATGAGGTGTAGCGTTGTCGTCCATGAAGAGGAACTCAGGACTCACAGCACCTCTAAACAGACGCACGTGAGGCATGAGAACCTCGGTACAATAGCGGACACCAGTGACTGAACCTCCTTGGAATATGTGGAGGTCAGTACGGCTACCAAGCGTGATACCGCCCCAAACGAGAATTCCGCCACCTCCAAACCGGTCCCTTTCGATTATATTGGAGGTGTGATTGCGTGTTCCCTGCTCTCTCCAGATGTGTATACGTCCAGAATCGCTCGTCAGACTAAATCGGCTCTCATCAGTAAAGAGAACTCGACCCCATTGCTGATGTGTCCAGTTCTTGTGTTCCTGGCACCACATAAACCGCCGTACCCGATAAGCAGGCGTTAAAGGCACACACCATACTTATCGAAGTGCAAATAGACCACCTTTGTGCAGCCTCTTGGCCACGGTGAAGCGCGCTAACGGACGTCCAGTTGTCTATTGCATGTCCCTTGCGATTTCTTCCGATGTCTGCCGTCTGTCTCTTCTGGCCTGTAAGACAATATACCGGTCGCCCGCCACCGTGGTTGCTCGTGGACGACCATTGCTAAACTCTCTTCCTGTCGTTTGAAATGCTCTCCAAGCTCGTGAAACGATGCTGTGAGCGATTCCGGACTCCTCGGCCACACTTGTCACACTTCGACCTTCTTCCAACTTCCCAATGACGCCACCTCGGGTAAAGTCATCCAGATGTCGTCTACTGGATTGCCTGTTGGTCATATCACACGGTGGTAGCAACTCGACGTCGTTCAAACCGATGTACACCGTGCAATAGCTTTCACCGAATTGCTGAGCGTACACCGCCTGTGTGCTTTATACCCTTCCGACACCTCCCCCACCCTACGTCATGCTGCATATATGCGGATGCCCTGCCGTACCGGACACTAGTCTATCTTCTGACTGGTCTTCCTTTCGTTCTGCCTGCTCGTTCGGCTGTTATGCTAATTTCTCCTCCTCGTCCTTAATTTTTGCACACCAGTGTATTATTCTGATGCCACCGTGTATGTTAGATTCTTATCGAGAGGAAAATAGATTTTTAGTTTGTGGGATTTTATATGAAGCTAGTAATCTTGAGAACAAAATTGTATGTAGCTAAAGGATTTTGTTAAGTTATATTGCTCTTGCTTTCCTAATTAACGAAAATTGATTTAGAAATGATAACAACCGAATCCATTTTAATGCAGCGGATTCGAAATCAAATTCCGAATTCCCTGAGTTTCCTTAACATGCTCCCCAGCAAAGAAAAGAGTTTTTTTTCTGCCTTCCTCCACCTATGTCATTTCAGAAATGTGTTCTTTAATATTGCACCAGCAATAAAGAAAAGTACCCAGATCTCTTTTCGCGCCTAAGGCGTATCATGATGTTGCATTGGAAGGGACAATTACCTTCAGGGCACTGATGAATAATGCATGACCCTTCTTTAAAGCAATGTTTTGAAGAAACGCTATCGCAATAAGATATTCTAGTATCTATTTACTACTCTGGCAGAGAATTGAGAACCTTATCGGAAAATTGTGACTCCTTTTAAGTCAGCTTTTATCAGTTAAAACTCATTCTGAATTTAATTATTTAACTTGAAGTGACGAGTCTTATTTCTTTAGGGGCAACTCTGGAAAGCGCGTCTTAATATAGTACACGTAATTTATTAAATCCGGGACTTATTCCGAAATCCCGTATGCTGAACATTTAAACTCGTTTTAAGTCTTTCGTCTGTAAAGGTAAGCAAAACAGAATTATTTAAACGAAATGCCTTTCTTCCTGCCTGCTTTAGCACGACTACCGGGATTTCTAATTTAGAGATGCTGAATAACATGTCAGGAAAGCTTAAAGTCTTTCGTTTCAGTTGTAGCGAAAGAAAAGTATGAGTTTGGCAAGTTAAGGAAATCAAGTCAAACCCTTTGTAAGACGCACGCTAAAAAGAAAACCAGCAGAAATTAAGAACGCAAAAGTAGATCTCTCTTGAAAAGAATTTGTTTAAACAAACACGAGAGGCACCCTTTTCAAAAACATTGGACCTCATTTGAAAATAAGATTTAGATATGAAGTCCAGCAAAGTTGTGACGTGAAATTCAAATAAATAATAGGCTCATAGCATACATACTGAGTCAGCTAGTTTTAGTCAACACTGGAGTAATTCCTATAATATTTCCAAATTAACCCCACGAAGTTCTTGCTTTGTTGTGAATTCAGCAGTTCGCTATGTTTACAGCGCGGCACTTATAAGGTATTGGCAGTATATATATATATATATATATATATATATATATACTAAAGAGCAAAACTGAAGACTAAGGAAAAAATTTTAGAATTTAAAACGAAGGGTGCAAAATAACCTGAAAAATCAAAACGCGCAACGCAGCAGTTTTGAAAATTCAGAATTCACATTCTATAAAGAAGATACCTAAGCAAAAAAATACATATATAATTTTGACTCACACCTAGTACAACATAGAAAAGGTTATGTATCTACCTGTGTGATCAAAAGGAAAAAAAGATAAAAAAATAAAATAAAACAACTGAATGTAGAAGGTGTCGAGAATACTGAGCCTTGGCTTTATCAAGGACCAGCAAAAACTCTGCATTTTCTCACTTCCACAAAGACCTAGTTGGAAATGGGTTTCTGCAAGGCCATAGATGCAAGTAACATTCCCACCTAAAATAGTTTAAAAAATATATATATAAGTCATGTCCTCCTTAGAGTTGCATGACCTAGCACTAGTTAACAATTTCGCTTGCATCCATTAACCTTCCTGGCCCGACCCATACTCTTCATCTGTTACTATTAAACAGAGAGAAGAAGATTAAAGAGAACTCAAGCTGTGAGAGTGACATAATAATTAGAAATGATTTTCAGCCATAACGAAATTCCAAGTTCGTTTGAGAGAGAATTTAAACCTGAAAAACAATGCAAAAGAAATCCAAATTTTACATTGCAATTAAAAAAGGAAATGTTAATTTATAACGAACAGATTTTTGAAAGAAAACTTGAGTCTAAAACCCCCTACTCTACAACTTATGACAACACGAAAACGAGAATAAGTTAAAGATAATAATTAACTAAAGAAAACTTTGTGTAAGTTATATACCTTAAACAGTTAGTTGCAATATGTACAAAGTATTTCAGCAGTGCTTTAAGTGCATAATTAATTAGTTATTAAGAACTTAACTACTTTGAAAAAAACAGCGCATAGACAGCGCATAGAAAAGGAACAAGCTAAGCCATCTTCTGTTCCTAGGTACCCCAAAAAAGACGCTCAAAGTTACAAAGAAAAGAAAGAGTTAAAACCCGCAAAAATGTTAACAGACAAACCAATGCCTAAAAGTTGAAAAGCTAAAAAACGACAGAGAAAAGGTACATGAAGTACAAACATTGAACTTATAAAACCTAGAACCCGAAAACAAGGAAGAGAGCTTACCTCTTGTGTTACAAAAACTTTTCTCCTCACAAGAGAAGAACATGGCTGACCTCTTCTGCCACTCCCTAGACGCTGGGGGGCAGTGAGGGTGGGGCTGATGGCCTCCTCATACAGCAAGAAACCAACGCGCGGAGATTTTAACCAGAGAAAAAAAAATATATAAACATAAGACTGTGGATCTGTATGATCAGAAAGAGCAGAATTAACTCTCCAGAATACATGAGAAATATTATAAAATACACGAGCAGTTTATTTAATAATCTTTGCATGTATTAAATCACCTTAGTGAGCTTCTATAGATTAATCAGAATCTTATTAATTTTAATGTTGGTTTTACTATTTTTAGTATAGCTATCCTAGTGATGAATAACTAGTTTTCTTTTTTATTTGTTTTTATTTTCTTTTATAAACGGATTTTTAAGTTTTTTTTTTTTTTTTTTTTTTTTTTTTTTTTTTATTTTGTTTATATTATTTAATTTTTTGTTTTAATAGGACCGTCATATCCATAGCACTAAGGTTCCTTTAGGTAGTTAATAGGCATCCTCTAGCCAACTTCCTTACGGCTTTGATTGGTCAGAATCATATTATTAACTGTGTAGAAAATTAAAGCAGATCTGCCAACCTTACTCTATTATTCAGAATAATTTTTCTTAAAGTTCTTTTGATGAAAGAAGAAGGAATTTCGTTCTCTAGAAAACTTTCTAATAGTATATTAATGTGGTAATTGAAGTCCAAATTGTTGCTGCAAATTCTTGAAATTCTTAGGACCTGAGAAATTAGTACATTCTCAATTACTTTGGTTGAAATGTTATTATTCCAGTGTAGATATTTAATTACTTTGAAAGGAAAATTAACTCTTTTATCATAGAGGCTAATAGATGGGTTACCTCTGTTGAGCTTAATGCTTAAGTCTAGGAACTCAAGTTCCTGATTACTGTGGTTGGTTTTACATAAGTTAAGAGAGCTAGGATAGATATTATCAAAATCACTTTCTATAACTTCTGAATTATTGATACACAGCAGATCATCAATATATCTAAAAGTGTAAAGGTAGTTATCTGAGCAGGTGGGGTGATTTTTAATGAATTTATATTCCTTAAAGAACAGGAATAGATTAGCGATATGCGTGGACGTTGATGTTCCCATTGGAATACCGTTCACTTGCTTATAGAGAGTATTATTATATAAGATATGGTTATTTATTATGCAGCAATTGAGATAAGAGTTCCAAGTTCCTACATCAACAAATTGGTTAAGTTTAAATTCTGCATACAGCTCTTTAAAGGTAGTGATTATATCTGATAGAGGCAGATTAGTATATAGGTTTTCAAAATCATAACTATTAATATCTAGGGGACAAACTTTGAGTATAGTAGAAATTACTTCTGCATTATTATTAATTATCCAAAAATCTCTGTACATCAAGTTAGAACAGTTTCTAATGTGTTTCAAAACCTTCTTTAAGACATCTTCAAAAGCAAGATCTATTTTTTTTTATGACTCCTTACTCCACTAGCTATGAACCTGAATTTCACAGGATCCTTATGAAACTTAACCGTTGCAAAAGAAATGGAAATTCAGGCTCATATCTTCTAGTTTGTGGAATTTTAAGTTTCTTGAAGAATGCCTTAAACCGATTTTCTAACTGCTTGGTAGAATAACTTACGGGCTCGTATGTTACTCTATTATTGAGTTCCAGAGTTAACAATTCAAAATAGAACTTCTTACAGATAATTGCAAAATTATTGCTAGCTTTATCCGTAGTGGTAAAAATAAATTGGTCTTGCAGTTTGGAGAGTGACCTTTTAGCTTCTCCAGAGAAAAAGAGATTTCTGTCGAAACAAAAGTCCAGACCTGCCAACTCACCGGTGAAGCTATTGATTATATTATATTTCCATTCTGCGAAGGCCTCAATAGGCTGATTGTACGTTAAACTGGTTTTTATGATGTATTTATTTACATCTTGAGTGAAGCTCTCAAGAATCCTTTCTTTGGAAATTGTGAAGGAAGGTCTGAATTTAGAGCCATACTCTAATAAATTCCTAAGCTTTTCATTTTCAACAAAACTCAAGTTTCCGGTGATAATATGGTTGTAATTCTTATCAAAGTGAACTGTTTCTTTATGTTCATCACAAGAACAAGTAGTAATTACAGGAATGTAGCTCGAAGAGTTAAGTTTGTAGTTTTTAACTATTGACCCAAAATAAACACACACACTAATTCCATATACAATACAAATATAGAACATATCTCATTCAAAATTTTATATTCTGAGTTTCTGAGTAAAGACTAGTAAGATGACATACTGCCAAACATTAGACCTAATTTCAAAGAAACGAGTGTGGTAGAACTTTTTTCTATGTAATGCAAAATTAAGGCACTTAATGAACAGAAAGCCATAAGAATTACAAGTGCAAAAATTGAAACGAATCAAAACTGAATGCATATACACTGACGGAAAAAAAAATCCCTACACCACGAAAAAAAAGTTGTAGAGGAATGAAATTGCGGCAATACTTTGTATAGGTAACATATTTAATCGATTAAGGTTTCAAGATCACAGCTTATTGTAAGCGCGAGAAGAGCCATTTTAAATGTGAAATGCTGGTACATTAATAACCGGTGTAACCGCCAGAATGTTGAATGCAAGCACGCAAATGTTC
Source organism: Macrothele yani (assembly GCA_039090855.1). Lineage (NCBI taxonomy): Eukaryota > Metazoa > Arthropoda > Arachnida > Araneae > Macrothelidae > Macrothele > Macrothele yani. Next base: position 135,405,876 of record CM077007.1, on the reverse strand, counting down.
ATGCATTGTGTTGTACAGGTGCTGGATGTCAGTTTGTGGGATGGAGTCCATGCCTGTTGCACTTGGTCGGTCAATACAGGGACGGTTAATGCTAGTTGGGGTTGACGCTGGAGTTGTCGTCCAATGATGTCTCATACGTGCTCGATTGGTGAAAGATCTGGTGATCTAGCAGGCCACGGCAACATGTCGATACTCTGTAGAGCATGTTGGGTTACAACAGCGGTATGCGGGCGAGCGTTATCCTGTTGGAAAACACCCCTGGAATGCTGTTCTTGAATGGCAGCACAAGATGTTAAATCACCAGACCGACGTACAACTGTGCTGTCAGGGTGCGTGGAATAACCACGAGAGTGCTCCTCCTGTCATAGGAAATTGCTCCCTAGACCTTAACTCCAGGTGTAGGTACTGTGTGTCTCGGCCGCAGACAGGTTGGTTGCAGGTGCTCACCTGGCCTCCTTGTAACCAACACACGGCCATCACTGGCGCCCAGGCAGAACCGGCTTTCATCAGAAAACACAACAGATCTCCACTCCGTCCTCCAATGCGCTCTAGCTTGACACCACTGACGTCGCAAACGGCAGTGGTTTGGAGTAAGTGGAATGCACGCTACAGGGCGTCTGGCTCGGAGCTGTCCTTCAAGTAACCGATTTGTAACAGTTCGTTGTGTCACTGTGGTGGCAACTGCAGCTCGAATTGCTGCCGCAGACGCGGTACGATGCGCCACGGCCATACGCCGTACACGGCGGTATTCCCTCTCAGTAGTACCACGTGGCCTGCCGTAACGCGGTCTTCTTGAGGCAGTGCCTTCCATTGACCACCGCTGCCAGCAATCATGCACAGTGGCTACGTTCCTGCCAAGTTCTTCTGCAATATTGCGGAAAGAAAATCCACCTTCTCGTAGCCCTATTACACAGCCTCGTTCAAACTCCGTGAGCTGTTGATAATGTCTTCTTCGTCTTCTTAAAGGCATTCTTGACTAACATCAACACACTACGTCGAATCTGAACGATAACTAACGCTCACGAACGTTACAGCATGTATTTACAGCTAACCTGCTTTGCATGATCCGAGGGACGCTACTAGCGCCACACGTATGCGCCGAGCGCGAAATTTGCATAGACATCATCTTACAGATGTACTCTCACCGCCTACCAACTGTCGTTTATCTAACAAAACCCCTTCTTGGTGTTGGGATTTTTTTTCGTGACTGTATATATATATATATATATATATTTATATATGCATTCCGTTAATTTCAAGTGAACAAAGTGGCTAATTTTTTTGTCCGGTATCTGTACCATGTCACTCCATTGGAGCAGTGATCTAAGCGCTGGTTTATGACCATTCGTCCGAGATAGGATTAGAGTCCCTGTATGGCATGCATATTTTGTTTGACTTATGGCACTGGTTCTCTCCCCCTTCTGGTAGCAGTGGCCCTAAATTAGTGACGGGATTGCTCATATACATGTAGTATATCGAGCAGCTCACAGTGGTCATCATTAGACCTGCAAATAACATATATATATATATATATATATATATATATATATATATGGGATGTAAGGTCAGGTGATGCGTAACATCACAGCCTCTCCTTGACAAATGTCAACCCCGCCTTCTCGTGGTGCATCCTGTTCCCACTAAAGGGGCTCTGACGACCGCCCATAGCGGTATAACTATACCATCGGGATTAGAGGAAATTCTATCCCACACTCACCAACCCGCTTGGCCAGCGTGGTGAGTTATGGCCAAACCCCTCCAAAATGATTCCACAACTTAAATCTTGGCCCTCAGTCTCCGGCAGCTGGAATGTACCTGGGTCAAGGCAGCGGCCAGTGCGACATGAAGGCAGAGGGTGCTAAGAATCCCCGGAGGACCGGACTTAGGCTGCCATCTGATGCTGACCTTGGCTACTTACAATGGACGCTCCCTATCTTCTGAATCAAGGCTTTTTGAATTGGAAGAGGAACTACAAAGGATCAAGTGGGACATCGTGGGGCTAAGTGAGGTAAGGAGAAAAGGAGAAGATCTCATCGAACTGAAAAGTGGACATCTCTTCTACTATCGTGGGACAGATACTGGCAGAACTAGTGGTGTTGGATTTATAATAAACAAGAAACTGAAGGATAAAGTTGTAGAAGTTGAAAGTTCCTCTGACAGAGCTGCACGACTTGTTATCCAACTCTCGAAAAGATACCAGGCTCAGATTATTCAAACTTATGCACCCACCACAAGTCATCCTGAAGAAGAAATTGAAGAATTTTATGAGGAAATTTGTCATCTAAATAATAAAGGTAAGCAGCACTTGAAAATAATTATGGGAGATTTCAATGCAAAAATAGGGCAACGGCAACAGAATGAAACTTCAGTAGGTAAATTCGGTCATGGCAACAGAAACCAGCGTGGAAATACTCTCGTTGAGTTTGCAGAGGCAGAAGGGTTTTTTCATCTTGAACTCCTTCTTCAAGAAAAAGCCACACAGGAAATGGACATGGAGACATCCAAATGGGACGACAAGTGAAATTGATTTTATTATGTGTAACAAAAAATTCGTCATAGAAGACTGCAGTGTGCTAAACAAGTTCAACACAGGTAGTGACCATAGATTGGTGAGATGTAAGATGCACCTCAACACTAAACTTGAACGTGGCAAGCTCATAAGACAAACAAAATCTATTGACATAACCAACCTTAAAAAACACCATAATACCTTCAAGTTGGAACTGAAGAACAGGTTCTCTGCTTTAGAAGGCCTAACATCGGAAGAAGTGGACATCTCTGAAGTTAACAGAAAAGTAACGAAAGCTCTTATGGAAACAGCAACAAAATTAGCTGGGTCTAAGAACAAGTTGCATGTGAACAAATTATCAGGAAAAACCAAAATGTTGATGCAAAAAAGAAGAGAGATGAGGACAACTAAAGAAGATGTGACTTCCAAAGTGGAATATATAGAGCTATGCAAGACAGTAAGAAAAAGTATCACTGAAGACGTAAGGAAATTCAACTGTGAACTAGTGAGGAAAGCAATTGAAAACAACCAAAGCCTAAAGATAGCAAAGGGACATCTCAGTAAGGGAAGAAAACAGATTATGGCACTGAGAAAAGAAGATGGTTCTGTAACAAGAAATAGAGGCGAAATTTTGACAAGAGTGAAAGATTTCTACTCCAAATTATATGAAAGGGATGATATATGCACTCCAGACATCATGAAAGATACCTGTACCAGAGTTCCTCCAGTCCTTCCAGCAGAAGTTGCACATGCAATCAAGAACATGAAGCGAGGAAAAGCTCCAGGAGAAGATGGAATTACTGTAGACATCATACAAGAAGCAAGTGGAGAAATCGAAACAGTACTCGCCCAAATTTTCAGTCGATGCCTTAATGAAGGAAAGATTCCTGAGGATTGGAACACCGCTACAATGATCCTGCTACATAAGAAAGGTGACATTGAGGATCTCGGAAACTACAGACCTATCAGCCTCCTATCAGTAGTTTATAAAATCTTCACTAAAGTTCTTTCACACCGCTTGAAGGTAACACTGGACATGGCTCAACCGAGAGAACAAGCTGGATTCAGGAGTGGCTACAGCACAATAGATCATATCCACGTGCTGAGAGAACTAATTGAAAGAGCGAGGGAATATGAACTTCCATTGTGCATGGCTTTTATCGATTATGAAAAAGCCTTTGATTCGGTGAAACCATCAGCAGTTACAATGGCTCTGAAAACCTGCGGTATTGAAGATGCATACATTAATATTATTAATAACATCTATGAAAATGCAAGTGCAAAGATTAGGCTGTTTGAAAATACAACACACGTAAAAATTGGAAAGGAGTGAGACAAGGTGACACCATATCTCCGAAGCTCTTTAATGCCACATTGGAGGGTGTTTTTCAGTCGCTGAGCTGGGAAAACAAGGGGATAAAGATTAATGGAGATTATCTAACCCACCTTCGTTTTGCTGATGACGTAGTCATTTTTACAACTACCCCATCAGAGCTGCAGAGTATGATCCAGGAACTTGCTGACAAGAGTAAAGAAGTGGGATTAAAAATGAACTTTCAGAAGACAAAAGTGATGTTCAATGCTTTTACAAGAAATGAAGATTTATCGATTGATGGAGAAAAACTGGAGATAACAGGACACGTACGTTTATCTTGGACAGCAGATATCAAGTGAGGGTCACATTGATGAAGAAATTAATCGGCGTACAAAACTTGCCTGGAGAGCTTTTGGAAGAAACAACATAATTTTCAAGAGCAATATGCCATTATGTCTTAAAAGAAAAGTGTTTGATCAATGCATCCTTCCAGTGCTTACGTATGGTGCAGAGACGTGGACCTTAACTAAAAGAGACATACAAAGGCTGCAGACAACTCAAAGAAGCATGGAGAGGTGCATGCTTGGTGTAACTAGGAGAGATAAGAAGAGGAACTCGTGGATCCGAAAATGACAAGAGTGGAAGACATCATGATCAGAGTTAAATCCCTGAAATGGCAATGGGCTGGACATACTGCCAGAAGGACAGACCATAGATGGACAGCCGAAATTTTAGATTGGATTCCAAGGGACAGGAAAAGACCCAGAAGAAGACCACATGGGAGATGGGTGGATGAAATTCGAAAGTATGCAGGGGTGACATGGAGGAGACTGGCACAAGACAGACCGTTGTGGAGGAAACTTGGGGAGACCTTCGTCCAGCAGTGGATTGATAATGGTTGACAATGATGATGATGATGATATATATATATATAATATTTACCTCTGATACCGCGCAATGCAGCTAGAAACCAAGAGTGAACAGTACATATATACACTGCTGGCCACCCAAAAGGCAACACCAAGGAGGAAGCATCGGATTGGCCTGAAATTCGCACCATGCGTCGCGTCGCCCGCAAGAGGACATGCAAACAATTAGCATTGCAGGGCATTTGCAAATCATGCGCGCCCGGCACGCCACCGAGAAGCACTATAAGAAGAGGGTGCACAGAAGGCGGGGTGTAAGAAGTGGAAGTGTGTTGTGCTGCCGGACCTGTGCGTGGGAAGCGTCCTTATGCCTCGTCGCAGAGTACGGCAGTCATTCCAGCACGTTTCGGAGTTTCACCGAGGACGAATAGTGGCTTATCGCGACAGCGGTTTATCGTGCCGAGACATCGGCGCCCGTGTGGGACGACATCCAGCCACAGTAAGGCGAGTATGGATTCGGTGGGTGCAGGTGGGACGGACGGAACGACTTGAGTTATTGCCGCAGCCGTGGCACACCACCGAACGAGAGGACTGGCATGTTGTGCGGCGGGCATTGACGGCTCGCACCGCCACATCACGAACGTTAGCGCAGGAATTAGAGTGTGTTGCGCAACAACCTGTGGGAGCACGAACCATTCCACGTCGTCTGCAGGAGCGGGGACTTGTCGCACGGTGCCCATTTCTTTTATTACCATTGAGGTTACACCACCGGCGAGTGCGGCGGCAGTGGGCCGTTGAACATCTCACCTGGACTACGGAATGGCACAACATTGTCTTCTCCGACGAATCCCGCTTCTGCCTGCAACACCGCAATGGTCTGATCCGCGTGTGGCGGCACCACGTCGAGAGAATGTATGACGCCTACATTATGCATCGCCATACCGGTTTGTTTCCTGGCATTATGGTTTGGTGCGCAATTGGATATGACACCCTCACCCCTCTGGTACGCATCGCCGTTGCACTCAACAGCCACCGCTACATCTCTGACGTTTTGGAGCCTATAGTCCTCCCTTACCTGCAGGACCTGTCAGCGGCAACGTTTCAACATCAGAATGCGCGCCCGCACGTGACACGAATCGTGCAACAATTCTTCACGGCCCACCAGGTGTCACTGCTGCCGTGGCCCGGCAAGCACCAACAGCCGCTACGCCTGATGAACTGTGGCAACGTGTGGAAGCAGCCTAGACCGACATACCCCAAGCCCACATCCAAAGCCTCTGTTGCTCGATGCCGCGGCGTGTAGCGGCCGTTATTGCCAGCCATGGGGGCCACACGAACTATTGATGTCTGCCTGTTCCGCAAGTCGCACGGGACTCTAAGCTCAATCGTTTCATCTTTGTGTCTGTTGTTATGTGTCCAGTAAATCTGGCTTTGCTATCACGTGTCCTTATTGGTGTTGCATTTTTGGTGGCCAGCAGTGTATATTTCAATATTTTTTCACCTCTTGTTTTGTTTACAATCACCCTGAATAAGTCAAGCCAATATTGCCTTTCATGAACTTGAGTAAATTGGTGTTATTTTGCACCTCAATGTTAAAGTCACCAGTGAGAATGATAGGCGCTTGGGTATCCAGTACCATACTTGGTATGATTTTCTTGATGTATTCAGAGCAATCGCATAGCATCCGGAACATGAAGACCTCCAGCGATGTTTGTGAAACGTTGGGGTGAATGCAAACCGAACCAAGTATGAAGCGAGTTTGAGCAGACACTGTCACATCAACTAGACATATGTCACCCTCACAGTCATCTTCAATTCTCAATCTGTTCTTCACTGAGACATGTACGGGTTGGAAATCTTATAGACTATCGGCACCTCCCACGCCCCCGGGAGTTCGTTTTGTGGGCGAGGTAGTACGTTTGGAGGTGAATGGTTTGTGTTGGGCTATTGCCCTATTTCTTTTCGACTTCAATTCGAAACCAGGAAAATGTATGGGAGTAGAATCATCCATTCAAGTTTCACTCACGGCCAAGTAGTTCATTGGTTCACATGTTCTAGCTGTAGAAGTATTTGGTTGCGGATCCACGAGTTGCGCCGCTTCGGCTTTTTTCTTCTGGCTATAAGCTCTACATTTTTCTGCATTAGTCGTTTTGGGCTTGTTCGATTCCTTTGGAGTTGCTCTTTCTACTGATATACTTTTGTAATATTTCAAGTCGGACGTTTGCTTCAAATATTTAGACATTTTGATTTTCTCACAAATATTTTTTCGTTTATCTCTGATAACTTATAAAGTACTTATTAAATGTTTATGAATTATTGGTTTTTAGATAGATCTCATCTAGATGAATCGTTTGAGACCAATATCACGATGCTACGTCTACGCTATCTCGAGTTTTACTGATTTCGAGGCGCATAACTCAGGGTATTCGATTCCAAAATGACGAACGCCTTCCCTCTCCCCGCGCATGCGCACGACTTTGAAGTTTATATTTTTAGAATCATTGGTTATTACTCTTTTTATATCAGTTATTAGATTTTAGCTATTTGTAATAAATTAGAAATTATAAGCATTTAATCAATCGTAAGAAATTATGTCGGTCAAGTTTTCCTAGAGAAATTTTAAACAAATTTTAGACAATCGTTTGTTTCGTTTGACGTGTCCCAGCAAAAACACAAGTGCTGGGAAACTGCTGGCCACCAGCTGGCAGTGATGGGTCACTGCTGGCTGAAATCTGCCGCTCACGGCCCGGTAGTGGTCCGTTGGTGGCAGCACTATCAGTTGGCGAGCCATTGATGGCCCTGCAGCATCGCTGTGAAATGTGGGCCTCCAAGCAAGTGCCACTAGTGGCCCATTGCTGGCAACTAATGCAGCCCCCAACAGCAGGTGGAAGCATCGGGACTGCGTATGCGCAGAAGCAACACTTGCTGTGTCTCTCATGGTACCAGTTAGTCGAAGACGACGCTATAGCCATCGTGTTATTTTAGTGGATGTTAAGAAAAAAATCCATATGTGGAGAGGCGAATTAATTTCCTAATGAAATTTTACGTCGACGAAGATATCAGATTAAGCCGTGAAATACTAGATTCCAGCCATGAAATACACCCACTCCATTCCCATGAATAACAATTCATGGAATGGAGTGGATGATAAACAAGAAAAAATTTGAAACCGCTTGAAACAAATATCCTAGAAAACCATTAAAATAGCGTTTGTTGGGAAAAAAATAATTATACGCGTAAAAAATTTATTAATTATTTGAAAGAAAAAAAAGCAACGCTATGTGGTGTACTCATCCATGGGTTGAATACACAAGACTGGGAGGAATTCGCTTTTAAAAATAACGAGAAGTAAAATAAAATATCTTTTACTCTTTGAAACAAATGTAGCTTCGGACAACGGAAAGGAAAGACACAACGTTAAACATGTAACAGAATGTGACATGAACCCAGGTAAATATATATTTATTCAACAGTCTCTTTTCAAGATGGCAAGGACAGTACAAAACTTTGGAAAGCGACACTCTAAGTATGTACACGCCTTGAAAATGAGTGAAGTTCCCTTAAGGTAAAAAAAAAAAAACTATCGTTAAACAGATAGCTTCCAGCACGTATCCGAGCGTAGTGAATTAGTCCGGTCGGTAGCAAGCGCGGCTTCCACGCAAACGGCCCAGGATCGAATGTAGTCAGATGCAAACGGCGTTTTTTCCGGTCTGTAGAGAAAATGTCCCCAGCTTCGTAAGGGTAGAAAAGAAAAAATTGTAGCTTTAGGAAACTGCGGTTATCCTTGCTTTTTTTCCTATTATTATGGCTACTACTGGGAAATTGGCGGACAAGATTCGGCAAGCCACCAGTTACGTCACATGGTTGCTGGCTGCCACTAACGGCCCACTAGCGGACCACATTATGCTAGCCATCATTTCTGGCACGTGCTTGCAGGGCCACTGAAGGGCCACTTGTGGAAGCTACTGTCTGTAATGGACCACTGATGGCCCTGTTGTGGCATATGACAACTGATGGGGTGCCAGCTGTTGGCCTGAACTGCTGGCCCTTCTGTTGGCCGCCCGGACATTTTATTGACGGTTCGGCAGCGGCAACATAGTGCTGGGCCATTACTGGCAGTGCTGGCTGCCAGCAATGGCCCACTGCTGGCCCAGCAAGACTGTTTTTGCTGGGGTATTGTCTAAAATTTATCTGAAGCATGCTGATTCGTCGTATTCCTCACCACTACTAGTGGGCCTAATTTAAAAACATTTAACAACCCCACTGCATTACAGAACCACCTCCTTTGGCCAGAACTTTCAGGACTGACTGTTTCTTTTTACCTGCTGTTGACCCTAGACCTTGCGCCATTTGAGTACAGGCAAGATTTGGATTAATCACACCATGTGAAGCCTTTCACTCATTAACAGTCCATGTCCTGTGAGCTTTGGCCCAAGCTAATAGAGCTTTTTCATGAGCTGAAGTTAACATTGATTTCACTCTTGCAACTCTACTCCACATGTCCATTCGATGAAGTTCCGTACGCAATGCTCGTTCAGATACAGACGTCTGAGGTCCATAAATAACTGACTGGAGAAGTTCTTGCCATGTTTAAAATCTGTTTTCGTTGACCAAGCGAGAAATTCTGTGCCCACTTGTGAAATGGTCTTTTCTCCACAGTTTTTCCTTTTGTTTTACACCAATCTTTATAAACACGTAGAACTGTTCTTTCACTAACACCTACAAATTCAACAACTTCCTTAATGTTGTGTCCTTTTGACAGGCGAAAAGCTATGACACATTTTTGCCAACAACTTAATGCGACTCTCAACCCATTAATTTTAATTTTTCAAAAATTTCAGCTTAAAATTTTGTTCGTAGAAAAAAATAAGACATTTTATATTACAGAAATATTTAAATTAAATTCTAATTATAACCTCAGAAATATATCATAGTAAACAATTACATATTACACTGCCTGCCAGAGAAAATGCTACACCATGAAGGAATGCTCGAAAACAGACCAAACTGCACACACAGATAGCCAAGTAGACCTAAACAAAGGATTTGTCATATACAGACTGGGCTCCAGTGGCCGAATATACAGGATGACCAGTAAGGAGTGTGGCCCTCATTTTGGGTGATACAGCGTTGAATCTGACGTCGTATCGAGGCAATGACAGTCCGAATAGAGTCCTGGGGCATCGTGAGCCATGTGGTGTTGATCTGAGTCCACAGTTCATCTTCATTTTGCGGGGGTGGGAGGGTACTCAACCGACGTCCGATCGTGTCCCACATATGCTCGATGTGCGAGAGGTCACGCGATCGTGTTATCCAAGGAAGCATCCGCACACCGTGTAAAGCATTCAGGGTGATATGAGCGGTATGCGGCCGGGTGTTATCCTGTTGAAAAACGGCGTTTAGGATGCCGTGATGATATCCTAGTGCCACGGACCGGAGAACCTCGTCAACACAATGACGTGCCATCAATGTGCCCGTATAGCGTATCAGCTGTGAGAGGCTGTTGACTCTGATAACACCCTACACCATGATTTCACATTGCCGGGTCGTATGTCGCTCCACAATGGCGGAGAAGTCCGTCCGTTGGCCACGTCACTTCCAGACTCTCACACGGCGATCATCCGTGGCGAGACAGAACCGCGATTCGTCGCTGAACATCACACCGTTCCATTCGGAAGCTCTGGAGCGACATCACGCCAAGCGGTGACGACGATGGCTCGTTGTTAAAGGTAGTCTTCGCAACGGACTTCCGGACAGCAAACTAGACGCAGCCAATCAGTGCGACACTGTCCGCGTCGATATCGGAGCATCCAGGCCTCAGCGTAAACTCCACAAAATGTCGCCCGTTGTGGCCTGTGGGTGAGCTACGGCATGACGTCGGATGCGACGATCGATGCGCTCGGACGTCCGTCTTCGTGCACCGGTCCCCCTACGACGTAGTACAGCTCTTTCCTGGGACCACTGTCTCCACATCCGACCGACGGTTGTGGCGTCACGTTGCGTTTCTTCTGCAATACGACGCAAGGACCATCCGGCGGTACGAAGGCCTACGTTTTTACCTCTCGTGATCTCATCCGTTTGACGAAATCACGTACGACGGCGTCTTAACGGCTTTGGCACCCCTTGTTCGTTCTTCAGACGCGGTTACAGCAGGACCACTCACTTCTTGCGGCCGTTACGACGTTTCGACTGATGGCTTCACGGGCTGGTTGTCCGCTTATATCCCGCGCGCCGTTCTTGCGATTGGCCTGCAAATACAATCATTTGCATAACGTGTACGCGTGCACCTACCCTGGAATTTGCATGGCGCTGCGTTCACGTCTTCGTGGTGTGGCATTTCCTCTATCAGGCAGGTGACTAATTTTTGACTAATTTTTCTGCAGGTGACGAATTTTTTGTCCGGTGTCTCTGTATTAAATTAAATACGTTAGACTTAAAATCCAGAGAAAGGCTGAATGATTCAGTTGACTCAGGTAATTTTATCGAGCGGTGGAGCGTTGTTTCCATATATGCGGTCGTAATCCCAACCAGTAGCGCACCCAGAAATTAACCGGGGGGGGCGTGCCAGAAAGACTTTTCTCAAGGTGGGGGTGACCACTTAAAACTACCAGGAAAAATAGTCAGGTGTCACAACAATTGAGGAGGTTGACTTTTGTACATTTATTCTTATCCACTTACTAGCAATGTTACAGTACAAGAAAGTTAAATGATTAGAAGAAGCAGTAAATGAAATTCTTTTTCTGGTAAGATTTTTCTAAATCTATTTAACAGAACTACTCCCTTATAATTATTCTATGTTATAATTATACTATACATGATTAAGAAGTATATGTAGATCGTCTATCGCAATTTTTTGTGTTATATCTTTTTTCCGATCTGTCAGCCCAAGGGGGGGGGGCGTGCCCGTGGGTGAGTCACTGATCTCATCTCAGTCTGAAATCTTCTCGACATAATTCAGACAGCAGTAGTCAGCCGAATTTAAAACCTGACAATTAAAGCGTATTCATACGAAAATCAACAAGAAAATCATTTTTCATTTGAATCAGTTGATTCAATAAATCCTGGGGTGTAATTTTCTGACCATTTTTCCTATATCGAGTCCTGGATGTAGCACGAGTTGTGTGTTAGTCTTAGGGCACTGGCTGATTCCCATTTCTAGAGCCAGTGACCAGAAATTTGTATATATCTACAAATTGCTGACGGTGGTCGAGAAAAAAAATCGAAAACTACTCTGTGCTGTTCGAGAAACAGAAATTTGCCACATTTACAGACAAAGTGGAATGTTCGGTTATAGAATTGAATGAAATGTATGATTCAGTTGAATCAACTGGTTATAGTTAACTCTGGAAAAAGTTTCCGTAATTTCCGCAATACCTGCAAATTAATAAAAACACTCCTTGGGCTGTTAAATATTTTTTCATTAATTTACATCCCTGCTATCAACATGTTCAGATATATACTTTATTATACAGCATACTGTATTTCTAAAACACTCAGAGTGAAATATGTGCTTTAACGTAATCAATTAGTTTCAGTGAATTCTGAGATGTTGTTTATGTAAATGCTGCAGGTATTTCTAAATCAATCCAAAAAACGTTTGATGCTATTCAGGAAACTAATTTGCCGAATTTATAGCTAAACACGTAAAGTGTGTTGTTCTGATGCAAATTTAAAAGCGAAATTTATGATTCAGGTGAATAGAAAAGTAATGTGGGAGAATTTAATGGAGCATTGTAAATGCTACATATTACAGAGAGAGATAATCACCAACTAAAAGACATGATTGAGTAGTTAAACCTATTCTTTATTATCATTAAAAATAATAAGAAGTTGTAAACATTTAAAATAATAGAATACATCAATGACTGCTGACTTCAACCTTATGCCATGACGGCAAGAACAGCTCTGAAGATACATCATGCCGTTACAGCATGTACATTCAATAGTGCTTGTCACGAGGACAACGCGTGACGTGATGTATACACATCTCACTTGACTTGAATTAAGAAACATAATAACATATGAACAATTACGTCGTTATATGAGATTAAACAGCAAAATAAGGATTGATTTCCTACAGTGTTGTCCCAATGTAAATTTAAAAGCGAAATTTATGATTCAGGTGAATAGAAAATAAATTGTGAGTCATTAAATGTGATTTCTATAATCGCTGTAATATTTTGACGACCAAAGTGAATTCGCAATGCAAAATTTTGTTCTCTAGTGTCGTAAATATTTTGTTTTTGTTTTTTTTGACTGGATCTTCACTTTTAAAAAACTGACTGAAGAAAATTCTTCTTGAGTGGATCTTTATTTCTTTATCGTACATCCTTACAAGATTTCATACACCGACAATAAGTAGTGAATATTTTATTATCATACATTTGGTGTTGCCAAAGGGGTGCTCATTACTCCCAAAAATTCTGTGGTATTCTTTTCCTTCAGCTACGTTTCTGGATGTTGCGAGTGCCCGCCGTTGTTAATTGCAGCTGTTCTTATGCATTTTCCATTAATCCAGGTGCACCTCAGGGATCCACAGTTTCCTCACACTCCCATTTTCATGAATGTCAATAGCCTGCACTCCATTTAAGTTAATCTAATTCACAGTTTTGCTGACGACGCCTCTTATGTTCTAGTGTATTCCATATACCCTTGATGAACATCAACAGTTTTTCTGTAACCTTATCTCTTCATTAATCTGCGCAACTGGCGCTATTTGTGATCACTTTGGGAATAAACTTACTGTTGTCATAATTCCCGGATAATACCTTTCTCTCTTGCAAAACTTGATGCCCCGCGAGACGAGGGAGAAACGGTTTGGCACCAAATAAATTATGGTTTTGAAGCCCAGACAGCTAATAAAACTCTATTTGAAAAAAAGAAAACACCCGTAGTTGCACTGCGCGATCGACCTGAATATATATGAATAGCATTTCAAAGGACGCAGTAAATTCTCGAGTGGTCTAAGGCGACTTTTTCTTCTTCGCTATAGCAATAAACCAGACCGGGTTTGAATCACTTTTAGAACGCCTTTCGAACAATACCTCTGCTCTAACGTACTTTCCAAAATGCACGATTAGTGTTTCTTCTATAGTTAACGTACATAATGGAGGTCGTTAAATATGGCGAAATGTAAAATGCCGAAAGTATGTTGTTTCTGTGCAACATTTTTGCCTGTTACAACGTGGAACACTTCTATTGGACCACATCTTCCAATATAAGTTAATATTTTAAAACAGGTGAAAAAACATGTTTGTGTTTCGTTCAATATTTTTTCTAAAGCAGCGACCTTTGGCCCAAAGTCACCAAACTCAAGTTATGAGAGAAGTATATTATTTCTCATCATCAGCGAATTTCCGTCTTCATTCTCTCGCGTCCCTTTTGATGTAAGTTTCAAGTTTATCGCCCAAAAACATATGTAGTTTTTAGTTGCTTTTAATTTAATTGATTGGTTAATTTTCTTGAATAGCTGTGTTGCACATAAATCACACCGTATCTGAAAGCCCTTTTTACAGACAGCGGAATTTGAACACACGTCTCCTCGCTCCGCAGCCAGTTCTTCTCCCGACGGAACTACACCAACCTTTGCTTATCGCTACGACTTTTCCGTTTTGACTTTTGCGTTACCTCAGTGGTACGTCACATACACTGAAGTGCCAGAAAAACTGGTACACCAGTCTAATACTTGATAGGTCCCCTACGGAAGCGCGGGACTGCAGAAATACGACGGGGCATGGACTCCTCCACTAGCTTCTGGAAATATGCGGTAGGCAATGCACACCATACTTCCTGCAGAGCGTTCCGCAATTCGGGTGTATCCCGAGGTCTCGGATTCCTGTGTTCGATAGCGAGTTGCATGGCATCACAAATCTGTTATATCACGTTCAGATCTGGGGACTTGTGTGGGAATGGCAACACCCCAAACCCAGATGAATGCTCCTCTAACCATAATGTGGCGTCCCGACACTTGTGTGGATGTGCATTGTTCTGTTGAAACAGGCCCAACCCGTCAGCATGAATGCAGGACATGAACGGGTGTACCTCGTCAGAAAGGATGTGCACATACCATTGGTCGGTCACAGACGTTTGTAGACGTACCAGGGGTCCCAGTGAAGTCCAGTTAAACACACGCCATACCATTACGGACCCCCCACCATCCGGTACAGTTCCCTGCTGACAGGCGGTGTCCATGGCTTCATGGGGTTTGCGCCACACACGAATCCTTCCATCTGCCCGATACAGTTGGAAACGCGACTCGTCAGACCAGGCTACTTGTTTCCAGTCATCAAGTGTCCAGTGGCGGTGTTGCCGTGCCCAAGCGAGGCGTATAGCTCTGTGTCGTGCACCCATCAAGGGGACTCGAGTTGAGCGTCGGCTCCCCAAGCCCATATCGGGTAGGTACGTTGCACAGTCCGAACGCTGATGCTTGTTGATGCTCCAGCATTGAATTCCGATGCTACCTGCGAGGGTGTCGCGTGAAACTATTATTGACAGCCTTCGATGGTCACGTCCACCCAATGTCTTTTTACGGCCACAATGGTATCGTAGGTTGGAGGTTTTGCCGGAATTCTTGTAGTCACGGTACACCCTTGCAATGGTCGTCTGTAAAAATCCGAACTTCGTTTCTACCTCCAAAATACTATGGCTCATCTCACAAGCGCCAACTATGACACCGTGTTGAAAATCGATTAAATCGTTATTACTTGTCATTCTCATACCGAAAACAGCTCTGACAGCTGGCGAGGATGTCTATCGCTTTATATATGCACTGGCGGACGCAACCGAGTACGCGCATAGGTGACGTTGCTATGTATTTTGCATAAGCTCGTGTGTACCAGATTTTTTGGCACTTCAGTGTATATCCACCTCTTTGAGAAAGCTGGGGGACGAAATCACAGGTTTCTGGTCCCCCGCAAACAATACTTGAAGTAGAGCTCACTGTAGAAGAAGGAATTTTTATTAATTACAGAAGATATTGTGGAAGAAGCATCACACATTTTTCTGAGCGTTGAAGGAATTCTCATTAATTCTAGACGACGTGTGGAAGGGCCATCACACATACTTCTCGAACCTCACGGCCAGAATAATCAATTTTTACATTCGGACGCCAATGTGGAGAAAATGCCTTTTTGCTGGTGGTGAGATTTGTGATGAAGCTAGGATAGAGCCCACATATCCTAGCTTCGGAGCCAGTTATTCTACCGACTGAACTACACCGACCTTGGCTTATCGTTGCAACTTTACTGTTTTGACTCTTGCGTCATCTCAGGGTTACGTCACAACACTTTGTGAACAATTTAACGGTGAGGCAAAAAAAATCAAGAAGTCACTTATTTAAGTCCATCAATTTATTCCATAATCACTGGTACTTCAAGATTTCAAGATGATCCCTTGCTAGAACATAATCACGCCGGCTTCAATCCAAACAACAATCTTAATGCAATGACATTTATTCGTCGATTACATATTTTTCATCAGCTCAGAAGCAATCAACTCTTATCTCTTTCCAACCAGCAACTTTCAACTCTTTGAACCCTCTTCTCTGTAAAGTGTTTGCTCTATCAACTCTTTGCTCTATCTCTTTTTGTATATATCATTCTAGTCCTTTTATGCTGTTCTGACTCAATGTCAATTTCCACTTACAAAAGCTACTCACGGGACTAATTTGTCTTTCAATAAGGAAACCTTTAACCTAGAAGTAACCCAATTTGCGCAAGAAAATCGAAACTCAAAAGAAATGGGATTTTTAGAGATATACATCATTATGTCCTTGAATATATTTGTTTTCTGATTCAACAAGATGAATCACATCGTTTCATGAAGATGAATGGACAGACATCATCTGATTCATTAAAATGAATTGACAGACATCGAGTTGAGTTTCAAAATAGTTGCATCTACAACTATAAGGAAATCCTTCAAATTATGATGAAAAACGAAGTCACTAAGATAATATATTATTCTCAGTGATCGCTGAATAATGAGAATACAGTAAAACTTGGTGATGTGTTTCATATACATACCCCAAAAAACGTATAAATGGAAAAACGTATGAACGAAATTTCAAAATATTATATATAATAGGAAGAGTCAAATGGAAACCTTAAATACCATTTTATTCACAATTTATTGAATAAAAGTGGTACACTCCTGCATCACTTTTCAATGTAATCTCCAATTTGCACAATACAAGTCCTCCAGAGCTTACAAGGTACATAGACTGCTATAGAAAATAATTCTTTCTGTCGGGTATGCAGTCACTCATGCACCACCTGCTGCACCTATTTCATCTCATCGCACCTTTGAGTGACCCAAAGATGTCGTAATGACTTGGTGGCAAAGTCCGATGAATACGGCGGATATGGAAGACACTCGAAGTGCAGAACTTGTCTTACTGTAACCGTTGCACAGGTAGTATGGGACAGAGCGTTTTCAATTTGCAACAAGACACCAGTTTTGTAAAACCCTCGTCGTTTGGATTTGTTGGTAGGTCGAAGATGATTCCTGATAAGATCTGTATACGTGTCACTGGTTACAGTGTTCCCTCTGGGCATGTAGTACTCCAAAATTACTCCTTGTTCTTCCCAAAAGAGTTACTCCTTGTTCATTCCAAAAATCATAACCTTCCCTACAGTTGTTAGCGGCCGGAACTCCTTTGGCTTTGTTGAGGCGGGACGGCGCTACTCCTTTCTCGTTCTCTTAGTTTCTGGCTAATGATAGTAAACTCAAGTTTCATTTCTAGGAATAAATCTCTGTAGAAAGCCATCACCTTCTGCTTCAAAGAGCTGCAAAAGTTCTTGACAAGCATCAAGGCATCGTTGTTTTAATTCTGGAGTCAGCTGGTGTGGCACCCACCTAGCAGACACTTTGTTGAACTGGAGCACATTGTGAAAACACAAGTTTGTCCACAACGGGTACTGAATCCGTGTCCCTTCACTCCGCAGTAAGTCGCTCTCCCAACTGAGATACGCGGACAGAATGTCTCGCTACAGATTTGTCGTCTTGACACATGTTTTCACCTCTGTAGTACGTCACAACATCCTAGATGATGTGGTGCCCTGAACCATGGTAGATGTTCAACAGTACGTCTATTTTATACACCGTAAGTCTGTGAGATTTCCCATCACAATGCCTTCGACTGCTGTAATGGACTCTGGTGTCACTACTCTGTGGGCCTGACCCGGTCGAGGAGAATCTGTCACAGAACTCACGCTATTTCGGAAATTCCTAGTCCATTCGTACACTTGCTGGAGTGACAGACCATCATCTCCATTCTGCAACTTCATTGGACGATGAATTTCAGCAGGTTTCACGCCTTCACTACTCGAAAAAAGGATGACGGAACGTTTCTCCTCTTTGGTGCATGTCTCAAGTGGGGTGGCCATCTTTGCATTGCTACTGGAACGTCACTAAGCTTGTCTGCACCGTGCTGCCACCTGTAAGAAAATATTTTAGTCATTGGTAACAATATTGCCAAGTTACGAGTAATACATGACAATGATACTGTATTTTGAATTTTTCATCCCCCTAATAGACAGACATCATCTGATTCATCAAGATGAATGGACAGACATCGAGTTGAGTTTCAAAATAGTTGCATCTACAATTATAAGGAAATCCTTATAATCCTACTTCTCGTTTGACAACTCTGTTTACCTGTCTATAAATTTCCTGATTCTAGATTAAGTGCAGTCCTTACAACTAAATATATGAGACCAGAGCTGCAGTATGGAGCTCCTGAATTAACAACAGCTTCTCGGATTCTGAATACACCCATTTTGAAGCCAGAATGTAGAATATTGAGGATAAATTTAGAATTCTATCCTACTACGCTTCGGAATAGTGGAGCCGCAAAAGTTATGTCTGAGAGACTTATGAACCTTTAAAGAGTGCATATGTGTATGAGTGATGAAATATGAAACCAGTTTTTCATACAAAGCGGCGGTGAACTACATACCTGTATGTGATGGGATCAAAGCTCCACTTTTGCAACACCAAGAAGGAATACAACAACGCTGTCTCAATTCTTTCAAAGATTGTAAAATACTCGGTTACGTATAAAAGAATCCAAAGAACCATGAAATTTGATAATCTTAAATTCAAATTTTAACGTATAATCGCAAAAAGGGTATTAATGAATTACGTTAACCCGAGTTAAAAAAATCATTGGAAACTACAGCAAAATATCGAGATACAACGGGATTACATATAAAACTGAAAAACATATAATTGTGAAATGCATAATCAAGATTCCACTGTATTAATTCTTTATGAACAAAATTTCTCCCAAAATGTTTTTGCTAAACTTGAAAACTAATATGATGTAAACAGAAATATGCGAAACCTTTCATTGTGCAACAAAAATGGACTTCTGGAACTTTGATATATCTGGCAAAAAAAAAAAAAAAAAAAAAAAATATTTTCTTTAAAATAAAATAGTTGACTTAATATTGCTTAACCAGACAGAGTTAGAACAGAATTTGGTAATTCTTTTATTTACAGGAGCAATAATTCAAATATTTCCCTTGATCACGATTAGGTGCACTGTTTGCTCTCCGTTTCTCGAGCACGGAAATGAAATTTTCAGGCACTTTTAGCGAGGATTTCTCTTTGCCGTTACATTTTAGTACCAGTATTTATACTTTCATTTATTTTTATTTTCAAATCTGTCAGTTTTTAATTACCGCACTTGAACGGTAAGATCGTATTCAGTGCTATTGAAGTTAAAAGAAAAACGCATTTTTATATATCGTACACATGTAGTTTAGAAAGACATAAAAGAATTAATATATTTTAAAATATTATTTGGTAATTATACCAGAAAACAATAAAAGTGACGTATGTTTTTGTATTTAAAAACATTATTTATCGAACCTTTTGTATCTTTCTCAGCAATACTTTTTGTGTGTATCATTAAGGGAATTTAGCCAAATTTTCTCAAATTTCGGTATTCTGCTTAAAGCACTTGTTTCTTTGTTCAACACACTGTTTTGCTGTTTCTTTGCTCAGATACAGTGTACTTGGTATTCATAACATATGTTTAAACCTGTTTTTGTTGCATGGGTCTTGGTATAGAAATGGAGAATCCATAAATGTACTGTGACTATGTGAAAGTCCGTCTATACAGACGCGGACAAATAAGGCATGCAATTTTTTCATAACCAGGTATTATTTTTGTTTGTGATGTCCAAATGTGAGAGTATGTTTCATGAACACTACAACAATAAAAAAAGTTTATGGCTGTGGCAAGAATTCGACAATTAAAACAAGCAAGCACTCTTTCCACTGCACCACTAAAGTGGAACAAACGTTCAGACAAAGAAAACTATATTAAATTAAAGTAGCAATATTATTCAAAATTAAATATTTATTTTAACGTCTACTATAATATATGATAAATAATTAAATATTTATTTTAACGTCTACTATATATGAGGAAAAACTCTTCAAGCTAGAGTAGAAGCTCTTCCAGCTTGTTTTAATCGCAAAAAGGGTATAAATGAATTACGTTAAACCGAGTTAAAAAAGCATTGGAAACTACAGCAAAATATCGGGATACAACGGGATTACATATAAAACTGAAAAATGTATAACTGTGAAATGTATAATCAAGATTTCACTGTATTAATTCTTTATGAACAAAATTTCTCCTAAAAATTTGCTAAACTTGAAAACTAATACGATGTAAACAGAAATATGCGAAACCTTTCATTGTGTAACACAAATGGATTTCTGGAACTTTGATATATCTTTAAAAAAAAAACCATTTTCTTTAAAATAAAATAGTTGACAATATTTGTAGGGGTGGGGGCTCATTATGTTAATTAATGGCTCCTCGACCAAACACCCACTGCTTCGAGCGCTGATCAAAATTTCCCCACAGCAGGAAGGAAAACCATTTATAAGGTTCGTTGTCTAGAGACTGTCTATCAACGGCAGTTGAAGACAGCCCGGCGTTCTTTCTCTCCCAGCTTTACTATAAATCTGCTATTCAGGAGAGGGGAAGTAAAAATAATGGCAAAACAATTCCAAGCATGAATTCACTCTCAGGCTTGTTGCAAACTTAACAAAACATTTAATCAACAGTAAATTGTTCCGGCAGCTATTGTTCCTTGACCTCGAGTTCCTGTAACTGCAGTTCCACGTGAAAATGATCCGGGTATCTAATTATTCCAGAACACCCTTTCCTGCCAATACTCTTTGCCCGTTCTTTTTCTATCACCGACGTGAAAGGTTTCAATCGTCGTAACCTTCCGTTCGTCTCTTTTCCTTTGTTCCGGAAGCTATGCTTTGTGTTTCGTCCCGAAAACGTGTTCTTTCCAAATGCTTTCCCGTACGTCGTTCCAGACACACGTGTCTGATTCCAACTACGCTGGCTTTCCCCGTGATCTAACTGGCACGTTCTATCACGAACTTTTCTTTACCCAGTGCTAACTCCCAGCACTATACAACCGTCCACAGCACACGCTGTCGTCAACCGTTCTCTACGCTCGCTCCCCGTAGACTGTCTCGTCTTTCCTTCAATCCTGAAGTTCCCCCCCCCCCTAACTTCACTAGCCTTCTGATTGGCTCCTGCCTCACTCGCCTGAGGCTCCCTCTCTCCCTAGTCGAAGCCCTCGAAGAGCAGGCGCCCCCCCCCCTCGCTCTTCTCGGTGCGCCCCATACTACCTTTCTCTCCTGACACGTGTCTTCTGCCGGTGACCTTCACCTAAACCCTTCGTCGACCTCCACCTAATCCCTTCGTTGACCTCCACCTCACGGTGGCCTGAAGCTTACATTTCCCTCTGGCCAGGAACAATAGCTGTGCCTTCTGTGAATACAATAGACCTGTCAAACAGGCACATCGAAATGTCACCTAGTCTGGTGCATTACCACGTGTTACACTCGTTTCCAAATAATACACATGGAAATATTTATTCAGAACTGTTAGTATCCGGAATGATCGATGGGATTTAAAAGTCCATCACACAATTTATATAGGGGCGTAATTTCTCGCCCCTACAATATTGATTAACCAGACAGAGTTAGAACAGAATTTGGTAATTATTTTATTTACAGGAGCAATAATTCAAATATTTCCCTTCATCACGATTAGGTGCACTGTTTCCTCTCTGTTTTTCGAGCACGGAAATGAAATTTTCAGGCACTTTTAGCGAGGATTTCTCTTTGCCGTTACATTTTGCTACCAGTATTGATACTTTTGTTTATTTTTATTTTCAAATGGCAGTCAGTTTTTAAATACCGCACTTAATCGGTAAGATCGTATTCAGTGCTATTGAAGTTGAAAGAAAAACGCATTTTTATATATCGTACACATGTAGTTTGGAAAGACATAAAAGAATTAATATATTTTAAAATATTATTTGGTAATTATACCAGAAAACAAAAGTGACGTATGTTTTTGTATTTAAAAACATTATTTATCGAACCTTTTGTATCTTTCTCAGAAATACTTTTTGTGTGTATCATTAAGGGAATTTAGCCAAATTTTCTCAAATTTCGGTATTCTGCTTAAGCACTTGTTTCTTTGTTCAACACACTGTTTTGCTGTTTCTTTGCTCAGATACAGTGTACTTGGTATTCATAACATATGTTTAAACCTGTTTTTGTTGCATGGGTCTTGGTATAGAAATGGAGAATCCATAAATGTACTGTGACTATGTGAAAGTCCGTCTATACAGACGCGGACAAATAAGGCATGCAATTTTTTTATAACCAGGTATTATTTTTCATGAACACTACAACAATATAAAAAGTTATTGGCTGTGGCAAGAATTCGACAATTAAAACAGGCAAGCACTCTTTCCACTGCACCACTAAAGTGGAACAAATGTTTAGACAAAGAAAACTATATTAAATTAAAGTAGCAATATTATTCAAAATTAAATATTTATTTTAACGTCTACTATAGTTTCACAGAGGAGAAACTCTTCAAGCTAGAGGAGAAGCTCTTCCAGCTTGTTAGCTTTGAGGAGAAACTCCTCCAGCTCGTTACATTTGACCTGTGGATTCGATTTGTAAGTGACACTTTTGTTCTCTGGAATAGAATGAATTCGGAAATATCTAAATTAGTTGAACGGGCAATTGATCCTGATATACAGTCAACATGTGAAACTGAAAACATTGCCTACTTACCTTTCCTTGCTGTCCTTGTGTCGCGCTCTGAAGGATCCTTTAACACAACAGTTTATCGATAACCATTTTTTATTGCACACACATGCAAAATAAAGTCACTGATGGAAACAAAAACATCTCTGCTTTCTACACACTCGTATACCGTACCATACATATATGCTCAACTGAGGATTCCTTGCAGAAAGAGCTTGATTTTCTTAAAGGAATTGTAGCACACATAGAACATAGGCCTTCCGTTACAGACAAAGCCGTTCAAAAATTTAGGAAACCGAAGTCTGTCTGCTCTTTCACATCGATACACCTCCCAGTGCGAGAGAATTAGGCGGTTATCCAATTTGCTAATCAGATTTGCTTCAGAATTTCAAAAAGTCTAAATTTTTAATCTCCAAGTCATTTTCAAACCCATAAGCAAGGTGAATTCTTACGGAACAACAGAATATGTCGAAGACAAATTCCTGGGTAATTTATCAGATACCATTTGAATGCAGACTTTCATATATAGGACATACCGCAAGGTTTTAAGTTTCCATGTGAAGGAACACAAGAACTACGTACAGAACTATGAACTGGAAAAGTCGTCTATAGCCCAACATTGTCACGAAATTAACCATAAATTTTTGTTTCAAAATGTTACGCTTATTGATAAACCTGATTCCACTATCAAACTTAATATATTATAATATATTAGAAGCTTTCCACATATACTGGAACTCTTCACTTGTCAACGACATGACATCTACTCCATTTCTTTCAAGCGCATGCGTTGAAACAACTCACCAAAATCCGTGAACATCAGAACTCTGATTATGATGTCACAATGATTTGAATGTTAACGCTCCATTTGTCTTGATGAAGCCGAGCCGAACGACCTGCGAAACTACAGCAAGCGTTAAAATATTTAATTGTGAATAAACGTTGTCATTTTATTTTATCTCACCATCACAAGTTTTGTAGTCATAAAATATATTAAAGAAAACTATATTGTTTGTGATTAGAGAATCAACAAAAAGTTATTAGTAAATACATGTAACTACCACCGTATTTCAGATTTAAGAACTAAATAGCAAATCTAGTCGGGATAATGTTGCGGGTAGAAGAGATGTAAATAGTATGCCGTTGAGTTCCATAAATGCTGTGTTCATTAGTCAACTTTTGCCATTTTGGTTATTTCGTCAAATGTCGTTACTAATATTATATGTGTTTCCTTCAATTACTCTTTAATGTTTAGTTTCATGTTCTACTAGATTCATTTTTGTACCAGTATTCTGAAAAATGAACTTTCCTTTTGTTCTCTTCTGGAAGTATGAGGGAGTATAGCTTTCCACAAGTCTAGTCACATGTATTAAGCTTCAGTGCACCGTATTGTTAAGAGAACGTAATTGCTTGTTAAAAGCTATACTTTTATAGCAATTAAAAATTCGAAATTCGTTATGAAATCATATGCTTTGTTCAAAACAGTTCTTTACGCTGTACGGTTTCTGTTTTTTTGTCTCTAAATCTATCTTTGAAATCGTTATCGTAAGCAGTTGTGAAAGATTGATGTGTTTAGCATTGTGTCGTAGCGATGTTAAGATTTACATCATTGCGCATATGTAGGAATAAAGAAGGCAGCTCATTGTTGGAACTGGCGCTCAGCGGAAACGATTCGGTCTCTCTTTTTGGATCTCGGAAAAATTCTGCGAAACAAACAAGACAATCAGAGAAATACTCGTCGGCCAACGCTTTCTCCATCCAGAGAGCAGAATTCTTCGATCTGAAGTTAATGGCCTGTAAATAATGGGAAAAACAGAGATACAGCTGTTAAAATACAGTAACTGAACTTTACTACAGGCTCATTTTCTTATGTCATTCACATTTCACCTAGAAAATAAGAATCAACCGATGTCGCCATTATTATTTTTACAACAAGGTAAACCATGAAGTTTCCATCAACAGTTATATATTTGACATAAAGCAATGATGAGGATTGTAGAGGGTATAAGAGAAAGATGTGCCGTTAACATGTTTTTAAGTTTTTTTTCTGGAAGAAATGGCGTCGCATTTGTTGCTGCGACGTTCGAAATTATGGAATTTTGTTGTACTGAAGACTCTCACGTAATATATAAAGTTGTATTATGAATAAATAGTGTTTATAATCGATTTGCATTAGATCCTGTATATATTAATATACCTGCCATCTTGCACAATTCAAAAGCTTTAATGTATATCTTCCAAAGCCGCCGAAACAGCAGTGGGATTTTGAACTTTGTGTCCCCAAAAAGGTAGTTTCTCTATTTTCACCTTCAAAAATGGCAATGTTAATGGCGAAACCATTATCTTATCATATTTTGCTCTAATTAAAATCATTATTAAATCTATAACGAACAGATATATGTTGCTGACATTCACAATTACAATAAACTTTGACTAGGATTCACGAATGACCAGTCTCGCGATTAAAGGAGAGAAACTATCATTAGGCAGGATTCATATCGAAATAGCATCAATATCATTCACACTGCAATTGGAGATGAGCACACTTCATTTCCGAATAGACCAAAGTGACGTTGCGACCCTTATCACAAGAGAGCAGACACAGAAGAGTTATCATATCAGAACGTTTTATTCAACAGTGAAATACACTCTTAGCAAAAAAAGAAAAAACGAAACACTCTGAGGAAGTCGTTCGATCCTGATGAAACTCCACATGCAAGTAATTCAGAGCCGAATATACATATGATTAAAAAATAATGACCAACTATTAAATTTTGTCCCACCACAGCGCATGGGTATAGCGCATCGAGGAGAATATATCAAGAGCATAGCTCACCTTCAGGGACAATTCTGACTGCGGATAGTGAGGATGTCTCGACGTCAGATCTGCGTAAAATACGAGCAGTTGAGCAAGTTTGAGACAGGACGTATAATTGGGCGGAGAGAGACCGGTTAATCAAGTCACCGTATCGCCTGGCATTTGAGACGGAGCGAAGCGGCTATTGGACTATGTTAGCGTCAATAGGTGGAGGAGGGCACAGCCCAACGGCGCGCCGGCAGTGTATGGCTGAAGGCAAAGACAAAACGCGAGGATCAAGAGATTGTAGTAGCCGTACGAACATATACCGAATTCGTCGCTATCAATCATCCATGGCCACGTTTCTTCGTCTACAGGTACTCAAGTGGCCATCCGGAACGTTGCGAGAGGACTTACGGTACAGATGATTACATCCAAGGAAGCCACCTCGCCGCCTACCATTGACCAACGAAATGTATCTTTCGATCAGGTGATCCTTCGGCGAAATGTACCTTTTATGATCAGCTGACCTTTCGGTGAAATGCAGCTTTCTATCGCGTGACACTTCGATTAAGTGTACCTTTCCATCATGTGATACTTTGGTGAAATGTACGTTTTCATTGTATGACTCATCATTCAAATTTTTATCATGTGACCCATTATGAAATGTAGCTTTCGATTAGGTGATCCTTCGGCGAAATGTACCTTTTTATCAGGTGTCACTTCGGCGAAATGTACCTTTCAATCAGGTGAATTTTCGATGAAGTGTACCTTTCCATCATGCGGTATTTCGGTGAAATGTAGTTCTTGATCATGTGACTCTTCTGAGTGTACGTTTCAATCAAATGACCCATCGTTGAAATGTACCTTTCGATCAGGTGATCCTTCGGCGAAATATACCTTTCAATGAGGTGACCGACTCTTCGGCGAAATGTACCTTTTTGATCAATGGCCGTTTGCTGAAACGTACCTCTTTGATCAGGTGACCCTTCGGTGAAACACACCTTTCTAACCGGTGGCCCTTCGATGAAGTGTACCTTTCCTTCATGTGATATTTCGGTGAAAAATGCCTTTTTATTATGAGACCCATCTTTGAAATGTTCCTTTCGATCAGGTGATCCTGCGGCGAAATGTTTCTTTTTGTTCAAGTACCCTTCGGCAAAATGTTGCTTTCTGAACAAGTACCCTTCGACGAAATTTGCTTTTTTGATCAAAGTGAACCTTCGGTGAAATGCACCTTCCTATCAGGTGACCCTTCGATGAAGTCTACTTTTCGATCATGTGATACTTCGGTGAATGTACTTTTTGATCATGTGACTCTTTTGAGGAATCTACGTTTCGATCAAGTCACCCATTTTTTAAATGTACATTTCGATCAGGTGATGCTTAGGCGAAATGTATCATCCGATGAGATGACACTTCGGCGAAATGTACCTTTTTGATCAAATGACCTCTTGGCGGAAAATACCTTTTTGATCAGGTCACCATTCGGTGAAATGCGCCTTTCTATCATGTGATACTTCAGAGAAATGTATCTTTTTATCATGTGACGCATCGTTGAAATGTATCTTTTTATCATGTGACGCATCGTTGAAATGCACCTATCTATCAAGCCTACAGCGAAATGTAACTTTTCATCAGGTGATCCTTTGGCGAAATGTAACTTTTTGATCAGCAGACTCATCGGTGAAATGCACCTTTCTATCAGTTGACCCTTTGAAGTGTATCTTTACATCATGTGATACTTCGGTGAAATGTAGAAATCCTTTTTGATCATGTAGCCCTTCTGTGGAATGTACATTTCTGTCAAGTAACACATCGTTGAAATGTACCTTTCGATACAATGATTTTAGGTGAAGTGATCTTTTTTTTTTTCTGGTCAGGTAAACGATACCTGTTGGAAGCCAGGCACACTTGCCATCCCTGCTATTACAGTATCTATGATCACGCATATATATTGTGCTAGATCGAGTAAAAGAGCAGAAGACTACCTGTGATGTGAACGACTTTATGCTAAATTCGTTATTCAGTACTAAATATATCCGATGCATTTTTCGTAATTACTTATTTATTATGTATACAATATTTGAAATACATTGAAACTGTAATATTGTCGGTACATCGGTTACAAAATTTAACTTTGAAGTAAAAGCTTTTAACAAGAGATCTCACTTTCTATGAATACAGTTAACTTTAGTTAAATAGTTGCAATTTCTAAAATTGTTCAATCTAATCTTAGAAACAGCTGTTGTTGTATAAAAAGAATAATCCTTCTCTGAAGTTTTTGACATGAAACCGAATTTCTGGAAAAGTGAATACCGTGACCGTACTGTATAATGGAAAACAAATGTGAGAGGATGAAGATCATGGGATCTAAACAGATTTTGTCCTTCACTATCCTAGAATACATCCCAAGAAGAGAAAGTTCCTACCAGCACATCTTTTTTTATTATTTGATTGAACGTTTAACGACCACCATGATCAACTCAAGGGGCTATAAGCAGTCGCACTAGCCAGGCTCGCATTTAGGGCCACTGGTTTCAGGAAAGGGAGAGAGCTAGTGCTGTAAGACAAACACAACATCCATGGATCACCGAGATTCGAAGGCGGACCCATCTCGGATGAATGATTAAAAGCCATTGCTTAGACCACTGCGCCACCGGGGCAGACCGCCCATCTATCAACAGATATAAACATATCAACAAAAGACCCCGGACGCTCTTTCTAAAGCAAATGAACGGATCCGCTGTGTTGTTAAGATGCGCGGTACAGCTGCAAACGGTATAAAAACAAGCCTGCAGCGGACCGCGATCATATCGCACTGGGAGGTTGAGTGAAAATATCGCTGCGGGAGAGAACTGACTTTGAGAAAGGAAAGATTGTTGGCTGTTATTTAATGGGTTGTCCATAAGGGAAACCGAGAGGTATTTAAACATACCCAAGTCAACTGTTTTGGATGTACTAAATAAGTGGGAGACACATGGCGTGCCTGAAGTAGCAAAACGTACCGGCAGACTAAAGAAAATCAGTGATTGAGGACATAGAAGCCTTAGGAGAGTCATTACAGCTAATCAACGGAGTACTGCACAAGACCTCAGTGTACAGGTGAGTAGAAATGCTGAAACCTTGGTATGTACACGTACCATTCACAGGAAACTTCATTCCATGGGATACCTTGGTCATGCGGCTGCTAATAAGCCTTTCATCTCCACTCAGAATGCTACTCGTCTTTTAGCATGGAGTAGAGAACATTTTTCGTGGACCGTAGATCAATGGAAACGGGTCCTATGGACTAATGAATCCAGATACACGATCCATCAGTCTGATGGCCATGTGTGGGTATGGCGGCAGCCAGGGAAACGCTATTTACTACAGTGTACTGTTTCTACGGGCAAGTTGGGAGCTGGCAGCGTAATCGTCTGGGGGTGTTTTTCGGGGTTTGGTCCCGACCCATTGGTTATCGTGGACAAACCTGTTAACCAGCACGTCTACCTGAATATTCTGGACAATTATGCCCTACCAACTATGTGGCAATACTATGGAACCGAGCTTTGTTGGTACCAGCAGAATAATGTACCGAACCGTAAAGCAAGGACTGTTACGGCGTGGTTTGACGATAATTCCGTATCGTGTGTGGACTTGCCATCACAGAGCCCTGATCTTAATCCCATTGAGCACCTATGGAATGCATTAGAGCGCCACATAAGAAGTTTGCAACCAAGGCCTACTACTAAGCAACAGTTAAGGGCAGCATTATGTACTTAATGGAAGCGCATGCCTATCGCTGTGTTCCAAAACCTTGTGAAAGCATGTCTCGAAGGGTCAGATCATGCTTTGAGGCCAAAGGTGGACCGACTTCGTACTAATGTATTCCAATAAATGCTATGTTGTGTTTCTCTTCTAGGTGGCCGGTGACTTTTGTCAATATTGTGTATGCGGCTGACGGCCTCGTTGGAATCAAAAAATAGGGTACTGTTGTGTTGGGCAAAAGCTGACGTGTCATACCTTCAGGTTTTGTGTGTCGGGCAAAAGCTGACATGTTTGACCGCTGTCCTGGATTCAACGATATCCATTAAAAATACATATATTATCCCCCCAATAATAATATACCTTTATTATAAGACAGTCAAAGACAATGTATGGCAAAATATGTAAACGTGACAGTGAAGCGGGTTGACGCCGTTTCTCCTTGTCTATACGTATAAAGCAAAGTGGAGAAATGAGGAAATAGTCCGGGACTATAGGGTCAAAAATTAGGTCCCGTGTGCTCTTCCGTGAAAAAAGCAAGGACCCTATTTTTTCCTGTGTCTATATAAGTGGAGATGCCGTAATGCCTTAGTGCCACTTTTAAAGAAGTGTCGTTTCACAATGGTGGCCATTTGTATCCCGTAGCATGTATTTACTCTTAACTCGGTTCCGATTTCAATTTTGTTTTTAAATGGAAGCTTGTTTTATTTTATTTATTTTGTGTTATTACCAATTTCCATGTATACCTAATTGTTTTCTCGTAAAATCTAGAAACCAAAACTTTTAGGGAAGTTTTGACCCCATTGTATCTCGATTCGCTTTGATCCAGTTTGTAGGAATTTTCGGTTCGTTTTGATCCAGTTTGTTGTTTACCATATAAGTTCAAGGTCTGTATTGTATCAGGAAAATAAGGATTATATTCGATCCAAAAACTATACATGCAGTAAGAACAATATTTAAACAAAAATATGTACATATTTTATTTGAGAAGAAAAGTTTCATAGTTAAACGAGGGGAACATCTTGGTCTATTTCACTGTCCTCACTTTCATCAGCAGTGCCAGAAACTGTTTCACAAGTTTCCACAGTATTTTCACATAAGTCTTCAGCACCAAAACAACTGCACATTTCTGTACATGGAAGTGAATTAGTTGTACACTTACAACGTTTGCTACTACATTTTGTTTTGTCACAGTTGCCCTTAATGAGTTCCAGTACACCTAGGGTGCTGGAGGAGTACAAATAACGACAGGTAATAGACGGTTGTTTTCATGCTTACATCCAAACTAAATTGGATCTGGTAGATTGGAATGTGTTTTGTCACATTTGTACCATTCCATGGCTTGAAGGTGTTCTCCTTGTATAGCTAGTCTTAGTGACGGCAGTGTAGGAAGAAGATTTTCTCCTGCTTTTGCGTGAAAAGCCACCACCTAAGTTCTCCAACAGTAGTAATACACTGCTGGACAATTGCTAAGGACGGATGATAAACGGCTTTATAGCGCATAAAAAAGTAAGTGTGGTTGGATGCCAAGTGAAATAAAATAATGTCAGAATGCCAGGACATTACAAGAAAGACAATTTATTGTGCTCTGAAATTCAGAAGGCTTTGGAACGTGTTCAAGGGACAAACAGACCATTTTGTGCAGAATACGTAAACGTGAAAAAAATGCAATTACCGTCCGCAGGCGTTCCGGCGTAAGATGTCAATACGGGATATGGCCACCATGGAGGGCGATGCAAGATTCCACACGTCGTGTCATGCTTTGCACAACATTATCAAGCAGCTGTTGGGGTAATTTATCCCATTCCTCTGTCAGTGCACGGATGAGGGTGTCCTTATTTATTGGAGGGCATTGGCGACCAGCAAGACTCCTCCCCAAAGCATCCCACACATTTTCAATGGGATTCAGATCTGGAGAACGTGCTGGCCATACGAGGCGTTGAATATCCTCGCTCTCAAGACACTCCTGGACAGCGACTGTTCGATGACATGTTGCGTTGTCGTCCATGAAAATGAATCTATCACCGACAGCACCACGGAACATGCGAACATGAGGTAGCAGAACATCATTAATGTATCGTTGGCCAGTCATAGTCCCAGTTGGAAGCACATAGAGGGACGTACGGCCATTGATCATAATGCCAGCCCATACCATGACACTACATGTCGGATATCGGTCCCTTTCCTGTATGTTTGCTGGAAAATATGCGGTACCACTATCACGCCAGATCAGTTGTCGTCGACAATCAGAAGATAGACTGTATCTACTCTCATCTGAGAAGAGGACAGCAGACCAGTCGGTATCAGTCCACTTGCGATGTTGATGACACCTTTGCAAACGGGCGGTACGGTGACGTCTGGACAATGGGATGCACACAACAGGACGGCGGGCGTATAGTCCTCCTTCATGCAACCGTCTGGCGCCAGTTTTTCGGGAGATCCGCTTGCCAGTAGCAGCCATAAACTGATTTTCTTCCTCACTAGCTGTGCTGCGCCGGTGTCTTTTTGTTGATAGCACTATGTTCCGATCTTCTGCAGGTGTCGTACTGCGAACACGACCTCCCCGTGACGTTTGCTACACTCTCCATTTGTTTGAAATGATTTCCAAAGCCTTGAAACAACACTGTGGCTGACGTCGAATTCCCTGGCAACATCTGTTATTTTTCGCCCTTCTTCAATCTTGCCAATAATACGGCCACGCGTAAAATCATCTAGGTGATGTCGGGAAGAATTACTGAAAATTGCAAATTCGTCAATTGGTTCTTTACCTTTCAACTTTGCGTTTGAACAACAACGGTCAATACGCGTCAAATCCTTTATATCTCTTATCAGCGCTATGACGTCACGAACAAGTTCTGCAATCCAAAATTTGCATACGCACAACACGTCTTACTGTATCCCGCACTTATGTTAATTTCCACATTTCCCTGCCTTCCATTTTATGGTTGCTATCGTTGCTATTGTCATCCGTCCTTAGCAATTGTCCGGCAGTGTATTTGTGATTTGCATGTATACCTTGCAAATAAATGTTTCGATAGAAAGCATCGTATCCTCCGATATTTCACTTGTTTTTCCAAAGTTTGCCAATGCTTGCAGAATGTTGTCATCAGCGGCAATGAAGGGCTTCCAAAAACTTAACTTCCCTTTTTTATTGAATGATCCGGTTACGTTTGCCCCAGATATTGCATGTAAGCCAATAAGGCCTTCCGCTTTGAGTATTCCCAACTTGCTGTATATGGTTGTAAGAGGAACACTTTGCTTTCTCCTTCTACTTCCAGTGAGGAAGTTTGTATCTTGTGTCAGATAAAGACATTTGCTTAACGCTAGGACTAACACATCTGTATCAGGGGAGCGTATGTCAAACTGAGTTGCTCCTCTTTTTGTAGCTTCTATTACAAGTAGCATTATTTTACTGTCAGCTTCTTCATGTGAGCTACTCAGTGATGCCATATCCTTATGTGATCCTTCAGCAACTTGTCGCCAAGCAAGAACTATGTTGCGGTTTGTTACTTTGGTATTTCCCAAGAACCTTTCAGCTAGAAAATTGGACAACTCATCATGGGTTTTTTCGTGAGAAAGAAACTTCTGTCTGGTTATAGAGTGGATAACAGTTTCAGGTTCTATTCGGTAGTGTATCGGTTGAGTGTGGCCTTGACGTCGTTTCCTAGTGAACTTCTTAAGCGAATCTTCAATGTATGAGTCAAAAATCAAATGAAGGCAACTTTCCATTTCATGTTTCTTGTTGATCCGGTCAATGAAGTGGTTAGTAAGGTCTGCGCAAGTCTTGATTGTTGGTCGCTTGTCAAGAGATTGTATTTACTTCTGCCATACCATGTATAATAGCAACACTATTAATTGGCCATTCAGTTTCCATGATTTCATCAACATCTGCAGGTATGTTTTGGTCCTGAGGTTTCTCAAGTAGAGACACTAGGAGTTCCACAAGTTTGCTCCTGTAACAGTGTACTATCTGGTGCAAACATTGATCACGGTATAATTGAAAGTTCGTAATTGCTTATGATGTCTTGTACATTAACCTAGGAGCGTGATCTGGCAACAATAAGCATTTGGGAAAAAAGTGCTTTATCCTGTTTTAATTCTACTGTGGTGTCTTTGACTTTTAGATGAGCTTTCTTCAGTGATTGTTTACAGGTCTGCAGATTAATTTTCTTCACTGGGTCCCATAGATTGACTTGACCAGTCACTATGCGTTCCTTTGTAAACTTAGTAAACTGCCTTTGCCCGATTGCTGCCATGTTGCTCATGTATCTTCTATTACCTTTTCTTGCATTACGCACTTTTTATTCATGCTTACCAGCTCACGTATACAGATACCATGTGTGAATGGGTTACCACCTGTACGAGCGCACATACATTTTTGCTTTGCATTGCTGATGCCGCCTTTATCAGTTCATGGTGTTTCTTTCTTATAATTGGTTTAAAACCACTCATTTTGTTTAATTCTTCAACAAGTCTTGTAAGCTTCAGACTGTTAAAACAATTGTTGAATAATTATAATCCTGATATCCAATTTTATTCTCAACCTAAGATACATATTGCAGATATTACTAAAAATTGATCTTAAAATTTTAATTTGTAGATTTCTAATTGCTGTTTGATAGATCACTTACAGCTGAAGATTTCTTATCAACATCTGTTTCTACCCTTCTACCCTCCCACAGATACACCTAAACTTCACTCATTTTTAACCGCACCCTATTTTCTTTTGTCACATACATCGTTTTGTGGTTTGCAATTTTTCGGTCATTCACTTCTTATCGCTTGTCTGTGGACTTCATTTGCGTTCATCGTTATCAGCTTGGTTTTATGTATTAGAGAACTCTCCAGGCAAGCTTTTGGTTAACGCCAGCTTTTGTCGGATTACGGAAAAGCTACTTCTTTATGCAGGTATTCCCGTGATGAATACTGCATTGATTGGTTGTGCGTGCTTTTCGACTCTGCACTTTCATTATCCTGTACCACAGTTTTGTTCGTTCGTGTGCCAATCTTCTTTCGGGGAATGTTGGAAAATTGTCAGTACCTCGTACGTTTATTTTTTTATGTGAGTGTGTTCATTGAATATTTCTGGAAATGTTGTTTGTGTGAGTGTTTGCATTGAATGTTTTTGGAAATGTTGCTGGTACTTGGGTTTGTTTTTATTGTGTGTACATTGGAACAATACACTCGAACGTTTTAATGTATATACAGGGTGTATAGTAATTTGTGTCAAAGAATTCAGGGGCGTGTTCCTATCAACGGAACAAACAAAAAAGTTTCGATAAACATGGGTCCGGAAACTCTTAGTTTCGGAGATATGACGACTTTAATGTATCACGAATGGAAGCACTGAGGGCACATTCAAACACATAATAGTACAAGTACACGAATCTACGTTAATGCTGTGTGCACTGTATAGTAAAAGACAAAATCAAATCACGTGTGTATTACGAAAGTTACTCAAAATGGGATCTTCTTTTTTTTTTTTTTTTTGATTGGAGGCTTAACTTAACGACCACCGTGAGCAACTCAATGGGCTACAAGCAGTCTCCCGTCCCTAATTTAGGGTCACTGGTTCCAGGGAAGGGAGAAAACCAGTGCCGTAAGACAAACACAACATCCATGCCTCACCGAGATCCGAACCCCGATCCCTTACGGACGAATGATCACAGGCCATCGCTTAGACCACTGCGCCACCGTGGCGGCGGGCGCTTCTGGCGTCGATGCATGCGGCAAGCCTGCGTTCCATACTTTGTCGAACTCTGCTGAAAATTCCTGGAGGGTTGCGTGTGTGTTCGCATCCATTCTGGGTACGCTCATGTAGAACTGCAACATCAGGCACAGGAGTTACGTACACAATGGCCTTTAAATGTGCCCACAGATAAAAATGATAAAAATCCATTGGGTTCAAATCCCGTGAACGAGCAGACCATGGAAGGGGTCCTCCTCTACTAATCCATCTGTGATAAAAACGGCCATCCAAATACTGACGAACACTCTGACTGAAGTGAGCCGGAGCTCCATCGTGCATGAACCACATGCAGCGGACGACGGCCAGAGGTACATCGTCCAGTAAATGTTGCAAATCGTTTTGCAGAAACTGCACATAAAAGTCACCCGTCAGCCGAGGAGGTAAAAAACAGAGGCCTATCAGATGATCATGGACGATTCCAGCACACATGTTAAGGCTAAAATGTTGTTGATGTTTGTCCTGGCGCACTGCATGAGGGTTGTCTTTGCTCCAGATGTGATTGTTATAGTAGTTGACGACCTCGTCACAAGTGAAACCAGCCTCATCACTGAACAAGACTAATGTCAAGAAATGGAGGACTGCAGCACACTGTACTAGTTGAATGCGTTGGCAGAATGTTCGTCGTGGCACAAAGTCCAACTCACTTAGTCCGTGCACCCGTTGCAGGTGTTAGGGCTACAGAAGGTTTCCATCGAAAATTTGTCAAATAGTCATACCGCTAACCCCTTTCCTTATGCAATGCGTCTCGTGCTATCGGATGGATTTTCTTCCACCATACGAAGCACTCGGTCCTCTAGGTCAGGATTGCGGACATGTCGTGGTCGTCCAGCGTGCGTACACTAACTGTGAAATGAACCTGCCTCTCGCAACATCTGGTGGAGTAGTGCGAATGTTCGGGCACACGGTAAACAGCTGTTGGGGTGCCTCTCGGTATATCATGCACGTGCTCTTAACGCATTAAAATCCGCTACACCAGACATGTAGTGCATCTCCGCCATTTCACTTGCCCAACATTCTATTTTCTATCTGCTGTCCTGATGTCTGTGTAATCATCTTTCACACCCAGGGGAAGCGCAAATATCGCCAGCCTGCAAAGGACAAACCAAAACAGGTTGCTGCGAACTCTAAAAAACAACTGTGACATTACGTATGAATGTAACCGTCCATATTTCCGACACTAAACGTTTCCGGACTCATATTTACCGGAAATGCTTTATTTGTTTCGTCAATACGAGCACTCCCTGAATTCTTTGACACCAATTACTATACACCCTGTATATAACTATTTTTGTTTCATTTCGGTCAAACTTTGCATCATGAAAAATGTCAGTTAATGAAATCATTTTCGGTAACTTTTTTATCCTCAAAATAGTATAATGATATTGATAATCCGAAATTTCTTGGCGTAGAATAAAAATCAAAGTTTTCAAGCTTTTGCACATCAACCAGATGGCTTTTTCAAGGAAGGTAGGCAGCAATGTCAACCAGATGGCTGTTTCAAGGAAGGTAGACAGCAAACTCAACCATATGGCTGTTTCAAGGAAGGTAGACAGCAAACTGCAAACTGGACAATAGAACGTTTCAACAATTTGAACGCGGTGACTTGACTAGACTTGACTAGGTGACCTGACTAGATACCGCGTACCCAATCAACGTGACCTCGTTTCTTCGAATTATCACGTTTGCGCCTATGCATTTATTGTCTAGTCAAGTCACCGCGTTCAAATTGTTGAAAAGTTCTATTGTCCAGTTTGCAGTTAGCTGTCTACCTTCCTTGAAAAATTCATCTGGTTCATGTGCGAAAGCTTGGAAAGTTTTATTTCTATTCTACGCCAAGAAATTTCCAATTATTAGTATAGTTATACTATTTTGAGTATAATTGGTGTACAGTTCCTACTTATTTAACTTTTTTATCCTTTACATTTGATTAAAGGGCATACGATGGTCTGATCTTTTAAATTAAAATGAACTGGCATGTCTTCAGCTTAAGTACCTCGAATTAGATTACTGTCATCTTTAAAATTTATGCATACCTTTATGTATATGTAATTTAAAGCTAGTTGCGTAAAGATGTGTTTGGAAAAACATTCTCCTAATCTTTCTTTTGGCATCTTTTTAAGATTGATAACTTTCGAAGGAGTATATATGTATATATGTATATATATATAAAAGGAATGTGACGAGACACGACAAGCAAAATGCCTTTGTTTCGCTGAATGGTGCTTTATTGTATTTCATTTCACTTTCTCCATTTCTCCTTCGGTTTTCCTTTTGTGCAATGCTTCTATTTTTTCGCTTGGATATCCACCTTCAAAGGCAAATGAAATTCCACGGGGAAGTTGAACATGAGATTTTCTATTTTAGTCTCATTTCCTCGGTCGCAAACGCAAACTGAAATCTTTTTTGTTTTCTTCTATGCAGAACACACGCTGATCAGAAACAAAGCATACCTTTTCATTTCTTTTTGTATGTACAGAAGCGAACCACTTTTGTTAGACTCTTTTCGTGATGCAAAACGGAAACGACACTCTAACTTTCTGAACTTCTTTTTCAGGTGTCAGAAAAGCTCGAGCAATAAAGCACTGTATTACGAGTGACAGTTAGAAATTATTTAAGTCTCTTTCCCGCAGGGAAGAACGGTTTATGCCGCATACTTAATTTGTAAACTCTGATTTTTTTAAACGAGATAAGTAATAAATAATAAATATTTTGCCTTCAAAGAAATGAATAAACAGGAAAATATCTGAGTGAAGAAATATGAAATGCAGTAAAACCTCTATTTAATGATTATTTATTTAACGATTTTGTTGGGGAACCTTGGGACTTCAGCTAAATACGTTCACAAAATCCCAAATCCAGTTTGTTTCAGCTTTTTTTACTCAAATTTGATAAGGATGTTGCTATTGCTGATTATCTAACTGACGACGATATTGTACAAAGTGTTCAGAGAAGTTTTGAGATTCCTGATGAATCTGCCAGTGTGAATCAGAACAATATACAGGCGATGTGACCAAAGCATTTCAGGCAATTTAAAATAGGCTACAGTTCATTGATAATACACCAAAAGATGTTTTTTGCTTCCGTAATAGATATGACGCTTATTATCAAGCAACGTCTCTTGCATTAAGGTTAATTAGAACGAGATCCATAAGGACGAACACATATGCGTTTCTCTTTTATGTATGCGTCAGCTAAAAACCCATCAATATTGACAGGGGGAAATATAATACGTAGAGTAATAATACCTATATAATAGGCAAAGTCTGTCCCTAACGTTCTGACGTCAACGCTCTGACGTCAGGCAGTACTTGCAGCGCCATCTGCTTTTATCCGGTGGCCGAAATCGGAACTAAGCTCACCGCTATTGCACGATACGTAAAATCAAAGAGAAATACCGGAAAATAAAATATAGTTAGTAAGACAAACGACTTCATCTGTGGCAATACGTACGTGTTCGAACATCTGTCTGCGACGTTTGTTCTGTTATGTAGGAGTTATGTCGTGTGTTATTTCACTTACTTCGCATTGCAGAGTAATATGATTTTTAACGTACTGTGAACGTCATATGACGGGTCAAAATCTATTAACCTATATAATAGGTTTCTGTCATGGGAATATTCGATGGGAATATTATGAAAATATTGTTGTTGGTGACCTGTCTTATAGATTGCCCATTAATAATCCAACCGATTGTTATAGTTAGGTATATGTATTTTGCGATTCGTGTTATAAAAATTTCAGTCACAGCTCTTTCACCCGTGCATGGCAAGGGCTATGAGTTATTATTTTTGTAACCAGGTATTTTTTTCGTTTGTGATGTCCAAATGTAGAAGTATGTTCCATGAACATTACAACAATAAAAAACAGTATATTGGTTGAGGCAGGGATTCGACAATTGAACAGGCAAGCGCTCTTTCTACTGCGCCACCAAAAATGGAACAAACGTTCAGGCAAAGGAAATTATATTGTTTGTGATACTAAAATTTACGTGTGCTGAAAGTGCACAGAAATGAAATTCAGGAAATTTTGGGGAATAAAGTACACAACCTTGTGCGAAAAAAATCTGAACGGCTGTTTCTCTCAAGTCTTGTCACATAAGAAAGCCTGCATTAAATATTTGTTTTTATTCGCGATACCAAACGTTTTTCCTCCAGCCACACACACACAGGTTTTCAACGCAGTCAAGGACATATGTGCCTAGCACAGACGACTCCCGATTTACCAAATGTGCCTAGCACAGACAAATTGGCCAAACAAACGGGCCTAGCACAGACAAATTGGCCAAACAAACGTGCCTAGCACAGACAAATTGGCAAAACAAACGTGCCTAGCACAGACAAATTGGCCAAAACAAACGTGCCTAGCACAGACAAATTGGCCAAACAAACGTGCCTAGCACAGACAAATTGGCCAAACAAACGTGCCTAGCACAGACAAATTGGCCAAACAAACGTGCCTAGCACAGACAAATTGGCCAAAAAAACATGCCTAGCACAGACAAATTGGCCAAAAAAAACATGCCTAGCACAGACAAATTGGCCGAACAAACGTGCCTAGCACAGACAAATTGGCCAAACAAACGTGCCTAGCACAGACAAATTGACCAAACAAACGTGCCTAGCACAGACAAATTGGCCAAACAAACGTGCCTAGCACAGACAAATTGGCCAAACAAACGTGCCTAGCACAGACAAATTGGCCAAACAAACGTGCCTAGCGCAGACAAATTGTCCAAACAAACGTGCCTAGCACAGACAAATTGACCAAACAAACGTGCCTAGCACAGACAAATTGACCAAACAAACGTGCCTAGCACAGACAAATTGACCAAACAAACGTGCCTAGCACAGACAAATTGACCAAACAAACGTGCCTAGCACAGACAAATTGGTCAAACAAATGTGCCTAGCACAGACAAACCTCGATTTACTGCCATGCTTGCACAAGGCCGCCCCTGGGTTTTAACCAGACGTGCTTTTCATAAAGCATCCCTGGATTCTTTGATAAACCTCCACAGCTTTGCCAACCGCCAACGCATATTACTGCGCCAACCTGCCTTTCCCAACATAACATATGCTTGTTGTGCCGCCAGTTGCTAGCTGTGTGATAAGTCTCTTTCCATGTTTTCGGACAGACATTCAGTTTGGCAAACCTTAACAATAAAGACACTGATTCAATTAAAGAAACGAATCAGTGTCTTCTAACACCAAGAAAATTATTTGAAGCAAACTAGTGTGATGGCAATATTATAAACGGACTTATTAAATCAGATTCTGCTTCAAAAGTAATTGGATTGAAATCAAAAACGCAAATGAAAATAAACGAGTTTTTTAAAAGAAGCTAAAGATCGTAAAATGAATTCGCGTAATTCTATCAATTTTCATTTGACAAAGTTTTAGTAACCTAACATGATTTTTTATTGATTTTCTTATAATTGAAATGTCAACTTTGTATTTCTACTACGCAAAGTAAATTTTCGCATTTAATGCGTACCAGAAGCTTCCGAGGTGGAAACGGGCACTTAAAAGTACTTCTTCTCAATGTGCATCTGCTAACGGAGGTCGGCGGCCACCATGGCAAAACTTCTCCGATCTGCTGCAGTTTTAAAAGATGTTCATTCCAGTCCTCTCCATAATATTGTCCAGTCAGATTCTTCTTCTTCTTCCGCTTTTTTTACGCTTTCCAACCGTAAGTTGAGGAAGCGTATAAGCTCCAGCTTTGTCCGTCTATCTGTCTGTCCGGACGATAACTTGCATAAAACTGGTTCGATTTCGCTGAAAATTTAGTTTGTAGTAAGTGACAACCTGGGGACGAACCCTATTGAAAATGGACGAAATGGAGTAAAAGGTCAGGACATAGGAGCTGGATCCATTCCATCGCCCTTATGCGTCAAGACTTACGTATAAATGCTTCGATTGCGACAAAACTTTATCCTGTTGTTCCGGAGGTACACCGAACTGGTTCTGTTGAATATCATCGAAACGGGGGCAAAGATCACGGCACAGGAGCAAGATTTATTCCACAGCCATTATCCTCATACCTTGACTAAAAATGCTACTATTGTGACAAAACTTTGGTATGTTGTTCCGGACGTATACTACACCAATACTGTTTAATATCATCGAAATGAGGTCAAAGGTCAGGGAACAGGACCGAGATTTATTCGACAGCCATTATCCTCATAACTTGAGTAGTAACTTGAGTAAAAATGCCTTTTGTTGCGACAAAACTTTAGTATGTGGTCCCGGAGGAATACTGAACGAATAAATAGTCAGGGTAGGGGGGGGGTCTGCGCGCGATTTCTGTTATGTTGGAAAGCGTATCATAATCAATGCATTACATGATTAACTTGTTTCCTTCTATTCTTCCTTCAGTAATCACCTGGGGGATTTTCTTGTTTTTTCTGAGAAAATGCCCAAGGTACGCAGTTTTCCTTCTGTTGATGTTTATTAACAATTAGCAGGTTCCCTTTATTTTCCTTTAGAACACTTTCATTTGTCAATTTATTCGTCGAAGGGATCCTCAGCATTCTTCTGTAAACCCACGTTTCAAATGCTTTTACTCTTTTAATGGTGGTGGATTTTAGAGTCCATGTTCCAGCTCCATACAGCATCACAGCCCAAGTATAGCACTTCATCATGCAAATACCAAGATCCAGGTTTAAGTTTCCATTACATAGCATGGACTTCATTTTAAGGAAGCTTTGTTTGGCCATTTCTATCTTTGATATTATTTCCATTTAAGTGTCATTAGTGTCATTTATCCTGCAGCCCAGATATTTGAACTTACTGACTTTCACTATTTGTTTTACAATGGGACCACTGTTGAGAATGATCATTTTAGTTTTGTTGGTATTTATTTTAAGTCCCATTCTTTCACTTTACTCATTTACTCGATGCAGTAATGTCTGTATATCTGGCATATAAGTTGCAAACAATGCAGTTTCATTAGCATACCTTAAGTTATTTATCTTTTTTCCATTAATAGATATTTCTTCTTCTGTGGTGTCCAATGCTCTTTTGGATATGATGTCAGAGTGTAGATTAACAGGAAAGGTGATCCTTGCTTTATTCTCCTCTTCATGCTGGTACTGTCTGTTTTCATATTTTCAACAAAAACTGACGCGGTTCGTTTCCAATAAAAGTTCCTTATTATTCTAATGTCTTTTCCATCGAGGCTGATGTTTAAAAGTACAGTGAGACCTACACAGTGCGTCAAAGAATTTTTAAGACTGGGTCTGTAAAATGAAATCGAAACAAGAAATTATAATTTGTTTTGGTTTGTTATTCAAAATAAGTCCCTCCGGCTTCAATACACTTTTTACAGCGATTTAATAATGATTCGAATGCCTGTTCCAGTTCACTTTGCGGAATTGCCTCCAAAGCACGCGTCGAAGCTGTTTGTATGGTTGAAATATCATCAAAATAACACCCTTTTGACGTCATTTTAAGTTTTGGGAACAAAGAAAAGTCGCAGGGTGCTAAATCAGGCGAATACGGTGGATGATTCAACACACAGCCGTTATTGTTCGCCAAAAATCTACGAACAAGAAGTGAGGTGTGACTGGGTGCATTATCGTGCAACAAACGCCAACTGTTTTCATCTCGATATTCTGGACGAATGCGACGAATTCTGCCCATCAAACGCCTCAAAATATTTAAATAAAATTCGCCAGTAATTGTTTGTCCACTTGAAACAA
This sequence comes from Macrothele yani, assembly GCA_039090855.1. Taxonomy (NCBI): domain Eukaryota; kingdom Metazoa; phylum Arthropoda; class Arachnida; order Araneae; family Macrothelidae; genus Macrothele; species Macrothele yani. Next base: position 135,363,086 of record CM077007.1, on the reverse strand, counting down.
ATTCTTTGTCCACTTGGAACAATACCCTTACTATCGCAAAATGTAATTAGCGTTGTTTTGATTTTCGATGGAACTTTTCTTGTTTTTTTGGCTTCTGGCGAGTTTTTTTACTTCCATTCCGCACTTTGTCGCTTTGTTTTAGGATCATATTTAAAACACCATGTTTCATCACCTGTAACAATGGATTTTAAGAAGTTTGGATCATTTTCAGCAGCTGAAATGGTATCTCTGCAATGTGCACTTCTCCTTGATTTTTGTTCATTGGTTAACGTGTGTGGAACAAATTTAGCACAGACTTTTGTTTTGCCCAAATCTTCATGCAGGATGGTTCGAAGCGTTTCTTTGTTGATGTTTAAAGACTCTTCCATCATTCTTAGTGACGCACATCGATTGCTTGCCACGAAATCACGCACTTTTTCAATTATCTCAGGTGTCCTAGATGAACTTGGTCTTCCGGGATGCTTCTCATCTTCTAGCGTATCTCTTCCGTCCAAAAAACGTTTTGTGCCACAGGAAAACATTTGATCTACTTAAATAAAACTCACCGTAAACTTGTTTCATCATTTGGTACGTTTCCGAGGCACTTTTGTTAAGTTTTGCGTTAAATTTAATAACAGCCCTTTGTTCCATCTTAATAATTCTACATGAAAAAAATTTTACTTCTCTAATGAATGGCCGTTTCGTTTGAGTTACTTTAACAACTGCGCAGTACTTTTGGCAGAAAGTAAGCAGATGGTCATGGTTTATAACGCATTCGCGATTACACTGGTAGCGCCACCGTAGGCTGGAATATAGCACCAGTCTTAAAAATTCTTTGACTCACTGTGTAAATACACTACATATAAAGTCATAATTTTTTCTAAATAGCATGTTTTTAACTTAAGGTATCCTGTAAAAATGCGTTCATTTTAAAGCTCCATTCTTTAGAATTCCAAAACTGCCTTTGTTTCTTGCCTACGATGAAAGATACAGAGTTATAGCAATCGGAATATCTAAACCCAGGTGTCAAAGGAACGGGAAATGACACTTGAAAGGCTGGAAGTTGGGAAATAATTAAGTTAGTCTTACTATTTGTGCACATAAAATTCTAGTAGAAAATATTTTGTACAAGATTTTGCGGATCTGGCAATACTTTGGATTTGTATCCAACATACTTTTTATCCCATCAAAACTGTGCCATTTAATTTTTTTTTGCAGGATGAGATTTTCGTCTCGAACTCTACGGAAAACCTGATAACTGCAAAAGACACGTAAATAAATTGATGAAAACTTGGTATTCATCTTTCTTATAATGTTTGTTGTGCATGCAATGAACTAAAAGTTTTGCTGTTTGTCAGTTCAAAGTTAGGTTACAGCTCTTTACATTCAACATAGTGAAGAAACTTGTCGAGAATTCCCACTAATGCATGTAGGAATGAGTGTATCTCAGCAGTGTTTAGGAACACCACTTACCTTTTAGTTCACTGCATAGATAATAGTCATGCGCAGATACTAATTAAAAAAAGGGATCGTATATATGTAACTTTTTTATTTAGAGCGTTTACCGTAAACGACATATTTCTTTAAATTCTTTCACAAATTTCCCAACTTCTTGAAAATTTATAGTGATGTCATATTTTTTCAAGGTTTATGTGGTTTTGTGTGTTAGCTTTCCTAAAAAAAAATTACCCATTCTTGCATTTTTTTTAAAAATGTTCCCAACGTAGTGGGATACTTTAATTGTAATTATAAATTTCGATGAACCATAATTAACAAAACTTAGGTACCTTAAAAATAATTGGAAATTCGATATAAAATCATCCTTGATGTAACACCACAATGCAATGTAAAAAAAGGTGGCGGTATATCAAGGCTTGACTGTACATGTAAATGCTGTGCCGTTCTGGAATTTTGTAGCATTTATTCTGCAGTTCACGCTGGTCCCTTTATCTTAACAATTCTCCCCTAGATCATTTTATCTTGACTGAGGGTATGACATCCCCAATCCTGTGAAACATTCTGGTGTCAATAACGCTAGGTTATTCTACGTCTTGCAATTGATCATTAACTATGAACAACTGCGAGAATGATCATGACGTCACTGTTATGCTACGTCTCGCAGTTGTTCATTACCTATGAACACCTGCGAGAATGATCATAACGTCACTGTTATGCTACGTCTCGCAGTTGATCATTAGCTATGAACAACTGCGAGAATGATCATGACGTCACTGTTATGCTACGTCTCGCAGTTGTTCATTACCTATGAACACCTGCGAGAATGATCATAACGTCACTGTTATTCTACATCTCGCAGTTGATCATTAACTATGAACAACTGCGAGAATTATCATGAAGTCACTGTTATGCTACGTCTCTCAGTTGATCATTAACTATAAACTGCGAGAATGATGATGACGTCACTATTATTCTACATCTCACAGTTGTTCATTAACTATGAACAACTGCGAGAATGATCATGAAGTCACTGTTATGCTACGTCTCTCAGTTGATCATTAACTATAAACTGCGAGAATGATTATGACGTCCCTATTATTCTACGTCTCGCAGTTGTTCATTAACTATGAACACCTGCGTGAATTATCATAACTTCACTGGTATGCTACGTCTCTCATTTGATCATTAACTATAAACTGCGAGAATGATTATGACGTCCCTATTATTCTACGTCTCGCTGTTGCTCATTAATTATGAACACCTGCGAGAATGATCATGACGTCACTGTTATGCTACGTCTCGCAGTTGTTTATTAACTATGAACACCTGCGTGAATTATCATAACTTCACTGTTATGCTACGTCTCGCAGTTGTTTATTAACTATGAACACCTGCGTGAATTATCATAACTTCACTGTTATGCTACGTCTCGCAGTTGTTTATTAACTATGAACACCTGCGTGAATTATCATAACTTCACTGTTATGCTACGTCTCTCAATTGATCATTAACTATAAACACCTGCGAGAATGATTATGACGTCCCTATTATTCTACGTCTCGCAGTTGATCATTAACTATGAACAACTGCGAGAATGATCATGAAGTCACTGTTATGCTACGTCTCGCAGTTGGTCATTAACTATAAACTGCGAGAATGATCATGAAGTCACTGTTATGCTACGTCTCGCAGTTGGTCATTAACTATAAACTGCGAGAATGATCATGACATCACTATTATTCTACGTCTCACAGTTGTTAATTAACTATGAACACCTGCGAGTAGCAAATTAGTTGTTCGTTAATTAATGTAAGTGAATCGTAGTCTTGTTGTTATTGTCAATTCTCGTGCTATTTATGGTCTTAACCATATATAATATGTCAGTTCTCCAACGCTAAAATGACAAATCGTCCCGGTGGCGTAGTAGTATAAGTGTTGGCTTATGACCGCTCATCCCAGATGGGTCCGAGCTTGAATCCTGGTGAGGCATGCTTGTTGTGTTTGTCTTACTCTGCTCTGGCTCTCTTCCTATCCCTGGGACGAGTAACCTTAAATTTAAGACTGACGACTGCTTATAGCCACTTGAGTTGATACGGTGGTCGTTAAACCCTCAATCAAAAAAAAAAAAAAAAAAAAAAAAAAGGCAAGCATTTATTTTATTTATGCATGAACAGAAACAACAACACAGTTCAGCGTCTATATGGCCGCACCGGTGGCGCAGTGGTCTAAGCAATGGCCTCTGATCATTCGTCCGATTCGTCCGAAAGGGGTCCGGGTTCGAATCCCGGTCAGGCATGGATGTTGTGTTTGTCTTACGGCACTGGTTCTTTCCCTTCCCTGGAACCAGTGACCTAAAATTAAGGGACGGGCGACTGCTTATAGCCCATTGAGTTGCTCACGGTGGTCGTTAAACCTCCAATCAAAAAAAAAAAAAAAGCGTCTGTATGCGATAGCTTTTCCTCAGTTCTTTCCCTTCACGTCCAGCCAAGGATACCTTTGCAGACATCCACTGTCGTCTTCGTGACACAGGATCATTTACGCCTCTTACTGCAGATTGAGAGCAATCAGACAATCCTGAATACCTGATTTAGAGGCAGGCGCTGGGCATGTTACCGAAACTACTGCAAAAACAGTAAAGCAGTCAAAGGTATTCCATATTCATATATACGTATATGGGTTCCTTTTTCTTGAGGAGCAACTCTACCCGCATCCAAAGGAAGGGTCAGACCAGGCAGGGTCCAATCAGCGTTTTCTTTTGCCTGTCCTAGCAGCTCAAAATACAGTCCACTTATAGCACTACACTACAGTCCCTTTTTTAAAAAAATGTTGCCCGATCTCTTTAAATCCCTTACCCGACCTCAACCATCAGCTGCCACTCCCAAAGTCTCTGTCGGGCAACAGACCTGCCCTTATGTCTTACGCCGAATACAGACTCTTTCACCTGGATATTTCCATTCACGAGTAGCTTTTTGCAATGGCTCCTGCAACAGTGCATTGATCCCGGTTGTCTTCCATCGTGTGTTTTTCAGCGACGAATCACAGTTCATAAAATATATAATCCGGGATCTTCATAACAGTCACCGATGGCAACGGAAAAATTCTCACTCAGTAACCCAGTATCAGGCATCAGCTGAGGTTTTATGTTAATGCTTGGACCAGCAGTTTAGATGACAACCTGCTCGAATTTTTCCTACCATTAGTGCGCAACCGGCAGAAGTGCACGCATTTCCTACATGTGAAGCTACCTGCATTTGTGGAAGACATTCCGTTACTAAGTCGCAGTCACATGTGGTTCATGCATGATGGAGCTCCAGCACGTTTTAGCCAAACTGCAAGAGAACATCTCAGTCGTACGCATGCTCCCCGTTGGATTACTGGAGGCTATCTATCTATCTGCATGGCCTGCACGCTCTCCAGATTTGAATCTAGTAGATTTCTTCTTGTAAGGACAACCTAAAGACCGATGTATACGCTTTTCCGGTTACAAATATATTAGCTTTACCAGAAAAGGATCGTGTGTGGTTGTCAAATGATTTCGAAACACTCCGGAACTTTTCGAACGTGTTTCGCGACATTCAATTAGAAAACGTTATGAGGCGTGCGTTATTGATCAAGGAAACCATTTCGAACAGTTTATTTTATGTAGACATACATGACTCTTCCCATCGATTGCTTGCGGTGATAACTAAAGTATAAAAACTTACTCCATAGTGTTTCTTACTTGCACTCTGAAAATGTGCTATAACTCAGAATGAAAGTTTTCCCATCCTAGTGTTCATATGAAGGTTTTCACTACCATTAGCAGTCGAGCAAGCTATCAATGTTGACTAGACCTTCTAGGCCGTGTACTTAAGTTTATGCTGTGACTAAACTTATATACTTTGTATAGGAACTTTCCTGCTTTCATAATTTTTGTCATTTGGAAATTCTCTATCATGCTTTTTCTGTATCAAGAGTCACTGCACTGAAACACCTAAAATCGGTTACCTGTTCGTTCATATTCTCCGGAATGATAATATCATATATGCCATAATATCAGATACTTGTATATACAGGGTGCATCACTTGTTAGTCCAACCCCCTGCCAAAGAATCTATCATATTTTAGAACATAGTAACTGATTGGAAAATATGTCTCTATTTAGAGACATGACATGTGGTTTACAAGACACCTTAGTTAATAGGAATTAGCACCATTCACAGTAAATGCTAGAACTCCTCTACAGACATCCAAAACACTAGAACGCGACGCAGCATAATATAGAAAGTCCTCCACAGCATGTCCTCATCAATACTCTGGATTGCTGCACTGATGTTGCTTTCTAAACCTCCTAACGTGCGAAGATTATTGCTGTAAGCACGACACTTCAAGTATCCCAATAAGAAAAATTCGAGAGGAGTCAAATCGTGTGAACTAGGTGGCCACAGTCTTCCGGAGATCACTCGGTCGCCGAAGAATGATGAAATTTCACTCATGCTCACACGGGGACGTGTGAGCATGTGGCTCCATCCTGTTGAAAGTACCCCGTTGTCAAATCGATGTCGGTTAATTGGTCCACAAATTGTCTGAAAATGTTCACATATGACGCCGAGTTTATTGCGCTCCTGAAGAAAATGGGCCAATTACTCTGGTGCGGGATACATCACACCAAACATCGACTTTAGTAGGATGTAATGGGGTTTTGTTTAATTCATGTAGATTATTTGTGTAGCCCAGTAGCTGGAGCTTTGGGAATTCACATACCGGCCCGAATGAAACCATACTTCGTCAGTAAACCATGTGAAATCCAAAATGTTCGAAATCGCGAGTAAAAATGTAGGAACCAGTGACAATAAGACACGCGCTTTTCAAGATCCGGTTCTTGCAACTCCTGCACAGCTGTCGCACGGTACTGATGAAGTCACCCTTTCTTCTCGGATTTTTGGCCGGCGGGAATAGCATACCCAGTTTCTTATGACAACCGTCATAGTGATTTCTTCGGTCATGCCAGCAGCTTGTGCTTCACCCTTTCAATTTTTTTATTCAGCCAAAGAAGAACGTCCACACTGTTTTGGTTCAAAACACGGCCCGTGGTTTCAAATTTCTTCGCTAACCTGGCGATGTAACGTTTATCTGGTGGTTTTCTTCACCCAAACTTCACCAGGAATTCACGCTGTGTCCCCTTCATAGACTTTGTTATCCAATAGGTTTTCACAATAAACACCTGCTCCGCAACGGTATACACAGCCATCCTGAACGACGTTACAACGACACAGTAAAACACGGTCCGTAAGGGGCCCGGGTTCGAATCCTGGTGAGGCATGGATGTTGTGTTTGTCTTACGGCACTGGCTCTCTCCCTTCCCTGGAACTAGTGACCCTAAATTAGGGACGGGAGACTGCTTATAGCCCATTGAGTTGCTCACGGTGGTCGTTAAACCTCCAATCAAAGAAAAAAAAAAACAGTAAAACACGCAGATTGCCTCCGGGCACAAATAGTGTGCCCAGCCGTCTGCTGGTGTGACGTCACATGAGTCATCGCCTTATCAGGAAAATCATTACCGCCAATTTCTCAAGGATGAAGATCACTTGTAAACCAAACTTTTTGTTTTTATGTAAAGTGGGAAGAAATCAACAGTTGTTTCTCTGGACGCGACTACCTAGTGAAACACCATTTCAGAAATATATATATATATTTTTTTCATCTCAAATGTTCTTCTGACATAACGACTCGTTATTCTTACCAAAGAGTTTTCAAAGTTGGCAATCACTGACAGTGAGTCCAAGGTTAATAAAAAGTAAGCGAAGTGTAGGGCACTTATTGTTAAGAGTGGGGCGATATGTGATGATGTATGTGGATTGCATTTTGTTACAACGAGCTAAAAATATTATAATTGCGTATTGTTAAGACATAGGAAGCCCATACTTTAAAATTCTAAATGTAAAACCTCATTTTGTTATCTCACTACTATAAGCAACTGATATTCCTAAAAATTAGTAAAACATCATTGGATCAGAGCTGACCCTAGACGTTAGAACTCTCAACATTCACCATGATAACACATACTTTGAGAAGAGTAACCATATAAATTCCAAAACAATATTAAAAAATTACACTAGCCTGCAAAGAAAACTTTGTTTCTGCGGTATGAACTTGAGTATGTGACTTTTACTAATCTTTGTATGCTGAATTCAAAAATACATTCGGTTCTGCTGTATCACATCGGATTCCTTGGCAATATGGTATAATGTAAGTTCATCAATTTATGTTAACCGAAGCGACACATTTCATGTCTTTGCATGCATATTTAACCATTTTTAAAACTAAACATAAGCAAAAACTACCTTTAAAATTGAAGGGAATAATCAAAACAAAACTACATAGAAATAAAATAAAAAGTGTACAAGAGTTGAAAACTTACCTAATTACATTCCTTATTGTTCGTCGGCAGTTCTTTTTCTTCTCTTGCCATGGAAGCTCAGTGTTCGCGATGCCCTTGAGTGTTCTCTGGAAAGATTCTCACGTGCAATAGACCAACAGTAATCAGCCATCATACGCTCATCCCAATGTCCCTGATAACGTCGCTCTGCCTCTTTTAAGTAATGGTGTAACCTTTCACCTGGCTCTTCACTCAAATCTCACAAATTCGGAGGGAAGTAATCGAGATGTGCACTTAAGAAATGAAGTTTTAAGCTCATATTACAACCAAGCGATTTGAATTTGTTCAACATATTTTGTACAGTTGTCTTGTGCGACGGGTCCTTTACGTTTCCAAGAAACTTTTTCACCACTTCTTTGAAAGCGTTCCACGCCTCTTCTTCAGTTTCGATCATTGTACAGGTGAAATTGTTATCCATCATCAGCTTACGAATTTGAGGGGCCATCGAATATTCCCTCTCTGAGTTTAGCTTATGACAATGAAGGAAATGTTGTGCATAAGTACTGGAAGCATGGACGACTTTTGTCCAGTGCCTTTACAAACTGTTTCATAATACCAAGTTTTATGTGTAACGGAGGGAGTAGAATTTTCTCACGATCAACTAGACTTTCATTAATGACATTCTTGGAACCTGTTGTCAGTTTCTTCCTCTGAGGCCAATGTGCAGTATTCCAATGTTTGTCCCTGGTTCTGCTATCCCACTCGCAAAGGAAACAGGGAAATTTTGTGTATCCTCTCTGCTGTCCTAACAATATTCCAATGACTTTCAAGTCACCCCATATTTGTCCATTCATGTTCATTAAATTTAATTTTTTCAAGCACTAACTTTAATGTTTCGTATGATTCTGACAATTTTGTGGAATGAGCAAGTGGTACAGAAGCGAATTTGTTGCCGTTATGAAGTAAAACCGCCTTGAGGCTTCTTTTGAAAGAGTCAATAAAAAGGCGCCAGGAACTAGGTTGATAGATTTCCTTTCCCAACTGATGAATAAGATTACGGATGTCCGTTAAAAAAAACAGATCATCTTCCTTTGAATAGTACTTGCGAAAACACTTGTCACGATTCCTGTATCAAGAAAATGTAACTCCAGGTGCCAGCAAGTTTTTATCATAAAGTCTTGAGCCTAGTAATTCACTCTTTTCCTTCGTGAGACCCAGTTCTCTTATCAAGTCATTCAACTCGGGTTGAGTAAACATTTTTGGTGAATGGTCAAATTCTTCTGGTTCGAAACGTATGTCGTTAGTGTCTGAATGTAGAGAACTGCTTTTAAATTCATCACTGAGATTAGCTGGTGGTGTAGGTACTGGTAAGTCACGTCCATGAGGAACAGGCCGTATAGCTGATGGCAGATTTGGGTATTTAATTCCTTTCTTATTCTTTCTGTTATAACCAGCAACATTGCACACACAGAAATAACAGTCATCGTGGTGGTTCTTCTGTTCACGCCATATCATTGGAATTGCAAATGGCATTGCTTTACGTTTTCCTTCGTACCAGTACCGCAGTCCCTCGAGACAATTGTTACGAGCAACGTGAGGCGCAAACGACTTATCTTGGTCGCCGACTTTCACTTTGAAGTACGCAAAGTATAGTTTCTTCACGAATGAATCTAGTTTACGTACCTTAGCATCAAAAACATACCATCCACAAATGTAACAAAATTGCTGAGGACTTTGCACACACTGTCTTCTACACAATCCCGACGTACTTGTCATACTTACAAACTCACGTTTTACTTTCACACTTCCAATATAGGATGGTCACATGCACAAGGATGACTGAAGTCTGCTTAACTGATAGGATATTCAGTGAGGGAATGTGAGGGCTCTTCAAACAGAAATTCTTTTGGATACAATAAACAAGCGGGGGCGCCTAGTGTCGCGCTGACGGCTCTGACGCGACGCAGCGGCGTCTGAAAACATAAACAATAACGAAACGCACAAGTACGCTGGAACATTCGTTGACAAGGGGCATTTCTCATAGTAATATAGCATTTCCTAGATTTAAGTCAAGCACTTTGTGGATATTTAAGTGCGATTGTAAGGAAGATGGCTTTACATTACGTACAATGTGGATACGTCAATTCACGTATACGGGAAAAACAACTAGATGTGATGGACCAAAACTAACGTTATTTTCGGATTTAGGACACAGATTTTCACAAGAATCGCCTACTTTCGCGTTTACCACAGAGCCATTGTTGGCTAGTGAGACGTATGGTAAAATGGCCTTTAGTTGAATCAGCAAATTATCTTACACAGCATACACTATATGATGAAAAGTATTCCAACACACCAAAGTGTATAAAAGAAAACCTCAAAGTATAAAAAAAGAAAAAAATGATTGCTGATGATGACGATGAAAAATATTCATAGTTATTTACTTTTTATTTAAATTTTGTCTAATCGTTTGGCGGCATTAAACAGGACTGAGTTAAAAGCATTGTTTTTCAACAGAAGCTTAGTAAGACTTATGTCTAAAATTTTGCAATACACAAAACCCTCGGAAAATGTAAATGCTAGTATTGCCCTTATACTTCCTAAAATTTGTATTATAATTACTTTTTCATTATTACTAGAGTTATTAAAATAAGTTTTAATCCTATATAAATGTTAGCTTTTGAATAATGATCAACATTACAAACAAACGCACAAAACGCAGGACGAAAGGAATAAAAAGATAAAATAAAAGGGCTGCGTCTTCATTTTTTGAAGAAACTGCGATAATAATTACATATACAATGTCTTATGTGTCTGTACCAGAGACGCTTTTAAGAACATTGCAACAGGAACAGCTTCTATTTAATTCTACGCTCACATTAATAATGCAACATGTTTATTTTCAATAGCACAAGGAAGAGAAATCCTAATTTACTGAATCCGAAGCTGAGTAACTTACCTTCATTTTAGCGAAAATACTGAATGCATTAAATTTAATCAGTCAAATGTCATACTCTAAAGCACCTTGTTTACGAAATAATTCCCAAGATGGAGGCAGCACTTCATATAAAATTTATTTCTCCACGCTTTGGTAATAAAATCTTCAAAACGGTAAAATAAAAGGATTTTTTCCTTGAAAATCCAGTGATCAACAAAAATTACCTGGAAACCTTTAAGTTCATCAGCGTTTATATTTCAGAAGAAAATCGGGTAATAAGATTTTTAAGGTTGTTAAATACGAATGTCAGGATGATTTAATGTTCTTACACTTTTACTGTACAATGAGCGATGTGCATAGAATTTTGCAGCTGCTCATCATAGAGTAAAAGTAATTTTTAAGATTTAGCAGTAGTAATAATAACAGTAATTTTTTAAGATTTCGAAATCCGACATTCTAGAACAAAACAATGTAAATGGTAAGGACATCAGAAAAATCAAATACTTATATGGAATCAGATTATATCAACTTTAACAGAAAACATTATTGTCATTACTCAGAGAGGCGTGAGGCAAGGTTTTGTGACATCTACACTTCTGTTATTCATAAATATTATTTAGAAAGAAGACCTTGGCAGAAATAATTAAATGTGAAGCGCCAAGAGTTTTAACAACTCGCTGTTATATTTAGGAAAGCAATGAAAGGTAAAACTATGAAAGATCCAAGTGATTAACTACATACTGTTATTACTTGAGATAACACTTGTGAAAGGCCAAATGATTATCATCTTAACAAACAGTTACACCTTGAAAGGAAACATTGTCAAGGGTGAAGCGAATAACTTAACTGTTAATCTTGGAAGGAATAACAATTATTCTCTCGGAAGGAGTGATTGCAAAATGTCAAATGATTGACCTTTTCGCTGTTACACTTCGAAGGAATAATTTTTAGAGGTCAAGTGGTTAACAACATACCGTTGCACTAAGAAAAGCCTTGTAAAGAAGAAATGCGAAATATTAAGTGATTACCAGCTCACCCTTACACTGAGAAAGGCCTTGGAAGGAATAACTGTCAAATGTCAAGTGATTAACAATTCACTGTTACACTTGCAAGAAATATTCCCTTGGAAGGAATAACTGTTAAAGGTCAAGTGATTAAAAACTCTCTGTTATACTTAAAATGATTTGAAAGTCAGTGATTAGCAACCCCCTGTTATATTTAGGAAGGCTTTGGAAGGAAAAAGTGTGAAAGATCCAAGTGATAAAAAACATACTGTTATTGTTTGGAAGTAATAATTGTAAAAGGCCAAGTACTTAACAACTCAATGTTATATTCAGGAAGACCTTAGAAAGGAAACTCTGAAAGATTTAAGTGATTAACAACATACTGTTATACCTTGAAAGTTGTAATTGTAAAAGGCCAAGTAATTAAAACCTCGCTGTTATATTTAGGAAAAAAATTGTGAAAGATCAAGTGATTAAAAACATACTGTTATACATTGGAAATAGTAACTGTAAAAGGCCAAATGATTAGCATCTGAGCAAAGCGTTACACCTTGGAAAGAAATGTTGTCAGAGGTCAAGTGAATAACTTTACTGTTACACTTAGAAGGAATAACAATTATTCACTTGGAAGGAATAATTGCAAAACGTCAAATGATTGCCATTTCACGTTACACTTCGAAGGAATAATTTTTACCCTTTAATCGGCTGGAACGAATTAACTCGGGGTTGGCAAAATACGCTGAAATCAGCTCGAACGAATAATTCGCGGTCGAAAAGACGTATCGTACGCTGGTCGGACGAGTGAGCCACCTCGTCAGAAGGGGTTGCTTTCCCCTTAGCTTTATTTTTCAAACTGGTCGTTTAGGGGGATGATTAACACTAACCCTTACTGGCTGATTACCTTCAAATTGGCCTATAGCAACGGCGACGAATTTAAGAAAGGAGAGAGCAGTTATTTAAGTGACTTGTTTCTACCCAGTGGCATGATGTCCATGTCAGGAGGACTAGCTCTTCCTGTTTATAACCTGGATAATGGAGCAAAGAATGCAGAACTAGAAGGGAGGGCTTATCACTGATGAGATGAGAAGGAGATATAAATTGTTTAGTTGTAGATTTTTGCAAAACAAAACATTTAACGTGCCGTACAGAAAGAAAAATCAGGCCGCTATATGAAAATGTCTGCTAAGGGAGCGCAGAAAATTTTGAGCATAATTTGTTTAAGATATATGTGCTGCTTAAAGGGGTAAAGGTCAAATGATTAACAACTTATTATTGCACTAAAGTATACTCTGATTGCCAGGCGGCTGTATAGGAGCTTGGCAAATTCAGATGCAAGACTCCCATTGTATGGGAGATAAAGTCTCTGGTTGAGACTGCAGGCGAAACTCTTTCCGTTGGGTCTGGAGCCATTTTTGGAACCAGTAAAAATGAACATGCTGATCAGCTGACAAAAGAGGCCACCGGAAAGAGAGACCTTGATTATCATCTGAGAAATCCACTACAAAGTATGCGAAACAAGATGAAGAAAGCCACGGTACGAGGAGGAAGACCTACCCTATCTTTCCCAGAGTCTCTACCATAAGGACAGAATCAGTTGGTTTCCTTAACCAAATAGTCACCGGCCATGGCATTTTACCGGGTTTTTTAGACCATTTGCGGTTAAGGAAAATCCGATAGAATGCGACGCACAGTCCGCGGACGTGGCTCACATGATTCTTGACTGCAATTCTCTTTCGATGAGAAGAAAAGTCCTCGTTCCAGAATTTGAAAATAAGAAAAGCAACTTGATCCTTCTCGGTTTCCCTAGAGCGAGACTGGGTATCATTGAGATGACTAAAGAACTCGTCGCGAGGAAAAAGAGTTCCTGGTAGAAGATAAGAGCGGAAGACATGAAGCGGAAGATGACTATGGCCCAGAGTCATCACCATACCACCAGTCCAAGTGCTATAGGCTTGTATTGTACTATTTCATCAGTGTGTATCTCATTGTCAGTCTCATTTCATCTTTGTGAGGGGGTTTCTCGAGAAAATAATAAATTTTGCCCAGAGCATTGAGAACCCCATTATGATTTAATATGAATGTATCAGCCTAGGCACAAATAAAGGACGAAAGGCCCCAACAGGTTCGCGATGGCGAACAAATCTCCCAGCAAGTCGCGTCGCACGCATGGGCAATCTCCCTGCCCATTATCACGTCGCACGCATGGGCAATGGTAAGGGGGTGGAAAGTGGTGGTCCCGCGAGGGCATTTGAGGTTCTCCGGTCCCCCGACCGATCTTGTATGGGTGAAGACCCACCGGATCCTGGCATGATTTCTCTCGAAACGCCTTCACTAAAATAATTTCGAGAGAGGGCTTTTTATCACTAGAGAGTCGGCATTTAGACAGAGCAGGAGTATGTCAGATGATTAGAAAGGCCTTTGAGGGAAGAAATGTAAAAACAATTCACCGTTACGCTGAGAAAGGCTTTGGAAGGAATAACGATCAAAGTTCAAATGATTAAGAATTCGCTGTTACATTTGGAAGGCATAACAATTGTTCCCTTGAACGAAATAATTGTAAAAGATCCAGTGATTAACAATTCACTGTTATACTTGGAAGGAAAAGCAACTATTCTTTTGGAAGGAATACTTGTCAAAGGCCTACTGATTAACAACTCTCTGCCATGGTTAAAATTATTTGAAGGTTAATTAGCAGCTCACTCTTACACTTAACAAGTTAGTAAAATCATGCCATGCATTGATTATGATTCGCTTTCCAACTTACCAGAAATAATTACTCAAGTTATGAGGATAACGGCTGTGGAATAAATCTCACTCCTGTACCCTGACCTTTGATCTCATTTCGATAACATTAAACAGAACCGGTTCAGCATACCGCCGGAATAACATGCCAAATTTTTGCCGCAATAGAAGAATTTTTAGGTCAGTTATGAGGATAATGGCTGTGGAATAAATCTCGCTCTTGGGCCTTGACCTTTGACCCCATTTCAATTATATTAAACAGAATTGGTTCAGTATATACCTCCGGAACAACATACTAAAGTTTTGTCTCAATAGAAATATATTTAGTCAAGTTATGAGGATAATGGCAGTGGAATAAATCTCTCTCCTGTGACCTGACCTTTGACCCCATTTTAATTATATTCGACAATACCAGTTCAGTATACCTATGGAACAACATCATAAAGTTTTGTCGGCGGTGGAATGCATCCCGCTCCTATGTCCTCAACTTTGACCCCATTTCATCCATTTTCAATAGGGTTCGTCCCCTGGTTGTCCCCTACCACATACTAACATTTCGTCGCAGTAGAACCTTTTTTACGCGAGATATCGTGCGGACAGAGAGACGGACAAAGCTGGAGCATATACGCTTCTTCAACCTACGGTTGAAAAGCGTAAATAAGACCTTGAAAGGGATAATTGTGAACAGTCAAGGGATTAACAACTCACTGCTATACCGATAACACTTTTGTACGTGCAATTAATATTAGATATCTGCAGATACTTCTTGACAGTGTGCAAATTTTGGGTTTAAAATTAACATTGATAAAACTGAACTTATGTCATTCAGTTATAATCCTGATCTGTTAGTAAATGGAAGACAAACCTGAAAGGACGGGCTTTCAATTATTTGGGATGTTCGTTAAGTCATATTAGTTAAATAGCTCTCCTCGTTTTTGTGATAATATCCAGAAATTTATCAAAATGCCTTTAATGAAGCCACTATAACTCAATAATGAGCGAGACCTTGAAATTTGGTTAAGCATGATAAAAACTTGTGTGTTGTCATGTGAGTTAGACTGGGAAATTAAATTAAGTATAATGAAAATCTATATGTGGTCTTAGACCTAAATAGTAAGCCTAATATTTAGGTCAAATATGACCGGAATCTGTGTGTGGTCAAATGGCTTAGACCTGGAATTTAGGACATATGAGATTAAAATCTATAAGTGGTTGATCTTCATGTTCGGCGTGGAGACACCGACACTAAAAAAGGTAAAATGAGTAGAAAACTAACTGCACGATACGTGAGCGAGGTTCTGCAGCCCATTTTGATACCGTCAACGAATGGCCTACAGCACCCCATTTTCCACCAAGATAACGCCCGTCCACACAATGCTCGGGTCTCCAGATAATGTTTGCACATCGTCCAAACACCGCAATGACCAGCAAAATCACTCGACTTATCCCCCAATGGAAAACTTGTGGGACCACACTGGACTTCGTCTGCAATCGAATCGGCGTGCGCACGATGTCGATGAATTATGGAAGCAAGGCATAATTAATCAGATCGGCCTGCGCACAATTGGTATTCCGTTCCTCAGGACGATATCACGACTCATTGCCACGCCGTATTGCTGCTCGCAACTGTGCAACCACTTACCGACGAGTACTTATTGGGCTGCATTATGTCATTTGATAAACAAGCTGCGTGGCTGAAAATAACATGAAGGTAAACCCTTATGTATTCCTATCTGCATGCTCAATTTCACCCCTGTATCCTCGGGCTCCTTCTGGATGCTACAATGTCAATGTCGAGCAGCGTATATTGTTGAGCAATAATGAAATTAACTATATTTGTGTCACTTCATTGGGGGAATTCCAAAATCATATTGCCGCCCCGGTGGCGCAGTGGTCTAAAGCGCTGGCCTCTGATCATTCGCCCGTCTGGGGTCCGGGTTCGAATCCCGGTGAGGCATGGATGTTGTGTTTGTCTTACGGCACTGGCTCTCTCCCTTCCCTGGAACCAGTGACCCTAAATTAAGGACGGGCGACTGTTTATAGCCCTTTGAGTTGCTCACGGTGGTCGTTAAACCTCCAAACAAAAAAATAATAATAATAATATTTCAGTGATGGTTTTTGATTACTTCCGTCACCCATTTTCGTTGCATCGAATTTTTTTACTTGGGATTTACTTCACTGCTTTCTAGAAAGATGCATATCGTCAAAAAGTGGGAAACCAAATTTATTAGATCTGTGTCAATAACAAATTTAGTGTATATTTTAATGCTGCACACCGATGAGTCATTACATTATGACCCCCCCCAACCTAGAGAAATGAGCGCACCTGGAGACCAAACGGTGGCGGAGGCGAAATTCATAGAACAGCATATATCCCAGTACCGGATTTTGGTTAGTTGGGTGTTTGGAGTCAGATTGGGGAAAAGCTTCCAATTTATCGGAGTTTGATAAAGGACAAACTGTGATAGCACGGCGCCTCGGAACTACGATCTCGGAAACGACGCTGCGTGTGGGTTGTTCACGTGCCACAATAGTGAGTACGTATCAAAAGTGGTGCACAGATGACCAAACGACGGACCGTCGTCCAGCCTTCTATCGTTCGTAACTCACTAATGCCACAGGAGAGCGGAGACTGTAGCGCACTGTTAACAGCGAACGCAGGGCCACAGAGCGATAAATCAGCCGCAACCACAAAAGTAGCGATCAGGGCTATGTGTCACAGCACATAGTTCATCGCAGCTTTCTGCGCATGGTCCTGCGTAGCCGAAGACCCAGCTTGATCCCCATGCTCACTGCACGTCATCGTCAACAACGCATGATACGGGCCCACGATCATCGAGATTAGACCGTGGATGACTAGACGAAAGTGGCCTGCTCTGAGGAATAAAGATTCCTGGTGCGTCACGTAGACAGCCGAGCACGAACACGCCGATTACCAACGGACGCTATGGCACTTGGATGCACTGTTGGGCGAAAACAGGTGGGCGACGGCAGTGTTATGCTGTGGGCGATGTTTTCTTGGGATGTTTTAGACTCCATTATCCCAATAGCACAATCCCTAACTGCTGTCAGGTATCTGAATATCGTTGCGGACCGTGTTCCCCCATTCATGGCAAGTGTGTTCCGTGCTGGTGATGGCCATTACCAACAAGATAATGCGACATGCCACACTGCAGGAATCGTCAAGGAGTGGTTCAAGGAACATACTGGTGATTTTCTGTTTATGCCCTGGCCTCCAAATTTACCTGACATGAACCCAATGGAACATTTGTGGTCGCACTGGGACAAGCGGTCTCGTGCTAAATCAGCACCAGCCCGAAATTTACGGGAACTGGGGACCTGCTATGGACATTATGGTACTAGATACACCGGGATACCTATCGCCACCTCATTGAATCGGTGCCTCTCCGAGAGGGCTAAATGTGGTTCTACAGCTTATTAGGTAGGTGGTCATAGTGAATTTGCCCATTTGTGTATATGTATAACGCTAAATTAGAGTTGATTTAATTGCATTCTTGATCTCAAGACATTTACTGAAGTGCCACAATGACTATTAATAAATGCTCATTTCTGCTGCCATGATGTTGGGAAGTTCTTAATACACTGCTGGCCACCCAAAATGCAACACCAAGAAGGAAGCATCCGATTGACCTGAAATTCGCAGCATGCGTCGCCCGCCAGAGGACATGCAAACGATTAGCATTGCAGGGCATATGCAAATCATGTGCGCCCGGCACGCCACCGAGAAGCACTATAAGAAGGGTGCACAGAAGGCGGGGTGTAAGTAGTGGAAGTGTGTTGTGCTGCCGGACCTGTGCGTGGGAATCTTCTTGATGCCTCGTCGCAGAATACGGCAGTCATTCCAGCACGTTTTGGAGTTCGACAGAGGACGAATAGTGGCTTATCGCGACAGCGGTTTATGGTACCAAGACATCGGCGCCTGTGTGGGATGACATCCAGCCACAGTGAGGCGAGTATGGATTTGGTGGGTGCAGGAGGGGCGGACGGACCGACGTGAGCGATTGCCGCAGCCGCGGCACACCACCGAACTAGAGGACTGGCATGTTGTGCGGCGGGCATTGACGGCTCGAACAGCCACATCACGAACGTCAGCGCGAGAATTTAGGTGTGTTGCGCAACAATCTGTGTCAGCACTTACCGTTCGACGTCGTCTGCAGGAGCGGGGACTTGTCGCACGGCGCCCATTGCCCCGATTACCATTGACGTTACACCACCGGCGAGTGCGGCGGCAGTGGGCCGTTGAACGCCGCACCTGGACTACGAAATGGTACGACATTGTCTTCTCCGACGAATCCCACTCCTGCCTGCAACACCACGATGATCTGATACGTGTGTGGCGGCACCGCGGCGAGAGACTGTCTGACGCCTGCATTATACATCGCCATACCGGTCCGTCGCCTGGCGTTATGGTTTGAGGCGCAATTGGATATGACACCCGCACTCCTCTGGTACGCATCGCCGGTACACTCAACAGCCACCGCTACATCTCCGACGTTTTTGAGCATGTAGTCCTCCCTTACCTGCAGGACCTGCCAGCGGCCACGTTTCAACAGGACAATGCGCATCCGCACGTGGCACGCATCGTGCAACAATTCTTCAGGGCCCACCAGGTGACACTGCTGCCGTGGCTTGCCTGTTCTCTCGATATGTCGCCCATCGAACACGTCTGGTCACTGATCGGCAACCGAGTGGCCCGGCAAGCACCATCCGCGGCTACGCCTGATGAAATGTGGCAACGTGTGGAAGCAGCCTGGACCGACATACCCCAAGCCCACATCCAAAGCCTCTTTCGTTCAGATGCCGCGGCGTGTAGCGGCCGTTATTGCCAGCCATGGGGGCCACACGAACTATTGATGTCTGCGTGTTCCGCAAGTCGCACGGGCCTGTCAGCTCAATCGTTTCATCTTTGTATCTGTTATGTGTCCAGTAAATATGGCTTTGCTATCTCGTGTCCTTCTTTGTGTTGCATTTTGGGTGGCCAGCGGTGTATATTGACTACTTAAAGTATATCATATTTGTCGAGCAAGTATTTTTTTCCGGCTTTTAAAGTCAGCTGTGAGCAATTCTAAGGGCTACAAGCTGTGAGCAAGTCTGAGGGCTAGAATCTGCCTCCCATCTCTAATTTAGAACTACCCTTTCCAGGAAAAGAACAGAGAGCTAGTGTAGTAATACAAGCACGATACGCATGCCTTATTCGGGCTTTGAGCTTAGGCCTATCTGAAGCAAATGTTCAGAAGCAAGTGTCTCAGGCAATTCGCCCACAGGGATTATATTTATAGCATCATCGATTAAATATCTTTCTGTGGTTATTCTATATTATGTGATCATTTGTATGCTTATAAAATTGAACTGTAGACATGCTATATCCGATTTCAGACATGTTTTTGGAAAATATCTATTTAATAAGAATTCCTGACATTCATGATTAAGTCAGCATATTCTTATTTTTTCGCTTGCCTGCGTTTATTAATTTGCGGGTTATATTTAATATTTGCAGAGGGATTGTGGGTGATTCTACATTTTGCAAATGAGGTGAATTCCTTGAAAAAAAAGGAAATAGAAAATATTTAAAAGAAATGGCAATGTACAATATCAGGAAGTAAGGAATGGGCAAGTGAAAACTGAATTTTCTGAATAACAATTCGTTGTTACGAAAGACAACCTTATTAAACACGGTCAAAAAGTTTGGTGGAGCTTTTGAAATTAGAAATTTAACATTACCGAAAGGGAAGCCTGAAAAAAGGTAACGTATTTTAATTGCGCCGCTCGGAAACGTATTTCGTCGATTAGTGATCTATTGATTTTTGGAATTGTGAAACACATTTAAATGCCGAAAGTCTGCTCTAATGAAGCAATTAAGAAACTTGCTCTCATGCCTGAAAGAACTGACAGATGTAATAAAACCTTTTAATGAACAGCAGAAATCATTAAAGTACAACTAAATTCCCTAAGCAATGACACTATTTTATTTTATTAAAATGAATTTTGAGCGTTTATTACAGACATTCCGTCAGTATATGGCGATGATCTACATAAACAATAGCATTACTCCAGAGAATTAAAATATTTAATATTTATTTGTATAAATATCACTTTAGGCATTGGAAAAAAGAAAGTCAAAGTTTCTAATAAAATATTGGTTTGAGATTTTTCAGTTAGCAAAAAATGAGGCAGCGAATGCAGCGACGATAACCCCTGAAGAAACGAACCCGTGCGCTAGAGTATTGTTTGCAAATTATCCGCTTGGTCATCAAGAAAAACTTCGGCGCATATTACACAAAAGTTTTAAAAACGTCATTGTTACCTTTCATTAGCAACGGAAATAAAACTACCTCGTTTAACTCAAAAATGTTTTATAGAATTACAATTGATAAGAAATGCAATTATTTTAATGTACATGCACTCAATGCACAAAACATTAGAGATGCCTTGTGAAAACACAAATTTGTCCGTGACGCAGAGCCAATTCGCGCCCCCCTCACCCCGAAGTTGCTCTCCCAATTACTCACACAGCACAGAATATTTCGTATATGTTACAAGTACGCAGCACTGAAACATTGCGACTTTTCAGATACGTTGCGCAATGTAACAGTTATGTTTCAGAAACCTTACGCTTACGTCAAAATGTCCTCAAACGTTACATAACTTTGAAACATAACCGATACGTTATAGTGAAAGGTCTTAGTAACTTTAACATACAGGGTGTCCCACAAAGGACTCCTTGATTTTAAAATGAAACAATTCTGAAACGGAGATCGATAGAAGAATAAAACAAGTGGTACGTTTATTTGAAAAGCCGTAAAAATTTGATACAGAAGTTTCAAAATTACTTACAAATGTTGCCGACAGGTGGCGCTGTACGCTTTAGTCGCAGTAGGGCGTCCGAGAAATAGTCTATAAACTGTCCTTTGCAAGCAGTCGTTGCAATCACATGACAATCGATTCAAAATGTGCACCTTTCGCAGCACAGAGATATCGCAAACGAATAACGAAATTTTCAGTCACCCTCTGTAGTGTGTCAACAGAAATGGACGCACATTCCTTATCGATCAACTCTTCAAGCTCGTCCAGCGTTGCAGGATTGTTCCGGAAAACAGTGTCCTTCAATGTGCCCCACAAAAAGTAGTCGCAGGGGGTAAGATCGGGTGAGTATGGAGGCCAATCCTTGCCTGTTCCAGTAAATGTGGAACAGTTCAAAGCAATGACTCTATTCCCGAAGTATTCCTCAAGAAAGGCAAAAAACCGCTAAGGTACGGTGTGATCGGGCCCCATCTTGCATAAACCACGAAGTCCCTGATACTCGAGTACCAGAAAAACACGTTGCTCCACGGAATACATGACTTCATCCACTTCCTTTAGTGCGATAATCTCCTTTAACGTTTCGACAGCGAAACTGTCCGAAGACTGATCGCTCCGTGCTTCACAGCATTATTTATAGGACCGCACTGCGACTACAGCGTATAGCGCCACCTTTCAGCAACATTTGTAAGTAATTTTGAAACTTCTGTATCAGATTTTTACGGCTTTTCAAATAAACATACCACTTGTTTTATTCTTCTATCGATCTCCGTTTACAAGTTATTTCATTTTAAAATCAGGGAGTCCTTTGTGGGACACCCTACCAACTTCATGTTACTGTTACGTATTTGAAAGATATTTGTGACATCATCATATTACTGTTACGCATTTACTAAGTTGAACATTATAGTTTTAATAAACTTTGAAAAATCACATTAAAAAATATTACACTCTACAGCTGTTTCAAAAGCAACAACAGTCGCATTACGAGTTGTTTACTTTTTCACAGGTTCAACGCAGTCCGCTGTCCATTGGAAACAGTGGCGGCGTTTATATATTGATAACAAAAGAAATAAAAATCGGTCCGAAATGAAGGTGTCGAATTTCTATTATAAATGTGGAATAGACTATATTTCAGCGAAAAAAACAAATTTGTCATTTCTCTAAATACCTAACAATATGAAATTTCTCAGCTTCAAGTAAAAGAAAATTTCTCAGCTTCAACTAACACAACACAGCCGTCTACTTAGATTTTACAAAATTATTTTGAGAATTTAAAAATTGTAGTAAACAAAACAGTTACTTACTTTCAGATGATCTTGAATCACAAAAAAAGGGTGAAATATTAAATCAACCAACTAGCTAACTCGAGTACGACAGTATCACCAAAGAATATCCCAGTAGTACGTGGAAATACGACTACGAGAGTGCTTCGGTGAAATAGCATAAATGCGCATGCGTATCCACGCTGTTGTCAAACCAAAAATATTAAATATCGCCGGAATGTAACATCAAGGTAGCAATTATGTACAATGGAAACTATAAAAGAGTAGTATCGGTGAATGCTATTTTTAACGTAAACGTACTGTACAAGGAGTTATGTTCCAAAATAGATGTTGCTAAAACGTAATTGTAAGATATCTCTGAATGTTTGACGAAAATGAGAGATTGTGACATTTTTTACACATATGTGAAACGTTTTGTGCTGTATGGATAAGCAACACGGATGGAATTTATCACTGCAGATTTGTCGTTTAGACACGTGCTTTGCCTCTGTAATGCATCACGACCTATGTAATAGTGTGTTGGCTCTCCTCTAGCACGATTAGCTAACAGCCTACACACGCCGAGGTATCGACTCCACCAGATGCCGGTGAGTTTTTGTAGGTTATGCCAGATATGCCTCCTGCAGCATTGTCCACAGCTCCGTCCGAGACGTCAGTCCAGGATCCAAGGATCTGATGTACTTCGCTCCACGGTATCCCAGATAGCTTCCAGAGGGTTTAAATGCGGGTACCGTCGGCGCCACTGGATGGTTCCAAACTCAGATGAGTGTCACTCGAGCCATGCTTAGGTGATTGCGGCCCGGTGGGGTGGCGCATCGTCTTGTTGGAACAGACCGTCTGCCACTGGATGTGGGAAAGCTATGAAAGCAGGTAGGTGATCAGCCAGCACATGCTGATAGCTCCTAGAGGTTAAGGATCTCTCCAGACACACGAAGGGACCTAATGTGTCCCATCAGAAGGCTCCCCAAACCATCACAGAGCCCCCACCGCTTTTAACAGAGCCGACCTGGCACGACGGAGCTATGACCTCATGCTGTCGACGCCACACCCGCACCCTCCCGTAAGCTTGGCACAGCTGAAAACGGGATTCATCGGACCACACGACGCGGCGTCACTTTTCATAGGTCCAGTTTTGATGTTCCAGTCACCAGGCAAGGCGTAATGTCCGATGACTAGCATTCAACAGTGGCACACGGGAAGAGCATCGGCTCCCGTAGCCCAGGGTGTAAAGCGTGCGCCTTAGCATTTGCTCGCTGAAGCTGCCTGGGTCTCCGTGATATTTAACCTGAATGATACTTGCGCTGCTTACCAAAAAGTCGATCTGTACGAACCTGGATATTCCAGGTCAACCCCTGTCAACAATGGCATGCGATCAACCATGGCTTGCTCTTTCGGCGCTGTACGTCCGTCGGTGGTGTACTCGTAGTATACTCTTGATGCAAATTCCCTCAGGAACCCTAGTGTTCTTACCACTTGGGCGATAGAATGGCCCATCCGTCTTGCGCCGACAATACATCCTTGATCAAAATCGCTCAGATCACCACGTTCACCCATGTTCATCGATTGCGATACACTTTTGGGAAGTTTTGCTCTCCACCTATTTATCGCCTGCTTTCGGTTTGGGTCTATTCCACTCTGCGCTGGGAATGTGTATGTTGACTGCCCATCATTTCTATCCCTAATGGTTTGTCTACTGAATGTACTCTACTTCTATACGCACTTTTTCTGTTCCAAAGGATTTGATACCATTATTAGAACTTTGTCAGCATTCTGAATATTTGTTTATCATTCTGAATATACTGCTTCCAAAAAGAGTTCCCGTTAACGTTCTGGTTTTTAAGTACCTTAGAAATATTACAAACATTCATAATTATTTTAATAACTTTAGAAATATCTTAATTCTGCGCACTTGCAAACTCAAATTTCTACACAAATCACACGCATTTCTACATTGGCTGAAAGTGATAGCGAATGAATTTGGAATTTTTCTTTTACCGATAAGATAACAATTCATCTGGAGCAGTTTGACAACATTTTTTGGTAATGTGTCCTAGGTAAACAGCGTAATGTTTTCATGAAAAAATTCGTGCACCGATATTAAGACAGCCGTATAACACTGGGATTAGAAGGAATTTTATCTCCAACTTTACGAACCGTCTTGGATAGCCTGGTGTGTTATGGACCACCCTTCTCCCAGGAATGATTCCACAGATCAAACCTGAGCTCTCACTCTCCGGCAGCTGGAATGTACCTGGTCAAGGCAGCGGCCAGTGCAATACGAAGGCAGAAGGTGCTAAGAATCACCGGAGAATAGGACTAGGCTGCTGTCTGTAGCTGACCTGGGGTACATTCAATGGCCGAACTACTTTTTCTAATAAAAGGCTCCTTGAATTGAAGGAAGAACTCCAGATGATCAAGTGCGATATTGTCAGGCTTAGAGAAGTTAGGAACATCTTATCGGACTGTAAATTGGAAAAGTTAGCATGTTTCGTATTGCTGTGCAATGGACAATAGCAAAACTAGTGGCGTTGGACTTATAATCAACAAAACACTGAAGGACAGTGTTCTAGAAGTTCAACGCTTCTCAGAAGGAGTTGCACGTGATGTTATCCAACTCTCGAAAAGATATCAGATTCAGATCATTTCAGTCTCATGCTCGAAAAGATAGCAGATTCAGATAATTTAAACTTCGTACTTATAAAAGATAGCAAATTCAGATTATTCAAACCATCATACTTAAGAAATCGAAGAGTTTTACGTGGGCATTCGACTTTTAAATAAAAATAGGACAACAACAATAGAAAGAAACTTTCGTAGTAAAGAAACTTTCGTATTTAAATTTGGTCTCGGCAAAAGAAACCAATGTGAAAATATTCTCGTCGAGTTCGTGGAAGAGGACAGCGTTTTCATCATGAACTCTTTTTAAATGAAAATGCCAAATGATATGGACATGGAGGCATCCAAAGGGAATAACAAGTGAAATTAATTTCATTATGTGATCGAATACTGCCAATGTAATTAACAGGTTCAACACAGGAAGTGACCACAGAAGGGTAAGATGTAAGATGCAGCTTAACACAAAACTTGAACGACGCAAGATCATAAAGCAAACGAAAAATATTGATGTCACAAATCTTAAAAAAACATAAAGAAACTTTGAAATTTGAACAGAGAAACTAGTTCTCTGCACTGGAAGGTTTAGCAGCAGAACAGGTAAGCATCTCCGAAGTTAAAGGTCGACAAAGAAAAATGTGACTTCCAAAGGGGATTCATGCTGCCTGTGCAAGGCAGCATGAAAACGTATCACTGAAAACGTACAGAAATTCAATTGTGAAATAATGGAAAAGCAATCGAGAACAATCAAAGCCTCAAGAAAAAAATAACCATCTCCGCAATGGAGGGAAACAGATTATGCACTTAGAAAAGATGATCGTTCTATAACATGAAATGGATGAGAAATTTTGAATAAAGAAATCTACATATAACTATACTATAGTTATTCCAGACTTGAAGAAAAGTGTCAATACCAAAATATTTTTAATCCTCCCGGCAGGAGTTGCATATGAAATTGAGAACAAACAAAAACAAGTTAGTATAATCATGCAATGCATTGATTATAATACGCTTTCCAACATACCAGAAATCATTACTCAAGTTATCACTCAAGTTATGAGGATAATGGCTGTGCAATAAATCGCGGTCTTGTGCCCTGAACTTTGATCCCATTTCGATGATATTCTACAGAACCGGTTCAGTATACATCCGAAATAACATGATAACGTTTTGTCGGAATGGAAGGATTTTTACGTAAGTTATGATGCATAAGGGCGATGGAATAGATTCCGCTCCTGTGTCCTAACCTTTGACCCCATTTCACCTGATTTTCAATAAGATTCGTTGACCCCATTTCGCACAATTAATAGGCAGGCCCCTACAACATACTAACATTTCATCCAGATCGAAGAATTTTTACCTAAGTTATGACGCATAATTGCAATGGAAGTGATTCTGCTCTTATGTCCTGACCTTTGACCCCATTTCGCCCATTTTCAATAGGGTTTGTCCCCAGGTGGTCCCCTACCATATACTAAAATTTAATCGAAATCGAGCTTTTCTTACGTTAGTTATGACGCATAATAGCAGTGGAATGGATCCCGCTCCTATGTGCTAACCTTTGACCCCATTTCGTTCACGTTCAACAGGGTTCCTTCCCAGGTGATCCTTTTCCACATACTAAAAGTTCATCGAAATCGAACGATTTTTACGCGAGTTATCGTGCGGACGAACATCCGCACACAAAGCGTGACGTAATGAGGCACATGGGAATCGCGACCATCTGCTCGCAAAAGTGTGACGTCATAAAACTTTAATTGTATCCGCACACAACGCGATACGTTATGAGGCAGATGGCGTGACCGCGCGCCAACATATCAAGCGCGACATTATGACGTCATAAGATCGTCCCCAGGTGGTCTCCTACCACATAATAAAATTTCATCAAAATCGAACCATTTTTACGCACGTTATCACGCATAAGGGAAATGGAATGCATCCCGCTCCTATGTCTTGACCTTTGACCCCACGTCACCTATTTTCAATAGAGTTTATTCCCAGGTGGTCCCCTACAATATACTAGAATTTCATCGACGTCGAACGATATTTAGGCAAGTTATGACGCATAAGGCCAATGGAATGGATCCCGTACCTATGCCGTGACCTTTGACCCCATTTCGTCCATTTTCAACAGGGTTCGTACCCAGGTGGTCTCCTACCACATACTGAAATCTCATCGAAATCGAACCATTTTTACGCGAGTTATCGTGCAGACAGACGGACAGACGGACGGACAAAGCTGGAGCATATACGCTTCTTCAACCTACGGTTGGAAAGCGTAAAATAGGGAAGAGCACCAGGGACATATCGAATAACCGCGGACGTGATACAAGAGTCAGTGGAGAAATAGAAACTTCACTCTTCCACGTTTTCTCTAGATGTCTCAATGAAGGGAAGATTTCCGATTATTGGAACAGCGCTGCAATGATCCTGCTGCATAAAAAAGGGAACATTGAAGATCTCAAGAACAAGAAACCCATTAGCCTCCTACCAGTTGTTTACAAAACCTCCACTAAGGTGAAAATCCTACAAATACGTGGCGTCAGTGAATAAACAAAGACATCGCTCTTTCCACGTTCAGCAACGCACAGCAACCGAAAAATTGTTTTTCCGCCACCGCCGCCGCCGCCGCCGCCGCCGGGGAATTGAATCCCGGATCTCTCGATATCTAACCGAGCGCGTTAGCCTTACACCACGGTGGCCAACAATCCACGGTGCTACGTGCGTTTTTCTGTCATTATCTGACATTATAAATCCGTAAGATGGGCTCAGATACTGAGACCTCTCCATCTGGTGGGCATTAAAGGCACTGGCTATTTATTAATTATAACAGTTGAATCCAAAGGGCGAGATCCAAAGTGAAGATCCAAAGGATTTAACTGCTAAAATTAATATATAGCCAGTGCCGTTAATGCCCACCAGATGGAGACGTCTCAGTAGCTGAGCACATCTTACGGATTTATGATGTCAGAAGCTGACAAAAAAACACATAGCGCCGTGGATTGTTGGCCACCGTGGTGTAAGGCTAACGCGCTCGGCTAGATATCAAGAGATACGGGATTCAATTCCCCGCAGGCGGCCGAATAATAACTTTTCGGTTGCTGTGCGTTGCTAAACGTGGAAAGAGCGATGTCTTTGTTTATTCACTCCACTAAGGTATTGTCGCATTGCTTTAAGAAAACACAGCATTTGACTTCATCAAGAGAACAAGCTGGATTTAAGCGCTGCTGTAATATTACAGATCATGTCTATGTACTGAGAGAAGCACACTTTGTGAAAATTGCAACGCCATGAAGGATAGCTGGTATCCGCTTGAAACTTACAGTAAATGTGAAACAGGTTGGGGCAAGGAAATGATGCA
This sequence comes from Macrothele yani, assembly GCA_039090855.1. Taxonomy (NCBI): domain Eukaryota; kingdom Metazoa; phylum Arthropoda; class Arachnida; order Araneae; family Macrothelidae; genus Macrothele; species Macrothele yani. The sequence continues at coordinate 135,334,528 of CM077007.1, read as the reverse complement.
ATGTAAGATGCAAATGATTAAAATGTCAGTGAAAATGCACGTGCGGTTTCGGAGCAACGCCCTCTAAACTGTCCGATCTTGGGTATAAAAAAGACCTGACAGTTTAGTATCTAAAGCGGAAGACCGGACAGTTAGTGCTGGCTCAAACCGGATGCTGCAATCAGTGAAGAGCTGACATTGAGTCGAAAAGTTTTTTTTACACGGCGCCGAGGAAAGATGCATTAGGAACACCTGAAGGACTTTGAGCGAGGAAGCATCGTTCGGATGACAGAAGATGAAATTTCCAACCGTGAATTTGCTACTCGTACGGGACGAAACTCCCACACAGTCATGCGAACGTAGTGTCAATGGGCAGATAAGGCTGGGACGAACCGGGATCCGCAAAATGGACCGCAGGACCGCACACGATGAGGGACACCTCTACCGCATGGCAGGTACCGATCGCACAGCGACATCCACAATGTTAGCCCAGCCGTGGAACACTGTCATAAGTCAGGCTTTGTCCTTCCGCACAGTTCGACGTGGTCTGCTTAACAGAGGACTGGTCGCTAGTATCCCATTGCTCCGCATTACTTTGATCATCAAACAGAGAAGCCTGTGGCAGCAGAATATGGCTTCTGTGATGTGTGCAGCACCCTTGTATTAGAAGTGGACGATGCCTTGCTTTCAATGACAACAGGAGACAGATACTTCAAATACATGTCATATCCACTTATTCATTTGCTTTATGCTCCTTTAGGAATCAGTTTCATTAATGGTCAGTATTTTAACGAATAATTTGAAGTCAACAAACTTTAGTAGTGTCTATGGGCTAATAAAGGTTTTATATTTTTTTGACGGTGAGCCGAGGTTAGTATGGGCACTCGTAGCGTCCTACGCCTTTGCAGACCAACTTTTAGCAGGGTTAGATCTAGTGTGTGTTGTAACACATTACTCCCGCCATCATCATTCAAATTTCAAGGACCGACCCGGTGGCGCAGTGGTCTAACCGATGGATTGGGAATATTCGTCCGAGAAGGGTTCGGGTTCGAATACCGGTGAGGCATGGATACTGTGTCTGTCTCACGGCACTGGCTCTTTCCCTTCCCTGAAAGAAGGGACTCTAAATTAGGAACAGGCAACTGCTTATAGCCCATTGAGTTGCTCACGGTGGTCGTTAAACCTTGAATCAAAAAGAAAAAAAAATCCGGCGAGTTGTGCAACAGTAGTCAATTTGTTGGCTGGTACCATACGGCATAGTCTTGGCTCATACCTTGATGGCGGTTCGTGGTTTTACTCTCCTCGGACCAGGTTTTGAAGGTAATAACCATGGCTGACAGTCAGCACTCAGCAAGCTTTGCCGTCTCGGACAAACTCTGACCCAGTCGCCTGGCCGTTACGATTTGGCCTTTGAGAAACTCGTTTAAGTCATCTGCCTTTCCTATCTGAAGAACGAGAATAAAACCGGTTAACAGAGCTCAGTATCAGGTGTTACTTACACCGCCTCATTATCTTCACACGCGCCGTCATTTACCTGCAGTTGTTTAGATATGCATAAGGACGCGCTGGTCATAATGTTTTGGCTCTTCGGTGTACAGTCCAATGGTTTTGTTAGATCTTATGGCGCGTCATCATAAGTTATGCACAACATTGGCTTTAAGTCAAATCACAAAAGTACTTAGCTGAATCCAAAATTCACTTATCATCAAAAAATTGTGAACTCAAAAGACTATCCTCATTACAAATCATTATCTCGAAAGAAACGTTCTTATCGTTTAGCAACCAATCTCTCAACTCTGCTCAAATCGTTATCTCGATCTCTGCTCTTTCCTCATTTACATTTTGTCACTAGATTTTATTGACTTTTGACTCACTGACAGTAATGCCAAATTTAGAAGACTTATTGACAAAATTTAGTGTGAATGTGTGGTTAAACCAGAAACAGATTTAACAAGGAGAAAGCAAATCTATATAAGAAAACGGAAACATGGCCGTAGCCAGTGGTGAATTCTAAAGAAAGAAACTAGTAATACAGGAGATGCTAAGGTGCGTCGTATAAATATAGAGACAGTCGACTTTGCGCCGTGAACGCAATGCGAATATAGGTAGGAAGCTGAAGTGGTACCTAATTAGATATAACCCTACAACAAACGTTTCGATCCGTCGAGATGACCGGATTGTGTGAAAAGAATACCACAAAGGGAAATAGCGTAATTTTAGGTGTCTCATAAATATAAAGAAAACTAGATAAAGTAGCCACATACAAATGAGATGTACAAATTAGCATGTTGTACGCACGCGCATGGGCCGTAATTCGGTCCAGCCTACAAAAGACAGCGGACCTGCCGTCAGACATTCATTTGCCGAAATGCCACGCAGCAGTCAACTTTCTGGTGAGGAGGTGCAGAAGATTTGGAGACAGCACAAATAGATTGCCATTAGCCAAAATTTGTAAAGCAAAGGGGAGACGTAGGGCAGTCATTTATAAGACTTTATCGAAACGCGGTGCTGCGTTAACTGCCAGAAAACGTCCTGGAAGGCCTCGAATAACAACCAAACGAGATGATCGTGCCATCATGCGTTTAGTTTCATCCCAAAGGTTATCACTGCGTCAAGTTTCTCGGATTGTTGGAGTCACTGTCTCAAAAGACACAGTTCATCGACGAATCAAGGAAAGTTGCAGCATTATCCTTCGTAAAATGCGCCGTCTGCCACATCTCACGCGGCGCCACAAGGAAGCATCGATCGGAACAAATGATAGTCTAAAAGGGCTGTGTCGGGTGCTCCAAAGCTTCCCAGCCAAGCGTCAATAACGTTTCCTTGACCGGTTTTGCGACATACGGCCTAGAGTTGTCATGCATTAATTTCACGGAGCGCAATCCTTTATCTGTGAATGGACGTTTCCAACAGATTTCCTGGTTCAATCGCAGCAGTTGTTGCTTCTAGCGATCAGCAGTAACAGCTTGACCCTGTTCCAATAGTTTATAATAGAGCACACCTTTCATATCCCACTAGATGCACAGCAGAATTTTCTTGGAGTGAATATTGCGTTTCGGTGTCGAAGGCATTGTTTCACCGGTATCTACCCAGTGTGTTTTGCATTTGGAATTGTCGTACCATATCCACTTTTCATCACCCGTAACGATTTTTCACAGGAAAGACTTTCTGTATTGTTTATTCAACAGATTCAAACACTTCATGACACGCATATCCTTGTTCCTCTGGCTCAGGTCATGTGGCACCCATTTTCTTTCCTTCTGAAACTTTCCAATTGAGAGTAAACGATTGTAAATGGTTTTTTGAGTTACCCCCAGTTGTTCAGCTAGTTCTTTTTGCGTTTGACACGAATCTTCATCCAGCAATGCTTGCAGTTCCTCATGTGCAACCCTCTGCGGGACGCCGCTACATTCTCAATCGCTAACATCAAAATCACCTGCTTTAAACCGTCGAAACCAATATTCACACGTGTTTTTCGATACAATATTCTCCCCCAGAACAGAACAGATCAATGCACATGATTGATCTGTTTTGTTCTGTAAATCCAATAGTTTATAATAGAGCTAAAGAGAAAGAATAGTTTATATGAGAGCCAAAGAGAGGTGAAGCAACGACTTCGACACCGAAACGCAGTATTCACTCCAAGAAAATTCTGCTGTTCATCTAGTGGGATATGAAAGGTGTGCTCTGTTATAAACTACTGGAACTATTGGAACATGCTTTTGCAGCATTTTCTATTTGATAAAATTCAGAAAGAATGCAGTGTCGAATAAATGCAGTATCGCTTGCCATCTTTCATCTATTGATGTGCAAGTCCGTTTGACTGTTCGGCAAACTTCTTTATCACATTTTATACTCTGGACCAGTTACGGTCACATGACAGCAACGCTGGGGAATGTCGGATATGTAAATTAGCGGATACATCACACAAAAAACGCTTTAAAACTTATTTGTACACCTAATACTAAAAGTTCTTAAAAAGAACGCAAACAATTCACATCAAATCCTTTGCTGTCTTCTCACCAATTGTGTAAAAGCGCACTTAATTTATAACCGCTCAGGACACACGTTATTTCAGCAGAGTAAACATTTTCAATGAATATTTACTCTCTTCTATGTTTAACAATATTTTATTACAGCAGGGAGTTTAAATTAACAACTCGGAAGTGTATTTAAGGTAACGCAAACAATATTTCCTTTCTCATCATGCGTTTTATTGAGATCTTGCAAGAAAGAAATTTCCGGTGGAATGTATCGAGAAGCTTGAGTCCTTGTAAGAAGAAAACGAAACGACGTTAAGGAAGAGAACAGTCTTTTTTCTACATGTTTTATTGTTTTATTTCCGTTTTGTTTTCAAGTCTTTTCGTGATGTTTATACATTGTCATAGCGATGCTTACCTTCGAAGAAGAAAGGAACAAAATTCCCCCGGGTAGTTTACCTTGGGATTCTCCTTCATCACTTTCTTTTATTTTTATTTCAGCTGCAAGAAAAAACAACGATCCTTCTGCGGAAGTAACTTTATGCTGATCAAAAATAAAAAAATGTGCTTCCATTTCTGCTCCCAACGTAGCTTATAAAATATTCGTTGAATATATTTCCTGAACCCAAAGTACCTAACATGGGCTTACTAGCAAAACATTACTTTCCTGAAATTGTCCCCTGAAATTATTTTAATCGTTTCAAATGTCGAAAGGTCAACTTTAAGAAAAAGCATTTACGGGCTTATTTACCTCACAACTGCATGATACTCTAAAACTGTTGGACCTCTACTGTTTTGACGTTTATTTTATTAAAATAAGTCTATGATTTTGCATTTCTTACTTTATTAGAAAATCAACGGTAAAAAACAAGCACCATACAGAATAAGATAAACCTATAATATTTTTTACAGCAAGGAAATATATAAAAATACACTGCTTGCCATTCCATTTTTTATTATTTTTTAGTGGAGGTTTAACGACCACCATGAGCAATTCATTGGGCTATAAACAGTAGCCAGTCCCTAATTTAGGTCACTGGTTCCATGGAAGGGAGAGAGCCACTGCTGTAAGATAAACACACAATCCATGCCTCACAGGGACTTGAACCCGGACCCCTTTCGGACCAATGATCAGAAGCCATCGCTTAGACCACTGCGCCACTGGGGAGGACGCCATTTCATTTAGGGCACGCTCACATTTTACGTATAAAAACAGCTGGTCATTGTAAAAAGTAGCAGTTCCAATAGCAATTGTTTTTAAGGGATTTTTTATTTATTTTATATTGAAGGTTGAACGCCCACCGTGAGCAACTCAATGGGCTATACGCAGTCGCCCGTCCCTAATTTAGGGCCACTGGTTCCAGAGAAGGGACAGAGCCAGTGCCGTAAGACAAACACAGCATCCATGGTTCACAGTGGTCCCAATCTGGATACATCTCGGACGAATGATCAGAAGTCATCGCTTAGACCACTGTGCCACTGGGGCGGCGAGACGTATTTGAACAATTATTTTTCCTTAGCAAAACTTTTGCTGGAAGGAATACCTTTCATATATTTTCTGATTTTCCATTATTAAAAGTTCTTCCTCCATGGGGTGTAAATTTATATCATGTTTTCCTGTATCTCTGTTCTTCTAACTGTTCGACGTATATATAATTTTTTTTAGCAAAATTTGTTAATATTCGTAACATACTTTTCAACTGCTAGTAGGGAAAGGAACTGTTTCTAGATGTTTTATCGATTGCAGATATGCGTTTTTTTACGCTTTCCAACCGTAGGTTGAAGAAGCGTATGTGCTCCAGCTTTGTCCGTCCGTCCGCACTATAACTGGCGTAAAATGGTTTGATTTCGATGAAATTTTAGTATGTGGTAGGGGACCACCTAGGGGCAAACCCTATTGAAAATGGGACAAATGGGGTCAAAGTTCACGACGTAGGAGCGGAATCATTCCACTGCCTTTATGCGCCATAACTTGCGTAAATATGGTTCGATTTCAATGAAACTTTACTATGTGTTAGGGTACAACCTAGGGACGAACCCTATTGGAAATGGGACAAATGGGGTCAAAGATCACGACGTAGCAGCGGGATCATTCCATTGCCCTTATGCGTCATAACTTGCGTAAAATATGGTTCGATTTCAATGAAAGTTTACTATGTGGTAGGAGACCGCCTAGGGACGAACCCTATTCAAAATGGGTGAAGTAAAGTCAAAGCTCAGGACATAAGATCGGGATGCATTCCATTGCGTTTATGCGTCATAATGTGCGTAAAAATGGTTCGATCTCGATGAAATTTCAGTATGCAGTAGGGGACCACCTGGGGACGAACCCTATTGAAAATGGACGAAATGTGGTCAAAGGTCAGGACATAGGATTGCGATCCTTTCCATTTCCCTTATCCCATATTATTAAGCGGACGCCAAGTAATTTAGCTTCCTATACTTCCAATGGAAAAAGTTTTGTACACATTTCTTTCACAATTAATGTGTTCCCAAGGATGAAAATTTGAACATCGATTAAAATAACTTCATATTATAACTTGGAAAACTTAATATTTTCTAAAACATATCTGTAATCATATTAACAATAAATAACTTTTCCTTTGGTGGTGTTGAAACCAGAGAAAAGATGACGCGACCTGTACTTTGATGACGTCAGTGGGCAAAAACATGTTGGATTGCATAATTACGGTTATGGTTTAGAAAATATTAAGTATTTCAAGTTATGAAATGAAGCTATTTTAATCAATGTTCAAATTTTCTTCCTTGTGAACGCATTAATTGTCCAGAAAAAAGATGGCGTGACCTGTGTTTTCATGACGTCAGTAGACAAACAAATGTTGAACTGCATAATTATGGTTATGTTTTAGAAAATATTAAGTATTGCAAGTTACAAAATGAAGATATTTTAATCGGTGTTCAAATTTTCATCCTTGGGAACGCATTAATTGTGAAGAAAATGTGTACAGAAGTTTTTCCATTGGAAGTATAGGAAGCAAAATTACTTGACGTCCACCTTAAAGTAGCAATTCTTGTATGTATGTATGTACATTTTATTTTGAAAACAGCTCTAAGAATTTTGATGAAAGTCGTTAACCTACCGTTTTCTGGTACAAGAAATCGATTTAGCTTGATCTCGACTTTAGGAGAATTTGTTCAGTGGGTAAATAACCACCCGAATTATAACGTTTTTAGTGTAAGGGTTGTTCCATTATTCCATTAATGTTACCAATGCTTAGAAATCTTATGACGTCACAATCTCGGCGCGTTTGAGAATGTTGGTACGCAGCCACGCCATCTGTCTCATTACGTCACGCGTTGTGTGTGGATCCCACAGATATCATGTCCTTTATATGATATCTGTGGTGGATCCTATTAAAGTTTTATGACGTCACATCTTGCTAGCAGATGGTCGAGATTCCCATCTGCCTCATTACGTCACGCGTTTTATGCGTATGTTCTTCCGCACGATAACTCGCGTAAATATCGTTCGACTTCGATGAAATTTTAGTATCTGGTAGAGGATCACCTGGGAAGGTACCCTATTTAAAGTGAACGAAATGGGGTCTAAGGTCAGTACATAGGAGCGGGAACCATTCCACTGCTCTTATGCGTCATAACTAACGTCAAAAAGGTTCGATTTCGATGAAATTTTTGTATGTGGTAGAAGACCACCTGGCGACAAACCTTTATGAAAATGGGCGAAATGGGGTCAAAGGTCAGGACATAGAAGCGGAATCACTTCCATCGCCATTATGTGTCATAACTTACGTAAAAATGCTTCGATTTGGATGAAATGTTAGTATGTTGTAGGGTCTTGCCTGGGGACGAATTCTATTCAAAATGGGCGAAATGGGGTCAAAGGTTAGGACACAGGAGCAGGATCTATTCCATATCCCTTATGCATCATAACTTACGTAAAAATGCTTCGATTGCGACAAAACTTTATCATGTTATTTCGGAGGTATACCAACCCGGTTCTGTTGAATATCATCGAAATGAAATCAAAGGTCAGGGCACAGGACCGAGATTTATTCCACAGCCATTATTCTCATAACTTGAGTGATAACTTGAGTAATGATTTCTGGTACGTTGGAAAGCGTATTATAATCAATGCATTGCATGATTTTACTAACTTGTTTTTTTTTATATATATATTTTGTAATGGGTTATATTTACCAGGAATAACTTTGAAATATTTTATTCGTATCGGAAATGATTCGAAAGACATGTCATTACAACCGAGAATTCGGTGTCATCTTTCTTGTTTTCTCTTATGAATATGCTGTATCAGCTGTAAATCATCTTTCCTACCAAACTGGAGAGCAACACGGTGGTGTTTATTGCTCTTGACATCAATTTACATACACCTTTTCCAACATACATGGGCTAATCAGAAAGTATGGACTTTGTGCTTAACTGTTAAATAGAGCGACGGAGCAGGATGTCGTTCCGCAGGCAGTAAGTGACCTTGGAACCTACTGTACATGCGCCTGCCGAGCGCTGTAGGCGTAGCTCCTTTTGCCGTGTGGCCAGTTTTTAACACGACTTTTGTATAAAAAGATCGTGCTTATGTTACCGGTTTGTCCGTCCGTCCGTTTGTACCCACGCTATCTCTGCAAATATTAGTCCGATTTGAAAAATTCTTTTTGCATTGGGAAGCTTGAAAGATGCGAATGATGATCCTTTATTTCGTTTTTTTTTACGATGTACAATTTCTCCGCTAGAGGGCGTAAATGCATATGATGTCGAATTCAAAAATACGTTTTATTCCACATATGTGCTTCTGAACATCCGATTGAAAAACCTCTTTTATCTTTCGATTCCATTTATGTCGAAGAGTATTTTAGATATAGTTACTTTTTCAAATTACGCATAGATTTTCCGCTAGGGTGTGTAAAAGTAAATTATATTTTTCCCGATAACTCTTTTTCTAAAACTCCGATTTGAAAATTTTTTCTTCCGCGGATACATCTCCTGATGAAAAATATTTTGCATACAATTTCAAATTTTTGGAAAAGAATACTTTGGCCACCAGGGAGCAGAAGTGTTAATTTTTGCTTGTGATGTATTTGCCATAAAATCTGAGCTTCTAAAATATCGATTGAAAAAATTCTTTCGTGGATTGATACCACTCACATCAATAAACCTTTTTGGAATGTTTTCTTCTTAAAAAATTCCACAGTTTCTCCTCCAGGGGGCGTAGATATATATTTTATTTTTGTCAATATCTCTACTTCGAGGAGTCCAATTTAAAAAAATTCCTCCTTTGTTGGATAGTAATTTCAGTGTGACATGTTTTTCATATAATTTCAAAATTTTCATGTAATTCATAGACTTTCCGCTAGGGGGCGTAGAGGTAAATTGCATTTCCCCCTATATCTATGCTTCTAAATCTCCGATTTCAAAAATTATTTCTGAACCGGATACAGCTCCTGATGGGAAATTGTTTGTACATAATTTATAATTTTTGTAAAAAAATAGTTTGGCCGAGTGGGGGCGTAACCTTAATTTCCGCTTCTGATGTATTTGCAGCAAAATATGAGCGCCGCCCCGGTGGCGCAGTGGTCTAAGCGATGGCCTCTGATCATTCGTCCGAACGGGGTCCGGGTTCGAATCCCGGTGAGGCATGGATGTTGTGTTTGTCTTACGGCACTAGTTCTTTCCCTTCCCTGGAAGCAGTGACCCTAAATTAGGGACGGGCGACTGCTTATAGCCCATTGAGTTGCTCACGGTGGTCGTTAAACCTCCAATCAAAAAAAAAAAAAAAAAAAAAAAAAAAAAAAAAGAAAAAAATAATATGAGCTTTTAAATCCTCGATTGAAAAAAAACGTCGTTTGTAGACCGATGGTACTCATGTCAACAAACCTTTTAGAAACATTTTCTTCTTAAAATAATGCATGGTTTCTCCCCCAGGGGGCGTAGATGTATATCTCATTTTTGTCAATATCTTTACTTCTAGGAGTCCGATTTGAAAAATTCCTTCTTTGTTGGATAGTATTTCCAGTGTGACATCTTTTTCATATAATTTCAAAATTTCAAGTAATTCGTAGACTTTCCGCTAGGGGGCGTAATGGTAGATTGCTTTCCCCTATATCTCTGCTCTTAAATCTCCGATTTGAAAAATTCTTTCTGCACCGTATACAGCTCCTGATGGAAAATACTTTGCACATGATTTAAAGTTTTTGTAAAAGTGGTTTGGCCACCAGGTGGCGTAAGCTTAATTACTGCTTCTGATGTATTTGCAGCAAAATATGAGCTTCCAAAATTTCGATTGAAAAAAAACGTCGTTTGTTGACCGATACTACTCATGTCAACGAACCTTTTAGGAACATTTTCTTCTTGAAATAATGCATGGTTTCTACGCCAGGGGGCGTAGATGTATATCTTATTTTTGTTAATATCTCTACTTCTAGGAGACCGATTTGAAAAATTCCTTCGTTGTTGGATGGTGTTTCCAATGCGAAATGTTTATCCTATAAATTCAAAATTTTCAAGTAAATCATAGACTTTCGGCTAGGGGGCACAAAGGTTAATTGCGTTTTCTGCGTTATTTCTTCTTCTAAAATTCCGATTTGAAAAATTCTTCATATATCGCATACAAGACCTGATGGAAAATATTTTTCACATAATTTCTAATGTTTGCTAAAGAATGGTTTGGCCACCAGGGGTCATAAGTGTTAATTTCTGCTTCTGATGTATTTGTAGCGAAATCTGGGCTCCTGAAAACTCGACTAAATCTTTTTTTTCTTGGACTGAACCGCTCATATGGAAAAGGTTTTGGGAATACTTTCTTTCTAAAATAATGCATGGTTTTCCCACCAGGGGACGTAAAGTCACATCTTACTTTGTGGATCCGATTTGAAAAATCCTTTCTATGTTGGAGAGCGTTTTCGGTGTGAAATGTTTCTCATATAAATTAATGTTTTTCTTAACACACAAGTCTGCAATCATAGGGCGTAAGGTCACGATTCTGTTTACAGCAATATCGGAGGAATTAAAAACCTGATTGAAAAACTTCTTTCTTCCGTCAGATACTATTGTTTTCTATACCGGTTTCATTGACTTTGAATAGCTTTGATAAATTTAATTTGCGTCAGAACGGATTCAAAAGACGTGCTTATTACTTCCGAAAATTCGGTGTCATCTTTTTACGCTTTCCAACCGTAGGTTGAAGAAGCGTATATGCTCCAGCTTTTTACGTCCGTCCGTCTGTCTGTCGGCACGATAACTCACGTAAAAATGGTTCGATTTCGATGAAATTTTAGTATGTGGTAGGGGACCACGAGGGGACGAGCCCTATTGAAAATGGGTGAAGTGGGGTCAAAGGTCACGCCATAAGAGCAGGATCCATTCAATTGCCCTTATGCGTCATAACTTGCGTAAATATGGTTCGATTTCGATGAAATTTTAGTATGTGGTAGGGGACTATCAGGGGACGAACGCTATTAAAATGGGTGAAGTAGGGTCAAAGGTCACGCCATAAGAGCGGGATCCATTTCAATGCCTTATGCGTCATAACATGCGTAAATATGGTTCGATTTCGATGAAATTTCAGTATGTGGTAGGAAACTACCTGGGCACGAACCCTATTGAAAATTGGCAAATTGGGGTCGAAGGTCAGGCAGGGCATAGGAAAGGGATTTATTTCATTGCCTTATGCGTCATAACTTGCGTAAAAATGATTCGATTTCGATGAAATTTTGGTGTGTGGTAAGGAACCACCTGAGAACGAAACCTATTGAAAATGGGTGGAATGGGGTCAAAGGTCAGGACATAAAAGCGGCATCCATTTCATTGCCTTTATACGTCATAACATGCGTAAATATGGTTTGATTTTGATGAAATTTTAGTATGTGGTAGGGAACCACCTGGGCACGAACCTTATTGAAAATGGGCGAAATGGGGTCAAAGGTCAGGCAGGACATAAGAGCGGGATTTGCTCCATTGCCCTTATGCGTCGTAACTTGCGTAAAAATGGCTCGATTTCGATGAAATTTTAGTATGTGGTAGGGAGCCACTGGGGACGAACCCTGTTGAAAATGGGCGAAATGGGGTCAATGGTCAGGACACTGGAGTGGAATCCATTCCATTGCCCTTGTGCATCATAACTTACCAAAAAATGTTTCGATTGCAACAAAACGTTATCATGTTGTTCCGGAGGTATAGTGAACCGGTTCTGTTGAATATCAACGAAATGAGGTCAAAGGTCAGGACACAGGAGCGAGATTTATTCCACAGCCGTTATCCTCATAACTTGAGTAATAATTTCTGGTGTGTTAGAAAGCGTATCATAATCAATGCATTGCATGATTTTACTAACTTGTTTGTTTTGAATTTAATCTGATCGGCGTTTCGCATTAACTATGTCCTGACGAGCTTTCTTGCGTCTTGGTAAGCTGCGGATCTTTCGCTGTGAGGTATGAGTTTTTGTTTTTAGGTCGTATCCATAAACCCATTTATCGTCGCCTGTAACGATTTTTTTCATAAAGTTCTTGCTGTTTCTGGACAATTCCAACAAGTCAATGGCTGCAGACAGTTGAATGTCCTTTCTCTAATCTGAGTAGACTTTTGGAACAAATTTTTCAGAGTCACGTCTCATCCTCAAATCTTCAGTGAACATTGCCTGTACACTGTTAAAAAAAAAATCTACTTAAAAATAAGAACCTGAACCTACTCGTTTTTTAGCACGTCTTTTGTAAAACAATTTATTAAAATCATGCAATGCATTGATTATGTTACGCTTTCCAACATACAAGAAATCATTACTCAAGTTATGAGGATAATGGCTGTGGAATAAACATCGCTCCTGTGCCGTGACCTTTGATCCCATTTCGATGATATTCAACAGAACTGGTTAAGTATACCTCCGAAATAACATGATAAAGTTTTGTCGCAATCGAAATAATTTTACGCAAGTTATGATGCATAAGAGCTATGGAATAGATCCCGCTTCTGTGTCCTAAACTCTGACCCCATTTCGCCCATTTTCAATAGGATTTGTCCCCAGCCAGGCTCCTACGACATACTAACATTTCATCCAAATCGAGGACTTTTTACCTAAGTTATGACTCATAATGGCGATGGAAGTGATTCCGGACCTTTGACCCCATTTCGACCATTTTAAATAAGGTTTGTCCGCAGATGGTCCCCTACCACATACTAAAATTTCATCGAAATCGAACCTTTTTTACGTTAGTTATGACGCATAACAGCAGTGGAATGGATCCCGCTCCTATGTCCCGACCTTTAAACCCATTTCGTTCACTTTCAAGAGGCTTCCTTCCCAGGTGCTCCTCTGCCACATACTAAAATTTCATCGACATGGAACGGTATTTACGTGAGTTATCGTGCGGACGAACATACGCACACAACGCGTGACGCAATGAGGCAGATGGGAATCGCGACCATCTGCTCGCAAGAGTGTGACGTCATAAAACTTTAATAGGATGCCCACACAACGCGTGACGTAATGAGACAGATGGCGTGACCGCGCGCCAACATCTGAATTGCGAGAGTGTGACGTCATAAGATTTCTAAGCATGGATAACAGTAATGGGACGACGTCATGACAGTAAAATGTGGAAATTCGTGGTGGTTATTTAACCCACTAAACGAATTTTCCTAAAGTCGAGATCAAGCTAAATTGATTTCTAGTACCAGAAACTGGTAGGTTAACGACTTTCATCAAAATCCTTAGAGCCATTTTCAAAATAAAATTTACATTCATTCAAGAATTGTCCTTTAAGGTGAACGTCAAGTAATTTTGCTTCCAGTACTTCGAATGGAAACATTTCTGTACACTTTTTCTTCCCAATTAATGCGCTTCAAAGGTTGAAAAATTGAGCATCGATTGAAATAGCTTCATTTTATAACTTGAAATACTTAATATTTTCTAATACATAACCATAATTATGCAATCCAACATTTGTTTGTCTACTGACGTCATCAAAGTACAGGTCGCGCCATTTTTTTTCTGGGTTCAACACCGCCAAACGAAAAGTTATTGATTTTTAATATAATTATGGCTATGTTTTAGAAAATATTAAGTATTCCAAGTTATAATATGAAGTTATTTTAATCGATGTTCAAATGTTCATCCTTGGGAACACGTTAATTGTGAAAGAAATGTGTACAAAAGTTTTTCCATTGGAAGTATAGGAAGTAAAATTACTTGACGTCCACCTTAATAATATGGGATAAGGGCGATGGAATGGATCGTAATCCTATGTCCTAACCTTTGACCTTATTTCGTCCATTTTCAATAGGGTTCGTCCCCAGGTGGTTCCTTACCACATACTAAAATTTCATCGAAATCGTACCATTTTTACGCACGTTATGACGCATTAGGGCAATGGAATGCATCTCGCGTCTTATGTCCTAACCTTTGACCCCTACTTCCCCCATTTTCAATAAGGTTCATCCCAAGGCGGTCCCCAACCACATAGGGAAATTTCACTGAAATCGATCCATATTTATTCAAGTTATGACGCATAAGGGCAATGGATCGATCCGGCTCCTACGTCGTGACATTTGACCCCATTTGTCCCATTTTCAAAAGGGTTCGTCTCCAGTGGTCCCCTACCACATACTAAAATTTCATCGAAATCGAGCCGTTTTTACGCCAGTTATCGTGCGGACGGACGGACGGACGGAAAAAGCTACAGCATATACGCTTCTTCTACCCACGGTTGGAAAGCGTAAAAAAGATCGTGCTTATGTTACCGGTTTGTTCGTCCGTCTGCACCCACGATAACTCTGCAACTATTAATCCGAATTGAAAAATTCCTTTTTCATTATGAAGCTTGAAATACGTGAATGAGGATCGTTTATTTCGTTTTTTATTTTACGATGTACAATTTTACCGTTAGAGGGCGTAAATGCAGATGATGACGAATTCAAAAATACGTTTTATTCCACATATTTGCTTCTAAACATCCGATTGAGAAAATTCTTTATATTTCGAATCAATTTATGTTGAAAGTATTTTAGATATAGTTACTTTTTCAAATTACGCGTAGATTTTCCGCTAGGGGGCGTAAAAGTAAATTAAATTTTTCCCGATATTTCTTCTTCTAAAACTCCGATTTGAAAAAGTCTTTCTTCAGCGGATACACCTCCTGATGGAAAATATTTTGCATATAATTTCAAAGTTTTCGTAAAGAATACTGTGGCCACCAGGATACGTAAGTGTTAATTTTCGCTTCTGATGTATTTGCCATAAAATCTGAGCTTCTAAAATATCGATTGAAAAAAATCTTTTGTCTCACTTCGATAACCCTTTTCGGAATATTTTCTTCCTAAAATATTTTAGTTTCTCCGCCAGGGGCGTAGATGTTTATCTTACTTTTGTCTACTTTAATAGTCCAATTTGAAAAATTCCTTCTTTGTTGGATAGCATTTTCAGTGTGACATATTTTTCATATAATTTTAAAATTTTCAAGTAATTCATAGACTTTCCGCTAGGGGGCGTAGAGGTAAATTGCGTTTCCCGCTATATCTCTGCTTCTAAATCTCCGATTTGAAAAATTCTTTCTGCACTGGATACAGCTCCTAATGGGAAATCGTTTGCACATAATTTCTAATACTTGTAAAAAAAATGGTTTGGCCACCAGGGGCGTAAATCTTAATTTCCGCTTCTGATGTATTTGCAGCAAAATATGAGCTTCTAAAATCTCGATTGAAAAAAACGTCGTTTGTATACCAATACTACTCATGTCGACAAACCTTTTAGAAACATTTTTTTCTTTAAATAATGCATGGTTTCCACGCCAGGGGGCGTAGATGTATATCTTATTTTTGTCAATATCTCTACTTCTAGGAGTTTGATGTGAAAAATTCCTTCTTTGTTGGATAGTGTTTCCGATGCGAAATATTTTCCCTATAAATTCAAAATTTTCAAGTAAATCATAGACTTTCCGCTAGGGGGCACAATGGTAAATGGCGTTTTCTGCGTTATTTCTGCCTCTAAAACTCCGATTTCACCGCACGGGAATAACTGGTTTTCGAGTTATTTGGGGAGCGGCGCCCCCTCGGCCCGAGCTAACCTTGTGACGGTTTCTCTTGCCTCTGCGGCTTTAACGATTACATAACCGAAGGGACAGCTGTTCATCCAGCTGATGGGGGATGGTGTCCCCACGGCCCGAGCCGATTTTCTCTTATCATTTTGCTTTTTCGTCTTTAGTTTATTTGTTGAAATGTACCCGCCTCAGTTGTAGGCTGCTGAGGTTGTGATGAGGCGCCAGCTCCGGATTTTGTTCCTCGTTCCCTTCCCTGTCTTTTCTCTTTTATGTTACATTTTCTGTTTTTCCGGAGCTTGTTAGCTTAGTCCTACCTGCATGTTTGCCGTGTGCGGTGACCCGTACAGGTGGAAATGAGGATGCTGGAGGCTGAGGTATTTGGAGGCCGGGTTGTGGTGTCTCCAGATGTCAACACTCCTCTTTGCCCTCTGCTTCACCCTAAACGGGAGGCTGGGAGCTAACCCATTCCTAGTCAGGAAGTCTGTGGCCGAGTGGCGTCCAGACTTCTAGCGGCTTTTCGTTTTGTTCGGCTGGATGAGTTTCGGGGTAGGGTGGGCATGCCAAAGGGGTGTTCTCCGGGCACGGGAAAGTCTGGGTGCACGCCGAGCGTGTGTCTGCCCCCAACTTGCTATATCCGCTGACTATCCCTAGAGCCGTGTCCTGCGTCCTCTTGGGCTTGCGGACCTCCGGCTCTCCCTCGTTGGGCTCGGTAGTGAGTGGGGAGGTTGGCTGACGAATCTATTTTTTTCTCATGGCAAACCAAAGTTTTTCCCATGCTGTACCTTTGAAGCGCCGTGTGGAGGATGGGACACCCTCCTCCACTAAGAAACTACTCAGTTCCAACTGCAATGCTCTGTTTCTTCTAATTCATTCTGTTGATCCAGCACAATCCCTCAGTTCGAAGAGTCCTTTCTGGATTAATAAGGCTCTTCAGGCCGTTGCGGGCTCACCAAAGAGTGTTAAGAAGCTCCCGTCAGGGGATCTTCTTGTGGAGACATCAAATCCACGCCACAGTGCCACCTTGCTGGAGACGACCGTTCTCCTGGACGTTCCAGTCCAAATATCTCCCCATGGTTTCCTCAATTCCTCTCGCGGTGTTATCAACTCCCGCGACCTGCTGAAATGCAGCGATGAGGAATTGCTGGAAGAACTTGGGGAGCAACATGTCACTGGGGTTCGGCGTATTCTTTTCCGGCGGGATGGGAAGTCTATTCCCTCCCGGAACATCGAGCTTAAATTTGACTCACCTACCCTGCCAACTTCCATCAAGGCGGGGTACTTGCGTCTCGATGTTCGACCATACATCCCGAACCCCTTGAGATGTTTCAAGTGCCAGCATTTCGGTCACTCCCAGCAGTCTTGCCGTAATGTAGCAAAGTGTGAGCGCTGTGGGTCGCCTGAACACACTTTGGCGGACTGTTCCGCTGACTCGGATCACTGTGTAAATTGCGAGGGATCTCACCCAGCTTCTTCTAAGCAGTGCCCAAAATGGATCGAGGAGCAGGCTATCCAACGCCTGAATACGACCGAACATCTGTCTTATCCTGAGGCCAGACGGCGGATAGCTCCTCTACCACCAGACCGGCGCTCCTATGCATCGGTTGTGGTCCAGAAGGCTACTGTTGCGGTGCAGACTGAGGTGACCATCCCAGCGCGGTGTCCTTATGTTTTTGAGGACATCGTTGCTGCCTTATTGGAGGCACTGAAGTCTCGCCACATTGAATCCAAGGCGCCATCAACATCGACGCCTAAAACATCCTATGTGCAGAAAACATATTCTGCCAGCACTGGGACCCAGGCCCAGGGCGGAACTAAGAAAAAGCCAGAAAAGGTGAAACCAGGATCCTCCTCCTCGAAACAGAGCAGGGTAAAACCACCAAAACCCCCGGTAGCGCAGCCCTGTGTTGCCTCCGGACATTGCAGATGGTCAGGAGCTGATGGTCGACTCGGAGACAATCTAGTCGTCTGTCATTTTCGTTTTTCATCCTTTCCTTTTATTTTGCATTATGGCTACGCTCATTCAGTGGAATTGCCGAGGTCCACGACCACGAATTTATGATCTGAAAGGCTTACTGTCTTCGCACACGCCTGTGTGCGTTGGCCACCAGGAGACAAAGCTTCGAACAACGGACACTTTTCCGCTGCGGAGATATTCTATTTTCCGCAAGGATCATGAGGACGGTGTTATCGCCTGCGGAGGAGTGGCCGTATTTGTTCCTCGTGGTATTCCTGTCACTGCAGTTGCTCTTCGGACGACTTTGCAGGCAGTGGCAGTGAGGCTTTCTGTGAACACTCTGTTCACGGTGTGTTCCATCTACATACCACCAAATGAAGCTGTAAGCCTCTCGGATCTGGAAGATTTAGTTGACCAGCTGCCGCCTCCTTTCTTCATCTTCGGCGATTTTAATGCACACAATCCGTTGTAGGGTTCTACCACTCGTGACTCCAGGGGACGTGTTGTTGAGTCCCTTCTCTCCAACACGTCCCTCTGTCTCCACAACACCGGGGCAGTCACTTATTTTCATAAACCCACCCGCTCGTACTCAGCCATTGATCTGTCCTTGAGTTCGCCATCGTTATATCCTGACTGGTCCTTGAACGTGTCTGATGATCCCCTTGGCAGTGATCATTTTCCCATCTTTCTACGTCTAGCAGGTGACGGGTACCGTCATCCTACTCGCCCTGCTAGATGGGCTATCGATCAAGCGAAGTGGGACTCATTCACGGCTTCAGCGATCATTACTCCAGTCATGGTGACCTCGGGTAAGATCGATGAAGCTGTTGCGGCGGTAACGGATTGTATTGTGCAAGCGGCAGACTTTACCATCCCTAGGAGTTCGACTAAACTTCCACGTTGCCCGCGACCTTGGTGGAATTCCACTTGCAAGGCAGCTCGTCAGGCCTAACATCGGGCTTGGGGTAGGTTTCGTCGGTACCCCACCGACGCGAATCTACTTGCTTTCAAGAATGCCAAATCTTACGCGCGATTGGTACGTCGTCGTAGTCAACGGGAATCCGCTACGTATCCGGGATTAACGCCACTACCAGCTCTAAGATCGTTTGGGACAGGATCCGCAAGATTCGGGGTAAGTACCCTTCTGGGGAAATCTCCATTCTTGAGAGTGGTGGAGGAACGGTTGCTGACGCTCAGGGTATTGCTGACTGTCTGGGCGCCGCATTTTCTTTAGTGTCCAGCAGCAGCAATTGCCCTGCTTCGTTCCGGCAGATACGGCCGCGGCTTGAACGGTCCAAGGTTTCATTTGGACCGTTTTCCGCTGCCGAATATAACAGCCCGCTGACTGCCGTTGAACTGAAGATTGCCCTGAATCGGTCCGGCCGAACATCTGCCGTACCAGATAACATCCATTATGAAATGCTGAAGCACCTTTCTCCGTCCTCTCTTGAATGTCTGCTGGTCCTGTTTAACAGGATCTGGCACGAGCGTGACTTTCCCGAATCTTGGCGCAGTGCCATTGTCGCTCCTGTTCTCAAACCTGGTACAGATCCCGCTAACCCGTTGAACTACCGACCAATTGCTATGACGAGCTGCCTCTGCAAAGTCCTAGAGCGTATAATCAATTTTCGTTTGGTTTTTTATTTGGAATCACGTCGCCTTCTTTCACCTCATCAGAGTGGTTTTCGGAAATTCCGTTCTACCTCAGATCCTCATCTTCGCCTTGAGACATCTGTCAGGGAGGCGTTTGTCCGGCGTCAGCACATGGTCTCCGTGTTCTTCGATATGGAGAAAGCTTACGACCGCACCTGGAGATAGGGCATTCTCCGTGATCTGCACGAGTGCGGATTGCGGGGAAACTTACCATCTTTCATCGCCGGATTTCTCCAGGACCGGAATTTCTGTGTGCGCGTCGGGTCGACCCTCTGTGCGTTCTACCCACAAGAGCAGGGTGTCCCTCAAGGCTCCATTCTTTCTGTGACATTGTTCATCCTTCGTGTAAATCATATTTTCCCTCTACTTCCTCCGACGGTTCGTGGCTCCATGTACGTGGATGATCTGCAGATCTCTTGCGCATCTGTCAACATGCGCACCATTGAGAGGCAGCTGCAGTCGGCCATTACTAAGATCTCTATCTGGGCTTCCCCTAATGGATTTGGCTTCTCGACGCAGAAGGCCGTTTGCGTGCATTTTTGCCGCAAACAGGGTCTTCACCCTGACCCCAGCCTCCGTCTGGGGTGTTCTACCATCCCTGTGGTGTCAGAAGTCAAGTTCCTTGGGCTAACTTTTGACCGAGCACTCACCTTCCGACCTCACATCCAGTCTTTGAAGGTGAATTGCACGAAGTCATTGAGTATCCTGAAGGTCCTCTCTCGAACATCTTGGGGGGCTGACAGGTGCTCAATGCTTCGCATTTACCATTCTCTGATTCGGTCAAAGTTAGACTTCGGTTGCATAACGTACGGTTCGGCACGTCCTTCCGTGTTGTGGCCTCTGGATCCTGTCCATCACCAGGCTCTGCGGCTATGCACTGGTGCTTTCCGTACCTCTCCCGTGCATAGCCTGTATATCGAGGCCCATGAACCGCCGTTGTGCATCCGACGTAAGCAGCTGTCTCTTCAATTCTTCACCAAGTTGAAGTCTCTTCCTGATCATCCACTGCATGGTTCCATTTTCCAACCGCAATGTGTCCGCCTATTCTCACACCGGCCTTCCTCTGTTCCGACGTTTGAGACTCGGTTGTCGAACTTAGTGCGCGATGCTGGTCTAGACTTGTCAAGGATTGGTTTGACCCGGTTCTACAATGAACAGCCTTGGCAGCCGGTTCAAGCAACGGCTGACCTTTCCCTTTGTGTGTGGCCAAAGTCTTCCACTCCTGCTCTGGTGTACCAGCAGCTCTTTGCCGAGAAACAGTCTCTCTTCCCGGATTTCGTGCCTGTATTTACTGACGGGTCGAAATCCGGTGAGGTTGTTGGATCCGCTTTCGTGTGTGGCGATGCCTCCCATGCTGAGAGGCTTCCGCCTGAATCCACCGTCTTTTCGGCAGAGATGCGGGCTGTACACCTCACTTTGTGTCACATACAGTCTAGATCTCATCGTCGCGCTATGATTTGCTCCGATTCCCAGTCCGTCATCCAAGTCCTTTATTCTCCAGAGGACACGGACTCACCGGTCATCCGTGATGTCCGTCGTCTTCTTTGAACTTTGGAAGGTGCTGGATTCCTGGTCCGATTCTGTTGGGTTCCTGGCCATGTTGGGATCCGGGGTAACGAGCTGGCAGATCTCTCTGCCAGGTCTGTTTCCTCCATGTCGCCAGCTCGGCTGCCACTGTCTTTCCGCGATTTTAGACCTTTGATCTGGACATTTCTCCTGGACGAGTGGCAGTCCCTGTGGTCCCAGCAGGGCAGCAATAAGCTGCATTCTATCAAACCACAGATCGGACTATGGAAGTCTAGTTTGCGGAAGAAACGTCGTGAGGAAGTTGTTCTTCCACGTCTCCGCATTGGGCACCGTCGTTTTACTCACCGCTTTTTGCTAAGTGGCGAGAGTGTCCCAGTGTGTGCGGCGTGCAACTGTCGTCTCACTGTCCTTCATGTTTTGTGTACTTGTGTTCGGTTTTGTGATAATCGTTTTCGTCATTTTCACTCTCATCTGTTGGACGAAGGGGCAGCTACGCTGCAAACTGTTATCGGTGAAGCCTGCGACACTAGAGCAGTGTTTTCATTTTTACAGGAAATTGACACTTTTTTAAACTCTTCTAGATTTTACCTTGTTCACTCTCATATTTCATTTTTACCGCATCAGCATGTTTTTAACCTTGTGTACGTTTTTTGTTAATTTTGTTTCGTTTTGATGTCTTTGTTTGGCGCTCTTTGGCCAACCATGGCCCTTGCGCCATTAAACTCAATCAACCAACCAACCAACCTAAAACTCCGATTTCAAAAATTCTTCCTGTATCTCATACAAGATTTAACGGAAAATATTTTTCACATAATTTCTAATGTTTGGTAAAGAATGGTTTAGCCACCAGGAGTAATAATTGTTAATTAGTGCTTCTGATGTATTTGTAGCAAAATTTGGTCTCCTGAAAACTCGACTACATTTTTTTTTCTTGGACCGATACCGCTCGTATGGATAAATCCTTTGCGAATACTTTCTTCCTAAAATAATGCATGCTTTTCCCACCAGGGGTTGTAAAGTCACACCTCATTTTGTCGATATCTCTGTTTCTAAGAGTCCGATTTGAAAATTTCTTTCTGCGTTGGAGAGCGTTTCCGGTGCGAAATGTTTCTCATATAAATCCATGATTTTCTTAACGCACAAGTCTGCAGCCAGAGGGTGTAAGCTTACGATTCCGTTTACAGCAATATCTGAGGGATTAAAACCCCGATTGAAAAACTTCATTTTCCCGTCAAATACTATTGTTTTCCATACCCGGTTCCTTTGGCTTTGAATAGCTCTGCTAAATTTAATTTGCCTCAGAACGGATTAAAAAGACGTGCTTATTACACCCAAAAATTCGGTGTCATCTTTCTTGTTTTTAAGTACAATCGTATCGTAAACGATTACATGACATGCTCAAATATAAGTAAGTATACGTACTTACAAATAACTGCATCAATAAATGCAAATATAATCTCGTATTACTTCATTTTAGATATTATTGATTTCAAGAGAAATTGTTTATTAAATGTGTAAAGTGACACACATAAATAATTAGTACAACAAAGCCACTGATCACAAGTAATATAATTACGCATAATGAATATTTGTGTATGTTTTAACATTAACTATATTTGTATCAATCTAATAAATAATATATTGTCGCTTCATCACTATATTTGTCATAAAGTTGTGCCGTCCATTTCCCCAGCATATGACAACAAGTATATCTGTTATCCCAGATGTGCCATCAAATAATATACTTCCAGTTGATTCTATAAATGAATGAGTATGTATGGAGTACACGTATTCCAAATTTGAAACCAGTGGTACCTACCGGGCATTTTTCTGCGGGGAGAGATGCTGCTCGGAATGGCTTGTTGTTGCAGGTAAGTATGTAGGGCAGCTTACAACTTCACTACTTAACGGAAAACCGTATACCCCTTCTGCTCTAATTTTTCTATACTTTTCTTTAGTGCTATACTATCAGGACAATCTGTTCCCAACTCTTATTTTCACTTTCACCTGCCAAAAGGCGCATAGCGGTGTGGGTTCGGGTCTCTCAACCTAAACTAGGAACTCTTCTTCTTCTTCTTCCAAATTTGAAACCGAGCGGTGGATGGCTTAGTGGTTAGCGGTTCAGACTGCTAATAGAGGGGCGACAGGTTCAAACCTAGCCTCATAGTGTGAATTTTTAACAATCGCTGAATATCCGCCGTGCATCGAAACAGCACGTTAAGTGACGACCTCCGGTAGGAATCCCTCGGTTAAAGTTCCTAAGCCCCCTAATTTTTTTCTGTCCTCTATGTGTAAAATCGTACGCTTGTACCGTGGCGCCATCGAGTGTGCTCTCTCTCACTTACAAACTATCTTGTCAGAATCGCTATGTTCGCTCTAACTTCCTTCAGTTTCTGTGCCTTGCCCGAAAGGGAACAGAAACTGAAGGAAGTTAGAGCTCATATATGGTTTTTTGAGTACATATACAGTGGCGTAAAGTGAAAAACGAACACCAAGAAGGAATTGGCAGACGATCATGAAATTTATATATGTTAATGGGGTCGAGTTTACGTAGGTGTGATGTTAATTTTGGGACCAACTGGTGAGCGCTTACACCACAGCACGGCATAATATGCAAATTATCGTCGGTGGTATTTAAGGAGTACGGCGAAGTGAATGTAATCAGTCGTCGGCGTACGGACACGTGCGAAGACCCTGAAGAAGCTGCAATTCCTGGACATGAAAGACGTGTACGATTTCAGCAGTTATCGGACTTTGAGCGAGGTCGTCTAGTCGGACTCCGCGAGGCCCGGTGGTCGTATTGCGGACCAAATTGGACGGGAAGTATTGGTGGTGGTACGATGGTGGCGTAGATGGTCCGAGGAACATTCCCACACGAGAAGACGTGGAACCGGGAGTCACATACGGACTGATGAGCGGATCGATCGACACATAAGAAGAGCGGCGTTGTAGAGCAGAACATCCACTGCGACGCAAATCCGAGCTGCCGTTGTACCTGAGGTGACTGTGCGAACAATCCGCAACCGTCTACTGGATTCAGGACTACGTGCACGTGTGCCTCTGGCATGTGTACCTCTGACTCCAGCCCACCGTCAGGAACGGCTGCAGTGGTGTAGCCAACGTCTGCACCGGAGAACGCAATGGCGATCTGTCGTGTTCAGCGATGAAAGCAGATTTTGCTTGGGAATCTCCGATGGCCGTATGCGTGTTCGCAGATGCACAGGGGAGCGTCTCTACCCTTCTTGCATCCGCCAGCGACACACAGGGCCTACACCTGATCTCCTGGTGTGGGGAGCGATCAGCTATCACTCCCGTACACAACTAGTGTTTGCACCGGGTACGATAAACAGCACCTCTTACATCAACAACATCATTCAGCCCGTTGTTGTGCCATTTGTAAGGTCGGTCCATCGTGGTGTTTTTCAGCAAGATAACGCACGCCCACACACGGCACGTGCAACGCAACATGCACTTCAGGCTGTGAGACAACTTCCATGGCCTGCACGTTCACCGGATTTGTCCCCCAATGAACACGTGTGGGATTTTGTGGGACATCGACTTATCCGGTCTCCACGGCCAGCCACGATCTTCCCCGATTTACGCGTCCAGGTTGAGGATGCTTGGAACTCAATACCCCAAACTTACATCCAACATCTGTACGACAGACTCCATGCCAGAATTGCACGGTGTGACGCAGTTCATGGCGGTTCAACCTCGTACTAACCATGTTACATGGAAATGTTATTTTTCAGTTTACCAGCAAATACAGCTGTATTTTGCCATAATGTTTTGATCACGTGATCCTCTGTATTCCGTTATTATGCTGTATAAATTTCGTTGGTATCAGACGTCTTCGTCTTGGTGTTCTTTTTTCGCTTTCTACGAGATGTTGATGTACTCAAAAATCAGAACATATATTTCAAATTAGAAGTACCAGATATACTCACAATTAATTCCCTGTATGTACTCAAAGATGAGTACGTGTTTTTTTTTTAAATTGAGAAACAAGTACTCGGAGCTATTATATGCCCAGAATGTACTCAAAAACGCGTACACTTTGCTTATTACTATGTACCAATTTTCAACAGTGTACTAATCCAAAACTGAAGCCAAAGTCGTCAGGAAGTTCTCTGACAGTAATTCTGAGATTTTCCCTTACAACTGAATGAATTTCTTGGACGTTCCTTTCATTCCTGCTTGTTAAGGGCTTTCCACAACTACGGTCATTTTGGACACCTTCACGTCTATTTTCGAAACGTTTCTTTCAATCGTACACTAGTGGATGACCCATGCAGTCTTCACCATACACTCTCAATAACATTGTCATGAGTTTCTTTGCAAGAATACCGAAGTTTCTGACAGAACTTTACGCAAATGAGTTGCTCAACTTTCTCAGGCATCGTTAATGAAACACGACGGTCAAACTGGACTCAAAACAACCGGCCACAGCACAAAACGAGCTGCGCTGACAACGTTCTCTCGGCAGGCGTATGTGCAGTAGGCTCCAAGGCCACAGCCTGCCAAACGGCATTGTGCTGCGCCGCTGCATTTAACAGATGTGCAAGCAGTATCCATCCTTTTTTATCACTCCTCGGATTTCTCTCCTGTGAATAGGCTGCTGCTGTGAATAAGTTGCCCCATGAGCTATTATAAGCCTAATCTGAATTCTGAATTCTCTTTGATGTTTCTTATTAATGTGAATTAACTGTTTAGGCGAATATACACGGAGTGGCCACTTTATTATGACCACCCCTTCAGTAATTCGTTGGGCCACCATTTTGCCTTTAATACTGCGTCGATTCTTCGTGGCATGGACTCCACGAGATGTTTATAGGTGGTTTGTGGAATCAGAGACCATACTTGATTAATAACACTTTCCAGGAGTGTGAGATTGCAGGGTTGTGGATCCAGCTGTCTGATGGCTTCTTCAACTTCATCCAACAAATTCTCAATGGGGTTGATAACTGGAGACTATGGGGACCACCTAAGCAAAGTAAACTCACCGGCATGTTCCTGAAACCAATCCTGTACAATACGAGCACTATGGCAGGACGCATTATCTTGTTGAAAGTAGCCATCGCCATTGGGATGAACCATCCACATGACAGGATGCACTTGGTCCGCAACGATGTTTAGATATGATGTGCCAGTCAGACATTTATCAATATGAATTAAAGGGCCCAAAGCATGCCAGGAAAACATTCCCCAAAAGATAACGTTGCCTCCACCAGTTCGAAGGGTTGTAGCAATGCATTTGGGGTTCATGCTTTAGTGCTGCTTCCGCCAAATTTTCACTTGGCCATCGGCATGGTGCAACTGAAAACGTGATTCATCGGACCACATAATTTGTTTTCAATCATCGACTGTCCAATCCTTGTGCTCCTGTGTGAACTGGAGACGTTTTCTCTTGTTAACTGTAGACAAAGAAGGTGTTTGAACAGGTCTTTGGCTTCCATATCCCATCCGATGCAGTGTACGGCGAACAGTGCGTGCAGAGATCATTTGAGGGGATCCTTGATTAAGATGGTCAGTAGTCTGCTGCACTGTTGCCTTTGTGTTGTATGTCACCAGTCTGGACACTCTCCGTTCCGCCCGAGCAATCACTAGTCGATGACGACCACACGTTGCACGTTGAGACCTAGTTTTTTGGCTGACAGTCCAGTCTTTAAACACTTTAACAACAGCTGCTCTGGAACATTTCACGAATGCGGCGGTTTCGGTGATACTTGCTCCATGGCTCCGAGCTCCTACAATCACCCCACGTTGAAAGTCCGTCAAATCGAATTTTTTACCCATCTGGTCACCCAAAAATCACTTCTACTATTGTTGCAAGCACTAAGCTTTCCCTTTTTATACTAGCCTTGCCCTCTGGCGGCAACAGCGTGCAGCCATAGCTCATTTGCTTAAAACTGTCAGGTGGTCATAAGAAAGTGGCCACTCAGTGTAAACACCGATTCCCCCACATTATAACGACGTAAATTTCTCCATTTTTGGTCTACGCCGGGATTCGTACCCGAGACCGCTTATTCCGGAACAAGTCGCTCTAAAAACTGAGCTACGCATACGTTCATTCTGATTGCTATCTGTCTTTATGTCGTGTGCGTCCTGCTGGCAGGTACGTCACAACATGTGCAACAACAATATGCGTCATTGGTGTCTTTTGCCTTCCTTAAGAATAATTGTCTCCACCAGGAACTTTTATTTCAGATTGATCGAATTTAAAGACCACCGGCATAGCACACTTGGTTAAGTCGCTATTTCACGAATGCGGCGGTTTCGAATGCGTAGATATTTCCCTGTGAAGTCGGCACCAGACGAATATTGTCCCTTACTCGTATGCAGCAGAGGAATGGCAAACCGGCTGGATTAATTTGCCAGTAATCCTCAAGCGCGCATAGTCGTCTTTGCAGAACTCAACTCGCCATCGGCGGGCGAGATAGAGAGATTGATTATAAAGACGTCATCAGTCTTGTAGTCAAATAGATGTTACCGGCAGAATATGCGATATTAATCATTCAATTACACATGCCTCAGAAAACTTGAAAATGGCATCGTCCTGGGGCAGGAATCGAACCCGGATCTCCGGATTTACGTTAGTACGTTACCGTTACACCACCAAAGGACAAGGAACCTCCAGGCAACTGAAGATTTGTTTTGCGACTCAATGTAACGCTCTGCGTTGTGCACATCGAAGCATATATGATCTTTCATCTAGCGGCACGCAAAGAGAAAGCGAATTCCCCGAAGAATAACTCTTCAGAAATAGATGATAGTCGCAGGGTGGTGTAACGGAAACATACTCTAAGGTAAATCCATAGATACGGGTTTAATTCCCGTTCCAAGACGATGCAATTATCAAGTTTTCAAAGGCATGTCTGCTTGAATGATTAACTATCTGCTCACATCTATTTAACTGTCATTTATTTCCGAAGAGTTATTTCTTCAAGTGATTCGCTCTCTGCTCTCCTGCCGCTAAGATGGAGGATCATACAAATGCTTTCATTTGAGCACGACGGAGCGTTTCATTTGAGTCCCAAAACACATCCTCGTTTAGTTGTTTGGAGGTGCCTCGTTTTCAGTGCACTCTAAAAAAATAAGTGGTGTGAATTCACGGAAAATGTCTGAAAATAACGTGCAGTAAATTTGCCGGTAGGTATCCGTGTTTTTCAGAAATTTCGGCCCTCTAAAGGTGTCCCTTTATTTTAACTTCCGTATTTACACAGATTTTCCGTAGTCAGAAACTCCGTTTATTTCAGAAAAATCAATTTCCGTATTTAAATTAAAATTCTGCAACGACCCAGCATTTTTCAGCCTCTTCCCCAGATAATATTTCCGCTTCAGTCACGATTGACCTCGCGTCGCTTGATCTGGTTGAATAAGTAACGTACACCTTTAACCACTGAGCTGCAGACACTCGGAAATTCGAATCACGATCATCGTAAAATAAATTGCGCAACGATGATTATTTTTTTTGTCATTAACACGAATGATTTAGTAATTTTATTTTCTGTTGGAACTTATTATTTTTCTGAATAGGTTCGTAATAATTTTTTCTTTCTGCAGGAGGACTTTTCACAAATAAAGCATTTTTCATCGCGATTTTTTGAAGCAACAATATGCTTTGCAACTTGATTTTTTTAAAACAGTGACTTTCAGTTAGCTTTTAAAAAGGTGAAACCTACTTGTTTATACGTAGTATTATTACACAAAATAATCCTAAATATAAAATTTACTTTTGACAGCTATAATAGCTTTTGTCTTAAGTTGTCCAAAGACTGACCGATAGACATCGTATAACGTTCTGTACAATACGTTAAGTATCCGGTTTCTTACAGCAACACAATATATACATTAAATACCTCGTGCACAAAATAGGGCAGAAGAGAAGAATATATCCTGTGCCACAATAAACAAAATTCATGCGATATGCTATCCACAATATCCGATCTCGCTACGGAACTTCAAAATTCGACAGACGATTGAAATTTAAAAGTTAATTAAACCTCAAGTATATTCTCACCAATCACTCCTATTACCGGTAATTTCTCGTTATAAGGATAAGGAAAATGTACGAACGGAGTTTTCCTATTAAAATACGAAAGGAATTGCGGAAAGGTTTCTGAAAATTCAGAATTTTCCGTTAAAACATCTCTAAAACGGTGATTTGCAGTCAATATAACAAAGAAACTGGGGAAAGGTTTTATGAAAATTCAGAATTTTCCTGTTTTACGAAAATATCCGTGAAATTCAGGTTTCTTTTCGTCATTTCACGGAGCAGATATACACTGATGTGCCATTACATTATGACCACCTATCTAATAAGTGGTAGGACCCCCTTTACCTCGCTAAACAACGACCACTCGGCAAGGCATAGATTCGATGACGTGGAGATAGGTATCATATGGTATCTGGTACCATAATGTCAACAGCAGGTCCTCCAGTTCCAGTACATTTCGGGGCGGTGGTGATTTAGCGCGAACCCGCTTTTCCAAGTCGAACCACAAATGTTTGATTGGGTTCATGTCAGGTGAATTTGGAGGCCAAAACATTAACAGAAAGTCTCCAGTGTGTACCGCGAACCACTCCTTGACGATTCTGGCAGTGTGGCATGGCGCATTATCTTGTTGGTAATGGCTTATCATCAGCAGGGAAACACAGTTGCCATGAATGGGTGAACTTGGTCCGCAACGATGCTTAGATACCTGACAGATGTCACTGATTGTGCTATTGAGATAATGGGGCCTAAGGTGCCCCAAGAGAACATCGACCACAGCATAACACCACCGCCGCAGGCCTGTTTCCGCCCAACAGTGCATTCAGGTGCTATAGCCTCCGTTGGTAATCGACGTATCCGCGCTCGGCCGTCTACGTGATGCACCAGGAATCTATATTCGTCAGACCAGGCAAATTTCTTCCAATCATCTGTGGTCCGATATCGATGATCTTTTGCTTATTTCATACGTTGCTGGCGATGACGTGCAGTGAGCATGAGGACCCCTCTGGGTCTTCGGCTGCGCAGGCCAATGCGCAAAAGGCTGCGATGATCTGAGTGCTGTGACCCATTGCACTGATCATCACTGTTGCAGTTGCGGGTGATATGTCGCACTGTGGCCTTTCAGTCACTGTGAACAATGCGCGTCATAATCCGCTTCTTTCTTAGGAGCTACGGACGACACACGGCTGGGCAACGGTTCGTCGTTTGGCCATCTGTGCACCACTTTTGATACGTGTTCACTACAGCGGCACGTGAACAACCCACAAGCCGCGACGATTCCGAGATCGTAGTTCCGAGGTGCCGTGCTGTCACAATTTTTCCTTTATCGAACTCCGATAAATCTGCAGCTTTCCCTATTCTGACTCCGAACACTCTACTAACCGAAAGACAGTCCTCGGGTAGTATATACAGAGACAACCCATAAGTAAATAGACACCCTGATTTTCGCACATTGACCTTTACTTCACAGTGTACACTTGATACAAATGTCAAACATGCATATTAAAATTTAGTTGCCGCACCTTTTGCTGTCTTCAAAGCATTAACCCGGTCTGGAATAGAATCAATGAGTTCTGCTACCTTGACATGTGGAATGTTAGACCGCTCAGCACTCAAACATTCTAACAGCTCTCCGCGGGAAGTAGGATTTCCTGCACATCGTCTCACTGTAAGAACAAGCATGTGCCAGACATGTTCTAGTTCTATGGGATTCATGTCAGGTGACTGACTGGCCCACGGAAGTTTCTGGATACCGTTTGTGCCTGCCAAGCTTGATTCCTTTTAGCAATGTGGCAAGGAGCTCCATCTTCCATGAACAGAGTGGAGAAGGTATGTTCAGCAGCCCACCAGGGAATATTGGTAGAAGA
This sequence comes from Macrothele yani, assembly GCA_039090855.1. Classification (NCBI taxonomy): domain Eukaryota; kingdom Metazoa; phylum Arthropoda; class Arachnida; order Araneae; family Macrothelidae; genus Macrothele; species Macrothele yani. The sequence continues at coordinate 135,303,557 of CM077007.1, read as the reverse complement.
CCCGGCTGCAATATGGCGATGTATTTTTCGGAATTAATATTGCCTACACATTCCACGAGCTCTGATCGTCCTGTGCTTCAAATGGCACCTCACACCATAACGAAAAATCCGCCCATGCTTAACGGTTGGTTGCAGGCGGTTCATGTGGAATTCGTGACTGAGCTTTTTCCAGATCCATATGCGTCCGCTACATGAAAATTGCGCAAAGTAGGACTCATCTGAGAAGATGACACGATGCCAAAAGCTCAACGGGCGTCCCACCATAGTGGTTGCCCACTGTTTTCTTTTCGCAATATTGGCTGCGTTGAGAAGTGGTTTCCGTCTGGCAGCTCTTCCATGATAGCCTAGCTGATGAAGATACGTGACAGCTGTGTTACGACTGATTTTCAGATGTTCTGCCACTTCTGCAGCCATGCAACGGGGATTTCTTTGCACTACCCGTTTTGCAGACTTCAGTTGTCGTGCTGTTTGTCCCGGTCGACCTGAACATGACCTAACAGTTTCCTTTTTCTCCGTGTTGAACTACACAATCACCCGATTGAAGATGGACAGCGGAATACTCAGCTTTTGGGCAATTTGCCTCTGGCTTCGACCACCCTCGTATTGTCCGACAATACGCCCTCTTCAGAAATAACTCAATTCGTCGGCGACAGGGGTTCGGAGCATCCTTCTTGTCTTCGGAAATATGTCACTGCACACCAATTTTTTTTTTTTTTTGATTGCAGGTTTAACGACCACCGTGAGCAACTCAATGGGCTATAAGCAGTTGCCTGTCCCTAATTTGGGGTCACTGGTTCCAGAGAAGAGAGAGAGCCAGTGCCGTAAGACAAACACAACATCCATGCCTGACCGGGATTCGAACGCGGACCCCTTTCGGACAAATGATCAGAGGCCATCGCTTAGACCACTGCGCCACCGGGGCGGTTCACCAATCTGTAAAAGGAAAGATAAATTGGCACAGTCATTACCATACAACACAGGAGTTTACATACCATTAAGGGTGTCTATTTACTTATGGGTTGTCTTTGTATATACTGCAGGTGAACTTAACCTGCGCCACCGTTCGGTCTCCAGGCGCGCTCGTTTCTCAAGGCTTATGGTGGTCGCAATGGAATCGCGCATTGGTGTGCGCTTCGTTAATTCCCGAAAAAAAAATGATGGAAAGTGGCTAGTGAATTTCAGAAATGTTTTTACTATGTGGTGTAACGCTAACATACTAGAACATAAATCGGGAGATAGGGGTTCGATTCCCGTTCCAGGGCAATGTAATTTTTAAATTTTCTGAGGCATGTCTCTTTGCATGAGAAGCAGTATTGTAGAGTTGAACATCTAGATCTGCTTAACACACGACCTGAAAATACCCAGTCGTAACATCTATTATGTTCATTGGGAATAGCTGTTGAAGAACAAAACAGATTTAGGGAAACACATGACTCCATTAACAGACACAGGTATTAAGTTACGAGGGAATATAATTCAACACGCCACTTTAAGAAGTTCTCCTATGCTCACATTTAATCCAAATGGTATATATCCGTGACACGCGAGGTTCTTCCTCCCGTGTATTTACATAGATGTATCCTGTTGTTTCGTGTATAACCACTTGTTTTGCCTAAAACGTGCGGTAACGTGCAGATAATACTTGCGTTGTTTACTGTAGAATTCCGTTTTATTTATACTGGAATCCGTGTCAGCGGAAATTACAACGCAGGTTGTTAAATGTATGTATCTCCTTAAATGTAGCATGTTCCACTTCTCTAGGTGTTTGCTGGCATTAGAATAATGGTGTTTGCAATAATTAACGGAATCAAAAGCTTACGCGAGCATTAAACAGAGGCATTATATAAAATTTTATCTTCTCAAAGTAGGTATGTATTTGGGGATCTCTGCAAACATATTTGAATAAACTATCTCTAACCTAACAGAAACATGTCAAAAACTGGAGGAATACCTTCAAACTGTTTAACAAATACTTGTCCGCAGTTCTTTCTAAAATACAGTAAAACATGTCGCAACAGTCTTGGATGTGTTCCGGACTTCCGTACTTAAAAACCACATTCTAAAATACACTTTCAAGATTTTTCTTTACTCTACTTACATCATATTTAAATTACATATTCTGAGTTTCCTTATACACAAGAAAAAGTTTAAACATTTTACGAGTAGCATTTAATGAATACATTATAATCCCGGCATTATAATCCCGGCTAAATCCCGGCTTTGCCCGGGATTTAGGCTTATTAATTTCATATTCGCTTATAGGTCACTGAAAAAATCGGGAAAAAAATTGATGATTGCAAGAAAGAAAAAAAGCTGATTTCACAAATTACAAATTATTTATTCATAGTGTGATTATTTCAGCACTTGGCCGCTTAAATAATTTTTGGTTTCTTCTTCATGGGCGACAATATATAATGCTGTTGGATCCTTTGCTCTTGACATTCCAACATATAGCTGTCCATGCGAGAAGCATCAAACGCATCTCCTGCTTTCCGTTTCAGACGTCTTTGAGGTGCGAATATCTGGAATAAAAAAGTTAAAAACGTATCTTTGCGAATATTTTATGAATCTGGCTGAAATTTTAATGAACACCATAAATCGTTAATAGGAACATGACCTCCAAATTTCGCCTGACTCGGTCGGTAATAACTTTTTAAATTACCGTCAAAATTTTATTAACCGTTTCTGCGTATATATTTCTGTTTACCGATGAATTAAAAATTCCATGCCTATTTTAAAAAGTTTTGACCGGATTCCGGTGATATTTTAGGGACTCTTCTTATTGCCAATTCATGGTGTTGATAAAAATTTCAGCCCGTTTCGTTAAGATTTCGCAAAGTTCGTTTTTGAATTTTTTATGCACAGTTCTCAAAGAATAGAAACATCTGTGGATGTGCGGCAGCGATGAATGCAGTCACGTGCCTTCAGATTTGGAACATGATGACGTAGCAAACGACGCTGACTTTATTGATTAGCTTGTTCATTAATTCATAACTCGCGAACGGAATAACTTATAGATTTTTAAAATAGTTGCGTTGACCTAGAAACTCCAGTATTAATAATCTATGCAAATTTCACGATGCCACAGTTCGGCGTTCGGGAGTTTTTGCTGCTTCAGACAAACAGACGTTTTGTGTTTTATATATAAGATTATTACGAACATTAAAGCAAAATGAGACATTTTAATTAAATTAAATTTTAGAAAAGTCGTTGTGATGCATGTGTCCAGTTTTCTGAACTTTTTTTTAATTGCTTTCGTAGTATCTCGGGGTAATTCTGTCAAAAGCACACGAACTTTATAAGAATCTCTGCAAAACTGTAATAATAATTCGTTTTATGAGCAATGTTTTCTGGGTCTTTTTAGTTATCGAAATAACGCTTGATCACAATTCATACTTTCATACAAGAAAAGCTTTGAAACTCAGTTATTTCCGAATTGCGTGGTAATTTATAGAGGAGTTTCTTATTTTGAGCAAAAATATTATCAGTAACTACGTTTCATGCAGAGAAAACTATTTTAAAAACTTAAACTGTAGCTCCTCGAACGTGCATCACTTGAATTTTGTCCGAGTGTGCTTTCATTTGCAAATACGCTTTCAAACACTAGAGCATTGAGGCTGAACTTCATCTGAAATTTAGGGATTATGAAGGTGCTTGACATTTAATAATCATTCTGCGCCTTGAAAACAGGAATTCAGGTCAAAAACCAATCAGCAGTTCGATCAGTCTGGCATACTCTAGCGGATATCCGTGGAAACGGGTTGGTTTCACACACCATACGGATACAGTTCAGTTTTCTATGTAGTTTCCATCCGTACTGACGAAAACATTGCTTGGAGCACGTGATTGTGAGGTGAATATTCCCTCTACCTGTCTCCCACTCTGCACGAAGCGAGAGCAAAACCTCAGGACTTTCACCTGGTCACGTGTATAATATCTTCATCAGTCTGAGAACCCATCAATACTGCAAAATCCTCCTACGGTAGCTATGCCTTTCAAATAGTGTTTCTTTCCGGACTTTTGACAGGAGAAGGGGAAGGGGAAAAATTGATCCTTTGAGGAGGCCAGTTTTCCGTTTGTTATATACAGTATATAAAATTTTAACTACTATATTTACATACATAGAAGAAACAACTATATATGTATACAGTCATCATCATCATCATCACCATCATCATCATTGTCAACCATTATCAATCCACTGCTGGACGGAGATCTCCCCAAGTTTCTTCCACAACGGTCTGTCTTGTGAGAGTCTCTTCCATGTTACTCCCGCATACTTTCGAATTTCATCCGCCCATCTCCCATGTGGTCTTCTTCTGGGTCCTTTCCTCTTCCTCGGAATCCAGCCTAAAACTTCAGCTGTCCATCGATGGTCTGTCCTTCTGGCAATACGTCCAGCCCATTGCCATTTCAGGGATTTTACCCTGATCATGATGTTTTCCACTATAGTACTGGGGTGTATTTAGATGGGGGGGGGGGACAAAGTGCATTGCGCCCCTCCCGAAATTGTTTCATTTTTAACGTTTTTGATTAAAATGCGACTTACATTATAAAAATGCCTTAATTTAATAAAAACGCATCAACACACATTAGAAAAATTACTCTAATTTTTCTTCTATTTTTCATTAACTTTAATTTTATTCTGGTAGATTTCAACGTTCATTTTTTGTCGCCCCTCCTCCCGAAAGAATTCTATATATAACCCTGATATCCAGAACAGACGTTCTTTATCTAAACGAGGATGTTGGGGTGGTCAGAATGTGGGTGTCGGTTTCGCCAGGCTTGAAATTTTTATATATTTAAAATGCAGTCAACATGCCCCTGTTCCTGAATCCCGATTGCCTGACTATGAGGTACGATCAATCTACTTATTAGATTTAGAAGAACGGCAGGTGTCTTAATACACTTTTTAGCAAAAATAAACTATAATATCTGAATAAGTATTAAAAAGAAATTACAATTAGAGAAATATTTGTAGCATCAAAAGAAACGAAACTTTCTTTTTAACGCTTTCCAACCGTAGGTTGAAGAAGCGTATATGCTCCAGCTTTGTCCGTCTGCTTGTCCGCACAATAACTCGCGTAAAAATGGTTCGATTTCAATGAAATATTACTATGTGGTAGAGAACCACCAGGGAACGAACCCTATTGAAAATGGGCGAAATGGGGTCAAAGGTCAGGATCCATTCCATTGCCCTTATAGTTCATAACTTGCGTAAAAGTGGTTCGATTTCTATGACATATCAGTATGTGGTAGGAGACCACCTTAGAATGCATTCTTTTAAAAATGGGCGAGATGGGGAAAAAGTCAGGACATAGGAGTGGGATACATTCCATTGTCTTATTTGTCATAACTTACGTAAAAATTCTTCGATTGTGACAAAACTTTATTATGTTGTTCCAGAGGAACAGTGAACCGGTTCTGTTGAATATCATCGAAATGGGATCAAAGGTCACGATACATCAGCGAGATTTATTCCATAGCCATTATCCTAATAACTTGATTAAAAATGCTTCTGTTGCGACAAAACTTTAATATGCTGTTCTGGAGGTATACTGAACCGATTCTATTAAATATCATCGAAATGGGGTCAAAGGTCAGGACACAGGAGCGAGATTTATTCCACAGCCATTATTCTCATAACTTGAGTAATGATTCCTGGTATGTTGGAACGCGTATTATAATCAATGCATTGCATGATTTTACTAACTTCTTTACGCTTTCTAACTGTGGGTTGAAGAAGTGTATATGCTCAATCTTTGTCCGCCTGTCTGTCTCTCTCTCCGCACGATAACTCGTGTAAAAATGGTTCGATTTGGATGAAATTATAATACACTGCCGGAAAGTGAAAAAATAACACCAAGAAGGAATTGGCGGACGATCATAAAATATACATATGTTAATGGCGTTGAGTTTACGTAGGTGTGATGTTAATTTCGGGACCAACTGGTGAGCGCTTACGCCACAGCACGGCATAATATGCAAATTATCGTCGGTGGTATTTAAGAAGAACGGCGAAGTGAATGTAATCAGTCGTCGGCGTACGGAACACGTGCGCAGACCCTGATGAAGCTGCAATTCCTGGACATGGAAGACGTGTACGATTTCAGCAGTTATCGGACTTTGAGCGAGGTCGTTTAGTCGGACTCCGCGAGGCCGGGTGGTCGTATCGTCGTATAGTGGAGCGAATTGGACGGGAAGTATCGGTGGTGGTACGATGGTGGCGTAGATGGTCCGAGGAACATTCCCACACGAGAAAACGTGGAACAGGTAGTCACAGACGGACTGATGAGCGGACCGATCGACGCATAAGAAGAGCGGCGTTGTCAAGCAGAACATCCACTGCGACGCAAATCCGAGCTGCCGTTGCACCTGAGGTGACTGTGCGAACAATCCGCAACCGTCTACTGGATGCAGGACTACGTGCACGTGTACCTCTGGCATGTGTACCTCTGACTCCAGCCCACCGTCAGGAACGGCTGCAGTGGTGTCGCCAAAGTCTGCACTGGAGAACGCAATGGCGATCTGTCTTGTTCAGCGATGAAAGCAGATTCTGCTTGGGAGCCTTCGATGGCCGTATGCGTGTTCTCAGACGCACAATGGGAGCGTCTCCACCCTTCTTGCATCCGCCAGCGACACACAGGGCGTACACCTGGTCTCCTGGTGTGGGGAGTGATCAGCTATCACTCCCGTACACAACTAGTGTTTGTACTGGGTACGTTAAACAGCACCTCCTACATCAACAACACCATTCAGCCCATCGTTGTGCCATTTGTAAGGTCGGTCCATTGTGGTGTTTTCCAGCAAGATAACGCACGCCCACACACGGCACGTGCAACGCAACATGCACTTCAGGGTGTGAGACAACTTCCATGGCCTGCACGTTCACCGGATTTGTCCCCCATTGAGCACGTGTGGGATTTTATGGGACAACGACTTATCCGGTTTCCACGGCCAGCCACGACCATCCCCGATTCACGCGTCCAGGTTGAGGATGCTTGGAACTCAATACCCCAAACTTACATCTAACATCTGTACGACAGACTCCATTCCAGAATTGCACGGTGTGACGCAGTTCATGGCGGTTCAACCTCGTACTAACCATGTTACATGGAAATGTTATTTTTCAGTTTACCAGCAAATATAGCTGTATTTTGCCATAATGTTTTGATCACGAGATCCTCTGTATTCCGTTATTATGCGGTATAAATTCCGTTGGTATCAGACGACTCCTTCTTTGGTGTTCTTTTTTCACTTTCCGCCAGTGTATGTTACCGTTAAAGTGCTTAATTCAGTTATTTCATAGAATACCTAGTTATTTCATGAAATAACTGATCAAGTTAGTTAAAGCGTGTAATAAATTAATAATTCCACACTTTAACTAGTTATTCTATGAAATAACTAGGTATTCTATAAATTAACTAATGATAGACAGTTAAAGTGTAAAATTAACAATTTGACTGAATTATACAGCATACAAAATGTTATTTATATAAAGACACAATAAAATCATTTGTTACAACAGGGATTACTAAAATGGCATTTGGAATTGCATAGAACATTATTTCTAAAACAAATACATTTTTTGTTGACTCAATGCGTTTTACATGAACATTTTTTAAATCCCTGACCGTTACCTAAACTTTGAGCTGTAGTAACCGACCGGAGCGATTTCTCTATATCAGGCACTTCTTCGAATTGAATTAGTTTTTGTTCACAGACACTGACATGGGATCGGGAATATAGATGTTTTATACTTCTTTGGTTATTTTCATGATAACAGCTAAAACAGATCTGGCGTCACTCCTTCCTCTGTCAACTTCAGGTAGTGGGATACGGACTGTAAGCCCCACAGAGGCTTCAGAATGAGATTTATCTGACATTAATTTCATCTTCTTATCTTGAATTTCCAAACATTCTTTAGAGTTTTCTCTTTCCCTCTGAACATTCAGTTAATTAAAACACAATTTTGCAGATCTTTTGTACAACTTATTTCCGAAAAATTTATAAATAACAATACGAAACATAAAATTCAATATCATTATTATTATTATTATATAACATTTTATAGTGGGTTGAAAATGGTGTGCTATTTCTGACCAGTGGTTCTCACTTTACAGCCTTTTGAATTTGGGATTTGTTTATTCGGTTATTTTACACTCTAACGGGATGTAGATCGTTATTCTATGAAATAACTAGTTAAACCATAGAATACAAGTGAGTTTTACGCTTTAACTGACTGGATCAGTTATTTTATGAAATAATTAGGTATTCTATGAAATAACGGATTTCATACTTTAACGATAACATATACACCACTCAAGTGAAATCCTCTTGTATACGCCCCTTTAGCATACAGGTCATTCCATTCTCCTCGTTACGCGGGTATCGGTTGTAACTCATTTTGCAAACGATTGGTCGCAATTCATTGAAAACCTACAGCAGTGTATTTTTACGCCCACCAGCACTAGACTTCGGCGTTGCGTGAATCTGGACGTCCACCAGCTGCAGAATGTTTTGTTACGTAAATCTGTAAAATATATGCAAAATGTTTCTCATGGTGAATGATATCCGGCGCACAAAAAGGATTTTTCAAGTCCGACTTTTATAAAAGATAGCAAGGAAAACATTTTACTCGAACTAGTGAAAAAAAGCACAATTTTTGAATCGAAAATTGAACGCACGGTTCTCCTCATAATCATAGAAATCCGAACAAATACACTGCCTGACAGAGAACATGCCCCACCATGAAGGGATACTCAAAAACACACCAAACTGCACACACTGATAGCCAAGTAGGTCCTGAACAAATGATTTGATTCTCACATACAGACTATTCTCCAGTGGCCGACTATACAGGATGTTCAATAAGAAGTGTGGCCCCCATTTTGGGCGATAGAGCATTGAATCCGACGTGACATCGAGGCAATGAGAGTCCGAATAGCGGCATGAAGTATCGTGGACTATGTGGTGTTGATCCGAGTCCACAGTTTATCTTCATTTTGCGGGGGTGGTAGGGTACTCAAACGACGTCCAATCGTGTCCCACATATGCGCGATGGACGAGAGGTTGGGAGATCGTGTTGGCCCACGGAATCATCCGCACACCATGTAAAGCATTCAGGCTGATCCGAGCGGTATGCGGTAGGGCGTTATTCTGTTGAAAAACCGCGTTTGGGATGCCCTGCAGATACGGTTGTGCCATGGGTCGCAGCACCTCGTCAACATAGAGGTGTGCCGTCAATATTCCCGTAATGCATACCAACGGTGAACGGCTGTTGACGCTGACAGCACCCCACACCATGATTTCACGTTGCCGGTCCGTGTGGTGCTCCAGAATGGCTGAGGAATCCGCCCGTTGGCTACGACGCCTCCAGACTCTCCCACGGCGATCATCCGTGGTGAGACAGAACCGCGACTCGTCGCTGAACACCACACTATTCCATGCGGCACCCCACGCAACTCTAGAGCGACACCACGCCAAGCGGTGAAAACGACGGCTTGCTGTTAAGGGTTGCCTTCGCAAAGGACGGCTGGACAACAAATCAGACGCAGCCAATCTGCGCGACACTTCCCGCCTCGATATCGGAGCATCCAAGTGTTCTAGTACACTCCGCAAAATGTCGCCCGTTGTGACCTCTGGGTCCGCTACGGCATGATGCGACGATCGGTGCGCTCGGACGTCCGTCTCCGTGCTACGGTTCCCCCACGACGTTGCACATCTCCTTGCTGGGACCACTGTCTCGAAATGCGACTGACGGTTGTGACATCACGTTGCGTTTCTTCCGCAATACGACGCAAGGACAATCCGGCGGTGCTAAGGCCTTCAATGACACCTCTCGTGAACTCATCAGTTTGACGAAATCGCGTACGACGGCATCTTAACGGAATTAGCACACCTTGTTTGTTCTTCAGACACGGTTACAGCAAAACCACTCACTTCTCGCGGCCGTGATGACGTCTCTAATGATGTCCTCACGGGCTGCTTGTCCGCTTATATCCTGCACACCGTTCGGGCGATTGGCCCTGCAAATACAATCATTTGCATAACTTGCACGTGTGCACCCACCCTGTAATTTGCTTGGCGTTGCGTTCACGTCTTCGTCGTGTGTCATTCTCTCTGTCAGGCAGTGTCAATGCATTGGATTTTTCAATCTAATTTATGGAAAAATATTATTTCGGTGTCATTTCGGTGTCGGTGTCATCTGTTTTATGCTCCTTAGCTGCAATACTACACATCGCATCAAAACGTAAGGATCTCTGAATGTTTCAAACAAAGAAAAGAATGTCTTCAAATCGACCGCAGAAATATCTTACTCACGGACAGACTGATGGGCGGACAATGTCAAATTATAAGCACGTACTTTTTTTCCAAACTCAGACTGCAACAACTAAAATATTTTACAAATATGTAAGAGGATTATATATGTAAGGACGAGATTATAAATGTTACGACGAGATATGTAAGAGAGTTATAGATGTAAGGAAGAGATTATAGATATTACGACGAGATGCATAAGAGGGTTATAGATGTAAAGAGTTACATGGATGTAATTCACATGGATCAGTGTTGAAAAGCTTCCTTAATTTCCTTTCGGTATCGTACGGCGAAGGACTCTAGAAAACGAACATAACAGGAATTACTCGTAAATTTAATGTGCAGAATGTATCTTCATTTCGTTATAATACCTTGTTCGCTGCAGTGCACAAAATTCTACATTCGAGAATGTTTCACTTTGGCGACAAGTGAATTAAGAAGAAGATATAATCAGCTCAGAGATTGAGGTTTGTGGGCAATTTAATGTTGATACAATTCATTTCCTTTGGAGTTGTAGCTGCGAACAGCAATAAACTTCATCGGAAACGAGAGGAAACTCAAATCCTTTTGAATTAAGTTTATTGGATCGTTTGCATCCCCTGTTCCTTCACATGAACATGACACCGTATTATTTATTTAAATAACAGAGTCTGGTTCCTTTACGATGTCCGATCGTTGGACATCTCGTCCAGCCTTCGCGACGGTGATTAGCTAGCGATAATTTTGCTGTCCTCACGGCGTTTAGCTTACCTTAGTGATTTTAGTAAGCAGTTGCTTTTGCAGACGCCGAACCTCTGACGGGAAACTGCGAAATGAACTTCTTTTCTGTTCTCGGAGCTGTGGCATAATTAACAGGGCGCACCTCGCCCGCGAGTGAGACTTGTTGTAGCGGTGGGTGCTAATAAGGCATTCATTCTTCAAAAGTCGGGGAACACAGACGTGGAGCTCCTCGACATAATGATGGTTGTTTTATCTCTCTTGTGTCAGATTTAACGACGTTAATTACGGTAATCTTGTAAATTCGACTCCGTTGAATTCACCTGCGAAACCGATGAAGTCACAAGATAGGAAATACGTCCAACAAGCCATTCTATAATTATCTTGTCACCTTCACACGCAAAGAACGTTTTTTTTCCTTTTAGTTTTATTATTTACAGAGTAATAATTAGAAACTCTCATGCATTCTCTTCCATATCTATTGGAATTTATAACAAACTGTGTATGCCACAACGGCTTGACTTTAGCTCGCAGAACGTCTCATTATTTTATAAAGAAGCCGTCGCTACCTGTGACTTTTGATACTACTTTTTTCCAATAAAATAGTTCCAATTATTTTGAACTTATGCATCAAATACAAGTCATCGCTCCTTCCAAGTTTATAAGTGAGGCACGGAAAAATTTCTCATTGGCCGCCACCGGGAATCGAACCCAGGGTCTTCCAGTTACGCGCCGGATATGCTTCCACTGCCCCACAGCGGCCTCGAAATTATCTATACTCACAAACGACAAACTACCAAACCACATGGCAGGGTTGCTTCTTGGGAGTCCTGCACAATGCTGGGGACTCACCACAGATGAACAGCAGAAACTGAACAAATAACTAGTTCACGTAAATTAGGAACATGAAATTGAAGTCATCGCTCCTTCCACGTTTACACTGAGTGGCCACTTTATCATGACCACATCCTCAGTACTTCGTTGGGCCACCTTTTGCCTTTAATGCTGCGTCGATTCCTTCGTGGCATGGACTCCACAAGACGTTGATAGGTTGTTTGTGGCATCTGAGACCATGCTTGATGAATAGCACTTTCCAGGAGTGTGAGATTGCAAGGTTGTGGATCCAGCTGTCTGATGACTCGTTCAACTACATCCCACAAATTCTCAATGGGGTTCAGATCTGAAGATTGTGGGGGCCACCTAAGTTAAATAACCTCACCGGCATGTTCCTGAAACCAATCCTATACAATACGAGCACCATGGCAGAACGCATTATCTTGTTGAAAGTAGCCATCGCCATTGGGATAAACCATCCACATGACAGGATGCACTTGGTCCGCAACGATGTTTAGATATGATGTGACAGTCAGACGTTGCTCGACACGAATTAAAGGGTCCAAAGCATGCCAGGAAAACATTCCCCAAACCGTAACATTACCTCCACCAGCTTGAAGGGTTGTAGCAATGCATTTGGGGTCCATGCTTTCGTTCTGTTTCCGCCAAATTCTCACTCGGCGATCGGCATGGTGCAACTGAAAACATGATTCATCGGACCACATAATTTGTTTCCAATTATCGACTGTCCAATCCTTGTGCTCTTGTGCGAAGTGGAAACGTTTTCTCTTGTTAAATGCTAAGAGCAAGGGTGTTCAAAGAGGCAATCGGTTGCCATATCTCATCCGATGCAGTGTACGGTGAACAGTGCGTGCAGTGATCATTTGAGGGGATCCTTGATTAAGATGGTCTGTAATTTTCTGCACTGTTGCCCTTCTGTTGTCTGTTACCTCACTCTCCTTTCCGCCCGAGCATTCACTAGTCGATGACGACCACACGTTGCACGTAGAGACGAAGTTTTTTGGCTGACAGTCTAGTCTTTAAACACTTTAACAACAGCTGCTCTGGAACATTTCACGAATGCGGTAGTTTCGGTGATATTGGCTCCATGGCGCCGAGATCCTACAATCATCCCACGTTGAAAGTCCGTCAAATCGGATTTTTTTACCCATCTCGACACCCAAAAAGCACTGCTACTACTGTCGCAAGCACTAAGCTTTCCTTTTTTATACTAACCTCGTCCTCTGGCGTCCACAGCGTGCAGCCATAGCTCATTTGCTTAAAACTGTCAGGTGGTCATAATAAATTGGCCACTCTGTGTATAAGTGAGTCACGGAAACTTTCTCATCGGTTGCTATCGGGAATCGAACCCAGTCTTCCAGTTACACGCCGGACATGCTTCCCCTGCATCACAGCGGCCTCGAAATTATCCAGACTTTTATACGTCAAACTGCCGAACCTTTATTTTCATTTTTTATTGAACTAATGCATTGAACTATTGAATAATAAAAAAAATCAGCATAAACAAAAGAAAACAAGAGGAAGTTTATATACATTATATGACCAACAATGTCTGGACACCCATTTTGTGTAAAGGATTTGTCCATGTACACTATACTATCAAAAGCATTCGGACACTACCATATACAGAAGGTGAGTCGAAAGTTTTGCAATATTTGCATAAAAGCATGTGTTGCGGCGGGTATGTCACGTGTTTGAACTAGGTCAAGTCGCGCACTGCAGTCAGTCGAAAAGGATATGAAGTGGTAGTCGTTGCTGTGAACAGCATTGCATGTCGTCGTTCTGTCTGTGGTTGGGTCACCTAAAAGATGAACAGCCACAACCGGCTAATTAAGGAACTTTTGTTTTACGAGTTTGAACTCAACCATAACGCTGCTGAAACAACACGAAACATTTGTCATGCGAAAGGGAAAGGTTCCGTGGACCACAACACCGCAACTAGATGGTGCAAGAAATTTCGCTCAAGTGACAGAAACTTCGACAATCAGCAGAGGTCAGGTAGGCAGCGAACCGTGGATTCGAAGGCAGTGCGTTAAACCGTAGAAGCAAATCCGACAACCAGCGATCGGATATTATCCAACGAGCTGGGCATATCACAGACCACCGTGGTTCGTCACTTTCAGGACCTCAGCAAGGTCTACGGGAGCTGCCGCATTGTCCCTCACGAACTGACGCCAGCTTAAGTAACCCTCCGAATGGAAGTGTGCCCTCGAACTCCTATTAAACACGCGCGATGTACGATTCATCAAGAGAATTGTTACGCGCGATGAAAAGTGGGTATCTTTCCGTAATCCTAACACACAACGGAAGTAGTTGAGCCCGGGCCAGCTTCCAGAAGGTGTTGCCAAGCGTGGGCACTTCGAGCAGAAGGTGATACTCTTTGTCTGGTGGAATTTTGAGGGGATAATCCATTACGAATTTGTTCCAGGCGGTCGGACCTTCGACGCCAACCTCCACTCTGAGCAGCTAAGGGCGGACGTATGCTGTTTTGGGGGCGAAGTATCCGGCAATGGTGAACAGAAAGCGCTTTCTCTTACATCAGGACAACCCTCGGCCTCACACCGCGTGAACGACCAGGCCAAAACTCCAGGAACTTAAGGGCATCGAACTGATGCCACACCCAGAATATAGTCCGGATCTTGCTCCGTCGGATTATTACTTGTTCCGGTCCATGGCCCACTTCCTTCGCGGGCGGCACTTCAACAACCAGGAGGAGGTCGCAGCTGGGGTGCAGGAGTTCTTCGCCTCGAAGGAAAAGAACTGGTACGGCCGTAGAATCGAAGAACTGGCAGACAAATGGCTAAAGACGGTGCAAAACGACGGCGTATACTTTGAATGCAAATGATCTTTCGTCCTAAAGCTACGTATGAAGGCATAAAGGCCGCCCCAGTGGCGCAGTGGTCTAAGCGATGGCCTCTGATCATTCGTCCAGAAGAGGTCCGGGTTCGAATCCCGATGAGGCATGGATGCTGTGTTTTCTTACGGCGCTGGCTCTTTCCCTGCCCTGGAACCAGTGACCCTAAATTAGGAACGGGCGACTGCTTATAGCCCATTGAGTTGCTCACGGTGGTCGTTAAACCTACAATAAAAAAAAACAAAAACAAGAAAGATGACACCGAATTTTCGGGTGTAATAAGCACGTCTTTTGAATCCGTTCTGCCGCAAATTAAATTTATCAAAGCTATTCAAAGTCAATGGAACCGGTATGGAAAACAATAGTATCTGACGGAAGAATGAAGTTTTTCAATCGGGTGTTTAATCCCTCAGATATTTCTGTAAACGGAATCGTGAGCTTACGCCCTTTGGTTGCAGACTTGTGCGTTAAGAAAAACATGAATTTATATGAGAAACATTTCGCACCGGAAACGCTCTCCAACACAGAAATAATTTTTCAAATCGGACTCTAAGAAACAGAGTTATCGACAAAAATAAGATGTGACTTTATGTCCCCTGGTGGGAAAACGATGAATTATTTTACGAAGAAAGTATTCCCAAAACGTTTATCCATATGAGCGGTATCGGGCCAAGACAAAAAAATTTAGTCGAGTTTTCAGGAGTCCAGATTATACTACAAATACATCAGAAGTAGAAATTAACACTCATGACTCCTGGTGGCCAAACCATTCTTTACCAAACATTAGAAATTACTTGAAAAATATTTTCCGTCAGGTGTTATATCCGATACAGGAAGAGTTTTTCCAATCGGAGTTTTAGGAGCAGAAAACACAATTTACCTTTATGCGCCCTAGCGGAAAGTCTATGATTTACGTGAACATTTTGAATTTATAGGAAAAATATTTCGCATCGGAAACACTATCCAACAAAGAAGGAATTTTTCAAATCGGACTTTTAGAAGTAGAGATGTTGGCAAAACAAAGATATACATCTACGTCCCCTGGCGTAGAAACCATACATCATTTCCAGAAGAAAATGTTCCTAAAAGGTTTGTCGATATGAATAGCATCGGTCAGAAAAAGACTTTTTTTTCAATCGAGATTTTAGAAGCTCATATTTTGCTGCAAATACATCAGAAGCGGAAATTAAGGACTTACGCCACCTGGTGGCCAAACCATTTTTACAAAAATTAGAAATTATGTGCAAACGATTTCCAATCAGGAGCTGTATCCGGTGCAGAAAGAATTTTTCAAATCGGAGATTTAGAAGCAGAGAAATAGTGTGAAACGCAATTTACCTTTACGCCCCCTAACGGAAAGTCTATGAATTACTTTAAATTTTTGATTTCATAGGAAAAACATGTCACACTAGAAACACTATCCAACAAAGAAGAAATTTTTTAAATCGGTCTCATAGAAGTCGAGATATTGACGAAAATAAGATATACATCTACGACCCCTGGCGCAGAAACCTAGCACTATTTTAAAAAGACAATGTTTCTAAAAGGTTTGTCGACACGAGTAGTATCGGTCTACAAACGACGTTTTTTTCGTTCGAGAATTTAGAAGCTCATATTTTGCTGCAAATACATCAGAAGCGGAAATTAATATTTACGCCCCCTGGTGGCCAAACCATTTTTTTTACAGAAATGAGAAATTATGTGCAAACGATTTCCCATCAGGAGCTGTATCCGGTGCAGAAAGAATTTTTCAAATCGGAGATTAAGAAGCAGAGATATAGAGAGAAACGCAATTTGCCTTTAGGACCTCTAGCAGAAAGTCTATGAATTACTAGAAAATTTTTAAATTATATGAAAAACATGCCAAACGGAAAACACTATCCAACAAAGAAGGAATTTTTCAAATCGGACTCCTAGAAGTAGAGATATGGACAAATATAAGATATACATCTACGCCCCCTGGCGGAGAAACTGTGGAATATTTTAGGAAGAAAATATTCCGAAAATGTTTATCGATGTGAGTGGCATCAGTCCACGAAAGAAGTTTTTCAATAGATATTTTAGAAGTTCAGATTTTGTGGTAAATACGTCAGAAGCAAAAATTAACACTTACGCCCCCTGGTGGCCGAAGTATTCTTTACCAAAAATTCTAAATTATATGCAAAAGATTTTCCATCAGGCGATGTATCCGCTGAAAATTTTTTTTTTCAAATCGGAGTTTTAGGAGAAGAGTTATCGGGAAAAATGTAATTTACTTTTACGCCCTCTAGCGGAAAATCTATGCGTAAATTGAAAAAGAAACTATATCTAAAATACTCTTTGACATAAATGGAATCAGAAGATAAAATAATTTTTTCAATCGGATGTTTAGAAGCAAATTTGTGGAATAAAACGTATGTTTGAATTCGACATCTTCTGCATTTACGCCCTCTAGCGGCGAAATTGTACATCGTAAAAAGAAAAACGAAATGAAGGATCATCATTCGCATAATTCAGGCTTCCGAATGCAAAAATAATTTTTTCAAATCGGACTAATAGTTGCAGAGATACCGTGGGTACAGACGGACGGATGGATGGACGGACGGACGGACGGACGGATGGATGGACGGACGGACGGACGGACAAACCGATAACATAAGGACGATCTTTTTTTACAAAAGGCGTGCTAAAAAAGAAGGCATAAAGTGATCCAAATATTGCAAAACGTTTGACTCATTCTCTGCATTTGCATAACTACAAAGTACAGTTGCGTATGAAGGGGCGCTGTAAATGAAGAGGTAAGTACATAGAGCTGATATGTTATTTTGTATTGTTAGTAATTTTGAAGCACATTTGGGCCTCCAGCGACTATGTTGCGTCGACGTGAAGTTTCTGATTTCCAGCGTGGGATGATCATAGGATGTCATTTGAGTAACGTTTCCATACGGAGCATTGCAGCTAAACTACACATTCCAAAATGGACTGTAAGTGATCTCGCGAAGAGATGGAAGTAGGACGGTACAACAACAGCAAAAACAAAACAAAAAAGATTCAGGAACGCCGCACAAACTAACGGAACGTGATAAATGCTTGAAATAGCTTGGTTAGTGTCATAACTATCCACAGAGACTTGCACAGTGTAGGTTGTTATGGGTAGCAGCGGCACACAAGCCACACATCACTACCGTAAACGCAAAGCGCCGTTTTCGAGTGATGTGTCTCCCGTCATTTCTTTTCTTCGGAGTGATGTGTCTCCCGTCGTTTGTGTTCTTTGGAATGATGTGTCTCCCGTCGTTTGTGTTCTTTGGAGTGATGTGTCTCCCGTCATTTGTGTTCTTTGGAGTGATGTCTCCCGTCGTTTGTGTTCTTTGGAGTGATGTATCTCCCGTCGTTTTTGTTCTTTGGAGTGATATGTCTCCCGTCGCTTGTGTTCTTTGGAGTGATGTGTCTCCCGTCGTTTGTGTTCTTTGGAGTGATGTGTCTCCCGTCGGTTGTGTTCTTTGGAGTGATATGTCTCCCATCGTTTGTGTTCTTTGGAGTGATGTATCTCCCGTCGTTTATGTTCTTTGGAGTGATATGTTACCCGTCGTTTGTGTTCTTTGGAGTGATATGTTACCCGTCGTTTGTGTTCTTTGGAGTGATATGTCTCCCGTCGTTTGTGTTCTTTGGAGTGATGTGTCTCCCGTCGTTTGTGTTCTTTGGACTGTTGTGTCTCCCGTCGTTTGTGTTCTTTGGAGTAATGTGTCTCCCGTCGTTTGTGTTCTTTGGAGTGATATGTCTCCCGTCGTTTGTGTTCTTTGGAGTGATGTGTCTCCCGTCGTTTGTGTTCTTTGGAGTGATGTGTCTCCCGTCGTTTCTGTTCTTTGGAGTGATGTGTCTCCCGCCTTTTGTGTTCTTTGGAGAGACATGCCTCTCGTCATTTGTCTTCTGTGGAGTGATGTGTCTCTCGTCGTTTGTGTTCTTTGGAGTGATGTGTCTCCCGTCGTTTGTGTTCTTTGGAGAAATATGTTTCCCGTCGTTTGTGTTCTTTGAAGTGATGTGTCTCCCGTCGTTTGTGTTCTTTGGAGTGATGTGTCTCCCGCCGTTTGTGTTCTTTGGAGTGATGTGTCTCCCGTCGTTTGTGTTCTTTGGAGTGATGTGTCTCTCGTCGTTTGTGTTCTTTGGAGAGATGTGTCTCCCGTCGTTTGTGTTCTTTGGAGTGATGTGTCTCCCGTCGTTTGTGTTCTTTGGAGTGATGAGACTCGCTCTTCACTCTTCCAATCTGATCAATTTGTTTGGATGTGGCGATAGCTCTGCGAGTGATTTTCGTCGTACTGTGTTCTTCCAACTGTGAACTTCAGCGGCGGCCCTGTCACGGTACGGAGTTCGTTTTCGTAGATGGGACTCTGCCCGTTGGTTATTATACCACAACCTATGAAGTCTGAAGTGTACCTCGACGTTCTGGATAATTCTGTCCTAAACACCATGTGGCAGTATTATGGAAATAACCATTGTGTCTTCTGAACCGATCGAGCTTCCTGCCACACTGTTCGGCGTGTGCAGTACAGGTTTATTGAAAAGGAGGTGGAATTGTTAGACTGTGTTGCTCTGAGTCCTGATCTTAATCACATGGAACACCTCTGGGATGAACTGGAGCAACGGAGACGGAACTGACCACAACAACCGTGTTTTCTCTCCACTCTTGCAGCAGCTTTGTAGGCGCAATGGCGAGCCATTCCTCTCGAGACCTACTGGAAACTGGTTGATAATATGACCCGACGTGTTGCCGCTGTCCTACAAGAACGTGGACCGACTCATTTCCAATTGCGCTAAGAAAGCCATTTTCCCCAAAACATTGTTGTGTCTAAATACTTTTGATAATATAGTTTATGCTCAAAAGCGTCCGCATACTTATTTTGTGTAGTGGATTTGTTCATGTACGTCATAGCCTATACAGGTATAAAAAAGACGCACATGACTTGGTAAACGCCATAGATAAACATGAACAGTAGAATGGGACTTAGGACAGAGCTTAGTGACTTTCAAAGTGACACGATCTCAGGATACCAACTTATTGTAGCTTGGAATAAATCTCGCGCCTATGCCCTGGCCTTTGACCCCATTTCGTTGATATTGAAGAGAACCGGTTGAGTATACCTCCGGAACAACATACTAAAGTTTTGTCGCAATAGAAGCATTTTAGTCAAGTTATGAGGATGATGGCTGTAGAATAAATCTAGCTCCCGTGCCCTGACCTTTGACCCCATTTCAATTATGTTAAACAGAATTGGTTCAGTATATCTGTGGAATAACATACTAACGTTTTGTCGCAAACAAAGCTTTTTCACGTAATTTATGACGCATAATAATGATAGAATGAATCCCGCTCGTATGTCCTGACCTTTGACCATATTTAGCCCTCTTTCTATAGGGTTCGTCCCCAGATTGTCCCCTTCCACATACTAAAATTTCATCGAAATCGAACCATGTTTACGCGAGTTATCGTGCTGACAGACAGACAGACGGACAAAGCTGAAGCATGTACGCTTCTTCAACCTATGGTTGGAAAGCGTAAATGACAGTGCGGAACCGCCGAGCGCTGAAGCGGGTGGTGCAACAAAATCGCCGGCCTTCGATTGAAATCCTCATCATGGAGTTCCAAAATGCCACTGGAAGCGACATCATGGCAGTTCGTCGAAATCTGAAGGTAATGGGTTTCGATGGAAGATCAGTAGATGGGCCATCGAAACCCAATCCTCAAACCGATCAGAATGGGTTTCGATGGACGATCAGTAGGGAATGGATTTCGATGTCCGATCAGCCGCACATAAGTCTAACATCAGCAAGATCCACGCTAAATATCGGTCGGAGATGTGTAAAACTGAGTGCCAGAGGAGCGGTGAAAACACGTTCTCCTATGGACTTCCAACAACGTTTTGGAGCCTTCTTGTTTAATACAGCATCCCTAAAAACATATAACTAGCCTCCTAGCTTCCATAAATTAAAATAACCCAGATAATTTAAATTTTATGGTAGCCATTTTAGAAACATGGCCGCCATTTTGTTGGGGGGGATTGGTGTCAGGTAGCTCCCCTTCCTAAACATTGACAAGGGTGTGGGCATGATGTATGGCAAGTTTGGTGCTCTCCTCACAAAGTGCAGTTTGTTTTTGCTTAGCCATCCAACTATCAAAGATGTTAAAATTGAGTTGAAATTCGTACGTAATAACTTAATGGTCAATGTATAGCTGTCTCACCGTACGATAAAACACCATGTCTCCAAGTTGCAAAAATTAAAACATTTATTTATATTTACAAATTAAAAACCTAGTTAAAACCCAGTACTTTCGAAGATCCCAAGTCTCCATCAACAGGCTCCAGCGCCACAAGATCGTGTATCAGACATATATATGCACCCCCTTCCTACCCACAATGCAACACTCACTTCATCGTCGGCAAATGGCGTTCGCCGACGCTGGGGTACAAATAAAAGTGAAAAAATTATATAGGTGTAATAAAAACCACTTATAACCAAAAATAGGGAACAATAACTAAACTAAAGAATAAGAAAGCAAAATAAAACAAGTTCATTTTCTAAACCAGGATCGTTCATCGGTGTGGAACTCATGTGAAGTGGCCAGTCATCTCCTAGGGCTAGGAACATATGCAGGATGTTCCAAGTTACAGCAAAAGTCACTATGGTGAATTATGCACAGACTTTCTGCAAGAAAGATAGTAGATTTTTCAACATCAGAGTTCAAAACTGTAATACCATTCCAATCTGGGAAATGACCCTCTTGGTTTACTGCTATGGTAAGAGCAGTATCTATGGTTCCTGATCTGAGAGTGTATCGGTGTTCCCTCAGTCTCACCGATATGGTCCTAAGAGTAGAACCTATGTTTTTTTCGTAGCCAAATCAGGATCAGGGTGGGTTAAGGGTATACATAATACACCATGTTTTTGAAGAGGGGCGATCCTGTCTCTGTCCTTCCTGATCAGTGAAAAGATATTTCTAGTTTTCACTCCGAAGTGTAAATGATGTCTATCGCACGCTTTTTTGAGGATAGGTAAAATATTAGGATTGTACTCCAAACTCCCTACGAATGTGGACTGTCTGGTTTCCAAGGATAACTTTGTAAATTTCAGTCTTCTTAAATTTCAATTTTCAGGGAGCTCCCATGTGTTCCCCACTCTTCCCAATACTGGCTGAAATTCTTCTGCAACACCTGGAAAAACAGGTCTTGCTGAATTTCGGGTTTCAGCCTCTACTTTTAATAAGATATGTAGATGATATGTTGGTCTTTTGGCCATATTCTCTTTCCCTCTTGGATCAATTCGTTGACTGTCTTTCTTCTCAGTATCCTACAATCAACTTTACTAAAGAATTGGAACAATCGGGAAACTTACCTTTCCTTGACTTCCTTTTGACTAGGGACTTGCAATCTCAGAGTATTAAGTACTCTGTATACAGGAATACCACATTCAACCCTTGTATCATTCCTTTTACTTCTTTCCATCCAATGCAATATAAAACTGCCTCTTTGCGTTTCCTCATTGGACGTGCATATACACATTCCTTGTCTTGTAGAGCTAGAAAATGGTAACTCTTCACAGTGTCAACAATTGCTCGACAATTTAGATACTCAGAATAACTATTTCAACAATTACTAGTGAGGAGTAGAAGACTGAAATTTACAAAGTTATCCTTGGAAAACAGACAGTCCACATTCGTAGGGAGTTTGGAGTACAATCCTAATATTGTACCTATCCTCAAAAAAGCGTGCGATAGACACCATTTAAACTTCGGAGTGAAAACTAGAAATATCTTTTCACTGATCAGGAAGGACAGAGACAGGATCACCCCTCTTCATAAACATGGTGTATATTGTATACCCTTAACCCACCCAGATCCTGATTTGGCTACGAAAAAATACATAGGTTCTACTCTTAGGACCTTATCGGTCAGACTGAGGGAACACCGATACACCCTCAGATCAGGAACCATAAATACTGCTCTTACCATAGCAGTAAATCAAGAGGGTCATTTCCCAGATTGGAATGGTATTACAGTTTTGAACTCTGATGTTAAAAAATTTACTATCTTTCTTGCAGAAAGTCTGTGCATAATTCACCATAGTGATTCTTGTTGTAACTTGGAACTTCCTGCATATGTTCCTAGCCCTAGGAGAAGACTGGCCACTTCACATGAGTTCCACACCGATGAACGATCCTGATTTAGAAAATGAACTTGTTTTATTTTGATTTCTTATTCTTTAGTTTAGTTATTGTTCCCTATTTTTGGTTACAAGTGGTTTTTATTACACCTACATAATTTTTTCACTTTTATTTGTACCCCAGCGTTGGAGTGAGTGATGCATTGTGGGTCGGGGGGGGAGGGGGAGTGCATATATATGTCTGATACACGGTCTTGTCTTGTGGCTCTGGTGCCTGTAGATGGAGACTTGAGATCTCCGAAAGCACTGGCTTTCAACTAGGTTTTTAATTTGTAAATATAAATAAATCTTTTAATTTTTGCATCTTGGATACATGGTGTTTTATCGTACGGTGAGACAGCTATACATTGACCATTAATATCAAAGATGTGGAGCATTTTGACGAGAAGTTATCTGTCGGCCTTCTTGTAACGGAGTCTCCAGACAAGCAACCTTCCTGTTTGTTGTTGAAAGGACTTCAAGTTTAGTTTTGCTTTCGTCAACGGTGTGGTGTGGTGTGTAAGTTTTTCTTCCGTCAATGGTGTGAGATTTTTAACACGATTCTGACACTGTCCGAATGCTCGTAATTTGAGTTCCATAGACATTTCGCAGTTAGCGATGGATATTAGGTGCCTGTGTTTCACGTCCTCAAAAACATCTAATCACCACGCTTACCTAGTTTCCAGTTGGGTCGTTATTTTTACTGGAATCTCTTCTCCCGCACGCTTCCTTTCTTATTCAAACTACTGTGCTAAACAGCCCTCTCTAGTTAAGGAGTGTAATGGGATACTCCAATCTGCATATCCTAAATGAGCCACAAAAGGTCTTCAGAAGTTAATGAGTGGTCATCCTTGACTTTTTATTCAAACTCTTGTGCTAAACAACGTCCTCTAGTCACGAGAATGTAATTATCTTGGAAGGCAACGATTTACATGTCCTTAATCCTCCACCATAGGCTGACGGAGATATTTATTGATCAGCCTTGCGTTTTTATTCAAATCTCTGTGCCAAACAACGCCCTATCGACAAGAAAGTGTAATGACGTTGGAAGACACCGATTTGTATATCCCTAATCCAAAGGCTGTCGGAAGTTACTTATTGATCAGCCTTACATATTTATTCAAACATCTGTACCAAACAGCGTCCTCTAATCAGGAGGGTGTAGTAACGTTGGCATTTACATATCCCTAGGTCTCCGCCACAGGCCATCGGAAGTTACTTATTGATCAGCCTTGCCTTTTTATTGAATCATCTGTGCCAAACAAATCTCTTTAGACAGGAGATTGTGATGACGTTGGAAACACCGATTTACATATCCTTTATCCATCGCCAAAGACCGTCGGAATTTACTTATTGATCAGTCTTACCTTTTTATTCAAACATCGGTGCCAAACAAGACCCTCTAGTTACGAGAGTGCAATAGCATTGGAAGACAACGATTTACATTGGAAGGCACCTCTTATGGATAAAAGCAAGGCTGATTAATAAGTAATGCAAGGCTGATCATATGCAATCAGCCAAAGGTCATCGGGAGTTGCGTATTGATAATCATTGCCTTTTTTGTTCAAACATCTGCGTCAAACAACGCCCTCTAGTCCGTAGAGTGCAATAACATTAGAAGACACCGCTTTACATGTCCATAATCTATCGCCAATGGTCGTCGGAAGTTACTTATTGATCGGTCTTGCCTTTTATTCAAAATTCAGTGCCTGTCGGAAGGAGAAGAAAGCTGCGGAGAACGATTGATAAAGAGAGAAGAAGGCGTTGTGAGAAGTGAACTCAAGATGGAACATCAACTGTAACCAACGCCGGTGCATTCTATTTTTCAATTATAGCTAGTGTATGTGGTCATGTGAGTGTGATAAATATATGTTAGATGTTCTATTGTGCATCGAGTGAATATTTTGTGTCGACTGCAAATTACTCACTGGATTAAGGTGCTGTTGTCAGCTGATTATATCGTCGTCGACCCTCGGGATATACAAGATTCATAGTTCATAATATTGGATGGCAGGTAAGAAGTTTCTTTTCTTCAACCCTCTGTAGGCCTGATTCGAATGAACTTATGAGGTAACAGTGCCGAACAAGGCCTTGTATTCACGAGAGTGCAATTATCTTGGGAGAGACAGATATACATATCCTTAATCCACCGCCAAAGGGCGTCGGAAGTTACTTATTGATCAAATTTGCCTTTTCTCCCCTTCTTTGTGTCAAACAACGCTCTCTAGTCAGAAGAGTGTAATCAAGTTAGCAGACACCGTTTGACATATCCCTAAATACATGATCTGATTTACAATGATTTACATGTCCGTAAAGTGTGCTGCCAATGGTTATCCGCCACAGGCCATCGTATGTTACTTATTCAACAGCCTTGCCTCTTTATGGAATCATCTATGCCTAGCAACGCCCTTTAGACAGGAGATTGTAATAAAGTTGGAGACACCGATTTATATATCCTTAATCCACCGCAGGCCATTGGTAGGTATAAGGGATTATCAAAAAAGTTTCCGTCCGAGGTCGCTGTAAGACCGCATACGATGCAAATGTTTGCGAAAGTCAGCCTACATAAAGGCGGTTTGTATCTGCCAAAAGTTTGTGAAAGTCAGGCTGCATAAGGCGGTTTGTCATTGTGGCGTAATGCTGCGTTTGTTGAACATATCATATTCATATTCATGGCATCGTTGCTATCGGCCGCGGTCAAAGTAGGTCAACGAAGCGGTTGTTCTGTTTCTGTCCTCTGAAGAAAATAAACCAGCAAAAATTAATCGCAGAATGGTGACGATGTACGGTGATGCGTGCTTGTCAAAGAACACTGTTGTGGAATAGAGTCAAAACTTCCGTGAAGGTCGCGGTACGACACATGATTTGCATCGGTCTGGGCATCCATCCACGTCAATCACGCCTAACAACATTGCGAATGGGAAAGCTGCTACTCTGAAGTATAGGCGAGTAACCATTCGTCGAATACCCACTGATTTCAACATGAGCTTCGGAGGTGTTAAAAGCATCATACAGGGTACAGGGTCCATAAAGTGTGCAGCCAATGGATTTCCCGAGAACTCAATATTGATCAGGAAACACATTGTATAGCAGCCTCTATGCAACATTTGCTACCTTTCAACGTGGAGGCAACGCATTATTGGCCGCCCCAGTGGATCAGTGGTCTAAACGATGGCCTCTGATTATTCGTACGAAAGGGGTCCGGGTTCAAATCCCGGTGAGCCATGGATGTTGTGTTTATCTTACGGTACTGACTCTCTCCCTTCCCTGGAACCAGTAACCCTAAATTAGGGACGGGCGACGGCTTATAACCCATTGAGTTGCACACGGTGGTCGTTAAACCTCCAATTAAAAAACAAACGCATTCTTGGATCGTATTGGAGGCCTGCGACAGAATCTGGTGCTTTCATTTCCAATCAGAATCCAAGCCTGCTAGCACGCAATGGCAACATCCGTCCTCTCCCCGTTCGAAGAAATTGAAGGGGCAAACATCTGCTGGTAAAGTGATCGCGACAGTGTTCTTAGACCACCGAGACCCATTGCTGGTAGAGTTCAAGGAGCCGGGTGTCCAAATCAATGCAGCACGGTAATGTGAGACAGTTGAGCGTTTGCGTTGAGCCATTCAGAATGAACGTCCTAGCAACTACAGTAAACACTTAAGGTGACATCTTACTGCTTACTGCACCACAATGCGCGCCCTCATTTTCAGCGTCGTTAAGGACAAATTGCAAGCCCTTAAATGGCAGTCATTGCAACACCCTCCTTTCACTTCAGATCTATCCCGTTGCGATTTCCACTTTTTCAGTCCGCTCAAAAAGATACTGAAAAGACGTGGGTTCCAGTCAGACGATAGCACGAAGCA
Source organism: Macrothele yani (assembly GCA_039090855.1). NCBI lineage: Eukaryota > Metazoa > Arthropoda > Arachnida > Araneae > Macrothelidae > Macrothele > Macrothele yani. Next base: position 135,276,778 of record CM077007.1, on the reverse strand, counting down.
GGCTGCATTAGATTTTTTTTTGATTGGAGGTTTAACGACCACCGTGAGCAACTCAATGGGCTATAAGCAGTCGCCCGTCACTAATTTAGGGTCACTGGTTCCAGGGAAGGGAGAGAGCCAGTGCCTTAAGGCAAACACAACATCCATGCATCACCGGGATTCGAACCCGGACGCCGTTCGGACAAGTGATCAGAGGCCATCGCTTAGACCACTGCGCCTCCGGGGCGGCCATTGAATTTTTGCGCGCAATAGACAACAGTTTTCTACCACAACAGCATCTTCAACCTTGTTCGTCAACAGGACTATCGTTTTAACGCCTACTGCAAGTACTTTTAAAAATCTGTAAAATATCTGAACTCACCGTCTCCGACTTTTCAATCATGTCTTATACATGGTGGTTCACTAAGGATTGAACACTTATTTTTTTAATTAACTCACGATCGCAAATGCACATTTAAATGAAATTAATGTAAAACATACCTTGCTCCATGGCAAAATGGAATGTCTCAGAGAAGATGCTGAAAGTGACCACCGCCGGTGTCCAGGCACATATTCACCCTATGCTCCATATTGGCGAATGTGCGATGTAGCGTACTGACGTCATTTCACGTGTGATGTTATCTTTCAGTTCCACAATCGATCTTGGCTTCTTGGCATAAACCTTTCTTTCTAAAAGTCTCCAGTAAAAGAAATTTGGGGGTGTCAGGTCGGGAGACCTAGGCGGCCACAAGTTTTTGGAAATAATCCTGTCCTGGAAAAAGCTGAGAATTTCTTCCATGCTCTTATTGGAGCTGTTGCACGTTCCACCGTGCTGTTGAAAGCAACCATCTGCAAGTTCTTGATCGTCCAGCTGGTTCACAAACTCATTAAAGATTTCTAAGTATGGTTCGGTATTCACCCTGCCTCTAAAAAAGATTGGCCCAATGACATGACGTCGGAACACCGCACACCAGACATCAATTTTCACTGGATGAAATGGCTCTTTAAGGATGCCGTGGGGATTATCACTGGCCCACACCCGTGTATTTTGCGAGTTTATATAGCCGAATAAATGGAACCATGCTTCATCATTAAAACATGTTATAACCAACACGGCGGGGTTCTCGGCGAAAATTTTGGCAAACCATTGACAATATGCCAATCGCTTTGTAAAATCTGGTGGCTGTACCTCATTCACAGCCGCTATAAGGCACGGCTTAATCTTCGCCAGTTTGGCTGCTCTTTGACATGTCGAATACGATCGTCCAGTCTCTTGGGATAGGTGCAGATATAACGAAGCAAATTTTTCCGTCATTTTTGGTCTACGCCGATATTCGAACCTGAGGCCGCTTATTCCGGAACAAGTCGCTCTACCAACTGAGCTACGCAGACGATTACTCTGATTCCTAACTGCCTTTATGTCGTGTGCGTCCTGCTGGCAGGTACGTCACATCTCTCCCCCCCGAAAGAGGGCCGGGGGCATGGCCCACGGGTCAGCCGTGACCATGAATCGTTGCAGGCAGCCATCCACTGTAGAACGTGCACTTGAGAACTCCCAGTCAATCTGCTGTGTGGAATGCAACATCACACATTCTTATTTTTCGAAGCGCTGGAGAAGGAATTCTCTGATTTTTCCTGTCTCGCGGTGTGGAAATAACATCACACCAATGCGAGATTTTGAACGGTCGGGTCATCCGGATAGTTCGGGCGCCATTATAACGAAGTAAATTACTCCGTCACTTTTATCCGCGCCAGGATTCAAACCCGGGTCCCCTCATTCCGGAATAAGTTGCTCTATCAATTGAGCTACGCGGACGTTTTATTCTGATTCCTATCTGCCTTTATGCCGTGTGCGTCTTTCTGGCAGGTACGTCACATATCCTGGTACGTTACATCATCTCCCCCTTATTTTTTTTATTTTTTTTTTTTTTTTGTTTTCGAAGTGCTGGAGAAGGGATTCTCTTATTTTTCCTATCTCGTGGTGTGGAAATAACATCACACCAATGCGAGATTTTGAACGGTCGGGTCATCCGGAAAGTTCGGGCGCCATTATAACGAAGTAAATTTCTCTGTCATTTCTCTCCACGCCAGGATTCGAACCCGGATCCCCTCATTCCGGAATAAGTTGCTCTACCAATTGAGCTACGCGGACGTTTGTTCTGACTCCTATCTGCCTTTATGTCGTGTGCGTCTTTCTGGCAGGTACGTCACATATCCTGGTACGTTACACAGAATAAATTTCCGTAGGAATGCCAATAACCACTGCTTCACATCCTTTATTGCGTCCTCCGCCATCTCGGGTCGTCCGCCCGTATGTTGATCCACCAAACTTCCCGTTCTCTCCAGCTTCTTTGCCAATTTCGAAATGGTGGCATTTGTAGGTGGTTCACTTCCACCAAGTTTCTTCATAAAGTCCTTCTTGCATTGTTTGAAGGAATCGGTTACCCAGTACTGACCCACAATGAACACAAGCTCTTCAATTGAGAGCAGTATCTTCTTTCGACCTCCTCACTTAAACTGTCTGCGGAGTCACGCTATCCCCCCCCGACACAGTACTAGATAGATGGCGCGTCAGTGCGGCACCACCCAGTTGCCAGGGATACATTTTATTCACAGGCAATGCATATCAACTGCTTCGTCAGGGAATAAAGAACCGCTCTGTTCCGGCTTCATTCTCATCTTGTATTTTCCAGCTCATATATTTCACATACTAGCTGTTCAGTCCCGAGTGAATCACCGATTATTATTATTACTATAATTCTGACTATGAATTATAATGAAAATCGTTCGAAGGAAAAGTAGCCGCATTTTTAGAAACAGTGATAAAGACTGAAATGAATGCAGATCTAAATAGCCAAGTTCATTAACAGTCCCATGAGACAAGACTGTGTATCTAGGAGAAAGAACAGCTATACTGATCAGGGTTCCATATTTTAAGCTACTGATGGAAAAAGTTTTCAAATGTGACCACGTAGCTGCAGATACACTGAAATGCCAGAAAAACTGGTACAGAGGAGTCTATGCAAAATACATAGCAACGTCACTTGTGCGCGTACTCGGTTGCGTCCGCCAGTGCGTATATAAAGCGATAGACATCCTTGCCAGCTGTCAGAGCTGCTTTCGGCATGAGAATGACAAGTAATAACGATTTACGCGATTTTCAACGCGGTGTCATAGTTGGCGCTCGTGAGATGGGCCATAGGACTTCGGAGGTAGAAACGAAGTTCGGATTTTCACAGACGACCATTGCAAGGGTGTACCGTGACTACAAGAATTGCGGCCAAACCTCCAACCTACGATACCAGTGTGGTAGTAAAAAGACATTGGGTGAACGTGACTATTGTCGTCTGTCAAGAATCGTTTCACGGGACACTCTCGCAGGTAGCATCGGAATCAATGCTGGAGACTCAACAAGTATCAGCGTCCGGGCTGCGCAACGTACCCTGCACGATATGGGCTTTGGGAGACGACGCCCAACTCGAATCCCCTTGATTGGTGCACGACACAGAGCTATGCGCCTCGCTTGGGCACGGCAACACTGCCACTGGACACTTGATGACTGGAATCAAGTAGCCTGGTCTGAAGTGTAGCGTTTCCAACTGTATCGGGCAGATGGAAGGATTCATGTGTGGCACAAACCTCATGAAGCCATGGATCCCGCTTGTCAACAGGGAACTGTATTGGCTGGGGGGAGGGTATCCATAATGGTATGGGTTGTGTTTAGCTGGACTTCACTGGGACCCTTGGTACGTCTACAAATGTCTATGACCGGCCAACACTATGTGCACATCCTTTCTGACGAGGTACACTCGTTCATATCCTGCATTCACGCTGATGGGTTGGACCTGTTCCAACAGGACAATGCATCTTTGCACAGATGTCGGACGCCACATTATGGTTAGAAGAGCATTCATCAGAGTTTTAGGTGTTGCCACCCCACCCAATCTCCCAGATCTGAACGTGATAGGACACATTTGGGATGCCATGCAACGCGCTATCGAACAAAAGATTTCGAGACCTCGGAATACAACCGAATTGTGGAACGCTGTGCAGGAAGTATGGTGTGCATTGCCTACAACATATTTCCAGAAGCTAGTGGAGTCCATGCTCCGTCGTATTTCTGCAGTCCTGCACTCCCGTGGGTGACTTACCAAGTATTAGACTGGTGTACCAGTTTTTCTGGTACTTCAGTGCATATGATGTCTGCAGAATAAAGAGTAGTCTGCTGATATGTCTAAAGCCGTGTATAACGTAACGCTATGTCTTAAACCTTTAAGGAAATGTTAAACTAAATGAAAATACGATGCAATAGTTCCTAATTAAGCTTTTACGGCCAGACAAAACATATACAGAAGTCTAACTTACGATAACTTTTTATTGGTCCAGAAATATTTGAAGAACTCCACAATATGGCACTACAAGTTGTAAATTTTGCATTTACTTTAACAGCGATCCACACACACACACAGACATCCCTGAGCAACTGCAGTATCGTCCTTTTTATCTATAGTTCTTATCATATTCATACGTCACTCACTCTGACCTCAATTGTGTTGCCAACCTTATTCTTGTGTGAGAAAAGATATCACGTTAAGTTTAGAAAGTGTAAAGGAGAACAAACTCAAATTTACATAGGAAAAGGAACTAAAAATGAAAGTTATATTAGAATATACGTCACACGTGTTAAAAACAAGAGTACAAACTTATGCATTGCATTAGTGTCGTATGTTCGCTCTGATGATTAACTTCGAGAAATCATTCAAGTTGAAATAAGCACAAACGCATGAATTAAATTCCCCCGAGTGTTTGATATATTTTGCAATTTTTTTCATGCTTACTTACAGAAAACAAACAAAGAAAATTTACCATCTATTCGGATTTTACTTTGCTTTCGTACGTTTTAGCGAGATATCCGGAGTAGGGCTCGCTTTAAGTTGCACCATCTTCCAAAACATTACCATGTTTCACTTTTATTTCTTTTGTTACTCGTGATAAATTTTTACGTTTCATGTTACACATAGCAAGAATTTCTTTAGGAAACACGCTTTCTTTCGCACGCATGAATGTTCATATTCGCAGATCGCACTCGGCCTACAGTCACGTAACATTCTGTTCTTTAAGCACAATGCAAATTACTTCCGCTGTCTTTCTCTGTTCCTTTACTCGAACAACGCGCAACTTTACCACATAATGGAAAACAGATGTTATGTCCCGAAGCTTAAAAAAGAAACAGAAACTGCAAACGCAAAAGATCTTTGTTAAACGGGAAGAATTCTGAGAGGTCACGTAGCCTCAAACAAGACTGGTAAATCACGGTTTCTCGTTTGTTTACTTATGCCTGTTGTATCGTTCAGAATAAAAAAACTAATTAAAATAGTTTTACATCTCTCTTGCTTCTGCTGAATCTTAAAAGGGCAGATCTCGTTTTCTTAGCGCTAATAGTACATGTAGCATGTACATAAAACCGGAAAGGAAGATTTATTGTAAAAGAGCATTAATACCTACGCTGCGCCATCCAAAAGAAAAATTGCTCCTCCTGAAACATATACAGTTCCTCATAAGTTGTTCTTACAAGCATGTAAGAGCCGATCTGTGCTTATTAACGCAAAATACCTGTGTTCTGTTAACTAATAATATTGTTCTATTACCATTCGACAAAGTCACAAGTCTCCAAACGGAAAAATGTGAGAATATAAGTGTTGCGATCAAATATATGTGTTTAGGATAAAATATATAAATATAGGCAGCGTACTCTGAGTACAAGTAAATATAATTAAGGTATTGTAACGTACCAGGAGATGTGACGTACCTGCCAGAAGGACGCACACGACATAAAGGCAGATAGGAATCAGAATAAAACGTCCGCGTAGCTCAATTGGTAGAGCAACTTATTCCGGAATGAGGGGACCCGGGTTCGAATCCCGGCGTAGACCAAAAATGACAGAGAAATTCACTTCGTTATAATGGCGCCCGAACTATCCGGATGACCCGACCATTCAAAATCTCGCATTGGTGTGATGTTATTTCCACACAGCGATATAGGAAAAATAAAAGAATTCCTTCTCCAGCACTTCGAAAAAAAAAAAAAAAAAATAAGGGGGAGATGATGTAACGTACCAGGAGATGTGACGTACCTGCCAGAAGGACGCACACGACATAAAGGCAGATAGGAATCAGAATAAAACGTCCGCGTAGCTCAATTGGTAGAGTGACTTATTCCGGAATGAGGGGATCCGGGTTCAAGCCCCGGCGCGGATAAAAATGACGGAGAAATTTACTTCGTTATAGTATGTGCATGCAAGTTTTGAAGGCGTGCAAAACAACTTTACGCTTTCTATCTGCGCAGTTTCGAAAGCATCTAGCAAACAGAAAATTCTTAGAGAAATGTGTGATTAGGATAACCTCAAACGTTTATTTAAGATCTACTCTCTCTCTCTCTCTCTCTCTACCAATAATTGCAAATGTGGCCAATATATATCATCATTAAATATTATCAATACACTGCTGGATGAAGGTCTCCCCAAGTTTCTAACGCAACTTTCTGTCTTCTTCGAGTCTCCTCCATGACACTCAGACATGTATGTGTGTGTATATACACTATATTGACAAACGTCACCGGACACCTAGAAGAGAAACACAACATAGCTTTTATTGACATACATTAGCACGGTGTTGGTCCACCTTTGGCCTTAATCCATGCACTGACCCTTCGAGACATGCTTTCGACAAGGTTTTGGAACACAGCGATAGGTATGCGCTTCCATTCAGTATATAATGCTGCCGCTAACTGTTGCTAAGTAGCAGGCCTTGGTTCCAAACTTTTTATGCAGCACTCTAATTCCTTCCCTAGGAGCTCAATGGTATTAAGATCAGGGCTCTTGGCTGGATAGTCCACACACGATACGGAATTATCAGCAAACCACGCCGTAACAGTCCTTGCTTTATGGCTCGTTGCATTATTCTGCTGGTACCAACAAGGCTCGGTTCCATAGTATTGTACAAAGAGTTGGTAGGGCATTATTTTAAAGAATATCGAGGTAGACGCGCTGGTTAACAGGTTTGCCCACGAAAACCAATGGATCCGGACCATACCACGAAAAACACCCCCACAGGAGTACACTGCCAGCTCCAAACTTGACCGTAGGAACGGTGCACTGCGGTAAATAGCGTTCCCCGCCTGCCGCCATATCCACACACAGCCATCAGACTGATGGATCGTGTATCTGGATTCATCAGTCCATAGGACCCGTTTCCATTGATCTACGGTCCACGAAAAATGCTCTTTACACATTCTAAACCACGTGTAGTATTCCGAGTGGAGATGAAACGCTTATGAGCAGCCGCACGAGCACGGTAACCCATGGAATGAAGTTCTCTGCGAATGGTACGTTTGCATACCGAAGTTTCAGGATTTTTACTCACCACCTGTACACCGAGATCTTGTGCAGTACTCCGTCGATTAGCTGTAACGACTCTCCTGGCGCTTTGACGTCCTCTATCACTGATTTTCTTTGGTCTGCCGGTACGTTTTGTTGGCACTCCATGTGTCTTCCACTTAATCAGTACATCCAAAACAGTTGATTTGGTATGTTTAAACGCCTCTCGGTTTCTCTTATGAATAACCCACTAATATAACACCCAACAATCTTTCCTTTCTCAAAGTAACTTCTCTCCCGCCGCGACATTTTCACTCAATCCCACAGTGCCATATGATCGCGGTCAGCTTCGGGCTTTTTTTTATATCGTTTACAGCAGTACCGCGCATTGTAACAGCGCAGCGTATCCGTTCATTTGCTTTTGAAGGGTTGTCCGGTGACTTTTGCCAATATAGTGTATTTACATACACTGAGTGATCACTGAATTATGACAACGTACCTAATACATCGTAGGTTCTCCTATTCCGCTCAGTACAGCAGTTATCCATTGTGGCTTCGATTCAATAAGATGCTGGAAGCAGTTGGGAAGTATGGCCAATTAAGGTGTGTAATGCGGCCTTCAATGCAGGTATGGAGATGATTGGTGTATCCAGACGCTTGATATGCCGTTCCATAGTGTCCCGTAAGTGCTCTACGGGGTTGAAATCGAGCAGTTCGGAGGCTAATCGATATGCTTGAAGCCTGAACTGTGTTCCTCAAGCTATTAGTGCACACCATGGGACCTGTGGCTCGGCGTATTGTGATCTTGGAAGACACCGTCGCCATTCGGGAAAAAAGTTCAACATTACCAGTTGTACAGAGTCAGCAAGCAATTCATGACAGTGGATACCAATCATTAGTTGTTCCCATGCACCAGGAGTCCAAATTCCTGCCAGTTGATCATTTTCACGCATGTCCAGTTACACTTTAACTAAGGCAGCTCGCAAACAACCCGCGAGTTCGATCGTTTGGGAAATCGAAGCACTTACTCTCAGAGCTCCCACAATCTGCCCTTTCTCAAAGTCCAATAAATCCGTCCGTTTACCCATGATGCTCCGATTTTTACTACCAACTACTCCACCCGCAAAATATGTACATGGCCGAGTCACAATATTGGGACCACCAGCTAATATCCAGAGTAACTGCCGTCTACAGCTAGGACAGTATCTAGACGGGCTGGGAGTGACTCAATAAGCTGCTGGAAGGTGTTCACAAATATGTGGAGCCATGCTGACTGCAGTGCATCTGACAGCTGCTGGAGTGTGCGTGGTGGAGGATCCATAGAGCGATCATCACGATCGAGGTGGTCACACAGATGATCCATTGAGTTTAACTGTGAGGAATTAAGGGGAAAGGAAGCTCTTTGAATTATTCATCGTGCTCTTCCAACCACTCTCAGGCATTTTTAGCTGTGTGACACGTCGCTTTGTCGTTCTGGAAGATCCCATCCGCCCCAGCGAAGAAAATCAGCATGTATGGGTGCACGTGGTCTGCAAAGATGGGTTCATAACGAATTCGGTACATAGTGCCTTCCGCGACGCCTTGGAGAGCGGGATGATCCCGTTCTCAATTGCCACACCGCTCATCAGGCATGCATGATGGTATGGGGTGCTATTGCGCATGGCAGCAGGTCACGCCTTGTTTGCATGTTTCAGAATACTGACGCATAGCTGCACGATACGTGAGGGAGGTTCTGTAGCCAATTTTGATATCGTTCCTGAATGACGTACGGCACCCCATTTTCCAGCGAGATAACGCTCGTGTAAACACCCCTCGGGTCTACAGACAATGTATGCAACATGTTCAAACACTGATATGTCCAGCAAGATCGCCCGATTCATCCCCAATCGAAAACCTTTGTGACCACATTGGACGTCGTCTGCAATCGAATCTCCCTGAGCACGACCTCGATGAATTATGGGAGAAAGTTAACGGTGCTTGGTGTTCTATTCCTCAGGACGGTATACGTCGACTATATAACGCATCGCTACGACATATTGCTGCCTGTATTGCTGTTCGTGGCGGTGCAACCACTTGCTGAAGCCTACCCTTTGTGCTTCATTATCGTATCTGATAAACACTGTACGTGGCTGAAAATAAGATCAAGGTAAACTCTTATGTATTGGGTGTGCGCATAAGTTCTACCCTGGCTACAAGGAAAGGAAAACACAACAAATAACCAACCTAGGATTTCGCATAATTGCCATCATTCTGTATGACCTCTTGACATCTGTCTATGAATAGATTAATCCCACCCGGAAAGTCTCCTGTGATTTAGGGTGAAAAAAGTCATGTAATGCCGTTTTCACGTCGTCCATACCATCGAAGGTTTGCAACGATCAACAAAGGTGGTAGTCCTTAGGTGCCAGAGCAGGGGAATACGCCGGGTGAGGTAACACTTCCCAATCAAAGTCAAGTAATTTTTGCCGAGTGATTAAACCAGCATGAGGGTTAGCGTTATCATGATGAATGATGAAGAATCACGCCTTTGCGATTGACTTGTTCTGGCCGCTTCGATGTCAGTTGTTGTCACAATCTGTCCAACCGTTATCAGTACAGGTCAGCATTTATCGTTCTGTTAGGTGCGAACACCTCCCAGTGGATTTTCTCGTGCACACCCCACCAAACAATCAACAAATCCTTTTTGGGATGCAGTCTATCTTTAAGGTCAATGAAGAAGGCTCCGTACCTTGGCACACAGTCCGTCGACGCTTTACATTACGGTACAGTACCCACTTCTCATCACCCGTTACAATTTGTCCCCAAAACGGTTCATTTCTGTGACGAAAAAGCAAACAAAAAGACATACAGATACGGATTCTTTCCTCTCGTTGCTTTGCAGAAAGCTGGTGCGGAACCCAGTTATCCAACTCGGTGATGAACATGAACCCAAGCGCACGCAACTGTCTTTCGATTCTTGTTCTGTGTAATGACAACGTTTCAGCTATTTCCTGAACGGTTGGATGTGGGTCATTTGTTACGACTTGTTCCAAATCCTCGTCAGAAACTACGAATGGATGTCCAGGACGTGGTTGATCTTTACAGCTTCTGTCTCCGTCTCGATATTTCCCAAACCAGTGACGACATGTGCTGTCATCAACTGAATTTTCTCCATACGCTTGACAGATGTTGCGGCAAGCAGTACTGCCTTTATTGAACTCGTACAGCAAACAATATCTAATGTGTTCCTCATCGCTTGCCATGTTACACCGTCCGTGATTTTCGTTACGAATGACTTACTCGGACGAAACCTAGTGCCTCTATATGATCTACTGCTCCACGCTTTATTGGCCGAAAATTCGGTATCGCAGCGCTATCTGTGACGTAACTACTCCGATCGCAATTTGCATCTATTACAAGAACGGGTATAACTTTTGCAGACACCAAGTATTTGCATACTCAATTTCACCCTTCTATCCAAGTTCCTTCTGGGTAGGGCACTTTCTATGTCGAGCAGTGTATACACAAATACATATGCATTTTATTGATTGCGAACAATCTTTTGATTCCGCAAAAACACCAGTGTTTAAAACGTCTTTGAAATCCTGCTATATTGAAGTGGCATACATCAATATTATTGGTAACATCTATGAAAATGCAAGCACAAAAGTTCGACTGCTCGAGGATAACGAAAAAAAAATTGGAAAGCGAGTGAGACATATTGCCTAAGCTCTTCAGGGCCCGACTGAAGAATCCTACTAATATATATCACTTTGAAGAATGCCACTATATATCATCATCATCATCATTGTCAACCATTATCATTCTACTGCTGGACGAAGGTCTTCCCAAATTTCCTCCACGACCGTCTGTCTTTTGGAACCCACTCTAAGATTCTGGCTGTCCATCGACAGTCTGTCCTTCTGGCAATATGTCCAGCCCATTGCCGTTTTAGGGATTTTACTCTCATGATGATGTCTTCCACTCCTGTCATTTTTCTGATCCAAGAATTCCTCTTCTTATCTCTCCTGGTTACACCAAGCATGAACCTCTCTATACTTTTTTGAGTTGACTTCAGTCTTTGTATGTCTCTTTTAGTTAAGGTCCATGTCTCTGCACCATACGTAAGCACTGGAAGAATGCATTGATGCTCTAATATTTATATATATGGCCAAATACCTCCACTGTATACACTAAATTCACAAAAGTCACCGGAAACTCCTTCAAAAGCAAATTAACGGATCCTCTGCGTTGTTAAGAAACGCGGTACAGCTGTAAACGGTATAAAAACAAACCAGCAGCTGACCGCGATCATATCGCACTGTGAGGTTAAATAAGAATGTCGCGCCGGGAGAGAACAGATTCTTGGTTGTTATATTAGTGGGTTGTCCATAAGAAAAACCGAGAGGGTTTTAAACACACCCAATGCAACTGTTTTGGATGTACTGAAGAAGTGGAAAACACATGGCGTGCCTGAAGCAACAAAACGTACCGGCAGATCAAAAAGCATCAGTGATAGAGGACGTCGAAGCCTCAGGAGAGTCGTTACCGCTAATCGACGAAGTACTGTACAAGATCTCAGTGTAAAAGTGAGTAAAAATGCTGGAACCTCGGTATGTACACGTACTATACGCAGAGAACCTCATTCCATGGGTTACCGTGATCATGCGGATGCTCATAAGCCTCTTATCTCCACTCGGAATGCTACTCCTCGTTTAGCATGGTGTAAAGAACATTTATCGTGGACCGTAGATCAATGGAAACGGGTCCCACGGACTGATGAATCCAGATAAACGATCCATCAGTCTGATGGTCATGTGTGGGTATGACGGCAGCCACGGGAACAACGCTATTTACCACAGCGTACTGTTCCTATGGTCAAATTTGAAGCTGGAAGTGCACATGTGTGGGGCTGTTTTTCGTGGAATGGCCTCGGCCCACTGGGTATCGTGGACAAACTTGTTAACCAGTTCTTCTACCTCGAGTTTCTGGACAATGATGCTTTACCAACTCTGTGGCAATACTGTGGAACCGAGCCTTGTTGGTAACCCCAGGATAATGCACCAAGCGATGAGCGATAAAGCAAGGACTGTTACCGCGTGGTTTGACGATAAATCCGTATCGTGTGTGGACTATCCAGCACAGAGCACTGATCTTAATCCCATAGAGAACCTATGGGATGAATTAAAGCGCCGCATAAGAAGTTTGGAACCAAGGCCTGCTACTAAGAAACGGTTAACGGCAGCATTATGTACTGAATGGAAGCGCATACCTATCGCTGTATTCCCAAACCTTGTCGAAAGCATGTCTCAAAGGGTCAGTGCATGCATTAAGGCCAAAGGTGGACCTAAACGGTACTAATATATGTCAATAAATGCTATGTTGTGTTTCTCTTCTAGGTGTCCGGTGACTTTTGTCAATAAAGTGTATATCACTATATATACACACGGTTTAATCACATTATTGTGACCTCCAGCTAATATCCAGAGTAACCGCCGCCTGCAGCGTGGACAGCAGCTACGCGGGCTGGAAGTGACTCAATAAGGTGCTGGAAGGTGTTCATTGAGTCATTCCCAGGAACGTGTTGTATGGGGAGCCATGCTGACTGCAGTGCATCTGACAGCTGCTGGAGGGTGCCTGGTGGAAGATCCATAGAGCGAACTACACGATCAAGGTGGTCCCACAGATGCTCCATTGGGCTTAAATCTGGGGAATTTGAAAGCCAGGGAAGTACTTTGAAGTATTCAACATGCTCTTCCAACCCCTCTCGGACATTTCTAGCTATGTGTCACGTCGCGTTGTCGTGCTGGAAGATCCCATCCGCCCCAGGGAAGACAATCAGTATGTATAGGTGCACTGGTCAGCAAGAATGGATTCATAACAAATTCAGACCGTAGTGCCTTCCTCAGGTATGAGTGTACCCTGAAAATGCCCAGAAAATATTTCCCTGATCATAACGCTGCCCCACCAGCTTGTGTTCTTTCAGGAGTGGTTTAAGAGTGTTTCTTCTCCGATGTTGTTCGCCTTATACGCCAACGTCCATCCGTTCGATGAAGCAGAAAATGTGATTTATCGGAGAAGGAAATCCTTTGCCAATTAGCGGAGGTCTCATTCCGATACTTCCGCGCAAATGTAAGCTTTTCTGCCGATGTACCTTTCTTAGCATAGGTGCAGTGACCATCCCTGTTCATCGGATCCCCATACGCAGCAGGGTTCGTTGAACTGTCGTTTTAGACACACTTCCAGTGGCCTATGGTCCATTCGTCCAGTTAGTTGCCCTACTCTAGCGTACCGATCGGCCCTCACGCACCTTCGAAGCCGACGTTCACCTCTCACATCAATGCCACGTGCTGGTCCATAGTTTTCACGTCGCTTATTCGTAATGGTGCCATTCCTCCAATCACGATACACTTTAACCACAGCAACACTCGAATAGTTCACAAACTGCGCTGTTGCAGAAATACTTTCACCCATATCCAGAAAGCCGACAACCATCCCTTTTTGCAAATCTGATAAATGGCTGCATTTATCCATGATAGCAACGAGTGATATGTTTTCAGGATGCCTACAGCACACCTTATATAGCCTCCAAGCCAGCTTGCGACAAGTGCCTTCTTTCATTGGCTACGCGCTGTTGACGTCAAAAGTAGGAGGTGGTCACAATAATGTGACTCGACTGTGTATATATATAAACGCGTCATCTTGCAACATGAGATCCCATAAATCTTTAGCCACTCAGAGAAAATAACTGGAGATTGGATGGGAAGTTTTACCTCATCCTCTTATTCCTCATATTCCTAATCTCTTGTACCAACAAGCTAGCACTATTTTCCATTTCTTCAAAATAACTTCCCTTGAAAATTCTTTGGTGAATTTGAAGACGTCGAAACCTAATTACAAGAGCTTTTAAGCTCCAAAATAGAGGAGTTCTATTAACAGGGCAATTTAATTGCTACCAGAAAGATAGCAAAAAAGTCATAAGTATTAATGGCAGTTATGTAAAAGAATGAAGACGTAATTTATTCAAAATAATTTGTTTTTCTTCTCTATTAAAAAAATGGGTAGAACACTTTTGCACACGACTTATACAGTATATCTTGAGTACGAGGACTAATAGTGTTATTTGATAAAGGCACACGCAAATGCTGTTTTGCAGAAAGAAGACTAAGCAGACATTATCGAAGCCGTCTCTACAGCTGAGGAAAAAATAATTTCTTCAGCAATCGATTGCGTTTTTTTTTTTTTTTTTTGTTTTTTTTACATTTTGTAAGTCGATATGCAACTATAAATGATGCAAGAAGGGCTTTACCGGGAATAGAAAACACTGATTTGTTTACGTTTAGTTCTTTCAATATGCGAAAAAAAAGTACTCATGTGCTTTGCTTATTAAATCAAAGTAGAAAGTTTCTAAGTGGCTTTTTATTTTATTTCGTACCATACTTTCAGCTGTTAGCACTTTGAGACAAACAACGCACTGAGGATTTTCTTCGCGGTCTTTACTCGTTTATGTGAAAATTCAGGGGACTTAGCTATCGTCAAATATTTCTCCTGTTTTAAGCTTCGCTTCCGTTTTACTCTAGGATTCCTTCACTTCGCCGTTTTTTTTAATATAAAAACTTTATCTATAACTCTAGTTCATACACAGAATTTCCAGTTAAAAATGCTGACAATGCCTAAATGGGAAGGTACAACTTTTTCGAGAAGCGTTGATGGCTGATATATGGAAGACGTTCTTGCTCTGAGCTTTCATTTACTAACAGTGGGACAGCACTGCGGTAATGCTACAGGCACATTGTAGCTGATATTCGTTTCGACTGCCATGGAGAGACTCAGGTTCGATCCTGGGCAGGTACGGAACGTTCGAACCACTAAATACTCGCCGTGCGTCGGATGGGCACGCTAAGCCGTCGGACCCAGGTACTGGCCCCCGGTAATAAATAAGGGCGTCTTCCTCCCTCTTTCCACCTCACTTCCGTGTCACTTTCCTATCGGGCACTATAGCCGAAACCTCCTAGCTTCCTATTTATAAGGCTTGTTTAAGACCTTGGGGTCAGACACTCCCTTCCTAAAATCCTCTACATATGATCTGATCGGATCTGATAGTCGTTCCAGCTGCACTATGGTGATAAAGAGGGAACTTATTCAGACGATGACTATAAATTCCGCAAAACATTGTTTATGACTGCCATGTTGCGTTCTCTACAAAATCGGGATTTAAATTTGCTTTTAAACTTAATCCAGCACCTTCTGTCCTCTCGACTCTCAAGAGCGCCGTAACACTTAGTTCGGCCATTTTTCGCCATTTCTTTTTAGGAAGTTGCGAAAACACAAGTTTGTCCGCGACGGACATCGGACCCATGTCCCCTCACTCTGGTGTAAGTCGATCTCCCAAACAGGGGTGGATTTATGCTGTGTTGAGCCCGTCTCACTGAACCTTTTATGAGGCACTCGTTTTGAGACAGATCCGGGTATATTTACTACAATTTTTAAATCAGTTTTATCATCATCAAATAAATACATTGTTATTCTATATTGCGACAAAGACAAACACTACTTCATTTACTTACAAACACAGTATCATGTTTACAAGAAATTCCTCCTTGCTTCTATGACTTCCTCGTAATTGACATGATTCAGCGCATTACTCTCTATGTACAATATTGAAAAACTGCACTGCTGCCCACCCAAAATGCAACACCAAGAAGGACACGAGATAGCACGCCAGATTTACTGGGCACAAAGCAACAGATACAAAGATGAAATGATTGAGCTTACAGGCCCGTGCGACTTGCGGAACACGCAGACCTCAATAGTTCGTGTGGCCCCCATGGCTGGCAATAACGGCCGCTACACGCCGCGGCATCGAACGAAAGAGGCTTTGGATGTGTGCTTGGGGTATGACGGTACAGGCTGCTTCCACACGTTGCCACAGTTCATCAGGCGTAGCCGCGGGTGGTACTTGCCGGGTCACTCGGTTGCCGATCAGCGACCAGACGTGTTCGATGGGCGACATATCGGGAGAACAGGCTGGCCACGGCAGCGGTGACACCTGGTGGGCCGTGAAGAATAATTGCACGATGCGTGCCACGAGCGGGCGCGCGTTTTCCTGTTGAAACGTCGCCACTGGCAGGTCCTGCAGGTAAGGGAGGACTATAGGCTCTAAAACGTCGGAGATGTAGCGGTGGCTGTTGAGGGTACCGGCGATGCGTACCAGAGGGGTGCGGGTGTCATATCCAATTGCGCCCCAAACTATAACGCCAGGCGACAGACCTGTATGGCGATGCATAATGAAGGCGTCATACAGTCTCTCGCCGCGGTGCCGCCACACGCGGATCCGACCATCGTGGTATTGCAGGCAGAAGCGGGACTCGTCGGAGAAGACAATGTCGTGATATTCCGTAGTCTAGATGCGGTGTTCAACGGCCCACTGCCGCCGCACTCGCTGGTGGTGTAACGTCAACAGTAATCGGAGCAATGGGCGCCGTGCGACAAGTCCCCGCTCCTGCAGACGACGTCGAACGGTATGTGCTGACTCAGGTTGTTGCGCAACATACCCTAATTCCTGCGCCAACGTTCGTGATGTGGCGGTGCGAGCCGTCAATAACCGCCGCACAAGATGCCGGTCCTCTCGTTCGGTGGTAAGCTGTGGCTGCGGAAATCGCTCACGTCGGTCCGTCCGTCCCTCCTGCACCTACCGAATCCATACTCGCCTCACTGTGGCTGGATATCGTCCCACACGGGCGCCGAGATCTCGGTACGATAAACCGCTGTCGCGACGAGCCACTATTCGTCCTCTGTCGATCTCCGAAACGTACCGGAATGACTGCCGTATTCTGCGACGTGGCATCAGGAAGCTTTCCACTCACAGGTCCGGCAGCACAGCACACTTCCACTACTTACATCCCGCCTTCTGTGCACCCTTCTTATAGTGCTTTTCGGTGGCGTGCCGGGCGCACATGATTTGCATATGCCCTGCAATGCTAATAGTTTGCATGTCCTCTCGCGGGCGACGCATGCTGCGAATTTCAGGGCAATCGGATGCTTTCTTCTTGGTGTTGCATTTTGGGTGGCCAGCAGTGTATTTATACCCCTGTAGCACATCACTAAGTGGTAGTGTTTTGCCTGGCGATCGAGAGGTGTGTGTGTGTGACGCAGTTATGCTGTGGTTGTTTGTATTCAGCGTATGTAGAATTTTTCTATTATTGTTAGGGAAATGCTCAGCATTGATATATTCGAAGAATGAATGTTTTCTTTTGGTCGCTATAAACGTCTTCTGCATAATAAATAGTACCCCACCTTCACTTAACGTGCTCGTATGTTTTATGTTTCTTTACGGAAATACACTGAATGATATTTGAATTATAACCACCTACCTTATACAGTGAAACCTCCATTAACGGACACCTCCGAGCAACGGCAAGTTTTGGTTCGTACCGAACAGCTTCCGTATGGTTAACATTAACGATTACCTTCGAACAACTATACGCCGCCCCGGTGGCGCAGTGGTCTAAGGCGTTGGCCTCTGATCATTCGTCCGTACGGGGCCCGGGTTCGAATCCCGGTCAGGCATGGATGTTGTGTTTGTCTTACGGCACTGGCTCCCTCCCTTTCCTGGAACCAGTGACCCTAAATTAGGGACGGGCGACTGCTTATAGCCCATTGAGTTGCTCACGGTGGTCGTTAAACCTCCAATCAAAAAAAAAAAAAAAAAGAACAACTATACCTCTTAACAGCGATCAACGGAAACCCCAGTCAGTCCTAAAGGAAATCTAACGTACACCCTGTCCCTTGGGTGTTTACATAATTTCTTCGGTAATTCGTCAAGAGGGATAAGATATAGAGGCAAATAATATTTATTGCTAAAGGCATAATGGATGGGATTACGGCTGGTACAGTATTATGCTTAATGAAGAGAATAGAATTAAAAGTTCAGTTCTACTTGAAGCGAGCTGTAGCTTTCATGTATGTTTCGATCACCCCCTAGGACTGCGAGGGTGGCTAATAAGTGACGTCCCGATTCATCCTTTCCCATTTCTTTTTTTTTTTTTTTGATTGGAAGGTTTAACGACCACCGTGAGCAACTCAATGGGCTATAAGCAGTCGCCCGTCCCTAATTTAGGGTCACTGGTTCCAGGGAAGGGAGAGAGCCAGTGCCGTAAGACAAACACAACATCCATGCCTCATCGGGATTCGAACCCAGACCCCTTACGGACGAATGATCAGAGGCCAGCGCCTTAGACCACTGTGCCACCGGGGCGGCCTTTTCCCATTTCATCCTCTGCTCAAAATCGTGCCGTTTCATCCTCGGGTTTTAACAGGAGTGGCGATTCGTCTACTCCCCTTCTCCCCTTCCGCCCCCTTACATTTTCCCAGTCGCTTAATAAACTGTGTTATTTTGTTTTGCTCAGAGTTTTAGCCGCATATTGCGTTTCCAGGAACATCACGAGGAGGTAGTCTCACTTCGTTCCCCAAAAATTATTATCGTGGTTTCTGAGACCACTTCGTCTTCTTTTAATTTTTCTGGTCACAAATGCACGAAAAATCTTTGTCAGAAAAATGTAGTGAAAATAGCTGTGAATGGTAGCACTTTGTCAATTTTAAGAACTTATCTCACATATTATTGTAGTTTCACTGTGTATGCCAAAGCACGTAAGCATTCAATTAGTGTATTATTTTCGGTTTTGAAATCATGAACCTTTTTCTCAATTATTTTATCCCAATTTATAAATATTTTTTGCTTTTTTTTTTTTGTAGGCATATTAAGTTTATTTTGTTTTCTTTGAATGTCACAGATCTTTTAATTTAATCAAAAGTTATAATATATTCGGATGTGATTTTCTTACAGATTTGGTTAATATGTATCTGTCGTGCCACGATTCTACGGAATTTGTCGTTCTGTGACGCTCTTTATAACAGTTCCATATCCTATTAATAACAGGGTTTTCCATCCATTAATCTACCATAAAATTACTAAACTTTTGAACAGCATCATTTGTAGGCGCATCCTGCATTATGGCTAAAAATCCATCGTCTACACAAGTGGGTGGAATGAATGCAAGAGCTGCAAACATTCGTATATGACGTTTGATGTTTTCATTGTTTCTGTATTCTGATGTTAGGCCTAAATTTTGAACTTTACGCCATAAAGATTGGTTGTATTGGTAATTGCGTTCTTTGACTTCGCAATCTATATATTAAACAAAACGGGAAAAGGATGAATCGGTACCTATTCCTGTGTACACAGGACGAATCGCCACACCTGTTAAAACCTGAGGATGAAATGGCACGATTTTGAGCAGAGGATGAAACGGGAAAGGGCCGCCCCGGTGGCGCAGTGGTCTAAGGCGTTGGCCTCTGATCATTCGTCCGTAAGAGCGTCCGGGTTCGAATCCCGGTCAGGCATGGATGTTGTGTTTGTCTTACGGCACTGGCTCTCTCCCTTCCCTGGAACCAGTGACCCTAAATTAGGGACGGGCGACTGCTTATAGCCCATTGAGTTGCTCACGGTGGTCGTTAAACCTCCAATCAAAAAAAAAACAAAAAAACCTGAGGATGAAACGGCACGATTTTGAGCAGAGGATGAAACGGGAAAGGATGAATCGGTACCTACTCGGTTAATATGCACTGGAATTTTTCCCTTTGAGGGCGATGTCTCCCGGTTTAGACCCTGTGGGTCCTTGTTCCTGCTTTACGACTCGTGGGCAGCTAACTGTGCAGTTACGTTTTGATATCTAACATTCTTCTTCCCTGTAGCATAACATAACCTTAATCTCCTAGCTTGCTATTTCTAAGAGCTATTTAACACCAGACGTTAGACACTGTTTTTTCTTTAATTCTCTACACTATAAATTATTTATTTAATTATTATGTTCAATTTTATTAAGCAGAGAGCATTTGTAAGAAGCACCTCAACGTTTTCTTTATTTTTTATTTTTTTGAGTCGAGGTTTAATGACCACCGTGAGCAATTCAACGGGCTATAAGCAGCCGCCCGTCCCTAATTGAGGGCCACTGGTTCCCGGGAAGGGAGAGAGCCAGTGCCATAAGACAATCACAACATTCATGTCTCACTGGGATTCGAACCTAGACCCATCTCACTTATTGAAGTCACTATTTTGCAGAATAGATAGTCAAGAAACACTATCTATAAACGAGTTCCGGGTTAAAAGACCAAAGAACACCAAATTAAAATATTTCTCACAGATATACTATTTAAACTAAATTTCATGTGTATCTAAGAGATAAAATCTCACAATAAGTACTTATAAATCATAGCATTACTTTTTCATACAGGTCTATAGAAACATAATTCCAGGGGGCGGGGGGGCTTCCGGGAAAACAAACAAACTAGGAGCAGGAGGTTTTATGCTGTTTAGTTAGAATCACCTCATCAGGGAGTAGTATGAAGAGACCCATATTAAACCTTTTTTTTTTAAAGTGAGAAAAAAGGAAAAAAATAGCAATGACAGAAAGTGAATGTACAAAAGCAATATAGCCACAGGAAGAGAAAGCAGTTTCCAACACACGAACAACGAGAATTTGACTCTGGATCCTATTATGAATTCGTGATTTACTCAGTATTATTTAATTCCGATATTTCAATAAGAATACCATTACCTTTTCTATAAACTATTGGTTTCAGAGTCATTTACAGTTTATACAAAGATTTCTAACGACTTAGGGATTGCTCATTTGTGTCGGTGGATTTCCTTTTAAGACCAGAGATCTTGCTTTTGAAATTGTCGTAAAAGTGCGTACCTTCTTTGGATATTCATTAGGTGTTCTTTTTCATGTTTAAAGCAATGCTTAACAATTTCTCCCTCTATTATTAATAATATTGCTCATTTTACATTAAGAAAAGCTAATTTCATGATTTTCACACCATTTTTTAATTACAGAACACGAATATTTCTTTGAATAAAGCTCATGTTGAGAAATGACTTCCTAGTTTAATTGAATTAATAATCTAATGCTATTAATGTAAAAAATTTCCTAGTAAAATTCCCATAAAAAATGCTTTAGATTATTAAAACGAATATTTCTCTTCGTAAAGAGCAAAAACATAACCTTCTATCCACAGCTTATTTACGTGCGCCATTTTCTAAGCAGACGATATTTAACTGCAGCAGATGTTTCTTCCGTGCTCATCTAACACGCTGCTTCTAGTTTCAATTCTTTGAACTTTTTTTCATTTCCTGTAATTTCTTATCAAAGGCATTCTAAAAGTGTGTGAACATCTTCTGTATATCTGCTCTTCTAATTGTTCAATTTAAAAATCCCTTTTGCTTCTGATATGTTCTGCTATGAGAAGCGTTTTGTGAATTTTTTTTTTAATTTTCCTAATACAATTTTCAGCTGCTATCGAGATTAGTGAAGTTTTTGTAGAGGATTTTAGGAAGAGTCTGGCTCCCCTTAGTCTTAAACAATCCTTAGAATTAGGAAGGCAGGAGATTTGGACTAGCGTGCCCGACAGGAAAGTCACACGGAAGCGAGGTAGGAAAGGGAAGGAAGAACCCTTTATTTATAACAGGAGGAGCCAGTATTCGGCGTCCGACGGCTTAACGTGCCCATCCGACGCATGGCGGATGTTTAGTGGTTCAAGCAATCGTGCCTGCCTGTGATCGATACTGAGACCTTTCCGTGGCAGTCAGGAATATTGTCCACTGGGCCATCCGCGGACCTTAGCTTCTAGTGGGAGTAACTAGCTATTTGTGGAGGTTTTATCGATTGTAGAAATCTGTTGGTTTTTTTTTTTTTTCGTAAACGGTCAGTGTGAATAACTCCGCTAATACTACGTATTTCATATTAGCTGAGTTTTTTCCTGGGTGTTGTAAGCGTATTCTTTTGACGTAGAACTACGACTTTCTTCGCGCTGGACAGGGAGTAACATCGAGAGAACGGATGCAACGAAAACATGTCACACTTTGAACGATTATATCGTCAAAATTAATAACCGTTGAGTAATAAATAATACATCACTAGATAGTTTATGGAATCATATTTATAGCAAAACAAGTTTCAATCCACCAACCCTTAACGCTTCGATATAGTAGCGTTAGAAAGTTAAGTTAAATTTCGCGTGATTTTGCTTCGCCGCATGCCGCTGTAAGGTTGATAACTACTGAATAGATAATGATAGCGATGACTTCAGCCCAGCATTCCGTAGCGGATGGTCAGAGCTAACGGAAGTATGTGATAAACCGAAGTAAAGTGTATTTAAAATTTATTTATTTTTTAGATAAAAAATAAATTTGGTGACGAAAATTTAGAAATGCCGCGAAAATTCAGAGGAAATTACTATAAGAGCCGACGAAAGTTGAACAAACAGCTAGAGGACAACGAGAGGAATCCGAAAAGGCTCGCTAAGTCATCAACCTAAAGGTCACGGGAATGTAGGCAGCGTCAAATATCCGCGCTCCAGGATGCGTTTCACTCGAGTTCTCTAGAGACACAAGCTTCCACTTCAACTGCACAGATTGAACCCGAACAGCAAGAATAGATGAAGATTAATGTCATCGATCCAAATTTTCAGACCGAACATGGAATACCAACGTACATTGCCAGTCTCCACAACTTCGCTGGATGATGAATGTATAATACACTGAGTGATCACCCCCTCAGTACTTTGTTGGGCCACCTTTTGCCTATAATACGGCGTTGATTCTTCGTGGCATGGACTCCACGAGATGTTGATAGATGGTTTGTGGAATCTGAGACCATGCTTGATGAATAGCACTTTCCAGGAGTGTGAGATTGCACGGTTGTGGATCCAGCTGTCTGATGGCTGGTTCAACTTCATTACACAAATTCTCAATGGGGTTGAGATCTGGAGATTGTGGGGGCCACCTAAGCAAAATAAACTTACCGGCATGCTCCTGAAACCAATCCTGTACAATACGAGCACTTTGGCAGGACGCATTATCTTGTTGAAAGTAGCCATCGCCATTGGGATAAACCATCCACATGACAGGGTGCACTTGGTTCGCAACGATGTTTAGATATGATGTGCCATTTAGACGTTGATCAAAACGAATTAAAGGGCCCAAGCATGCCAGGAAAACATTCCCCAAACCATAACGTTGCCTCCACCAGCTTACAGGGTTGTTGCAATGCATTTGGGGTACATGCTTTCGTGCTGTTTCCGCTATATTCTCACTCGGTCATCGGCATGGTGCAACTGAAAACGTGGTTCATCGGACCACATAACTTGTTTCCAATTATCGACTGTCCAATCTTTATGCTCCTGTGCGAACTGGAGACGTTTTCTCTTGTTAACTGCAGACAGTAAAGATGTTCGAACCGGCCTTCGGCTGCCATATCTCATCCGATGCAGTGTACGGCAAACAGTGCGTGCAGATATCATTTGAGGGGATCCTTGATTAAGATGGTCTGTAATTTATTGCACTGTCGCCCTTGTGTTGTCTGTTACCAGTCTAGACACTCTCCGTTCCACCCGAGCAGTCACTAGTCGATGATGACCACTCGTTGCACGTAGAGACCCAGTTTTTTTGGCTGACAGTCCAGTCTTTAAGCACTTTAACAACAGCTGCTCTGGAACATTTCACGAATGCGGTGGTTTCGGTGACACTCGCTCCATGGCTCCGAGCTCCTACAATCACCCCACGTTGAAAGTCCGTCAAATCGCATTTTTTACCCATCTCGTCACCCAAAAATCACTTCTACTACTGTCGCAAGCACTAAGCTTTCCCTGTTTATATTAGCTTCGCCCTGTGGCGGCAACAGCGTGCAGCCATCGCTCATTTACTTAAAACTGTCAGGTGGTCATAATAAAATGACCGCTCAGTATATTACGTCTCAGACCTTTACACCACCGATGCGTTCTGAATCTAGACAAGAACAGGAGCAAACAACAAGAAGAGTGCATTACGCCCGAAACGTAGCTCCAAATTTATAACAAGGCAAGGAGTTTGAAAAATTGTTTCTGAAGAACGATTTCTTCAGAAACAGTTTTAGCAATAATTACTGACAACGATGATACTACGACTTCTACTTCTACTAACACTAATTTATAATAATCAGAATAAGTCAACTGTCCTTCGCTGAACACTTTAAGGACGTAGAACAAGTGAGATTGTGCCATGAAATAGTAACAGTTCACGTAGTTCTGCGTTATGGGTTGCGCACTGTTGCTAAAGTGCCCCTTTGATTTTTTTTTTTTTTTAGCTGAATTTTTAGGTTCTTTAAAAACTTGCTTTGAATATTTGTTTCGCGTCTAAAAAGATTCAAAAGTCGTGCTCATTACAATCGAATGTTCGGTGCCATCTTTCTTATGTAGAGTTATTGCCGAAAAGACTGGGTAAAGCAACTTTACGACCACCTTGTATAAAAACTGAACAACATTTGTGAGAGTTCGCATGATTAACAACGTGCGACATCTGCTTCTTCCAAATAAGCATTCAATTAGAACGTAAAAGAAAAAAAAATAGTGTTTTATGCTCTTAGCGAGAAAGTGGTGCTGAATCTGATTTATTCAAATACTCCCAGATTGTATTTAATAAATTGTCAGCATACCAAGCGAGTTTCAAGTAATTTACCGCCGCGAGATTCATAAAACTGAAAACACTTCTTGTGTTGCGGTAAGAACTTTACAGATTGGTTCGAAAGAATGTCCGTCCTTGAACTGGAAGTAGCACTTTCCATTGTTAAGAACAGCTGAGCTCTGCCATAAAGTTCCCGGCAGGGGACTTTTCGCGCTGCAATAAACACGTGAAGCTTTTAAGACCGAGTCTTTTTTCTCTTTCTCAAAAGAATTCCCTTTTTTTTTTTTTTTTTTTTTTACGATATTCCCTTCTGTACTTTATGATTAGCAAGGAAATATTTATTTTCCTCTCCTACTCTTTTACTTTTCTTGTCCTTTTGCCTCATTCTAAATTTACCGCGGGGAGATACATGTCAAGGAATTACGTGAGAGCGAATAACTGTCAAATCCACACAAAGTGTTTCAAAGTTTTGAATAAATAGCCCCTTTAGTTTCGTAGGCGTGTCAAATGAAACTTTTAACCGTCAATTTCCCGTAGAAAAGCGGTATTCGGTAATATTTTCGAGGAAAAATTCCGAGCTGCTTGTTAAAGGCTGTTGTAGTCACACCCAGCTCATAAACTTAACATTTTCATCCTCTACGAAAAAAAAAAAAAAAGATAAAATAAGAAATTACCGTAACTTAAATTAAAAGCTCTAACGTTGAATTAGATCGTGAAAAAACGTTTTACTTATGTTTTGCAAAATTTTCAGTGGCCCGTTTAATGAGCATCATTCTAACCCAGAATTGGAATTCAGCCTGAGGATGAATTAAAATATTTTTGAACGTTGAATTAAACTTCAAAAGATTTTGCGCTAAGTCCTTATTATTTCTTCATCTTGCTGTAAAATATGTGCTGATGAATAAGACATACTGAACGTATAGCAACCTTGAAACTTCAATTAGAAGCAAGGAAATTTGCTGTGAAGATATCGCCTGCAACTCAGTTTCGTAGGAAATCTTCCGATATTACTAAACTTGGACTGCGTGCGATGTCAGGAGCATCACTGAACGGGAGAAATAAGACACGGTGATTGGGCAGTGGTACCACAATATTGTGATTTTTTGTGAAGCTGTTCCGTTCCGTGGTGGGGCGGGCTCAGATTTTACTTTTTCGAACGACAACGCTCGTCATCAACGCACTGCAGTTGTCGTTAAAGTACTTGCTAGTGGCGACATCTGTCGGATGGAGTGTCCAGCTCACTCCCCCCCCCCCGCAAGGACACAATTGCTTCTTCAGTTGTTTGGGGAGTAGGGCCTCCAGGGACTAACCTACTTCCTAATTGATCAACCTGTCTTATCGTTACTGTGCACTTTCATCACCTCAGGGACATCCAGATCTAGGCAGTGGGTGCCCCACGGCCAGAGCTGACATTGTGACTGAACACCTTGTTGATTCCAGTACTTCTAACACGTTTAAAGCAGGGACAGTTGTTCATCCAGCTCATGGGGAGTGGCAACCCCATGGTCGGAACCGATTTCTACGGTATGGTGTAACCCATTTTATTCTTCGGTTGTTGTCTTGACACGCACCCACTTCAGTTGTAGGTTGCTGAGGTTGTGACTGCATGCCAGCACCGCAGTTTAATTCCTCATCCCTTTTCCTTTATTAATTCCTCTTTTTTACGCTTTCCAATCCTAGGTTGAAGAAGCGTATATGCTCCAGCTTTTTTCGTCCGTCCGTCCGTTCGTCCGTCCGTCTGTCTGTCGGCACGATGACTCACGTAAAAATGGTTCGATTTCGATGAAATTTTAGTATGTGGTAGGGGACCACCTGGGGAAGAATCCTATTGAAAATGGGCGAAATTGGGTTGAAGGCCAGGACATAGGAGCGGAATCACTTCCATCGCCATTATGCGTCATAACTTACGTAAACATGCTTCGATTTGGATGAAATATTAGTATGTTGTAGGGCCCTGCCAGAGGACGAATCCTATTGAAATGGGGGAAATTGGGCCAAAGGTTAGAACACTGGAGCGGGATCTCTTCTATAGCCCTTATGCATCATAACTTACGAAAACATGCTTCGATTGCGACAAAACTTTATCATTTTATTTCGGAGGTACACTGAACCGGTTCTGTTGAATATCATCGAAATGGGATCAAAGGTCAGGGCACAGGACCGAGATTTATTCCACAGCCATTATCCTCATAACTTGAGTAATGATTTCTGGTATGTTGGAAAGCGTATTATAATAATGCATTGCATGATTTTGCTAACTTGTTACGTTTTACGTTTGTTTTCTGGGGTTGGATAGCTAGACCTTCCTGCAGCTTTGCCATGTGCGGTGACCCGTGAAGTGGAAAAGGACACGCTGGAGACTGAGATTCCCGGCGTCCGGTGGGTAGTTGTTTACAGCTGTCAAAACTCTGCTTTGCCCCTTGCTTCATTCTAAACGGACAATAGGTAACTAACGCTCTCCTTGTTAACGAAGTCTGTGGCCTAGCGGAGTCTAGTCTTCTAGCAGTGAGTCGTCTCGTTCAACTGAGTGAGCTTGAGGAAGTGCAGTTACGCCAAAGGGCTACTTCTGAGACACACGAAAGATGAGGTATATGCTAAGCTCATGTCTGCATTATCGACTGACATCTCCTGCCTGTTGCCGGAGCCGTGTCTTTGGGGTCTTGTAGACTTCCGGCTCTCTCTTTTGGTCTCAGTGGTGGGTGAAGAGGTCTGCAGACGAATCCTTTTGCACCTTCGTGGCTTCTAATAGTTTTTCCATCCATTCTAAACTTCACAGGCCACGCTCGTCATCTAAAAAAACTCACTCCTGAATCGGCTTCTTCCCGATTCTTCATAATACTCTCACTTAACGGCACTCAGACTCTGGAATCCATGCCACCTTTTTGGATATCTAAAGCATTTAAAGCTGCCATTTCTTTCCCATAAAATATCATGATTCGTACGCTCTTTGAAAACCTTTTGAATAAAAAAAGTTCATTTTTAAGTTCTTCAAAGTACCTGAAAATGTTTAAGGCTGTGTAAATAGTTCTTGAAATTTTGTTCTTGTTTTGTAAGTACTGATAAGAACGAGCATGTGTTAAATAATTGTTTGTGCTAAAAAGATGTATAGGAGATTTCTGTATAGTTCTGATAAAAAACCAAGCTGATCAAATAGAGCAGGACTTGCGTTCAATCCAGGAGAGTGTGTGGACAGCTGGTGCCTTGGCAATGAAATCACTACAGAATAAAGCCTCAACCATGTGAGCAAAATAAGTGGAATGATGTATTGGGAAATTGTGATGGGCTTCTGTTTACTGGAGTTAGGAACGCATTCTTGCCGGAGTGTGGAAATTCCAGGAATTGCTTGTGCTTCTTGCGTGGACCCTTCGTCTCCTGGCTGCATCAACGTTATGCATCAAAAATAAAAAAAGTTAAAGCAAACAATAAGTGTCATATCAGCAGAGGAATACGAAAATCATGTACACTTCAAAAATATTACCCAAAATAAAATGCTTTTAAAAAACACCGAAACAGAGGGGCAATTCATAATTAATAAAATAAACCAAGTGGAAGCAAGAGGTTACACGCAGGTCATTGAAGGTGTGCCCGCCCCAAGCTAAAATTAATGGTCTGAACTTACTAAAATACCTACAAACTGACCGACCGATAGTATACACATATGATAATTCGGGTCTAAAAAATCCTTGAAAAGTGCTTGAATTTATTTCGCTTGAAAGAATACGAACCTTGAATGTTAGAAACTTCAGTCTGGTGACCATTTCGTAACATTTTTAATACCAAACACGCACCATTGCTGTGCTTTGCGTCTTGGGGACCCGGTCAAAGTGACTCCGCATCGACGCCTGAATTCATCACCACCTGCCGTTTCTTCATATGATCTCCTCGATTGTACTGAAACGGGACTCCTTCTCCTTAAAGAGATGGGAGCGCAAGGTGTCAGTACCGTCCGTTGTATAAAGTTTGTCGGATATGCAGGACTGGTTTCATCACAGATTTTTACTCTCATCTTTTATAAGCCTTAACTTCTAAGACTTCTTCATGCAAGCTTATCTTCGTCTTGACGTCCGCCCGTACATTTCTATTCCCATGGGGTTGTTTCAACTGTCTGAGCTAATGTCATTCCCAAAAATCTTGTGGGAGGAGTTGTGCTCTTTGTGGGCGCTGCAAGGCAGTGGATCATGCATTTCAAGCCTTTGTAGCAGGTAAAGATCACTGTGTCAAATGCGAGGATGCTCATGCAGCGTCGGCGAAGGAGTGCCCCGAGTGGACTGAGGAAAAAGAAATCGAACGCAGTGCAGAACGTTTCCTACCCCGAAGCAAGAAGGAAAGTCGCTCCATCAATTAGTACTTGTCGCTCTCATGTCTTTGCTGTTCTATACGGCCAATCTGTTGATACAGAGACTAAGTATAAAATTGTGAAATACAGTAAATTCTCTTTTCAAGACATCTGGGATGATTTTGTTATTGCTGTTTTGCAAGCGCCGGCCACTGCTCAGTGCTTCACTTCAGCATAATCGCCTGAGCGTTCTTCCTCCAAAGACATCCTGTGTTATTCAGTGACAAACTGACTGTGACTACTAGAAAAAATAAATAAAAAGACAGCACAGCCTTCTGAAGCGTAACCATCTCCCTACAAAACCCACACTAAGACAGATAAATTTAAGTCCATTACGACGAGATTCCCTTCTATATGACCGCCTAACAAAACTCCACCCAAGGAACTGAAATAACTAAACTGACGAACTGATGGGCATTGAGTGTTTCTAAGACTTCACTTTTCGTTCCGGTACTTTCAAGTTCTATCGTTCAGTGTAACTGTTTGGGGTTTACGAACAAGACTTGATAATGTGAAAAACCTGTTCTCGTCTTACTCTCCGGTGCACCTTTGTCTTCAGGGGCAAAACTAAGATCATTTGACCAGCTTTAAATTCGGGGCTACAGTGCTTTTAGAAAGGACAACTTGTCAGGTATTATTCCGTGTAGGAGCGTTCCTGTCCTTGTCTCTCAAAATGATTTAGCTGCTCCCGTTGCAGAGTCCTTCAGATTACTGGTGGGAGCTGTTCGTCTTCCAGCTTTTGTGACCACTTGCCATTGGATAATGATACTAGTTTTCCCAATCTCAAGCGCCCAGTAAATATGCTGCCTTCCCACGAGTGATTTCAGTGCTCATAATATGTTGTGGGGTAGTAGTGCCTGCTGTAATACGAGGGGTCGTAGGATTGAGTCCCTTCCGTCCTCGTAGTCTTTGTGTCTTTCCCTCACCGGTGTCGACAGTTACTTCCACGAGTTTAACCGTAACTTCATTACGATCTATTTGACTTTGGGTTTGTTTTCTGTGTGTACCGACTGATCCTGGACGGTGTCTAATAACCTTTGTGGCAGTGACTATTATCTACTCGCTTTTTCCTTCATTAGACAGTAATATTATCTGCTTCTCACTCTCTTCGATGAAAAATGGATTTGTACCAGGTGGACTATCTAAATGCCATCCGATGTAGTATCTTCTGCCATAGTGACCCAAGAGTCTATCATGGCCGCGTGCATTATTAAGACAGCTGATCCTGCTACTCCTAAGACCTCCATAAGGCTCCCAGCACCTCCAAAACGTTGGTGGAATCCTCCGTGCACTGCTGCTAGAACAGTGCAACATAAAGGATGGCATAAATTCTGACGTTATTCAAGAGATACGAACCTAGTTGTTTTGAACGTGCCAAATATTCTGATTGGTTATTATGTCAACGAAGCAGGAGAGAATCTTGGGTTCGGCGCGTTTTTTCTATCAATTCACGCGCCAGTTCGAAAGTTATTGGTGAAAAGATTCTCAAGATCCGAGTAAATTATAACTCACAGTAGGCATTCATACTTAATAGGGACGGATACACGTTTCTAGTGATAGGGCATAAGCGACCTCATTTCACTATGTAAAGTGCAGGCGGAAAGCTAGAAAATCTCTTTTGCGTCTATCATAACGCCAATTATAACTGCCCCTTCAGTATGGTAGAATTGGAGTTGGCTTTGTACATGACATTAGACTGATGAGTATCATTTTCTAGTGACATCACGCCCGAAACCAAGGCTTCTGATTGATTTCCGGTGATGTCGTGTTTGGCGTCAAACACGACACGGACGTATAAGGTCGTGTAACATGAGCGTGACGTCTCAAACGAAGGAGAACTCACGTGACGCTTGTACTTTCTAGACAGCTTTGCTCTGCATCTGTCTGGCTCGATATCAGTCTAGCTTGATGACATCCACCACGATATGCCTCGACATTTATCAGAATTATCTCGGGATAATATTGTCTTCTTTTTCAACGATATTTGGTTGGGGATAATCTGATCGTTATCCATGGAACCTTTTATTCCTCTCCACGAATATCCCTAGGTATTTTTATTTAATACCATACAAAAATATATGGTAAATAAAACAGATTTTACAGTGTCATACAGTTATCATGCGAAGGCTCAAAGAACCTGATAAAAAAAATTAATACTATTTTGAAGATAGTTTACGATTCATTCGCGATAAGCTCCGGTGTAGAAGTGGCCTATAGTGGTTCCTGACTATGGGTCAGAGATGGGTCCAGGTGAGGCATGAATGTTGTGTTTGTCTTACGTGACTGGCCCTGTCCCTTTCCTGGAACCACTGTCCTTACATCATGAACGGGCGACTGCTTATAGCCCACTGAATTGCTTACGGGGTCGTTAAACCACCAAACGAAAAAAATATATACAGGTTAATTACATAGATATTTAGTTAGCAGGTTTTAAAGAAATGCTGGATCATAAATGAATGAGAAACAACTTCCGTTATATTCGTCAATGTGTGTCTGTGTGCCATCTTCATTGCAATACATCATTTTATTTCCCACAAAATGATAGTACGCGTCTTGCATAGTTCAAACAGTAAGTTCTGACCCCACATTCGTTTACGTGTGGGCGTGGAAGTAAGTAGACCTTAAGGACCACTAAAATATATAACATTCCACTTTCAGGAAGCCGAAGACGTAGCTGATCATAAAGCTGTCAACGTGAAGCTTCTTTAAGTTTCCGAAAAATTTGCAGCTCTCCAGAGAAGAGGTGTTCCGACTCGTCAAACCAACTGATGATACTTTCGTTCGAATGGTGGTCGTTTTCCAGATGACTGTTTTATTGCATCTCACTGGGAATTTTCTAGTTTTCCGCTTCTGGCTCACATATTTTATGCAAATAAACAACTTATGTCGTAAACGAATTCTTTTTGAAAGCACTTGAACAGTTACTCTTTCATGAAGTTGAAAACGCAGCAAAAGTGCTTTGGAAGTATCTTTTTAAATTACGGTTTCTAGTTTTATCGCCGTCGTTTTCCTTTATATCTCACTGTCGCTCTGTCTCGTTTCTTTTACTTTCTCACTTTGTCTTTCGGATTTTCCTTTTCTCTCTGTTCAGTCGCATATGCTATAGAAAAAGTAGTAACGTGTGGTATGGTTGAAAAATGTCGCTATTCTCTTATGTGTCTTTTGCCTTACGCTAAATTGCTTTTTAATTTCTTCACCTTTATAACTTTATCGACAAAGTCATTTCTCGTTAGGTCTATCTCTTCATTGCTTTCCAGGAAGCCCTATGTCCTTGCACACTTTTCTTTTCCATTTTCAAAGCATGACCATGCCAGCAAAATCTTGCTTCTTGAACCTTCTTTGAATTTCTGACTCGTTATCCTTATCCTCTAATTCCTAAGCCTCTTAT
The DNA here is from genome assembly GCA_039090855.1 of Macrothele yani. Lineage (NCBI taxonomy): Eukaryota > Metazoa > Arthropoda > Arachnida > Araneae > Macrothelidae > Macrothele > Macrothele yani. Next base: position 135,244,220 of record CM077007.1, on the reverse strand, counting down.
TTTGGAGATACCACACATCTATTTCAGCAAGTCTTTTTCAGAAACATTCAGCTTTGCTCCAAACATTGCGGCTTTGGCCAAGTGACAGTGTTTCAATGTCACCTTAGGTTTTCCTCTGTCTAGTTCTCTTTGTAGAAAGCTCCATGTCCATAACCCTGCGCCCCACGTATTCATTGTCCCTTCTCGACACATGAATATACCAACGATATCTTGCTTCTTGATTGCTTCTTGAGCCTTCTTAAAGTATTTTTCACTTTAACTTCTCATCTATTTCTTAACACTAATACGCTGGTGTCCAAAAATTAAGTATAATCAACAAAAAGTGTTGTTATAAAATCGAGAAAATACAATTAAATAAGCTGTTTACTATACATAATTATCTTAGTGAAAAACTAAATGCGCTGTACAAATCACATAAAAAATTGATGGACCAGGAAAATGTATCAATAAGCCAAAATGGTGAAAACAGCAGAAATTTTTCCGCAAGCGTTTCTCATGTTGTATGGTCCATTAATGCGTATGGTGACCCCGTACAGCGATTCAAGTGCCTCTCGCTGCTGAAAAGTGAAGCGGGAAGACTGTGTGGCAGCAAATCTCACTCTTGAGCAACAGCAGATAGAAGTATCTCTAGAGTTCTGGCTGGAGGTTGACGATTGCAATACGTCTCCTCGATGCATCCCCGCGTGATCTATTGGGTTGAGGTCTAGTGAATACGCTGGTCATCGCATACGGTGGATATCTTCACTTTCCAGATAATAATCAATAATAGCATAGTGAATTAATAATAGCATCAATAATAGCATAGTAATCCAAGCGCATTCGTTCTATGCTACGGACGGAAACCTTATGGAGATTAGCTATTTAGGAAAGAACCAATCATAGAATGATTAACAATAACCGCTTTATCCTTTCTTCTGGCTGAAGTCCTGCGTTATCATCCTTGAACAGGAACTCTAGGCCAACACAAACCCAAAAAGACCCCACGTAGAAATCAAGGATTCTATATCAACAACCATTTAAAGTTGCCCCACATTAAACATGAAGCCGTGTGGGCCCTTTGGTCATATTGCCACATCAGACAAGAATACTATGGACCATCTCTAGGATGTTTGTTGGTGAATAACGGGTCACAGGTTCTCTCCAGATGAGAACACAACGGCTGCCGCCTTCGAGACTGAATCTGGATTTATCGGAGAAGAGGATATTGGTCCATTGATTTTCGTCCCAGTCTCGATGTTGGCTGCACCACAGTACCCAGGCATTTCTTGCAGACGGAATGAGTGCAATGCAAATTGCCGGTCTTCTAGTGTATAGTCCTTATCCATTGCGCCGTATGGAGGACATTGACCTATTGATTTTCGTCACAGTCGCTATGTTGTATGCGCAACAATACCCTGGCATTTCTTGTTGACGGAATGAGTGGGATGCAGACTGCGGGTCTTCTTGCGTATAGTCCTTGTCCATTGAGCCAGAAAGAGGACATTGGCCAATTGATCTTCGTCCCAGTCTCTATGATGTCTGCACCACAGTACCCTGGCATTTCCTGCTGACGGAATGAGTGCGATACAAACATAAGGTCTTCTCAAGTATAGTCCTTGTCCATTGAGCCAGAAAAAGGACATTGGCCCATTGATTTTCGTCCCAGTCTCTATGTTGTCTGTACAAAAATACCCTGGTATTTCTTGCTGACGGAATGAGTGCGATGCAAACTGCACGTTTTCTCGTGTATAGTCCATGTACATTGAGCCATAAAGAGGACATTGGCCCATTAATTTTTGTCCCAGTCTCTATGTTGTCTGAACCACAGCACCCTGGCATTTCTTGGTGACAGAATGAATGAGTGCGATGCAAACTGCAGGTCTTCTCGCGTATAGTCCATGTAAATTGAGCCATAAAGAGGACATTGGGCCATTGATTTGCGTCCCAGTCTCGATGTTGTCCACACCCCAGTACCCTGGCATTTCTTGGTGACGGAATGAGTGCGATGCAAACTGCAGATCTTCTCGCGTATAGTCCATGTCCATTGAGCCTTAAAGAGGACATTGGCCCAGTGAATTTCGTTCTAATCTTGATGTAGTTTGCACCAAAGTACCCTGGTATTTCTTGCTGACGGAGTGAGTGGAATGCAAAATGTAGTTTTCTCGCGTATAGCCCTTGTTCGTTGAGCCGTTTTTGCTCTGTTTGCCTTGAAACAGCTGGTCTATCAACCGCAGACGGCTCTAAACAAACGCTCTTCCTGACAGCGACCTGTTACGTTTTGCTGTTAGTGTTACATACCCATCATCTCGAGCCGTTATGATCCGCAAACGACCTGCAACAGGTTGACGATTAACATCTCTTGTGTCCTGGTATCTTTCCTAATGTCTGAATACAATGAATTGATTCATGCCAGTGAATTTGGCACCGTCTCTCTGCGTCTGGCAGGATTCCAGCATTTTGAAAATCCGACCACGTATAAACATATCCACTTGCCTCCTTTCTGATATACTATTTTAATAAAAAAATCTACTACAAACAGGGCGCGATGACGACAACAAAAGTAAGTTTTCGCATTTTCGCATCTCTCTCTCAACTCCACAAATGTGCTGCTTCGCCTTTAGTACCAAATTGTCGTTCGTCACATGGTATTGCGTCAGTTTACATATATGCATATTCCTAGGTCCTTTGTACTTTATTATCCTTTTATCTCATTTCGTTCGTTGTAACATGCATTTTTTTTTAACTATGCATAAATTTTTGACACTGATTTTTGTTAGAGATACGAGTTATTCATTTCACCAATATTTAGTTTTCTTCCAAACATTTCGTCGTTGGCCCAACTGACGGTCCTTCCATCTAACCTTAGATTTCCTTCTACACTGCTTCCACACTTTGCCATAGTTCATCAGGCGTAACCGCGGGTGGTGCTTGCCGGGCCACTCGGTTGCCGATCAGCAACTAGACGTGTTCGATGGGCGACATATCGGGAGAACAGGCGGGCCACGGCAGCAGTGACACCTGGTGGGCCGTGAAGAATTGTTGCACGATGCGCACCACGAGCGGGCGCGCTTTGTCCTGTTGAAACGTGGCCAATAGCAGGTCCTGCAGGTAAGGGAGGACTACAGGCTCCAAAACGTCGGAGATGTAGCGGTGGTTGTTGAGTGTACCGGCGATGCGTACCAGAGGGATGCGGGTGTTATATCCACTTGCGCCCCAAACCATAACGCCAGGCGACGGACCGGTATGGCGATTCATAATGCAGGCGTCACACAGTCTCTCGCCGCGGTACCGCAACACGCGGGTCCGACCATCGTGGTGTTGGCAGGCAGAAGCGGGATTCGTCGGAGAAGACAATGTCATGCCATTCCGTAGTCCAGGTGCGGCGTTCAACGGCCCACTGCCACCGCACTCATCGGTGGTGTAACGTCAATGGTAATCGGAGCAATGGGCGCCGTACGACAAGTCCTAGCTCCTGCAGACGACATCGAACGGTACGTGCTGACACAGGTTGTTGCGCAACACACCCTAATTCCTGCGCTAACGTTTCTGATGTGGCGGTGCGAGCGGTCAATGCCCGCCGCATAACATGCCGGTCCTCTGGTTTGGTGGTTTGTCGCGGCTGTGGCAATCGCTCACGTCGGTCCATCCGACCGTCCCTCCTGCACCCACCGAATCCATACTCGCCTCACTGTGGCTAGATGTCATCCCACACAGGCGCCAATATCTCGGTACGATAAACCGCTGTCGTGATAAGCCACTATTCGTCCTCTGTCGAACTCCGAAACGTGCTGGAATGACTGCTGTATTCTGCGACGAGGCATTGGGAAGCTTCCCATGCACAGGTCCGGCAGCACAACACACTTCCACTACTTACACACCGCCTTCTGAGCACCCTTCTTATCTGCTTCTCGGTGGCGTGCCAGGCGCACATGATTTGCATATGCCCTGCAATCCTAATCGTTTGCATGTCCTCTCGCGGGCGACACATGCTGCGAATTTCAGGCCAATCGAATGCTTCCTTCTTGGTGTTGCATTTTGGGTGGCCAGTAGTGTAATTTGTTTTCCATGAAACTTTTCGTCTACAATTCTATTTCCAATACATTCCTTGTTCCTTCACAAAACATGATCATACCAGAACATCTTATTTCTCGGCCATGTGTTGAGATCTGTGTCACTACATATGTGACACAGATCTTTCGGTTTCTAATTCTACATTTTTTGGAGATATTGCACATCCATCTCAAGATCTTTATTTCAGCTGCATGTACCTCTTCATTCAGACATATTGTTATATATTGCCGAAGTCCCTCAGAGATATCATCATCATCATCATTGTCAACCATTATCAATCCACTGCTGGACGAAGGTCTCCCCAAGTTTCCTCCACAACGGTCTGTCTTGTGCCAGTCTCAACCATGTCACCCCTGCATACTTTCGAATTTCATCCACCCATCTCCCATGTGGTCTTCTTCTCGGTCTTTTCCTGTCCCTTGGAATCCAATCTAAAATTTCGGCTGTCCATCGATGATCTGTCCCTCTGGAAGTATGTCCAGCCCATTGCCATTTCAGGGATTTAACTCTGATCATGATGTCTTCCACTCTTGTCATTTTTCGGATCCACGAGTTCCTCTTCTTATCTCTCCTGGTTACACCAAGTATGCACCTCTCCATGCTGCTTTGAGTTGTCTGCAGCCTTTGTATGTCTCTTTTAGTTAAGGTCCACGTCTCTGCACCATACGTAAGCACTGGAAGGATGCATTGATCAAACACTTTTCTTTTAAGACATAATGGCATATTGCTCTTGAAAATTATGCTGTTTCTTCCAAAGACTCTCCAGGCAAGTTTTGTACGCCGATTAATTTCTTCATCAATGTGACCCTCACTTGATATCTGCTGTCCAAGATAAACGTACGTATCTGTTATCTCCAGCTTTTCTCCATCAATCGATAAATCTTCATTTCTTGTAAAAGCATTGAACATCACTTTTTTCTTCTGAAAGTTCATTTTTAATCCCACTTCTTTACTCTTGTCAGCAAGTTCCTGGATCATACTCTGCAGCTCTGATGGGCTAGTTACAAAAATGACTACGTCATCAGCAAAACGAAGGTGGGTTAGAAATCTCCATTAATCTTTATCCCCTTGTTTTCCCAGCTCAGTGACTGAAAAACACCCTCCAATGTGGCATTAAAGAGCTTCGGAGATATGGTGTCACCTTGTCTCACTCCCTTTCCAATTTTTATGTGTGTTGTATTTTCAAACAGCCTAATCTTTGCACTTGCATTTTCATATATGGCATTATTAATCTTACAGCCCAATGTTTTAGCTTCATTCGCATTTTTCAGTCGCAGAATTCGCTTTATAGTTTACTACAGGTATTCATCGGATCTGTCGTTTAGGATCTACAGGATCTGTCGTTTACTTCTACTTTCGGAACTTTACCTTCCTGCAACATTGAACTTAACTGTTTAAGTTTTTCACTCTCTTGATCACTCCTTCCTAGAAATTAGCACCATCATTTCGATTTTTTCCTTTTTTGGTGCACCAATGACCCTTTGGTTCGACTTATATCATCATCATCATTGTCAACCATTAACTGGACGAAGGTCTCCCCAAGTTTATTCCACAACGATCTGTCTTTGGCCAGTCTCCTCCAGGTTACTCCCGTATACTTTCGAATTTCATCCACCCATCTCCCATGTGGTCTTCTTCTGGGTTTTTTCCTGTCCCTTGGAATCCAATCTAAAATTTTGACTGTCCATCGATGGTCTGTCCTTCTGGCAGTATGTCCAGCCCATTGACATTTCAGGGATTTAACTCTGATCATGATGTCTCCCACTCTTGTCATTTTTCGGATCCACGAGTTCCTTTTCTTATCTCAGCCTTTGTATGTCTCTTTTATTTAAGGTCCACGTCTCTGCACCATACGTAAGCACTGGAAGGATGCATTGATCAAACACTTTTCTTTTAAGACATAATGGCATATTGCTCTTGAAAATTATGCTGTTTCTTCCAAAAGCTCTCCCGGCAAGTTTTTACGCAGATTAATTTCTTCATCAATGTGACCCTCACTTGATATCTGCTGTCCAAGATAAACGTACGTGTCTGTTATCTCCAGTTTTTCTCCATCAATCGATAAATCTTCATTTCTTGTAAAAGCATTGAACATCACTTTTGTCTTCTGTAAGTTCATTTTTAATCCCACTTCTTTACTCTTGTCAGCAAGTTCCTGGATCATACTCTGCAGCTCTGATGCGGTAGTGGCAAAAATGACTACGTCATCAGCAAAACGAAGGTGGGTTAGATAATCTCCATTCGACTTATGTACGTATATATAAATCCTGCGGTGTTGAAGATGCATACATTAATATTATTAATAGCATTTATGAAAATGCAAGTGCAAAGAATTGGCTATTTGAGAATACAGCACCCATAAAAATTGGAAAGACAAGGTGACACTATATCTCCCAATCTCTCTAATGCCACATTGGAAAATATCTTTCAATCATTGAACTGGGAAAACAAAGGGATAAAGATTAATGGAAATTAGTTAACTCACCTTTGTTTTGCTGCTGATATAGTCATTTTTGCAGCTATCCATCAGAGCTGTAAAGTATGATCCAGGTACTTGCTGACAAGAGTAAAGAAGTGGGATTAAAAATGAACTTTTAGAAGACAAAAGTGATGTACATTGCTTTTACAAGAAACGAAAATTTATCGATTGATGGAAAAAAGCTGGAGATAACCGTTACTTACATTTATCTTCGGCAGCAGATATCAAGTGAGGGTCACATTGATGAAGAAATTAACCGGCGTATAGAACTTGCCTAGAGAGCTTTTGCAAGAAACACCATAATTTTCAAGAGCAATATGCCATTATGTCTTAAAAGAAAATGGTTTGATCAGTTTATCCTTCCAGTGCTTACGTATGGTGCAGAGACGTGGACCTTAACTAAAAGATACATACAAAGACTGCAGACAACTCAAAAAAGCATGGAGAAGTGCATGATTGGTGTAACCAGGAGAGATAAGAAGAGGAACTCGTGAATCAGAAAAATGACAAAAGTGGAAGACATCTTGATTAGAGTTAAATCCCTGAAATGGCAATGGGCCGGACATATTGCCAGAAGGACAGACCATCGGGCGACAACCGAAATTTCAGATTGGATTCCAAGGCACAGGAAAAGACCGAGAAGAGGACCACACGGGAGATGGGTGGATGAAATTAGAAATTATGCGGGAGTAACATGGAGGAGACTGGCACAAGACAGATCGTTGTGAAAGAAACTTAGAGAGACCTTCGTCCAGCAGTGGATTAATAATGGTTGACAATGATGATGATGAAGATGATGATATACCAAATTTTGCACATTTACTCTCTAGCACCCTGCCGAAATTATAAGCTATAATAAAATCTTGACACCCTACCAGTACTGAGACTGGCCCAAATCGTGCCCGAAAGCGTGAAGTCGAGCCCGGACCCATACCGCTGCATGATACTTACTGGAGTTCGGGGTCTAAGAGAGAGAGAGAGAGAACATTTTCTTCCTTTTCTTTTAAATCTGATTTTGTATGATTTATCGCACGAGACTTTTTTATACGTTCTAGTTGTTTAAATAGAATTCTTTAGCAACTGGGTCTAGATGGGATCTCGGCAGGGCTTTTTATTCCGGGCTTGGGTAACAAATACTATAGGCCATGAATTACTGAATTTATGCTAAGGAAAAGTTTCTTTAAGAACTGTACATAGTAGATAGTAAACTGACGAAGATTTGCTCCCTACCTCAACGGGACAGCTCCGTGCTAATTCTGTATAACAACGTACGACGTAGATTATTGTGCCTCCCGTTTTTTCCTGATTCCCGGTACCCAGAAACATTTCAGGAAGAAATGAATGGTCAAAGAAATTATAGAACTAGATAGACATCCCTTTCCCACTCCGCAGTTGAGAAAGACATCGGTTAAGTGTAAGGGAAAGAAAGAGTGGAAGTCTGGAAAAGAAGATTTTTTTTAATGCCTAAACAGGTTAGTCATAGTTTTCGGGCTCGTTCGGGCCTGGGCTGTATCTTGCAATATAAAATTCGAGCTCGGTCGGGGTTGGGGTAACATACTTCGAGCTTGGACGGGCTAGGGCTCTTGAAATGGAGCCCGAACTCACCTCTGCTCCCTACCTATGATTTAATCTCCTTGACACTTTCTGCATAAACCCTGTAACGTACCAGGAGATGTGACGTACCTGCCAGAAGGACGCACACGACATAAAGGCAGATAGGAATCAGAATAAAACGTCCGCGTAGCTCAATTGGTAGAGTGACTCATTCCGGAATAAGGGGATCCGGGTTCGAATCCCGGCGTAGACTAAAAATGACGAAGAAATTTACTTCGTTATAACCCTTTGACCGTTCTGGACCAGATTTCACATGGTTACTTTCTGTGACCTTCCGCAATACATATGCTGCCACGAAATCTGGACACCCCACTTCCTTCTCCTGATTTTACCAGCTTGACTCTTTGTGACAATTATGTTTGCTGAATGAAAGCGCCAGTTGATTTTAAAATATATTTTGATATGAATGCTGCAATAAAGGAAAAAAAACGGAATTCTCTAACAACCAAATGGATTTCAGTTAATTACTATAAACTTCGATGCTTTTTATGTAATTTTAACTTAGATCGAAAGCGCGAAAATCCATTGGACAAATCAATCCAAATCGAGGAACACATTTACATCGAGGAACACCTTTGAGGGATCAGAGCATATAAATTGTTGAAAAAAAATTTCATGGTATTTTGTGGACCACCCTAATATATGTAATGTTAATATGCAGGAGATGCAGAAAATTATCCCGTATTAGCCACGCTGCATCCCTCCCTGCCCACCCCACCCAAGCGGGGGTGGACTTCGGAGTGGGTGGAACAAAGGGAAGTGCCCGTGAGGCGTGAGGGAGCAGGAAAAATAAGAAAAAGAAAGTCCTAATAAGACCATCTTGGAGGAAGCGGTGGAGATTTTTTAAGAATTCGTTTTTGACCCAATTAAGATACGTACGTAGATCAAATTGTTATTCACAGTTTCTCCCACCTACTCTGATTTCAGTACCAAGTTCTGCCTTACCCTGTTTCGAGACGTTACAGATGCTAAACAATATGACAATAGCAATGAACTAACAAAGGATATCCTCATGTTTTTTACCCCCGCTGTCCCTGTTTTCCCTTTATCTTTTGCTCTCTCTCTTTCTCTCTCTTTTATTCTATTCCCTTCTCTTTCTTTTTTTAGTGAACCTAAATCAATGTAATAAGGATTTTAAATCCTCCGTACTAAGTTTAATTGCTAATTTGTTTTAGAAAAACTGAAAACAAAACATGCGAAGTTAATCATTTACGATCTTTGCTACTTTAAACGTAAAAACTTCGTTAGGGTTCAGGGCGGCAATCGCCCCAGTCGCACCCCGGCTGGATACGCCACTGCCGGAACCAATGGCATCCGAATCAAGGTTCGGCTACAAGAGCTTTAAATGATCGCGGTGGTCATTACACCCAGGAAGAAACAAAAAACAACACAAAAGATATCCTCGACTCCCATTCCTTTATCTTAACGAGAGCGGCATATAAGTTATATGTATTCAATGTGAATGACACGTATTATTCACACGGAATATTTGGAACCGTACGGAATAACAGAACAGTATCTAAAGGGAAACTTTAACATTCTTAGAATCTGACTCCCACGTAACTTTTATTAAAAATTTAGAAACCAATTTAATAAAACTTGGTAAAAATAATTTGTCGTAAAGCTTTAATAAAAATAACTAACGAAAACAAGAAATCAAATTCTAAATTGCTTTAGAAAGGTCCTTTCTGGATTTGTTTCTCCCAAACCGTTCATTGCCAAGGCACTTTTGTTCTTAGAACTACATCACTGGGCGTTAGACCAGAGCTCGTACGTGAAAATAGAAACTGCGGGGGAAAACTCCGACACAAATCCACTCTGCCTTGCAAGAAGTTTGTGGGGAAGAAACTCTTGATCGAAACACAATTTCTCGTTAGGCATCGCGCTTTCGAGAGGGCCGAAGCAGCATCAAAGATGATGCCCTCTCAGGCCGACCTCAAACGGCGACAGACAAAGCATCTGTCACCATTGTTGCAACGCGAAGGATTCTTCGTGAGCTAAACATTATTTTAATTAGAAAAGCCTTCTCAGCACGATAAAGTATTTATTAATACTGTCTGTACTTAAAATATACAAATCAGACTATGTTGATAAGATGAATGATGCTGTTGCTAGTATACCGCACAAGATCCTGTCTTTAGATACAACCTCATGTATAGTAGCAGTAGTGGCAAAACTCAGAAAACATGGAGGCTTATCTGCAAATGTTGCTATGGATATATACCCTACCATAGGCCCTCGAATACCTGAATTATTTGGCCAAGTAAAGACTCATAAGGAGGGGTTTCCTGTACGCCCGCTTCTATCAGGATATGCAAGCACAATCCGCCAGCTTGAAAGTGCTCTAGCAAAATTCCTCAAACCGTTAACTTCAGATTGCTTTTACTCAGTTAATAGCTCTGTTAAGGCTATTGATAACATTAAGCTATTCTTACGAAAGGGAAAGCCGTATATATACCTCAATGTGCCGATTGGAGATGTGCACTCCATTATTGAGAACCGCCTATTGACTTTGAATTCTTATACTATTAGTGAAATCCGAGCAATTATCAGCGTTCTACGTTTCGTACAGAAACACACATTCTTCCGGTATGAAGGAACCATTTACCGCCAGACAGGAGGTGCGCCGATGGGTTCCCCACTTTCGGGGGTACTCGCTGAATTGTTGATGCAAGACCTAGAAAACAAGGTTTTACAATATTTCCAACTCAAACCTGATCTCTATATTAGATATGTAGACGACATGTTTATTTTCTGGCCGCATCATTAAGACAAAATTGAAGAGTTGCTAAAGAGCTCTCAAAGCATTACAGTTCCATAAATTTTACCATTGAGCATGAAAAGGATAACACGCTTCCGTTCTTGGACATCTTACTAAAAAGACACCCCGATACCACCGAAAGCCTACAACACAATCTGCTATTATTCCGCATAATTCATCGCACCCAAGAAAACAAAAATTAGCAGCTATAGAGTACATGGTCCGAAGAGTGTTCACCCACTCCTCCAATATTCAGGCTAGAAGAAATGAGTTAAATTACATCCAGATGATTACGAAGGCACATGGCTACCACAAAGCGATTGTTGAAACCATTGCTCGATCGGTCAAAAGCACCTTACAAAGTGAAACCAGAGTAACAAAATATGTTGGAACTGTGGACTATATACCTGAAGTTACTACAATACTAAAGAACATATGAAAAAAACACCACATTGCCTTTGGAGAAAGTACAAAAAGTATTCGAGCCATCGTGCAAAACAACCGTGACCAAATTTCCACACTCAATAGATATGGGGTTACAAAATTTACAAAATACCCTTAATTCCTGTTGACCCGGAAAATCTAACATTAGCATATACACTGAGTGGCCACTTTATTATGACCACCTGACAGTTTTAAGCAAATGAGCTGTGGCTACTCGCTGTTACCACCAGAGGGCAAGGCTAGTATAAAAAGGGAAAGCTTAGTGCTTGCGACAGTAGTAGAAGTGATTTTTGGGTGACGAGATGGGTAAAAAATGCGATTTGACGGACATTCAACGTGGGATGATTATAGGAGCTCGGAGCCATGGAGCGAGTATCACCGAAACCGACGCATTCGTGAAATTTTTCAGAGCGGCTGTTGTTAAAGTGTTTAAAGACGGGACCGTCAGCCAAAAAACTGGGTCTCTACGTGCAACGTGTGGTCGTCATCGACAAGTGACAGCTCGAGCGGAACGGAGAGTGTCCAGACTGGTAACAGTTAACAGAAGGACAACAGTGCAGCAAATTACAGACCATCTTAATCAAGGATCCCCTCAAATGATCTCTGCACGTACTGTTCGCCGTACACTGCATCGAATGGGATATGGCAGCCGAAGGCCTGTTCGAACATTTTTGATGTCTGTAGTTAACAATAGAAAACGTCTCCAGTTCGCACAGGAGCGCAAGGACTGGACAGTCAATAATTGAAAACAAATTATCTGGTCCGATGAATCACGTTTTCAGTTGCACCATGCCAATGGCCGAGTGAGAATTTGGCGGAAACAGCACGAAAGCATGTACCCCAAATGCATTGCTATAACCGTTCAAGCTGGTGGAGGCAGCGTTATGGTTTGCGGAATGTTTTCCTGGCATGCTTTGGGCCCATTAATTCGTGTTGTTCAACGTCTATCTGGCACATCATATCTAAACATCGTTGAGGACCAAGTGCATCCTGTCATGTGGATGGTTTATCCCAATGGCGATTGGTTTTTTAAACAAGATAATGCATGCTGCCATAGTGCTCGTATTGTACAGGATTGGTTTCAGGAACATGCCGGTGAGTTTATTTTGCTTAGGTGTCCCCCACCCACAATCTCCAGATCTCAACCCCATTGAGAATTTGTGGGATAAAGTTGAACGAGCCATCAGACAGCTGGATCAACAACCCTGCACTCTCACACTCCTGCAAAGTGCTATTCATAAAGCATAGTCTCAGATCCCACAAACCACCTATCAACATCTCGTGGAGTCCATGCCACGAAGAATCGACGCAGTATTAAAAGCAAAAGGGGGCCCAACGAAGTACTGAGGGGTGGTCATAATAAAGTGGCCACTCAGTGTATAGGATCTAATGCACTCCCATTGCGCACAAGACTATATGAGCACAAGTACTCCTTTACTAATTACTCGGATGCTATCTCTCTTCCGCGATTAGTTAATAGAGGTACCTACCGGCCAGACTGGACCAATGTCAGTGTGCTGAGTTCAAATCGTACAAGGCGATCCTGCAATTCGCTTTATGTATTTTATCGGACAGATCTGACTACTGTAATGAAGAAACTCCACGTTTTGTTCCAGTGCCTTGGGCCATGTTAATGCAGCCAGTTTAGCATGCTCTTCTCCAACAACACTTAACTCCTAACAATTTACTTACAGTTTGACGATTAATGCTAACTTATTAATTATCCTGTGTGTATATATTTCTTCGCATATGTAATAACGATTCATAATGTTATTATGTATTGAATCCTTTTAGCGCATGACCAAGCTTCCACTATATTTATTGTGAACCTCGTTATTATTATCACGTGCTCGCGTAACTTGAAAATGCTTCTTGCTTTTAGTCGTTGTTTTGTTTATGTTTATTGAAATACCTGACAATGAAGCACCCGGTGCTTTTAAAGATCTTGTAAGTTGCTGTATCTTAAAAATATATATTTTAAGTACAAACAGTATTTATAAATACATTATCGTGCTGAGAAGGCCTTTCTAATAAAAATAATGTTGCAACGCTTCACGAAGAGAATCATCGTTTGACAGTCGAGGAGATTCCTCATCACGCAAATTTGTCCACCATGCCTGTTCATCGGATTTTGATCGACTCGCTTGGAAAAAGAAAAATTGCCAAGGTGCGTTGGGTGCCCCATCAACTCACCCCCGAGAAAAAGGCAGCCAGAGCCAGCATCGCACAGAATCACCTCCACAGGTTCGAGAGGGAGGGCGACACCTTCCTGGACAGAATTGTCACAATTGATGAGACTTGGAATCGTGATTTTGAGCCGGAACTAAAGTCACAATCAGAGGAATGCAGTTATCCAAGTTCCCCACGCCCCTCAAAGTGTCGTCGGCAACAATATAAAGTGAAGCAAATGATTTTTGCGTACGATACCCCTGTTGTTGTGTTCTTTGATCGAGTGACGGTAGGGGAAAATGCCAACGCACAATATTATCGTGACTTTCTGAGGGCAAAGTTGAAACCGAAAATTTGTCAAAATCGCCCCAACTTTTTGGAAGGGGGAGCGACCTTGCTGCATGACAACGCATCGTGTCATGGTTAACCGTCGGTATGGGGACTTTTGTGGAATTATGGCTGGGAAACTTTATCCCATCCACCATACAGCCCTGATCTCCGTCCACCCGACTTTGATCTTTTCCCAAAGTAAAAAAAATCGGCTCCGCGGCATCCGCTACGAATCGCTGGACGAACTGTCATTGAACGTGATCCAAGTAAAACGACAGCTGAACAAAGATGGCGTACTGTGGGGCATCCAGAACCTACCTCACCGTTGATAAACTGTCATTAGCAGCGGAGAGAAGTACATTGAACTGTAATAAGGTAAGTTTTCTTCGGTACTTCATGATTTTCTCGAAAAGGGACCATGTGCAGAACTTTTGTTAGGCCCCCGTATTTTTTGTTAAACTCGTGTGAGTCAAATAAACCTTATAAGGTTAACTCCGCTAGAGTCAAATAAGCCTTATAAGGTTAACTCCGCTAGAGTCAAATAAACCTTATAAGGTTAACTCCGCTAGAGTCAAATAAACCTTATAAGGTTAACTCCGCTAGAGTCAAATAAACCTTATAAGGTTAACTGCGATGTTTGGTGTATTGCAACTCTCGCAGCTTTTTTTTTTTTATTTTTCTAATCTGGCCTACCCTTCTTGTGGCACATCTCTCTATATTTCTTTTATCAACTACATATATATTTTCTAGTACATTTTCTCTCTTAGTTGATTACATTTTTCATCCACTGATACTCTATCGTAAACCTTTCAGTTCTATATGTTCAAAAAATAGTGGAGGTACTTCTGGACACAAGTTAGCTTACGTTTCAAGATTTCTTCATGATATTCGTGAAATAGAGGAATTCACTGGAGAGAGGTTCCACTGAATTTGCGTATAGAGGTTCCAATGTATGCGCGTATTTACGGCACGTTGTAAAAAATATTTTAGTTAGAGAAAATTCAAAACTAGTAATCGAAGTTGCGTATGTTATGGAAAAATACGGTTAAATGCTTGTAGAAATATTACGTGTTAACGTTTTTACCTTCAACTTAAACTGAACTTTCACGTACCTTAAAATTAATTGGCTAAACCCATGTTATTCCAGTTCGTTCGTTGCTTCTTCGTAGGAGTTGCAACACAAATTAAAACATGAATATAAACTTAGACATTTTCAAGTGAACGATAATGGTAATATTTTAGACAGTACGTAATAATACAAAAATCGACCTTAATTATATGTCTCAACATACTGCTACTTGGTAACAATGTACTTTTAACAACATACTGCTACTTAGTAACAATGTACTTTTAACAACAAACAAACAAAGACATCGCTCTTTTCACGTTTTAGCAAAACACAGCAACCGAAAAATTGTTATTCGGTCACCGCTGGGGAAACAAATGCCAGATCTCTCGATATCTAGCAGAGCGCGTTAGCCTTACACCACGGTGGCCAACAATCCACGGCGCTATGTGTGTTTTTCTGTCATCTTCTGACATCATAAATCCGTAAAATGGGCTCAGCTACTCAGACGTCTCCATCTGGTTGGCATTAAGGACACTGGCTATACGGGGTGATTCATAAAGAAGTATACAATTTCCAGATGCTGTAAAGCAGTAACAGTTGAAGACACGGACCACAACTGCGAACCGTTAAGTAGATGTACTGATAAAGTGTTTGTTCCGCTACTGAGGGAAGTGACGTAGGCGATAGCGCGCGTATCACGTGACTAGTCAGTCAAAATGGCAGCGTGTGAGAAGGCGTTTTGTGTTCTTGAATTGAGAAAAACGGAATCTGTAACTGTTGTGCAACAGCATTTTCGATCACGATTCTGAAAAGAACCTCCAGCCAGAAAGTCTATCTACGATTGGCTTAAAAAAATGTAAAACTACGGGCTGTTTGTGCAAACGTAAAAGTCCTGGACGACCACGTGTATCGGAAGAAGTCGTCGATAGTGTTTGAACTGCCATTCAACGAAGCCCGGAAAAATCAACGCGAAGGGTGAGTCGTGAAGTGCAGATTTCACAGCCCTCTGTCTGGATAATTTTGAGAAAGAAGCTGAAAATGATTCCATAAAAAAAATAATTTTCAGCTATCACAGCCATTATCACTGCACTTGATTCAAATATCTTACCTCGCATTTGGGCGGAAATGGATTACCGGCTCGATGTGTGTTGTGTGACTAAGGGTGCACACATAGAACATCTGTGACTGTCTCTAAAAAAACTTGAAACATTCCCCTTTAATTCTGTTACAGGTAACATAAAATATCTTACATTGTTCTTGTTTTATAGTACGTTGAAACTGTATACTTCTTTATGAATCACCCTGTATATTAATTATAGCAGTTAAATCCAAAGGACGAGATCCAAAGTGCAAATCCTGGCTAGTGATAGCTGAAAATTATTTTTTGTATGGAATCATTTTCAGCTTCTTTCTCAAAATTATCCAGACAGCGGGCTGTGAAATCTGCACTTCACCACTCACCCTTCGCGTTGATTTTTCCGGGCTTCGTTGAATGGCAGTGCAAACACTATCGACGACTTCTTCCGATACACGCGGTCGTCCAGGACTTTAAAGTTTACACAAACAGCCCGTAGTTTCTCATTGCACATATCTTATAATATAAACTCTCAGTGGATATAGCTCTTAACATCGCTCTAACTATGTACACAGCTCCCATCTCGGAACAAACTTTTTTCCTACCTTTGGCCCAATGTCAGGCTATCGAATTTCATAAGCTCGTCACGAGACACTCTGTGGTGTAAAGGCAAAAAATATTTAACAAGAAGGAACCAAAGTTACATGGAAACACAGAAACTAAAAAGAAAGGTTACGTTCGAGGTATATACCGTAGTGTCCGATGGAAAGCACTTAATACACTTCAATAAACAGTAATTTCAACCAGTAAAAATGTAAACTAACATCCAACTAGCAAAAATATATGAAACGCTACACTGCACGTGGCACGCATCGTGCAACAATCCTGCACGGCCCACCAGGTGTCACTGCTGCCGTTGGCCCGCCTGTTCTCCCGATATTGTCGCCCATCGAACACGTCTGGTCGCTGATCGGCAACCGAGTGGCCCGGCAAGCACCACCCGGGGCTACGCCTGATGAACTGTGGCAACGTCTTGAAGCAGCCTGGACCGACATATCCCAAGCCCACATCCAAAGCCTATTTCGTTCGAGGCCGCGGCGTGTAGCGGTCGTTATTGCCAGCCATGGGGGCCACACGAACTATTGATGTCTGCGTGTTCCGCAAGTCGCACGGGCCTGTAAGCTCAATCGTTTCTGTTGTTATGTGTCCAGTAAATCTGGCTTTGCTATTTCGTGTCCTTCTTGGTGTTGCATTTTGGGTGGCCAGCAGTGTATATAGATGGCAAAATTTACCTGGGAATCAATCCAAGCCCTGGTAAATTTTTCACACCAGAAAAAAAAAACATATTTCTTCTTCCTTAATAAATTCGTTCTTTGATTTGATATTCTATGTAGTAGATGTCATAAAGCGATATGCTGTCCCCTAATGCTATTTGACAGTCATTACTAAATTTATGCTCTTTTAACACTGAATGTAAGAA
Source organism: Macrothele yani (assembly GCA_039090855.1). Lineage (NCBI taxonomy): Eukaryota > Metazoa > Arthropoda > Arachnida > Araneae > Macrothelidae > Macrothele > Macrothele yani. Next base: position 135,226,749 of record CM077007.1, on the reverse strand, counting down.
CTTTTGAATATAAGTGCCGGGCGTTCCTCATCGTCGCTCTGAGAATGAGGAAAGTGCAGATCCAGTGCGTCAGATAAACCTCAAGACCCAAAGGTGTCTTCAGTCAGCAGTACCTAGGGGGAACGGGCAACAGCTAACGGATGTTATCAAATAGTATGCATATGGCAGTGGGCGGAGGACATGCTCCCCCAGGATGTCGACAGCTGATAAGGTGTTCAACATGTGAATCCCTGGCAGTCGACTCAGCAGATTACAGATGATGTACGACACGACACAGCAAGCACAACGCCGGGCTGATAAATGACATGTCTCCTCTGTTTGTCTTTATTTATCTCGCAAACGAGGATAATATCCCAATTTTTCTTTGCAGCCGCTCTCCCCTTTTCCACAGCTAACCGAAGTTCCGAATACATCAGAATTTGAAATATGATTCCCAGGGAGGGAAATGTGATCAGTAAAAGAGTATTTTAGTGCTTGCTGGTACTAACTCATTTGTTCTGAGTAAGGAGGATTTAAGTGTCACCAGTACTGACTAGATGGTCAGGATCTCTCGTAAAATATGAAATTACTTCAGCTATTTCTTTTTCTTGTTTCGGATATTTTAAAGTCGCAAAAGAGACAAAATCCAGTTGAGTTAAAACTTTTTCCTCTTTTCTTTCAACGTAGTTTATCCGCGATCAAATAGATTAAAAATTATATATAATTTATGCCTACAAAACTTGTGGTTTTGAGATAAAATAAAAAGGTTTATTATATATAGTCGATATATAATAAACCTTTGATTGTGGTAAACGTTGGTATTTTTATTTAGACTAAAAATTATTTCCTATCTCTTGATGAGTTTAGAAAAGTGAAATAGATGTGAAGAAAGTGTCATTTAAATCTCGAATGTAAAGAGTAATAATTTCGAAAATTCAAATTCAAATTTAATGTTCCGATATTACTTATGTATCGTATAATTCAGCGTATAAGATGCAATATATATATATATATATATAGAGAGAGAGAGAGAGAGAGAGAGAGATAGATAGATAGATAGAGAGAGAGAGAGAGAGAGAGAGAGAGAGAGTGAGAGAGAGAGATAGAGAGAGAGAGAGAGAGAGTGAGAGAGAGAGTTATGAAACAACAGCATAGGAATATCAAACAAAACTTTTTTTAGAAGACAGGAACGTAGAAAATAAAAATAAAATAAAACTGAAAAAACCAGGTTGCCTTCATCTGGAGAGCAACAACCTGGGGAGTGGCTTTTCTGGTATCAGTGAACGACTAAGAAAATCCAATAGTCGACTGATCCTGCTCCCGAAGCCACTAAATCCAGACCAGTTAGAATGAGAAACATCCGAATGCTAAAAAACTGTAGAAAACAAAGAAACGGTTACTCACCCTAAGATGGTGCGAACCCTGCGGACGGAGTTAACAGCTGAGCAACCACTACCACTGAAATACGAAGAGAAGGAACAAGAAATAAATAATTAACAAGGAAATGTTGTAATAAAATGCTAAGCAAAACCGGGGAACCTAATTGGTCGAACCAGGTGAGCGTAACAATAGATGCAAGACTGTGTATGTAGATGTTCTTCAGCCACAGGGGACCTGTCAAGTGGCATTTGGTGTTACCTGCTGAATTTAAATTTGTAAGGTCCTGTGTTAGTACAAAGTGTTGATGTTTAATTTAAAGCTGGGAGAGGTAAAAATAAAATTAAGAATTAGTTGATATATGTAACGTCTGAGAAAGTGGACTGGAACATTATTATTTTTAAATTTAACGACTAAGTTGTTGAGGTTTTTGGTAATGTTTTCAGAGTTTTGAACATATTCTGGCAAAGTGGTGAAACTGAGAAATAATGACGTACGGTTACGTCATTATGTGTCAGAAGGTGTTAAATCTATGCGTGGTAACAAAACCCTCTGGCAATAGCTTGGGGATTAATTACTTCTAAATCTAAACAATTGTGGTGTAGTTTTCGTATTATTAACCTTGTGCCATTTATTAAACCAGAAGAAATGTTTAAATTCCGCAACAGGGTTGCAATTGCACCAATTTTTAATTTGAGGCTGTGTGGGAGAATTCCACTATATTGTAAACTGTCTAGAAACTCTGTTGGGAATTGTACAACGTCATTCTCGTTTTCAGATAACAACGTATTGGCGCTTAGATACACAATAGCATGCCCTGCAAGAAGAGATACAATTTTGTTATTAATTTCATCACAGTGCTCGTTCTTAGGCGCCAAAATAACGAATTTATTAAAAGTTATGTCATCATCAATATGCGCTATATCATTGCCAAAAACTGTAGTAATAATATCTTTTTCTGCTACTAATCGTAAGGGAATATCAATTTCATTTTCGTGACCTTGGTGTACGAGGATATCAAACGTCTCCAATTTGTAAAAGAAATTGGGCAAACACCGTTTCATTTTGATTTGTACGCATATTTTTAAAAAATTTTAAAGTTTTGAAAAGTTACCAAAACCAACAATTTTTAATACATTGCTGGACAGTTGATTAGCGTGATCCATGTGGAACAACGGATAGAACTTGTCGAAAGTCATCTCCTAAAACCACAATTTTTTTACCCGAACGGTCTGATATTTTACATAATATCTTGCAGATGCATGTGAATACATAATAAAGCATGCGCTGTTGCCATAGGTGCTTCGTCCCATATCATGAGTTTATCATCTCGAGCAGTTAAAGCTTCTTTGCTGTTCATTTTTAAAGTGGATATGGACGACTCATTCAGACTAAGAGGAAGTTTCAAATGTCCGTAAACTGTTCGTCCACCAGGCAGCAGCATTGAGCTATCGCAGTCCATGCAACGGGTACAACGGAATATCCTAGTTGCAGAGTGTTGAAATCCTAGCTTCTAGACTATTAAAAAAAATCGTCAGACTGGAATCTTAAAAAACGCTACAAAATGAATTGCCACGTACCAGACGCAACTATGTGACGTAACTACACGTAGCCTACCTTGAAACGTCACGACGCGTGCATCTTACTCTCACGTGATCTGTGACGTAGGGTGAAGTCGAGACTAGGGCCTTCTTCTGAAAACTGTCGTCTGTCGCCCTTTGCTTCCGTGAGGTAGAGTGTCTATGACGTTCCGTCTATATGTTCAATAAAATAGAACTACTCGTTTTTACGATTTCCAACTGTAATTTGAAGAAGCGTATATGCTCCAGCTTTGTCCGTCCGTCCGCACGATAACTGGCGTAAAAATGGTTCGATTTCGATGAAAGTTTAGTATGTGGTAGGGGACTACCTGCGCACGAACCATATTGAAAATGGAACAAATGGGGTCAAAGGTCACGACGTAGGAGCGAGATCCATTCCATTGGACTTATGCGTCATAACCTGCGTAAATATGGTTCGATTTCAATGAAATTTTACTATGTGGTAGGGGACCGCCAGAGGACGAACCCTATTCAAATTGGGTGAATTGGGGTCAAAGGTCAGGACATAAGAGCGGGATGCATTCCATTGCCCTTATGCGCCATAATGTGCGTAAAAATGGTTCGATTTCAATGAAAGTTCAGTATGTGGTAGGGGACCACTGGGGACGAACCCTATTGAAAATGGATGAAATGGGGTCAAAGTTCAGGACATAGGATTGCGATTCATTCCATCCCCCTTATCCCATATTATCAAGGTGGACGTCAAGTAATTTTTTTCCTATACTTATAATGGAAAAAACTTTTGTACACATTTCCTTCACAATTAATGTGTTCCCAAGGATGAAAATTTGAACATCGATTAAAATAACTTCATATCATAACTTGGAATACTTAATATTTTCTAAAACATAACCATAATTATATTAAAAATCAATAACTTTTCCTTTGGTGGTGTTGAAACCAGAAAAAGGATGGCGCGACCTGTACTTTAATGACGTCAGTAGAAAACAAATAATGGATTGCATAATTATGGTTATGTTTTAGAAAATATTAGGTATTCCAAGTTATAAAATGAAGCTATTTTAATCGATGTTCAAATTTTCATCCTTGTGAACGCATTAAATGGGAAAAAAATGTGTACAGAAATTTTTCCATTCGAAGTACAGGAAGCAAAATTACTTGACGTTCACCTTAAAGGAGCAATTCTTGTATGTATGTAAATTTTATTTTGAAAACGGCTCTAAGGATTTTGTTGAAAGTCGTTACCCTACCGTTTTCTGGTACTAGAAATCGATTTAGCTTGATCTCGACTTTAGGAAAATTCGTTTAGTGGATTAAATAACAACGTTTTTAATGTTGTGTCTTGGCGTCGTCCCATTAGATGTTGGCGCGCGGTCACGCCATCTGCCTAATTACGTCACGCGTTGTGTGTGGATCCTATTAAAGTTTTATGACATCACACACTTGCGAACAGATGGTCGCGATTCCCATCTGCCTCATTACGTCACGCGTTTTGTGCGTATGTTCGTCCGCACGATAACTCACGTAAAAATCGTTCGATTTCTATGAAATTTTACTATGTGGTAGGGGAACACCTGGGAAGGAACCCTATTGAAAGTGAATGAAATGGGGTCAAAGGTCAGGACATAGGAGCGGGATCCATTCAACTGCTCTTATGCGTCATAACTAATGTAAAAAAGGTTCGATTTCGATTAAATTTTGGTATGTGGTAGGGGACCACCTGGGGACAAACCCTGTTGAAAATTGGCGAAATGGGGGTCAAAGGTCAGGACATAGGAGTGGAATCCCTTCCATCGCCGTTATGCGTCATAACTTATGTAAAAATGTTTCGATTTGGATGAAATGTTAGTATGTTGTAGGGAACTGCCTGAGGACGAATCCTGTCGAAAATGGGCGAAATGGGGTCAAAGGTTAGGACACGCTTCATGTTGTTTCTACATAGATCCTGTCTACTTACAAAGGGTTTTGTATGTGATCGACTGAAGCGTCTTTAGTTCCGAAAACATGGCGTGTGTTTGAATTATCTTCAGTTCCAGTAATAGTGCATCAACTTGCTGATGTGCTTTCATCAAATTAATAATCTTCTCATCTTTTATATTATTATTAAATATCATCATTTTTTACTGCCACAACTCAGGTCTGTAAAAGAGTTTATTATTGCTTGCATGATGTCATATGTTCAATTTTTACTGTTAAGCATAAATTCCTTTACCACGAATGAAGAATAGCAAAAATGAATTTTTCTACTGCGTACTGAGCAATTGGGGAGTTAGTGTTCTATTTAATAAAGCATTTCCACCTCTCTAAAAAACAACACAGAAAACTGGAGATTAAACACCTATATACATAAGTTTTTACGGTTCTTCCTAGACCATCAATAAAATACACATTATTTGTTATTATAATTGCATTGCATGGCCTTGATAACTTCATCAATAACGGTGCCTTGTGCAGAATTAGCGTTTTTTATCAAATCCTCTTCTTGTGAATGAGAGAAAAGATGATCATTGATTTGAAGATCATGAACTAAAGTGAGGCGGTAGACCAATATCGAAGAGAAAATATGTAACTTTAAAACGTCATAGATATCTCTTAATGCAAGTTCATAAGCTATGTTGTCTTCATAATTTTGTAAGTGGTCTTCACTCATGTCTTCTCTAAATGTATGCCAAAAATTTAGCGCATTCGTAGGATTTTAGAAGACACAAATAAATGCAAATAGCTCCCTTAATTGGAATGGCATTTGAAAAACACATGCTTCCTTCAAACAAATGCTTCCTTCAAACACATGCTTCCTTCAAACACCGATGCCACTCTGAATCATCAAACAGTAAACCATGATGCATTGCAGCTTCCTTGAAAGTGGAATAAGTGATACCATTGTATGTTTTAATTTCATCAAACGTCTCGGCACAACAACATGCAAAAGTAGCAATCTCAAATAATAACGTTCCGAACCTTGTGAACTTGCGGTGTCTCCAAGTCTCCCGTGGGTGGCATTCACCGGTGATTTTCCAAAACCACCAGAACTGCGATGGATGCACCTCCTTTATCTCACGATTATTAAACCTCAGAAACACGTCTCCGCCACGCAGTTGTTGATTGGCTGGTGACAATCATCTTGACAGCCGGCGACACTTGCGCTTTAAAAACAGCCATGACCAGAGGCTAGCGAAGGCATTTTGTTTCGCTCTGTCAATCTCTCAATTGAATAGAGCAACTGAATTTAAATCAGCTATTAGTTTAAATTATTATGCATATTTTAATTTATTCCATGCTTCCGATTGAATTTTAAAGCTCTTTTGGTTTCTGATTTAAATCGGACTCTATGAGGAAAAGCAGCGAACCATAACTCACGCTGTAAGCATAACTCTGGTTCAACACACAGTGACGTACTACAGAGGTGAAACACGTGCCAATACAAGAAATCTGCAGCGATACATTCCGTCCGTGTAGCTTAGGTGGGAGAGCAACTTACTCCGGAGTGAGAGGATGCGCGATTCGATCTCTATCACGGACAAATTTGTGTTTCACATTGGCGCCCGAACGAATAAGGGATCTACTGGCCGTTGAGTTCTTCGAAAAATGTGTGATGTTTGTTCTACACATCGTCTGGAATTAATGAAAAATTACTACTTCACTTCAAATAAAAAAATAAATTAAGAGGGAAATGATGTGACGTACTACAGCGATGAATTTCGTGTCAAGACGACAAATATGCAGCGGTACATTCCGTCCGTGTAGCTTAGTTGTGAGAGAAACTTACTCCGGGGTGAGAGGGTTTGATTTCGGTTATGAACAAATTGGTGTTTTCCCAATACATGAGTGGCGTCTTTTTCTTTTTAATATTTTCGCGGCAGATTCTTCGACTGGTCGATCGGTGGGAAGGAATACGGATAGCGTCCGTTCGTAAAAAAAATAAAAATAAATAAGCTCACAAAATTCAACTGTTTGCCGAAAAGAAATATCCTTGTTATCCATTTTTGCTCCCTTTTAATATTTATTGAAACATTAAAAATACGTTGAAGAACTGCGGAACACTCACTGAATTTGTTACTGCCACGTCTTATGTCTCAGGATCCACTTATCTGTAAATGAGCATAAGGAAATTGTAAAATTTAACCCATTTGACTTATACTCCAGATCGACTTATAAGCCGAAAAATGCAGTACTTTAAATTCTTAAACTGGGACCCCACGGAAAGCTTTAATGGCAGCTATTTCAGCTTCAAAGACAGAAACACCGGAGCATAAAAACGAATTACGATTCGAAAGAGGTAATAGTTACGAGATTCAACTCCTCATTTTTCAAGAAGAAATTGAGAAATCTCTCCAACTGCCACTTTACTCTGCCACAATAGTTTTCGTCACTTCACCGGACCTTCCTCAGGTTATTGGTGTCGTGGGAGTCATCGTACTGGATCATGATTCATTGTTCTTTGTTCTTCGGAAGAAGAAAGAATAAAGCCGTTATTTGTAATCATTCTGAGGTAGGTTCTTTCCTGAATTGCAACAACCCCTAAGGTTTTCGTCCATAGCATAGAACGAATGTGATTGATTGATACCCTCATTATAACTTAACAAGAAAGGAACGTGCAAGATTATTTCTTAATTACAACTTAGCATGGACTGAACGTGTTTGGATTATGTCGTAATTATAACTAAACAAGGAGCAAAACGTGCATGTATTATGGATTAAATTAAACTTTCCATAGACACGCGCCCAGATATTGCCCTAATTATAATCTATCATCGACTGAAGGAGACTCGATTTTGTCTTAATTACAACCGAGCGTGGACAAAATATTTATAGATTATGTCTAAATTATAACTTAGCATGGATCATACATGTCTGTTAAGGTATAACTTAGCATGGATCATACATGTCTTGTAACGTACCAGGAGATGTGACGTACCTGCCAGAAGGACGCACACGACATAAAGGCAGATAGGAATCAGAATAAAAGTCCGCGTAGCTCAATTGGTAGAGTGACTTATTCCGGAATGAGGGGATCTGGGTTCGAATCCTGGCGTGGACAGAAATGACGGAGAAATTCACTTCGTTATAGTCTGTTAAGGTATAACTTAGCATGGACACGATGTGCTTGAACTATTCCAAGCAATTAATTACAATTAAACATGATACAGACATGCTTGGGTTATGCTGTATTATGCTATAATTACAACTTTGGCATGGACCTGAGATGCCTCAATAATTCCAAAAGTATAATTAAGCATGGACCAAATGTCTCTGAATTATTATGCCTTAATTATGAATTGGCATGAACCAGGCATTCCGGGAATGTGCTATAATTATAACTTGGCATGGACCGGAGATGCCTGAATTATTCCCAAACTATTATTCAGCATGGACCAACTGTGCCCGAATTATAACTAAGCATGAACCAAACTTGCCGGAGTTATGCTATAATTATAACTTTGCAGGAAAAAAACTTGCCTGAATTATGTTTTGATTGTAACTTGTCATGGACGGGAGGTGCCTGAATTATTCAAAAATTATAATTATGCATAAACCAAATGTGCCTATATTATTATGCCTCAGTTATAACTTAGTATGCACAAGACATGCCTGGAGAGTACCCTAATTCCTTCTCACACGACTCATAACTCAATAAATTAATTCTCATTATTTGATTATGAATCCATTTTCTAGCACGTCTTTTATAAAAACAGATCGTGCTTATGTTACCGGTTTGTCTGTCGTCCGCCTGTGGACTACATATCACTGCAACTAATAGTCCGATTTGCGGAGATTTGACATCAAGTTGAAGATGAAAGACCAAACTGGGCATTTTTACCATATTTTACTGTTTTACGTCCGTAAAGGGAAAAAGGCGCGTCAAGCTTGTGAAAAGTTGCGTAAAGTGTACGGTGATAGTTCTCTACAAGAACGTCAGTGCCAGCGGTGTTTCGCAAAATTCCGTGTGGTGATTTTGACCTCAACGATGCTTCTCGGTCCGGGAGGCCAACCGAGGTTGATGACGACCAAATCAAGGCATTAGTCGAGTCAAACCCACGTTACACGACACGAGGGATTGCAGACACTTTGCACATCCATCATTCAAGACCACCTGAAGAAGCTGGAATACGTAAGCAAGTTCGATGTGTCGGTTCCTCATGAACTCAAAGAAGCTCAATTGACGGCGCGTATAAACATCTGCGATATGCTCATTAAACGTGAGGAAGGAGATCCTTTTTGAAGCGACTGATAACTGGTGACGAAAAGTGGATTGTGTACAACAATGTGCTGCGCAAACGGTCTTGGTCCCGACGTTCTGCTTCGCCTCAAACGACGTTTAAAGCAGACATTAGTCAGCGGAAGGTTATGGTTTTAGTGTGGTGGGATTTTAAAGGTGTCGTGTTTTTCGAGCTCCTACCACGGAACCAAACAATCAATTCGAATGTGTACTGTCGGCAATTGGAAAGCTTGAACGAATCCATCATCCAGAAACGTCCAGAGCTCGTTCATCGTAAAGGTGAATACGACAACGCGAGACCACACACAAGTTTGATCACCCGCCAAAAATTATTGGAGCTTGGGTAGGATGAGTTGCCACACCCAGCATACTCGCCGGACCTTGCGCCGTCAGACTTCCACTTGTTTCGCTCTGTTCAACAGTCCTTACGTGGAATAACGTTCAATTCAGATGAGGCTGTAAATCAGCACCTTGTATGGTTTTTGCCATGAAAGACTGGTCCTTCTATTAACGAGGCATTCTGCAGCTCACTGACAGATGGCAAAAGGTCATCGAACAAAATGGGCATATATCATTGATTGATCTTTTTTTCTTTCTATCAATAAATGACCTTTGCAAAACATGGCTAAAATACGTCATGAATTTTCCGACAACCCTATAGTTTATTTTTCACGATGCACAATTTCGTTGTTAGAAGGCGTAAATGCTGTTGTTTTCGAGTTGAAAATTCATTTTATTCCATATATTTGCTTCTAAACATCCAATTGAAAAAAATTATTTTACCTTTCGATTCCATTTATGTGGAAGACTATTTTACTTATAGTCACTTTTTGAAGTTACTCATAGATGTTCCGCTAGGGGACGTAAAACTAAACTGCGTTTTACCCGTTATCTCTGCTTCGAAAACTCCGATTTGAAAAATTCTTTCTGCAGCTGATACAGCTCCATATGGGAAATATTTTGCAAGTAATTTCTAATTCTTAGTCAAAAACGATTTGGCCATAAGGGGGGGGGGGGGCGTAAGTGTTAATTTCGGCTTCTGTTGCATTTGCAGCTCTGAGTGTCTAAAATCTTGATGGAAAAACTTCGTTCGTGGGTCAATTCCACTCAGGTTGATAAGCCTTTTCGGAATATTTTCTTCTCAAAATAATGCACGGTTTCTCCTCCAGGGGGCGTATATGTATATCTTACTTTTTGTCGATATCTCTGCTTCTGAGACACCGATTTGAAAAATTCCTTCTTCGTTAACATAGTTTTCATTGCGAAACATTTTCCGTATACTTTCAAAATTTTCAAGAAATTCATAAACTTTCGCTAGGGAGCGTAAACGTAAATTACGTTTTCCCCTATATCTCTGCTTCTAAAACTCCGATTTGTAAAATTGTTTCTGCACCAGATACAGCTCCCGATGGAAAATGCTTTGTATAGAATTTGTAATATTTGGTAAAGAATGGTTTGGCCACCAGGAAGCGTAAGAGTTTATTTCTGCTTCTGATGTAATTGCTGCAAAAACTGAGCTCCTGAAAACTCGATTGAAAAAATTCTGCATGGGCCAATGCCGCTCACATTGAAAAACATTTTCAGATAAAAATAACGCACGGCTTCTTCGCCAGGCGGCGTAGGGAGATATCATATTTTTGTCAATATCTCTGCTTCTAACAGTCCGATTTGAAAAATTATTTGTTGAGGAGCGTTTCGGTTGCGAAATGTTTCTCATATAATTTCTAATTTCTCTTAACGCACAAGTCTGCAACCAGAGGGCGTAAGTTCACGTTTCCGTTTGTAGCAACATCTGCGAGATTAAAAACCCGATTGAAAAACTTGTTTCTTCAGTCGGATACTACTAACTAGGCAAACTTTGTTTGCGTATTTTCTTTCCAAAATAATACGGAATTTCGACGCTAGGATGAGTAAAATCTTAATGATTTTCTCAATATCTTTGCTTGTACATGTGCGATTTAAAAACTTCTTTCAACACTGGATGCCATTCACCTTGTAGAACACTACAGGCTACTACATGAGGTATTTTGTAGTTCACAGTTCTGTCTGTAGGTGGTGTTTTTGTACTTCAGTTTGTAGCTGTATCGCCACTTCTCAAAAAAACTATTGAGATTTTTTTTTCTTTACTATATGCCACTTTTCTACACCAGAGATGTGGATCATTATCCTCTTTAAATAATGCGCATATTTCCCGCTAGAGGACGTAAAAGTCGAAACCTTTTTCTCGCTATTTCTGCTTACGGGAAACGTATTTGAAATGGGTTTTTTCTTAGCATACTTTTAATATGCAGAATATTTTCCGCCTATTTTCAACTTTTACGCAAAATTCTTCAGGCCAGAATACATAGAAGTATACAGGATGACTGTAAACTCCTTCAACCAAACAAGAGGGTTGATAGTACACATCAAGACGAACAATATTTGCAATTGAACCTAGGGCCGCATTCCACTCCTTGTGCCAGAAAAGAGCACGTTTGAAAAACGTCCAGCAGGCACACGGAGTTCTAACCGGTGCATGAGAAGCACAAGATGCAAATCAGGTGCACTATAAACGTGCGTAGACGATGAGGAGTAAACATTTAAAAACGCAGCCGAACCCGTTCTGCGATATTACCGCGCGAACATCACATGAGAATTGACGTATACGTCTGACCTGCGCAGCGTAGCGTGTGTTCCTGGACCAAGTGCTTCCCGGTCTGTTGCAGGATGGGGCCCCAGCACACTTTGCCACCGAGGTACGATACTTCGTAAATACGACATATCCCGGGAGGTGGATTGTACGCGGTGGACTTGTGGCTTGGCCTCCACGTTCCCCGGACCTTAATCCACTGGTCTTCGGCTTCTGGGGGCGCATGAAAACATTGGTGTACGAGACGCCGGTGGACTCCCCGGAAGATCTCGTCGCGCGAATCGCTGTTGCCGCGGACAAGACCAACACCACACCGGGAGTCTACGAGAGGGTGCGACAATCCTTCATTCGGCGCTGTGGGCTGTGCAACGACGCCCTTGGATGCCAGTTTGAGCAACTCCTTTCGGTCGTTCTCTGATGCCATTGGAATTATGCAACTCATAAATTAGGTATGTCTCTTTGTTTTCACTGTAGAAGGCTCAACGTGGATATGTAACTTTACTCTTTTCTGGCAGTAGGAGTGGAATGGGGTCCTAGGTTTCATTGCAAATATTGTTCGTCTTGATGTGTACTATCCCCCCTCTTGTTTTGTTGAAGGAGTTTACAATCAACCCTGTATGTTTCCATCTCCCGTACATTTCTTCTTTTTAACTGTTCGATTTGAAAATCTTTTTGCTACTGATACCTTTCTCGTGCAATGATAAAACATTTTGGGCGCCATTTGTTAATTTTTGCAACATGCTTTTTAGCCTCTGGCCGAACTAAGCAGATGTTTCTGAATGTTTTATCGATTATTGGAACCGGTTGATTGCTTTCCTAACCGGTTCCATTTCAATATTTTTTGATTGGAGGTTTAACGACCACCGTGAGCAACTTATCGGGCTATAAGCAGTCGCCCGTCCCTAATTTAGGGTCACTGGTTCCAGGGAAGGGAGAGAGCCAGTGCCGTAAGACAAACACAACATCCATGCCTCACCGGGATTCGAACCCGGACCCCGTTCGGACGAATGATCAGAGGCCATCGCTTAGACCACTGCGCCACCGGGGCGGCTCCATTTCAATAGATTTGATAAATTTAATTCGCGTCAAAACGGATTCAAATGACGTGCTCATTACAACCGGAAATTTGGTGTCATATTTCTTGTTTATTTGAAGTACTGGAAGGACAATGATCCCCTCCCACCACCATTTTTATGAAGAGAGCACAATGTTTCCAAGCTCCACAGTTTCGGTCTCTATGTACATGAATACCACCAGTAACTTCAAAATTCGCAAAAAATAAAGACCATAAGGTTTACTAAAGTACAATGAAGTTGATGATGGGCCGCCCCGGTGGCGCAGTGGTCTAAGCGATGGCCTCTGATCGTTCGTCCGTAAGGGGTCCGGGATCGAATCCCGGTGAGGCATGGATGTTGTGTTTGTCTTACGGCACTGGCTCTCTCCCTTCCCTGGAACCAGTGACCCTAAATTAGGGACGGGCGACTGCTTATAGCCCATTGAGTTGCTCGCGGTTGTCGTTAAACCTTCAATCAAAAAAAAAAAAAAAAAAAGTTGATGATGGAACTGCAAAACGCAACATGGCCATTCATGGTCTTCTCCAGCATTCAAAGTATTCCTAACTTTGAATGCTGGGGAAGAACATGAATAGCCATGTTCGAAACACCTCCTCAGCACCGCATTAGATGAAATATGTCGTCAACCGTAGGTGATAAGTTTTGGCGTCAGCTTTGTGGTGGGTTACTTTTCGCTTAATCTCCGTGCAGTACTTATTTGTTTCTTTTTCCAGTATCGGTACATAAAACGTTGAGCAATTAATTTCTATGCATCATGACATCTGCATGACGGAACAGTTTTAAGTCATATGATCTAAGAGAATATTCAGTGCTATCCATTTTGTTTACGCTTTCCAACCGTAGGTTGGAGAAGCGTATATGCTCCAGCTTTTTCCGTCCGTCTGTCCGTCTGTCTACCTGTCGGCACGATAACTCACGTCAAAATGGTTCGATTTTGATGAAATTTTAGTATGTGGTAGACGACCACCAGGGGACAAACCGTATTGAAAATGGGTGAAGTGGGGTCAAAGGTCACGCCATAAGAGCAGGATCCATTCAATTGCCCTTATGCGTCATAACTTGCGTAAATATGGTTCGATTTCGATGAAATTTTAGTATGTGGTAGGGGACTACCAGGGGACGAACCCTATTGAAAATGGGTGAAGTGGGGTCAAAGGTCACGCCATAAGAGCAGGATCCATTCAATTGCCCTTATGCGTCATAACTTGCGTAAATATGGTTCGATTTCGATGAAATTTTAGTATGTGGTAGGGGACTACCAGGGGACGAACCCTATTGAAAATGGGTGAAGTGGGGTCAAAGGTCACGCCATAAGAGCGGGATCCATTATTTCATTGCCTTTATGCGTCATAACATGCGTAAATATGGTTCGATTTCGATGAAATTTCAGTATGTGGTAGGAACTACCTGGGCCCGAACCCTATTGAAAATTGGCAAATTGGAGTCAAAGGTCAGGCAGGGCATAAGAGCGGGATTTATTCCATTGCCCTTATGCGTCATAACTTGCGTAAAAATGGTTCGATTTCGATAAAATTTTGGTATGTGGTAAGGAACCACCTGGGAACAAAACTTATTGAAAATGGGTGGAATGGGGTCAAAGGTCAGGACATAAAAGCGGGATCCATATTATGGACTTTATGCGTCATAACATGCGTAAATATGGTTCGATTTCGATGAATTTTTAGTATTTGGTAAGGAACCACGTGGGGACGAATCCTATTGAAAATGGGCAAAATGGGGTTAAAGGTCAGGCAGGACATAAGAGCGGGATTTGTTCCATTGCACTTATGCGTCATAACTTGCGAAAAATGGTTCGATTTCGATGACATTTTAGTATATGGTAGGGAGCCAGTGGAGACGAAACCTATTGAAAATGGGCGAAATGGGTTCAAAGGTCAGGACACTGGAGTGGGATCCATTCCATTGCCCTTGTGCATCATAACTTACCAAAAAATGTTTCGATTGCGACAAAATGTTATCATGTTGTTCCGGAGGTATAGTGAACCATTTCTGTTGAATATCATCGAAATGGGGTTAAAGGTCAGGACACAGGAGCGAGGTTTATTCCACAGCCATTATCCACATAACTTGAGTAATAATTTCTGGTATGTTGGAAAGCGTATCATAATCAATGCATTGCAGGATTTTACTAACTTGTTTGATTTAAAAACTGTCGAGACATCCATAACGAGCAGCAGTGTTTCCAGATTCAGTCATCAAATCCTTGGTACGAATCTGTGGTAATTTACTTATCTAACCGCCTATTTGCATTCTGATACAGTGTTGTTTGAAAAAATCTTTTCAAAATAGCATTTCAATTGTTTTTATTGAGGATCTTAATTTTTAAATTATTTATTGACCTTGGTTGACAGATGCATTGACTTATACGCAGACACTATCTACCAACAAGTAATTGGACATCCCTGCAATCGACGATATCGTCACGGCGGCAGCCGTTAAATATCGTGTGGGAAACAACAACGCAACCATTAGCACGCAAAGATGCCACACAGTTCGGAGCTCTCTGATTTCGAGAAAGGTGTTATCGTCGGGTATCACAGAAATGGCCGATCCATACGTGACATATCCAGCGAGTTGAAGTACTCAAAATCGACAATGGCCTACGTGATTGGCAAGTGGACGATGAGAGGGGACTGTGGGAATGTGCTCCGTCCCGGCAGACCTACAAAACTGGGATATAGAGACCGACGGGTGCTGGCCAGAGAAATTCGGAAGAAGCGCACCAAATCGATGGACCACATCCGTGAGGAGTTTCAACAGGCATCCGGGAGTGTTCTTTCGATGAATACCATCCGTAAGGAAGCCCATCTGCTCGGTTATCATGGACGTGCTGCCGCCCACAAGTCTTTGGTCACTCAGTCCAATAGCGCTGCTCAGCTAACGTGGTGCAAAGAACGTCGACAGTGGGCCGTTGAACAGTGGAAACAGGTTCTCTGGAGCGACGAATCAAGGTTCACCCTCTGCCGTTCGGATGGCAGGGTCTGGGTTTGGCTTCTGCCTGTAGAACGCCTCCTGCCGGAATGTATTGTGCAAACTGTGAAGTTCGGCGGCGGTGGAATGATGCTATTGGGGTGTTTCTCCTGGTATGGCACGGGATTCTTGGTCGCAATTCCTGGTAGACTCAACGCCGAGACTTACTGCACCATTTTGGATGACCATGCGCTTCCTACGCTGTGGCAGGTTTACGGGGTGGACCCATGTTACTTTCAGGATGACAATTCCACCTCTCATGTTGCGAGGTCCACCATAGTTTGGTATGGTAACAATGGGGTTAATCGAATGGACTGGCCTGCGCAGAGCCCGGACCTTAACCCTATCGAGCACCTCTGGTACGAGTTGGAGCGACGACTTAAGGGGTGCCCCCACCGTCCGAAAACGGCAAAGAAACTGACCTGTCTTCTCCAAGCCGAGTGGAAGAAAATACCGCTAGCCGTCGTACAACGCCTGGTTGGGAGTATGCCTCGGAGGGTCGCAGCTGTAATCGCCGCTCGTGGAGGCTCCACTAACTATTGAAGGTGAATAAACTTCGTTTTCCTTTGCCATCACAGGTGTCCAATCACTTGTTGCTAGACAGTGTATATACAGTATAGCAGTGGCGTAGTCAGAAATATCTTAAGGGGAGTGTGTAGGAGGTGCCCATGGGTTCGTTTTATTGATGAAAGCCTCGTGTATACATATCATCATCATCATCATTGTCAGCCATTATCAATCCACTGCTGGACGAAGGTCTCCCCAAGTTTCCTCCACAACGGTCTGTCTTGTGCCAGTCTCCTCCATGTCACCCCTGCATACTTTCGAATTTCATCCACCCATCTCCCATGTGGTCTTCTTCTGGGTCTTTTCCTGTCCCTTGGAATCCAATCTAAAATTTCGGCTGTCCATCGATGATCTGTCCTTCTGGCAGTATGTCCAGCCCATTGCCATTTCAGGGATTTAACTCTGATCATGATGTCTTCCACTCTTGTCATTTTTCGGATCCACGAGTTCCTCTTCTTATCTCTCCTGGTTACACCAAGTTATGCACCTCTCCATTCTACTTTGAGTTGTCTGCAGCCTTTGTATGTCTCTTTTAGTTAAGGTCCACGTCTCTATATCGTTTTAAATTCGTGTTAAATCTACCCTCAAGGTGGGAGTCCTGACACGAGGAACACACCCTCTTGGCTACGCCTATGCAGTACAGACATGTTGTATTTCGACGTCGGCAATGTACATACACTGTATTGACAAAAGTCACCGGACACCAAGAAGAGAAACACAACATAGCATTTATTGACATATATTAGTACGATGTCGGTTCACGTTTGGCCTTAATGCATACACTGACTCTTCGAGACGTACATTTCGACAAGGTTTTGGAACACAGCGATAGGTATGCGCTTCCATTCAGTACATAATGCTGCCGCTAACTGTTGCTTAGTAGTACGCCTTGTTTCCAAACTTCTTATGTGGCGCTCTAATTCATCACATAGGTGCTCTATGGGATTATAATCATGGCTCTGTGCTGGCCAGTCCACACACGATACGGAATTATCGTTAGACTACGCCGTAACAGTCCTTGCTTTATGGCTCGGCGCATTAACCTGCTGGTACCAACAAGGCTCGATTCCATAGTATTGCCACAGAGTTGGTAGGACATAATTGTCCTGAATATCGACGTAGACGTGCTGGTTAACAGGTTTCTCTACGATAACCAATGAGCTGGGACCATATCATGAAAAACACCCTCACACGAGTACACTGCCAGCTCCAAACTTGACCATAAGAACAGTACACTGTTCAAAATAGCGTTCCCTCGACTGCCTCCATACCCACACACGGCCATCAGATTGATGAATCGTGTATGTGGATTCATCAGTCCATAGGACCTATTTCCATTGATCCACGGTCCACGATAAATGTCCTTTACACCGTGGTAAACGACGAGTAGCATTCCGAGTGGTGATGAAAGGCTTATGAGCAGCCGCACGACCACGGTAACCCATGGAATGAAGTTCTATGCGAATGGTACGTGTACATACTGAGGTTCCAGCATTTTTACTCACATGTACACTGAAATATTGTGCGGTACTCCATCGATTAGCTGTCACCACTCTCCTGAGGCTTCGACGTCCTCTACCACTAATTTCTTTGGTCTGCCGGTACGTTTTATTGCTTTAGGCACGCCATGTGTCTTCCACTTATTTAGTACATCCAAAACAGTTGACTTGTGCATGTTTAAACGCCTCTCGGTTTCTCTTATTGACAACCCACTAATATAACACCAAACAGTCTTTCCTTTCTCAAAATCAGTTCTCTCCGGCCGCGACATTTTCACTCAACCTTACAGTGCGATATGATCGCGGTCAGCTGAAGGCTTGTATTTATTATATTTTTTTCAGCTGTACCGCGAATCTTAACAAGGCAGAAGATCCGTTCATTTGCTTTTGAAGAGGTATCAGGTGACATTTGCCAATATAGTGTATGTAGTAAACATTGAACACTGAATGCCGGGTGAACAAGAAATACAGTAAATAAACCCACGAAAGACAAACACAGTCATGTATTACTCAGGGTTCGAACCCATACCCGTCCGTTGGGCGAATGATTAGAATCATCGCTTAGGCCACTGCGCCACTTGAACAGCCATTTGAGAATTGCAAACCAGTTATTCCCTGTGTTGAAAATCCTAAGTTTATTATAATTCACAAGCAGATGATTGCTGCGGTTGTAACATTAGACGAATCTCACTTACATTACGAAGTCTATAGATGCAACTCTCACGAATCTTCTCTGCACGAAATTGCGTCACGTGAATTTGGTGGAATGCCATATTCGCCATCTGCAAATTTTCATATCGTGGTGTATGTGTTTGTGGTCTCCGAAGTCGGCATATGATCACCTATCCGCCGCCCAGGTGGCGTAGTGGTCTAAGTGCAGGATTTAATCAATTCGTTCGTGAAGGGTCCGGGTTCGGATCCCTGTGAGGCATGGATGGTGCGTTTGTCTTAAGGTACGTAATCTCTCCCTTCCCAGGAACCAGTTGCCTCAAATTAGGGACGAGCGGCTACTTATAGCCCATTGAGTTGGTCATGGTGGCCATTAAAACCCTCCAAACAAGCACAGAAAAATTATGTTGACGAAGCGTGATGTCGTTCTTCCTTCCCTCGGGCAATTAGTGGAACTGCTGCTTACTTTCGAGTCTTCAATAACAATGGTTCGACAGCTCGACGAAAGTACTGGCACAGGCTAGTTACTACGGGGCGGCATCTTTTTCAATGAGTGTGCTCAGGAAGTGAGAAGCGCAACCCTTACTCTTAAGTTTAGTTTCCACTCGTATAGTTGCAAGGCTATGAAACTTCATATTTTACCGTTCCTCGTTTCAACAACTTCTGGCTGATGTCTTCTGTTCATTTCTTGAGTTAGCATTGTAATGATCGTCTTTCTATACCTGTCATCATCACTGAGACTACGATCTTCGTTATTAGATTGCAGCATTTGCTTCTGGCGAAAAATCAGACGAATAAAAGAAGTAATGGAACTTTTGATTAGACAGAACATGCCTAAAGATCGATGTACTACCAGAACATGTAACGTTTCATACTCCCAGTGGTTAGTTTACAGAGAGGGTCAAAGTTGGTAACCATATTTTGAGGCTGATAATTCTGACGCTGACTAAGTAGGTTGACATTTTTCTAGGATTTATCCTAACGATTTTGAATGAGTGCCTACGGTATAAGAATGTGTGCCTTAAACGGACTCCAAAATTTTGGTTGACTTTGTATGAGGATGTATTTATGGTATTTGATTCTTTACCATGCAAACTAGCAAGGTATTTTATGTGGCAGGGAACAAATCGAAGTGTCACCAGTTAGAGTCAGAAATGCAGCGCGATAGCCTACGATTGAAACATCAACCAAAAACGTTTGTGGGTTTCCCAACATGCGGCAAAATTATGGTGACGTACCAGTTCGGAGTGCACCAATTATTTAAGCTCACAGCGCTTTTAGTGTAGTATAAATACATTTATTAAGTAGCGTAGAACAGTATGTACACGTCGGCAAGCTGTCGCTCTCCACTAGGAAGGGTTTTTTTTCAGACAGTGGTTTGATACGTTTCTGAGACCTCTATTGATTGCATTCTTACCACTAGGCCACCGCCACTACAGATTGATATCACGACATTAGGCAGCATTTTAAGTCTCACATCAGGGACAAACATTGAGCCATGCTATCTAATGATGGAGTATTGATTCAAAATACTGACCTCCCTCATGCTTCCATTATAACGAATTACCTTCTGAGGTAATTTCCCTGTTAAATAGTAGAAAATCTTATCCGATTTTACCCCATGCGATATTCACATATTTGGTCAGCTGTAGAAGACCCTAGCCTCCCCGGTGGCGCCGTGGTCAAAGCGCTGGCTTGTGGCCATTCGACCGTGAAAGGTCCGGAATCGGATCCCGGTGAGGCATGAAGGTTGTGTTTGTCTTACGGCACTGGCTCTCTCCTTTCCCTGAAACCAGTGGCCTTAAATTTGGGACGGGTGACTGGTTATAACCCATCGAGTTGGTCACGGTGGTCGTTAAACTTTCAATCAAAAAAAGAAATAAGAAGAAGACTCAGAGAGATCAGTATTTTGCCTTTGACCATGATGTAAAACAATCCTTAACGGAATGGTTCTGCTTTCAGAGTTAAACGTTTCGTAGATATGACATCATTCAAAGTTTTGTTGTTGTTGTTGTTGTGTTTCTAAGTTTAACGACTACCATGAGCCCCTCTTAGAGTTATAAGCGGTCGCTCATGTCTAGTTTAGGGCTACTGGTTCCATGGAATATAAACAGCCACAGGCGTAAAGAAAAACATCACCCATGTCTGTTCCCGGACGCGAGCAAAGTCACAGCCCGGACAATATGCAACATTCACTGTCTCCTCACCCAGTCTGCCAAATTATGAAGAGTACTTGTAACACAACAGTATAACGAAATAAAATAACGGCTAAACTCCGTTCTTTTCTATTTTAACATTCCTTATGCTCTATAATTTTTTTATCCAAGAAATAATTGACTTGGTATACGCAGACGTATTATAATAATATGACCCCTACCTAATAATGGGATTAACCACCCTTGGCCACGATGACAGCGGCGAGACGGCATGGCATGGATGCAATGAGGCCCTGGAAGGTTGCCCAAGGCACACTTTCCCATTCGGACTGCAGCAGAGCACGGAGGTCTCGGAGATGACTTGGTTGTGGATCGGCACGTCGAACCTGCCGATCCAAACAGTCCCACAAGTGCTTCTCGGCATTGAGATCGGGTGCTTTCGCCGGCCAAGGCAGAACAGAGACATCGCTGTTGTGTTCCTGGAACCAGTCACGCACCCCCTTAGTGACTTTGCATGGCGCATTGTCCTTCTGGTAGACACCATCACCACCAGGGCAAACGTCCAACATGAAGAGATACATGTGTTCAGCGAGGGTGTACAGGTAGCCATTGGTGTTCAGGGACTCACCCAGTGGTACAAGCGGTCCCAGAACATACCAGGAAAACATCCCCCAGACATGCACACTGCCACCGTCGGCCTGTATTTGACCGACAAGCGAATTTGGTTGTTGGTTCTCGTGTGTCTGACGCCTTATCCGACACCGCCCGTCACTTCTATGGAGTAGAAACCTCGATTCGTCGAACCTTTTTTTCCACTCTTCCACTGTCCAATGGCGGTAGTCCCATGCGAACTGCAGGCGTCGTTGTCTATGGACCTGGGTTAACATGGGCGCCTTGACGCAGCGTCGACACCGGAGACCCATGCGCAACAGCGTTCGCTCTACTGTTATCGGGGACACATATCTGGGTGCCCCAGAGTTCATTTGCGAGGTTAATTGCTGCACTGTTGCGCGTCGATTGCTCTTTATCAGTCGACGGAAGTGACGTTTTCCTCTGGGGTCGATGGCCTTTGGGACTCCACAGTTATGACGTCATGAGGTACTCGGTGTGCCAGCAGTCCGTTCTTGGTACACCCTTGCTACAGCTCCTCGCTAACAGCCCACAAAATCTGCTGTTTCTGAGATGCTTCCACCCTTAGTGCAGTAGTCGATGATCATTTCTCTTTGAGCGTCCGTCAAATCACCACCTTTGCCCATTGTTCTCACGTGACGTACTGTGGCTCATCTGTCCTGGCCGGCCGCTTATGTCTCCGTGTGATCGACCATGTCACGTGCATTCTGTGACGCGCCTGGGCGGGTACACTGTGATTCCATGGGTGATCATATTATTCAGATACGGCCGTGTGTAAGCAAATTACATTCCGTAATGCATGTTCCACATAAAAGTATCTGAAACTGTGTAACAAGCAAGCAAAAGAATTTAATAGTAGGCTAACGCATTAAAAGCGTCTGCCTACTGCTAAAAAATAATCTCAATTTCATTTACCTTATTCAAAGCTTAAAGCAGTTTCAGAAGGATCCGCGCGACTATATAAGTACCTACAGAAATTACTAGTGAGATCAGTGTCGCAAACGTTTTAACTCAATCCCATTTCTGGCTGTAACCCAGCCCTAAAGATTGTAGGAATTAAACCGATGGGAAATTAGAGCCCTCAGTTTACCAGATACCATCAAAGAGAACCGGCGTTCTCCGGGTTTACCAAATAGTTCATTAATCGGATTCTGTGCCAGCGCTGTCCAAGTTTTCCTGATATTATTAATAGTGTTTGTTACACGGAAGCATTTAACTGAAAGGTGATCTACAATAGTAATTAAGAGAAATTAACTAAAAAAGAATAAAACTTACATTTGTAATTGAATAAGTGCTAAAGAACACAGATACAAATGAAGGCGAGAAATCACCACACTCGTCAAGATAAAGTACATAAGGGAACATGATGAGGTGGGAGAATGAGCGAATGGAGTAATTGCAATGTTTGAATATGAAGAAATGAAATGAAGGAAAGTTCACATTTTCTTACATTTCGTTGCTTGTATTCTATTGATATTTCACTGAAAAATGTTTAATCTCCAAAAGTATCGTGGAACTATTTATAGTGCGTAGCAGTACACGATGAGTCGAGGTCAAAATGGTAAGCAAACCTGCCAACTACCGACCCTCAAAGATACACAAAACACATCCGAAATTCAGCCCCAAAATTATGGTACAACCTATTAATATACACCTGTTATAACCTATTAACACATTAAACAGTACAATTAAATTTCACTAATGTTTTCTTCAACAAAGGTTTAAACATTAATGAAAATTTTGTAAATATGAATTTCAAAATAAAATAAAATAAAGCCCTGAGGCGCATACACTCATGTGCTTCACCAGTATTTTGCCAAAGTTCAAAACTTATACGTTCAGTACTTTCTTCTACATGCGACTGACAGACAGACAGAAGTGGCAACTTTATTATTATAGATTTGTGCATTTGATGTTATTCGTTGGCTGGTGAATTGTAAATACTATTGCGGTTTTTGCTAATATTACATTAAGTTCCGTCACAAATGTGCCTATTGATATTACACAGTGCAAGACTGCTGGTGCTATATGACACCGATCCGCAATGATTCGTCCAATGACAATTGGCCAATGGGCATAAATCCAATGACGATTGGTACAAACAGGACAACAACTAGTCCAATGGCATTCGGTCCAGTGAACAATTTGACCAAAAGGGCAATTGTTCCTATACTATTTTGCCTAATGGCATAATTGATCCAGCGCCGATCCATTCAATGGCATCATCCGACCAACGGCTATTTTTTTTCTATTTTGAAAAATGAATAATAAGTTACACTCGTCTTTATAGCATTTGCAGAAATGATACCCACACCCAAAATTTATGATTTAACCGGATCTGGTTCACAAAGTGACACCACATCTCCCAAACTCTTCAATGTAATATTGCAAGTCATAGAACAGGAAACCATGGGGATAAAGGTTAATGGAGATTATTTAACTCACTTTCGTTTGGCTGATGACGTAATCATCTTTGCAACTACCCCTTCAGAACTGCAGATTATGATTCAGGAACTTGCTGACAAGAGTGAAGTAGTGGGATTAAAAATGAACTTTTAAAGGACAAAACTGATGTACAATGCTTTTACAAGAAATGAAGGTTTATCGAATGATGGCGAAAAGCTGGAGATAACCAATACCTACATTTATCTTGGACAGCAGATATCAAGCAAAGATCACATTGATGAGGAAATTAATCGGCGTATAAAGCTTGGTTGGAGAGCTTTTGGAAGGAACAGTACAATTTTAAAGACCAATATGCCATTATGTCTAAAAAGAAAAGTGTTTGATCAATGCATCTTTCCAGTACTTACATATAGTGCAGAGACGTGGCCCTAAACTAAAAGAGACAAACAAAGTCTGCATACAACTGAAAGAGCATTGAAGAGATGCATACTTGGTGTAACCAGGAAAGACAAGATGAATATATTTTAAATTTCGTAAAATATTAAAAAGTCATTTACAAAAATTCCGATCAATTGGGAAAGTGTGCAATAAAATATGTTATAGGGGTACCTAAGTTCAATCATCCATCAAGGACGATATTAAAGTTGCTGAAACCATTTGATATAGAAAGTAGATTACTCTATCAAACCATTGCATTGAGATATATGAGAAACTTGGTGCACAAAGAGAGATAGGGGCCGACTATTTTCTTTTCGTACGTCCATGTAGCGCAATGGTCTAAGCGCTGTCTTTTGACCATTCGTTTTAGTTGGTACGGGTTCGAACCCAGTGAGGCATAGAGGTTGTGTTCGTCTTACGGCTGTGGCTCTCTTCATTCCCTGGAACCAGTGGCCCTAAATTGGGGATGGGTGACGCTTATATCCCATTGAATTGCTCATGGTGGGTTTTAAAACCCCAAATAAACAAACAAACAAAAAACACTTTCTAACTGAACCTCCAATAGTCTTAAACAATATCAGGGCTAAAATTCGGAGAAATCCTATCTCTAAACGAAAGAAAATGGCACACTAGCTGAAAATCTAAAAACTGAGTTGCTGATCTGAGACATAGGACTGAAGAGGTTGATGCTTTGTATAATTTATATAATCTTGTCTCTTTTTCTAAAACATGGTTTGTAAATAAAAAAGAAATAGAAGTACCATGTACTCGAGCTCTGCGTGAGCCTTAATTTGAAAAGTCTGGCGCTGCCGACCTTTTGCAGAATTCCGTCACGTGTTCTCCTACGTGTTTTGCAAATAAGGCAATTACAACGAAGTAAATTTCTCCGTCATTTTTGTCTACGCCGGGGCTCTAACCCGGGTCCCCTCATTCCGGAATAAGTCGCTCTACCAATTAAGCTACGAGGACGTTCGTAATCGCTGCTATCTGCCTTTATATCGTGTGCGTCCTGTTGGGCAGGCACGTCACATATCCTCCTTTCGAAAGAGGGCCGAGGGCGTAGCCGTGACCATGAATCGTCGAAGGCAGCCATCCGCTGTACAACGTGCACTTGAGAACTCTCAGTCATTTTTTTTTCGAAGCTCTGGAGAAGGGATTTTCTGATTTTTCCTCTCTCGCGGTGTGGAAATAACATCACACCATTGAGAGATTTTGAACGGCCGGGTCATCCGGGAAGTTCGGGCGACATTACAACGAAGTAAATTTCTCCGTCATTTTTGTCCTCGCCGGGGCTCGAACCCTGGTCCACTCATTCTGGAATAAGTCGCTCTACTCATTGAGCTACGCGGACGTTC
This sequence comes from Macrothele yani, assembly GCA_039090855.1. Classification (NCBI taxonomy): domain Eukaryota; kingdom Metazoa; phylum Arthropoda; class Arachnida; order Araneae; family Macrothelidae; genus Macrothele; species Macrothele yani. The sequence continues at coordinate 135,201,201 of CM077007.1, read as the reverse complement.
GTAGCAAGTATGAGTCATTTTCTTGTAGGATTTCCGTCCACAGTGAGTAGATTTTAGGTCCCAGCCACCTACAGCGAGTTCGCCTTTTGGGCAGGACACAGAAACGGAAGGTATGAGAGCAAGTCCAGCGACTTTGACAGAACAGTTTGTAGTGAGATTAGAGTACAGTAGATGGCGCCACCGTACAAGTACGATGTTGCACATAGAGGGGTGAGAGAATTTCAGGGGGGGGCATAGGAAAGAATACCCATTTAACTAGTGGGTCCAACCTGGAGGCCGTCACTTAACTTGCTCGTCCGATGCACGGCGAATATTAAGTGGTTGTTAGCAAATCACACCACCTCCGCAAGATCAGCCCAGGATCGAACCTCAGGACTTTGCATTGGTAGTCTGAACTGCTAATCACTCAGCCATTCGCGGCTCGAGGATGTTCGTTGTCGCTGCTATCTGCCTTTATATCGTGTGCGTCTTGCTGGGCAGGCACGTCACACAATGCTTACTCATTAGCAGGAATTTTGAACCCGTGTGGCGGATAACTTTTTAATGGCCAGCGAGTGGTTGTCTACAACGGAAATTGTAAAATGAAAAAGAAACATACATCTTCGAAATGAAAAAAAATTAATATCCAGATATCCTGAGTACACGGACTTTGAATTCCCAAATCTGCTATGAGCTATGGTGCGATAAATTGTATAACTGAAATTTGTAGAGTACTTAACAATGCAGGCATATCTAGTTCTTACGCAGGTCTTCTTCTTTGTAACACGGAAATCATGTTTACAGCATCGTTTCTTGTTTCCAAAGTTCAGCTTTGGGATTTTAGACCTATGTCAAATAACTGATATTCCTAATGAAAATATGAATTTGTATTCTTCTTTTTCATCAGGCCTGATATTAAGTAAATATTGAAGGCACCCTGCTGTAGAGAAACATAGCTGCCTAACTGAACTGAAGAACCTTATTAATAAAGGGAATGTAGTACAGAGAGAAATGCAATTTTTCCAGTAGAAATTCCTCTCAGAGATAAGCTTTATATCGGGCTACATTCTCATGTTACAAATGTAAACGCTTTTCATCTTCTATATATAAGTATAAACAAGATAGATCTCGATTTCCAAATTTGTAAACAAATACTTCGAGCTATCTCACCTCCGTTGTAGCCAAGGTTAGCAGATGACAAGGTTATGCTCATCCTGCACTTCTTGTGATTGCTTTGTGACGTCACCGTCCAATCGCCATCGTAAGAATACCTAATTGCCACGTTTCTGTGTAGCTGCACTGCAGTAGCGTGTCGGCATTATTATTTTTAAACTAGCTAGAATAATCTTCATATATTCTACCAGATTTTTTAATGCACAATGGTTTTAATTTTCAATTAAAATAAAATTTGGGAAATGTTGCCGAGACGCTTTTTATATTCCTCATAAAGAAATTCGGCTGTACTACGGAATCAGAACGCTTTGAAGTAGTTCCCGATTTCCCGTGTATCGTTCCGCTTTGTTTGCATATAACCTGATGACAACCAGCGTGAAAGAAAGTAGTTCACGATAACACACGGATTTTTTTTTTTTTACTGTTTTCATCAAAATGAAACTTATTGCAATGGAAATAATTGTAGGCAATTATTTTATTATGGAAATTCATATATTTATTTTCATATCACAGATTTATGCATCATAATTCTGATAAATTAAATGCAACACCTTTTTCATGAAATTAATGTCTAATATTCATTTTTTCCACTCGGTAGAACAAAAACTTCAATAAACGGATCTAAATTTTGATTTTCTACAAAAACGTAGAAACAAATATTCCATTAAGCTATCGGCCAATAGTTCTTCCGATTTGTTAGTGTGGCTTCAGAGATTTTGCTTGAGGGCTCTCCAATTGGATTCGATACTTTGAGTATGAGCTATACTGTCAAAATATGTAAAACATGTTTGTGTGATTGACTGTTAAACGAGTGAAACGGCATAATTTACAAAAACCGAATAAATACTATCACCAAATAAGGCGTACGTCTTAGCCACTTAAACTTCCAGAACAAAAGTTGGAAATAGCTTCGCTTGAGGTACTTTTGAAATCTTCGTTACTAAAATATTCACATGACTATTAATTCTTCTGTATTTAGATGCAAATGTTCTTTTGAATAAGATTTTGTTCTGTGTTTGAGTTATAAAAATTGTTGACAAAATATCTTCCTCCATAGCTACAGTTTGGATCTACGATTCACATATTAGGGCAGTGACGTCACTCGGCGACATCACGATTATTCTTCCGCCAGGAAGGCGGGATGAGCAAACTTTAATGTCTACTCCGAGGAGCACATTACATTATGACCACCTACCTAATAAGCTGTAGGAATCCCTTTAGCCCGCAAAATAGCTGCCTCTCGGCGAGGCATCGATTCGATAAGGTGGTGATAGGTAACCTGGAAAATCTGGTACGATAATGTCAACAGCAGGTCTTCCAGTTCCCGTACATTTCGGGGTGGTGGTGCCTTAGCGCGAACCCCAAGTCGAACCACAAATGTTCGATTCGGTTCATGTCAGGTGAATTTGGAGACCAGGGCATGAACAGAAAGGCACCAGCGTGTTCCTCGAACCTCTCCTTGACGATTTTGGCAGTCTGGCATGGCGCATTATCCTATTGGTAATGCTCATCACCAGCAGAGAACACAGTAGACATGAATGCGTGAACTTGGTCCGCAAACGAATTTCAGATACGTGACAGCTGCCAGGGATTGTGCTATTGGGATAATAGAGGCTAAAGTGTCTCAAGAAAACATCGCCCACAGCGTAACACCACCGCCGCCGGCCTCTTTCCGCGCAACAGTGCATCCAGGTGTCACAACGGAAACTCGATTCGTCAGACCAGGCCACTATCTTCCAATCATTCAATCATTGATCTTGGGCCCACTTCATGCGTTGTTGGCGATGACGTGCAGTGAGTATGCGTACGTGCTGGGTCTTCGGTTACGCAGGCTCATGCGCAGAAGGCTGCAATGAAGTGTGTGGTGCGACACATTGCCCTGATCGTCACTGTTGTGCACAGCTGCGGGTGATTTGTCGCACCGTGTCCCTGCTGTCGCTGCGAACAATGCGCGATAGTCTCCGCTCCCCACTGGTATCAACAAGTTGCGGACAGTGTCGCTGCGAACAATGTGCGATAGGCTCCGCTCCCCACAGGTATCAACGAGTTGCGGACACTGTCGCTGCGAACAATGCGCGATAGTCTCCGCTCCCCATAGGTATCAACGAGTTGCGGACACTGTCGCTGTGAACAATGCCCGATAGTCTCCGCTCCCAACTGGTATCAACGAGTTGCGGACACTGTCGCTGTGAACATTGCGCGATAGTCTCCGCTCCCCACTGGTATCAACGAGTTGCGGATACTCGCTGTGAACATTGCGCGATAGTCTCCGCTCCCCACTGGTATCAACGAGTTGCGGACACTGTCGCTGTGAACAATGCGCGATAGTCTCCGCTCCCCACTGGTATCAACGAGTTGCGGACACTGTCGCTGTGAACAATGCGCGATAGTCTCCGCTCCCCACTGGTATCAACGAGTTGCGGACACTCGCCGTGAACAATGCGCGATAGTCTCCGCTCCCCACTGGTATCAACGAGTGGCGGACACTCGCTGTGAACATTGCGCGACAGTCTCCGCTCCCCACTGGTATCAACGAGTTGCGGCCACTGTCGCTGTGAACAATGCGCGATAGTCTCCGCTCCCCACTGGTATCAACGAGTTGCGGACACTCGCTGTGAACATTGCGCGATAGTCTCCGCTCCCCACTGGTATCAACGAGTTGCGGACACTGTCGCTGTGAACAATGTGCGATAGTCTCCGCTCCCCACTGGTATCAACGAGTTGCGGACACTGTCGCTGTGAACAATGCGTGATAGTCTCCGCTCCCCACTGGTATCAACGAGTTGCGGACACTGTCGCTGCGAACAATGCGCGATAGTCTCCGCTTCCCGCTGGTATCAGCGAGTTGCGGACAATACACGGATGGATAACGGTTTGTCGTTTGACCATATGTGCACCACTTTTGATACGTACTCACTAGGACGGTACGTAAACAAGCCACAAGCTGCGCCATTTCCGAGATCGCAATTCTGAGGCGCCGTGCCATCACAATTTGTCGCTTATCAAACTCCGATAAATCGGCAGCTTTTCCCATTCTGACTCTGAATACTCTACTAACCGAAAACCGGTCCTCAGTTTGTATATATACTGATCTGTGAACTTCACTTTCTCCACCGTTCAGTCTTGAGGCGCGCTCATTTCTCTAGGTTGGGTGTTCATAATGCAATGACTCATCGGTGTACATCATTATCATTATTGTCAACCATTCAATCTATTGTTGGATTAAGGTCTTCCCCAGTTTCTTCCATAACGGTCTGTCTTGAGCCAGTGTCCTCCATATTACTCCCGCATCATGTCAAATTTCATCCACCCATTTCATACATACACTGAAGAGCAATAGAGAATTTTTTTTATTGGAGGATTAACGACCACCGTGAGCAACTCCATGGGCTAGAAGCAGTCGCTCGTTCCTAATTTAGGGTCACTGGTTCCAGGGAAGGGAGAAAGCCAGTGCCGTAAAACAAACACAACACCCATGTCTCACCGGGATTCCAACCCGGACCCCTTTCGAACGAATGATCAGAGGCCATCGCTTAGACCATTGCGCCACCGGGGCGGCAGCAATTGAATTAGAGACAGCTGGCGTTATGCAAATGTGGAGCTGTGGGCGGCCCTGAAAACGGAAACGACATGACGTATGCAGCTGTCCGACAATATAAGGAGTGATGCGACAGGAATCAGTAAGAGTCGGACGCGGTATTGGTAAGACGAAGGATCTAAGCGCATTTCATCGTGGGCAAATTGTCGGGGCCCGACGAATGGGTCACTCCATCTTGGAAGTCCTGCACGCACATGGATTTTCACGGGCCACGGTGTCACGGGTGCACCGTGAGTACATCGAATCCGGTAAAACAATCCCTGCAAGTGCGAACTGCTGTGTACAACAGCGTGTGGATGAGCGGGGTCATCGTCGGCTAGCTCGCATTGTAACAGCAGATAGACGGGCCACAGTGCAAGAAATCACTCGGCAATTTAACGCTGGTGCACAAAAACGTGTGATCAGCCACACCATCCAGAACCATCTCCTCGCTATGGGGTACAGAAGCCATCGTCCCACGAGGGTACCGCTGCTGACCGCACATCACAGGGTGCAAAGATTAGCATGGGCGTGGGAACATCGCCACTGGACCCTAGACATGTGGGAAAATGTTGCCTGGACTGATGAGTCGAGATTCACGTTGGTACATGCGGATGGCAGGACAGGATACGAGTACGGCGCAAACCACATGAAGCGATGGATCATTTTTGCCAGCAGGGTTCTCTTCAAGCTGGTTGGGGTCGGATTCTCGTCTGGGGACTGTTTACGTGGACTAAAATGAGAACCCTAGTTCGTGTAACATCGTCCCTCACAGGTCAACGTTACCGGGATATCCTGGACTACCATTTGCTCTCGTTTTGTGCGTCTTCAACATCCCACTGGAGACCTCATCCTGCAACAAGACAATGCACCGTGCCATCACTCCCGAATAGTATCCGAATGGTTGGATGAACAATCCAACGGCGTGACCTCACTTTCCTGGCCAGCTTGGTCACCTGCTCTCAATCCCATCGATCACATCTGGGATGCCATTGAAAGAGATGTTCGAGGCTGTCATCCCCCTCGATCAAATCTTCGTAAACTGCGAGAGCTTTTTCTGGGGTATTGGATCCGTATGGCTTCCCAACGCTTCCGGTGTCTTGTGGAGTCCATGCCGAGACGAATCGCCGCCGTCATCAGGGCGAAAGGTGGTGCTACACGTTACTAGACAGGTATCTCTAATTCAATTGCTCTACAGTGTGTGTATATATATATATATATATATATATATATATATATATTATTCTTTTAAGGTTTGACGACTACCGTGAGCAACTCCTTGGGCTATAAGTAGTCGCCTGTTCCTAATTTAGGGACACGGATTCCAGGTAAGAGAGAGAGAGAGAGAGAGAGAGAGCCAGTGCGACTAGACAAACACAATATTTACGCTTCACCAGGATTCGAACCCGGACCCATCTCGGACGAATGACCAGAAGCTTGAGCTTAGACCACCGCGCCACCCCGGAAGGCCATCCCTTATAGTCCTTAGAATTGTTCGCGGGGGTCATTAAAACCTGAAATAAGGAAAAAAGAAGTGTGTATGTCAAGTATATATCGTGGTTCTGACAAACTGAGTTATACTCAAGTCATGAATAAATCTGCGATTCAACCCTCAAAATGTAAGTTCCATTGTTTCGTATCTTGAATCCTATGACTTTTAAGCAATTTTTTAAAACACTAGCTTTAGGCATTTAGTGTTCTAGTGACCATCATTTAAAGCGCCAAGTGATTAAATATTTAATTAAAGTACCTCACAGCCTAAAGTGAGGTCTGAGTCGAGAAGTAGAAAATTTAAACTTAAATGTCACTCATAAAAATTTAAATTATTAACCGCTTTGTTAGAAGGTCTCCATCAAAATGTGGCTATTTCTTATATTTTTTACCTAATAAAGTGTCAAAATAAATTGCATAAAAGAGGACTCCCGAGTTTTTTTTTATTGCCTTTCGCCGTTTTGACATGATTACGTAATTATTTTTTCGCGACTACTTTGAATTTTCTGGTAGCTGATAATTTTATACGTGTGCAATATTCTTTCTAAAGAATCAACATTTGAAAAATTAGTTTCACGGTAATTGCAATGTGAAGTAACCATTAATCTGCTCTGCAGGGTGAATATTGGCGCCATAATATATTGTCGTCCACAGAAGCGGTTGGAAATTCTATGTTGGACTATTCTATTCACCTTTCGGGTCTACCCAGAGCATCTCTGAAAGTGCGTCGTCTCGCAACATGTATTATTCACCGGAAACGACTTCTCCGGTAAACTCAATACTTTATAACAAGGCCCGAATTCTCCGTGAGACGTCACGTTCACTGTATAACTTGCGATGCCAGGTTCAGGCGAACGTGACCTATGCCGGTGCGTTCGGAGAACGGTAGAAATATTCCGTAATAGGAAAATACTCAGTGGCTTCATGCAAATGTTTGAGCACACTCTGCTCGACACCAGGCATGTTTCGGGGAAACGGATGAAGCTGGCAGAGAATGTGGAAGAGGGAATTGTGAAACCTCATTTTAATTTTATGCCTTCTGCCCTCTGCGATCCAAGTGGACTTCATGTTTTAAAATTTATGTGGTGCTGTGTGAAAGTTCAAAGAGCAGCCTATTGGACATGACATAACAGGGGCAGACTAAAGGAGATATCCTGTAGAATTTCTGTGGATAGATCGATTCTGGTTTTTGAAAAATGTCTAACGGTTGGCGAAAGGTTTATTATTTTTTGCCCAACCACAACAGATAATTAAAACCAAAGATCTGTCCACAGTTTATGTAGTTTGATAGCAATAGCATAGGGGTTAGCAACCAACGAATATACATACGTGAGCATCTTAATAAAATGACTAACGGACAAAGATGTAGAGCTTTGAATAAAGAAGAGTAGGTCTGTACTACACTGGTGTGCAAAAATTAAGGACGAAGAGAAGAAATTAGCATAACAGCAGAACGAGCAGCCAGAACGGACCGAAATACCACTCAGGAGATAGACTAGGGTCTGGTACAGTAGGGGAAGCGCATATATACAGCATGACGTAGGGGGGGGGGTCGGAATTGTATGAAGCACACGGGCGGTGTACGCTCAGCAATTTGGTGAAAGCTATTGCACGGTGTACATCGGTTTGAACGACGTTGAGTTGCTGCCACCGTGTGATATGTTCACCAGGCATTTCAGTAGACGACATCTGGATGACTTTACCCGAGGTCGCGTCATTGGGAAGTTGGAAGAAGGTCGAGGTGTGACTAGTGTGGCCGAGGAGTTCGGGATCGCTCACAGCATCGTTTCACAAGCTTGGAGAGCATTTCAAACGACTTGAACAGCTGTCCGAGAGTTTAGCAGTGGTCGTCCACGAGCAACCACGGCGGCGGACGACCGGTATATTGTCCTACAGGCGAGAAGAGACAGACGGCAGACAGCGGGAGAAATCGCAAGGCACATGCAACAGATAACTGGACGTCCGTTATCGCATTTTACCGTGGCCAGGAGGCTGCACAAAGGTGGTCTATTTGCACAACGACCAGTACGGTGTGTGCCATTAACGCCTGCTCATCGCAGACGGCGGTTTCTATGGTGCCAAGAACACAAGAACTGGACACATCAGCAATGGGGTCGAGTTCTCTTCACGGATGAGAGCCGATTTAGTCTGACGAGCGATTCTGGACGTATACACATCTGAAGAAAGTAGGGAACACGCAATCACACCTCCAACATAATCGAAAGGGATCGGTTTGGAGATGGTGGAGTTCTCGTTTGGGGCGGTATCATGCTTGGTAGCCGTACTGATCTCCACATCTTCCAAGGAGGTTCGGTCACCGGTGTCCGCTATTGTACCGAGGTTCTCCTGCCTCACGTGCGTCTCTTTAGAGGTGCTGTGGGTCCTGAGTTCCTCTTCATGGACGACAACGCTACACCTCATCGTACAGTGGCTGTCGCAGAGCTGTTGGAGAGTGAAGATATTCAACGCATGGATTGGCCCGAAAAATCCCCGGACCTAAATCCAATCGAACACTTGTGGGACCTTCTCGTAAAACGCTTGGCAGCACGTCACCAGCCGCCAGCAACGATTACGAAGCTGCAATTGGGGCTACAAGAGGAATGGGCCGTGATGCCTCAACAGCTCCTTGACACCCTTGTCCTCAGCATGGACAGACGTTGTGAATCCTGCAACGCAGTCAGGGGTGATCATATCCCCTACTAAAGACTGGAGTTTTCTTGGCAGCCGCCTGTCACATGGGCGTTTTTGTCTTCTGTCCAGTTGTGCTCGAAGCTACCTTTTCAAAAAAGTGCCTTTGTATCCTTTGGATTCCTTGTTTGGACGGTTTTGCTCACTTGTCCCATATTTTTACATCCTGGGGATCTTATGGTATGATTTGAGTCTATGTGGAGCACTTCTGCACGACGTTACATTCGATAAAGTGTCTCGTCCTTAATTTCTGCACGCCAGTGTATATATATATAGGGTGTCTATAAATGAAGTATACAACTTTAGTACGCTGTTAAAAAAATACGATAGAAAAAAACTTACTTGAAACGTTAAGAGACGTGGAAAGTGTTGAAGTTTGTTAAGTCAAATGATAGATGGCGCCAGACGTCTCATGTAATGAAAAATCTCGTCAAACACGGAATACACAGACATGGCTTCCCCAGTGGAGAAAGCAGCGTGTGTGTTTTGGTTTGCGGAGTTAAAATCGCTAACAACAGTTCAGCTTCAGTTCAGAACGGAGTACAAGAGACAGCTGCCGACACGAAAGAGCATCAAACAACGGGCAAATAAATTCAGAGCAACAGGAAGTGCTTTGAAAGGCAAAAGCACTAGGAGACATTCCATTTCTGACGGAAAAGTGAAAGACGTGCGCAAGGCTTATCTAAGGAACCCGAAGACGTCCGTCCCCGTCGTCAGTCGTGAACTCGAAAAACCGCGAGCAACGGTTTACAAGGTTCTGCACAAACCTCTACGCCCATGTGTATATAAAGTGTAGTTAGTGCAAAAACGTCGACCAAATGACGAACCACGTCGAAAAGCATTTGCGGTAGACATGCTTAATCACATTGACAAAGACCCCACACTCATTTCATGGTTGTGTTTCTTTTTTTTTTTTTTTGATTGGAGGTTTAACGATTACCGTGAGCAACTCAATGGGCTATAAGCAGTCGCAGGTTCTGTTTCAGCGGTGAGTCGACATTCCAATTTCTGGCAGAGTGAATAATTATAACGTCCGAATTTGGGGGACGGAAAATCCCCATGTGGTCGTAGCACACAAGAGAGACAACCCGAAGGTTAATGTCTAGGCTGGCCTAAAGAAAACAGAGTGATTGGGCCCTTTTTTCTTCGCCTAACCAAACGTTACTGGCATATCGTACCTGGACATGTTAGAACAATTCGCAATTCCACTACTCCAGGATATTCAAGACAACATTTAGTATCAAGATGGAGCACCTACGCAGATCTGTAGACCGCCATTTTCCAGGGCGTTGGATTGGACGTGGGGGTCCTAAGGCATGGTCACCCCTTTCTCTTAATATTACACCATGCGATTTTTTCTTTGGGGCTTTATTAATGACATCGTGTACAAGAAATGTAACATCTATCACTGAGCTCAAAGAATACATTATTTCAGCCTTCCCCCTTGTTACATCTGACATTCAGCATCATAGGTGAGTGGAACTGGACTATCGTTTACACATTCAGCGAGCAAAGAACGGAGTCCACATGGAGACATACTGACATTTTTACAAAAAACTTCCACTGATACCGTGTGTTCTGACATTAAATGCGAGCTGTTATTTATTGTTTTTTTTCAATAGGATACTGAAGTTGTATACTTCATTTACTGACGCCGTGTATATCAACAGTAGGCCTATGCATAGAATCTTTATACTGCATTTATATTCATTATGCTGGTCTTTTCTACAAGAACGTATAACATATACACTATACAAGGTGATTCATAAAGAAATATACAGTTTCAACGCACTATAAAACAAGAATAATGTAGGACATTTTTTGGTTACCTGTAACAGAATCGCAGGGGAATGTTTCAAGTTTTTTTTTAGAGACAGTCACAGATGTACTATGTGTGCACCCTTCGTCACACAACACGCATCGAGCCAGTAATCCATTTCCACACAAACGTGAGGTAAGATATCTGAAACAAGTGCAGTGATAGTGGCTGTGATACGCTGTTTCAGCTCAGCTAGATCAACAGGAAGGGGAGGGGCGAGTACCTTGTCCGTTACGTTCCCCCAACAGGAAAAGTCACAAAGCGTTAAGTCAGGACTTCTGGGTGGCTATTGGATCAGTGGCATGTTGTAGTCCGCGGCTCGTCCAATCCATCGGTAAGGAAGATATTCATCGACTGACTAGTCACGTGACACGCGCGCTATCGCCTACGTCACTTCCCTCAGTAGCGGGTCACAAACTTTATGAGTACATCTACCTAACGGTTCGCAGTTGTGGTCCGTGTCTTCAACTTTTACTGTTTTACAGCATCTGGAAACTGTATACTTCTTTATGAATCACCCTGTATTATCAAAAGCATTCGGACACCACAATGTTTTGGCACAAATGGTTTCGTTATCACAATTAGTAGTTAGTTGGTCCAGTTATTGCTTGTATGAGAGCGACGACATGTCGAGGTATACTGTCAACCAATTTCCGACAGGTCTCGACAAGAATGGTTCGCCATTCGTCCTGTAAAGCTGCTACCAGAGTGGAGAGCGAAGACGGTTGTTGTGGTCGATTTTGTTTCCTTCGCTCATACTGAGCAGGCCAATCCAACAAATCTACCTTACTTTCAAGAAATGTGTCCTGCACACTCCGTGCAGCGTTGCAGTGTTGCAGGTAGCCCGAACGTGTTGGAAGAGACAACGGCCATTTCCATAAAGCTGCTACATTGATGGTAGGGAAGAACCATTCGCAACGTCAAAGTACACTTCAGAGTTCATGGTTTGTGGCATAATAACCAACGGGCCGAGTCCCATCCACGAAAAACTACTCCTTACCATGATGCTGCCTCCACCGAAGTTGTAAGAACTCAGTCTGACGAAAATCATTCACCAGGCTGTCGCCAAATCTTAACCGGTCTCGCTCATTTCGTCGACGCCACATCGTCGACAACTCATTTCATGGACAGGTACATTTCGTCGACACTACACTGGTGTGCAAAAATTAAGGACGAGGAGGAGAAATTAGCATAACAGCGGAACGAGCAGGCAGAACGGACAGAAAGACCAATCCGAAGATAGGCTAGGGTCCGGTACGGTAGGGCATGGGCATATATGCAGCATAACGTAGGGAGGGAGGGTATAAGCACACAGGTGGTGTGTCGGAAGGGTATAAAGCAGACGGGCGGTGTACGCTCAGCAATTCGGTGAAAGCTATTGCACGGTTTACATCGGTTTGAACGACGTCGAGTTGCTGTCACCGTGTGATATGTTCAACAGGCAATCCAGTAGACGACATCTGGATGACTTTACCCGAGGTCACGTCATTGGGAAGTTGGAAGAAAGTCGAAGGGGACTATTGTGGGCAAGGAGTTCGGGATCGCTCACAGCATCGTTTCAGGAGCTTGGAGAGCGTTTCAAACGACAGAAACAGCTCTCTGAGAGTTTAGGAGTGGTCGTCCACAAGCAACCACGGCGGCGGACGACCGATATATTGTCCTGCAGGCAAGAAGAGACAGACGGCAGACACCGGGAGAAATCGCTAGGAACATGCAACAGACAACTGGACGTCCGTTATCGCATTTTACCGTGACCAGGAAGCTGCACAAGGGTGGTCTATTTACACGACGACCAGTACGGTGTGTAACTTTAACGCCTGCTCATCGGATACGGCGGTTTCTGTGGTGCCACGAACACAAGAACTGGACACATCAGTAATGGGGTCGAGTTCTCTTTACGGATGAGAGTCGATTTAGTCTGACCAGCGATTCTGGACGAATGCACATCTGGAGAGAGCAGGGAACACGCAATCACATCTCCAACATCATCGAAAGGGACGGGTTGGGAGGTTGCGGAGTTCTAGTTTGGGGCGGTATCACGCTTGGTAGCCGTACTGACCTGCACATCTTCCAAGGAGGTTCGATCACTGGTGTCCGCTATTGTACCGAGGTTCTCCTGCCTCACGTGCGTCTGTCTAGAGGTGCTGTGGGTCCTGAGTTCCTCTTCATGGACGACAACGCTACACCTCATCGTACAGTGGCTGTCGCAGAGCTGTTGCAGAATGAAGATATTCAACGCATGGATTGGCCCGCAAGGTCTCCGGACCTAAATCCAATCGAACACGCGTGGGACCTTCTCGGGAGACGCTTGGCAGGACGTCACCAGCCGCCAGCAACGATTCCGCAGCTGCGATTGGCGTTACAAGAGGAATGGGCTGCGATGCCTCAACAGCTCCTTGACAACCTCGTCCTCAGCATGGACAGACGTTGCAAATCCTGCAACACTGTCAGGGGTGATCATATCCCCTACTAAAGACTGGATTTTTCTTGGCAGCCGCCTGTCACATGGACGTTTCTGTCTTCTGTCCAGTTTTGCTCGAAGCTACCTTTTCAATAAAGTGTCTTTGTATCCTTTGGATTCCTTGTTTGGACGGTTTTGCTCATTTGTCCCATATTCTTACATCTTGGATATCTTATGGTATGATTTGAGTCAATGTGGAGCACTTCTGCACGACGTTACATTCGAAAAACTGTCTCGCCCTTAATTTTTGCACGCCAGTGTAATAACCGAGCCTTTACATGTGTTTCCTACTTCATCAGCGATGGAAACGGCAGACGAAGAACGAGATTTCTTAATATTTCTTACCATGGTACTGCCGTCCCGTTCCGCCATTTTTGTGCGGCATTTTTTTTTTTTTTTTTTTTTTTTTTGCTATAGTTGCACGGTGCTGCTTCCATCTCTTCACGACATTACTTACAGTCGATTTTGTAGTATTTAGTTTGGCTGGTATGATCCATATAGAAACATTACTCAAATTAAATTATTTGACCTGCCCACACTGTTAAAAAGATTTACTTAAAAATGAGAACCTGAACCTACTCGTTTTTTACGCTTTCCAACCGTAGGTTGAAAAAGCGTATATGCTCCAGCTTTGTCCTTCTGTCTGTCCGCACGATAACTGGCGTAAAAATGGTTCAATTTCGGTGAAATTTCAGTATGTGGTAGGGGACTACCCGGGGACAAACCCTATTGAAAATGTGACAAATGGGGTCAATGGTCCCGACGTAGGAGCGGGATCCATTCCATTGCACTTATACGCCATAACTTGCGTAAATATGGTTCGATGTCAATGAAATATGACTATGTGATAAGTGACCGCCTGGAGACGAACCCTCTTCAAAATGGGTGAATTCGGGTCAAAGATCAGGACATCTGGCAATGGTGCGGATGACCACTTCCATACATATAGACGACACAACATTGACACGGATGGTAGGTTAAACGCACTGCTCATGTCGCGTCCCAGACTGAAATCAGGCACGAAATAGCCTGCAGACCTCTCCTCTGAGCAACAGATCACTGGACAGCACTATGTAAGCGAGAACAGCAGCAGTACTTCTGTGCTGTAAAATAAATATTCTTATTCTTACAAGAGTTTGTTTTTTACGCTTTCTAACCGTAGGTTGAAAAAGCGTATATGCTCCAGCTTTGTCCGTCCGTCCGTCTGTCCGCACGATAACTTGCGTAAAAATGGTTCGATTTCAATTAAATTTTACTATGTGGTAGGTGACCGTTTGGGGACGAACCCTATTCAAAATGCGTGAATTAGGATCAAAGGTCCAGACATAAGAGCGGGATACTTTCCATTGCCCTTATGCGTCATAACGTACGTAAAAATCGTTCGATTTCGATGAAATTTCAGTATGTGGTAGGAGACCACTGAGGACGAAAGTTATTAAAAATGGACAAAATGTGGTCAAAGGTCAGGACATAGGATTGCGATCCATTCCATCGCCCTTATCCCATATTATTAAGGTGGATGTCAAGTAATTTTGCTTCCTATACTTCCAATGGAAAAACTTTTGTACACATTTCCTTCACAATTAATGTGTTCCCAAGGATGAAGATTTGAACATCGATTAAAATAACTTCATATTAAAACTTGGAATACTTAATATTTTCTAAAACATAACCATAATTATATTAAAAATCAATAACTTTTCCTTTGGTGGTGTTGAAACCAGAAAACGGATGGCACGACATGTACTTTGATGACGTCAGTAGACAAACAAATGTTGGATTGCATAATGATGATTATGCTTTAAAAAATATTCGGTATTCCAAGTTATAAAATGAAGTTATTTTAATCGTTGTTCAAATTTTCATCCTTGTGAACGCATTAATTGTCCAGAAAAAAGATGCAGCGACCTGTATTTTCATGACGTCAGTAGACAAACAAATGTTTGGATTGCATAATTATGCTTATGTTTTATAAAATACTAAGTATTGCAAGTTATAAAATGAAGATATTTTAATCGATGTTCAAATTTTCATCCTTGGGAACGCATTAATTTTGAAGAAAATGTGTACACAAATTTTTCCATTCAAAGTACAGGAAGCAAACTTACTTGACGTTCACCTTAAAAGAGCAATTATTGCATTTGTGTAAATTTTATTTGAAAACAGCTATAAGGATTTTGATGAAAGTCGTTAACCTACCGTTTTCTGGTACTAGAAATCGATTTAGCTTGATCTCGACTTTTGAAAAATTCCTTTAGTGGGTTAAATAACCACCCGGAATTACCACGTTTTTAGTGTAGTGTAATGGCGTCGTCCCATTAGATGTTGGCGCGCGGTCACGCCGTCTGTCTCATTACGTCACGCGTTGTGTGTTGATCCTATTAAAGTTTTATGACGTCACACTCTTGCGAGCAGATGGTCGCGATTCCCATCTGCCTCATTACATCACGCGTTGTGTGCGTATGTTCGTCCGCACGATAGCTCGCGTAAAAATCGTTCGATTTCAATGACATTTTACTATATGTTAGGGAAACACCTGCGAAAACACCCTATAGAAAATGAACGAAATGGGGTCAAAATTCAGGTTATAGGAGCGGGATCCATTCCACTGCTCTTATGCGTCATAACTAACGTAAAAAAGGTTCGATTTCGATTAATTTTAGTAGTAGAGGGAACCACCTGGGGACAAACTCTATTGAAAATTGGCGAAATGGGGGTCAAAGGTCAGGACATAGGAGCGGAATCACTTTCATCGCCATTTTGGGTTATAACGTACGTAAAAATGTATCGATGTGGATGAAATGTTAGTATGTTGTAGGGACTTCCTGCCTGCGGACGAATCCTATTGAAAGTGGGCGAAATCGGGTCAAAGGTTAGGACACAGAAGCGGGATCTATTCCATAGACCTTATGCATCATACCTTTCGTAAAATTGCTTCGATTGCGACAACACTTTATCATGTTATTTCGGAGGTATACTGAACGAGTTCTGTTGAATATCATCGAAATGGGATCAAAGGTCAGGGCACAGGAGTGAGATTTATTCCACAGTCATTTTCCCTCATAACTTGAGTAATGATTTCTAGTATGTTGGAAAGCATATCATAATCAATGCATTGCATGATTTTACTAACTTGTTCCTTTTCATTTTGTTTTGGGGATTTGGTCTGAATTCAACTACAGATGGTGCGTTTTTACTCTGAAACCAACTAAAGGTGGAAAAAGATTTTACCTTTTGAGAAGAATGCCGCCTGAGAACTTATGTAAAAAAAAATGCAGATCCATATGGCAATCATTCTATGCCTGTTCACATGTCATTGTTGTGGAATGGCTACAGGATTTCAGAGAAGGATGGTGGAGTTCGAAAATTTCCATGTGCAAAACCACTGGAGGTCGCAGAAGAGGAAAGGACTACTGCTATTCGTGAACGTGTTTCGGAAAACTTACACATCACCATTCAAGTAATTTGATTGGAGGTTTAACGACCACCGTGAGCAACTCAATGGGCTATAAGCAGTCGCCCGTCCCTAATTTAGGGTCACTGGTTCCAGGGAAGGGAGAGAGCCAGTGCCGTAAGACAACACAACATCCATGCCTGACCGGGATTCGAACCCGGACCCCTTACGGACGAATGATCAGAGGCCAACGCCTTAGACCACTGCGCCACCGGGGCGGCCATTCCATTCAAGTAATGAAACCTATACCAGACGAAACCCGTAGGAATCGACGGTTAGTTTTTTGAAAAGAAATTCATTCAACCACTTCAGTGAATACAATAGTCCAGATTCGTGATTTTTGTTTGTTTTTTTGGCTGAAGGTTTAATGACCACCGTGAGCAACTCAATGGGCTATAAGCAGTCGCCAATCCCTAATTTAGGGTCACTGGTTCCACAGAATGGAGAGAGCCAGTGCCGTAAGATAAACACAACATCCATGCCTCACCGGCATTCGAACCCGGACCCTTTACGAACGAATCATCATAAGCCAGCGCTTAGACCACTGCGTCACCGAGGCTGCTATCAGATGATCAGAGGATATAGACCGATAAACGTTCTATCTGGGATACTGCGGCGCCATTATTGAAAAAAGGCATACAACGCAGCAGGAGGAGCGTAAAAATTTGTGCAGTTGAAGGCAAGGAAACGAAAATGGTACTTGCGTTTCAGTGCTGGGGGATAACAATGTCAAAGACAAGCAGAGTTTAGGATGTCCAAAAACTGAGAACAAAACTTTGACAGCAAACTCCAGTACCAGTAGAATTGGCAATTGAGGTGGAGTCCTCCCAATCCCCCATCAGTAGCGTCCTGAATCAGTTTGTTTTGTCTTACAGGCTATATCAAATGGTTGCACATCAATTGACACGCCAAAAGGCGAAACAACGCGCCGTATCGGTGATAATTAAAACTAGATATTCCTACGTCATCGTACCACTGGGAACCATTGGCTGACTCCATGGCAAGAACGAGATGATCCAAGAATAAATGCTACGCATTTAGTGGTATTGTGAGGTACCTGCACTCTGGGAATTCAACCGGTATCGTCAGACTGTGGACGGGAATCTCTATGTTGAACAACTTCAGCGGGTCCATGACGCTCTGCTCCAAAAGCTTCCCAACGCTCATCAATAGGAAACTGGCGTTGATGCAAGTGGGTGATGTCCAAGACACACCTCCGGGGTGATTGACCGATACCTCCAGGAATTGGAAGTTGTCGTGATCCTAACCCATCCTTTACACAGGCTGCATCTTGCCCCATCCAACTCTACCACCTGTTTCGCTTCATGCCCATTTCTTACAAATACGTTACTTCTTCCAGAAGTGGAAGTGGAATCTGGTATCAGACAGCTTCTGTTCTCGAAACCTGCCAAATGGTACCGTCATAGGATCGTTACTGTGTTGAAACATTGGCAAAGAACTATAGAAAACAGCGGCCTGTACTTTGGAGAAGGATGTACGCATGTATGGCTTTCTTGCATCAATAAACGTTTTAGCTGCAAACTTTACAACCAACCTGGTATGAGGACCAGAAGAGACGGAAACGGGTCACAGGTCAGAGGAGGAAAACGGTTCGACAATTCCTTTCGGGTCAAGGTGTTCCTGACCCGATTTCGATCCGGTTTTATTTGCGCTTTCCAACCGTAGGGTAGAAAAGCGTATTTGCTACAGCTTTGTCCGTCTACCTGTCCGAACGATAACTCTCGTAAAAATGGTTCGATTTCGATGAAATTTTAGTATGTGGTAGGGGACAAGCAAGGAAGGAACCGTAGTGAAAATGGGAGAAATTAGGTCAAAGGTCAGGACATAAGAGCGGGATCCATTCTATCTCCCTTATGCGTCATAACTTACGTAAAAATGCTTCTGTTGCGACAAAACTTCACCATGTTGTTCCGAAGATGTACTGAACCGGTTCTAATTTAATATAATCGAAATGGGGTCAAAGGTCAGGGCACAGGAGCGAGATTTGTTCCACAGCCATTATCCTCATAACTTGACTAAAAATGCTTCGATTGAGACAAAACTTCAGTATGTTGTTCGGAGGTATACTGAACCAATTCTGTTTAATATAATCAAAATTGTGTCAAAGGTCAGAGCACAAGAGCGAGATTCTTTTCACAGCCATTATCCTCATAACTTGAGTAATGATTTCTGGTATGTGGGAAAGCTTATCATAATCAAAAGCATTGCATGATTTTACTAACTTGTTTTCGTTTTATTTTTGAAAAGAAAAAAAATATTTCAAAGGACCCTTCAGAGATTTTTGGAATAACACTTCAGGAGTGAGTGCAGAGTATGATCCAGGAACTTGCTGAGAAGGGTAAGGAAATGGGATTAAAAAAGATTTTCAGAAGACAAAACTGATATAGCATGATTTTACATGAAATGAGATTACGATTTCCTACATTTACCTTGGGTAGCAGATATCAAGCGAGGGTCACATTGATAAAGAAATCAATTGGTGTATAAAACTTGGTTGGAGAGCATTTGGAAGAAGCACTACAATTTTTAAAATCAATATGCCATTATGTCCTAAAGGAAAAGTGTTTAATCAATGCATCCTTCCAGTGCTTAGGTACGGAGCAGACACGTGGACCTTAATCAAAAAGGACGTACAAAGACTGCAGACAACTGAAAGAGGCATGGAGATATTCATGTTTGGTGTAACCAAGAAAGATAAAAAGATGAACTCGTGGATAAGGAAAATTACAAGAGCGGAAGACATCTTGATCAGAATAAAATCCCTGAAATGGTAATGGGCTGTACATATTGCCAGAAGAACGGATCACCGATGAACAACCGAAATTTTAGACTGGATTCCAAAGATCACGAAAAGACCCAGAAGAAGATCACGTGAGAAATGGTGGATGAAGGAGACTGGCTGAAGACAGTTCTATGAGAAACTTGCGGAGACCTTAATCCAGCAGTGTATTGATAATGATTGACAATGATGATGATGATATATTTGAATTTATAGTTCAAAGTAGATTTGTCCGGGTCCGGGTTAAAAAATTTTAAACATCCAGCTCTGTTGTGAACCCGATATATCCGTTGATCTGAGTATTTTAGAATGTTCGATTACATTTGGGGATCTCCTGGCATATCAGGATTTCCAGTATTTTACTAAAATTCAGAAATTTGCAAAAATTTCTTTAGTGGACATCAGTAAGTGCGAAACCTTCTGTAAGAGATGCATCATTTGATGGAATTTAGAATTCAGTTTTCTTTGTGCAGAACTAAATGAGGAACATTGAAATCTGTCTTTGTGCGCAAGTTGAAATAACATGAAGAATTATTTCCTAAAGTAATCTGCAAGTTCCTTAAAAGTGATGAACCGCACACAGTGTTGTAAACTAAAAAGTACCGATAAATTAATTTCATGAATAAGGCATCTATGGTTAACTTTTGTGTCATACAGTAGTTCTCTTCTTGGCACTATTTAAAATGTCAAGCTACTTTTTAAGGAGTTCATTTTCCTATCAGTTTCTCTTGCGCATTCAGAGCTGTAATGCTTGAATATTCATCAAGGTAAATGTCAAACGGAGCCGTTCTCTATCTTTCTCTCTTTCGGTGCATTTAATATTAAAATCTTCTTGTTCCGTGCGAATTAATCTACCAGTCATGCGGAGCGATACTGCGTTGAAATATCAGTTTCCAGTCCTTACTCTAAAGGAGATCTTGTTTGCTCCTTTAATCAAAATGGGATCGCAAAGCTAAAACACGAGTTCTACAACAGATTACTTCTTCTCGAATGTACAGAACTTCTTAAAATAAGCTTTTCTTTCCCTTGTGTAGCAAAATAGTGCTATTAATGATTAGATTTTCCTTAGCTCATTGTGAGCACAGATCCTACTGGCGAATCTACAGTTGGGTTAAAATCTCGTAAACGAAGCATATATTCGGTTAAATCTCGGGGTATATCGAAGCATATATCCATAATCTTGTAACGCAGCATTTTCGCATGTTTTTCTTTCCCCCACTGTCGAATCTTAACCGATGAAACTGTGACTTTAGGATATTTCAAGGGGCGGATGACACAATTGGCTAGTTGTAAAAGTCATACTTTTGTAATGTCCACTTACTGATTTACACCAAAGAGCCGAAATATTAGACCACCTGCCTAATATGATGTAGGTCCTCTATGAGCCGTTCAAATACATCCTGGCGAATAATTGACGCTACAACACTTCTAAAACACTTCTAAAGGAGTCTTGTGGTATCTGGTTACGTTATCAGCAGATTCTTTTACTCTTGTGAGTTACAAGATTGTGCCGCTGTAGATCGGATTTTCTGTTCCAACACAATCCACAGATGCTCGATTGGATTGACCTCTGGGGCATTTGGAGGCCAGAGCAATAGCTGGAATTCTTCGTCGTGTTCCACGAACCATTCTCAAACAATCTATGACGCATGATTCTGTAAAAGATGGCACTACTAGAGCAGAATATCGTTGGCATGAAGGGATGTACCCGGTCTGCAATGATATTAATACTTCGATTCATCCTAAAATGACACTGTACGTGAAACCTATTGCCGCAACTGAAAGTAGTTCCCAACATTTTCCGTGACTACCAATGCATTGATTGCCCAGAATCATTCTTTATATTGTTATAACTGTTTACTTATAAGTGCATATAGTTTTTTTAGACAAATCTAAAAATGATCAATTTTCAGAAATTAAGTTTTAAAATTAGACCAACACACGCTTGTGTAGATATGCGCATTTGGGAGACAAGGATACCACTGAGTTGATGGGTGAAGTGACTGACAGCTGCTAACAGCAGGACACGGTAGGGAGTGACGCGGATGAACAAAACTCTCGGCATTCCCCGAAGGCTCAGTGCGTGCGCAGGCTCTTGTACCTTAACCCTCTAACAGGATGGAACGAGTTTACTCGGGGCTAACAACATAGGCTGAAATCCGCGCCAACGAATATATTCGCGGTCTAAGAAATGGGCAGCACGCGACAGAAACGAGTGAAACTGCGTGTCAGAAAGCGTTGCTTTTACTAGGTATATCACTCTAAATGGTCACTTGGGGGTATGATTGTCATGAATCCTTCCTGTCTGATTATCTTTTCCGATAAGAATGCTATAAAAAGAAGAGTGACGAACCTAAGAAAGAAGGGGAAAAGATGTTTGAGTAACTTATTTCTACCCTGTGGCATAATGTCAATGTCCGGGGGACTACTTCCGAATCATTCCTCGTTTGGTGGAACAGAGAATAAAGCTCTATAAGGAAATCAGACTACATACTGTAAGACTAAGGACTGTAAGGGAGCACTTACAACCAGTGAGAGATTTATAGTCGATACTTTTGAGATAAAAGAAGAAAAGGAATTGTTTTGCTGTAGCGTTCGTATTACCCGGCAACTATGAGAACACTTCTGTTTGAGGAGCGCAGAAAAATTTGGCCAACTTTTGGTTCAGGTACATCAGTCGCTTAAAGGGTTAAACTGCAGTGTCATCTTCGGGTGAGTGGAATTATAGTAAGTGTCATCTTCGGGTGAGTGGAAGTATAGTAAGTGTCATCTTCGGGTGAGTGGAAGTATAGTAAATGTCATCTTCGGGTGAGTGGAAGTATAGTATGTGTCATCTTCGGGTGAGTGAAAGTATAGTAAGGTAGTATACGTCATAGTTTCCGGCACATGAATGACTGGACCAGCGCCTCCCAGTAGAACATATCCCAAGGTGTTACACTTCCTCCACCGACTTGTTTTCGTCTCACGGTGCATCCTGGTGTCCAACACTTACCCAGATAAAAGCCGCACCACATAGATTCGTCTGACCAGACGATCACGAGATTGAGATTCGTCAGAGCACGAGATTCGTCTAACCTGACGACCTTCTTCCATTCATTCAAGATCCAGTTTCGATGTTTGCATTGCAGGCGCTTTCGACGGTCAACCGAGGTTAGCATATGGTTGTGTAGCAGCCTGCGGATACACAGCTACATTTTCAGCAGGGTTAGAAATACTGTGTATTGTGACACATTACTCCCGTCACAAGTATTCATATATCAGCGAGTTGCGCCTCAGAATCCTTCCTGTTAGCTCGTATAGATATCCTATGCTCACCTCTAGCACCAATGAACCGTTGTCGTCCCACATCTTGCCGGCGGTACGTGGTTTTTTCCTCCTCTAAACGTTTTTCGAAGTTGTTTAACGACGGCGATGAGGAATTCCTTAAAAGTTTTAGTGCCCTTCGTCCTGTAACCTGCTGAGTATCTTGGAAAGGGTGAAATAAGTTGAAGGAATAAACGCGAAAACAGAATACCTTGATAGGAAAGAAAATAAAGATAAAATAGAGAAATAATTGTAGGTTGCAGGAGCATACGGTTTCCCGTTAAGATGGCGAAATTGTAAGCTGCCCTAATATTTTTCAATGCAAGTCAATACCTCACTAGGGGAAATGAAGCTATTCAACATTTTCGTGTGCGGAGGAACAGAGAGGACCAAGGAAGAGTCCTGTGAGTGAATTCCCCTCGCCTGGTGAGCGCAGAAAACCATCGGCGGAGAATTGTTATCAACCATCAAGCAACAAATGTGATGTGATGTGTGTGTGTGTGGTTCGGGCTTCGTTTTGAGTCAACAGTCCGTTCTGAATCAGTACCCATGCTTTTGTGCGACAATGATTACAACTCAGAAAGTGGATTTAACCAGATCTGCAGAAAGTGTAAGTTAAAGCATTTATTATTGGTTTGGCTGTGTAAGTTAAAGCATTTATTATTGGTTTGGAGACATAGTTCGGAATGCAGTAGGACCCAAACCTACGTGAACTTGCTCACCAAACTAAATCTAGTAAGAATTGTTTTATGTGCAATCAGTTAGTATCTAGACTAGTTCACGTAGGTTTGAATAGGTTTGATAGTCTAAAAAATTGACAATCTAAAATATACATTTTAGGTTCGCAAGGGAAATCTGAAAATTAAATTTCATACGATAGAGTTCTTGGCGGGTGTTCGAATCTTGAACCTGCAGGCAATCTAGTCTGCGGTTTTCCGCAGCCTCCCTGAGCTTGAGGACACGACTGCGTTGATGGTTCACAGTAAAGTCGGACCCTGACGCACTTTGTCCTTTTCTCCTCATGCTGACAGCAGCAGAGAAATACATTTCCCAAGCCGTCTGTTCAGCGTGGGAACTTAGACCAGAACCTTCCCGAATAAGGAATTGGGAGATACGTATAGCCAAAGGTGGCTATAAAAAGGCTTAACAGACAAACAGACGATAGAATTCTAACTGAAAAATTCTATATGTCGTTAATGAACGACAAAGTAGTACCAAAATTCCTGATGTAACATTTTCCTGTTTCAAATCAGTTGATCGTGTGACGTAATGCATCTCTGACGTCATGTCGAAATTATTTAAATGACATGGCGTCACATCAGCAGTGTGACACCATGTCATTTAAATCATAAAACGGTCTTTGTTGCTATAAGAATAAAGCAAAGTGGTACACGCGTGCGCTGTACACTACAAAATAGGACAAACGTTCATACTTTCAAACAAAGAAAATTATATTGCTTTAGATTGACCTGCGGAATTTATATCTGAGGTGCAAATTTAAATTACAAGACATAGCTGTTCCCATTAATTCGTATGTTAAGCACGATAACTATGAAAGCAATGTGTGTTTTTGAGTTGGAAAATACCAAATAACAAGTCATTTGGAACAGATAGCACACTTGCGTAGCACTTTGCGAAAGCAATTTCCAAAAAGAGGGTGATCATTACATTCCTCATATGTTCCCAACGTGTTCCGAATGTGTATCAAGCTGTTCCGTGTGTGTTATCAAAGCTCTCTCCACCCGGTCCCGCACAATTCGTCCAACCACGATTGGTCCAATGCCGATTCGTCCAAAGGGTATATTAGTCCAATGCCGTTTGCTCCAATGGACTATTCGTCCAATGTATGATTGGTCCAATGCCGATTCGTCCAATGGTATTATCCCAGCTATGGTTAACTACTTTTTATTTTCCAGAACGGAATAATAATTTAAATTATTCTCCTCTCTATATCCTTTTGAATGATAATTTCCGTATATTTGGTAATTGTAAACATTTTACATAAACCTGGTAAAATCCAGTCAATGGAGCATATCTCAGCTGTTTGCAAAGCACCTAGCCCCCAGGCCTTCTTAGAAAATACATGTATAAACTTACAACCTAGATATTTGGTGTTTGTAAACATTTTAAAAAACCTAAAAAAAAAAAAAAAGGGCATTCAACGGACATTTCTCAGCTTTTTACAAGGCACGTAGGCCGCGGGCCTTTTTAGAAAATTTTATGTTATAACCTAGATATTTGGAAATTGTAAACATTTTATAAAACCTAATGAAAAACACTCAACGGATCATTTCTCAACTCTTCACAAGGCACCTAGGCCGCGAGCTGTTTTAGAAGATTTTAAAGTACAACCTAGATATTTGGTATTTGTAAACATTATATAAAACCGTAAAAAGGCACTCAACGGATCATTTTCAGCTCTTTAAAAGTCACCTAGGCTTTTTAGCACATTTTATTCTACCGTTGTTATATTCTAATGTTTATATATTAATTAAACCTAAAAATACTAGCACAGCGTTAGTAAGTTGACTTGATAGGTAAAAGATATGATCATGACATCGGTAAAATGAAAACTGTCAAAAAGACCTACGAATTAATATATCGTGCTTGAGTAAAAGCACAATATTATCAACTTGATTTGATATGTAAACGTTATGAATATGTCATCGGCAGAATAAAAACTGTTTAAAAGGCTATGTCTAAGACCTACGAATTAATATTCCGTGCTTAAGTAAAAGTGCAATATTATTAACTTGATTTAATATGTAAACGTTATGAATATGACATCGGTAGAATAAAAACCGTTAAAAGACCTCGATTCGAACCCCGACCAGTTGTCTCCATTAGCCAGTTGGCCGAACCCCATGCTGCAAACCGAAACGGAAAACTAGTATTTTATGTTATTTAATGCAAAAGAGAAACATGAAAGTTGATTGAACGGCTCTTGCATCAGTAACTTCATACGGCAGCAAGGACAGTATAAAAGGAAAAAGCGATTCCGAAAAAAAAAAAAAAAAATCTGTAACCACAATAGCACGCATGAAATGTAACATTATTTTACATTCTTTGGACTACCGGTACTTTCGTATA
This sequence comes from Macrothele yani, assembly GCA_039090855.1. Lineage (NCBI taxonomy): Eukaryota > Metazoa > Arthropoda > Arachnida > Araneae > Macrothelidae > Macrothele > Macrothele yani. The sequence continues at coordinate 135,175,366 of CM077007.1, read as the reverse complement.
ACTTCGGGGATAGAATCAGAACAGATGAGATTTGTATAGCACGAGTAGCACTTCAGACAGATCGGACGGAATTGGACCAATCGTACCATTGGACGAATCGTACCTTTGGACCCATTGTAACTTTGTACCAATCGGCATTGGACCAATCGTCGTTGGAGGAATCGTACCAGGCCCATCTCTCTCCACCGTAAAATGTTTTATGATAGAAGATACTACTTTTACATTCGGGACACTTGGTGGCAAAGTGTTCCGAAGAGTTGTCAACATTTTCTTCACAGTTCTCAACCTTTTGTTCCACTGGGAACAGATTAATGTGCTATATATTACGAAATCCACGGACGTCTAGAAAATAAATTCTCGAAATAGGGCATGGCTCAAGCATCTGCATCATTTTAACTATACTAATGCCCTAATTTACCTAAACATTGGGTTTTGGTTAAGCGAAATTTCACTTCAAACATGCCATGTGTCTTTTGGTGCCGCATAGACATTCGTCTGTATCCATTCAGTAGGTTAACAGCAGCGCCTTTTCTGTAGTTGTGTTCGTTTTCGTGATGTGCGTTTTCATTTCTTTCATTCTCATTTGTTGACCGAGGACGCCGCTACACTGCAGCGGCTCCTCAATGACCACTGTTATACTGTTGCTGTGTTTTCATTTTTTAAAGAAATTGACTATTTTAAACGTATCTAGATTTTAGCCCTATCACCATTCTCATTTCTCAGTTTTACTGAATCAGCTAGATTTTAATCATTGTATCATGTTTTTAATACTGCTTGTACACTATCCATTTTAGCCCTTCCATCGTTCTCATTCTTCAGTTTTACATGATCAGTCAGATTTTAAGCTTTTTACCACGTTTTTAATACTGTTTGTTTGTCTTGTGTATGGCGCTCTTTGGCCAAACATGGCCCTTGCGCCATAAAAATAAACCAACCAACCAACCAACCTGTGCATCAATCATTATGTCTTTTTTGAGGTCACTTGCCGTCTGTCATTGCTGACAATTTCTCTACAACAGCTACGACACTGCTACGTGGTAGACAATATCTTACTGCATCCCCTTATATTTCTCTCAAGATGGGTGACTTCGTCTTTGAGCATTGTATACGGTGCATTACGTGTACTCCCTTTGCAGTCTATGTTTCTATTATTTTGATAAATTCTCGCAGTTCATTCAACGAGTGGGAAATAATATCAACAGATACAATTCAGTGGTAACAGTGTTCAAATGAAATCGTTGCGGATTTTTGGGTGAAAAAATTGAAGCAAAACGCTTCCACTGGCATGAAGTCAAAGAGGGCCTCTTAAACTGACGCATTCCTTTAGTTTGGGCTGGCGAAGACGGAGAGACGTGTTCATGAGGGAGTAAACAAGCCGGCACATCAGACTAAAAAGTAAAATGCGACAATAGAGTGTGTCTGTTGCACCTCGACTACGGGTGAGAAAGGAAGAAGACCCCGGCAAGAGATTTATGATGGACTAAAAGAGAGTTGAACTTGAACTCTGGAAAGAATTGTTCTGCTGCCAGCCGTGTGTAAGTGCCATCCCCTTTCAGCAAACAGAACCACGCATGTATGATTCCAAAATGATTCTACGGACTTAGTGGAGATTCTATATTGCGGCGATTGTGGATTATATTTCATTCTTCACTTTTTTTACCTCTTGGATACTGTCTCCGCCAGGACTATACACTGAGTGGCTACTTTATTATGACCACCAAGTCAATACGTCGTTGGGCCATCTTTTGCCTTTAATACTGCGTCGATTCTTCGTGGCATGGACTCAACGAGATGTTGATAGGTTGTTTGTGGAATCTGAGACCATGCTTGATGAATAGCACTTTCCAGCAGTGTGAGATTGCAGGGTTGTGGATCCAGCTGTCTGATGGCTCGTTAAACTTCATCAGACAAATTCTCAATGGGATATGGAGATTGTGGGGGCCATCTAAGCAAAGTAAACTCACCGGCATATTCCTGAAAACCAACCTTGTACAATACGAGCCCTATGGCAGGACGCATTATCTTGTTGAAAGTAGCCATCGCCATTGGGATAAACCATCCACATGACAGGATGCACTTGGTCCGTAACGATGTTTAGATATGATGTGCCAGTCAGACGTTGATCAACACGAATTAAAGGGCCCAAAGCATCACGGGAAAACATTCTCCAAACCATAACGTTGCCTCCACCAGCTTGAAGGGTTGTAGCAATGCGTTTGGGGTCCATGCTTTTGTGCTGTTTCCGCCAAATTCTCACTCGGCCATCGGCATGGTTCAACTGAAAACGTGATACATCGGACCACATAATTTGTTTCCAATTATCGACTGTCCGATACTTGTGCTCCTGTGCGAACTGGAGACGTTTTCTCTTGTTAACTTCAGACAGCAAAGGTGTTCGAACAGGCTTTCGGCTGCCATATCCCATCCGATGCAGTGTACGGCGAACAGTGCGTGCAGAGATCCTTTGAATGAATCCTTGATTAACATAGTCTGTAATTTGCTGCACTGTTGCCCTTCACGTAGAGACCCAGTTTTTTGGCTGACAGTCCAGTCTTTAAACACTTTAACAACAGCTGCTCTGGAACATTTCACGAATGCGGCGGTTTCGGTGATACTCGCTCCATGGCTCCGAGCTTCTACAATCATCCCACGTTGAAAATCCGTCAAATCTTATTTTTTGCCTATCTCGTCACCTAAAAATCACTTCTACTATTGACGCAAGCACTAAGCTTTCCCTTTTTATATTAGCCTCGCTCTCTGGCGGCAACAGCGTTGAGCCATAGCTCATTTGCTTAATACTGTCAGGTGGTCATAATATAGTGGCCACTCAGTGTATAAGTAGACTTTCCCTTATTCTATTTCTGGAAAGACTTTACAAACTGATGGGCACATATAAGACTCTCCGTGTAAACATCAATGTACATAAATAGCTACTAGCTTTGTGTCTAAACTGGAATTTGCATCCTTTTCTGCATGTTAAGAGTTGGCTGCAGAATTGCCTTGAAATAGGGAGTGATGCGCTGATCCGGCGGTTCATTTTCCCGCCCGGATGTATATCGGATAACAATTTGGCTCCAGACTCGTGATGGTTCTGGACGCTTAAGTGGCTCGGCCTTCGGGAAATAATATGAACAGACGTAATTGCCATCGCATTCTTTGTTGAAAGAATTACTTCGACGTAGGACTACGTCTATCTCCGCGGATAGTACGGGGCGACTAACGGCCGACCGCCTGTGACAAAAATAAGTCAAAATTGAAATCATTATAGCGTTAAAAATACGTACTGCATACTAATTGCGTGTGCCTATTCGTAAACAGCATGGGGTTGAATTCGCGTACTGCGCAACACATCGTGCGCGCTGCGCTCCCTGTGCGCGGGGTAGGTGATGCAATATTTATGCGGGTGCCGACGCGTTTGACTCAGTTTATCTCGGCAACTGTCAGCGCAACACGAATGTGCGTGGTATCGTTTTAAAGCTCTGGACGGGATCTCTTCAAATAAAGGAAGAACATTTCGCAGTGGTTTAAACTGTATATTTAAAAAATATGTTTTCTTGTGAACTCGTGAACACTTTTGACAATATCGCGGTTTACCTGGACAACCGTGATTGCAAAACGTGCGTGGTAACGTTTTAAAGCTCTCGACAAAGATCTATTAAAATATATAAATAACATAATATCGCAGTGGTTGAATAAATAAATCCATCGCTCTTTCCACGTAAAGCAACGCACAGCAACCGAAAAATTGTTATTCGGCCGCCGTCGGGGAATCAAATCCCGAATCTCTCGATATCTAGCCGAGCGCGTTAGCCTTACACCACAGCGGCCAACAATTCACGGTGGTGTGTTTTTCTTTTTTCAGTCAGCATCTGACAGACATCATAAATCCGTAAGATGGGCTCATCTACTGAGATGTCTCCATCTGGTGGGCATTAATGGCACTGGCTATATATAATTATAGCAATAATCCAAAGGGCGAGATCCAAGGTGAAAATCATCTAAATACGTGGCGTCAGTTGAATTAATAAATTCATCGCTCTTTCCACGATAAGCAACCGAAAAACTGTTATTCGTTTTCAGTCAGACGCTGACTGAAAAAGAAAAACACACATAGCGCCGTGAGTTGTTGGCCGCTGTGGTGTAAGGCTAACGCGCTCAGCTAGATATCGAGAGATTCGGGATTCAATTCCCCGACGGTGGCCGAATAATAATTTTTCGGTTGCTGTGCGTTGCTTAACGTGGAAAGAGCGATGGATTTATTTTTTCAACTGACGCCACGTATTTAGAGGCTTTTCACTTTTGATCTCGCAGGGGTTTAAGCTAAAAAAAATTAAAATTGTTTTCGTGTGAACGGGTTAACATTTTCGACAATACCGCGGAACTCGTAGAATGAACGCAAGCAAAAGTGGAGAAAATCAAAACGAGAGGCAAGAGCAAGTGATGAGGAATGTAAGAAGCCCAAGAAGACAGAGCACCACGTTGGATGATTCGTGTATGGTTCTGCTTTGTGTTCGAAATGTATCCATCATTTTTTGTAAAAATTATGTAAGCTGCTTTTCATATCATAGACCCGTGTTGGCTATAACAAATTAAAGAAACATTTTGAAACCATACTCGACTAGCTCATTTCAACTATCCGATCTGCAAGTCGTAGTCCTACGTTCCAAACTGACGGCTCAATCAAAACTGAGCCTATCTGTATTTTATTTTCTTATGTAAGTGAAATAATAAATCAATTAGCATAAAACGCATAGCTTCGATGAATTTCAAGGGAGTTTCAGAGTTTTAAGTACAAATTTGCTTTGTGTCAAGAAGGAAACTATTTGATCAGAACGCCCTGCCGGTTTTGACCAGTGGATTTATACATTTAGGTTAACAACAAGAAGAGGCAGGTCAGAAGAAAACTCATTTCAGTCAACATTATGAAATTCCATATATATCAGCAAGCGATACATAAAAATAGCTTAAATATAAAACAAAGGAGGGACTCCAAATTGCTTTTCGGACAACTGCCCTGTTTCCCGGATTATTATGCTCCACAGGGTTGAATTTCCTTTATTTTTACTCAACCGTTTATCACAATGATTGATACGTGTGAAGCACCTATGAAACAATCAAGAGTAGGGACTTCCATTATATTTCGTTGCAAAGAACAGCTATTATTTTGTCGTAATTTTATTTTTCTCCGAAGCCATTTTTCACCAATTACTGAAAATGTGCAGTTAGAGTTGCACACCTTGGTCGTACGCACCGCCATGGCGTACGTGACGAGACTCCGCTTACGTCCCAATACAGCCCGATCGCAAGCTTTTCTTTCCGCCCGAAATACATTATTCATCGGTAACGACTTCGCTTTAAAACTCCTCGCTCGCCGGTCGGGCTTGAATTCGGAGGGAGACACGTCACGTAGGCAAGCTCACTGGCTGTGTCAGACTCTGGAGTACGTGACCTACACTCACCCGTACACGAATAGATAAGCGATGTTCAAAATATTTCGTAACAGGAGAACACTCAGGTCTTTTTATGCAAATGTCAACGGAGGAATCTGCTCCCCATGCAACTGCGAACCCCGCGAGAGTGAACGATGTGCGTTATACGTGAAGGAGAAGATTCTTCGAACTGTCATTTCTCTGTCGCACCTTTACTTAGCGCTTGAAAACTCTTCTGTATCGAGGTAAATTGATGATTCAGCTGTTTTTTGGATCCGTCTCACATGATAGGTTCTTTCTGTAAGTATGAATACATGACAAAAGATTGTGCTAAAAGAAAATTTAATAACGCGAAAGAAAATCAGAGGAAAGAAGAACATGAGGGAATGCATCCTCAATATCCAAGCGGGCGCTATATATGCAGGCAAAGCTTTAATTTCTAATTTTTTATATGATGCATCCTTTTTTTTTTTTCGTAAGGGGTTTAACGTGAACAGCTGAATAAGTTATAAACAGTCACCCGTCCCTAATTCAGGACGGCTGGTTTCAGCGAAGGGAAAAATAGTGCCGTCCCGTAGGCGCAGTGGTCTAAGCGATGGCTTATGATCATTGGTCCGCTACAGGTACGGGTTCGAATCCGGGTAAGGCATGGGTGTTGTGTTTGTCTTACAGCACTGTCTCTTTCCCTTCCGTGGAGCCAGTGGCCTTAATTAGGGACGGAAGACTGCTTATAGCCCATCGAGTTGCTCACGGTAGTCGTTAAACCTCCAATAAAAAAAGTATACCATCCGCGGAAGATTCGAACCCGAATCCACCTCAGACTAATGCTTCCTTACCAGAATTGAAAACGGGTCAAAACGTTTGGACCCGTCCGTCACATAACTGGACCCTTCCTGAACCTGACCCGGACAAATCTGCTTTGAAATTATAAATTCGAAAATATCATCACCATCATTGTCAATCATTATCAAACCACTGCTGGATGAAGGTCTCGCCAATCTTCTTCAACAACAGACTGTATTGGGCCAGTCTCCTCCATCCACGCATCTCCCGCGTGGTCTACTAGGTCTTTTCGTGTGTCTTGGAATCCAATCTAAAATTTCAGTTGTCCATCGGTGGCCCGTCCTTCTGACAATATGCCCAGACCATTGGTATTCCAGGGATTTTACTCTGATCATGATGCCTTCCGCTCTTGTCATTTTCCTAATCCATGGGAGTCCCTCTTTTTATCTCTCCTGATTACACCAAGTATGCATCTCTCCATGCTTCTTCCAGTTGTTATATGTCTGTTTTTAGTTAAGGTCCATGTCTCTTCACCATATGTGAACACTGGAAGGATGTATTGATTAAACACACTTTTCTTTTAAGACATAATGGCACATCGCTCTTAAACATTTGTACTGGTTCTTCCAAAAGCTCTCCAACCAAGTTTTTTACGACAATTGATTTCTTCATCAATGAGACCCTCACTTGATATCTGCTGCCCAAGGTAAATGTAGGAATTGGTTATCTGAAGCTTTTCCCCATCAATTGATAAATCTTCATTCCTTGTAAAAGTATTGCGCTTCAGTTTTGTCTTCTGAAAGTTCATTTTTAAACCCATTTCTTTACCTTACTCAGCAAGTTCCTGGATCATACTCTGCAGTTCTGAAATATTATTTCAAAGGCCTCTGAAAGGTCTTTGAAATAATTCTTCAGAGACGAAACTGACCCGGTTTTTATTTCACGGGTCAACGGGTCGACAATTTCTTGTTGCTCAAACGGATAGGGTCAAGGAGGTGTTGTTGACCTGATTTCGATTTTCCATCAGAGTTTTAGAAGAAGAGTTATCGGGAAAAATGTAATTTACTTGTACGCCCTCTAGCGGAAAATCTGTGCGTAATTTGAAAAAGTAACTATATCTAAAATACTCTTCGACATAAATGGAATCGAAAGATAAAAAAATAATTCAATTGGATGTTTAGAAGCAAATATGTGGAATAAAACGTACTTTTGAATTCGACATCATCTGCATTTACGCCCTCTACCGGCGAAATTGTACATCGTAAACAAAAAACGAAATAAAGGATCGTCATTTGCATATTTCAAACTTCCGAACGCAAAAAGAATTTTTCAAATCGGACTAATAGTTGCAGAGATATCGTGGGTACAGACGGACGGACAAACCGATTACAGAAGCACGATCTTTTTTACAAAAGACGTGCTAAAATGTAGCTGTGGCTTTGGGTAACTGCGGCTATCTCTTTTTTTCATGGCTACTACTGGGAAATTGGCGAATAAGATTCGGCAAACCATCAGTTACGCCGTGTGACGGCCGGCTGCCACTGCCGGGAAAGTAGCGGACCACATTTGGCTAGCCATCATTAATAGCACCTGCTTGCAGGGCTGCTGAAGGGCCACTTGTGGCAGCCCTTGCCTGTGATGGATAACTGATGGCCCTGTTCTGGCATATTACAACTGGTGGGGTGCCAACTGTTGGCCAGCTGCTGTCCTGAACTGCTAACCATTTTATGGACGGTTGCGCGGCGGCAACATAGCGCTGGGCCACTGCTTGCACAGCAGACTGCCAGTGCTGGCACAGCAACACTGTTTTGGCTGGGAGTTCTTCCAGCTTGGCAAAACCTATTCTGGCAGCTTAGAAAAACCAGTTCTGGCAGCTTAGAAAAAACAGTTCTGGCAGCTTAGCAAAACCAGTTCTTCCAGCTTAGTAAAACCAGTCCTAATAGCTTAGTAAAACCAGTTCTACCAGCTTAGCAAAACCAGTTCTTCCAGCTTTGCAAAACCAGTTCTGACAGCATAGCAAATCCAGTTCTGGCAGCATAGCAAATCCAGTTCTGGCAGCTCAGCAAAACCAGTTATTCTATCTTAGCAAAACCAGTTCCTCAAGCTTAGCAAAACTAGTTCTGGCAGCTTAGAAAAACCAGTCTTTCCAGCTTAGCAAAATCAGATTTTCCAGCTTAGTAAAACCAGTTCTGGCAGCTTAGCAAAACCAGTTCTTTCAGCTTAGCAAACCATTTCTTCCAGCTTAGTAAAACCAGTCCTACCAGCTTAGCAAAACCAGTTCTTCCAGCTTGGGAAATCCAGTTCTGGCAGCTTAGCAAAACCAGTTCTTCAAGTTTAGCAAAACTAGTTCTGGCAGCTTAGAAAAACCAGTTCTTCCAGCTTAGCAAAATCAGTTCTTCCAGGTTAGCAAAATCAGTTCTGGCAGCTTGGCAAAACCAGTTCTTGCAGCTTGGCAAAACCAGTTCTTCCAGCTTAGCAAAACCAGAGGGAAATGTCACCCACAGGGTTGTAAGAGGTTGCGAGAGGAATGCAACTAACGATAGCTGCCTCTCCAAATCGGTCACGGCGATTTCAATGATGTTTCTGTTGAACGATGATGTCCGCTTCAGAAGCTTTCGAACGGATTCTGAGTGAATGGAATGTTACAATATGTATACTTCCGGAATGGTTTCTGGTTTCTTATGAACGTAATATTGCGTTTCGGGTGCTTGGATCACCACCGAATTTAAGGCACAGTTGTTTTTTATCATTTAAAGATTTCAACGACCAATCAATAAATAAGTAGAGGTCTGGTCTTCTGAAGCAAAGAGACTCGTCTTGTACGCCAAAGAGTACAGCACTTCTGCTGTGATAAACTACACCAAATTTGTTTTACCGTGTTCCTGGGGTAACAATAATATCAACAAACATAGCAAAGTAAACGGGAGTGGTGCAACATAATGGTGTGCGCCTTTTTTATTCTCTGGATATCATCTCAAGTGATATTTATCAAGAAGTTGGGGTTGATACTGCTTTCTACATTAAAGAATCTTCTGATTCAGCAGATAAGGACCTACAGCGGGAAGAGACGTGTTCGGAGTGACTTGACAGTAAAAGTAATATTTTCAACTGCAGAAAGTAACATTTTAAAACTCGTCAAAGGTTGATCAATCATTTCGAAAATTCCGAACATGTTTATAGAAACATAATATGCCAAAATAGAAAGAATATTGCAAACCATCTTTTGATTTCCCCAAAATTATATAATGAGAAATGAGATAAAGGAACTAAGTTTGTCTGGAGCTGAGAATTATCTACGAAGAAAAATAGGCCGTATGAAAGAGATCATAACGTAGGTCCAAAAGATTATAATGCATCCTAATACCTGAAAAGACACTAAAGTCTCATAGGAATATAACAGATGTAGTAACAAAGATATTTTATTTCGCAAAGCTTTTGCCTTTCCAGCTGGAGGCTTTATCAAGCCAAGTTATTTTCGTTAATTAAATTGGATTTAAAAAAATATTAAAATGAAAATACTTAAATGAAAATAAATTAATTCAATATAAAAAACATAAAACTAAGCGAGTCCTTTTCCACCCCATAAATGAATGATTTTTAATTTAGAGGTTAAGACTGCACTAGCAAAAAGCTCCCTGCAAACAAAGAAACTTACCGGTGAGCCCAAGATAAGTGGGATATCCTAAAAGAACATAAAAAAAGACCGCCTACCACTTTTGAACGGGCTCTTATTTATGACAAGATAAAGTGAAAAAAAAATGGTAACAAAAAAATCAAGGCAATTTTCATTAGACGAACATATATCCTGTTCGAAATTCAAAATTATAATCCGAAGAAAAGAGCTAAATTCGAAATCACATAAATAAACAGCACAAAGCCGTGAATTTGGGATACTCATCACTTGAGGCATGAATTTGGGATAATCATCATGTTCATGTAGTTATAATATACCGAAGATATCAAGTCATGGTCTTTCTTTCGAGGCCAGTGCATTTGAAGGTCGGAGTTCCATGGTTATTGATGGCAGTCTGACAGACACGCCGTCATTGCAAATATCTGATCTCGTGATAATTTCTATAGTTTCTCTGATCGCAGTTCCCCTGAAAATTGTGTACCGGACCACCAGTTTCCTCCTTCTCACAATGAAACTACATCGTTGTGTAATACTTCTCTTACTAAAGAAGTTATTCTTCTCCCTTCCTGTATATTTCTTATATGCTCCTTTTGTCGCACACGTAGAGATCTTTATTATACCATTCCTCTATGAGAGTATAAAATTCTATATGAACCAATGGGCCATTACATTATGACCACCTACCTAATAAGCTGTAGGACCCACTTTAGCCCACAAAAACAGCTGCCACTAGGTAAGGAATCTATTACGTGAGGTGGCGATAGGTATCCTGGGGTATCTGGTAAACATAATGTCAACACCAGGTTCTCCAGTTCACGTACAGTTCGGGGTGGTGGGGATTTAGCGCGAACCCACTTTTCCAAGTCGAACCACAAATGTTAGATTGGGTTCATGTCAGGTGAATTATGAGGCCAGGGCATTAACAGAAAGTCACCAACATATTCCTCGAACCAGTTCATGACGATTCTGGTAGTGTAGCATGGCGCGTTATCCTGTTGGTAATGGCCATCATCAGCAGGGAATACAATTTCCATGAATGGGTGAATTTGGTCCGCAACGATGTTCAGATACCTGACAGCTGTTAGAGATTGTGCTATTGGATTAATAGGGCCTAAAGTGTATCAAGAAAGCATCGCCTACAGCATAACACCGCCGCTGCAGGCCTGTTTTCGATCAACAGTGCACCTAGGTGCCGTAGCCTCGTTTGGTAATCGTCATATTCACGCTCGGCCGTCCACGTGATGCAACAGGAATCTTGATTCGTCGGACCAGTCCACTTTCTTCCAATCATTCACGGTCCAATCTCGATTATCTTGGGCCCATTTCATGTGTTGTTGGCGATGTCGTGCGGTGAGCATGGGAACCATGCTGGGTCTTCGGCTATGCGGGCCCATGCGCAGAGGGCTGCGATGAACTGTGTGTTGTGACACATTCCATTGTTGTAGCAGCGACACATTCCATTGTTGTAGCTGCGGGTGATTTATCGCACTTTGGCCCTGAAGTCGCTGTGAACAATGCAAGACAGTCTCCGCTCCCTTTTGGCATCAAGTAGCTGCCTACGACACACAGCTGCACAACGGTTTGTCGTTTGGCCATCTGTGCATCACTTTTGATACGTACTAACTACAGCAGTACGTAAACAACCCACAAGACGCGCCGTTTCCGACATCATAGTTCGGAGGCGCCGTGTCATCACATTTTGTCCTTCATCAAACTCCGATAAATCGGCAGCTTTTCCGATTCTGACTCCGGACACTCTACTAATCAAACGCCTGTCCTCAGGTTGTATATATATATTGCTCTGTGAACTTCACCTGCGCCACTGTTTGGTCTCCAGGCGCGCTCAAATCTCTACGGTGGGGGTGTCATAAAGTAATGGCTCACCGGAGTATATAATGTATATACAGGTATGTAACGTTCCCCTCAAATACTCAGACACAAGTCCTACGTCGGCATGACTAAATGATCTCTATGTGTGTGACATAAGGAGCATATGAGAGATATACGTGAAGGGAGAGGAACAACTGCTTTAGCAAAAGAAGTATTATACAACACGGTAGTTTCACCAAGAGCAAAGCAATGTGTATTGACCATTGTATTAAACGCATGGCAATCTTCGCTGCATCAATGAAAAAGACAATCTGCAGTATCCACCGTACCAAGGAGAACGACAATCTGTAGTATTCGTCACATCAAGACGTAAAGCCTTCCCCAATATTCGCTTCATCAACGAGTAAGACAATCTGTGGTATCCAGTACTGAAACGCAAGACAATCTTCTTTTCATCAAGGAATAAGACAATCTGTGGTACCTACCGTACCAAGCAGAAAGACAAGTTGTAGTATTCACTGCATCAAGAAGCAAAACCTTCACCAATATTCGCTTCATGAATAAGTAAGGCAATCTACGGCGTCCAGACTACCAAGAAAAAAGACAATCTGTAGTATTCGCTAAATCAAGAAGGAAGACCTTCCGCAAAATTCACTTTATCATAGAATATGACATCGTGTGGTATCCACGCTACAAAGGGGAAATCGAATCTTTAATATTCGACGCATCAAGAAGCAAGGCTTTCCGCTATATTCGCTTCATCAACGAGTAAGACAGTCTGTGGTATCCACAGTACCAAGGAGAAAAGGATCTGCAATTTTCGCTGCATCAAGAAGCTAGATAATCTGCGGTATTCAGCGTTCTAAGGATACAAACAATATGCAAAACTCGCTACGTCAAGGAAGGAAAAAAATCTGCAGCATCCGGCGTATCAAAAGAAAATATATTCTGCAGTATTCACTGTACCAGGAAATAAGACAATATGAAGTATTTTCTGTATCAGTAGTAATAAAGATAATGTGCAGCATTTGCTTCATCAAGACGGAAGCCAATGTTCGCAATCAGTACAGCATTGGGTATTCATCACTGCACCAAGAAGCAAGGCAATTCGCACCACTCCCTTTTTTGTGAATAAGACAATCAGTGATATCTACCTTACCAAGAGGCAAAACAATTTGCAATATTTGTTGCATCAAGAAACAATGCAATCTGGGGTATCCGCTGTACCAAGGAAAAGACCAATGTGCAGTAATTGCTGCATCAAAAAGGAAAGCAATCTGGGGTATCCACCGCACCGAGAAGAGCATTATTGCCCACTGCTCTAGGAAGTAAGGCATCTCTGCATCAAAGAAGGAAATAATATGCGGTATACCCACCAGGCCAAGGAGAAAGAAAATCTGCAGTATTCGCTGCATCAACAAATAACAAAATCTACGGGGTCTACCGTACCATAGAGAAATAAAAGTTTGAGTATTTTCTCCATCAATACGCAAGGAAATCCACAGTATTCGCTACATCGAGGAAGAAGACAATCTATGGTAACCATTGTACGAAGAAGAAAGATCATCTGTAGTGTTCATAGTATCAAGAGTAAAGGCATCAATAAGTAAGACGATCTGCAGTATTCACTGTATCGAGGAATAAGGAATAATAAAGTATATTCTGCATCAAGAGTAAACATAATGTACAACATTCGGTTCATCATGAAAGAAGACAATGTGCACCAAAAACAAAACAATGTGTATTGATTACTGCTCTAGGAAGCAAGGCAATCTGCAGTATACACTTCATTAAGGAATAAGACAAGATTCGGTATTATGCTGTACCAAAAAAAGCAAGAAAACGTGATGTATCCACTGCACCAGAAAAAAATTACCTGTAACTGCAGCATTAGCTGCATCAAGCGGCAAGGATGCACCAGTATTCACTGTATAAGGAAACAAGTTAGTAAAATCATGCAATGCATTGGTTATGATACGCTTTCCAACGTACCAGAAATCATTACTCAAGTTATTACTCAAGTTATGAGGATAATTGTCTGTGTAATAAATCTCGCTCCTATGACCTGACCTTTGACCCCATTTCGATGATATTCAACAGAACCGGTAAAGTATACTTCCGGAACAACATCATAAAGTTTTGTCTCAATCGAAACATTTTTACGCAAGTTATAACGCATAAGGGCAATGGAATGCATCCTGCTCCTATGTCGCGACCTTTGACCCCATTTAGGCAATTTTCAATAAGATTCTTCCCCAGGTGGTCCTCTACCACATACTAAGATTTCGTTGAAATCGAACAAATTTTAAAACGCAAGTTATGGAGCATAAGGGCAAAGAAATGCAACCCTCTCCTATGTCGTGTCCTCTGACTTCATTTCGGCCTCTTTCAATATGATTCTTCCCCAGGTGGTCCCTACCACATACTAAAACTTTATGGAAATCGAACAAATTTTACGCAAGTTATGACGCATAAGCGCAATGGAATACATCCCTCTCTTATGTCCTATGACATACTAAAAGTTCATCGAAATCGAACCATATTTACGCACGTTATGACACATAAAGGCAATGGAATGGATCCCGCTCCTATGGCGTGACCTTTGACCCATTTCGTACATTTTCAATAGAGTTCGTCCCCTGGTGGTCCCCTATCACGTACTAAAATTTCATCGAAATCGAACCATTTTTACGCGAGTTGTCGTGCGGACGGACAGACGGACAAAGCTGGAGCATATACGCTTCTTCAACCTACTGTTGGAAAGCATAAAAAAGACAATCTATGGTAACCACCGTACGTAGTAGCAAAACATTCCGCAATATTCCTTAAATCAAGAAAGAAGACAACCTGTGGTATCCACGGTGTCTAGGAGCAATATTCACTGTATCAAGGGGAAATATTATATCTGTGCCATGTCTCAGGAAGCATGATTCTGAAAAACAAGACCGAATGTGCAGGTTTTGCCATAATGTATCTGTGAAAAATACAATTGAAAAACTGTTAATTTGAAATGGAATAATTGGAAAACCTTTCTCGTAAGAATTAGGTTTAAGCAGATTCAAATAAAGAAGAAGTACATATAAAGTTCTTCAAATTTGAAAGATGTGAATTCGTTTATTGGTGAAAGTACAACATGGATGCTAAGTCAGATAATATCCAAAAACTTGAAAATTTCTTCATCCTGGAGAGGGAATCGAACCCGCATTTCCCGGATAGCGCCCGCATATGCTAACCACTACACCACCCAGAATGATCAAGTGTCAAGTTTCCGATTAATTTGAGTATAACCATCATAGGATTTGCTAGTCGAAGCAGCAGGCATTCATATATAGCATATAATATGAATGTCGGCTGCTAATCATATATATTTGCTATATACTGTACATTAAAGTACCAGAAAAACTGGTACAGACGAGCTTATGCAAAATACATAGCAAAATCACCTATGCGCGTACTCGGTTGCGTCAGCTAGTGCGTATATACACAGTGTGACAAAGAATTTTTAAGACTGGGTCTGTAAAATGAAATAGAAACAAGAAATTATAATTGGTTTTGGTTTGTTATTCAAAATAAGTCCCTCCCGGCTTCAATACACTTGTTACAGCGATTTAATAATAATTCGAATGCCTGTTCCAGTTCACTTTGCGGAATTGCCTCCAAAGCACGCGTCGAAGCTATTTGTATGGTCGAAATGTCATCAAAATAACACCCTTTTAACGTCATTTTAAGTTTTGGGAATAAAGAAAAGTCTCAGGGTGCTAAATCAGGCGAATACGGTGGATGATTCAAAACACAGACGTTATTTTTCGCCAAAAATCTACGAACAAGAATTGAGGTGTGACTGGGTGCATTATCGTGCAACAAACACCAACTGTTTTCATCACGATATTCTGAACGAATGCTACGAATTCTGCCCATCAAACACCTCAAAACATTTAAATAAAACTCAACAGTAATTGTTTGTCCACTTGGAACAAATTCTTTATGGATAATAAATACCCTTACTATCGTAGAATGTAATGAGCATTGTTTTGATTTTCGATGGAACTTTTCTTGTTTTTTTGGCTTGTGGTGAGTTTTTTGACTTCCATTCCGCACTTTGTCGCTTTGTTTTAGGATCATATTGAAAACACCATGCTTCATCACCTGTAACAATCGATTTTAAGAAGTTTGGATCATTTTCAGCGGCTGAAATGATGTCTGTGCAATGTGCACTTCTCCTTGATTTTTGTTCATTGGTTAACGTGTGTGGAACAAATTTAGCACAGACTTTTGTTTTGCCCAAATCTTCACGCAGGAAGGTCCGAATCGTTTCTTTGTTGATGTTTAAAGACTCTTCCATCATTCTTAGTGACGCACATCGATTGTTTGCCACGAAATCACGCACTTTTTCAATAATCTCAGGTGTCCTAGATGAACTTGGTCTTCCGGTATGCTGATCATCTTCTAGCGTCTCTCTTCCGTCCAAAAAACGTTTGTGCCACAGGAAAACATTTGATCTACTTAAACAAAACTCACCGTAAACTTGTTTCATCATTTGGTAAGTTTCCGAGGCACTTTTACCAAGTTTTGCGTTAAATTTAATAAGAGCCCTTTGTTCCATCTTAATAATTCAACATGAAAAAAATTTTACTTCTCTAATGAACGGCCGTTTCGTTTGAGTTACTTTAACAACTGCGCAGTACTTTTGGCAGAAAGCAAGCAGATGGTCACGGTTTATAACGCATTCGCGATTACACTAGTGGCGCCACCGTAGGCTGAAATCTAGCGCCAGTCTTAAAAATTCTTTGACGCACTGTGTAAAGCGATAGACATCCGTGCCAGCTGCCACAGCTGCTTTCGGCATGAGAATGACAAGTAATAACGATTTAAGCGATTTTCAAAGCGGTGTCATAGTTGGCGCTCGTGAGATGGACCATAGTATTTCGGAGGTAGAAACGAAGTTCGGATTTTCACGGACGAACATTGCAAGGGTGTACCGTGACTACAAGAATTCCGGCAAAACCTCCAACCTACGATACCAGTGTGGCCGTAAAAAGACATTGGGTGAACGTGACCATCGTCGGCTGTCAAGAATCGTTTCACGCGATAATCGTGCAACACTGTCGCAGGTATCATCGGAATTTAATGCTGGAGCCACAACAAGCATCAGCGTCCGGACTGTGCAACGTACCCTGCACGGTATGGGATTTGGGAGCTGACGCCCAACTCGATTCTTCTTGATGGGTGCACGACACAGAGCTATGCGCCTCGCTTGAGCACGGCAACACCGCCACTGGACACTTGAAGACTGGGAACGAGTGGCCTGGTCTGACTAGTCGTGTTTCCAACTGTATCGGGCAGATGGAAGGATTCGTGTGTAGTGCAAACCCCATAAAGCCATGCATCCCGCCTGTCAACAGGGAACTGTACCAGCTGGGGGGGGGATGCTATGGGGTGTGTTTAGCTGGAATTCACTGAAACCCCTGCTACGTCTACAAACGTCTGTGACCGGCCAATGCTATGTGCGCATCCTTTCTGACGAGGTACACCCGCTCATGTCCTGCATTCATGCTGATGGGTTGGGCCTGTTCTAACAGGACAATGCACCTGCACACAAGTGTCGGGACGCCACATTATATGTAGAGGAGCATTCATCTGAGTTTGGGGTGTTGCCATTCCCATCCATGACCCCAGATCTGAACGTGATAGAACACATTTGAGATGCCATGCAACGCGCTATCGAACACAGGAATCCGAGACCTCGGAATACACCCGACTTGTGGAACGCTCTGCAGGAAATATAATATGCATTGCCTACAGCATATTTCCAGGAGCTGGTGGAGTCCATGCCCCGTCGTATTTCTGCAGTCCTGCGCTTCCGTGGGGGACCTACCAAGTATCAGACTGGTGTACCAGTTTTTTTGGCACTTCAGTGTATATTTGAATGCTGGTTACTTCGACTAGCAAATCCTGTGATGGTTACTTCAAATGAATCGGAAACTTAAAACTTGGTCGTTCTGGGTGATGTGGTGGTTAGCATACTCGGGCGCTATCCGGGAGACGTGGGTTCGATTCCCGCTCCAGGAAGACAAAATTTAAAAAGTTTTCGGGTATTATCTGTCTTAAAATCCATGACATATTTTCAGCAATAAACGGATTCATAGCTTCCAAATTTGTATTGTATAATGGTGTAATCCCGTATTTCATTCATTGATAAAGTTCTTCTACTAGAACTCAACATTTTATCTGTAAATTACGGATTATTTTCGGTGTATATGACGGTATTTGTCCAGAGGGAAACTATACGTTATTCTAAATAATTACAATCTGTCGACATTTGGCATCATCTGAGAGCAAAATAATCAATAAAGATAACTGAGATTCAGTTGTAGTGTAAAACAGGAACAAAAAAGATTAATAAAGATTTGATGAATGTCACTCTATGGTGAAAACCCTGTGACATCGTCGTTATATAAATTTTAATAAACATGGAAACTTTCGGGAAACTGAAACGTCACTGCTACTGATTATTTTGCATTTAGAAGATGGATGTGTTAAAAAGGACATTCTCTCTCTCTCTCTCTCTCTCTCTCTCTCTCCGCAATTAAATCGATGTCTGTTAAACCTCTGTAGTACGTATACGTTGGCTCGTATTTTGTCGTAATTGTTTTCTCTTCCCCAATCAGTGAGATTTGCTGCAGCACCTGGTTGCATAACCGGCGCGTACCAGCGCCAGCTATTGCGAAGAGCACAGCTTCACGCAGGGCCTGTTCTCCTCGCATGCATTATTCATTCAAAACGACTTTGCTCGTAAACTCCGTGCTCTCCAGCCACGTTGGAGTTCCTTCCCGCAGTGACGTCACGTACTTGAGCTGACTGGCTGTGTCGAGCTCTGGCGAACATGGACCCATGCTCGTCTATCCAAGTATAGATAAGTGATGCCGGAAATTTTCCGTAACAGGAGAATGTTCGGTAAGGTTTATGCAAATGTCAGCGGGGGCTGCACCACACGACACTGGGTTACCGTAGGTCTCGAGGGAGCGAATGATTCGAGAAACACAGAAGACTAGTTTCTGAACTCCCGTCTTAATTTTATGCTTTGTTTCCTTTTATAATCTAAGCTCACTTCATGCCTAAAAATTCGTCAGCCCCCATATGGAAGTTCGCGCAAAAGTTTTCCGAACGTGACTTATCAACCATTCACTAGAACAAATTTCGTGGGCAAGAAATTTTTAATGGCATGAGTCACTGCAAAATTAAACGGATATTTCAGGAAGAAAGGAAGATATGCCAAAATGGAGAGCACTACACTGGCAAAGAGGGAAACGTCCATTTGCAAATTCATCACCTTGGGATCTAATTGATGAAAACTTTACGTGAAAAGAATTTATGAATCAAGATGAGCCTTCAGATTTTGGGACAGTTCCATGATAAAGTAAATTAAATTTCCCAAATGGTAATGCATTATAAAAAAAGCTGTCCTTATTCGGTTATATACTTTAACTAATATTTTTTTGTTTCAACTGTCAAATCTTTATATTTCCAACAAAAAATAATCTCCTTCCTCAGGAAGAAAAATTAATCGCGTATCTATTCCTATCAGATATGTATTTACGTCAGAAAATATACTCTCATTTTCGTGAATATGTGATTCCCAATTTGCATATTTCTTAGGCCTTAACTTATAGAATTAGCTTTCATGGATGAAATACGGGATTACACCATATAATACAAATTTTGAAGGTGATAATGCGTTTTTTGATGAAATTGTGACATGGATGGTAAGTCTGATAATACCCGAAAACTTGAAAATTTCGTCGTTCTGGAGCGTCATTTGAACCTGCGTCTTCCAGGTCCGATTCCCACTATCCAGGAGAATCAGGTCCGATTTCCGCTCCAAGAAGACGAAAATTTCAAGTTTTCGCATATTATCTGACTTACCATCCTTGTCACAATTGCACCAAAAATCGGATTATCATCTTCAAAATTAGAATTAGCTTTTTTTTACATATAGATTTAAGCCTAAAAAATAGAATTTATATAGGGGATATTCCACCCGTGTCCCCAGAGCTCTTTTGAATGGCGCGCAAGAATTCTTTTTTTTTTACTGGGGGTTTCACGACCACCATGAGATGCTCAGTGGACTATAAGCAGCCGATTGTCCTAATTTAGGGTCACTGGTTGCAGGGAAGGGAGAGAGCGAATGCCGTAAGACAAATACAATATCCGTGCCTCACCGGAATTCGAACCCAGACCCATTTGGACGAACGGTCATAAGCGCAAGACTTTTTCCGCTAAGGAAATTCTAAAATGAGAAAAAAAGGATATTTGAAAAATAAATAAAAAAAATTATTCATTTTCTTGTAGTTTTTGTTTTACATTCATTTCGATTACACCGTAATTAAATAGGCAATATATTTCTGTATTATTTGACCTGTGTTAATTCATGTACGTTTTCAACTTTTAAAGACCGTTATTTCTTCGTGTTGCTGATGAGGTAGTCGTATTTGCGTTTTGCTGATGAGGTAGTCATTTTTTGCGTTTTGCTTATGAGGTACCGATATTTTTCGTTTTGATGATGAATTACCTTTATTTCTTCGTTTTGATGATGAGGTAGTAATTTTTGCGTTTTGCTGATGAGGCAACTTTATTTCTTCGTTTTGCTAATGAGGTAGTCATTTCTTCGTTTTGCTGATGAGGTAATAATTTTTGCGTCTTGCTGATGAGGTAGTCATTTTTGCGTTTTGCTGATGAGGTACCGTTATTTCTGAGTTTCGCTGATGAGGATGTCATTTTTGCGTTTTGCTGATGAGGTACCGTTATTTCTTCGTTTTGGTGACGAAGTAGTCATTTTTGCGTTTTGCTGATGAGGTACCGTTATTTCTTCGTTTTGGTGACGAAGTAGTCATTTTGCTGATGAGGTACCGTTATTTCTACGTGTTGCTGATGAAGTAGTCGTTTTTGCGTTTTGCTGATGAGGTACCGTAACTTCTTCGTTTTGCTAATGAGGTAGTCATTTTTGCGCTTTGCTGATGATGTACCGTTATTTTTTCGTTTTGCTGATGAGGTGCCTTTATTTCTTCGTTTTGCTGATGAGGCAATTATTTTTGCGTTTTTCTGATGTGCTGCCGTTATTTCTTTCTTTTGCTGATGAGGTTGTCTTTTTTCGTTTTGCTGATGACGCAGTCAATTTTGCGTTTTGCTGACGAGGTACCGTTATTTCTTCGTTTTGCTGATGAGGTACCGTCATTTTTGCGTTTTGCTGATGAGGTAGTCATTTTTGCGTTTTGCTGATAAGGTACCGTTATTTCTTTCTTTTGCTGATGTGGTTGTCATTTTGCGTTTTGCTGATGAGGCAGTAATTTTTTTCGTTTTGCTGATGAGGTACCGTTATTTCTTCGTTTTGCTGATGAGGCAGTCATTTTTGCGTTTTGCTGACAAGATACCATTATTTCTTCGTTTTGCTGATGAGGTAGTCATTTTTGCGTTTTGCTGATAGTTACCGTTATTCCTTCGTTTTGCTGATGAGGTGGTAGTATGCATTTTGCTGATAAGGTACCGTTATTTCTTCAGTCATTTTTGCGTTTTGCTGATGAGATGCCTTTATTTCTTCGTTTTGCTGATGAGGCAGTCATTTTTACGTTTTGCTGATAAGGTGAACATTTTTGCGTTTTGTTGATGAGGTACCGTTATTTCTTAGTTTTGCTGATGAGGCTACTTTATTTCTTCATTTTGCTGATGAGGTAGTTATTTCTTCGTTTTGCTGATGAGGTAGTCATTTTTGCGTTTTTCTGATGAGGTACCGTTATTTCTTCGTTTTGCAGATGAGGCACCGTTATTTCTTAGTTTAGCTGATGAGGTAGTCATATTTGCATTTTGCTGATGAGGTAGTAATTTTGGCGTTTTGCTGATGAAGTACCGTTATTTCTACGTTTTGCTGATGAAGGTACCGTTATTTCTTCGTTTTGTTGATGAGGTAGTCATTTTTGCGTTTTACTGATCGGGTACCATTATTTCTTCGTTTTGCTGATGAGGTAGTCATTTTTGCGTTTTGCTGATGAAGTTCCGTTATTTTTTCGTTTTGGTGATGAGGCAGTCATTTTTGCGTTTCGCTTATGAGGTACCGTTATTTCTTCGTTTTGCTGATGATGTCATTTTTGCGTGTTGCTGATAAAGTACCGTTATTTCTTCGTTTTGCTGATGAAGTAATAATTTTTGCGTTTTGCTGATGAGGTAGTAATTTTTGCGTTTTGCTGATGAGGTACCGTTGTTTCTTCGTTTTGCTGATGAGGTAGTCGTTTCTGCGTTTTGTTGATAAAATAGTTATTTTTGCCTTTTGTTGATGAAGTGCCGTTATTTCTTCGTTTTGCTGATGAGGTAGTCATTTTTGCGTTTTGCTGATGAGGTACCGATATTTCGTCGTTGCCCCTTCAGAGCTGCAGTGTGTGATCCAGGAACTTGCTGACAAGAGTAAAGAAGTGCTATTAAAAATGAATTTTTCGAAGACAAAGGAGATGTACAATGCTTTTACAAGAAATGAAGATTTTTCGATTAATTGAGAAAAGCTGGAGTTAACCGATACCTACATTTACTTTTGACAACAGATATTAAACAAAGGTTGCGTTGATGAAGAAATTACAAACGTCTAAAACTTGGTTATAGAGCTTTTGGAAGAAACAATACAATTTTTAATAGCAATATGGCATTATATCTTAACAGAAAATTGTTTAATTAATGCATCCTTCCAATGCATGCATACGGAGCAAAGACGTGGATTTTAACTAAAAAAGACATACAAAGGCTGCAGACAACAGAAAAAAGCATTAAAAGATGCATGCTTGGTGTAACCAGGAGAGATAAGAAGAGAAACCCATGGATAAAGAAAATGACAAGAGTGGAATAATCATGATCAGATTATCATCCTTGAAATGGCAATAGGCTGGTCATGTTGCCAGAAGAACGGACCACCGACGTACAACCGAAATTCTAGACTGGATTCCAAGGGATAGGAAAAGAACCCAGAAGAATACAACATGGGAGATGGATGGATGAAATTCGAAAGCATGCGGAAATGACATGGAGGAGACTGTCGCAAAGTAGATCGTTGTGGAAGACACGTGAGATGACCTTCATCCACAAGTGGATTGAATGATTGATGATGATGCTTTCAGTAGTTGCCTTGTGTCCGCATACTTTACATTTCCGTATCTACAATGAGCTATGTGGGGATAAATTAAATATTTAAAATTTTAAAATGGGCTAAAAATATTGGCTCATCAAATAGCTTCTTCGACTTTTCTGTAATAAAAGTATTATATTTAATGCATCGTTCCTTTATCGGAAAGTTAAATTTTAGGATTTTACACCTCTGAGTTTCTTGTAACTATCCTCTGCTTTGAAAAATCCTGAAGAGCATAGTTAATAAATTTTGCCTTAGTGCATTGCTATATCTTTTCCATGGCATTATGTTCAGATTTTGAGAATTTTGAAAAATAATATTTTCTGAAACACATGGACCTTTCTGATGTATGTGAGATCTTGTTGGCGCTCTTGTTGCCGACCTGGGGAAGGAAAAAAAGGAATTTGAAATCTTGCTTCTCCTGTAGCTCTGTTCTCTATTTAGGGACAGATCGACAATTCGAACGAACTTGTAAATGAGGGAATTTAGTTCGAGTTCATTAACTAATGCGATAAATGGAATAACCCTTAATTTCCGCAAGAAAAATAAATCAGACCACAACGTGTTTTAAATGGAACACGAAATATGCCGAATTTCGTGATAAGAATCGTAAGAACATTAAACTTCTTTTGCGAGTCCTAGGCATAGCACGACGTCAACCATGGATCACCCTGAAATTCTCGCGCATATTTTCAGAAAACTGATTTAAGAAGAATAGCTTTTTTTCAATTCTTCAGGTATTTTGAACATCCACCTAGTAGAAGTCTGCACGGGCCTAATTTGGTGAGCCCGTTACGGCCCGACCTAAACCTGTGCTTTTAAGACCCCGCCCGGTCCGCGCGCGTCAGTTGCAGCTCTTATTTAAGCCCGCCCCTGCCAGTGATGTGCCATTTGGTGTTATTTTGTCTTTTTATTGTATTTTATTAAATTATGAAAGTTAAATAATGAAATGAGATATTATTGAAAATATTTATTTGAATGTAAGCCTAAAAATATTAACTAAACTTTGACAATTATCGAAAAATATAACGTTTAGAAAGAGGAAAAAAGGAAGACTAAGCGCGTTCAGAATCTCCCGTTCTCTGAACTAGTAAGAGGTAACCCTAGCCCTAAATAGATTAGGAAATATATAAAAAAAACCCCATGTCGTCCCACTCTCTCTTACATACAAACATACACACACACACACACACACACACACACACACACACACACACTCGCTCGAGGTAGATATCTTTTTTTTGTCAACAAGCCCCAAATTGGTTTTACCATCTTAATACCTACCGATTGTTTAAATCACTGTGAGTACCTCTAGAAACAGTTAATAGGAAAAGTTAAACATACCAGAAAATCGGGTAACGCGATTTTTTTCTTTCTTTGCTATTGCGATAAAAAAAAATGTGTCGACTTGGTCCGACCCGGCACGGACTTGGGCTTAGCGGGCCAGCCCGGCCCGTGAAACCTCTACCACCTACTGTCCGTTCTCTCGGACTCGTGGGTCACTAGTCCTCAGGGATGTAGAGAAGGTGAAAGCTGCTCTGAGCAATGTTAGAGACGCTTGTTACGAGCAAGCAGCACGGGTAGCCTATGTCGAAGGCAGGCTGTCCGTGCGGGATGAGTCGCGCTGCGAAGCCGACGTGAAAATGGTTTCCTACGCCGAAGTGGCTAGGAAGGGGGCTAACAAGGCGAAAGGGCCTTCGCCCGCCCCGATTGAGATTAGAAAGAAGAAGGGAATGTCGGTAGACAGGAGACACGTGCTTTTAGTCTACCCGACAGTCGAGAGTGCGTCCTCAGAGGACACGAAGAAGACCCTGAAAACTGCAGTAAACCCAACTAAACTGCAGATAGGGGTCAAGAGCATTCGGAGCATCCGGAAAGGAGGGGTCGCGGTGGAATGTTCCCATCCCGGGGAGCTCGACCGCCTAGCCCAGGAGTTCAGAAGCAATCCTATGACCAAGGATTGCACATCCCCCACGGCCCCACGAAAGAGAAATCCCCGGTTGATAGTGCATGTGGTCGACGGTGATCTCTCAGGGAAAGAGTTCGAGCAGATGGTTCGTGAGCAGAACCCAGAGCTCGAGAACGGGTTCAAAGCCTGTTTTCCCATCAGGGGCAAGGGAGGTAGGGTCCACTGGGTGGCAGACGTTTAACCCAAGGCCTTCAAGCACCTGGTGAGGCGGAAGACACTGAACTTGGGTTGGTCAGTGCTTCGTCTAAAGGAATTTTTGAGGGAGGTCAGGTGCTTTCGGTGTAACGGGTTGAGGCGCGCATTTCCGAGGCTACTGCCCTGAGACAGATGGTCAAGGTGCGGCAATTGTGGTGATGTTGGGCACCAGCACCATCAGTGTGCAGCCGCACCGAACTGCAGCAACTGCACCGCTGCGAATGCTAAGTTTCACCTGAAGCTGGACGTCTCACACTCCAGCTTCAGTAAGACATGCCCTAGTCTTATTAGGGAACTTAAGCAAAGGAAGAGTCGGGTCAACTATTGTTGACGGATGGTAGTACCATTGGAGGTACGCAGCTCTCGATAAAGAGTTTTTCGGTCTATTGACCAAGGTGTTTGAGTTGACCCTGGCCCGGGGTCAACACCACAGCACTGGCCCTAGCGCTGTGAACAATGTAAATATTTTCAATTTGTGTGATTTTTGTTTTAGTGTCTAAATATTGTGAGAGGGGTGCATGAGACCCTCATAGTGAAATGTGCATGTCTGTAATACACTATGATACCAAATAAAGGACTTTAGTCCCAAAAACTCGCGTTGGCGGGCGATCTCCCAGCCACGAGATGGGATATTCTTGAAAAAGTTGCTTGCCCCAACTGCCCATAGCACGTCGCACACACGGGTTGTGACAGAAGGGTGTAAGGTACCGGTCCCGTGGGGGAGGCAGATACCCACAGGTCTCTAGACCGAATCTGTCCGAGTGGAAGACTGTGGTTTCCGGTGACTGACGGGCTAGCTGTCGGAACGCCGTCAGGGATCCTATCAACCCCAAAACTTTCGAGAGAGTTCAACATTTCCCTGCGAAGTCAACACTTTGACGGTGCAGGTAAAGTCATCAGCTAGTATTACTGTTGGAGAGCTACGGATCTTTGCAGCTTCTGAAATTACCGTCACTGAAATCACGTATAACAGTCCTCAGAGTTCTTTTCCTGAAAAATCTTGACAAGCTGAACTTAAAATTTTACAGGAAAAACAGGTTTATGAGAACCCATGTTACTTATGCCCTCCAGACAAAAAGTAAACTATTTGCATGAAATTAAAAGAAAACGAAATATATACACTCCTGTTCATAAGAAACAGAACACCTGAAACGACTCGAGCTACAACTTTGATGTTTACAGTATATCGTATTAGTCAAGCAATATCGCTGATATGATTAACATTTTGGTATCGCAAGTGCATGAACGCCGTCTAGGTAAATCAGATCACCCAATAACACCACGAGGGATCCTCTCGCCCGCTTTTCTGGGGTGGTTGAGGGAGCTATCTCGCCCCCTTTGCAAATAGGACAAAAAAATTCAATTACAAACTTGTTCAGCGAGGTAAAAATAGAACAAAAAAGTTTTTGTCCCATAACAAAAGATGGAAGAGGACCGGGAATGTGGCCCCAAGAAAATCACACCATCCGGAAGCAACAACAGATGTTTAGACAAGAACGTATTACTTAGAACTTATCTAAACTGGTAAGTTCTAAGTAAATGAAAGCACAAAGGAAAAGCTTTGCAAAAAACCTCATCAACAGTTCTTGTTCTGAAATAAAACGCTGTTCCTTGACATATTCAATATCAGACTTTGATGTCCAATACGGTAAAAAATACACTGAGACAAGGAGATACAGCATAAAGATTATGCACATCTAATTGACTTGCGTACGTGGCAAAGCTTTGGACTTCCCGTCACTGGTTTACGAAGTGTTGGCATACCGACCACGCATATCATTTTTGTATTCTGACGGCGGAGTAGAACGCAAGTTCGAAATCCACGCAAATATGCT
Organism: Macrothele yani; assembly: GCA_039090855.1. Taxonomy (NCBI): domain Eukaryota; kingdom Metazoa; phylum Arthropoda; class Arachnida; order Araneae; family Macrothelidae; genus Macrothele; species Macrothele yani. Next base: position 135,148,530 of record CM077007.1, on the reverse strand, counting down.
TCGGACACGGCGACTCAGATAGCTTTTCGCATTTGGAGAGTCCTTTTCCGTCATTTGTTGTGCAACAAAAACATTTCTGTACTATTTTTAGCCTCGCTGAACAAGTTTGTAATTGAGTTTTTTGTCCTATCTGCAAAGAGGGGCACGATAGCCCCCTCAACCCCCCAAAAAGGGGATAAGGGGGACCTTCGTGGTGTTATTGTGCGAGCCGTAGGGGAGTTTCCTATACAACTAACTACACAAGAAGTAAGTCGCTGACTGCCATAGTTCGTGAGATATTGGTCTGATCACGGACTTTCCTTGAAACCCTGTATATCTAGTGTTACTGACATAATCGTTTTTATGTTGAACTTTCTGATGTTAGATATGTGTTTAGCCACGTGTAGAACAGTACAATTTTAGTTTTCTGAGGAGGTTGTTTACATGAAAGTAGCTTCTAATGTAGCACACTGGCGTGCAAAAAATTTAGGACGAGGCGGTTTTTCGAAAGTAACGTCGTGCAGAAATGCTCCACATCGACTCAAATCATACCATGAGATACCCAAGATGTAAGAATATGGGACAAGTGAGCAAAACCGTCTAAACAAGGAATCCAAAGGCTACAAATGCACTTTATTGAAAAGGTAGCTTCTAGCACAACTGGACAGAAGACAGAAACGTCCATGTGACAGGCGGCTGCCAAGAAAAATCCAGTCTTTAGTAAGGGATATGATCACCCCTGACTGTGTTGCAGAATAACTTAAATTTATTAAATTGAGGTGTTTCTTGGCATTAACACCATCAGTCAATAGCTATATAATCACTCAAAGATCAATAATTTACACAGTCGAGTCGCATTATTGTGACCACCTCCTACTTTGACGTCAGTAGCCAATGAAAGAAGGCACGTGTCGTGAGCTGGATTTTACGGTATATAAGGTGTGCTGTAGGCATTCTGAAAACATATCACTCGTTACTGTCATGCATAAAAGGAGCGATTTATCAGGTTTGCAAAAATGGATGATCATCGGCTTTCTGGCCATGGGTAGCAGTAATTCTGAAACATAGCAGTTTGAGAACTGTTCGTGTGCGTGCTGCTATAGTTAAAGTGTATCGTGATTGGAGAAATGGCACCAATGCGAATAAGCGACGTGCAAACTGCGGAGCACCACGTGCCACTGATGTGAGACGTGAACGTCGGCTTCGAAGGTGGGTGAGGGCCGATCGACACGCTACAGTGGAGCAACTCACTGGCCGATTGAGCCAGTGGGCTACCGGAACTGTGTCTATAACGACAGTTCAGCGAATCCTGCTGCGTATGGGGATGCGATGCAGACGGATGGTCACAGCACCTATGCTAACGAACGTACATCGGCAGAAAAGGCTTATATTTGCACGGCAATATCGGAATTGGACCTCCACTGATTGACAAAGGATTGCCTTCTCCGGTGATTCAGGTTTTCTGCTTCATCGAACGGATGGACGTTGGCGTATAAGGCGAGAAACAGAGAACAAACACTCTTCAACCATTGCTGGAGGAACACAATCTGGTGGGGACAGCGTTATGGTCTGGGGAATGTTTTCGTGGCATTGTCTGGGTCCACTCATACCTGTGGAAGACATTATGGACCGAATTCATGATGAATTCATCCTTGCAGGATACATACACCTATACATTCTGATTGTCTTCCTTGGGGCAGATGGGATCTTCCAGAACGACAATGCGACGTACCACAAAGCTAGAAATGTTCGAGAGTGGTTGGAAGAGAACGATGAAGACTTCAAAGTACTTTCCTGGCCTCCTAATTCACCAGAAACACAATTGAGCATCTCTGGGACCACCTCGATCGTGTTGTTCGCTCTATGGATCCTCCACCACTCACCATCCATCAGCTATCAGATGTATTGCAGTCAACAGGGCTCCACGTACCTGTGAACACCTTCCAGCCCCTTATTGAGTCACTCCCAGCCCGTCTAGCTGCTGTCCGCGCTTCACACCGCGGTTACTTTGGATATTAGCTGGTGGTCACAATAATGTGATTCGATTGTATACAACGACTGAACAGGATATCCACATTTTCCAGTGGATTCAACAAAAGAACGAATTTTTTTTTTGTAAAGAAGAAATTCTATTAATGTTACATTTAGTTGTCTTACCCCAAGCTGGGTAGGGATAATAAGATGGGTAGGGATAAATATAAAGAATAATAGTTGTTAACTTAAAATTTAATGGCAAGACTGGAGACATTAGATAAAACTCCTATGCCAGACCTCAAGTCCCACGAAACAGCTTCAACATGGACATCCCACTTTAAATTCTCCTGAAACAAAACACCTAAGAACTTAACCCTATCTTGAAAAATCAAGGAATTATCATGCAAAAACACTTTTGGTAGAGAGTCAACTCGAGCTTTTCAGCTAGTGAAAAACATTCATTTAGTTTTTGTGGAATTAAGAGTTAACAAACTGCAACGAAACCAATTCTGAAATTCCTGTAAGGCGTGGTTAAGACGGGGTATTAACACCTGTGACGTATATTCTAAATTAAATTTCCTTTTTAGTTTCTTTACCTATGTAAATCTTGAGTTTGTTCTCAGTTATACTTCACACTTAACGTGACATCTTTTCTCTCAAACGAATACTGTTGCCAACATAATTGAGGTTCAATGAATGTGACGTATGCCTGTTATGAGATAAGAACGAGAGATATAAACTACGAAACAACAGTTGCTCGTGTGTGGAGAGTTTAATGTGGAGTGTTGATACCGATTTGTTATGTGAAGTGCTATATCTGTGCTGGAGAAATAAAGCATCATTTCCGTAAGTTTGACTTCTGTTTTTAAATGTTTCGTCTAGCCGTTAGGGTTTAATTTAGGAACTCTTTCATCGTATGGTGATGTTTTAAAATAACGTAGCAGTACGAAAAGACATTTACGTTATACACCGCATGACCGGAAAAAAATACTCATGTCATCAGCAAAAAGGAGCGTGTATGTACAGGAACGAACATGAAAATATCATTAACATAAATAAAAAATAGTAATGACCCTAGTACAGAGCCCTGTAGAACACCATGAAGAACAGTTCTAATACTATTATAGAACAAACATTTTTGCCGCCCCGGTGGCGCAGTGGTCTAAGCGAAGGCCTCTGATCATTCGTCCGAACGGGGTCCGGGTTCGAATCCCGGTGAGGCATGGATGTTGTGTTTGTCTTACGGCACTGGCTCTCTCCCTTCCCTGGAACCAGTGACCCTAAATTTGGGACGGGCGACTGCTTATAGCCCATTGAGTTGCTCACGGTGGTCGTTAAACCTCCAATCAAAAAAAAAAAAAAAACATTTACTAAATTGAACAAGCTGTCTCCTCCCAATAAGATAATTTTCCAAATGAGACTTTGCGACCTCCCTAATGCCAATGTGTTAGAGCTTAAAAATGAGGATGTTATGAGAAACAGTATCGAAGGCACGAGATAAGTCACAAAAAAACTTCCACTGCCCCCAAGCCTATATCAACCGAACTTATTAATTCTGAACATTACTTTCTTAATTGGAATTCGTTTCATGTAGGCAGAATAAAGTTAAACTCGCTCCGACTTCAGTGTGTGGCGCAGTAATGGTGGATTTAGTAGTCATTGTGTGTGGTGAAGTGTCATTCGTCGTGAACGATTCGTTCACGAATGGTCCATCCCTAGAGCTTATCTATCCCCTTTCCCCTTATCAAAAACCTTATGTAGAGCCACTTGACCGCCCCAGTAGGTTCTTCTATAATACATGGATGAACAAGCGTCGGATGAGAAAGCCATTTCTAGTTCCAGTAGCTGCCACTGGGGTTCCACAGTCACATCATTCGGGAAATATTTTATGTCTTCGTCTTAAAACATCAGCGTTGTTGTTAGTCGTCGTTCATCGCCACTCACGCGAAAATGTGCGCTGAGTGGCACGTGATTTAATGAACATTACATTACTGAATATATTAGAAAAGCAGTCACAGCCATGTGGCAACAAAATTTTTCGAGATCTTGAAATCATGCCAGTTAATCTACAATATTTCCCATTTAACACAACTTTTCTTCACTTAATTGACGAATCGAAGAAATTTTTCGTCAGTTCTTTCAGATGTTTATTAAAACTGACACATGAAGCGCTAAATTTGAAAGCAATGAGTGGCTTTAAGTAAAGAAAATAATTTTAGTAGGAAAACTTTCGGATTACCCTTATGCGTTGCAGCTTTCCTTTTAATCAAGTGGGCTTTTTTCAGTTCGCTCTTGTCACCGGCACCTGCTTCAGATCACATCAGGAAAGCGCAGCGAAAAAAACTAATTAGGCAATCCCTTTATTGCTTCAAGTAAAGAAGAGTTTGATAAGGAACGGTTTCTCTCCTGAAACTTTAATTTGGAGTGTTTGAGAATTTTATAAACAAACTCTTCGCTCTTTTAGATGAGAAAGGATTCTAAAAACAAGAAGCGAATCTGTTAAACATACAACCGGTTTACTTATTTTCCGTACCTGGATTGCTTTTTTTAAAGCCAACTTCTTCTTCATGAGATACAAGGGCTTCTCATAGGTTACAATCTAGGATTAGTGCTTTGTTTGATATTGACTATTCACCTTAAAAATTTTTGTTTGCTTGACTTTTAATCAGAAAAAAACGTTACACTTAAATTAAAGTAAAAGAAATTCGATTTTTGTAGCATGTTAGCTGTTCTTTTTTATTTCTGATTGCTTACTCAGCCTTATTCGCTCAACCTAGACAAATTATTTCACACGGAAATTGTTTTTGGAAAAAGTGGTTTCAAGAAAATCGTAGACCACCACGGTTATATAATACTCGTATACTAGGTGAAAGCCAGTCAATAATGATTGAGGGAAAATAAGGTAAGTAATTTTTAATAACCAGGTACTCTTTTTGTTTGTGATTTCCAAATATGAAAGTATATTTCATGTACATTACAATAATAAAAGAAATATGTTGGTTAAGGCAAGGATTCGACAATGAAAATACTCAAGCGCTCGCATTTTCCCAGTGTTCGCACATCATATGTTTCTATAGGCAGCTGATGAAGTATCAAACACAAATAACAGCAGCCAGTAGCAATATCTCCGACATTGGTTTTCTTTTACGAAATCGTTAGAAATCAAACCCTGTCACTGGTTCCCGTCTTTCAAAAGGGGCATTGTTCCATTTATTGTAAAAAAAAAAAAAAAAAAAAAAAGGTCACGCAGTTTACAAGCAACTACGTTCACTTGTTCCTGCTATTGACAGATAGCATAAAGGTGTTCAAATAGTAAAAACATTTTCGGAAACTTAGAATTGAGCAGTTGCAAATGTTAATATATTGTGGTAGTTCATGCGCAGAAGCACAAACAGTATTTTTTCTTTTCTTTTTTTCTTTCTTTTCCATTTCTTCTACAAATATAAATAAAAGAATACCTGGTTATATTCTGGGGGAAAAATTTTAGATATATTCTTAGAAGAATTTGACGGTTTGAGGAAAGAGAAAGTTCCCAAATCATATTTATTCAGCATAGGCATGAAATAATAATACATTGTTGCCCAATGCATTGGAACTCCCAATTTTTTTACTTAAATGAGAAAAGAAACTGGTTTGACAATCTAAAATAGTCATTTTAGGTTCGCAAGGGAAATTTCAAAATTAAATTTCGCACGATGGGATTCTAAATGAAAAATTCTGTGTCGTTTATGAACAACAAAGTAGAACAAAAATTCCTGACGTAATGTTTTCCTGTTTCTAAAGAGTTCATCGTGTGACGTAATGTATCTCTGACGCCATGGCAGAATGATTTGGATGAGATGACGATACAGCAGCAGCTGTAAAAAATTGATGGGTTTTTTAAATTGTTTAACGACTACCGTCAGCAAGCAGTCGCCCGTCCCTAATTTAGGGCCACTGGTTCCAGGAAAGGGAGAGAGCCAAGCGCCGTAAGACAAACACAGCAACCATGCCTCACCGAGATTCCAACTCGGATCTATCTCGGGCGAATGATCAGAAGCCATCGCTTAGACCACTGCGCCACACCGTGGCGGCAAATCGGTATTTATGCTATGGCAACAAATCGATGTGGTTCCCAACAAAACGAGACAGACGTTCAGACAAAGGATATTACACACTGGCGAGCAAAAATTACGGGCGAAACGGTTTTTCGAATGTAACGTCGTGCAGAAGTGCTCGACATAGACTGAAATCATAACATAAGATCCCCAAGATGTAAGAATATGGAGCAAGTGAGCAAAACCGTCCAAACAAGGAATCCAAAGGATACAAAGGCACTTTACTGAAAAGGTAGCTTCTAGCACAACTGGACAGAAAGCAGAAACATCCATGTGACAGGAGGCTGATAAGAAAAATCTAGTCTTTAGTAGGGGATATGATCACCCTTGACTGCGTTGCAGGATTTACAACGTCTGTCCATGCTGAGGACGAGGTTGTCAAGGGAATGTTGAGGCATCGCGGCCCATTCCTCTTGTAGCACCAATCGCAGCTGCGGAATCGTTGCTGGTAGCTGATGACGTGCTGCCAAGCGTCTCCTGAGAAGGTCCCACACGTGTTCGATTGGATTCAGGTCCGGGGACCTAGCGGGTCAATCCATGCGTTGAATATATTAACTTTCCAACAGCTCTGCGACATCCACTGTACGATGAGGTATAGCGTTGCCGTCCATGAAGAGGAGCTCAGGACACACAGCACCTTTAAACAGACGCACGTGAGGCACGAGAACCTCGGTACAATAGCGGACACCAGTGACTGAACCTAATTGGAAGACGTGGAGGTCAGTACGGCTACCAAGCATGATACCGCTCCAAACCAGAACTCCTCCACCTCCAAACTGGTCCCTTTCGATGATGTTGGAGGTGTGATTGCGTGTTCCCTGCTCTCTCGAGATGTGTATACGTGCAGAATCGCTCGGCAGATTAAATCCGCTCTCATCCGTAAAAAGAACTCGACCCCATTGCTGATGTGTCCAGTTCTTGTGTTCCTGGCACCACAGAAACCGTCGTCTCCGATGAGCAGGCGTTAATGACAGTAACCGTACTGGTCGTCGTGCAAATAGACCACCTTTGTGCAGCCTCCAGGCCACAGTAAAACGCGATAACGGACGCCCAGTTGTCTGTTGCATGTGCCTTGCGATTTATCCCGCTGTCTGCCGTCTGTCTCTTCTCGCCTGTAGGACAATATACCGGTCGTCCGCCGCCGTAGTTGCTCATAGACGACCACTGCTAAACTTTAGGACAGCTGTTCCTGTAGTTTCAAATGCTCTCTGAGCTCGTGAAACGCTGCTGTGAGCGATCCCGCACTCGTCTGCCACACTAGTCACATTTCGACCTTCTTCCAACTTCCCAATGACGCGACATCGGGTAAAGTCATCCAGATGTCCTCTACTGGATTGCCTGTTGGCCATATCACACGGTGGCAGCAACTCGACGTCGTTCAAACCGATGTACACCGTGCAATAGCTTTCACCGAATTGCTGAGGGTACACCGCTCGTGTGCTTTATACTTTTCCGACACTCCCCCACCCCCAAGTCATGCTGCATACATGCACATGCCCTGCCGTAACGGACTCTAGTCTATCTCCTGAGTGGTTTTTCGGTCCGTTCTGCCTGCTCGTTCCGCTGTAATGCTAATTTCTTCTTTTCGTCCATAATTTTTGCACACCAGTGTATATGTTTGGATGTTTTCTAGATGATCCTTCTGTCACATTCGTGTTTGCTTTTGTTAAACAATTTTCTATCAATGAAGCACGAAAGGCGAGCAGGTTCCTGAGTGATCAAAAGCGTAGGATTCCGGGAAGTTCTCTGTCTCGATTCTCGGATTAGGAATGGGTAGAGCATTTATCCTACGGCTCTGCCCCTTCCGAGAACCGATGGCCGAAAATATTAGGGACTGGCATCTGACTATAGCCTTTAGAGTTGCTCGTTGTGGGCGTTAAACCTAAAACTACCCATAAAAAATGAAAAATCACGAGATATATATTATACAATTTCCGTTTGAAAAATTACGATTTCTAATGCCACGAGTCGTCTTTTTACGTTTTAAAATATCACATTTGCGGAAATGAAAATTATGGCAAAAAATTTTACAAATCATATTACACTGCTCCTCATAGAAAACGCATGAAGAAATGCACGAAATGAAGCGGAACTTATCGCATATATAGATAAGCAGGAGGTAAAGAAGTGATTTTATTTCCGAGGGATTACATGAACGAAATGGGTGAAGAGACAGTATAATTTGACTTGATTTCGTAAGTCGTATTGTGAAAGCACAGATCTGACCGCACCCTATCACACCGGAGTAAGTTGCTCTTCCAACTGAATTACACGGAAAGAATGTGTCACTGCAGATTTGTCGTCTTGACGTGTGATTTACTTCTGTATTACGTCACAGTATGTCCGCAATGATGCACTGTATATATTCCTCAACACGGCATAGCATTTAATGCAAAAGTCCCAGAATGGTGTTCTAAGGTATTGCTGACCATACCTGGCGTTGGCATCTGTCCTCAAATCTGCGAGGGTCCGTGCAGAGGCGTTAAGTTGCCTGCCAACCATATCCCACATGTTCGTTGTGGGGTAAAAGTCTGGGGATTGAGCTGGCCAGTGCAGCACCTGGACGCCTACAAGGTCTCTAGGTGCTGCACCGGCCAGCTCAAACAAGCGTGATGATGATCGCGGATACCTACAAGTGGACACCTCACATCAGCGTGATGGTGATCGCGGATACCTACAAGTGGACACCTCACATCAGCGTGATGGAGGGGAATATGCTGATGCAATAAGCTCTAAGGAGAATTGACCCTTCAGTAGAATTTACCTTTCAATCAAGTTTCCCTTCGGTGAAATAAACGTTTCGACCAAGAAGCCCTTTGGTGAAGTGATTACCGGTCAAGGGATCCTCCGTTTAAGTAATCGTCAGGCAAATGAACTTAACCCTTAAAACACGTGGTTTTCGGGCACCATTCTAGTACGATTTCCAAGAATTCGAGGGCCCTCGTAACCTTCCTTCTGCAACGTCTTCTTTTGGGAGTTATACTGAAATGTCTTCTTTATAATGTTTTCTTTTAGGGGTTATAAAACTAAATCCCTTACGTACTTCACTGCAAACTTACTCTTCTTACTGAATTGTTCCGTAAAGTTTGGGTCGTGCTGCGGATAGCTTAAATTTATCACTCAGAATGAATTAAGCGCTGAATAGAATTTAGGGCCTGGTGAAAATAAAACTCTACTTGCAAGAACAATTACTGTTTACTGGTCCTGTTAGGCGCTCATATACACTGGTCACAAAAAGCTAGCGATATTGCGATTTCGAAGGGACAACGTAATGATATGTAAATTTACCATCTTCTGGGGACAGGCTATCAGCGTGATTAGAAGCTACGTCACATGTAAGTTAGCATCATGACAACTCAACCTGTGGCGTGCGAGCTCCGATAAAAGTTACTCTGCGAAAAGTGGGAAACAAGTCGTTTCACCGCTTGTTCTAGAGGTCTGCTGAATGTTTTACCTTCATTATAGGATTAACCTGAAATTATATCTAGACGACTTTTAAACTATGACAACAGAAATAGGGCTGTTGGCATGTCACGGGAAGGCGTGTGACAGTTCGATGTGGCTCTTGCTTTAGAAGTTTCGCAAAGGGTAACATCTAAAGCAACAGCCACATCGATCGACTACACACAATATTTCTACGGCAAGGAAATATTGCAGATCGATCAGAAGTGATCGTCCGAGGATAACCACCAGGACGCAAAATCGCTACCTGAGAGCAAGTGCTCGGAGAATACCTAGTATCACCAGCAGTCAATCCGGGAATCACTTCGAACTCACCAGCAGCCAAGCCGAGAATCACTTCGAACTGCTTCTGATGTCCCAAAATGTACGCAAACAGTACGAAACAGACTTCACAAGCACGAACTCAGAGCAAAGAGGCCGCTGAGATGTATAGCATTGACATCAGCTCACCGTCTTCAAAGGTGTACCTGGGTCCAACAGTACATGTCATGGAATGCAGAGTGGCGCCGTGTACTTTTCACAGGGGAATCCCGTTTCGCTCTTTATCCTGATACTCGACGAGGACACGAGTGGAGGAGATCCGGCACACGAATGCAACCTTATTATGTGTATAGTCCGTCCACCTTTACCACCGACAGTCAGTTCTCGTCTGGGAAGGAGTGTATTTTAATGGGCTTACTTCCATGTATGTCTGTCAAGGCAACACGAATGCCTCAGTACACTGGAACAACATCATGGTGCCCATGTAGCACTGTTTCACGCTGCTACTGGGCATGCATTCTGTTTTCTCGATGACAATGCAACCAGTCACCGTGTATGGAGCGCGCTTAGAGAACTGGAAAATCATAGGAATGAATCGTTACAGAAACCTCAACGACATCATTGTGCGCATTGAGACACTGTTTCACGCTGCTACTGGGCATGCATTCCGTTTTCTCGATGACAATGCAACCAGTCACCGTGTATGGAGCGCGCTTAGAGAACTGGAAAATCATGGGAATGAATCGTTACAGAAACCTCAACGATATCATTGTGCCCATTGAGACACTGTTTCACGCTGCTACTGGGCATGCATTCCGTTTTCTCGATGACAATGCAACCAGTCACCGTGTATGGAGCGCGCTTAGAGAACTGGAAAATCATGGGAATGAATCGTTACAGAAACCTCAACGACATCATTGTGCCCATTGTAACAGCGTTTCACGATGCTACTGGGCATGTATTTCGTTTTCTCGATGACAATGCAACCAGTCACCGTGTATGCAGCGCGCTTAGAGAACTGGAAAATCATGGGAATGAATCGTTACAGAAACCTCATCGACATCATTGTGCCCATTGAGACACTGTTTCACGCTGCTACTGGGTATGTATTTCGTTTTCTCGATGACAATGCAACCAGTCACCGTGTATGGAGCGCGCTTAGAGAACTGGAAAATCATGGGAATGAATCGTTACAGAAACCTCAACGATATCATTGTGCCCATTGAGACACTATTTCACGCTGCTACTGGGCATGCATTCCGTTTTCTCGATGACAATGCAACCAGTCACCGTGTATGGAGCGCACTTCGAGAACTGGAAAATCATGGGATTAAATCGTTACAGCTGTCTCCAAGAGCTCCTGAACTTAATCCTATTAAGAAGATTTATGAGGCTGTACAGCGACGTCCGAATAACCACGATAACCCAAATACACCAGCAGACCCCCGTAACGTGTTGTCTGTAATATGGGACGAGCTGTCCCAATAGAAATCTGCACGGGCCAGGTCGGGATTATTTCAGTTTAGAAAACAAAGCAACGAGCCAGGCCAGGTTTTTTTCTCAGGGCCAAGTCGACCCATTCTTTTTATCGCAATGCTACAGGGAAAAAAAGTCGAGTTTCCCAATTTTCTGCTGCTGTTACTTCCACAACATAGATCAGGGTGTAATCACAAAGGCGAGGATATGCGCCCACAGTGGTTTTACCATCCGTTGTATTAAGATAGTAAAAACGTCTTAGGGGCTTGTCGACAACAAAAAGATTCACCTCCGAGCGAATGTGTGCATTGCTTGGAGTAGGAGACGGGGGGTGTCTGCTGTGGGATGTGTGTGTGTGTGTGTGTGTGTGTGTGTGTGTGTGTGTGTGTGTGTGTGTGTGTTTGTTGAAGAGAGTGGGGCGACATCGATTGTAGTTCTTAGATTTTGAATGCGTTTAGTCTTCTCTCTCTCTCTCTCTCTCTCTCTCTCTCTCTCTCTCTCTCTTGCTCTCTTACTTTAAAATTTATATATTCTTCAATAATTGCCAAAGTTTAGTTAATATTTTTAGGCTTACATTAAACGAATTATTTGTATTAATATCTCATTTCATTATTTAATTATCACAATTTAATAAAATGGAATAGAAAGACAAAATAATACAAGATGGCCCATTACGGGTCGGACCGGGCTTAAATAATAGCTGCAATTGACGGATGGGATCAGGTCTTAAACACACGAGCTTGATCCGGTCCGGGCTCACCAAATAAGGCCCGTGAAGACCCGCCATGCCCCAGACGCTCATGAAAAATGTCATTGCAAGTATGCTTCGCAGGTGTCAAGACGTTCTTCGGTGGTGTTACCGGGTACTGAAATCCAAAGTACATTATCCGAATTTACCGTTTTGCTAATATTGTAGTGTTTGCTACTTTGTTGTGTGCAGACATTGCACAATAAATTGTTTTTGTAAACGCACTATTTATCGTTCGTGTTACGTAACCTCACTGATATTTTTTCAGTGCGTGTAGATTGAATCAGCTACGTATACATCCTTCATTTCATTCAATTTCCCCAACTTTTTGTGACTAGTGTTTGTGAGTACAAGACCAATTGTAGAAATTACTCTAGTTTATACTCAATCAGTAATTGCTTTAGTATCTGAATACAGCAGCTTCTCGTAACACAGAATACTCTTTAAACCTTACTACTGTAACTCGATAACAATTTGAGAATTTAAATTGTTATCAATTTCGCAACATTCAACGTAAGCGGTTTAATCAAGCTCGTATAACATCTATCGTAACAATTCCCTGTACGAGCTCTCTTAACCTCTCCGAACTTTCTCAGCCTCTCTCTTTGTCCGAAGAAAATGTAAACAGAATTCCTATCAATCTTTTTAACATACATCATTCACTTTTGGCCTAAAGTCAAGTTGCTGAACCAAAATTCACCGAGAGAGAAAATGTAGCTTTAAGATTAGAAAATGTCTAAAGAGAATAAAACAAAATTTACAAATGAGTACAAGAACTGAAAAGGAAAGTTAAATTAGAGCATACGTTACAGTTCAAAAGGCAGATTGCTGCCAAATACCAACAAGATTCAGGGAAAATAAGGCCTTCTGAACTTGCCTGCTCATATTTTAGCCAGTGTTTCCAAAACCGTTTTCTTGCTGTGGTCAATGTACCGCTAGGGTGAAATTGCTTTGAATTGTTCTAGATAAAGTAAAATAGCTCTAATATTCGTCTACTTATAGAACAAAACATGCACGTTTCGCCTTTTATCTTGCCAAACAAAATCGAGCCAGCATTTGCCTTACTTAAACGGAGGATCACGCAAGGGCTGTTGTTAAACTTCTTTTCCACGACACCGGTGTTTCTGAACATTTCAGATCGCATATCTGCGTAGCGTGTGGCCTAGTTCTTTCGTGATGTGCTATCTCCTCGAACAACATTTACTAAAGCAGAATTACCTGTGTCCAAAACAAACGCAACGAAACAGATGAACGCATTTCATATGCAACCGTTAAAAGATAGAAGTTCTGTAACTTTTTATTGAAAATATACGTCTTTCATAAGAAAGGTTATGTGTTTTTGCAACGCAAGATCCAGATGTGACCAGAAACCAACACTGAAGGACAGTGCAGAAAACATAAGAAACAAATTGGGGCGAGCTTAATAGTTACAACGATAAGACGGTGCAGCCGCTTAATTAACTGATCCTCCAGATTTATAACATGTGGGAAAGGGGCTTTACTTTTTGTAAAGAACATTCTTGATACAGCATAAGTCATAATCGGCTTTCTTTCACTGCTCCATTCATGAAGAAACGTGATGCAATTACTATTTTTATCGCCAATTTACTCTCATGATCATCACAAATCATTATCAATCCACTGCTGGAGGAAAGTATTTCCAAGTATTTTCCACATTTTTTTGTCATGAGCCGGTTGCTTCTAAATCACTCCAACATACATTCGAAATTCATGCACTTATCTTCCATCTTTTTCAGCATAATGTCTTATTCCCCGCGATCTAGTCTAATATTTTGGTTGTCCAACCGTGGTCAGTTCAGGCAAATATGTCCAGCACGTTGCACTTGAGGATCTTCACTTTGATCATAATATCATCTGATTTTGTCATTTTCCTAATCCACGTATTCCTCTTCTTATCTTTCTTGATTATACTAAGCATGCATTTCCTCATGAGTCTTTCTTAGTTAAAGTTCACATCTCTGACCCATAAGTAAAAACTAGAGAGACGTACAGATTAAACATTAATACCGTATATATATAGAAGTTCATATTCCCTCGCTCTTTCAATTAGTTCTCTCAGTACGTGGATATGATCTATTGTGCTATAGCCACTCCTGAATCCAGCTTCTTCTCTCGGTTGAGCCATGTCCAGTGTTACCTTCAAACGGTGTGAAAGAACTTTAGTGAAGATTTTATAAACCACTGAGAGGAGGCTGATAGGTCTGTAGTTCTTGAGATCCTCAATGTCACCTTTTTTATGTAGCAGGATCATTGTAGCGTTGTTCCAATCCTCAGGAATCTTCCCTTCATTAAGGCATCGAGTGAAAATTTGGGCGAGTACTGTTTCGATTTCTCCACTTGCTTCTCGTATGATGTCTACAGTAATTCCATCTTCTCCTGGAGCTTTTCCCCGCTTCATGTTCTTGATTGCATGTGCAATTTCTGAGGGGAGGACTGGAAGAACTCTGGTACCTTTCATGATGTCTGGAGTACATGTATCATCCGTTTCATATAATTTGGAGTAGAAATCTTTCACTCTTGTCAAAATTTCGCCTCTATTTCTTGTTACAGAACCATTTTCTTTTCTCAGTGCCATAATCTGTTTTCTTCCCTTACTGAGATGTCCCTTTGCTATCTTTACGCTTTGTTTGTTTTCAGTTGCTTTCCTCACTAGTTCACAGTTGAATTTTCTTACGTCTTCAGTGATACTTTTTCTTACTGTCTTGCATAGCTCTATATATTCCACTTTGGAAGTCACATCTTCTTTAGTTGTCCTCATCTCTCTTCTTTTTGGCATCAACATTTTGGTTTTTCCTGATAATTTGTTCACATGCAACGTGTTCTTTGACCCAGCTAATTTTGTTGCTGTTTCCATAAGAGCTTTGGTTACTTTTCTGTTAACTTCAGAAATATCCACTTCTTCCGATGTTAGGCCTCCTAAAGCAGAGAATCTGTTCTTTAGTTCCAACTTGAAGGTATTGTGGTGTTTTTTAAGGTTGGTTATGTCAATACATTTTGTTTGTCTTATGAGCTTGCCACGTTCAAATTTAGTGTTGAGGTGCATCTTACATCTCACCAATCTATGGTCACTACCTGTGTTGAACTTGCTTAGCACACTGCAGTCTTTTATGACGAATTTTTTTGTTACACATAATAAAATCAATTTCACTTGTCGTCCCATTTAGATGTCTCCATGTCCATTTCCTGTGTGGCTTTTTCTTGAAAAAGGAGTTCATGGTGATAAACCCTTCTGCCTCTGCAAACTCAACGAGAGTATTTCCACCGTGGTTTCTGTTGCCGTGACAGAATTTACCTACTGAAGTTTCATTCTGTTGCCGTTGCCCTATTTTTGCATTGAAATCTCCCATAATTATCTTCAAGTGCTGCTTAACTTTATTATTTAGATGACGAATTTCCTCATAAAATTCTTCAATTTCTTCTTCAGGATGACTTGTGGTGGGTGCATAAGTTTGAATAATCTGAGCTTGGGATCTTCTCGACAGTTGGATAACGAGTCGTGCAGCTCTGTCAGAGAAACTTTCAACTTCTACAACTTTATCCTTCAGTTTATTGTTTATTATAAATCCAACACCACTAGTTCTGCCAGTATCTGTCCCACGATAGTAGAAGAGATGTCCACTTTTCAGTTCAATGAGATCTTCTCCTTTTCTCTTTACCTCACTTAGCCCGACGATGCCCCACTTGATCCTTTGTAGTTCCTCTTCCAATTCCAGAAGCCTTGAATCAAAAGATAGGGAGCGTCTATTATACGTAGCCAAGGTCAGCATCAGGTGGCAGCCTAGTCCGGTCCTCCGGGGATTCTTAGCACCCTCTGCCATCCTATCGCGCTGGCTGGCCGCTGCCTTGGCCATTTACATTCCAGCTACCGGAGACTGAGGGTCAAGATTTAAGTTGTGGAGTCATTTTGCAGGGGCTTGGCCATAACTCACCTCGCTGGCCAAGCGGGTTGGAGAGTGTGGGATAGGATTTCCTCTAATCCCGATGGTATAGTTATACCGCTATTGGCGGTCGTCAGAGCCCCTTTAGTGCAAACAGGATGCACCACGAGAAGGCGGGGTTGACATTTGTCAAGGGCACGTAAGTTTATCTTGGACAGCAGATATCAAGTGAGGGTCACATTGATGAAAAAATTAATCGGCGTACGAAACTTACCTGGAGAGCTTTTGGAAGAAACAGCATAGTTTTCAAGAACAATATGACATTATGTCTTAAAAGATAAGTGTTTGATCAATGCATCCTTCCAATGCTTACGTATGGGGCAGAGACGTGGAACTTAACTGAAAGAGACATACAAAGGCTGCAGCAACTCAAAGAAGCATGGAGAAGTGCATGCTTGGTGTAACCAGGAGAGATAAGAAGAGGAATTCGTGGATCCGAAAAATGACAAGAGTGGAAGACATCATGATCAGAGTTAAATCCCTGAAATGGCAATGGTATTGGTAACTGTGGGTACCATAGTGGTACCCAATTTATTGCTATAACGAAATACAGACATAGGAGATTCATTAAAAGCTGCAGTACAGAAAACAACAGTGCGGAAAGTCAGTATATCCACGATGCAGCACAACGTTACACAGAAAGGAAATGAATATGCACACGAACAATGAATGGCCTAACGGCATGTCAAACACTATAACACATGTGCACAAATGCATGAAATGTACTATGCTATGATAAATCAACCGAACGGAACTGAAATGTGGTTAGAGCGCAAAACAACATTGAGTACCTCAGCAACTTTATAAAAATAACAAAGGTAACAAACGTACCACTATAATAATCCGCGATAGAGGAAAGCACTAACACAGCGAACACTCACAATTATAGGTAATTTAGAAACAGGCACAAATTCAGGAAACAACAGATAAGATAATGATGAGATAATGAGGAAATCACACAAGTAACGAGACCGATTAGTTGTGAAAACACAGCAAAAACACGCAATTATCGCTAATTTAAAATACATTACTTGTGGAACACAGCCAAACACACAAATAAAGCAAATTTACAATACATTACTTGTGAATCACAGTAAAAACACACAATGAAAACATCAGAATCAACATGCACTAAGTCTGCAAAACCAGGGAATCTGCGAACGGGTTCGCAAATCCCCTAGCATTGAGAGAACAAAAAGTAATCGGTGTGATAAAGAGAGCTAAAGGTCATCGGTAAAAGGATAGAAGGTATCACATATATGCTTCTCAACGTGCTCCTTCAAGGAGGCGAGACGGCGCGTGTAACGTCTCAAAAAGGCTGATACCGAGGATCGGTGGCACACAGAGATTTAAAAAGTGACACATAAGCTTCGAATTGCGTTACCGCTGCATACAGGTCCAGATCAGGTAAGTGAAGGAATTCTTCAAAACCAACAATCGTACGTGCAGGTTGAAAAAGACGTAAAAGTTGCTGTCTGGACAGTGGTCCAGGAACTGGAGGAAACGTATCAACGGCCTGTAGAACCTCAGCATCAGAGAGAGGATCGACAGAACTTGAGCGGAGAAGCATACTGTTTGAAGAATCATCAGGTGGAGAAACACCGGAACCGGAAACCTCGGGAACACTAGATGAATCCTCAGAATGTGGCACAGAAAGTTGTTTTAACTTTTTCTGTTTTACAGCGCCTTTGGAAGTTCCAATCCGCTTCAAAGAAGAAGCTGAGGCGGATGTATCCATTAGTGGATCAAGCTCACCTCCCAAGTCAGGAGACGAGGAAACGAACGTCGCCGAAGAAGCAGTACGTAGCTGAGCTGCCTTAGTGGAGACTGGTACAACAGCCGAGGCTTCAGGAATATGTTGCAACAAGGGTATGGTAGACAAGGGTGTAAATGGAGATACGATATCCGAGAGGCTAGGAGAAGAGCCAGACGGCCGATCTGCCAAACCACCACTCAACACACCCGGATCGGAACACTCCGCTGTAGACACATCTGTAGTCGAAGACAACTTTGTCAATCTTGAAGGTGGAAGCACAATCGTACGGGTTGGGAGAGGAGGAAAGGCAGCATTGTCCGTGACGGAAATGTTCGTCTGACGGAGAAACGAAGAATTCGCGTCAGGCAAACTACCGGTAGTGGGGATAGTAGAAAGACCAATGTGGTCAGCAGTGGGATGCGAACTTGATGAACGTCCACGTCGAACGCGGTCACAGGAGGCAGTGGTGTGATTCTGTGTTAAACAGTGTGTACAATAGTGAGCAGTGAAAATCTTGAAACTGTACGTTCGTGCGCCAATTTCAACAGTAGCTTCTGTAGGGCAATCCACCAAGGCTTTCTCGGTGGGAAAGACGACCAATAACTGACGGCGAGGTCCGGTAGCATGTGCAAATCGAGTTCCGCGGGGAGCGTCAGAGAGGCGACGGACCTTGCCAACAATTTTACAAACATGACTGACAAGGAGAGGAAATGCATTATCCGGCACTTCCTGTGGAACAGGATAGAACGTGATGTTCACCGGTCGCTTGGAAAGAGGCGACGGGATGAGATGGTTTGTCCCAATCGAAAGTCCGTTTGCAAGAAAAAAGTCAGCATCCTCCTTGTGATTGAACTGTACCGAAATACCCCGAGGAGTACGGGAAATTCCTGCAATGGACGCAGACGACACGTGTCTAGAGAAGGCTTCCATGTAGCGTGGCAATAGAGTATTTGGTAAAGCATGAAAAAGCACACCTCTATCCAGGAGGTTATGGAACTCACGGCCCTGCGAATTGTCATCTATCGTTACCTTCACCTTTTGGTTGGATACCTGAATAATAGGTGTTGCTTGCAAAAGACCATCTGGTTGAGAGGAATCGGACGTAGAAGTAGCGCCTCGTTGCACTTTAGAGGCAAATGACATCCTCGGAAGAGAAGTCTGTTCGGATCCGGCAGGCACAGAAGGCTGTGAGGGAAGAGAAGCACAGGCCGAAGGCAAGGCAGTAGAATCAGTAGTAACCAGGGAGGGCACCGAGGCAAATGCTGGAGCTGAAAAGGAAAGCGCAGCCAAGTCCAGTGAAGGCACCGGTGCAGGAGTACTAGAAAGCTGGGAAGGCATCTGAGGACGAGAGTATGTTAACTTCCATGGACGTGGGAATTGTGACGTAACGTGCATCCGCCACACCCATAGATGATAAGGAAATACCGGAACCCGCCATGTTGGCAGCTTCCAAACGTAAACAAACGAGCAAACGATAAAAAAACGGATTAATATGAACTAATATGAGGATGAGAACGCTAGAAAAGTAGCTCAAAACGTACACAGTACCTTTAGACAGCCGGGCCACGCAACAGGTGAGTGAGGGACGAGGTATTCCACACTAAAATGCATAATATATTGGAGCCACCAACACTACGTCTGTCACGAACGAGCAATGGGCTGGACATACTGCCAGAAGAACAGACCATCGATGGACAGCCGAAATTTTAGATTGGATTCCAAGGGACAGGAAAAGACCCAGAAGAAGACCACATGGGAGATGGGTGGATGAAATTAGAAAGTATGCAGGAGTGACATGGAGGAGACTGGCACAAGACAGACCTTTGTGGAGGAAACTTGGGGAAACCTTCGTCTAGCAGTGGATTGATAATGGTTGACAATGATGATGATGATGATGATGATGATGATGATATATACAGATGCTGTACAAAACAATGTGAATACCTGGGAAATAGGATATACACAGTCGTATCAGAATAATATGACCACCTACCTAGTACTAGGAATAAGCACGCTTAGCCCGGACAGCGAAGAGGCGACGTGGCACAGACTCAGTGAGGCCCTGGAAAAGGTTACCCGAGGCACATGTACCAAACCACGGAAGTTCCGGAGATGACGTGGCTGCGAGTCAGCACGTCGAGCCTGTCGATCCAAGTTGTCCCACAAGTGCTCTATGGGATTGAGGTCAGACGATTTCGCCAGCCAAGGGAGAACGGATGCATCCCTGTGGTGTTCCTGAAACCAGTCACGTACTCCCTTAGCAACATGGCACGGCGCATTGTTGTGTTGGTTGACACCATCACCACCAGGGTAAAAGTCCAACATGAAAGGATGCATGTGATCAGCGAGGATGGACAGGACAGGTAGCTATTGGAGTTCAGAGACCCATCCAGTGCTAGCGGTCTAGGTCATACCAGGAAAACATATCCCTGCCGCCCCGGTGGCGCAGTGGTCTAAGCGATGGCCTCTGATCATTCGTCCGAACGGGGTCCGGGTTCGAATACCGGTGAGGCATGGATGCTGTTTTTGTCTTGCGGCACTGGCTCTCTCCCTTCCCTGGAACCAGTGACCCTAAATTAGGGACGGGCGACTGCTTATAGCCCATTGAGTTGCTCAAGGTGGTCGTTAAACCTCCAATCAAAATAAAAAAACCTAAAAAAAAAAAACATTACCCAGCCCTCCACACTGCTATCACCGACCTGTACTTTTTTTTTTTTTTATTTCAATATCTATGCTGTTACATTATGACATCATAAACCAGAGATATGTATGTGCAATTAAAAAGTAATAGCAGCAAAGGCAAACAGAGAAAAGGCCTCACAGAGACCTGACGTGCACTGAATCTCCAAAACAGAACAAATGAGCCAAGCACCGGACATGTCAACACAGTAAGGGAAAGATGCATGTTAGTCCTGTTTTTTATGAAGTAAGTATATTTTTATTTTTTTTTAAATAATGTTAGATTATTAATACCATTTAACTCCGCAGACAAACCTTTCGAATATTCGAGACCAACGTAGCCCTGACATCCATGTTTTTTTTTTTTTTGGTAAAATAGGCCGCAGTAATGCTTTTTTCCTTGTTTTATAATTATGAGTAATGAAATTTAAATCTATTACATCGGAAAGCAAATTATTTTTTATCCATTCTTTTTTTTTTTATATAAAATGAAATTATCATGATAATAAATGAAATTATCATGATAATTTCATTTTATATCAGTTTACTAATATTAAAATGAAATAATTGTTCAATCGACAAAATTCCATACCTATTTGGGTCAACATTATTATCATGATAGTGGAATAATTGTGAGTTGTTAACAATAGAGGGAGAGATCTTTAAATCCAATAATCTTATGAAATAAATTCGGGATTACACCATATAATACAAATTTTGAAGATGATAATCCGATTTTTGGTGTAAATGTGTCAAGGATGGTAAGTCACATAATATCCGTAAACTTGAAAAATTCATCGTCCTGGAATGGGACTCGAACCAACGTCTCCCAAATAGCGCCCGTGTATGCTAACCACTACACCACCCAGAACGACCAAGTTTTAATTTCCGGTTAATTTGAATATAACCATCCACAGGATTCTCTAGTTGAAGCAACCGGCATTCATTTTTAAGTTATTTTCAAGTTTTTGGATATTATCTGACTTACCATCCTTGTCACATTTACACCGAAAATCGGATTGTCATCTTTAAAATTTGTATCTTATAAACTTATTCTGTAAAATTTGCAAAGTATTTATATTAGTTTGGGTAGTATGTTCCCAAGAGGCAATGCCATAATTAATACGTGAATGAATCAATGAATAGTACAGCATTTTAAGAGTTTTAATTGTCAAACATGAAATAACCCTAGAGACATTACCAATATGTTTTGCAATTTTACTTCCAATGTACACTGAAGAGCAATTGAATTAGAGACAGCTGGCGTTATCCAAATGTGGCGCTGTTGGTGGCCCTGTAAACGGAAACGACATGACGTATGCAGCGATCCGACAATATAACAATGTAAGGAGTGATGCGACGGGAATCAGTAAAGGTCGGACGTAGTATGGGTAAGACAAAGGATCTAAGTGCATTTGATAGTGAGCAAATTGTCGGGGCCCGACGAATGGGTCACTCTATCTCGGAAGTCGTGCAGGCACTGGGATTTTCACGAAGCACTGTGTCACGGGTGCACCGTGAGTGCATAGAATCCGGTAAAACCATCCCTGCAAGGGCCAACTGCCGTGGACAACAGCGTGTGGATGAGCGGGGTCATCATCGGCTAGCTCGCATTCTAACAGCGGATAGACGGGCCACAGTGCAAGAAATAACTCAGCAATTTAACGCTGGTGCACAAATAACGTGTAAGCAGCCACACCATCCAGAACCGTCTCTTCACTATGGGGTACAGAAACCATGGTCCCACGAGGGTACCGCTGCTAACCGCACATCACAGGGTGCAAAGGTTAGCATGAGCGCGGGAACATCGCCACTGGAGCCCAGACATGTGGGAAAATGTTGCCTGGACTGATGAGTCGAGATTCACGTTGGTACATGCGGATGGCAGGATACGAGTACGGCACAAACCACATGAAGCGTTGGATCCTTTTTGCCGGCAAAGTACTCTTCAATCTGGTGGGGGTGGCATTTTCGTCTGGGGACTGTTTACGTGGACTGAAATGGGACCCCTGGTACGTGTCGCATCGTCCGTCAGAGTTCAACGTTACCGGGATATCCTGGACGAGCATTTGATTCCGTTTGTGCGTCTTCAATATCCCGCTGGGGACCACATTCTGCAACAAGACAATGCACCGTGCCATCGCTCCCGACTTGAATCCGAATGGTTGGATGAGCACTCCACCGACGTGACCTAGCTTCCTTATCTAGCTAGGTGACCTGACCTTTATCCCATCGAGCACATCTGGGATGCCATCGAGAGAGGTGACTCCCCTCCATCAAATCTTCGTGAACTGTGGGAGCTTGTTCAGGGGTCATGGATCCGTATGGCTTCGCAACGCTTCCGGTGTCTTGTCGAGTCCATGCCGAGACGAATCGCCGCCGTCATCAGGGCGAGAGGTGGTGCTACACGTTACTAGACAGGTATCTCTAATTCAATTGCTCTTCAGTGTATGTCAACCAATCGGAATAAATTTGAAGTTGTGTGTTAGCTTGCATGAAGAGATCATTAATATTTGTTCCTCGGAAAAGTAAAGTTATGTCATCTACATACAGCATTAGCTCATTACAAGGCTGAACATGAAAGATATCATTTATGTATAAGTAACGTAGTAGGGGGTAAGAATAGAGCCCTGTGGAACACCACAGGTCACGCTTAAAAAAGGTGAATTAAGCTGATGAATAAAACTGAATACAAATCTATCTAGTTGATAATTCTTTGGATGGGTGTGGGAAACTTAACCAACAAGCTCGTCCGGGTGTTGGTTCTTGTTGTCTGACACCTCCGTATTCGCCACTTCCCTTCAATTCTGTGGAGTAGAAACTTCGATTCGTCTGAGAAGGCAACCTCTTTCGGCTCTTCCACTGTGCAATGATGCTAGTCCCATGCGAATTGCAGGCATCGTAGCCGACGGACCTGGGTCAACATGAGTGCCTTGACGCAGCGTCGACTGCTGACACCCATGCGTAACATAGTTGGCCTCACTGTTATCGGGAACACGCTGCTAGGTGTCTCAGCGTTCTTTTGTGTGGTCAATTGCTGCACTGTTGCGTGTCGATTGCCCTTTACCAATCGACGTTCTCCTCTGGGGTCCATGGCCTTTGACTCCACAGTTATGATGTCGAGAGGCATTCGATGTGCCAGAGATCCATTCTTCGTACACCCTTACTACAGCACTTCGCGAACAGCTCACGATGTCGGATGTTTCCCAAAAGCTTCCACCCTTGGCGTGGTAACCGATGATCATTCCTTTTTGAACATCCATCAAATCATTACCTCTGCTCATTGTGCTCACGTTACGCACTATTACTCCTGTGTCCTGTACGGTCGCTTATATCTCCGTGTGGTCGACCTTGTCACGTGCGTCCTGTGACACCCCTGAGCGTGTACACTGTGATTCAAGGGGTGGTCATATTATTTTGATACGACCGTGTACGTTCCTTTCTTCTTTGTTGATTTAAGCAATCATTATTTTGCAAAATTTTTAGCGTTATTTCTTCCTAAGAAAGTTCTTATTACTTTCCATCGGAATTTGCGCAGCTCTGCATGAAACTCGAAAGCAATCAGCATTCATTAAAAATAGCCATTATTAAAACACAAAAGCGTCAATACATTCTGGGGAGAAATTTCTGAAAGACGGAGAACATGACTATGGATTTGGGTAAACATTTTGTGTAACACATTTGCTTTTTAAAGTCGAAATATGCTTTTGGATTTAAACAATTGATTTAATGCCATTGTACACTGAGTGGCCACTTTATTATGACCATCCCCTCAGTACTTCGTTAGGCCACCTTTTTCCTTTAATACTGCGCCGATTCTTCGTGGCATGGACTCCACGAGATGTTGATAGGTGGTTTGTGGAATCTGAGACCATGCTTGATGAATAGCACTTTCCACGAGTGTGAGATTGCAGGGTTGTGGATCCAGCTTTCTCATGGCTCGTTCGACTTCATCCCACAAATTCTCAATGGGGTTGAGATCTGGAGATTGTGGGGGCCACCTAAGCAAAGTAAACTCACCGGCATGTTCCTGAAACCAATCCTGTACAATACGAGCACTATGGCAGGACGCATTATCTTGTTGAAAGTAGCCATTGGGATAAACCATCCACATGACCGGATGCACTTGGTCCGCAACGATGTTTAGATATGTTGTGCCAGTCAGACGTTGTTTAACACAATTTAAATGGCCTAAAGCATGCCAGGAAAACATTCCCCAAAACCATAACGTTGCCTCCACCAGCTTGGAGGGTTGTAGCAATGCATTTGGGGTACATGCTTTCGTGCTATTTCCGCCAAATCCTCACTCGGCCATCGGCATGGTGCAACTGAAAACGTGTATCATCGGACCATATAATTTGCTTCCAATTCTCGACTGTCCAATCCTTGTGCTCCAGTGCGAACTGGAGACGTTTTCCCTTGTTAACTGCAGACAGCAAAGGTGTTCGAACAGGGTTTCCGCTGCCATATCCCATCCGATGCAGTGTACGGCGAACAGTGCGTGCAGAGATCGTTTTAAGGGGAATCCTTGATTAAGATGGTCTGTAATTTGCTGCATTGTTGCCCTTCTGTTGTCTGTTACCCGTCTGGACACTCTCCGTTCCGCCCGAGCAGTCACTAGTCATTGACGACCACACGTTGCACGTAGAGACCCAGTTTTTCGGCTGACAGTCCAGTCTTTAAACACTTTAACAACAGGGGCTCTGGAACATTTCGCGAACGCGGTGGTTTCGGTGATATTCGCTCTATGGCTCCGAGCTCCTTCAATCATCCCACGTTGAAAGTCTGTTAAATCGCATTTTTTACCCATCTCGCCACCGCAAAATCACTTCTACTACTGTCGCAAGCACTAAGCTTTCCCTTTTTATACTAGCCTCGCCCTCTGGCGGCAACAGCGTGCAGTCATAGCTCATTTGCTTAAAACTGTCAGGTCGTTATAATAAAGTGGCCACGCAGTGTATAAGTAATTTATTTCGACATGGCACAAAGCACTATGATCAATGGCATACATTCCGAATGAAACTATGTCTTTTAACCTTTTGTTTTGTAATGTCGGATAGGATGCAGAACCAGATGACACAGGTTCTTCCAGTGGGTGAGAAGGAGATTTCAAAACTGAAATACGCATAATACACAGTGGTAACTTTTCTATAGTTAGGTTTTGGGTGAGAGTTGGAAGAATCAGAGGTATTTAACCGCTGAGCGAATTGATGGAGTCTTTTGAACGTTCAATTAAGCAGTATAAGTAAATTGCGAAATTCCTTGGGTTTACGTGACGCTTTACTTATTAGTGGAAAATCAAAAGTTTTTTGTAGCCATTTCCTATCAGTGCGGTCCTTTCGGTACTACTGTATTCCTAGGAAAGTCTAAAGCATTTGATAATTGGGACTTGTAACTGGCAGCAATATAATCTGTGACGTACAACAGAGATACAGCATGTGTCAAGGGCGACAAATCTGCAGCGATAGATTCCGTCTGCGTAGCTTAGTTGGGAGAGTAACTTACTCCGGAGTGAGGGGGCGCGACTTCGATCGTCATCACGGACAAATTTGTGTTTTCACACATCTTATCTTCCCTCTTCGTTTGTTTTCTGCAGTTTGATGAACTGCTATCATTAAGTTTCAGAGCTTTAGTGCTCATTTTAGCAACGTTTTTATTTATCAGAGTTTGAAAATGTCACTTTAAAAGTTAAAGAACATGACTAGCGCCTGTTACATAAATTACATTGAACGTTCTTTACCCTTATGCCTCCTACCACTGTTTGTTGTATCGAAAGTCTCAGCAACTGAATTATGCTCTTCCACGTGAACTATCCCTTAATTTCTTTCACATCCTTAAATTCTAAGCATCCCTTAATTTCCTTGCATCCCTTAATTTCTTTGAGAAATTTATCTTTTTAGCTTTCTCATATATTGTTCATGAAGTGTTGCTTAACGTATCCCTACTGTGTCTGAACAATGCATTATAGTTCCTTGATTGCATTTAAGTAAATAAAGTGTACTCCATTAAACTGAGCTTCAATTATTAAAAAGTTCCAGTCTGGCGCATGTCCACCAATTATTTGTTGGAAAAGTTTTATTATATATTTGAATACCCAAGTAGTTACGGCTTTAATGAGCATATTGGCGTCAAAAGTTTTAATGCGAGTGTTCTGGTGGCTTAATGCATGAAACTCATTATCCGTATTGAAACGTTGCCGAGTTTTTCCGGGCAAGAGGGGAGGGATGAATAAAGATGACAATGCATTACCATAATATGAAGGAATCGTTGCACTCAGCACGCTTCCTCATACTTAAACGAAAATTGTTTGTTTGCAAGGAACTCAGAGCACACTCTTCTACCCAGTACACTAGTTTAATTTATAACAACACTACAAGAGACAGAGATAACGACGATATAATAAAACAAGCAGCATCGTTTCAGAGACGAGCTCTCAGGGAAGAAAAATTGTGTTGGTAACAAGCTGCTTACTATTTCCCGTTCTAGCGGCCGCAAGAGAAAACTTCTCTTCAGTCCCCGCAGCCCTCTCTTGTTGAGCTCTGCCCTGAATAACAGCAGGTTTCTGTGTTTTGTAGCTTATCAATTTACCAAATTAACTGTGGCATTACTTTTAACGCGGTCACGTCCGTAGTGACGGAAAATTCAATAGTTGAGAGCCTTATTACCTAAAGCTCCTGAGAATTAATGCTCTCAACGGGTACGACATCGTTAGCGTAGTGCTCGCGAAAGGAAATATATTCGAGTAACTGTTGCTCTTAACGAAAGCACAAATTACTTCGGAGACTTCAAAAGAATATTTTAAAATAGATGAAGCGCAGTGCCTACACTTCTCAAGTGACTTCTCGAGTGTGTATAACAACAGTTTCATAAAAATTTTATCGTTCCATTCTCAATTACAGTATGCTTCATTTTACTTCCAGTGCCGTCTTATTTCTATATTCTTGTTCTTGCTGCCAGAAGCACAACTTATATTAGCGGCACATAAAGTTACATGGCAGTCATTACAAACGTTCTATTTTGTTGTTTGTTTACTTGTTTCGGAGTTTCACAACCACAGTGGGCTATCTTAATGCTCTTAGAAGTTGGTTGTCCTTAATGTAAAACTACTGGTTCCAAGTAAAGGGACAGATCCTCACCCATCAAGCCAGTTTAACAACCATATCTCACCTACGACTAGAACTCTGGCTCATCTGGGATGAATGGGCAAAGGCCAGCGCCTCATACCATTTGGCCACATGGGCGACACAAGTGTTCCGTGTAAACAGTATTCTTGTACTCACGTCACAGGTCTGATACCGAAATATTTCCTACAATTCCAAGAAGAGTAGAAATTATATTTGTGCAAATACAACTTCAGGTTACTTTTTACTTCATTCAGGTACTAAAAATTTGCCTGCGTAGCGTTTAGAACTAAGTACGCTTGACTGCATTTTTATTGCGTTTCCTTTACATTCATTTTCCCCGTACCGAGCCTTCATACGATTCATTTCACTTCTTTCTCGCTGCAAGGAACTTTCTGGTAGAGCATCATGACTCGTCGCATATCTTCCATTCCTGGCAAATCCCGCTTTTCAGTCTCTGTCATTGACTGCACCTAATCGTGTTATGGCATCTTGTACTGGGATTCAGTGTGATATCCACATTTCCGTATCATTCCAGCGTTAATTTTATACTGTTTGATTGAATTTCACCTTTGAACTAGGAATCGTGGTTACCATGTACTTTCTACTAACATGTGATGACGCATGAACTCCTGTACAAAATCGTGGTGCTAATTTTGATTCCTTAAAAATAAACTTTACTAAGTTCCACTTCAGGTTACCTATTTTCCATATGGTGTTTTTGATTCCGTTCTCTTGTGAGACTTATTTCCCGGTTTAGTCCAGTGGGAGAGGTGAAAGGTGAATTGCGAAATGGCCTGTGTTGTTCCATGTCGATGTGGCTTGGTATCCCGTCTAAAGCGCGCTTACAATGGGCACGCGAGCAATAAAACTGCAGAGATTGAAAGAAGATCGTCTGGTCCGATGAATCTCGTTTTCTGTTACACCATGTGGACAGAGGTGCACATATGCGTCGTTTATCTGGGGAAGTGTTGGCACCAGGGTGCACCTGGGAAGAATACAAAACGGTGGAGGAAGTGTCCTGCTGTAGGCAATGTTCTGTTAGGGAACCTAGGTCCAGTCATTCCTATGTTGAAACTATGACGTCTACCATCGAGTCAAATATCATTGCAGACCAGGTACATCCTTCCATGGTAAAGGTATTTTCCTCTAGTAGTGACTTCCTTTTGCATGATAATGCGCCATGCTAGACTGCTGAATTGTTCAAGAATGGCCAGCGGAACGTGAGCAAGACTTCCAGGTACTGCCCTGGCCTCCAGAGTCAACAGTGGTTAATCCAATCGAGCATTTGTGTTTTTTGCTTTAACAGCAGATCCAATGTGCGACGGCTCAACCGGGTAACTAACGAGAGTTAAAGTATCTTCTGGTAATGTGTTGGTACCATATTTGGTACCAAAATGGCACCAAATTTTACATTTGACACCTTTAGAAATTTTGTATCATCAACGGCTAGCCGGGTAAGAGTTGTTTAGGCGGCACGTGGAGTGCAAACATCATACTAGGAAGGTGGTCATAATGTTTTGGTTCTTTGGTGCATCTCTAATTAAGTCTTTTCAACTACAGCCATATTTAAATAATCTGCCTTTTACAGTGAAGCATGTTCATTAAAATAAACAAACCTTCGAGTTAAACTTAAGTCTTACGAGCGTTAAGCTTCAAGCTAAAGCTGATTTTAAAGTCACACGTAACGTAAATGTCAAAATTACAAAAAAAGACAGCTGGCGATATGCAAATGTGGCGCTGTGGGCGGCCTTGTTAACAGAAACGACATGACGTATGCAGCGATTCAACAATATAAGGGAGGATGCAACGGAAATCAGTAAGAGTTGGACGCAGTATGGGTAAAACAAAGGATCTAAGCGCATTTGATCGTAGGCAAATTGTCGGTGCCCGACGAATGGGTCACTCTATCTCGGAAGTCGTGCAGGCACTGGGATTTTCACGAGCCACTGTGTCACGGGTGCACCGTGAATACATCGAATCCGGTAAAACCATCCCTGCAAGAGCCAACTGCCGTGGACAACGGCGTGTGGATGAGCGGGGTCATCGTCGGCTATCTCGCATTGTAACAGCAGATAGACAGACCACAGTGCAAGAAATCACTCTGAACTTTAACGCTGGTGCACAAAAACGTGTAAGCAGCTACACCATCCAGAACCATCTCCTCGCTATGGGGTACCGAAGCCATCGACCCACGATGGTACCGCTGCTGACCGCACATTACAGGGTGCAAAGATTAGCATGGGGGCGGGAACAACGACACTGGACCCTAGACATGTGGAAAAATGTTGCCTGGACTGATGAGTTGAGATTCACGTTGGTACATGCGGATGGCAGGAAACGAGTACGGCGCAAACCACATGAAGCGATGGATCCTTCTTGCCAGCAGGGTACTCTTCAAGCTGGTGAGGGTGGCATTCTCGTATAGGGACTGTTTACGTGGACTGAAATGGGACCCCTGGTAAGTGTGACATCGTGTCTCACAGGTCGACGTTACCGGGCTATCCTGAACGACCATTTGCTCCCGTTTGTGCGTCTTCAACATCCCACTGGTGACCTCATCCTGTAACAAGACATTGCACCGTGCTATCGCTCCCGAATTGTATCCTAATGGTTCGATGAACACTCCACCGAAGTGACCTCGCTTCCTTGGTCAGCTAGGTCACCTGACCTCAATCCCATCGAGCACATCTGGGATTCCACGGAGAGAAATGTTAAAGGCTCCGACCCCCTCCATCAAATCTTCGTGAACTGTGGGAGTTTGTTCAGGCGTCGTTGATCCGTATGGCTTCTCAATGTTTCCGGTGCCTTGTGGAGTCCATGCCGAGACGAATCGCCGCTGTCATCAGGGTGAAAGGGGGTGCTACACGTTACTAGACAGGTATCTCTAATTCAATTGCTTTTCAGTGTATACAGGTTTACAAGGAAAGTCCTTGATCGGGCCAATATCTCATGAACTATGGCAGTTAGCGATTTACTTCTTGTGCAGCCATAGGAAACCCCCGATGACGCATACAATAACACCACGAGGTATCCTCTCGCCCCCGTTTTGGGGGTTGTACGGGCTATCGCGCCCCCTTTTGCAGATTGGGCAAAAAAGTGAGTTACAAACTTGTTCAGCGAGGAAAAAATAGTACAGAAATGCTTTTGTCCCATAACAAAAGATGGAAGTGGACTGGGAATGTGGACCCAAGGAAATCACAGCATCCGGAAGGAACGACAGAGTATTCAGACAAGAACTTATTACTTAGAACTTATCTAAACTGGTAAGTGCTAAGTAAATGAAAGCACAAGGGAAGAGTTTTCCTAAAAACCTCATCAACAGTTCTTGTTCTGAAATAAAACGCAGTGCCTTGATATATTCGATATCAGACGTTGATGTCCAATACAGTAAAACATACTTTGAGACAAGGAGAAATAGCATAAGGTAGCGAAACACTCATTCAATAGGAAAACTGTTTGCACATCTAATTGACTTGCGTACGTGGCAAAGCTTTCGACTTCCCGTCACTGGTTCACGAAGTGAGCGCATACCGACCACGCATATCATTTTTGTATTCTGACGACGAAGCAGAAAGCACATTTGAAATCCATGCAAATATGCTTCGAACACAGCGACTCAGGTAGCTTTCCACTTTTTTGGCATTTTGAGAGTCCGTTTTCACTTTTCTTATGGGACAAAATTATTTATGTACTATTTTTGCATCGCTGAATAAGGCAGTAATTGACATTTTTGCCCTATCTGCAAAGGGGGAGCGCGATAGCCCCCTCAACCCCCCTCTTTGGGGGGGGCAAGGGGATCCTTCGTGGTGTTATTGTGTGCGCCATAGGGGGGTTTTCTAGTACAACTGCAGAAGAAGTAAATCGCTAACTACCATAGTTCGTGAGATATTGGCATGATTACGGACTTTCCTTGTAAGCCTGTATACCTTCGTCACATAAAGGGCTCCATTCAACACGTAAGTCACGTGAGCGCTGTGGGCGCTGACTACCTGATCTAGCATCAGTTAGCATAGTTCCTACACTATAATATCAAAGGTATTCAAACACTAAAATATATTTGCATAAGTGCAAAGAAATTTTGCGCCAGAAGGTTCGATGTAAGTGGAGAGGTAGGTCAATAAAGCTGAGATGTTCTGTCGTGTTATCAGTAACTTTGAAGTGGTTATGCCGCGTGGACGTGAACTTTCTGAGTTCCAGCGTGGGCTGGTCATTTGACGTCATTTGAGTGACGTTTCCATACGGGGTATTGCAGTTAAACTAAACATATCAAAATCAACTCTAAGTGATGTCGTGAAAAGATGGAAGTAAGACGGTGCAACAGCAGCAAAAAAAAAAAAAAAAAAGGTTCGGGAAGGCCGCACAAACTGAAGGAACGTGATAGAAGAGTGAACTGATACGCTGCGTTGTTAAGATGCACGGTACAGCTGCAAACGGTATAAAAACAAGACTGCAGCTGACCGCGATCATATCGCACTGCGAGGTTGAGAGAAAATGTCGCGGCGGAAGAGAACTGACTTTGAAAATGGAAAGATTGTTAGGTGTTATATTAGAAGGTTGTCCATAAGAGAAACCGAGAGGTGTTTAAGCGTACCCAAGTCAACTGTTTTGGATGTACTGAATAAGCGGAAGACACATGGCTTGCCTGAAGTAGCAAAACGTACCGAAAGACCAAAGAAAATCAGTGATAGAGGACGTCGAAGCCTCAGGAGAGTCATTACAGCTAATCGACGGAATACTGCACAAGACCTCAGTAAACAGGGGAGTAAATATTCTGGAACCTTGGTATGTACCCGTACCATTCGCAGAGAACTTCATTACATAGGATATCGTGGTCGTGCGGCTGCTCATAAGCCTTTCGTCTCCATTCGGAATGCTAATCGTCGTTCACATTGGTGTAAAGAACATTTATCGTGGATCGTAGATCAATGGAAACGGGTTCTATGGACTAATGAATCCAGATACACGATTCATTAGTCTGATGGCTGTGTGTGGGTATGGCTGCAGCCCGGGGAACGCTATATACCACAATGTTCTGTTCTTACGGCCAAGTTTGGAGCTGGCAGTGTACTCGTGTGGGGGTGTTTTTCGTAGTATGGTTCCGGCCCATTGGTTATCGTGGACAAACCTGTTAACTAGCACATCTACCTCGATATTCTGGACAATTATGCCCTACCAACTCTGTGGCAATACTATGGAACCGAGCATCGCTGGTACTAGCAGGATAATGCACCGAGCCATAAAGTAAGGACTGTTACGGTATTGTTTGATAATAATTCCAAATCGCGTGTAGACTGGCCAGCACAGAGCCCTGATCTTAAACCCATAGAGCACCTATTGGATTAATTAGAGCGCCGCATAAGAAGTTTGGAACCAAGGCTTACAACTAAGCAACAGTTAGCGGCAGCATTATGTACTGAATGGAAGCGCATACCTATCGCTGTGTTCCAAAACCTTGTGGAAACCATGTCTCGAAGTGTCAGTGCATGCATTAAAGCCAAAGATGGACCGACACCGTACTAATGTACTTCAAGAAATAACAAATGCTATGTTGTGTTTCTTTTTTAGGTGTCCGCTGACGCTTGTCAATATAGTGTTCGTCACAGTGTCACCAATGAACTATCGTGCCTTCGGACTGATAAAAAGAGCTCTTTCCAAGCGCAGACTTAAGACGATTATTGGACTATGGAAATCAGTGGAAGAGGACTTGAATAAAATCCCACTACAAATTTTAAGAAACGCCCTGTTATCTTGGAAATATATATGTGGGTTTACAGTCCAGAGAACGATAGATCATTCAAGAAAGGGATAAACTTTAATAAAGCATTTAATAAGAAATAAAGCATTTAAGAAAGGAATAAACACGAACTTTCGTTTTATGTGAAATAATTTAATTTAACATTTTTATATTGATTGAAAATCGTTCTAAAGAGGTGTGAACATCCTCTGTAATACGCCCTTGACGGCATGTATTAAGATGAGGATGTAATACGTTTTAGAAATGTACAGTTTTGTGGACGGCTCTTTAATTTATACACTGGCGGAAAGTGAAAAAAGAACACCAAGAAGGATACGTCTGATACCAACGAAATTTATACAGCATAATAACGGAATACTGAGGATAACGTGATCAAAACATTATGGCAAAATACAGCTGTATTTGCTGGTAAACTGAAAAATAACATTTCCATGTAACATGGTTAGTACGAGGTTGAACCACCATGAACTGCGTCACACTGTGCAATTCTGGCATAGAGTCTGTCGTACATAGATGTTGGATATAAGTTTAGGGTATGGAGTTCCAAGAATCCTCAACCTGGACGCGTTAATCGGGGATGGTCGTGGCTGGCCGTGGAGACCGGATAAGCCCTTGTCCCGTACAATCCCACACGTGCTCAATGGGGGACAAATCCGGTGAACGTGCAGGCCATGCAATTTGTCTCACACCCTGAAGTGCATGTTGCGTTGCACGTGCCGTGTGTGGGCGTGCGTTATCTTGCTGGAAAACTCCACGATGGACCGACCTTACAAATGGCACAACAACGGGCTGAATGATGTTGTTGATGTAGGACCCGGTACAAACACTAGTTGTGTACAGGAGTCATAGCTGATCGCTCCCCACACCAGGAGACCAGGTGTAGGCCCTGTGTGCCGCTGGCGGATGCAAGAAGGGTGGAGACGCTCCCCTGTGCGTCTGCGAACACGCATACGGCCATCGAAGGCTCCCAAGCAGAATCTGCTTTCATCGCTGAACAAGACAGATCGCCATTGCGTTCTCCAGTGCAGACTTTGGCAACACCACTGCAGCCGTTCCTGACGGTGGGCTGGAGTCAGAGGTACACATGCCAAAGGCACACGTGCACGTAGTCCTGCATCCAGTAGACGGTTGCGGATTGTTCGCACAGTCACCTCAGGTGCAACGGCAGCTCTGATTTGCGTCGCAGTGGATGTTCTGCTTGACAACGCCGCTCTTCTTATGCGTCGATCGGTCCGCTCATCAGTCCGTCTGTGACTGCCGGTTCCACGTCTTCTCGTGTGAGAATGTTCCTCGGACCATCTACGCCACCATCGTACCACCACCGATACTTCCCGTCCAATTCGCTCCGCAATACGACGATACGACCACCCGGCCTCGCGGAGTCCGACTAGACGATCTCACTCAAAGTCCGATAACTGCGGAAATCGTACACGTCTTCCATGTCCAGACATTGCAGCTTTTTCAGGGTCTTCGCACGTGTCCGTACGCCGACGACTAGTTACATTCACTTTGCCGTACTACTTAAATACCACCGACGATAATTTGCATATTATGCCGTGCTGTGGCGTAAGCGCTCACCGGTTGGTCCCGAAAATAACAAAACACCTACGTAAACGCGACTCCATTAACATATGTAAATTTCATGATCGTCCGCCAACTCCTTCTTGGTGTTCTTTTTTCATTTTCCGCCAGTGTATATTTCCTTTTTTACCATTTTAATGTGTGAGTTATTGCCATGAATAATATCACGTCATCGCTTTTAATACCTGTGTGCTATATTTCAACCTTCTACTCAGTTTAAAATAAGTTGCCAAATCAGTACTAACATAAGGGTCTGCGCGCACTATAGGCGTTTGTGTGTGTGTGTGTGTGTGTGTGTGTGTATGAGAGCTAATCAGTGAATACTTTGCCCTCCAAACGATTTAAAATTTTTATATTCGATTGATCGTTGCCGATGATTCTCATTTCCATTGAATTTCCATAGCAATTATGAAGCGAGCACTCAAAAAGCAAATTCGTTGGCTCGATTAAAGGAAGTCTGTGTCGTTCTCAATTCTCTCTCTTTTCTGTCTGTGACAAAACGCTACTTGTGAATTCACTATGAGTGCTCAGATATTTTGGCGCATGGGGAACACTACGAACTCTCTCCCACCATTAGTTACTAATTGCCTCTGCACGACTCGATGCTTCCGACCCTAATCCCATCATTTCAAACCAAATTCATTCAATTTTGCTCGCAACTACCGTTTGCATAATTATTAACGATCGAACCATTGAGGACGAGAGTTGTTCATGAATATTCAACACTTATACCTGACATGGTCTAGGCCATTTTGTTTGGTGGAAGTAATTAACTGCATAGTTTCATTAATCGGTAATCCAATAAACTGTTGTTCGCCTTTCTTGTAGGGGATCACAGGGCGAAAGAGGCATTTTCTCTGTCACTGTGTGGTCATTAGATTATTGGACTTTTCACGACTACTGTTATTTACGCAGAACCGTCGCTGTCATATTTCAGATATCTTACACTTTAGTAGACAAACGACATGCGGCTCTTCATATAGATTTTACTGGTACTTTTTAGCTGATAAGTTAAAATATGCTTAGCTTTGTAACGAGTGATACGTCTTGCTGTACTTCTGTTATTTTGATTAATGTCGGACGTTGTTATGTCATTGGATGCGCATTTTGCTTCTGGAAAATTTATAATTTCGAAGTTTAGGAATTTTACTTCTTGGGAGCTTTGGTAATAAATAATGAGGTAATCGAGGACGACTGCTGGAAGATCGGAAATGAACAGAACAACTAATTATTTCTTTTATTCGTAAAAGTAGGATGTACCCTGGCGGAAAGTTAAAAAAGAACACCAAGAAGGAATTGGCGGACGATCATGAAATTTATATATGTTAATGGGGTCGAGTTTACGTAGGTGTGATGTTAATTTCGGGACCAACCGGTGACCGCTTCCGCCACAGCACGGCATAATATGCAAATTATCGTCGGTGGTATTTAAGGAGTACGGCGAAATGAATGTAATCAGTCGTCGGCGTACGTACACGTGCGAAGACCCTGAAGAAACTGCAATGCCTGGAGATGGAAGACGTGTACGATTTCAGCAGTTATCGGACTTTGAGCGAGATCGTCTAGTCGGACTCCGCGAATCCGGTGGTCGTATCGTCGTATTGCGGAGCGAATTGGACGGGAAGTATCGGTGGTGGTACGATGGTGGCGTAGATGGTCCGAGAAACATTCCCACACGAGAAGACGTGGAACCGGGAGTCACAGACGGACTGATTAGCGGACCGATCGACGCATAAGAAGAGCGGCGTTGTCAAGCAGAACATCCACTGCGACGCAAATCCGAGCTGCCGTTGCACCTGAGGTGACTGTGCAAACAATCCGCAACCGTCTACTGGATGCAGGACTACGTGCACGTGTGCTTTTGGCATGTGTACCTCTGACACCAGCCCACCGTCAGGAACGGCTGCAGTGGTGTCGCCAACGTCTGCACTGGAGAACGCAATAGCTACCTGTCGTGATCAGCGATGAAAGCAGATCCTGCTTGGGAGCCTCTGATGGCCGTATGCGTGTTCGCAGACGCACATGGGAGCGTCTCCACCCTTCTTGCATCCGCCAGCGATACAAAGGGCCTACACGTGGTCTCCTGGTGTGGGGAGCGATCAGCTATCACTCCCGTACGCAACTAGTGTTTGTACCGGGTCTGTTAAACAGCACCTCCTACATCAAAAACCTCATTCAGCCCGTTGTTGTGCCATTTGTAAGGTCGGTCCATCGTGGTATTTTCCAGCAAGATAACGCACGCCTACACACGGCACGTGCAACGCAACATGCATTTCAGGGTGTGAGACAAATTGCATGGCCTGCACGTTCACCGGATTTGTCCCCCATTGATCACGTGTTGGATTTTATGGAACAACGACTTATCCGGTCTCCAGGGCCAGCCACGACCATCCCCGATTTGCGCGTCCAGGTTGAGTATGCTTGGAACTCAATACCCCAAACTTACATCCAACATCTGTACGACAGACTCCATGCCACAATTGCACAGTGTGACGCAGTTCATGGCGGTTCAACCTCGTACTAACCATGTTACATAGATATGTTATTTTTCAGTTTACAGTTGTATTTTGCCATAATGTTTTGATCACGTTATCCTCTGTATTCCGTTATTATGCTGTATAAATTTCGTTGGTATCAGACGTCTCCTTCTTGGTGTTCCTTTTTCACTTTCCGCCAGTGTATTTGTGAACATCAAATATCTTTCCAGTTAAGTAGGAAAATATTCTATTGTAATTTATAACATCGTTTTCCAAATTTGGGGTATGTCAAAAAGCAAAGGAATTCTCAAAGGCTACCGGAGACACTTTTTAATGTAATAATTACATATACGTAGTACGTCTTTAAGTTTCCTTGCAAAGACAGTGAGAAAGCTCATACCAATATTACAGGAAAATATTAGCTTTAAAACGCATTATATTAAGTAAATTGACAGCATATAAAATTTTCCGTAAACATTTTTTGGAATGAAAGTATTGAATTTTTTTTTATTAAAGTAATTAAAGATTGATCTTTAGTACATACTTTAGATACCCTTGTGGTGTCTTTTTCTTTTTCCTTCAAAGCTTCTTTCTGGACGTTTTCTGTGAAATTCTTTTCCCGGGTCGTGTTGTTCAACATCCAGCAATAGACCGCCATCATGTTGGCGTTCGATCTGCTCTGATACCTTCTTTCCATATCCTTGATGTTTTGGTGGAATCGCTCTCCTTGCTCTTTACTAACAGCTCCCAGAATCTCAGGGAAGTAGTCTAAATGAGAATTAAGAAAGCGCACTTTTAAGCTCATGGAACATCCCAAGTACTTACATTTCTGTAGCATGTCTTCCACAATCATTTTTTATAGTTGGAGTCCTTTCTAATTTCCTAAAATTTTGGTCGCCACCTCTTTGAAAGCTTTCCACGCTTCCTTTTCAACAGTTGCCATTTTTTCTTCAAACTGTTTATCCTGCATACATTTCCTGATGTCCGGACCGATGAAAATACCTTCTTTCAATTTTGCTGTTGATAATACGAGAAAATTTGTAGTGATGTGTTTAAAACACTCTCCTTCTGTCGACAAAGCTTTGACAAATTGCTTCATCAATCCCAGCTTTATGTGAAGCAGGGGTAAACGGATATTTTCCGGAACAACCAAAGCTTCGTGTAACACATTTTTACTACTAGGTTCTATTGCCACTCTTTCTGGCCATTCCTTCTTGATCCAGTGTTGCTCTCGATCTCGGCTGTCCCACTCGCTCAAAAAGCCCGGGTATGTGGTGTATCCTTTTTGTTGTCCCAAAATCATATATATGACTTTAAGATCACCGCAAACTGTCCATCCATGGCCGTTACACTTACATGTGCTGGGAATGAAGACTAAATGTTCGCAATGAAGACTAAATTATCGTTCTTTTAAATGCACAGAATGTGCTACTGGTATTGAAGGATACTTATTGTAATTATGGAGAAGCACAACTTTGAGGCTTCTTTTTGAGGAATCAATGAACAACCTGCAATCGATGACTTTACATTTTACGTTGAATTTGCTTTTCAATCCAGGACTATCGCTACAGTAAACTAAAACACCTTCCTCTGAAAACTAAGTGAGAAAATCTCTTTCTCTATATCTAAACCGTGAAAAAGAAGTGCCCGGGAATGACAAATTATTTTCGTTTAGTCTCAAGCCTAACCGTTCTGCAGATTCCTTAGTTAGACCTAATCTATGACCAAGTCGTTTAAATCAGGCTGGGCTGTGAAAAACGTTCAGGTTCACAACTATCTTTGTATTCGTCATCATTGAAATCTTCAACTTCTTCGTTTGAATTGCTGCTGAGTGGTTCTTCTAAAATTTGTGGAGGTGTTGTCACGGATATTTCAGGACCATGTTCCACTGGGTGTATTGCAGATGGTAAATTAGGATATGAAATGTATTTTTTATTTCTCACATTAAAACCTCGAAAATTCAAACAACAGAAGTAACAGTCATCGGTATGGTTGCGGGATTCCCACCATACCATGGGAATTCCGAAACGGAAAGCTTCTTGTTTAGCCTTCGACCACCTTTTAAGTTTTTCTACACAAATCAAACATACTACACTGACGTGCAAAAATTAAGGACGAGACGGTTTTTCGAATGTAACGTCGTGCAGAAGTGCTCCACATCGACCCAAATCATACCATGAGATCCCCAAGATGTAAGAATATGGGACAAGTGATTAAAACCGTCCAAACAAGGAATCCAAAGGATACAAAGAAACTTTATTGAAAAGGTAACTTCTAGCACAACTGGACAGAAGACAAAAACGTCCATGTGACAGGCCGCGGCCAAGAAAAATCTAGTCTTTAGTAGGGGATATGATCACCCCTGACTGCTTTGCAGGATTTACAACGTCTGTCCATTCTGAGGACGAGGTTGTCAAGGAGCTGTTGACGCATCGCGGCTCATTCCTCTTGAAGCGCCAATCGCAGCTGCGGAATCGTTGCTGGCGCCTGGTGACGTGCTTCCAAGCGTCTCCCGAGAAGGTCTCACACGTGTTCGATTGGATTTAGGTCCGGGGACCTTGCGGGCCAATCCATGAGTTGAATATTTTCACTCTCCAACAGCTCTGCGAAAGCCACTATACGATGAGGTTTAGCGTTGTCGTCCATGAAGAGGAACTCAGCACCCACAGCACCTCTAAACAGACGCACGTGAGGCAGAGAACCATGGCACA
Organism: Macrothele yani; assembly: GCA_039090855.1. NCBI lineage: Eukaryota > Metazoa > Arthropoda > Arachnida > Araneae > Macrothelidae > Macrothele > Macrothele yani. The sequence continues at coordinate 135,108,491 of CM077007.1, read as the reverse complement.
ATAGCGGACACCAGTGACTGAACCTCCTTGGAAGATGTGAAGGTCAGTACGGCTACCAAGCATGACTCCGCCCCAAAGGAGAACTCCGCCACTTCCAAACCAGTCCCTTTCGATGATGTTGGATGTGTGATTGCGTGCTCCCTGCTCTTTTTTTTTTTTTTTTTTTTTTTTTTTTTTTGATTGGAGGTTTAACGACCACCGTGAGCAACTCAATGGGCTATAAGCAGTCGCCCGTCCCTAATTTAGGGTCACTGGTTCCAGGGAAGGGAGAGAGCCAGTGCCGTAAGACAAACACAACATCCATGCCTCACCGGGATTCGAACCCGGACCCTTACGGACGAACGATCAGAGGCCAGCGCCTTAGACCACTGCGCCACCGGGGCGGCGTTCCCTGCTCTCTCCAGATGTGTGTACGTCCAGAATCGCTCGTCAAACTAAACCGGCTCTCGTTCGTAAAGAGAACTCGACCCCACTGCTGATGTGTCCAATTCTTGTGTTCCTGGCACCACAGAAACTGCCGTCTCCGATGAGGAGGCATTAATGGCACACGCCGTACTGGTCATCGTGCAAATAGACCACCTTTGTGCAGCCTCCTGACCAGGGTAAAACGCGATAATGGATGTCCAGTTGTCTGTTGCATGTGCCTTGCGATTTCTCCTGCTGTCTGCTGCCTGTCTCTTCTCGCCTTTAGGACAATATACTGGTCGTCCGCCGCCGTGTTATCTCGTGGACGACCCCTGCTAAACTCTCGGACAGCTGTTCCTGCCGTTTGAAATGCTCTCCAAGCTCGTGAAATGATTCTGTGAGCGATCCCGAACTCCTCGGCGACACTAGTCACACTTCGACCTTCTTCCAACTTCCCAATGACGCGACCTAGGGTAAAGTCATCCAGATGTTGTCTACTGGATTGCCTGTTGGCCATATCACACGATGGCAGCAACTGGACGTCGTTCAAACCGATGTACACCGTGCAATAGCTTTCACCGAATTGCTAAGCGTACACCGCCCGTGTGCTTTATACCCTTCCGACATCCCCCTCCCACCCTACGTCATGCTGCATATATGCGCAAGCCCTACCGTGCCGGACCCTAGTCTATCTCCTGAGTGGTCTTTCGGTCCGTTCTGCCTGCTCGTTCCGCTGTTATGCTAATTTCTCCTCTTCGTCCTTAATTTTTGCACACCAGTGTATATGCGGTTCCTATGGCTTTTCTTGGTCACCAAGTTTCATCCCAAAACACGCATAGTACACTTTTTTCACGAATTCTGTAATGCTTCTTCGTTGTTGTTTTACCACTAACTCCCCGCATATGTAGCAAAACATGTTAGGTGAATCTTTGCAACCTCTTGAAGCCATTACAAACACCACTTAAAACACAGTTAAACGAATTTTAACGAATGACATCGACACTCTTACACCACACTACGTACAAACATTAAAAAACCGCAAACACATTAAACTAAATCTTCATACAAACTTAAATATGCCACCTTTTAGAAATATGATAACCTTAATAGTCAACGACTAAAGTTCAGCTGAAGGATCACACAAGAAAATGTAATTGGCTGTGACAACAGGAAATGAGTTATCCGTTATCTCGGCGAATCAGATTAAAGTCACCACCTGCACTTTTTTTATCTGCATTCCTCCCTCCCTTTCCTATCTTAAGAATGAGAAGTTTCGTGAAAATTTCTTTATTTACCATAAAAATGCACTTTATTAAAGTACTTATACAACTAATTAGCTGTAAATAATGGAGAATGAAAATAAAAACCAATGCGCTTAATTTTAATTCAAATAATACTAATAAAAACGATAAATTTAGAAATTGAGTAAAATTGGTAGGTGATGGACTTTTTACTATATTTTTTTCTGAACTGAGCCCCTTAAAATCTATAAGCATCAATTATTACTTCTCAGGCAACTTTTCCATCGCAGGTATGTCATGTAAAATTGTGACTATACCTCTAATTTATCTTTCTTTTGAATTTCTGTGTTGTTATGTAAATTTGGTTTGTCCTCGTTAAATATTTTCTGACTTAATGCCACAGAATTCCTCTCGATACATTTGATGTTAGCAACCGTGAAAGTAGATCAAAGTCCAATATAAGGTAACTAAAGACTTTCAAAATGAGAGCTCAATTAGAGCAGAGCGATATTCAATGTTACGGAACAATAGAGCTGTATTCAGTGTTACGGCAAAGTAGGGCGATAGTCATGAGCGAGCTATTAACGAAATCTAAATGTTCAATGAGCTGTATTCATGTCGAGAGAGAGAAAGAGATTCACGAATGCGAAGGTCTTGAATGATTTTTGAACGAGCAACTCTAGTCGATAAGATACTTACCTTGAATGAGCACTGTCACATCCACCAAATAGCTAAAACACCGTGACCGCCTGCCATATATGATACTGATCCTCCACGTGCTGCCAAAACAGCTCTTGTTCTGCGCATGGACACTGACAAATCTCTAAAGATGTCTTCTGGTTTCTGGGACCCACAAATTGCCAGCAGAACCTTTAACTCTTGTAAATTACGTGATTGAGCCGACGCAGATTGGATTTGCTGTTCCAAAACGCACCACAGATACTCGATTGGATTGATGTCTAGGTAATTTGGTGGCCAGAGCGATACCTGAAAATCTTACTCATGATCCGTGAACCATTCCTGAACAATCCCGGCAATGTGGCATGGTGCACCATCCTTCTGGAAAAAAAGAAATTTTAAAAAGGAATGCCGTTACTATGAAATGATATACCTGATATTCAAAGATGTTTAGGGAACGAGATTCATCGGACTAGACGATATCCATCCAATAATTCAAGCTTTAATGCTCGCCTATTTTATGCACTTTCCACAGTGAATCGAGGTTCTCATGCAGGACTCTGAGAGGCCTGCGGGTACGTAAATTCATTTCCAGCAGAGTTGGATGTTGTTCTGTGCATTGTGACACATTTCTTCCGTCATTTGCATTCAGATTACAGGTGAGTCGCGCCATTGTATTCCTTATGTTGGTTCGTACCAGACGAGATAGCTTTCGCTCATCTCCAGTATTGATGAGCCGTGGTCAACCCACATGTTGCTGGCGGTTCGAGCTTTTCTTCTTCTGGGACCACTTTCTGAAGGTTCTAATCATGGCTGACCGTGATTAACCCACGTCCTCGTTTCGGAAATACTCTGATCCAGTCGTCTGGCGGCTAAAAATTGGCCTTGGTCAAACTCGCTTAAGTCCGTTGCCTTTGCCATCTGCAGAACAAAAATAACACGGATTAACAGCTCAGGAATTATTTACACTATTTCATGACTTGCACATGCGCAGTCTCTTACTTGCTGTTGATTTGATTTGCATACAGACACGCTGATCATAATGTTTTGGACAAAGTCGACGGTTGAAATTTAAACCCTCCACGTACGAGGGTCATAGCAAAAGTTCTGAACACGTTAATCTAAAAGAGAAGAGGATGATTCAATCGGGAAAATGATTAAGCCATATCGAAGGTCAGACTCGCAGCAACGCAGCGGTGTCAGAACAACGTTCTATCATTTGGTGTGTGGACGTGGGAGGACTTAGAAATGAAAGCGTGCAGCTCCTCGGGTCGAGTCACTGCGTTAGACCAGCTCTCGCACGTGAAAATAGAAACTCTGCGGGGGAAATACAGATCTACACTGCCTTGCAAGAAATTTGTGGGAAAGGCACTCTTGATTGAAGCACAATTTCTTTCTGAGGACAAAGTTGAAGACCAAAAATTCGTCAAAATCGCCCCAACTTGCTGGAAGCGGGTGCGATCTTGCTGCATGACAACGAATCGAGTCATTGTGCAGCGTCGATACGGGAACTTTTGTCGAACTATGGTTGGGAAACTTTATCTCATACACCATGCAGCCCTGATCTCAGCCCACCCGACTTAGATCTTTCCCCAAAGTTAAAAAATCCGCTCCGTGGCATCCGCTACGAATCTCTGGACGAATTGTCATTGGACGTAACCCGAGTAATACGACAGATGAATAAAGATGGCGTACTACCGTGCATCCAGGATCTGCCTCACCATTGGATATGTATATTTCTCATCCGATCTAGACTCAAACTGAAATATACATATTTCTCATCGGGTCTAAACTCAAGCGGAAGGCAGAAACAAAACGAAGTCCTGGGAAAGGGAGTGGAAACGGAATGGAAAGGGAGTGGAAACGGAATGGAAAGGGAGTGGAAACGGAATGGAAAGGGAGCATTGAATGACAGTGTGGCGTGAATTCATCGCATATCATTGGAAGCTGAATGATACCAATGATATGCAGGAAATGTCAACTTATAACCAGTACACGCCCACCAAGGAAAAGTTTATTTTACTGTGGAAGCTGACCAACTCAAATTTGACGCCCTCTGATGGCCAATTTGCCACAGGGTTGCTCACCCTGGCCCTAAAGAAATACAGTCATACGTATGATGTGCCGAAATCTCAATGCTCCCTTAAACTTAGGGCTAATTTAACAGAAGTTTGTCTCCTGAGTAAAGTGTTACAGTTTTTATTTTATTTTTGGTGCATTCATTTTTTGTGAGATTTGGATATCTGTTGTTCTTTATTTTAACCAAAGATACTTTTTTTTTAAGATTATCTGTTTTGCATAAAAGAAAATACTTCCATTAAATGTTTTCATCTGAAAAAGCGCCTGGCAGCTGAGTAAATCGGAAAATGGGCGAGATACATCTTTTCTTTTTCGCTTTTCTTCTTATTCCGAGCGATGAAAAGATCTTTAAGAGAGTCGCTCACAGTCGTTTTGCATTTAAAATGCCATTAACTCTTAGACCCTAAAATATTCAGTCCATGCGTCGACAAACGCACTGTCCCTATCGATACATGCACAAATGACTTTTGAAACGCCTTTCGCGATGGGAAACTCAATGGGGATACGAAAGGAAAAGTAGGGTGGGTTGGAAATCGCTTATTCAAGATTCATTTCCCTTCCCACCCTTTTCTACTTACTGCGTCTTCGATTTCGTAGTAGAAAGCTTCCTCAGATGCTGAATGTCAATGAACATCAAAGCTGATAAGAAACATGTTCTGTTTTATACTTTAAATATGTGTTCTTTTGAAAGGGAAATATCGAGAGAGACTCAGGTACTGACGCAGTTAAAGTAACGAAAAGAAGGCTTCACCGTGCTTATCTTATTATTCTTTTCAGCTCGTAAAAGTTTAGCAAGTTTTTAAAATAAGGTAAAAAAAAAAAAAAAAAAAGATGGTAATAGCGTGCTTCGTACAAAACGCTTTCGAACGTTTGCTAAGGTTCTCAGGGATGAGGAAGTGAAGGCGCTTGAATACAGTCAATTACCCTGTTCTAGTTTCTCATGAGAAAAAGTGTTTTACCTGCACCAAAAATCATATTTCAAAACTTCTACGTTGTGAAACGAAATACTATCAGGCATGACACTTACCGTTTTGGAATCGCGAAAAGCACGAGTTACAAAAAAGGCAAAGAGGATATGGAAAAAGTATGTTCCATCGAAGTCAATATCATATGGCTTCCTTATAAACAAGTCTTCGTACCCTCTTGACAAAAACTTGCAGATTTCGCAGAGACAACCGAAAAGATGTCTTTATGGAGGTATGACAACCGAAAAAATGTCTTTATGGAGGTGTGACAACCGAAAATAATGTCTTTATGGAGGTGCCCTGGAGATATTGATGCAAACTTCTTCAGTGAGTCATGAATGAAATACGGGATTACACAATATAATACAAATTTCGAAGATGACAATCCGTTTTTTGATGTAAATATGACAAAGATGGTAAATCAGATAATATCCGAAAACTTGAAAATTTCGTCGTACTGGAGCTGGAATCGAACCCACGTCTCCCAGATAGCGCCCAGTTCTATATTCAAATTATTCAGAAACTTGAGACTTGGTCATTCTGGTTGGTGTAGTGGTTAGCATACCAGAGCTCTAACTGGGAGATACGGGTTCGATTCGAGCACGCCGAAATTCTCAAGTTTTCTGATATTTTCTGACTAACCATCTTTGTCATATTTACACCAAAGAAAAACGGATTGTCATCTTCAAAATTTGTATCATATGGTGTAATCCCGTATTTCATTCATAGATTATCTGCTCCTCCGGGCAATCACGGGACAGGATTCTTAACCTCCGGATACGCTAAACACGAATTCCGGTTGCTTCGACTAGCGAATGCTGTGATGGTTATATACAAATTAATCGGAAACTTTAGACTTGGCCATTCTGGGTGGTGTAGTGGTTAGCATACCTGGGCGATACCTGGGAGACGCAGGTACGATTCCTGCTCCGGGACGACGAAATTTTCAAGTTTTCCGATGTTATCTGACTTGCAATCCTTGTCACATTTACACCAAAAAACGGATTCGCCTCTTCAAAATTCGTATTCTTCAGTGAAAGTCGAATGGCGAAGGTCAGGAAAATCAGGTTTAATTACTTCCTAGCCAAAGTCCATGATGCCTAAAAAAATTCTTGTAACGTTGAAGCGGATACAAAATTAGAAGGTGTGAATCCGTTTATTGGTGTAAATCTGACATGGATGTTGCGTCAGATAATATCCAAAAACTTGAAAATTTCGTCATCCTGGAGCGGTTACATCGTTGTGAAGTTTTCGGATATTATCTGACTTAACATACATGTCATATATACACTGAAGTGCCAGAAAAATGGGTACAGGCGAGCTTATGCAAAATACATGGCAACGTCACCTATGCGCGTACTCGCTTGCGTTCGCCAGTGCATATACTGTATAAATCGATAGACATCGTTGCCAGCTGCCAGAGCTGTTTTGGGCGTGAGACTGACAAGTAATAACGATTTAAGAGATTTTCAACGCTATATAGTTGGCGCTCGTGAGATGGGCCATAGTATTTCGGAGGTAGAAACGAAGTTCTTGTTTTCACGAACGACCATTGCAAGGATATACCATGACTACAAGAATTCCGGCGAAACCTCGAACCTACGATACCAGTGTGGCCGTAAAAAGACATTGGGTAAACGTGACCATCGTCGGCTGTCAAGAATTGTTTCACGCCATAGGCGTGCAACACTCTCGCATGTATCATCGGAATTCAATGCTGGAGCTTCAACAAGCATCAGCGTCCGGACTGTGCAACGCACCCTGCACGATATGGGCTTTGGGAGCCGACGCCCAACTCGAGTACCCTTGATGGGTGCACGACACAGAGCTATGCGCCTCACTTAGGCACGGCAACACCTCCACTGGACACTTGGTGACTGTAAACAAGTAGCCTGGTCTGACGAGTCGCGTTTCCAACTGCATCGGGCAGATGGAAGGATTCGTGTGTGGCGCAAACCTCATGAAGCCATGGATCCCGCTTGTCAACAGGGAATTGTACTGGCTGGGGGGAGGGGTATCTATAATGGTATGGGGTGGGTTTAGCTGGACTTCACTGGGACACCTGGTACGTCTAAAAACGTCTGTGACCGGCCAACGCTAGGTGCACCTCCTTTCTGATGAGGTACACCCGCTCATGTCCTCATGCTGATGATTCATGCTGATGGGTTGGGCCTGTTCCAACAGGACATTGCAGCTCCATGCAAGTGTTGGGATGCCACATTATGGTTAGAGGAGCATTCATCTGAGTTTGGAGTGTTGCCATTCCCACCCAAGTCCCCAGATCTGAACGTGATAGAAGACATTTGGGATGCCACGCAACGCGCTATCGAACACAGGAATCCGAGACCTCGGAATACACGCGAATTGTGGAACGCTCTACAGGAAGTATGGAGTGCATTGCCTACAGCATATTTCCAGGAGCTTCTGGAGTCCATGCCCCATCGTATTTCTGCAGTCCTGCGCTCCCGTCGGGGACCTACCAAGTATTAGGCTGGTGTACCAGTTTTTGTGGCACTTCAGTGTACGCCGGTAAACGGATGCACACCTTCCAAATTTGTAGTGTCAGCAAGACGAAGTATCCTGCCACAATTAAAACCTTGGTCGATATCAGCAGTCTTGGCAGGGTGTAATTTCTTTAATGTGTAGTTTAAAAGCACTTTACATTGAAAGCAGCATTAAAACACCCTCACAAAAACTTTCAGGACCCCATGGGTCCCTTCATCAGGTGGTATGTACACTAAAAGCTGTACCATGGATAATCAATGATGTAAGTGGACTGTGCTGGTTACATTTGCGCATGCTCCAGTCCCTTTGCGAATCAGTTAAGCACAGGTTAAATATTGGTTATGTACATAAAGGTATAAAGAATTGGTTACATTTAAAAAAAAGAGATTACTCAAGATTCCAGCCAAAAATAAATACACAACCGACAATAGAAGATCCCCTCCCTGTCCCCTTTCCATTGAAATACCTCCCTAAACAGTTAAATCCCCGCCAAAATTAAGTAAAAATAAAAAGCTTAAAGCAAATCGAACAAAAAAAACCAGTCCCCCCATTTTCCTAACTGCTATCTGAGGCAGCACCCCGCCTCCGAACAAGGAAGTAAGCCCCAGGGGCAGGTAATGCCCTTTAACAGAGTTCATTAGAAGTTTTCAGGGTAAGGGTACCCGTATCGGAAAGTCATCGTTACAACAAGACTCACTTAAATAAAAAATATAAAGGCTGTCTGACCATTAATACTACAGGCTTAGAGTTATGTGTTGTAAGAAGTCTGGTCTGATCCCAAAGTGGAGAAAAAGTTCCATCTAGACATTGTTTGGATAATGCTGTGGAATGTGCACCTGTTGTTTTAGGTTTTTTTGAGATTGTATTTATGTTCGTATAGTCTTTATGCACAATGGTGTAATCCCGTATTTCATTCAGTGGAAGCGAATGTTATCGTGGTAAAGCTTAACTTCCGTTCCACTTCCCAGTCGAATGCGACTGCTACCTACGAAGAACTTCAAACTGTCGAACTCAGGCCAGCAGATGTCAGCAGTATTGACTCCTTTGGAAACGGTATTCCAAAGTGAACAATTCCTTTGACATTCCACCAATTGCTTAACAGCGCCCTCACTGCGTGCAGACCACATCTGGGTTGCGTGGTCCTTCAGCTGCTTCGTTGGCATAAAGACCTATTTTTCATCCTTAATATCAATACGGTCCAAAAATGACTCGTCACATTGACGGTTGTGGACCACTTCCGGGTCGCGTGGTCCTTCAACTGCTGCGCTTGCGTAGAGACCTATTTATCATCCCTAATATCAATATGGTCGTAGAATGACTCATTACCTTGACGGCTTTGGACCACTTCTGGGTTGCATGGTCCTTCAACTACTTCCTTGGTATAAAGACCTATTTTTCACCTCTGATGTCAATACAGTCCAAAACTGATTCATTACCTTGACGGCTTTGTACCATTTCTGAGTCGCGTGGTCCTTCAACTGTTTCGTTGACGTAAAGACCGATTTTGCATCTCTAATATCAGTACAGTCCATAAATGGCTCATTACTTTGACGGCTTGGGTCACTTCTGGGTCGCGTGGTCCTTCAACTTCTTCCTTGGTATAAAAACCTATTTTTCAACCCAAATGTCAGTACAATCCCAAAATAATTCATTACCTTGACGGCTTTAGGCCACTTCTAAGTCACGTGGTCCTTCAACTGCTTCGTTGGCATAAAGACCGATTTTTCATCCTCAATATCAATACAGTCAAAAATGACTCATTAGTTTGACAGCTCTGCAATGAAAAACAGACGCTGAACTTCTGCGTGAGGTTTTGCAAAGAGCGTTCATGTGGCACATAGTGACTGAGCTTGGACGCCTTTCCTGTTGTAGAAAGATTAAAATAGACGGCTGCATAGGTCTATCAGAGTTAGATGTTTTATTATTTCATCAGTAAATTAGAATCCTTTTCAGCCGGACGTGTCTTCATCGCGTTCTGATGGCATTTCTGATCGGTCCTTCACCCCTTCCTTGAAGTCATAAAATGTCAAAAGGTGGTTTATGGATTTCAATTTCTCACTACAAGCGTTCTTTTATGTCCTCAGGCTGTGAACTTTTCCGTGGCCATTGTAGCCAACCGGATGCGCACTTGCCAATGATATCATTATAATCATCACCAACCATTCTTAAACCTTTGTTATATGAAAGTCTCTTTAATTTCCTTCTACAACTCTCTGCCTCGAACAACTTTCTTCCATGTCGCTCCGGTATGACTTCGAGTTTCATTCACTAATTTTCTACGTGGCCTTCTTCGGGGTCTACCTCGGCATCTCATCCAGTATTTCAGTCTTCCAATAGTAATCAGTTCTGCAAGCAATGTGTCCAGCCAGACCTTTACCACTTCAGGGTCTTTACTTTGATAATGATGTCATCAAATTTTATCATTTTCTTGATGCACGAGTTCCTTTTCCTGCTTTCTTAGTAACAAGAAACGTGAATCGTTCAATGCTTCATTGAGTTGTCGGCGTTCTCTCTATTTCTTTTCTAGTTAAAGTTCATGTTCTAATCTATGAGTAAGGACTGGAAGGATGTATTGATTAAACACTTTTCTTTCAAGACATAATGGTAAAGTGCTCTCGTAAATCAACTAGTACTGTTTCTTCCAAATGCAATCCAGCACAGTTTCATATCGCTTTTTATTTTTGTTTTTGTTTTTGATGCAGCGCTCGCGTAATATCTTTCGTCTAAGGCAGATTTAGGCATCAGTTATTTGTAAGTTTTTCCTATCAACATCTAAATCATCATTTCTTGTAAAATCACTGTACGCCAATGGCATAAAAAAAATATTGCTCCACTCAAAGCTTTAACACCGCAGCGTAAAATTTTAGTGCCTTCTGTACTATTGCGCTATGCTTGCAGATTGATTCCCCAATACTTTGAGGTTTATTTACCCACTAATTCTCTGCTACTCGAAGTGCAGTAAATGTCTAAACTACTGGAGTGAGACAGTATCAAGAAATCCCTTAAGTCTTAATAGGAAGAGTGTTATTTGGATAATTGCATTGCTCGACATAGAAAATATCACACCATGAGAGAGTGCACGAAATAAGACAAAACTTTCCACACATGCAGACAATTTTGGTGGGAAAGAAGATTTAATTTCTGAGGAATTACCTAAACGCGATGAGTGAGGTAGCAGTACAATGTGTGTAACGTATACTCTCGATTCACTTTCCTTTTGATTTTTACTATCTCTGGTTATTTTATTTTTCTATGTAAATTATCTTCTTATTGAACGAGATGTTATTTCTCCCGCTGAATGAGATCTGGCAATGAGTGTAAGTCATGACGTGGTGGTAGCCAGCATAAATAGGCGCGTTCAACGATACTTAGAGAGAGCTTTTTATTGTTGTATAGGGAGAGCGTTTGTTGTATAGGGAGAGCGTTTGTTGTATAGGGAGAGCGTTTGTTGTTGCACGGAGAGAGCGTTGGTTTATGTGAAGGAGAGCGTTTGGTGCTGTATAAAGAGAGTTCGTTTATGTGAGAGCGAGAAGTCAATAATAAAGAATTTGTTGTAAGTACGTTTTTCTCAGTTCATAGTTACTGTCAGATCTCTGTCTGGCTGTTAGGTTTATTTCATTTAGTGTTATTAGTAACAACCAGCATAAAACTTTATTCATCTTAATTACTACTACAACATTACTACCAGTTATAAGTTTGTTCATTACTATTACTACACTACTAGCAGGAGACTTTATTCATGATCTTAATTAACTAGTAACAACAACCATATGAATTCACTATTAGAAGCTTAGTACAAGCATTGAATTCATCATAATATTAGCTGAGTAGAAGCTTAGCTTAGCTTAGTAGTAGCAAAAGAGTTATTCACTACGATTAGCTTAGTAGAAAAGCCTTATTCATTATATGTGGCCTGAGTCGATATGTCGCATGACCGCCATGCGGCTATGCATTCGGCAATGCGGCGTGACATTGAGTGAAAAAGTTCCCGTATGGAGACCTGAGTTATCGCTGACCATGCACCATTAACCTGTGTCCGAAATTCTTTGACATTGCGAGGTGGTCATACAGAGGAGCTACGTCGTCTGCCAATGACGTCCAACACGTTCTCTAGTGGTTTTAAGTCTGGGTAAACTGCTTGCTGGACACCTTGTAAGCACTACTTGCTGATATTGGCAATGTGTGTGGGGGTTGCTATCTTGTTGCAAATGTGCATGAGGAATGCCACGGAGATACGGCAGAGAAACGACGAGCTGCAGCACTTCATTGCCATGCTATGGTTTTACCTACTGCTGTTGAAACTGATATTTCCTTAAACCATGACACCAGGCTGCGAAACCGTATGTCGCTCACGAATGACAGTAAGACCAGCCCAGTAACCACGCTCAATCCACGATTGTCTACTCTGAGACACAAGTGTGAGTCGTCGTTAAATACGACACGTTTCATTTCGTTCCACCACGCATGCTTGTACGGCACCGCTGCAACCTTCCGGTGAGTTGTTCCGCGATGAGTCTGAATCAAATCAATGGCTCTCGAGAGCGCAAAACTGTCGCGGTCAATCTGTGTTTCACAGTCTGTGTCAATGCAGGGATGTCCATAGCTGCATGTATATCTCATTGAATGTCGTCCTCTAGATAATATGGAGCTGTAACGGCTCCCCGTTGAACACGACGATCGAAGTATTCAGACACTCATTTACGTCAAGGTATTCAGACACTCATTTACGTGCACCAGTCCTACTACAGCGACGCGCGTTACCTTCCTCCAGCCAGTGTTGCCACAGACAGTTGTTGCGTTTCCGCAGAGTTGCATGGTAGGGACCAAGCAGCATGACCTTGCACTACGACGAAGCCTCTGGTATAGGTATCCTTGTGATGGTAGGATTACCGATAACATCGCCTATGTGTTTTCAATCCATGCCCGTGCGTTTGCCACGGAGATCACTCCGATGCAGTGGTCTACACACCAGGGTGAAGTTGACCAAATGTAGCTACGCCGATCTATTTTGCGCCTTCATCTTCATCACCTGGTCACGTGATTGGTTTGCATTTCATGCCGATCCGTTTTGCCCTTTCACCTTCATCTCCTATCAAGTGATTGGTTTGCACCTCATGACGATCCGTTTTTTCCTTTCATCTTCATCAACTGTAACGTGATTGGTTAGCACTTCATGACTATCCGTTTGTCCCTTTCATCTTCATCACCTATCACGTGACTGATTTGCACCTGCATCCCTTTACGCAACCCAACCGCCGTCGACACATGCCTATCAATTTGCATGTAACACCGGCACATAGTGTGAAATTTTCTGTCTAACAGTACGTTTCAGATATAAAGAAACCGCAGTAATTCTATTGCATAAGATAAAATAAAATCAGAAACTGAAATTTCTAAAATAACTTTTTCAAAGATATTTGGTCATTCTTTGGGGGGGGGGGTTCGAGGTGTCAACGACTGCCGCGAGCGTCTAAATATACACAGAGTGAACACTAGAGGCTTTAGATGAAATTTTACATCACAAATTGACTTCAGCGCACTAACTGTTTAACAAAGAAGTAACGCGCTCGTGGAACAAACGAAACCACCGTGATATGTAATCGACTTTCATGCATTTGTAGTTCTGAATTGCTTTACTTCTTGTCAAAAGGATTTTTCGTTAATAATTGCGTATTTTAATAATTTTCTTTATTCTGAACATTTATTACCTTTCTTTTGAGTCCGGTAACTTCGATAGGAAGAAAATCCATTTATTATCTTTTTTCATATCCAGCTGTTGAAAGTTCACTAAAACAAATGAATTTGCCTTGAACTTAAGGAACTTGAGATTAATAAGTTCTTAAAAACTAATGTCTCCAAGAAAATTTATGAATCCGTTCTGTTCAGGTTTCCCTACCAAGCAAAATCAATACTGCTCTAGCTACTGACTCGCATGCGGAAGTCCCATGACTGAGCCTTACCGTTAACAGACATCGTATTCTTGACTACGTTCCGTTGAACTTCGGTTTCAAACCCATCGTTCCACCGTGATCCATGCGCCCTTTGATGTGCCAAAACATAACATCAGTTGAGCAGTTTCAATGATTCCAAAACAGCTCCCCCTCTGTGTGACCACTTTCTGCTCTACTAGTGCCAGTTGTTGCCAGTCCCTAATTTGCCGCAAGTGATTTCAGAAAGGAGACAGATCCAGTTCAATTGCAAGCAGGTTACACATGCGCAGACCCAATTAGATAATTAACCAGAATCTCCCTCCTCTGCCCACTCGGGCATCAAAGTGGCAGGCCACTTTTTCAGGCCACAAGCATTTTTTTCTCTACAGAATGGCCTTTCCGCATAAATGTCCATACAAATCTACATTGGCCACCGTCCATGAGCGTCTATAAGAGACGTTGTCAACGATGCCTTGCAGTACAGGTCTACGACGATCGAAACATGTGAGTATACCGGCGTTTAAAGTAAGGGTACTGGACGTGGTGGCGCAGGAACCCGGTACCAGCGCAAAAAAAAGGGTGACCTCAGGTTTTGGCACATCAAATTCTATCATATGCGTATCAGTATCTTTAAAACATACAATAGGTACATGAACTCTTCTTACCAGCGGAGATCCTCCTATAGTAGTTTTTTTAATTCCCCCAAAAAATAGCACTTCTCCTACAAAAATGTACCGAACATGGTTTTTTCCATGGTGCGCTTTGAAGGATGAATTGCAATTTATCCGAGATGCCGTTGTGAACTTTTACAACATGCACCACTGATTAGAAATTACCTTTGCTGTTGGAAGACGTTGGCGCATGTGGTTCATGCAAGACGAAGTTCCAGCGCATTTTCTTCGAACTGTTAGGGAGCATCTCTATCGTACGTATCCCGCTCGTTTGGTAGGTTGTGGTGTGCCAGTTCTTTGCCACAACGATCTCTCGATGGGAGTTGATTGCGTTTTTTATTTATATGGACAGCTGAAAGCGATGTTTATGCTAGTGATGCACCATTCGTGAACTATTTGTTTACAGCGAATGAGTCTTCGCCGTGAATGATGAATGGTTCCCTCTCACTGCTTTTAATTCATAACTGCGACGCATCCTGAAGTCGAAGCACGTTTAACTTTATTCCGCCCCTTCCCCCATGAGTTGTGAAACGAATTCCCCAAAAGAAAAGTAATGTCTGGAATTAATAAGTGTCAACCGTTATTTTAGCGAGCCATCAGCAGTCAGCTAAAGAATAATGGTAAAACTTAAAATGGGAATGGTACGTGAATATCGTTCATTTGAATGGTATGTCCTAATAGTTCGCCGCGAGCTGAGTCTAGGCAATATATCTATCTTGAGCGGTGAATATTACAGAGGGTAGTTTGCCAAAAAACAGCTACGGCCTTGAAAGCGCTTTGGTCGTAAATCCTGCAACGAAGGAATGATTTACTCCTTAAGCGTAATGACAACCTGTAAATTGAATGATCACTCGTGAATGAATCTTTTGCGTGAATGATGGATGTTGAATGAACTCCCCCATAAAAAAGGAATGGTTTATGCTATCACAAGTTTGCGCAACACCGGCGTCTTATGAATAGGCTATCCGCCAATAATTGGGGATGGTTGTACGACAATGCGGATTTCTGGAACGTGTACAGCAATCGCTTATACTAGGGTGGTCTTATAAGTTCGTGCGTGTTTTGTATATACGACTTTCCGTACTAGTTTTTGAAATGAATTAATTATTGGATTTTCATGTGTAGTAGGTCATTTTGTAGCTGCCAACCTGCTTTTTCCTGGCGTATATATTTTTTGATTAATTAATTGTCTTCTGTTGCATTATTACTTTAAAAAGAAATATCGAAAAATTGGAAATTCGTGTACTTTTACGTCACTACTGGAAACTGAACTTCAAACCGTCCGCAGCGGCAAAGAAACTATGCGAAGTGGAAAGCGAAGGTGCCGTTTCAGGTCGTGCAACGCAGAAGTGGTCCAAGAAGTTCAAAGAGCAGCCACGCTCAAGTCGCCCTGTGACGGTAAATTCTGAAGTCATTCGCAAAGCCGTCGAGGCGAATTCATCAACCAGCACTTGACAATTGTCCAATGAACTCTACATTCCATGAACATTAGTTATCCGGCCGTTTCACCTGCTCGGCAAGGTCAACAAACCCTGTCGGGAAGTTCCACATGAATTAACGCCGGATCAAGCTTAGCGGTGTGTCAACATTTGTCGTCAACTGCTGCAGAATCCTCGTGACGAGCGTTTCATCCGCCGAAATGTAACCTGCGATGAGAAGTGGGTTTATTGCTCTAATCCCGACAAAGGAAATTAATGGTTGGACCCTGGCCAAGTGGCGAAAGCTGTGGCCAAAAGAGACAGATTCTCCAGGAAGGAAATGCTCTGTGTTTGGGGGATTTTTGAGGACATCATCCACTTTGAGCTTGTTCCAAACAACCAAGCCATTCAACGCCGAACTGTATTCTGCCCAACTCGAGAGACTGTATGCGGAGCTGAGGCGAAAATATCCGGCTTTGGTCAGCAGAAAGCGAGTCCTCCTGCAGCAGGATAACGCTTTTTCGCACACCGTCAGGCAGACAAATGCCAAGCTTCAAGAACTCGACGCCATCGAACTTTTGCCGCATCCTGCATACAGCCCGGACCTTGCGCTATCAGATTTTCATCTTTTTCGGGCTATAGATCATTTCTTGTGTGGGTGCAATTTCCAAACTTTGGACGATGCCGAGACAGGGTACAGCGAGTTTTTTTGCCTCCAAAGACATGAGGGTGGCACCACTACGGAATCAAACAACTCGCCGAAAGATGGATTTGAACCATTAATTTCAGTGGTCTTTGCTTCGAAGAAAAATATTTATTTGTTGTTGTTATATTTAAATTTGAATCTTCAATAAAAAAACCGCACGAACTTATGGACCACCCTAGTATCCAACACGGTGTGGTATGTATTGGTGATCACGGAGGAATGTTTATATCACTTTTTGTCATCAGTGTTGGTGGTCGAACGAGTTCCCAAATGTTGAAACAATTTAGAAACATCTCTACTAATAATCTTCTAGAGCCCTCCTCCTCCGTGCCACTTTTTAAGTCGTCATAGCAACAACCTAGAAACAAATGTTTGTGACGTCAAGCTTAGCTTTTGTGTTGGTGACGTCATTACCTGCACGGCCATGCACAAACCACGCGTACACCACTTTGTTTTGTTGTCATAGCAACAAAGAACACAGCTGCTGGTGTGACGTCATCTAGAGCCTTCCTCCTCCGTGCCACTTTTTAAGTCGTCATAGCAACAACCGAGAAACAAATGTTTGTGACGTCAAGCTTAGCTTTTTGTGTTGGTGACGTCATTACCTGCACGGCCATAAACCACGCGTATACCACTTTGTTTTGTTGTCATAGCAACAAAGAATACAGCTGCTGGTGTGACGTCATCTAGTCTAAATCATTCTCACATGACGTCAGAGCTGCGTTACGACACACGGTAAGCTCTAGGAATACGAAAATGTTTTTTGTTTGGTTGGAGGTTTAACGATCACCGTGAGCAACTCAGTGGGCTATAAGCAGTCGCCCGTCCCTAATTTGGGGTTACTGGTTCCAGGGAAAGGAGAGAGCCAGTGCCGTGAGACAAACACAGCATCCATGCCTCACCGGGATTTGAACCGGGACTCCTTTCAGACGAATGATCAGAGGCCATGGGTTAGACCACTGCGCTACGAAAAATCACGAATTTTGGTTCACTACCTGAACCGGTGTTTAGCTATCTGTATATGGCAACGTACACAGTACGAAGATGTGATGACGTCAAGATAAAAATAGTTCACGCAAAAGAATAGGGAAAATTGATTCCCTGGTTTACAGTCAGTGTATACGAAAAATGTTGTGTACAAGGAAGTGTTGACGAAATAGCGACTAAGGATTTTACAAAACATATAACAGACAACCCGTCCTATCAAATTCCATAACCGACTGCTCAGGAAATTTTCAGAAAGCTGTGAGTCAACGTCGCCATCTATTGACGTAGAACTCAAAAACTGAATAAATAAATGTCAATAATTTCTGCATTATAAATTTTATTTTCCCCCGTCATTATTGACGGGCTTTCATCTAGTCCTGTATAAATGTCTTAACAGAAATGTTCAATGTTGCTATTTTCAGGGAAAAAAACATTAAAATAAATTAACGATTAATTTTCCATTTTTCGAAATGTTTGTAATAAAGCAATATGGCAATTAATTTTTGATTTAAGTTTTCATTATTCCTTAAGAAAACTTTTAACCGCTGAACAGTTTTCACATAGCAGATTATGGAGGAGCACGTCACAAATGCGAGCGATATCTAATACAGTGGGTTGATGGAATTAATTCTCCTACTCCTTTAGATAGTCTAATTTTAGCTTTGCTGCCATATAACTTCATTATGTATCTTTTCTAATAAAAAGGCTTCTAAGTTTCCCACGGAAATTTTCAGAGACGGCGTAACGAATGTACTTAGGACGATAACGGAGTATTAGTAATACCTTTTAGTGACGTCGTTAGACGAAGCTTATCGTTATTGCGCTGTAAAGCATTTTATATATTCAATACCCGTTAACGACGCCCGTCCCATCGCGATATTACATTGGAAGGCTCTTAATGGGAACAATGGCGTTGTGGCGCTGTTTGGTAATTCCTGACAGCAGCGGCAAAGTGAGTATCGAGTCTTTAGGGTATATTCCCTCCAATTTTACTAACGGTTCTATGGCATTCGGAGCTAAATTATCCGTGCTTTTATAGTCCATAATTCACTATCTTAATAAACATACCACAAGAGTTTCATAAACTTCGGTCATTGCTTCAAACTACCTTGCAGCATTATCCGATGGTCGTGGCAACCTCATATCTGTAATCTGCTTTATTACTTAAGAGGCTCAAAGAAAGTTCCTCAAGAAGACATTCGTGCTAAACTGGGCATATGAAAATCTTTGGAATTATGGCACTTGCAGTTTTATATCTTCCACATTTGGGACTTGTTTCAAAGTTTTCTTCCTGGAAATGAAAATTATGAATGCTTTAACAACGTAAGGGACTTTATGCAAAGCAAAACTCAAATAAAAGCTAACAGATAAAACACATTATTTAACTCATATTTTGTCGCGTGAGAAAATTTTCTTTTTAGTGTAAAGTATTTTTACAGATTTATCGTGTGTGCGTGAAAACAATAAAATTCGAAATACCGCCTTCAAAGGCATTTCTTTCTGGAAACACAAGCACAAATGCTGCTGTTTTCCGCCCTGTCATTTCCCTATTTCTATTTCCTATCTTTCTATCTATCTATCTATCTATCCATCTATCTACAGCTGGATTGATAGATAGATAGTAGATATATAGGTGGAGATGTATTGATGCATAAATAATTGTAGATAGACCAATAAATCTCCCATTCTCCCTCTTTTCCTTTCATACTTCCTCTTCGCTTTTGCTAATTCCAATTTATTTCTATCTCTCTTCTCTTCTTTTTTATCACCTTCTTTGCTTTCTTTCTGTCTCTCTTCCCTTTCGTCATTCAGTTTCACTCTTTCTCTCTAAGCTCGCTCTCGTTCTTATTTTCTACAAGCTCTCTCTCTCTCTCTCTTTCTCTTGATTTCTCCTCGCTTCCTTTCCCTCACTTTCTCAATCTCTTTATTTATCTTTCCACCTCAGTTATACCTCGCCCATCATTTTTCTCTCCTTTGTCGCTTATTCGCATATTATCTCTTTCCCCTTGTTTCTGTTGTACTCCTTTCTTATTGTATTCGTACTTTCTCATGAATTTCATATTGTTCTTTGAATTCTTTATTACTTCTCTCTCCCTCTCAGTTTAGCTTCGTGACTTACCCTCATTTTCTGTCCTTTTATCTCACTTCTTCGGTACCTATTTTATTTTATTTGCAGAAGTGCTCTCTTCTTTGTCTGGCAAGTGTCTTAAATATCTGTTCTTCGCTTTCGATTACCAACTCATATAATCACTTCATCGAAGCTGAAATTTTTCCTTAAACCGCTCCCTTTTTATTTTCTAAGTACAATTGTCTACAGATCTAAAGTTTATGACTCATAATTTTGAGTCACGGACAAATTTTAGAAGCAGCGATGTTTTTACATATTCAAATACACTGCGTGCTCTCAGAATTATGATCACCTACCTAACACTTCAAAGGTCCTCCTTTCACCCTCAGTACAGCAGATATCTGACGTGGCATCGACTCAACATACACTGAGTGATCACTGAATTATGATCACCTACCTAATAATTCGTAAGTCCTCCTTTCGCCCTTAGTACTGAAACTATCCGACGTGGCCTCGATAAACATACACTGAGTGATCACTGAATTATGATCACCTACCTAACACTTCAAAGGTCCTCCTTTCACCCTCAGTACAGCAACTATCCGACGTGAAATCGATTAAACATACACTGAGTGATCACTGAATCATGATCACCTACCTAATAATTCGTAGGTCCTCCTTTCGCCCTTAGTACTGCAACTATCCGACGTGGCATCGATTCAACATACACTGAGTGATCACTAAATTATGATCACCTACCTAATAATTCGTAGGTCCTCCTTTCTCTCTCAGTACAGCAACCATCCCACGTGGCATCGATTAAACATACACTGAGTGATCACTGAATTATGATCACCTACCCAATAATTCGTAGGTCCTCCTTTCGCCCTCAGTACAGCAACTATCCGACGTGGCATCGATTCAACATACACTGAGTGATCACTGAATTATGACCACATACCTAACACTTCGAAGGTCCTCCTTTCACCCTCAGTACAGCAGATATCCGACGTCGCATCGATTCAACATACACTGAGTGATCACTGAATTATGATCACCTACCTAACACTTCGAAGGTCCTCCTTTCACACTCAGTACAGCAGATATCCGACGTGGCATCGATTCAACATACACTGAGTGATCACTAAATTATGATCACTTACCTCATGACCGTAGGTTCTCCTTTCGCCCTCAGTACAGCAGATATCCGACGTGGCATTGATTCAACATGCACTGAGTGATCACTGGATTATGAGCACCTTCCTAATAATTCGTAGGTCCTCCTTTCGCACTCAGTACAGCAACTATCCGACGTGTCATCGATTAAACATACACTGAGTGATCACTGAATTATGATCACCTACCTAATAATTCGTAAGTTCTCCTTTCGCCCTCAGTACAGCAACTATCCGACGTGGCATCGATTCAACATACACTAAGTGATCACTGAATTATGATCACCTACCTAATAATTCGTAGGTCCTCGTTTAGCCCTCAGTACAGCAACTATCCGAAGTGGCGTTGATTCAGTAAAATGCCGGAAGCAGTTAGGATATATGGCCGACCAAGCTGTTAGCAATGCGGCCTGCAATACAGGTATGGAGGTGACTGGGGTATCCGGACGCCTGATATCTAGGACGTACACTAAAATTGGACTTTCATTTTTAGTTGTCTTTCTCTATGTAAATTTTGAGTTCATTCTCTTTAAGCATTTCAACCTTAACGTTATGTTTTTCTCGCTCATGGAATGGTGTTGGCAACAGTCATGAGGTCAGATTGCGTGGCATGTGCGTGTTGACAAATGAAAACGAGATATACAATGTTGGAGCAAACTGTTGTGTGGAATGACTAGATTCATATTGCGTTACGTTGTATTTTTACGACTTTCTATATGTAAAGAAATTGTGGCTTTCGTTGAAAAGTAGAGCTACTTGTTATTTGTGTAGCTGATGATTATCGTAGATGCCTTATTCACCTGAAATAATTTGGATAATAAAGGACAATGATTTTTGTAAGTTGAAATCGACGTTTTTCTCGACGTTAAGCCACCTAATTTAGCTGAGTGTATAACTAGACATTTCTGTGTGCTAGCTATCCGGTGCTTAAGATTTCGACGTTACAGTGTTATGAGTTCAACTGACAGATAGTACGATAGTAATGTTTTAAGTAGTGACATTTTAAGCGAAAAACATTAAATATGCAGTTGCATATTATCCCACAAGTGCTCTATGGGATTGATATATCGTGGAAGTTCGGAGGCCAATCGATGTGCTGGAAGTTATAACGTAAACGTCTTTTCGTACTGATACGTTATTTTAAAAACATAACCATACGATGAAATAGTTCCTAAATTAAACCTTAACGGCCAGACGAAACATTTATACAGAACTCAAAACTTACGGAAATGAGGCTTTATTTCTCCAGCACAGATATAGCACTTCACTAGTAGTATAGAAATCACATAACAAAAATCAACCACCAACATTCCACCACACTCCACAACGCTCCACACTCAACCACACGAGCAACTGTTGTATCGTAGTTTATGTCTCTCGTTCTTATCTCATAACAGGCATTCGTTGTATTCATTCTACCTCAATTGTGCTGCCAACAGTATTCGTTTGAGAGAAAAGATATCACGTTAAGTTTGAAGTATACCTGAGAACAAACTCAAGATTTACATACGGAAAGAAACTAAAAAGGAAAGTTAATTTAAAATATACGTCACAAAGTCTGAATTGTGTTCCTCAAACCATTCCTGCAAAACATTGAATCTGTGGTTTGGCGCATTATCAGCTTGGAACACACCGTCGCCATTCGAGAAAAACTGCAACATTGCTGAGTGTACAGAGTCAGCAAGTAATTCACGATAGTGGGCACATTCGTTCCACATGCACTAGGGGTCCAAGTACCTACCAGGTAAACATGCCCCACTATATACAGCCGCCTCCATCGGCTTGAACTGTGGAGAACATGCAGGATGGATCAAGTGCCTCATCCTGTTTGCGCCAAATACACTCATTCTCATAAAAATCCGCGCACCAAGATGGAGTCGTCGGATTGAAATGAGATTTTAGTAGTGAGATGGCACATACCAAAGACAGAAGTGATTGCAATATCACAGCAGCAGGACGATTTCCCGCAGGCACACGGTACACATTCCGGTCAGCGTTAGTACCGCATCGGACCGTCTCGTGCTCGGATACATGCGGTGATACGGCCCGGCATGGAGTCAAAGAGACGCCGTATGTTATCCTGGGACAGATTAGCCCACACTTCTTGCAACTGGCGCTCCAAATTCTGAACACTGGGACATGGAGAAGGCTGGCGTCCCGACTGGTCCCACACGTGCTCGATGGGCGAGAGATCAGACGATCTCGCAGGCCACGATAGCGTCGAAGCATGACGTAGACAGTCCTGGGAAACCCAAGCCGTGTGCAGACGGGTGTTATCTTGTTGGAAAATGACTCCGGGCTATCCCGCCAGGAAAGGCAACACATGGGGCCGCAGGATCTCCTGTACGTAGCGCTGGACTGTCAACGTCCCTCTGATCACGGTGAGGGAAGTCAGGCTGCCATACACGATGGTTCCACAGACTATCATGCCTGCAATTCGGGACGTGTGCCACTGTACAGTGAGGTTTGGATAGTAACGCTCTACTGCGGTTCTCCACACTCTGACACGGTAATCATCCGTTCCCATACAGAAGCGGGATTCGTAACACAATACGTCGCCAGTCCGTAGCATTCCACGTTACTCACTGCTGACACCACTGCAATCGAAGCCGACGATGGACAGGTGGTAATGGCAGAAAACCTAAGGGCCGTCGAGAGGGCAGTTTCGCATCTGCCAGGCGTCTGAAAATGGTTCTGGAGGACACCGGATTCCCTTGTACAGCCGCCACATGTCTCTGGATATTGGACAAGGATGTCGATGCATCCCTGCATGCCGCTCTCACGATCCCACGGTCCTCTCTGCTGGTGGTGTGTCTGGAAAGTTCAGAGCCAGTCCGCCGTGTCTGGGTGCCTTCCCGTGTCCATTGCGCTCAACACGATCGCAGCTTACTGTCCGACTGGCACAAATGGCGGCCAATTCTGAGTGTCGGCTACCCTGCCTCTCTCATCCCGTCGATACGGCCACGTTAAAAATCCGTCAGTTGCCCGTACGCACATCAACGGTGGCTCTTCGGTATGTCTATCGCTCAGGGATCTCACCTGACTCTTACCCTGCACTTCGGCACTAATGTTGGGTCTCCTGCGTGGCGCCTTATAAGCCCCAAGGACTGCGATTTCAGCCCCGGTTTTGGACGCGCGGGCATGCGGAATCGCACGAAATTTTAATAATTTGCATGTCTGCTCTTCCCCTCCCCGTAGCTATTCGCCGAGTTTCGTGTAAATCGCACGATTATTTCTTGGTACGCGGATTTTATGGCAATGAGTGTACGTAAACTACCATCCCTGGAGTGGAGGAGAAACCGCCACTCGTCAGACCAGGACACTTTTTCCCGTCATCCGACGTTCAACTGACATGATCTTTGCACCAGGCGAGTTTTTGCGCCGTTGAACCGTGTTGTAAGAGTGAATGTCGTTGGGGTCGATTGCTGTTTTAGTCCATACGTGCGAGCGTGTGACTCATGGTCAGGAGAGATACTGTTCCAGGTTGACCACTGTTGTATTGGATAGTCAACTTCTGAACAGTGCTGGGTCTGTCGGTCTATACGAGTTGTCGGACCCGGCGCTCACCCCTCATATCAACCTCTCGCTGTCCTGTGCAGTTTTGCCTCCGGGTCGTAGTTTGACCATTTTCACGCCAGTTCTGATACGCTTTAAGTACGGCAGCTTGCCGACAGACCAGCAGTTCAACCGTTTGGGAAATCAAGGAACCCGCTCTCCGTGGCCCTCACAATCTGTCTTTCCTCAACTTCTGATAAATCATTCAGTTTACCCATCATGCTCTGAATTTTACTACCTAATGCTCTACTCACAACTTAAACAGTATATGTGATGTCGATCAATCAATCGTGCCCTCTTGTAAATCACGTGGTCAACGCGCCGCATCCATTTTTGATATGGGTGATCATAATTCAGTGATCACTCGCTGTATGTATAGTTAGTGTTCTGACACACACACACGCACACACATACTATGGTTGTAATAATTTTTCACTTGTTTCTCAAAACATTCGCTCTTTAGTTAATTATTAAGATAAGACTACAAAATATGAATATATATGTAGATATTTGTTTTGCGAATTATGCGTTTACCCTGAGTGATCACAGAACACGAACACCCCTATGCAAAGTGAGCAGTACTCGGTGCTGACAGAACGAAGAGGAAGGCGTTGTCTGTATGCTAAAGTGGTGTATATGAGAAGTTGTTGGGTCAATTAAGAGCGAAGTTACGGATGTGGTGGGGGGCAAATAAAAGGCTAAATTCTGGGCGCACGGAGGATTGGCGTGTTGATTTTCGGAAAGACGAAACTTGAGAGCTGCTCCATGTCCTCCGTAGTTAAAATTAACCAGGAATGATGCCAAGACAGCGAAGTAAGCGACCGGCGATACACCTGCAAATGTGTGTCGAGTGGTGGATGCAAGACGGAGTGTGGCTTTGTGCATAACAACTGACGTAGCACTATTTTGTAGTTGATACTCG
This sequence comes from Macrothele yani, assembly GCA_039090855.1. NCBI lineage: Eukaryota > Metazoa > Arthropoda > Arachnida > Araneae > Macrothelidae > Macrothele > Macrothele yani. The sequence goes on along the minus strand of CM077007.1, from coordinate 135,083,186 downwards.
AATAAAATGTGGCTCACTGAGAAATAATATCCCAAGCAGAAGCGTAACTAGGGATTTCTTTGTCCGGGGTAAACCACAAAATATTGCGCCCACCATCTGTCTTTCTATCTTATTTGCATACAACTAATTTTTGTAGTGCGTCTAAGTATATAAATACATCATCATCATCATCATCATTGTCAACCATTATCAATCCACTGCTGGACGAAGGTCTCCCCAAGTTTCCTCCACAACGGTCTGTCTTGTGCCAGTCTCCTCCATGTCACTCCCGCATATTTACGAATTTCATCCACCCATCTCCCATGTGGTCTTCTTCTGGGTCTTTTCCTGTCCCTTGGAATCCAATATAAAATTTCGGCTGTCCATCGATGGTCTGTCCTTCTGGCAGTATGTCCAGCCCATTGCCATTTCAGGGATTTAACTCTGATCATGATGTCTTCCACTCTCGTCATTTTTCGGATCCACGAGTTCCTCTTCTTATCTCTCCTGGTTATACCAAGCATGCACCTCTCCATGCTGCTTTGAGTTGTCTGCAGCCTTTGTATGTCTCTTTTAGTTAAGGTCCACATCTCTGCACCATACTTAAGCACTGGAAGGATGCATTGATCAAACACTTTTCTTTTAAGACACAATGGCATATTGCTCTTGAAAATTATGCTGTTTCTTCCAAAAGCTCTCCAGGCAAGTTTTGTACGCCGATTAATTTCTTCATCAATGTGACCCTCACTTGATATCTGCTGTCCAAGATAAACGTACGTATCTGTTATCTCCAGTTTTTCTCCATCAATCGATAAATCTTCATTTCTTGTAAAAGCATTGAACATCACTTTTGTCTTCTGAAAGTACATACATTACTAAAAATAGTATAACTATACTAGTAATCCGAAGTTCGTGGCGCAGAGTAGAAATCAAAGTTTCCAAGTTTTCACACATCGACCAGATGGCTTTCTCAATTTAGCTGCCTACTTTCCTTGAAACAGCCATCTAGTTGATGCGTGAAAGCTTGGAAACTTTGATTTGTGTTACCTGCCAAGAAATTCGGATTACTAGTATAGTAATTCTATTTTTAGTACTGTTGGTGTATAGTTCCTTTTCATTAATTACATACATTACTCGAACAACCAAAATTAACGTGGCACTCAGGGCCGTAGTTTGGGAGCTGCCGTGGAAGGCGAAGTCTCCGCTGAAAGATTTTGAATCACCCCTAAGAAAGACTCAACTAACTTAATAATAATTAGCGTAGGCCATACTTGTGGAAAACAATTAACGAAAAACATTTTGAGTATCAAATCTAAAGCGTTATAATACGAGGTTGATGCATACGTTCATGCCGTTTTATTTCACGAGTGTTTCCCAGCTCAGTAGTGACGGTGCAGATGGCCAGTTGTGTATCAAAATGCAGCCAGTAATATCGTGTATCTAAATCATATTGCATTGTGTGATTGTGACTAATGGTATTTTGGTTTTTCAGATCCGGAAGTATGGAGTGTCAAGTAGAGAGGAATTAACACTTCGGACATCTGCGCGACTATGAGTTTAACAAGGGATCAACAGCTGTCGAGACTACTCGACAAATTTGAGCCGTGTATGTGGAGGATGCTATTGCTCCGAGGACAGCCCGCAAATCGTTTGAGTGGTTCCGAGGTGGCAATTATGACCTCAATGACTCCCTCCGCTCAGGTAGTCCATCTCACTTTGATGAGGATGGTTTAAACCATCTCATCCACTTGAATCCGAGTCAAACCACACGCGAATTGGCCACTGAGATTAACTGTGATCAGGCCATAGTGGTGCGACACCTGCAACGTATGGGAAAGGTCCAGAAATTGAGATCTTGGATGGCTCACACTCTCACCGAGGACAACAAGAATCAGCGTGTTGCCATATGTGGTTCTCTGCTCGCCCATTATCGCGAATGTTCTCAGCAACGGAAACCCTTTCTGTTACGTATTGTTACTCTATATAATAAGTGGTCCTTGTACGTGAATTTCAGGCATCGGATGAAATGGTTAAGCCCAAACAAGTCGCCCGCACCACGTCCAAAAACATGACCTACCTACTTCGAAGAACATGTTGTGCGTCTGGTGGGTCATGGAAGGCATTATTCACTGAGAAATGCTGCCTAGGAATCCGACCATCAACGCTGCAGTTTATTGTGAGCAACTCCGCCGTGTGGAGGGAGCAGTTCAGCAGAAACGGTCACATCGGCGCCATGATGTCCTTCTGCAACATGATAACGCACTCCCTCACAGTGCAAACATGACCTAAATGGCCATTCAGGACATGAAATATGAGATCCTTCCACATCCAGCCTATTCCACAGAAGTCGCCCATTCAGACTATCACCTGTTCCGATCTCTGCCGAATGCACTCCGTGGAAGAACGTTCAACAATGATGTTGATCTCCAGAATTTCCTTGATGATTTCTTCGCAGCAAAACCTGCACGTATTTTAAGGAATGGCATTGCAAACCTATCCAGACGTTGGGACACCAATCGTAAACAATGGGAGGAATGCATAGTTGATTGATTACGTTTTTCCTTCTGATGTAATACATTCCTGTAATGCGGCAAAAAAATCGGCATGAACTTATATATCAACCCAATAAATCGATCTGACTGAGAAGAAAAACCCTGAAATCAGCTGTTTAAAGAGCATGATGCTCCTCGAGCCGTAAATACGGAAATTGCGAGTTCTAAAATGCCTAAGGATATTCACAGAAGTTTGCTTAAAACACAGTAATCAACTTGTCGTTCCGACTTAGGTGCATCAACTTGTCGTTCCGACTTAGGTGCATCAACTTGTCGTTCCGACTTACACGATAATATGTTACAATCGTACACCGTATGCCCGTACGTTTTTCCGGACTCATTGCGATTACATATTTGAACCGCTTTGCTTTCAGTGAGATCCATCGCAAAAGTTCATGTACAAAACAATAACTATGCTAAAACCGTAAATATACGAAACAAAGGAACACAAACATTGTAAAGTACGTGAAATCCTTCAAAATGTGTCACTATGCAATGGGAAACCGATCCAAGCAATGGATGTAATCATCTTAGTTATGCTGTGAAAACAGAAAAATCTGCATGTCTTAAAAGTTTAGACACAACATAAACGAAATGCAAACATTCCATTATTAGACAGACATTTACGCTATTTGCAGACACCCGTATCAGTTCAAAAGCACATCTCTCCGTAAATTAAATTCTGTAGTGTTCCCGGTTAATACAAGTTTCAATACGTAGTTAATGAACTATGCATTCGTATAAAAATTAATCAGTAGGTTGTGTTCGGTGTTCAAAAAGTTTCCTTTGAAGTTCACAAAAGCATTTCGACGAATTTTTCTAAAATCCCTTAGCCTAGAGGAAACACACAACGGCATCGCATACTTTTATCGCATTTCAACCAAATCTACTATACACATTTTTTTACGCTTTCCAACCATAGCTTGAAGAAGTGTATATGCACCAGCTTTGTCCGTCCGTCTGTCTGTCCGTTCGTCCGTCTATCGGTCTGTCTGTCCTCGTGATAACTCGCGTAAAAATTGGTCGATTTCGATAAAAGTTTAGTATGTGGTAGGGGACCATCTGGGCACGAACCCTATTGAAAGTGGACGAAATTGGGTCAAAGGTCAGGACGTAGGAGTGGGATCCATTGCATTTCCCTTATGCATCATAACTTGCGTAAATATGGTTCGATTTCAATGAAATTTTAAGATGTGGTAGGGAACTACACAGCGACGAATCTTCTTGAAAATAGGCGAAATGGGCTTAAAGGTCAGGACATAGGAGCGGGATCCATTCGATTGCCCTTATGCGTCATAATTTGCGTAAAAATAGTTCGATTTCGATTAAATTTTAGTATATGGTAGGGGACTACTTGGGGACGAACCCTATTTAAAATGGTCGAAATGGGGTCAAAGGTCAGAATATAGGAGAGGGATCCATTCCATTTTCCTTATGCGTCCCAACTTACGTAAAAATGGTTCGATTTTGATGAAATTTTAGTATGTGGTAGGGAGCCACCTGGAGTCGAACTCTGTTGAAAATGAGCGAAATGTGGTCAAAGGTCAGGATATAGGATCGGGATTCATTCCGTTGCCCTTATGCGTCATAACTTGACTAAAAATGCTTCGATTGAGACAAAACTTTAGCATGTTGTTCTGGAAGTATACTGAACCGGTTCTGTTTAATATCATCGAAATGGGGTTAAAAGTCAGGCCACAGGAGGGAGATTTATTCCACAACCATTGCCCTCATAACTTGACTAAATATGCTTTTATTCCGACAAAACTTTCATATGTTGTTCCGGAGGTATACTGAACCAATTCTGTTCAATATCATCGAAATGGGGTCAAAGGTCAGGGCACAGGAGCGAGATTTATTCCACAGCCATTATCCTTATAACTTGAGTGATGATTTCTGGTATGTTGGAAAACGTATCATAATCAATGCATTGCATGATTTTACTAACTTGTTTTAAAACAAATCTTGGAAATATCAAATTTCGTCTTCATTGTTTAAACAGTTTTTGATTCATTTCATTTTAAAACAAGTTAGTAAAATCCTGCAATGCATTGATTATGATACGTTTTCCAACATACCAGAAATCATTACTCAACTTATGAGGATAATGGCTGTGGAATAAATCTCGCTCCTGTACGCTGACCTTTGACCCCATTTCGATTATAGTGAACAGAATTGGCTCAGTATACCTCCGAAATAACATACTAGAGTTTTGTCGTAATATAAGTATTTTTAGTGAAGTTATGAGGATAATCTGTGGAATAAATCTCGCTCCTGTGCGCTGACCTTTGACCCCATTTCGATGATATTCAACAGAACCGGTTCAGTACATCCCCGTAACATGATAAAATTTTGTTGCAATCGATGCATTTTTACTTATGTTAGAACGCATTAGGGCGATGGAATGGATCCCGCTCCTATGCCCTCACCTTTGACCCATGTCGCCCATTTTCAAAAGGGTTTCTTCCGAGGTTGTTCCTTACCACATACTAAAATTTAATCGAAATCGTACCATTGTTACACTAGTTAGCATGCGGACGGACAGACAGACGGACGGACAAAGCTGGAGCATGTACACTTCTTCAACCAACGATTGGAAAGAGTAAAACCCATACCAGAAGCCATTGCAAAAGTTTCAAATCCTAATTTTATCAGATTGTAAGCAGTAATTTTTGCGCCCTTTCTTGATCTGCGCACGGAGCAGTTGCCCCGCTCTACTTGCGCCTCTGATCCCAAGCGACTATGCGCCCCACGCTAGCACAGATTGGTTATTAGACAACACGTAGTATATGCCAACCTCTCCTAGCAGCAGCCTATGGAAGTAAACGGCTCCCATGGTGCAACAGTATGCGGATTGGAAGTTAGAAGATTGGAAGCAGGTGCCTGATGAATCACGATATGTACACCATTCTTCTGATGGTTGAATCAGTATTTGCCGTCAGTAGCATGAGGATATGAATTCTTCACGAACGGTATTGGCTTTTCAGTACATGGAGCGGTTGTATGATATAAATCACGTTTAGTTGGCATGAGCTGGAATCCTTGGGCTTGTACAACAACAAATGGTTTACGGCTACTACCAGAGACTGAGTACAGATCATGTACACTCTACAATATTGTACTTTCGCCCATAGGGGGATAGGTTCGTGTAAGATGATAATGCCCAACATTTTCTGGTACGCATCGGGAAGGAATGTCTCGACAAACACAATGCTGGTATGTGAGATCTGGAATGGCCCCCAAACTCACCTGAACAAAATAGAATACACATTAAATGTTTTCGTGAGGAGCAGTGCCTGACAGGAAAAGAAAAATTCCTTCAATCCGGTTTTTAGACGTGCAGGTAGAACCATAAATATGTTAAAGAAAGAAATATGCTCTTACGACCTGCTTTCACCATCATCGCTACCACCCTCTACTACGACTCCATCGACAGTCATACCCACTCAGTCTGTGCCTGCTTCCATTCCAGTGACTCTGCGTTCCATTACTTCTACGCCGGTGCCATCTGTCGTCGTTCAACAGCCTTCTTCAGCGCTCGTCCAATTGTCTCCAGCGCAGCCTTCTCTTTCTACGCTCTCAACAGGTGCTATTCCTAAGAAACGCACACGCCGTTCCTCTCAGCGCACGCGGAATCGTCGTGCTAAAGCTAAAGTTCCTCGAAAAGCTCCTGTTGCGCCTGCTTCACGACATCTCCTCAATTCCCAGGAATTTGTTTCATATGATGACTAATATATACCGTCTATCTGGGACTAGCCTGCCTTCTCCCTTGTTTGATTGGATACTTCAGCTTCCGGATTCCGATTTTACTTTTCTCCAATGCTCTTTATGCTCAGTTTAACTGACCGTGCCTCATGACTCTATATGTTTTTCTTACCAAGTTAGCTTTGTTACATTTTCTTGTTATATGCTCATGCTTATCTGGGTTATCCAGGTTGTATTTGCCCTATGATTCATATGTATATACATACACTGACGGAAAAAAAAATCCCAACACCACGAAAAAATAGTTGTAGAGGAATGAAATGGCGGCAATACATTTGTATAGGTAACATATTTAATCGATTATTGTTTCAAGATCGCAGCTTATTGTAAACGCGAGAAGAGCCATTTTAAATGTGAAAAGCTGATACATTAACAACCGGTGTAACCGCCAGAATGCTGAATGCAAGCACGCAAACGTTCATGCATTGTGTCGTACAGGTGCTGGATGTCAGTTTGTGGGATGAAGTTCCATGCCTGTTGCACTTGCTCGGTCAATACAAGGACGGTTAATGCTGATTGGGGGTGACGCTGGAGTTGTCGTCTAATGATGTCCCATACGTGCTCGATTGGTGAAAGATCTGGTGATCTAGCAGGTCATGGCAACATGTCGACACTCTGCAGAGCATGTTGGATTACAGCAGCGGTATGCGAGCGAGCGTTATCCTGTTGGAAAACACCCCCTGGAATGCTGTTTATGAATGGCAGCACAACAGGTTGAATCACCAGACCGACGTACAACTGTGCCGTCAGGGTGCGTGGGATAACCACGAGAGTGCTCCTGCTGTCATAGGAAATTGCTCCCCAGACCATAACTCCAAGTGTAGGTCCAGTGTGTCTCGGCCGCAGACAGGTTGGTTGCAGGCGCTCACCTGGCCTCCTTCTAACCAACACACGGCTATCACTGGCTCCCAGGCAGAACCGGCTTTCACCAGAAAACACAACAGATATCCACTCCGTCCTCCAATGAGCTCTAGCTTGACACCACTGACGTCGCAAACGGCAGTGGTTTGGAGTAAGTGGAATGCATGCTACAGGGCGTCTGGCTCGGAGCTGTCCTTCAAGTAACCGATTTGTAACAGTTCGTTGTGTCACTGTGGTGGCAACTGCAGCTTGAATTGCTGCCACAGACGCAGTACGATGCGCCACGGCCACACGCCATACACAGCGGTCTTCCCTCTCAGTAGTGCCACGTGGCCGGCCGGAACCCGGTCTTCTTGAGGCAGTACTTTCCCTTGACCACCACTGCCAACAATCATGCACAGTGGCTACATTCCTGCCAAGTCGTTCTGCAATATTGCGGAAAGAAGATCCACCTTCTCGTAGCTCTATTACACGACCTCGTTCAAACTCCGTGAGCTGTTGATAATGGCTTCTTCGTCTTCTTAAAGGCATTCTTGACTAACATCAACATACTACGTCGAATCGCAACGATAGCTAACGCTCACGAACGTTACAGCGCGTATTTACAGCAAACCTGCTTTGCATGTTCCGAGGGGCGCTACTAGCGCCACACGTATGCGCCGAGCGAGAAATTTGCATAGACGTCATCTTACAGATGTACTCTCACCGCCTACCAACTGTCGTTCATCTAACACAATCCCTTCTTGGTGTTGGAATTTTTTTCCGTCAGTGCATATGATCTGTATATTGCCTTGTAATTTTCCCCACGATTTCATATGTTTACTTTTGTTGTATTTGCCCTGATTTGTTTGCTTTGTACCATTTTCTTGATTTTATGCTCATGTTTGTCTGTACATCCAGGTTGTATTTGCCCGATGCTCCATTTGCCATGTATATACTTCTCCCACGATAATCGCCCTACATATATTTCCATACCCACGACTTTATATGTGTACTTTTGTTGTATTTGCCCGATTCTTCTATGTCCCATCTAGTCTTCCAATAAAGCGATTTTGAAAACGACCTGCTTTCAGAAAACTCAGAAATGGTATGCAAAATATGGTTCACCACGAATGCTGCATACATAAAAAAAATGTTTAAAATTGGACTGTTAGAGACACAGATAGCAGGAAAAATATGATATACATCCACACTTTCTGGCTGGGAAAATATGCTTTATTGTGAGCAAAAAATATGCACGAAAGATTGACCGTGACGGAAAATGTAAAATCACCATTGTGCTTTAAGGTGGACCTCTAGTGATTTTGCTTCCTATACTTCCAACGGGCAAACTTCTGTACTCATTTTCTTCACAATTAATGCGTTCCCAAGGATGAAAATTTGAACATCGATTAAAATAACTTCATATTATAACTTGGAATACTTAATATTTTCTAAAACATTGCCATAATTAAGCAATCTAACATTTGTTTGTCTACTGACGTCATCAATGAACAGGTCGCGCTATCTTTTTTCTGGTCTCAACATCACCAAAGGAAAAGTTATTGATTTTTAATATAATTATGGTTATGTTTTAGAAAATATTAAGTATTCCAGGTTATAATATGAAGTTATTTTAATCGATGTTTAAATTTTCATCCTTGGGAACGCATTAATTGTGAAGAAAATATGTACAGAAGTTTGCCCTTTGGAAGTATAATAAGCAAAATCACTAGACGTCCACCTTAAGGGGCAAAGATACTGCTCAAAATATACCGGAAAAAAGCAATATGCACTTACGCTACCTTGAAGCCAAATTATTCCTTAAGAAAAATTAGAAATATATTCAAAACACTGTCTTCTGTAAACTCTATCGGGCACAATATGAATTTTTTTAATTCGGACTATTAGAAGAAGAGATATCAATAGAAATGCTACATAAGTTTACGTCGCCTAGAGGAACAACTGCTCATTATTTGAAAAACAAAATGTTCACAAAGTGGTCTTTGCTGTAGAAGATATCCGAAGGGAATAGAGTTGTTCCAATCAGATCTTTAGCAACAATGATGTACAATAAAATATTCATTGGTCATAAAAATTGATGGATATTGTGGTTTCGAAGGTAAAACGTGGAGATATGTAAATTTAACAACTACTGGTTATCGGTTATCAGCGTGGGCATTGACGTCATGAGTAAATAGCTTCATGACAACACAGCATGTGGTGCGCATGCTCCGATAAAGTGACCTAGCGAAAAGTGGAAAATTGGTCATTTCCCGCTTGGTCTAGAAGTTTCTTGTGTGTATTGCCTTCAGTGTCGAAAATGATGTTCAGACGACGTTTCAGCATTGACGACAGAAATAGAGCTGGTATACGGCAGGTCAACGTGGCTTCTGCGTTAGGAGTTTCGCAAAGTAAGCTACGGACAAGATTTCCACGGCATGGAAATGTTGAAGATTGACCCAGAAATGGTCGCCCAAGGACCACCACTAGGAGGCAAGATCGCCACCAGACAGTAAGTGATCGGAGTGATTTCCAGTAGCCAACTCATGGAATCATGCTTGCTACCACCAGAAGCAGCTCGAAGTGATTTCCAGTAGCCAACTCCGGGAATCGCTTCGAGCTGCTTCTGGTGTCATAGTGTGTAAGCAAACGGTGCGAAACCGTCTTCACGATTACGGACTCAAAAGAGCAAGGAAGTCCCTGAGATGTATAGCATTTGCATCAGGTCACCGTCGTCAAAGATGTACGTGGGTCTGACAGTACGTAACCGGGAATACAGAGTGGCACCATATATACTTTTCATGGACGAATCCCGTTTCGCTCTTTGTAATGATACTCGAATAGAACACGTGATTCGACACACCAATGAAACCACACTATTTGCCGTCCGTCCACCCTTACCAGCGGCAGTCAGTTCTTGTCTGGGCAGGAGTGTGTTTCTATGGCCCTACTTCCTTGTAAGTTCGTCGAGGCAACATGAATGCATCAGTGTACTGAAACAGGATCATTGTGCCCATTGTGACACTGTTTCACGCAGCTATTGGACATGCATTTCGTTTTCTCGATTACAGTGCTACCAATCACCGTGCCTGGAGCGTTCTTCAGGAGCTTGAAAATCATGGGATTAAATCGTTACAGCTACCTCCGAGATATCCTGACCTTGATCCTATTGAGAACATCTGGAACGTTCCACAGCGATATCTGGTTACCCACGTTCCATAACCCAGTACACTGGCAGCTTTCCGTAATGTGTTGCCTATAATATGGAACCACCAGCTTCCCCAGACACTTATTCAAACTGTCATTGCAAATATGCCTCTTAGATGTCAAGACGTTCTTAGACACAGAGATAGAGTTACCGGTAACTGAAATCCACGGGATTGATATTCTCCGAATATGCCATTTTGTCTACATTGCCGTGTTACTTTATTCGGTGTAAAAAATTGCACAATAAATAGTTTTTGTAAACGCATTCTTGATGGTTTGTGTTACGAAGCCTCACTGAAGTTATTTCACTGTGTGTTACTTGAGTCAGATATATACCCAGGTACAACCTTCATTTCATGCAATATCATTGAGCTTTTGTGACCAGTGTATACACTATATTGATAAAAGTCACCGGACCCCTAGAAGAGAAACATAACATAGCATTTACTGACATATATTAGTACGGTGTCGGTCCACCTTTGGCCTTAATGCACGCACTGACCCTTCGAGACATGCTTTCGACAAGATTTTGGAACACAGCGATAGGTATGCCATTCCATTCAGTACACAAAGCTGCCGCTAACTATTGCTTAGTAGTTGGTCTCGATTCCAAACCTCTTATGCGGTGCTCTAATTCATCCCATAGGTGTTCTGCGGGATTAAGATCAGGGCTCTGTGCAGCCGAGTCCACACACGATTCGGAAATATCGTCAAACCACGCCGTAACAGTCCTTGCTTTATGGGACGTAAGTCGTGTCTGTTTTGAGCTCCGTGTTTCGCCGTCTACTCAGTGTGTTTTGTGTGCTCTGTCGTTTAACTTTTGTGCGTGCCTTCAAGACGAAGGTTGCATCTTTCATTTAAGACATCTCCCGAGTCGGTGAGTACTATTTTCAATTAGCTATCAGCACTTTATTTTCTTGACCAGTTGGTCGTTTTTACTAAATTAGGCCTCGCCATCGGCGATGGCGACTGCTGATAAGAGCAGCATTCCCGCTCTCGTCACAGCTTTTCCTACTACGTCGATCCTTATCTCTGACGGAGCAAACCAATCAGCGTCCGTCCTTGAGGATAGGGAATATCGTCCTCCTCCTGATGCCTATTGCTCTTCTTCTTCTACGCTTCAACTCTCTGACTCCACCACCCCTCCTGGTGGTGAGGCTATGACGTTCGTTCCTGATGCTGCCGATGACGTAATGGATATCTCTGAGGGCGTTGCTTCTCTGCCCTCGGTAGCCTTTGCCCAGCGTTGTGTCAGCTCCTTCATCCAGAGCTGCACCTCTGCCTTCCAATGGAGGATTGCCTTCCCGCTCTTATTCTAGCGTTACCTCAGGTGCGTCCCTACCGACGCAATCGACTCGCCTTCCCCTTGTAGATGTCCATGTCCAGATACATGGTGACTCACTTCAATTGGACGTTCCGCACTTCTCACCCGCTGCGCAGGAACTTCACTCCACCCGCGAGTTGGGAGTGTGCCTAGATGCTCTTCCGAATACACCGCTGAAAGTCTATTGTGATACGCTCCTTGCTTTTCTTCCAGCCGGAGCCATTACTCACCTCACCCGCCGGCCGCGGACGGTGATTGTTTATTTCACATCCAAAGAGCATGCAGACACGCTTCTAAACTTTGGTCTTGACCTGGTAGACCACCACCTGGAAGCTGAACCGATTGCCAGGCGCCCTGTTCAGGTCTCCTTGCATCCGGTGCCCCCCGAAATCTCAGATGCGATAATATGTACTGCACTTAGTAAGTGTGGTAAGATTGTTGGTCCTGTTATCACACATTCAGTTGCGCCCAAGGATCCTGCAAATAAGAATGTTCGTAGTTTTCGCCGGAGTGTTCGACTCATCTTTCCATCAGAGGAACATCTCCGTAAGTTCCCACGGATCCTAAACGTCCGATGTGGGCAGCTCTCCTATAGAATTGACATGCTAACATCAGAACACTGTGCTAATTGTAAAGAACTTGGGTATCAGCGTGCTCGATGCCCCAACAACGAGTATCCAGCTCCCACGGCTTCTACAGTGCCTACCGCCTCTAAGCAGCCTCCTGCTACATCTCGCTGTCGACCTGCACCGTCTTCAAATGTGCCAACTGCCCCAGGGCCGAGTTACACAAAAAGTATATCTACAGCCTCTCGTCCACGAGCGTCTTTTGATGCTGATCTCACCTCCCACCTTCAATTTCCAGTGCTCACCTCACCTATTACTCCTCATCCTGTGGCAACATCGGGAGACTTCGCCACTGGTTTCCTACCAGTCTTCACTATTGGTGTCTCCGAGTGTGACGGCGGTGCCGATAACTCCTCTGACTCTGCGTCAGCTTCCCGAGTATCGTCGCTCCCTGGAAAACGAATTTCTGGCACTCATACAGGTACCCGCCGTAAGAGGAAGAAGAAGAGGAAATCTTCCTCTGCGGATGGGCAACCGTTCCATACTACCAAATCTTCAGGAGATATTTCTCCTCTCCTGCACCAACAGAAATTGAAAGGGACACTGATGATGATGGGTCTCCGCCTTCGTTTGAGGTCTTTTCAAGTGTACTCTCCAAATGTGGTGCTCCTTCAGAACCTCTCAATCTTGGAGATTACTATCAGTTTTGCACCCACACCACGAACCTGGAGTCGACGTATGACTACCTCCGAGAGCGCGAAGACATTCTTCCCGCGCTGCTCCTGCAAGTCGGATGCATTGCTAAGTACCTTCGTGGGTTTGTTCATGACCCCCTGCACCACTCATGGACCCTTGGCTGCGTAAACCGATTACAACAACTCCTGAAAGTTGCTCCGCGACTTCTCCAACCAACGACTGACCAGTCCATTCAAGGTCACGACCCTTAATTGCAGAGAGTTCGCTAGCCCCCTAGCGAATGCTCTTGTAATGGAAGACTTCTCGCCCCTCGGGGCCGATCTGTTACTACTACAAGAAACAAACTGCCATTCCTCCACTCTGTTTACTCGCTGGCGTCCTAGCGATTATGTGTTCCATCATGCTTTCCGCTACTCATCTCATGGTGGACTTGCTATCGGAATACATCAACATTTCCGATCCACCCTCACTGCACTCTCAGTGCAGAACTTATGCCGAGATTTACTCCAGCAAGTCTCCTTCACAGTTGGCGGAGCTCGATTTCACATCTTTAATGTGTATATTCCATTCACCTCTATTCATTTATCCATCTTGTTCACCAAACTCCGTAAAGCTCTCTCGAAAGTCTCACCTTCGGATCGTGTGCTCTTGGGTGGGGACTTCAATTGCACACTTGACCCGGCTCTGGATCGCTCTCCTTCATCACGAGAGCGTCGGACGGATCTCGTCGCAATACTCCATGACCTTGTTGCTGATTTCTCCTTCACCGATGCTTATAGGCGCCTTCATCCACAAGAGACCTCACACACGTAGCGCTCGTCTGGGAGTCAGCTTCCATCAACTGCACGCTTGGATCGGGTTTACGTTTCCACACCGCTTCTTGCGTCTATAACCGAGTTGCAACATCAACCTACTGCTTCCTCAGACCACTGCACGGTCACCCTCACAGTGTTTGTTGCGGCGTCACTCCCTCGGACTGTACGTCCGTGGACATTTGACTCCAATCTCCTCACTGATCCTGAATTTTGTGCCTCTGTCCGTTCTTTCCTCGCTGCTCGTCGCGCAGGGTTGCATTCCGCACCCTGTTCCTTAACGTATTGGCTTCGTGTCAAGCATCAGCTCCTCTTACATATCAAGCAACTTTCCTTCACCATGAAGACTTCTAATCAGATGCGCCTCGATCACGCCAGGCAGATGCTCACACTGATTGGGTTATCAGATCCGCTTTTTCCAGCATATCAGGCGGAGCTCCAGGCTTTGCTGAAACCTCTTGCGCAGCAAGCACTTTTACGTCTGCGCATTAAACATCTCAATCCGGAGGAATGCACCTATGATTTTCTAACATTAATGGAATCTGCACGTAAGTCTTCTACCTCGCTTCGTCATCTTCGCCTCCCCTCTGGCGAAATCACATCCGATTCGGCAGCGATTTGCTCTCACGTTCGTCAGTTCTATACCACCAAGTTCAGTGAAACTCCTCCCCCTTCTCCCTCTGCTCTCCCCCATCTTCTCAATAACCTGCCTCAAGTTCCGTCTCATCTTGCTCACACCCTGTCTCTTTCACCCACATCCACGGAGGTGTCCGACACCTTCTCTTCCCTTAACCCCCATGCCGCTCCGGGTCCGGACGGCCTCTCTTTTCCTTTTTACCGTGCGTTCTTGCCTCTTTTGTTGCCTTTTCTCCTCTCCGCTTTTTCTGCTGCATTTAACTGCTCCCCCTCCCGAGGAGTTTCACGGACGCACATGTGGTCCTATTTCCCAAGAAGAGTGACCCTCTTGACTTGGGAAATTGGCGCCCCATTTCTCTTCTCAATCAAGATTATAAACTCTATACTAAGCTTCTTTCCCGTCGACTAAACTCTATCCTCCCTCACATCCTGGCTGACTCTCAAACCTATACTGTTCCTGGCCGTTCTCTTTCCTCCAATGTTCAACTTCTTCGCGATCTCATTCATCTTGCCAAGACTCATTCTGAACCTCTTGCTCTCCTTTCCTTAGACCTCCGTTCCGCTTTCGATAATATCTCACACGCCTATTTAACACAAACCCTGCTACACTTTGGCTTTCCTCCACAATTTGTCTCCGTTCTTCTCTCCCTCTACCGGGACCCCGTTTTCCATGTCAAGACGGCATCTTTTCTCACAGCACATGTTCCCTTCAAGTGGGGAGTTCGTCAGGGCTGCCCGCTTTCTGGTCAACTGTTTGCGATTGCCGTCGAGCCTTTTCTACGCTCTCTGCAAACATCTCTCCTAGCACAACTTCCACCACTAGTTGCCAGCTCACGGCATCACTCAGTCATTTACTCTGCTTATGCAGATGACATCACCGTCTGCATTCGTAGCGACTCACAGTTCCAACTGCTTCGTCGTTTGTTCTCCGCATATGCTTCATGTTCTGCAGCTGAACTGAATACGTCTAAGAGCACTGGATTGTGGTGCGGGTCGTGGTCCAATCGCTTGGATGCTCCATGGGGGGCCACATGGTCATCCACTACCCAACGCTTCCTGGGTGTGCACTTAGGCGCACCACAAGCGACATCCAGTGCAACTCGCTCGGAACTCCATCCTCGCCTCCTCCGCACAGCTGCATTCTGGTGTCGTGCGCAGTTCTGTACGTTCTACTACCAGCGTGCAAATCTCACCAGGACATACCTTCTGTCCATCTGCAAGCATTCTTGGATTGCATCTACGACCCCGCTTTTCTGTCTCCAGGAGGTTACACGCTGCCTTACTCGAGTAATGTGGGCGGGTCATCACTGGATTAACGTCCACAAGCTCTGTGCTCCTCCCTCCTATGGTGGTGCTGGCCTACCTGATGTCCCGCTGTGCTACAAAGCAAGCCGAGTGATCAACTTCATTCACCTTTTCACGGCTCCAGTGGCTTCCGCAGTTCAGGTACTTGACGTTCTTGCCTCCTTGCGTAACCCACATTTTTCTTTTCTTTCTTTAGTTCTCATGGATTGCTGTCCTTTCCCCCTCCAAACTCCCACCTGCATATTCTGAAGCCCTCACTCACCTTCGTTCTCTCCCCTCATTCGCTCCCCTCCCTCTTCAACTCTAGAGCTTCTTTCTGAACCCCTCTTCTTCAACTCCCTTGTTCATCCCCCCATCTCCCCTGTTTTTCATTCCCCTCTTGGCTTCGAGCAGGTGTAGTAACTGTTCAAGACCTCACTAACTCGGATCTATCCTGGCGCCCTTTCTCTGGCCTCCCCCTGCTATTCTCTCGTCCCCATCTGCCCATTTGGTCTATGACTCTCTGCTAACTGCACTTCTTTCGCTTTTCCCTGATGTTGTCTCCCCCACCGGTCTCGTCTCTGTCTTTTCTGCCCCTCTTCCGCTGCCGTTTTTCCTCCGACTCACAAACTCGGTTCTTCCTCTCTCCTCTCTCTCCTCTAAATCTCTTTATCGTTTTCTAGTGCACCTTGCCACCCCTTCACCGCTTTCTATTCTGGAGGTTCCCCCTGCTTCTCTTCCTCTTGTCTGGGCCGCTGCCCGCTCACCCTTATCTGCCCCTCTTGAAATTAATACCCACTGGCTCTTTTTGCATAATCGCCTCCCTGTTCCGTATTTTCTCTTTCGCATGTCTCTTCTCTCCTCCCCTCTCTGCTCCTTCTGCGCACAGGAGGCAGACGTTTCTCACGTCTACCTTTACTGTCCCATCCTGATGCCTCTCCTCCACCAGGCTTTCCGGATTGCCAGTCGCTCTTGTTCTCAAGATCTTCCGTTCACTGCCTACAGACATCTTCTTCTGCGGGCTCATCCACCTACGCCTCTTCCGTCAGTATGTGCCTATCTTTTCGTGCTGGTTAAACACGTTATTTACGTATACCTTCAACAACTCCGCAGCATTTCCTCGCAGGTCTCTTTACACCAGGCCAGCGCAGCACTTTTGTGCCATTTTCAAGATCGATTGCTTTCTCGACTCCGCCTGGAGCACCAGTCGGCTTCTTCCAGTCGTCGAGAAGCCACCTTCTATGCTACCTGGGCGCCGGCCGCTCCATGGTTTGCGGTTGATTCTGGACTGCTACACCTATCAGTACCCTAGGACATTCTACACCTCCTTTGCTGAGTTCCGTGGCACCCTGGTGCCCCTCCTCCACTCTACGACTCGTGCAATCCACACTACCATTGAATTGTGAATGCTAATGCCATCTCAGTGTATTTTCATGCTTACTCGTGTACATTACTTACTTTCACCCCGCCTGTATTATGTTGCTTTGGTGCCCTCGTTAAATAACTTGCACAATTGTGCATGCTGTGTTTTTATCTCATGTATGTAATGTTTTACCTTCACGGCGGTGTTTGTGTTGTTCTTTTTCTAATTGTGTACTATTGTTTCGCCTGTGTTATCCTGTAAATCATGCCCAGCCAATGTCATGTGACACGATGTGTTTCTCTCTGTCACTTCTGCAATTTTTATTCAATAAGCTTTGCTTGCAGCATTTGTTATTCATCCCCATTGTCATTGCAGTGTATATACCATCATGTTTTAACAGTTTTGTATTATTTCCCAGTGAGACGCCCAATACTATACGTCTCCCTCTTATGTTTTCTTATGATAAATTAGAATAAAGCGATTTTGAAACCGTGCATTATCCTGCTGGTACCAAGTCTCGGTTCCATAGTATTGCCATTGAGTTGATAGGGCATAATTGTCCTGAATATCGAGGTAGATTTGATGGTTAGCAGGTTTGTCCACGATAGCCAATGGCCGGGAGCTTACCACGGAAAACACCCCCACACGAACACACTGCGAGCTCCAAACTTGACCGTAAGAACAGTACACTGTGGTAAATGGCGTTCCTCCGGCTGCCGTCATACCCACACACAGCCATCAGACTGCTTGATCGTGTATCTGGATTAATCAGTTCCATTGATCTACGGTCCACAATAAAAGTTCTTTACACCATGCTAAACGACGAATGGCATTCCGAGTGGAGATGAAAGGCTTATGAGCAGCCGCACGACCACGGTAACCCATGGAATGAAGTTCCCTGCGAATGGTCCGTGTAGATACCAAGGTTCAAGCATTTTTACTCCCCTGTACATCGAGGTCTTGTGCAGTACTCCGTCGATTAGCTGTAACGACTCTCCTGAGGCTTCGACGTCCTCTATCACTGATTTTCTTTGGTCTGCCGGTACGTTTTGCTGCTTCAGGCACGCCATGTGTCTTCCACTTATTCAGTACATCCAAAACAGTTGATTTGGGTATTTTTTTTTTTTTTTGATTGAAGGTTTAACGACTACCGCGAGCAACTCAATGAGCTATAAGAAGTCGCCCGTCCCTAATTTAGAGTCACTGGAAGCAGGGAAAGGAGTGAGACAGTGCCGTAAGACAAACACAACATCCGTGCCCGACCGGGATTCGAACCCGGTCCCTTCTCGGGCGAGAGGTCGTAAGCCAGTTCTCAGACCGCTGCGCCACTGGGGCGGCTGATTTGGGTATGTTCAAAAGTCTCTCGGTTTCTCTTATGGACAACCCGCTAATATAACACCCAACAATCTTTCCTTTCTAAAGTCATTTCTCACCCGCCGCGACATTTTCACTCAACCTCACAGTGCGATATGATCGCGGTCGGCTGCAGGGTTTTTTTATACCATTTGCAGCTGTACCGCGCATCTTAACAACGTAAGGGATCCGTTGATTTGCTTTTGAAGGGGTGTATTTTACTGTAAAAGCCCGAAAATTGGTAAATCCTAGGTTTGACTGGTAAATCCTGTCACTATACTAAGGTGGTAAAAGTCCGAAAAATACTTGTAAACGCTTTCATTTTGGGCTTGTACCAAACCATTTCGTTTACCAACACCAATTGGTAAAAGTCCGAAATGAGCGATGAGTCTGTCAAAGCCTGTTGTAGTGCGCATGTGTCAACGCAGTACCACGAAGAAGTGTTTGTGCAAATCAGCGAATCTACGCTGTAACTCCAAATGTCATAATACAGAACCTTGTTGTAAAAAGTAAATTTAATTATAATTTGATAATGTTGAAGGAAATCCTGATTAATAAGTTACTTTTATTTCATGAACATTTTGTTGTTATACACAAATTAAATGTAGTAAAATAGTAAAGCAGTCATGTTCAATGTTGTTCTCAACATTATGTTTGAAAATTAAATTGACAAAAGCAAATTATTATAATTTATTAGTTTAATAGTGAAAAATACAGAATTTCATCTCATAATATAAGGCTATTTTAATTTCTTATTCCAATCACACACTTTTTAAATAAACAATGATAATTAAAAAATTT
Organism: Macrothele yani; assembly: GCA_039090855.1. Taxonomy (NCBI): domain Eukaryota; kingdom Metazoa; phylum Arthropoda; class Arachnida; order Araneae; family Macrothelidae; genus Macrothele; species Macrothele yani. The sequence continues at coordinate 135,064,005 of CM077007.1, read as the reverse complement.
ACAAAAAAAAACGCACTTTTACTAATTGGTGTTGGTAAAACCAATCGGTTTACCAATTGTTGGTAAACCAATTGATTTACCATTTACCAAAATGGTTTAGTAGAAGCCCGAAATGAAAGCGTTTACAAGTATTTTTCAGACTGTAACTACCTTAGTATGGTAAATGCCAGGATTTACCGCTCAAACCTAGGATTTACCAATGTTCGGGCATTTACATTGACATATGTATTGAATTCGATATTATCTGCATTTGCACCTCCAGTGGCGAAAGTATGCATCTGAAAAAGCCCAAAGGTCAGAAACAATCATTCCCACATTTCAGGCTTCCCAAAGTAAACATTTTTCTCAAATCGGACTAATAGGTGTACAGACATTCACGTATGGGTGTAAGGACGTGCATAAGCACGTCCTTATATTTTTTTCAGAAGGGGTTCTAAATTTACATAAGTGTTTCATAACTTAAAGTAAGATAACAAGCATTGCTGCTCCAGTGTTCTAACACCATGATTGATATTTAGATGATGTATTCGGTGAGCACGAGCATAGTCTTCTTTATTTACCATTTTATATTACACCCCGTTGACTTTATTGTCTTCGTAATTCCATTATTGCTATCTATTTTTTTTTTTTTGATTGGAGGTTTAACGACCACCGTGAGCAACTCAATGGGCTATAAGCAGTCGCCCGTCCCTAATTTAGGGTCACGGGTTCCAGGGAAGGGAGAGAGCCAGTGCCGTAAGACAAACACAACATCCACGCCCGACGGGATTCGAACCCGAACCCCTTACGGACGAATGATCAGAGGCCAGCGCCTTAGACCACTGCGCCACAGGGGCGGCTATTGCTATCTAGAAAGTTCCTAACTGCATATTTGATCTAATGGAGCACATTCAACTCTTTTGCGTTTTTGTTTATCAAGAGTATAGTGCACCTGAATAAACTGTACCCAGTTAAATCGAAAATCATGAGAAAGTCGGGCGGAAAGTCATCCAGGCAGAAATAAATAAAACGATACCTTGTCGATCAGTGTGTAATGTCGAGCGGTAGTCCTTCGAGAGAATTTATAATTTGACAAAAATAATTAAACTTTGAAGCTACTGCTTGTAAACAGACAGAACCTTTGCGCCTTTATGCACGGGATGCTTTTAAAATTCCTCTCCGTCAAGTGTCACGTATAGGGCAGAATAAACGCTTGAGAGGGCGCCACTGGTGACTGCTTTCCAGTGCTTCTGCTTCGGCAAGCAATTTGTTCAGATCGCTCTGAAGCTGTGAGCGGAATTCCCAAGCAACGTTGTGAAAGGACCCGCAGGAGCTTAATACTAGGTGTCATCCGAAAAGCCTGAGGGCTGTTTCACTGACCGTTGTCTACCTAACGTTGTTTTCTTAACAATCTGTTCCGGAAGCAGGGTACAAGATGTCTTCATGACTTTAAAACAGGGAAAGCAAGTCACGGACATCTTAAATAAACCATGAATTGAAAAACAAATCTGAAAAGTTTCTTTCGATAAGATCGCAAGACTGTTGTTGTGACAACGAATCGTTCTCCAGTTCTTCTGAAAGAAAATAGAGAAATCATAGCTATAAAAACTTCTTTCATTCAAGCAGAGAATGTTGTAATCACTGAAAACGAAAATTTGTTTCAGCAAAGAAAATACTTTATTTAATAGTTGGAAAAGCTTTAATACTCCCTCACACTCAATAAGAGAGACGCAATTCTAATTCTTCCACTGGGTCATTCAGAATCATATCTTTCGTCATATAATCTGCAGATTATCTGGTAAAAAAAATTACAAATTTAGATGCTGGGAATAGTACAGAGCGTGACCCGAAAGATTTGCAATATTTGTATAAACGCTGTGCTGCGGTGGATATGTCACGTGTTTAAACTATTGGGTTGTCGGAAAAGTCGTGACGTATTTTAGCCATGTTTTGCAAAGGTCATTTATTGATAGAAATAACAAAGATCAATCAATGATATAATGCCCGTTTTGTTCGATAACCTTTTGCCAACTTTCAGTGAGCTGCAGAATGCCTCTTTAATAGAAGGACTTGTCTTTCGTGGAAAAAACTGTACAAGGTGCTGATTTACAGCCTCATCTGAATTGAACGTTATACCACGCAAGGACTGTTGAAGAGAGCGAAACAAGTGGAAGCCTGACGGCGCAAGGTCAGGCGAGTATGCTGGGTGTGGCAACACATCCCACCCAAGCTCCAATAATTTTTGGCGGGTGATCAAACTTGTGTGTGGTCTCGCGTTGTCGTGATGGAACACAACACCTTTACAACGAACGGGCTCTGGACGTTTCTGGATGATGGATTCGTTCAAACTGTCCAATTGCCGACAGTACACATTCGAATTGATTCTTTGGTTCCGTGGAAGGAGCTCGAAAAATACGACACCTTTAAAATCCCATCACACTGAGACCAGAACCTTCCGCTGATGAATGTCTGCTTTGGATGTCGCTTGAGGCGAAGCAGCACGTCGGGACCAAGACCGTTTGCGCAGCACAGTGTTGAACACAATCCACTTTTCGTCACCAGTTATCAGTCGCTTTAAAAAAGGATCGTTTTCCTAACGTTTAATGAGCGTATCGCAGATGTTTATACGCGCCGTCAATTGAGCTTCTTTGAGTTCATGAGGAACCGACACATCGAGCTTGCTTACGTATCCCAGCTTCTTCAGGTGGTCGTGAACGCTTGAATGATAGATGTGCAATGTGTTTGCAGTCTCTCGTGTCGTGTAACGTGGGTTTGACTCGACTAATGCCTTGATTTGGTCGTCATCAACCTCGGTTGGCCTCCCGGATCGAGAAGCATCGTTGAGGTCAAAATCACCACACGGAATTTAGCGAACCTCCGCTGGAACTGACGTTCTTGTAACGAATTATCCCCGTACACTTTACGCAACTTTTCACAAGCTTGACGCGCGTTCTTCCCTTTTAGGGCGTAAAACAGTAAAATATGGCGAAAATGCACAGTTTGGTCTTCCATCTTCAAATTGATGTCAAATCTCTGTAAATCAACCAAATCTCTCACTATTCCTTTTAGACTGCAGCTAGAACTGGCACCTCTCGAATCCCATAGCGATAACAGAGCTGCGCATGCCTCTAGTACTTCCAAAAGCGCCCAACCGCCATCGGGTGCCAAAATACGTCATGACTTTTCCGACAACCCAATAGTTCAAGTCACGCAAAGTAGTCAGTCCAAAGGGATATAAAGTGGTAGTCGTTGCAGTGAACAGCATTGCATGCCGTCGTTCTGTATGTGGTTTGAACTCCTATAAGATGAACAGCCACAATCGTCTAATTAGGGAAATTTTACTTTACGAGTTTGAATTCTGCCACAACGCTGCTCAACCAACACGAAACATTTGTCATGGGAAAGGGGAAGGTTCCGTGGACCACAGTACCGCAACCAGATGGTTCAAGAAATCTCGCTCAAGTGACAGAAAACTCGATAATCAGCCCAAGTCAGGTAGGCCGCGAACCGTGGATTCGGAGGTCGTGCACGAGGTCGTAGAAGCAAATCCTATAACCAGCACTCGGAGATTATCAGGCAAGCTGGAATGTCATAGACCACCGTGGTTCGCCATCTTCAAGACCTCGGCAAGGTCTACAGGAGCTGCTGCATTGTTCCTCACGAATTGACGCGACGCCAGCTGAAGCAAACCGCCGAGTGGAAGTGCGCACGAAACACCTAGAAAACCCGGGCGATGTGCATCAAGAGAACTGTTATACGCAATGAAAAGTGGGTCTATTTCCGTAATCCTAACACACAACAGCAGTGGTTGAGCCCGGCAGTGCTACCTGAACATGTTACCAAACGTGGGCACTTCGGGGATCGTTATAAGCTCGTTTTTTCTGCAGTAGGTTCAGATGCAGAAAATTCTGGAGACAAGTTTAGCTTTGAACACGGGGTCTTTAATTGTAGTTTTCATCATGTTTCTCGAAAACGGCAAAAACAAAAAAAGAGTAATAGAGCTTTTTCGATACAATTATTACAGTCGGTGCAACTATTGATTTTTCATTGGACGATACCTCTCTCAGATTACATAAAATGAACTGGAAAACCTCTTCTAGCTGCGAACGGCTCCAAGTACTGCCGATCAACGCAAAGAGCGAAGAGAACGAATAAAGTTTTTCACTATGTTTTTGAACGTCGTGCGTAATGGCAAAACGGTGAGTAACAGCGTCGAATATTCACAGTTGATCAATATCGAATGGAGCACACAATGCATAAATACGGATTTTCTTATATTTGCAATAATTAAAGTGAGGGTGCGTTCATGTGCGTGCGTGCGTGTGTGTGTGTATGGTGCAGCCCAAACTCAACAGCAAATCCTAGCAGACACTTCAAAATTTGGAAGATTGTTTTTCATTCTTGCCGGAGTTGCAGTGGTCAGATTCAGGCCAAAATTTCGAAGCGGCGAGATACCAGAAGCAAAATGTTGTACCTTTTTATTTCTACGGGAAGCACATGGACAAGTGAGAACGCGCATGTGACACTGGCTATGCGTGCGTTGCCATTGGCGTCGGAATTAAAATGCTCATTTGCCGTCTTCTTTACAAGAAGCAAAACAACTTCCCTCTTTTTTCCAGCAGTTATCGGAAACTTTTCGTGGCTAAAAATCTACAGCAATCTTCGGATGCACGCAGCGCTTCACTATGTGTCTCGAACTGATTCCACAGATAAGAAATTCTGGGCTGCATCTAAAGCAATGGAAACAAAACAAACATAAATATAGAGAAAGTGCACTTGTTAGCACCTAATTGAAAATGATTAAAGTATAAGTTTATTACGAAATTATATCTGGGATCTCTTCTTTTTTTACATTCATTAATTCTAAATATATTATTATAGTACTGTTGACAAGATTTACATATTTAGAGTGCATAAAAACGAAACGTTTTGTTATTACGGAGCTCAGCATTTGGTACTCGCAAAACGAAAATTCACTTAGCAAAAATCAGGGTATACTGTGGCATTTTAAATGTTATGCACGGGCAACCACTAGTACATGAAATTCTGGTAGTTGTTCCATAAGGTAAACATCAAAACCAGACATTGTTAACAATTTTCATTTGTCATAGTGCATAATTTTTCCGCCAGGTGGCGTACGCGTATATTTCTATTCACAGCTGCTGTCAAAAATCCGATTTTCGTTCGCTCAATATGCTATTTTTTAGGGTAAAGATGTCGAACATTATCTAATTTAAATAATTCAAAGCTTTTGCGCTACGAAGGTTAAAGTAATGTTCTGTTTTCCTACATATTAATACTTGTGCATCAAAATGGTCGATTTTAAAAATTATTTTTGCTTCAAATATCTTCTGGCATAAGAACGATCTTGAGCCCAATTTTGATTTTATAGATTTTTTCCTCCGTGTATGTGCTTATAAACGCTGCATTTAAAACATTCCTTTTCTATCGCATTAGCTCCTCACTCTAAATAAAATTCTGCACATATTTCCTAGTTTTTGTTAATACACATTTCGGCTTCTAGGGGGCGTCGGTGTATATTTCTGTATTTAATGGCATCTCAGCTTGCAAACTTTTACTGAAAAAACGCTTTAATCGTCGAATACCATTGACAGTGAAATACATTTTGAACCCGTTTTCTTCTTCAAATAACGTGTAGTTTTCTCACAAGTGGGTGTGAGGTTGTATTAGGTTTTCCTCCGCATCTTTGCTGTTAAATGTTCCATTTCAAACTTTCCTTTTGATTCGGAAATCTTTCGGTAAGTAGAAGTCTGTGTGGACAATTTCTGACTTTTCACAACGTATTTTTGCAGGGTTGGGCGTTTGTGCGTATTAAAACTTGGAAATGTGTTACAGATTTTAGAAATTAAGTGGAGAGAATTGTTTTTTATATCTCATACTATGAAGGATTACACCGATGAACCATTCCATTATGACCACCCCCAGTCTAGAGAAATGAACGCGCCTGGAGACCGAACGGTTGCGCAGGTGAAGTTCACAGAGCAGTATATATACAACCGGAGGACCGGCTTTCTGTTAGCAGAGTGTTCGGAGTAAGAATGGGAAAAGCTGCCGATTTATCAGAGTTTGATAAGGAACAAATTGTGATGGCAGAGCAATTTGGAAATCCGATTTCGGACACGGTGCGGATTGTGGGTTGTTCATGTACCGCTATAGTGAGTACGTATCAAATGTGGTGCACAGATGGCAAAACGACCAACCGTCGTCTAGCCATGTGTCGTCCGCAGCTCACTGATGCCAGAAGGGAACAGACGCTGTCTCCCATTGTTCACAGCGACCGCACTGCCACACGGTATAACGAAGTAAATTTCTCCGTCATTTTTGGTCCACGCCGGTGATCGAACCTGAGTCCACTTATTCCAGAACAAGTCGCTCTACCAACTGAGCTACGCACACGTTCGTTCTCCCTGTTATCTGCCTTTATATCGTGTGCGTCCTGCGAGGCCGGCACCTCACATCTCCTCTTCCCCCACCGAAAGAGGGCCAGGGGCATGGCCCACGGGTCAGCCGTACCCATGAATCGTCGGAGGCAGCCATCCGCTGTAGAACGTGCACTTGAGAACTTCCAGTCAATCTGGTGTGTGGAATGCAACGTCAGACACATTTGTTTTACGAAGCGCTGGAAAAGGGATTCTCTTATTTTTCGTATCTCGCGGTGTGGAAAGAACAACACACCATTGCGAGATCTTTAACGGCCAGGTCATCCGGGAAGTTCGGGCGTCATTATAACGAAGTAAATTTCTCCGTCATTTTTGGTCCACGCCGGGGATCGAACCCGAGTCCACTTATTCCGGAATAAGTCGCTCTACCAACTGAGCTACGCAGACTTTCGTTTTCGCTGCTATCTGCCTTTATGTCGTGTGAGCCCTGCGAGGCAGGCACTTCACAAGGGCGACAAATGACCCGCAGCTACAGCAGTGGTGATCAGGGTAATGTGTCAGAGCACACAGTTCATTTCAGCCTTTTGCGCATGGGCCTACGTAACCGAAGACCCAGCCTGGTCCCCATTATCACTGCACGTTATCGCCAACAACGCATGAAATGAGCCCAAGATCATAGAGATTGGACCGTGGATGATTGGAAGAAAGTAGCCTGGTCTGACGAATCAAGATTCCTGGTGCATCACGTAGGCGGCCAAGCGCGGATACGCCGATTACCAACGGAGGCTATGGCACCTGGATGCACTGTTGGGCAGAAGCCTGCCAGGGGCGGCGGTGTTATGCTGTGAGAGAAGTTTTCTTGTGACACTTTAGACCCCGTTATCCCAATAGCACAATCCCTGACAGCTGTCAGGTGATTGTGAACATTGTTGCAGACAAAGTTCACCCATTCATGGTAACTGTGTTCCCTGCTGGTGATGGCCATTGCCAACAGGATAATGCGCCGTGCCACAATGCCACAATCGTCAAGGAGTGATTCTAGTAACATGCTTGTGACTAGCTGTTACTTCCCTGGCCTCCAAATTTACGTGACATGAACCTAATTGAGCATTTGTTGTTCGACTAGGAACAGCGGCTTAGCACTAAATCAACACCACACAGAATTATACGGGAACTGGAGAAGCTGCTGTTGACATTATGGCACCAAACACTTCATGATAGATATTTCCACCTCATCGAATCGCTGAGTGGCCGCTGTTTTGCCGGCTAAAGAGGGTCCTACAGCTTACTAGGTAGGTGGTCATAATGTAGTGGCTCATCGGCGTACGTGGGTTGTGTATTTTAAATAATGCTATATTTTTCCGTCACCAAATGAGTAAATGTATTAAGCTTATTCGCTGTTTTGCACTTTTTTTAACCATTTATGCACCCGATATACCTGACCCAAATGGTACCCAAAATTTTCTGCGCTCGTTAAGTAGAAATGTTCACATAGTGGCCGTGTTTTAGGGAAGCTACGCGAAAACAATTTCTCCTTTTCCCTCTCATCTCAGCCGTGCTGATCATAAACCTATCAGTGATGATAAAAGATTGATTTTAGTTTTCTGTTGTCTGTTCCATGACACCAAGTTATGATGGGGATGGGCTTGTAGTACACCTGAACAAACACTGGGCAGAAACAAGTGACTCAAATAACTACTCTCTCCTTTCTGAGGTTCATCGTAATTGCTATTGCCTTTCTAGCAGGTAATCGGTCATAAAGGTTCACTGTCGATCATCCTCCGTCATTAATAACGACTTTGAATAAAAAAGCTAAGGGAAACTGCTAAACGTGTGCATAAAAATGCTACTGAACGTGAAGCTACTGAACGTTTGCATGACGCACACGTTCAATCGTTCCAGCCGCCTTCGACTCGCTTGTTAGACGGTGAATATGTTCCTTCGATCTGATTTTCGCCCAATTTACTAACCACGAGTTAATGGGTTTAGCCGATTAACACTTTAAGTGGCTGGAACGAATTAACTCGGGGTTCGCAAAATTGGTTGAAAACAGATCAAAAGGATACATCCGCTGTCCAAGAAGTGGTACAGACGAGTCTGGAAAGGGCAAACCTGTGCGTTTGAAAACATATCTCCCCCCCCCCTCCCTTTCGCTTTTAATTCAAAGTCATCTTTAGTGAGATGATTGGCACCAATCTCTCCTAACTGGTTTCCTGCTACAATGATATCGACGAACCTAAAAAAGGAGAGTGATGTTTGCGTCTGTTGTTTCAACCAAGTGGCATAATGTCCGTGTCAGGAAAAGGAGGCCTTACTCATCATTCCCTGAGTCATACACCAAGGAATAAATGGCTTAAAGTGGGCCCTTATCACCCGTGACAAGTTTATGGTAAGTGCTTCTGAAATGGGGAAGAAGGAATTGTTTTGAGGTAGCTTTCGTAAAACCAGGCCGCTTTGCGAACATTTCTGTTTGGGGAGCTCAGAGAACTTTGAGCACCATTCGGTTCACATGTATCGGCCACTTAAGGGTTAAAGTGTTAAAATTCCGCTTTAGAAAGTTATTTTCCTTTCGAAATTAATTCTTCTGCTTCTTGTTTCGAAATATAACGACCACATGCGCAACTGTAAGTGCTCTTAGGAGTCGCATGTCCTTAATTTATAGCTACTTGTTCCAGGAAAAGGAATGAGCCTGTGTCGCAACCCAAATATACCACCCATCTTTCAACTGGGACTCGAACCCAAACCCAACTCAAACGAGTGATCGAAAGTCATATCCTCAAACCATCCAGGTTCCGGAACAGGTGACAGAAACAATTTAAAAGACGTTCTGATTTCACCCGAGCATTCCGTGGCATCTTTCTTGGCTTTTTTTCATGGGGATCTCACAATTAAAAATGATCTGCATTATTTTTTCCATACTATATTTGAGCCATTCGTCAAAATGCATGTTAAGGGCGGATTTACGACTGTGCCAAATATGGCATTACCTAAGTCTACCGGGTTTAGGGAGCCTCATAAATTCCTGAAAGTATTTCGTAAGAAGCAATTAACTTCACTCTTTCCTAACATGGACATTGTGTTAAAAGTTTTCCTAAGCATGAAGACTTCTAACGCATCTGGTGAAATGTCATTTAATGTTCTTATAAGAGTTAAGAGCTATCTCAGGAACTCATCCACGGATTGAAAATTCTCGAGTTTAGCTAGTTTTGTTGCAAAACCTGAGCTTGTAAAAGAACTTGATTTTGAAGGTTCCGTTAAAGGCTTTGATACCATGAAAGAACGTCTTGTTAGAAGAGGTATCATTAAAAACGTTTTTCTTTACTATTGGTATTATTAGTTCAAAGTGAATTTTAAAAACTTTAATGCAGTCAAAATATTTAAATTAAATCATTTTTCTTTCTTTTACAATTTAAATTTTTCTAGTTGATACATTTGTACTTTATTTAAATATAGGAATTAAAATTACATATTTTTCTTCTTCTTTCGGTGCTTTTGTTATGATAAAGCGCATTTATATGCATTTCTGAGAAAGGGTACCAACAAAATTATTTTAAGTGGACTAAATGATCGGTCATACACTAAAAGTTGTTAAATGATACACTAAAAGTTGTTAAATAGTTTTAGGTGGAGTACTGGAGACGGAGGGATGCCTCCAAGCAAGGTTAGCTTAAGTGTTTAAAATGTTTAAAATCGCCACACACCTCATTTCATCAAAAAATCGATAACTAAGTGAATGTGCTTATGGTTCTCCCTCAACGTAGCCTGTTTTATTGAGGTGCACTTTAAATACAATGTAAGTGCAGATAGTCGAAATAAAATGGAGCTTATATTTTCTCATGGAATCTGGCTACGTTGTTGAAAGCTGCAAGTCTATATACGGTAAGCTGAGAAAAACGACAAAAGAGGCCTGAGAAATAGACAGAGAAAAGAAGATAAAGAAAAATGTAGGAAAATAAAGAAAAATAGCATCGTGAAAGGGAATGAGAAGATATCCATCATTGGGTGCAAGCCGGTGCGAGGCGAAGGGATTGATAGATGAGGGAGAGGAACCTACTACAGAAGATAACAATTCGCTCTGTATGGACGCAGTGAATATTTGGCTGCTGGGTACTTTTGTGCAAAAAGCAGAAGGCGAGGTGATCAAACTTTTCGGAACTAATCCGCACTGTGCCGCAACTGGGCAAAGTTAAATAATAACTTATTACGCCTCTTACTTGGACAGAAAACAAATCCTTCATCCAACACCAACTTCAACATTTTTCTTCTCTTTCCCAATAGTTTTCTTTTCTTTTCACCAAAAGTGTTCGGCAAATTGAACAGATTACAGTTGCCTTTCAGAGCGTTGTGTAGTGCTGTTATTTATTTATTATTACTCTATTTTTTGTAAAAACATTTTTATTAATGTTATATAAATTGTTTATATTTTTATGAATGTTATTGTTTATTAGTATACTAACATGAGGACAGACAACAAAATATAATTTAAAAAAAGTCAAACTTTTGATCTTAAATTCAATACAAGCACTCTGACGTACTACCGAGGTGAAAACACGTGTCAAAACGGCAAATCTGCAGCAAGACATTCTGTCCGCGTAGCTCAGTTGGGAGAGCGACTTACTCCGGAGTAAGGGGACACAGTTTTCGATGTCCGTCGCGGACAAACTTGCGTTTTCACATCACTCAGTTATCATTATACCCCAACACAAATGTTTTACCCGAATACATATACTATTATCACAATCAACCAGCTTTATTATTTTAACATTGGAAAAATCATGTTCAAGAGAATGAAAAATAATCTACACACTGATATAATAAAAATTATCCCACAGACGCACCCACACGACACACGAACTAAAACACATATTCGATCAATTCATCTAAAAACGGAAACTATGAAACAAAGTCTATACTACACTGGCTCTCATTACTGGAATTCACTACCAACGGAATTAACAATACTAAGTAACTTTAACTCTTTTAAAATGAAATTAAAGAGTTACACAATGAATCACAGTTACTTATAATGAATTAGCTTTATAGTCTTTCCGCTAAGCTAATTAATATGAATGATGCTCTTCCTACCAGCTAGCTAATGATATACTTGTACTAAGCTTCAAAATAGTGAATTCAAAAAGGTTGTTGTTAGTTAATTATGAACGTAAACAAAGTCTTAACGCTGGTTATTTATTGTAATAAAAAGTTATAAACCTAACAGCCAGACAGAGGTCTGACAAAAACTATTAATTGAGAAAGATGTACTACGTACTTACTCCAACTTCTTTATTATAAGACTCTTGGTCAACTAAAGCACACACACAACTTGTTTTACACTAATGAAGAATCTCTCCTCGTATTATAAACGCTCTCCGTAGACAACAACGCTCTCTCATAACAACAACAAAAGCTCTCTCTAAGTCTCGATGAACGCGCCTATATACTAGCTACCACCACGTCATGACTTACACTCATTGCCAGATCTCATTCAGCGGGTGAAATAATATTTCGTTCAGTAAGATAATTTACATAGTAAAATAAAATAACCAGAGATAGTAAAATCAAAAGGTTAGTGAATATAGAGTATACGTTACATACTAACCTATCTAATTTAAAAATAAATTACACTTTAACCTACTAATCCTGTTTTGCTTGCATTTCCATATACATAACTGAATATGCTTGACGCTTTGGCTTGTCTGTATTCTTTAAATGTACTTTTTTTTTCTTTTTTATTTAACACTGCTGAATAGGGAGCTCAGGGCATTGACAGGCCCTGTTCGCCTTTTCCCTTTGCTTCCTTGCTGCGCTCTATTTTATAAACTATATTTCATGTACTATGTGGCACCGTTCAGCAAAACAAATAAATGAAAAATGAAATTTTACTGATTGAACAAAAATAACAACATTTATTTACAATTAAATGTTTTATTTAACATCTGCTATATTTTCGCAGAGCGTTTAGCTCGACATCATGAAGACGAATGGAGCGCAAACATTCAAATTATTGTGACATCATTGTAGTTCTGACGGTCATGGATTTTGTTGAGATGTTTTTGAGCAGTAAAACTGATATTTATGTAATAGCACTGTGACGTAATTGCCAGCAGGACGCACACGACATAAAGGCAGATAGGAATCAGAATAAGCGTCTGCGTAGCTCAGTTGGTAGAGCGACTTGTTCCGGAATATGCGGCCTCGGGTTCGAATCCCGGCGTAGACCAAAAATGACGGAGAAATTTACTTCGTTATAGCACAGTTAACTCCATAAAAGCTTGTTTGGCACATGCTATGAATTTGATGATACATGATCTAATGTTGCAAGGAACACACTTCTATCAGCAACGCAAAAACAGGGATGTTAATTAAAGATTAACTGCGTCTAACTGCACTTGTGCTAATTCTGTATTATAAAGAACGTAATGAAATTTTATTTAGTAATTAATGCGAAAAAAATCTTTGGAAATACGCTGTTATTACTAAAACATTTCTTGACGTAGAAAACCCCGTGGTAGATTTTTTCAATGTAAGCATCGCCTTAAAAAACTTAGAAACTGCATCGCCCTTTAGCAGGAATCTTACCCGTTGTTGTTTCGGGGTTTAACCACGAGCAAGGATTATAAGCAGTCGTCCATCTCTAATTTAGAACCATTGATTACAGGGAAGGCACATATCCAGCACCACTCACCATTCATGCCTTTTTCGGAACTCAAACCTGGTCCCCTCGGACCACTCGCTCACTGAAATAGCGAATCGAACCCGCATTTTTCAATTTCCTTTCGGGTGAGCAACCGTTATACCATCCAAGACGCCGATTCTCCAAGAAAGTGAATTATAGAAATGTGAGCTAACATTAGATTTTCTCCAATTGAAACATCCGATGCCTCTTTGTAGCGACAATTAGTCTAATCCATGAACACATTAGACCAACAGCAATCAGTTCTTCAGATAATATCAAAGCTATTGTTGAAAAATTGTTTCTGGAGCTTTATTTTTTTTTTTTGATTGGAAGTTTAACGACCACCGTGAGCAACTCAATGGGCTATAAGCAGTCGCCCGTCCCTAATTTAGGGTCACTGGTTCCAGGGAAGGGAGAGAGCCAGTGCCGTAAGACAAACACAACATCCATGCCTGACCGGGATTCGAACCCGGACCCCTTACGGACGAATGATCATAGGCCAGCGCCTTAGACCACTGCGCCACCGGGGCGGCTTTCTGGAGCTTAACGACCACCATGAGCAACTCGGAGTTTCTAAGATGGTTAGCTGCTCGTAAGGTGGGCCCGCGCTATCAGCAACTTTTTTTTTGATTGAAGGTTTAACGAGCACCGTGAGCAACTCAATGGGCCATAAGCAGTCGCCCGTCTCTAATTTAGGGCCTCTGGTTCCAGGGAAGGGAGAGAGAGAGCCAGTGACGTAAAACAAACACAACATCCATGACTCACCGGGATTCGAACCCGGACCCCTTTCGGATGAATGATCAGAGGCCATCGCTTAGACCACTGGGCCACCAGGGCGGCATCAGCAACTTGAAGGTTCTAGGATGGGTAGCGGTCCTTTACTTGGGTCCGCTGGTTCTAGAAAGGGAAAAAACTTCGCACTGTGAGCAACTCGAAGCTTCTAGGATGGGTAGCTGTCGGTAACGTGGGTCCTCTGGCTCCAGTTAGGGACGATATCTCGCACTATGGGCAAATCGAAGGTTCTAGGATTGGTCTGAACTTGGGTCAGCTGCTTTCAGGAAGGAGTGACAGCCCGCACTGTGAGCAACTCGAAGGCTCTCGGATGGGTAGCTGTTCGTAACTTGGGTTCTCTATTTCTAGGAAGAGATGATAACCCGCACTGCGAGCAAATCGAAGGTTCTCTGATGGGTAGCTTTCCGTAACTTGGGTCCTGTGGTTCCAGGAAAAGAAGAGATCCCGCACTGTGAGCAACTCGAGAGTTCTCGGATAGGTAGCTGTCCGTAATGTGAGTCCGCTGGTTCTAAGAAGGGAATAGAATCCTCACTGTGAGCAAATAGAAGGTTCTATGATGAGTAGCTGTCCGTAACGTGGGTCCGCTGGTTCCAGGAAGGGAAGAGATCCCGCACTGTGGGCAAATCGAAGGTTCTAGGATGCGTCTGACCTTCGGTCAGCTGGTTCCAGGAAGGAATGACATCCCGCACTGTGAGCAACTCGAAGGTTCTCGGATGGGTACCTCTCCGTAACTTGGGTCCGCTGGTTCGAGGAAGGGGGAGATCCCGCACTATGAGCAAATCAAAGGTTCTAGGATGGGTAGCTGTTCAAAACGTGGGTCCACTGGTGTTAGGAAGGGAAGACAGCCCGCACTGCGAGCAACTCGATGGTTCTAGGATGGGTAGCTGTCAGTAACTTGGGTCCGCTGGTTCCAACAAGAGAAGAGAGGCCGCACTGTGAGCAACTCGAAGGTTCTAGGATGGGTAGCTGTCCGTAACTAGGGTACGCTGGTTCCAAGAAGGCAAGACAGCACACCCATATTTCATTTAGAACTGCAAACTGGGCCCCGACCTGAACACTAGCTTGAAAGCCATTCCTCTGACCACTTGGTCGCTTGGACGGTCCATTAGTGAAGGGAAAATTTCGCAAACACATAGTTGTCGTACAAGTATATTTCTTGGTCATCGAAGTGCCTCTGTTACCTGTTACCAAGCATCCATCTCATCAGAAATGTTAACGATTTTATACTCCAATGGAAATAAGATAAGTGCTCGATTTCTACTCTAGGTATATACAATTTTTCAGGTATTTTGAGTAAATGGGTTCATGGTACCAATTACAAACACCGAAAAATAACGAAATTCTATGTAGCATTCAATTGCCATTTTAAATCGGTTCTTAGAAACTGAAACTTAGTCGCCCCAGCGGCGCATATTCGTTCGCGTTGGGCTCGAGGTCGAATCACGTGGGGCATGGATGTTGTGTTTGTCTTACGGCACTGGCTCTCTCCATTCCCTGGAACCAGTGGCCCTAAATTGGGGACTATCTATTACTTATAGCCCATTGAGTTGATCACGGTGGTCGTTAAACCGCCAATAAAAAACTTTGCAAAGTAGATTTCCTATTTGTAAACACAACTGGACTACAAAACCGCAGCCTTTGCCTTTTTGTTCTGAAAAACTGTCGTAGTAATCAGAAACGATAATAATTCCTAAAGAATTATAACGAAGTGAATTTCTCCGTCATTTTTGGTCTACGCCGGGATTCGAACCCGAGGCCGCTTATTCCGGAACAAGTTGCTCTACCAATTAAGCTACGCGGACATGTATTCTGATTCCTATCTGCCTTTATGTCATGTGCGTCCTGCTGGCAGGTACGTCACATCTCCCCCTCCGAAAGAGGGCCGGGGGCATGGCCCACGGATCAGCCGTGACCATGAATCGCTGCAGGCAGACAACCACTGTAGAACGTGCACTTGAGAACTCCCAGTCAATCTGGTGTGTGGAATGCAACGTCACACACATTTATTTTTCGAAGCACTGGAGAAGGGATTCTCTGATTTTTCCTATCTCGCGGTGTGGAAATAACATCACACCAATGCGAGATTTTGAACGGTCGGGTCATCCGGGTAGTTCGGGCGCCATTATAACGAATTAAATTTCTCCGTCATTTTCGGTCTACGCCGGGATTCGAACCCGAGGCCGCTTATTCCGGAACAAGTTGCTCTACCAATTAAGCTACGCGGACATGTATTCTGATTCCTATCTGCCTTTATGTCATGTGCGTCCTGCTGGCAGGTACGTCACAGAATAAAAGAGCTAATCATTTATCCTTACCCTGAAATTATTTGAATCGCACACTTTTCTGTTTGCATGTTACATAGGCAGTGGATTCGCTTATTTGTTAGTTTTAATCCCTGGGAAATACCACTTTTAACTTGATAAACTGCAGCAAAATGGAATGTTTCCGAACTTATATTAAGCGAAGTGGAACGTAAAACCATTTAATTCGGAGGGGTTCACGATATTTCCGTAAAATTGTGTTCCTCTCAAAAATGTTTCAAGGATGATATTTCTTAATACCTCTGAATTTCATATTCTAAATTTAATTTGAAGACGTTTTGTATGGAAATCTTTTCGGAAAGGATTTATGAACTAAAACTCTATTTTGTTCTACTTTGTTTATGCCGTTTCAACAGAAAATTCACGTTTAATATTTCCAAAGAGGAGCTCTCGGCGTTGACTGATGAAATAACTTCTTAGTTGTTCAGCCATTATTATTTACCACATCATCATCATCATCATCATTGTCAACCATTATCAATCCACTGCTGGACGAAGGTCTCCCCAAGTTTCCTCCACAACGGTCTGTCTTGTGCCAGTCTCCTCCATGTCACCCCTGCATACTTTACCACATACCGTCTGGTATTCAACGAAAATATCTGCACAAATGTTTGTGAATGTTTAGCTATCAGTTCCAGCCCAGTTAATGGCTTAAGTAGTGGAAGACGTTTGTAACATTCTGCTGTTATTTTAAGATACGACTTCAATGAATAGAACTTTAAAATGTATTTGCATTTCAAACTCAGTTAGTTTTGCGGATTATGAAGATTTAGTATTTTAGGAATTTTACATGCTTGTGTAAGGTTTTGTGCCATTTTCTTTGGAAATTGTAATACTGTTTGCCATTTAATCAGGCTTTATGGTCCAATAAGATAGATTACAGTTGTTCTATGAAATGAGATTTATAATTTTTCGAAGCTTTAAATATAATGCGCTTTCAATTCCTCTTTTTTTTTTAAAAACTAAAACTAGACTGACAATGAGAAGATTTTGTTCATAATCCGACAAAAGCGTAACGTAATGAGACTGAACAAAAAATGAATGCTTCCAAAACTTTTACAACGACAAACTTTCGATACCCACATAGCTTTGATGAATCTAAAGGGAGAAGAGAAATTTTTGATTTAAATATTTTGTAACTACTGTTTTTCAAATCATTCTTGTATATAATTTTACAAACAAAGCCTCCAAAAAAACAAAAAACAAACCGATCTATTCCTTATAATGTGACGTGAGTGAAGAGCGCCTTTACTTTGGGTTTCTGTTTGATGACGGCAATGACGTCCACTCGGATATGTGAGTAATTTTTAGGTGGGAGGTGTTCGATAACTTCAGATTGTTTAGAAATTTGGTCTTGATTGCTACCCTTGCCGAAAATTCAACTTCACATATGTACGAAGATGCGAAAGACAGCAGCACTTTTAAAGCCTCAGTACAAAGAGTTGGATATGTATACGTTTAACAGACAGCCAGAACGGCATCAATTCTTTTGCTGTTGAAATTCATTTTTAACGAGCTGTCTTCGGGCTGATCGATGAGTTCTTCGTCGACCTTTGTCGATATCCCAGTCGTTATTTCCTTCTGAAAAGGGTTCGCAATCCAGTTCTTCTGCTGTTAGTTTTTCATCTCCTCAGGAAGCAACAATTGTTTTTTTTTTCCTCTCAACGCTCGCAAATGGGCGGAGATTTTGGCCACGTGTTGGTTTTATCTTATTTTCGATTATAAAGTTTTTCGATGTTTCAAAACAGTCATACTTACGGTCTTCAAGGTTTTTCTTCCACAACACCATTTGATAAGACGAAACCTCGAATTTTGTGGTGAGCTGCAAATGCATTGGCTCCTTCTGCTGCTTGTGAGTACAAATTCAGTTCGTTTAATTTAGAACATATGTTTGCCTAGTACATGAGCTTCAAAACAAACTGCTCGTAGCGTAACGAATCAGGAGATCACTTTTCTCTCCCATAAACATGACGTCTTCATAGCGGAGTTCCACAACTCTTTTAAGTACTTTTCCCCTCTCGACAGCCAATGTAACTCGATGTGCGAAGATGTGCTTTATGGATACTCCCTATCTCCTCGCACAACTTTTCAAATAGGAGCGATTGCAACCTGGGCCGGATTAAGGACTTAGTGGGCGGCTATGCTAAGACATCTGAGTGGGCTTCTAGACTCAGACATCTGAGTGGGCTTCTATGCTGAAACATCTGAGTGGGCTCATAAGCTGAGACACCTAAGGGGTATCCTAGACCAAAACATCTTAGTGGGCTCCTAGGATAAGATATCTGAGTTGACTCCTAGGCTAAGATATGTGAGTGGGCTCCTAGGCTAAGATATGTGAGTGGGTTCCTAGCCTAAGATATCTGATTGGGCTCCTAGGCTGAGACATCTGAGTGGGCTTCTAGGCTGAAATATCTGAGTAGACTCCTATGCTGGGACATCTGAGTGGGCTTAAATGCTGAAACATCTGAGTGGGCTCCTAAGCTGAGACATCTGAGGTGTTTCCTAGACCGAGACATCTTAGTGGGCTTATAGTCTAAGATATCTGAGTGAGTTCCCAGGCTGAGACATCTGAGTTGGCTTCTATGCTGAGACATCTTAGTGGGCTCCTAGGCTGAGACATCTTAGTGTTATTCTAGACCTAGATATCTGAGTGGACTCCTAGGCTAAGATATCCGAGTGGGATCCTAGGCTGAGACATCGGATTGGGCTCCATGGCTAAGACATCTGAGTGGACGTAAATAAAGCTCTTCTTCCATGTAATGTAACCGGAGAAATTTGAACATTCCGTCGTCCTGGAACGGAAATCGAAGCCGCATCTCCCGATTTCGCGCTCGACCATTACTGAAGCGCAAAATCGGAAGATGCGGGTTCGATTTCCGTTTCATGACGATGGAATTTTCAAATTTCTGCGGTTATGTTACATGGATGAACAGCTTGATTCATATCCGTATTAATTATTCCATGTGTTTTCACCGTGACATATGAGTGGGCTCCTAGGCTAAAACATTTGAGTGAGTAATAAAATACAATAACATTTTTCGAAGACGAAAGTAAAAACACGGTCTAAAAACATACACATCAACAATTAGCTCCTGATTACTTGTTGGTTACTACGTTTAATGACAAGCTAAAGTAATGGTATTTGCAATGGCAAGACCTTTCGACCTTACTAAAGGTCATCATCAGGCCAACAACCACCACAAGAACACTGGGCTGGCATTAAACACTTTTTAACGTATGACAGTTTGTTGACCTGCGCATGTATCAATCTATGTAATCTGACGCGTGTATTTAATGCCAGCCCAGTGTTCTTGTGGGGGTTGTTGGCTTGATGATGGCCTTTAGTAAAGTCGAAAGATCTTGCCATTGTAAACACCATTACTTTAGCCTGTCGTGAGTTTTTAACCAGTCATTAAATGTAGTAACCATCAAGTAATCATGAGCTAATTGTTGATGTGTATGTTTTTAGATCGTGTTTTTACTTTCGTCTTCGAAAAATTTTATTGTCAACTTAACACGAATTTTAATACTACTTCAGTGATTCATATCATTACAGAGAATCTGAGTGAGTTCTTAGGTTAAGAAATCTGAGTGGGCCCCAAAGAACATACAACGGAGAATCATTATGAAGTCCGTTAAAAAATGCAATTATAGCAACATGCTTGTGATAATTAATACGTAATGCATTATTCAAAGTAATGAATTAGCTGCAGGGTTTAAATAACAAATCCATGTACTTTCAATTGTTCTCACAAGAACATGACTTTAGATTCTGTCTTGGATTTTTTAATGATTTAGCATTTTATACTTTTCTTGGTGCATCGTTTTTGTTATGCAATATGAAGCCACATTAGACTTTCACCATTAAGGGTTCCAAGTGCAAGAAGGGGTGGGTGGATGGTAGTGAAAAATCTGAAACTGTCTCGTCGATTCCTCCGAACACAGCGATATGAAATTTTACCCTCAGTGAGTCAATGCCTTAAAATCTGTTCATCATCTATCCTCTGTTTGTGATCGAGTTCAAATCATATGAGACAAAACCAAAATTATTTCATATACCTCTCTCTTTCTTTATATACATATAAGTTATGCATCATTTGTGGTTTAGTGGCATGCCTCATGAACCCTTGGTTAAGGTGGGTCCCTAGACACTCCCTTAATCCGGCCATGATATCCGAATGCTTTGCCTCAGTATGCAGACATAATTTGTTCCATCGCATCATTTCGTTAGCTAGTAGAGTACTTCGCAACAAACAATGTAGTTCAGCCGTGAATCTTATTCTTCCCCATTCCACAAAAATCCGACTTTTATGTAGTCAAAATTATACTCTCTTAACATTTATTGCTTGAAACTCGTTATTCAGGTCTGCTCTTCGTCGACTTCGATTGGTTTCCTTTGATTTTCTATTTCCTCTGCTGTGATTCTTTTTATTTTTGTTTTCTTTAATTCCAGAATTCTCATCGTTGTTGGACTCTTTATCAACCACTTATTCATTTGTCCTACGTGTCCATAAAAAAATTAAACTTAGATTTAGATCGCTTCGAAGTTAACGCGTGCACTGTTGCGTATGGGTTGGACTCGAGATAAGCTGATGCTGTTTAAATGTGGTCATGGGAAGTTCTGGAAACTTCTGGCAATGGAAACATCAAGAAATGGAAGCGTCCAGCACATTCTTGAGTTAGATACGCGCCGTGACCGGTAGATGGCAGCACTGAGCTGTGAATGGTTACGCTACAGGCTTTCACTGTCATCGTTGGTTGGCAACACTAGTGGGCTATGGTGGGTTGCCTGTAATGCTTCTGAAGGCGCCATAGGCAGGTACATGAAAGCCGATTCCCGTATCATAAGCCTAATTTTTTTCCCTTTGCCGATTCCCGAATCTGTATATCATGTCACTAATTTTTCCCCTTTTTTTAAGCTTTTCGGTTTCTTACATTCTAATTTTCACGATTTTGAATTTTCAAATAATTACAGAAATTTCGTATTGCAAAAACTTTTCGAAACACACCAAAAATTCGCTCGCGACCTACAGTTTGGGAGTATCGTGAGTATCACTTCCACCACACGCAGTTGGCTATTAATCAACCTCGTGTATGTGTGACAGATGACAGCTGTGTGAACAATTCGCCCTTACCGCCTATCAAATTCTAGAGTTTTCCAGAGTTGTGCCCTACTGTAACGCTAATGCGAAAATCGGTCACCGAAAATTTGCCTAGAAAGTGTAATCCACCTCCGATAGTTGTTCTGTCATTCGTATTACACACACACACACACACACACACACACACACACACACCTTGCAGCTTTGGGCCGGCCACCAAATCTGGTGTTTTATTCGGCCGAGAATACGAGGGTTGTACCGAAAGTAATGTAAAAGTGGGCATAACTTAATTTTTAACAGATAGAGGTCGTTTATATTGCACATGTTGGTAGAGTAACACTTTCTCTATATAAAGGTGCTACTCAACATTGTCTCCATCACAAGCGATGCATTTGCGCCATCGTTGAACCCAACTCTCGAATCCTCTTTGAAAAGTTTCAGCTGTGGACTGTTGTACCCACTTCTTCACCGCCACTTTCACCTCGTCTGTGTCATCAAATCGTTATCCCTTGAGACTGTCCTTCATTGATCTGAACATCTGGAAGTCGGAGGGCGCCAGATCTGCGCTGAACGGTGGCGGTTTTTTCCTCCTTATTGCTTCCTAAGCTTCTTGAGTGTCTCCATGTACCGCTCGCTGGTTACGGTACGGCCACGTTCTAGAAAATCTAGGAGAATGACACTCATGTCATCCCAAAAAATAGTAACCATGACTTTCTGTGGTGATCGCTGGTTCATGAACTTTCTAGGCCTTGGTGAAGAGGTACGATGCCATTCCATGGATTGATTCTTCATTTCCGGATCGTAAATACAAATCCACGTTTCATCCCCCTTTATCAGATCCGAAAAAATGCGTCTTCATTGGCTTCAAACGCTTTCAGCAGATCAAAGCATACTTCCACCCTTCTCTCCTTCAATTCGAGTGTCAACTAGTACCTACTAGTCACTAGGGTATTGGAAAGTGTTTGCCGTGGTACCCACTTTGCACACACTTTCTGATACCCTAAGTCTTCCACCATCTTCTGTATGGCATTGTGACCACAGTCCAGTTGTGCAGCAAGCTCACGGTTTGTGACTCGTCTCTTCGCGGGAATCAATTCATCCCCTCGCTGACGATTCCTGTCAGTTTATTTATTTACTTTTTGATCGAAGATTCAACGACCACCGTGAGCAACTCAATGGGCTATAAGCAGGGAAGGGAGAGAGCCAATGCCTTAAAACAAGCAAAACATTCACGCCTCAACTGGATTCGAACCCGAACCATTCACGGAGAAATAGTCATAAGCCGTCGCTTAGACCACTGCGCCACGAGGGTCGTCATTCGTGTCGGTGGTCGCAGATGATGGTCTCCCAATGCTGATTTCCCCTTCTTTAAACTTCTTCATCAATCTGTGCACATTGCTCTTGTCAATGGCGTCATCTCCGTAAACATTCTGTAGCCTTCTGTGGATGTCGGACAGCCTGCATCCGTCCTTCGTGAAGAACTCAATGACGGCACGTTGCTTCTACTTGGAATGCATTATTTACCTGCAATAAAGAAGAAGGGTTACTATCGAGGACGAAATACTCTACTAAAATGTGCAATATGAACTACCTCTGTCAGGTAATAAAGAATGTATGCCTACTTTTGCATTACTTTCGGTACAACTCTCATTTTAATGGAGGTTACAGGTCGGTCACGTGGTAAGGGATAATGGTGATATCATGGCAGATGAAAAACATTTTCGGCTCCGCAGTGTATGCTGGAGAAGAACAGAAATGTGATATCGGTACTTCCATACTGGAAAACGTTAGAAATAAGATGCTTTTTCGTACCCAGATATGTTGAAAATTTGTTAATACATAAAATCTATATTGAAAGTTTGTTTTCGGTAGAAGCTACGTAGGTAACTATCCATTAGCTGCACAGAGAATTGTTAGCCAGTGAGAAAAGCTGAAATCGAACTCACCATTTAATAAAATATTTAATTGACTACACTTGTATAGGGTAAACAAAAACAGAAGTTTTTAAACACCACGTCATATTAACATATCACGTAACCTTTTGTAGAACGAACACGCAGTTATACACATCGTTGGCATGCAGCTCAAAGGCTCCACTAATCGTTTGCATGCAGCTCAAAGACTCCACTAATCGTTTGCATGCAGCTCAAAGACTCCACTAATCGTTTGCATTCAGCTCAAAGACTCCACCAATCGTTTGCATGCAGCTCAAAGACTCCACTAATCGTTTGCATGCAGCTCAAAGACTCCACTAGCAGCTGAAACACGATCGTATTTTTCTTCAGTTCAGAGCAATTTTGGCAAAAAATTGCTTGAGACGCGTCTCATATCCAAATCATCAGTTAGAATTGACCAAACAGAACTTAAATTAATGGTGAAACCTTCAGATAACTCACGAATAGGGATTTGGCGATTTTCCCGCAAAGTTCTGCGCGCAAGTTTGACATTGTTTTCTCTTTTGCTGATTGCAGGTTTCACAGATCGTTCATCACACTCAATACTTTCACGACCGTCTTTAAAACTTTCATACCCCTTATAAACTTATGCACGTCTCATACAATCCTCCCCATAGCCTTTCTGTAACATTGAGTACGTGTCGGCAAGTTTCGCCAAGTTTTTGACAAAATTTGATGCAAATTCGTTGATGAATATTTTACGACATGACGAATGCGAAGAACAGCATCACACGTGTAAAAACGAAGCAATACAGTAAAAACAAGAAAGATGACACCGAATTTTCGGATGTAATAAGCACGTCTTTTGAATCCGTTCTGACACAAATTAAATTTATCAAAGCTATTTAAAGTCAATGGACCCGGTATGAAAAACAATAGTATCTGACGGAAGAAAGAAGTTTATCAATCGGGTTTTTAATCTCTCAGGTATTTCTGTAAACGGAATCGTGAGCTTACGCCATCTGGTTGCAGACTTGTGCGTTAAGAAAAACATGAAGGTATATGAGAAACATTTCGCACCGAAAACGCTTTCCAACACAGGAAGAATGTTTTTTCAAATCGGACTCTAAGAAACAGAGATATCGACAAAAATAAGATGTGACTTTATGTCCCCTGGTGGGAAAACCATGAATTATTTTAGGAAGAAAGTATTCTCAAAACGTTTTTCCATATGAGCGGTATCGATCCAAGACAAAAAAATTTAGTCGAGTTTTCAGGAGCCCAGATTTTGCTACAAATACATCAGAAGCAGAAATGAAGACTTATGCCACCTGATGGCCAAACCATTTTTTACCAAACATTAAAAATTATGTGAAAAATATTTTCCATCAGGTCTTGTATGCGATACAGGAAGGATTTTTCAAATCGGAATTTTAGGAACAGAAATAACGCAGAAAACGCAATTTACCTTTGTGCCCCCTAAATGATTTACTTGAAAAATTTTGAATTTTCAAATAAATCTTTGACTTTCCGCTAGGGGGCACATTCATTTTTTACAAAAATTAGAAATTATGTGCGAAGGATTTCCCATCAGAAGCTGTATCCGGTGCATAAAGAGTTTTTCAAATCGGAGATTTAGAAACACAGATATAGGGGAAAACACAATTTACCTCTACGCCCCCTAGCAAAAAGTCTATGAACTACTTGAAAATTTTGAAATTATATGAAAAACATGTCACACTGGAAACACTATCCAACAAAGAACGAATTTTTCAAATCTGATTCCTAGAAGTAGAGATATTGACAAAAATAGGATATACATCTACGCCCCCTGGCTGAGAAACTTTAAAATATTTTAAGAAAAAAATATTCCGAAAAGGTTTATCGATGTGAGTGTCATCAGTCCACGAAAGAATTTTTTCAATCGATATTTTAGAAGCTCAGATTTTATGGCAAATACATCAGAAGCAAAAATTAACACTTACGCCCCCTGCTGGCCAAAGTATTCTTTACCAAAAATTTTAAATTATATGCAAAAGATTTTCCATCAGGAGGTGCATCCGCTGAAGAATTTTTTTTTTCAAATCGGAGTTTTAGAAGTAGAGTTATCTGGGAAAATGTAGTTTACTTTTAGGCCCCTAGCGAAAAATCTATGCGTAATTTGAAAAAGTAACTACACATATCAAAAATACTCTTCGACATAAATGGAATCGAAAGATAAAATAATTTTTTCAATCGGATGTATAGAAGCAAATATGTGGAAAAAAATGTATTTTTGAATTCGACATCATCTGCATTTACGCCCTCTAGCGGAGAAATTGTACATCGTAAAAAAAGAACGAAATAAAGGATCATCATTCGCATATTTCAAGCTTCCCAATGCAAAAAGAATATTTGAAATCGGACTAATAGTTGCAGAGATATCGAGGGTACAGACGGACGGACAAACCAGTAACATAAGCACGATCTTTTTTACAAAAGACGTGCCAAAAACCGTACGAGCTGGAGCAGACGCGATTTACGGCACATGCGTTGTAGGTTCCAAGGTCAACCGCTCTCGAACTTATGCAACCAGTCTGGATATTTTTGGATCATACGTCGTATTACTTTTGGTCATACGTCGTATTAGCACATAGTGCCATATTTTGGTGCTGGACTTGGAAATGTTATATTTGCCCATTCGCAGCAGTTGCCGGATACAGGTAAGACTCTTATACTGCAACTCTACGTGTGTTACTACGCACTATAAATACAGGTGGTAGACAACGAAACTGAAACACCTGCGCAAATAGCACCCCACGTGACACGCCACTGTACGCGCTACCTGATGGCCAGCCTGCATGTATTTCGCAGTCGATCAACAAGAGCGGAGTGTGAGGATTGCATTAGCAGAGCAGCAGCGCATCTGGACGTCAAAAAGTGCGACTCACATATCATAATGGGAAACACTTCCGAGTTTCAAAGAGGACAGAGTGTTGGTGCGCGTCTCGCCGGTGCATCCGTGTCCAAGACAGCAAGTCTTTGTGATGTATCGCGAGCCACGGTATGCAGGGTTACGTCGGAATACCAGAAAGGGTGAAGAAACACATCCAATAGGAGAAACTGTCGAGGTAAGAGGAACCTGTCTGACAGGGGCGTCCGGATACCAACACGGATGGTAGCCAAAGAACTTAAAACCACCGCTGCTCGACTGACCTCAGAGTTGAATACGCACCGCGACTCCCCTGTTTCCATCAATACTGTTTGTGGGGAGCTTCACTGGGTCAACATTCACGGTCGTGTTGCTATAGCCAAACCATGGATCACAAGTGAGAATACCAAACGTCGGTTACAATAGTGCCAGCAGCGCAAATCCTGGCCGTTGGACAACGTGAAATGAGTATTGTTCTCCAATGATTCGTCTTTCACTGTCTTTCTTACAACCGGGAGAGTTTATGTATGGAGACATCCCTCACAGACTTACCACCCGGACTGTTTATTGCCCACAGTGCAGCACGGAGGTGGATCGGTGATGGTTTGGTCCGCAATATCGTGGCAGTCTGTCAGCCCGCTGACTGTTCTTCAGGGGCACATCACTTCCAAGAACTATCAGACAATTCTGGAGGACCAGGTGCTCCCAATGGTTCAAACATTGTACCCTGATGGTGGTGCAGTGTATTAGGATGATAACGCACCGACACACAGAGTCAAACTAGTGGAAGAGTGGTTTACTGAGTATGAAAGTAAGGTTGAACATCTGCCATGGCCTGCACAGTCTCCCGACTTGAACATTATTGAGCCACTCTGGGGCGTTCTGGAGGAGGGAGTCAGTAAATATTTTCCTCTACCAGCATCACGTCGTGAAATAGCCACTTTTCTGCAAGATGAATGGCAAAAAATCATGGACGTTGAACAGGACTTGTATCTGTCCTTATCACGACGAATTGCAGCTGTATTGGCATCGAAAGGAGGCCCTATACCATACAAATAAATTGTCATGTTCTAAACTCATGTGTTTCAGTTTTGTTGTCCACCTCCTGTAGTTCCGCAATACCTTTAGAGAGGAAATATATTTCACAGAGATGCAGAAAAGAACACAGAGAATAAAATACGAGAAAATTGTGAATTTTCTAGCATTTCATTTCCTCAAAGCTGAACATTGCTATTCATTCGTTCTCGGATTCTATGACATCTTCACTATTTATTTATTAACAAAAATGTCGTAAACTACGTACCTCCTTCGGATATTCTTTAGGTGTTATTTTTCTTGTTTAAAACAATGCTTGTCGATGTTTCCCGTTATTATTAATAATATTAATTATTTTACATTTAGAAATGCTAATTCCGTAATTTTCACAGCGATTTTTTAATTACAGAATGCAAATATTTCTCTTCGTAAAGAGCATGAACATAACCTTTTATCCACATCTTGTTTACGTGCGCCATTTTCTTAGCACACGATATTTAACCGCATAGGATGTTTCTTTTGTGTTCACCTAACACTCTCTTGCCAGTTTCAATTCTTTCAGCTTCTTTTATTTTGTGTCATTTCTTATCAAAAGCGTTCTAAAAATGTGTGTGAGTATCCTCTGTGCAAACAAAAACGCAGCAGAGTTGCGAAACAATCGCAAAAACAATTCTCTTAAAGAGAAAGCTTGATTTTTTTCTTTCATGAAAATCCACTTACATGTTGCAGTATGAATACCGTAAATAACCCAAAATATTTTAGAGACTAAGAATGGCTTTTGAAACCTTACAGCTTTTCAAGCCCATTCAGTAAACAAAAACACATCACCACGTTATTTAAGAAGGGAATTCATAAAACTCTCTAGAAATTGCGAGCATCAATATTCAATGAACATTAAAGCTCTCCATTTCGAAGTCAACGCTCCTCCCATGCTTTGTTAAACTGTTTTCTTATTTTCGTTTTCATTCCTCATGATTTATGGCTCTTGCAGCACATAATTTACTCCCTAGGGTTTGTGATATCTCTAGTAGTTCGAAAGAGGGCCACGACTTTTTAATATGAGCGTCAGAAGGCTGTATAATCGGTTGGATCTTTTATAAAAAAAATTCTTTACGACGTCGTTAATATATTATACCTTTGGAAGTGAGCCTTGGATATGCTTATTTTTTTTATCTTAGTTTTTGGTCCTGCATCACTTTGCCAATATTTCGCAGAGTTTTCAAAATGATGACATTACCAGCTTCATAAGGCATGGAGATAAATAAGAAATCGCTAACAAAGAATAAAAAGACGAATAAGAATGAAATGCCTTTCAAGCAAAGTCTTTGGTAACCAAAACTTCTTCATGCAGAAATGATTAATAACTTTTTATAATGACTTTAATAATGTTTCACATGTATTGTGTAACATCAAAGTCCATAACCTATTGCTTTCTTTTCCGTGAGTGAAGACTTTCAGGCGACTACACAGCATAAAATGCTTTATAAAGAAGTGAAAGAATTTCAAGCAATCATTAACGTGAAGAAATTCGAGAATTAAGAGGATTTCTGGAGATGTGTTTGAAGTCACCCAGGACCTATGTCACCCAAGTTACCGATACCTTTCAATGAATCAATAGTTTTCTTTGTCAAGCAGTTTTCGAAAGCTGTTAAGAAAAATGAAGCAGAAACGTATTCAAAAATAAAAACTACGAGTTCAGTTCGCCAACGTCACACAGTATGTGTCACATTCGACACCATCCTTCAAATTGGAAGCCACCTTTGCTTACATTCTTAAATCATTGTTTTTATGAATAATTAGCAGAGCTGGCGTTACCCCGGTTAAAAAACAATAGCAGCAGCAGCAACAACAACAAAAACATAAATCTCCAGCGTTGCTCGAGTTCTTCAAAAATTATGAATAGGATATATTGAACCGAAATTTTGGATTTAAGTATGCTCCATTAATCAAAAGAGAGAATTTAAAAATAGAATATAATCTGCATTTGCAATTAAATAAGTGCCAAGAAACATACACAGATCAAGGCGACAGATCATCACACACATTAATAAATAAATGATAATAAAAACAAATAAGAGAGCTGTGCGTTATTTAAAGAAAATAATATTCCCCATCTTCAATGTAGCGTAAGGCCACAGTCAAAAAATAAATTTTTCAATAGGGTTTTTAGAAGCCCAGAACCAGCTGCAGGCAAAAGTGCAAAAACCCCACCTAGCGACAGAACTGTGAACTACAAAAACTTCCGCAAGTACAAGCCTAAAGAGTTCCAAGAGGTAAATGGTATTCGATGTTAAAGAATGTTTTTAAATTAGACGTTTAGAAGCAGTGATATCGAGAAACACGGATTAAATATTTGGTGCCCCCTAGCGGGGAATTCGTGTATTATTTTGAGAAGGAAGTACACAGAAAATGTTTTTAT
Source organism: Macrothele yani (assembly GCA_039090855.1). Classification (NCBI taxonomy): domain Eukaryota; kingdom Metazoa; phylum Arthropoda; class Arachnida; order Araneae; family Macrothelidae; genus Macrothele; species Macrothele yani. The sequence goes on along the minus strand of CM077007.1, from coordinate 135,034,474 downwards.
AGTTAGTAGTATCCAACCGGAAAATAATTTTTCAATGGTACTTATAGCCCCGCTGATATGGCTGGAAACATTCTGTAAACGGAAACGTGTAGCAAATGCTAAAATTAAAGCATCTGTCAAGCTTATCAACGAACGAGATTTAAATTTGCGCTAAAGATTACATTACACTCAGGAACAGTATGGAACTACATTTTGATTCTAAAATACCGTCCATACTTTGTTTAAGTTGTGAGATATTTCTATAGAGTCCACGATCTCTGCTTGTTTTTCTTATCCACTGCCGAATGGGGTTCTCGAAGGAACCACGAGCGGAAGTGTTTTGCAGAACCAAACTCGGTTAGCGGAGGCGCAACAATTCACGCATATAGCGTATTAAATCCGTTTATTTTTGTGGTGTAATAAGCACAAAACTGCGCCAAGCTCTCACACTCAAATGGGAACCTTTTTCAATGCAGTGGTAGAAATAAATATGCAGGGAATGAGAACACGTAAGAAACAAAGATGATTTTTGAACATAACATCACGAGCATATTACATGAGCATGCCAAACCATTCAGTAGAGACCATATCATTGCATTCTAGTGTGCTAGAGACCATTTCGTCTTTTTCCCTGATGGCAGTCTCTTTAAAGTTCGTGTAAAGGGCAATTCTTCTAATATTACTCCATACAAGATCGGCCAATGAATGCATGATTTCTCTGGTGAAGGCTGTATTCCTCATGTCCTTGTAAACATTTCGAACGTGTTCTTTACATCTAGTGTCGAAGGATCGCTTTGTCACTCTGATATACACTGAAGAGCAATTGAATTAGAGATACCTGTCTAGTAACGTGTAGCACCACCTTTCGTCCTGATGACGACGGCGATTCGTCTCGGTACGTACTCGACAAAACACCGGAAGCGTTGGGAAGCCATACGGATCCACGACCCCTGAACAAGCTCCCAGAGTTCACGAAGATTTGATGGAGGGGGGTCAGAGCCTCGAACATCTCTCTCAATGGCATCCCAGATGTGCTCGATGGGACTGAGGTCACGCGACCTAGCTGGCCAAGGAAGCGAGGTCACGTCGGTGGAGTGTTCACCCAACCATTCGGATACAATTCGGGAGCGATTGCTCGGTGCATTGTCTTGTTGCAGGATGAGGTCCCCAGTGGGATGTTGAAGACGCACAAACGGGAGCAAATGTTCGTCCAGGATATCCCGGTAATGTTGACCTGTGAGGGACGATGTCACACGTAACAGGGGTCTCATTTCAGTCCACGTAAACAGTCTCCAGACGAAAATGCCTCCCCCACCTACTTAAAGAGTATCCTACTGGAAAGAAGAATCCATCAATTCATGTGGTTTGCACCGTACTCGTATCCTGCCATCCGCATGTACCAACGTGAATCTCGACTCATCAGTCCAGGCAACATTTTCCCACATGTCTAGGGTCCAGTGGCGATGTTCTCGCGACCATGCTAATATTTGCACCCTGTGATGTGCGGTCAGCAGAGGTACCCTCCTGAGACGATGGCTTTTGCACCCTAAAGCGAAGGAGAATATTCTGAATGGTGTGGCTGCTTAAGAATACTTCACGTATTGAGAAATCCTTTAAACTTTCGCTGATATTCTTGTAATACACTATCTACCAACAAGTAATGGGACACCTGTGATAGCAAAGTAAAATGAAGTTTATTCACCTTCAATAGTTGGTGGAGCCTCCACGAGCGGCGATTACAGCTGCGACCCTCTGGGGCATATTCTCAACCAGCCGTTGTACGATGGCTAGCAGTATTTTCTTTCACTCGGCTTGGAGAAGACAGGTCAGTTCCTTCGCCGATTTCGGACGGTGGCGACCAACTCGTCCCAGAGGTGCTCGATAGGGTTAAGGTCTGGGCTTTGCACAGACCAGTCCTTTCTATTAACCACATTGTCACCATACCAAGCAATGGTGGACCTCGCAACATGACAAGTGGCATTGTCATCCTGAAAGTAACATGGGTTCACCTCGTAAATCTGCCACAACGTAGGAAGCGCATGTTCATCCAAAATGGTGCAGTAGGTCTCGGCTTTGAGTCTACCAGGAATTGCGACCAAGGGTCCCATACCATACCAGGAGAAACACCCCCATAGCATAATTCCACCGCCGCCGAACTTCACAGTTGGCACAATACATTCCGGCAGGAGGCATTTTCCAGGCAGACGCCAAACTCAGACCCTGTCATCCGAACGGTAGAGGGTGAACCTTGATTCGTCGCTCCAGAGAACCTGTTTCCACTGTCCAACGGTCCACTGTCGACGTCCTTTGCACCACGTTAGCCGAGCAGCGCTATTGGACTTGGTGATCAAATGCTTGTGGGCGGTAGCACGTCCATGATAACCGAGCAGATACGCTTCCTTACGGATGGTATTCATCGAAAGAACACTCCCGGATGACTATGAAAACTCCTCACGGATGTGGCCCATCGATTTGGTGCGGTTCTTCCGAATTTCTCGGGCCAGCACCCGTCGGTCTCTAACTCCCAGTTTTGTGGGTCTGTCGGGTCAGAGCACATTCCGACAGTCACCTCTCATCTACCACTTGCCAATCACGTAGGCAACTGTCGATTTTTGGGTACTTCAACTAGCTGGATATGTCACGTATGCATCGGCCATTTCTCTGATACCCGACGATTACACCTTTTTCGAAATCAGGGAGCTCCGAACTGCGTGGCATCTTGCATGCGACTGGTTGCGTTGTTGTTTCCCACACGATATTTAACGGCGGCGGCCGTGACGTGTATGAGGACCGCAGATATCGTCGATTGCAGGAGTGTCCAATTACTTGTTGGTATATGCTGTATTTGTGCACTATGACTTATTTTCAGACAGAGTGAAAGAGAGAGAAGTGATGGAATGGCGAAAGATCACTTTGTCCATGTTGATTTTGTCCAGGTCCAGTTGGTCAGTTCATTTCGCCCGTGGTTTAATTTGTCCGCTTTTCATTTAGTCCACTGTCTATTTAGTTTACTGTTCATTTCATTCACCGTTCTACATTCGTTTCGTCCTCAGAATGGATGGAATACCGTGGAAATTTTCTCTTCTGATGGAATTTTCGTTACATGGCAGAAGAAAAAGGTCAGGGAACATTATTGAGATACGATTTTCCCCCTGTTTTTTTTTACTCACAATAAATAGCTTTGACACAGAGCATTATAGTTCATTCGTTTGAGAATTAGTAACACCGAAATTATAAATAACCAATAATGAAAACAAAAACGTAGATATGTATAATAAAAAGCTAAGAACTATATGAAAACAATACTAAAATGTGTTTCAAAATATTAAAAGATTTTTGCAAAACTTTGATTTATGTCATTTTTACTGACATCATACCACACAAAAGAGTTGAAAAGCTCTTCAAAGTTCAGTTCCCCGTTTTACTTTACATAACATTTAAAGTTGTAATACCTTTAATCGAGGAACTTAAACAGGAAAAAATTTCATGTAAGTAGTGTCCTCTGACCTTTTTTATTCTGCCTAGTAACAAAAATGCCATCAAAACAGAAGATTTCCACTGTATTCCATCCATTTTGAGGACGAAATAATGTGGACAAAGTGAATGGTGGGCGAAATGAACAGAGGACAAATTGAACGTTGGACAAAATGAACAGAGGACGAAAGGAACATAGACAAAGTGATAGTGAACCCTCTATCTAAAGCTACACATGAATGTGGACCAAGTGAACGGTTGACTAAATGAACAGCGGAAAAAGTGAACGATGGAGATAGTGAACAGTGGAAGAAATGAACGGTGGACGAAATGAACAGAGAAAGAGCTGAAAGATGGACGAAATAAACACGGAGGAAGTGATAGGGAACCGAGAGAAATCAACCTCAACTTGATGCATGCATTAAACTGAGCCTTCAAAACTTTTATTATACATAAAACTCAACCTAGAATCCAGATAAGCATTAGGAACCAATATTATTCAACAAGTAAAAAGTGATATTTAGCTTTCTTTATCATAGTCATCGAAAAAATATTTGTGCGAAGTCGAACTTTTGGATATTACAGCGAAAGCAAAGGAGAGAGAGAGAGAGAGAGAGAGAGAGAGAGAGAGAACTAGTGAGCGAAAGAGAAAAGAGAGAAATCGTTTCTTCTTTAAATTTCACTAACTTCTGACGGGATTTTTAAGGCAGGGGAAAACAGAAATGGAATTAGACTTCTTTAAATGGGTTACATTATTATTTACAATGGATGAAATTTCCGTAAGTGTTGATACCACGTTGCGTTACCCATTTCTGAACTTGACCTCACAATTAAGAATCATTTTTTGTATTCCATTTTATACTTTTTATCCTCTGAATATCTTAAAGAATGAAAAAAGTAGCATTCGTATATTTTCGTGTTTTTTGTTTTAACACACTGAAAAACGCATGGAAAAATTTAAACGTGCTTACATCTACGAATATTTTTATTTGCCGATGCTCTGTTTAATCCAAGTATGCAAATTAATTTTGGGGAAAAAAACTCACGAAATTTGAGGGATATATAAACTGTCAAAAGTACCTAAAGGCCTGAGAAAGGATATTGTAGAAAAACATTGCTAAGGATCTCGCGGCAGATATCTTTAAGAGAACGAAAGCAATTCGTTTGGATGCAATTTCATTTGCATATTGAGCTCAGATTCCCTCTTGGGGGTTAAAAACCCTTCCTCTACCTTTACATGGATGTGCACAAAAACGTAATATCTTGGCCTATCTGCTTTCTTCTGTTGACATGAATTTCCACCTGTCTCTAAATTGGTAGCGGTGAACAGAGAAACTAACGAAAATGAAAATAAATCGCACGCCGCTGTAGCTTTAGTTGATCACATAAATAAATCCTCGAAAGCCACAAATTGACAGGAAAGTGATCACAACTGAACGCAGTTGTAATTTTTGTCGTTGATTCTGAGAAAAATTCTTTATGTGTTCTGTTACTTGCTGCATATCACTCGGTGCGGTAAAAAATCTGGATGTGTTTAAAACAAATGCGAAAGACAAAAATATGTGAAAATTAAACAAAAACTGTAAAACAGTCAGTGAATGATTATGTCATAATTATGATATTTTCTCATTATTCGAAATTATTTCAATGCTTTTCAAAGGACATTATATACAACAGAATTAAACAACTGGTAAATAATCGAACACATTACTTCCGAAGTCTGGAACGTCAAGCAAATCGCTTTTGAACAAGAAAACGCGTTTATAACTCCAAGCAGAGAGACCAAATTAATAATGACTGCATCAAGGCTGATGAGTTCAAAAATAATCATAACAGCGTAATGCCACTTATAGAGGTTTAACTTTGTTAGCTGTAGATTTAAGTAATTAACTAGTTAGCTTGTGACGTACCTGCCAGCAGGACGCACACGACATAAAGGCAGATAGGAATCAGAATAATCGTCTGCGTAGCTCAGTTCCACACCGCGAGACAGGAAAAATCAGAGAATTCCTTCTCCAGCGCTTCGAAAAATAAACATGTGTGATGTTACATTCCACACAGCAGATTGACTGGGAGTTCTCAAGTGCATGTTCTACAGTGGATGGCTGCCTGCAACGATTCATGGTCACGGCTGACCCGTGGGCCATGCCCCCGGCCCCCTTTCGGGGGGGGAGATGTGACGTACCTGCCAGCAGGACGCACACGACATAAAAGCAGATAGGAATCACAATAATCGTCTGCGTAGCTCAGTTGGTAGAGCGACTTGTTCCGAAATAAGCGGCCTCGGGTTCGAATCCCGGCGTAGACCAAAAATGACGGAGAAATTTACTTCGTTATAAGCTAATTTTCTTAGTTGGCTTCGTAGTAGGTAAATCACACTTTACAAGCAAGTAACGAAATGAGCAGTAGGAAGAATCATCTATTCACTAACGTAATTCCAATAGTTTATTATCCAAATACTTTTACCACAGAATATCAATATAGTTACTAGCGCAATATAATTTCGCTGGTATCAAAATATCGTTGATAACGCTATTGTCCGCGATGTCATCCACCACCGGGGAGAGGTGGTGGATGACCATGCATCACATATCCAAAACCCACGTCTGTATGGCATTCACTCATATCCAAAAATTAAGGATCAGTTATATTTTCATAGCATACTTTTGTTCCAACAGAATATGGACCAAAGAATTTTAATAAGAAGTAAATAAAGATAAAAAAACCTGTATACACCTGAATAAGCATGAAATTTTGCTTATTAATAGGGAAAATCCATAAAAGAACAAAACATATTATTTTCTGATATTTTCTGACAGTAACTAAAATGTTCAGAAAAAATTAATAATTTTTCATGGACCATTTTAATAATGTATATGTCTACCCCTCACTGCAATGAATGATTAGCATGGTAGGCCATGGTTTTCGCGGAATTGTCCAGAAGATCCTGAGTGAGGTTTCTCGTTTTTACCATGTCTTTTTTGGTGTCAGGAGGGAGGTCGCGTTCAGCAATGCGCCTCCCCAGAGTGTAACAAACATTTTCGATTGAATTCAGGTCGGGGAGTATGCAGGCAACTTCGTTCGATAGATATCTCCACTCTCCAACAGTTAATCAACACGGGATGAACGATGAGAATGGTAGATATCGTTCATAAAAATGAAAGAATTTCCCACAGCACCAAGAAACAGCCTTACATATTGTAAAACGACTTCCTCACAATTACTCTGGGAATTAATTGACCCTTTTTACAAAACTAGGAGCTCTGTACACCCATATATTATAATTTCAGACCAGACCATTACTCCATCACCCCTGTAATATACAATTTCTACGATGTTTCTGTCTGAACAGGTAGTACGGGGTTTCTGCCAGATGTATTGCGGCCTAGAGTCAGACGATAAACAAAATCGGCTTTCGTCTGTGAACAGAACATTGGCCCATTGCCCTTCATTCCATGCGGAGTGTTCACGATAGTTGCTTTGACACCATCGATAGTTGTTTTGCGTGCTGGGGTCAGTGGAACACATTGTACAAGTTTTCGGGCATGCAATCCGAAATTATTCAAACGCCTCGACACGGTTTGACGCGATATTTTGGTGCCCGTGTATGATTTCAGATGTTTTGCTAACTTTCCAGCAGTGATTCGGCGAAATCTTTTAGCCGCTACAATAAGATAACGATCTTCTGATGGAGTAGTTTTGCGTAATCGACCACTCTACTGAACCTTCTGGTAGCTATTCGATATTCAGAAAATTGATTCGAGATCCATTATACTGCGCTCTGGGCTATTCCGATCTCCTTCGCTGCGTCCGTCTTTTCCCGCCCTTCTTTCAGTTTACCAACAATTCTCCCACGGGTAAAATCATCCAGATGAGTTCTCGTAGACGTACTACAAGTCGCCGTAACAACGAATAAGGCATATCCACACTTGAACACCAATAAAACAAACGATTTATTCCCACATTCCCACTCACGCTTCATGTTTTATCGCCGATGGGAATTACACAGCTGTCACGTGATATTCCTGACAATTTGCTTATGACCAAATATTCTGACGTAGCTTGCTTGCTCTTATGTGTTGGTGCATGGTTGTCAAACCTGCAATTTCGTTCCATGCCTTTCTCAAAAGGAGGATGGTGTTACGTATTATATGACATGTCGTAGATAACGAGCTATTCAGCTGGTACATCAATCAAATGAATAGTGGTGCAGCTATAAGCCTGCAGCGTAGTTCAGTTAGGAGAACGGCAGCTCCGGAATACGAAGATGTGTGTTCGAAGCTCATTACCGGTAAAAAGGATACATGTCATAAAGGAGTAACAGATAAAACTCCTCCTTCTCTCCTTAGTCCGTAGGTTGGTGAGAAGCATGGGTCATCACCCACAAGGTGACTTCCATGCTAGACCATCCTGGGAAATTAAAGTGGTGGATTCCTATTACTTTAAACTTCGCAGTATGGGATGAAGGACAAAGTGCGTCCGAGGCCGACTTTACAGGAAACCATTTACAGATTGGTGTCCCCAAACACCGGGAGTCTGCAGAAAACCTCGGAAAGGCAACAAAGTGCGTCCGGTGCCGACTTTACACGAAGCCATCTACGCAGTGGCGACCCCAACTACCGGGAGTCTGCAAAAAATCCGGAAACACCGATGGCCGGCAGGGCCGGGATTAGATAAAACTAAGACGGAATTAAAAATAGGAAGATAATTGCAAATTACTCGAAACGGGATGGCCACTGCAGGAATGTATTCAATTCCAGAACTCACTATGGAAAAGTGAGAATAGCTGTTTCTGGTGATTGAGAGAAAATTGGGATGAAATGGAAGTGATATCTCCTAATACAGAAAAAAACCCCGAAGAAATTGCATTTATTCCTTAAGTTTATGATTTTAGAATTTTTATCTATATATTTATTCAACAAGGTTTTATACTGTGAGTCCTATTTTGAGAGAACGGCTGGACGTAAAGATATGGTTGAGATATCAAAATAAAGGTCTTACCATGTAGATGTGCCAGTTGAAGATAAAAATGAGATTGGGCCAACGCTTCGGTCGTTGTGGGGCGGCAACGTTCCCATGTAAAGTCTATGGGAGAAGCGTGCGGTTGACATTTGATCGCCTGCGGTTGACTCGCGTTTTTGAAGGCGGAAGCATGGAGGGACTGAAATAGTCCAAAGTCCGAAGTATTCTCTTTTCTGAGAGAACCGTTGCGCAAAGCAATGCTATCAGGATTCGTATCAAAGTTCTCATTGGAACAGCGAACACTTTCGAAGACCTGATTACGTTAAGCCGTTGGACTGTGTGATGTATATATACAATTTAATATTCATTCGATCCAGTTTATTCACGTAGGTAAGATGTTTCCCATTATGTAAAGATGTAAATAAACATTCCGTTGACCATTGTTAGTGAAAATATTTAGAATGTACACATTGAGTTGCGCCATCCATATCTTCATTCTATAAGGTTTTGTACTGAGAGACCTATTTTGAGAGAACGACTGAACGTAAAAATATGGTTCAGGTGTCAAAATAAAGGTCTTACCATGCAGATGTGCCAGTTGAAAAGGAAACCGAGATTGGAGCTACGGTTCGGGCGTGGTGGGACAGAAAATTTCCCATGTAAACTCTATGAGAGAAGCGTGCGGCCGTTATCTACATCAGGCGCTCAGTTCAGTGTCAGACTTGGTGTGTGCATGGTGTCCTATGATCAGTCCTAAAGTAAGTAAATACTTTATTGCATACTTACAGTCAACAGAATGTCTATCCTTTCTGTTAACTGTAAGTATGTGCATGGTGTTCTATGATCAGTCCTAAAGTAAGTAAATACTTTATTGCATAGTTACAGTTAACAGAATGTCTATCCTTTCTGTTAACTGTAAGTATGTGCATGGTGTTCTATGATCAGTCCTAAAGTAAGTAAATACTTTATTGCATACTTACAGTTAACAGAATGTCTATCCTTTCTGTTAACTGTAAGTATGTGCATGGTGTTCTATGATCAGTCCTAAAGTAAGTAAATACTTTATTTCATACTTACAGTTAACAGAATGTCTATCCTTTCTGTTAACTGTAAGTATGTGCATGGTGTTCTATGATCAGTCCTAAAGTAAGTAAATACTTTATTGCATACTTACAGTTAACAGAATGTCTATCCTTTCTGTTAACTGTAAGTATGTCCATGGTGTTCTATGATCAGTCCTAAAGTAAGTAAATACTTTATTGCATACTTACCCTTAACAGAATGCCTCTCGGGCGGAAAAAAGAAGAAAGAAAGAAACGTAAGAGCTTTACTGGAAGGCGTGAGCGATCAATGGATCGCAACTATATGTCTCAGACAAGAGAGAATGAAGAGTATTCGCAACGCGAATCTCATTCCAACAACATTTACACACCAGTTGTAACTGACGATGAGAGTGAAAGAGTGCGCTATGCAGTTGAAGTTTCACACACGATCGAGATGACTGGAATTCCGCCTCACATTTTATGACTGAAAAAAGCATGCAGTCGTGATCATCACGGAATTGGCAGCCCCGGTGGTAAAGTGGTTTAAGCGCCGGTTTATGATGATTCTTTCGTGAAGACTCTGGGTTTGAATATCGGTGAGGCATGGATGTTGTGTTTTGTCTTACGGCACTGGCTCTCTCCCTTCCCTGGAACTAGTAACCCTAAATTAAGGACGGGCGAACGCTTATAGCCCATTGAGCTGCTCACGGTGGTCATTAAACCTTCAGCCAAGAAAAAAAAATCACGAACCTGGGCTATTGTCTTTACTGAAGTGGTTAAATGAATTTGTCAATCAAATACAGTTTACATTTGTTGTTTCATATGAGTTTATTCTTTTTTTTAAAAATTAACCGTCGATTCCGACGGATTTCGTCTAGTTCGTTATAAAATTAATATGCTATTTACAAAAACTATATACTTTTTTATTTCTGAATGAGTAGCAATAGAAACTAAAAATTGTATTGTATATCTCATGTTTCTTAAGACTCCAAAAATGTATGCTTTCTGAGTCATTTTAATTACAGAAAAAAATATTCAATCGTGTTCAGTAGTTTTTCAAATTTGATCTGCAAAAAGTTTTTGCAGCCACTTCTTATGCACTAACAAGAGAATTATGTGGTTTTTTTCCCTTCAGTAATGATCATTTTATCTTCTAATTACCCCGTAGCGTGTCTTGATAAGCGAGGTATTTCTTCTCTCTGCAGAAAAACCAACACAAAGCAAACTACGGCAAAATTAAAAACAAAGCCCACACATGATATTCAGTCTTCAAAACAGTATTCCAATTAAATTTCAGACGAAATATTATTAAACAAAAAATATGGGTTGTAAGAAAAAAATTTCTCCTTAAAATTGTTTCTACAAGCTGATCGCTCCTTATTTTGGATGTCACTAAAAAACATAATGAAGTTAAGCACAGAAAGTAATTTAAGTGATTTCATATATTTGTATCAGCCAGATCTATAGCAAAAAAAAAAAATAATAATAATAATAACTGCGCACGAGACGCAGAAAAGACAAAAGGAAAAATTATAATTTCTTTTTTCTGTGTAAACGCAATGGAAAGCTAATTATTTGTGAATTTATTTTACGAAAGGAATTTTCATTTTTGTTGTTGAATAATCACCATGAGTTATTGATATTTATAATGGGTGATTGTCAAGAAAATGTTTTGGGAGGTAGGGAGGGGGCGTTATTGATCACTCTGTCACAAAAGTTTAAAGTAGCAGTATTAAAAGCACGGTGATTGAAACAGTACATCAGCTTCCGATGAAGTGAAGAAGTTATTTAGTGTTTAAGTTAAAAGATTAAAAATGAAGCCGTAAGAACTTTCGATCTACCTAAAGACCATCATCAGATGGAAGTAGTAATGGTGTATTTACCTTTAGTACTTCTATTTGATGACGGTTTTTAGGAAGACCGAAAGTTTTTATGGCTTTGTTTATAACCTTTTAACTTATACACTAAAGAAGTTCTTCACTTCACTGGAAGCTGGTGTACTGTTTCAATTATCGTGCTCTTAACCTTAAACTTTTATGAGCCGCCCCGGTAGCGAGGTGGTCTAAGCGATGATCTCTGATCATTCATCGAAAGGGAATCCTGGTTTGAATCCCATGAAGCATGGATGTTGTGCTTGTCTTACGGCACTGGCTCTCACCCTTCCCTGGAACCAGTGGCCCTAAATTAGAGACAGGCGACTGCTTGTATCCCATTGAGTTGCTAACGGTGGTCGTTAAACCTCCAATCGAAAGAAAGAAACTTTTATGACTGACTCACTCCGCACAAGAACCTGATGCCTTGTTATTGATCACTATGAGGAAATCAAAGGAATACATACTGAGTTAGTTTAACATTAGGAACATTACCTGACAATGCGTTGGTCCACCTTCGTATGTAGTCACGGCAGGCAGACGGCTATAAACAGATTCCGCAACGTGTCGAACATCCTCCATGCGTAAGTTGACCATGTCCGGTGCAGCAGATCCGTCGGTTTACGCTCATTCCGTGGAGGAGGATCAGTAGTTCTCACAACCCGTTTCGGTATACCCCACAAATTTTCAATTAGGTTACAGTTAGAGAAGTTTGGGGGCCAAAGCATAGTGGCGGACTCGTTCGTTGTCGTGTTTCTCCAACCACTCAGTAGTTATGCATGCCCGATACACGGTGCGCTGGGAAAAGATGGTTCTTTGGTCCCTGTAAACCTCCTGCAGATATGGATAGAGATGGTCTGCTATCGGGTCACTGTAGCTCCCACCATTCGGTGTTTGTGGGACAAAGGACCAAAGGCTTGCCATGAAAAAGCTCCAACCAACCAAAGTCTTGCAAAGGAAAAGCTCCAACGGACCAAACGCTTGCCAAGGAAAAGATCCAATAGACCAAAGTCTTGCCAATGAAAAGCCAAAGAACCAAATGCTTGCCAATGAAAAGCCAAAGAACCAAAGGCTTGCCAAAGAAAAACTACCAGAAAGAAAAGTTCCCAAAGACCACTCCCAGGAAGAAAAACTCCCAAAGACCACCTTCACCGACATATTGAACCCAAAATGTACAACCAGGGGATGGGGATTCATGTTGTTTACGCCATATCCTAACCTAGCCATCAGCAAGGTGCAGCAGGAAATAGGACTCATCACTCCAGTCAACCTTCTTCCATTTGCGAGGGCCCATTGCCAACGTTCCTTGAGCCACGCAAGGCTTTGTTTACCATGACTGGGCATCATCATGGGTACCCTCGTTGTTCTCCGGTTGTTGAACCCCAGCGAAGCAAGGTACAGCTCAGGGTGGAGATAGAAATAGGTAGAACTGCACCACTGTTGTACTGGTGGATGATCTGGGTGACTGCTGCACGTTGTCGCTGAGATACCAGTCGTGACACTAGATGCTCATCTCTATGATCAACCGTACTTGGCTGACTAATCAACCGTACTTGGCTGACTAATATGAGTCCTTCTGCTGGATGTCTGTTCATGGTTAATCTGGTCTTGGTACACCATTAATACAGTCATATAGAATCAGGCAACAAGTGGGGCTGTCTTCGAAATACTAGCACCTGCCCTCTGGGTTCCAACCATCTTGTCGCGGTCAAATTGCCTTACGTCACCATGTTTCCACATTGTTGGCAAACGTTTACTGATTACGTGCAGAGGATAGGTTTGCACAATATATACTAGCCGCATGTGGCGTTCATATCATGTGGTACTTCGTTACCGCTCGGAATATATAAACCTGGGGAGTGCCTAATGCAATGTATGCTGTCGTCTCTCCAGAATTATGGGGCCCTTGGTTCCAAGGAAGGAAGGAAGAGAGCCAATGCCGTAAGACAACGTACTACTCAAATTTAATCCGATGACTCGAGCCCCTGCCCACCCTGATGAACGCTCAGAATCCTGCGTTTAGTGCACTCGGACAGTGGAGTGGCCGAAGCAATGATAAAAACTCACTAAATGGTATAAAGGATGTGACATGCCTGCACAGCAGGACGCACTAGAGATAAAGGGAGATAGTAGCGAGAGCATACGTCTGCGTAGCTCAGTTGGGAGAGTGACTTATTCCGGAATGAGGGAACCCGGGTTCGATGCTCGGCGTGGACAAAAATGATGGAGAAATTTACTTCGCTATTTTGGCGCCTGGACTTCAAGAATGGCCTGGCCGTTAAAGTTCTCGCAATGGTGTGATGTTCTTTTCACACCGCGAGACAGGAAAAATGAGAGAATCCCTTCAGCGCTTCGAAAACTAAATGTGTGTGATGTTACGTTCCACACACCAAATTGACTGGGATTTTTCCAATGTACGTTTTTCAGCGGATGGCTGTCTTTTGCTGGGTTCTTATGGGACATATTAGATCTCTTAGTTTTTCTGGAGAGGTTCTTAACCGTTGCCCTGTGCTTACATATGCACGCTGATCATCTACACGTTTTCGTGGACTTCGCGCTTCCTGCGGCCGATGACCTGTTTCAGAAGACAGCGCGCCGCCTCACTGGCGGCAACCACCCAGGCGTGGCTCGAGAAACACTTACTCTAGAGTCTTCCAATGGCCACAAAGGTCCCCAACTTTAAACCCCTGGATGCTCTATGGGATGCCGTGGGGCTATACATCAGATCCATGGATCCTGGACGGACGTCTCGTCCAAAGTTGTGGACAACGCTGCAACAGGCATGCCTGGTATTACCTCCGAAAACCCTCTGACATCTGGTGAAGTCGATGGTTCAGCATGTACAAGCTGTTATTAGCTGCTAGAGGAAGACCAAGGCGCTGTTAGGATAATTTTATGGAATTATATTACTGCGGACCTTTTTTTTTTGTCCGGAGTACCTGTTTTATGTATTTCAGCTAATTCTGGCTTTTTCCCTGTAAAATTAAAGTTGCTCAGATTGATGCTTCATATTTTTTTTTATTTCTTCGGGCTATGAAAAAATTTGTCCGTGTGGAATTTGCCGCGACTGAGGCACGTGAGGCAGACAACATTTTAAATTTCTGCTATTTAACAAACTGCTGCAAACCGATCCGATGGTAAAGGATACATAGAAAATATTTTATCCCATGAAAAGTGGGTTCCATTAAGATTCTGGGCTGGACTTCCGAATCAGACCCCTGTTTAACTGCACTCATGAACCAAAATGTAGCATCGATTCTCCCAGTGCAACGCACACTTAGAGGGTGAAAGACGCAATGGACATAAATCAAGGAATTGCTATCTCCGGTTTCCCTTCCAGCGAGCGTCATTTTAATTCCGTTACTCCCTCAACCCTGTTGGAAACTGTGCCCTAGAAATACACTTACATATGCGAGAACCCCACCCATTATCTTTTACCTCTAAGATTTGGTCGTCTGTCTTTAACTCGGCTGACTCGATACTCCTAGGATATTGAATGGGTGGAGAAGAATTGCGTTTCTTGCACGTTTGCTTGTGGAGCATTTGATGTATTCCTTACGATTTGCTTTTCTACCAACATTCCCCCACTTGTACACATGTATTCCCCTGCGTGGGTAGAGTCCTGTCCAATATACAGCAATTTATATTCCTCCATTTCAGAACTTGCGCAGTAGATATCCTGTGCCATGCTAAACCCGAAAGCCTCTTTAAATTTCGATTCTTAAAACGATTAAATTAACTTTGCATTAATATTATACTAAACAAATGTTCCTAGTTTGCTCGTTAAGTCCGGGATCTCGTTAAATCCGGGCTCGTTACAAACGGGTTCTTCTGAAAACCGATGAGCCATTACATTATGAACACATACCTAATAAGCTGGAGGACCCCTTTAGCCCGCAAAACAGCGGCCACTCGGGAACGCATCGATTCCATGATGGGACGATAGGTATCCTGGGTATTTGGTACCATAATGTCAACAGCAGGAACTCCAGTTCGCGTACATTTCGGGAATGTGGTGATTTAGCGCGAACCCGCTTTTCCAAGTCGAAACACAAATGTTCGATTGGGTTCATGTCAGGTGAATTTGGAGGCCAGGGAGTTAACAGAAAGTCACCAGCATGTTCCTCGAACCACACCTTGACGATTCTGGCAGTGTGGCATGGCGTATTATCCTGTTGGTAATGGCCATCACTAGTAGGGAACACAGTTGCCATGAATGGGTAAACTTGGTTCACAACGATGTTCAGATACCTGACAGCTGTCAGGGATTGTGCTATTGGGATAATGGGGTCTAAAGGGTCCCAAAAAGCTTCTCCCACAGCATAACACATCGTCCGCCGGCCTGTTTCCGTCCAACAGTGCATCTAGGTGCCATAGTCTCCGTTGGTAATCGGCGTATCCGCGCTCGACCGTCTACGTGATGCACCAGAAATCTGGATTCCTTAGGCCAGGCCACTTTCTTCCTATCATCGACGGTCCAATTTCGATTATTTTGGGCACATTTTATGCGTTGTTGGCGATGACGTGCAGTGAGCATGGGTACCCGGCTGGAACTTCGGCTACGCAGGCCCATGCGCAGAAGGCTGCGTTGAACTGTGTTCTGTGACACATTGCTCTGATCACCACTGTTGTAGCTGTGGATGATTTGTCGCACTGTGGCCCTGCGGTTGCTTTGAAGAATGCCCGACAGTCTCCTCTCCCCTCTGGAACCAGTGAGCTGCGGACGATACACGCTTGGACGACGGTTGGTCGTTTGGCCATCTTTGCACCAGTTTTGATACGTACTCACTACAGCGGCACGTGAACAACCCACAATCTGCGCCGTTTCCGAGGTTGCAGTTCCGAGGCGCCGGGCCAGCACAATTAGTCCTTTATCAATGTCCGATAAATCGGCAACTTATCAATTTCCGATAAATCGGCAACTTATCAATCTCCAATAAATCGGCAACTTATCAATCTCCGATAAATCAGCAACTTATCAATCTCCGATAAATCGGCAACTTATCAACCTCCAATAAATCGGCAACTTATCAATCTCCGATAAATCAGCAACTAATCAATCTCTGATAAATCGGCAACTTATCAATGTCCGATAAATCAGCAACTTTCAATCTCCGATAAATCGGCAACTTTCAATCTCCGATAAATCGGCAACTTATCAATCTCCGGTAAATCGGCAACTTATCAATCTCCAATAAATCGGCAACTTATCAATCTCCGATAAATCAGCAACTTACCAATCTCCGATACATCGGCAACTTATCAATCTCCGATATATCGGCAACTTATCAATATCCGGTAAATCGGCAACTTATCAATCTCCGGTAAATCGGCAACTTATCAATGTCTGATAAATCGGCAACTTATCAATGTCCGATAAATCGGCAACTTATCAATCTCCGGTAAATCGGCAACTTATCAATCTCCGGTAAATCGGCAACTTACCAATGTCCGATAAATGGGCAACTTATTAATGTCCGATAAATCAGCAACTTATCAATCTCCGATAAATCGGCAACTTATCAATGTCCGATAAATCGGCAACTTATCAATGTCCGATAAATCGGCAACTTATCAATGTCCGATAAATCGGCAACTTATCAATCTCCTATAAATCGGCATTTTATCAATCTCCGGCAAATCGGCAACTTATCAATCTCCGATAAATCGGCAACTTATCAATCTCCGATAAATCGGCAACTTATCCATCTCCGGCAAATCGGCAACTTATCAATCTCCGATAAATCGACAACTTATCAATGTCCGATAAATCGGCAACTTATCCATCTCCGATAAATCGGCAACTTATCAATCTCCGATAAATCGGCAACTT
Organism: Macrothele yani; assembly: GCA_039090855.1. Taxonomy (NCBI): domain Eukaryota; kingdom Metazoa; phylum Arthropoda; class Arachnida; order Araneae; family Macrothelidae; genus Macrothele; species Macrothele yani. Next base: position 135,017,312 of record CM077007.1, on the reverse strand, counting down.
AACAATCTCCGATAAATCGGCAACTTATCAATCTCCGATAAATCGGCAACTTATCAATTTCCGATAAATCGGCAACTTTTCCCATTCTGACTGCGAACACTCTACTAACCGAAAGGTGGCCCTCCGGTTATATAATATACTGCTCTGTTAACTGCACCTGCGCCACCGTTCGGTCTCCAGGCGCCCTCATTGCTCTAAGCTGCGGGTGATCATAGTGGAATAGCTCATCGGGGTAGTACAGTAAGATACAAGAATATCAGTTACCTGCAAATTAAAATTATTGCATGTTCATGTTCTCTTGTAGTAGTAAACGAAATCTTTGAACACCCTTCGTGTGTTTATCAAAACTCTACATATTAAAAAAAACAGAAACGGTGATGATGCGTGTATATGTGCCTTTTGGGTTCAGTCACGAGACCTACTGACCAGTTGTAAATTACAGCCTCGTATTCAACTATCAAGTCACATATTATTACTGTAATTAATGTTCATTGTTTCTTTTTCCTCATCGCACAACTTTTAAGAAAGTCACTGAGGGATGTGGTCATTATTCTTCATTAGGTTCAGACTTTCGGTGTATCGTAATGTCAAAACCAATTATGCTCTTTACTTACTTTCGAACAATAATTAACTAATGTATGTTAACGCCTTTCGTGAGGAAGTTGCTGCAAAAAGAAATTCTAAATTGTATACAAAAAAATCACAAAGTTGCCTTGTCGTTGCTATCAAAGGAAGATTAAAGGTTAAAAAAGTGAAAAATCTCACTCTACAAAATATAACATTGAAAAATTAAAACTGACTTAAGATGGAGTACTTTTACTTTGTGCTCAGTTCAAAGAGCTAATCGACAAGATCTTTGAATAACAAATTAAGATCGTTCTAAGGATAAAAGCGAGAAATCTCATAATGTAAAAAATTAGACACTGAAATAAAAATACCAAATCCAATTTCTCGTAAGAATTTACAGAAGAGTAATTAGTTTTTGTCGTTTGTTTTATACATCCCGAGTTTGTCAGGTTCCAACTCTCGACGGTATAACGAAGTAAATTTCTCCGTCATTTTTGGTCCACGTCGGTGAATCGAACTCGAGTCCACTTATTTCGGAACAAGTCGCTCTACCAACTGAGCTACGCAGACGTTCGTTCCTGCTGCTATCTGCCTTTACGTCGTGTGCGTCCTGCGGGGAAGACACGTTACATCTCCCCCTCCCCCCACGAAAGTGGGCCGGGGCAATGGCCCACGGGTCAGCCGTGACCATGAATCGTCGCAGGCAGCCATCCACTGAAGAACGTGCACTTGAGAACTCCTAGTCAATCTGGTGTGTGGAATGCAACGTCACACACATTTATTTTTCGAAGCGCTGAAGAAGGGATTCTCTTATTTTTTCTCTCTCGCGGTGTGGAAAGAACATCACACTATTGCAAGATCTTGAATGGCCGGGTCATCCAGGAAGTTCTGGAGCCATTATAACGAAGTAAATTTCTCCGTCATTTTTGGTCCACGCCGGAGATCGAACCCGAGTCCACTTATTCCGGAACAAGTGGCTCTACCAACTCAGCTACGCAGACGTTCATTCTTGCTGCTATCTTCCCTTATATCGTGTGCGTCCTGCTGAGCAAGTACGTCACAACGGTTTATTTCTCCCAATCCTGTTTACAATCTTTTGATATAAATATGCGCTCCATTTGAACTATTACTTCTCACTTATACCAAAGAGCCAAAACATTACGACAACTTGCGTATTATGATATTGGTTTTCAACATGCTCCCAAAACAGCTCTTACCCGGCGTTACCCCTCATCATAATCAATTTTTGACGTCGATTCTAGAAATGACTTCAATTTTTCTCTATCACGTCAGGTTTTTAAATAAAATAAGAAGTTATGTTTTCAAGATTTTAATTAATGTAAGCACAAAAATGCAAACACAATGTCCCACAAAGACTTTTTTGTTTAACAAAAACACTTTACAATTACTGTAAAGAACTGACATGTGACTTGTTTTTAACAAAACGACAAGCAAACAGTGTTCCAATAATTTTCAAACTATCTTTTTTATAATTTCTTGCAGATCCTCCTTTATCGTTACTGTCCCTCTTCAACATCCAACAATAGTCGGCCATCATAGTTTCATTCCATCTCTCCTGGTACCTCTTCTCCATCTCCTTAATATTCTGGTGTAAGCGTTAACCGTGTTCTTCACTATAATGTCCCAGATTTTCCGGAAAGTTGTCGATATGGGAGTGTAGAAAGTGAAGTTTTACACTCATGTTACAACCCAACTGCTTGAAGTTTTCCAACATTGTTTCAACAATTTTTCTGTAATTAGGATCTTTGCAATTCCCTAGAAAGATTTCGGTTACAGATCGGAATGTTGTCCATGCCTCTTTTTCTCTCTCATTCATAGTTTTCTCAAAATCTTTTTCCTTCATCAGTTTTTTTATTTGAGAGCCGACAAAAATTCCAGCTTTCAATTTTTCTAGTGTGATGAAGGGAAATTTCATAGAAAGTTACTTGAAGCATTGCCCATCTTGTGGTAGAACTGCTTCATCAGCCCCAATTTGATGTGTAGTGGTGGAAGCAACACGTTTTGGGGGTCTACAAGTGGGCCATGCAGGATGTTTTTAGTCCCAGGAACAAAATTTCTCCTCTCTTGTGAAATTCTGATTGTCCAATGACTTTGCTTTGCCCTACTGTCCCATTCACATAGAAAGCCAGGCAGTTTTGTGTAACCAGCTTGTTGTCCTAATAGCATTCCTATTACTCTGAAGTCCCCACAGATAAGCCGTTTGTGTTCTTCATACTGTATATTTGTTAATAGTACCTTTATGTTCTCGAATGTCTCTTTCAATTTAACTGAGTGGGCCACAGGAATGGACTCATACACATTCGCATTATGCAGTAACACGCCTTTGAAGCTCCTCTTGGACGAGTCAATAAAAAGTCTCCACTGAGTAGAATCATGTCTAATGTCATAGAAGTGCATTAACTCGTTGATGTTATTGCAGTAAACCAAGGAATCGTTCTGTGAGAAAAAAGGAAGTACTTCTTTTTCTCTGTGTCGGTACCATGAAAAATGTGTTCCTGTAGCCAGAAGATTTTTACTTTTCAACCGGTGGCAAAGTAGTTCTGCAGATTCCTTAGTCAAGTTCAAAGCACGTAGTAGATCATTAAGTTCATTCTGGGAGAAAACTTGTGGATTAGAGTCGTTTTCCGGCTTGTAGACATCATCACTGTCAACTTCGGAGATTGCATCACGTTCATCATCTTCCGCCACGTTCTCTAACACAGCTAGATGAAGAGAGGCAGGCAGATCTTTTCCTTGTGGAATTGGCCTAATGGCTGAAGGACTGCTTGGATACACAATTTTGTTCTTATTTTTCGAATTGCAGCCCTGAACATTAACTAAGCAGAAGTAACAGTCTCTCAGGTGGTCTTTAGGCTCCCTCCTCACCATAGGTATTGCAACGGCATGCACGTTTGCTTCCCTTTTGTCCATAACCTTAACCTCTCTCAACACAATAGTGGCACACTTTATGTGGTTCCCATGCCTTATCCTGATCATCAAGATGCACCTTGAAGTAAGCCTTCTTGACAAAGCCTGTGATATCCGTTCTTTGCTTAAGCACTACATAATTTCCACAATTGTAAGAGAACACATTAGGACAATTTACACACTTGCGTTTCGACATTGTAGGACTACGCACTCACAATAGAGACAGCAACTTAGAATAGCTGTATAAATCCGAACAGAAAGAGCAATGAACTGGAAATGTGAGCATCTGACTTGCGGGAATGCAATTTTTGGATTCTTGCCAATTCTCTTTTCAGTCTTTCTTCTACAGGTGGCTAGTTGGCAATACTCCAAAAGTAACCTTACGTTGTTGCCTCCCGCTAAAACGCCCCTGACTGGCAGATGTAATGCTATCAGCGATAAATCTTCGAAATCAACTTGGGTCGATTGTGCAAAAACTGTATGTGATAGGAGAAAACTAAGATCACTTCTGGAATCAGCATGAAAAAATTGAGCTAAGCACACATATTAGTTTTCAATCATCTGATTTCATGCAGACTATAGTGATATCAATGAATTTCATTCATTGATATTCTGTACCTCAGGGCAATCACGGGGATGAGATAAAACCTCCAGATTCGCTATATATGAATACCGGTTGCTTCGACTAGCGAATCCTGTGATTGCTATATTCAAATAAATCGGAAACTTGAAACTTGGTCGTTCTGGGTGGTGTGATTGGTTAGCATCGAGCGCTATCCGGGAGACGCGAATTCGATTTCCCCACCAGGACGACGAAACTTTCAAGTTTTCGGATATTATCTGAATTAACATCATGTCATATTTACACCAATAAACGGATTCAAATCTTCCAAATTTGTATTTGAGCACCCATTCGGTTCAGGTACATCGGCCACTTAAACACTTATAGGCGAAGGTGTGTGTGTGGCGATCGGCATCAAGTCTGGCAGTATTTTTTCCATCGGAACAACAGAGATGGGAAGTTCACGTATGTCATTGTTCTTGGATGGATGTGCCTCGGGTGTTAATACACCCGGGAAAACAGTTCTTGAAACAGAGACTGGTCGTGATGAAACAGATCGATAAAAGGGGACAAAACAATTTTACCAATGAGCATTCTCATCATCGATTCTGTACGGCGGCCACTTAACTAACAAAATCTCAAGCCTGTCCGCAGAATAAAATCAATGTCATATCTGAAGAACCATAAATATTGAATACATGTTTCTTAATCTGATGAATCTCTTCCAGCTGTCTCACAATGGTAGTAGGATAAAAATATGATCATCTGTCCGCATGTACTCATAGTTACATAGATCAATGGTGGTGGAGGTGTCATGATGTAGACAATGTTCTCATGTGGGCGCACACTCACACAGAGGATGTCTTGGCACATTTGGGGAAACGTTTGTAAGATATTTGAAGATCTTTCCGGATCACGTGCCTCCAGTCATAACATCCTTCTTCCCATCTCAAAATGTGAACTATCATCCAGAAAATGTTTCACAAATCTAAAATCTCCCAAGACGATAGCAGTAACTTCAAGATAGTGCACTGACCTTTTCGGTCACCAGTTCCCAATCCGATTGAATATTTATGAGATCAAATGGAACCAGCTGTTCGGAGTACAGATCCAATTTTGTATAATAACTATGAGAAGCAAGCATGGACCACATTCATGTTTTTAGAATTCGATGACTACTTGGATTTGAAGAAATACCATTTTGTACCTGATCGTAGAAATAGAGAAAACTTAAGATCAAACAAAAAGGGGAGAGTTTCAATCTTAAAATAGTTTCCTTGCAAGTATTTAGGCTATTTGAGTGCGACAATCGGAACATAACCCTTTCACGTTTAGAGCTAAGTGATGATGATTTGGGGAGGGAGATACGTTCCACGGTGCTTTTTTACGCTTTCCAACTGTAGGTTCAAGAAGCCTATATTCTCCAGCTTTGTCGTCCGTCAGCACGATAACTGGCGTAAAAATGGTTCGATTTCGATGAAATTTTAGTATGTGGTAGGGGACCACCTGGGGACGAACCCTATTAAAAATGAAACAAATGGGGTAAAAGTTCACGACGTAGGAGCGCAATCCATTCCATTGCAATTATACGTCATAACTTGCGTAAATATGGTTCGATTTCAATGAAATTTTACAATGTGGTAGGGGACCACCTGAAGACGAACCCTATTCAAAATGGGTGAATTGGGGTCTAAGTTCAGGACATAAGAGCGGGATGCATTCCATTGCCTTTATGCGCCATAACGTGCGTAAAAATGGTTCGATTTCGATGAAATTTCAGTATGTGGTAGGGGACCACCTGGGGACAAACCCTATTGAAAGTGGACGAAATGGGGTCAAAGGTCAGGACATAGGATTGCGATCCATTCCATCGCCCTTATCCCATATTATTAAGGTGGACGTCAAGTAATTTTGCTTCCTATACTTCCAATGGAAAAACTTTTGTACACATTTCCTTCACAATTAATGTGTTCCCAAGGATGAAAATTTGTACATTGTTTAAAATAACTTCTTAAAATAACTTGGAATACTTAATATATTCTAAAACATAACCGTAATTATATTAAAAATTAATTACTTTTCCTTTGGTGGTGTTGAAACCAGAAAAAGACTGGCGCGACCTGTACTTTGATGACGTCAGTAGACAAACAAATGTTGGATTGCATAATTATGGTTACGTTTTAGAAAATATTAGGTGTTCCAAGTTATAAAATGAAGCTATTTTAATCGATGTTCAAATTTTCATCCTTGGGAACGCATTAATTGGGAAGAAAAAAGATGGCGCGACCTGTATTTTCATGACGTCAGCAGTCAAACAAATGTGCGGATCCTATTAAAGTTTTATGACGTCACACTTTTGCTAGCAGATGGCCGCGATTCCCACTGACTCATTACGTCACGCGTTGTGTACGTATGCTCGTCTGCACGATAACTCGCGTACAAATTGTTCGATTTCGATGAAGTTTTAGTATGTGGAAGGGAATCACCTGGGAAGGAACCCTATTGAAAGTGAACGAAATGGGGTAGAAGGTGAGGACATAGGAGCGGGATCCATTCCACTTTCTTATGCGTCATAACTAACGTAAAAAAGGTTTGATTTCGATTAAATATTAGTATGTGGTATGGGATCACCTGGGGACAAACCCTATTGAAAATTGGCGAAATGAGGGTCAAAGGTCAGGACAAAGAAGCGGAATCACTTCCATCGCCATTATGCATCATAACTTACGTACAAATGTTTCGATTTGGATGAAATGTTAATATGTTGTAGGGGTCTGCGCCTGGGGACGAATCCTAATTGAAAATGGGCGAAATGGGTCAAAGGTTAGGACACAGAAGCGGGGTCTATTCTATAGCCCTTATGCATCATAACTTACGTAAAATTGCTTGGATTGTGACAAAACTTTATCATGTTATTTCGGAGGTATACTGAACCAGTTCTGTTGAATATCAGCGAAATGGGATCAAAGGTCAGGGCGTAGGGGTGAGATTTATTCCACAGCCATTTTATGATTTCTAGTATGTTGGAAAGCGTATCATAATCAATGCATTGCATGATTTTACTAACTTGTCTATTTTACTCAATGTGTGTGTATGTGCGGCCAGAGATATTCCCACAACTGTAAGTATTATTCTCGTATCATAAATCGTATATCTTCCACGTCTGCCTAAAGAGGGACAGCCTATGTAGGTTTTTTTATGATTTGAAGGCGCATTGAACGAGGGGAATCAAGCTAAGGATCATAAAAAAAGTACTTAAATGAGATAATTATCAACGTAGAAATTTTAAGGAGCTTAAGTATATAAAAGTCATCTTTCAAAAAAAAAAAAAAAAAGCTTAATGTTTATGATTCATAAACAAGTATCAGTTTCCCTAAAAGTATTACAATTTTACCATATATTATAGAAAAAGTTTTGGTTAGGAGGAGAGCTCTTTGCATTTCTAACCAAGAAAAAGCAGTTATACTTCAACTGAAGTCATTCCAGTCACAGAATATACTCAACGTGATATCTACACTGTTATTGGCTAAGCTTGAATCAGAAAAAGGAAAATGGCTGAAAACTATATCTTATGAATAACAGAGGATATTTCCCAACTGGTGTCTTTCGTTCTGCGACCTGCTTTCACTTAAAGAGTTGACTTAGAAAACACAACGTTTTACTAAGCATTCTGATTTGTTCTAACGAATCACTTGAATTATTCCCAAGATTTTTCACAGGAGTCATGCTTTCGCGCATAAGAAAGCTGTAAACTGTCGTAAACCTCGAATACAGGAATTTTTGTATTGTATTGGATCATATTCTCCGTTCTGAGACTAAAACCGAGCTCTACTCGCTATCAGAAAGTGTGCTTTATAAATTAACATCCGAGAAGAGTGTTTATGTGAGTGCAATTTTGGAGTTCTTAGCTTGTTTTTTATTTCTTTTTTTTAAAATTTAAGGTTAAACGACCACCATGAGCAACTCAATGGGCTATAAGCAGTCGCCCGTCCCTAATTTAGGGTCACTGGTTCCAGGAAAGGGAAAGAGCCAGCGCCGTAAGGTAAACACAACATTCATACCTCACCGAGATTCGAACCCTAACCCTTCTCGGGCGAACGGTCATAAGCTAGCGCTTAGACCACTGCGCCACCGCGGCGGCCTTGCTTTTAATGGAGTCGATTCCAAAAACTACCTGGAAGTTATAAGAGTGCACTCATCACATATCATTTAAATTGATATCGGAACACAGGTGACGCAGACCTCTAATATAATCTTCCCTTTGAGTTTGTGTTCTTATGTAAATTTAGTTTCTCCTCTTTAAACTTTTTCTGACTAAACGGCACATTTCTTTGTTACCCAAATATATTTTTCAGTTTGGCAGCACTGACGGTGGGTCAGAGGTCAGTATAACGTCAACACTAAATGTAGCATGACTACATTTGCGTAGGCGACTTGTTATTTTGGTCTGCATTTTTATAGAGGCAGATTGTAAGAGCAACTTGTTAGAAAGAAATGTATTTTGATAAAAGCGTTTGATATAGATAGTTCTTAGAAAGGAATGTATTGTGAATGTCAGATAAAGTGAAGCCAACAATTTCGTATCTAGCTATGGTGATCTACTTCTGCTGAAGTGCCATTGACGAGAATAAATGTCAACTCATATAAGGCGTTACAGTTGGTTTCATTACTTTGTCCCTTAGTGATTTTTATGTTTACCAGTGTGCGTGAAAAGTCTTGATGCGTCACATTAATTGATAGTTTAACAAAAGCCACATGAACTTTACAGCTACAACTTTACGGCTTATCCTTAAGCCTACTATTACGACTACTATACATCATTAAATCCAGTGGATCTACAAGAATTAATGTCATGAACGAGACTGTCAATAAGTGTGCTTATTTCGAGTCCATTTCCTTCTACGAACTCACTGTAGCCACTATTTTGTTTTGTCAGGAACTTCGTTGCATGGGTATTTAATAACAGAGTATTTGGTTGCGAAGGCGAGTTGTCCAGTGACGGGACGCATAATGAGAGAGTGAGGCAACAGATGTCCCGTGGGCAAATGCGCGAAAACGTCTTGATGCGTCATTAGCCCAGGGATGATTATCGATCTGTGGCATATCGAGCTAGCTAGCTCCTTCCGTTGCCCCCACATCAGATGCCAGTGACTAAAGTAGCGAATAGCTCTGAGTAGCTTACTCTCTTTCCTCCTGGCGCAGAAGCTGAGCTGACGACAGAGAAAGAGATGGCAGTGCAGCTTCAATCTCTGCTGATCATTTATTGGCAGACGCGATAAACTTCTTGATCTCCATAACGTATGCGACCTTTTCACTTACTTGCGAGACAAAAGGTTCATCTCCTTTCTTTTATAAAACGCCAGTCAAATTTTCAATTTCTCTTCGTGGATTACCAGTTTCGTTTATCTGCACATTCAAAATTTAACAAATTGCCTCGCGCAGCGAAAGACGTTCCCGAAGATTCTCAGCTACGAATGAGATAATAGTCTCACTAAGTTTTTATTAAAATACCTTAACTAGCATTAATTAGGTGTGATTGCTTTCCTAAAGGGCAGTATAAATAGCAGAGAAAATGAAGGGGCCTTCATCCATGCATTTATTCATTTTTCTTCTTTATGTATAACATAGCAACGAACTTAGAAACACATGACGAGCATTTAACCCATTAACCGACTGGAACGAATTAACTAGCGTGAACGAATGTATTCGTTGTCTAAGATGGGGAGAACCTTGGCTGGAACGAGTGACACTGCGCAACAAAAACCGTTGCTTTCCCTTTAGCTTTGTCACTCCAAGTGATCATTTATTGACTAACTGCTAAAACGGTTATAACATTTATTGACTAACTGTGATCATTTATTGACTAACATTTATTAACAGCTATAACATTAAAACTACTACCTACTGCTACCTAATTGTTCGTCCCAAGATAAAAGAATAATGTTTAAGTTCTGAATGAATTTTCAAGTTTTTCATTTATTGACTAACATGTTATTTTTCCGTAGTAGTAATGACAAGCTGTACCGAAACGACGAGTAATGAGAAGCTGTACGACAAGCTGTACTCTAGTAATGACAAGCTGTACGACAAGCTGTACTCTACGAAAAAATAATGAACTGAAAAAAGGAAATTAACCTCACTTATGTTCATTTTATAACTCCTTATACTGCAAGTATGTACTGAAAGGAAATTAACCTCGCTTATGTTACTTAAATATCTTTCCTGGAAATTAAGGAATTAACCTCGCTTATGTTACTTAAATATCTTTCCTGGAAATTAGGGAAATTAACCTCGCTTATGTTACTTAAATCATTTAGCCAATTTTTGTGCTACATGATTTAAGTAACATTTCTACAGATGATTTCAGTAATGACAAGCTGTACTCTAGGAAAAAGTTATTATACTGTACATTTTGGCTCTAGGAAAAAATTATGCTGTAGTAATGACAAGCTGTACCGAAATGACAAGCACGTGTTATTTTTCCGTAGTAGTATTTTTCTGTAGTATTGTTGTATATACTGTATAGTGCTCTGATCATTTATTGACTAACATTTTTTAACAGCTATAACATTAAAACTACTACCTACTACTACCTAATTGTTCGTCCCAAGATAAAAGAACAATGTTTAAGTTCTGAATGAATTTTCAAGTTTTTCATTTATTGACTAACATTTATTAACAGCTATAATATCAAAACGGCTATAACATTTATTGACTAACTATGGTCATTTATTGACTAACATTCCGAGCTCTATCATTTATTGACTAACCGCTAAAACGGCTATAACATTTATTAACTAACCATTTATTGACTAACCGCTAAAACAGCTATAACATTTATTGACTAACCATTTATTGACTAACTGCTAAAACGGCTATAACATTTATTGACTAACCATTTATTGACTAACTGCTAAAACGGCTATAACATTTATTGACTAACCATTTATTGACTAACTGCTAAAACGGCTATATAACAATGGAAACGAATTTAAGAAATCAGTGTGAAAAAAATTGCCTATTGTGGGACTCAAAGCCACACCCTCTCTGCTCCGGAGTCGAATGTTTTTCCAATTAAGCTACACCGAAAAGGGTTTATCACTGCTAATTGCCGTCACCTCTGTAGTATGTCACATACAGGGGTTGGAGAGATCTGCTCCGGAGTCCAATACTTTCTCAATTAAGCTACACCGACAAGGGCGTATCACTGCTACTTGCCGTCACCTCTGTAGTATGTCACATACAAGGAGTTGGAGAGAGTAATGTGAACCCCTAGGAAAAGAAGGTTTTACGTACCTAGTAGGGTGTGGGACCCTGTTTGAAATTCAAAATCCACTGAATCCTAATTGGAATGGACTCATACAAATCCTGAATGGTGCTTATTGGAATGTTATACCAATTTTCGTGCAGAAACTGCTCCAGGTCCTTGAGAGATGCAGGATGAGAATAATGGGATCTTATTTTATTTTCCAACACAGACCGCAGTGGCTCCATGATGTTTAAGTCTGGTGATTGGAGAGGCCAAGGAAGGTGTGAAAGTGCGTCCTCATGTTCTTCAAACCATGAGCAGACATTTCGAGCTCTATGAATTGAAGCATTAATATCTTGATTTTTTTTACTGGAGGTTTAACGACCACCGTGAGCAACTCAATGGGCTATAAGCAGTCGCCTGTCCCTAATTTAGGGTCACTGGCTTCAGGGAATGGAGAGAGCCAGTTTCGTAAGACAAACATAACATCCAAGGATCACCGGTATTCGAACCCGTACCCCTTTCGGACGAATGATCAGAGGCCATAGCTTAGACCATTAATATCTTGATAGATGGCATCCCCAGCAGGAAACAATCCCTGAGCCGTTGGATTGACTTGTTCGGCCAAAATGGTTTCATACTCCATGCCAGTCGTCCGTTCTTTCAAGGTGATCAGGGGACCCGCTGAAAGTCACGATATCACCGCCCAGAGCATGACAGAACCACCACCATGCTGTACTATTGAGACATAAACAATCTGGGTTGTAAACATTCTGAAGGTGTTCTCCACCCAAAACACATCTTGCGGTGGGGAATAGTGTGAATGTGTATTCATCCAACCACATTACACACTTCCATGCATCGGCAGTCCATGTTGTATGCTCCTGGCACCACTGCAGTCGCTGTTGTGCATTCATCTGGGTCCCCAGAGGTTTTGCAATAGCAGCTCTGCCATGAATATCTTGTTTATACAGTTCCCTGCGCACTGTTTTAGTTGATTGTGGGATCTGGAGATGCGAATTGAGCTCCGAACTAATTTTCGGCGCCGTGGTTTTATTACAGGTAACAATCCTCTTTAATGCTCCGCTGTCTCTATCAGTCAGGGTCGTTTTCCGGCCGCTCTTGCGTTTCGCAGACGAGGGTTTCCCACGAACACGGTATGCTGTCATGACGCTAGACACAGTAGCTCTCGATACCATTACTACCATGACGACTCTTTCGAAGTCCGTTAGGTCGCTCATTTCGTCGTCACCCTGAAAGAAATTTTGCAACAAGACATTTAAATGCACTTAAACAGGGACTTTGAGGTTCTAAACAAAGCTATTACAACCAAAAGATGGTGGATACCTTTGCGTATTGCGACGTACGCAGCTGTATTCAGAGTGACGTTTCTGGGCGTGGTGTTCACATTATTCTGTCCAACACCTCTAGCTGTCAAAACAACCGGAAGTGACACTTTACAGACCGGAAGTTAGGAAATAAATAGGTTTTTTCTTACTATTTTTGCATAAAGTTATAGTTAAAGCTAGCAAATATTGATTTTTTAAGGTTTTACAGATCTAGCAACACTTTGGTTACAATTATTCGATGGAAGTAATGTTTGTAAAAAAATTTGTATTTTAAATTTTGAACACGCGCTTTTTGAAGAATGAGATTTTCGTACTTTTTACGAAAAATTGATAACTGAAAGGGTTATGGAAATAAATTGATGAAACTTGGTATATATCTTTCTTCAGAAGTTGTGCATACGCTGACCTACATGCTTTGCTGTATGTAAGCTCAAAGTTAAGTTATAGCTATTTGCATTAAATATAGTAAAGAAATGTGCCGAAAATTCAGACTAACGCACAAATGAATGAGTATATTTCAACAGTTGGAAATATCACCTAACTTTTAGTTCATCGTATAGATAATAGTCATACGCATATACAGATGAAAAATGATTATCATATATGCGTAACTGTTTTTATTTAGGGTGTTTACCATAAATAACAAATTTCATTGAATTGTTTCAAAAATGTCCCAATTTTTCGAAAATTTATATTGATATAATTTCTTTTTTCCATCGTGTTTGTGCTTTTGTGTGTTAACCTTCTTAAAATCATCATCAAAATACTCATTCTTGCATTTAAAAAAAAAAAAGTGACCGGAATGTAGTCTGATACCTTAAAGGATTAGACACTTTTTTCATGATTTTTTGTCACATTGCATTCAGTATTAAGGATTTCCTAATATGGAACCTTGTAAAAACACAAGTTTATCCGTGTCCCCTCACTCCGGAGTAAGTCGCTCTCCCAACTGAGCTACGCGGATAGAATGTCTCGCTGCAGTTTTCTCGTATTGACACATGTTTTCACCTCTTTAGTACGTGTCAACCTACAGTATGTAGCCACGTAGCCCACTTCATATAAGCAGAGTTTTGCGGTACTTCAATGTCATTTTTATCTGTTTAACCCATGGAAAACCGGAAAACTGAAAAAAATAAGAAAGAGAAAAACCTCATCCTTCCTCTTGCGTGCGGTGTCCACGAGAGAGGAAGGATGAAGTGTCGCCGTGGGTACGAAAAATAAAAAATAAACGCTTCAGATATTAATTTATTTTTTGAATATGGGTTTAACTATTACCGTGAGCAACTCAATGTGCTAAAAGCAGTCGTCCGTCCCTAATTTAGGGACAATGGTTCCAGGAAAGGAAGAGACCCAGCGCCGTAAGACAAAAACAACATCCTTGCCTCACCTGGATTCGAACCTGGACCCATCTCAGACGAATGGTATTAAGCCAGCGCTTAGACAACTATGCCACCGGGGCAGGCCATCGCTGATTGCTTTTTGATTAGAGTATACCTAAAATATTAAGCATTATACGGCGCAGTACGTCTGCACCATATACTGCTATCCTAAACTTCCGAATCAGGTGTTTTTTAATATTATGTAAATATGCTGTAAACGGAAACGTGAACTTATGCCCTCTAGTGGCAAACTTGGGCGTTTTGAAAATATATGCAAAGCATTTCGCACCAAAAACGTTTTCCGACGAAGAAATAATTTATAAAATCGGAATATCAGACGAGTCGATATTCGGGTAAGTACGATTATACAAAAATCTACGCTTTATTTATAGCTGAAGCTATTCCCAAGATTGTTTTCGTGGTGTGGAGGTATCTGATTGCAAACGAATTTTTTGGATCGAGTCATGGAATATTGATGCAAATGCACCAAAAAGAGAAATATGCACTTACACATCCTAGTGTCAAAATCCCGATTTCCAAAAATCAGAACTATTTGTAGTATATTATCCACCAAGAGCTCTATCCGATTCAGAAAGGATTCCTCAAACTGGACCTTTAGAAGGAGGGATATCGGGGAAATAGCCATTTTCGCTTCCTAGCGGAAAAACTGTGCACTATTTGAAAAAGAAACTCTACCCAGAATAGTATTCGCTATAAATTGTATGGAATGAAAGAAATAATTTTTTCATGTCGGATATTTAGAAGCAATCATATATGGTGTAAAATATATTTTGAATTCCATAGCATCTTTATCGACGCCCTTTACAGGCGCAGTTATGAATTAGAGAAACCGGAAAGACAGAATCATCGTTCCGTCACTACGAACTTCTCAACATCAAAAGGAGTTCTAAAATCGGTCTAATAGTTGCAGAGGTATGGTTTCAAGAGGCTAACAGAGAGCCAGACGTCCAGACAAATTGATAACTGAAGCACGTAAGTTTTTTTCCCAAAAGACATGCTGAAAAGATTAAAAAAATGTTTTTTTCATCCGATATTTTTTACGTACAGATTCTTATTGAAATAATGTATAGTGTCACTGTTAGATAGCGAAAATATACATCGTGTTTTCCCCGAAATCTGTGAATCTGAAAATCAGATCTTAAAATTACTTTTGCGATACATAGAGGTCACGACGATGAATATTTTGCTTGCATTTTATAAAAATTTGTGACAAAGTGCTTAGGCACTAGACGGTGTAAGTCCATATTCGTGTTTTCCATATAGTTGCGATCGTATCTTCGCTTTTAAAGTTCAACCTGAAGTTTTTTTCTCAGTCAGACGCCAATGACTGCGAAAAATGTATGTGCACTTTTTTCATAAAATAGTGCTCAGTTCTGCAATTCGGTATGATAACGTAAATCCCTGTGATGATGATATACCCGCTTCTATATGTCCTATTTCCAAAATTCTTTTTGCTATTTTTCGAGATCGTGGCGAGAAATACTCTTAATATAATGGATTGTCGGAAAAGTCATGACGTATTTCAGCCATGTTTTGCAAAGGTCATTTATTGATAGAAAGAACAAAAATCAATCAATGATATAATACCCGTTTTGTTCGATAACCTTTTGCCATCTTTCAGCGAGCTGCAGAATGCCTCGTTCATAGAAGGACCTGTCTTTCGTGGCGAAAAACTGTACAAGGTGCTGATTTACAGCCTCATCTGAATTGAACGTTATACCACGCCAGGGCTAATGAAGAGAGCGAAAGAAGTGGAAGTCTGACGGTGCAAGATCAGGTGAGTATGTTGGGTGTGGCAACACATCGCACCCAAGCTCCAATAATTTTTGGCGGGTGATCAAACTTGTGTGTGGTCTCGCGTTGTCGTCATGGAACAGAACACCTTTACGATGAACGAGCTCTGGACGTTTTTGGATGATGGATTCGTTCGAACTGTCCAATTGCCGACAGTACACATTCGAATTTATTGTTTGTTTTCGTGATAGGAGCTCGAAAAACTCGACACCTTTAAAATCCCACCACACTAAGACCAGAACTTTCCGCTGATAAATGTCTGCTTTGGATGTCGTTTGAGGCGAAGCAGCAAGTCCGGACCAATATCCTTTGCGCAGCACATTGTTGTACATAATCCACTTTTCGTCCCCAGTTATCAGTCGCTTCAAAAAAGGATCGTTTTCCTTACGTTTAATGAGCATATCGCTGATGTTTATACGCGCCGTCAATTGAGCTTCTTTGAGTTCATGAGGAACCGACACATCGAGCTTGCTTACGTATCCCAGCTTCTTCAGGTGGTCGTGAATGCTTGAACGATGGATGTGCAATGTGTATGCAATCCCTTGTGCCGTGTAACGTGGGTTTGACTCGACCAATGCCTTGATTTGGTCGTCATCAACCTCGGTGGGCCTTCCGGACCGAGGAGCATCGTTGAGGTCAAAATCACCAGCACGGAATTTTGCGAACCACCGCTGGCACTGACTTTCTTGTAGAGCATTATCACCGTACACTTTACGCAACTTTTCACAAGCTTGACGCGCGTTCTTCCCTTTACGGAAGCAAAAAGTAAAATATGTCGAAAATGCACAGTTTGGTCTTCCATTTTCAACTTGATGTCAAATCTCCGCCAATCAACCAAATCGCTCACTATTCCTTTTAGACTGCAGCTAGAACTGGCAACTGTCGAATGCCACAGCGATAACAGAGCTGCGCATGCCTCTAGTACTTTCCAAACCGCCCAATCGCCATCGGGTGCCAAAATACGTCATGACTTTTCCGACAACCCAGTATATATATACACTCACGGACAATTATTTTTTTGCTCCAAGAAGGAAGCATCAGATTGAACTAAAATTTTATGTAAGTAATGATACAGATGAACGATACAAATGATGGTAAAAACAGAGAGCTGCAGGACAATTACAGAGGGATCTGTGGCACGCAGTCCTGTCATCTTCAATAGCATGTCGTACCGCCTCGTGCGGGGATACATGCTGCAATACGGTCCGGCATGCAGGCGAACAGACGCCTGATGTTGTCCTGCGGCAGACTAGCCTACACGTGTTGGACGGTGTGCTCCAAATCCGAGAAAGTACGGCACTGAGGCAGCCGCCGTCTGAACTGGTCCTACACATGCTCGATAGAGGACATGTCCGGGGAGCAGGTAGGCCATGGAAGTGTCTGGACATGAAATAGGCAGTACTGGTCAATCCGAGCCGTGTGCGGGTGGGCATTATCCTGCTGGTATAGCGCAGCTGGAATCCCGGCCAGGACTGGGAGCACATGGGCGCCCTATGATCTTATCCACATACCTCTGGCAAGTTAATGATCCACGTGCCACTACTAGAGCTGAACGGCTATCGTAGACTGTGGCTCCCCAGACCATAATGCCTGCAGTAGGGGAGGTGTGGCACTCAATTGCGATGTTGGGATTGGGCCGTTGACCCGGAGACTTCCACACCCCGACACGATGATCAACTGTCCCCAAAACGAAGCGTCACTCATCGCTAAACACCACACGTCGCCAGTCTGTGGCGTTCAACGTTGCTCTGGCTTGGCACTACTTTTCACGGAGCAGTCGATGTTCCGGTGTTAATAGCAGCACACGTAAGGGGCGATGGGATCACAGATTCGCTTCCGCGAGGCGTTAAGAAATGTTTCGTGCGCACACAGGAGACTCTACATCTGCCTGTATAGTGGACAGGGTCCTCGTGGGATCCATTTGTGCCTGGAGAACGATCTGTCGATCCTCTCTACCGGTTGTACTCCTGGTCCGTTCGGAACCTCTCCGCTGTGTGGCAGTCCCATCGCATGTCCAGTGCTCCCAACACAGTCGGACGGTATGGTCAGAACGGTCCACGTGACGGGCTATATAGCGCGCCGACCTCCATGCGGATTTCAGCCCGATGATCAGTCTTCTCTCAAAGTCCGTAAGTTCCGTAAATCGACGTCTCTGGTGTATACCCGGCGTTTTTTTTTACTCTGTACTCCTTCTTCCGTTGGCCAGTGCTTTACGCTTTCGTGGGGTTATAAGGTTTATAAGGCTACACGCCGGTTTATTAGGCTGTCGTTTCCTGCTTGCAGCGCCACCCCAGGGTGTGCGGTCATGCGCACTCGCACCAAACGTTGATCATTTGCATACCAGCATGCACTCTAGCTATTTGCAAAGTTTCGCGGTTGTAGCATGTTTTCTTCTAGGTGCCCAAATTTCATTGTCCGTGAGTGTATATATATATAGACTATATATGCTAAATTTTGTACAATACAGTGTTGCCGCTAAGGGGTGGATATTCATATTAGGTATGTGCAGAAATTCTACGGTTTCTTTAAGTAGAAAAGAAAACAAAGTTTTTATAATTAATAACATCTTTATTCTTGTACATAATTGCCATTACTATATATGACCTGTTTTCAAGTTTCTGATAGTAATTTACTTCCTCTTCTGAAGAACTCCTCCGTTTTGGAGATGAAAAAGCTCTTGTAATGAAGTTTCGAAATCTTTTGAACTTCATCGAATGTTTTCCAGCGAAGTTGTTCTGAAGAGATCTGAAAAGGTGATAGTCCGTAGGTGCAAGGTGTGGGGAATACAGGAATGAGATAAAACTGTCCAACCTGTTTCCAGTAATTTTCTCTGAGTCGCTAAAGCTGTATAGGGTCTTGCGTTGTCACACTGCAAGATCACACCTTTGTGATTAACCACTTGCTGTAAGCTTAGATTTCAAATTTTCTTTCAGCATTTCCAACTTTTCTTAATGCAGGTCAGCATTTATCGTTTGTTCAGGTGCAAGCAGCTCCCAGTAGATTACCTTCTTGGCATCCCGCCATACACTCAACAAGACTTTTACAATCCTCCTCTTGAAGTCAAGTGAGCGGGCTCTCCAATTCTGCATACAGTCCTTTGACGCTTTACATTTCTGTAAAGGGCCCACATTTCATCACTCGTAACTAATCGTTCGCAATACAGGTCAGTATTTATCATCACCAGTCGTAACTAATCATAAAATAAATAGCCCTGGGCATTGGGATTGTTTATCATCACCAGTCATTATCATTATTATCACAGTAATTTTCATAGTCATTATCATCATTTAGTCATTGTCATAGTCATTATCATCTTTAGTAATGATAGTCATTATATTATATCAAAACAGACATAGTCATTATCATCATTAGTAATTATATTCATTATATTATATCAAAACAGACAGTCATTATCATCATTTAGTCATTAAACGGACATAGTAAACAGTCATTATCATCATTTAGTCATTAAACGGACACATTAAACCATCATTGTCATAATTTAGTCATTAAACGGACACATTAAACAGTCATTAACATCATTTAGTCAATATCATAGTCATTTAATCATTATCATAGTTATTTAGTCATGTCATAGTCATTTAGTCATTATCATCACTAGCATTTATCACCACCAGTCGTAACTAATCGTAAATACAGGTCAGCATTTTTTTTATTGGAGGTTTAACGACCACCGTGAGCAACTCAATGGGCTATAAGTAGTCGCCCGTCCCTAATTTAGGGTAACTGGTTCCAGGGAAGGGAGAGAGCCAGTGCCGTAAGACAAACACAACATCCATGCCTGACCATGATTCGAACCTGAACCCCATTCGGAAGAATGATCAAAAGCCATCGCTTAGACCACTGCGCACCGAGGCGGCACTTGGAATTTTCATCATGAAAAACGGGTAGAGCCTTTGTACACACCTAATACCACTACAAATGCTGTGAACCGTATCTCTGTTTCTGGAAACCCAATTCGAAAAATCTCCTTTACCTTGGATATCTTCCTTTATAGGAAATACTTGTGTACTTGTGAACAATTGGAGATATACCGTTGATAATATTTCATACACTAGTGGTGGAAAATAGCTATTTGTACACTGCTCGGAATAGAAATTTCCCCACCCAGAAGGGGGTGTGCTACAAACATGCAAATCGCAGGGCGGGTGTGCCCACCCGAGATATGCAAATGATGTTTAACCGGAGCCAATGACGTGACACGTTCGTGTGCTAAAGGTGCCAATAACAGAGATGGTAATGTGTGGCCGCTGGTGGAAGCATCGCTGACGCTTCGGATTTGTTGTTCGTGTTTTAAAACTGTTCAGCGAAGGCCAGAAATGCCGGGTACATTCCGTCGGCAGGTTTATGGCCATTTTGATGCGTTTCGGAGAGGAAGAATTGTAGGCCTGTGTGAAGAGAGCTGTCAACTCCTCGCATAACCGCGCATGTGCAACGGGATGCACGAACTTAGTGGCTACAGAAAGGTTCGCACGTGCTTCGGAACGGCAGTGGTGTAGCCCGATAGACGTCAGCACGCCTGGACTGGCTCATTGTTTGACCGACATGCTCGCTTATCACCAGAAAGCCCTGCAGCCGATATTCGACGTGCTGTGCCATTGGCCATGGACGTAGCAATAACGACCCGAACTGTAAACCGAAGGTTTCATGTGGCCAACCTACGCAGTAGGCAAACTTTACGTCCATTCCTATTGATGGATAGCCATTGCAGCGCTCGTCTGACTAGGTGCCGAAGTCATGGGAACTGGGGTCACGATTGGACTACTGTGGTCTTCAGTGATGAATCCCGTTTCTGTCTGGGTGCCGACGATCGACGGATCCGTGTCACCCTGGTGAGTGGACGAATCCCGGTTTAGTTCCGAAGTCAGCGAACTGGAGTCACGAATGGACTACTGTGGTCTTTAGTGATGAATCCCGTTTCTGTCTGGGTGCCGACGATCGACGGATCCGTGTCACCCTGGTGAGTGGACAAATCCCGGTTTAGTTCCGAGGTCAGCGAACTGGGGTCACGAATGTGTGGTCTTCAGTGATTAATCCCGTTTCTGTCTGGGTGCCGACGATCGACGGATCGGTGTCACCCTGGTCTGGAGTGTAGAAGGGACTACTGGGGTCTTCAGTGATGAATCCCGTTTCTGTCTGGGTGCCGACGATCGACGGATCGGTGCCACCCTGGTCTGGGGTCACGAAGGGACTACTGTGGTCTTCAGTGATGAATCCCGTTTCTGTCTGGGTGCCGACGATCAACGGATCCGTGTCACCCTGGTGAGTGGACGGATCCCTGTTTAGTTCCGAAGTCATGCGAACTGGGGTCACAAATGGACTACTGTGGTCTTCAGTGATGAATCCCGTTTCTGTCTGGGTGCCGACGATCAACGGATCCGTGTCACCCTGGTGAGTGGATGGATCCCGGTTTAGTTCCGAAGTCATGCAAACTGGGGTCACGAATGGACTACCGTGGTCTTCAGTGATGAATCCCGTTTCTGTCTGGGTGCCGACGATCGACGAATCCGTGTCACCCTGGTGAGTGGACGGATCCCGGTTTAGTTCGCGACCGCCACACCGGCCGTCAGGATGGGGTGCTATTGCGTAGAACAAAATGTCACCTCTGGGATGTTATTGCGTAGAACAACATGTCACCTCTTGTTTTCATCACGCACACACTTGACAGCTGCACGATACGTGAGCCTGGTTCTACAGCCCCATTTGATATCGTTCCTAAATGACCTACAGCCAGTGTTGCATTCAGATATTTTTTTCCGGGGGAGCAACTACAAATTTCGAGGGGGATAAAACCTGCTCTTTTGCGATATAAGAGCATTATATGTATATACATAACGGTTGATTATATACATATAATCACAATTTTGTTATTTATATATATTAATAGACATAAAAATTTTAAATAGAGTACAAATGATCATATGTAGAGGATTTTAGGAAGGAGATGTCTGACCCCAGGTCTTAAACAACCCTTAGAAATAGAAAGCTAGGAGATTTGAGCTAGAATGCCCGATAGGAAAGTGACACGGAATCGAAGTAGAAAGGGTGAGGAAGACGCCCTTATTTATTACCGGGGGGCCAGTACCCGTGATCCGACGGCCTAACGTGCCCATCCAATGCACGGCGCATATTTAGTGGATCGAGCGTTCGTACCTGCCTGGGATCGAACCTCAGGTCCTTCTCGTGGCAGTCACGAACGTTGCCCACTAGGCCACCCGAGGCCCTAAATAGAGTAGAAAAATGTTCTTATGCTCGCAAATGCAAATTCCAAGAAATCTACACATGTAAGTGATTAAAAATGTTATGCCTTTGCTTTTATTCAGTAATAGACTACGGATTTCACCATGGGGTGGTCTAAAATATTGAGGACGTTAGTAAAAGTAAGGCAGTGCTGGAGAAAATTCCCTCGAGACATTACGAGTGGTAAAAATGCCCTCGTCTTACTACAAGCGTGTTTCCGATTATTAAGAATTCATTACAGTGTTGCCTGAAAACGTATGGTGTAAGCCATTCCCCTGCCATTTGGTTTCAGCCTCTTTAGATTATTTAGATTAGCAAATAGTAATAAAAAACTCAAAAACTAACTAACCGTTTCGATGAAATTTTGAGGTGCCTCGATTTTCTTTTGTAAGTGTGTAACAAAGTGTAAACCACCACCTTCACAAAAAAATTACCTTATAATGGGAACAATTTCTAATACAATAATTTGCTGATGTTAAAAATTATATAGCAAATATTTTGTTGCATTGGAAGCACTAACGTCACTTAAGCTTCAATGAGGCTTAACCGTATACATGGAAAGTCGGCATCCAGAAGACTGAAATAAAACTGAATGCTAGCTTCCAAAATATGATGACATATTGCAGTGCAAACATCTCTACTATGTCGAATTAGGTTTTTATTGCGGAAGTAGTCAGAGTCGTGAATGCTTGAAAAATTGCCCCTTCAGCGAGGACTGTTTAATATTTTGTTGAAAGATGATAGAAATTTCAGATTGAAGTCCATGTGGATGTTTTATTTGATTATTATATTATTTGATTTATGATTATAATATTCACTTACAAAGGAACACAATTAGACTAAATATAAGGGTAGATTGACCGAAAACCTACGGGGGGGCATTCATAGATTTTCGGGGGTGGAGCTAAGCACCCCCGAGAAGATGCCTGAATACATCACTGCGTACAGCACCCCATTTTTCATCAAGATAACGCCCGTGTACACAACGCTTAAGTCTCTAGACAATGTTTGCAACATGTTCAAACACAGCCATGGCCAACAAGATCGCCATTTTTATACCCAATCGAAAACCTGCGGGAACATATCTGACGTCGTCTGCAATCGAATCGGCTGGCGCACGATCTCGATGAATTATGGGAGAAAGTCAACAGTGCTTAGTTTCAACCTTTATGTAATCCTATTTGCATGCTCAATTTCACTTCACTATCCTCACTCCTTCTGGGTGAGGCAATTTCTATGTCGAGCAGTGTATCTGTAGATGTTTTACCGATTGCATGGAAATCCTGTTGATATTTTTATTTTCTTTAAAGCTTCAATCAGTACACAATTCTGATTACATTGAGTATTTTAAATTATGAGCAGCTTTTCTCTACAAAACGGCATTTGTCTTTTAGCTTGAACATTTCTTCTAAAAATCTGCTTTGAAATATTTTTTTTCTATAGGAAAGGATTATAAAAATACGTGCTCGTTACTCCCGTGATTTCGGCTTTTCAACTTGGTTATTCATTTTGGATCGGAAGAGATTCAAGAGAGGTTTTCATTACCACCCAGTATTCAGAGGCATCTTTCCTGTTTTCCTCGTTTCATTTATCATGACAACTAAGTTAAGAAAATAAATAAAATAATTGAATTTATGTCTTCAAGGGAACGTAAGTTTGCCTTTGGCGTAATGTATGATCACTGTAAGGGAGAATAATGACCAAAGTAAGCCGCATATTTTGCGGACAGAAATTTCATAAGTAGCGACGTTAATGGTTTGCCCTTGACTCATCTCCGCTTACGAAATTCCAAACAGAAAATCCTTCTCGCACTGAATAGAAGCAGCCATCAAAAAAGTAATTCATATATTACTGTTTTCCAGTTGTATTGTTCATTTCATCAGGCGAAACTAAACTCTTTACAAAAAACAAAAAAAAAAAAAAACGAGAAGGATGACACCGAATTTTCGGGTGTAATAAGCACGTCCTTTGAATCCGTTCTGACGCAAATTAAATTTATCAAAGCTATTCAAAGTCAATGGAACCCGTACGGAAAACAACAGTATCTGACGGAAGAAAGAAGTTTTTCAATTGGGTTTTTAATCCCTAAGATATTGCTTTAAACGGAATCACGAGCTTACAAACTCTTAGAAACAGAGATATCGACAAAAATAAGATGTGACTTTACGTCCCCTGGTGGGAAAACCATGCATTATTTTAGGAAGAAAGTATTCTCAAAAGGTTTATCCATATGAGCGGTATCGGTCCAAGATAAAAAAATGTCCAGTTTTCAGGAGCCCAGATTTTGCTACAAATACATCAGAAGCAGAAATTAACACTTATGACACCTGGTGGCCAAACCATTCTTTACCAAACATTAAAAATTATGTGAACAATATTTTTCATCATGTCTTGTATGCGATACAGGAAGAATTTTTGAAATCGGACTCTTAAAAGTAGAAATATTGAAAAAAATAGGATGTACATCTACGCCCCCTGGCGATGCATTATTTCAAGAAGAAAATGTTCCTAAAAGGTTTGTCGACATGAGTAGTAGTCTCGGTCAACAAACGACTTTTTTTCAATCGAGATTTTAGAAGCTCATATTTTGCTGCAAATACATCAGAAGCGGAAATTAAGACTTACGCCATCTGGTGGCCAAACCATTTTTTACAAAAATTAAAAAATATGTGCAAAGGATTTCTCACCAGCAGCTGTATCCGCTGCAGAAAGAATTTTTCAAATCGGAGATTTAGAAGCAGAGCTATAGGGGGAAACGCAGTTTACCTATACGATCCCCTAGCGGAAAGTCCGTGAATTACTTGAAAATTTTGAAATTATATGAACCACATGTCACACTGGAAACACTATCCAACAAAGAAGGAATTTTTCAAATCGGACTCCTAGAAATAGAGATATTGACAAAAATAAGATATACATCTACGCCCCTGGCGTAGAACCAATGTACTATTTTAAGAAGAAAATTTTTCTAAAAGGTTTGTCGACATGAATAGTATCGATCTACAAACGACGTTTTTTTCAATCAAGAATTTAGAAGCTCATACTTTGCTGCAAATACATCAGAAGCAAAAATTAAGATTTACGCCCCTGGTGGCCATACAATTTTTTTTACAAAAATTAGAAATTATGTGCAACCGATTTCCCATCAGGAGCTGTATCCGGTGCAGAATGAATTTTTCAAATCGGAGATTTAGAGGCAGAGATATAGAGGGAAACGCAATTTACCGCTACGCCCCTAGCGGAAAGTCAATGAATTACTTGAAAATTTTGAAATTATATGAAAAACATGTCACACTGAAAACAATATCCAACAGGGAAGGAATTTTTCAAATCGGACTCCTAGAAGTCGAGATATTGACAAAAATAAGATATACATCTACGCCCCCTGGCGGAGAAACTGTGGAATATTTTAAGAAGAAAGTATTCCAAAAAGGTTTATCGATGTGAGTGGCATCAGTTCACGAAAGAATTTTTTCAATCCATATTTCAGAAGCTCAGATTTTATGGCAAATACATCAGAAGCAAAAATTAACACTTACGCCCCGTGGTGGCAAAAGTATTTTTTACCAAAAATTTGAAATTATATGCAAAATATTTTCCATCAGGAGGTGTATCCGCTGAAGAAAAAAATTTGCAAATCGGAGTTTTAGAAGAAGAGTTATCGGGGAAAATGTAATTTACTTTTACGCCCCTTGCGGAAAATCTATGCGTAATTTGAAAAAGTAAATATATCTAAAACGCTCTTCGACATAAATGGAATCGAAACATAAAATAATTTTTTCAATCGGATGTTTAGAAGCAAATATGTGGAATAAAACGTATTTTTGAATTCGACATCATCTGCATTTACGCTCTCTAGCGGCGAAATTTTACATCGTAAAAAAACAAAATAAAGGATCATCATTTGCATATTTCAAACTTCCCAATCCAGAAATAATTTTTCAAATCGGACCAATGGTTGCAGAGACATCGTGGGTACAGATGGACGGACGGTGGGACAAACCGATATTTTTTACAAAAGACGTGCTAAAACAAGTTAGTAAAATCATGCATTGCATTGATTATGATACGCTTTCTAGCATACCAGAAATTATTACTCAAGTTATGAGGATAACGGCTGTGGAATAAATCTCGCTCCTGTGTCCTGACCTTTGACCCCATTTCGCCCATTTTCAATAGGGTTCGTGCCCAGGTGGTTCCCTACCACATACTAAACTTTCATCGAAATTGAACCATATTTACGCATGTTATGACGTATAAAGGCAATGGAATGGATCCCGTTTTTATACCCTGACCTTTGACCCCATTTCGCCCATTTTCAATAGAGTTCGTCCCTAGCGGCTCCCTACCCCATACTAAAATTTCATCAAAATCGAACCATATTTACGCATGTTATGACGCATAAAGGCAATGGAATGGATTCCACTTTTATGCCCTGACCTTTGACCCCATTTCGCCCATTTTCAACAGGGTTCGTCCCCAGGTGGTTCCTTACCAAATACCAAGATTTCATCGAAATCGAACCATTTTTACGCAAGTTATTACGCATAAGGGCAACGGAACAAATCTCGCTCTTATGCCTTGCCTGACCTTTGACTCCATTTCGCCAATTTTCAATAGGGTTTGTGCGCAGGTGGTTCCCTACCACATACTAAGATTTCATCGAAATCAAACCATATTTACGCATGTTATGACGCATAAAGGCAATTAAATGGATCCCACTTTTATGTCCTGACCTTTGACCCCATTTCGCCAATTTTCAATACGGTTCGTGCCCAGGTGGTCCCCTACCACATACTAAAATTGCATCGAAATTGAATCATATGTACGCATGTTGTGACGCATAAAGGCAATGAAATGGATCCCGCTTTTATGTTCTGACCTTTGACCGCATTCCGCCCATTTTCAACAGGGTTTGTTCCCAAGTGGTTGGTTCTTTACCACATACTAAAATTCCATCGAAATCGAACCATTTTTACGCAAGTTTTGACGCATAAGGGCAATGGAATGGATCCCGCTCCTATGTCCTGACCTTTGTCCCTGTTTCGCCCATTTTCAATAGGGTTCGTCCCCAAGTGGTTCCCTACCACATACTAAAATTTCGTTGAAATCGAACCATTTTCACGTGAGTTATCGTGCAGACGGACGGACGGACAAAGCTGGAGCATATACGCTTCTTCAACTTACCGTTGGAAAGCGTAAAAAAGAAACATCCAGAAGGAATCATCCAATCGAAATGAAAATTGATATGTTCCATGTATTTGTAAATGCATCGGAAAGGAAATGATTGCAATTACAGAGCAGTTGAGTCATTAATTCGGATAAAATAGCTACGCGAGTTGAACAAGTCAGTACGTTGTTGTAGCCCCACCTCTGATCGGATACAAGCTGTTTACATGCCGTGGCATAGACGCATACAGTTAATGCATACTGTCCTGAGATATAGCATGGTGTCCGAATTGCGCGACGGTTCGCCGACATTCTGGGATGGGCGGATGTGGCGTCCCATCATATCACAAGCATGTTCAATCGGTGAGAGATTGGGAGATCTAGTTGGCCATGGAAAGGTGTCGATATTACGGAGGCAGGCCTGGGAGAGTCGAATCGTGTGCGACCGTGCATTATCCTGTTGAAAAATTGTTTGGTTATGCTGTGACAGCAACACAGCAGGTCGTAGAATGTCGCTGACATACGATTGAGCCGTGAGGGTGGTACGGAGGACTACCAAGGGTGCCCGTCCATCGCAGGAAATGGCTCCCCAGACAGTCATTCCAGGTGTGCGCGCCGTGTTCGATTCCACCGGAAAGGCAGGATCCGTGCGCTGGCAGGTTCCTCTTTACACTCGTGTGCGCTGGTCATCAACCATGACTCATCACTGAAGACAACAGGACGTGACTGCGCATTATCCCGCGTTGATTGGGCCCAACACTGCATCTGGTGACAGAGATGCTCGCTGGCGAGTGGTAGGCAGCAGAGTGGTCTTTTGTGAATGCAGTCGCTGTGCCCCAATTCGTCTGGAAATGGTCAGGATGGCCACTTCCGAACCTGTATACGACGCAACGTGGCCACGGATGGTAGATAGCGACGAATTTGGTTCTGTTCGCTTAGCTCTCACAATCTCTCGATCCTCGCGTTGTGTCGTTGCCCTCGGCCATGCACTAGCCGCGTGCAGCTGGATTGTGCCTTCCTCGACCCATTGACGCCGACATCGTCCGAATGTCACGTCGCTCCGACCTAAATTGCTCGCGATACAGCTACCTGACCAACGGTCTTCTCTCAGCCCAATTACAGTATACGTCTTTTCTCAAACTCGCTCAGCTGTACGTATTGTATACAGATCCGACGTCGAGGCAGCCTCACATTCCGTGAAGTTCATGAAACCCCAATCCTCTGTTACAATTATTCCTGCGTGCGACCTTTGCTCTTGATATACCCTCCTCGATCAGTGGTTCCCATGCGTTGTAGGGGCCATTGTTAAGTCACTTGTCGTTATTTTGTAATCATTTTGCATATATGGCCATGAGATACTTGCGTGTGGACTTTCATCTGGATCGAAACACTTTCCGGGGTGCTTCGTTTTTTTTTTTTTTGGCAAAAAGTGTATTCATTCTTTCGTATCTTACAAAGTGCGAGTGCCTGCGCCACAGGACGCAAATGAGATAAAGGCAGATAGCAGCGAGGGCATACGTCCGCGTAGCTCAGTTGGGAGAGCGACTTATTCCGGAATAAGGGAACCCAGGTTCGATGCCCGGTGTGGACAAAAAGGACGAAGAAATTTGCTTCGGCATAAAAGTTTAGCTGCTATTCTCTCATCGTGAAGTCCAAAAATCCAACTGCCAAATAAAAGTTTTCTTTTTCTTTAATGCTATTGCATCTTTTCCGACTGTAAATCTCATGCAACAGATTTCGAGTAACCAAAATGGGTAACGGAAGTGTTGTGTTTTGTAACAGAGTAGGGATCTACCTAATTGTTATATACCTGAGCGTCTGGCGCTGACCAATGGCGTCATCGTATCAAACACACGGTGCCACCGCTTGATGGATACCCGGCTCCGAAAGGGTTTTATATCTGTGCCTACGGAAAGTAGCAGTTTTTGATGCTATGCATCTTTCCCGACAACAGTAAAATCAATCCCATGCAAAAAATTTCGATATAACGAAAATGGGTAACGGAAGTAGTGAAAACCATTGTGGAAGTCTAATTTTTGAATGGCGTTCCATAAAGTGACGCAAGAGTAGTTAATTTCATTGCTACTCTGCAATGTATTTTACTGAACTATCACCGAACATTAATTCAAGCATAAGAATATTAACATCTCATTGCAATCTGCCTAAATCACGAGAACCTGATGCAAAAAATGCGATAAAAGCCATTACAAAAATACATTTTTGGTGCTATGAAAACGTTGCGTCCCAGCGAAATTTACCTTCCTCTCGACCTTCTCAAGGGAATGTTACCTTCTATTGACGAGAGCTTTAAAATGATGTATAACACGATGGGTTGTAACTTGCAGATACCCTAGACCAAAAGTTACCAACCGCCCTCACTAACATACTTGCGATTCAACTTTTCCTTCTATCTTGAGGCCAGATTTTAGCTTGCGCATGCGCAGATATACTTTCGTAGCTACATCACATTTCATTGGTGTCAAAGTCATTTTTTATGTTGGTTTAAATTTGAATAATATATAATAATAACAATAAATAATCATAAATATTGTTTTTGAAACACTAAACAGAGGAAATACATAGTAATGCCGCCGCCACAGTTCAGTTACTATTCACTTTTATAACTCATATATCTTCTTTCATTAGATTCACGACAATAACATTCATTAACCCACCCTCTCAAGTACAGCTGAATGTCAAGAATTAGTAAACCTTCCGGTTATGTCTTAATTCCAGTTAGTATGTACCGGACTGTGGTTCGGTGTATTAGTGTGTGAGTGACGTAAATAAATGCAATATGTTGTACTATAACGAAGTGAATTTCTCCGTCATTTTTATCCGCGCCGGGGTTCGAACCCGGGTCCACTCATTCCGGAATAAGTTGCTCTACCAATTAAGCTACGCGGACATTTTATTCTGATTCCTATCTGCCTCTATGTCGTGTGCGTCCTTCTGGCAGGTACGTCACATCTCCTGGTACGTTACATCATCTCCCCCTTATTTTTTTTTTTTTTTTTGTCGAAGTGCTGGAGAAGGGGTTCTCTTATTTTACCTATCTCGCGGTGTGGAAATAACATCACACCAATGCGAGATTTTGAACGGTCGGGTCATCCGGATAGTTCGGGCGCCATTATTAACGAAGTGAATTTCTCCATCATTTTTATCCGCGCCGGGGTTCGAACCCGAGTCCACTCATTCCGAAATAAGTTGCTCTACCAATTGAGCTACGCGGACATTTTATTCTGATTCCTATCTGCCTCTATGTCGTGTGCGTCCTTCTGGCAGGTACGTCACATCTCCTGGTACGTTACAGTACTTAAATAAATGTATACTCTCGAATCACTCGATTTACAGAGGGTGAGTCAAAAGTAATGAGCCATTGGATAGGAAAATTTCAAACATGTGTAAAGTACAAACGAATATAATTTAATCTTCGAAATACAAGCCATTATGTTCTGTGGTCTCAAGCCACCTTTCTGCCAAATTGTGAATTCCCGCTCTGTACCACCCCTTGGGTATTGAGGTGAAAAACTCCTGGACCCTGGTTTCCACCTCATGACGATTTCGGAAGGGTCCGCCACGGAAGAAATGTGCCATCGACCGAAACAAGTGGTAGACACCTGGGGCAAAGTCTTGCCTATAGGCAGGATGTGGAAGAAGTTCGATTCCATCGAGCTCCCGAATATTATCCCTCGTTGAACGGGCGGTATGGGGTGGTGCGTTATCGTACTGAAGGAGAACTTGTTTCTGTTGACCAGGGCCGGGTACTTACGGACCAGAGATTCGTACATCCTCTGTAGTTGTTGCGCAGCGGAGACGCCTCACCCAGCTGGAACGAATTCAAAGTGTATGGGCCCCTCAAAATTCCACCAAACACACATGACTTTGTGTTCGAAGCGTCCCCGCTTAGCAACGGATTCTTGAAGCTGGTCCTGGTTAATCCACTGGTTTCGCATGTCGGGATTACGGAAAAAGATCCACTTTTCATCCGACGTAACAGTTCGCCTGATGAAACGCTCGTCGATGGAGTGGTTCAGCAGCTTTCTGCACAATGACATCCGCCTTTGAGCTTGTGCTGTGGTCAATTCGTGGGGAACCACTCGGCAGCTCCTATTGACCTTCCCAAGCTTGTGGAGATGGCGAACCACACTGGATTGTGATAATCTAATCTCGTCCGACAATCTGCAAGTGCTTTAGGTTGGTGTTGCTTCTACGGCTTCACGCAGGGCTTCCGAATCCACCTTTGGGGGGGGGGGGTCTGCCAGAGCGAGGCCCATCTTGAAGGCTGGTGTCCTCCTTGTTAAAGCGAACAAATCATAATTTTGCTATGGCGTAGCTGACTACACCCACACCTTCCACTTCACAAATTTCGGCGACAGACCGCATCATGCGCAGATAGTCCTTTTTTTCAATAATGACTCAACAGTACTCGAACTGCCGTTTTCTCAGCCATGTTCTGAAAGCAAAAAAACCACAATCAATTGATATTCATGTCCACCACCAAAGCAAATTCTGATGGTCCATGAAATGCTCTTTCTACCTATAAACACGTTCCAGTCCAAACGATTGTTTATTTCCGAAGAAACAACTCCATCTCAAACTACCTCTCACATGGCTCATTACTTATGACTCACCCTCTGTATTTCACACCCACAAAGATCTTGGCATGCGAAAGAATCATGCATAGCATAAATTATCTACGAAGAGTATCAGGGTAATCTCTTGATTTCTTTTTTTTTTTTTTTTTTGTAAATGTAACCAGAGTCAAATCACCCATCGGACTCATAAAGTTGTCTTGTGTTTAGGTAGCATCTTACATACTGTACATATCACTAAGCTGTTCTCTGAGATTTAGAGGTTAGCTCCACAAAGAAATACAAACTACCAGACAAATGGTTAACCGATTATTTACTTACTGTTGCCGTATCAAAGTTATCCATGTACTTTGATACACAACTCGGGCTTCACTGACATCCATTACAGGACGTACACAATACCTTCTGTACTTCATATTCATAATCTTTATCTCATGCAGACCCTCCTGAACCTGATCCTTCCGTGACTTCCTTGACTTTCTTCTGCCTTTCTTGCCTGCCACTTGGGCTGAAAAACATTTCCTACTAAACATATCATCACACATTCCTCTAGCATGGCCAAACCACCTAAGAATAGCATTTTCCACCTTACTAACAATATTCTACCTCACACTACACAACTGCAATACATCTTCATTTCTCACACTATCAGTGAGTGCCTTGCCACAAAAGTAGCACATCTCTCCGGCGCACAAGCGATTCCTTCGTCTCTTCTGGAAAACAGGCTTCACTGCAGTACATCAGAGTATGAACAATTACACTTTCATACACAGCCATTCGGGATTCCCTTAAGAACACACCGTTTCTGTCAAAACCTTCTCAAGCAGCTATGCCTTGCCGCCCCGGTGGTGCAGTTGTCCAAGTGATGGCGTCTGACCATTCGTCCTAGATGAGTCCGGATTCGAATCCCTGTGAGGCATGGATGTTGTGGTTGTCTTACGACACTGGCTCTCTCCTATCCCTGGAAGTAGTGCAGTGGCACTAAATTAGGGGCGGACGACTGCTTATAGACCAATGAGTTGCTCACGGTGGTAATTAAACCCCGAATCAAAAAAAAAAAAAAAAAAAAAAAGCAGCTCTGCCCTTCAATGAAGAATTCACTTGTCTACTAATTTTACCATCTAAGTTCTTCTCTCTGTCAAACATTCTTCCTCAATACACGAACTCATTCTCCTGGCCAATCGATTGAGGAGGATGACTCCACGATATTGAAGTAGTATGATGAAGTTAAATAAAAATAGACTTGTAAAAAGAAGAAATCAACTCTGATCATTCGTCCGAAAGGGGTATACACACGTCCTTGTAGTTACAAAAATCTTTCTGTAACTAGATGGATGCGGATAAATATTCAAGACATGACATACTGCAGAAGAAGCACGCTTGGCCCACGCAATACCGATATAGGTTTGAAACCCCTTTTTTAACAGATATAAGCTTGAAACCCCTTTTTTAACAGATATGAGCTTTAAACCCCTCTTAAACAGTAATATATTCAAACCCCTCTTTTAACGACATGTAGTTACTCTACCACTTTACACAGCGAAAACCCTCTTTAACATTCAAACCCCTCTTTAACGATATAGGCTTCAAACCCCTCTTTTACATGAATTCCTGGGGCACTCTTTTATGAACCCCCTTTTAACGATATATATATATGAATTGCGACATAACTTACGATATATATTAAACCCATATATCAAGTGGGACATCGTCGGACTAAGTGAGGTAAGGAGAAAAGGAGAAGATCTCATTGAACTGAAAAGTGGACATCTCTTCTACTATCGTGGGACAGATACTGGCAGAACTAGTGATGTTGGATTTATAATAAACAAGAAACTGAAGGATAAAGTGGTAGAAGTTGAAAGTTCCTCTGACAGAGCTGCACGACTCGTTATCCAACTCTCGAAAAGATACCAGGCTCAGATTATTCAAACTTATGCACCCACCACAAGTCATCCTGAAGAAGAAATTGAAGAATTTTATGAGGAAATTCGTGATCAAAATAATAAAGGTAAGCAGCACTTGAAGATAATTATGTGAGATTTCAATGCAAAAATAGGGCAACGACAACAGAATGAAACTTCAGTAGGTAAATTCGGTCACGGCAACAGAAACCAGCGTGGAAATACTCTCGTAGAGTTTGCAGAGGCAGAAGGGTTTTTCATCTTGAACTCCTTTTTCAAGAAAAAGCCACACAGGAAATGGACATGGAGACATCCAAATGGGACGACAAGTGAAATTGATTTTTATTATGTGTAACAAAAAATTCTTCATAGAAGACTGCAGTGTCCTAAACAAGTTCAACACAGGCAGTGACCATAGATTGGTGAGATGTAAGATGCACCTCAACACTAAACTCGAACGTAGCAAGCTCATAAGACAAACAAAATGTATTGACATAACCAACCTTAAAAAACACCATAATACCTTCAAATTGGAACTGAAGAAAAGACTCTCTGCTTTAGAAGGCCTAACATCGGAAGAAGTGGATATTTCTGAAGTTAACAGAAAAGTAACCAAAGCTCTTACGGAAACAGCAACAAAATTAGCTGGGTCTAAGAACAAATTGCATGTGAACAAATTATCAGGAAAAACCAAAATGTTGATGCAAAAAAGAAGAGTGATGAGGACAACTAAAGAAGATGTGACTTCCAAAGTGGAATATATAGAGCTATGCAAGACAGTACGAAAAAGTATCACTGAAGACGTAATGAAATTCAACTGTGAACTAGTAAGGAAAGCATTTGAAAACAACCAAAGCCTAAAGATAGCAAAGGGACATCTCAGTAAGGGAAAAAAACAGATTATGGCACTGAGAAAAGAAGATGGTTCTGTAACAAGAAATAGAGGCGAAATTTTGACAAGAGTGAAAGATTTCTACTCCACATTATATGAAAGGGATGATACATGTACTCCAGACATCATAAAAGGTACCAGTACCAGAGTTCTTCCAGTCCTTCCAGCAGAAGTTGCACATGCAATCAAGAACATGAAGCGGGGAAAAGCTCCAGGAGAAGATGGAATTACTGTAGACATCATACAAGAAGCAAGTGGAGAAATCGAAACATTACTCGCCCAAATTTTCACTCCATGCCTTAACGAAGGGAAAATTCCTGAGGATTGGAACAACGCTACAATGATCTTGCTACATAAAAAAGGTGACATTGAGGATCTCAGGAACTACAGACCTATCAGCCTCCTATCAGTGGTTTATAAAATCTTCACTAAAGTTCTTTCACACCGCTTAAAGGTGACACTGGACATGGCTCAACCGAGAGAACAAGCTGGATTCAGGAGTGGCTACAGCACAATAGATCATATCCACATACTGAGAGAACTAATTGAAAGAGCGAGGGAATATGAACTTCCATTGTGCATGGCTTTTATCGATTATGAAAAAGCCTTTGATTCGGTGAAACCATCAGCAGTTGCAATGGCTCTGAAATCCTGCGGTATTGAAGATGCATACATTAATATTATTAATAACATCTATAAAAATGCAAGTGCAAAGATTCGGCTGTTTGAAAATACAACACACGTAAAAATTGGAAAAGGAGTGAGACAAGGTGACACCATATCTCCGAAGCTCTTTAATGCCACATTGGAAAATGTCTTTCAA
The DNA here is from genome assembly GCA_039090855.1 of Macrothele yani. Lineage (NCBI taxonomy): Eukaryota > Metazoa > Arthropoda > Arachnida > Araneae > Macrothelidae > Macrothele > Macrothele yani. The sequence goes on along the minus strand of CM077007.1, from coordinate 134,981,819 downwards.
TCACTGAACTGGGAAAACAAAGGGATAAAGATTAATGGAGATTATCTAACCCACCTTCGTTTTGCTGATGACATAGTCATTTTTGCAACTACCCCATCAGAGCTACAGAGTATGATCCAGGAACTTGCTGACAAGAGTAAAGAAGTGGGATTAAAAATGAACTTTCAGAAGACAAAAGTGATGTACAATGCTTTTACAAGAAATGAAGATTTATCGATTGATGGAGAAAAGCTGGAGATAACAGACACGTACGTTTATCTTGGACAGCAGATATCAAGTGAGGGTCACATTGGTGAAGAAATTAATCGGCGTACAAAACTTGCCTGGAGAGCTTTTGGAAGGAACAGCATAATTTTCAAGAGCAATATGCCATTATGTCTTAAAAGAAAAGTGTTTGATCAATGCATCCTTCCAGTGCTTACGTATGGTGCAGAGACGTGGACCTTAGCTAAAAGAGACATACAAAGGCTGCAAACAACTCAAAGAAGCATGGACAGGTGCATGCTTGGTGTAACCAGGAGAGATAAGAAGAGGAACACGTGGATCCGAAAAATGACAAGAGTGGAAGACATCATGATCAGAGTTAAATCCCTGAAATGGCAATGGGCTGGACATACTGCCAGAAGAACAGACCATCGATGGACAGCCGAAATTTTAGATTGGATTCCAAGGGACAGGAAAAGACCCAGAAGAAGACCACATGGAAGATGGGTGGATGAAATTCGAAAGTATGCGGGAGTGACATGGAGGAGACTGGCACAAGACAGACCGTTGTGGAGGAAACTTGGGGAGACCTTCGTCCAGCAGTGGATTAATAATGGTTGACAATGATGATGATGATGATGATATATTGAACCCTCTTTTAACGATATATATATGAATTGCGAGAAAACTTATATATAGAGACAGAAAGAGTGAGAGAGTATTTTTCGTATACGTTTTTCTCGTATTTTTAACGATATATATTGAACCCTCGTTTAACGATATATATATATATGGACCCTCTTTTAACGATAAATATATATGTTTTAAACCCCTCTTTTAACGATATATATTTCCTCTCCTACTTTACACAGCGAAACCCTTCTTTTAGCGATATAGGCTTCAAACCCCTGTTTTAACAGTATTATATTACAAATACTCATCAAATAAACCGTTTGGTCGAACCCGCACTCATAAGCTGATACCGAGTTTTCTGTATTTTCTGCCCTTAATCACATAAATAAAACTGCTATCACACGAAATATAGTGATTGGTCGAAATTTGCAGAACAGTTCACTAATATTCCTTGCTGCCAAATGTAGGTATAAACCATTAAATACCAGAATCGTCTGATCTACGACGAATTCACTCATCTACTAATTTCACCATCTAAGTTGTTTTATCTGTCAAACATGCTTCCTAAATACACAAACTCATTCACATGGTCAATCACTGTGACATTTAGACTTATATTACATTCAGTACTAGCAGTTCTTTGCTCAAAAACAATAACTTTGATTTTTCGCTTCAGTTTGAGGTGACAGTCCTGTTGGAAGAGAGCAAGAGTGAGTTAGAGAGTATGTTGTCCCGGATGTATGAAGTTTGTACGAAATTCAAACTGAGTATAAATAAGAGAAAAACCAAAGTTATGGTTTTTGAGCGAGGAACTGTTCGTATTGAATGCAAGATAAGCCTTATTGGCAGAGATATTGGTTAGATGAATGAGTTTGTATATTTAGCAAGTATATTTGACAGACAGAACAAATTAGATTGCGAAATTAGTAGGCGAGTGAATTATTCATTGAAAGTCGTAGCTGCCTTAGCGTGATTTCACAAAAATGATGGGTTCTCAAGGAAGTTTCGAATGGCTGTGTATAAAAGTGTAATTGCTCCTACTCTGATACACGGCAATGAAACATGGGTACTGCAGAAAAAACATAGGAGTCGTTTGTGTGCTGGGGAGATTCGTTACGTACTGGGGGGTTGTGGTAAGACACGCGCTGAAGATGTGTTGCAGATGTGTAATGTGAGGCAGAATGTTGTTAGTAAAGCGGATACTAATATCCTCAGGTGGTTTGCCCAGGTTGAAAGAATGAGAGATAAGGTGCTGACTAAGATAATTTTTTCAGCCCAAGTGACAGGAAAGAAAGGTAGAGGAAGGCCAAGGAAATCATGGGAGGACCGGATTCAGGAATGTCTGCTAGAGAAAAAGATTATGAGTATGAAGTACAAAAAGTCTTGTGTGTGGGGTGTGATAGATGTTAATGAAGCTCGATTGGTGTGCAGAGATCTCTGCAAATGGAGACATTTGATACACCAACAGTAAGTAAATTCTAGTTCTTTTAGTTAAATGTTTACTTGGCACATGGTGTTTCTTTGAGGAGCTAACTTCTGAATCTTAGGGAACAGCTTAATGATATGTATGTTGAACTTCACACAAACGTCGTGCATGCAGGACATGTTCCGCAACTCACTTTTGCTCTCTGCCAACCGGACTGCCCGCATGTCGTTTCCGTGGTGGACCATTTTTCTTAAGTGTGGCATTTCCCACACTAGAGTCCGTAAAGGTATTTCTTTGCTTCTTTTTATTCACCAAAGTACACCAGTGCGGGAGTTAGACCACAGATGACGGTTCCATTTAGGCATCCCATCTAAGGATTCTTGAACAAAGCCCAGTGAGTTGGGGGTCTTTTAGCCAATGTCACACAGAACTAGCTGGAACCTCAGCACTAATTTATACTGAAGCTTAGAATTGTGTCAGTTTCCTGGAATTGTCTTTGTTGCTGTCGTCTGTGACATTGTTGCCCTGTGGAGCGCCTCGTGGAGGCAAACCATCTCTCACTAAGATCGAGCCTCGTGGAGTCAAACCATCCCTCACTAAGATGCAAATCATCTCTCACTAAGATGTGCAAACCCTCTTTCACTAAGATGGAGCGCCTAGGGGAGGCAAACCATCTCACGCTAAGATACAAACCATCTCTCACTAATCTCTCACTAAGATGCAAACCATCTTTCACTAAGACGGAACACCTCGTGGAGGCAAACCATCTCTCACTAAGATGTAGCACCTCGTGGAGGCAAACCATCTCTCACTAAGATTGAGCACCTCGTGGAGGCAAACCATCTCTCACTAAACTGCAAACTATCTTTCACTAAGATGGAGCGCCTCGTGGAGGCAAACCACCTCTCACTAAGATGCAAACCATCTTTCACTAAGATGGAGCGCCTCGTGGAGGTAAACCATCTCTCACTAAGATCGAGCCTCGTGGAGACAAACCATCCCTCACTAAGATGGAGCGCCACGTGGAGACAAACCATCTCTCACTAAGATGGAGTGCCTCGTGGAGGTAAACCATCTCTCACTAAGATCGAGCTTCGTGGAGACAAACCATCCCTCACTAAGATGGAGCGTCACGTAGACACAAACCACCTCTCACTAAGATGGAGCGCCTCGTGGAGGCAAACCATCTCTCACTAATCTCTCACTAAAATGCAAACCATCTTTCACTAAGATGGAGCGCCTCGTGGAGGCAAACCATCTCACGCTAAGATGCAAACCATCTCTCACTAATCTCTCAATAAAATGCAAACCATCTTTCACTAAGATGGAGCGTTTCGTGGAGGAAAACCATCTCTCACTAAGATGGAGCGCCTAGGTACCATCGTGAGCATGATTATTCATATATTTTCTTACATTTCTGGTATATAAATTTCGTCTTAGCTTTTATAAGGTGATATTTGTAAAACGTATGATATACTTATTATTTGAAAAATAAATTAAAAGGATAAAGCATTAACGTGCTCAAAACACTTTTAGAAGGGAAAATTTCACCTTTTGCCAAAAGGCATCTGGAAAATCGAGGGTACCCTTATATGATTATTAAAATTAAATTATTGCTGCACTGTTTTTCAGATGACTGAACATTTGCGTAGTATCGCAACTCCTCATAGAGTTGCTTAAATATCTGGTCACCCGAGTGTAACGATTCCGTAAAATGTTTATGTCTTCAGAAGTATTTCCGAAATTTTGCTCAAGCAAACTTTAGGAGCAAATGAATCGGCAAACGTTTGTATGCGTAGGTTCTTGAAGACGAACAGAGCACAATTTTCAACATGATTCCATTTCAAAACTTTTAATGAAGAAAACATTTCTTGCGTAACTGCTTTAATTAGCAAAGGACAACTGTCTCTTTCATTTACATACGCAGGGTAATTTTCGAGAAAGGTAGGCTGGTTTACAGTTCGTTATTAAAATTCCTCGCCGAAGGGAATCTGAACATTTTCACCTCCGCAACTCACACCATGCTCCAAGTAAAACAGAGAGATAGTTAACGTAAAATAAAGAAGAATCCGCACAGCACTTTAATTAGAATCGGAACTTTTCAAAGGTTCTATGCATCCCAAACAGAGAAATAATTTTTCCATTCTGAAAATTAGATACTCACACATGTATGCTCCGTACAGTAATCACCTTATCATAAATTGAATCTGTGTTTGTGTACGTGCGCACCTCTGTGATTATTCACCTATTTTTTTTTATACGTAAGTGACCTTTCTAAAAAATTTAGTAACGTGTTTGGCATAAAATCATACGCATCGCAGAAAAACCGTCTTTAAATATTCTGAAATTACATCGACATTAATGAAAGGTTATCCCTAACTAATAGATGAAAAACAAATGACCTGATTATACGAAGATAAAGAAAACAGTGAAGGCAATTTCATTAGATTTACCAAAAATAAAGTTAATCTTATATACTGGGTTAGCTCTGCATTATGAAGACAGATCCCAGTTGTACATATTCGGAGCGACAACGAAGTACCACGTGATGTCAACGTCACATTCCGCTACTATAAATTGTGCACATCTATCCTCTGTACGTAATCAGTAAACGTTTTTCAGTTATGGGGAAACTTGATGATTAAAGACAATTTGACTGTGGCCAGATAGTTGGAGGCTCGGACGGCAGGTGTCAGTATTTAGGAAACAGCCGCACTTGTTGGCTGCTCCGGTACTACTGTATCAAGGGTGTATCAGCACTTGATTAACCACGCACAGACAGGCAGACATTCAACAGAATTGTTCAGAAAAGCGCTGTTTATCCTAGAGGTGAACGACGGTTGTCACGACTGGTATTTCAGCAATGACGTGCAACACTCATCGAGCTCACCTACCAGTACAACAGCGGTGCAGTTTGACCTATTTCCACATGCACCATGCGCCGTACCTTGCGTCGCGTCAGGTTCCACATCTGGAGACACACGAGGGTACCCGTGATGATGCTCACTCATCTCAAACCACTTTACATGAGCCAAACAATGGTACTCATGATGACGCTCATGCATCTCAAACCGCCTTACATGAGGCGAACGAGGGTACCCATGATGACGCTCAGTCGTCTCAAACCGCCTTACATGAGCCAAACGAGGGTACCCATGATGACGCTCAGTCATCTCAAACCGCCTTACATGAGCCAAACGAGGGTACCCATGATGACGCTCAGTCATCTCAAACCTCCTTACATGAGCCAAACGAGGGTACCTATGATGACGCTCAGTCATCTCAAACCGCCTTACATGAGCCAAACGAGGGTACCCATGATGACGTTCAGTCATCTCAAACCGCCTTACATGAGCCAAACGAGGGTACCCATGATGACGCTCAGTCATCTCAAACCGCCTTACATGAGCCAAACGAGGGTACCCATGATGACGCTCAGTCATCTCAAACCGCCTTACATGAGCCAAACGAGGGTACCCATGATGACGCTCAGTCATCTCAAACCGCCTTACATGAGCCAAACGAGGGTACCCATGATGACGCTCAGTCATCTCAAACCGCCTTACATGAGCCAAACGAGGGTACCCATGATGACGCTCAGTCATCTCAAACCGCCTTACATGAGCCAAACGAGGGTACCCAAGATGACCCCCAGTCATTTCAAACCGCCTTACATGAGCCAAACGAGGGTGCCCATGATGGCTCCCAGTCATCTGAAACCGCGTTACATGAGCCAGGAACGTCATCAGGAATGGACCCTCGACATATGGAAGAAGATCCTCTGTGTTGGTTATTTCTAAATAAATAAAATTCTGTAACTGAAGTTTGGCTTTTATGTAATGAAGTAAGACACTCACCAGCTGTATGGAGATCTGCATTTCACTCAGCATAGCATAAATACATGCTACCATTCATCAATCTAAAATTAACTATTTATTCATTTAAAAAACTCCAATGAAAATAAACAAACACTTGAATATCTATAAAACTGCATCTTCACACATACATATCTTATTATATTAACGCGCACACACTCTATAGAGCCTTTGCACCGACGTGATTTTTGACGTCATGGTTACTTCCGCAATCTTTTATTGTCGATAATGTACACCACTCTCGCGATGCATGCTGTGCATCACAACCGGTCTTCGGTTGGGTAAATTATTTAGGTTGATAAAGTATTATACATAGTGTGCTTTGAAACGCATTTTCAACACATTCCTTGTTGAAGAAGAAAATAAGGGCTGTAGCTCGAGCTACGGAAACAGAAGAAACGAAACGGAGGAGAAAAGAAATTGCAAAGTAAGGCTATATTTAAATGGCTTGTAGTTGTAAGTTTAAACTGTAGCTGTTAGGTTTACGTCAGCGTAAATACCTATGTTGCTTAATCTATGAACTTTGAACTCGTGAACGGTGGCGCGATGTTCTAAGCGATGGCTTCTGATCATTCGTCCGAAAGGGGTCCGGGTTCGAATCCCGTTGAGGCATGGATGTTGTGTTTGTCTAACGGAACTGGCTCCCTTCTCCCTTCCCTGGAACCAGTGACCTTAAATTAGGGACGGGCAATTGCTTATAGCCCATTGAGTTGCACATGGTAGTCGTTAAACCTCCAATCAAAAAAAAAAAAAAAAAAGAACTCGTGAGCATAAATATCAATCACTAGTAAATATAGAAATCACTTAACGGCCATGATGATGAGTCATCTTAACCAGCTTACGGGAGTTGACATTTGTTCTTGTTCACGGTACTTCTAGACAACACTAGTCGGAATATAAATTTGCTGGCTTCAATTGTTGTAACACACACGGCCGTATCAGAATAATATGACCACCCCGGAATCGCAGTGCACCCGTCCAAGCGCATCACAAAGTGCGCGTGACAAGGGCGACCACACAGCAATATAAGCGTTCGGCCATGCCAGATGATCCATAGTGCGTCACGTGAGCACAATGAGCAGAGGTAGTTATCTGACGGACGTTCAAAAAGTAATGATCATGAGCTACAGCGCCAAGGATGGAAACATCTCAGAAACAGCAGTCTTCGTGAGTTGGACCTCTGGCACACCGAGTACCTTCCGACCTCATAACTGTGGAGCTCCAAAAGCCATCGACCCCAGAGGAGAACGTCGCCTTCGTCGATTGGTAAAGGGCAATCGACGCACAACAGGGCAGCCATTCGTCACGCAAATGAACGCTGGGGCTTCCAGGTACGTGTGCCCGATGACAGTAGAGAGAACCCTGTTGCGCATGGGTCTCCGGAGTGGACGCTGCGTCAAGGCGCCCATGTTAAACCAAGTCCGTCGGCAACGACGTCTGCAGTTCGAATGGGTCTACCGTCATTGGACAGTGGAAGATTGGGAAAGGTTGCCTTCTCGGACGAATAGAAGTTTCTGCTCAACAGAAATGACGGGCGGAGAGGGATACGTCGAAAGACACACGAGAACCAACACCCTGACGCGGTTTGTCGGTCACGTACAGGCTGGCGGTGGCAGTATGCATGTCTGGAGGATGTTTCCCTGGTATCACCTGGGACCGTTGGTACCACTGAATGGGTTCCTAAACGTCAATGGCTACCTGTCCATCCTCGCACACAACATGCATTCCTTCATGTTGGACGTTTACCCTGGTGGAGATGCTGTCTACCAACAGGACAATGTGCCGTGCCAGTTCGCTAAGGAGGTGTGTGCTTGGTTCCAGGAACACAACAGTGATATCTCCGTTCTCCCTTGGCTGACGAAATCGCCCGACCCAAATCCCATAGAGCCCTTGTGGGACTATTTGAATCCACAGGTTCGACATGCTGACCCACAACATCCGTCATCTCCGGGATCTCCGTGCTCTACTGCAGTCCGAGTGGGCACGTGCATCTCGTACGACCTACCAGGGCCCCATTGCGTCAATCCGTCTTGCCGCTGTCATCCGTGCCAAGGGTGGTTACTCCCGTTATTAGGTAAGTGGTCATATTATTCTGATAGGACTGTGCATACCCACAATACTCCGTAATCATAACATGCATTTTTAACAAGATGCTATTCTGCAGTTCTATCAAATCACTATATCATATCCTGTTTTTAATATGCCCACCAAAAAAGTCGGTTTAGAAATGCACACCAAACGAATTGCTTTCACAAAATGCACCCTCGCTACACTCAATGTCTTTAAAACTGACCTCCGATTCTCTGTCAGTGAATCCATGCTTACAACGCTCTTCGGTGAAAAACAATGTGTTGATAAGTCAGAAAGCATTTAACCAGAAGAAACCAAATTTTCATAACAGCACAGAAACTCAAAAAGGAAGGTTAAAGTAGAATTATATGTTACAAAACATTTTACCATGTAGTGAAAAACCAATTAGTGTATAAAGAGGTATTTTGAATTTTTAACTGGCATTTTTTACGTATTCATATATTCAAAATATGTTATTTCTCCGCTTCTGAAGAGATTTGCACACATTGAATTCATAAGAAACGAAAATATTTCGTGATAGGAGATGCACTAGGTGGTTGCATTTTAAAGGCGATACGGGAAAGCTTCGGATACGATTCAGATAGCATTCAACAAAATTCGTATCAGAAATCCGTGAAATATTAGTGCTGCTTAACATTAGAGTGGTTTCCCATGACAATGTTTCCACAAAAGTTATTTCATGCATTTTCTAAATCACAAGACTTGGGATTGTCCTTTCGTTTCGAAAACGCGTATATTTAAACAGGTACGGCGAAATGGTATATTTTGTTTCTTTTCGTTTTCGGTTTCCTGTCTTGCCGGCATTTCTTATAATTAAAGTCATCTCTTACCAATCGCTGGGAAGATTTATTAAAAACGAGGTATTCAGCTGGAGAAAATCTCGTCTGAATATTTCTGTAGTGCAATAATTCAGAAAGCAAGCATTGATTTAGTATTTAATAACACGCACCTTAGCGTGACGGCACCGAGATATATTATTTATAAATGTTATGGATGTTGTTTTGGAAACAGGAAAACTCAGCTTTCTCAGGTTATTCATTGGAAGTCAAAATCTCGTTATGTGTACAAAGGCGTTATAACAGAAGGCTATTCTGAACGAAAGGAAACGACTAATGCGACGGGAAACTTATGTGGAAAAACTCTACATCCTGTCGATAATATCTTTTGATATGAAAACAAGAATGGCTTATTGTTTTTCTTTTAATACCGTGGAAGTTCAAATAAGTTTTTCTGCTTGTGTGTATCCATGGTTACGGAAAGGAAATTGGAAAAAGTCGGAAAGAAACTCCTAAGCTTATTGATTCTGTTATTTAGTCTTTGCAAGTAACATAAGAAGCACATTATTTCCATCGCAAAGATCTTAATGTTTAATGCAGGCTATTTCCTGAGAAATTTAAGTTCGTGGAGAACTTTTTGAGACCGAGGCTGAAGTTTGCTGAAGGCTTATTTGTCTCTTCAAAATTCGAATAAAAGGAAATTGAAATGATGCAGCCTGAATTCGAAAGCCGAAATATCTTCGCAAACTGAAGATGGATTTTAGAAAGTTAATAAGCCTGATGTTAGGGGTAAATTGCGCTCGTCTGCGAATCCGGGGGAAGCGAGGTGCGACTAACAACAAAATAGGAAAAATGGAAAATATTTCCGGAAGTGACGTCATGACGATCAATGCGAGAAGGTAAGAGAGTGTTTTTTATAGTCGCACGCTGCTTTCCATTGAGATCAGTGGTTCTCAACTTATGAGTCGCGACCCAATGTACAGTCGACCCACATAAAACGAGCTCACATAATACGAAAATCCTTTTATAGATTCCTTGAACTTCGTAATATCCCAGTTTGCTATTTTAACTGCATATTACGAACAACAATGTTTGGAGGCACCGGGTGTATCCAGAATTAGCTTCGTTATCAGCCAAAAGAAGTGGCCTTTTCTCAGTTTTTGGCCCTTCACCGGGAAATAAGGGATTACGGGTAATTTATAACAAACCCCGTGGTTCCCCTTACTGATAAATCAGTTCGCCCGTCTCTAAAGATAAGTGCGGGGTATTTATAAATTGCATGAAGACAAGAATGTTTCAATTCCTGGTAAATACCTGGGGCTGCAAAAAGATTGTCGACTTTCGTGGGTAGCGAACACCAACTACCACAGGAATAAAGCTGGACAATGCCTTGGCCGGATAGCTACTCCGTCGGAGGAGCTTCATGAAAACATAGCTCAAAGTTCTGCTGCATAAGACCCTCGTCAGGTCACTGCTCAGCTACGCAGCCCTCATTTGGGTTGGTGTTAGTAAGAAACAGCAGGAGAAATTCGAGAGGGTACAGAGCCGAGCACATCGAAAGATCACAGGGGCTTCGCCATGGACTACACTTGGGAACCTGAGGGACAGACTTGAAGCTGAGGAGGTACATGAGCTCACCACCAAACTCGCGATGTAGTTCTTCAGGAAAGTTGCTCACCCTGATGAACTTGTTACGTTTGCGGCCAACTATGATCCCAGCAAATGCCATAGGTATCCCAGGATTTAGGCGGCGGTCATAGTCCCTTCCCTGACTGGACATGTGGGAAGACAGCACTGTTGAGCACTGTTTCTTGAGTTGGAGGCCTTGCATAACATGTAAGACTGGATTGGACGCAGTGTAGGTATGTAAGCATTTAGATGGGTGTTAGACAACCCTATCATGACCTTCTTTTTCAGGTTGCAGGTTGGCATGTGACGGTGAGTACAGATTGCTGCTCAGGCTTCCGGATGCGGTTTTTGTGAGTTTCACCCCCTGCCCGGAGACGTTGTTTGACTGTTGGTGCTGTGGTGCAGTGGATGCTCTTGCCCCTCGTCGGGGCATTTCTGCCCCCTTCTCTCCACATGGTGACACAGTTCCTTCACAAATTAGTTTTTCTTCCCTTCACTTACTCAAATCTGGTAGCTTCCAATTTTCTAAGGAACAGTTTTAGATCTGGAGTCAGACACTTCCTAAAACACTTTCGATTCATGCTGAAGAATGTTTCAATTCTCTTTTTTTTTTACAGACCCCCTTCATGCCTCACAGACACACACACACACAGACACACACTTGGGATAATGTCTTTTATGTCCTCCGTACGCCACCTTTCTCATACGTAATACCTGCTCGGTACACCCACCAATTGGGATTTACACCAACAAGGAAGGTTCAGACTCAAACACCCAAGTCTCGTGGGACATCGTGCTACATATCAACAAGTTGGTAAAATCATGCAATGCATTGATTATAATACCTTTTCCAACATACCCGAAATCATTACTCACGTTATGAGGATAATGGCTGTGGAATAAATCTCGGTTCTGTGCCCTGACCTTTAATCCCATTTCGATGATATTCAAGAGAACCAGTTCAGTGTACCTCCGAAATAACATGACAAATTTTTGTCGCAATCGATGCATTTTTACGTAAGTTATGACGCATAATAGCGATGAAAGTAATTCCGCTCTTATGTCCTGACCTTTGACCCCATTTCGCCCATTTTCAGTAGGGTTTGTCCCCAAAAGCTCCCCTACCACATACTAAGCTTTAATCGAAATTGAACTCTTTTTTACGTTAGTTATGACGCATCAGAGCAGTGGAATGGATCCCGCCTCTATGTCCTGACCTTTGACCCCATTTCGTTCACTTCCAATAGGCTTCCTTCCCAGTTGTTCCCCTTCCACATACTAAAATTTCATCGATATCGAACGATTTTTACGCGAGATATCGCGCAGACGGCATACGCACACAACGCGTGACGTAATGAGGCAGATGGGAATATCGACCATCTGCTCGAAAGAGTGTGACGTCATAAAACTTTGATAGGATCCACACAAACGCGTGACCGTTTGTGTGGATCCTATTAAAGTTTTATGACGTCACACTCTTTTGAGCAGATGGTCGAGAGACAAACGGCTTGACCGCGCGCCAACATCTCAATCTCGAGATTGTGACGTCATAAGATTTCTAAGCATGGACAACAATAATGGGGCGACCCCATGACACTAAAAACGTGATAATTCGGGGTGGTTATTTAACGCACTAAACAAATTTTCCTAAAGTCGAGATCAAGCTAAATCTATTTCTAGTACCAGAAAACGGTAGGTTAAGGACTTTCATCAAAACCCTTAGAGCCGTTTTCAAAATAAAATTTACATACATACAAGAATTGCTCCTTTAACAGTATGGCATAAGGGCGATGGAATGGATCCCGATTCTATGTACTGACCTTTGACCCCATTTCGTCCATTTTCAATAGGGTTCGTCCCCAGGTGGTCCTCTACCGCATACTAAAATGTAATCGAAATCGAACCATTTTTGCGCACGTTATGACGCATAAGAGTAATGGAATGCATCCCGCTGCTATGTCCTGACATTTGACTCCTCTTTACCCATTTTAAATAGGGTTCATTCCCAGGTGGTCCCCTACAATATCCTAAAATTTCATCGACATCGAACCTTATTTACGCAAGCTATGACGCATAAGGGCAATGGAATGGATCCCACTCCTATGACGTGGCTTTTTACCCTATTTCGTCCATTTTTAATAGGATTCGTTCCCAGGTGGTCCACTACCACATACTGAAATTTCATCGAAATCGAACCATTTTTACGCGAGTTATTGTGCGGACAGGCAGACGGACAGACGGACGGACGGACAAAGCTGGAGCATATACGCTTCTTCAACCTACGGTTGGAAAGCGTAGAAAACGAGAACTTACATTATCTTGAACCTGGAGACTTGGTAACGATAGAGATTACACAGGTCAGAGAAGTAGGATATTCCATGCTTGAGGCAGTCCCGAATACGCTTGTGTGGTGCAGAATATCATACTAGCGATATGACTTCCGACTAAGTTTTTATCTCTTTGGAGATGTCATCCTTTTCTTCAGTGGTTGTGGTTCAAATTGTCACACTTAGGTAACAAAGGATGACTTTGGCTACTTTGGGAAATTTAGTTGAACTTCGATTGCTCAGTGGTCTGTGCTTACCAAAATCGAAAAATTATGCATAGATACCCAACTTTGAATTGGAGAATCAAAGGAATCAATTTAGGATTAAAAAAGAGTTTAAAAAGATTAAAGTTGCTTGAAAGTTTTAAATTGAAACCAAAATTGAAATAGCGTATTGCATGAGCCAATAGAAAGAATTTCTTCCGAATGCGACCTTTTCTGGGATTTGTTATCCTATGCGTAATTTCAGAGGGATCTTTTTTAATACAGTTGCAAACTTATAAAGGTACTTTTTGTATATACCTTGCCTTTCTGAAACACAGAAGTGCTTCAAGATAATTTAAGCCACCTGCAAAAAGAAAATAGATTATGCAAAATTAAAAAAATCTTTCGATTTCTTAAGTCTTACAGAAGCATCGTAATGTGTAAACAATAAAAGACCAACCTCAAACCTGGGTGGCTTAACACCCCTGTTAAGTATGCAGGTAAAACGTACTAATTTAATATACAAAGGCCGTTTCATAAAAACTGATAGTAATGTTTTTCGAGTTGGCAACAGTCCGAAGGGCGAAAATAACCACGCAGATGACTAAGTGAATTAAAGAAGTACCTATGGCAATAGTTATTAGTCGTGGCAGAAGATTCTCGTTTTGTTATTGCGCAGTTGTTTAAGGTACGTCTGAATTTCGCCATACAGCTATGTAGGTGAGTGATTAAGAGTTTAGAAGTGAAATGCGTTGCGCGATAAACTTTTGCTATCGTTTGGGTAAAATGGCTCCAGAAACAGTTGATTTAATGAAGAAAGCTTACAAAGATAAGTGTTTGGCTGAGTCAACGATTTTTAGATGGAACCATTATTTCAAAAAGGGCATTTGTAGGCAGAACTCGCTCCTAGGCCTACTCGACCTGAAAGTGTTGATACGGAGTGTATTGTTAACACTGTCTGGGCAATCCTATAATAAGATCGACAAAGGACGTGTGAAGACATAGCGGCGTCAGTTAACATTTTAAAATCGTCGGCATTCTGCATTCTACGCGACAAATTACTTCTGCATCGTGTGTGTTCCAGATGGTTACCTCATCCCCTGACTATAGAACAATTGTTTGCCGGAGTTCAGGTGTGTCATGGATGGAAACAAATGATTGCAAAGGATCCAAACTTTCTAAACACAGTAATAACTGCCGATGAAACATGGGTCCACTATTTCGACCCCCCCTCACGAAGCGCGCAACGAGTGTATGGAAACACACAGGCTCGCCTCCTCCGAAAAAAGTCCGCCAAACCAAAGGTGATGATGATAATGTTTTATTTTTTTAGTCTACCAGCATGCCGTTCCTCCACAAACTACTGTGAATTCTGAGTAATACATTTCAGTGTTGAAGCGTCTGCAACGACACATACAGATTAAGTGCCCGGAATTGGTAGGCAAGATGGACCCTACACCATGATAACGCTCGACCCCATGTGACTGCTTGTATTCAACAGTTTCTTACGAAATACAGCATTAAAATCATGCCAATGCCTGCATACAGTCATCACCTCGTCCCATGCGATTTCTGGTTGTTTCTAACATTCAATACATATGCTGATGTTATTCAAGCTGTACAGAGGTCGCTAAAGCAGCTTCCACAAAATGCCTTCGCCACATGCTTTGAAAAGTGGACTGAACGATGGGACCGTTGCATATCATCCGAGGGAAGATACTTTGAGAAAGAATAACATATATTTTGCTGTACCTATATTTCTTCATTTTGTGTGATTTTAAATCTCTCAGTTTTTATGGAACGGCTATTGTGCATTGCGATCCTTCTAATTACCAAACAGATAGGATTTGTACTGCTTTTAAAGACTTCAAAGCTGTTTTATTTTTATAAGAAACTGCTTACCTTTCCTAAATTAAAAGAATTGTAAAACTCAAGCAGTAGTCAAAATTCATATGCTGTTCACTTTCCCTGCACTTATATTAACTGTACTTCAATATTTCATATTTGTAACTCCCCCTGGTAGTTTCCAAATTATCATCATCTCTTCATTATTATCCTATATGTAATGCTTATGGGCTGAAAAAATTACGATACAAAAAGCATCGAATTTCCCGTAGAGAGACTGAATTCACTCGAAGGAGCATATCTCACTCGGTTCGCTGAATTAAAATGAATGGAGTGTTTTAGCACGTCTTTTGTAACAAAAGATCGTGCTTATAATTATACTTTATCCGTCCGCCCGTCATCCTGTGGATACCATATCTCTGCAATTATTCGTCCGATCTAAAATATTATTGCATTGCATTGGGAAGCCTGAAATGTGAGAACAATGATTCTTGTTTTCCGGTATTTTCAATGCGTAGTTTCGCCGCTAGAAGGCCTAAATGCAGATACTATCGAATTCGAAATACATTTCATTCCACATTTTGCTTCATAATATCCCACTGAACAAATCCTTTCTGTTCTTCGATACAATTTATAACGAAGACTATTTTGGGTAGCGTTTCTTTTTCAAGTAATGCGTAGTTTTTCCGCTAGGGAGCGTACAGATGAATTGCAATTTATTCAATATCTCTGCTTCTAAATGTCCTTTTTTAAAAATCTGTTTTGCGTCGGATAAAGTTTCTGGCGAGAAACGTTTTGCATGTAATTTCAAGTTTTGGTGAACAAATATTCTGCTACTAAGAGCATAAGTGTTATTTCATGTTTCCGATGTATTGGAGGAGTATCCGATCTTCTGAAAACTCGACTGCAAAAATTACTTGTTCTCAATCACCGCTCAATACGTGAAACCTTTTATGTGTATTTTCTGCATGAAATAATGCATTTTCCGCCAGGGGATTTTGATATATATCTTCTTTTATACGATATTTCTGTTTCTAAATGTCCGATTTGAAAACTTTTTTTTCTTTGTCGGAAGCATATCTCATACAAATTTTTTTTTTTTTTTTTTGCTCACAATTTCGAAATTTTCGTGACACTTTTTTTCGAATATTTCGTGGCGCAGAAGTTGCCTACTAGAGGGCATAAGTCCCATTTCCGTTTACAGCATATTTGCAGCAATATCTACGCGTTTAAAAAGTCGTTTGAAAAAGCCCGTTTTGCGTCCGATACCACCCGATACCATTTTCGATGTACTTGTGGGGTGTTTGTGGTTCACTGTTCTGGCGCTTGGTGGCGTTAGTGCGTGTTTTTCTTTTGAGCTGTATCTCCTCTTCTAAGAATCCAATTGAAGAATTTATTTTCTTAATATACCTAGGTATGCTTTTCGCTACAGTGAATATTGGAAATATTATCCTCTTTAAATAATACGCAGTTATTTAAAGAGGATAATATTTGAGGATGACCATTGGAAATATTCATCTCAATATATAATATATATGATGAATATTGGAAATATTCATAAATGTAAAAAAAAACGCTCGCTATCTGTGCTCTGAAAAGACGTATTTTGAAAAATTATTTTTCTTTAGCATAGCTTTTGCTATGAAAAATATTTTTCGCGTATTTTCTACTCTTCCAGTATTAAAAATTCGTCTGTCATGGGATGTAAAGTACATTTCTATTTGAAAGAATTAATTCGCCTCTAAAAGTCACTTAGAAAAATTCTTTATAGGTACGATATTCTTCATTATGAAAAGTATTTCGGACCCATTTATTTCTTTAAATACAGTAATACACAGTTTTTTCTCTAGGGCGCGTAAAGATATATCAAGTTATTCTTTATATCTGTTTTTTTCTAAATGTTGAATTTTAAAATTTCTTTTGCTTGTCATCTGTTCTGCTATGAGAAAGGTTTTGCGCAAAACTTCTTAATTTTTCGTGACACACTTTTCAGTTGCTAGTGGGAGTAAGCAGCTATTTCTACTTGTGGATGTTTTATCGATTGTAGAATTGCGGTGAAGTTTTTCTTTTTTTTCCGACGTAGAACTACGTCTACTCCGCGGATAGTATGGGGCGACCTACGGCCGACCGCATGTGACAAAAATAGGTCCCAATTGAAATCCTTATAGCGTTAAAAATACGTGCCGCACACTAATCGTGTTAGCGTAATGGACTCCAATTCGCGTACTGCGCAATTAATCATGCGCGCGACGCTCCCCTCACTCCATGTGCGCAGGGGAGATAAGCAATATTTCTGGGGGTGCCGCCGTTTGACTCAGTCTATCTCGGCAACCGTGAGTGCAACACGACTCCTTGCGGTATCGTTTTAAAGCTCTCGACGAGATCTATTCAAATATATAAAGAACATATCGCTGTGGTTTAAACTAAAACTAAAAGAAATGTTTTCATTCGAACGGGTTAACATTTTCGACAATGCCGCGGAATTCGCAGAATGAACGCAAGCAAAAGTGGAGAAAATCAAAACGAGAGGCAAGTGATGAGGAATGTAAGAAGCCCATAAAGGCAGAGCACCACGTTGGGTAATTCGTGTATCGATCTGCTTTGTGTTCGCAATGTATCCAGCATTATTTGTAAAAATTATGTAAGCTACTTTTCATATCATAGACCTATGATGGCTAAAACAAATTAAATAAACGCTTTGAAACCATACTCGACTAGTTGATTTCAACTCTCCGATCTGCAAGTCGTAGTCCTACGTTCCAAACTGTCTGCTCAATCAGAACTGAGCCTACATGGGGTTTTTTTTTTGGGGGGGGGGGGTTCATAACCGGTTTTGTTTACTATGAATAATCCTGCTCACAGTGCGTGCTTTAAATTATTCCTGTTTTTCCCAAGGTGGTGTAAGCATTTTTTATAGCAGATTTTTTTAGTTTTAAAAAAATTCACTTTGAATATTTGTTTAGGGTCTTAAAGTATTCCAAAGACGTCATTACAACAGAAAATTCCGTGTCGCCTTTCTCGTTTGTTTTTTAAAGTGTTGGAATGTGTTAGAACATAAGCAAATCTTCCCGATTCTTCAGATATTGGAACCAAACAAAAATTGGGAACGCAATCCTACAACAACTTATTGTTTTTAGAAACACGATGTCACTGTTCGTTACTACCTATTTCTGGGTATAATTTCTGTTCGAAATGGGTGTGGGCTCCTTTTTCTTCGATATGAATGTGTAACTGAGTTATTCTGTTAGGAAACAAAGTGAAGTGCGTAAAACTTTCTTGCTTCCATTATTATTAAAGGTATAGCTATATTTAATTGTACAATAGTTATGCCATTTTGCTGCAGTGCGTATATGTGTGTGTCCTCCTTGTAATTCATTCCTGTGAAATACCCATTTCTCACTCTGGATACTACTTATATCAATGCTTGTGTATTTCGACAAGGAAAATAATTAAGGAATATCCTTTTTATTCTATCTTTTTATCTCTGGTGGTATAGCATATTCTCAGCATTAGATGTACTATAAAAGCCCGATATTGCGCGGTCCGATATACTGCGGATTCGGATATAACGTGGTGAACAGTATGTCTCCCGAAAAAAATCATTATTAGTAAAATTCTTACTTGGCAAACAGCGTTGTTCTTGGCAACAGCCAATCAGCTACTTGCTCCTTGGCAACCCAAGGCAAACCGCACTGTCCTTGGCAGCGGCCAATCAGCTACTTGCTTCCCCTCACCTTCCAGTCCACCCAGGTGTAAAGACCGTGAATCATACAATCGGATAGTGCTGAGTCTTGAAATCAGTGCACGTGTTGTGATGTCACAGAAAACGAAACCGGATTTTGTGATTTATAAAATAAATGGTGCATATGCAGTGTATGTGTATAAATATAGTACATTATGTTGCAGTCATTTTTCTCCATACTCCCGCGCCGTCATTTTCCATTCTACAGGTCACCTACCGATATACCGCGGTTAAGCTACACTATCTACCAACAAGTAATTGGACACCTGTGATAGCAAAGGAAAACGAAGTTTACTCACCTTCAATAGTTGCTGGAGCCTCCACGAGCGGCGATTACAGCTGCGGTCCTCCGGGGCATACTCTCAAACAGGCGTTGTACGACGGCTACCGGTATTTTCTTCCACTCGGCTTAGAGAAGACAGGTCAGTTCCTTCGCCGATTTCGGACGGTGGGGGCACCCCTTAAGTCGACGCTCCAACTCATCCCAGAGGTGCTCGATAGGGTTAAGGTCCGGGCTCTGCACAGGCCAGTCCATTCGATTAACCCCATTGTCACCATACCAAGCCATGGTGGACTTCGCAACATGACAGGTGGCATTGTCATCCTGAAAGTAACATGGGTCCACCCCGTAAAACTGCCACAACGTAGGAAGCGCATGGTCATCCAAAATGGTGCAGTAGGTCACGGCGTTGAGTCTACCAGGAATTGCGACCAAGGGTCCCGTGCCATCCCAGGAGAAACACTCCTATAGCATAATTCCACCGCCGCCGAACTTCACAGTTGGCACGATACATTCCGGCAGGAGGTGTTCTCCAGGCAGACGCCAAACCCAGACCCTGCCATCCGAACGGTAGAGGGTGAACCTTTATTCGTTGCTCCAGAGAACCTGTTTCCACTGTTCAACGGTCCAATATCGACGTTCTTTGCACCTAGTTAGCCGAGCAGCGCTATTGGCCTTGGTGATCAAAGGCTCGTGGGCGGCAGCACGTCCATGATAACCGAGCAGATGGGCTTCCTAACGGATGGTATTCATCGACAGAACACTCCTGGATGCCTGTTAAAACTCCTCGCGGATGTGGCCCATCGATTTGGTGCGGTTCTTCCGAATTTCTCTGGCCAGCACCCGTCGGTCTCTAACTCCCAGTTTTGTGGGTCTGCCGGGTCGGGGCACATTCCGACAGTCACCTCTCATCTTCCACTTGCCAATCACGTAGGCCACTGTTGATTTTGGGTACTTCAACTCGCTGGATATGTCACGTATGGATCGGCCATTTCTGTGATACCCGACGATTACACCTTTCTCGAAATCAGAGAGCTCCGAACTGCGTGGCGTCTTGCATGCGACTGGTTGCGTTGTTGTTTGCCACACGATATTTAACGGCGACGGCCGTGACGTGTATCAGGACCGCAGATATCGTCGATTGCAGGGGTGTCCAATTACTTGTTTTTAGATAGTGTATAACGTGGGGTTGAAGTATGTCCCCCGACAACGGCGCGATATCGGGCTTTTACTGTACATTCAAAGCGTTATATGGTTATCTTGTGATTTGTGACGTGCTAGAGAGGTAAAGCACGTGTCGAGACGACAAATCTGCAGCGATACGTTCCGTCTGCATAGCTTAGTTGGGAGAGCAACTTTCTCCGGAGTGAGGAGGCGCGGACAAAATTTGTGTTTTTTTACAGATTTCCTACGCAGAGGTATACAAAGTTATTTAATAATGACAGGTTCAAATTTATTGGATTATAAATTGCAGTCAAACTCTCTTATAACAGCATCGAAGGGACCGCAAAATTTATGTTGCCATAAACCAGCGTCGTACTAACCAAAGTAGGAGGTTGCTAATTCATGTAGACTTAAGCAGTGCTACTCGATGTTTGACGCTATTGCCGGGTTATCGCTATAACCGAGTTCGACTGGGAATGAAAGCAAAAAAAAAAAAAAAAAAAACACGTAGCTACTAGACCTAAGGAAAATGTAGGGTGCCTTGTATACTGATCACAATTTATAACATCCCGTATACATTTGTGTTTCTACAAAATATATCAACTGATTTAGTTTGATTGCTTTTTTTCCTTTGACTGAACGTAACGTACGAAATTATTTTGAAAACTAATGAAATGCATTTTGATCTCGAACATCTTAGGCTGTTAAAACTGTATTATGGGTAAGAAACGCTTGATGTTATTTCCGTGAATAAAATTAACATCGCAGGCTCATTTCCCTTACAATTTCTTGTGCATGTAGTAAAAGGGATTGAAGATCTTGCTTTATGCTGCGAAAACTGCTAAGTAGAATACCAAGGAATCCTACTTTGTAGAAATTCTTTCCCGTCAGAAGAACACCTAATGCAATGTGTGTGTGAGCTTCCCTCGGCAAAGCCCAAGAAATTTGCAAACCAAATTGACTCTAAAAGAATGTTTTTGTGCATGCTTTGAATGGACTTGTTTGCTTCCACTAGTCCATTGCTTCCCAAACGCCTTCGAGAATTTTCGAGGACCTTGTATGAGGATTTTAAGACTTGAATATACTCCTACTAAGGGATTTCTTCTCCTTGTGAATTAAGAATTCAGATCACGTCGATTTCGACATTGACAACTGCGCTACACTGCACTTCTTCTTCTGTTGCTTCACTTACGCCCAATTTTAAATTGGATTTGAATTTCGGAAAGAATGCGTAAGTAATGCCACTCTGAAAGGAACGTTTGATTTCCAAATAAAAACATTGCACTTAACTGTGCTGATAAAAGCAGGAAAGGTTGTTATTGTTTCATTTCTTCAATGATGAGAAAGTCTTCGTTCCTTTCTTCTTTTTTACTATTACTGCTCTGTTCTTTCACCGACGATGAAGTGTTACTGCTTTCTTTCTCTTTACGTGAATGCTTTCAATGCTTTGTTTGTTTTTTGATGGTAACGTTGTTACTACTTCCTTCTTTTGAACGGTGGAATTCGTCACTGATTTAATGCTTCACTGACGATAAAGTTGTTTACTTTCCTATTGTTCATTGTTAATGCTATCATTGACTTATTTCACCATTGATGACAAAGTTTGACTGCTTTCTTCTTCAGTTCTATGAATGATATTGATTCATTTCACCTTCCATTCATGATAAGGTTATTTTTGATGTCATTCTCTTTACGATGAATTTTATAATTGATTTTTTCTTCATTGATAATGGAGCTGTCACCGCCATGTTTTCCACCGTGAATGCTATTATTATTCTTTCTACGAAGGGATGCTGATAAGTTCTCGGCTTCACCAAGAAGGAAATAGGCCAGAACCATGAAAATTACAGACTATTCCACATATTCCCCGAAGTTCAACACACTTGGAACAGCGTTTCTGGAGTTTCTTTAACCTTTCCAAAAAAAAAGTCTGAAGTCTGATCACTCAAATACTGCTCTGCTGATGATATCAACTCAGAATCATTCAAAAAGTGCTCCCTTTTCAAACGTTTTTTAAGGTTTGGGAACAGAAATTAGTCCGATGGAGCAATATCTGGTGAGTATTGTGGATAGGCTATGCATTTAAGCCACAGATCCTCAAAACATCCATTGTCTTGCCAGCGTTGTGAGCCGGCGCATTTTCCTGCAAAAAGAGAACCCATTTACGCAGTTTTCCTCGCGTTTTTCCTTCAACGCCTCCTTTAATTGGCATAGCAAATTGGAATAGTATTCAGCATTTATTGGTTGGCCCTTCGGGAGACAGTCAGTCAGTAAAATGCCTTCCAAATCTAAAGAAACCGTTGCCATGACCTTTCCTGCTGACCTTTGAGTCTTGAATTTCTTTGGCCGTGGAGAACCCGGATGCCTCTACTGCAGGGACTGTTGTTTTGTATCTGGATCGTTGTTATATAATCACGTTTCATCAACAGTGACAAGTCGCCGCGAAAAATTATCACCAGATCGCTCAAAATGCTGCAAAACCGATTTGGATGTGTCCACTGGTTTTCGTTTCTCATCGGCATTGAAGAATTTGGGCATCCACTTTGCTGACATCTTCTGCATATCCAACTTGCCCATGAATTATGAAATCAACCTCGCTGGATATCTCCAGTGTCTCAACTATTGTTTTAGCCTAGATTCGCCGATCTGACAAAATCAAGTTGTGAACACGATCAGTAGTTTCGTGTGTTCATGAATGGAATCATGTGTGCCAGGCTGAAAGTTGGCAAACCATTTTTTCACAGTGGAATATGAAGGGACTTGTCACTTAATGTTTGCGTCGGGCACTCATAGATTCCTTTGCCGTTTTCTTCTGCAGAAACAGAAATAACATGACAGCCCGGAGTTCCACATTCGAAAATTCAACACTTTGCATTAACATGATTCAGTTCAGGAAGTTAAACATCCGCAAAAAAAAAAGAGCTATTAGTCTGAAACTTGGCACTTTATAATAAAAAAGAACACCATTTCGAGCTGCAGTGACAAAATAATGCTACAATTACAGGAAGTGGATTAGGCCGAGAACTTTTCAGCATCCCCTCATATATTGATGATAAAGTTGGTGCTGCTTCCTTCTTCTGCATTATGAGCGTAAGCTTTCATTACATTCTTCACTGATGCCTAAGTTGTTAATGCTTTCTTTCTCCATTGATGATAATGTTGTTATTGCTTTCTTCCTCTTTACCAAGAATGATTTATTTCTTCATTGATGATAAATCTTTTACCACTTTCTTTTCCACGACCGCTATTATAATTGATTTATTTCTTCATTGATGATAAATCTTTTACCACTTTCTTTTTCACGATGGCTATTATAATTGTTTTATTTCTTCATTGATGATAAATCTTTTACCACTTTCTTTTCCACGACGGCTATTATAATTGATTTATTTCTTCATTAATGATAAATCTTTTACCACTTTCTTTTTCACGATGGCTATTATAATTGATTTATTTCTTCATTGATGATAAATTTTTTACCACTTTCTTTTCCACGATGGCTATTATAATTGATTTATTTCTAAATTGATGATAAATCTTTTACCACTTTCTTTTCCACGATGGCTATTATAATTGATTTATTTCTTCATTGATGATAAATCTTTTACCACTTTCTTTTTCACGATGGCTATTATAATTGATTTATTTCTTCATTGATGATAAATCTTTTACCACTTTCTTTTCCACGATGGCTATTATAATTGATTTATTTCTTCATTGATGATAAATCTTTTACCACTTTCTTTTTCACGATGGCTATTATAATTGATTTATTTCTTCATTGATGATAAATCTTTTACCACTTTCTTTTCCACGATGGCTATTATAATTGATTTATTTCTTCATTGATGATAAATCCTTTACCACTTTCTTTTCCACGACGGCTATTATAATTGATTTATTTCTTCATTGATGATAAATCTTTTACCACTTTCTTTTCCACGACGGCTATTATAATTGATTTATTTCTTCATTGATGATAAATCTTTTACCACTTTCTTTTTCACGATGGCTATTATAATTGATTTATTTCTTCATTGATGATAAATTTTTTACCACTTTCTTTTCCACGATGGCTATTATAATTGATTTATTTCTCTATTTAATAATGATAAAGTTGTTAATATCCGAGGGTTGTACCGAAAGTAATGCTACAGTAGGTATAACTTTTTTATTAACTCAGAGAAGTAATTTGAATTGCATATGTTAGTAGAGTAACACTTCCTCTATAGTAACCTTTCTTCTTCATTGCAGATTTGAAGGAGAAAAGGGCGAAAGTCTGCTTTGATCTGCTGGAAGCGTTTGAGGCCAATGAAGACACGTTTTGTTTTCGATCTGGTGACATGGGTTGAAACGTGGGCTTAGCTTAACAATCCGGAAACAAAGAATCAATATATGGAATGGCGTCACACCTTTTCACCAATGACTAAGGAGTTCAAAAGCCAGCGATAGAAAATTATGGTGATTGTTTTTGGGATGACAGGAGTTTCATTCTCCTTGATTACCTGGAACGTGGTGGTGACGTGACCAGCAAGCGGTACATTGAGACACTCAAGAAGTTTAGAGAAGCCATGAGAAAGAAGAGACCGAACAGGAATCTGAAAAGGATCCACATTTATTATGACAATGCGAGACCACGCACATCTTTGGTAATAAATCAGACGATCAGCAAATTATGCCGGTCGGTAGACCCCCATGCACCGGATCTGGCACCGTCTAATTTTTCCTGTTCGATACAATGAAGGACAGCCTCTGGAGACAAAGGTTTGACAACACAGACGAGGTGAAAGTGGCTGTGAATAAGTTAGTACAACAGTCCATACCTGAATTTTTTGAAAGAGGATTCGAGAGTTGGTTCAACGATGGTACAAATATATCCCTGTGATGTAGACTATGTTGAGTAGTACCATTGTATAGAAGAAGAGTTACTCTACCAACATGTGCAATTTGAACGACATCTGCCGGTTAATAAAAAAGTTGTGCCCACTTTTGTATTACATTCGGTACAACCCTCGCATTTAGATAAAGTTGATAAAAATATAGAAACTAAAAAAAAATGAAAATAAAACATAAAGTTCTTAATGCTATCATTGACATATTTCTTCATTGATAGCGTGTATTTCTTCATTGATGCTTCTTTTTCTGTACTATGAATATCATTAAATTATTTGCCCATTGATGACAAGGTTATTACCGCTTTTTCTTTAAAAAAATCAAAACAAAAAATAAAGTTTTTAATGCTATAATTGACATATTTCTTCGTTGAAAGCATATTTCTTCATTGATGCTTCTTTTTCCGTACTATGAATATCATGAAATTATGAAATAAATACGGGATTACACCATAGAATACAAAGTTTGAAGATGACAATCCGATTTTTGGTGTAAATGTGACAAGGATGGTAAGTCAGATAATATCCGAAAACTTGAAAATTGCATCGTCTTCGAGAGGGAATCGAACCCGCTTCTCCCAGATAGCGCCCGGGTATGCTAACCACTACACCACCCAGAACGGCCAGGTCTCAAGTTTCCGATTAATTTGAATATAACCATCACAGGATTCGCTAATCGAAGCAACCGGCGTTCATGTTTAGCGAATCTGGATGTTAAGAATCCTATCTCGTGATTGCCCGGAGGAGCAGATAAATCATGAAATAAATACGGGATTACACCATATAATACAAATTTTGAAGATGAAAATCCGATTTTTGGTGCAAATGTGACAAGGATGGTATGTTAGATAATGTCCGAAAACTTGAAAATGTCATCGTCCTGGAGCGGGACTCGAATCCACGTCTCCCAGATAGTTAGCATACCAGGGCGCTATCTGGGAGACGCGGAATCGAGTCCCGCTCCAGGACGATGAAATTTTCAAGTTTTCGGATATTATTCTTGTCATATTTACAGGAATAATCGGGTTGTCATCTTCAAAATTTGTATCACTAAATTATGTATTTGCCCATTTATAACGAAGTAAATTTCTCCGTCATTTCTGTCCATGCCAGGATTCGAACCCGGATCCTCTCATTCCGGAATAAGTCACTCTACCAATTGAGCTACGCGGACATTTTATTCTGATTCCTATCTGCCTTTATGTCGTGTGCGTCCTTCTGGCAGGTACATCACATCTCCTGGTACGTTACACATTGATGATAAGGTTATTGCCGCTGTCTTTTTCTTATGATGAATGCTAACATTAATTTTTTTCTTCATTGATGATGGACTTGTCACTGCTTTCCTTTCCACCAAGAAATAAAAATCGTTGATTTATTTCTATACTGATGACAAAGTTTTTAATGCTCGGTTTTTCCTTACTATGAATATCATTCATTTATTTCTCTATTGAAGATAAAGTAGTTATTCCTTTCTTCCTCTTTACGATGAATGTTTTCATTGATTCCTTCTGCCTTGATGACGATGTTATTATTACTTTCCTCTTCACTATGAACGTTATCATCGATGCAATGCTTCGCTGATGGCAAAGTGTTTTTGCTTCGCTGATGACAAAGTTTTTTTGCTTCGCTTTTCTCTACTCTTAAAAGATCATGTATTTATTTCTTCGTTGATGATAAAGGTGTTACTGCTTTCTTTTTCACTCATTGATTGATTTTCCGTTGATGATAAAGCTGTCACTATTTTCTTCTCGTTTTTCGTAAAAACCAGCATTAATTTGTCTCTTATGATAAAATTGTTAATGCTTTCTTTTTCCTTACCTCATGCTTTTTGACAAAAGCTGGCTGCTTGGAATTGAGTTTTTCTGCATATGCTGCATTTCAGCGCAATAGCGATTCAAATTGATGGTCTCATCTGGTCGGAGAAATGTATGATGAATCAAGCCGACAGCAGACTATGTAACGTATACTCTATATTCACTTTCCTTTTGATTTTACTATCTCTGGTTATTTTATTTTACTATGTAAATTATCTTCTTACAGAACGAAATATTATTTCACCCGCTGAATGAGATCTGGCAATGAGTGTAAGTCATGACGTGGTGGTAGCTAGTATATAGGCGCGTTCATCGAGACTTCGAGAGAGCTTTTGTGTTGTTATGAGGAGAGCTTTTGTTGTTGTTATGAGAGAGCGTTGTTGTTTACGGAGAGCGTTTGTAATACGAGGAGAGATTGTGTTGTTATGAGGAGAGATTCTTCATTATTGTAAAAACAAGTTGTGTGTGTGCTTTAGTTGACCAAGAGTCTTATAATAAAGAAGTTGACCGTAAGTTAGTCTTTCTCAATTCATAGTTTTTGTCAGACCTCTGTCTGGCTGTTAGGTTTATAACATTTATTTACCATAAATAACCAGCGTTAAGACTTTGTTTACGTTCATAATTAACTAACAACAACCTTTTTGAATTCACTATTTTGAAGCTTAGTACAAGTATATCATTAGCTAGCTGGTAGGAAAGAGAATCATTCATATGAATTAGCTTAGCGGAAAGAAGAAAATAAAGCTAATTCATTATAATTGGCGCCCGAACTTTTCTCGAACACGAGATCTTGACGTTTATTATCCATGTCTTCCTTACCTGAGACAACTTCAATTTTCTACCCCAAGGCAAGTTCCGAGGGTAATGGTGTTTTTTATGAAAATTTGCAAGAAGCCTGTGGCTCTAACTTTGATATGAATGATCTACACGCACCCCGGCATTCTTCACCATTTCGTAATATACCAGCTTCCCATTACTCTGAGTCGCGGGTCGTTCCTGAGGGAGTTCAATCCTCTCAGCGAAGCAGAATGCTTGCCCATTTCGTGCCGCATGCAGGAACAATTCATTTCAATGGTTTGGAGGGGGTCCTTAAAGTTTCTCGAAGATCTGGAAGATCATTTTGATCTATATAATATTCCTGAAGACTGCAAAGTTCAAATCGCCGGCACTTGCTTGAGGGATACCGCTAAGACCTGGTATCGGCAGTGGAGAGTGTCGAACCCGGATTCTCATTATGAGAATTTCCGTGCAGAATTTTTGGAGGTCTTTCCTTTCGGCCTCAGTCGAGCTAGCCTTGCTCAACAGCTTTTTTCGCGTCAGCAAGGTCCCAATGATAGCCCTGTTGCATTTGCGTTGGAGACTACACGCTTATATAACCTATGGGATCCACATGCCAGTCATGTTGACATGTTGGATACCCTCGTGCAGCAGCTCGACTCATTCTTACAAGATTTCCTTGAGGTTCGACACCCTGCCACAATTCATGAATGCCTTCGCCTCATACGCACGTATGAAGAGCGACATGGCAAACATGGTTCAACTCACCATGCTCGGGCACCCCGCGAGGCTTATTACGAAAACCCTCAGCGGCATAATAGACATAATAACTTTCAGCGCGAGCATACACAAGTGCACACCCAAGCTTCATACGTTCCACCACACAGAAGAGTGGCAAACCAACAGCGAGTTTCTGCACAAGCTTCGGAATATCGTACACCTGCACAGTATGCTCGACCCCGTTTCACTCAGCAGCATTCGGAACGTTATCATGCTCAGGGCAATGATAATTTTTCTGCCCGTGCTGAGGGCAGACGTACTGGATATGACAATGTCAACAGACACGCGGAGTTCCCGACGCAGGTTTCAAGCAGTTTTCCTCATCGTGAAAATTTTCCCGATACCCGGCAGGGTCGAATTTTCAGACCACATGATAACCCAACCAGGATTCCTTTAAACTTCCAAAGGAAGTAGACCAAGGGTCGGTCCTGCTTCCTGATACCAAGCATTCTGACCCTAAAACAGTATTAGGTGACTGTTCAAACTCCTCAGTTGCCTGATGTATTCTTGACAATTGAAGATATTATTGTCGAGACAAAGTTCGACGCTGGGTCTGAAATATCAGCCCTAAATACAAAGTTTTGCACTGACACTTTTCCTGCAATACACGGCCTGCAACGCAGTATTTGCGAGGTGCAAATAATGAAATCTTCAGTATCTCAGGAACTGTCACATTATCTTTAGGGCTGGGAAAAGCTCGTTTTACGCATTCTTTTCTGCTTATAGACGAACTACCTGTGAAATGTCTAATGGGAATGGACTTTATACATCAGTTTCAAATAACTTTGAATTTCGTACAACATGTGATTTCCTTTCCGGAACCTGTCGAAATGATTCCCCCGGTTCCTGTAGATATAACGAGCTTGTTATTGAGTGACCAATTGAATGAGAGGCAACAAGACCAGCTTTCTCTCCTTTTACAGGAAAACCCTGGTTTATTTTCGGATCAACCTGGTTTCACACAGGTGGTTTATCATGTCATTGACACTGATGGTTCGAAACCAATGGCGACGAAACCTTACCCTTGTGCTCCACATAAGAAGCAGGAAATGCAACGTCAAATTGCTGAAATGATTAAGCAGGGCATAATCAGGGAATCCACAAGCGCCTGGGCTGCTCCTATTCTTTGGTTCCAAAGAAACAATCCAATGACTTTCGTTTCGTGACAGATTTCCGCAAGCTCAACCAAGTCACAAAACGATCAATTATCCACTACCTGTCATGTCACATATTTTAAATGACCTATCGTCAACCAAATGGATGTCAACCTTGGATTTGGCGAGTGGATATTGGCAGGTAGCAGTACATCCGGACTCTGTCGATAAAACAGGTTTTGTGACTCCTTTTGGGGCTTATGAATATTTACGTATGCCTTTTGGACTAGCTTCTGCACCTGCTACTTTCCAAAAGCTTATGGATACAGTTCTCAGACCTGTCCTGGGTCCCCATGTGCATGTCTATTTGGATGACATTATTATCACATCAGAGACTTTTGACGAGCACCTTTCTCTGCTCAAACAGGTGTTCCAACTCATATACAATGCTGGCTTGACGTTAAAACCTGGTAAATGCCAGATAGCGAGGGACGAGAATGTATATCTGGGGTTGAAAATCACTCCCCACGGCTTATTTACTGATAATGAAAAAATTAGGCCTATTGTTGACTTTCCTCGGCCTAAAACAGCAAAAGAACTATCACGCTTTCTGGGAATGACCGGATGGTATCAGCAGTTCGTCCCCGCTTATGCTACAATATGTGAGCCATTGTTTGCTTTAAAACGTAAATACAAGAAGTTTATTTGGACACCTGAGGCTAACGCTGCATTTGAAACACTGAAGTCTGCATTGACTCAGCCTCCGGTGTTGGCTTTCCCGGATCATACTAAGGAATTTGATATTTATACTGATGCATCCGGAGTTGGTCTTGGTTGCGTTTTGTCACAAGCTGGGCATCCAATAGCTTTTGCGTCTCGTACTTTAGCCAAAGCTGAACGCAATTATTCAGCTACGGAACGTGAATGTCTTGCTGTTGTGTATGCGCTGAATAAATTTCAATGTTATCTTAATGAATTGACGGTTAACATAATTACGGATCATTCTGCCCTTCAGTATTTGAATTCTGCTGCTAAGCACCTATCTCAAAGACTTTAAAGTGGGCTCTGAAGTTACAAGAGAGCAATATCAAAATTTCGTATCAGCCAGGTCATAAGAATCAATTACCGGACGCATTATCTCGCGTTCCGATTAGTGGGGTCCCCACAGACACTACTCCTGGATGTCAGCCTTTACTTCTAATAGCTGATATAACATCCAGAGAGCAGATAATGGCAGAATTAATAAATGATCCAGATTTTGGGGATATCTATAATTTTTTGCTTGCGGGTTCGCCCCTACAAAGTGCTCCTTCTCTGGCTGGAAGGTCACAACATTTTGAAGAATAGAGGGTCTTCTTTATTATACAAAATCTCGGACTACGAGGGCAGAGTTTCGCCCATGTATTCCGCGAACCCTCAGAATGGCCCTTTTAAATGAATTTCATGACAAACCTCTTGCAGGCCATTTAGGTATTCGCAAGACCCGTTGTAAATTGCGGGATGTTGCCTATTGGCCTGGCATGTACCAAAGTGTGCTCGCATACGTTCAATCATGTCACTTGTGTCAGATTAATAATTAGCGTAATGTAAGACCGGCCGGTCACTTGAAATCTAGTTCAAGTTCTCATGTGTTTGATATTATTTCAATAGATTTATTGCGACCTTATCCATTATCTGTTAAAAATAAAGCTCGTTACGTTTTAGTACTAACTGATAATTTTTTCTAAATGGGTTGAAGTTTTTCCCATTAAAGCCGCTACGGCAGAAGTTATTTGTAATGTCTTAGTTAATGAAGTATTTTTCTAGATATGGTGCACCTAATAAAGTAGTTTCGGATAATGGTCCTCAATTTATTTCTGACATTTTTGAAAGAATGTGTGCGAGACTACACATTAAACATAAATTCATTTCCCCATATCATCCATAGAGAGTAATCCTGCGGAACGTGTTAACCGCACGTTAGTGAAAATGATTGCGACTTTTGTAATGGATCATCATGAAAGATGGGATGACCATTTGGAGCTTTTTGCGTTCGCCCTCCGCTCGTCTGTCCACGAGTCTACTAAAATTACTCCTGCAGAACTTTTTCTGGGTCGCAAAATTAAAACCCCTTTTGAAAATTTAACGGGGATTATCGACGAACTAAACCAGCGACCAACTCCGCAATCAGTACGAGTCATGGCAGAAAAAGCTCGTGTTGCAATGCTTGGAGCACAAGCGGCTCAAGCAAGATATTATAATACTAGGCTTAGGGAACCAGATCTTGTCGTTGGAGATCTCACTCTCGTGGAAACGCACTTCCAGTCTTCTGTTTCGCATACTTTAGTGAAGAAATTTGCACCCAGCTACGAAGGTCCATATCGGGTGGCAAATATCTTTGAAAATAACATTGTTCTGGAAAAACCTGACAACCAATTTCAATACGTACACGTTGATCAGTGTCGCAAGTATCATGAACGGAATATCGATTTCATAATCAACCCTACTCAACCTTCTGTTCCACAGACTCAAGAGTCTCTATCTCACGATCAACCACCAGAAATCTTGGACGAACCAACAAACATTTTTGAAGAATCTCCAGTGATTTTTCCTTCACCCTCCCCTTATCAAGACGGGTTTCCAAACACGCAACCTGATTCTCCCATGAGACCAAGGCTCGAATCGAGTTCTTCGAATACTAGTATCGTGCCTTTCCTCCAACCATTGCCAAAACTATTGCTGCGCCGTTTCCGGATAACTCTGCACCAACGCGGGCTACTACTTCTTTGAATACCTCGTCAGAGAGTATTCCTATAGGCAAATCTAAACATCGCCCTGCACGACCACTGAATTACAGCAGCGACTCAGAGGCTTCGGACATTTCCGACTTATCAGTTATGAACACTAAATTTCATGTTACAAACCGTCCAGCACCACCAAAGGCTGGGCGCAAACGTGACTTGTCTTCCCAATCTGCTTCGCCGCAACAGCGACGAAGGCAGAAATCTTTGCATCCGCCCGGGTTTCGCCCCTGGAACCTACGCTCAGGGCAAACAGGGCCGATGCCCACTGCTACTCTCATGCCACGAGGGCGTAAGAGAAAGCAAACGATATGGCCGGAGACACGTCCGTCCAAGAAAATACTGGTAGGACATAACGGGCCCCAGCACAAAGGGACTTCATATCAAAAGCCTGGGGGAGCCCGTTCCTATCAGCCGCAAGGATTTCCGGACCGCCGGACTTCTGACGTTCCTGAGCGTTCCTGTCAGCCGCAGGGATTTCCGGACCGCCAGACTTCAGCCGTTCTTGACCGTTCTTCTCAGCCGCAGGGATTTCTGGACCCACAGACTTCAGCCGTTTCGGACCGAAGGATTTCCGCCATTCCTGACCATTCCCGTCAGCCGCCGGGATTTCTGACCGACAGCAGACCGATGTTCCAGATCCATTACAGTCCCTGAAGAGATCCAAGCCACCTGATTTTACCAGTCCGATTAGGCCTGGAAAACGTTATCGCACTAGAGTTTTTTATGCGTCCTCGAGATAAGTAAGTTCTCGTGGACAGGTTCTTTTCTCAGTTTGTTGTTTTTCCTGCACGACCAGTTGGCGTGTCAGAATTTCTTTTTTCGTGTGGGCCTATGCATTCTTTTGTGTATATATGTGTGTTTTTTTATATTTCTTCTATGTCCATCTACTAATCCACTTTTTTTTATATATATCTATGTGCTTAGGGGTAAAATAATAAAATTGTTACTGTTAGGCAGCTCCAGGTAAATTTCGCTGCTGATACAGTTGGTATGTATTCAACGAATAATGCGCACGTAATTTGAAATTAAAATAATAAAATTGTTACTGTTAGGCAGCTCCAGGCAATCTTCGCTGCTGATACAGTTGGTATGTATTCACTGAATCATGAGAACGTCATTTGAAATTAAAAAAGTGATTCCTGCTAGGCAGAATAAAAGGAAGGTATGCCGATGCAGGTTTGTTTTGTTCAACAATACAAGTGTCACAAACGAATACAGATTTCTTCAATTTGTCATGCCGAGTTTGATACTGTAAATACGGCTACCACCAAACAACAAAACAAAAAAGAGGTCGAGAAACGTCAATCAACGAAATGTAAGACTTACACTCAAAAATTGATAGGTTTTTCGGAAACAAAAAAAGAAAAAAAAAAAACGAAAAATTAAGGGGGAGATGATGTAACGTATACTCTATATTCACTTTCCTTTTGATTTTACTATCTCTGGTTATTTTATTTTACTATGTAAATTATCTTCTTACAGAACGAAATATTATTTCACCCGCTGAATGAGATCTGGCAATGAGTGTAAGTCATGACGTGGTGGTAGCTAGTATATAGGCGCGTTCATCGAGACTTCGAGAGAGCTTTTGTGTTGTTATGAGGAGAGCTTTTGTTGTTGTTATGAGAGAGCGTTGTTGTTTACGGAGAGCGTTTGTAATACGAGGAGAGATTGTGTTGTTATGAGGAGAGATTCTTCATTATTGTAAAAACAAGTTGTGTGTGTGCTTTAGTTGACCAAGAGTCTTATAATAAAGAAGTTGACCGTAAGTTAGTCTTTCTCAATTCATAGTTTTTGTCAGACCTCTGTCTGGCTGTTAGGTTTATAACATTTATTTACCATAAATAACCAGCGTTAAGACTTTGTTTACGTTCATAATTAACTAACAACAACCTTTTTGATTCACTATTTTGAAGCTTAGTACAAGTACATCATTAGCTAGCTGGTAGGAAGAGAATCATTCATATGAATTAGCTTAGCGGAAAGAAGAAAATAAAGCTAATTCATTATAACTACCATATGAGAACCAATACTTTCCGCAGATAAGTATTGGTTCGCATATGGTAGTCTGCTGTCAGTGTTTAGGTTGCTTTGGGCAGTGTTTAGGTGGCTCCGTTGTATCCAACTACCGTGCTGCGCAGATCCCTTACGATTTTTATGGAGGACCAACTTTTCTCGCAGGTAAAGATCCGATGTAGGAATTCTTGTTTTCTCTACCTGGCAAGAAGAAAAATGCAAACTTCTTCGCCGCTTCGAGTGGCTCGCACACATCCAGCTTTTTTATCTTTCCCAGAGCGGCCACACTCCACGTTGAATGATGCACACTGACTTTTGCTACGAATTGACGGGTACATTGCCGTGGATATGTTTCCACGATATTCTTCAGCTTCTCATCTTTTACCGTGACTGGTGGACGACCACGAGACGCATTTCCAATGGACGTTTCTCCTTCCCGGGATTTTACGAGCCATTGGCGTATCATTCGCAATACCCTATCTGAACACCACACTAATGTTTTGGTGAGGTATACCCTCTAAATGTCCGAGTTTGAACTTATACAATTTACGCACACTTATCCGATCTCCATGGTCCGCTATGAGCGAAGCCTTTGCACTTGCGGTAGAACATTGTCACGAATTGAGGCACACAGTGCTTACACCAGATATTAGGTGTGTCCAAACGTCCCACCCGGGTTTTAGTAAAGAAGAAAACATTTTTTTAAATAAATAACATCCTTATTCTGTAACGTATACTCTATATTCACTTTTCCTTTTGATTTTACTATCTCTGATTATTTTATTTTACTATGTAAATTATCTTCTTACTGAACGAGATGTTATTTCACCCGCTGAATGAGATCTGGCAATGAGTGTAAGTCATGACGTGGTGGTAGCCAGTATAAATAGGCGCGTTCAACGATACGTAAGG
Organism: Macrothele yani; assembly: GCA_039090855.1. NCBI lineage: Eukaryota > Metazoa > Arthropoda > Arachnida > Araneae > Macrothelidae > Macrothele > Macrothele yani. The sequence goes on along the minus strand of CM077007.1, from coordinate 134,946,553 downwards.
AGAGCGTTTGTTGTTGTATAGCGAGAGCGTTTGTTGTTGTATAGCGAGAGCGTTTGTTGTTGTGTAGCCAGAGCTTCGTTCTATGTGATTAGGTTGATTCTTCATTATTGTGATACGAGTAGTGTGTGTGCGTTGGATGATTCAACGTCTTTCTCAGTTCATAGTTTTTGTCAGATCTCTGTCTGGCTGTTAGGTTTATGTCATTAGTTGATTATTATTAACAACCAGCGTTAAGACTTTATTCATCTTAATTACTACCACAACATTACTAGCAGTTAAAAGCTTGTTCATTATTGTTACTACACTACTAGCAGGAAAGTTTATTCATGATTTAATTAACAAACAACAACCATTAGAAGAAGCATTAGCTTAGTACAAGCATATGATTCAGTAGCAGACGCATTATAAAACATTACTAGCTTAGTTAAAAGCTTTATTCATTATAATTCTTTTCTAAACTTGCCATTATTATCTATGACTTCTTGCCATCTTTCTGGAAGCAATTGAATTCCCCTTCTGTAGAATTCCTCCGTTCTGGAATTAAAAAACTCTTGTAAAGCAGTTTCGGCATTTTCAACTTAATCGAAGGATTTTCCAGCAAGATTAATCTGAAAAGATAGAAAAAAATGGTAGTTAGTAGGTGCAAGATCTGGAGAATACGGGGACTAATGTAATAGTTCCTATCCAACTGGTTCAGTAATTTTATCTGAGTTGCTAAACCTGTATGAGATCTAGTGTTGTCATGTTGCAAGATGGCGCCTTTGCGATTAACCAGTGATGGACGCTTAGATTCAAATTTTTCTTCCTGCCTTTCAACCTGTTGACAGAACAGGTCACCATTTATCGTTTGGTTAGGTACAAGCAGCTCCCAGTGGATTACCTCTTGACATCTCATCATACACTTAACAAAACCTTTCTCGGATGCAGTCCTCCACTTGAAGTCGACGGAGGAGGCTCTCCAACTCGGCGTACAGTCCTTTGACGCTTTAAATTTCTGTAAAGGACCCACTTTTCATGACCTGCAACTAATCGTTCCAAGAAAGGTTCATTTCTGTGACGCGCAAGCACAGTAAGACAGGTGATCATTCTGTCCGGTCGATTTCTTGCGGATATGTCATGCGATTCCCACCAGTCGGATTTTGTGATAAACCCAAGCGCACGCATCATTCTTTCTACTGTTGTTCTGTGCAAAGAAAACCTTTCTGATGATTCTTCGTATGTTGGTCATTTGATATAGCTTGTTTGAGATCCTTTTCAGAAACCTCTGACGGATGTCCAGAAGTGAATAATCTCTGTAGCTTCTGTCTCCACAGAATTTCTGGAAACAGCGGCGACATGTGCTTTCCTCTATCTTACAGTATCCTCGCCGTACACCTCATAAACAAATGTTGCGGCAGGCTTTAGCTGCATTGTTTCCTTTGTCGAACGCATAAAGCAAACATTGTCTAATGTGATCCTTCTGGTTTGACATGCAACCACCATGTGACTTATTTAAGACAGAGGTGCACCTGCATACTTGGTGCAATTTTATAGCCTACTCCTCAAAGTGTTTTGGCCATCACATGCTCCACGTGTTATTGTACTTGGATTTTCCATCGTGAAAAATGGGTATTACTTTAACACGCACCTAAAATATACTAGCCTTGCAAAGTATGAAATGTGACGTTACTGGACGACACCATTCCGCTTGAGGGTCGAATATATCTACCAGCTGAAAGCGGATATTTCATCTACACCAGTACAACATAATTATAATAGTATACTGATTTCCATAAATTATTAAGGGGAAAAAAAGAAAAATCTCGATAATTTGGCTAATTATCGTTAAATATGCACGAAGTTTGCATATCCTACGGGCAAAGTACTGCCGTATCAGTGAATGGCATACAAATGAAGAACAGCATAAACTGGTTGTTTCTCAGTGAGTCGTCAATTCACGTGCACAGATTGAAGAAAGCATTTTGTGATATAAACTGTGTTGCAATGACTTCGAGAATTCATTTACCTCTGGAATTACGCTACAGAGCTATTAGCTGACTCTAAACAGGCCAAAGAAAGGCTAAACATAGCCAGATGGCTGAAAGTAAGTTGTTCTCTGGTCCAAAAAACTGTAGAACAGCTTCCAAACCACATAATCAACTTCCTGCAGGTAAGACCAAGGCTGCTGTAGAGCACCAACTTTCTCACAAGATCGATATTTACCGCTATCTGCGCGCCGGAACAGGACTGCTACGGACTCATCTTCGATCTGCGCTTGCTGCAGCTACCAAGAGGATTGTAACAGCTTCTACGGTACGCAGAAGGCTATATGAATGAGGGCTCTATGCTAGGTGGCCCTTAACATGCGTGCCCCTAACCTTCCGCCATAGGAGGGAACGTTTCAATAGGGTGCGCATGCATGTAAATTGGAGTCCAAGTCAATGGAGATCTGTACTGCTCACGGACGAGTCGAATTATGCTTTAAAGGGTGTTTCTCGGGGAAATTGTATCTGGAGAGAGCCAGGGAAGAGATCTCATATCCTTGAAAGGGACACGTATGGTGGAGGTAGTGTACTTGTAAACGGAGGTTTGTGTTTAGGCGGACGTACCGACCTCTACGTGCTGCCAGGTGGCAACTTGAACTCTCAGTTAATATCCTGGACCCCTTTGTTCGGCCATATGCAGGTGCAATTGGCAACACATTCCTAGTACAAGCCGATAATGCTTGCCCACACACAGTGCGGCTGGTACAGCAGTATATTGAAGAGGAGATTATTGTCCATATAGAGTGACTAGCACGCTGTTCTGACCTTAACCCAATCGAGCGTGTGTATGACACTCTAGGTAGGCGTGTTGCTGTCCTCAACCTGCCTACCCCGAGCCATGCAGGGGCTTCAAACTGCTTTTCTACACCAATGCGCATTGGCCCCTACGAATTCCATAGACACCATTATTAACAGCATGGTACATCGCTGTCGGGTCTGTATTGCTGTTTGGGGTGACCACACTCCACATTGAGATACTTTTTAAATTAAATTTTGGAATACGGATTTACGTTTTTTTTATTTTTACAACAAGTTCAAAATGTAAATGCTTTATATAAAAGGTTTTTCCGATTTTTCTGTAACAATATGGCACAATGCAGATTTTCACCAAATTTCAACAAATTGGTTGCGTATTTTTTAATTATAACAGTTTTTCAATCTGTTCCTTAATTTATGGTAACGACTGTATATCCCGGCCTCGTCATAACACAAAATTTTGCATCATCTTTAATACCAAAATTTCCAACTGTGAGGGCAAAAATTTTTTCAAAATATCCAGAAAAACCACATAATTTACTTTGAAATTCAAAACAATATAATCTGAACCACCTTTTCTTAAATCCTGTGCTGTGATATCGTGGCATTCAGAAAATTAAGTGGTAACTCCCGTCAAGTGTGGATTTTGCACTTCTAATACACCATTGCGTGATGTTCAGTGTATCCACTTCTTAACAACCTATAAAATATGTCAATCATTCTTGCGCATGTATTTCACGTGTTTTATTCCATGTCTGTTGAACATTGGATGAATTTTCCATAATTGAACGAGTTGCTCCAAAATTAACTTAGATATCTCATGATGCAGAAAATTGCAACGAGGCATTTACCTATCTGTTGTTCTTTTTTGCATATGCACGCTCACTTGCCAAGCTGGAATCTTCTGCATTCTGATGTTCAGCTTTCAGATTCGAATTTCATTTTGAATTTTCCAGTATTCAGTTTTGCTTTTCAGTATGTCTTAGGCTTCTAAAAGTAGTCTAAGATGCCCGAATAGTTAGAGGTGAAGAGTTCTGGCTAAACGTCTGAGCTGGACTCTAATTCAATTCTTGGATGAACAATGAAGGATGTGCTTGTGTGATGGTGCTGGTTGTGTCCCCAACCTGGTACCAATGACCCTAAAGTTGTGGTCGACGCTCTGGTGCGTTGCACATTTACGTTGTGTCGTTTAAGCCCGAAATGCAAAAAGAAATTTCTTTGAACTAACAACCTTCTGCGTTTTATTTATTTCATGGTTTTTAGATCATCAGAAGTATGGCAGTCTGCTGAAGGAATTCTGTTAAAGAATTGAATTCTTTAGTTATTTTTGAAAGGTTCAAAAGATGGCGCTGCAAGACAACACAACAAATTCAAAAATAACTGATAGAATCGGTTCATCGAAGGACGTTTCTTCTATATACTCGTATATAAAGCAAAGCGGGAAAATGCGAGTACGTTCGTCCTAGAATTGTTCGACCACTTGGAAATGGCCTATAGATCTGAAAATTGGCATGCTGATAGGTCTTAAGGCCCGTATACCTAGCAATCTACGAAAACTAAAAAAAGAAAATCGCGGCTTCGGAACATTGTCTGCTTGAATGTTTCGAAAAATGTTCGACCACTTCTAAATGACCTAGAGATCTGAAAATTGCCATGTTGAGGGTCGTATACCTAGAAAATCCGAAAACCAAAAACAAAACAAAATAGCGGCTTTAAAATATTTTCTGCTTTGATTTTTCTACCACTTCCACACTTAGAAAAGCCTCAAAACCAAAATATTCAGTACGGTGGTTTAGCTTTACTGTTCAAAATGCTGAGAAGCGTTAAGGTCAGGTTATCAAGAAAAGTCCGAAAACCGAAAAAAAAAAAAAAAATTTCAAAATGGTGGCTTTGAGATATTGTCTGCTTGAATTTTTCACTACTTCACCTAGAAATGTCTGAAAACCAAAAAAATTCAAAAAGCTGTGTTGTTCAAATTGTTGATATGTTTAAAAGCTATTTTGCCATGAAATATGTAATTCTGTAAAAATTTCATGAAATTTTGGTTTGAAATTAAGCGGCGCAAATGCCTGCTGCCGCTTTACGTCAAACCATGTACGCCCCTGTTTTAAATCGTAAAACAGCTACGGATCTACAAACCATCCTTCGCCAAATTATAAAAGGACTGGTAACTTCACAGTCGTAATACAAACTGACTGAAAACTTGCCAATTCTGGCAAGTTTCGATTCAACGCCATGCAAGAAAAGATCAGAATGTGCAGAGAAAACCAATAAATGATAAATATTGTATTAAACAAAAATCAAATAGGTGTGACTGCTAGTTCTCAATAAAACACTCAAGAGATATAATGGTATTTCGGAAAGGAATGAATGGCGTAGGGTAAAGTTTATTGCGACTTCAGAACATTTACAACAACACAGCTAAACGGTTTTTGAAAATGCACAAGAAGAATTGAATACTCCAAAAGAAAATTTGATTTCAACTGCTGAGCCCCAGGGGTTCCAAAGGATTAAAAATATCTGTCTTCTGATCATAAAAGAACTACACTGCTGGCCACCCAAAATACAACACCAAGAAGGAAGCATCCGATTGGCCTGAAATTCGCAGCATGCGTCGCCCGCGAGAGGACATGCAAACGATTAGCATTGCAGGGTATATGCAAATCATGTACGCCCGGCACGCCACCGAGAAGCACTATAAGAAGGGTGCACAGAAGGCGGGGTGTAAGTAGTGGAAGTGTGTTGAGCTTCCTGCCGCCTCGTTTCAGAATACGGCAGTCATTCCATCACGTTTCGGAGTTCGACAGAGGACGAATAGTGGCTTATCGCGACAGTGCTTTATCGTACCGAGACATCAGCGCCCGTGTGGGACGACATCCAGCCACAGTGAGGCGAGTATGGATTCGGTGGGTGCAGGAGGGACGGACGGACCGACGTGAGTGATTGCAGCAGCCGCGGCACACCACCGAACGAGAGGACCGGCATGTTGTGCAGCACGCATTGACGGCTCGCACCGCCACATCACGAACGTTAGCGCAGGAATTAGGGTGCGTTGCGCAACAATCTGTGTCAGCGCGTACCGCTCGACGTCGTCTGCAGGTGCGGGGAATTGTCGCACGGCTCACATTGCTCCGATTACCTTTGACGTTACAACAACAGCGACTGCGGCAGCAGTGCGCCGTTGAACGGCGCACCTGGACTACGGAATGGCACGACATTGTCTTTTCCGACGAATCCCACTTCTGCCTGCAACACCACGATGGTCGGATCCACGTGTGGCGGCACCGCGGTGAGAGACTGTATGACGCCTGCATTATGCACCGCCATACCGGTCCGTCACCTGACGTTATAGTTTTAGGAACAATTAGATATGACACCCGCACCCCTCTGGTACGCCTCGCCGGTACACTCAACAGCCACCGCTACATATCCGACGTTTTGGAGCCTGTAGTCCTCCCTTACCTGCAGGACCTGCCAGCGGCCACGTTTCATCAGGACAATGAGCGCCCGCACGTGGCACGCATCGTCCAACAATTCTTCACGGCCCACCAGGTATCACTGCTGCCATGGCCCGCCTGTTCTCCCGATATGTCGCCCATCGAACACGTCTGGTCGCTGATCGGCAACCGAGTGGCCCGGCAAGCACCACCCATGGCTACGCCTGATAAACTGTGGCAACGTGTGGAAGCAGCCTGGACCGACATACCCCAAGCTCACATCCAAAGCCTGTTTCGTTCGATGCCGCGGTGTGTAGCGGCCGTTATTGCCAGCCTTGGGAGCCAGACGAACTATTGATGTCTACGTGTTCCGCAAGTCGCACGGGCCTGTAAGCTCAATCGTTTCATCTTTGTATCTGTTGTTATGTGTCCAGTAAATCTGGATTTGCTATCTCGTGTCCCTCTTGGTGTTGCATTTTGTGTGGCCAGCAGTTTATATTAGTAGCGGCTCATGTTTCTGTTACTTCTCTCTACAATTCTGATAGTTTTACAAACCGCTGTTCGGTGTTCTTGTCTATTCTCTAACATTTTTTCAGTGTCCTTATTTCCAGTAAAATAACTATTATTAATAATAAGCTTAAATTACTTTTCGATGCCCAGTTGCCGTCTTTTGCAGATTACAGCGCACGCCATTCTTTACATTCTCTTCTTCATGGTGGTGGTTTGTATAACCACATTCCACGAGATACACTGAGTGCTAACTAAATTAGCACCACCTACATAATATATCCTTTGGCACCAAAAAGGGCCACATCCTGCCAGGACTTCGTCCCCACGAGTTGTGTGTACAGCTGTTTCGGGATCAGCAATCCAGATTTTGTATTGAGGAACGCAGTTCCGGTATGGAACGATTTGGTGTGTCCAGTTACCTCACCTGGAATTCCACGACATCCCACAGATACTCAATTGGGTTGATGTCAGATGACTCTGGGGGCTGTTCGAGGTGTCTCATATAAGCACTGTGCTCGTCAAACCAGTCCTGCATGAAGCGGACACAGTCACACGGGACATTACGTACTGAAAGAACCCGTCCCGCTCTGGCTAGAGTTACAGCATTGTGGAGTGTACATGGTCATCAAGCAGTCCACGCCCCACAAATACACAATTAGGTGGAGATCATGCGGGTCGGGGGACTGTTCGAGGTGTCCCATATCAACACTGTGTTTATCAAACCAGTCCTACATGAAACGGGCCCAGTGACACGGTGTATCATCACCCTGGAAGAACCCATCCACCTCTCGGTAGAGGTACACCATTGTGGGGTGTACATGGTCATCAAGCAGTCCACATCCTACATATACTCAATTGGGTGGAGATTAGGCGAGTCTCTGGACTGTTCGAGATGGCTCATAATAGCACTGTGTTCGTCAAACCAGTCCTGCATGAGGCTGGACCAGTGACACGGGGCATTATCGTCCTGGACGAACCCATCCCCCTCTGAGTAGAGGTACAGCACAATAGGGCGTACATGGTCATCAAGCAGTACGCGTCCATCTGTTAGGCCACACGCAGTCGGGGTCTCAATTGACTTAAGGTAAACATTCTGCATTTCATACAAGTCCTCCACCAGCCCGGATAGTCGATGTCAAACATGAGGGAAGGGTTTATACTGCTACTGCCATATACGAACTCGATATTGGGTTGAATGGAGTAAATATCGTGCTTCGTCGAACCAACACACCTGCTTCCAATCTTCTATCATCTAATCCGTATAATGTTGGCACCAGAACAACCATTTACGTCAATGGAATATGGGGCATAAAGCGTCTACAACCTATACGTGCCAGCGTGAGGCTCACGGTCGCGCAGAATGTTTTTTCTGGTCGGCTCATACTTTTTTGAGCCGTCAATTGTGAAATTGTGCTGCCTAGCTTGCCCTGTTCAAGACTACAAACCTCTCTTTAACCTCTGGAATCAACCCTTCTGCTGCTTTTTACAGTTTTTGGATCGGTTGTTTGTTTCTCCTTCTGGCACCACTTCTGGTACACTTTAACCATGCAGGACGTCAAATGACATACAAATGTCGCAGTTTCAGAAATGGACGCACTAAGCCTTGTGTCACCCTTTTCTCAAAATTGGCCTCACGAACTTGGCTTTTGTAAACTTCGATAGGTCCATAATTTAACCCGTCACGTCCGTAACTTTGCGCTCAACTTTACCATCAATTTAGTGGGCCGATGTACCTCATCGAAATAGTAAAAAAAAATCTGCACTTCTTAAGTAGAAATGTTCACATAGAGACCGAGTTTTACGAAACAGTTCTTTTCCCCTATCGTCGCAGTAGGCCCGACAATAAACCTGTTACTGGAGATAAGCGTAGTCCCTTATTCCCTACTCCACGTCACAAGGCATGATAGAGAAGGGTTAGTCCCCATGACACGTACATCATGCCACAATGTAGAAACAAATATCTCAAACATATTTCTTGGTTATTATTTTCGTCGTTATTGTTTTAGGTCTTTTAGCAGGAAATCAGACGGAAATGAGTGGCTTAAACCCTCCCCCATCTAGAAGACTACCTCAACCCTTTAACCGGCTGGAACGAAATAACTCGGGATTTACAAAATAGGCTGAAGTCAGCTGGAACGAATATATTCGCTGTCTGAGAAGTAGGTCGAACACGACAGAAACGAGTGAATCTACGCATCCAGAAGCGTTGCTCTTATCTTTGGTTTGTTGTTTACCTAAGTAGTCATTTGGGAGTATGATTGTCACTAATCGTTCCTGTCTGATTTTATCTTTTCGGCTAAGAATGCTGTAAAAAGGGCGAAGAACCTAAGACAGAAAAGTGGTTTGAGTAACTTTTTTTCTACCCTATGGCACGATTTCCATGTTCGGGGGACTACTACTTCCGAATCATTCCTTGGGTGCTGGAACAGAGAATAAAGGACTATAAGGAAATCAACCTATATACTGTAAGAATAATGACCGAAAGGAGCTCTTACAACCAGTGACAGATTTATAGTGGATACTCCTGAGATGAAAGAGGGAAAGGAATTGCTTTGCCGTAGCGTTCGTATAACCAGCTCACCATAAGAACACTTCTGTTTGAGAGCGCAGAAATATTTGGGCAACCCTTAGTTTAGGTACATCGGCCGCTTAAAGGGTAAAATAAAAACGCTAAGAGGAAAGCAACGCATGTTGATGCACAGGTTCACTGGTTCCACCCGGGTTCAGCCAAGGCCGTCTACAGAATGCAAAGCCAAGACATTCGAGAGATGAGTTACCTATTTTGGTGACGTCACGCCAAACGCCAGAGCTTCTAATTGGTTTCCAATGCTATCGTGTATGACGTCAAGCACGAGACCAACGTATTAGGCGGTGTATTATGAGAGCGATGTCACAAAAGGAGGGAACTCATCTCTCTAACGTCATGGCTTTGTATATACTTTCTAAGGTGCGTCGCATAAATATAGAGACGGTCTACTTTGCGCCGTGAACGCAATGCGAACATAGGTAGGAAGCTGAAGTGGTACCTAATTAGACATAACCCTGCAACAAACGTTTCGATCCGTCGAGATGACCGGATTGTGTGAAACCACAAAGTGAAATAGCGTAATTTTAGGTGTCTCATAAATATACTATCTACCAACAAGTAATTGGACACCCCTGCAATCGACGATATATGTAGTCCAGATACACGTCACGGCCGCCGCCGTTAAATATCGTGTAGGAAACAACAAAGCAACCAGTCGCATGCAAGGTGCCACGCAGTTCGGAGCTCTCTGATTTCGAGAAAGGTGTAATTGTCGGGTATCACAGAACTGCCCGATCCATACGCGACATATCCAGGGAGTTGAAGTACCCAAAATCGACAGTGGCCTACGTGATTGGCAAGTGGAAGATGAGAGGTGACTGTCGGTATGTGCCCCGACCCGGCAGACCGACAAAACTGGAAGTTAGAGACCGACGGCTGCTGGCTAGAAAAATTCGGAAGTACCGCACCAAATCGATGGGCCACATCCGCTAAGAATTTCAACAGGCATCCGGGAGTGTTCTTTAGATGAATACCATCCGTTAGGAAGCCCATCTGCTCGGTTATCATGGACGTGCTGCCGCCCACAAGCATTTGATCACCAAGTCCAATATCGTTGCTCGGCTAACGTCATGCAAAGAACGTCGACAGTAGACCGTTGAGCAGCGGAAACAGGTTCTCTGGAGCGACGAATCAAGGTTCACCCTCTACCGTTCGGATGGCAGGGTCTGGGATTTGCGTCTGACTGGAGAACGCCTCCTGCCGGAGTGTATTGTGCCAACTGTGAAGTTCGACGGCGGTGCAATTATGCTATGGGGGTGTTTCTCCTGGTATGGCGCGGGTCCCTTGGTCGCAATTCCTGGTAGACTCAACGCCGAGACCTACTGCTCCTTTTTGGATGACCATGCGCTTCCTACTTTGTGGCAGTTTTACGGGGTGGACCCATGTTACTTTCAGGATGACAATGCCACCTGTCATGTTGCGAGGTCCACTATGGCTTGGTATAGTGACAATGGGGTTAATCGAATGGACTGACCTGAGCAGATCCCGGACGTTAACCCTATCGAGTACCTCTGGGACGAGTTGGAGCGTCGACTTAAGGGGTGCCCCCACCGACCGAAATCGGTGAAGGAACTGAAATGTCTTCTCCAAGCCGAGTGGAAGAAAATACCGCTAGCCGTCATACAGCACCTGGTTGAGAGTATGCCCCGGAGGGTCGCAGCTGTAATCGCCGCTCGTGGACGCTCCACCAAGTATTGAAGGTGAATAAACTTTGTTTTCCTTTGCTATCACAGGTGTCCAATTACTTGTTGGTAGGTAGTGTATAAAGACAACTGTGTAAAGTAGCCACATGCAAATGAGATTTACAAATTACCATGTTGTACGCACGCGCATGGGCCGTAATTTGGCCCAGCCTACAAAAGACAGCGGATCTGCCGTCAGACATTCATTTGCCGAAATGCCACGAAACAGTCACCTTTCTGGTGAGTAGGTGCAGAAGATTTGGAGGCGTAGAGCAAATGGATTGCTTGTAGAGAAAATTCGTAAAGCCATAGGAAGCAGTAGGGCAGTCATTTGTAAGACTTTATCGAAACGCGGTGCGTTAACTGCCAGAAAACGGCCTGAAAGGCCTCGAATAATAACCAAACGAGATGATCGGGCCATCATGCGTTTAGGTTCATCCCAAAGGTTGTCACTATGTCAAGTTTCTCGGACTGTTGGTGTCACCGTCTCAAAGGACACAGTTCATCGACGAATCCAGGAAAGTCGCAACATTGTGTTCTATAAAATGCGCCGTCTGCCACACCTCACGCGGCGCCACAAGGAAGCTAGATTGTTATGGGCAAGCATTCACATGCATTGGACGGACGAGTGGATCACAGGTATTTTCTCCGACGAGAAAAAGTTCACTCTGGAAGGCCCTGACGGTTGGAACTGCTAATAGCATGATTTACGACGCGAGAAACGCACCTTCTTCAACAGACAGAAAGGAGGGGGATCTGTGATGGTCTGGGGAGCTTTTACGTTCAATGGGACAGCGGATATTGCTTTTCTGCAAGGCAGGCAAAACTATGAAACGTATCAGAACATACTCAGCAGTCACCTTCTACCGTTTGCCGAAACTCTAGCGGGTGTTGATTATCTGTTCCCGCAAACAATGCCTTTATCCATCAGTCTGCGTCAACGAAAAGCTGTTTTAACACTCACCATGTGACCTTAATATATTGGCCAGCAATAAGTCCAGATCCGAACCCTATCGAGAACTTCTGGGGTATCCTCGCTCGTGATGTGTATGCGAATAGATGGCAGTTCTCAAGTGTGGTGGCATTGGAAGAGCAGATTGAACGAAGCTGGTACGCACTCCGTGCAGAACACTTACATCACTTGGTGGACAGCATGCCCAATCGGGTTTTCAGTGTTATTGGGAACAACGGCTCCACTATTCGTTCCGGAGTTGCTAATAACTGGTAAGTCTTTATATTTTTGAGACAGCGTATTTCTGTGTTTTTTTAGTTTTTTTTTTTTTGTACTTGGCTTTGGAATTGTTATGTTTCCGTCAAACTATTGTGCAGCTGCGTGTCCTATGCTATTTTTGCTGTAAATATGAGGTGTTCTTTTCAGCTCGTTGTTGTTGTTTTTTATTCAAGAATTTGTTCTGTCTCTATATTTATGCAATGCACTATAGATGGCTTGGTCAGCCCACTTTTTAGACACCGAATATATTCGTTCCACCTGCTTTCATCCCATTTTGCAAACGTATCAGTCGCTTAAAGGGTTAAAATACACCCCTTTAACTTACAAGAACTGTCCTCCTTCTTTTTACGACAGTATAGGATGTAACTCACTTTACATAGGGGTGGTCGTAATGCAGTGAGCATTCAGTATAGATTAAAATTACCTTTATAAATAGTTAAATTCTATTTTAAACGAACGGCTTTAATATAATGCGTTGTTTTCCAATTCTAATAATAGCTTTTATATCACCATTTATTGATGTTTGATAAGCACTCCTATTAATAGGTGTGATCGTGTGGCTCGTACAATCGTCTTTTATTGATAAAAGTTTCTTCGATACCTGAAGCTCTTCTTATTGAAAAAACTCGCCCCTTTCTTTATTTCGGTTTCATTTAAATCAGCAAAAATTTTCAAAACAGTTTTTATATCAGCTGTCAAGGTAGCTGATGTAAAAACTGTTTGGAAAATTAAAAATTAAAATTACTTTTATAAATGGTTAATTTCTATTTTAAACGAACAGCTTTAATATAATGGGTTGTTTCCCAATTCTCAAAACTGCTTTTATATGACCATTTATTAATGTAAGCACTTTTATTAATAGGTGTGATCGTGTGGCTCGTACAATCGTCTTTTATAGATAAAAATTTCTTCGATGCATGGAGCTCTTCTTATTGAAAAAATTCAAGTCTATTTCATTACTTCCGTTTTACTAAAATCAGCAAAAAGTTTCAAAACAGGTTTTATATCAGCTGTCATGGCACCCAAACTTACAAAGGAAATATTTTTGAATGTGAATAAGAAAACTAAATCGTTTCGGTAAGAGACCATCTAAGCCATTTGGGAATTATTTGAACTTTGCCTTTTTTATTACGAAATCTTAGAAATATATCTAGGAGAGCAAAAACACAGAGCAAAGAATATAGGAAGATCAGAGGAAAGAATACAGAAAGAAGATGACAGCTCCTATCTGCGAATGCTTGTCATATGATGTGACATGCGTCGATATTCAACAAAGGCTAAGATAAGGATACAAGGAATTCCATAAAATTTTTCTTTGTTGAACCAATAATATTGGTATTTCTAATGCTCCCAAACTACATATGAGAATTTTTTTTTATTTCCGTCCGAACTCCCTGATAAAATAGATTTACTTTTCTTTTCAGTTTTGTTCGGAAATGTGAGCTTGTGGATGTCAGAGTCCTGAAAGAGATAAAAGTTAGCTTTTTTTTCAATTTTTTGGAGCTAAATGGTCATTTTTGTTGGACTCCGGAGTGAAGCTATAAAGCACATATGTCACGACAGCTTAAAATTGAATAGAATGCCTGAAATTTGCCATTAAACGAATTCTGGAAACAGTTCAGATTGAATTAAAGCGCATTTCCATCATTCGTTCTTTCATTTCATATCATCCATCGAAAGATATCCAATCTCGAATGTGACCGCCGGTTAATTAAAAAGTTCATGATTCCCCGCTGTTAAATTTCGAACATCAGTCTCTTGATCAAGTTGGGCCGATTTCACTTTCATTTCATTTATTTTTCGTTATGGAATTACATTTGACTTTGTTACATTTCAAAATTAATTTTATAACATGTAATATTAAGAAACAAACCCATATATAATATGTATACAGGGTAACCACAGAACACGAAATACAGTAAAAGGTATATATGTACATATATATATATATATATGCACATATGGGATGTAAGGTCAGGTGATGCGTAACATCACAGCCTCTCCTTGACAAATGTCAACCCCGCCTTCTCGTGGTGCATCCTGTTCCCACTAAAGGGGCTCTGACGACCGCTCATAGCGGTATAACTATACCATCGGGATTAGAGGAAATTCTATCCCACACTCACCAACCCGCTTGGCCAGCGTGGTGAGTTATGGCCAAACCCCTCCAAAATGACTCCACAACTTAAATCTTGGCCCTCAGTCTCCGGCAGCTGGAATGTACCTGGCCAAGGCAGCGGCCAGTGCGACATGAAGGCAGAGGGTGCTAAGAATCCCCGGAGGACCGGACTAGGCTGCCATCTGATGCTGACCTTGGCAACGTACAATGGACGCTCCCTATCTTCTGATTCAAGGCTTCTTGAATTGGAAGAGGAACTACAAAGGATCAAGTGGGACATCGTGGGGCTAAGTGAGGTAAGGAGAAAAGGAGAAGATCTCATCGAACTGAAAAGTGGACATCTCTTCTACTATCGTGGGACAGATACTGGCAGAACTAGTGGTGTTGGATTTATAATAAACAAGAAACTGAAGGATAAAGTTGTAGAAGTTGAAAGTTCCTCTGACAGAGCTGCACGGCTTGTTATCCAACTCTCGAAAAGGTACCAGGCTCAGATTATTCAAACTTATGCACCCACCACAAGTCATCCTGAAGAAGAAATTGAAGAATTTTATGAGGAAATTTGTCATCTAAATAATAAAGGTAAGCAGCACTTAAAAATAATTATGGGAGATTTCAATGCAAAAATAGGGCAACGGCAACAAAATGAAACTTCAGTAGGTAAATTCGGTCACGGCAACAGAAACCAGCGTGGAAATACTCTCGTTGAGTTTGCAGAGGCAGAAGGGTTTTTCATCTTGAACTCCTTCTTCAAGAAAAAGCCACACAGGAAATGGACATGGAGACATCCAAATGGGACGACAAGTGAAATTGATTTTATTATGTGTAACAAAAAATTCGTCATAGAAGACTGCAGTGTGCTAAACAAGTTCAACACAGGTAGTGACCATAGATTGGTGAGATGTAAGATGCACCTCAACACTAAACTTGAACGTGGCAAGCTCATAAGACAAACAAAATCTATTGACATAACCAACCTTAAAAAACACCATAATACCTTCAAGTTGGAACTGAAGAACAGGTTCTCTGCTTTAGAAGGCCTAACATCGGAAGAAGTGGACATCTCTGAAGTTAACAGAAAAGTAACCAAAGCTCTTATGGAAACAGCAACAAAATTAGCTGGGTCTAAGAACAAGTTGCATGTAAATAAATTATCAGGAAAAACGAAAATGTTGATGCAAAAAAGAAGAGAGATGAGGACAACTAAAGAAGATGTGACTTCCAAAGTGGAATATATAGAGCTATGCAAGACAGTACGAAAAAGTATCACTGAAGACGTAAGAAAAGTCAACTGTGAACTAGTGAGGAAAGCAATTGAAAACAACCAAAGCCTAAAGATAGCAAAGGGACATCTCAGTAAGGGAAGAAAACAGATTATGGCACTGAGAAAAGAAGATGGTTCTGTAACAAGAAATAGAGGCGAAATTTTGACAAGAGTGAAAGATTTCTACTCCAAATTATATGAAAGGGATGATACATGCACTCCAGACATCATGAAAGATACCAGTACCAGAGTTCTTCCAGTCCTCCCAGCAGAAGTTGCTCATGCAATAAAGAACATGAAGTGGGGGAAAGCTCCAGGAGAAGATGGAATTACTGTAGACATCATACAAGAAGCAAGTGGAGAAATCGAAACAGTGCTCGCCCAAATTTTCACTCGATGCCTTAATGAAGGAAAGATTCCTGAGGATTGGAACACCGCTACAATGATCCTGCTACATAAGAAAGGTGACATTGAGGATCTCGGAAACTACAGACCTATCAGCCTCCTATCAGTAGTCTATAAAATCTTCACTAAAGTTCTTTCACACCGCTTGAAGGTAACACTGGACATGGCTCAACCGAGAGAACAAGCTGGATTCAGGAGTGGCTACAGCACAATAGATCATATCCATGTGCTGAGAGAACTAATTGAAAGAGCGAGGGAATATGAACTTCCATTGTGCATGGCTTTTATCGATTATGAAAAAGCCTTTGATTCGGTGAAACCATCAGCAGTTACAATGGCTCTGAAAACCTGCGGTATTGAAGATGCATACATTAATATTATTAATAACATCTATGAAAATGCAAGTGCAAAGATTAGGCTGTTTGAAAATACAACACACATAAAAATTGGAAAGGAGTGAGACAAGGTGACACCATATCTCCGAAGCTCTTTAATGCCACATTGGAGGGTGTTTTTCAGTCACTGAGCTGGGAAAACAAGGGGATAAAGATTAATGGAGATTATCTAACCCACCTTCGTTTTGCTGATGACGTAGTCATTTTTGCAACTAGCCCATCAGAGCTGCAGAGTATGATCCAGGAACTTGCTGACAAGAGTAAAGAAGTGGGATTAAAAATGAACTTTCAGAAGACAAAAGTGATGTTCAATGCTTTTACAAGAAATGAAGATTTATCGATTGATGGAGAAAAGCTGGAGATAACAGACACGTACGTTTATCTTGGACAGCAGATATCAAGTGAGGGTCACATTGATGAAGAAATTAATCGGCGTACAAAACTTGCCTGGAGAGCTTTTGGAAGAAACAGCATAATTTTCAAGAGCAATATGCCATTATGTCTTAAAAGAAAAGTGTTTGATCAATGCATCCTTCCAGTGCTTACGTATGGTGCAGAGACGTGGACCTTAACTAAAAGAGACATACAAAGGCTGCAGACAACTCAAAGCAGCATGGAGAGGTGCATACTTGGTGTAACCAGGAGAGATAAGAAGAGGAACTCGTGGATCCGAAAAATGACAAGAGTGGAAGACATCATGATCAGAGTTAAATCCCCGAAATGGCAATGGGCTGGACATACTGCCAGAAGGACAGATCATCGATGGACAGCCGAAATTTTAGATTGGATTCCAAGGGACAGGAAAAGACCCAGAAGAAGACCACATGGGAGATGGGTGGATGAAATTCGAAAGTATGCAGGGGTGACATGGAGGAGACTGGCACAAGACAGACCGTTGTGGAGGAAACTTGGGGAGACCTTCGTCCAGCAGTGGATTGATAATGGTTGACAATGATGATGATGATGATGATGATATGCACATATACATATATTATCTAACCCACCTTCGTTTTGCTGATGACATAGTCTTTTTACACCTACCCCATCAGAGCTGCAGAGTATGATCCAGGAACTTGCTGACAAGAGTAAGGAAGTGGGATTAAAAATGAACTTTCAGAAGACAAAAGTGATGTTCAATGCTTTTACAAGAAATGAAGATTTATCGATTGATGGAGAAAAGCTGGAGATAACAGACACGTACCTTTATCTTGGACAGCAGATATCAAGTAAGGGTCACATTGATGAAGAAATTAATCGGCGTACAAAACTTGCCTGGAGAGCTTTTGGAAGACACAGCATCATTTTCAAGAGCAATATGCCATTATGTCTTAAAAGAAAAGTGTTTGATCAATGCATCCTTCCAGTGCTTACGTATGGTGCAGAGACGTGGACCTTAACTAAAAGAGACATACAAAGGCTGCAGACAACTCAAAGCAGCATAGAGAGGTGCATGCTTGGTGTAACCAGGAGAGATAAGAAGAGGAACTCGTGGATCAGAAAAATGACAAGAGTGGAAGACATCATGATCAGAGTTAAATCCCTGAAATGGCAATGGGCTGGACATACTGCCAGAAGAACAGACCATCGATGGACAGCTGAAATTTTAGATTGGATTCCAAGGGACAGGAAGAGACCCAGAAGAAGACCACATGGGAGATGGGTGGATGAAATTCGAAAGTATGCGGGAGTGACATGGAGGAGACTGGCACAAGATAGACCGTTGTGGAGGAAACTTGGGGAGACATTCCTCCAGCAGTGGATTGATAATGGTTGACAATGATGATGATGATGATGATATATATGTACATATATATAAACGGATGAGCCATTACATTATGACCACCTACCTAATAAGCTGTAAGACCTCTCTTCAGCCCGCAAAACAGCTGCCACTCGGCGAGGCATCGATTCGATGTGGTAGCGATAGGTATCCTGTGGTATCTAGTACCACAATGTCAACAACAGGCCCTCCAGTTCCCGTACATTTCGTGGTGGTGGTGATTTTGCTCGAACCCGCTTTTCCAAGTTGAACCACAAATGTTCGTTTGGGTTCATGTCAGGTGAATTTGGAGGCCAGGGCATTAACAGAGAGTCACCAGCACGTTCCTCGAACCACTCCTTGACGATTCTGGCAGTGTGGCATGGCCCATTATCCAGTTGGTACCAGCAGGGATCACAGTTGTCATGAATGGGTGAACTTGGTCCGCAACAATGTTCAGATAACCTAACAGCTGTCAGGGATTGTGCGATTGGGATAATTGGGCCAAAAGTGTCGCAAGAAAACATCGCCCACACCATAACACCGCCAACGCTGCCCTGTTTCCGCCCAGCAGTACATTCATGTCCCATAGCTTCCGTTGGTATTCGTCGTATCCGCGCTCGTCCGTCTACGTGATGCACCAGGGAGTCTTGATTAGTCATGGCCACGCCACTTTCTTCCAATCATCCCACGATCCAATCTCGATTATCTTAGGCACATTTCATGCGTTGTTGACGATGACGTGCAGTGAGCATGGGGACCCGGCTGGGTCTTCGGCTACGCAGGCCCATTCACAGAAGACTGCGATGAACTGTGTGCTGTGACACATTGCCCTGATCACCACTGTTCTGGCTGCTGGTGATTTGTCGCACTGTGGGTCTGCGGTCACTGTGAACAATGCGCGACAGTCTGCGCTCCCGTCTGGCATCAATGAGCTGCGCACGCCACACGGATAGACGACAGTTCATCGTTTGGCCATTTGTGCACCACTTTTGATACGTACTCACTACAACGGCACGTGAACAACCCACAAACCGCGCCATTTACGAAATCGTAGTTTCGTGGCGCCGTCCCATCACAATTTGTCCTTTTCAAACTCCTATAAATCGGCAGTTTTTCACGGCTACGATTCCGCTCACTTTACTAACCGAAAGCCGGTCCTCTAGCAGTATATATACCGCTCTGTGAAATTCACCCGCGCCACTGTTCGGTTTCTGGACGCGCTCATTTCTCTTGGCTGGGGGTGTTATAATGGAATGGCTCATAGGTATAAGTTTCTTTGCAAGAATCCCAAAGTTCCTGACAGACCTCGTTAATGCGACATGCCGATCAGACTAGACTCAGAACAACTGCTCACAGCACAAAAAGCGCTGCGCCGACAGCGTTCTCTCGGCAAGCGTATGTGACGATCAGACTAGATTCGAAACAACTGGCCACAGCACAAAAGGTGCTGCGCCGACAGCGTTCTCTCGGCAAGCGTATGTGACGATCAGACTAGATTCGAAACAACTGGCCACAGCACAAAAGGTGCTGCGCCGACAGCGTTCTCTCGGCAAGCGTATGTGACGATCAGACTAGATTCGAAACGACTGGCCACAGCACAAAAGGCGCTGCCCCCGACAGCGTTCTCTCGGCAAGCGTATGTGACGATCAGACTAGATTCGAAACAACTGGCCACAGCACAAAAAGCGCTGCGCCGACAGCGTTCTCTCGGCAAGCGTATGTGACGATCAGACTAGATTCGAAACAACTGGCCACAGCACAAAAGACGCTGCGCCGACAGCGTTCTCTCGGCAAGCGTATGGCCGTTCAGATTAGATTCAAGACAACTGGCCACAGCACAAATGGTGCTGCGCCGACAGCGTTCTCTCGGCAAGCGTATGTGCCCATCCGACTAGTTTCGAAACAACTGGCCACAGCACAAAAAGCGCTGCGCCGACATCGTTCTCTCGGCAAGTGTATGTGCCGATCCGACTAGATTCAAAACAGCTGGCCACAGCACAAAAGACGCTGCGCCGACAGCGTTCTCTCGGCAAGCGTATGGCCGTTCAGATTAGATTCAAGACAACTGGCCACAGCACAAAAGGTGCAGCGCCGACAGCGTTCTCTCGGCAAGCGTATGTGCAGCAGGTTCTAAGATTACAGCCTGCCGAACGGCATTCTCCTCCTCCACTGTATTTAACAGCTACTTATGCACGCAATCTCGATACTTTTTTGAGTTGCCCTCGTATACCGTGCACAGTCGCGCACAAGCCGAACCCCATCGTTCAACATCTAAATATTTGTAAAAAAAACCGTCACCCACATGTAAGTCGACTTTAAATTTCAAAAGTATGGAAAACGTGATAGTCATTGAAATGAAATTAAGCAAATTTCAAAAAATAACTTCTTTAAAAACCTTCAAAACAAGGCTAGCTGTCGGAGTTTTTAAGCAGCTCCTTAAGTCCGTTTCGTTAAAGCTGTGCCATGAGTATAAATATTATCGTCCACAAAGTCGCCGTGTGATCACGACTTCCCACTTCCCTAACAACGACACCACTGGCAGTCGTAAGAAGAGACGTTCTCACTTGGTGTAAAAACAGGGGAGATCGCGGATTGTTTAGCAGCGCCCGTCCCCATAGGTGGAGTAGCATACTCCGAGTACCCCAGGGAAACTAAAGAGGGGTTTTGGGGAGCTAGGAAGTCCATGGTTTACTTGAAAACGGGATTAGGTTCTGCACTGATCACATTAGTTGTAATATTCTCGTATGACTGCAGATCGCTCGTTTATGAAGAGCGTAGGCTGGCCTTGCGTACAAATAAGCCCCTGCATTTTTAAAAAATAATTCTTTCGTAAAATGTTTGGCTTTTACTCAACGCAACTGAAAAAATAAACATTTTCCGTGGTGACTGGTATCTGATCATAAAAAAAAAAATTAATTCCAGTTTTTCAGAAAAGTAGGTATTGCTGAAAATACATCAGGGCTGAGACGGGCCGAGCCCGCACCCGAAAGCCCGAAGTCGAGCTCAGGCCCGCACCGGGCTCAGGCTACATAATACTTACTGGAGTTCGGGTTCTGAGAGAGTGAAAGAATTTTCTTCCTTTTATTTTAAATGTGATTTTGTATGATTTAGCACACGAGATTTTGTTTTACACTTTCTAGTAGTCAAATAGAATGCTTCGGCAACTGGGTCTACATGGGGAGTGGGAATTCGTCAGGGCTATTCATTCCGGGCTTGGGTAACAAATACCATAGGCCATGAATTACTGAATTTCTGCGAAGGAAAAGTTTCGTGAAGAACTATAGATAGTAGATAGCAAGATGACCAAATTTTGTTCCCTACCGTAACGGGGCAGCTACCTGCTACGTCTGTTGGGCAACGTACGACGTAGCAGCCCTGGGGGCGCAGTGGTCTAAGCGATGGCTTCTGAACATTCGTCCGAGATGGGTCCAGGTTCGAACCCCGGTGAGGCATGGATGTTGTTTGTCTTACGGCACTGGCTCTCTCCCTTCCCTGGAACCAGTCGCCCTAAATTAGGGACGGGCGACCTGCTTATAGCCCACTGAGTAGCTCACGATGTTCGTTAAACGTCCAATAAAAAAAAATACGTACGAAGAAGGTTGTTGTGCCTCTCTATTTTTTCTGATGCCTATAACCCCCCTCCCGCCACAAAGTATTTCAGGAATAAATGAATGGTCGAAGAAACTATAAAAATAGATAGACATCCATTTCCTACTCCGCATTTGAGAAAGACATCGGTTAATTGCACGGGAAGGAAAGTGTAGAAGTTTAGAAGAGGAGTTTTTTTTCATTGCCTAAACAGGTTAATCATAGCTTTCGGCCTCGTTCGGGCTCGGGCTCTATCTTACAATAAAAAAGTCGGGTTCGGGCTCTATCTTACAATATAAAAGTCGGGCTCTATCTTACAATATAAAAGTCGGGCTCGGGCTGACATACTTCGGGGTCGGACGAACACGGGCTCTTAAAATTGAGCCCGAACTCAGCTCTGAAATACATCAGAAACAAAAATATGCACTTGCGCTACCTAGTGACAAAACCATTCGTCACCAAAAATGAGAAATTACGTTAAGAACATTTTCCATAAAGAAATATATTTGATGCAAAAAAATATATCTTAAAATCTGATTTTTAGAAGCAGAAATGTCGGAGAAATCGTGATGTAACTTTACGCCCCCTTATGGAAAAGCTATTCAGTATTGAGAAAGACACTATACCTAAAATGGTCTTTGTTATAAATGGTATTGAATGGTAGAAATAATTCTTCCGGTGGGCCATTTAGATTCAATTATGTGAAATAAAATATATTTTGAATTCGAAAGCAACTGCATTTACTCCGTAACAACGACATCATCTAGTGGAAAAGATACTGAAAGGATTTTTATAGGGTTCATTACCTATTTAGATGAAAGTGATCAGAAGTACAGACCTGTAAGTGATGTGGAGCACACAATACTCAGTACCTTGTGTACCCACCCCGAGGGATGGTGACGATGACATCTACTGGAAGAGGTTCTGGATGTCGCATTGTGGAATATGATTCTATGTTGTCTCGATTGGTACCCAAACTTGATCTCGGGTAGCTGTCGGCTGGGCCTGACGAGCCAGGTGTCGAGCGATCGTATCCAGCATTTGTTCAATGAGCAACAAATCAAGCGAACGCGCTGGCCAAGAAATACCTGGCCCATATCAGGCGTTCAGGAGCTGCAAAGACATTCTACGCATAATACAGTCGGGCATTGTCTTGTTGAAAGATGGCACCAGAGGCCGTTGGTAGATACTGCAGCACTTTGACCTCCACAACTTCCGCAATATTCCGCTGACTGTTCATGGTTCCTTCAATGCATGAAGGCGGGAACATGAATGGAACTCAACAGTATCCCGCTCCAGAACCCTCCGTGTGGGGACAGCATGATGCTGCATTCCTGGAGCAGCCGGAGGAGTGTTAAAAGGGAATAACCACGGTGTCACCGTATAAGAGTATGTGCATCATGGGTCACTAGGTCTAACTGTGACTAGTCGGAAAACACTATGCCCTGCCAATCATCACGCCAGTGTCTTCGTTCTTGGCCCCATTGCAAACGCTGACATCTACGGTTGAAGATCAAAGGAAGTGGAAGCAACAGACGGCGTTCGACGAGGCCTCTCTGAAGGAAACTGTGCAGAGAGAGCTTCCAGAACCCTTGATGTCACACAGACCTCCATTGATAACCCCAAGGACGTGGAAGTTCGATCCGCTACTGCCATACGGTAGAGATGATGACGGATTTCTCGGATTTGCTGTTCCAACACAAACCACAGGTGCTCGATTGGATTTATGTCTGAGGAATTTAGAGGCCAATGTTATCAATACCTGGAAGTTTTGCCGATGTTCCGCGAATCATTCTCGAACAATCTTAGAAGTGTGGCATGGCGCCTTATCCATTGGGACGTACTACAGAGGTAAAGCACGTGTCGAGGCGACAAATCTATAGCGGTACGTTCCGTCACTGTAGTTTAGTCGGTTAGAGCAACTCTCTCCGGAGTGAGGAATTTGAGTTCGATCGCCTTCTCCGACAAATTCAGGTTTTCACACAATCTAAAAGAAGATCTAAAGGGATTTGCCGTTGCCACGAAATCGTGTACCTGGTCTGCAATGATGTTTAGATAGGTGGTAGACGTCGCACACTGTTGAAAAGTTTGTGGTAGATTCCATCAAAAAGTGGTGCTACACCAGCTGCCCAACTTTCTAAGAAAAGATACACCCATTCTGTGGTGCAAACCAAACCCAACAACATGGTGCAACCTTGCACCATAATGTTCTGCAATCGTGTACCATAACGCTGCGACACGCTGAACCACGTTGTTGGCTTTTGTTTCCAAAACACGATGGTGTATATTTTCTCAGAAAGTGGTGCAGCTGGCGTAGCACCACTTTTGGTGCAACCTACCCTACAATTTTTAACAGCGTAGTTTCCTGCATATGACTGACAGGGCCCAGGGTATCCCAGCAGAATATTGCCTAAATCATTGCACTTCTTCTACCGGTTTATGTTCGTTCAATGGTGCACTCTAGTTTCAGCACTTCCTCAGGTAAACAACGCACACGTACCGTCCACGTGGAGGAACAAAAAACGATATACCTCGAACCATATGACCTTCTTGCAATCATTGAAGGTCCAGTTTTAATGTACACGTGGCCAATGTAGGCGCTTTCGACGGTGAAACGAGGTTAGCTTAAGCCCTCTGAGCAGCCTGCGGCTGCTCGGCGTCGTTGTCTACAGGGACCCATGTGCTGTTTGCTCATTCAAATTCGCGCTTGTTGCGTCACAGCATCACATTTGTTGTTCCGTACCATACGATTGGGTTCATGCATCAGTTCATGCCGTTTTATTTCACGAGTGTTTCCTAGGTCAGTAGTGACGCTGCAGATGGCCAGTTGTACATCAAAATGTCGACAGTAATATCGTGTATCTAAATCATATTGCATTGTGTGATTGTGGCAAATGTTTTTTTTTTTGGTTTTCAGGTCTGGATATATGGACCGTCAAGTATGGAGGAATGAACATTTCCGACATCTGCTCCTCTGCAAGTTTAACAAGGGATCCACAGCCGCCGAGCCAACTCGAGAAATTTGTGCTGTGTATGGAGAGATGCTATTTCTTCTAAGACAGAACGCAAATCGTTTGAGCGGCTCCGAGAATGCAATTTCGACCTCAACGACTCTAAACGCTCAGGTCGTCCATCTCACTTTGATGAGGATCGTTTGAACCATCTCATCCACTTGGATCCACGTCAAACCACACTAGAAATGGCCACTGAGATGGACAGCGATCAGGCCACAGTGGTACTACGCCTGGAACGTACGAGAAAGGTCCAGAAATTTGGGTCTTGCGTCTCACACTCTCATCGAGGACAACAAGAATCAGCATGTTGCCATATGTGGTTCCTTGCTCGCCCGTTATCACGAATGTTCTGAGCAACACAAACCCTTTCTGTCACGTATTATTACTGAAGATGAAAAGTGGTACTATGTACGTGAATTTCAGGCATCGGAGGGAATGGTTAAGCCCAAACAAGAAGCCCACACCACGTCCAAAACATGACCTTCATCCTGCGAAGATCATGTTGTGTGTTTGGTGGAACATGGAAGGCATTATTTACTGGGAAATGCTGCCAAGGAATCGGACAATCGTCGTTGCACTCTATTGTGAGCAACTCCGCCGTATGGAGGGAGCAATTGAGCAGAAACGGCCACATCGGCGCCATGGTGTCCTTCTCCAACATGATTACGCACGCCCTCACAGTGCAAACATGGCCAAAAATGGCCATTCAGGACGTGAAGTGGGAGATCCTTCTCCATCGGGCCTATTCCCGAGATGTCGCCCCCTTACAGACTATTACCTGTTTCGATTTCTATCGAATGCACTCCGTGGCAGAACGTTCAACAATGATGTTGATCACCAGAATTTCCTTGATGATTTCTTCGCAGCAAAACCTGCACGTTTTTTCAAGAATGTCATTGCAGATCTATCCAGACGTTGGGACACCATCTTAAACAATGGGGGGGGAATACATAGTTGATTGATTCCGTTTTCCCTTCTGATGTAATACATTCCTGTAGTGTGGTGAAAACAACGGCATGAACTTATGCATGTACCCAATATACAGTATATCATTGGCTTACCCGTAGCATCGATGAAGAGTGATCGGCCCATAACTTGCCGGAGGGTTTTGGTTTTTTCCCTCTTCGGGTCACTTTTAGAAGGTGCTAACCATAGCTCACAGTGACCACCCCATCAAGCGTTGTCGTCTCGGAAACGCCCTGATCCACTAGTCTGGCCATTAAAGTTTGGGCTTTATCAAACTCCCCTAAGTCCACTGCCTTTCCCATCGTGAAGAACAAGAATAACACTGACCTCAGTGTCATGTGTGATTTATACCGTTTCATGACCTTCATACGCGTCATAGTTTACGTGCGGTTGTCTCTATTGCATAAAGACACGGTTAAATAATATCTTGTCTCTTTTGTGTATATTCATCCATTCATCACGTCCGCCCACGGCGGGCTGAGTCCCGCAAAGTTGACTATGCTTCCTTGAGGGTTACTGGCAAAATAAAGCAGCCTGCTTGCCATTCCTCTGCCTCATAGTGGTAAGGGACAAAGTGCATCCGTCGCCGACTTTACAGAGAACCATCTATGCATTCGCGTTCTGAAACATTGGGAGTCTGCGGAAAACCCCCGAAAAACCGCCGGCCGGCGGGACCGGGATTCGAACACGCGTCGGTGTATATTCAGATAAAGATATATTTCAATTTTTGATATTTTATGCTGCGTGTGTATTATTTGGTGGTTTACCTAATTGGCGAATTTCTTATTGCGTATTTGGAATTCATTTTATGTATCCATAAATCTTTATGTTACAGTGAATTTCCAGTGGGCTACAAAGCAATTGAAAGAAAAGCTGCTTACTTCTGAGAGTCAGACATTTTTTTTAATTTGCATGAGTTTATTTTGTTTCAAACAGCTAACAAATATAAAAATTTAAGAAAAACGGATAAACCAAAAGTGAGCCGTCAGATGTTGATTATATAAACTGAATATTAAACTATTTTTTTCAACATACTTTCTAAAAACTTATCAGAAAACCCCAAGCACCTAAATGTTTCTGTAATCTAGTTCAACTCAACTTTTCTCATCATTTTAATGAAAATGCTTCTGAAGAAAATGTTCCTACATGAAATTAAAGCCTTTCTCAGACTTTCAAAAAGCTTTACAAATACCTGGAATCAATTTCCTAAGAGCTTTTAACTAAGACTGTGAGTAGAATATGAAAACTGCTGCTGTGTTCATTCTAAAACTAAAACCTTTAGTGTAATAGCTAATTCCTCTTTTCTTAAAATTTTTTTGATGATAATTACTAAGTAATTGAGTCTCAAATTTTAAGTGGTATAAAAGAGAAAGTGGACATTTTGAAATGATATCTTCTTTCGCATGCACTTTTAAGATTGCTATCCTTTTTCAAAATTTATCTCGTTGCTTTTTAAAGATATCCGTGCAGTTTTCCTTACATGCCGCTCTGATCTTTAAATTGAATTGCAAATTCCTCCATAATCTGTAAACGTACATAAGTATTTGGTGTACAAATAAGTTTTAAAGCGATTTTAGTGTGACGTATACCACTAATTTACATATCCAAAATACCTCCGTGTTGTTGTCATGTGACCGTAACTGGTTCAGAGTAAAACATGTGACTCAAAAGTTTGCCAACAGTCAAACGTACATCGCTAGGTGAAAGATGGCAAGCGATATTGCATTTATTCGACACTGCTGCATTCGTTACGAAGGAAAAAGTTCTGCAAAAGCATGTGCATCGATCTGTTCTGTTCTTGGAGAGAATATTGTATCGAAAAGCAAGTGTGAGTTTTGGTTTAGACGGTTTAAAGCAGGTGATTTTGATGTTAGCTATCGAGAACGTATAATGAATAAAATTCTCCGGCTGGACGTGTAGTGCAGGAAAGCTTACGTTAAGTCCCGTTAGGGTTATTGAAAGGTTACTTGACGTAGCTAAAGTGTGCTTAATCTTCAAAGTGCTAGAGTTTGTTTAGGTAAGACACGCACGTGCAATAAATTCCAAGAATATGGAATTTATTTTTACTCAGCGTTCCTCATTATCTTGAATATCAGTAATATAACTTGGGTTTTAGTACATTAGTACCTTTTTGAGCGGTAAACACAATATACCCTGAACTTAACGTAAACACTCAATGAAATAGACTTAACGGCCAGACAGAGGTCTGACAATAAAATGAACTAAGAAAACGTACTCACTTTTAACCTTTTATTGGGGAGCTCCTGGTATTACTCAAATACACACTCCAAAATAACACAACTACTGATAGCCCGAACTTTCGTACTATCGTAATATCGTAGAAAAGTAGGTAAATCGCATATCAATAATCAGGAAGAACCGATCACATATAAAACGAAGCTCTTTGGTATACTTGAGCGCGCCTATATATACTGCATACCACCACGTCATGACTTACACTCGTTGCCACATATAATTCAGCGGGAGAAACAACATCTCGTTAAGTGAGAAGATAATTTGCATAGGAAAATAAAATAACAAGAGATAGTAAAATCAAAAAGAAACTGAATCTAGAGTATACGTTACAAACGTAGCGGCGCCCTGCAGAAGTTTGCACATGAGGAACTGCAAGCATTACTGGATGATGGAAGAACTAGCTGAATATAAGTGAACCCATGAAAATTACTGTCATTTCTGTAATAGAAAAGCAGTGTTCACACTATTTGAGAGAAATGATCAGAACTTCCCCTTATTATCAATAATACCTTCTCAAACTGTGGGCAATTCAAGAACACCGTTAACAGTACCTGTGTCATATAGTCTGTGAAAACTGTCTGTGCTTCTGGAGTCCTAGTGCTACACTGCTGTTCCTGAAAATCGCACCGTCATTAAGGACTGCTGGTGTTAGCTTAAAACTTATGGGAAATGCACAAAAGTCGAGGCATGCAAATGATTAAAATGCCAGCAAAAATGTGAGTGCTCTTTCCGCCCTCTGTTCTGTCCGGGCTTGGGTATAAAGAGCTGGTGACGGATCACTTTGTCAGTGTTCATTTCGTCCACGTTCACTTCGTCCAGTTCATTTCGTCCACGTTCACTTCGTCCAGTTCATTTCGTCCAACGTTCACTTTGTCCACTGTTCACTTCGTCCGCTGTTCACTTAGTCCAATGTTCACTTCGTCCACTGTTCATTTCGTCCACCGTTAACTTTGTCCACATTCATTTCGTCCTCAGAATGAATGGAATACCGTCGAAATTTTCTCTTTTCATGGAGTTTTTGTTATAGGCAGAAGAAAATGTCAGCGAACATTGCTTGCATGCGATTTTTTCCTTGTCTGAGTTTCTCGATTAAAATATAACAATTTTAAATGTTATTTAAAATAAAATAAGGAACTTAACTTTGAAGAGCTTTTTAACTTTTCTTATGTGGTATGATGCCAATCACTACAGCATTACACGTTATGTTCGGAAAAGGACTATAAGATGGGATTTTTTAATAACGCTGCACTTTTACTTAGGCACTAAATATTTACATAAGATTCCTAATATTTCTCTTTTATTTTTTTACTTAGGCACTAAATACTAATTACTATGCCTCATGCGTATGCTCTTTTGACAGTTTTTATTCTGCCGATGTCTTATTCAAAACGTTTACAGATCCATTCAAGGTAATCATATTGTGCTTTTACTGAGGAACGAAATATTAATTCATAATCTCTAAGCTTAGGCTTTCCCAACAGTTTTTATTCTTCGGATATCATATTCATAACGTTTACCTATCAACTCAAGGTAATAATATTGCGTTTTTACTTAGGCACCAAACATTAATTTACTGGCCTTAGGACTAGGCGGTTTAACAGTTTTTAATCTGCCGATCTCATATTCATAACGTTTACGTGCCATAACAATTTAGTCATATTCCGCTTTTACTTAGGCACTAAATATTAGTTCATAGGCCTTAGGTCTAGGACCTTTTATCTGTGTTTATTGTACCGATGTCCTAGGCCCTAGTAATTAAAATTTTATGGCTAAGTAAAAGATCAATATTAATAGCTTGACATGTTATGCAAATGCTATGGACATTTGTTGTAACGGATTAAAAATTGTTAAAAAGACCTAGGTTTAATAATTAATGTTTGGGGCCAAAGTAAAGGTGCAATATTAATAACTTGACTTGATATGTAAGCGTTATGAATACAACATGGTTAGAATAAATCTGTGAAAAATGCCTAGGCCTAGCGACAATGAAATAAAATTTAGTTTATAAGCAAAAGCGCAATATTATTACCTTAATTTGTTATGAAAATGTTACGAATGTGACGTACTTAGAATAAAAACAGTGAAAAAAGGGCTAGGCCTAGGACCCATGAAATAATATTTAATGGCTGAGCATAATATTGGACCTTGACTTGATACGTAAACTTTATAAATATGACATCCGTAGAATAAATACTGTAAAAAAGGTTTAGGCCTAGGACCCATGAGATAATATTTAGTGCCTGAGCAAATGCGCAGTATTATTACCTTGATTTGATATGTAAATGCTATGAATATGACGTGATTATAATAAAAACTGAAACAGGCCTAGGGCATATGAAATAATATTTAGTGCGTAAGTAAAAGCGCAATATTATTACCTTGAGTTGATAGGTAAACCCTATGAATATGACATCCGTAGAATAAAAACTGTCAAAATGGCCTACACATGAGACATAGTAATTAGTATTTAGTGCCTAAGTAAGTAAAAGAGAAATATTAGCCATCTTATGTAAATATTTAGTGCCTAAGTAAAAGTGCAGCGTTATTAAAATATCCCACCTTATTGTCCTTTTCCGAACATAGCGTGAGTCATGCTGTAGTGATTGACATCGTACCACACAAAAGAGTTAAAAAGCTCTTCAAAGTTAAGTTCCTTGTATTACTTTAAATAACATTTAAAATAGTTATATTTTAATCGAGAAACTAAGCAGGAAAAAAACCGCATGCAAACAATGTCCACTGACCTTTTCTTCTGCCTATAACAAAAACTATATGAAAACAAAAAAATTCCACGGTATTCCATTCATTCTGAGGACGAAATGAATGTGGACACAGCGAACGGTGGACAAAATGAACAGTGGACGAAGTGAGCATTGGGCTAAGTGAACAGCGGACGAAGTGAACAGTGGACAAAGTGAACGTTGGACGAAATGAACTGGACGAAGTGAGCTTGGACGAAATGAACACGGACGAAATGCTAAGGAACCTAAAGAGCTGGATCAAACGAGATGTTGCAATCAGCGCAGATCCGACATTGACTCCAAAGGATGTTTCTTGTGTCACACTATGCCCCGTTGCCGAAGGAGAACTGGCTCAAACGAGATGTTGCAATCAGTGAAGAGCCAAAGGATGTTTCTTGTGTCTCACTATGCCCCGTCGCCGAAGAAGAGCTATCTCAAACGTAATGTTGCACTCAGTGAAGAGTCGAAATTGAGTCCAAAGGATGTTTCTTGTGTCTCACTATGCCCCGTCTCCGAAGAAGAGCTGGCTCACACGAGATGTTGCACTCAGCGAAGAGCCTAAATTGAGTCGAAAGGGTATTTCTTGTGTCTCACTATGCCCTGTCACCGAAGAAGGGCTGGCTCAAACGTGATGTTGCAATCAATGAAGAGTCGACATTGAGTTCAAAGGATGTTTCTTGTGTCTCACTATGCCCCGCGCCGAAGTAGAGCTGGCTTAAACGTGATGTGGCAATCAGTGAAGAGTCGACATTGAGCCCAAAGGATGTTTCTTGTTTCTCACTAATTTCGGCTCTTCACTGAATGCAACACGAGATGTTGCACTCAGTGAAGAGCCGACATTGAGTCGAAAGTGTATTTCTTGTGTCTCACTATGCCCTGTAACCGAAGAAGGGCTGGCTTGAACGTGATGTGGCAATCAGTGACGAGTCGACATTGAGCCCAAAGGATGTTTCTTGTGTCTCACTATGCCCCGTCACCGAAGAAGAGCTGGCTCACACGAGATGTTACACTCAGTGAAGAGCCGAAATTGAGTCGAAAGGGTATTTCTTGTGTCTCACTATGCCCTGTAACCGAAGAAGGGCTGGCTGAAACGTGATGTTGCAATCAGTGAAGAGTCGACATTGAGTTCAAAGGATGTTTCTTGTGTCTCACTATGCCCCGTGCCGAAGAAGAGCTGGCTCAAACGTAATGTTGCAATAAATGCTAAAAGTCTATCGTACGAAAGGTCACTAAAGTAATTCACCGATGCTGTCACACGTACGGTCATTCACAAACATAATTTTCAAATTGTAGGTCAAGATTAAAAACACTTTATTTACAATTAAAAATTAATATTTACACGCGAGATTTTTCGGGGCTGAACATAGCACCCATCATCAGGCTCAAGCGCCACGAAAAACAGGAGCAGACATTATATACTGTCAAACACGACCCACAATTCACTTGGTTTTCTCAATCACCGGTGATGCCATCAACAAATCGTTAAAGTCCAAAAAATCAAGTCTTAATATTTTATCCTATAAAGTCCTCTTCTTCAGAGTTGTGTGAGGAGGGGGCAACCATCTTTCTCCACTGTCTTGGAACAAATGTCGGGAGTTCAATGTTACAGCATGTTTCCCCATATGCAAGAATGAAGAGGCTTTCCGTAAGGAAGACAGTACGTTTATTAACACTTGAGTTAAGTACCCTAACATTTGTCCAATCTGGGGAGTAACCTCCCTGGTTAACAGCTTGAGTGAAAGCTGTGGAAACCATTCCAGAACGAAGAGCGTATTTATGTTCACCCATTCTGACATTAACGGTTCTTAGGGTAGAACCTATATAGTATTTAACTGCAGTATCTGAATCCTCATGAATTAATGGTATGCAGTAGACGCCTGGTTTGTTAAGTGCTGGGACTCTATCTGTATCATTTCTTATCGTGGAAAAAAGGTTTCTGGTGGACACTCCAAACGTTAGATTGTGTTTGTGACAGGCTTTTCTTAAAATAGACACAAGAGGTGGAATGAAATCAACTTTGCCGATGTACTTAGTAGGTTTTTTCTCTGTGGACAAAGTAGTGAAACTCAGTCTTTGAAATTGTTGTAATAGTCCTTGGAAGAGGTTGACAGAGAACCCAAACAATAAGGCCAAATTTTGAACTCTAGAAAGTTCATCACGTCGAGTTTTACTTGTCGAAGAATGGGTGAAGGCACGTCTTATTAAGAAGCGTAAAGCTGAAGCTTCATGTTCGGGAGGGTGAGAAGAAGTGAATGGGATCATACAAGGTATGAACGTCGGTTTACGGAAAACACAATGCTTGATTTTATTGGAATTCGAATCTCGAGACAGTAAAATGTCCAGGAATGGAAATTTTCCCTCTTTCTCAAGGTCTTTGGTAAACTTTATAGTTGGAAACTGGGTAGAAAGAAATCTACAAATTCGTCCAGTAAAGGTAAAGCATGGGGCCAAAAAACCAACATGTCATCAACGTACCTAATCAACAGTGACGGTTGATAAGGGAAGTCCAACATGACCTTTTTTTCTAGATACTGCATGAGGATCTCGGCTAAAACGGGTGAGAGGGGGAACCCATTGGTGCCCCTTCCTTTTGTTGATAGAACTTACGATCAAATTTAAAGTAAGTTCTCTCAATTATTGAGGACAAATTACAAGAAGACAATTCCATCTCTCCACTTGAAGCTAATGCAATAATTTCTGGTCTCAAACTCGTAGCTAAGAGAACTTACCTTAAATTTGATGGTAAGTTCTATCAACAAAAGGAAGGGGCACCAATGGGTTCCTCCCTCTCCCCCGTTTTAGCCGAGATCCTCATGCAGCATCTAGAAAACAAGGTCATGTTGGACTTCCCTTATCAACCGTCACTGTTGGTTAGGTACGTTGATGACATGTTGGTTTTTTGGCCCCATGCTTTACCTTTACTGGACGAATTTGTAGATTTCTTTCTACTCAGTTTCCAACTATAAAATTTACCAAAGACCTTGAGAAAGAGGGAAAATTGCCATTCCTGGACATTTTAATGTCTCGAGATTCGAATTCCACTAAAATCAAGCATTGTGTTTTCCGTAAACCGATGTTCATACCTTGTATGATCCCATTCATTTCTTCTCACCCTCCAGAACATGAAGCTTCAGCTTTACGCTTCTTAATAAGACGTGCCTTCACCCATTTTTCGACAAGTAAAACTCGACGTGATGAACTTTCTAGAATTCAAAATTTGGCCTTATTGTTTGGGTTCTCTGTCAACCTCTTCCAAGGACTATTACAACAATTTCAAAGACTGAGTTTCACGACTTTGTCCACAGAGAAAAAACCTACTAAGTACATCGGCAAAGTTGATTTCATTCCACCTCTTGTGTCTATTTTAAGAAAAGCCTGTCACAAACACAATCTAACGTTTGGAGTGTCCACCAGAAACCTTTTTTCCACGATAAGAAATGATAGAGATAGAGCCCCAGCACTTAACAAACCAGGCGTCTACTACATACCATTAATTCATGAGGATTCAGATACTGCAGTTAAATAATATATAGGTTCTACCCTAAGAACCGTTAATGTCAGAATGGTTGAACATAAATACGCTCTTCGTTCTGGAACGGTTTCCACAGCTTTCACTCAAGCTGTTAACCAGGGAGGTTACTCCCCAGATTGGACAAATGTTAGGGTACTTAACTCAAGTGTTAATAAACGTACTGTCTTCCTTACGGAAAGCCTCTTCATTCTTGCATATGGGGAAACATGCTGTAACATTGAACTCCCGACATTTGTTCCAAGACAGTGGAGAAAGATGGTTGCCCCCTCCTCACACAACTCTGAAGAAGAGGACTTTATAGGATAAAATATTAAGACTTGATTTTTTGGACTTTAACGATTTGTTGATGGCATCACCGGTGATTGAGAAAACCAAGTGAATTGTGGGTCGTGTTTGACAGTATATAATGTCTGCTCCTATGTTTCGTGGCGCTTGACCTGATGATGGGTGCTATGTTCAGCCCCGAAAAATCTCGCGTGTAAATATTAATTTTTAATTGTAAATAAAGTGTTTTTAATCTTGTCCTACAATTTGAAAATTATGTTTGTGAATGACCGTACGTGTGACAGCATCGGTGAATTACTTTAGTGATGTTGCAATCAGTGAAGAGTCGACATTGAGTCCAAAGGATGTTTCGTGTGTCTGACTATGCCCTGTCGTTGAAGAAGGTCATCACATTATGGAAACCTGACGGACTTCGAGCGAAGAAGTATTTTTAGGATCAGAGAAGATGGATTTTCCTACTGCGAAATGTCTTCTCGTATGGGACGAAACGCCAGGGTAGTGAGGCGAACGTGACGTCAGTGGACAGATGAGACTAGGACGCACAGAATTATGCAAAACACGGAATGACAGCCACCTTTACCGCATGACAGTGACCGATCGCATAGCGACAATCACGGTATTAGCGCAGCAGTGGAGCACTGTCACAGAGCAGGCTTTGTCCTCCTGCACAGTTCGACGTCGTCTGCTTCACACAGGACTGGTCGCTCGCTAGCTGCGCATTCCCATGACCTTCAACCACAGACGCGCGCCTCAGACTACAACGGGATCTTGAACACCCGTTGCAGTCTGAGGTGCGGCGATCATTGTAAACACGATCAGTGCGCCTCAGACTTGCATTGTCACGCTGATTGGCAACAGGTCGCGTTTTCTGGCGTGTCACAACTCATCTTGATGCACCATGATGGTCGCATTCGTATTTGAAGACATCGTGGGGAATAGCATTTTGCAGCGTCATACCGACCTGGTGCCAAGCGTCATGGCTTGAGACTCTGTTTGCAGCGTCATACCCAGCGGCCGACCTAATGCCTATTTGCAGCGTCATACCGGCCTAGTACCTAGTGTAATGGCTTGAGACGCTATTTTGGAGTGTCATGCCGACTTAGGGCCAAGAGTCATGGCTTGAGACGATATTTTGCAGCGTCATACCGGCCTAGTGCCAAGTGTCATTGCTTGAGACGCTATTTTGCAGCGTCATACTGACCTAGTGCCAAGCGCCATGGCGTCAGACGCTATTTTGCAGCGTCATACCGGCCTGGTGCCGAACATCATGGCTTCAGAAGCTATTGGGTTTTTATTAGCGATATCGTCTGATACAAATTGATAGAACACACAACATTTAGGTGCATCAGGGATGTTTTAGAGGCAGAAGTGATAACCTTCCTTTAGACTTGTCGGGGGTTGTATTCCAGCAAGACAATGCTCAGCCACATGTAGCCCGGAATGTCCAGGACCTCTGTAGAATGTCGAGGATACACTGCAGATGCCGCTTCATCCATGGCCTGCACGTTCGCCAGATATGCCCCCAATGGAGCATGTCTGAGACTTGCCAGCTAAGCGACTGGCACGTCAAGCGTCTCCACCAGTCACCACAAATGAGCTCTTTTTTTCTTTTTTTTTTTTTTTTTTTTTTTGATTGGAGGTTTAACGACCGCCGTGAGCAACTCAATGGGCTATAAGCAGTTGCTCGTCCCTAATTTAGGGTCACTGGTTCCAGGGAAGGGAGAGAGCCAGTGCCGTAAGACGAACACAACATCCATGCCTCACCGGGATTCGAACCAGGACCCCGTTCGGAAGAATGATCAGAGGCCATCGCTTAGACCATTGCGCCACCGGGGCGGCACAAATGAGCTCTGATCTGTCATAGAAGCAGCGTGGCATGCTATTTCCCCGGGACGATATCAAAAACCTCCGTCTATTCCATGCTATGCGGTGTACGGGCTATTACTGTCGCTCGAGGTGGCTTAACACAATACTGAGTTTTGAAGCAAAATCTCTTGTATAGTTCTACTGTTGAAATAAGTTAGTTACCTTCTGTAACAAAAGGAACCAACCTGTGATATCGATTTCATTTGAATAGCACGACTCTTTCCTGATGTTGCAATTTTCACGGACAGCAGTGGAATGTACAAGGCTTGTCACAAAACAACTGAGAATATTTTTTTTCAAATATGCGTGCCTTATTTATCAAGGAAGTGGTCATCTTTGTAGAAATACTGTCCATTGCATTGAATGCAGGCGTCCCAACGTTCCTCCCACTTTTGGAATGTCTTCTGGAATTTTTCTTCTGAAATGCTGTTGAAGAACCCCTGCGCAGCTGTAATAAGTTGTTGATCATTCTCAAATTGTCGTTCCCATAATGCTTTTTTTTTCAAATGGGGAACAACCAGAAATCACATAGTGACAAATCTGGATTCTATGCAGGTTGGGGCATGAACTTGATATTTATTCTCTCCAAATAAGAAACTACAGAACTGACCATGTGCAGTCTTGTTTTGGGCCGCACATTAAAAAGAAATGGAAAACCCAAGCTGAGGAAGCTCGTTTCACGCGCCCAAATGCTCGGTTAAAATTCTGTGAATTGGTGATTTTGAGATGTAAACCACATCTTCGATACCTCTGATTGACAGGTGTCTGTCTTCCCGTATAACACCACCTATTGTATTAATGTTTACCTCTGTAACACTCGTTGAAGGTCTTCCTCCATGTGCGATCAATGCCGCCAACTCGCGACTATCCATAAATTCTTTATGCCATCTGTAAATTGTTGATTTTTCTAGACATTCATCTTTGTAATCCTCTTGCGTAAAACGGAAAGTCTCTCAGACATACTTCTTAAGTCAACAGAAAAATATAATGGCGCATTTTTGGTTCCTCTTTCACATCCATTTTTTTGAAAAATCACAGTGCGAAAACACTCGTTAGGGGTTCATGAAACAAAGCTTATTAAACTGTGCACTGGGACAAGCTATGTGTATACATGAAACGTAGCGGAAATGGTACGTCAATTTGCCAGTAGGAAGCGCGTGCAATGGAGAAAGCAAAGGACATGTCAGGGTCTTCTAGAAGAAATGATTATCAGCTAAATTAAAGCGGTGACCAGCATCTCAGCAACAGCAAGCATTGTAGGCTACTCCAGAATCATCGTACTGAAGGTGAGTGGGGAATGATTGGAAGACTGACACAAATACGCCCAACATTCCGTTAAAGGAGAACATCACTGTTTAAAAGTTAAGATGAAAGCAAGTGAGGTCCAACAAAGCAAATGACTCACGATCCAAGTTACACTATAAAAAAATTTCTGAAATTCAAGAGCCACTTTCCGTCATTTTTTTCTTAAAATTAAAGAAGCATATTGTTTATACAACCTTTTCCGTGAAATGATGGAAAGAAACCTGGATTTCACGGATTTTTCGTACCACGGGAATTCTGAATTTTTAGACCGTTTCCGCAGTTCCTTTCTTATAATGACAGTTAATTACCAGTTTAGAGATGTGTCAACGGAAAATTCTAAATTTTCAGAAACCTCTTGGCAGTTTCTTTCTGATATTGACGGTAAATTACCGTTTTAAAGATGTGTTAACGGAGAATTCTGAATTTTCAGAAACCTCTTGGCAGTTTCTTTCTAATATTGACGGTAAATTATCGTTTTAAAGATGCGTTAACGGATAATTCTGAATTTTTAGAAACCTTTCAGCGTTTCCTTTCTTATATTGACGGTAAATTACCGTTTTAGAGATATGTTAATAGAAAATTCTGAATTTTCAGAAACCTTTCCGCAGTTTCTTTCTGATATTGACGTCTAATTAACAGTTTAGAAAAGTGTTAACGGAAAATTCTGAATTTTCAGAAACCATTCCGCAGTTTTTTTTTCTTGTATTGACGGTAAATTACCATTTTAAAGATGTGTTAACGGAAAATTCTAAATCTTCAGAATTATAATGACGATAAATTGCCGTTTTACAGATGTGTTAACAGAAAATTCTGAATTTTGAGAAATCTTTCCGCAATTCTTTTCCTGTATTAACGGTAAATTACCGTTTTAGAGATGTGTTAACAGAAAATTCTGAATTTTGAGAAACCTTTCCGCAATTCCTTTCCTGTAGTAACGGTAAATTACCGTTTTAGAGATGTGTTAACAGAAAATTCTGAATTTTGAGAAATCTTTCCGCAATTCCTTTCCTGTATTAACGGAAAACTCCGCTTTCACTGTTTTCCGTATCCGTATGACAAGAATTACCGATAATAGGAGCGATTAGTGAGAATACTTGGGGTTTGATTACCTTTTAAATTTCAATCGTCTGTCGAATTTTGAAGTTCCGTGGCGAGATCAGATATTGTGGATAGAATATCGTATGAATTTTGTTTTTTGTGGCACAGGATATTTCTTCTCCTCTCCCATATTTTGTGCACCAGCTATTTAATATTTATGTTGTGTTACTGTAAGAAACCGGATATTTAGCTTATTGTGCAGATGATTATACGATGCCTATGTGTCAGTCTTCGGACAACTTAAGACAAAAGCTGTTACAGATACCAAGAGTAAATTTGATAGTATTTAGAACTTTTTTTTGTGTGAAATAATACTATAAGAAGAAAGTACACTTCCCCTGTTTTAAAGATAACGAAAAGTCATTGTCAGTTAAAAAAAAACAAGTTGCAAAACATTTTGTTGCTACGAAAAATCACGATGGAAAATTCTTAATTCTGCAAAGTCCTCCTACAGAAGAAAAAATATTATTACAAACCTGTTCAGAAAAATAATACGCCCCAACAGAAATTAAGATGACTAAATTACTCGCATTAATGACATAAAAAAATTCAGCGTCGCGCATTTTATTTTACAATGTACCTGAATCGGATTTCTAAGCGTTTGTGGCACAGCGGTTAAAGACGTGCGTTACCTGTTGAACTAACCCAAACGATGGGGATTCGATCCTGACTGCAACGGAAGGTTTATCTAGTGCCAAGGCTGAAAAATTCAACTTCTTAGGTTTTGCAAAATTCCTGGATGAATACGGAAAACCCTGGAACGGATGTTTCTGAAATAAACGGAATTTCAGACTACGGAAAATCTGAAAATACGGAAGTTAAAATAAACGGGTCCTTTTAAAAAGGGAAATTTCTGAAAAAGACGGACACTTACCGGTAACTTTTCTGTACGTTATTTTCAGACATTTTCCATGAATTCACACCTCTTATTTTTTACAGTGTAGCATCAGATTACGGATGTTCAGAGAACACTTACTGGAAATCGGACGACTGGAAAAGAGTTGCCGGCTCCGACAAGTCTAGGTTCAAATTGCAAAATGTCTTTATATCACGGGTGAACCTGTGTTAGCCCCGGGTGAACAGCTGATATCAGACTACATGGTTGAAAGGAAACAGGACAGGAGCGACTGCTTTTTTGTCTATTGTCCATTGCGTGGGCAATGTCCATTGTATGGAAATTGTTCGTAGTATGGGGATAGTTTTCATGGACATCTGTTATCCACGTTGAACACACCTTCTCAGCGTGAATCAACGAGGGCATTATTCGGATCAAGTGTTGCCCGTATGTGGTGATCGTTTATCCGGAGGGCACTAGAATGGAAAGTAATGACGTCTCGTGTTTTAAGAGGCAGGCACAGCATACCTAACGAGAATTGATATATTCATATTTTACATGCTTCACAATGGTATTAAAAGTACCTCAAGAACCTGAGTACTAAAAATGAAAAGTCCTCGCCTATACAACATGTCTGATTCATCACACCCACCCAAAACAAATTCAAATGCGCCACAAAGACGGATGCAGTTCATAATACACTATATTGACGAACGTCACCGGACACCCCTCAAAAAAACAAACGAACGGATCCTCTGCGTTGTTAAGATGCGCGGTACAGCTGCAAACGGTATAAAAACAAGCCTGAAGCTGACTGCGATCATATCGCACTGTGAGGTTTAGTGAAAATGTCGCGGCAGGAGAGAACTGACTTTGAGAAAGGAAAGATTGTTGAGTGTTGTATTAGTGGGTTGTCCATTAGAGGAACCGAAAGGCGTTTAAACATTCCCAAGTAAACTGTTTTGGATGTACTGAATAAGTGGAAGACACATGGTGTACCTGAAACAGCAAAACGCACCTGCAGACCAAAGAAAATCAGTGATAAAGTACGTCGAAGCCTCAGGAGATCACGAGAGTCGTTACAGCTAATTGACGGAGTACTGCACAAGACCTCAGTGTACAGGTGAGTAAAAATGCGGGAACCTCGGTATGTACACGTACCATTCCCAGAGAACCTCATTCCATGGGTAACCGTGGTCGTGCGGCTACTCTAAAGCTTTTCATCTCCACTCGGAATGCTACTCGTCGTTTAGCATGGTGTAAAGAACATTTATCGTGGACAGTAGATCAATGGAAACGGGTACTATGGACTGACGAATCCAGATACACGATCCATCAATCTGATAGCCGTATGTGGGTATGGCAGCAGCCAGGGGAACACTATTTACCACCGTGTACTGTTCCTACGGCCAAGTTTAGATCTGGCAGCGAACTTTTGTGGGGATGGTTTTCGTGGTATAGTCCCGGCACATTGGTTATCGTGGACAAACCTGTTAACCAGCATGTCTACCTCGATATTCTGGACAATTATGCCCTACCAACTCTGTGGCAGCACTACGGAAGCGAGCCTTGTTGGTACCAGCAATATAATGCACCGAGCCATAAATCAGGGACTGTTAAAGCGTGGTTTGACGATAATTCTGTATCGGGTGTGGACTGGCCAGCACAGAGCCCTGATCTTAATCCAATAGAGCATCTAATGAATGAATTAGAGCGCCACATAAGAAGTTTGGAACCAAGGTCTATTACTAAGCAACAGTTCGCGGTAGCATTATGTACTGAATGGAAGCGCATACCTATCGCTGTGTTCCAAAACCTTGTCGGAAGTATGTCTCAAAAGGTCAGTGTATGCATTAAGGCCAAAGATGAACCGACACCGGAGTAATGTATGCCAATAAATGCTATGTTGTGTTTCTCTTCTAGGTGTCCGGTGACTTTTGTCAATATAGTGTATATGACAACAAAAGTCTATAGTTTTTAATTTTTTGTTTTAATGTTGAATTTACCACCTATAACTAGAGTATAGTTGCAACCTAATGTCTGTCCTACCACGTACAGCCCAAATCAGTACATTGTTCTGGTGTGCAGAGGACACACCATGATTCTGAATGTCGGCAAAATGTCATAAACATGGGAACCAAAGTTAAGCACTTTCATGCAGCCGCATATTCATTCAATTATATGATATATTTCAGAACTTAACGGCCCGATTCGTTCAGTATTTCTGTCTGTAAAATTTCATTGTAATTTGAGATCTGGCATAGTTATAGCCCGTCTTTTAATTTCGAATTTATGTTCAAACAAATACCAGAAAAACAGATGTTTCTATACCACTCATGTTTTGGAAGACAAATATTAAGCTTTTCACATTTTATTATTTACATACGGGTAATAAGCTGTCACTGACACTGTTCCACCAATGAAACGGAAGAATGCACTAAACTAATTCTGCTAACGCAAGACAGAGCAAACAGAGCGACTGCGTTCCTTCCCGGTAACAAAACGAAAATGGGTACGCTGGAAGTTTGCTACAACGCTTTTCTACCACATGCCGGCCATCTTTCAGCAGAACACTTAACTACGTATGCTGAATTACCATTGAGTTGGAGCATCAGGAAATTGTGCTAATAAGAAGGAAAATTCAATGTTATGCATGAGCTGTGAATGGAGAAACTTGTATGTTTAACTGCAAGGAAACTCAAGATTTTTCACTGTCGTAATGGTACTTTTCATACTATGCTTCTATATACGAGCCGCTACTGATGGAAAGACAGTACCATTGTCATAAGTCCTGCATTCTGTATGTATGTTTCTACAGACGAACAGCTTTTGATAGAAAGACAGTGCCATTGTCATAATTCCTGCATTCTGTACCTATGCTTCTATAGCAGAACCTCCATTGATGGAAAGACGGTGCCATTGTAATAAGTCTTGCATTCTGTACATATGCTTCTATAGTCGAGCCACCATTGTCATAAGTCTTGCGTTCTGTATATATGCTTCTATAGTTGAGCCGTCATTGATGGAAAGACAGTGCCATTGTCATAAGATCTGCATTCTGTACATATGCTTCTACTATAGACGTGCCGCCATTATGTGCATGTGCTACTATCGACGAGCCGCCATTCAGGGAATTGTCATAAGTCCTGCATTCTGATGAAGATTTTTCACTGTCGTAATGGTACTTTTTATACTATGATTCTATAGACGAGCCGCTACTGATGGAAAGATAGTACCATTGTCATATGTCCTGCATTCTGTACGTATGTTTCTACAGACGAGCAGCTATTGATGGAAAGACAGTGCCATTGTCATAATTCCTGCATTATGTACCTGTGCTTCTATAGTAGAACCTCCATTGATGGAAAGACAGTGCCATTGTCATAAGTCTTGTGTTCTGTATCATCATCATTGTCAACCATTACCAATCCACTGCTGGACGAAGGTCTCCCCAAGTTTCCTCCATAACGGTCTGTCTTGTGCCAGTCTCCTCCATGTCACTCCCGCATACTTTCGAATTTCTTCCACCCATCTTCCATGTGGTCTTCTTCTGGGTCTTTTCCTGTCCCTTGGAATCCAATCTAAAATTTCGGCTGTTCATCGATAGTCTGTTCTTCTGGCAGTATGTCCAGCCCATTGCCATTTCAGGGATTTAACTCTGATCATGATGTCTTCCACTCTTGTCATTTTTCGGATCCACGTGTTCCTCTTCTTATCTCTCCTGGTTACACCAAGCATGCACCTGTCCATGCTTCTTTGAGTTGTCTGCAGCCTTTGTATGTCTCTTTTAGTTAAGGTCCACGTCTCTGCACCATACGTAAGCACTGGAAGGATGCATTGATCAAACACTATTCTTTTAAGGCATAATGGCATATTGCTCTTGAAAATTATGCTGTTTCTTCAAAAAGCTCTCCAGGCTAGTTTTGTACGCCGATTAATTTCTTCACCAATGTGACCCTCACTTGATATCTGCTGTCCAAGATA
This sequence comes from Macrothele yani, assembly GCA_039090855.1. Classification (NCBI taxonomy): domain Eukaryota; kingdom Metazoa; phylum Arthropoda; class Arachnida; order Araneae; family Macrothelidae; genus Macrothele; species Macrothele yani. The sequence continues at coordinate 134,902,911 of CM077007.1, read as the reverse complement.
AACGTACGTGTCTGTTATCTCCAGCTTTTCTCCATCAATCGATTAATCTTCATTTCTTGTAAAAGCATTGTACATCACTTTTGTCTTTTGAAAGTTCATTTTTAATCCCACTTCTTTACTCTTGTCAGCAAGTTCCTGGATCATACTATGTAGCTCTGATGGGGTAGTTGCAAAAATGACTACGTCATCAGCAAAACGAAGGTGGGTTAGATAATCTCCATTAATCTTTATCCCTTTGTTTTCCCAGTTCAGTGATTGAAAGACATTTTCCAATGTGGCATTAAAGAGCTTCGGAGATATGGTGTCACCTTGTCTCACTCCTTTTCCAATTTTTATGTGTGTTGTATTTTCAAACAGCCGAATCTTTGCACTTGCATTTTCATAGATGTTATTAATAATATTAATGTATGCATCTTCAATACCGCAGGATTTCAGAGCCATTGCAACTGCTGATGGTTTCACCGAATCAAAGGCTTTTTCATAATCGATAAAAGCCATGCACAATGGAAGTTCATATTCCCTCGCTCTTTCCATTAGTTCTCTCAGTACGTGGATAGGATCTATTGTGCTGTAGCCACTCCTGAATCCAGCTTGTTCTCTCGGTTGAGCCATGTCCAGTGTCACCTTCAAGCGGTGTGAAAGAACTTTAGTGAAGATTTTATAAACCACTGATAGGAGACTGATAGGTCTGTAGTTCCTGAGATCCTCAATGTCACCTTTTTTATGTAGTAAGATCATTGTAGCGTTGTTCCAATCCTCAGGAATTTTCCCTTCATTAAGGCATCGAGTGAAAATTTGGGCGAGTACTGTTTCGATTTCTCCACTTGCTTCTTGTATGATGTCTACAGTAATTCCATCTTCTCCTGGAGCTTTTCCCCGCTTCATGTTCTTGATTGCATGTGCAACTTCTGCTGGAAGGACTGGAAGAACTCTGGTACTGGTACCTTTCATGATGTCTGGAGTACACGTATCATCCTTTTCATATAATTTGGAGTAGAAATCTTTCACTCTTGTCAAAATTTCGCCTCTATTTCTTGTTACAGAACCATCTTCTTTTCTCAGTGCCATAATCTGTTTTTTCCCCTTACTGAGATGTCCCTTTGCTATCTTTAGGCTTTGGTTGTTTTTAATTGCTTTCATTACTAGTTCACAGTTGAATTTCCTTACGTCTTCAGTGATACTTTTTCGTACTGTCTTGCATAGCTCTATATATTCCACTTTGGAAGTCACATCTTCTTTAGTTGTCCTCATCACTCTTCTTTTTTGCATCAAGATTTTGGTTTTTCCTGATAATTTGTTCACATGCAATTTGTTCTTAGACCCAGCTAATTTTGTTGCTGTTTCCATAAGAGCTTTGGTTACTTTTCTGTTAACTTCAGAAATATCCACTTCTTCCGATGTTAGGCCTTCTAAAGATGAGAATCTGTTCTTCAGTTCCAATTTGAAGGTATTATGGTGTTTTTTAAGGTTGGTTATGTCAATACATTTTGTTTGTCTTATGAGCTTGCTACGTTCGAGTTTAGTGTTGAGGTGCATCTTACATCTCACCAATCTATGGTCACTGCCTGTGTTGAACTTGTTTAGCACACTGCAGTCTTCTACGACGAATTTTTTGTTACACATAATAAAATCAATTTCACTTGTCGTCCCATTTGGATGTCTCCATGTCCAATTCCTGTGTGGCTTTTTCTTGAAAAAGGAGTTCAAGAAGAAAAACCCTTCTGCCTCTGCAAACTCTACGAGAGTATTTCCACGCTGGTTTCTGTTGCCGTGACCGAATTTACCTACTGAAGTTTCATGCTGTTGTTGTTGCCCTATTTTTGCATTGAAATCTCCCATAATTATCTTCAAGTTCTGCTTACCTTTATTATTTAGATCACGAATTTCCTCATAAAATTCTTCAATTTCTTCTTCAGCATGACTTGTGGTGGGTGCATAAGTTTGAATAATCTGAGCCTTGTATCTTCTCGAGAGTTGGATAACGAGTCGTGCAGCTCTGTCAGAGGAACTTTCAACTTCTACAACTTTATCCTTCAGTTTCTTGTTTATTATAAATCCAACACCACTAGTTCTGCCAGTATCTGTCCCACGATAGTAGAAGAGATGTCCACTTTTCAGTTCAATGAGATCTTCTCCTTTTCTCCTTACCTCACTTAGCCCGACGATGTCCCACTTGATCCTTTGTAGTTTCTCTACCAATTCAAGAAGCCTTGAATCAGAAGATAGGGAGCGTCCGTTATATGTTGCCAAGGTCAGCATCAGATGGCAGCCTAGTCCGGTCCTCCGGGGATTCTTAGCACCCTCTGCCTTCATGTCGCACTGGCCGCTGCCTTGGCCAGGTACATTCCAGCTGCCGGAGACTGAGGGCCAAGATTTAAGTTGTGGAGTCATTTTGGAGGGGTGAGCCGTCATTGATGGAAAGACAGTGCCATTGTCATAAGATCTGCATTCTGTACATATGCTTCTACTACAGACGAGCCGCCATTGATGGAAAGACAGTATCAATGTTATACATCCTTCATTTGGTACCTATGCTTCTAGCGAAGAGCCGCCATTAACGGAAAAACAGTATCAATGCTATAAGTCCTTCATTTGGTACCTATGCTTCTAGCGAAGAGCCGCCATTGATGGAAAGACAGTGCCATTGTCATAAGTCCTGCATTCTGTACATGTGCTACTATCGACGAGCCGCCATTCAGGAAAAGACTGTGCAATTGTCATAAGTCCAGCATTCTATACCTATGCTTCTACAGACGAGCCGCGATTGATGGAAGGAAAGTGCCATTGTCATATGTCCTGCATTATGTACATATGCTTCTATAGTAGAGCCGCCATTGATGGAAAGAGAGTACCATTGTCATTAGTCGTGAATTTTGTACATATGCTTCTATAGTCGAGCCACCATTGATGGAGAGACAGTGCCGCTGTCATAAGCTCTGCATTCTGTACATATACTTCTACTGTAGACGAGGCGCCGTTGATGGAAAGGCATTGCCATTTTCATAAGTCCTCCATTCTGCACCTAAGCTTCTACAGACGAGCCGCCATTGATGAAAAGACAGTACCACTGTCATAAATCCTGCATTATGTACCTATGATTCGTGTATCAAGTCGAATCATTTAATGTGCTCATCTGGCCGACAAACTCCCTCACTCCCTCGACTTGAATCCGATTGAACTTTTCTGACATGTAGTGGAACACAGCATTCCCCTGTTCGCGGCAGAACTTCGCTTCGTTTCAGAACTCCGAGGCTTCATTCTGTACAGCTAGAACAGAATGCCTGAAGATATCTTCCAGGGTTTGGTGGAGTCGAAAGTCGCTGGGTACATGTGGTTATCGGTTGAAAAGGAGATCCTTCACGCCCTGAGGTATGTGATCATATTTTTATGCCTCGTGAGTACATATGCATTAAAAATTCGTTTATGTTACTCAAAGATCTCGAACGACGGAGTTTAATTACAGCATACTGGCCGATAATCTTTGAACATGTTGGAGCTTAGAACATAATGCAGGAGGGTAACTTTTCACCTCCAAAACAATTTCAGCGAAACGTGTGTACATAAGTTGGAGTTTTGGACGAATTGGGCTCTAGAACAGAAAGGCGAGAAATAAAGCTTTGGCATTAGCCACCATCCTACCTGCGCCATCTGTTCACACACAAATATAAAAATGCTTGATCCTTATAGTGCATTGTACTGTTCAGAGTGCGATTAGTTGTCTTTCTTGATGCTGTATTAAGAGATTGATGACCGAAAGATTAAAGTTCGTGTTCTCGGGCTCGCGTTTGTGTTGCGTCTGCGGTTTCTGTTTCGGCACGTGTTTGTGTGTGTGTGCGTGACATGTTGGATTTAAGAACGTTTTGTTTTCAAGATGAATGGGAGGTTTGTTCTCACTTTGTGGTTGAGAACGGGGCTTACTTCACTCGTTAATCCGGAAGGATTTAAGTTTTGCGACAGCTCTTTTCAGGAAATAAAGATTTTTCAGAGTCCCTACCATTATTTCGTCACAGTGCCGCTGAGTAGAGCGAGCTCAAGTGACAGGGTAACATAAATTACTCTGCATATCTTGAATCCCGTTTCCTGGATTCCCTACTAAATTTCTAAACTAAACTACTCTAATTATATTTATAAATGCATGCTCCATATTGCTGAATAGCTAAAGTGATTGGCTACAAAACCGACAACACTACATTTATTTTCCTCTCTAATAATAATTTATTATATATCAAGTGGATATCTATGAGCGAATAAAATAATTTTGTTTCATTCTACATATGGGAATCGGTTACCAAAATAACCCGAATAGCTGTTATAATAACGTTTTCCAGAAAACAAACATTATAAGAAATACAAAGGATGTTTACGCATTTATAGAAGAATTTTCCAGCAATAAAATTAATGTTCAAAATACAATTATTTTGTTAAATGTTCTATCTGACAACCCTTTCTCTGGACTATGAACCTACACCTAGATTTCCAAACTAACACGAAATTTCTTAAAGTTGGTAGTGGCATTTTATTCAACTCATCTTCTACTGCTTTCCGTAATCCAATTGTTGTTTTAAGTCTGCGTTTAGAAAGAGCTCTTTTACCGGTACAAAGGCAGAATACTCCATTGGTGACTCATCGGGGTACTTTGAAGGAATATGAGTAAAGTGTGTAGACTTGTTACCCGTAGTTTTTTTTTATTTTTTCAAGAAATAGAGTTGTAGATTTGAATATATGACTGATAGCCTTATCCTGATGGAGTTCTACTCTTTGAAGTCTCTGTTGAGAAAGGAATGGTATTTCCTCTTTAAATGTAGGAGTTAAAACTTGAGGTCTGCACGGGCAGAGTCGGGCTTTGTTTTTAGTTCAGAGAACGGGCGGCCAGGGCTTTTTCCCAGACACTTACGACCGAGGCGGGCCCAAGTCAGCTCATTCTTTTTGTAACAGTGGTAAAGACAGAACAAGTTAGTAAAATCATGCAATGCATTGGTTATGATAAGCTTTCCAACCTACCAGAAATCATTACTCAAGTTATGAGGATAATTGCTGTGGAATAAATATCGCTCCTGTGCCCTGACGTTTAACCCCATTTTGATGATATTCAACAGAACCGGTTATGTGTACTTCCGGAACAACATGATAAAGTTTTGTCTCAATCGAAGCATTTTTACGTAAGTTTTAATGCATAAGGGCGATGGAACGGATCCCGCTCCTATGTCCTGACCTTTGACCCCATTTCGCACATTTTCAACAGGGTTTGTCCCCTGCCACATACTAAAATTTCATCAAAATCGAACCATTTTTACGCGAGTTCTCGTACGGACGGACAGACAGACGAACAGACAGACAGACATTTGGAACAAGCTGGAGCATATACGCTTCTTCAACCTACGGTTGGAAAACGTAAAAAAGCCGTTTTCCCCGATCTTCTGGTGTGTTTAGCTGTTCCGTTGGCTATTCTTACTTCCATGACATAGCCCAGGCCGTTATTAAAAGAACAAGTAGGGGTACTCACAGTATTTTTACCATCTGTATGTATTAAGATGGTAAAACCACTTTCGGGCTTGTTGACATTAAAAAGATTCGACCCCGAACGAGTGTGTGTGTTTGTATGAGAGAGTGGGATGACATCGATTTTTTCACCTATCCCTAATCTCTATAGGGATTGAATTTTGTAGTGTTATCCCTTACTAGTTCAGAGAAAGAGAGATTCTGAACGCGCATAATCTTTCTTTTCCTCTCTTTTTAAAGGTTATATTTTTCGATAATTGTCAAAGTTTAGTTAATATTTTTAGGCTTACATTCAACTAAATATTTTCAATAATATCTCATTTCATTATTTAATTTTCAGATTTTAATAAAGTACAATAGAATGACAAAAAATAATACCAAATGGCACATCACGGGCCGGTCCGGGCCGTGCCTAAATAAGAACTGCAATTGACGGGCCCGAGCCGAGCCGAGTGTCTGATATTTTGAAACGGGCCGGGCTGGGCCTTAAGCTCACGGGCTTGAGCCCGAGTCACCAAATTAGGCCGTGCAGACCTCTAGTTAAAACATCGTTTTGGTAATGTGTAGAATTGATTTTAACATTCTTTTTAATATTTCTTGACTTCAATTTCCCATTGTACGAGAAACTAGCAATAATCATAAGTCCTTTACTGAAACTTTCTTTGGATTCTTGGAACCAAGTTTGTAAGTCTTTTTCTGCTCTTTTGCGATAGTAAATCAACCTTTTTCTTCTGTTACAGTCGTTAAAGGAGATCCATGCTTCATCAATAGTCACAATAAATTTCCATCTGTCTCCGGCTTAGTGATTTTCATAAAGAAGTCTACACCGTGTTCTGCGCTCAGGCACGTGCCTTGGCAAAAGGCGGTTAACATTATGTTTTTTGTTCTTTTCAGATATGTCTTTATTTCCTTGTTTACAGTTGATTAAGAGATTCTTAACGACTTAGCGATTGCACTTTGGATTTATGGATATTATAACGAAGTAAATTTCTCCGTCATTTTTATCCCCGCCGGAGCTCGGACCCGGGTCCCCTCACTCCGGAATAAGTCACTCTACCAATTGAGCTACGCGGACGTTCGTTCTGACTGCTATCTGCCATTATGTCGTGTGCGTCCTGCTGGCAGGTACGTCACAATATTTTTTAAGACCAGAGACTTTACTATTTTTGAAATAGTCGTAAAAGTACATACAGTGGTGTGCAAATTAATTGGGATAAGGTTAAATTTCAACATTTACTACATAACTTCCACACATGAATGGATTACAAGCTTTCTAGTATTTCACGTGCCCACCTTTCGCTGCAATAACTTGTTTAATACGTTTTGGCATTGAACGTATTACTTTCTGACAAAAACGTTTCAGCTCCGGATCATGATACCACACATGGATATTGTTCGAAATGAGGTCTTTCACTGTTGAACAATTAATCTTTTCGAGCCCAGATTTCCCAATGGCCCACATATTCTCAGTGTGACTGAGATTAGGTGAATTTCCAGGCCACTCTAGAATGTCAATCTTCTTTTCTTTCAACACTGCCGGCACTGCCTTGGAAGTGTGGCATGGAGCAACTTCATGCTAAAAAACACCATGCGCACCACTGAAGCACTTCTCCATCTCTGAAACAACCGTCCGTTGTATTATTTCACAATATTTATCGGAATTTATCATTCTTTTAATAGGAAGAAAGCTTCCAGGTCCTTCAAAGGTGAAGCTCCCCAACACATCTTCTTAACTGGGTGTTTCACCTCCTGTTGCAAATGTGCTTGCCCAACAGGCTCACCTTTACTCCGTCGTACAACAGATTTTCTCTGTCCTTGGACAAAAAATGGACCTCATCACTTAACATCACTCTTTTTCAATCGTCAGAAGTCCAGTTATTATATTTTTTAGCCCATCGCAAGCGTTTCTTCTTCATTAATCTGTCAGGAGCTGCTTTTTTAAGAGGTCTCCTCGCAGATCGTCCAGGTTCTAATAGTCTGCGGCGCACTGTGGATGAGTGTATTTTTACACCTCCGGCTGCTAACACTTTCCGCAAGTCTTGACTTGTCATTGATGGACATAATACACTTTTCCTTATTATCAGTTTATCAGTTCGTGGTGATGTCTCACGTTTTCGTCCACAGATTCCTTTTCGTTTTGGTGACATCGTACCACTATCTTTGTAGTCTTACTATATAGTCTTGAAACCTTGGATTTACTGACGTCTGTGGCCGCAGAAATCTCACGAATAATCATCGAAGTGTTTTCCTTAAACCCTAAAATTTTAGCGCGTTTCCTTAGCGAAATATCTATTACTGCACTTACACCGCCAACTCACTGGTCTGTGCTGTTATCAAACGCCGGCTCAGAACTGAACGTAAAATCTGCCACTAGGTAAATTGAACCTAGCAAAACTGGTTCTGGACGGTTACGGTCGCATTCCTGCGCAGTTTGGGTTCGTCCACTTCCGTCAATAACGATCAACGTTAAAATAAACTCAAGGAAACGAACTTTTTTCATTTTGTCCCAATTAATTTGCACACCAGTGAACCATTTTTGGATAATCGTTTGATCGTTTTCCTGTTAAAATAAATGCTTGACGACTTGCCCCTCTATTATTAATAATATTGCTTATTTTACATTTAGAAATGCTGATTTTACGATTTTCACAGCGTTATTTAATTACAGAATATGAATATTTATTTCTCTTCGTAAAGAACAAAATCATAAACCATCAACAGCTTCTTTACCTTCTTTACTTTCGTATTTATCTAAAACGCTGTTGCCAGTTTCAATTCTTTGAACTTCTTTTATTTTCTGTAATTTCTAGTCAAAATCCATTTCTTGTCAAAACCTATTACTATAACTGTATTACTATAGAAAACATGAACCTCTACATTTTAAAAATGCACCAGAGCAGAAAGTTCACGGTCAGTCTGCAACAGATATCACTGTGCCACAAAATAATCTGCTGGTGGTCACTGTGCAAGATAAATACTAAATGCGAATAACAATAAAAATTGCGCAGACATATTTTTCTACCTAAACAAATGTCTAATCTAGGTACAGCAATTGAAATGTTAATTAGAATCAAGAACATTCTGGTCCTCTGTATCTGGAATTTTGCCAATATTTTCAAGCTGAAACACAAAAGTTTATGGAATATAATAATATTTAGCAACAATAAAGCGCAGAGGCATCACTAGGAAAAAATTGTCACAAGAGGAGAAATCTTCGCTCCATTCTTCTTCCATTTTCGGAACATTTTTCTCCATTTTCCCATCTCAAGGGCAAACATTTATGTAATTAAATGATTATTAAACAATAATACAGAAGCACAGAATGTGGAGGGTTATTAGAAGAAGAAATTTTCGCTCCGTACAACTTTGGCCTTCAGAAAAAATTTCTCCATTTTCAATCTTAAATACAAACATTTATCTAATAAAATGATACTTAATGACCATATAGGGCGGAGGGAATATCGCAAGAAAAAGAATTCAAGATTACTGGATTCCGTCAAACTTTCATTTTCGGAAATTGTTGCTTTCATTTTCAAACCAAACCACAAATATTTATACAATAAAATGGTATTTAACCACAATATCGAATAATTTCCTCTTCAAGCATCGAGGGAACGTCGGGAGAAAAAATATTACGATTACGGGAGAAATCCTCACCACGCCTAAGTTCCGTTTTCGGAAATTTTGAAAAGCGGAAAACTTGCATCTGTTATAGGGAGTCTGCAAGATGGTTTAATAGCCTTCTGAGGATATCGTTTTTGTCTGCAGGACCAAAATGAATCTGCGATGTGCGTCGGTCGTCGCCGCGATTCTGCTACGAGGATGAGTAGAAAATGTATCTGCAATGTACGTCGGTCGTCGGCGCGATTCTGCTACGGGAATGAATATAAAATAAACCTGCGATATACGTTGCTCGTCATCACCGCGATTCTTCTACGGCGATGAATACAAAATAAATCTGCGATATACGTCATCCGTCGCCGCGATTCTTCTATGGGGATGAGTACAAAATAAATCTGCGACGTACGTCGCCGCGCTTCTTTTACGGGGATGAATACAAAATAAATCAGCGATATACGTCGTCCCGTCGCCGCGATTCTTCTATGGGGATGAGTACAAAATAAATCTGCGATGTACGTCTCCGCGCTTCTTTTACGGGGATGAATACAAAATAAATCTGCGATATACGTCGCCCGTCGCCGCGATTCTTCTATGGGGATGAGTACAAAATAAATCTGCGATGTACGTCGCCGCGCTTCTTTTACGGGGATGAATACAAAATAAATCAGCGATATACGTCGCCCGTCGCCACAATTCTTCTATGGGGATGACTACAAAATAAATCTGCGATGTACGTCGGTCGTCGCCGTGATTCTGCTACAGGGATGCGTACAAAACAAATCTTCGATGTACGTCTCCGCGCTTCTTTTACGGGGATGAATACAAAATAAATCTGCGATATACGTCGCCCGTCGCCGCGATTCTTCTATGGGGATGAGTACAAAATAAATCTGCGACGTACGTCGCCGCGCTTCTTTTACGGGGATGAATACAAAATAAATCTGCGATATACGTCGCCCGTCGCCGCGATTCTTCTATGGGGATGAGTACAAAATAAATCTGCGATGTACGTCTCCGCGCTTCTTTTACGGGGATGAATACAAAATAAATCTGCGATATACGTCGCCCGTCGCCGCGATTCTTCTATGGGGATGAGTACAAAATAAATCTGCGATGTACGTCGCCGCGCTTCTTTTCGGGGATGAATACAAAATAAATCTGCGATATACGTCGCCCGTCGCCGCAATTCTTCTATGGGGATGAGTACAAAATAAATCTGCGATGTACGTCGGTCGTCGCCGTGATTCTGCTACAGGGATGAGTACAAAATAAATCTGCGATGTACGTCGGTCGTCGCCGTGATTCTGCTACAGGGATGAGTACAAAATAAATCTGCGATGTACGTCGCTCGTCTCCCCGATTCTTCTACAGGGATGAATACAAAATAAATCTGCGATATACGTCGTCCGTCGCCGCGATTCTTCTATGGGGATGAGTACAAAATAAATCTGCGATATACGTCGTCCGTCGCCGCGATTCTTCTATGGGGATGAGTACAAAATAAATCTGCGATGTATGTCTCCGCGCTTCTTTTACGGGGATGAATACAAAATAAATCTGCGATATACGTCGCCCGTCGCCGCGATTGTTCTATGGGGATGAGTACAAAATAAATCTGCGATGTACGTCGCCGCGCTTCTTTTACGGGGATGAATACAAAATAAATCTGCGATATACGTCACCCGTCGCCGCGATTCTTCTATGGGGATGAGTACAAAATAAATCTGCGATGTACGTCTCCGCGCTTCTTTTACGGGGATGAATACAAAATAAATCTGCGATATACGTCGCCCGTCGCCGCGATTCTTCTATGGGGATGAGTACAAAATAAATCTGCGATGTACGTCGCCGCGCTTCTTTTACGGGGATGAATACAAAATAAATCAGCGATATACGTCGCCCGTCGCCGCGATTCTTCTATGGGGATGACTACAAAATAAATCTGCGATGTACGTCGGTCGTCGCCGTGATTCTGCTACAGGGATGCGTACAAAACAAATCTTCGATGTACGTCTCCGCGCTTCTTTTACGGGGATGAATACAAAATAAATCTGCGATATACGTCGCCCGTCGCCGCGATTCTTCTATGGGGATGAGTACAAAATAAATCTGCGACGTACGTCGCCGCGCTTCTTTTACGGGGATGAATACAAAATAAATCTGCGATATACGTCGCCCGTCGCCGCGATTCTTCTATGGGGATGACTACAAAATAAATCTGCGATGTACGTCGGTCGTCGCCGTGATTCTGCTACAGGGATGCGTACAAAACAAATCTTCGATGTACGTCTCCGCGCTTCTTTTACGGGGATGAATACAAAATAAATCTGCGATATACGTCGCCCGTAGCCGCGATTCTTCTATGGGGATGAGTACAAAATAAATCTGCGATGTACGTCTCCGCGCTTCTTTTACGGGGATGAATACAAAATAAATCTGCGATATACGTCGCCCGTAGCCGCGATTCTTCTACGGGGAGGAGTACAAAATAAATCTACGAAGTACGTCGGCCGTTGCCGCGATTCTGCTACGGGGATGAGTACAAAATAGTTCTGAGACCTACGTCGTCCTTGGCGAGAAAAAAAAAGAAAGTACGATTATGGGAGAAATCCTCACTACGCCTAACTTCCGTTTTTGGAAATTTTGAAAGGCGGAAACCTTGCATTTATGATAGGGAGTCTGCAAGATGGTTTTAATAGGGTTCTGGGGATATCGTTCTTGTCTGCAGGACCAAAATCAAAATAAATCTGCGACGTACGTCGAACATTGCCGTGATTCTGCTACGAGGTAAAAATTCAATATTTAACATAAAAAAACAAATGTCTTTTCAGCACTTATTACTAATGAAACACATTTCCCTAATTTTTTCGACTTTCATTTTCATAAAAACATTTTCTGAAATAGATATGTGTGTGCTGTAATGTATTTTTACCGATACACAGTCTAAATCAGATTAACAACAGGCCCTGGGGCATTATTTTTCAATCACAGTTTAAGAAAAAATTATTGTGTAAGTTGAGCAGGAGATGAATATTTTTAATGTAATGCAAAAATTTCAGTGCCCACTATAGTGAGAACATTTTTAATACTCTCGTTTATACCACGATGAATAAGAAATTTTTCCATCACATCATTGGGAACAAAGGTTGGCCAACGTTTGGTGTGGGCAGAGTGATAATACTCTGTCGTCATAACTGTCAGTCTTGTTCTCACCATCATCCATTTCCATCAGTTATCAAAAGCCATGAGGCTGCAATTTCGGAATCACAACTGGAATAATCCTCAAAAGTTCCTGTGCTTTAACTTCGACCAAATTTCGATTGGTATTATCACTGGTCCCGAGTTTTCTAGTTGCGGAGAACCTTCGTTTGAATGGAATCCACCATCATCAAACAGTTTGTTTTTTACCAACGACGGTAAAAGCTTTTTCCAAACCGCGACAACAAAATTCATAGTTTTTAAGCCACCAACTTCCGTTTATATCAATTGGCCCTGTTCAAAATATTCCACGACAGATCTCAGCCCTTCTCACTAAATGCCTGTTGGAGCGATTAACAGGAAAGGAGAGAGTAAAAAAAATAGTTTAGTATAGGGTAAAAAATAAATAAATACATAAATAAAACTCAAGGTGTTTTTATGCTCTCCAAAGGCTCCAAAATGGGATTTTTTTTCATTTTAGCTAGAACATGAAAGCGTGTAAACGAAACTTAGAGACGAGTAACGTATTACTGAAATAAATTAACGCTAGCGCATATCGGAGTTTGACTGGACTGCAGGAATTACACGTATAAATGATAAAAGCATATAATAGAGAAACATATAATCGGTACTCCACAGTACATGATTTAATTTCCAAAGCAGCATAACAATTTGTCCGCCTACAAGACAGGGTCACGTATCAGAAGTCAATAAATACCGTGTATGATCACCATGGCGTGCAGTGCAATCAGACACACGGCACGGCATGGAGTCACACGGTCCTCTGATAGTATCCTGGGGATCTGGATCAACACAACGTTCATCTGGTCTTATAATTCACGAAAATTCCAGCACGGCCGGGGAGAAGCTTGCAAGCGTCTTCAAATAAGGTATAGATCCGGAGATCTCGCTGGCCATGGAAGCATACGGACCCCTTGTAAGCATGCTCGGGAGATGTCAACTGTGTGTGTCTGTGTAGGTGAGCGTTACCCTGCTGGTAAACGGCCTCCCAGATGCCACTCGCAAATGGCAGCAAAGTGTGGATACCATTTTACTGTCATCCACGTTCCGCCTGGAACCACCTAGCGAGTAACGCAAATCAGGAGTGACGTACTGTCGTAACTGGTGGGACGAGAACTGGGCTTCTCGCGGACAGCAATTGGATCCTTCCTGTGGCCACGTGCGCCAGACGTTAACTCCACGATTGTCGGCACCGAACAGAATCGGGACTCACCGCGGAACACCACATGGTGTCATTCTTGTCGATACGAGGGGATACTATGACACACTTCCTACAAATCACGGCGGTGCTTTACGATCAGTCGCATTTCACTCAATGCCTATCGGGAGTGAAGACTTGTATCACCCAATCTCCGATTCAGAATTGAGCTCTGACGGCGATGTGTATCCGCTGCTACAGTCCATAGAATGCTCTCTTAAGCAGTTTATGGCTTCATAGAGTCCTTGCGAGGAATATACTGATCGATGATTGTTGACTTCCGTTTGACTGTACCGCTTCTGCCTCGGTTGCAATCAACATCCCACTGTTTTTGTATGCGGATGCACTTGTGCCGCGATTCGGCAGGAAAACCAATCAGCTTCACTGAGACCGACGCTTCTCCCTCTCTCAAACGCGTCCAGTTAGTGATAAGGTTAGCGATGAGCTCTACAAAGCATCATTGGGCCTTACATATGCTGTAGTTGCCCACAACACTCCGGAGCATTTTCCCGCTCGACTAGGAGCACGAAACACGAAATGGTTTCGGCGGCTCGGATTTACCCAATTAGCTCTTACACATCTCACGTGATCAGTTGTATACTGTAATGATTTGCATATCCGACCTGCAGGCCACGCCCCTTCACGAGCTCCGTCTTTGAGTGCTTCACGTTCGTGTTTTGTGTGTCCAATCATTGTTCTTCTGTGTGTATGCCGAAGTAAAAGGTCTGTGCTTTCGTTTAAGAGCCCTCACGAGTTGGTGAGTGCTTATTTTGTTTCATTATCAGTGTTTTAATTTCCACACCGAGCTGGTCCTTTTCTTTGTTAACCCTTGCCATTGATTATGGCATCCGCCCCCGGTGGCGCAGTGGTCTAAGCGATGGCCTCTGATCATTCGTCCGAACGGGGTCCGGGTTCAAATCCCGGTGAGGCATGGATGTTATGTTTGTCTTACGGCCCTTGCTCTCTCCCTTCCCTGAAACAAGTGACCCTAAATTAGGGATGGGCGACTGCTTATAGCCCATTGAGTTGCTCACGGTGGTCGTTAAAACCTCCAATCAAAAAAAAATTATGGCATCTTCCGATGAGGGCGCTGTTCCCGTCCTCATCGCTGCAGCAACTCGCGTCGCCTCTTCAACGACAGACGCAGCCGATCAATCATCTTCGCTTGCTAGTGGACAGCCTCTTAATTTTCGTCTTATCATTTGCACGTCTTCTCCTGCTCAGGTCTCCGACTCTGCCATTGAGAACGTAGATGTGACGTCCCTGGCCTCTGCTGACGATGGTGAATTCATGGACGTCTCTGATGGCATCGCTAATCTGCCCTCTACAGTTTCTACTGCCTCTGCTTCCAGTACATTGTCTCATACTGTGTCAATGCCTACCAGAGGAGGCGCTTCTGCACGGACGTATTCTGCTTCTGCCTCCTCGTCTCGTCTGCCCCCTATAGATTCTTACGTTACTCTCAACGGTGACACCATCTTATTAGACATTCCTGAGAACTATCTTGCTGGTCAACGTCTTCATTCGACCCTCGAGTTGGGGGTTGCTTTGATGCGCTGCCCAACACTCCTTTGAAACAGTACAGCTCCGCTCTCAAGAAGATGCTTCCTTCTGGTGCCATCACCCACCTCACACGATAGCCACGAACTGTGATTGTTTATTTTTCGAATAAAGAATATGCCGAGCTTGTCTTGTCTTGGGCTCTTTTAATTGGCGATCGTCACCTATTAGCCGAATCCATCACCCAGCATCCTGTTCTGGCCTCTATACATCCTGTACCCCGGAGATCTCTGATGATATGCTTTGTTCTGCACTTATTCGATGCGGCAGAGTAGTCGATCCAGTGAAGACTCCCTCCTCTTCCCCCTCGGACTCCGATGATAAACATATCTGTGGCTTCCGTAGAGCTGCTCGCATCATCTTCCCGTCGGAAGAGCATCTAATAAAGTTTCCACGGTTCTTCGATGTTCGTTGCGGTAAAGAGCGCCGCCGCATCGAGCTCCTCACCTCTGCTCATAGCTCACGCTGCAAGGCCTCCGGCCATCAGCAGGCTCAATGCCCCCATGCAGAGCCACTGACTCTTGCTGCTCCAAGACAGCATTCTACCTCTTCCTCCGTTTCTGCTGCCATGCCTCCTCTTGCGTCTGCCCCTCCTGGACCGAGTTCTGCTGAAAATCTGATTAAAACCTTCGATCAACACGCGTCTTGTGATGTTGCTTTCTCCACTCTGTCGGAGTTTTCTCAGCTTGATTCCTCCTTGCCTTCCCGTGTTCTCTCTCCATCAGAAGATCTTCAAGCTTCATTCACCGTTGGCACTTCTGCTCCCGGCGATGAGGTGGACCTTTCCTCTGATTCCACATCTCGTGTGTCATGGATCCACGGCAAACGTCGCTCTACTACCAGTACCAAGGCCCGGAGGAAAAAGAAGAAATCACCTTCTCCGACTGGCCACACACATCGTTCCACCCGTCTAGCAGGCTCCAAGTCTCCCCTGTCACGTTCTAGCTCTTCCTCTTCAAAGTCCAAAGGTACTCTGCTGACGTTTGAAGATTTCTCGACTCTGCTTACTAATGCCTCTCTTCCTTCAGAACCTGTCTCCTTTGAAGATCTTTACGAGTTTCTCACTCATAAAACAAATCGGGAGGCTTCTCACTCATAAAACAAATCGGGAAGCTTCTCTTATCTTTTTACAGCAGTTTGAAGCAGTTCTTCCCGAGGTCTTCGACCAAGCAACCTCCATTCTAAAATTCCTCCGGCATAATACCAAGCAACCAGATTATGCCTTGTGGTGTCGTGGTGTCATCAATAGCCTCGACACATTCCACAAAGCTGCCATGCTGCCCTTCATCCGACGTCGAACTTATCCATTCAAGGTCGCCACTCTGACTTGTAGGGGGTTTGCTAATCCCCTTGCTAACGCTCTCGTTCTGGAAGATCTCTAGCCTCTTGGCGCCGACTTACTCCTTCTACAAGAGACGAACTTCCACTCCTCGACACTTTTTCATAGATGGCGCACATGGGACTTCACCTTTCACCATGCTTTCCGTTACTCTGTGCACGTTGGTACAGCAGGATTATCAGTCTGCCTTCTCCGCATGCCGTGAAAGCTCCTTCTATGCTACGTGGTAACCAGTGGCACCGTGGTTCGCTGTTACACCAAGCCCGTTACATCTCACGGTGAGTTAATCATTCTGCATGATCATTCTGCATAAACTTTTTGATATTCTTTCGCATTGCGGTGCCCCGCCTGTGATCATTTTGTTCTTCCTCAAGCATTGACCGGTTTGCATCACGTTGTAAATTTGTCATTACTCATTCAATGTACATATCATCGCTTTTATCAGTTTGTATTATTCCTGTTCCTCTTTTCTTTGAGACGATTCCATGTTGCTCGTCTTCTCTGCTTTGTTACATTAAAGCGATTCTGAAACAACCTTTGACCTTAATGCATGCACTGACCCTTCGAGACATAATTTCGACAAGGGTTTGGAACACAATGATCAGTACATAGTGCTGCCGCTAACTCTTGCCTAGTAGTAGGCCTTGGTTCCAAACTTTTTACGCCGAGCTCTAATTCATCCCATAGGTGCTTTATGGGATTAAGATCAGGGCTATGTGCTGGCCAGTTCACACACGATACGCAATTATCGTTAAACCACGCCGTAACAGTCCTTGCTTTATAACTCGGTGCATTTTCCTGTTGGTACCAACAAGGCTCGGTTCCATATGCCACCGAGTTGGTAGGGCATAATTGTCTATAATATCGAGGTAGACGTGCTGGTTCACAGGTTTGTCCACTATAACCAATGGGTACGGACCATACCCCCACACGAGTGTACTGCCAGCTCCAAACTTCACCGTAGGAACACAGTACACTGTGGTAAATAGTGTTCCCCCGGCTGCTGCCAGACCCACACACTGCCATCAGACTGATGGATCGTGTATCTGGATTCATCAGTCCATAGGACCCGTTTCCATTGATCTAAGATCCACGATAAATGTTCTTTACACCATGCTAAACGAAAAGTAGCATTCCGAGTGAAGATGAAAGGCTTATGAGCAGCCGCGCGACCACGGTAACTCACGGAATGAAGTTCTCTGCAAATGGTACATGTACATACAGAGATTTCAGCATTTTCACTAGGTCTTGTGCAGTACTTCGTCGATTAGCTGTAACGACTCTTCTGAGTCTCCGATGTCCTCTGTCACTGATTTTCTTTGGTCTGTCGGTATGTTTTGCTACTTCAAGCACGACATGTGTCTTTCACTTATTCAGTACAGCCAAAATATTTGACTTGAGTATGTTTAAACGCCTCTCAGATTCTTTTATGGACAACCCACTAATATATCACCCAACAATCTTTCCTTTCTCAAAGTCAGTTCTCTCCCGCTGCCACATTTTTACTCAACCTCACAGTGCGATGTGATCGCAGACAGTTGCACGCTTGTTTTTATACCGTCTGCATCTGTACCGCGCATCTTAACAGCGCAGAGGATCCGTTCATTTGCTTTTGAAGGGGTGTCCGGTAAATTTTGTCAATATAGTGTATATTTACCAATGTACAATTCGCTTCTGGATTTCCATTTTCCGTAGAATAATGGCGAAATTATGAAAAGCGTGTTTATTATATTTCCAAACGTTTTTTTAATTAATATATTGAAATGTAGTGGTGAAACTTAGCTTTCTGCTTTGGCAACACCTCTTTTTGTGTCTTTGCAATTGGCAAAACGTTTTTTTTATAATTTTTTAGCTTTTCGAAAGTATGATTCCAGTACACTTATTCTCTTATAACTGGTAGTGGTTCTGCGTAAATTGATATTTCAAACTCCATCTGGGGTTGTAAAAGTAAAGCTTAGAAAAATATTCTGCGTGCGGCTCACACAATTGTGTGATCACGATCTCCCGTATTTTCTTCCGTTTTTTTTAAAGCTGAATTTTTCACATTAGGGTGCGTAAATGTCACATTATCTTTCCGACGTTACTACACGTCGGAGCGGAACAACTCTTTTTTTAGCACTAATTACTTCTTATTTGGGAACCATATCATCCACATCATTCTGAGTTTTCAAATGCAGTGTTCTCTCTCTTGCAGAAATCATGATAACTGTGGAGAATAGACAAGGATGGCGAACCTTGACTGCCGACAGGATGTGAATTGGGTCACGACGCTCGAACCAAACAACGAAGAGAGAGAGAATATCTCTTTGTTGGTGAAAAGCGCTGAATGGATATACTGAATGGCCTATGTATACAATAATGGATGAATTATATACATACGCGATGTCTCTCTACAGTTCTTCTATGTAGTCTCCCTGCATGTGGATGACGGTGCCCAACGTTTTGTAATTTGGAAGGTCCGCAATTCCAGTCAGATCCCCTCTTTTGTTCAGCAGTTGGACGCGCTGGGTAGCTGCTGCAGAAAGTTACTCCAGAGATGAAATCGCGGTCCACGCATGGGTTGTTTGAGCTTGGGAAACAAGTCATAGTCTGGCTGACTCATATCCGTGCTATAGGGTGCGTGAGGCAACACTTCTTCCCTGTACTTCTCCAGCAAGGCTGTCACCATCTTCCCCATGTGTGGCGTTGCATTGCCGTGCAAAATGGGAGGTCCATCTCTGAGCAAGTCACGATGGTTGCTGTGTATTTTTCTGCACAAATTTTGCAGGAAGTCATGGTAATAGGCTGCTGTGACACTGTTCCACATGGTACTACTCTATCATCTGCTTGACTTTCCATTGTGCCTGTCGGATTTGGGGGTGGGGAGAACGTGGGGAGCATGGACTTCTCAACTCACTCGACTGCGATTTCGTCTCAGGTTCGAAGTCCCTAACCCATGTTTGATCAACAGCAACAATTCGTAACAGGAAGATGTTATCTTCCGCGACAAATCTTTGCTTCAGCAATATTACATTGTCCACACGAATCTGTTGTGCCGCCCCCGGTGGTGCAGTGGTCTAAGGCGTTGGCCTCTGATCATTCGTCGGAAGGGGTCCGGGTTCGAATCCCGGTGAGGCATGGATGTTGTGTTTGTCTTACGGCACTGGCTCTCTCCCTTCCCTGGAACCAGTGACCCTAAATTAGGGAAGGGCGACTGTTTATAGCCCATTGAGTTGCTCACGGTGGTCGTTAAACCTCAAAAAAAAAAAAAAAAATCTGTTGTGCTCGGCAGTCAAGTCATAAGGGACCCATCTGGCCTGAATTTTTTTTCTGCAAATCATTCATCAAAATACGGGGTACTAATGTTGATAAAATTCCTGTAGTTCCTGTAATCTGCTCGCACGCTGCTCGACGGTCTTGTTCGACACAGTCCGCGACAAATTCCACACTTCGCTCATCCGTTCCCGTTTTCGGTCTCCCTGACTTAGGGTTGTTGTTTATGCTTAAACGTTCTACAGGAGAGCGAGTATTATAGCGGGAAACTGTACTCCTGTCTTCTGTTTTATCACCACAATCCTCACACAAAGCATTGTTAATGTCTGTTGGATTTGTACCACGTAAAGTTTCTGTTTTGATGTACGACCATTGACTTTCATGTGTCATAGTACCTGAGGCGTCTGCATGGGCCATTTCTAACCCTCGTCAAACCACAACGTCACGCATTGCGTCACTAACGAGGTCACGTGCCGCTTCTTCAAGTCCCACTCTACAATGGACGCAAACATCGTTGAGATCGCATCATCTATTTCGCGGCGTTGCCACATTAGGCATTTCATATGAAATGGCCCCCATACAGCACGATCATCATCATCATCATCATCATTGTCAACCATTATCAATCCACTGCTGGACGAAGGTCTCCCCAAGTTTCCTCCACAACGGTCTGTCTTGTGCCAGTCTCCTCCATGTCACTCCCGCATACTTTCGAATTTCATCCACCCATCTCCCATGTGGTCTTTTTCTGGGTCTTTTCCTGTCCCTTGGAATCCAATCTAAAATTTCGGCTGTCCATCGATGATCTGTCCTTCTGGCAGCATGTCCAGCCCATTGCCATTTCAAGGATTTAACTCTGATCATGATGTCTTCCACTCTTGTCATTTTTCGGATCCACGAGTTCCTCTTCTTATCTCTCCTGGTTACACCAAGTATGCACATCTCCATGCTTGTTTGAGTTGTCTGCAGCCTTTGTATGTCTCTTTTAGTTAAGGTCCACGTCTCTGCACCATACGTAAGCACTGGAAGGATGCATTGATCAAACACTTTTCTTTTAAGACATAATGGCATATTGCTCTTGAAAATTATGCTGTTTCTTCCAAAAGCTCTCCAGGCAAGTTTTGTACGCCAATTAATTTCTTCATCAATGTGACCCTCACTTGATATCTGCTGTCCAAGATAAACATACGTACTCTGTTATCTCCAGTTTTTCTCCATCAATCGATAAATCTTCATTTCTTGTAAAAGCATTGAACATCACTTTTGTCTTCTGAAAGTTCATTTTTAATCCCACTTCTTTACTCTTGTCAGCAAGTTCCTGGATCATACTCTGCAGCTCTGATGGGATAGTTGCAAAAATGACTACGTCATCAGCAAAACGAAGGTGGGTTAGATAATCTCCATTAATCTTTATCCCTTTGTTTTCCCAGTTCAGTGATTGAAAGACATTTTCCAATGTGGCATTAAAGAGCTTCGGAGATATGGTGTCACCTTGTCTCACTCCCTTTCCAATTTTTATGTGTGTTTTATTTTCAAACAGCCGAATCTTTGCACTTGCATTTTCATAGATGTTATTAATAATATTAATGTATGCATCTTCAATACCGCAGGATTTCAGAGCCGTGGTAACTGCTGATGGTTTCACCGAATCAAAGGCTTTTTCATAATCGATAATAACGTGGAAAGGGGAAGTACCGCTTCCAGTCACGTGGGGCACTGAGATTTTGCATAGAGGATTTCAGGGAGTGCCTGACCCCAGGTCCTCTTTTTTTTTTTTTTTTTAAATTGGAGGTTTAACGACCACCGTGAGCAACTCAATGGGCTATAAGCAGACGCCCGTCCCTAATTTAGGGCCACTGGTTCCAGGGAAGGGAAAGAGCCAGTGCTGTAAGACAGACACAACATCCATGCCTCACCGGGATTCGAGCACGGACCCCTTTCGGACGAATGATCAGAGGCCATCGCTTAGACCACTAAGCCACCGGGGCTGCCCCAGGTCTTAAACAACCCATAGAAGTACGAAGCTATGAGATTTGGGATAGGGTGCCAGACAGGAAAGTCACAAAAAGCGTTGTAGAAAGTCACACGGCCCGCCCCGGTGGCGCAGTGGTCTAAGCGATGGCCTCTGATCATTCGTCCGAAAGGGGTCCGGGTTCGAATCCCGGTGGGGCGTGGACGTTGTGTTTGTCTTACGGCACTGGCTCTCTCTTTCCCTGGAACCAGTGAATCTAAATTAGGGACTGGGGACTGCTTATAGCCCATTGAGTTGCTCACGGTGGTCGTTAAACCTTCAATCAAAAAAAGTCACACGGAAGCGAGAGCCCTTATTTGTAATCGGGTGCCAGTGCCCGGGATCCGTTCGAGGTAGAAAAACGTTGAAAGACGCCCTTATTTATAACGGGTGGGCCAAGGCACGGAGTCTGACGGCTTAACACGCTGGAGGGTTCGCACTTGACTGGAAACGATCCATGGCAGGCACGAATTTTGACAACCAGACCATCCGTGGCCCACGTGGGACACTGAAACTGGTAACATCTACAGGGTGGTTCACTCGGGACTGAACACTTACTATGTGGAATATATGAGATAGGGAATATATGATGAGCGTGAAACTCGATCGGAGCAGTTTTTCATTCCCTGACGAAGCAGTCGACATGCATTATCTGTTAATAAGATGTCGCCCCGTAAGCTGGGTGGCGCCTCACTGAAGCGCTATCTGTCTAGTAGTTGTAGGGAAATAGTGTGTTTCCCCAGATAATTTAACTGGAGAGGCTAAATTCAGATGGGTGGTATACTCAATTGAAGAGCGGGTATTCATTGTGCGTCAGTACTGGGGAACCGATTTTTTCAAACAATGTCAGAAGGAGTTTCTGAAGAAATCTGGTGGGCGTAAACTACCCACCAGAGCCACCATTTCGAAATTGGCAAAGGAGCTTGAGAGAATAGGAAGCTTAGTGGATCCGTGTACGAGCAAACGACCCCAGATGGCGGAAGACACAATAGAGTAGTGTTCCGCAACCTTTTTCTACTTGCGGCACACCATAAATTATTCATGACAGCACGGCACACCAAAATGCTAATCCTCTCAAAAACGTATGATATGACACTATTAATATAAATAAGTAATGTAATCAACCTATTAATATTAGGACGGAACACTCCGAACAAGGAACTTGTCCACCTTGAAAAAATAAAATAGTTTAGTAGTAAATAGACAATAACAAGACTGACTAGCAATCACAATTTTCGAACTACTTCAGAGCACAGCTGTGATAGAAATGAAATAATTGTAAGACGCGGGACCTATACGCTTCAAAGGGAAGAAGGGACACATATACCGACTTATTTAAAGTAAAGTCTAACAATGGGTGGGTGCATCGGTACAGGAAAAAAGTAATAAATTTGAAGAAGCACTTAAAAACAGGGACAAATACCAAAGTAACGTAATAATATAATAAAAGACAGGGAAAGGTTTGCTAATCCCAGCACTTCTAGGGAAAAGCGTTCACAGGACAGGCGGCAAGTGTTACACAGAAACCGTATAGCCCGGCAGTAGAGGCGAGAAATACAAGTACACTGGTGTGCAAAAATTAAGGACGAAAAGGAGAAATTAGCACAACAGCAGAACGAGCAGGCAGAATGGACCGAAAGACCACTCAGGAGACAGACTAGGATCCGGTACGGTACGGCATGCGCATATATGCAGCATAACGTAGAGGAGGGAGTGTCGAAAGGGTATAAAGCACAAGGGCGGTGTACGCTTAGCAATTCTGTGAAAGCTATTGCACGGTGTACATCGGTTTGAACGACGTCGAGTTGCTGCCACCGTGTGATATGGCCAACAGGCTATCCAGTAGACGACATCTGGATGACTTTACCCGAGGTCGCGTCATTCGGAAGTTGGAAGAAGGTCGAAGTGTGACTGGTGCGGCCGAGGAGTTCGGGATCGCTCACAGCATCGTTTCACGAGCTTTGAGAGCATTTCAAACGACAGGAACAGCTGTCCGAGAGTTTATCAGCAGTGGTCATCCAAGAGCAACCACTGCAGCAGCCGACCGGTATATTGTCCTACAGGCGAAAAGAGACAGACGGCAGACAGCGGGAGAAATCGCAAGGCACATGCAACAGACAACTGGACGTCCGTTATCGCGTTTTGGCGTGGCCAGGAGGCTGCACAAAAGTGGTCTATTTGCACGACGACCAGTACGGTGTGTGCCATTAACGCCTGCTCATCGGAAACGGCGGTTTCTGTGGCGCCAGGAACACAAGAACTGGACACATCAGCAATGGGGTCGAGTTCTCTTTACGGATGAGAGCCGATTTAGTCTGACGAGCGATTCTGGACGTATACACATCTGGAGAGAGCAGAGAATACGCAATCACACCTCCAACATCATCGATAGGGACCTGTTTGGAGGTGGCGGAGTTCTCGTTTGGGTCGATGTCATGCTTGGTAGCCGTACTGACCTCTACATCTTCCAAGGAGGTTCGGTCACTGGTGTTCGCTATTGTACCGAGATTCTCCTGCGTCTGTTTAGAGGTGCTGTGGGTCCTGAGTTCCTCTTCATGGACGACAACGCTGCACCTCATCGTACAGTGGCTGTCGCAGAGCTGTTGGAGAGTAAAGATATTCAACGCATGGATTGGCCCGCAAGGTCCCCGGACTTAAATCCAATCGAACACGTGTGGAACCTTCTCGGGAGACGCTTGGCAGCACGTCACCAGCCGTCAGCAACGATTCCGCAGCTGTGATTGGCGCTACAAGAGGAATGGATGGGTCGCGCTGCCTCAACAGCTCCTTGACAACCTCGTCCTCAGCATGGACAGACGTTGTAAATCCTGCAACGCAGTCAGGGGTGATTATATCCCCTACTAAATACTGCATTTTTCTTGGCAGCCGCCTGTCACATTGACGTTTCTGTCTTCTGTCCAGTTGTGCTCGAAGCTACCTTTTCAATAAAGTGCGTTTGTATCCTTTGGATTCCTTGTTTAGACGATTTTGCTCACTTGTCCTATATTATTACATCTTGGGGATCTTATGGTATGATTTGAGTCGATGTGGAGCACTTCTGCACGACGTTACATTCGATAAATTGCACGCCAGTGTATATCAATAAGCAAAACTACGATATAACAACAACTGTGAGTAAATAATTTACATTTAATTTCTTAGAAGACATAACAATTCGCGGCATGTAATAAAGAATAAACAAGCATCATCTAATTTAATCAGTGCAGCTGCAGAGAATGAAATGCAAACACATGGAGCACAGTAACTGAGATAAAAAAATAGAACTCGACATATAATTTTTTACAATAATATAATAAGTAAAAGTTCGCGTCACACCTTTCGCCTTGTGGGGGCACAATGGTGTGCCGCGGCACACCCGTTGCGTAAAACTGCAATAGAGGACGTGAAGCAGCGGTTATTGGCATCCCCATAGAACTCTTTTCAGCGGCTATCCCAAGAGACTGCGCGATCGTATTCGAAATGTGAAAGAGCAGCCAAACAAGCGAAGACTAAGCCGTGCCGTATCACGTTGTGACTGAGTAAAGTGATTGCCATATTGTCAATTGTTTGCCAAATTTTTCGCCCAAAACCCCCGCCTTGTTGGATATAACATGGTTTGCAGACGAAACATGGTTTATCTGGCTATGTAAATTGCAAAATACACGGGAGTGGGCCAATGATTATCCCCACGGCATGCATGAAGATGCCTTGTATCCAGTGAAAATTAGTGTCTTGTGTGCGGTGTTTCGACGCCGGATCATTGGACCAATCTTTTTTAAAGAATCGATGTAGGTTTTACTATTATAAATATTTAACGGGAATTATCGAGGATAAATTTATTAGGTTCATTACCTCTCAAATTTTCGATCTAAACACTAGATCTCCGTCAGGAGTTCTTGCTTCCTTCTACTTCCACAGGTCTGGTGACCAAGCCTGATGGATTTTCCATCCAGCCTGGTCATTGATGTTGCCACCTTGTGTCTTGTAAATTTCCAGGGATTCCTCTAATTTCCGGATAATTGCATGAGATCACCCTAATTATATGAAGAAAAATGTAGCTTTACAATTTAAAGAGAAAGTTGAAAAGCTGAATTCAACTTCAGAAGCTAAGAAAAAACATAAAAATAAGTTCAAATCAATCTTATTAGAAAATGATTATCCTTCAAAAGAAATTCGTGAACTACTGGGCAAAAATCCTACTAGGAACAGAACAGGCATTACAGACAAAAATAAGGAGAAAGTTGAATATTTATTCACAAGAAAAGTCACTTACCACAAGGAACTGTTTGAAAAACTGAAAAAAATCAGCACTAAATATAAAATTAGGTTAGCCCCAGGTTTGGATAACAAAATTAAAAAGTACTTGCCATCCCTAAAACAAAAAGAAGAAAATAATTTACTCCGAGAAGGAGTCACTTATAAAATAGTTTGTTCTTGTGGATTACCATATATAGGAGAAACAGGAAGAAGGTTAAATACCAGAATTAAAGAACACAAAGCAGCAATAAGGAACAGCTCAAATAAAACAGGATTAGACAGACACATAGAAGAAACTGGCCACAAAATGGACTGGGACTCCTTAAAAGTGATCAAACATCAATCCCATGCAATTATCCGGAAATTAGAGGAATCCCTGGAAATTTACAAGACACAAGGTGGCAACATCAATGACCATGCTGGATGGAAAATCCATCAGGCTTGGTCACCAGACCTGTGGAAGTAGAAGGAAGCAAGAACTCCTGACGAAGATCTAGTGTTTAGATCGAAAATTTGAGAGGTAATGTACCTAGTAAATTTATCCTCGATAATTCCCGTTAAATATTTATAATACTGAAAGTAATTTGAGGAAGCCATGAAATCATTAATTAGTGGGTTTTACATTAATCAAGGTATGTTTTACTTTAATTTCATTCAAATATGCCTTAGCGATCGTGAATCAGTTGAAAAAATATTGTTCAGTCCCGAGCGGATATCCCTGTATAAATAAAGTCCCTACACCCTGGATACCAGTCACGGGATAGTAATAATGTGTAAAGGTAGCGACGTAAGTGAGTATAGCCGTGGCTAAGTAGTAGCTGCAAGAAAAGCCGATTGTCCTATAACAGCAACTTCTGAATTATTGAGATTTCCAAATCAGACCGTCGCACGTGTATATCAGGACTGCATGAAATACGGTGAAACTTTCAGCCAACGGGGAAAAGTGGCCGTAAACGTGCAATTGACCCTCGAGATGAGCGTATACTGTTCCGCATCTTTACAAGTACTCGCACGGCCCCCTCCGTAAAGGCCGGAATTTAATTAGGGCGCCTCCACAAGCTTATGAACGAAGACTATCTGTTGTGCCATGGAAAAAGTAAGTTATGGCAGTCAATGTCCACATCGTGTACCCATGTTGACTGCAGATCGCCAAAAGATTAAACTGCAGTTTTCAAAGGCCTATCACAAGGGAAGTGCAAAGGACTGGAAACACGTGATCTTGTGTGAAGAATCACGGTTTCAATTTTATGACGCCAATGGAATGGTGTGCATAGCGTAAACCATACAAAGCGATGCCAAACCAAACTGCCAGAGGTAAAGCACGTGTCAAGACGACAAATCTGCAGCGATACATTCCATCGATGTAGCTTTGTCAGAGCAACACACTCCGGAGCTACGAGACGTGATTTCGATCTCCGTCACCGCCACATTTCTGTTTTCACATGGCAAGTGGATGCGGTGTAACAGGTTGCCGTGCTTTTACAAGGAACTTCCTTCTGCGCTCGTACCTGTAGAGGCCTCCGTCACTGGAACAAGACATGTATGCATCCTCTCTGATCATCTATACCCGTTCGGAAGGATTCCTTTTCGGCACCACCTTTCAACAAAATACAACGCATACTTCCAAAATGGCGACCAATGGGCTCTAGGAGCATTCAAGGGAATTTACCACACTCGAATGGCCGCCTCGATGGCTGGATTTTAACCGATTGAGAATTTGTCGGGCGAATCGGAAGTATCTGTTCGAGGCTGCCAGACTCCACCTACAACACCAGATCATGGGAAGAAATTCCACCTTCGTGTCTTCAACGTCAAACTTGGGTTTCTACTTAGACGTCTGGCTGCTGTTGTGAGTACAAAAGGTAAAGCAACTCGTTGTCAGGTAGGAGTGTATGATAATTTGTCCATTTAGTGTATGTTCCGCTTTCCAGGTTAACGTCATAACCCAGTACTGTTGTGCTCAAAACAATGTAACTTGAGGCCAAGCTTCTTATTCATACTTTAACAGCCATCGTCGTTGCAGTGAGTCAGCAGCAGAGATCCTGAAAACCCATCTGACAATAGCGTGGAAAACTGCAGGAGACCTTACTTGAGTCCTGCTGAGATAAAATTACCTCTGGTTATAAACCTGCGAAGCACGCGAAGTGTTTATCTTCTGGCTGAATAAATGGCTTTAATAACCCATTCATTCTGAGAACAAAACGGTTCGGAGTTCCAGACGTCACGGCAGCTCAAAAGTGGATATCAGAGCGGACATTTACGCACGCGATTCAAACAGCCGAGAATCGTGATTTTGAAGACTCCTTTAATTCGGGAAGCTCATGGAACAATGGGGGAATGTTTTCAATTGACGTGGGATTTTATTATGAGGAAGTGAAATAAATAACAGAGAAGCAGTGTCAATCTTTAAGTTAAGCACTTCTAGAATGATTTGTTTAAGACCTTTTCAACAAACTTGGAAGATTTGAGCAGAACATACAATCATATAAGAGGCAAATGGAATTTATAGCCAGTTTACCCATAATCTGATCTCTAAAATGCTTGAGACAGTTACTCTGTCTCATCTTGCTTCAGGATTTTCTGTATCAGAAGACTAATCAGAAAGTTCAAACTTAAACTCAAATGACACAATGATCTCCCATCTGATATGGTTGCATTTAACCAGAATTCTAAAGTTATACAAAAATATTGTACGCCGCTGCTGTTCTCCTGCAGTTTTTTTCTTTAGCACTGAAAAAAAAAGAAAACTTAGTGTCTTAATTTAGCAAACTTGGTATTGACAAAAAAAAGGTGTCTTTACGTAGCAAGCTTGGTATTGACAAAAAAATGTGTCTTAGCGTAGCAAGCTTGGTATTGACAAAAATATCTTAACCTAGCAAGCTTGGTATTGACAAAAAAGTGTTTTAACGTAGCAAATTTGGTACTGACAAAAAAGGGTGTCTTAAAGTAGCAAGCTTGGTATTGACAAAAAAGGTGACTAAACGTAGCAAGCTACTGACAAAAAAATTGTCTTAACTTAGCAAGCTTGATATTGACCGAAAAAAGGTGTCTAAATGTAGCAAGCTTGGTATTCACAAAAAAAAAGGTATCTTAACGTAGCAAGTTTGGTATTGAGAAAAAAGGTATCTTAACGTAGCAAGCTTTGTATTGACAAAAAAGGGTGTCTTAAAGTAGCAAGTTTGGTATCGACAGAAAAGATATCTTAATGAAGCAAGCTTGGTACTGACAAAAAAAATGTCTTAACCTAGCAAGCTTGGTATTGACAAAAAAGGGTGTCTTAAAGTAGCAAGTTTGGTATCGACAGAAAAGATATCTTATCGTAGCAAGCTTGGTATTGACAAAAAAATGGGGACTTAACGTAGCAAGCTTGGTATTGACAAAAAATATGTATTAACGTAGGAAGCTGGGTATTGACGAAAGAGCAAGCTTGGTATTGACAAAAAAAGATGTCTTAACAGCAACTTGGCAAAAAAAAAACTTTGCTGGCGAAAAGAGTTTCACTGCAACTCTTTGCAGTCTAACATTTTAGGTCGAAAATACTCTTAGAGTATTGATGATTAGCCTGAAGTTTCTATAAAACATAGTGTCGTTTTGCATAACACTTCATTCATCAATCGCAACTCAGTGTGAAACACAACGCAAACTACATTGCGATACCTGTTGAATTATGCAATGAATCCACCCGAAATCATTGAGATTTGTTACGTATCCAAACTTCTTATCTTGTACTAGATAATAAGCGATTTTTGGAATTTAAATAATAATAATTGATTTAGACTTACCAATCTTTATTTTCACCCATCTTTTCACGCTTGTTATTTTTATGATGGAGGCCTTGCAGCAAATTGTTAAAACTCTATAAATCAGCACGAAGTCACCAATGCAGCCCAAGCTGGTCCAGTTTACAATGACTGATATGGTCTTGCCGATCTCTACCATCATATAGATTTTTCACTAGTACGGCATATGATTGAGGTTACGATGTAACTTGTTTGCAGTGTTATAAATCAGCACTGAGTCAACAACATAGCGCAAGGTTCTTCAGTTTGCAACGACTGATTTATTCTTCCTAATCTTTATCTTCATTCAGATTTTTGAAGTGTTCTACTTAGATCACTGAGGCTATGCTACAACTGGTATACAATTTTGTGAACTGAATGGTAAACCGCCTAATAACGTATTTTTCCACTTTTGCCCTCACAACAGCAGTTAGATATCTTGGTAAAGAGTTACTGAAGTGTTGGAAACATAGAGGTGGTACTGTCGTGCATTAAGCAAAGCTCGACTATCGTAGGGCATTCACAGTTGCCGTGGGGTTAGGTGGACTCGATTAAGAGTTTTTCCAATTCGTCCCGCAAATCATCAACGGGGTTGAGATCCGGTGATCAAAGAAGTCACTCGAGTGAGGTAAACTTTCTTGAATGCTCCTGGATCCAATTGCTCGCCAGTCGGGATGTATGTAATGTGGGGTTGTCCTGCTGAAAGATGACCATGGTGTGAAAAGAGAATAGTTACGAATAGGTATAGATGGTTGGCGAGGACGTTCGCATACCTTGTACCGGTCACGACGGTACCAGAGGCCCCAATGTAGCTCATGTAAACTCCCCCTAAACTGTTACACCGCCTCCATCTGCTTGTTTGACCCCAACCTGGCAAGTTGCGCCAATCGCTTCATGTGGTTTATGCCAAACCCACACCTTCCCGTCGGCATGATAGAGTTGAAACTGTGATTTTTCATACCAGTCCTCTGCACTGCAGTTACGATAGGCTTTTACAAACTGCAGCGAAATTTTTCAGTGCCCTTTAGTCATTGAGGTCGACTGCGATAGCTTATGTGTTCCATATACGACAGATAGGTTTTCTGCACAAGCTTGTGGAGGCATTCTGATTAAATTCCGAAGCTACCTGCTACGCGATTGTCGTGCGATTCCTTGTAACGATGCGGACAGTCTGTGATCACCTCTAGCGTGGCGTTAATGACCACTATGAGCAACTCTGAGGGTCTAAAGCACTCGCCTGTCTCGAATTTATGTCCATGGTTTCCGTTAAGGAAGAGAACCAAGGCCATAGGACATACACATCTCCTATGTGTGCCCATCTTCGACGAATATTCAGAAACTAGCGCCTTATAACACTTGACCTCAGTGGTAACTCCAGCAATTCAGAACTGCAAGATCTATTATGGGATTTAAAAGCATCCTGCGGAGAATAACAAATTTAAAGCGCTTGGCAGAAATTTTGCCAAAACATACGTTCATATAGACCTTGCCTGTTGCTGCACAAAAAGGCTCGTCCACATACTATATTGGCTACTCAACAAAAAATTCCCGAGTTGAAGTTTGACGCGTTACCACATCCTGTTTACAGCCTCGATCTGGCGCAATGCGACTTTCGTGTCTTCGGGCCTCTGAAAGACGCTTTGCGAAGCCGCCGTTTTGAAAGTCATGTCCAGGTACTGGAAGCGGTGCATTCTGGGATACAGGAATAACCCAGAACATTCTTCTCTGCAAGAGCAACCCAAAACATTCTTCTCTGCGGGAATCCAGAAGCTTGTAGACAGATATAAATTATGCGTTGAATGACACAGGGACTTTGTTGAGAAATAAGGTAATTATTATCTGTATGCCTCGTAATTTCTTTATTGTAAGACAACATTGACCTTAGGGGCCGTCCATAAAGTACGTCCGAGACTACAGGTGGAGGGGGGATTCCTGACAACCGGACGAAATGTGACATGGGGGAAGGGGAAGGTTTAGTAATTCGGACGTCCAGCGGCAAAAATATACTGAACGGTATTTCTTCGTTTTGTTTTCTCTTTTTTTCTTCTTTTAGTAGTTGAAAAAAAAGGTATGAAATATTTCAGATTTCTGATGATATTTAGCTAAATCAGAATATTAATATTAAGTTCTCGTATTCGTACTACCAAATCTTTCGTTTTTTGTAGATGGTATAATCGGGAGTTTTGCAACCATGAATGCGTGTGTTCATTTGTAGATCTTTATTTCAGAATGATAAAGTTCAGGTAGCATTTGAGAATAAATTAATGCCTAAATAGTAAATATTTTCTGAAGTAGACGTGTAAGTATGTCGAAGATTCCTTTAAATAATTTCATGTTTTTTTCTGTTAGTTTTTTTTTTTTTTTTGGGGGGGGGGTTGATTGGAGGTTTAACGACCGCCGTGAGCAACTCAATGGGATATAAGCAGTCGCCCGTCCCTAATTCAGGGCCACTGGTTTCACTTCTTTCTATTTTTCAACGGACTTCTAAACACAGTCGTCAAAAATAAAGGGGGGGGGTGCGGGAATCAGGACGTACTTTTAAGGTAGGAGGGTGTCGACAATCAGGCAAAATGTGACATGGGGAAGGGGGAATTTAAGAATTGTAAAACATCACGGACGTACTTATGGACGGCCCCTTACTTTGTGATTTACCCTCGTACTATAATTTTTCGGAGCAATGTATTTTTTGCTGCCCGACATGAACATTTTTAACATGAATTATAGTACGAAATGATGGATACTGTTGCAAAGCCCATGCCTTGGGTTTCCTCTGTCATTTCATAAGCGTATTTTTCATCAGCTTCAACGGACGATGTCTACGTTAGCGCTGGTTAATTCTAATGTAAATAGTTTACAGTGAAATTTATCATTGAGTAAGTTACTGGTGGCAAACGAAAACCAAAAAAATTTTTGCAGAAGCCCCTGTTGTTAGAAAAAGTTGTCTGCCCTTGTGAAAACACAGGTTTTCCCACGCCGGGCATCGAAATCGGGTCCCCTCACTCCTGAGTAAGTCGCTCTCCTAACTGAACTACGCGGACGTGTGCTCTCATAGCTATCTGCCTTTATCTCATGTGCGTCGTCTTGCAGTGGAAGCACGTCGCACCCTTCCTTTCATTGCTGCCACAATCTTTAGCATAAGATACTTTTTTACGGTACCAAAACTTTCAGAGTGATTTTTATACGTGTTGTGTATCAAGTAATATATTCTTTGAAAGTTTCAATCTTAGTTTGTGCCGCCCCGGTGGCGCAGTGGTCTAAGGCGTTGGCCTCTGATCATTCGTCCGTAAGGGGTCCGGGTTCGAATCCCGGTCAGGCATGGATGTTGTGTTTGTCTTACGGCACTGGCTCCCTCCCTTCCCTGGAACCAGTGACCCTAAATTAGGGACGGGCGACTGCTTATAGCCCATTGAGTTGCTCACGGCGGTCGTTAAACCTCCAATCAAAAAAAAAAAAAAAAAAAAAAAAAAATCTTAGTTTGTTAAATCCAAGGGATGACTAAGGATATTTGGATTACTTCTTGCTTTGGTTTAACAAAACCAAGCAATAAGTTCCGAAATCCAGCTTTTTCCCCAAAAAAAGAGAACAATGAATTACCTTAAAAAATATAAAGCTCCTTCTTCAGGTGTCCATAGAGATTCTTGGAATTCTTTGAACATTCTTCACTTCTAATGAAGCCACCCATTTTTTTTAAACTATTTGTTCATACTGCTAACAGCAGTTCTACTACTACTTAACGACACTGCCGTGACATCATAAAAAAAGTAGCATCAAGTGTTTTCGCAAAAGATCTGAACATAATTCCTAAATTTAGTATCTATCAGGGGAATGCCTGCTTCATATGAGTAGTGCATAAGGAAGATTAGTGGATCTAATTAAAAAGGCCTCGTAAAAATTATTGAATTACAAAACCAAAATAATTATCGCCTTGCGTGTTTTATGAGATTATTTCAAAATGAACAAAGCTCTTTCTCCCCTCCCCCCTCCCCGCGCCTCCTCCTCCTCTGTGTTTATTCTTTTCACTGGAGTTAATGAAGATGCAAAGAGGAGCCATGAACAATGGAATTACTTCATCAAACAAAAAGAAACGGTTTGATACCGATGCGTGCACAAAAATTCATTACAGGAAAAATTCCAAAGCGGCTTTTTAAATGTAAGTATTGATTTTCTAAATCCTCGCAAGCTGGAATAGAGTTATGAGCACTTAGGTAAAAAAAAGGGGGGAGGAATTAAAGACAATCAATCTATGTTTTACTTACTTTATTATGTATTTGTTTATTGACTCTATTTGAGCGTGGGAATATGGTGTCAGTGGTATGCACTGGGTCGACAAACTGTTCGGAACTTTTGTCCGTTACTACTGCAGCGACAATTCTATGAATACCTTAGATAGGATGTTTGTTGGTGTGTACTGGAATTTTCCGGAATTCCTCCTAGCAAAGCTTCCGCCAGAGCTGCGTATTACACTACACGCAGTTCTGGCAGAAGCTACGTATAGTATAACACAAGTTAGTAAAATCATGCAATGCATTGATTATGATACGCTTTCCAACATACTAGAAATCATAAAATGGCTGTGGAATAAATCTCACTCATACGCCCTGACCTTTGATCCCATTTCGATGATATTCAACAGAACTGGTTCAGTATACCTCCGAAAACACATGATAAAGTTTTATCGCAATCGAAGCAATTTTACGTAAGTTATGATGTATCAGGGCTATGGAATAGACCCCGCTTCTGTGTCCTAACCTTTGACCCATTTCGCCCATTTTCAATAGGATACGTTCCCAGGAAGGCACCTACAACATACTAACATTTCATCCAAATCGAAACATTCTTACGTAAGTTATGACGCATAATGGCGATGGAAGTTATTGCGCTGCTATGTCCTGACCTTTGACCCTCATTTCGCCAATTTTCAATAGGGTTTGTCCCCAGGTGATCCCATACCACATACTAATATTTAATCGAAATCGAACTTTTTTTACGTTAGTTATGACGCATAAGAACAGTGGAATGGATCCCGCTCCTATGTGGTCACCTTTGACCCCATTTCGTTCACTTTCAATAGGGTTCCTTCCCAGGTGATTCCCTTCCACATTCTAAAATTTCATCGAAATCGAACGATTTTTACTCGAGTTATCGTGCAGACGAACATACGCACACAACGCGTGACGTAATGAGGCAGATGGGAATCGCGGCCATCTGCTAGCCAAAGTGTGACGTCATAAAACTTTAATAGGATCCGCACATTTGTTTGACTGCTGACGTCATGAAAATACAGGTCGCGCCATCTTTTTTCTTCCCAATAAATGCGTTCCCAAGGATGAAAATTTGAACATCGATTAAAATAGCTTCATTTTATATCTTGGAGTACCTAATATTTTCTAAAACATAACCATAATTATGCAATCCAACATTTGTTTGTCTACTGACGTCATCAAAGTACAGGTCGCGCCATTCTTTTTCTGGTTTCAACACCACTAAAGGAAAAGTTATTGATTTTTAATATAATTATGGTTATGTTTTAGAAAATATTAAGTATTCCAAGTTATACTAAGAAGTTATTTTAATCGATGTTCAAATTTTCATCCTTGGGAACACATTAATTGTAAAGGAAATGTGTACAAAAGTTTTTCCATTGGAAGTATAGGAAGCAAAATTACTTGACGTCCACCTTAATAATATGGGATAAGGGCAATGGAAAGGATTGCAATCCTATGTCCTGACCTTTGACCCCATTTCGTCCATTTTCAATAGGGTTCGTTCCCAGGTGATCCCCTACCACATACTGAAATTTCATCGAAATCGAACCATTTTTACGTATGTTATGGCGCATAAAGGCAATGGAATGCATCCCGCTCTTATGTCCTGACCTTTGACCCCAATTCACCTATTTTGAATAGGGTTCGTCTCCAGGTTGTCCCCTACCACACTGTAAAATTTCATTGAAATCGAACCATATTTACGCAAGTTATGACGTATAAGAACAATGGAATGGATCCCGCTCCTACGTCGTGACCTTTGACCCCATTTGTCTCATTTTCAATAGGGTTCGTCCCCAGGTGGTCCCCTACCACATACTAAAATTTCATCGAAATCGAACCATTTTTACGCCAGTTATCGTGCGGACGGGCAAAGCTGGAGCATATACGCTTCTTCAACCTACGGTTGGAAAGCGTAAATGATAACTTGATAACTCTGATAACTTGTAAACCACAACACGCAATCTGATTTCGGCAATCAATTTCTGAGAAAATTCTGGTCTTGTTTAATATGCAACATGACTCCCTAACATTTGAAAAAAATTTACCCTGGTCGAATATGGCGTCTTTCAAAATGACGGCCATGTTGCGGAAATAGCCTAAAAGGCAAGCCACCGATTACTTGCTAAGGAATTCAGATATTTTATTTTCCCTCCCGGTTATGAAATACAAGGGTGTCCTGAGAATTTTGACTCGCCCTGTATATTTTTTGGCTATGTATAAATAAAAAAAAGTATTTTTTGGCTATGTAGAAATAAAAAAATGTATTTTTTGGCTGTTTAGAAATAAAAAAATCTTATCATTGCCTTCCTATGATTATAATATCTGATATTTTTTTTCTCACGTTTTCAGGAACGCAGTTATTTCCGAATGCAGTAAAGCATTTAGAGGTTGAGCTCGTGTATTATCAGAAGTACGAAATCATTGTAGAAGGATTTGTCGGCATAATTCGCGGTGTTTCATGAACGTCCAAAGCAAGCGCAGAGGACTGAATGGAATCTCGTGCGTTTCCTAGATATACTGCTTTTGCCGCTTGCTTCGAAACTCTCTATCAGGGTGTGTGAGTTCCCCGTCTTCGAAGAATCTCGGAGAGGAAGAAAAAAAAGACTCCCAATTGAAGGATGTCGGTAACAAAAGGAACCTGTTCCCACAAGCGGCTTCTCAAATCATCATTCTGGGAACTAGAATTTCCACTCCTTACCATTAAATAATGGAAGTGACAAGAGTAATAACTGCGATACAGTCCTCCACGGCAAACAACTAACGTCGGCTAAGTAAGTTTTATTGTTTCGGTTGTCTTGATTAATGATCTCACAAATGCGGAATAACTCGGAAGAAGGGAGAAGAAAATGATGACTAATAGGTTTGCTGTGGCATTCACATCCGATGCCATTACAGAAGATGGAGAGCAAGGAAACGGAAGAGATAATTCTCCGAAAGTGCAAGGTGTTCGTCGCCTTCACATCTGAGTCATCATTGCTCGTCGCTTCCGTTCTTATTTCATTTCCCAAAGAGGAATGAAGAAGTCCTCTCTCCTCTTCAAGTATCAGCCCAGTTTGATTTCAAACCTGAGAGCACAATGCCTTCTCCTATTGTTTCTAGCAATTAAGCGAGCATAATGCGATATTTCGCAAAGAAAAGCCATTTCTGGTTCCAAATTTAAATCCTTCAGATTCCGAAGCTTTCCGCATGTGATGAAACGACAAAAATGATGCCAGCTGTAGTTTAATGAGAACATCTTCTATTACGTATATTTGAATTTAACTTTCATTTTTAGTTTCTTTACCTATGTAAATTTTGAGTTCGTTCTCTTTAAGCGTTTCTTTCTTATTTTTTTTTTTTTTTTGGATTGGAAGTTTAACGACCACCGTGAGCAACTCAATAGACTATAAGCAGCCGCCCGTCCCTAATTTAGGGCCACTGGTTCTAGGGAAGGGAGAGAGCCAGCGCCGTAAGACAAACACAGCATCCATGCCTCACCGGGATTCGAACCCGGACTCATCACGGACGAAACATCAGAAGCCATCCCTTAGACTACTGCACGGCTTTTAAGCATTTCAACTTTAACGTTATATTTTTCTCACTCACTGAACGTTATTTAGCAACAGTCCTGAGGTCAGGTATTACCGCCCCCTCGTATGCTGGGTGAGCGAACCATCTGCTCCGTCCTATTCGCTGCAGTGGGATGAATTTTAAAAAGGCCGTAAATTTTTGTTACTCTTTATCCTCTAATATCTTCAGCCTATGGGTGTCTACCGTGAGGTTGGGTTACCTAATTGAGGGTCTCCAAGCTCAGGGTTGACGGGTGCATTGCGTTGTGTTTCATATGGGAGAACATGGGAAATTCATATTCCTCCATATACCGCTTGAAATTTAAGAAACTCATGATGTTAGGTTGGGACTTTTATCCTGTGACTGGGCTTGCTAAATGCTAAAAAATTAATTTCTTAAAATCTGGGAGTTGCTACTCTGTCAAAAAACTTTGCGATTATTTTAGTTAAGTATTCTGGTTTAAACAAACAAAGATTCAGTCATTTTGAATTTACAAAGATTTGAGAAACTCTGGAAAATTTCAATACAAAATCAAGAATTTATTTTCATTAATGCTTCCTTAAAATTTATTACGTTGATCGGTGGAGATTTCTTTTAACTTAAACCAAGTTATATATATGGCTCATTAAGCAGCTTGAAGTTCGTACTCTTATTCTAAAAGTTCACCTTTCGCAAAATATAAAAAACTTTATATTTTTCAGCCCTTGCAAGAGAAAAAATATCTTTCCTACCGAGGATGTATAGGAGACAAGATCATGCATACCCATGCTAACGAGATATTGGGAATTATAAATAAATCTCACCAAATCCTTTTCTGTTCATCTCTTTCGTTGGTGTCCAGTAATACTTACAGGCGTAAAGTCTATGGCTGGGACCTCATCCGGTCCCGGTTAAATTCGCTAGCTCATCTATCATCTCGTTCTTCTGGCCTCTCTTGCTTGCCTCCCAAGTCTCGAATGCTTTCTCGCAAAATTCTCCTGAATTAACAGCTTGAATGCTTACTGCTCTCCGAATACCCTTCTCTCTGAATGCATACTTCCCTAATCATGTGCCTGGATGCCTACTGCCCGAATCAATCTTGAATGAATACCTTCCAAAAATTCCCTCTCTCTTCCGTCTGTGTTCAAGGGGTTGGGTGTTCTTCGTCCTACCCAAAATGGCTCACCGCTCATTGGCTGGGCCTCCTCCCCTCGATTCGGCATTGGTTTACATCCCTAGATGGGATCCCTCCGATTCGTAGGCAAAGGGTGAGAATTTTGAGTTTTCTGGAAGATGAATATTCCTTTCTCCTGTCAACTGCTCTGCGGGATGTCCGAGTTGCCTGAGAAATTTCACGTACACTTCCTGTGTGACCCTTTCTGTTAGTGTCGAACAGTTACGCCCACTACGAGAAATATGCTCTGTTCTTTCCCCGCTAGCATTGCGTAAAACGTGCTTTGATCAATAGAAGCTGGTCAAGTAAATTGGCCCTCTCCTGTGAGTGCGAACCATCTCGACTAGTGCAGCGTTGTTCATTGTAACCTCCTTACGAGTTTTTGCTTTACTAACGAAGGGGTGTGTTTCGTGCCTATCCCTACTTGAGTTTCGGCGAGCTCGCAGAAGAGAAAGAAAATAAAAGCAGAAATTTAAAAGAATGATGAGAAACAGAAAGGAATTTCCTCCTAAAGAAGGAAATCTGCTCAGCCAGGGCCTAGAATAATTATGAAATATCAACTATAAGTTTCCTCTTAGGATGCCTGTCTGCTTTATTCTTCTCAGGTTTTCTTTCCCAATTTCCGGGCTCTCTGAAATTTCTACTCCGTAACCACTCTCGTCGTTTTACTATTTCCTCGTACTACGTGATACCGTTGGAATTATTTGGTAAACGAATTGATTTCCTGCACGTAATAAATTGTAGGCCCTCTCTGCGAAATTTATACCTACGAAATCATGGTCCTCTAATGTTGCACGATATTCCGGAGGATATACGGGTAACACAGGTTGTGACGTACTTCTGACACATATGGCAAGTAGCAGTGATAAGCTAATTGGGAAAGCATTCGGATCCCGAGTACAGGGTTGCGGATTCCAGCCCCTCCACTGGCAAAATTAACTTTTCACACCGGCTCTCGGAAGTAAAAATGGATCTTCACGCCGTTTGGTTCTTCGAAAACTGTGCGATTCTTCTTCCACGAATTTCCTTCTTCAGAGAGTTACTTTCAGCATAGTTTGATGGCTGACCCGGATACCTATGATTCTTTCTCAGCCCTTTCACAAGTTGGGTATATACTGAGTTTAGACAGAATAATGTAAACTCCCAGGAAAATACGTTTTTACATACCTAATAGGGCGTAGGACTACCTTTGTCATTCAAAATCGCCTGAATATTTCTTGGAATGGACGCATACAAATTCTGAATGGTTGCTAGTGGGATGTTACACCATTCTTCACGCAGAAACTGTTCCAGATTCTTGAGAGATGCAGAAAGAAGATAACGGGATCTCACTATGTTTTCCAACACAATGACAAGTAGATGCTTAAGTCTGGTGATTGGAGATGCCAAAGAAAGTGTTAAAGTCCGTCCTCATGTTCCTCAAACCATGACTGGACATTTCGAGCTCTGTGAATTAGGGCGTTATCACCTTGATAGATGGCATCCCCTGCAGGAAACAATGCCTGCGCCATTAGATGGACTTGGTTGGCCAATACGTTTTCTTACTCTCTACCAGTCATCCGTCCTTCCAAAGTGATCAGGGGACCTGCTGAAAAGCACGATATGACAGGACAGAGCATGATAGAACCACCACCATGCTTCACAGTCTGGAGCAGACAGTCTAGGTTGTACGCTTCTGACGATGTTCTCTACATGGTAATCACATCTTGCGATGGGGAATATCGAATTCATCCGACCACATTACTCGCTTCCATGACTTGGTCCACGTTGTATGCTCCTGGTACTACTTCAGGTCGCCGTTGTGCGTTTACCCAGGCCACCATAGGTTTTGCAATAGCAGCTCTGCCATGAATATCTTGTTTATGCAGTTCCCTGTGCACTGCTTTCGTTAGTACTGGGATCTGGTGATGCCGATTGAGCTCCGCACTAATTTTCGGCGCCGCGGTCTTCTTATTACGGATAACAATCCTCTTGAATCCTCTCCTGTCTCTATCAGTCAGGGTCGTTTTCGGGCCGTTCTTGTGTTTCGCATACAAGGTTTTGCCACGAACTCGGTATGCTGTCATGACGCTAAACACAGTAGCTCTCGATGCCCCCACTACCATGGCGGCTGTTGTCATGGCGGCACCAACTAGCCGGCCACCAACAATTAGCCCTCTTTCGAAGTCCCTTAAGTCGCTCATTTCGTCGTCACCCTGAAAGAAAGTTTGCAACAAGACGCATTAAATACACTGAAACTCGACCTTTTTGTTTTTCAGAAAAGCGTTGGTCACTGATTATTAATATTGTTGATTTATCCCAATAATGTACCTTTGAAACCAATAAAGAGTATTTCTCTAAGTAGAATACTCTTTTTTGGCCGTTATTAAACCTAACATTGCTTACTGTGTAATTAAGGATTCCGTGTTGGTTATCCGGAGCATAACATTAAGAAGCTAATGTGCTACAGGTATCACAGATGCACGATGAATCATGTTTTTAAGGGTACAGACTTTCAAGCCCATAGCGAAAGTACAACTATAGACGTTTTAAAAACACATTATACTTTTCCTAAGAAATCGTCAAATTCGTTAAAGTTCCGGGGTTGCACTTAACCGTCTTTAACATGCGAGAACGAAGGCAACGAGTACATGCAAATATATTATATGGTCATGAAAGAAATACGGGAATACGCCATAGAATACAAATTTTGAAGATGACAATCCTATTTTTGGCGTAAATGTGACAAGGATGGTAAGTCAGATAATATCCGAAAACTTGAAAATTTTCATCGTCCTGGAGCGGGATTCGAACCCGTGTCTCCCAGAAAACGCCCAGGTATGCTAACCACTACACCACCCAGAACGACCAAGTTTCAAGTTTCCGATCAATTTGAATTTAACCATTACAGGATTCGTTAGTCGAAGCAACTGGCATTCTGCTTCTCCGGGAAAACACGGGATAAGATTCTTAACCTCCAGATTCGTTAAACATGAATGCCGGTTGCTTCGACTAGCGAATCCTGTAATGGTTAAATTCAAATTGATCGGAAACTTGAAACTTGGTCGTTCTGGGTGGTGTAGTGGTTAGCATACCTGGGCGTGTTCTGGGAGACGCGGGTTCGAGTCCCGCTCCAGAACGATGAAAATTTTCAAGTTTTCGGATATTATCTGACTTACTATCCTTGTCACATTTACTGCAAAAATCGGATTGTCATCTTCAAAATTTATATTATATAGTGTTTTTGCTATTTTATAGCTGTAGTTTCAGATGTAATTGGTTAACTGACTAATTGGCAAATATTTCTGAATAGCTGTGTAGCACATAAATTACATTTTGTAAACAACTGTAACAAGTTAGTAAAATCATGCAATGCATTGATTATGATTCGCTTTCCAAAATGCCAAAAATCGCGCGTAGGCAAACCTTCTTCCCTAGCCTGACTATTGATTCGTTCAGTTTACCTCCGGAACAACATACTAAAGTTTTGTCGCAATAGAAGAGTTTTTACTCAAGTTATGAGGATAATGGCTGAGGAATAAATTTCGCTCCTGTACCCTGACCTTTGATCCCATTTCGATGATATTAAACAGAAATGGTTCAATATACATCCAGAA
The DNA here is from genome assembly GCA_039090855.1 of Macrothele yani. Classification (NCBI taxonomy): domain Eukaryota; kingdom Metazoa; phylum Arthropoda; class Arachnida; order Araneae; family Macrothelidae; genus Macrothele; species Macrothele yani. The sequence continues at coordinate 134,860,610 of CM077007.1, read as the reverse complement.
AAACATACTAAAGTTTTGTCGCAATAGAAGCATTTTTAGTCAAGTTTTAAGGATAATGGCTGCGTAATAAATCTCGCTCCTGTACCTTAACCTTTGACCCCATTTCGATTATATTAAACAGAATTGGTTCAGTATACCTCCGGAACAACATGATAAAGTTTTGTCGCGATCCAAGCAGTTTTAACGTTTTCCAACCATAGGTTGAAGAAGCGTATGTGCTCCAGCTTTGTCCGTCTGTCTGTCTGTCCGCACGATAACTCGCGTAAAAATTGTTCGATTTAGATGAAAGTTTAGTATGTGCTAAGGGATAACCTGGGGACGAACCCAACTGAAAATAGGAGAAATGGGGTCAAAGGTCAGGACATAGTAGCGGGATCCATTCCATCGCCCTTATGCACCATAACGTACGAATAAATGCTTCGATTGCGACAAAACCTTATCAAGTTGTTTCGGAGGTATGCTGAACCAATTCTGCTTAATAACATCGAAATGAGGTCAAAGGTTAGGGCATAGGAGCGAGATTTATTCCACAGCCTTTATCCTCATAACTTAAGTAATGATTTTTTGTATGTTGGAAAGCGTATCATAATCAATGCATTGCATGATTTTGCTAACTTGTTACGTAAGTTATGACGCTTAAGTGCGATGGAATGGATCCCGTTACTATTTCCTGACCGTTGACCGCATTTCGTCCATTTTCAATAGGGTTCGTCCCCAGGTTGTCCCCTATCACATACTAAAATTTCATCGAAATCGAACCATTTTTACGCTAGTTATCGTGAGGACAGACAGACAGACGGACAAAGCTGGACCATATACTCTTCTTCAACCTACGGTTGAAAAGCGTAAAAAATGGCCACAGATAAGGATTAGTGTGAGGGAATAGACTTAACGTCGGTCAGCGGTACTTTTACTCTCTTTCATTCAATAAGACGTGAAAAGAACCGATGGCATTCAGATTTCTACGCAGAATACGATCCAATAATATCAGCAGTCAGCAGTATATAACTCAACAAGCTTTATATCAAACGTTATACCAACGTTTTATAACTCTAAAGCTTTATATCAGCGTTTTGTAATCTAAGAGGGGTTTTTTTATTGGAGATTTAACGATCACCGTGAGCAACTCAATGAGCTATAAGCAGTCGCCCGTCCCTAATTTAGGGCCACTGGTTCCTGGGAAGGGAGAGAGCCAGTGCCGGAAGACAAACACAACATCCATCACTCACTGGGATTCGATCCCGGACCCTTCACGGACGAATGATCATAAGCCAGCGCTTAGACCACTGCGCCGCCACCGGGGCGGCCTCAGAGTTCTACATCGATTCGTAATGTTTACAACTCCACGTACATAGATCTCGACACCTTTTCAATCAGCTGATTTTGCAGTTTCCTTTTAATACTATCTGCTTAATCAAATCCTGCAATCTGCACCCCATAAGATCTGCCTCTAACTACAATCAGTGTCTTTGCTGACCCACTGTCAGTGTTGCTAAATAGAAAAAGCTCTTCGGAGAAATGATGTGTCGTTGAGTGAGAAAACGTTTAACCAAGAAGTAGCTAAATTTTACTAAGAAAACAAAAGCATAAAAGGAAAGTTATTTAAAAGTGGAGCTCATAGTTATATGGTCTTCTTTACTATTGTTTTGTTCGTAACTATTCGCCGCATTAAATTGTAAGCATCTTGTAGCTAAAACATATTCATTCGGTATAAATCAACACATAGTAGGAAAGAATCTTTATTAAGAAAAACATTATCTTACCATTTCGCAGTCCATTTTTTGATACACATTCAAACTGAGAGTTGCCACATAAAGCACGGTTAAATAATGTTTTTCACACGCGAATCATAATTGAAGACACTGGACAAAAAATTAGTCACCTTCAGCAATATATGTAATTGTTTAATATGATATATTTCTGAGGTTAAAATTAGAATTTTATTTACATATTTCTGGGTCATATAATAATAAAATACACTATTTTGACAAAGGTCAATATAGTGTATTTTATTATTATATGACCAGAAAAGGTCACCGGACACCTAGAAGAGAAACACAACATAGCATTTATTTGCATACATTAGTACGGTGTCGGTTCACCTTTGGCCTTAATGCATGCACTGACCTTTCGGGACATGATTTCGACAACGTTTTGGAACACATAATGCTGCCGCTAACTGTTGTTTAGTAGTAGGCCTTGGTTTCAAACTTCTTATGTCGCGCTCTAATTCATCCCATAGTTGCTCTATGGGATTAAGCTCAGGACTCTGTGCTGGCCAGTCCACACATGATACGGAATTATCGTCAAACCACGCCGTAACAATCGTTGCTTTATAGTTCGGTGCATTATCCTGCTGGTACCAACAAGACTCAGTTCCATAGTATTGTCACAGAATTGGTAGGGCATAATTGTCCAGAATATTGAGATAGACGTGCTGGTCAACAGGTCTGTGCACAGTAACCAATGGGCTGGGACCATACCACGAAAAACACTCCCACACGAGTATACTGCCAGGTACAAACTTGTCCGTAGCAACAGTGTGGTAAATAGCGTTCCCCCTGCTGCCGCCATACCCACAAAAAGCCATCAGACTGAGATATCCTGTATCTGGATTGATTAGTCCATAGGACCCATTTCCTGTGATCTATGGTCCGCGATAAATATTCTTTACACCATGCTAAACGACGAGCGCCGCACCGGTGCCGCAGTGGTCTAAGCGATGGCCTCTGATCATTCGTCCGAAAGGGGTCCGGGTTCGAATCGCGGTGAGGCATGGATGTTATGTTTGTTTTACGGCACGGGCTCTCTCCCTTCCCTGGAACCAGTGACCCTAAATTAGGGATGGGTGACTGCTTATAGCCCATTGAGTTGCTCACGGTGGTCGTTAAACCTCCAATACAAAAAAATTACGAGTAGTATTTCGAGTGGAGATGAAAGGCTTATGAGCCGCCCCGGTGGCGCAATGGTCTAAGGCGCCTGCCTCTGATCATTCGTCCGTAAGAGGTCTGGGTTCGAATCCCGGTGAGGCATGGATGTTGTGTATGTCTTACGGCACTGGCTCTCTCCCTTCCCTGGAACCAGTGACCCTAAATTAGGGACGGGCGACTGCTTATAGCCCATTGAGTTGCTCACGGTGGTCGTTAAACCTCCAATCAAAAAAAAAAAAAAAAAAAAGGCTTATGAGCAGCCGCTGACCACGGTAAACCATGGAATGAAGTTATCTGCAAATGGTACATGTACATGCCGAGGTTTCAGCATTTTTACCCACCTGTACACTGAGTTCTTGTGCAGTACGACGTGCTGTATGATTGATTTTCTTTGTTCTGCCGGTATGTTTTGCTGCTTAAGACACGCCATGTGTCTTCCACTTATCCATCCAAAACAGTTGACTTGCGTATGTTTCAACGCCTTTCGGTTTCTCTTATGGACAACCCACTAATATAACAACATCCAACAATCTTTCCTTTCTCAAAGTCAGTTCTCTCCCGCCGCGACATTTTTACTCAACTTCACAGTGCGATATGATCGTGGTCAGCTGCAGGCTTGTTTTTATACTGTTTACAGCTGTACTGCGCATCTTAACAACGCGGCGGATCCGTTCATTTGCTTTTGAAGGGATGTCCGGTGATTTTTGCCTATATAGTGCATGTGTTATTTCTTTCTAGAGACAAAATTGTAAGCTGAAATGTTTGAAAAATTAAAATCGATGAGTTGAAAAACGGATGTAAATGACTAGCAAATAAAGTTTTCATTACTTTTGGCTAGTCAAAATGACACAGCATCAAGGAAGGTGCTGAATTTGTAAGTGTTAGCAAAAGAACAGCTCTTCGTGTTTATAAAGATTGATATAAGTCAAACTCGACTGAAAATAGAAGGAAAAACTGTGGACGAAACGCCATTTTGACAAGCCGTGGCTGGCGCATAATGTCTCTCCTGGTCAACGAAAACAGATTTTAAACAAGACAGGAACTACTAAAATAAGTTAAATGGTTCTCACACGTCTATATCTGAGCGAACATTACGTAAGGCCCTTCAGCTAATGGATATCAAGAGCAGAGTTTCAAGACTGAAACCAAAGTTAACTTGAGCTCACAAAAAAAGCTCGATTATCTTGGGCCAAAGCTCACATGACATGGACTGTTAATCAGTGGAAGGCTGTTATATACTGTAATGAATCTAAATTTTTCTTATGTTCAAATATTATTCAAGGCGTAGGGTCAACAAGGGGACTAAAAAAGCATCAATCCCGAGTGTGTTCAAAGAGTTCTTACCATAGAATGTTATGGGGTTATTTTAATGGTTGTGAAGTATTCCCCACTAGTAGCGGTGATGAATACGATGAATCGGCATACTTACAGAGAAATGTTAAACAATCATGTGGTTCCTTTCGCACGACATTTGTAGGATTCTCATCAAGGAAATGATCCGATTTACCAGAATGACAACAGTAGGATTCATAAAGCCAAAACCATAATGGATTGGTGTGAAGAGCATGATACAACTTTGGGACACATGGATGGTCCAGCCGAATCGCCAGATTTATCTCCCATCGAAAATATATGGGACCACTTTGAACGTAGTGTAAAAACCAGACCAGCATCTCAGGAATCTCAATGAATTGCAAGACACACTGCTCTTTGAATTGTAAAATATCGATTCAAGTTACTTAAATCATCTTGCTGAATCTCTTTCAACAAGAATTAATGCTGTGATTTTTGCACATGTAATGAAGCATAAAAAGTAAATTTCTGAAGGTGACTAGTTTTTTTTTTGTTTGTTTTTTTTTTGTTCCGGAGTCTGTATAAGGAAAATAGCAGCTCACGACGTATCACAACATAAATATTTCTAGAATATTCGAAGCAAACAGAATATGAATTTTTAATTTGCTTGTACCACTTACGGGTAATCCATGTAACACCTCTCAGAAAACTTGAAGATTTCATCGCCCTGGAACGGAAATCGAACCTGCATCTCCCGATTTCCGTTCGTGTATGCTAAGTTTCAAGTTTTTTAAGAGGTGTTACATGGACGACCGCCGCCCTGTGGAGCAGCCACCACCTCTCCGCCTATCTCAACATGGTGGACTGGCAATCAGAATCCGCTCTCGACTTCGTCAGTTTGCATCCTCCATCCAGGTACATAATCTTTGTCAAGATTTAATTCAGAGTCTTACCTTCTCAATGAATGACCAAAGATATCTGGTTTTCAGCATCTATGTGCCAAATTCACCCTCACACCTTACATTGCTGTTCACCTCGTTGCGCACCGCATTTTTGTCTGCCTTACCATCCGATCACATAATAATAGGTGGAGACTTCAATTGTACCCTCCAACCTACTCTCGATCCCACCCCGTCCAATTACGAATATCGTACTCGTCTCGTAGATCTGCTTCGCTCTATTTGACGCTTTCCGGGAACTGCATCCGACGTCCATCTCCCATACATGGAGACCAGCGACTACTTCTTCGTCATCTGCACGTTTGGATCGGAGTTATGTTGCCTCACAGCTCTTGCCCATTGTGATGGATTGTATGCTTTCTCCTACGGCTTCCTCTGACCACTGCGCAGTCGTTGCCACACTGGGACTCTCATCCCGCAAGTGTTCGGGATACTGGGAGTGGACTCTCGACTCTTCTCTCCTTGAAGATGCTACATTTTGCTCTGGGGTTCGGGAACTTTTCCACAGTTTCCATCCAGGCATATCCACTTCTACCTGCGCCCTTGGACACTGGCTTAGTGTTAAATTTCATCTTCTGTACTTCCTGAAATGTTTTTCTTTCAGGGTACGCACTTTGCGCAATATGGAGGAAAGTAATCTTCTACAAGCTCTTTCTCATATTGGTGTCAGCCATCCATTATATGCAACCTATCAGGTCGATTTGCGTGCATTGATTGAACCGAGAGCTTGACAAGCCATTCTCTGACATTGTCTTCAGCACCTTACATTAGGGGAATGCTCTTATGAGTTTCCTTCATCTCTTGAAGATAAACATTGATCTTCTAATCACATTCGACTTCTTCGACAAACAAATGGACAGGTGTTTTCTGATCCTGACACCCTGTGCTCACAAGTTCGTCAGTTTTTCACTGCAAACTATAGTGAACCTCCTCCTCCGTCTCTTCTGCTACTGCCTCTACTGCCTCTTTGCTTTCCTCCCTCCCTCAGGTTCCTTCTCACTTGTCTGCTTCTCTACTGCAACTTCCATCTTCTTCCGAACTTAGGAGTGCTCTCCGCTCTCAGCCCCCCCCCCCCATGTCGTCCCCGGTCCGCACGGTCTTCCTCTTTCTTTCTATCTCACTTTCTTCTCCACTCCTCTTCCTTTCTTACTCCCAGCTTTCACTGCTGATCTTTGTTCTACATCTCTTCCGGGGAGTTTCACTGTGGCTCATATGGTGCTGTTTCTTAAGAAAGGCGACCTGCTGTACCTGGGCAACTGGCGTTCTATCTCTGTACTCAATCTGGACTATAAACTCTTCACTAAGCTCCTTTCCCGTCGACTTAACCCAGTTATTCCGTTTCTCCTTTCCCCCGACCAGACCTACACGGTCCCTGGTCGGTCTTTTACTTCCAATCTCCATCTTCTCCGTGATCTAATTCATCTTGCCCGTATTAACTCTGAACCTCTCGGCCTCTTCAATCTTGACCAAAAAGCCGTTTTTGACAATATCTCTCACACCTACTTATCTTCTGTTCTTCTTGCCTTTCGCTTTCCTTCACCTTTTGTAACTTCTACCCTTGCCCTCTATCAGGAAGCTGTCTTCCATATCAAGTAGGCCGCCTTTCTTACTGCATCCATTTTCTTTCGACGAGGCAACCGGCAGGGCTGTCGACTCTCTGGACAGCTCTTTGCCCTTGCTTTTGAGCCGTTTCTTCGATCCGTACATAATGCCTTTCTCACTGCTCTTCCTCCGCCAACTGCAAGCACCCGGCATTTTCCATCACATATTCCGCGTATGCCGATGACGCAACGTTCTGCATCAGAGAAGAAGCTCAATTCGGCATCCTAGCTCAGTGTTTTGATCTTTACTCAGCTTGCTCTTCTGCCTCTCTTAACACGTCCACGAGTGCTGGTCTATGGAGTGACTCCAGAACATACAGGACTGACACCCCTGGGGTGCCTCATGGACTGCATCTACCCAAAAGTTCCTTGGTGTGCATCTTGGTATACATACCCCTTTTAGCTCAGAATGCCACATGGACCGTACTTCGTTCTCGGCTCACACGGATTGTCGCCTACTGGCGTAACTCACAGTTTTGCACCTCCTATGTCTTGCAAGCACGGATCGTTAGAACTTACCTTCTTCCGTCGTGTCTTTACGTGTGGTCTGTTACTCGGAAGCCGGTATATAATCTGACAAAAAATATCCGTCTCATTTCCACGGTGATCTGGTCCGGACATCACTGGGTCCAAGTTTCCACTCTTCATCGTACAATTCACAAGGTGGAATTTCGCTCTTGGATATTCGAACCTACTACACAGCATACAGAGTAATTTCTTTCGTCCGGCTCCTTTGCTCTCCTGCATCACCAGTCACTATTGTCAGATATGTAATACTATCACCACGTAACCCACGCTTCACGTTCACTACGTATTTACTGATGGATCAATGTCCCTTCTTTCGCACTCGACTATCTCCTTTCTATAAAGAGGTTCCTTCCTTTTTCCGCTCACTCCCTTTTATTCGTGCACCTCCTACTTCCACGTCTGAACTATTAGCTGAGCCCCTCTTCTTTTCTTCAGCCCTACATCTTAATAATGCCCCCTACTTTTCTGACCCTTCCTGGCTCCCAGCCTGGATTCTTATTGTTCGAAACCTCCTTTCCTCAGATCTAACCTGGAAACCTTGCTCCAGCTTCTTTCCCTCTCTTCCTCCCTCTCCAACAGCCCTTGCTCTTTATGACTCCCTCCTCTCTGCCATCATTACTCTTTTTTCCACCCTTGCTTCCTCTACTGGTTTACTTCTTGTTCCTTCGGCCTCACTTCCTCTTCCTTTCTTCCTCTCAGTTCGGGGCTCTTCTCTCCCTATTTCTAGCTTTTCAGTCTTCACTCTTTATAGGCTGCTTCTTCTTGATCCATTGCATCCTACGCCGGTACAGATCCCAGATGTTCCAGCTGGAGCACTTCCATTTGTTTGGTCAGCCACCACCTCACCGCTCCCCTCTCCGATGGAACGAAATATTCATTGGCTTTTTCTCAATCGCCGTCTACCTGTTCCAGCAACTCTTCATCGGATGATGCTCCTGGATTCGCCGATCTGTTACTTCTGCTCATCTCATGAAGACGTGGATCATGTATACCTGCACTGCCAGTTGTTACTTCCTCTCCTGCATCTCGTCTTCACTATTGCACAGCGCCTCAGTGTTAGTGATCTTCCGTTCTCAGCCTACAGCACGCTATTACAATCCAGCTCTCCACCCATTCCAGTTTCAGACCCGTGCACGTATGTCTTCATATTAGCTCGCAATGTGAGATATGGCTACCACCTCCAACTTCGCTCAGGTCCTGCCATGCCTACCATTTTTCAGGCGGGGGATGCAATGTGCAGTATTTTTTGTAACCGACTGATCTAACGTTTACAGTTGGCCTTTACGACCGCTCAAGTGTCGAATCGGCTTCAACAATTCCACAACGTCTGGTCACCCTATTACCGATGGTTTACTGGACCATCAGCTGACCTAAGACTTCTGTTCTGACGCCTGAGATACTGTTTTGACTAACCTCGTGACTGTTTGGGTATTAGGCTCCCATTTTGTAGCCTAGTCCCGTGTCCATCACACCTGGAAGTCACTCCTTGAACTTAATTACAGTACTTATTGTCCTTCACTTTAGCACAACCTACAACTAGTATATAAGGCTTTTCTTCGCACAAATTGTGTTGTATTCTTTTTTTTTTGCTCTGACTGTAGAGCTCATGTTATTGATTATTTCATTAGTTTGCACAATGTATTGGTTTTTCTCTCTTTCAACATATTTTAAATCATTGGTTATTCTAGTATTTTGCTTCACTATTCCGTTTGCACTAGTACCTTGTAGCGTTCGTGTTCTTGCGTAACATGTTGATTGTATAATTTTCCTGTTGTACATAGCCTCATTTCTGTTTGCACTCTCCGATGGAACGAAATATTCATTGGCTTTTTCTCAATCGCCGTCTACCTGTTCCAGCAACTCTTCATCGGATGATGCTCCTGGATTCGCCGATCTGTTACTTCTGCTCATCTCATGAAGACGTGGATCATGTATACCTGCACTGCCAGTTGTTACTTCCTCTCCTGCATCTCGTCTTCACTATTGCACAGCGCCTCAGTGTTAGTGATCTTCCGTTCTCAGCCTACAGCACGCTATTACAATCCAGCTCTCCACCCATTCCAGTTTCAGACCCGTGCACGTATGTCTTCATATTAGCTCGCAATGTGAGATATGGCTACCACCTCCAACTTCGCTCAGGTCCTGCCATGCCTACCATTTTTCAGGCGGGGGATGCAATGTGCAGTATTTTTGTAACCGACTGATCTAACGTTTACAGTTGGCCTTTACGACCGCTCAAGTGTCGAATCGGCTTCAACAATTCCACAACGTCTGGTCACCCTATTACCGATGGTTTACTGGACCATCAGCTGACCTAAGACTTCTGTTCTGACGCCTGAGATACTGTTTTGACTAACCTCGTGACTGTTTGGGTATTAGGCTCCCATTTTGTAGCCTAGTCCCGTGTCCATCACACCTGGAAGTCACTCCTTGAACTTAATTACAGTACTTATTGTCCTTCACTTTAGCACAACCTACAACTAGTATATAAGGCTTTTCTTCGCACAAATTGTGTTGTATTCTTTTTTTTTTGCTCTGACTGTAGAGCTCATGTTATTGATTATTTCATTAGTTTGCACAATGTATTGGTTTTTCTCTCTTTCAACATATTTTAAATCATTGGTTATTCTAGTATTTTGCTTCACTATTCCGTTTGCACTAGTACCTTGTAGCGTTCGTGTTCTTGCGTAACATGTTGATTGTATAATTTTCCTGTTGTACATAGCCTCATTTCTGTTTGCACTTATATGCATATCATGTTGTACCATGACCTGATATAATTGTTGCTTTTCCACAATAGCTGTATATAGTGATGTTTTCGTATACCTTTCTTTGTTGTTCAGTGTAGCGTAAAAGTCTCTTCGACTTCTACGCTGTTTTAACACGTCAATACACTAGGAAATAGTTCCATAAATGAAAAAAAAACCTTAACCGCCAGACGAAACAAAAGAAGTCAACTTACGGAAAAATGTCCTTTATTCACGATGAAATGCACTACACTCTCCACACATTATCACAACACTCTTTTCAATATCAATTTACAATCCAACGTTCTCGTACAATGCTCTTAATAATTGCTCCCTTAAACGCCTCTAAGCAATAGATCAGTCCTCTTTTTATCTCTTGTTCTTATCTTATAACAGCCATACGTCACGTGCATTCAACCTCAATTGTGTTGCCAAACGTATTCATTTGAGAGAAAGATATTTCGTTGAGCGTGAAGAATACTGAGAATAAACTCAAGATTTACATAGGGAAAAAAACTAAAAAAGGAAAGTTAATCTAAAATATACGTCACATCAGCAAAATGTGTAAATTGCGCATCAGTTATAGTGTCATCTGTTGCTTTTGTCGCAAGGTATTATACCTTATCATGTTACCGTATTTGTTCTCTTTTGACTTTCTTCTTTGTATTTATATGACACTGCCAACTGCCTATGCGCCTGTTGTACATGTATTACTATTTTGCTCATCTGATACAAATCTGTTTCACTTATCACAATATGCCCTTACCTTGTCTGTCGTGAGTCACGGATATACTTATTGTCTAGGTTGCACTATATTTCATGGTACTGCACATATTGTTTAATTTTACGGAGTGTCTGCCTATACTGTTTCACCTGTTTCTCTTTTTTGTATCCACTTAAGTCTGTGAAACAATCCCTCGAATATGAATTTGTCATCACTGTAAATAGTACATTTTTCATTTGTACATATTTCATCCTTGCTGTACATATGTTGTCATTTAACTTTTCTGTTTGGGGCTGTAAATCCAGGCCTTATGTAATTGCTTATCTTAATTTGTTCAATAAAGTGAAAGCAGTGGTCATAAAGTGAAAGCAGTGGTTATTCTAGTATTTTGCTTCACTATTCTGTTTGCACTAGTACTTGTGTTCCTTTCACTTTATTGAACAAATTAAGATAAGCAATTACATAAGGCCTGGAAATCGTTAAATCTTCAATCAAAAAAAAGGGGGGGGGGTGATTAAATCTAATTCTTTCTATAGCGATCGACTTTGATCATTCGTCCGAAAGGGGTCCGGGTTCGAATCCTGGTGAGGCATGGATGTTGTGCTTGTCTTACGACACTGGCTCTCTCCCTTCCCTGGAACCAGTGGCCCTAAATTAGGGACGGGCGACTGCTTATAGTCCATCGAGTTGCTCACGGGAATCGTTAAACCTTCAATCAAAAAAAAAAGGGGGGGGGGAGTTAAATCTAATTCTTCCTATTTATGTACACCCGTAACTTGGTTGAAGTTCTCAGACTTCACATGCGGAGAGGAATGGGAACGGAGATATGATCTACACAATCAGTTTTTTGCCGCTGTGAGGTAACGGCAACTTCCAACAACTCCCTATGCCAAAAGTCAAAGGTGAAGGTTTCTGACTAGCCTTCCAAACTGGGCACGGGTTGGTGTTCTGGATAACGCATAGGTAATGTGCTAGTCATACGGCACTGGTTCTGTCCCTTCCCTGGAGCCAGAGATGGCCAACGCCGGCTTGTATCCGTAAGAGTTGTTCCAGCTAGTCGTTAAACCCCGAAACAAAGAAAAAATGCTTCTAACGTTTTCTGAAGAGAGTAAATTCCGTGAAAAACTGCTGAAAAATCTTGAATATTCTTTTGGTTAGAAAAGAAAATTCCTAGTATATCTTCGCGAAAACTTTCTTTCTCTGGGGAAAAGGAGAAGGGAAGTTTAAATGCACGTACCTTCTTATCAAAGGAGATTTTTGGTTAAGAAATATATCTTGACCATTAAAAAGCTGCGTAGAAGTCCTTCAGTTGCCAGGATGGTCTTCCCGATAGAGAGATATCTCAAGAAATATGAAAACGCTTTTACGCCCGAACAGTGGGGCTGTGTTACAGCTGCGGAGAGTAGAGACGTGTTTTTGTTTATAATAATATCTATGCTTCTAAAAGATGGATGACGGAAAGAAGAATTTCGACGGAATGGAACTACACTCGACCAAGAATGTCTATACGCAGTCCAGAAATGTTGCAAAGAGTGCGAAATAAGCTTACTTCTTTGCCATCTATAAAGTATATTTTATCCGCCTTTAGGAAACACTGATATTATGATAAAATAAAATATACATTTACTCCATCGAAACCACACTGCGCTTACGTTCCATAGAGAGAATACTTCATTCCAGGGAAAGATGCAAAATACTGATACCGGATGCAGAAAATTTTTCCCAATCCGTCACATAAAACAGAGGTATCATCACATATACGAAGAGGTACATTTCATTCACTTTTCATGGAGAAATTTTATATGATATTTATATGATTTTATCCACTGTGTCTTATTTTTTTTAAAAGAAATGTTTACCAGTCGAGTATTGACCAAACCGAAATTACTTTCAAACGGAAATCGGAGGAATATAGTTTTCACATGTGGTCTTTTTCTTTCTCACATCAGCAAAGCTTTTTTTATTTAGATTTTGATACGTTTTCTTCTACGTGAAACTAATTTCTGCGATGAAAAACGATTGAATTTCAAACAAGCAATTTGCGCTTACACTAGAGATTATGCAAATACTGCACTACCGTCACGAGTTTCTTTCTGTGTTTTAAATCAACCTCATAACTGTAGTTTTAAATGATTAACTGCTATCTAACTAATTGGGTAATGTTATGAAACAAATTCGTTGAACATAAATCACACCTTATCAACAAATAACCACACGTCCAGGTATAAAGTTTCAATTGTTCGACTTATGTTATTCCACCAATTTATTCTTTAAGCACATGTACTTCAGAATAGCAAGACAATTTCTTCCCAGAATATAAAACTCGCTGGCTTCAACGCAGACATCAATCTCATAAAAATGATATTTGTTCGTATATCACCTCTATCTCAAGGGATTTTATCTAATCAGCTAGAACGAATTAACTCCGAGTTTGCAAAATGGGCCGAAATCAGTCTACAAACATATTTAACTTCTTAGTGAGTCAGACGCGACAAGAACGAGTGAACATGTGTATCAGAAAGAATATATTTCTCCTCTGCTGTGTTATTCAAAGTTGTCATATAGAGGAATGATTTATATTAATCCTTTCTGACTCATTACGTGCTGAAATCGCTACAACAGTTACAACGAATCTAAGAAAGGAGGGAGAAAATGTTTGAGCCATTTTGTTTCTACCCAGTGGCATGATGTTCATGTCAGGGGACTGATCATTTTCCATCATATCTTGGATCATAAAACAAAGAATAAAGGACTTGAAAATAACTGTTATCACTATTAACTCGCTTGTGTTCGCTACTGCTGAGATGGTAAGGGGAATGAATCCTTTTCTCTCAACTTTCGTAAAACCTTAGAGCTATGTGAACAGTTCTGTTTGGGGAACGCAAAAAATCTTCGGCTCCATTTGTTTCAGGTCCAGCGGCCTCTTAAACAGTTCAGTCTACTCTCCAGCAATTCTCTTCTTTCTATCTACCAACAACTCTCGTACACAAATCTCGTACCTCTATTCACTCTCGTGCATAAGCTGGTCTCTGTCCACTCTCGTACATAAACCGATGAGCCATTACATTATGACCACGTGCCTAATAAGCTGTTGGACCCCATTTAGCCCGCAAAATAGCGGCTACTCGGAGAGGCACCGATTCGATGAGGTGGCGATATGTATCCTGGGGTATCTGTAACCATAATATCAACAGCAGATCCTTCAGTCTCCGTACATTTCCGGGTGGTGGCGATTTAGCGCGAACCCGCTTTTCCAAGTCGAACCACAAATATTCGATTGGGTTCATGTCAGGTAAACTTGGAGGCCGGGATATTAACAGAAAGTCACCAGCATGTTCCTCGAAACACTCCTTGACGATTCTGGTAATGTGACATGGCGCGTTATCCTGTTGGTAATGGCCACCACCAGCAGGTAACACAGTTGCCGTGAATGGACGAACTCGGTCCGAAACGATGTTTAGATACCTGACAGTGTCAGGGATTGTAATATTGGGATAATGGTGCCTAAAGTGTCCCAAAAGAACATCGCCCGCTGCATACCTCCGCCACCGCCGGCCTGTTTCCTCCCTACAGTGCATCCAGGTGGCATAGCCTCTTTTGGTAATCGGCATATCCGCGCTCGGCAGTTTACGTGATGCATCAGGAATCTTGATTCGTCAGATAAGGCCACTGTGTTCGAATCATCCAAGGCCTAACCTTGTTGATCTTGGGCCCATTTCATGCATTGTTGGCGATGGTGTGCAGTGAGCATGGGGACCCCGCTGGTTCTTCGGCTACGCAGGCCCATATGCAGAAATCTGCGATAAACTGTGTGCTGTGACGCATTGCCCTGATCACCACTGTTGTAGCTGCGGGTGATTTGTCGCACTGTGGCCCTGTGGTCGCTGTGAACAATGCGCGACAGTCTCCGCTCCCCTCTGGCATCAATGAGCTGCGGACGACACACCGCTGAACGACGGTCCGTCCTTTGGCCATCTGTGCACCACTTTTGATACGTGCTCACTACATCAGCCAGTGAACAACCCACAAGTTGCGCAGTTTCGGTGATCGTAGTTCCAAGGCGCCGTGCCACCGCAATTTGTCTTTTATCAAACTCCGATAAATCGGCAGCTTTTCCCATTCTGACTCTGAAGACTATACTAACCGAAAGCTGGTCCTCGTTTTGTATATGTACTGCTCTGTGAACTTCACATGCACCACCGTTCAGTTTTCAAGCGCGCTCATTTCTCTAAGCTGGGGATGGTCTAATGTAGGCTTATCGGTGTACATCTGGTCCCTCTATCCAGTCTCATACATAAATCTCTCCATTCTCGTACAAAACTCTCGCCCCTATATCCAGAGTCGTATATAAATCCCGTCTCTCAATCCACTCTGGAACATAAATCTCGTACCTTTATCCGGTCTCTTACATGAATGTTGTCCCTCTACCCACTCTCGTACATAAATCTCGTCCGTCTATCCACTCTCGTGCCTAAAAGCTCGTCCCTCTATCCACTCTCAGACATAAATCTCTCCATTCTCGTACAAAACTCTGGCCCCTATATTCACAGTCGTATATAAGTCCCGTCCCTCAATCCACTCTGGTACATTAATCTCGTCCCTTTATCCAGTCTCTTACATGAATGTTGTCCCTCTGCCCACTCTCGTACATAAATCTTGTCCATCTATCCACTCTCGTGCATAAAAGCTTATCCCTCTATCCACTCTCATACATAAATCTCTCCATTCTCGTACAAAACTCTCGCCCCTATATCCACAGTCGTATATAAAACCCTTCCCTCAAATCACTCTGGTACATTAATCTCGTCCCTTTATCCAGTCTCTTACATGAATGTTGTCCCTCTGCCCACTCTCGTACATAAATCTTGTCCGTCTATCCACTCTCGTGCATAAAATCTCGTCCCTCTATCCACTCTCATACATAAATCTCTCCATTCTCGTACAAAACTCTCGCCCCTATATTCAAAGTCTTATGTAAAACCCGTCCCTCAATCCACTCTGGTACATTAATCTCGTCCCTTTATCCAGTCTCTTACATGAATGTTGTCCCTCTACCCACTCTCGTACATAAATCTCGTCCATATATCCACTCTCGTGCATAAAATCTCGTCCCTCTATCCGCTCTTGTACATAAATCTCGCTCCTTTATCTACTCTCGTATATGGATCTCGTCTCTTTAACCACTCACGTATATAAATCTCGAAAACTCCACACTAATACATTCAACCTTGATTTTTTTGTCTGCGCACTGTCAGTATTGCCAAACTGTGAATGCCATTCCGGGAGAGTATGTGGTTTTCAGTAAGAAAACGTTTAACTCAGAAGTTCATAGGAGAGCAGAAACTCAGAAGGAAGTTCAAATAGAGGGACAGAAACTCAAAAGGAGGTTCAAATAGATGAACAGAAATTCAAAAGGAAGTTCAAATGGAGGAATGCGTCACAGACTGAAGGTTTTTCAGGAACACGGTATCATGGAACCTTGGTTATTCGTTTTTCACTTTTGCATACAATTCTGTGCTAGTCCCGATATTTTGCTGTAGTTTTTCTCATTTTTTCAGTTCGGTTATAGATCATTCATTTATGCGCTTTCTGCGATTATACTTTATATTTTTAATTTCAAATTATGAAAAATACCCGGTTCTTATATTCTTTTATACGTAACACAGTATGTTAAAACTTTGAGAGAATTGAAGCAGCGGCCTTTTTGCGTTTTCATACGCATCATAATGCAAACTAAAAAATTTGTAAAAAACGTTCGCAGCTCTCTTTTTTTCTGAATTGTAAACAAATTGAAACAAGCAAAGATTAGTAATTTTTTTTACTCGACACTGAAGCGCGCGTGCGTTAAATTAACTAGTGAACAAACTGCTTTGAAAAGTGCGATGCTTATAAGTAAAGAATATGTAATAGGGGTATTGAACACAAAACAAGATCGTATTCGGATTTAAGGCCGTAAATTCAAGATCGTATTCGGATTTTTAGTTGGTATAATACTAATCAATGGTGTAAAAAACATATATCGTGAACTCTAGATCAATGGGAACTGGTCCTATGGACTGATAAATCGAGATACACGATCCATCAGTCTGATGGTCGTGTGTACGTATGGCGGCAGCCGGGGGAACGCTATTTACCACAGTGTACTGTTCTTATGGTCAAGTTTGGTGCTGGCAGTGTACTCGTGTGGAGGTGTTTTTCGTGGTATGGTACCGTCCCATTGGTTATCATGGACAAACCTGTTAACCAGGAAGTCTACCTCAATGTTCTGGGCAATTATGCCCTACCAACTGTGTCGCGATACTATGGAACCAAGCCTTGTTGGTACCAGCAGGATAATGCATCGAGCCGTATAGAGAAAGGTTTCAAAATCGCTTTATTCTAATTTATCATAAGAAAACATAAAAGGGAGACGTACAGTATTGGGCGTCTCACTGGGAAATAATACAAAACTGATAAAAACATGATGGTATATACACTGCAATGACAATGGGGATGAATAACAAATGCTGCAAGCAAAGCTTATTGAATAAAAAATTGCAGAAGTGACAAAGAGAAACACATCGTGTCACATGACATTGGCTGGGCATGATTTACAGGATAACACAGGCGAAACAATAGTACACAATTAAAAAAGGAACAGCACAAACACCGCCGTGAAGGTAAAACATTACATACATGAGATAAAAACACAGCGTGCACAATTGTGCAAGTTATTTAACGAGGGCACCAAAGCAACATAATACAGGCGGGGTGAAAGTAAGTAATGTACACGAGTAAGCATGAAAATACACTGAGATGGCATTAGCATTCACAATTCAACGGTAGTGTGGATTGCACGAGTCGTAGAGTGGAGGAGGGCCACCAGGGTGCCAAGGAACTCAGCAAAGGAGGTGTAGAATGTCCTAGGGTTCTGATAGGTGTAGCAGTCCAGAATCAATCGCAAACCATGGAGCGGCCGGCGCCCAGGTAGCATAGAAGGTGGCTTCTCGACGACTGGAAGAAGCCGACTGGTACTCCAGGCGGAGTCGAGAAAGCAACCGATCTTGAAAATGGCACAAAAGTGCTGCGCTGGCCTGGTGTAAAGAGACCGGCGAGGAAATGCTGCGGAGTTGTTGAAGGTATACGTAAATAACGTGTTTAACCAGCACGAAAAGATAGGCACATACTGAAGGAAGAGTTGTAGGTGGATGAGCCCGCAGAAGAAGATGTCTGTAGGCAGTGAACGGAAGATCTTGAGAACAAGAGCGACTGGCAATCCGGAAAGCCTGGTGGAGGAGAGGCATCAGGATGGGACAGTAAAGGTAGACGTGAGAAACGTCTGCCTCCTGTGCGCAGAAGGAGCAGAGAGGGGAGGAGAGAAGAGACATGCGAAAGAGAAAATACGGAACAGGGAGGCGATTATGCAAAAAGAGCCAGTGGGTATTAATTTCAAGAGGGGCAGATAAGGGTGAGCGGGCAGCGGCCCAGACAAGAGGAAGAGAAGCAGGGGGAACCTCCAGAATAGAAAGCGGTGAAGGGGTGGCAAGGTGTACTAGAAAACGATAAAGAGATTTAGAGGAGAGAGAGGAGAGAGGAAGAACCGAGTTTGTGAGTCGGAGGAAAAACGGCAGCGGAAGAGGGGCAGAAAAGACAGAGACGAGACCGGTGGGGGAGACAAGATCAGGGAAAAGCGAAAGAAGTGCAGTTAGCAGAGACTCATAGACCAAATGGGCGGATGGGGACGAGAGAATAGCAGGGGGAGGCCAGAGAGAGGGCGCCAGGATAGATCCGAGTTAGTGAGGTCTTGTACAGTTACTACACCTGCTCGGAGCCAAGAGGGGAATGAAAAACAGGGGAGATGGGGGGATGAACAAGGGAGTTGAAGAAGAGGGGTTCAGAAAGAAGCTCTAGAGTTGAAGAGGGAGGGGAGCGAATGAGGGGGAGAGAGCGAAGGTGAATGAGGGCTTCAGAATATGCAGGTGGGAGTTTGGAGGGGGAAAGGACAGCAATCCATGAGAACTAAAGAAAGAAAGGAAAAATGTGGGTTACGCAAGGAGGCAAGAACGTCACGTACCTGAACTGCGGAAGCCACTGGAGCCGTGAAAAGGTGAATGAAGTTGATCACTCGGCTTGCTTTGTAGCACAGCGGGACATCAGGTAGGCCAGCACCACCATAGGAGGGAGGAGCACAGAGCTTGTGGACGTTAATCCAGTGATGACCCGCCCACATTACTCGAGTAAGGCAGCGTGTAACCTCCTGGAGACAGAAAAGCGGGGTCGTAGATGCAATCCAAGAATGCTTGCAGATGGACAGAAGGTAGGTCCTGGTGAGATTTGCACGCTGGTAGTAGGACGTACAGAACTGCGCACGACACCAGAATGCAGCTGTGCGGAGGAGGCGAGGATGGAGTTCCGAGCGAGTTGCACTGGATGTAGCTTGTGGTGCGCCTAAGTGCACACCCAGGAAGCGTTGGGTAGTGGATGACCATGTGGCCCCCCATGGAGCATCCAAGCGATCAGACTACGACCCGCACCACAATCCAGTGCTCTTAGACGTATTCAGTTCAGCTGCAGAACATGAAGCATATGCGGAGAATAAACGACGAAGCAGTTGGAACTGTGAGTCACTACGAATGCAGACGGTGACGTCATCTGCATAAGCAGAGTAAATGACTGAGTGATGCCGTGAGCTGGCAACTGGTGGTGGAAGTTGTGCTAGAAGAGATGTTTGCAGAGAGCGTAGAAAAGGCTCGACGGCAATCGCAAACAGTTGACCAGAAAGCGGGCAGCCCTGACGAACTCCCCGCTTGAAGGGAACATGTGCTGTGAGAAAAGATGCCGTCTTAACATGGAAAACGGCGTCCCGGTAGAGGGAGAGAAGAACGGAGACAAATTGTATAGGAAAGCCAAAGTGTAGCAGGGTTTGTGTTAAATAGGCGTGTGAGATATTATCGAAAGCGGAACGGAGGTCTAAGGAAAGGAGAGGAAGAGGTTCAGAATGAGTCTTGGCAAGATGAATGAGATCGCGAAGAAGTTGAACATTGGAGGAAAGAGAACGGCCAGGAACAGTATAGGTTTGAGAGTCAGCAAGGATGTGAGGGAGGATAGAGTTTAGTCTACGGGAAAGAAGCTTAGTATAGAGTTTATAATCTTGATTAAGAAGAGAAATGGGGCGCCAATTTCCCAAGTCAAGAGGGTCACCCTTCTTGGGAAATAGGACCACATGTGCGTCCGTGAAACTCCTCGGGAGGGGGAGCAGTTAAATGCAGCAGAAAAAGCGGAGAGGAGAAAAGGCAACAAAAGAGGCAAGAACGCACGGTAAAAAGCAAAAGAGAGGCCGTCCGGACCCGGAGCGGCATGGGGGTTAAGGGAAGAGAAGGTGTCGGACACCTCCGTGGATGTGGGTGAAAGAGACAGGGTGTGAGCAAGATGAGACGGAACTTGAGGTAGGTTATTGAGAAGATGGGGGAGAGCAGAGGGAGAAGGGGGAGGAGTTTCACTGAACTTTGTGGTATAGAACTGACGAACGTGAGAGCAAATCGCTGCCGAATCGGATGTGATTTCGCCAGAGGGGAGGCGAAGATGACGAAGCGAGGTAGAAGACTTACGTGCAGATTCCATTGATGTTAGAAAATCATAGGTGCATTCCTCCGGATTGAGATGTTTAATGCGCAGACGTAAAAGTGCTTGCTGCGCAAGAGGTTTCAGCAAAGCCTGGAGCTCCGCCTGATATGCTGGAAAAAGCGGATCTGATAACCCAATCAGTGTGAGCATCTGCCTGGCGTGATCGAGGCACATCTGACTAGAAGTCTTCATGGTGAAGGAAAGTTGCTTGATATGTAAGAGGAGCTGATGCTTGACACGAAGCCAATACGTCAAGGTACAGGGTGCGGAATGCAACCCTGCGCGACGAGCAGCGAGAAAAGAACGGACAGAGGCACAAAATTCAGGATCAGTGAGGAGATTGGAGTCAAATGTCCACGGACGTACAGTCCGAGGGAGTGACGCCGCAACAAACACGGTGAGGGTGACCGTGCAGTGGTCTGAGGAAGCAGTAGGTTGATGTTGCAACTCGGTAATAGACGCAAGAAGCGGTGTGGAAACGTAAACCCGATCCAAGCGTGCAGTTGATGGAAGCTGACTCCCAGACGAGCGCCACGTGTGTGAGGTCTCTTGTGGATGAAGGCGCCTATAAGCATCGGTGAAGGAGAAATCAGCAACAAGGTCATGGAGTAGTGCGACGAGATCCGTCCGACGCTCTCGTGACGAAGGAGAGCGATCCAGAGCCGGGTCAAGGGTGCAATTGAAGTCTCCACCCAAGAGCACACGATCGGCGTGGTTTGACGATGATTCCGTATCATGTGTGGACTATCTAGTTCATCCCATAGAGCAGCTATGGGATGAACCAGAGCGCAGCATAAGAAGTTTGGAACCAATGCCTACTACTAAACATCAGTTAGCGGCAGCATTATGTACTGAATGGAAGCACATATCTATCGCTGTGTTCCAAAACCTTGTCGAAAACGTGTCTCGAAGGGTCAGTGCATGCATTAAGTCCAAAGGTGGTTTCAAAATATCTTTATTCAAGGTAGAAATCAGGAGACGAACTAATAAGGACGTCTAAATACAAATAAAATACGATCAAAGATCGTTAAACTACTAAAACCTATATAGAAATATACAGCATAGTGCACAAGTTGAAAAATGGAGCAAAATTACAGCTCGTGATAAATGAACAGCGACAAGCATGTCTGGGCATTGAGGAAGGATTTTAACAACAAAAAAAAAAAAAAACTTATTGCTCATAAGTGCATTGCTGTGCGATTAACAAACTTGTTCAAGAAAATTGAGAGCTTCAGGAGACAACATTTCTCTTGAAAAAAAAAAAAAAAAAAAAAATACAATACAATAAGACAGTAAGGTGTAACACATCATAGTTACAAGAATGTACAGTACAAAGCAATTGACAAACTGATCATAAGACAAATCAATGAAATGATGAATATCAGGAGAAGAACAAACTTGGACTTCCTGGTGTGAATATAATATATTACCTGTTCGGCAATATTCAAAAACAATGTACAGATATACAGCACAGTGTCAACATGTTACAAATCAAAAGCGGACCATATACAGAAATGTAACACTATTCTGTTGACCAGATAGAAAATGTAAGTATAATAAGAAAACACACGATGAAGAAAGCTTTAACATATTCTCACTATCCATATGTAGTGATAGAAGAATGATAGTACCAAGCATCACCTCACACAAAAGAACAAAATAGGTAAAATGTTTTTCAAAATATATTACTCATGAGTACAACACCATGCAATTGACTAACTTGTGCAAAAATAAATACAGTAAGAATCATTAGTCAACATGTCTCTTGAAAGAAGGTACGATATGACAGTGAGTTTTAACACAACATATTTACAAGGATGTACAGTACTATGCAATTTAAAAAACTGATTATCAGACAAATCATTGGAATGTTTAATAACAGGAAATAACTAAACTTGGACATTCTGATGCAAATAAGATGGATTACTTGTTCCGCAATATTTTGAAAACTATGTACAATTATACAGCACAGTGCAAACATGTTCGGGAAACAAAATAGAACAAAATTACAAAAAACTACACTGCAGAAACAATATCTATGTTTATACAGCACTATGCTAATGACTAACTGCAATATTTATACTCAAAATGTAAACTAAAGACGAACTAACTTGAACGTCAATGTAGGAAAAAAAAAATACAAGATGAGTGTCACAAAAAACAATTTGCTGTGTAAACACGTACAGCCCTTTATAAAAAAACCCATGCGGTAAATTTCCAAGCCGTGCAAAGATCTTGAAAACAGATTGTTGATATTTACATATGCATTGCTGATTCAAAAAGGTCAAATACCAAATCTGCCGACCGTCAGGTACAATGACGCTGGCGAGCTGGTAAACCATGAGGCAGCCGGTGACCAGGTGGCAAGGAACTGGCTCTCCCGACGCTGAGTAACTGCAACAGAATACTCTAGCCGAAGTCGAGATGTCAGACGGTCGCGGAAATGGCATAATAATGCCGTAGAAGCTTCATGCACAGTCAGAGGAGTAGTCAAATATCTGCAGCGTTGATGAAACACGTAGATTACATGCTTCGCTAAAATAAAAATATAGGCACAGACTGATGGGAGCTTGACTGTGGGATAGTTCTGTAGCAGAAGAGTCCGATATGCATCAAATGTAAGATCTGCTGTAATGGAGCATTGGGCGACAGTAAATGCTAAGTTCAGCATTGGGAGTAATATAACACAGTGTTGATAGACATGGGAGACATCAGCCTCCCGAGCACAGAAAGGGAAAAGAGGGGAATCGAGAAGAGACATTCGGAAAAGAACGGAGGGAACAGGAAGGCGGCGATGGAGGAAAAGCCAATGGGTATTAATTTCTAGAGGAGCAGAAAGAGGAGACAGGGCGGCTGACCACACCGTAGCAGTGGCAGCAGGGGGAACATCAGGAATGGGGAGAGGAGGAGAAGAATGGGACATAGAGAGGAACCGATAAAGAGCTGACACCGAGAGAGAAGAAATGGGATGAGCTGAGCCAGAAGTAAGCAAGAAAAGAGGAAATGGGAGAGAAGCAGAAGGAACAAAGGAAAGACCTGAGTGGGAAGCAAGATGAGGAAATTGAGAAATGATAGATGAAAGAATAGAGTCGTAGATGTCACGAGAGGAGGAGGAGAGGAGAAGAGAGGGAGGGAGACTGGCGAAGGGTCGCCAAGAAAGGTCAGGGTTAGTGAGATCTTTAACTGTTACCACACCTGCTCGGAGCCAGGTAGGATAGGCAAAGTACGGAAGATGAGAGGGGTGAATAATCGAAGAATAAAAGAGGGGTTCAGCAAGGAGCTCAGTTGTGGAATCAGGTGGAGAACGAGAGAGAGGGAGGGAACGAAGGAAAGTTAGAGCTTCACGGTAAACAGGGGGAAGTCGAATGAGGGTGAGGGGTCGGTGGTCCATGAGTAGTAAGGAGAGAAAAGAAAAGTTAGGGTTGCTCGGGGAGGCGATGACGTCCCTAGCTAAAACGGCATCTGGTACTGGCGACGTGAAGAGACGGAGAAAGGTAGTGATTCTGACGGCCTTGTAGTACTCCTGTGTATCAAGGAGTCCGATGCCGCCGTGATCCGGAGGGAGGCAAAGCTTTGTGACACTGACCCAGTGGTGGCAGGTCCAAATCAGAGAAGTAAGACAACGGGTAATTTCATGAAGGCGGAGTTGTAGAGACTTGACACCAAGCCAAGAGTGTGTGCACAAGGAAATCAGGTAAGTTCGAGAGAGGCGAGCTCTCTGGAAGAATGATGAGCAGAACTGGGCTCTCCTCCAGGAGGCAGTTGACCTGAGCAAGCGTGGGTGAATAGCATTCCACGTGTAGAGGGGGCAGCTTGCAAGGAACCAAGATGAACTCCAAGGAAGCGCTGTGAGATGGACGACCAGCTTGCTCCCCAAGGGGTGTCTACACGATGTGCCCATGAGCCGCACCATAAACCAGTGCTTTTAGATGAGTTGAGCGCTGCACCGGAGCATGAGGCATAAGCTGCGAATAGACGTTGGAGACACGGAAACTGTGAGTCATGACGGATGCAGATGGTGACATCATCTGCGTATGCAACAGAGGTAGTGGCATGATGTCTTGTGCAGGCAGAGAGTGGTGGCAGAACTGCTGTAAAAGATTGGTGTACAGAGCGGAGGAAGGGTTCAATTGCGATTGCAAAGAGTTGTCCGGAGAGTGGGCAACCCTGCCGCACTCCCCGGCGGAAGGGAATAGGCGCTGTGAGAAAGGTGGGCAGCTTGACCTGGAGAACGGCGTCTTGATAGAGTGAGAAAAGAAGAGAGACGAAGGAAGGAGGAAAACCGAAGTGAAGGAGTGTAGCCGATAGATAGGAATGTGAGATATTATCAAAAGCGGATTGTTGGTCAAGAGAGAGAAGGGCGAGGGGTTCAGAGCGAGATCGGGCAAGATGGATTAGATCATTTAGTAGATGGATGTTATGAGAAAGTGAACGGCCGGGAACTGTGTAAGTTTGATTTGGGGAGAGAATGTGAGTGAGAATGGGGTTAAGGCGTTGGGAAAGAAGTTTAGTATAAAGTTTATAATCTAGATTTAAGAGGGAGATAGGGCGCCAATTCCCCAGGTCAAGGAGATCCCCTTTCTTAGGGAATAGTACAACATATGCTACTGTGAATCGCCTCGGTAGAGGGGAGTGATTGAAAGCAGCAGAAAGTGCAGAAAAGAGAAATGGTAGAAGGAGAGGTAAAAAGGTTTTATAGAAGAGGAAAGTGAGGCCGTCCGGACCAGGTGCGGCCCTAGAGTTTAAAGAAGAAAACGTAGAGGATAGTTCAGAGAACGTGGGAGGAAGGAGGAGAGAAGAGGCAAGATGGGGAGGAACTTGTGGTAGGTTAGAAAGAAGTGATGCCAAAGCTGAAGAGGATGGCGGAGGAGATTCACAGAACTTCTCTGTATAGAACTTTCGGACCTGGGAACATAGAGTGAGTGGATCATCAGACACCTCTCCAGATGCGAGGCGAAGGTGCCGAAGTGAATTCGATGCTGTTCGTGTTTTTTCCATGGATGTAAGGAAATCGTAATTGGATGCGTCTGGCGATAGATGTTGTAGCCGGAGACGTCGTAGAGCTTGTTGAGCCAGAGGAAGGAGGATTGATCGCAGTTCTTCTTGATAGTGGCAGAAGAGAGGATCATTTAGGCTTAGGATGGAGAGCATGGAACGGACATGGTTGAGACGCATGTTTTGAAGCGTTTTTGCTTTAAAAGAAAGATTGCGAACGTGGAGAACGAGTTGCTGTTTAATGTCCAACCAAAAAGTCAGACCACAAGGAGCTGATTGAAGTTGAGGTCGTTTGTCCTTAAGGAAGGAGCGTACTGAAGTACAGAAGTCTGGATCTGTAAGAAGAGTGTCGTCAAGAGTCCATGGACGAATTGTACGGGGTTGTGCTGGAACTGCTTGAATAATAAGAACGATGGCACAATGGTCAGAAGAAGCTGTAGGAGTGATAATAGATTCTGTCACAGCTGTAAGCAGAGTAGATGAGGCGTAGTATCTGTCAAGGCGAGCTGTGTACGGATTTTGATTATGTTGCGAGCGCCAAGTATGTACAGTCGATGAAGGATGGAAGTGACGGTGAACATCAATGAATGAGTTGTCGGAGACCACTGACTGAAGAAGATTCACCAAGTTAACACGGCGTTCTCTGGTGGAAGGAGATCGGTCCAGATTAGGATTCAGAGTGCAATTGAAATCCCCTCCAATTAAAACATGATCTATGGGAGGAATGCGAGACAAGGCACGACGAAGGCGAGTAAAAAGTATTGTCAAGTGGGTTGAAGAGCTTGGAATATAAATATTAAATATATGATAAGATGTGGAAGCTATGGTGAATGATGCACACTGTAATAGGTCTCGACATAAGTTTCGAACCGAAAAAGAGGTGATTATGGAGTTGAAAGTATGGCGGATACCTATAGCTAGACCACTATGGGATGATAGTTGGTAGGCGTGGTGAAATGTGTAGTTCCACTGGCGCCATCGTGAGAATATCGTAGTGGATTGGCAATTCGTCTCTTGTAGTAAGAGAAGATCAGCTCCTAACGGAGTGAGGTCTTCATGTACCAAGGCATTAGAAAATGGGGATGCAAATCCCCTGCAATTAAGAGATACAATCTTGAAGACTTTTTTCCATTAATGCTTGCTGAAGAGCCTTCACAACAGGAGGAAATGATTTGAGTCGATTAAAATAGGTTTTAGCCCACGGATGTTCCTTGCGAAGGTGGGAGATGCATTGATTAAGGACTTGGATCTGATCATGCACTAGAGGGAGAAACGATGCATACTTTGAGAGTAAAGCATGCGTTGTGGAGTGGTCTGTCTTATGTGACAGGTATTGATGTAAATCTTCAAATGAAATCGGCCCAGTAGGAACCGAGCCATCCTTAAGGTGTTCGACAAGATCCTCAAATTTAAGAGGAGGCTCTTCGTCGGCCTGGACAGAAGAGGTAGCAGCCTTTGATGGTGAATTCTTTTGAGAGGTACTACCAGTACGGGGAGAGGTGCGGGGTGATGCGGCAGTCGGCTTCTTCGGTGGGCGTCTTCGAGAAGAACCACGACGTTTCAGCGAAGGCTCAGTTGAGCTCTCATTAACTCGAGATTCGTGGCCAGAAAATCCGTCATCAGCAGATTTAGAAGTATCAATGATAAGGGCAGTGGAGAAACCCCCTGAAGGGGACTCCGCTACAGAATGACGACTCATGGGAAGCGAACAATTAAGTGAGGGAAAATCCAGTTGCTGGTCGAATAATAAAGGGTCCGTAGACACGCGTTGACCAACTCCTGCAGTCGACTTTTGTGAAAGTTTCGATTCTGAAGCTTTCTGTGCAGTGGAAGAAGGTGTTGCTCGGCTCAGAAGAGGGCCAGAAGTTGTAGGAGAATTATCAGGAGCCTGTGATGCTAGATGTGGGCAATGCACACGTAAATGATTCTCTCCGTGGCAAAAAGTGCAGTGGAGGAAGGTAGTTACTTCAATTCTCCTACGTTGCTGTCCACAACGAACGTTGAGCACCTTTGGGCAGGCGAGCAAATGTTCATCAGATGGAAAGATCACTCTTGCACTTCGGCGAAATCCTCCTATGGATTTATCGTCTGGATCTCTTGGCGCGGCTGAAAGAGTAGTAACTGGCCCAACAACTCGGCCGAACTTACTGAGTACAGTGCACAGCGCAACGTCTGACACCTCAGGTGGAACCGGATAAAATGTAACCTGGATTGGACGCTGAGAGACAGGTTCTGGTAGAAGATGGACGTCTTTGAGGGACAAACCTTCTGTCAAGACAAGATCCGCATGCTCTTTAAGAGCAAAGTACACCAACACAGCTCGAGGTTTTCGAGCCATGTGAGTAATACTGGCTCCAGCTGGAAGTATCTGCTTGAGAGCCATACTATATTCTTTCAACTTTGTGTCTGGGAGCGCATCAAAACACACTCCGAAGTCCATTCTAGAATAGAATTGTTTTCCCGCTGGGGAATCTTCGGGAATATCTATGGTGGCAGTAAGGCCATCAACAATGACGTACGAGTCTGGTAAGACTTCTGCAACAAACTTGGAAGGAGCTTTTGTTCCAGTAAGAGCGGCAGAGTATGCCCTAGGAGCAGGACTCGAGCGTGAAGGCTGCAACGCAACCTGATGTTTGAACTGAGTGGAAGTAGAGGGTAAATTAGCAGCGCTGTCAGACACATCCATGTCTTCACTTAAAGCAACAGAGAGTTGCGCTGCACTGACGTCACTGGTCGAAGCAGGGCAAGAAGCTTGAGCTGTAGTTGAGGAGTCACTTTCCACTTCTAGTGGTTGGGTGACGTCACCTACAAGCATTGGAGGAGATTGGTCTCGTGTCGAGGAGGAGGAGGAGGCGGCAGGAAATGCCTCGCTGATATGGGCGTGGACATCGCTCTTATCAGCAGCAGCCGCCGCCATTGTTAATGACGAGGGCTGCCTGAGAAATCGACCAGCTAGGTCGACAATTCAAATGATGATAACAGAAAGAATAAACTACTCACCAACTTGGGAGATGTATCAAAACAAAGCACGAACCTTCAGCTTGAAGGAACACGAAAGGAAAATGACGAACCACACGATGAAACACACTAAATAGGCACACAACACGGAGCTCAGAAAAACGTGACTTAGGCCAAAGGTGGACCGACACCGTACTAATGTATGTCAATAAATGTGATGTTGTTTCTCTTCTAGGTGTCCTGTGACTTTTGTCAATATAGTGTGTGTTTGAAACCCAATACAAAGTCCCTCTTCGGTATTCCTTTGTAAACTTTTCTCTGGAGGAAATTTGGTGGACATTTTCGAATTTCATATGGACACGGACACGTGTATTTGGCTTCCCCCTTCCACCCCCAAAAATTAGAGATGAGCTGTTTTAATCTCGTTCAAGTATACAGGGACATAAATTGACACGTAGCAAATGGTGACTTCATTCACGTTAGCAGATCCGAAAAAACGCCCTGTTGTTGAAAGAAACAAATCAACAAAATTAAAGTCTTAAAAGACAGCAATTTTGATTTTATCCATGCACGAAATTTAAGCACTTCGTAAGTTTGCTTCAAACGAAACATTAGAACATTATTTTTTTTTTTTTTTTTGCTAAGACAGTGAAAGGGAGCGAAGATGCACAGGCGACAAGCGAGATAGCCTGTGGCCATGCAAGAGGGAAGGTGGGCGCAGGATAAATTTGTCAGTACCGTTTTGGGGTTTAAATACAAATCCTTGCATTTTAATAAGGTAAAAGGTGCCATAGATATATTTTTTCTCCAAACATAGGCTATAAAAATTACTTTGTTAAAGACGCCGCTCTAAATAAACAAGGCGCCCCTACGCTTTACATACCGGCTTGAGCTGGCTCTAAAGCTGATTTAGACCTGGATTGTAACCATGGAGTGAGTGAGTGAGTGACCATGTGTTTTGTATTCCTCGACAATTTGAGGGGGCGGAAGGGGGTGAAAGATCAAGCTTGCGGAGCTGAAGGTGGACATAAACAAAATTTTTTAGGGCCTGAGTGCAGTGTGCTTAGGAGGATTTCCGGATGATCCTGAAAATGATGTGTATAGAAACAGATTCTGGCGATGTTACTGTTGAATCTAGGAAAATTAAGACACGAAAAATGTGTTATTACTAAATCTTGTTGTTATTACCAATGCCATTCTTATTAAATCCTACTTTTTTTAATCGTCTTTTTAAACTTTCCTTTTCCTTATTAACGCTTTTCAACAGAGTTTGTATATTTTACCGTACAATATATGTGTCAGGACGGCCATGTTCGCCTCCTGAACCCAACCTTGTTAATAAAAATTGTGTTGAACTGAAGAAGCGTATATGCTCCAGCTTTGTCCGTCCGTCCGCACGATAACTCACGGGAAAATGGTTCGATTTCGACGAAATTTTAGTATGTGGTAGGGGATTACCTGGGGACGAACCCTATTGAAAATGAGCGAAACAGGGTCAAAGGTCAGGACATAGGAGCTGGATCCATTCCATTGCCTTTATGCGTCATAACTTGCGTAAAAATGGTTCGATTTCGATGAAATGTTAGTATGTGGTAGGGGACAACCTGGGGGTAAACCCTATTGAAAATAGGCGGAATGGGGTCAAAGGTCAGGGCAAAAGAGCGGGATCCATTCCATTGCCTTTATGTGTCATAACATGTGTAAATATGATTCGATTTTGATGAAATTGTAGTACGTGGTAGGGAACCACCTGGGCAAGAACCCTGTTGAAAATGGGCGACATGGGGTCAAAGGTCAAGACATAAAAGCGGGATCCATTCCATCACCTGGAATGGATCCCGCTTTTATGTCTTGAACTTTATGTCTTGATCATAACATGCGTAAATGTGGTTCGATTTCGATGGAATTTTAGTATGTGGTAGGGAACTACCTGGGCACCAAACCTATTGAAAATAGGTGAAATGGGGTTAAAGGTCAGGACACTGGAGTGTGATCCATTCCATTGCCCTTGTGCATCATAACTTACCTAAAAATGCTTCGATTGCGACAAAACGTTATCATGTTGTTCCTGGGGTATAGTGAACCGGTTCTGTTGAATATCAACGAAATGGGGTCAAAGGTCATTGCACAAAAGCAAGATTTATTTCACAGCCATTATTCTCATAACTTGCGTAAAACTGCTTCTATTGCGACAAACCTCTAGTATGCTATTCCTGAGGTATACTGAACCGGTTCTGTTGAATATCATCGAAATGGAGTCAAAGGTCAGGACACAGGAGCGAGATTTATTCCACAGCCATTATCCACATAACTTGAGTAATAATTTCTGGTATGTTGGAAAGCGTATCATAATCAATGCATTGCATGATTTTACTAACTTGTTGTCTCCCTCTTCCTTGCCGCTTGCATGTGGCTGTTTAGTGGAAATTAACCGCTCGCAGTTTGATTTCTCAGGAGAATTCGAACTTGTCTCTGGAGTTAATGTAGAATACATCGGAGGGTGGCAAAAATAGCAAACACTATCAATATGGTTTATAAGAGAAAACAGATTTTTTGCATAAGTATTAATTTCTAGTTATTATTTTATGAGTTGTAATTAATATTTTTATCATTAAGGCACGACTTCAATGTATGGCCATAAGAGCCTAAAATTCCAGATATTGCTAGTCCGGGTAGCTCAGTTGGAATATTCACTGGTAAGAGTATTATTGACACTGATTTTCCGTTAAGTCATTTCCTGGTGTTTTACATCCAATTCGGTTTAATAAGTTGCATTGATGTTACTGATACTGAGGAAGCTGAGCCTGAGTATTAGTAGCAAAAGTGCCTCACTCAATGCGGATGGCACAGGGGCTCGGGCCCTCCACATGAGGTATCACCTGGTCTTTCATTCTTTGCTACTGACTGTTTAATTTTAAATACGTTTGCATATTTTTCTTAAATATATATTTTACGAATAAGTAGAAATGCACTTTAATATTGCAAATAATTTTTTTCGATTTCCAATATTTTGGGAGGTGCATTCTCCGTGGTAATTTTTTTTTGCATCTTCAATATTTTGGATCACCCCCATAAAGAAATCCTGGGTGCCCCACTGAGTAGGAGCAAACATGAATCAAGACTTGAATAACTTGTTAACTAAGAAACGAGATGATATTTCGAGCTCCTTATATGACATTTGGGTAAAGAGCAAGGATGGACTTCCAACTGTGGCCACTACAAACGGCCACAGTTGGAAGTCTTAAGTACGCGTGTATTAATTATACGTAATATTTTCATACGCCCATCATGAGGAGGGGTAGGGGAGTAAATAGCTCCGCAATATTTTCATGTGGAATATTTTTACAGAAAATTAATTCTAACGCTCATAATACAGATTTAAAGATTTTTTTAATACGCAAATATTTTCTTTTTTTACGGAGGAAACGTACATAATAATTTAGATACGTTTTTTACTCGTCATCAGGCCGGATTCACTCGGCAGCGAATTAGCACTTATCTTTAGCAATTCGTAGCTACGAACTCGTGCGCATGACTCAATTCTAATTTCGCAAAGGAGAAATTCTTCGGTAATTGAAAGAACACTTTTTTAAAAAAAATCATAGTTTTGCCCATAACTTCGTGTTCTAATCGTGCGTGCCAGATATTATTCATAAGTCTTCCTACGCTCCCGTACATACAGCTCACGATATAACTGAATTCACAGAACTATATCAGGGTCTCACGCAGCGGGTAAACATCTTCGGTTTTTAGAGTTCTGTAATGTCTTCAACCCTAAATAAAATTATAAAAACGGAAATGGCAAAATCATAAAATAAAATTAGTGTTAGAACTCATCTGCGTATAACAAATGCCTTTTAGTCTTCCTTCAAGCAGTGAATTTCTGTTCTGCACCTCATGTATCTATTTCGTCTCCATTTTATGACTTTAATACATTCCATTCCAAAACCAAAACCGAATGAAATTTGAAGAGTTTTTGTGTTATGCTTTTCTTGTTCTTCTGTGGCTGCGAAACTACCTTCTTTGCCCTTTTGTGGTCAGTGTGAGCCGGTTGCATTCAAACACAGCTTACCGATACACACAAACCTAGATAGCTGCCACAATTAGAAGTCCACTCATTCACGTACCTTTGAGAACCCAAACAGCAGTATTATTAGAATGAATGGCTTTATTCCTATGAGTCTATAGATTAGTAGGAGTTCATACTTAGACTGGAAACTTCACCTTTGAATGGGTTTAGTTCTACTTATGGAGAAAATATTCAAGACTCCAGTGGAAGAATTTATCCGATGGAAATAATGTTCTTTTGTGTCCACTTGAACTCCATAGTGATACAGTTTCTATTTAATAAAATGATTCCCTGCAGATTAAGTTACCTTTCCTGAACGCAGTATTCGTACTTATGGGTACAGTAGGAATACTAATAATTTAATCTCAAGTGACCAGGGAGACTCAAACATGTTAGACTGGAGTAATCTGATGAATAATGCTGATAGATCATCAGCATGAGCTTGACATTTGAATAACGAGCATTATCAAGAATTTATAGAGACTGAGGAGGTAGATGCCAGTGAGCACCGTTCTACTGGAAACTTGATGTAGGGACAAATCAATGAAATCTCTGCAATTGAGGACTGGACTGCACTTGTAAAACCCAATTGTTTTCTTACTGAGATAAAGAAGCTCTGTGCTTTCTGCGTTACAGTGAAGATGCGGTAACGGAAGTAAAATTGAACTTACATACACGATCACTAAGCTGTTCTCTGATATTCAGGTTAGCTCTATAAAGAAATACAAAACGCCAGATAAATTGTAAACTGATTATTTACTTACTGTCGCCGTATCAAGCGTCTCCATTTACAGCGATCTTGACACACAACTCGGGCTTCACTGACTTTCATCACACGACGTACATAAGATCTTCTATACTTCATACTCATAATCTTTTTCTCATGCAGGAACTCCTGAATCCGATCCTCCCATGACTTCTTAGGCCTTCCTATACCTTTCTTTCCTGCCACTTGTGCTGAAAACATTTTCTTAGTAAGTATCTCATCATTATTTCAACATGGCCAGACAACCCAAGAATATTAGTCTCCACCTTATTAGCAGCATTTTGCCTCATATTACACAACTGGAACACATCTTCATTCATCACATGATCAGCGCGTGTCTTGCCACAAAAACCCCATAAGTAACGCATCTAACCAGCACACAGACGACACCTATGTCTCTTCTGCAATATCCATGTTTCACTGCCATACATCAGAGTAGGAACAACTACATTTTCATACACATTCATGAAGGACTCTTTTGAAAACCCATCATTCCTGTGAAAAGTTCCTAAAGCAGCTATGATTTTCAATGAAGAATTCACTCGCCTACTAATTTCGCCATCTAATTTGTTCTCTCTATCAAACATGCTTCCTAAATTCACAAACTCATTCACTTGGTCAATCGCTGCTCCAAAAACTGAACATATTCTATGAACATTGAAGTCTGACGGTAAAAGGAATGATCAGTTCGTAGGGATGGAGTTAGTAGATATAATTCCTGATGTGAGCTGGCCGAAAGATTTGTTTTAAGTAAAAAACCGGTATTCTCTCTGGCTTTCATTCCTCTAACGCCACGCGCGGTATTCTGCTTCCCCTTCTTCATACCATCTTGATTAGCTAATGAGTAGTTCGTCTTAAAACTAACGCTCAGAATTAAATTCTATCCAAATTGCACAAACGAAATCGTAAGTTCTGAACTCAAATTTAACGAAGATTTTTGGAGCGACTTAGTTCACCGTGAATGGTACGAGCACAACAACTCATCTCATAGCAGACCAGCGCCATAGCTCACAAATTCCGTGCAGATCCGCAATGCATAATTAAACTTCCTACTATCATGCTGTTTCTTTTTGGTTAGCTGCCTAACATATTTTCGTCGCTTTGGGGGACGCACGTGACTGTGTATGTTTGAGTTAGAAGTTCAAGGAAGGCCAACGCAATCGACTTTATGAATTTTGTTAAGCAGGACAGAAGTTAGCATGATGCTCCAGTGGCGCAGTGGTCTAAGGCCGGCTTGTGATGATTCGTCCGCGAAAGGCGAAAGGGTCCGGGTTCGAATCCCGGTGAGGCATGGATGTTGTGTTTGTTTTACGGCACTGTCTTTCTCCCTTCCCTGGAACCAGTTGCCCTAAATTAAGGACGGGCGGCTGCTTTATAGCTCACTGAGTTGCTCACGGTGGTCGTTAAACCTTCAAAAAAAGTTAGTATGCTATTATACTACTTCCTAATTCCTTAGTCATCGCTTAAAAATATATATATACATATATATATATATATATCATCATCATCATTGTCAACCATTATCAATCCACTGCTGGACGAAGGTCTCCCCAAGTTTCCTCCACAACGGTCTGTCTTGTGCCAGTCTCCTCCATGTCACCCCTGCATACTTTCGAATTTCATCCACCCATCTCCCATGTGGTCTTCTTCTGGGTCTTTTCCTGTCCCTTGGAATCCAATCTAAAATTTCGGCTGTCCATCGATGGTCTGTCCTTCTGGCAGTATGTCCAGCCCATTGCCATTTCAGGGATTTAACTCTGATCATGATGTCTTCCACTTTTGTCATTTTTCGGATCCACGAGTTCCTCTTCTTATCTCTCCTGGTTACACCAAGTATGCACCTCTCCATGCTATTTTGAGTTGTCTGCAGCCTTTGTATGTCTCTTTTAGTTAAGGTCCACGTCTCTGCACCATACGTAAGCACTGGAAGGATGCATT
Source organism: Macrothele yani (assembly GCA_039090855.1). Lineage (NCBI taxonomy): Eukaryota > Metazoa > Arthropoda > Arachnida > Araneae > Macrothelidae > Macrothele > Macrothele yani. The sequence goes on along the minus strand of CM077007.1, from coordinate 134,825,499 downwards.
GATCAAACACTTTTCTTTTAAGACATAATGGCATATTGCTCTTGAAAATTATGCTGTTTCTTCCAAAAGCTCTCCAGGCAAGTTTTGTGCGCCGATTAATTTCTTCATCAATGGGACCCTCACTTGATATCTGCTGTCCAAGATAAACGTACGTGTCTGTTATCTCCAGCTTTTCTCCATCAATCGATAAATCTTCATTTCTTGTAAAAGCATTGAACATGACTTTTGTCTTCTGAAAGTTCATTTTTAATCCCACTTCTTTACTCTTGTCAGCAAGTTCCTGGATCATACTCTGCAGCTCTGATGGGGTAGTTGCAAAAATGACTACGTCATCAGCAAAACGAAGGTGGGTTAGATAAACTCCATTAATCTTTATCCCTTTGTTTTCCCAGCTCAGCGACTGAAAAACACCCTCCAATGTGGCATTAAAGAGCTTCGGAGATATGGTGTCACCTTGTCTCACTCCTTTTCCAATTTTTATGTGTGTTGTATTTTCAAACAGCCGAATCTTTGCACTTGGATTTTCATAGATGTTATTAATAATATTAATGTATGCATCTTCAATACCGCAGGTTTTCAGAGCCATTGTAACTGCTGATGGTTTCACCGAATCAAAGGCTTTTTCATAATCGATAAAAGCCATGCACAATGGAAGTTCATATTCCCTCGATATATATATATATATATATACATATATATTTACACATATACACTGACGGAAAAAAATCCCAACACCAAGAAGGGGTTGTGTTAGATAAACGACAGTTGGTAAGCGGTGAGAGTACATCTGTAAGATGACGCCTATGCAAATTTCACGCTCGGCGCATACGTGTGGCGCTAGTAGCGCCCCTCGGAACATGCAAAGCAGGTTTGCTGTAAATACGCGCTGTAACGTTCGTGAGCGTTAGTTATCGTTGAGATTCGACGTAGGGTGTTGATGTAACTCATGAATGCCTTTAAGAAGACGAAGAAGCCATTATCAACAGCTCACGGAGTTTGAACGAGGTCGTGTAATAGGGCTACGAGCAGGTGGATTTTCTTTCCGCAATATTGCAGAACGACTTGGCAGGAATGTAGCCACTGTGCATGATTGTTGGCAGCGGTGGTCAAGGGAAGGTACTGCCTCAAGAAGACCGGGTTCCGGCCGGCCACGTGGCACTACTGAGAGGGAAGACCGCCGTGCCGTTTGCGACGTCAGTGGTGTCAACCGAGAGCTCATTGGAGGACGAAGTGGAGATCTGTTGTGTTTTCTGATGAAAGCCGGTTCTGCCTGGGTGCCAGTGATGGCCGTGTGTTGGTTAGAAGGAGGCCAGGGGAGCGCCTGCAAACAACCTGTCTGCGGCCGAGACACACTGGACCTACACCTGTAGTTATGGTCTGGGGAGCAATTTCCTCTGACAGCAGGAGCACTCTCGTGGTTATCCCACGCACCCTGACGGCACAGTTGTACGTCGGTCTGGTGATTCAACCTGTTGTGCTGCCATTTATGAACAGCATTGCAGGGGTGTTTTACAACAGGATAACCCTCGCCCGCATACTGCTGTTGTAACCCAACATGCTCTACAGAGTGTCGACATGTTGCCGTGGCCTGCTAGATCACCAGATCTTTCTCCAATCGAGCACGTATGGGACATCATTGGACGACAACTCCAGCGTCACCCCCAACCAGCATTAACCGTCCCTGTATTGACCGACCGTCTGCGTAGCTCAGTTGGTAGAGTGACTTGCTCCGGAATAAGAGGACTCGGGTTCGATCCCCGGCGTGGACCAAAACTGACGGAGAAATTTACTTCGCTATAGCAGCCGCACGACCATGGTGGCTTATGGAATGAAATTTTCTGCGAATGGAACGTGTACATACCGAGGTTCCAGCATTTTTATTCACTTGTACACGGATGTCTTGTGCAGTAAGTACTCCGTGGATTAGCTGTAATGACTCTCCTGAGGCTTCGACGTCGTCTATCACTGATTTTCTTTGGTCTGCCGGTACGTTTTGCTGCTTCAGGCACGCCATTTGTTTTACACTTATTCAGTGCATACAAAACGGTTGACTTGAGTATGCTTAAACGCCTCTCGGTTTCTCTTATGGACAACCCACAAATATAAACCCAACAATCTTTCCTTTCTCAAAGTTAGTTGTCTCCGGCCGCGGCATTTTCACGCAACCTCACAGTGCGATATGATCGCGGTCATCTACATGCTTGATTTTAGGCCGTTTGCAGCTGTACCGCGCATCATAACAACTCAGTGGATCCCTTCATTTGCTTTTAAAGGGGTGTCCGGTGACTTTTGTTAATACAGTGCATATATCTCACACATTTGATCTAATTCTTTCCATTCTCCTCCGGCCTTTATTAACTTTTCCTCCACCAATGGTGTTCTGGACTCTTAACTTTAGAATTCTCATTTTCTTCATCTCTAGTTTGAGATTATGCTATCTCAGTAATCGTGTATTCTACTAATTTTATATATTGTCACCTTGGAGCCCTCCGAAACTTTGCTCAAATAATGTCTTACGAAATAACCTCGTCTTTTATCATTATTACTTCTGCATTTTTATTAATATCTTACTTTCTTCCCAAACTTTTTTTATGTTGATTGTTTCCTCCCTTTATCTGCTTGTATTTGATTAGAAACCTGTTCTGCAGAAACCTGCCCGTTCCTCTTTCGAATCCGTTGAAGGTGAATCTGGCCGCCCCGTTGACGCAGTTGTCTTAGCGCAGGTTTCTGACCATTTGTCCGAGAAGGGTCTGCGTTTGTATACCGGTGATGCATGGGTGCAATGTTTTTCTTACTGTGCTACTGGCTCTTTCCCTTCCCTGGAACCAGTGGCCCAGAATTAGGGACGGACGATTGCTTATAGCCCATCGAGTTCCTCACGGTGATCGTTAAACACCCAATCAAAAGTAAAAAAGAAAAAGAAAGTTGTATCTGATGTGGTTTTTGGCCTCAGTATGGAATACATGAGGGATAATGTATTCTGTTTTTAGCAGAGTATCTCAGCATAATCGGATTAAGAATAGTTTTAATCGTTTTGTATTGGGGGACTCTTTTACCTGCACTCTATTATTTTTAATGTTTCTTTTCTATGGACCTTCCCTGGATTCAGTTATGACCTCCTTATATACATATCTGGAGTCTAATGACTTTAGTACCGAAAATATGTACAGTGTGCTACTTTCATTGAGAGACACTTAGAGTATTATAAAAGTCTTTAAAAATGTAGGATTATACACAGTGCGTCAAAGAATTTTTAAGACTGGATCTGTAAAATGAAATAGAAACAAGAAATTATAATTTGTTTTGGTTTGTTATTCAAAATAAGTCCCTCCGGCTTCAATACACATGTCACAGCGATTTAATAATGATTCGAATGCCTGTTCCAGTTCACTTTGCGGAATTACCTCCAAAGCACGCGTCGAAGCTGTTTGTATGGTCAAAATATCATCAAAATAACACCCTTTTAACGTCATTTTAAAGTTTTGGGAACAAAGAAAAGTTGCAGGGTGCTAAATCAGGCGAATACGGTGGATGATTTAACACACACAGACGTTATTTTTCGCCAAAAATCTACGAACAAGAAGTGAGGTGTGACTGGGTGCATTATCGTGCAACAAACACCAACTGTTTTCATCTCGATATTCTGGACGAATGCGACGAATTATGCCCATCAAACGCCTCAAAACATTTAAATAAAACTCACCAGTAATTGTTTGTCCACTTGGAACAAATTCTTTGTCGATAATACCCTTACTATCGAAGAATGTAATGAGCAATGTTTTAATTTTCGATGGAACTTTTCTTGTTTTTTTTGCTTGTGGCGAGTTTTTTTACTTCCATTCCGCACTCTTTCGCTTTGTTTTAGGATCATATTGAAAACAGCATGTTTCATCACCAGTAACAATCGATTTTAAGAAGTTTGGATCATTTTCAGCGGCTGAAATGATGTCTCTGCAATGTGCACTTTTCCTTGATTTTTGTTCGTTGGTTAACGTGTGTGGAACAAATTTAGCAAAAACTTTTGTTTTGCCCAAATCTTCATGCAGGATGGTTCGAATGGTTTCTTTGTTGATGTTTAAAGACTCTTCCATCATTCTTAGTGACGCACATCGATTGTTTGCCACGAAATCACGCACTTTTTCAATAATCTCAGGTGTCTTGGATGAACTTGGTCTTCCGGTATGCTTATCATCTTCTAGCGTCTCTCTTCCGTCCAAAAAACGTTTGTGCCACAGGAAAACGTTTGTTCTACTTAAACAAAACTCACCGTAAACTTGCTTCATCATTTGGTACGTTTCCGAGACACTTTTATCAAGTTTTGTGTTAAATAAATAACAGCCCTTTGTTCCATCTTAATAATTCAACATGAAAAAAAATTTACTTCTCTAATGAACGCCCGTTTCGTTTGAGTTACTTTAACAACTGCGCAGTACTTTTGGCAGAAAGCAAGCAGATGGTCAAGGTTTGTAACGCATTCGCGATAACACTGGTGGCGCCACCGTAGGCTGAAATCTAGCGCCAGACTTAAAAATTCGTTGACGCACTGTGTATTTCTATTGAAATAATCAGCTGTATATATCATAAAATGCCTTATATTTTAGGTGACTACTTTTTGAATATCGAAACCGAAATCAAGATTTGTTTCGCGGGGGAATAGTTTGATTTGCCTGTTAAATATAATTTACATTGCTTTCATTTTTTTAGTTTCTCAGCAATTTATTAAACGACCGAAACTTGCAGTTTCTTTTTTTAACATCTTGCCCGTTTTTGTCGATGAGTTCATTTTTTCTACTCGTTTGAGAGGGCGAAGGAGAAGCTCTTTGACTTTTCTTTCATTCCGTTAAGTGAAAAATTAGCTTTAGACACTTTCTTCCTCTATATATTACGAGTATTGAATGAACCTCGTTGAAAATTATCAGCTCCTATTTCATGTTAACCTTAATTTTCCACTTATTAAGGGCTTTTAAGAACCACCCAACTCTTCTCACTCGACGTCCGCTTTCTTCGTCGGGCCAATTTGTTTAAGCAAGAGTAACGGTTACTTTACCGATCTCGGCTGTTTTAGCTTCTCCCAGCAATTATTTTTTTTATCCACAAACCGCAGCAAACAGGACTTGCGTGTTCTGTATTGAACCGAAAATCCATTCAAGCATCACACGTCGCCCAAAGGAGTGTGCACAGAGCGCCTTGCTCTTATTTTAGTAGACGCCTAATTGGATTTGTTTTTGCTGGTTCAAACGGGAATATCGCTTCCACACCAGCACACAAAGATTCTTCTACTTTATTGTTTTATTGATTTAAACTCCAGGTGCCGTTATTTAGTTTTCTGGTCCACTATTTTTAAGACTAAGATTCAGAGAAAAGGAACAATGACTGCAATTTGAAAACCATTTTAACTACGGATGGGACATTCGAACCGCGCGAATCTTGAAAAAGATTCGAGAACTCGAATCTTTCAGCCTTTTTCGTCATTCGAATCTTTCGAATCTTAACCTAAAAAAACTTGGCGTTTGGTGCTTGTTGTAGAGCGATATTTGTTCGAATTTTTGTCAACATGGAATCTCCACTAAAGGTTTCTGAATTTTATTTTACGTTGCCCTGAAAGAGTTCAGGGTTTATTAACTCTTAAAACAAACATGTTTTTGATTTTTTTTTCATTTTCAGGAAAGAATTTGTTCAATTTAGTGTTTCATGTCTAGTGTTTATCTATATTAACTTTTAGAAATTATCCTCCCCACCTCTGCACTTGCTTTGATTTAAAAAGGTTTAGGAACTTTTTTTATTAAAGAAAAATGTCAAAAATGTGAATTGTTACTCAAATATTTGTTTTTTCAAATTATGTTCAGAAAATGGAAATTAACCTGAAGACTTAAAGATATGCACTTCATTTAGTAAATGTAAATTATAAATTTCATTTGTATCTTCTTAATAAGTATGGGTATATTTTTTTGTTTGTCTTGTGTCTGTCGCTCTTTGGCCAAACATGGCCCTTGCGCCATAAAAATTAACCAACCAACCAACCAACCATGGGTATATTTTTGAAAACTGTATTCTTGAATTTGTTTTTCATTAAACACAGCCTTCAAATTTTACTTTAATTAAAAACTTTTATTAAGTCTTTTCTTTCCCTTTTATTCTTGTAATTATTTTTATATGAAGGATTCGGGAGATTCGAGGGATTCGCGAACCTTTTACGATTCGAGGGATTCGCGAACCTTTTACGATTCGAGGGATTCGCGAACCTTTTACGATTCGAATTCGAGAAAATTTAGGATTCGTCCCACCTCTAATTTTAACCCTTCAAGCGCTCACGCCCACTCCCATAGCTTACTCATGTGAGGGTCGCGGACGGGAAAATTGTCAAGGTAGCGTTTCATCAATCGTATTCTTCTCTTTCGGACAAATAGTTTGTAAGTCATCCTCCTGCAGTTTCGGCATCCGTCAATGTTGGTGATCTACACATCTTTTTTTTTATCTTCTAGCATGCATTTCATTGAGAGGCAGTTGTAATCTGCGATTAATCAAATCTGTAAAACGGCGAGCAACAACGGTTTCGTCCTTTCACCCGACAGGAGAGCATGCGTCCATTTTTGTCGGAGAGACTAAAATAGACGCATGTAGGTCCTTGCCATCAGATCCTCACCCAGAGCGACATTTGGGACCAAGTTTTGCCCACCAGGTTTCTTGATCTGACCGTCCACTGTGCGCACGTTTGGAGGCTAAAGACGTCCAGTCTGGAGGATATGTCCGTTCTGAAGATCGTTCCGGCGGTTTCGTGTGGTGCAGATAGGGCTTCTTTATTGCGAATCTACCATTCCTTGGCACAGTCTGAACTGGATTATGGAATTATAGTGTACTGCTCTGCGCGTCGTTCAGTTCTCCGGCCTTTGGAAACCGTTCATCATCAGGCGTTACGTGTGGGTACGGGAGCCTTTCGCACATCACCAATTCTGTCTTGATGCTGAAGCTAACGAACTGTCGCTGGATTTGCGCCGTCTTCAGCTGCTTCTGTAATACTATCCAAAACTTCGATCTCTTCAAGAACATCCTTTCCATGATGCAGTTTCCTACCCTCATAATGCTCGTCTATTTGAGAACCGGCACTCGTGTATTCCAACAATCGGACTTTGTATGTCGACCGTTGCTTGGGATATACGACTCGATTTGCCATTGACTGGAGAAACGAGGTACTTTATTGAACCTCTCTCAAACCCTCCTGGCTCATACCAGTTCAACTTCTTATGAAAAAACTTCTACCCATGCATCAGTATACTAGCAGCTCTTCGCTGAACACCGTATCATCAATTCTGATTATGTACTAATTTTCACCGATGGATGGTGAAAATTGGAACGTAATGGAGTTGTCGGATACGCAGCCGCCTGTACTGATGAAGTTCGTTGCGCGGATTTTAGCCACGGTGTTTTCGACTGAGATGCATACTGTATGCTTGCACTTCATGTTTAGTCGAGCTCTGATCGTTGTTATATAGTCTATCTGTACATGGATTCTTTGAGTGGTTTGCGGTATTTCTTCTCTACAACTCGTGCTGACCATCCTTCTCTTCGTAACATGAGACATTTACTCCATTCCTTACCCGAGGCCGATTTCTAGATCCGATTTTGCTGGATTCCTAGCGATGTGAGGATCAAACGTACCGAGTCATCTAATTCTGTTGCCAGATCTGTTTCTTCTTTGGAGGTCACACCGTTGCCATTGTTTCACCGAGATTTGCGTTTCGAGGTTCGAGAACATATGAAGCGAATGTGGCAGAGTTTGCGGGGCCAAGATTTGAGCAAGAACTGCATTGTATCAAGCCGGTTTGTGGAATATGGGCTTGTCGCTTAAACTGTAGGGGAGAAGTTGTACTGGCATGTCCCCATACTGGGCATTGGCGTACTCACCGATGCATGGCGATACTGCCCCTATATGTGTGAGACCTGTAATGTACCTCTAAATGTTGTACATATTTTATTCGTGTTGTCGTTATGTTCGTGAGCGTGCTCGTTTTCTGCATTTACATATTCTATCAGACTACTCAGAAACCACGAGGAGCCGTTTAATCGATCGCTGTAATGTCTCCTTTTCTTCGTTTTACCAGTGTATTGCGTTTGGAATAGTACCTTATCGTTTTAACATCCATTTATATCGTTTATTGTTTTGTTTTATGGCATTATTTTGTTCTGTTTTAATATCGTTTATGTTACTGTTATAAACCATTGGACTTTGAGCTGTTGGGTTCATTTAGCTCCTTGCGCCATTAAACAAAAATCAGCCAACCAACGGAGATCCCGTTTCTCCTATGAGTGACAGTGAGTTAAAAGTTCCTGACTTTTCACCATAGGACCAGGCATTTGTACAAGCATAAATAATAAAACTTGTAGTATTTGATAGCAATGAAATAAAATTTAATTGCATTTCTTTCTCTCTGTTAATTACATTTACAGCTGCTACTGTTTAGAAAAAAGTCTTAATAAATATGAAAATTAATAAAATGCCAAATATATTTAATCAAATTAATGTTTCTTCTAGTTGGCATAATAAATATGAAGATAATGCATTATATAAGCACCATGAACTGCGTACATACTTGTAAATTTGAACACATGGAAGTTCAAAAATATTCCGTACCCTTTTTTTTTTAGTGTGAAATTTTTTGAAGTATGTATTGCTCGAAGCAAAGCGACGCATCCCGCATATTTTTTTAACTCAAATAACGCTTTGGGCTCTTCCTCCGAACCATAATCATATAAAATAATTTAGTCATTAGAGATATGTGATCTCCAAAATACTATAAACAGCCTCTCTTTTAATTAATTGATTACGAGCAAACACAGCGAAATCCAAAACAAATGCTAACCGTCTTATGCTTGGGAAAATGGAAGAAAGGAAAGAAATCTCGCATCACTAGCGATCTTTATGATGTTTCGACAGAAACTGAAAAGTAATGGTTAGACGAGATTAGTTCTATTGTTCCTCACAATGTATTTTCTCTTAAATGGGACACTGACGCCTACCTCCCGCCATGCTAACGTTTGCCCACTTTTCTCCGAAACTAGAAGAGATATTTTAGTTCTGTTTTTTTTTCCTAATAACGTTTGTTTTTGTGATACATTTTAACACACTTTTTAAGAAATTTTTGAAATTTTTTGACCCATTTAGAAAATATTCCAGGAAGGAATGTAAAAAATAAATAAATTAAAAAAAAACATTTTTCAAATTGTAATATTTATGTTTCATATTGCTGTGATAGTGTTTATTTTCACATGAAAAAAACAAAATAAAAATTTAAATAAGATCTCCGTTATAATATGCGGAAATGAGGCATACATGTAAGACAATGTGAATTTACAGAAATAGAGGATAGAAGTAATAGAAGCCTATTATACAAAGAAATTATATTATAGCTAACTAATTAACGTGCAGATGTATTGATTTAATAAAGTCCTCATCCATATGATGGTTCCTCGTTTTGGGCAATTTTTTTAACGCAAATAACGCTAGGGGACATACACATTGTGTTTTCCTCCATAGCACTGCTGTTATTTGTTTCTGATGTCTTCCAGTATTAGACAGATTTTTCTTGTGATTTATGATTTTTCGTAACATACCCTTCTTTCGCTTACTGAGCGCATATTATTTCTATTTGTAAATATTTTACGGACTCCATGAGTACAATTGTAAAACTTTTTTTCAAACGGTACCATTTACTGTAAAGTTAGGATGTGTTAACGCATTTTTATTTTGAAAGACATTTTTTGTTTATGAAAGAATTCAAAAGAAATGCTCATTACACCCGAGAAGTCGATGTCATCTTTCTTGTTTTCATTCTGTTTCTGTGATTAAACACTGCGCATTTTGGCACATGTGCCACTAAAGCCAAAAAACCAACCAATCAATCTTTAGTGCTCGCAAAGCAAAGAGATATAAACTGATGAGCCATTACATTATAACCATCCCTCAGCCTAGAGAAATTAACTTGCCTAGAGACCGAACGATGGCACAGGGGAAGTTCACAGTGCAGTATATGTATATACAACACGAGGACCGGCTCTCAGTTAGAAGAGTTTTCGGAGTCAGAATGGGAAAAGCTGCCGATTTTTTGGAGTTTGATAAAGGACAAATTCTGATTGCATGGTGCCTCGGAACTACGATCTCGGAAACGGCGTGGCTTCTGGGTTGATCGCGTGCCGCTTTAGTGAGTACGTATAAAAAGTGGAGCACAGATGGCCAAACGACGAACCGCCGTCCAGCTGTGTGTCGTCCACAACTCAATGATGCCAGGGGGGAACGGATGGTGTACGACATTGTTCACAGCGACAGCAAGTCCACTGCGCAACAAATCACACGCAACTACAAAAGTGATGATCAGGGCAATGTGTCACAGCACACAGTTCATTGCAGCCTTCTGCGCATGGGCTTGCAAAGCCGAAAACCCAGCCGGGTCCCCATGCTCACTGCACGCCATCGCCAACAACGAATGAAATGGGCCCAAGATAATCGAGTTTGGATCATGGAAAAACGTGGCCTGGTCTGATGAATCAAGATTCCTGATGCATCACGTAGACGGCAGGGCTCGGATACACCGATTACCAAAGGAGGATACAGCACCTGGATGTACTGTAGGGCAGAAACAGGCCGACGGCGGTGGTGTTATTCTATGGGTGATGTTTGGTTGGGACAATTTTGGTCTCATTATCCCAATAGCACAATTCCTGACAGCTGTTAGGTATCTGAACATCGTTGCGGACCAAGTGCACCCATTCATGGCAACTGTGTTCCGTGTTGGTAATGGCCGTTACCAACAGGATAATGCGTCACACCACAGTGCCAGAATCGTCAAGGAGTGGTTCGAGAAACACCTTGGTGACTTTTTCTTAATGCCCTGGCCTACAAATTCACTTGACATGTAGGGCAGAAGCAGGCCCGCGGCGGCGGTATTATTCCGTGGGCGATGTTTTGTTGGGGCACTTTATAAACCCAATCTAACATTTGTGCTTCTACTTGGAAAAGCGGATTCGCGCTAAATCATCATCACCACGAAATGTACGGGAACTGCAGGCCCTGCTGTTGACATTATGGTACCAGATACCCCAGAATACCGATATCCACCTCATCGAATCGATGCCTCGCTGAGTGGTCGCTGTTTTGCGGGCTAAGAGGGGTCATACAGCTTATTAGATAGGAGGTATATATCATTATCGCCACCACCAGCAACACTAATTTGCTGTATCCACGCTAACTGAACGTGCTCTGCGGTTGTATGTTGTCATTAAACCAGATATGAAAGTATTTCGTTAAAAGGTTGTGGGTACCGAATTATACATGTAGAAAATGACGTACAAAACGTACAGGCCTTTTTTTTAGTGAAAATGAGAATCGAATGTACATACCTTTTTTAGTAGGAAACTACCCCCGTGAGCAACTTAGGCTACACAAGGAGTTACGAACGGTTCCGTAACTCAGCCCCAGTGGTTTCAAGGGCCGTAGCTGAAAGTTCCTGATCCGACTGCGACGGATATTTTTGTGTTACAGAATAATCGGCTGAGTTGTCACTGGGTAAGACAAGTACAGGGTGCGAAAAACAATAAAAACGTGAAGCAGAAATTTAAAAAGAAAAAGAAAGAAAACGAGAGAAAACAAACTGGGTACCTTACATTTCTTCCACTAAAAAAAAAGGAAAAGGTTCTGCTCGAGAACTAAGATTCAGTACAATGCCCTCTGAACGTGCGTACCTTGGCACACTTTTCTAAGCTCTTGTTGTAAATTAAGATACTAGTAGACTTACAAAAGTGTAAAGTAGACTTACCGTCATGCCGAAATATCAACATTTATTGAAGAAAATATTTAACAACAATACACGAAAGTAGAAAGATCACAAGAAAAAAATTACGGTTTCGGGAGAAATTGCTGCTGCATCCAATTTACGTTGTCGGATTTTTTTCCCCTGATTTTCAGGCAGGAACACAGCGATTTATAAAATCAAATGATGATAATATATAACAGAGAAAACATAAAAAACAAACAAAAGAAAAACAGTTACGATCACGGGAGAAGTCTTCATTGCCTTTAACGTCCGTTCTCCTAAATGTTTGCCACCATTTTCAAGATGAAATACAAACATTTCTGAAAAAAAAAACATTAAGTCTAATACTAGACAGAGATCATCACGGAGAAAAAAATTACGATTACGAGAGAAATCTGTCCTCTGTCGGACTTCTGTTTTCGGAAAAGTTTTCATTTTTCCAGCTGAAACACAAATATTTATGAAATAGAGACATTTAGAAACAGCACAAGGCAAAGGAAACATCGGGATAAAATTAATTTCAGATCACAGCGCTCCGTTTGACTTCCGTTTTCGGAAATTGTTGCCTCCATTTCCAAGCTGAAATGCAAGCGTTTATGGAATTAAAGGTATTTAACAACAATATGGCCCATGGGTCAAAAAATATGGTACTTGTCCACCAGTCACACGAAGACGCCACTAGTCAGAGATTTCGGCATTTCCCTTTTCAGTAACAAGACTGCCCTCCCCCATCAACTCCTTACATTCCCCAATATTCCCGTGATATCCCTCATCCCCACCTCAAGGTCAGTTTCACACAAGCGGATTTTTTCAGCCGACGCAATAAATCTCCCGACTGTCTTATCGCGTGTTTTAAAGCGAACTATAGAGTTATACTGAGTCTTTCAGATGCGCGGAAACGGTAGAGATTCCGACGCCGTAGCCGCTCAACTTCCGCGGGGTTCGTTATAAACCGGACAGCGAAAATACCGTCCAAATTTATAGAAACGTAGGTGTAAGGCAAGATGTGCACACAGACGGCCAGCCGATCGTCCGCTACTGCAATAAAACAATCGCTCCTCTGAGAGGGAGTAGGGGACATAGTGCTATTGCACAAAGAACCACCCATAGTTCCCGCTCATCCTTCAGGCATTTTTTCCTCCTTTCTAGAAATAAAACCACTTGAGTAAATGCTAGCCGAAAACTGCATTGCGGGACGGTTTTATTGCTTCCAAGGGAAAAAATCCGCTTGTGTGAAACGGGCCTAAAGTTTAACGTGTGTGTTCCTTGTCCTATATTCCAGGACTGGCCACCACGGTTTCACTCCCGCCTCCACCCCCACAGATCAGGTCGCTGGCAACCCATTGGCTCTCCTGACACAGCTGTTGGCATTTGAGGAACAGAGTTTCCACTTTTAGGCCCGTTTCACGCAAGCGGAGTTTTCCCGTAGAAGCAATAAATCGCCTGGCTGTCTTACCGCTTGTTTTAAAGCGGTCTATAGAGTTATACCGAGACTTTCAGGCGTACGGAAGCAGTTCAGCTTCCGAGGTATTCGCTACATACCGGACGGCGAAAATACCTTCCAAATTAAGAGAAACGTAGCTGCAAGGCAAGATGTTCACACAGGCGGCCAGCCGATCGTACGCTAGTGCAACAAAACATTCCCTTCAGTGAGAGGAGATGGGGAACAAGGTGCTGCTGCCCAAAGAACCACCGATAGTTCCCGCTGATCCTTCAGGCATTTCCCTCTCCATTCTATATAGCAATGAAACAGCTTGTGTGAAAGCTAGCCAAAAACTGCACTACGGGACGGTTCTATTGCTTCGGCAGAAAAAATCGGCGTGTGTGAAACGGGCCTTTTTCCTTACCTTTAACCGACTGGAACGAATTAACTCGGGGTTGGCAAAATGCGCTGAAACCAATTCGAACGAATGTACTCGCTGTCTAAAAAGAGATTGCGCATCAAACAGCGTTGCTTTTCCTTTAGCTCTGTTATTCAGATAAAATGGTCATATACGGGAATGATTGACACTAATCCTTCTGACTGATTATCTACTAAAAAAGCTATAACAATGGCGACGAATATATGAAAGGAGAAATGTTTATAGCATTTCTGTCCAGTGGTATGATGTCCATGTCAGAGCGATTATCTCTTCCTCGTCATGCCTTGGGTCATGGAGCAAAAAATAGGACTAGAGGAGATATTTTCTCACGAATGACAGGTTTATGGCCAGTACCGCGCAGATGAGAAGGGGAAAGAAATCGTTCTGCCGTAGTTTTCGAAAAATCCCGGCTTCTTTGTGAACATTTCTTCTTGGAAAGTGAGGAAAATTTTGGACACTATATGGTTCAGGTACTTCGGCCGCTTAAAACAAGACACTAGCCTATTCTCAAAATTCAGAACAAGAATATAATGTGTCCTATGTAGTGACTAATTACATTCTTTTCCTGACGCATATTACGGAAGAAAAGCAGGATTTAAGAAAAAATAAGGACAACTATTAAAACCAGTAGGTTTAACTGGATGGGAATTAGGCCTAGTGATCAACTTTCGTGACTGCCTCGGAGAAGACATCGGGTTCGATTCCCGGCAGGGACGAACGCTCGAACCACTAAATATCCGCCGTGTGTCGGATGGGCACGTTAAGCCGTGGCCCCCTACCCCCGCAATAAATAATGGGGGTCTTCCTCCCCCTTTCCACCTCGTTTCCGTGTCACTTTCCTATCGGGCACTTTAGCCCAAATCTCCTAGCTTCCTATTTCTAAGGGTTGTTTAAGACCTTGGATCAGACACTCCCTTCCTAAAATCCTTTTCATATGACCTGATCTGGATGGGAGTTAAAAGAAAATGCTTACCTTGTAGCGTCACTCGCCAGCTATATTTTTGACTCGTCATGGACGAGTGTAATTTTTGACTCCTCATATGGACAGAGGAAACATCGTGAGAGAGAGAGAAAAAAAACACCTTACGATTTAGGGAGAAATCTTGACTCCGTCTAACTTCCGTTTTCGGAACATTTTGAAAGACGGAATTCCTCCCCAGACAAAAAGTTTGCCCCAATGATCGAGAGTTTAGTTTTGTATATAATTTCGTTTTGGTCTGCAGGACCACAAGAAATCTGCGACGTACGTCTTCCGTGGCCGCGATTCTTCTACGAGGGTTTCAAGTAAGGAACAGATCTAGCCCCTATGGACAAACACACCACCCACGCCTTATCCGTGACTCGACCCCGGGCCCAAATCTGGTAAATGAGCAAAAGCCACGCACCTGACCACTCGACCCAGATTTTCGCAAGAATGGTACAAATGAAAAATGTTTGGGAAGGTATTTCCCAGCAGTTTATCAACCAGACAAATTGCAGTTAGTCAAACTAGGCCGCCCCGGTGGCGCAGTGGTCTAAGTGCTGTCTTCTGGGTGAGCCCGGGTTCAAGTCTCGGTTAAAGCATTGGTGGTGTGCTTGCCTTACATAACTGGCCTTCTCCCTTCCCTGGAACTGGTAGACCTAAATTAGGGACGGATAACTTCCCATAGCCCAGAGGGTTGTCCACGGTGGTCGTTAACCCCCCCCCCCTAACCGAAAACAATAAGTCTAATTAGTGAACTCGCACCGGCTCCAACGCATTCGAAAACACAATTATGTAATTTGTAGTTATAAAACCAACTTCTAGAAAATGTGTGGTTGTATGCAAATCGTCACAGACAGGTCTTCAACTAAACAGGAATCAGAACAGGTCATACAAGAAAGGTAACCCAATGACAATCAAAGTTTGCTATTATTTCCCCACTTTGAAATCTTATATTTATTCTTAATCTACCAATTAAAACAAATGTACGACAAGACGGGACACAAAAATATGACAAGAACTTTAGTGTCCGTAAAAACGGAATCGGAAACGTGAAATAATTATTGAGATTTGCTACTTCGTGTAAGAGAGATTCTCATAGTAAAGTTTAAGAGAAAGATACGAGCAGAAGATTAGGAATAAATCACCATTGACTCGGTGTTCATGTCCTAGCCTTTTGTAACAGCAATCGTGCTTGTCACGCGTCTTCTAAGAAGGTTTATTGGCAGCCTGCCATTTAGGAGATCAATAAGTGTCAGGAAGCAGATATCTTATATGTCATGATTCCTTTTTCATGCCAGGAAGAATTCATGACTTGCTACGAATTGAAGCATTCGCTTTATATTTAGAGAGCGCTTGTCCTTAGTGTTTCTCGGTGCACGCAGCCAATTAAATTAGGCAAAGGAAGCATATCGCATGAAGAAAGACTAAAAATATATTTTAAGGCGGTTTTTTTTCTTGACGTTACTTGAAATGTGAATATTAGATGTGATAGATTGCACGAATATTTCTCATTGCAGTTTTACTTCTTCAGAAAAAGGCTTCTCCAAATTTCATAAATACAGTGGTTTCTAAAAATTAAAGAACGGAAGAAATCACGATTATTTCTGACAGGAGAGTTGGAAATGCACGACCCACCACGGTGACTCAGTAGCCTAAGCGCTGGCTTCTGACCATTCGTCCGAGTTCGGTCCAGATTGGAATCCCGGTGAGGCATTGATGTTGTGTTTGTCTTACGGCACTGGCTCTCTCCCTTCCCTGGAACCAGTTGCCCTAAATTAAGGACGGGCGGCTGCTTATTGCCATCGACTTGCACACGTGGTCGTTAAACTCCAAAACAAAACAAAACTGTATGAAACTTGCGTATATGACTTGAAATGTAGTACGTAGTTGGTTTATCCTATAAAAATGAGTGGTGATGACATTGGTTTATGCAAATGACCAGCAGCATGAAATAGGCTGTTGATGAGATGTGCATCACATCGTTTGCGGAGTGCAATGAAATGATTTTGAAATTGCAGATTTGCTGCTGTAATTGCTTCGAGACATAGTCTAACCAACGAACTGAGTTGGAGAGCAATTACAAGACTGGAGGCAGACCAAAGTCAAGTGGAAGTTGCGGCATGTCCGCGTGTTTGTCTTTCTGAGGTCCGCAAGCAGAGGAATCAATTTTAAAATACGCGACCATTTTCTCGAAAGAACAGCGAAGGAAGGCCTGGATGACCGACATAGCCCATTAACTACTGGGTGGAACAGGACGGCAAAAACGATACAGCTGCGATCATCCCTTGTTGCAGCTATGAAAGCGGTGGTATCTGCCTCACACTGTGCTCAGAAGGTTTCACGAAGGAAGTCTTTGTGTTCGGCAACCGGTGGTATCTGACTGTGCTCAGAAGGCTTCACGAAGGACGTCTTTGTGTTCGGCGACTGGTGATATCTGACTGCTCAGAAGGCTTCACGAAGGAGGTCTTTGTGTTCGGCAACCGGTGGTATCTGACTGTGCTCAGAAGGAGGTATTTTGTGTTAGGCGACCGGTGGTATCTGACTGTGCTCAGAAGGCTTCACGAAGGAGGTCTTTTGTGTTTGCCGACCGCTGGTATCTGTCTTACACTGTGTTCTGAAGGTTTCACGAAGGAGGTCTTTTGTGTTTGCCGACCGCTGGTATCTGTCTTACACTGTGTTCTGAAGGTTTCACGAAGGAGGTCTTTTGTGTTTGCCGACCGCTGGTATCTGTCTTACACTGTGCTCTGAAGGTTTCACGAAGGAGGTCTTTTGTGTTTGCCGACCGCTGGTATCTGTCTTACACTGTGCTCTGAAGGTTTCACGAAGGAGGTCTTTTATGTTTGCCGACCGCTGGTATCTGTCTTACACTGTGCTCTGAAGGTTTCACGAAGGAGGTCTTTTGTGTTTTCCGACCGCTGGTATCTGTCTTACACTGTGCTCTGAAGGTTTCACGAAGGAGGTCTTTTGTGTTTGCCGACCGCTGGTATCTGTCTTACACTGTGTTCTGAAGGTTTCACGAAGGAGGTCTTTGTGTTAGGCGCCCAGCACTTGTCGTGTTATTTACTGCGGTTACAGGAGAGAACATTTGAATTGGACTGAAAACCAACGGTGGAAAACCAACAATTAAAATCACATTATGCATGGATATTGAAATTCCAAATTTCGTTATAAAGTCAAAATTAAAAATAACTTCACCACTGTAAAAGCTATCGTTACGGGGAACATTCTTTCTGATCAGAAATCAGCAACATGTTGCCAATTTAAAAACAGATGGATAATGAGATATATCAAAGATTTACGAAAGAGACCAGAAGCAGTAAATTATCAAGCATGAGAGTAAAGATAAATTTGAAGAGGAATTAACTATCATAAAAGGAAATTTAAAAGCAGAACTCTTCAGTGAAATGCACTGCTCATCAAACAGCAGCGGAATGAAACTTCTGCCAAATATTCCTTTAGCGGAACATCACGATAAAATATGTAGCAGAATAATAAGGCTTCACGAATAGAAATCCATTCTGTTAAATATGACAGCACAAATAAGCATTATGACCAAATATTCTTTCACTACAGTGAGGAAAGAAAGTAAAGGTAGAGGTTGAGCTTCCCTCACTGGATAATCTCTAAACCTAAAACTTTCGAATTCCGAAACTTCTTTCAAGTGTTGACATGACGCTGCAAATGAAAATTCCGCCAAGTTGTCTGAGCACACCGACTGTTAAGTTACGACATGTGACCACAGGGTCTCTGATGCTAGAGACCTGAGGATTGGTATCTGCTACTATGTTCTGTTGTAGCGATGGGAAAACAGATTCTTTCAATCCGACTCGTTGAAACCATTCACACTGATTTGATCGTTGACTCTTCTGGTGAAAAGTTTCCACAAGTTTTAATTCTGAGTCGGATCAGTCCCTAAAAGATCGGTTTTTTGATTGTGAGTCGGTGAAGGGTTTCGACTCAGAGTTGGATCAGTTTGTGAAAACGCAAAGTTCACCGCTGACGGTGTTCCAACGCGCATTGCTCTGCTTCGGAGCCGAATGCTCTCCCAATTAAGCTACACCGACGGAATTTATCACTGCAAAAACTTTGCCGTCTTGACACCTGCTTCAGTTCTCTAGTAGGTGGCAGACATGCAAATGATTTCGTGCGATTCCGCATGCCCGCGCTTCCAAGATCGGCGCTGCAATCGCAATCCTTGGGGCTTATCGCGGTGCGCGGATCTTATTATCATAAAAATTCGCGCACCAAGAAAAAACCGTGCGATTAACGCAGAATTCGGTAGCTACGAGGAGGGCAGACATGTAAATGATTAAAATTTCGTGCTTTCCGCATGCCCGCAAGTCCAAGACCGGCGCTGCAATCGCAATCCTTGGAGCTTATAAGGCGCCACGCAAGGGACTCCACATTCGTGCCGAAGTGCACGGTACGAGTCGAGTGAGATCTCTGAGCGGTAGACATGCCGTGAAGCCGCCGTAGATGTGCGTACGGGCAACTGACGGAGTTTGAACGTAGCCATATCGTCGGGATGAGAGAAATAGGGTGGCCAGCGCGCCGAATCGGCTGCCATTTTAGCCTGTAGGACAGTGCGGTACGATCGCGTTGGGAGCAATGGACACGGGAAGGCACCCAGACACGGCGGACTATCTCTGGACGACCCAGACACACCACTAGTAGGGAGGACCGTGGAATCTTAAAGCCGGCACTCACAGATGCAATGACGTCCTTGTCCAATATCCAGAGACATGTGGCAGCTGTACAAGGAACTGCTGTGTCCACCAGAACCATTTCCAGACGCCCGGCAGAGGCGAATCTGCACTTTCCAGAACCCTTAAAGTTTCTGCCATTAACACCTGACCATCATTGGCGTCGATTGCAGTGGTGTCAGCAGCCAGCAAATGTGGAATGCTACGGACTGGCAACGTATAGTGTTCAGCGACGAATCCCGCTTCTCTATGGGAACGGTCGACCATGCTATAGTGTGGAGGACTGCAAGTGAGCGCTGCAATCCCAACCTCACTGTACAGCGGCACACGCCCCGAACTGCACGCGTGATGGTCTGGGAACCCATCGCGTATGACAGTCGGACTTCCGTCGCAGTGATCCGAGGGGCGTTGATTGTCCAGCGTTAAGTACAGGAGATCGTGCGGCCCCATGTGCTGCCTTTCCTGGCGGTGCGGCCAGGAGCCGTTTTCCAACAAGATGAAGCCCGTCCGGACACTGCTCGGGTTTCTCAGTACTGTCGACGTCACACTTCGACACGGGCCTGCCAGATCACCTGATCTCTTGCCCATCGAGAAGGTGTGGGACTACATGAGGAGCCAGCTTTCTCCACGGCCTAGTGTTCGTGATTTAGAGCGTTAGTTGCAAGAAGTGTGGGCGAATCTGTTCCAGGATAACATACGGCGCCTCTTTGACTCCATGCCGGACCGTATGACCGCATGCATCCGAGCACGAGGCAGTCTGACACGGTACTAACGCTGACAGGGATGTGTACCGTATGTCTGTATTGTAATCATTTCTGTCCTTGGTATGTACAATCGCAATACTAAAATCCCATTTCAATCCGATGCCTTCTTCTTGGTGCGCGGATTTTTATAACAATAAAAATCCGCGCACCATCCCTTGAGAAAAGGAAGGGACGGAATCATTATTTTCCTGGTAAGCCGGCAAACCATGCCTGAAATTGCTCGCCGAAGAAGAAGGAATTCTGCTGAATTCCAGACGATGTGTGTGAAAGAAGCATCACACATTTCTGAATCTTTGAAGAAGAAATTTTCATTAACTCCAGATGATGTGCGGAAGGAACATTACACATTTCTCAAAGAACCCAACACGGCCAGAAGATTCATTCCCACACTCGGGCGCGAGCGTTAAAACACAAATTTACCGGTGATTGGGATCTATACCCCCCCCCCCCTCTATCCTTTTGCTCCAGAGCCGAATGCTTTCCTAATTAAGCTACACCGACAGAATTTATATACTGCAACTTTGCTGTCTTGGCATGTGATTCATCACTGAAGTGCGTCACATGTTTTAGTCGTTCGCTGACTCCTCCGGTTTAGTGAAACGATTTTCAGTTTAAATTTATTTGAAATCATGCGCGGGGGGGATTTCTTTCCGAAAGGGATCCGGGTTCGAATCCTGGTGATTCACGGATGTTGTGTTTGTCTTAAGGCGCTGGCTCTCTCCCTACCCTTGAACCAATGACCGTAAATTAGGGACGGACGACTGCTTGTATCCCATTGAGTTGCTCACGGTGGTCACTAAACTTTTAATAAAAAACCAAAAAAAAAACCAGTGCCGTAAGACAAACACAACACCCATGCCTCACCGAGATTTGAATCCGCACCCCTTTCGGACGAATGATCAGAGGCCACAGCTTAGACCACTAAGCCACCTACAAAAAACTTTTCTTCAGGAATTTTGGTTCACTACCTGTACCAGTGTTTAGCCATCTGTATGTGGCAACGTCAAGAGTACGACGATCTGACGACGTCAAGATAAAAATAGTTCACGGAAAAGAACAGGGGAAATTGATACAGGGTTCACAGTCAGTGTATACGAAAAATGTTGTGTGCTAAGAAGTGTTGACAAAATAAGAACTAAAGGTTTTGCAAAACACATAACGAACAGGCAGCCCGTCGAATCAAATTCCATAACCGACTGCTCGGGAAATTTTCAGAAAGCTGTGAGCTATCTATTGACGTGGAACTCAAAAACTCAATAAATAAATAAATGTCAATAATTTCTGTATCATAAATTTTATTTTGACGAGCTTTCATCTAGTAATATTATGTAATATTATAAAGCAGTACATTTCACGTTTTCTTAAAACTACTTGGAACTCATTGTCAGTTTAATAAGATCCCAAGTTCCACAGCATTCTGTTGCTTCAAAAATAATGATTGGAAAAAAAATACTTCATTTGTGTTAAGTACTCTTACATAAAAAAAAAAAAAAAATACGAAGCATTAAAAAAAATAAGCTTCAACAGAAAATAAAATGACTAAGTGACTACCAGTAATAAAAAAAATATATTTCGTCGCGCGATTAGTTTTACCTTGAACGTGAGTGGGACTTCTGAGTTTTTCTGTCCCAGTGGTTAAGACGCGCAGTTTCTGTTGAGCCAACCCAAACTATCTTGGATCGAACCGCACCACTGAAAGGAATTAAAAAAATATCTGAAATTCACGAGCCACTTTTAGTCATTCATTTCGGTAATTAACGAAGCATATTCCTGACACAAACTTTTCCTTGAAAGGAACCTGGATTTCGCAGGTTTTTCGTACCACTGGAAAATTCAAAATTTTCAGAAAACTTTCCCCAATATTTCTTATATTGGCGGTAAATTACCGTTTTAGAGATGTGTTAACGAAAAATTCTGGATTTTCAAAAACCTTTCGGTAATTCGTTTCTTATAATGACGGAAACACACCGTTTTCACGTTTTTCGTACTCGCACGACGCGAAATTACCCGTAAAAGGAGAGATTTGCTGGAATACTTGGGGTTTGATTAACTTTTAAACAGTGGCGTATATTCGAGGCCAGCTGCGAAGCCCAGAGAATGCTCAAATAAAAGTCAATTAAATATGCACAAATAAAAGTCAATTATTAACGCTATTAAGATATGTCGATGCTTCCGCTACGAACAAAACACGTACGGATTCGCTTCTTTGACTCAGTCGCAGGCGAGCGAAGCCAACGGCATAAGGCAAGCAGTTCTTCCAGAGTCTTCGTTGTTCTGATTCGAAGACTTGGATACGATCGCCTTCTAGTGTTTCCATGACAACATGAATGAGCGGGTGGAGGGAATTGGGCAATTGCTTTGTGCAACGGTTCGCTCAGAAAAGAGAAGGCTTCGACTACCTCAGTCACCCGTATGCCACCGTCTGTAGCAGCACGTGTTTCGCGAGAGTTGTTTCAGTTTGTGTGAAGTGTCGATGAATTAAAATCAGTGTTATTATATCTTAAATTCGTTAAACAAAAACAAATCAGTAAGAGACATTACTTGTTACATAAAGTTGAATAAATTGGACATTGTGCTTAGTGAGGTGTACAAATTAGCAGACCTAAGACTAAAGTTTCCATCAAAAACTGCAACTGCCGAAAGAAGTTTTTCTTCATTAAAAAGAACTAAGACATATCTTAGTGCCCCACAAGGACATGTACATTCGAACAACTTGGCTGATTTGCCAAAAGAGAAAAGCATTCTTTTTAAATATGAAAAACTACTGGGAAGAAACTTTTCATGAAAAGGTAACACTCAAGTTCACACAAAAGGAAAGAAGAATGGAGTTCATGCACAAATAAAGTATTCAAATCCTAATAATTATTTGTTATCTTATTAGCAATAGCGCATGTACCTAAAAATATAAGTTACTTCTATTACTTAACAATTAAAAATTAAATTTCGCAATTAAAAAAAAAAGTACAGGGCCGGGGGCGGGGGGGGGGGGTTGTAGATAGACTAGGACTCGGACCCAAGATACGACACCGCTTTTCAAATTTGAATCGTCTGTCAAAGGAACTGATTTTGAAGTTCCGTAGCGAAACAGATACTGTGGAAAGCATATTGCATGAATTTCGTTTCGCGTGGCATAGAATATTTCTTCTCTCCCGGTTTTTGTGCACCAGCTATTTATTATACAGGGTGTCCGAGAATTATTGGACACAGTACAAAATTATATAAAACAAAACATTAAACAGATAGAAAGAAACTGACTGTACTAGCTTACAATGTAACTACACAAGTTAATAAATTTCGATGAGAGATCCCTTGGTTGCTCGTAGTACGTCCAAGCGATACTCGATTTCATGCCATGTATTGGCAAGCATCTATAGAGTTATGGAATTAATAGCAGCTGTGATACGCTGCTTCAATTCGCGCACATCAGTACAAGGCGTCTGATAGACACGATCCTTCACATAACCCCACATGAAATAATCCAATTGAGTTAGATCTGGAGAGCGAGGAGGCCACGGTATGTGAGCACCACGCCAATCCATCTGTTGGGAAAATTCTCATTGAGGCACTTACGTACACACGTCGACCAATGCGGAGGCGCACCGTCTTGTTGGAAAACGACGTTGTCATACCTTTTGATCTGGGGTATAGCGAAATTTTCTACCATATCCAAGTAAATGTCACCATTTATGGTTTTTTCGCAGAAGAAGAAAAGGCCAATCACTTCTCTTTTTGATAGGGCGCACCACACATTGACTTTTGGAGTATCACGTTCCAGTTCAATAGCGGCATGAGGTGGTTCACTGCCCCATATCCTACAGTTGTGACGATTCACAATATCTAATACATGAAATGTGGATTCATCACTAAAAGTTACAGTACTGAGAAAGTTTTCGTAGTTTTCCACTTGATTCAGCATATCCACAGCGAAATCGTATCGCAGAGTGTGATCATTTACATGGATCTTTTGCACTATTTGAATTTTATAAGTATGAAACTTTAATTGCTTGTGCAAGATACCGTGAACTGTCGATTTCGGAATGCACAGTTCTCTGCTTGCTTTTCAAACGGATTTCCTGGGGATTCGTCGGAAACTTTCATTAACTTGGTCAACCGTCTCACCGCTGACGCCAGGACTGCCGGCTCTTCCACGATGTTCCACATTGTCAGTTTCTTTAAACTGTTTCATCCACCGCTCAATTGAATTCGTTGACAGAGGATTACAACCATACTCTAAACGGTACCGTCTTTTAACTTTAATGAGAGACTTTAATTCCGCAAGCCATAACACACATCGCTTTCTGCTGTACGGATGACATGACTACTGATTCCGCATTTCTCGTACATTCCTAATCAGGCCACACCTAGCGCCATCTATAGGATTCTGGGAATAACAGATATGCAAAACAAAAATATAGAAACCGTGTTAGTAATACGTGACATAGAAAAACAGACAATGCTCATGGTGTTTTTTGTACATAATTTTGTAATGTGTCCAATAATTCTCGGACACCCTGTATATTGTGTTACTGTAAGAAACCGGGTGCTTAACTTATTGTACAGATGGTTATATGATGTCTATGCATCAGTCTTTGTATTGCTTAAGATAAAAGCTATTATAGCTATAAGATTAAATTTTATATTTAGGAGTCTTGTGAAATAATACTATAAAAAAGTATATTTCCACCTTTTTTTTTTTTTTCAGGAAAATTGAAAATCATTGCAAGTTTAAAAACATCAAGTCGCAAATAATTTTTTCTTCGAAAAATCACGATGAAAAAATGTTTAATTTGTGAAAAAAAAAATATTACAAATTTTGTACAGAAAAAAAATATTACAAATCTATTCCGAAAAATAATCAGCTTCCAACAGAAAAAAAAACTAAATCACTCGCATTAATGACAAATAATTTTTTTCCATCGTCGCGCAATTTGTTTGACGATGAACGCGATTCTGATTCCCGAGTGTTTCTGTGTCAGTGGTTAAAGGCGCGCGTTATATGTTGAACTAAACCAAACCACAGGGGTTCGATCCTGACTGCTGCGAAAGGATAACCTGGTGTAAGGGCTGAAAAATGCAGTGTCTTAGATTTAACGAAATTTCAGTTTAAATACGGAAAAGCCTGAAACGGAATTAGACTACGGAAAATTTGGAAAAATACAGAAGTTTAAAATAAATGGGCACTTTTAAAAACGGAAATTCCGTTCAAAGGCTGACACCTACCGGCAACTTTTCGGCGCATTATTTTGAGAAATTTTCCACGAATTCACACCCCTTATTTTTTGCACTGTAGTGTAAAGGCTGAAAAATTCAGCGGATTTCGATTTTGCAAAATTCCCGAGTAAATACGGGAAAACCGGAAACGTACTTTTCTGAAATAAACAGATTTACTGAGTACGAAAAAACTGGAAATACGGAAGTTAAAAAAAAAAGGGGGGGGAGCTTTTATTTTCCGTAAATTCCAGCCACTTATTGTTTATAGTGTAATGCCAACTATGAAAATGAATAAGTTAACATGTCCTCGACCAAATTTCTTCATGCAAAAAAACAACAGTAGACTCAGTTCTGATTGAGCCGTCTGTTTCGAACGACTTACAGATCGGAGAGTTGAAATGAGTTAGTCGAGTATATGGTTTCAAAGCGTCTATTTAATTTGTTTTAGCCAACACAAGTCTATGATATGAAAAGTAGCTTACGTAATTTTTACAAATAATGCTGGGTACAGTGTGAGCACCAAAGCAGATCGATACACAAATTACCCAACGTTGTGCTCTGTCTTCTTGGGCTTCTTACATTCCTCATCACTCGCCCCCTTGCCTCTCGTTTTGATTTTCTCTACTTTTGCTTGCGTTCATTCTGCGAGTTCCGCGGCATTGTCGAAAATGTTAATCCGTTCACACGAAAACAATTTTCAAAAATTTTAGTTTAAACCACTGCGATATGTTCTTTATATATATTTGAATAGATCTCGTCGAGAGATTTTAAACGATATCACGCACAGTCGTTTTGCATTTACGGTTGTCCAGATAAACCGCAATATTGTCAAGTGTTCACCCGTTCACAAGAAAACAATTTTTAAAATGTTCAGTTCAAACCACTGGGAAATGTTCTTCGTATATTTGAATAGATCTCGTCGATAACTTTAAAACGATACCACGCACAATCGCGTTGCGCTCAATGTTGCCGAGACAGACGGAGTCTAACGCTGCAGAACACCCAGAAATGTTGCGTCATCTCCCCCGCACACAAGGAGCGAGGGGAGCGTCGCACGCACGATGTATCGCGCAGTACGCGAATTGGGCTCCATGTTGTTTACGAATATGCTAAAACGATTAGTGCGCGGCAGGTATTTTTAACGCTATAATGATTTCAATTGGGACCTATTGTTGTCACAGGTGGTCAGCAGTAAGTCGCCCTGTAAGACGTAGTCCTACGTCTAAAAAAAAAGAAAAGAAATGGCGAACTCGATGCCATTCTAGACTAATATTTCCAATCATGCTGGGATGAAGGCAAAGCATAAACTAATACAGTTCGCCATTAATGATTCCAGATGGGTGTCCAACTGAAGTGCTCTTTCCCATTTGCTTTGGACTGAATTACTTTGTTATACTCAGTACTCTTGCCTCAGTCTAAGAGTTCAGATGTTGATATAAATAAATGAGCTTCCTTCGAGGAGCCTTTCCCTAATTGTCTAAGAGCCTGTGAACAAAATAATAAAAAAAATCACAGGTAAAACGTTTTTCCTGTCTCTTTCTCTTGGTTCTCTTAATGCATCTAGGGTGACTAAAACAATAACCGTATAAATAAATCTTCAAAACTTTTTTTTTTTTTGCTTCCACCTGTGGAATACGGATGCTCCTAATACCTGTTAAAGCGTAAGAGCACGAGTGAAGGAGGCTGGATGATTCAGCGGGTAAAGTTCATTCATCACTGCATTTATCAAATCCTTTTGACAGCAGCCTAGATAAGAGGTGAAAATATTCTGAATCGAATAAAGCCTTACACGCCATCGTTAAGTGAATGATAAAGGGTCTACCAAAAAACGTAAGCAATCTATCATCTTAAAAACACCGAAGTTGTTTTATAGCTGTCAAAAGGTATTGCTTTTTTTACCCATAGATTAGAAAGGTGTTTTTCTTAAGAGCATAACAAGAAAAACTTCGGGTGAAATATTCTGAATAAATTTACCTTTTAAAAGCGCCTTGTTAATGAAAAATTATAGCAATTTTCATTAGAAAATTGTTGCACGTAAACTTAATCACATCACGAAGTAACGAAATGGCGTTTCTGTTTGTTCATGCGTTTGGCACTTATAAGTTTCGCGTGCGCTTTTAACTTATTATAAATTTTAGTATGTATATATTAGAACAAAAATAGCATGGAAACCCAGTTATCAAAAACTCATTTCCAGATCACGTAATTGATTTAGAGCGTATGAGAAAACGTTAAGATTTTATTGTATTACCTACACTGAAGTGATTGCACCTCTAAGAAAAAATTCATGTCAGTAAATTTACTTAAAATTTAATTAACATCTCCCTTTTGATGAAATTCTTATATAAGCATTTTTTATCAATTTCAATTATTAATCCTTATATATGCCGAGTGTCGCAAAAAAGTTTGAAACAAGCATTTATCTCTCTTCAACGGTTGCTCACAGATATTAATACATACATTCAATTAAAAAAATGCTCAAAATGACGCAAAGACTTACGACATGGCAATTGCGACCTGCGCGTGGCATTCCCATGCAAAAAAAAAAAAATATGCAGCCTTCGCAGTAAAAGTTCAATTAAACAAAGTTGAGCAATGTCCTTATCGGTATAAAAGAAACCCGTTGTGTGTGTTCTACTTGCAAAACTCGCGGACATATTCGCGATGAAAATTATAAAATATATATCGTCTGGAGCCAGTCTACGGGCGAAAGGTAACTTTTTTCGACGAATAGCTTTGTCGATCTCAAGGCGAGTAAAGGAATAGCTCTCATTAGTAGAAGAAGGCCGCTTTATGCACGATTAAAATCTTTAATGGTTAAAAACATATTAGCTAAAAACCACATATTTACAATTAGACCTTAAAGTGACGTAGGTATTACATGATAGGGAACAATCAATGAAAGATCCGAAATTCGGAAACAAAGCAATAAGATTATGTAAGTATCTTGCACTCAAAGTTCGGATTGCGCTTCACAGTCAATCAACGTTTTCCAGGGCAATGGGATTACTATAGGGTAATCGTCATTACACCACATCTGTTTTAATTTATGAATTACAGAAAGCAGCAAACAAGATTTTAGTTTTGGAGCACTGAGGACCTTTGCTACGGCCCGAACGAATGACAGTGATGTTAGAAGCGATTGAGCGAGAAGGAACAGTGTAGGTCTGATCAGGATGGATGATGTGCGAAAGAACTGGATTAAGGCGAAGAGCAAACACTTTGGCAAAGATTTTGTAATCGGTATTTAGAATGGAAATAGGCCGCCAGTTTGTCAAGAGTCCAAGGTTGCCAGATTTTGGAATAAGGCGAAGTACAGCAAAGGAAAAAGCTGATGAAGAAAAGGAAGACGAAGAAAAAACGAAGTTAAAACAGGCAACAAGAAGAGGAAGAAGTGTTGGAAGAAAAGCCTTATAAAAAGAAAGAGGAAGACCGTCTTCACATGGTGAGGAACGATCGTTAAGAGTGAAAACAGAAGAACGAATTTCGGCTGGTGAGATTGGAGCACTGAGCGAAGAGAAGAAACATTGAGGGACTTGAGGAAGACCGTGAAGAAGTGGAGAGGAATCAGCTGGAGGCATCTGAGAAGGTTGAAAACGACCAGAAAAGTATGAATGAGTATGTTGGCAGATGAGGGAGGGATCTGCCGTGGTAGATCCATCCGGTAAGGAAAGATAAGCGATGGTATTGTATTTAGTTCGATGTTCTTCAAGATGACGAAGGCTCTGAAGGGGATCATCATGAAAGTGAAGAAGGGTGAACTTCAAGCGAGTCAGAGCAGATTTAGCCGATGATTGGAGGCGATGATGAAGCCGGGCTTGCAGGATTTCAAAGTTGGGATCAGTGTGCGAGGTAGACTGAAGAGAACGGCGGATTGAATCTATGTCCATAAGACGATTGGTGCGAACAGAAAAACAAAAACGTTTAGCAAACGCAGTAATGGAATGCTTGGTGGAGAGCCACAGAGCTGCCGGGTCAACAGTGGAGGGAAGTTGATTGACTGATTGCGCAATAATGGAGTTGACATGAGAAATAAAAGTTGGATCTTGCAGGCAGAAATCATCAAGGGTCCGAACCATTGAGTGAGGGAAGATGAAATTGTAGTGGAGGGAAGATGAAATTGTAGAACGACTGGACGATGGTCGGAGGAAACAGCTGGAGCATGTGAAACAGAAACAAGGGAAGAACGCAAAAAACTGGAAATATAAAATCGGTCCAAACGTGCAACAGCGTTGGAGGATCCTGCAGGAGGAAACCAGGTGAAATCACGGGTCACTGGGTGGAGAAGGCGAAATGCATCTTGGAAATCAAAATTAAAGACCAGTTGAGTGAGTTGCGAAACCAGAGAAGAGCGGAAATCTTGAGACCCATCACGATCGTAAAGAGGTTCCAGCATACAGTTAAAGTCACCAGCCATGATCACAACTTCAGAAGACGGAATCTCAGCGAGAACTGTAGTAACATGAAGAAAGAGGGATGTAGCTTCTGAATCTCTACGAGGAACGTGCAAATTTAAGAAATGAAAACGGGTAGAAAGGAAGCAAAAAGAAAGGTATTGAAAAATCCCAAGCAGGTTCTGTGACTCAACAACGTCAGACAGAAACGGAAGAAAACGATTATGAATGCCAATTGCGGTGCCGGACCCCAAATGGGCACGGAAATTGTGAAAAAAGACAAAAGGCCAGTGTCGCCAGCGGGAAATGTCTGTCAAAGGAGAACAGTTTGTTTCCTGCAGGAGAATGTTAGCTTTAAGATAACGAATATCTTCGAAGACAAGAGCATTAGTTGCCGACGAAGCAAAGCTTCGGCAGTTGAAACTAACACAAATCAGTTGGGATATCATGAACAGGCTGTAGATGGTTTTCGAGTTCAGCTGAGAGCTTCTTCAACAGGTATGAAAGACGCCGCTGAAACTGGGCAGCATCAGGAGGAAGAGTTATATTGCTCAAAAATTCATCAAGTAATTGAATTTGTTGAAGCATTTCAGGTAACCTATTTAACTTGGATTGAATACACGGGATTGTTAGCAATTTGCGTTTTTTAGCGTGTTGACTTAGTTCAAGAAGTTCGGTGTATGTGAGCGGTTGCACTGGAACAGAACAGTCTGAAAAAAGTTGAAAGTTTGGTTATGGTGGGAAAAGAAGAATCATCTTCATCAACATCCGAAGCAACCGATGCTGATTCACTTAAATTAGCAGCAACATCCATATTATCTTCAGTAGGGAGGCATGCGAATCTGTTTGTTATACGAAGTGGAGAAGAATAATTCTCCACGCCAGGTGAGGTTCCAGATGAAGTGGCAGAAGATCTGGTCCGAGAACGCCTTGAGCGACGCGAACGCTTTGCAGAAGACCGCAGAATTTGGGCGTTTCCCGGAGGTTTTGCGTCCAGAGGAGCCCACAGAAGAAGGAAGAGGTGGAAATGAGATGTCATCATTGAGAGCAGATTTGAACAGTTCAGAAGCAGATGTTTGAATTTGCGAAACAGGCTGTAAAACGGGTGCCAATTTGCTGCATGGTGGTGGCGCTTGAGTGCTGGACAATGAAGACGCAGAAGTTTCGAAAGATATCGGCTGTTCGGAATTGAATGGTAATGACGGTTCAGTGCTTGGCAATAAATGCGTAGTTGTTTTGAAAGATAGCGCCTTCTCGGAGTTGTATGGTAATGGCAGTTCTGAAACAGGTGAAGACAACGAAATATCTGCAGTCATGGAAGGAGCAATGAGCAGAGATGGTGACGTGGGTGACATAGGAGCAACAGTTTGTTCAGTAGTAAGGGAGGAAGAAGTGGAAGATGGAGGTGCATCGGGAACCTTCATCGAAGGGACAGCCTGTAGCAAGACCAGGTGCAGGCGTGCGGTGAGGACACTCAGAAACCAGGTGTCCCTCAGCTCGGTACCGGAAGCACTGGACACCAGCAAATAAGTTGAAAACGTATGTTCGTGTGTCCGTAACAAGTTGCAGAGTTGTGGGGCGGTAAGAAATGGCTTGGTCAGTGGGGGAAATAACACGATATTGGCGACGACTCCCTTGCACAAAGTTGAAAGGAGAGTCTCTGGCAGCAGCTGGAAGAAATTTTGTCTCTCCCACTACTCGACCAAGAGTGCCGAGTGCAGCAACAAGTAAGTTGTCAGGAATAGCAGTAGGCACAGGAGATAATGTCACTGTGACCGGGCGCTGTGCAGAAGCAACAGGTTGCAAGTGAAAGGAGCCAATATCAATGCCTGTAGCAAGAACGGTTTCGGTGGCTTTTTGGTGAACAAAATGAACGACAACAACCCCTCCAATGCGAATAATTGAAACAATGCTTTCCTTGGGAACAACTTTAACCAAGGCCTCCAAATAGAGGGGGAGGGGTGTCACGAAGAGACGGAAAATACACACTTAATAACAAAGCTGAGGAAAGTTCTTTACCTGCTGGTGAGTCGTCAGAAATCCGAAACTTGAGAACTTTATCTTCTCTAGAAAATTCTGGTTGCATTGAAAGAGGTGCATGAGATTGGTTTGGACGAGCAGTCGCATAATACGAGCGTGGAGGAGTAGCAGCCATGGCAGCAGAACGTGACTCGGCACCCAGGATATGCAAATTAGGACGAAGAACATTCGATGCAGAAACATTAGGACGAAGCACATTAGAAGCAGAAACACAATTAGAAGTACACAAATTCACACTTGAAGAGGTCATAGTTGTCTCAGAAGCGGTCGATGTAGCCAAAGAAAATCCAGCAGAGATAAAATCAGCAGTCGGAACTTGCATTTGTACTTGGGAAGCAGCCATCTTAGCCGCGAAGCCTAAAAACACAACACTCTGTGCTGCAACTGCGTCACACAGATGAAACACAAAATAACGTAACAGGAGGCACACACACTCACTTCAAGTGAGGTTAAAGGATGAAAATACAACACAGTTAACACGAACCACAAAAGAAGACGAAAAATCCACAGGAAAAAAACATTTTTTCACAGACGCAAAGGAAAGCTGCGAACGAGGCTTGTCTATCTTCCCGATAACCACAGAGGAACGTTCTGGTCCCGTGACCTCCTACCAGGGTAACGCAGATAATTTGTTTAGCATATGTTTCGTTATTAAAGCTAATCCCAGTTGTTTAAGGTGGACGTCCAGTAATTTTGCTCCCTATACTTCCAATGGAAAAACTTCTGCACACATTTTCTTCACAATTAATGCGTTCTCAAGGGAGAAAATTTTAACATCGATTAAAATAGCTTCATTTTAAAACTTGCAACACTTAATATTGTCTAAAACATAACCATAATCATGTAATTCAACATTTTTTTGTCTACTGACGTCATCATGGTACAGGTCGTGCCATCTTTTTTCTGGTTCCAACAACACCAAATGAAAATGTATTGATTTTTTATATAATTATGGTTATGTTTTAGAAAATATTAAGTATTATAAGTTATAATATAAAGTTATTTTAATCGATGTTCAAATTTTCATCCTTGGGAGCACAATAAATGTGAAGGAGATGTGTACAAAAGTTTTTCCATTGAAAGTATAGGAAGCAAAATTAGCCGCCCCGGTGGCGCAGTGGTCTAAGGCGTTGGCCTCTGATCATTCGTCCGTAAAGGGTCCGGGTTCGAATCCCGGTCAGGCATGGATGTTGTGTTTGTCTTACGGCACTGGCTCTCTCCCTTCCCTGGAGCCAGTGACCCTAAATTAGGGACGGGCGACTGCTTATAGCCCATTGAGTTGCTCACGGTGGTCGTTAAACCTCCAATCAAAAAAAAAAAAAAAAAAGCAAAATTACTTGACGTCCACCTTAACGGTTTAGGCAAATGCTTTTTGAACAGCTTTTGTTTTCCTTAGTGGTAAATTTAGTAAGTGCTATAAGTTCATTCGACAAAAGTCCGACCTTCCAAAAATTAACGACACTAAAAAAAAACCGGAATTTCGGAATAACAAGCCTTATTTGCTTAGACATGCAATAAAAATTGAAATTTATATGAATTTTCCAGTTTTTATTTCATGTGATATACACTGGTGTGCAACAATTAAGGACAAGACGGTTTTTCGAAAGTAACGTCGTGCAGAAGTGCTCTACATCCACTCAAATCATACCATAAGATCCCCAAGATGTAAGAATATGGGATCAAGTGAGCAAAACCGTCCAAACAAGGAATCCAAAGGATACAAGGGCACTTTATTGAAAAGGTAGCTTCGAGCACAACTGGACAGAAGACAGAAACGTCCATGTGACAGGGGGATGCCAAGAAAAGGCCAGTCTTTAGTAGGAGATATAATCACCCTTGACTGCCTTGCAGGATTTACAACGTCTGTCCATCCTGAGGACGAGGTTGTCAAGAAGCTGTTGAAGCATCGCGGCCCATTCCTCTTGTAGCGCCAATCGCAGCTGGCGGAATCGTTGCTGGCGGCTGGTGACGTGCTGCCAAGCGTCTCCCGAGAAGGTCCTACTCGTGTTAGATTGGATTTAGGTCCGGGGACCTTGCGAGCCAATCCATGCGTTGAATATCTTCACTCTCCAACAGCTCTGCGACAGTCACTGTACAATGAGGTGTAGCGTTGTCGTCCATGAAGAGGAACTCAGGACCCACAGCACCTCTAAACAGACGCACGTGAGGCAGCAGAACCTCGGTACAATAGCGGACACAGTGACTGAACCTCCTTGGAAGATGTGGAGGTCAGTACGGCTGCCAAGCATGATACCTTTGACCCCACTACTGATGTGTCCTGTTCTTGTGTTCCTGGCACCACAGAAACCGCTGTCTCCGATGAGCAGGCGTTAAGAGCATACACCGTACTGGTCGTCGTGCAAATATACCACCTTTGTGCAGCCTCCAGGGTACAGTAAAACGCGATAACGGACGCCCAGTTGTCTGTTGCATGTGCCTTGCGATTTCTCCTGCTGTCTGCCGTCTGTCCTTTCTCCCCTGTAGGTCAATATACAGGTCGTCCGCCGCGGTGGTTGCTCGTGGACGACTACTGCTAAACTCTCGGACAGCTGTTCCTGTTGTTTGAAATGCTCTCCAAGCTCGTAAAACGATGCTGTGAGCGATCCCGAACTGCTCGGCAACACTAGTCACACTTTGACCTTCTTCCAACGTCCCAATAACACGACCTCGGGTAATGTCATCCAGATGTCGTCTACTGGATTGCCTGTTGGCCATATCACACGGTGGCAACAACTCGACGTCGTTGAAACCAATGTACACCGTGCAATAGCTTTCACCGAATTCTTGAGCGTACACCGCTCGTGTGCTTTATACCCTTCCGAACCCCCCCTCCCCCGCTACGTCATGCTGCATATATGCGCATGCCCTACCGTACCGGACCCTAGTCTATCTCCTGAGTGGTCTTTCGGTCCGTTCTGCCTGCTCGTTCCGCTGTTATGCTAATTTCTCCGTTTTCGTCCTTAATTTTTGCTCACCAGTGTACTTGGAGATCGGGCTGCAGGGTCCGAGCGCTATTCTGGAAACGAGCGTCTTAGCAAGCCTAGAGGCGCAGCCTTTAGTATATAAAATAAAACCATCCTGAAATTCGCAAAGAAGGATCAAAGGGGATAGTGGGGTCTATCCCCAACCGTAGTTTAAAAGCCAAAACGTTTTATATTTTCAATAGTGATATATGGAAATGCTCCATAAACATAACCACAGATTGTTTTCATAGACTCCGTTTAGCTCTCTCTCATTCTCGTCCCGCACAGTGATTGTGTCTTCCTCTTCTTTAAAACCCCTAAACTGGCTCGAACGAATTTACTCGGGGTTAGACAAATTTGCTGAAATCAGCTCGAACGAATATATTCGTTGTTTGAGAATGTGCCGCACACGGCTGGGACGAGTGCTAAACCTGGGCATCAGAAAGCCTTGGGCTATAACAATGGCGACAAACCTAAACAAGTTAGTAAAATCATGCAATGCATTGCTTATAATACGCTTTCCAACATACCAGAAATCATTGCTCAAGTTATGAGAATAATGGCTGTGGAATAAATCTCGGTCCTGTGCTCTGACCTTTGATTCCATTTCGATGATATTCAACAGAACCGGTTTGGTATACCTCCGAAATAACATGATGAAGTTTTGTCGCAATCGAAGCATTTTTACGAAAGTTATGATGCATAAGGGATATGGAATAGATCCCGCTCCTGTGTCCTAACCTTTGACCCCATTTCGCTCATTTTCCATAGAGTTCGTCCCCAGGCAAGACCCTACAACATACTAACATTTCATCAAAATCGGAGCATTTTTACGTAAGTTATGACGCATAATGGCGATGGAAGTGATTCCGCTTCTATGTCCTGACCTTTGATCCCATTTCGCCCATTTTCAATAAGGTTTGTCGCCAGGTGGTCTTTTACCACATACTAAAATTTCATCGAAATCGAACCCTTTTTACGTTAGGTATGACGCATAACAGCAGGGAAATGGATCCCGCTCCTATGTACTGACATTTGACCCCATTTCGTTCACTTTAAATAGGGTACCTTCCCAGGTGATCCCCTACCAGATACTAAAATTTCATCGAAATCGAACGATTGTTACGCGAGTTATTGTGCGGACGAACATACGCACACAACGCGTGACGTAATGAGGCAGATGGAATCGCGACCATCGCTCGCCGCAAGAGTGTGACGTCATTAAACTTCAATAGGATCCACACACAACGCGTGACGTAATGAGACAGATGGCGTGACCGCGCGCTAACATTCTCAAGCGCGCTATTGTGACGTCATAAGACTTCTAAGCATTGGTAACATTAATGGAATAATGGAACAACGCCATAACTAAAAACGTTATAATTTGGGGTGGTTATTTGACCCACTGAACGAATTCTCCTAAAGTCGAGATCAAGCTAAATCGATTTCTAGTACCAGAAAACGGTAGGGTAACGACTTTCATCAAAATTCTTAGAGCCGTTTTCAAAATAAAATGTACTTACATACATACAAGAATTGCTACTTTAAGGTGGACGTCAAGTAATTTTGCTTCCTATACTTCCAATGGAAAAACTACTGTACACAATTTCTTGACAATTAATGCGTTCCCAAGGATGAAAATTTGAACATCGATTAAAATATCTTCATCTTATAACTTGCAATACTTACTATTTTCTAAAACATAACCATAATTATGCAATTCAACATTTGTTTGTCTACTGACGTCATGAAAACACAGGTCGCGCCATCTTTTTTCTGGACAATTAATGCGTTCACAAATGTGAAAATTTGAACATTGATTAAAATAGCTTCATTTCATAACTTGGAATACTTAATATTTTCTAAACCATAACCGTAATTATGCAATCCAACATTTTTTTGTCCACTGACTTCATCAAAGTACAGGTCGCGCCGTCTTTTCTCTGGTTTCAACACCACCAAAGTAAAAGTTATTGATTTTTAATATGATTATGGTTATGTTTTAGAACATATTAGGTTTTCTAAGTTATAATATGAAGTTATTTTAATCGTAGTCCAAATTTTTATCCTTGGGAGCACAATAATTGTGAAGGAGATGTGTACAAAAGTTTTTCCATTGACAGTATAGGAAGCAAAATTACTTGACGTCCGCCTTAACGGTTTAGCATAAGGGTTTAGGCAAATGCTTTTCGGACAGCTTTTGTTTTCCTTAGTGGTAAATTTAGTAAGTGCTATAAGTTCAGACGACAAAAGTCCGACCTTCCAAAAATTAACGACAGTAAAAAAAAACCCTGGAAGTTCGGAATAACAAGCCTTATTTGTTTAGACATGCAATAAAAATTGAAATTTATATGAATTTTCCAGTTTTTATTTCATGTGATATACACTGGTGTGCAAAAATGAAGGACGAGACGGTTTTTCAAATGTAACGTCGTGCAGAAAGGCTCCACATCGGCTCAAATCATATCATAAGATCCCCAAGATGTAAGAATATGGGACAAGTGAGCAAAACCGTTCAAACAAGGAATCCAAAGGATACAAAGGCACTTTATTAAATAGGTAGCTTCGAGCACAACTGGACAGAAGACAGAAACGCTCATGTGACAGGCGGCTGCCAAAAAAATCCAGTCTTTAGTAGGAGATATAATCACCCCTGACTGCCTTGCAGGATTTACAACGTCTGTCCATCCTGAGGACGAGGTTGTCAAGGAGCTGTTGAAGCATCGCGGCCCATTCCTCTTGTAGCGCCAATCGCAGCTGGCGGAATCGTTGCTGGCGGCTGGTGACGTGCTGCCAAGCGTCTCCCGAGAAGGTCCTACACGTGTTAGATTGGATTTAGGACCGGGGACCTTGCGAGCCAATCCATGCGTTGAATATCTTCACTCTCCAACAGCTCTGCGACAGCCACTGTACGATGAGGTGTAGGCTTGTCGTCCATGAAGAGGAACTCAGGACCCACAGCACCTCTAAACAGACGCACGTGAGGCAGCAGAACCTCGGTACAATAGCGGACACCAGTGACTGAACCTCCTTGGAAGATGTGGAGGTCAGTACGGCTGCCAAGCATGATACCCTCGACCCCATTACTGATATGTCCTGTTCTTGTGTTCCTGGCACCACAGAAACCGCTGTCTCCGATGAGCAGGCGTTAATGGCATACACCGTACTGGTCGTCGTGCAAATATACCACCTTTGTGCAGCCTCCTGGGTACAGTAAAACGCGATAACGGACGTCCAGTTGTCTGTTGCATGTGCCTTGCGATTTCTCCTGCTGTCTGCCATCGGTCCCTTCTCGCCTGTAGGTCAATATACCGGTCGTCCGCCACCGTGGTTGCTCGTGGACTCTCGGACAGCTGTTCCTGTCGTTTGAAATGCTCTCCAAGCTCGTGAAACGATGCTGTGAGCAATCCCGAACTGCTCGGCAACACTAGTCACACTTCGACCTTCTTCCAACTTACCAATAACGCGACCTCGGGTAATGTCATCTAGATGTCGTCTACTGGATTGCCTGTTGGCCATATCACACGGTGGCAGCAACTCGACGTCGTTGAAACCAATGTACACCGTGCAAAAAATAGCTTTCACCGAATTGCTGAGCGTACAGCGCCCGTGTGCTTTATACCCTTCCGACACCCCCCCCCCCCACCGGCTACGTCTTGCTGCATATATGCGCATGCTCTACCGTACCGGACCCTAGTCTATCTCCTGAGTGGTCTTTCGGTCCGTTCTGCCTGCTCGTTCCGCTGTTATGCTAATTTCTCCTTTTCGTCCTTAA
Organism: Macrothele yani; assembly: GCA_039090855.1. Classification (NCBI taxonomy): domain Eukaryota; kingdom Metazoa; phylum Arthropoda; class Arachnida; order Araneae; family Macrothelidae; genus Macrothele; species Macrothele yani. Next base: position 134,787,019 of record CM077007.1, on the reverse strand, counting down.
TTTTTGCTCACCAGTGTACTTGGAGATCGGGCTGCAGGGTCCGAGCGCTACTCTGGAAACGAGCGTCTTAGCAAGCCTAGAGGCGTAGCCTTTAGTTTAATGTTTCTGTAAAATTTTCTTAAAAACTACAGTTTTCAATTCAGAACCACCTAATCTGGTATACTATCTCATGGTACTCTAACTTACACGCTAGATGATTTTTTGAAGGGGTTGCAGCCGGGGGGGTAAGGGCCCCCTAAAAAAATCGCAAAATCTACAGTTTTTCAATTTAAAACCACCAAATTTGGTATACTATCTCATGGTACTCTAACTTAGACGGCAGACCGTTTTTGGAACGGGTAAAGGCCCGGGGGTCAGAGCCCCCCCCCCCCCCCGCATACAAAATTCTCTTAAAATCTACATTTTCTACATTTTTCAATTCAGAACCACCAAATCTGGTATACTATCACATGGTACCCTAACTTAGACGCTAGATGGTTTTTGGAAGGGGTTGGAGCCCTGGGGGTAAGAGCCCTCCACCATAAAAATACCGTAAAATCTACAGTTTTAAATTTAGAACCACCAAATTTGGTATACTACCTCATGGTACTCTAACTTAGACGGTCGACGGTCTTTGGAACGGGTCAAGGCCCGCGTGGTCGGAGCCTTCCCCTAAAATTTAGAGCCACCAAATTTGGTATACTATCTCATGGCACTCTAACTTAGACGGTAGACCGCTTTCGGAACGGGTTAAGGCCCTGGGGGTCAGAACCCCGCTCATAAAAAATTTCGTAAAGTCTACAGTTTTAAATTTAGAGCCACCAAATTTGGTATACTATCTCATGGCACTCTAACTTAGACGGTAGACCGCTTTCGGAACGGGTTAAGGCCCTGGGGGTCAGAGCCCCGCTCATAAAAAATTTCGTAAAGTCTACAGTTTTAAATTTAGAGCCACCAAATTTGGTATACTATCTCATGGTACTCTAACTTAGACGCTAGACGATTTTGGAAGGGGTTGCAAAAATCACACACACATACAACATTTTCTTAAAAACTACAGTTTTCAATTCAGAACCACCAAATTCAGTATCATGAAACTCTAACTTAGACGCTAGACGATTTTTGGAAGGGGTTGGAACCCGGGGGTGAGAGCCCCCATCCCCTCCTCATAAAAATTTCGTAAAATTTACAGTTTTCCATTTAGAACAACCAAATTTGGTATACTACTCATGCTTATCTAACTTAGACGGTAGACGGTTTTTGGAAGGGGGTCGGGGCCCAGGTCAAGGGAGCCCCATACAAAATTTTCGTAAAAAGTTCCGTTTTTTACTCTTAAGAATACCCTATTTATGCTCTACGGCGCTCTTTGGCCCTTTGAGGGCCTTGCACCATAAACCATCAACCAACCAACTAACAAACCTACGGTCTAAGTTAGGGACTGTAGATAACAATAAAATGCAAAAATCTGCGTTTAATGGTGTATTAAAAACACAAATCAATATGGTTTAGCTTTCACTACCAACGAGCGGCTTATCAGGAAGAAGTATAATGTAATGTAAATAGAGAGTTCCAGATATTCAAAATTCAAAACGGTAAGAAAAAGATGATCAATGCCAATGTGAAGTCGAACGCAATCGACATCACATAGGTACATTGCATTTCTTTGTTGAGGGATTCACAGAAGCACACGCCAGATGTACTGCAGTTCTATAGATGTCTCCTAGAAGGTAAGTATTTCCATTCCTTTTTCTTTCTTTTTTGTTTCGCAAAATTAAATTAACTAAATCAAAAAATTTAAAATAAGTTTACTGGAAAATTGCAGGAATATATTTTTCATTCGTTAACTTTCACCCGCTGAACTTGGTGATTCCACAAATAATAATATGTACCAGGCAAATAACTGGTATCCCTGCTAGTACAAATGATATCAATGATTTATTTGCGTCCAGTTCAATCTAGTATGTCCATAAGAGCGTTTGGGGCCGTATGAAAAATAGATTTCAACGTTTGCCGCTACGGCGGCGGAGTGATCTAGGGGCTGGCTTCTGACCACTTGTCAAGAAGAATTTTGTATGTGAAGGCACTTACCCCCGGGCCCTGACCCGTTCCAAAAAACCGTCTACCGTTTAAGTTGGAGCACCATGAGATAGTATACCAAATTTGGTGATTCTAAATTGAAAACTGTAGATTTTACAAAACATTTTATGAAGTGGACTCTGACCCAGTGCCCGTTCCGTTCCAAAAATCGTCTGCCGTCTAAGTTAGACTACCATGAGATAGTATACCAAATTTGGTGGTTCTAAATTGAAAATTGTAGATTTCACGAACATTGTTTTTGGGGGGATGAAACCCCCGTGCCCCGACCCGTTTCGAGAACCGTCTAAGTTAGATTACCATTATATAGTATACCAAATTTGGTGGTTTTTAATTGAAAACTGTAGATTTCACGAAAAATTTTTAGGGGGCTGAAACCCCCGTGCCCCGACCCGTTCCGAAAACCGTCTAAGTTCCCAGCAAAAACAGTCTTGCTGTGCAAGCAGTGGGCCATTGCTGGCAGCCAGCACTGCCAGCAATGGCCCAGCACTATGTTGCCGCTGCCGAACCGTCAATAAAATGTCCGGGCGGCCAACAGAAGGGCCAGCAGTTCAGGCCAACAGTTGGCACCCCATCAGTTGTCATATGCCACAACAATGCCATCAGAGGTCCATCACAGCTAGTAGCTGCCACAAGTGTCCCTTCAGTGGCCCTGCAAGCACGTGCCAGAAACGATGGCTAGCCTAATGTGGTCCGCTAGTGGGCCGTTAGTGGCAGCCAGCAACCACGTGACGTAACTGGTGGCTTGCCGAAACTTTTCCGCCAATTTCCCAGTATTAGCCATAATAAAAAAAAAAAAAAAAGCAAGGATAACCGCAGTTTCCTAAAGCTACAATTTTTTTCTACCCTTACGAAGCTTGTGAACTAACGCACTGCTCTGGGGAAATTTTCTCGACAGACCGGGAAAACGCCGTTTGCATCTGACTAGATTCGATCCTGGGCCGTTAACGTGGAAGCTGCGCTTTCTACCGACCGGACTAATTCACGACGCTCGGATACGTGCTGGAAGCTATCTGTTTGGTATGCAATTTGTAATCGAATGCTTCCCTCTTTCATTTTATAATATTGCGAGGTATTTTTCATAAAAGTCAGTTTCATATAATTGATAAATTAATTTTTTCAACGTAACGATAGGTTTTTTTTTTACGTTAAGGGAACTTCACTCATTTTCGAGGCGTGTACATACTTAGAGTCGCTTTCCAAAGTTTTGTACTGTCCTTGCCGTCTTGAAAAGAGATTGTTGAATAAATATATATTTACCCGGGTTCATGTCACATTCTGTTACATTTTTAACGTTGTGTCTTTCCTTTCCGTTGTCCGAAGCTACATTTGTTTTAAAGAGTAAAATATATTTTATTTTTCTTCTCGTTATTTTTAGAAGCGAATTCCTCCCAGTCTTGTGTATTCAACCCATGGATGAGTACACCACATAGCGTTGCTTTTTTTTCTTTCAAATAATTAATAAATTTTGTACGCGTATAATTCTTTTTTTCCCAACAAACGCTATTTTAATGGTTTTCGAGGATATGTGTTTCAAGCGGTTTCAAATTTTTTCTTGTTATTCATCCACTCCATTCCATGAATTGTTATTCATGGGAATGGAGTGGGTGTATATCATGGCTGTAATCTAGTATTTCACGGCTTAATCTGATATCTTCGTCGACGTAAAATTTCATTAGGAAATTAATTCGCCTCTCCACATATGGATTAGACGGTAGACGGTTTTTGGAACGGGTCGGGGCTAACATCCACTAAAATAACACGATGGCGATAGCGTCGTCTTCAACTAACTGGTACCATCAGAGACACAGCAAGTGTTGCTTCTGCGCATGCGCAGGACCGATGCTTCCACTTGCTGTTGGGGGGTTGCATTGGTTGCCAGCAACGGGCCACTAGTGGCACTTGCTTGGAGGCCCACAATTCACGGCGATGCTGCAGGGCCATCAATGGCTCGCCAACTGATAGCGCTGCCACCAACGGACCACTACCGGGCGTTGAGCGGCAGATTTCAGCCAGAAGTGACCCATCACTGCCAGCTGATGGCCAGCAGTTTCCCAGCACTTGTGTTTTTGCTCGGTTAGATTACCATGATATCATCATCATCATCATCATCATCATTGTCAACCATTATCAATCCACTGCTGGACGAAGGTCTCCCCAAGTTTCCTCCACAACGGTCTGTCTTGTGCCAGTCTCCTCCATGTCACTCCCGCATATTTACGAATTTCATCCACCCATCTCCCATGTGGTCTTTTTCTGGGTCTTTTCCTGTCCCTTGGAATCCAATCTAAAATCTCGGCTGTCCATCTATGGTCTGTCCTTCTGGCAGTATGTCCAGCCCATTGCCATTTCAGGGATTTAACTCTGATCATGATGTCTTCCACTCTCGTCATTTTTCGGATCCACGAGTTCCTCTTCTTATCTCTCCTGGTTATACCAAGCATGCACCTCTCCATGCTTCTTTGAGTTGTCTGCAGCCTTTGTATGTCTCTTTTAGTTAAGGTCCACGTCTCTGCACCATACGTAAGCACTGGAAGGATGCATTGATCAAACACTTTTCTTTTAAGACATAATGGCATATTGCTCTTGAAAATTATGCTGTTTCTTCCAAAAGCTCTCCAGGCAAGTTTTGTACGCCGATTAATTTCTTCATCAATGTGACCCTCACTTGATATCTGCTGTCCAAGATAAACGTACGTATCTGTTATCTCCAGTTTTTCTCCATCAATCGATAAATCTTCATTTCTTGTAAAAGCATTGAACATCACTTTTGTCTTCTGAAAGTTCATTTTTAATCCCACTTCTTTACTCTTGTCAGCAAGTTCCTGGATCATACTCTGCAGCTCTGATGGGGTAGTTGCAAAAATGACTACGTCATCAGCAAAACGAAGGTGGGTTAGATAATCTCCATTAATCTTTATCCCTTTGTTTTCCCAGTTCAGTGATTGAAAGACATTTTCCAATGTGGCATTAAAAAGCTTCGGAGATATGGTGTCACCTTGTCTCACTCCCTTTCCAATTTTTATGTGTGTTGTATTTTCAAACAGCCGAATCTTTGCACTTGCATTTTCATAGATGTTATTAATAATATTAATGTATGCATCTTCAATACCGCAGGATTTCAGAGCCGTGGTAACTGCTGATGGTTTCACCGAATCAAAGGCTTTTTCATAATCGATAAAAGCCATGCACAATGGAAGTTCATATTCCCTCGCTCTTTCAATTAGTTCTCTCAGTACGTGGATATGATCTATTGTGCTGTAGCCACTCCTGAATCCAGCTTGTTCTCTCGGTTGAGCCATGTCCAGTGTTACCTTCAAGCGGTGTGAAAGAACTTTAGTGAAGATTTTATAAACCACTGATAGGAGGCTGATAGGTCTGTAGTTCCTGAGATCCTCAATGTCACCTTTTTTATGTAGCAGGATCATTGTAGCATTGTTCCAATCCTCAGGAATCTTCCCTTCATTAAGGCATCGAGTAAAAATTTGGGCGAGTACTGTTTCAATTTCTCCACTTGCTTCTTGTATGATGTCTATAGTAATTCCATCTTCTCCTGGAGCTTTCCCCCGCTTCATGTTCTTGATTGCATGAGCAACTTCTGCTGGGAGGACTGGAAGAACTCTGGTACCTTTCATGATGTCTGGAGTGCATATATCATCCCTTTCATATAGTTTGGAGTAGAAATCTTTCACTCTTGTCAAAATTTCGCCTCTATTTCTTGTTATAGAACCATCTTCTTTTCTCAGAGCCATAATCTGTTTTCTTCCCTTACTGAGATGTCCCTTTGCTATCTTTAGGCTTTGGTTGTTTTCAATTGCTTTCCTCACTAGCTCACAGTTGAATTTCCTTACGTCTTCAGTGATACTTTTTCGTGCTGTCTTGCATAGCTCTATATATTCCACTTTGGAAGTCACATCTTTAGTTGTCCTCATCTCTCTTCTTTTTGCATCAACATTTTGGTTTTTCCTGATAATTTGTTTACATGCAACTTGTTCTTAGACCCAGCTAATTTTGTTGCTGTTTCCATAAGAGCTTTGGTTACTTTTCTGTTAACTTCAGAAATATCCACTTCTTCCGATGTTAGGCCTTCTAAAGCAGAGAATCTGTTCTTCAGTTCCAACTTGAAAGTATTATGGTGTTTTTTAAGGTTGGTTATGTCAATACATTTTGTTTGTCTTATGAGCTTGCCACGTTCCAGTTTAGTGTTGAGGTGCATCTTACATCTCACCAATCTATGGTCACTACCTGTGTTGAACTTGTTTAGCACACTGCAGTCTTCGATGACGAATTTTTTGTTACACATAATAAAATCAATTTCACTTGTCGTCCCAATTGGATGTCTCCATGTCCATTTCCTGTGTGGCTTTTTCTTGAAAAGGAATTCAAGATGAAAAATCCTTCTGCCTCTGCAAACTCAACGAGAGTATTTCCACGCTGGTTTCTGTTGCCGTGACCGAATTTACCTACTGAAGTTTCATTCTGTTGCCGGTGCCCTATTTTTGCATTGAAATCTCCCATAATTATCTTCAAGTGCTGCTCACCTTTATTATTTAGATGACGAATTTCCTCATAAAATTCTTCAATTTCTTCTTCAGGATGACTTGTGGTGGGTGCATAAGTTTGAATAATCTGAGCCTGGTATCTTCTCGATAGTTGGATAACGAGTCGTGCAGCTCTGTCAGAGGAACTTTCAACTTCTACCACTTTATCCTTCAGTTTCTTGTTTATTATAAATCCAACACCACTAGTTCTGCCAGTATCTGTCCCACGATAATAGAAGAGATGTCCACTTTTCAGTTCAATGAGATCTTCTCCTTTTCTCCTTACTCTCACTCAGCCCGACGATGTCCCACTTGATCCTTTGTAGTTCCTCTTCCAATTCAAGAAGCCTTGAATCAGAAGATAGGGAGCGTCCGTTGTACGTTGCCAAGGTCAGCATCAAATGGCAGCCTAGTCCGGTCCTACCATGATATAGTATACCAAATTTGGTGGTTTTAAATTGAAAACTATAGATTTTACGAAATTTGAGTGTGGGGGGGTCTAACCACCCGTGCCCCGACCCGTTCTGAAAACCGTCTACCGTCTAAGTTAGAGTACCATGATGTAGTATACCAAATTTGGTGTTTCTAAATTGAAAACTGTAGATTTCACGAAATTTTTTATGGGGGGGGGGGGCTCTGAACCCCGAGCTCCAACCCTTTCCAAGAAACCATCTACAGTCGAAGTTGAAATACCATCAGATAGTATACCAAGTTTGGTGGTTCTAAATTGAAAACGGCATATTTTAAGAAAATTTTGTACGGGGGAGGGCTCTGACCCCCGGGCCCCGACCCGTTCCAAAAACCGGCTCCCGTCTAAGTTAGAGTTTAATGATGCCAAATTTGGTGGTTCTAAATTGAAAACTATAGATTTTACGAAAATTGTGTATGTAGGGGCTCTTACCCCCTGCGCCTTGACCTATTCCAAAAACCGTCTACCGTCGAAGTTAGAGTACCATGAGATAATATACCAAATTTGGCGGTTCTAAATTGAAAACCGTAGCTCCCCGGTTCTAGTTACTTCTATCTCCTCCTCTTCTCTTTATTGGCTCCTTCTTTCCCCTCCCGCACTTCCACTTTCTGTTCATTCTGCTTCTCCTTCTCTTCTCCCCGCCATCTGGACAGCCTCTACTTCTCCCCTTTCCTCCCCTCTTGAACTCAATGTCCATTGGCAATTTCTTCACCTTGGTCTCCCCGCCCCATCAGTACTATTTCGCATGACCCTTCTCACCTCTCCACATTGTTCCTTTTGCCCTGAAGTCAGCGACGTCCAACATCAATACCTCTTCTGCCCCGTACTCCTGCCAGTCCTAAACACAGCATTTCGTCCTGCTGATCGAATTTGTGCTCGATCGTTACCATTTCTTGCATATGCTTGGCTACTCCAAACTAAGCATCCACCTACTCACTTGCCTCTTGTGTGCCGTTACATTTTTCTTCTTGTGAAGTTCACTGTATATGCTTTCCATCTTGAACAACGCCTCCCTGCTCTTACTCCACCTCCTCAGGAGGCAAGTGCTATCATTCGGAGACGCTTCCTAGCACGGTTAACCACTCGCCTCCAAATGGAGCACTCTCGTGCTGCCTCAACAAACACCGATAGCGTTTTTCAATCCACTTGGGCCCAATCGGCTGGGTGGTTCCATATCCATAATTTGCAGCTACATCTCAACTTATAGGTGTGATTTTTGTTGTCGCCCACATTCACTGTCACAACTCATGATTTTACGTATTAATTTTGGTGATATGAGGCTCCTAGGTGGAGTCTCCTTTTTCACCCACATGATTCGCTATTTGTGATTATTCTGTTATATGTGCTATTGGAGATAGCTCACCATGTTTCCCATGATCTCTTCGATTTTGTTGTATTTTATGTTGTATATAATTCTTTCTTCTGCACAGTTTACTGCACACGCAATGTCCCTTACATTATGTTGAATATATTTTGAAATTTTATTGTCCCTGTGTATATAATTTAATGTAAGAAGATGCTCTTCTGAGCACTTTTAGCGATTCTCCCCCTTGTCACTGAATACTTCTGTACATATGATGTAAATTTTGACTGTAGCATCACTGTTACATTTCTGTTTTATGAGAAGCTGCCCTTCTGGGTATGCTTAGCGGCTTTCTTTTTTTGTCACTGTATTGTTCTGTACATATGATATGACACTTATGAATTGCATTCTTGTTCGATTTCTGTTGGTTTTTTTTTTTGTAAAGTTGCCCTCCTTGGTCCGTTTAGCGTATTTCTCTCTTGTCACTGCATAATTCTGTGCATATAATAAGTATTTGTGCTTAATTGTTTCTACCATTTCTGTCATATTTCTAAATACTGTTGCACCTGTTAGTTCCTTCTCACCCATGGTCTTTTATGTGAATTAGTACCTTGTGCATATTTAATCTTGAGTATGGTAGTAATACTTAATTGGAATTTGTGAATAGTATAGCATCATGTCTTTTCTTGTCTACAATACTGTAGTATACATTTTCATTTGCATCGCTCGTGCTTTATTGTCTGCCTCTCCATCGCCCTTCGGGGCGAAATAATTTTATGATTTTACAATATTTTGTTTTACGTTTCACTGGAACTTTCCAGTTGTTGTATATATCACTGTATTTATTGGCAGAATTCTACTGTCATGTACATAGAAATGCTATTTTTATTTGAAGAATAAAGACAATTTTGAAATGTAGATTTTACGAAAATTTTGTATGGAAGGGGGTGGCTCTGACCCCACAGGCTCCATCGGCTTGCAAAAACCGTCTACTGTCTAAGTTAGAGTTTCGTGAGATGGTATACCAAATTTGATGGTTCTAAATTGAAAACTGTAGTTTCTACGAAAAATTTTATGGGGAGGGGGACTCTGACCCCGTGCTCGACCTGTTTCAAAAACCATCTACCGTCTAAGTTAGAGTACCATGAGATAGTATACCAAATTTGATGGTTCTAAATGGAAAACTGTAGATTTTACGATAATTTTGTACCGGGGGGGGAAGTTCTGACCTCCCGGCCCCCGATCCGTTCCAAAAACGGTCTTCCGCTAGGTTAGAGTTTCATGACACCAAATGTGGTGGTCCTAAATTGAAAACTAGATTTTACGGCAATTTTATAGGGGGGGGGGCTCTAACTCCCCGGGCTTCAACCGCTTCCAAAAATCGTCTACAGTCTAAGTTAGAATGCCACGAGATAGTATACCAGATTTGGTGGTTCTGGATTGAAAACTAGATTTTGCGATTTTTTTATGACGGGGGCCTTTACCCCCGGGCTGCAACTGCTTCCAAAAACAGTCTACCGTCTAAGTTAGAGTACCATGAGATAGTATACCAAATTTGGTTGTTCTAAATTGAAAACTGTAGATTTTGCGAAAATTTTATGAGGGGGGCTTTCATTCCCCCGGGCTCTAACCCCTTCTGAATTGTTCTGAATTGAAAACTGTCCAGCTGATGTATATACCACTGTATTTATTGGCAGATTTCCATTGTCATGTACATAGAAATGTTATTTTACTGAAGAATAAAGGCAATTTTGAAGTGTAGTTTTTAAGAAAATTTCGTATGTGGGAGGGCTCTGACCCTCGGGCCTTGACCCGTTCCAAAACGGTCTACCGTCTAAGTTAGAGTAACATGAGATAGTATACCAAATTTGGTGGTTCTAAATTGATTACTGTAAATTTTACAGCATTTTTTTATGACGGGCGGCTCTTACCCCCGGGCTCCAACCCCTTCCAAAAAGCTTCTAGCGTCTAAGTTAGAATTTCATGATACCATACTTAATGGTTCTGAATTGAAAACTGTAGATTTTACAAAAAATTTATGGGGGCTCTGACCCCCGGGCCTTGACCCGTTCCAAAAACGGTCTACCGTCTAAGTTAGAGTACCATGAGATAATATACCAGAATTGGTGGTTCTGAATTGAAAACTGTAGTTTTTAAGAAAATTTTGTATGTGGGGGCTCTGACCCCCGGCCTTGACCCGTTCCAAAAACGCTGTACCGTCTAAGTTAGAGTACCATGAGATAGTATACCAAATTTTGTGGTTCTAAAATGAAAACTGTAGATTTTACGAAATTTTTCATGAGGGGGGGGCTCTGACCCCCGGGCTCCAACCCCTTCCCAAAACCGTCTAGCGTCTAAGTTAGAGTACCATGAGATAGTATACCAAATTAGGTGGTTCTAAATTGAAAATTGTAGATTTTGCGATTTTTTTTATGAGGGGGCCCTTACCCCCCCCCCGGGCTGCAACCCCTTCAAAAAATCGTCTAGCGTCTAAGTTAGAGAACCATGAGATAGTATACCAGAATTGGTGGTTCTGAATTGAAAACTGTAGTTTTTAAGAAAATTTTGTATGTGAAGGGCTCTGACCCCCGGGCCTTGACCCGTTCCAAAAACGGTGTACTGTCTAAGTTAGAGTACCATGAGATAGTATACCAAATTTTGTGTTTCTAAAATGAAAACTGTAGATTTTACGAAATTTTTTATGAGGGATTGGGGCTCTGACCCCGGGATCCAACCCCTTCCAAAAACCGTCTAGCGTCTAAGTTAGTTTCATTATACCAAATTTGATGGTTCTGAAATGAAAACTAGATTTCACGAAAATTTTAAATCGTACGTTTTCCTGCATTTGTTTTGAATGTAACCAAAATCTGTAAACGCGACGAATTGACGTAGTCGACGAATTGAGGTAGTCGACGAATTTGTCCACGACGACGAATTGACGCTCGACGAATCGTCGTGGTCGACGAATTGACGCGCGACGAATTGACGCGCGACGAATTGACGCGCGACGAATTGACGCGCGACGAATTGACGCGCGACAAATTGACGCGCGACAAATCGTCGCAGTCGACGAATTGACGTAGTCGACGAATTGACGCACGCGACGAATTGACGTGACACCCGTTCGCAAGGGTGGAAATTTGAACATTGATTAAAATAGCTTCATTTCATAACTTGGAATACTTAATATTTTCTAAACCATAACCGTAATTTTGCAATCCAACATTTTTTTGTCCACTGACGTCATCAAAGTACAGGTCGCGCCATCTTTTCTCTGGTTTCAACACTACCAAAGTAAAAGTTATTGATTTTTAATATGATTATGGTTATGTTTTAGAACATATTAAGTTTTCCAAGTTATAATATGAAGTTATTTTAATCGATGTTCAAATTTTCATCCTTGGGAACACATTAATTGTGAAGGAAATGTGTACAAAATTTTTCCATTGGAAGTATAGGAAGCAAAATTACTTGACGTCCACCTTAATAATATGGGATAAGGGCATTGGTAAGGATCGCAATCCTATGTCCTGACCTTTGACCACATTTCGTCCGTTTTCAATAGGGTTCGTCCCCAGGTGGTCCCCTACTAAATACTGAAATTTCATCGAAATCGAACCATTTTTACGTAAGTTATGACGCATAAGGGCAATGGAATGCATCCCGCTCTTATGTCCTAACCTTTGACCCCACTTCACCCATTTTGAACAGGGTTTGTCCCCAGGCGGTCTCCTACCGCATAGTACTCTTTCATTGAAATCGAACCATATTTACGCAAGTTATGACGCATAAGGGTAATGGAATGATCCCGCAACTACGTCGTGACCTTTGACCCCATTTGTCCCATTTTCAATAGGGTTCGTCCCTAGGTGGTCCCCTACCACATAATAAAGTTTCATTGAAATCGAACCTTATTTACGCAAGTTATGGCGCATAAGGGCAATGGAATGATTCCGCTCCTACGTCGTGACCTTTAACCCCATTTGTCCCATTTTCAATAGGGTTCGTCCCCAGTGGTCCCCTACCACATACTAAAATTTCATCGAAATCGAACCATTTTTACGCCAGTTATCGTGCTGACAGACGGACGGACGAGCGGACGGGCGGACAAAGCTGGAGCATATACGTTTCTTCAACCTACTGTTGGAAAGCGTAAAAAAGGGGAGAAAGAATAAAATTTTCGATTCGCTAGTTTCTACCCATTGGCACGATGTTCGTGTCACGGGAACTAGCTCTCCGCCATCATTCTTTGGTGTCGGGGGACTAGCCCATCTCCATTCTTCTGTGGATTGGAAGTGTTGTGGACCAGATGATACCTTATCACCTTTGACAGGTTTATGGTTCGTATTGCTGAGATGAAAAAGTGCAGGAATTGTTTGGAAATAGCTTTCGTAAGAACCGGTCGCTGTGTGAACATTCCTGTTTGAAGAGCGCAGAACATTTTAGGTATTAGTTGGTTCAGATTCATCAGCCGCTGAAATTGTTAAAGCAAGCGCATGTAGCGAGTTTTCCCTAGTAATCTACTAAAAGGGACGATAGCCAATGATCCATAGAATCGTAGGATTCAGTTTGCAATAAAGGATCCTCGGCGCTCCAGAAGTCCGCATAAGCGCGCATGCGTAGAGTGACTCATTGGGGATAATCTGGAGCATCACTACACTGCAGCGGGATCTTGAAAATTTTGAAGACGCATGTGGACAGAGCGCAGCTTATTTCTCCGTCTTTAGTGACCACTTCAGATGTAATCAATACAGACACTCAACGTGGACCAGGAACACCAAACAAAGATCTTCGCTCTTTCCACGTTTGTAAGTGAGTCACGGAAAAATTCTCATTGGCCGCCACCGGGAGTCGAACCCAGGGTCTTCCAGTTACGCGCCGGTTATGCTTCCGCTACACCACAGCGGCCTCGAATTCCTCCAGACTCACACATATTAAATGGCTTCAAGAAGCAACTTGCCAAATTGGCTTGGCAGTTAGCGTGTGTAAGTCTGGAGGAATTCGAGGCCGCTGTATATAGTGTAGCGGAAGCATATCCGGCGCGTAACTGGGAGACCCTTAATTCGACTCCCGGCGGCGGCCAATGAGAATTTTTCCGTGACTCACTTATGAACGTGGAAAGAGCGAAGATCTTTGTTTGGTGTACTTCAGATGTCCATCCTCTTTTATTTGTTGCTCTGTGAAATTGTGAAGCATAAACTGTTAACAAAACTGTGCTTTTCTCATGTTGTGTTTTATAAAGCGTGAACACAATCGTGGTGATATTGCAATAAACAAATATTTTTGACACCATTAAACATTTTAATTTTAGAAAAGGAAAAGAAAATAAGATGTAAATTTTTCTACATGGAAAAATTAGAAGTAGAACATTTAGGATCATATCAACCTAAGGATTTTGTTCTTGACAAAAACGATGTAGATTTTACGTACACCGAAAAGTTAGTACTAGAACGCTTAGGACCGTATCAACCTGAGGATTTTATTCTTGTCAAAAGTATCGGCGAATTGGACGTACTCTTAAAGTAAGTTGATATTATTAAAAACAATTTAGAGCGCCAGAAATTATTTCAAAAATCAATTTATAGGACCTGTAACTGTTATTAAAAAATTATAAGGCATGTAATATGTTTATATACGGAATTGTCGTGCTAAATGTAATACGCAGTGTAATCGCGAATAGCACGCTGCATGGTGCTACTGGAATATTTTTCAAATCTCCCCACTGTACGAATCACCAGTATAGTGTGATACTGAAATATCTGTGTACTTCTTAGCGGACACCGGCAAAATATTAAGAGCGAACTCAAGGAATCGACCAGTTATTCAAACAACGAAGCCGATTACTACCGAAATTCCAAGAAAATGTTATTAAAACACAAAAACTACTCATGCAAGAGTCGTTATATAAGTCTAAAAAAGATAATAAGATTCTGAGAAAGCACTCGAAAGTAGGAATAAAAACTGCAAGCAGAAAGAAAAGCCAAACATTTTCCATCATCTTTTTCTCAACATTTCCCCTTAAATATTTAAGAGGGTGTGCGAAAAGAATAGATATTAAATAAAGGAGAGCGTGTAATTACGTATATAAAAAATATCTGCACAAAAAGAAGCGTGTTGCTTTAAAAACACCAGTAACTAGAATACAACAGCAGTTAAAAAGGATAGAAAAAAGGAAGTGTCAGAACCCTCCCCCACCCCTCCAGGGAAAGTTTCCGTGATGGCTTTTGCTTCGCACAAGTACAGCTAAAATCCTCTCTCAAGAGGACTGTAAAATGCATGTAAGAAAAATGAAAATTTTGTTCTCAGGGTTTTAAGAAAAATTAAGCGTAGCCGGACTCGTGTGTTTTTTTTTAGGGTTTTTTTTTTTTTTATATACACATTTTTGTTTATTCATCTTGGGGAAACCTCTCAGGAGATTTGTAACTGCATTTCTTTTCCACGGAAGCAAGTGGTATGATATTAAACATTAGCTAAAAAAATGCTTAGGATTTACTATAAAAAAAAACAGGGTAGCTTCTGTCCCGAAGGCAGCCTCTTTCTCAATGTATGAAAAGCTGTTTAAAAGTGAAGCGAAAGTTACTGGGCAAAAAACTAACCAAAAAAAAATCAAAAAGCAGAAAAAAAAATAAACTAGTAAGTGTACGAAGATCATAGCAACGGTTTGATGCTTCCATTGTGGCGTTCTATGGACGTAACATTCTGAGAACTGAATATTTTTTTCTTAGGTAAAGAAAAAATTAAGAAGGGTAAAAAGGGGCAAATGATAAAAATGAATACCATTGTGAAATGTAAAAACTTTCATCAACTTTGTAAGCCAGGAAAGCGAAAGTTGCGTTCCAGAACTGGGATTAAAAATGAACTTTCAGAAGACAAAAGTGATGTACAATGTTTTCACAAGAAAATATTTATTGATTCATGGAGAAAAGCTTGAAACAACCGATACCTACATTTATCTTGGGCAGCAGATATCAAGTGAGGGTCACATTGATGAAGAAATTAATCGCCGTATAAAACTTGGATGGAGAGCTTTTGGAAGAAACAGTACAATTTTTAAAGCAGTATGCCGTTATGTCTTAAAAGAAAAGTGTTTTATCAATGCATCCTGCCAGTACTTACTTATAGAGCAGGGACATGGACCTTAGCTAAAAAAGACATACAAAGACTGCAGAAAACTCAAAGAATCTTAGGGAGATGCACGCTTGATGTAACTAGCAAAGATAAGAAGAGGTAAGGAAAATGACAAGAGTGGACGACATCATGATCTGAGTAAAATTACTAAAATGGCAAGGGGCTGGACATGATACCAGAAGAACAAACCACCAATGGACAACTGAAATTTTAGACTGGAATCCAAGGGACAGAAGAAGACCCATGGGAAGACGGATGAAATCCGAAAGCATGCCGGAGTGACATGGAGGAGACAGGCTCAAGACAGACAATTGTAGAAGAAACTTGGGGAGACCTTCATCCAGCAGTAGATTGTTAATGGTTGACAATAATGATGATGATGATGATGATATGCATAACATTTTTCACTTAAGATATCCATGCGATGTAAAAATAATTTTTAAAATCCGACTTTTAGAAGCAGAGATGTCGAGAAAAACGCAATTTGAATTTACAGTATTTTTCATGTTTTAAGTCAATTTGAAGTATAATTCGAACGGGTAAAAAATTTTCAGCCCCTTATCTTTATTCCCAAATAAGTCGATCCTGGGTGGAAGACTGCACTTGGATAAATACAATCAGTGCTCAGAAATTCGGTTACTATATTTTTAATGTTTCAGTAATTACCAAAAAAGAAAAGAAAGTGAAATAAATTCGACATTTTTCTTTTCAGCAAAATTTGAATTTCATAAGTTCGTTTTCTTACGAACTAATGCTAGCGTATTCCTTCCCTCTGACCGACCAGTAGGAGAAACTGCATCGCAAAGGAAAGAAAAAATTACCAATGTTACACACAATGTGTCAAATCAGAGTGATGCTTGCCGCGTGAGTTATGGTTTGATCCTTTTTCTCAGTCTGATTGAAATCGGAAACCAAAAGAGCTTTTGATTTCAGTCTGAAAGATGAAATAAATTAACATAATAAATGAAAGTTGATTTCGATTCAGTTAAGAGATACAATTGAGATATTGGCAGAGCGGAAAAAGGCCTTCACTAGCAGCTGGTCATTATTATTCTTCAAGCGCATGTGCCGCCGGCTGTCGACACTCTTGCCACGAACCAATCAACTGATTGGCAGCGACGTGTTTCAGAGGTTTAATCACTGCGAAATAAATGAGGTACACCCGTTGCAATTCTGGCGGCTTTGCAAACCAGGCATGAATGGGGATGCAATTATGTACGACAACTACCACTCCAAATCAGGCACCGCAATTTTAATGGGTTTTATTTCTTTTATTGAGAGTTTAACGATCATCGTGAGCAACTCAAAGGGCTATAAGTATTCGCACGTTCCTAATTTAGGGTCACTGGTTCCAGGGAAGGAACAGCGCTAGTACCTTAAGACAAACTCATCCATGCGTTACTGGGATTCTAGCCCGAGCCCCATCTCAGACGAATGATCAGAACGCATCGCTTAGACAATCGTCCTCACTTTTAAAGCTTTCCTATATAAAAGGGCCACCGGGAACTTTAATGTTTCTGTAAAAAGAAAATGTTCGTTTCAATAGCTTATTAACAAGTTCTTAGAGAACCATTTGTACGTTTTTCGAATTTTTTGATTTATTAACATAAATTGAATTTCAGGTGCTTAGATCAATAACGATTTTAAAGCACAATGTTTTTTGTTGTTTTTGTTTTTTCTCACTGGGAAATTTCATTACCATAAATAGATGTCCAGATTTCTGAAGAAAGTCTCGTCTTGCACCCCGAAAATTACGGTACGCTCCTAGCTGAAAAACTCCGCACTGTTTGAAGAAAAATATACTCAAAATAGTCATTATAAATGGTATTAAATGAAAGGAAGAATTTTTTTCAGTCTGATATTTAAAAGCACGGATACGGGATAAAATATATTTTGAATTCAATAGCATCTGCGCTTACGCACTCTAGCGGCGAAGTTACTCATCGTAAAAAAAAATGGGAAAGCAAAGATCATCGTCCTCACTTTTAAAGCTTTCCTATACAAAAAGAATTTTTCAGATCGAACTAATAATTGCAGAGATATAGTGACTGTAGACAGACTGACTGCCTGACAAAGTAATACCATAAGCACCTTTTTTTTTTTTTAGAAATCATCACTGTCAATCCACTGCTGGACGAAGGTCTCCCCAAGTTTCTTTCACAACGGTCTGTCTTGTGCCAGTCTCCTCCGTTTTACTCCCGCATACTTTCGAATTTCATCCACCCATCTCCCATGTGGTCTGCTTCTGGGTCTTTTCCTGTCCCTTGGAATCCAATCTAAAATTTCGGCTGTCCATCGATGGTCTGTCCTTCTGGCAGTGTGTCCAGCCCGTTGTCATTTTAGATATAGCATGCTAAAAATACTTTCGTTAAACCACTAACTTTATCATCAATCTGAGCCGTAGCTCTGAAATATACAATAGTTTAATTTATTAAGCAGTGAACCTATGTATTATTTACTGTCGGCAAAGATTTTGCGTAAATTAGGGGAATTTAAATTTAACGAAAAAATCACTGATAAAAACTTGTTTATGGGTATCGATATTTTGTCAGTTTTGTCCTGAAAATCACTTTTTCAGAAGTATAATATAACTTCGTTTCTACTTATAAAATACCTACAAACAACTGACGTTCAGATGAAGTAATAAGATGGAAAGGATCTCTCTCTATGTCCAGACCTTTGCCTGTATTTTAAAAGTAGAAACTTGGTTTCTATTTTTAAAATACCTATAAACAACTACGTTGAGATGAATAATAAGATGGAAAGGATCCCACTCCTATGTCCTGACCTTTGACCCCATTTCGTCCATTTTCGATAGGGTTCGTCCCCAGGTTATCCCCTACCACATACTAAAATGTCATCGAAATTGAACCATTTTTACGCGAGTTATCGTGCTGACAGGCAGACAGACTGACAAAGCTGCAGCACATAGGCTTCTTCGACCTACGGTTGGAAGGCGTAAAAAAAGATAATGTAATATCGCAAAACAAGTTAGTAAAATCATGCATTGCATTGATTATGATACGCTTTACAGCATACCAGAAATCATTACTCAAGTTATGAGGATAATGACTGTGGAATAAATCTCGCTCCTGACCTTTGACCCCATTTCGATGATATTAAACAGAATTGGTTCAGTATATCTCCGGAACAACATACTAAGGTTTTGTTGCAATAGAAGTATTTTTAGTCATGTTATGAGGATAATGGCTGTGGAATAAATCCCGCTCCTGCGCCCTTACCTTTGACCCCATTTCGATGATACTAAATTGAACCGATTCAGTATGCCTCCGGAACAACATGAAGTTTTGTCGCAATCAAAAATTGTTTACGAAAGTTATGACGCATAAGGGCAATGCAATTGATCCCCTCCTATGTCCTGACATTTGACCCCATTTCGTCCATTCTCAATAGGGTTCCTTCCCGTGTTGTCCCCTACCACATATTAAAATTTCCTTTGAAATCGAACCATTTGTACGTGAGTTATCGTGCGGACGGACAGACAGACAGACGAAGCTGAAGCATATATGCTTCTTCAGCCTACGGTTGGAAAGCGTAAAAAAGCAGAACAAGTTAGTAAAAACATGCAATGCATAGATTATCATACGCCTTCTAACATACCAGAAATCATTACTCAAGTTATGAGGATAATGGCTGTGGAATAAATTTCGCTCCTATGTCCTGAAATTTGACCCCATTTCCGTAATATTCAACAGAACCGGTTCAGTATACTTCCGGAACAACATACAAAAGTTTTGTCGTTCAATATCGCTTTATTAGACAACTAATAGTGTACAATAAAACGGGGGCATATAACATGGGCAAAAGGCCAAAAAGACGTGGACAAAATCACAGGCTTACGCGTGAGGCATTGAGAAGAACAAAACATAAGAAAAAGAACTATGAGCGCGCAGGCCACTCTCTCAAACAGAGAGATATTTTGAGGAACATGAAATACACAGGACATTAAGCATGGCAAAGGTCAAGCAGAAGTCTAAGGGCTCACACTCTGGAAGATACTGGAATAATATGGAACTGGTGTTAGCGGATAAGGGAAGAAGAAGTCTGGATATTTATACATAGCACGTTTCACCCAACGCTTATAAGCGCGGCAATAATCACCATAAGAAGCAAAGTCTTGTTGTGAAGGAGGATCTGGAGCAAGAGGCTTACGCCGCAGTCGGAAACGTCGAGCCGTAGAGGATGTACAAATAAGAGAAGTACTATCAGCAGAAGTCGAGGAAGGCAACAATGGAGCATGATGAAGCGCAGGTGAAGGAGCAATGGCTGGAAAAATCGATGAGGCAGGAACAGTGGCTGAAGCTGATAGACGACAAGAACGGCTGTAGAGGAAGATGACACGTCAGAAGGAAAATGAGCACAATGTGAGACCGAGGGTGTAGGTTCAATGTACATGACAAGACTTGCTGGGAGTGAAGAACTCACAGGCCGCCCCGGTGGCGCAGTGGTCTAAGGCGCTGGCCTCTGCTCATTCGTCCGTAAGGGGTCCGGGTTCGAATCCCGGTCAGGCATGGATGTTGTGTTTGTCTTACGGCACTGGCTCTCTCCCTTCCCTGGAACCAGTGACCCTAAATTAGGGACGGGCGACTGCTTATAGCCCATTGAGTTGCTCACGGTGGTCGTTAAACCTCCAATCAAAAAAAAAAAAAAAAAAAAAAAAAAGAACTCACAGAGACGATCGGCCTGAGACAGCCTGATAAGAGGCGGAGTAGGATCTTTGTCCGGCGACTCAGGAGTTGGCGAAACAGAAGTGTCTAGAGAAAAAGGCCGAATGGAGACATCAGCAGAAGACAAGTGCAACCTAGAAGACACTACAGGGCTGTCAGTGGAGGACCCTGTAGAAAATAGACTTCCTTGAAAGGAGCACGGCGGTGAACATGAAGTTGTAACAGGAACATTTAGGAATGAGGACTGGAGGTGACGAGTAGGAGACAAAGCAACATCAGCCGTCGATAAGGGAAAATGAGATGACGTAGATTCTGGAAGCACAGAAACAGATGAGTTGCATTGGGGCGGTGAGGAAGCAGGAGATATAGGGCAGCTGGTAGACGCTGGCTCCGTGGAGACGAAGAGCGGAACCATAGAAGTGGAGACCGCAGTCGAACATGGAGACAATGGATTGACAGGAGCTGGAGATGAAGGCGGAGAGGGTGACTGAGGGCATTTCAACGAGATCTGGGCAGAAGACGGGCTCGATGGAGGCGTGCAAAGTGGTGTAGTAGTAACAGAAGGAAGAACATCCAGAAGAGCTGTCGGTAGTAGATTATCAGGAAAAATATTATCCGGAGAAACACGTGAAGTAGAAGAATCAGGGGCCGGGAACAAACCACTCGAAACCGGAAGCTGCGAATATGTAGAAGGAAAAGTCGACAACGATGTGGATGATAAAGAAAAGTCACACGATTCTGGCAAGGCAGAAGGGCGAATGGAATTCGAAAAAATCTCAGTTGGACAAGAAGAACTATGGTGACCGGGCAATTTGCAAGAAAAACAATCATAGGTGGTAAACACATTGACAGTGCAAGTGTGTGGACCGCAGATAACGTGGAAAGCTGTCGGACAGGAAACAATGGACTGTTCGTCAGGAAAAACGACGAGAGCTTGACGTCGAAAACTATAATAGGGACGATTTCCTTGATCGTCTGAAGCAGCAGACAAAGTCTTAAAAGGGCCAATAACTAAACCACATTGAGAAAGGAAAGCATGCTGTAAATTTTCGGAGAGTTCGGGAGGAACTGGAGATAAACTAACGAGAGTAGGGAAATGAGCAAGAGGAATTGCGAACAAACTTTGGTCGCCGACTGAAATTAGAGAAGAAAGAACCAACTCAAATTGAGCGGGATTAGAAAAATAAACCAACACCGAGCGAGGCTTTCGTGCGATGTGCGTGATGGCACCAGGTGGAACAATCTGATGGAGTGCTGAAGTGTCAGCTGTAAGTTTAGTATGTGGAAGCGCGGAATATTTTACTCCGAGAGCTAAAGAAGCGCAGAAAGACTTCCCCGGTGACGAGGACTCTAATAAATAAGCTGTTAAATCGGAGCCGGTAGGAGAAAACCGGAAGCCCAAGGCAGTTGAGAGAGGATCCGAGGGGAAGGCAGTGACTCCGGGCGTAGAGAGATTAGTTGAACTGTCAAGTAGTACATCCAGAGGAGGTGTCAGTGGTCGAAGAAAAGCAGTAGACATAGTGCAAATCAGAAACTGTAAAGCAAAGCAGCACAATCGCGAGAGCGTAAGACGATGGAGATGGCAAAAGGCACGTAAAGAAGGCGGACGATGGGAAGATACGAGGTAATGACGTCACTGGAAGAGCGGCGAGAGACAGATGGAGCACATTAACAATGACGTCACCCAAGGACCACTATCAGAGGATGACGTAAACAGGAAGACTTGTAGATAACAGGAAGATAACCACAGAAGGCAACTGAATAGAATGCAGGTGAGAAGACAGAAGGAAGTCAAGGCAAGTTACGATGAGCAGATGTAAACATACCCACCGAGATGAAAAATGAAGAAATATCGGTATAAAATTCACTTACTGGTGCTGAAAAGTAGCTGGGGAGAATGCTGGCAGCCTATTACTTTTTTTTTTTTTTTTTTTTTTGATTGGAGGTTTAACGACCACCGTGAGCAACTCAGTGGGCTATAAGCAGTCGCCCGTCCCTAATTTAGGGTCACTGGTTCCAGGGAAGGGAGAGAGCCAGTGCCGTAAGACAAACACAACATCCATGCCTGACCGGGATTCGAACCCGGACCCCTTACGGACGAATGATCAGAGGCCAACGCCTTAGACCACTGCGCCACCGAGGCGCCTAGCCTATTACTTGAACAGAGTATGCAGGAAAGGAATAACAGGCATTGGAACATGTACTTGGGCGCACACTTCAGAAACGCAGTGGGATGTAGTCGGCAGGTAATATCATGATAAAATTCGAAGTAAATACACAAACTTTCTGACTCGGAAAAGTAGCAGGAAAGGTAGCACATACCCTCAGACACACACGAAACACAGGAGTCTGAAGCAATGGGCTCTTGGACCGAGCAAACAGGGCGACAATTGAGGAGTTCGAGAGGGCACGTCCAACGACAGTTTTGTCGCAATCGAAACATTTTTACGTAAGCTATGATGCATAAGGGCCATGGAATGGATTCCTCTCGTATGTCCTGACCTTTGACCCCATTTCGTCCATTTTCAATAGAGTTTGTCAACAGGTGGTCCCCTACCACATACTAAAATTCCATTGAAATTGAACCATATATTTTTTTTTATTGGAGGTTTAACGACCACCGTGAGCAACTCAATGGGCTATAAGCAGTCGCCAGTCCCTAATTTTTAGGGTCACTGGTTCCAGGGAAGGGAGAGAGCCAGTGCCGTAAGACAAACACAACATCCATGCCTCACCGGGATTCGAACCCGGACCCCTTCTGGACGAATGATCAGAGGCCATCGCTTAGACCACTGCGCCACCGGGGCGGCGAACCATATTTACGTAAGTTATAAGGCATAATGGCAATGGAATGGATCCCGCTCCTATGACCTGACCTTTGTCTCTATTTCGTAAATTTTAAATAGATTTCATTGCCAGGTATTCCCCTACCACATACTAAAATTTCAACGAAATCGAACCATTGTTGCGCAAGTTATGACGCATAAGAGCAATGGAATGGATCCAGCTCCTATGTCCTGGCCTTTGACCCCATTTCGTCCATTTTCAATAGGGTGGATCCCAAGGTGGTCCCTTACTACATACTAAAATTTCATCGAAATCGAACCATTTTTAAGCGAGTTATTGTGCAGACAGACAAACAGACAGACGGACAAAGCTGGAGCATACACATGTGTATACACTTCAACCTACGGTTGGAAACCGTAAAAAAGACTTGCAAACTTGGTTCCAACAATCCAAAGAAAGTTTCAGTAAATGACTTCTGATTATTGCTGGTTTTTTGTACAATAGGAAATTAAAGATAAGACAAGTTGAAAAGAATCTTGAAAGAAATCAATTCTGCATTTTACCGCATTAACGTTTTAACTCTTATACTTAAAGAGGAAATACCATTTCTTTAACTACAGAGCCTTCAAAGAGTAGAACTCGCTTAGGATAAGGCTAGCAGTTGTGCATCCAAATCTACCATTCTACTTCTTGAAAAACTGAAAAAAAAAAAAAAAAACTGACATCAAGTCTGCCCGTTGCTCATATTCCTTCAAAGAACCTTGATGTGTCACTTATGGACTATTGTGCCTTCGGACTGCTAAAAAGAGCGCTTTCTAAACGCAGACCTAAAACAATGATTGTACTATGGAAAGCAGAGGAAGAGGAAGAGGATAAAATATACCACTACCAATTTTAAGAAATGCCCTGTTATCTTGGGAATCTAGTTGTTGGTTGATATCCATATGGCCGAGGGAGGCCTAGTGATCAACGTCCTTGACTGCCACATAGAAGACCTCAGGTTCGATCTCAGGCAGGTACTAACGCTCGAACCACTAAATATCCGCCGTGCGTCGGATGGGCACGTTAAGCCGTCGAACCCCGGGTACTGAACTCCCGGTAATAAATAAGGGCGTCTTCCTCCCCCTTGCTACCTCACTTCCGTGTCACTTTCCTATCGGACACTCTAGCCCAAACCTCCGAGCTTCATATTTCTAAGGGTTGTTTAAGACCTGAGATCAGACACTCCCTTCCCAAAATCCTCTACATATGATCTGATCTGGTTGATATCCAGAGAAAGAGCTTTCAGAAAGAATATTCAAGAAAGAAATAGTTTTATCCCAAACATTAATTATATTGCTGAAAAGTCGTTCTAAAAATATGTGAACAGCGTCTGTACTGCTATTACAGACTGAACATAGAATTTTCAGCAAAAGACATGTCCATTGCATACCAGAGAATTTGTGGCAACATTCTCCTTTTTTTCAATGCGAACTTTAAATAAAGAATGTTAATTTGTTTCAGGCGCTCTGAAGTTAGCATAATGTATGTTTGCAGTTTTGCCTTTGAAAACATCTTCTGCCGCCTTTAAAACTACCCGTAAAAAGTGTTTCTTCCTAATTTGTAAACCTTGAAGTTTTCGTCTTTTACTTTTCGTGCACGTATCATTTAAATTAAGTCATCAGAGCGAAGTAAAATCTGCTGTTTCAAAATAAAGTGTGCATATTTAATGAAATTGTGCTTCTTTTTATTTAAATGAGCAAGACGATTCTTTTTTATTAAGTTCGCTATAAACGCACAGCACGATCGATGGTCCTGTGTAGTCATATATATCGGACTAAAGGTCTTTTTAAAAGAAAAACGTGGGTTTCTTTCGTAATGAATCTCACTTGTGTTTGATGGTTTTCGCCTAAGCACCTTATTAAAATTCCGATAAACACGAATAACATATGTTAATCCTCAGAAGACTGATACGCTAGCAGAATTCCTCGGTTTGAATATTTTGAAGTTTTTCTTATTTCGTACAGCATTTTCCTAAATTTAATTATCAGTTTAAAAAAAGTGTTTATGCGGTTCTGGAAGTTTGACTTTCGTCAGCCAGTGGAAAAACTAAATTCTTGCTGTTGCAACAAGAATAAATGTTAACATTAAATGTTTATTTTTGTTTATGTAAAGCCATCCTGGCTTGTTTATTCTTTAAAATTGGTGCTAATTAGGTGGTTCCGAGATGCATTTCGCAGATATTACGCTTTTAATTCTGCTTTAAGGTATGGTTGCCATACTGCGTTATTTGAGTTCGAAAATCTTTCAGTTACCCATTTCAAAAAAGTAGGGAGAATTTGACTTCGTCCGTAATTAAAACATTCATTATTTTTTGTTATAAATTAAGATAGCTGTTTAAATCTGAATGCGCGAGCTTTTCGTGAAAGTATCATCACCATGAAGGGACTTCATTTCACTTCTGTGAAGATATACCCCCTTTATTTATATATACCTCCCCCCCATTCCCCGTCTTTCGTACAACACGTCGTTGCGACAACGTGGTTTCAGAATTCCTTTCAATCGCATTAACCAATCTTCCATGTCGTAGTTCACCTGAGTCTTCACCGGTTTCTGACTTCGCTGTCCACATTTTATATACACTGGTGCGCAAAAATTGAGGTTTTTCGAATGTAAAAAACGGTTTTTCGAATGTAACGTCGTGCAGAAGTGCTCCACATCGACTCAAATCATAACATAAGATCCCCAAGATGTAAGAATATGGGACAAGTGAGCAAAACCGTCTAAACAAGAAATCCAAAGGATACAAAGGCACTTTATTGAAAAGGTAGCTTCGAGCACAACTGGACAGAAGACAGAAACGTCAATGTGACAGGTGGCTGCCAAGAAAAATCCAGTCTTTAGTAGGAGATATAATCACCCCTGACTGCGTTGCAGGATTTACAACGTCTGTCCATGCTCAGGACGTGGTTGTCAAGGAGCTGTTGAGACATCGCCGCCCATTCCTCTTGTAGCGCCGATCGCAGCTGCGCAATCGTTGCTGGCGGCTGGTGACGTGCTGCCAATCTTCTCCCGAGAAGGTCCCACACGTGTTCGATTGCATTTAGGTCCGGGGATCATGCGAGCCAATCCATGCGTTGAATATCTTCACTCTCCAACAGCTTTCCGACAGCCACTGTACGATGAGGTGTACCGTTGCTGTCCATGAAGAGGAACTCAGGACAGCACCTTTAAACAGACGCACGCGAAGCAAGAGAACCTCTGTACAATAGCGGACACCAGTGAATGAACCTCCTTGGAAGATGTGGAGGTCAGTACGGCTACTAAGCATGATACCACCCCAAACGAGAACTCCGCCACCTCCAAACCGGTCCCATTCGATGATGTTCGAGGTGTGATTGCGTGTTCCCTGCTCTCTCCAGATGTGTATACGTCCCGAATCGCTCGTCAGACTAAATCGGCTCTCATCCGTAAAGAGAACTCGACCCCATTGCTGATGTGTCCAGTTCTTGTGTTAATAGCACACACCATACTGGTCGTCGTGCAAATAGACCACCTTTGTGCAGCCTCCTGGCCACAGTGAAACGCGATAACGGACGTCCAGTTGTCTGTTACGTGTGCCTTGCGATTTCTCCCGCTGTCTGCCCTCTGCCTCTTCTCGCATGTAGGACAATATACCGGTCGTCCGCCGCAGTGGTTGCTCGTGTACGACAACTGCTAAACTCTCGGACAGCTGTTCCTGTCGTTTGAAATGCTCTCCAAGCTCTTGAAACGATGCTGTGAGCGGTCCCGAGCTCCTCAGCCACACTAGTCACACTTCGACCTTCTTCCAAGTTCCCATTGACGCGACCTTGGGTAAAGTCATCCAGATGTCGTCTACTGGATTGCCTGTTGGTTATATCACACGGTGGTAGCAACTCGACGTCGTTCAACCGATGTACACCGTGCAATAGCTTTCACCGAATTTCTGAGCGTACACCGCCCGTGTGCTTTATACCCTTCCAACACTCCGTCCCCCCCCCCCCTACGTCATGCTTCATATATGCGCATGCCCTACCGTACCGGATCCTAGTCTATCTCCTGAGTGGTATCTCGGTCTGTTCTGAATGCTCGTTCCGCTGTTATGCTAATTTCTCCTCTTCGTCCTTGATTTTTGCACACCAGTGTATGACTAGCAGTCACGCCCGTTATCCGAACGGCAAATCTATAAAACAATTTTTTAGCATAATTACTTTTCCCTTTAATTTTAAGGGAAACAAAAGTAATTTGGGATCCGTAACTGTTTTATAATTTAGAATAGGGTCAATGCATACGGTTTTAACTTAAAACCGTAGCAAATTTTGGCGTCCCTTAATTATAAATCAAAATTTCAATGGACTTTTTTTTACAGCATTTCAACGTTTCTGGCATAATTATCTTTAAACCTGTCAGCATATAGAACAGTAATACTAAGCCACCCTTTTGAGTTTTTTGGTTTTCACACTTTTCTAGGTGCAGAAGTAGAAAATTTGAAGCAGAAATATTCCTAAGCCACCCTTTTGAATTTTTGGTTTTAAGGATTTTCTAGGTGTAGATGTGGTAGAAAAATTCAAGCAGATAATATTCCAAGCAGCCGCCATTTTGAATTCTTTGGTTTTCGGACTTTCCTAGGTATTGAAGTGGTAGAAACATTCAAGCGGACAACATCCCAAAGTCACTCTTTTGAACCTTTTGGCTTTCAGTTTTTCCTAGGTATACAAGTGTTAGAAAAATTCAAGCAGACAATATAGCAAAGCTACCATTTTTATTATTTTTGGTTTTCAGATTTTTCTAGATATCCGGACCTTAAGACTTAGTATGCTAATTTTCAGATCTTTAGGTCATGTAGAAGTGCTCGAATAATTCGCGGACGCAAAAACTCGCATTTTTTCATTTTCCTATTTTGCTTTAGATTTAGTCTGTTTCCGAGACTTCCGGTTTCTTAGAACTCAGCGAAGTGCAGTTGAATATGGGTTATACGTTTTTTATAGGACGGCTTTGGAAAAAGGTATATAAGTAATTTCCAAGATGTTAAATACTGTTGCAAAATTTATGCTTCGAAAGAGTGCAAGGTATTCCTTAATCATTTTAAATTCGAATTGGCGTGACGTAAAAAAAAAAAAAAAAAAAAGCTTAAGCATTATACGTAAATATACTGGGTGAAAACCAGTCAGTAATGACGTTGGAAAATAAATACGCAGATTAATTTTTTAATAATGAGGTATTTTCTTTTTTGTGTGCGTGAGATGCCCAAATGTCAAAGTATGTTTCATGAACATTACACAACGAACGTTGCAACAATAAAGTAATACGTCATATAGTTACGTCGCACGCTAACAAAATTCGCAGTTACAATAATGGAACTTAGACGTAAGTATTACACAACTTCAATTATATAACACTTAAAAGACGCGTATAGCGTATTAAATCCATTTTTTACGCTTTCCAACCGTAGGTTGAAGAAGCGTATATGCTCCAGCTTTGTCCGTCCGTCCGTCCGCACGATAACTGGCGTAAAATAGTTCGATTTCGATGAAATTTTAGTATGTGGTAGGGGACCGCCTGGGGACGAATCCTATTGAAAATGGGACAAATGGGGTCAAAGGCCACGACGTAGTTGCGGGATCATTCCATTACCCTTATGCGTCATAACTTGCGTAAATATGGTTCGATTTCAATGAAAGTTTACTATGTGGTAGGAGACCGCCTGGGGACGAACCCTATTCCAAATGGGTGAAGTGGGATCAAAGGTCAGGACATAAGATCGGGATGCATTCGATTGCCCTTATGCGTCATAACATGCGTACAAATGGTTCTATTTCGATGAAATTTCAGTATGTAGTAGAGGACCACCTGGGGACGAACCCTATTGAAAATGGACGAAAAGTGGTCAAAGGTCAAGACATAGGATTGCGATCCATTCCATTGCCCTTATCCCATATTATTAAGGTGGACGTCAAGTAATTTTGCTTCCTATACTTCCAATGGAAAACCTTTTGTACACATTTCCTTCACAATTAATGTTTTTTGTGGCGCAGTAAGTATAAAGATTCTCCAAGCTTCCGCACTCCACTAGGAGGCTTTTTTAAGGCAATCGTAGACATAAAAAGGCAGGGAATTGGAATAAGTAAGGGACAAATATGATTCTTGAAAATAACGTGAGTGACATTACGAGCATATTACAGGAATTTTTATCACGCAATTATACAGTGTGTCGCGATGTGTATCCATCTTTTAACAAGTTAGTAAAATCATGCAATGCATTGATTATGATACGCTTTCCAACATACCAGAAATCATTACTCAACTTATTACTCAAGTTATGAGGATAATGGCTGTGGAATAAATCTCGGTCTTGCGCCCTGATCTTTGATCCCATTTCGATGATATTCTACAGAACCGGTTCAGTATACCTCCGAAATAACATGATAAAGTTTTGTCGGAAGGGAAGCATTTTTACGTAAGTTATGACGCATAAGGTCTATGGAATAGATTCAGCTACTGTGTCCTAAACTTTGACCCCATTGTGCCCATTTTCAATAGGAGTCGTTGACCCAATTTCGCCCATTTAATAGGCAGGCCCCTACAACATACTAACATTTCATCCAGATCGAAGAATTTTTACGTAAGTTACGACGCATAATGGCGATGGAAGTGATTCCGCTCCTATGTCCTGACCTTTGACCCAATTTCACCCATTTTCAACAGGGTTTGCCCCCAAGTTGTCCCCTACCACATAGTAAAATTTAATCGAAATCGAGCCTTTTTTACGTTAATTATGACGCATAAGAGCAGTGGAATGGATCCCGCTTCTATGTGCTAGCCTTTGATCCCATTTCGCTCACATTCAATAGGGTTCCTTCCCAGGTGATCCCCTTCCACATACTAAAGGTTCATCGAAATCGAAAGATTTTTACGCAAGTTATCGTGCGGACGAACATACGCACACAAAACGTGACGTAATGAGGTAAATGGGAATCGCGACCATCTGCTCGCAAGAGTATAACGTCATAAAACTTTAATAGGATACACACACAACGCGTTACCTAATGA
This sequence comes from Macrothele yani, assembly GCA_039090855.1. NCBI lineage: Eukaryota > Metazoa > Arthropoda > Arachnida > Araneae > Macrothelidae > Macrothele > Macrothele yani. Next base: position 134,756,980 of record CM077007.1, on the reverse strand, counting down.
GACAGATGGCGTGACCGCGCGCCAACATATTCAGTGCGAGATTTTGACGTCATAAGATCATTCCCAGGTGGTCCCCTACCACAAAATAAAGTTTCATCGAAATCGAACCATTTTTGCGCATGTCATGACGCATAAATGCAATGGAATGCATCCCGCTCCTATGCCCTGACCTTGGACCCCAATTCACCCATTTTCAATAGGGTTTATTCCCAGGTGGTCCCCTACAATATGCTAAAATTTAGTCGACATCGAACTATATTTACGCACGTTATGACGCATAAGGGCAATGGAATGGATTCCGCTCCTATGGCGTGACCTTTGACCCCATTTCGTCCATTTTCAGCAGGGTTCGTCCCCAGGTGGTCCCCTGCCACCTACGAACATTTCATCAAAATCGAACCATTTTTACGCGCGTTACGTGCCGACAGACAGACGGACGGACCCACAAGAGTGCTCCTGCTGTCATAGGAAATTGCTCCCCAGACCATAACTCCAGGTGGTTGCAGGCGCTCACGTGGCCTCCTTCTAACCAACACACGGCCATCACTGGCACCCAGGCAGAACCGGCTTTCATCAGAAAACACAACAGATTTCCACTCCGTCCTCCAATGAGCTCTAGCTTGACACCACTGACGTCGCAAACGGCAGTGGTTTGGAGTAAGTGGAATGCACGCTACATGGCGTCTGGCTCGGAGCTGTCCTTCAAGTAACCGATTTGTAACAGTTCGTTGTGTCACTGTTATGGCAACGGCAGCTCGAATTGCTGCCGCAGATGCGGTACGATGCGCCACGACCATACGCCGTACACGGCGGTCTTCCCTCTCAGTAGTGCCATGTGGCCGGCCGGAACCCGGTCTTCTTGAGGCAGTACTTTCCCTTGACCACCGCTGCCAACAATCATGCACAGTGGCTACATTCCTGCCAAGTCGTTCTGCAATATTGAGGAAAGAAAATCCACCTTCTCGTAGCCCTATTACATGACCTCGTTCAAACTCCGTGAGCTGTTGATAATGGCTTCTTCGTCTTCTTAAAGGCATTCTTGACTAACATCAACACCGTACGTCGAATCTCAACGATAACTAACGCTCACGAACGTTACAGCGCGTATTTACAGCAAACCTGCTTTGCATGTTCCGAGGGGCGCTGCTAGCGCCACACGTATGCGCCGAGCGCGAAATTTGCATGGACGTCATCTTACAGATGTAGTCTCACCGCCTATCAACTGTCGTTTATCTAACACAACCCCTTCTTGGTGTTGGGATTTTTTTTTCCGTCAGTGTATGAGTAAATTTTATATGTGCAGGACGTTTGACTTGACTACGTACTTCAGGGGAATTGGGATTCACTCAGGCTATATATATATAGCCTTTCACTCACTTTCCTGTTCTGTGGTTACCCTGTACATTATATAAGTTGTTTTTCTTAATACTATATGTTATAAATTTAATTTTGAAAGGTAACATGGTCTAATGTAACCCAATAACGAAATAAATGAAATTAAATGAAATGTGTACGTGCGCGTGCGGGGAGGACAGGGGCGAAAAGCAGATCTCATTCAATGAATGCGTCAAAATTTGAAATATCCATGACTGAAGTCTTTCTTAGTCTTAAAGGCACAGAAGCGTGGTAAGATGAGCAGGAATACAAGGATGAGTCAAACGTTTGGCCCATCTGTAGTTAAAAAGCTTAATAATGCAAAACAGCCATACACACTCACCTCATTCTGCAAAGTTCAGGTCGTTGTTTTCTGTAGACATTTGTCAACGTTCCACCACGGCCACGATTTCATGGCAGTATCGGACGGCAAGGTTTCGAGGACAAACCCCATTGCCAGATTTCACAACCACTATTGAAGAGAAGTACCGTCGTTCTAGGAAACGGGTCATGGGGCAATCTACAGGGTGGTTGTAAACTCCTTCAACAAAATAATAGGGGTGATAGTACACATTAAGATGAACAATATTTGAAATGGGACCTAAGGCCGCATTCCATTCCTAGTGCCAGAAAAGAACACGTTGGAAAAACTTCCAGCAGGCACACGGATTTCCAACCAGTGCATGAGAAGCACATGATGCAAATCAGGTGCGTTGAACACGTGCGTAGACGATGAGGAGCAAACACTTAAAAACGCAGCCGAACCAGTTCAGCGATATTATTTTGCGATCACATGAGAATTGACGTATACGTCTGACCGGCGCAGCGTACCATGTGTTCCTGGAGCAAGTGCTTCCCAGTCTGTTGCGGGACGTTCAGCTCACTACACGGAGGGACATGTGGTTTATGTATGATGGGGCTCCAGCATACGTTGCCACCGAGGTTCGATATTTCCTAAATGCGGCATATCCTGGGCGGTGGATTGGACGCGGTGGACCTATGGCTTGGCCTCCACGCTGCCCGTACCTTAATCCACTGGACGTCTTCTTCTGGGGGCACATGAAAACATTGGTGTACGAGCTATCTGTGAACTTCCTGGAACATCTCGTCGCGCGAATCGCTGTTGCTACGGACAAGATCAACATCGCACCGGGAGTCCACGAGAGAGTGCGACAGTCCTTCATTCGCTGGTGTGGGCTGTGTAACGACACCCTTGGACGCCAGTTTGAGCAGCTCCTTTGAGTCTTTCTCTGATGCGATTGGAATTGTGCAACTCATCAATTAGGTATGTTTCTTTGTTTTCATTGTTGAAGGCTCAACTTGGATATATAACTTTACTCTTTTCTGCAACTAAGAGTGGAATGCGGCCCAAGGTCCCACTGCAAATATTGTTCGTCTTGATGTGCACTATCGCCCCTTTTGTTTTGTTTAAGTTTGCAGTCAATCTGTATAGGAAGGATGGGGTAAGACCTGAACCCTTTCCGATTATTGAAGGTTGTAGCGGACTACTGCTGAGGTGTGACGTGGGCATTATCCATTCGTAGCAACGCCCGCTTCCGACTGAACAGCACTGGTTAATGTTGGCCCAGAGCAGCATGAACTCACTGCAGCTGTTCGGTGTAAAGGTTCCAAGATACATCATGGCCATTTGACACGAGTTCCCAGTGCACAGGAACTTTAGAACCCCCCCCCCCTCCCCCAAATGCACATCATTACATTTACCTGGAACAGCTCCGTTTGCACTACTGATTGTGCTTCCTGACGTGACTTCCTCCGCTGGTTTTTAGGGCTAGGATAACGTAAGGATATCCATTTTTCATCATCTGTAACGATACGATGCGAAAACCTATGGTCCTGTGGATTTGACACCAATCTGCGGCAGAAAGCAACATGTGGTTCTGCCTGCTAGGGTGTCGATTCATGAGGAGCTATTCGATGGCGCCTGGAGAAGACATCAAGCTGGTGTCGAGCTATTGTTATGCTTGCAGTAGCCTTCATTATACTTGCAGTATAACGAAGGCACCGGCTGGTGCAGATGACGAACGATGATGGATCGGAGAAACCCACCTCAGCTGACAATTGTCTTGTTCGGGTACCGGGATCGCTGTCAATGGTACGACTACAGTGTCAGTGTTTCTGATCATTGAAAGCCCAGATCTCGGCTTGCTTTCGAGACTAGTGTCATCAGCACAGAAACGCTGAAACTACCTTGCTGCTGTTTTCTCGCATTCAACTGAACACATTTCTCTAGCTGCATGTGCTGCGTTTAACTCTTTTTTTTTCAATAATAGCAGGGGAGCGCCCCAAAATCACGTTTATCGACCTCCATGCGTGTCATCTGCAACGTGAATCCCTGACAATTGTACATCATCAGGCTCGTGTGCTTCACGTCATCAAGGTACTCACTCAGTCGTGGCTGGAGCGAGTTCCGCACAGGAATTGAGATCCAGCATTATGTGTAGCTCCAAACGGGAAGAACTTTTGATTCATCCTAGTAATATTTATATAGAAATGCTGGAAGTGTATACTGATATTTCAGCTCATAAAATATGAAAAGGTAATATGGAATTAAGTTAAATATCGTTACAACGCAACTGGGAGCAGTGACCATGCAGTTCAAATATTCGCGTCTACTTCTCGAGCTTCAGCCAGCTTTTCTCGTTGTTCCTCTCACATCACCTCTCACACAGTCTTCACACCTAATCCTTGGTCTTTCTAAAGATCTCACACGCCTATCTGTGTAATATAGCACAAGTCTAAGAAACAGCATTCTACAAAACACTTCTTTTTCGATTAGATGTTTAGAAGCAGGGTTACGGCTGCAAACAGAAGTACTCACTTACGCCATCTATCGGCTGATCATTGTACAAAAGTTAAAACGCATAAGCAGAATGTTCCTCAAAATCAGTGGTACCTGATGCAAAAATAAGTTCTTAAATCGGTCTTTTAGAAGAGATATCGATAAAAATATACATATTTGCGACCTTCTGCGGGTAAATTATGCGCTATTTTGGGCAGATAATGGGCATAAATTTGTTTTCGTAGTTAGCTTGCTTGATCTCACCGAAAAATGTTTTCCAATCAAGTCTTTACATGCGCAGAAACCGCTGCAAAATGTGTCGTAAACAGAAACATGAATTTACTACCTCTATTAGCAAAACTGCTCGTTATGAAATATCAAACTACGTATATAGACCCTATATAGACAAAAGTCACCGGACACCCTTCAAAAGCAAAATAAACCGGATCCGCTGCGTTGTTGAGATGCGCGGTACAGCAGAAAACGGTATAAAAACAAGTCTGTAGCTGACCGCGATCAAATCGCACTGTGAGTTTGAGTGGAAATGTCGCGGCGATAGAGAACTGACTTTGAGAAAGGAAAGATTGTTTGGTGTTATGTTAGTGGGTTGTCCATAAGTGAATCCGTGGGGCGTTTAAACATACCCAAGTCAATTCTTTTGGATGTACTGAATAAGTGGAAGACACATGACGTGCCTGAAGCAGCAAAACGTACCGGCAGACCAAAGAAAATCAGTGATAGAGGACGTCGAAATCTCAGGACAGTCGTTACAGCTAATCGACGGAGTACTACACAAGACCCCAGTGTAAATGTGAGTAAAAATTCTGGAACATCGGTATGTACACGAACCATTCGCAGAGAACTTCATTCCATGGGTCACCGTGGTCGCGCGGCTGCTCATAAGCCTTTCATCTCCACTCGAAATGCTACTCGTCGTTTAGCATGGTGTAAAGAACTTATCGTGGACCGTAGATCAATGGAAACGGGTCCTATGGACAGATGAATCCAGATAAACGATCCACCAGTCTGATGGCCGTGTGTGGGTATGGCGGCAGCCAGGGGAACGCTATTTACCACAGTTTACTGTTTCTACGGTCAAGTTTGGAGCTGGCAGTGTACTCGTGTGGGGATGTTTTACGTGATATGGTACCGGCTCATTGGTTATCGTGGAGAAACCTGTTAACCAGCAAGTCTACCTCGATATTCTGGACAATTATGCCCTACCAACCCTGTGGCAATATTATGGAACCGAACCTTGTTGGCACCAGCAAGCAAGGATTGTTACGGCGTGGTTTAACGATAATTACATATCGTGTGTGGACTGGCCAGCAGAGAGCCGTGATTTTAATCCCATAGAGCACCTATGGGATGAATTAGAGCGCCGCATAAAAAAATTAGAACCAAGGCTTACTACTAAGCAACAGTTAGCGGCAGCATCATGCACTGAATGGAATAGCATACCTATCGCTGTGTTCCAAAACCTTGTCGAAAGCATGCCTCGAAGGTTCCGTGCATGCATTAAGGCCAAAGGTGGTTTCAAAATATCTTTATTCAAGGTAGCTATCAGGAGACGAACTAATAAGGACGTCTAAATACAAATAAAATACGATCAAAGATCGTTAAACTACTAAAACCTATATAAAAATATACAGCATAGTGCACAAGTTGAAAAATGGAGCAAAATTACAGCTCGTGATAAATGAACAGCGACAAGAATGTCTGGGCATTTAGGAAGGATTTTAACAAAAAAACTTATTGCTCATAAGTGCATTGCTGTGCGATTAACAAAATTGTTCAAGAAAATATTGAGAGCTTCAGGAGACAACATTTCTCTTGAAGAAAAAAAAAAAAAAAAAAAATACAATAAGACAGTAAGGTGTAACACATCATAGTTACAAGAATGTACAGTACAAAGCAATTGACAAACTGATCATAAGACAAATCAATGAAATGATGAATATCAGGAGAAGAACAAACTTGGACTTCCTTATGTAAATATAATATATTACCTGTTCGGCAATATTCAAAAACAATGTACAGATATACAGCACAGTGTCAACATGTTACAAATCAAAATCGGACCATATACAGAAATGTAACACTATTCTGTTGACCAGATAGAAAATGTAAGTATAATAAGAAAACACACGATGAATAAAGCTTTAACATATTCTCACTATCCATATGTAGTAATAGAAGAATGATAGTACCAAGCATCACCTCACACAAAAGAACAAAATAGGTAAAATGTTTTTCAAAATATATTACTCATGAGTACAACACCATGCAATTGACTAACTTGTGCAAAAATAAATACAGTAAGAATCATTAGTCAACATGTCTCTTGAAAGAATTTACGATATGACAGTGAGTTTTAACACAACATATTTACAAGGATGTACAGTACTATGCAATTTAAAAAAACTGATTATCAGACAAATCATTGGAATGTTTAATAACAGGAAATAACTAAACTTGGACATCCTGATGCAAATAAGATGGATTACTTGTTCCGCAATATTTTGAAAACTATGTACAATTATACAGCACAGTGCAAACATGTTCGGGAAACAAAATAGAACAAAATTACAAAAAACTACACTGCAGAAACAATTTCTATGTTTATACAGCACTATGCTAATGACTAATTGCAATATTTATACTCAAAATGTAAACTAAAGACGAACTAACTTGAACGTCAATGTAAAAAAAAAAAAAAAAAAAATGAGTGGCACAAAAAACAATTTGCTGTGTAAACACGTACAGCCCTTTATAAAAAAAAACCCATGCGGTAAATTTCCAAGCTGTGCAAAGATCTTGAAAACAGATTGTTGATATTTACATATGCATTTCTGATTCAAAAAGGTCAAATACCAAATCTGCCGACCGTCAGGTACAATGAGAGGAGGAGAAGAATGGGACATAGAGAGGAACCGATAAAGAGCTGACACCGAGAGAGAAGAAATGGGATGAGCTGAGCCAGAAGTAAGCAAGAAAAGAGGAAATGGGAGAGAAGCAGAAGGAACAAAGGAAAGACCTGAGTGGGAAGCAAGATGAGGAAATTGAGAAATGATAGATGAAAGAATAGAGTCGTAGATGTCACGAGAGGAGGAGGAGAGGAGAAGAGAGGGAGGGAGGCTTGGCGAAGGGTCGCCAAGAAAGGTCAGGGTTAGTGAGATCTTTAACTGTCACCACACCTGCTCGGAGCCAGGTAGGATAGGCAAAGTACGGAAGATGAGAGGGGTGAATAATCGAAGAATAAAAGAGGGGTTCAGCAAGGAGCTCAGTTGTGGAATCAGGTGGAGAACGAGAGAGGGAGGGAACGAAGGAAAGTTAGAGCTTCACGGTAAACAGGGGAAGTCGAATGAGGGTGAGGGGTCGGTGGTCCATGAGTAGTAAGGAGAGAAAAGAAAAGTTAGAGTTGCTCGGGGAGGCGATGACGTCCCTAGCTAAAACGGCATCTGGTACTGGCGACGTGAAGAGACGGAGAAAAGTAGTAATTCTGACGGCCTTGTAGTACTCCTGTGTATCAAGGAGTCCGATGCCGCCGTGATCCGGAGGAGGCAAAGCTTTGTGACACTGACCCAGTGGTGGCAGGTCCAAATCAGAGAAGTAAGACATCAGGTAATTTCATGAAGGCGGAGTTGTAGAGACTTGACACCAAGCCAAGAGTGTGTGCACAAGGAAATCAGGTAAGTTCGAGAGAGGCGAGCTCTCTGGAAGAATGATGAGCAGAACTGGGCTCTCCTCCAGGAGGCAGTTGACCTGAGCAAGCGTGGGTGAATAGCATTCCACGTGTAGAGGGGGCAGCTTGCAAGGAACCAAGACGAACTCCAAGGAAGCGCTGTGAGATGGACGACCAGCTTGCTCCCCAAGGGGTGTGTCTACACGATGTGCCCATGAGCCGCACCATAAACCAGTGCTTTTAGATGAGTTGAGCGCTGCACCGGAGCATGAGGCATAAGCTGCGAATAGACGTTGGAGACACGGAAACTGTGAGTCATGACGGATGCAGATGGTGACATCATCTGCGTATGCAACAGAGGTAGTGGCATGATGTCTTGTGCAGGCAGAGAGTGGTGGCAGAACTGCTTTAAAGGATTGGTGTACAGAGCGGAGGAAGGGTTCAATTGCGATTGCAAAGAGTTGTCCGGAGAGTGGGCAACCCTGTCGCACTCCCGGCGGAAGGGAATAGGCGCTGTGAGAAAGGTGGGCAGCTTGACCTGGAGAACGGCGTCTTGATAGAGTGAGAAAAGAAGAGAGACGAAGGAAGGAGGAAAACCGAAGTGAAGGAGTGTAGCCGATAGATAGGAATGTGAGATATTATCAAAAGCGGATTGTTGGTCAAGAGAGAGAAGGGCGAGGGGTTCAGAGCGAGATCGGGCAAGATGGATTAGATCATTTAGTAGATGGATTTTATGAGAAAGTGAACGGCCGGGAACTGTATAAGTTTGATTTGGGGAGAGAATGTGAGTGAGAATGGGGTTAAGGTGTTGGGAAAGAAGTTTAGTATAAAGTTTATAATCTAGATTTAAGAGGGAGATAGGGCGCCAATTCCCCAGGTCAAGGAGATCACCTTTCTTAGGGAATAGTACAACATATGCTACTGTGAATCGCCTTGGTAGAGGGGAGTGATTGAAAGCAGCAGAAAGTGCAGAAAAGAGAAATGGTAGAAGGAGAGGTAGAAAGGTTTTATAGAAGAGGAAAGTGAGGCCGTCCAGACCCGGTGCGGCCCTAGAGTTTAAAGAAGAAAACGTAGAGGATAGTTCAGAGAACGTGGGAGGAAGGAGGAGGGAAGAGGCAAGATGGGGAGGAACTTGTGGTAGGTTAGAAAGAAGTGATGCCAAAGCTGAAGAGGATGGCGGAGGAGATTCACAGAACTTCTCTGTATAGAACTTTCGGACCTGGGAACATAGAGTGAGTGGATCATCAGACACCTCTCCAGATGCGAGGCGAAGGTGCCGAAGTGAATTCGATGCTGTTCGTGTTTTTTCCATGGATGTAAGGAAATCGTAATTGGATGCGTCTGGCGATAGATGTTGTAGCCGGAGACGTCGTACAGCTTGTTGAGCCAGAGGAAGGAGGATTGATCGCAGTTCTTCTTGATAGTGGCAGAAGAGAGGATCACTTAGGCTTAGGATGGAGAGCATGGAACGGACATGGTTGAGACGCATGTTTTGAAGCGTTTTTGCTTTAAAAGAAAGATTGCGAACGTGGAGAACGAGTTACTGTTTAATGTCCAACCAAAACGTCAGACCACAAGGAGCTAATTGAAGTTGAGGTCGTTTGTCCTCAAGGAAGGAGCGTACTGAAGTACAGAAGTCTGGATCTGTAAGAAGGGTGTCGTCAAGAGTCCATGGACGAATTGTACGGGGTTGTGCTGGAACTGCTTGAATAATAAGAACGATGGCACAATGGTCAGAAGAAGCTGTAGGAGTGATAATAGATTCTGTCACAGCCGTAAGCAGAGTAGATGAGGCGTAGTATCTGTCAAGGCGAGCTGTGTACGGATTTTGATTATGTTGCGAGCGCCAAGTATGTACAGTCGATGAAGGATGGAAGTGACGGTGAACATCAATGAATGAGTTGTCGGAGACCACTGACTGAAGAAGATTCACCAAGTTAACACGGCGTTCTCTGGTGGAAGGAGATCGGTCCAGGGTAGGATTCAGAGTGCAAATTGAAATCCCTCCAATTAAAACATGATCTATGGGAGGAATGCGAGACAAGGCACGACGAAGGCGAGTAAAAAGTATTGTCAAGTGGGTTGAAGAGCTTGGAATATAAATATTAAATATATGATAAGATGTGGAAGCTATGGTGAATGATGCACACTGTAATAGGTCTCGACATAAGTTTCGAACCGAAAAAGAGGTGATTATGGAGTTGAAAGTATGGCGGATACCTATAGCTAGACCACTATGGGATGATAGTTGGTAGGCGTGGTGAAATGTGTAGTTCCACTGGCGCCATCGTGAGAATATTGTAGTGGATTGGCAATTCGTCTCTTGTAGTAAGAGAAGATCAGCTCCTAACGGAGTGAGGTCTTCATGTACCAAGGCATTAGAAAATGGGGATGCAAATCCTGCAATTAAGAGATACAATCTTGAAGACTTTTTTCCATTAATGCTTGCTGAAGAGCCTTCACAACAGGAGGAAATGATTTGAGTCGATTAAAATAGGTTTTAGCCCACGGATGTTCCTTGCGAAGGTGGGAGATGCATTGATTAAGGACTTGGATCTGATCATGCACTAGAGGGAGAAACGATGCATACTTTGAGAGTAAAGCATGCGTTGTGGAGTGGTCTGTCTTATGTGACAGGTATTGATGTAAATCTTCAAATGAAATCGGCCCAGTAGGAACCGAGCCATCCTTAAGGTATTCGACAAGATCCTCAAATTTAAGAGGAGGCTCTTCGTCGGCCTGGACAGAAGAGATAGCATCCTTTGATGGTGAATTCTTTCGAGAGGTACTACCAGTACGGGGAGAGGTGCGGGGTGATGCGGCAGTCGGCTTCTTCGGTGGGCGTCTTCGAGAAGAACCACGACGTTTCAGCGAAGGCTCAGTTGAGCTCTCATCAACTCGAGATTCGTGGCCAGAAAATCCGTCATCAGCAGATTTAGAAGTATCAATGATAAGGGCAGTGGAGAAACCCCTGAAGGGGACTCCGCTACAGAATGACGACGCATGGGAAGCGAACAATTAAGTGAGGGAAAATCCAGTTGCTGGTCGAAGGATAAAGGGTCCGTAGACACGCGTTGACCAACTCCTGCAGTCGACTTTTGTGAAAGTTTCGATTCTGAAGCTTTCTGTGCAGTGGAAGAAGGTGTTGCTCGGCTCAGAAGAGGGCCAGAAGTTGTAGGAGAATTATTAGGAGCCTGTGATGCTAGATGTGGGCAATGCACACGTAAATGATTCTCTCCGTGGCAAAAAGTGCAGTGGAGGAAGGTAGTCACTTCAATTCTCCTACGTTGCTGTCCACAACGAACGTTGAGCACCTTTGGGCAGGCGAGCAAATGTTCTTCAGATGGAAAGATCACTCTTGCACTTCGGCGAAATCCTCCTATGGATTTATCGTCTGGATCTCTCGGCGCGGCTGAAAGAGTAGTAACTGGCCCAACAACTCGGCCGAACTTACTGAGTACAGTGCACAGCGCAACGTCTGACACCTCAGGTGGAACCGGATAAAATGTAACCTGGATTGGACGCTGAGAGACAGGTTCTGGTAGAAGATGGACGTCTTTGAGGGACAAACCTTCTGTCAAGACAAGATCCGCATGCTCTTTAAGAGCAAAGTACACCAACACAGCTCGAGGTTTTCGAGCCATGTGAGTAATACTGGCTCCAGCTGGAAGTATCTGCTTGAGAGCCATACTATATTCTTTCAACTTTGTGTCTGGGAGCGCATCAAAACACACTCCGAAGTCCATTCTAGAATAGAATTGTTTTTCCGCTGGGGAATCTTCGGGAATATCTATGGTGGCAGTAAGGCCATCAACAATGACGTACGAGTCTGGTAAGACTTCTGCAACAAACTTGGAAGGAGCTTTTGTTCCAGTAAGAGCGGCAGAGTATGCCCTAGGAGCAGGACTCGAGCGTGAGGGCTGCAACGCAACCGGCTGTTTGAACTGAGTTGAAGTAGAGGGTAAATTAGCAGCGCTGTCAGACACACCCATGTCTTCACTTAAAGCAACAGAGAGTTGCGCTGTACTGACGTCACTGGTCGAAGCAGGGCAAGAAGCTTGAGCTGTAGTTGAGGAGTCACTTTCCACTTCTAGTGGTTGGGTGACGTCACCTACAAGCATTGGAGGAGATTGGTCTCGTGTCGAGGAGGAGGAGGAGGCGGCAGGAAATGCCTCGCTGATATGGGCGTGGACATCGCTCTTATCAGCAGCAGCCGCCGCCATTGTTAATGACGAGGGCTGCCTGAGAAATCGACCAGCTCGGTCGACAATTCAAATGATGATAACAGAAAAAATAAACTACTCACCAACTTGGGAGATGTATCAAAACAAAGCACGAACCTTCAGCTTGAAGGAACACGAAAGGAAAATGACGAACCACACGATAAAACACACTAAATAGGCACACAACACGGAGCTCAGAAAAACGTGACTTAGGCCAAAGGTGGACTGACACCGTACTAATGTATGTCAATAAATGCTATTTTGTGTTTCTCTTCTGGGTATCCGGTGACTTTTGTCAATGTAGTGTATATTGGAATGACAAAGCGATCCTTGGACATTAGATGTAAAGAGAACGGGCGAAGTGTCAACCAGGACATGCAGACTACATCCCCTGCCAGAGAAGTCGTGCATTCATTGGACGCTGTTGTATGGAATAGTATTAGAAGAATTGTTCCTTACACGAACTTTAAAGAGACTGCCATCAGGAAACAGTCGAAATCCTATCCAGCAAACTAGCGTGCAATGATATAGTTTGTACTGAACTACGAAGAGCTTGGCCTGTGTTATTTACGCTTTCCAACCGTAGGTTGAAGAAGCGTATATGCTCCAGCACCCTGACGGCACAGTTGTACGTCGGTCTGGTGATTCAATCTGTTGTGCTGCCATTCATGAACAGCATTCCAGGGGGTGTTTTCCAACAGGATAACGCTCGCCCGCATACCGCTGTTGTAACCCAACATGCTCTACAGAGTGTCGACATGTTGCCGTGGCCTGCTAGATCACTAGATCTTTCACCAATCGAGCACGTATGGGACATCCTTGGACGACAACTCCAGCGTCACCCCCAACCAGCATTAACTGCCCCTGTATTGACCGACCAAGTGCAACAGGCATGGAACTCTATCCACAAACTGACATCCAGCACCTGTACGACACAATGCATGAACGTTTGCGTGCTTGCATTCAACATTCTGGCGGTTACACCGGTTATTAATGTACCAGCATTTCACATTTAAAATGGCTCTTCTCGCGCTTACAGTAAGCTGTGATTTTGAAACCTTAATCGATTAAATATGTTACCTATACAAATGTATTGCCGCCATTTCATTCCTCTACAGCTATTTTTTCGTGGTGTTGGGATTTTTTTTTCCGTCAGTGTATGTGGTCTGATTCATAAATTTTACCATAGCATTTTATATATTAATTTGTTAGCAAATATTGTTTTAGCTGCTTTCGAAAATAATTATAATTATTAATATGTGTTAACTGACAAGGTAGGTTATTCCATAACATCCCTGGTAATCAATAAATCTTTTTTGGGGTTAAAGTGTTTGACATTGGTAATAAGAATGCATTTCTATCTCTTGTTTAATAGTCGTGACCTCCAGTGTTCAGTTGAATTAAATGTTGATACCTATTCTCTTTTATCCTTTTATACATGAATCCTAATAATCTAAATTGCCATAATTTCTCAATATCTAAAAATCCATAAGAATTTATCCATACCCCCATATTCAAGTTAGTTCCCCTAAAATTATTTAAAATTATGACCATCCTATTTTGTAATGATTGTAATTTATATAAATTAGTCTTAATAGTTTGGCTTCATATTAATAAACAATAAGTCAAATATGGATAAATCAGACTGTAGTACAACATTTTTAATGTTTTAAATGCTACATTATTTGGAATTCTCGTAATTAAACCCAATACCCCCGAAATTTTGTTTACAATATTTTGAATATTTATAATCCATTTTAGATTATCCTCGATTATTATTCCCAAATATTTAATATTATTTACTATTTCAAGGGTACACTTCTCCACACAAATGGACGGTTGCTCAACAATCTGTCTATCTCCCTGTTTAAAAATCATAATTTTAGTTTTTTCAATATTTAAACATAGAAAATTTGTGTCCAGCCATTCACATACAGGTTAGTTTTTCCATCAAGAAAATCATCGGAATGTTCCAAACATCTTACCTTAATTTCACTATCTTTCGTCAGTTTACTTCATTTCTAGTAGGACACATGTACTTCTTTTTTAGTCCAACCTCTGTTGTTAATTCATAAAGTGTGTCCTTGCACAAGTAACCAAGGTCTGTTTTCTTGTGTTTCTTCAGCTATCGATTACGAATATTTCCTCTCGTCTTGGCCTATTGACGCCTCTTGAATTTCTTGTCAATTTCAGAATATCGTTTTTCGATAAGCACTACGTAACCTTTGTGATGTCTTGTAATCAACTGTTTGAATTTGTCTTTTTTACCATCAATAAGACTCCATGTATCTTCTCCTAAAATACTTCTTTTTTCTCTTACTTCTGCCAATAACTTCTTTGGGCAATTTCATTTAACATTTATAGTTTTTTTTTTCATTTCTTCTGAACTTTTGCTTTATTCTTCTCAGTTGTTTTTCCTTTGAGTCAATTTCGCTCTCTTCTCAGACTGAAAATCTGTTCCAAATTTCAAGAATGAATTTGTGTGACTTCGTCGATCAGTTCTTCACATTTCAGCATGAAATCTGTAATAAGGGAGTAATTGTCTCGCCCAATATCATTCTCTCTTTTAACTCTGACATCAAGCAGAACTTTTGCAACCATTCCATTAATTGCCGCATTGTCAACCTAATTATTTGCTTAATCATTTGTAATTACTCATGTTATCTTATGAATGCGTTTAAAAAATCCCCCAATTATCAAGTTACTCATTTAGCAGAAGGAAACTAATACCTCACAGTTTTCTTATGCACAAGCTTTCAAACCCTATGGAGTTCTAATGGGTTAACATCCTCTTATCGTTTAAATCACTAATCAATACAATCTTCATGTACAGTGTACACTATGTTGACAAGTCACAAGACACCCCTTCAAAAGCAAATAAACGGATCCGTTGCGTTGTTAAGATGCGCGGTAGAGCTGCAAATGGTATAAAAACAAGCCTGCAGCTGACCGCGATCATATCGCACTGTGAATTTGAATGAAAATGTCGCGGCGGGGGAGAACTGACTTGCCTACTACTAAGCATCAGTTAGCGCCAGAGTATTATGCCCTAAACGGAAGCGCATACCTATCGTTGTGTTCCAAAACCTTGTCGAAAGCATATCTCAAAGGGTCAGTGCATGCATTAAGGCCAAAGGTGGTTTCAAAATATCTTTATTCAAGATAGAAATCAGGAGACGAGCTAATAAGGACGTCTAAATACAAATAAAATACGATCAAAGATCGTTAAACTACTAAAACCTATATAAAAATATACAGCATAGTGCACAAGTTGAAAAATGGAGCAAAATTACAGCTCGTGATAAATGAAAAGCGACAAGCATGTCTGGGCATTTAGGAAGGATTTTAACAAAAAAACTTATTGCTCATAAGTGCATTGCTGTGCGATTAACAAAACTGTTCAAGAAAATATTGAGAGCTTCAGGAGACAACATTTCCCTTGAAAAAAAAAAAAAAAAAAAAAAATACAGTAAGACAGTAAGGTGTAACACATCATAGTTACAAGAATGTACAGTACAAAGCAATTGACAAACTGATCATAAGACAAATCAATGAAATGATGAATATCAGGAGAAGAACAAACTTGGACTTCCTGGTGTAAATATAATATATTACCTGTTCGGCAATATTCAAAAACAATGTACAGATATACAGCACAGTGTCAACATGTTACAAATCAAAATCGGACCATATACAGAAATGTAACACTATTCTGTTGACCAGATAGAAAATGTAAGTATAATAAGAAAACACACGATGAATAAAGCTTTAACATATTCTCACTATCCATATGTAGTAATAGAAGAATGATAGTACCAAGCATCACCTCACACAAAAGAACAAAATAGGTAAAATGTTTTTCAAAATATATTACTCATGAGTACAACACCATGCAATTGACTAACTTGTGCAAAAATAAATACAGTAAGAATCATTAGTCAACATGTCTCTTGAAAGAAGGTACGATATGACAGTGAGTTTTAACACAACATATTTACAAGGATGTACAGTACTATGCAATTTAAAAAACTGATTATCAGACAAATCATTGGAATGTTTAATAACAGGAAATAACTAAACTTGGACATCCTGATGCAAATAAGATGAATTACTTGTTCCGCAATATTTTGAAAACTATGTACAATTATACAGCACAGTGTAAACATGTTCGGGAAACAAAATAGAACAAAATTACAAAAAACTACACTGCAGAAACAATTTCTATGTTTATACAGCACTATGCTAATGACTAACTGCAATATTTATACTCAAAATGTAAACTAAAGACGAACTAACTTGAACGTCAATGTAAGAAAAAAAAATACAAGATGAGTGTCACAAAAAACAATTTGCTGTGTAAACACGTACAGCCCTTTATAAAAAAACCCATGCGGTAAATTTCCAAGCTGTGCAAAGATCTTGAAAACAGATTGTTGATATTGACATATGCATTTCTGATTCAAAAAGGTCAAATACCAAATCTGCCGACCGTCAGGTACAATGACGCTGGCGAGCTGGTAAACCATGAGGCAGCCGGTGACCAGGTGGCAAGGAACTGGCTCTCCCGACGCTGAGTAACTGCAACAGAATACTCTAGCCGAAGTCGAGATGTCAGACGGTCGCGGAAATGGCATAATAATGCCGTAGAAGCTTCATGCACAGTCAGAGGAGTAGTCAAATATCTGCAGCGTTGATGAAACACGTAGATTACATGCTTCGCTAAAATAAAAATATAGGCACAGACTGATGGGAGCTTGACTGGGGGATAGTTCTGTAGCAGAAGAGTCCGATATGCATCAAATGTAAGATCTGCTGTAATGGAGCATTGGGCGACAGTAAATGCTAAGTTCAGCATTGGGAGTAATATAACACAGTGTTGATAGACATGGGAGACATCAGCCTCCCGAGCACAGAAAGGGCAAAGAGGGAATCGAGAAGAGACATTCGGAAAAGAACGGAGGGAACAGGAAGGCAGCGATGGAGGAAAAGCCAATGGGTATTAATTTCTAGAGGAGCAGAAAGAGGAGACAGGGCGGCTGACCACACCGTAGCAGTGGCAGCAGGGGGAACATCAGGAATGGGGAGAGGAGGAGAAGAATGGGACATAGAGAGGAACCGATAAAGAGCTGACACCGAGAGAGAGAAGAAATGGGATGAGCTGAGCCAGAAGTAAGCAAGAAAAGAGGAAATGGGAGAGAAGCAGAAGGAACAAAGGAAAGACCTGAGTGGGAAGCAAGATGAGGAAATTGAGAAATGATAGATGAAAGAATAGAGTCGTATATGTCACGAGAGGAGGAGGAGAGGAGAAGAGAGGGAGGGAGACTGGCGAAGGGTCGCCAAGAAAGGTCAGGGTTAGTGAGATCTTTAACTGTTACCACACCTGCTCGGAGCCAGGTAGGATAGGCAAAGTACGGAAGATGAGAGGGGTGAATAATCGAAGAATAAAAGAGGGGTTCAGCAAGGAGCTCAGTTGTGGAATCAGGTGGAGAACGAGAGAGAGGGAGGGAACGAAGGAAAGTTAGAGCTTCACGGTAAACAGGGGGAAGTCGAATGAGGGTGAGGTGTCGGTGGTCCATGAGTAGTAAGGAGAGAAAGAAAAGTTAGGGTTGCTCGGGGAGGCGATGACGTCCCTAGCTAAAACGGCATCTGGTACTGGCGACGTGAAGAGACGGAGAAAAGTAGTGATTCTGACGGCCTTGTAGTACTCCTGTGTATCAAGGAGTCCGATGCCGCCGTGATCCGGAGGGAGGCAAAGCTTTGTGACACTGACCCAGTGGTGGCAGGTCCAAATCAGAGAAGTAAGACAACGGGTAATTTCATGAAGGCGGAGTTGTAGAGACTTGACACCAAGCCAAGAGTGTGTGCACAAGGAAATCAGGTAAGTTCGAGAGAGGCGAGCTCTCTGGAAGAATGATGAGCAAAACTGGGCTCTCCTCCAGGAGGCAGTTGACCTGAGCAAGCGTGGGTGAATAGCATTCCACGTGTAGAGGGGGGCAGCTTGCAAGGAACCAAGATGAACTCCAAGGAAGCGCTGTGAGATGGACGACCAGCTTGCTCCCCAAGGGGTGTCTACATGATGTGCCCATGAGCTGCACCATAAACCAGTGCTTTTAGATGAGTTGAGCGCTGCACCGGAGCATGAGGCATAAGCTGCGAATAGACGTTGGAGACACGGAAACAGTGAGTCATGACGGATGCAGATGGTGACATCATCTGCGTATGCAACAGAGGTAGTGGCATGATGTCTTGTGCAGGCAGAGAGTGGTGGCAGAACTGCTGTAAAAGATTGGTGTACAGAGCGGAGGAAGGGTTCAATTGCGATTGCAAAGTGTTGTCCGGAGAGTGGGCAACCCTGCCGCACTCCCCGGCGGAAGGGAATAGGCGCTGTGAGAAAGGTGGGCAGCTTGACCTGGAGAACGGCGTCTTGATAGAGTGAGAAAAGAAGAGAGACGAAGGAAGGAGGAAAACCGAAGTGAAGGAGTGTAGCCGATAGATAGGAATGTGAGATATTATCAAAAGCGGATTGTTGGTCAAGAGAGAGAAGGGCGAGGGGTTCAGAGCGAGATCGGGCAAGATGGATTAGATCATTTAGTAGATGGATGTTATGAGAAAGTGAACGGCCGGGAACTGTGTAAGTTTGATTTGGGGAGAGAATGTGAGTGAGAATGGGGTTAAGGCGGTGGGAAAGAAGTTTAGTATAAAGTTTATAATCTAGATTTAAGAGGGAGATAGGGCGCCAATTCCCCAGGTCAAGGAGATCCCCTTTCTTAGGGAATAGTACAACATATGCTACTGTGAATCGCCTCGGTAGAGGGAGTGATTGAAAGCAGCAGAAAGTGCAGAAAAGAGAAATGGTAGAAGGAGAGGTAAAAAGGTTTTATAGAAGAGGAAAGTGAGGCCGTCCGGACCCGGTGCGGCCCTAGAGTTTAAAGAAGAAAACGTAGAGGATAGTTCAGAGAACGTGGGAGGAAGGAGGAGAGAAGAGGCAAGATGGGGAGGAACTTGTGGTAGGTTAGAAAGAAGTGATGCCAAAGCTGAAGAGGATGGCGGAGGAGATTCACAGAACTTCTCTGTATAGAACTTTCGGACCTGGGAACATAGAGTGAGTGGATCATCAGACACCTCTCCAGATGCGAGGCGAAGGTGCCGAAGTGAATTCGATGCTGTTCGTGTTTTTTCCATGGATGTAAGGAAATCGTAATTGGATGCGTCTGGCGATAGATGTTGTAGCCGGAGACGTCGTAGAGCTTGTTGAGCCAGAGGAAGGAGGATTGATCGCAGTTCTTCTTGATAGTGGCAGAAGAGAGGATCACTTAGGCTTAGGATGGAGAGCATGGAACGGACATGGTTGAGACGCATGTTTTGAAGCGTTTTGCTTTAAAAGAAAGATTGCGAACGTGGAGAACGAGTTGCTGTTTAATGTCCAACCAAAAAGTCAGACCACAAGGAGCTAATTGAAGTTGAGGTCGTTTGTCCTTAAGGAAGGAGCGTACTGAAGTACAGAAGTCTGGATCTGTAAGAAGAGTGTCGTCAAGAGTCCATGGACGAATTGTACGGGGTTGTGCTGGAACTGCTTGAATAATAAGAACGATGGCACAATGGTCAGAAGAAGCTGTAGGAGTGATAATAGATTCTGTCACAGCTGTAAGCAGAGTAGATGAGGCGTAGTATCTGTCAAGGCGAGCTGTGTACGGATTTTGATTATGTTGCGAGCGCCAAGTATGTACAGTCGATGAAGGATGGAAATGACGGTGAACATCAATGAATGAGTTGTCGGAGACCACTGACTGAAGAAGATTCACCAAGTTAACACGGCGTTCTCTGGTGGAAGGAGATCGGTCCAGGGTAGGATTCAGAGTGCAATTGAAATCCCTCCAATTAAAACATGATCTGTGGGAGGAATGCGAGACAAGGCACGACGAAGGCGAGTAAAAAGTATTGTCAAGTGGGTTGAAGAGCTTGGAATATAAATATTAAATATATGATAAGATGTGGAAGCTATGGTGAATGATGCACACTGTAATAGGTCTCGACATAAGTTTCGAACCGAAAAAGAGGTGATTATATAGTTGAAAGTATGGCGGATACCTATAGCTAGACCACTATGGGATGATAGTTGGTAGGCGTGGTGAAATGTGTAGTTCCACTGGCGCCATCGTGAGAATATCGTAGTGGATTGGCAATTCGTCTCTTGTAGTAAGAGAAGATCAGCTCCTAACGGAGTGAGGTCTTCATGTACCAAGGCATTAGAAAATGGGGATGCAAATCCCCTGCAATTAAGAGATACAATCTTGAAGACTTTTTTCCAGTAATGCTTGCTGAAGAGCCTTCACAACAGGAGGAAATGATTTGAGTCGATTAAAATAGGTTTTAGCCCACGGATGTTCCTTGCGAAGGTGGGAGATGCATTGATTAAGGACTTGGATCTGATCATGCACTAGAGGGAGAAACGATGCATACTTTGAGAGTAAAGCATGCGTTGTGGAGTGGTCTGTCTTATGTGACAGGTATTGATGTAAATCTTCAAATGAAATCGGCCCAGTAGGAACCGAGCCATCCTTAAGGTGTTCGACAAGATCCTCAAATTTAAGAGGAGGCTCTTCGTCGGCCTGGACAGAAGAGGTAGCAGCCTTTGATGGTGAATTCTTTCGAGAGGTACTACCAGTACGGGGAGAGGTGCGGGGTGATGCGGCAGTCGGCTTCTTCGGTGGGCGTCTTCGAGAAGAACCACGACGTTTCAGCGAAGGCTCAGTTGAGCTCTCATTAACTCGAGATTCGTGGCCAGAAAATCCGTCATCAGCAGATTTAGAAGTATCAATGATAAGGGCAGTGGAGAAACCCCCTGAAGGGGACTCTGCTACAGAATGACGACTCATGGGAAGCGAACAATTAAGTGAGGGAAAATCCAGTTGCTGGTCGAAGGATAAAGGGTCCGTAGACACGCGTTGACCAACTCCTGCAGTCGACTTTTGTGAAAGTTTCGATTCTGAAGCTTTCTGTGCAGTGGAAGAAGGTGTTGCTCGGCTCAGAAGAGGGCCAGAAGTTGTAGGAGAATTATCAGGAGCCTGTGATGCTAGATGTGGGCAATGCACACGCAAATGATTCTCTCCGTGGCAAAAAGTGCAGTGGAGGAAGGTAGTCACTTCAATTCTCCTACGTTGCTGTCCACAACGAACGTTGAGCACCTTTGGGCAGGCGAGCAAATGTTCATCAGATGGAAAGATCACTCTTGCACTTCGGCGAAATCCTCCTATGGATTTATCGTCTGGATCTCTTGGCGCGGCTGAAAGAGTAGTAACTGGCCCAACAACTCGGCCGAACTTACTGAGTACAGTGCACAGCGCAACGTCTGACACCTCAGGTGGAACCGGATAAAATGTAACCTGGATTGGACGCTGAGAGACAGGTTCTGGTAGAAGATGGACGTCTTTGAGGGACAAACCTTCTGTCAAGACAAGATCCGCATGCTCTTTAAGAGCAAAGTACACCAACACAGCTCGAGGTTTTCGAGCCATGTGAGGTAATACTGGCTCCAGCTGGAAGTATCTGCTTGAGAGCCATACTATATTCTTTCAACTTTGTGTCTGGGAGCGCATCAAAACACACTCCGAAGTCCATTCTAGAATAGAATTGTTTTTCCGCTGGGGAATCTTCGGGAATATCTATGGTGGCAGTAAGGCCATCAACAATGACGTACGAGTCTGGTAAGACTTCTGCAACAAACTTGGAAGGAGCTTTTGTTCCAGTAAGAGCGGCAGAGTATGCCCTAGGAGCAGGACTCGAGCGTGAGGGCTGCAACGCAACCGGCTGTTTGAACTGAGTTGAAGTAGAGGGTAAATTAGCAGCGCTGTCAGACACACCCATGTCTTCACTTAAAGCAACAGAGAGTTGCGCTGTACTGACGTCACTGGTCGAAGCAGGGCAAGAAGCTTGAGCTGTAGTTGAGGAGTCACTTTCCACTTCTAGTGGTTGGGTGACGTCACCTACAAGCATTGGAGGAGATTGGTCTCGTGTCGAGGAGGAGGAGGAGGCGGCAGGAAATGCCTCGCTGATATGGGCGTGGACATCGCTCTTATCAGCAGCAGCCGCCGCCATTGTTAATGACGAGGGCTGCCTGAGAAATCGACCAGCTCGGTCGACAATTCAAATGATGATAACAGAAAAAATAAACTACTCACCAACTTGGGAGATGTATCAAAACAAAGCACGGACCTTCAGCTTGAAGGAACACGAAAGGAAAATGACGAACCACACGATAAAACACACTAAATAGGCACACAACACGGAGCTCAGAAAAACGTGACTTAGGCCAAAGGTGGACTGACACCGTACTAATGTATGTCAATAAATGCTATTTTGTGTTTCTCTTCTGGGTATCCGGTGACTTTTGTCAATGTAGTGTATATCGGAATGACAAAGCGATCCTTGGACATTAGATGTAAAGAGAACGGGCGAAGTGTCAACCAGGACATGCAGACTACATCCCCTGCCAGAGAAGTCGTGCATTCATTGGACGCTGTTGTATGGAATAGTATTAGAAGAATTGTTCCTTACACGAACTTTAAAGAGACTGCCATCAGGGAAACAGTCGAAATCCTATCCAGCAAACTAGCGTGCAATGATATAGTTTCTACTGAACTACGAAGAGCTTGGCCTGTGTTATTTACGCTTTCCAACCGTAGGTTGAGAAGCGTATATGCTCCAGCACCCTGACGGCACAGTTGTACGTCGGTCTGGTGATTCAATCTGTTGTGCTGCCATTCATGAACAGCATTCCAGGGGTGTTTTCCAACAGGATAACGCTCGCCCGCATACCGCTGTTGTAACCCAACATGCTCTACAGAGTGTCGACATGTTGCCGTGGCCTGCTAGATCACCAGATCTTTCACCAATCGAGCACGTATGGGACATCCTTGGACGACAACTCCAGCGTCACCCCCAACCAGCATTAACTGCCCCTGTATTGACCGACCAAGTGCAACAGGCATGGAACTCCATCCACAAACTGACATCCAGCACCTGTACGACACAATGCATGAACGTTTGCGTGCTTGCATTCAACATTCTGGCGGTTACACCGGTTATTAATGTACCAGCATTTCACATTTAAAATGGCTCTTCTCGCGCTTACAGTAAGCTGTGATTTTGAAACCTTAATCGATTAAATATGTTACCTATACAAATGTATTGCCGCCATTTCATTCCTCTACAGCTATTTTTTCGTGGTGTTGGGATTTTTTTTTCCGTCAGTGTATGTGGTCTGATTCATAAATTTTACCATAGCATTTTATATATTAATTTGTTAGCAAATATTGTTTTAGCTGCTTTCGAAAATAATTATAATTATTAATATGTGTTAACTGACAAGGTAGGTTATTCCATAACATCCCTGGTAATCAATAAATCTTTTTGGGGTTAAAGTGTTTGAGATTGGTAATAAGAATGCATTTCTATCTCTTGTTTAATAGTCGCGACCTCCAGTGTTCAGTTGAATTAAATGTTGATATCTATTCTCTTTTATCCTTTTATACATGAATCCTAATAATCTAAATTGCCATAATTTCTCAATATCTAAAAATCCATAAGAATTTATCCATACCCCCATATTCAAGTTAATTCCCCTAAAATTATTTAAAATTATGACCATCCTATTTTGCAATGATTGTAATTTATATAAATTAGTCTTAATAGTTTGCCTTCATATTAATAAACAATAAGTCAAATATGGATAAATCAGACTGTAGTACAACATTTTTAATGTTTTAAATGCTACATTATTTGGAATTCTCGTAATTAAACCCAATACCCCCGAAATTTTGTTTACAATATTTTGAATATTTATAATCCATTTTAGATTATCCTCGATTATTATTCCCAAATATTTAATATTATTTACTATTTCAAGGGTACACTTCTCCACACAAATAGACGGTTGCTCAACAATCTGTCTATCTCCCTGTTTAAAAATCATAATTTTAGTTTTTTCAATATTTAAACATAGAAAATTTGTGTCCAGCCATTCACATACAGGTTAGTTTTTCCATCAAGAAAATCATCGGAATGTTCCAAACATCTTACCTTAATTTCACTATCTTTCGTCAGTTTAATTCATTTCTAGTAGGACACATGTACTTCTTTTTTAGTCCAACCTCTGTTGTTAATTCATAAAGTGTGTCCTTTGCACAACTAACCAAGGTCTGTTTTCTTGTGTTTCTTCAGCTATCGATTACGAATATTTCCTCTCGTCTTGGCCTATTGACGCCTCTTGAAATTTCTTGTCAAGTTCAGAATATCGTTTTTCGATAAGCACTACGTAACCTTTGTGATGTCTTGTAATCAACTGTTTGAATTTGTCTTTTTTACCATCAATAAGACTCCATGTATCTTCTCCTAAAATACTTCTTTTTTTCTCTTACTTCTGCCAATAACTTCTTTGGGCAATTTCATTTAACATTTATAGTTTTTTTTCCATTTCTTCTGAACTTTTGCTTTATTCTTCTCAGTTGTTTTTCCTTTGAGTCAATTTCGCTCTCTTCTCAGACTGAAAATCTGTTCCAAATTTCAAGAATGAATTTGTGTGACTTCGTCGATCAGTTCTTCACATTTCAGCATGAAATCTGTAATAAGGGAGTAATTGTCTCGCCCAATATCATTCTCTCTTTTAACTCTGACATCAAGCAGAACTTCGCAACCATTCCATTAATTGCCGCATTGTCAACCTAATTATTTGCTTAATCATTTGTAATTACTCATGTTATCTTATGAATGCGTTTAAAAAATCCCCCAATTATCAAGTTACTCATTTAGCAGAAGGAAACTAATACCTCACAGTTTTCTTATGCACAAGCTTTCAAACCCTATGGAGTTCTAATGGGTTAACATCCTCTTATCGTTTAAATCACTAATCAATACAATCTTCATGTACAGTGTACACTATGTTGACAAGTCACAAGACACCCCTTCAAAAGCAAATAAACGGATCCGTTGCGTTGTTAAGATGCGCGGTAGAGCTGCAAATGGTATAAAAACAAGCCTGCAGCTGACCGCGATCATATCGCACTGTGAATTTGAATGAAAATGTCGCGGCGGGAGAGAACTGACTTGCCTACTACTAAGCATCAGTTAGCGCCAGAGCATTATGCCCTAAACGGAAGCGCATACCTATCGTTGTGTTCCAAAACCTTGTCGAAAGCATATCTCAAAGGGTCAGTGCATGCATTAAGGCCAAAGGTGGACCGACACCGTACTAATGTATGTCAATAAATGCTATGTTGTGTTTCTCTTCTAGATGTCCGATGTTTTTTGTCAATATAGTGTATATAATTTTCTGTAGTTGTTCATAGAAGCTGTCTTTTTCCTCGTCTTCCGCATTATTTATTGCGGCATATAAAATGGTACCTCGGTTGTCCGTTTCTTAGTTACATCGTACGTTTTCCAGTTTTATACGTAATTCTGCGCTAGTCCCGATATTTTACTGTAGTTTTTATTGTTTTTTAAATTAGGTTATACATAATTCATTTATACGCTTTTTCCGATTGAACGTGAAATTTTGAATATTAGATTATCAAAAATACACGGTTATATATTGGATTCTTTTATACGTAACCTGCCACGTTACAAATTTGAGAGAAGTGAGACAAGGTCTTTTCTAGAGCCACGAAATAAATAATGCAACTAAAAGTCCCCTAAATAATCGTTCAGTTCTTTCTTTTCTCTGAATTTGCAAATTTGAGGCAAAAAAGGTTAGATAATGTTTAACTTGGTACTATTGAACAAACTGCTCTGAAAAGAGCGATGACTACAAGTAAAGTATGTCTACTAGGTGTATTGAATATAAAACAAAATATTATTCAGATTTACTATTTGTATTTCAAACGTTTTATACATAGTCGAGTCACATTATTGTGACAATCTACTTTTGACCTCAACAGCGCGTAGCCAATGAATGAAGGCACGTGTTGTGAGCTGGCTTGGAGGGTATATAAGGTGTGCTGCAGGCATTCTGCAAACATATCACTCGTTGCTGTCATGGATAAAAGGAGCGATTTATCAAATTTGTAAAAAGATATCATATCGGCTTTCGGGCCAATGGTGGCAGCATTTCCGAAACAGCGCAGTTTGTGAACTGCTCGCATGCTGCTGTAGTTAAAGGGTATCGGGATTGGAAAAATGCCACCATTACGAATGTGCGACGTGAATACTGCGGAGCACCACGTACAATTGATGTGAAAGGTGAACGTCTTCTTCCAAGGTGCGTGAGGGTCGATCGACATGCTACAGTGGAGCAGCTCACTTGCCGAATAAACCAGGGGGGTTACCGGAAGTGTGTCTAAAACGACAGTACAGCGAACCCTACTGCGTATGGGACTCCGATGCAGACCGATGGTCACTTCACTTATGCTAACGAAGGCGGATCGGCAGAAAAGGCGTACATTTGCACGGAAGTATCGGAATATGCTATTAAAGCTATTAAAGCCTTGTCTGTTCTATATGCTATTAAAGTCTTAATTGTTCTATATGCTATTAAAGTCTTAATTGTTCTATATGCTATTTAAGTCTTAATTCGTTTAAACGCTCCAGTGGAGAAAAAGCATGTAATGATAACATCCCTGAAATTATCCCGATTCCGTGGAAAGCAGAACTTCCCGCTTCTACACGGACGGCATCAGATAACTATGCACAATCCTGAAATCAACTTTCTATCTCGGAAATCTGTATCCTCCGCATCTACATAGACTCTATCGGGCAATTTCACATTCCAGTTGGCAGCCCAAAACATTGCCAGCCCAGAACATTTTCCATTCGAATTCGTCATTGGCTCACGATGGACCCTCCCACTCTTGCGTCACTGACCGCAACGCGATTCTATCATATAAGGTAGGTTCAACCTGGTATTGTCATACATCTGATGATGGGTCGTACGTTACGATCCGAAAGATCTGTCTGGTTTTTTTTTTTGGAATGTAATGCTATTAAAGTCTTAATTCTCTTGAATCGGATGAGTTTTCAGCGTGCATGGACGGTTGTTAATTTGGATTTTATCTAAACATAAAACAATATGCAGATATGTCTAACCTCCGTGACCTTCCTGAGTACGCTTTAGGAGATGATCTGACCTGTCCTCTGTGTTGTGTCATAAAAAGGTCCCCATGAACGCCTTTGAAGTGAGTTTTTCCGAGCCCTAAACCGAAAACCTTTTCCAATTTTTACGTTCGCTGTGTGATAATCATTCTTTCTGTGCGCGTTTTTCATTTTGCGTTGACGGCGGTAACATATCTTTCATATCTTACTGGATAATTACAATTCTTGGTTATTTACCTAGTTTCAGGTATTTTAGTGAAACATATTTAAAACGGGATGTGCGATTTTTGAAGAATCATATATTTTTCTAGAAGGGAAGTATTAAAATGTAAAAACTGCGTATTTTTTAAATGCAAGTGGGGACAGTTTGGACTCGAAGGAGGGTACTTTTGTGTCCTCCTCCCGCACTCCCAGATATTAGGTATGTGCAAAAATTCTACGCGTTTTTCGGGACGCAAATTCCAAGTCAAAAATTTAAATAACAAGTGCAATAACAGATGGCGATTGTGATGGCCAAAATACTTCGAGGAGTAGGCGATAAAATAGCAGCACGTACGTAGGTGAATCTCATTCGTGAAAAAGTAACACAAGGGTTAACATTGTTTGCTGTATGAGTTTGAGAAAAGCAACTATGCAGCTGAATCATGAATGAAATACGGGTTTACACCATACAGCACAAATTTTGAAGATGACAATCCGTTTTTTGGTGTAAATATGACAAAGTTGGTAAGTCAGATAATATCCGAAAACTTTACAATTTCTTCGTCCTGGAGCGGGAATCGAATCCGCGTCTTGTCGTTCCGGGTGGTGTAGTGGTTAGCATACCCAGGCGCTATTCGGATTCGATTCCCGCTCCAGGATGACTAAATTATCAAGTTTTCGGATATTATTATCCTTGTCATATTTACAATAAAAAACGGATTGTCATCTTCAAAATGCAGCTGAAGCCTGCCGCAACATTTGTGAGGTGTACGACGAGGATGCTGAAGACGAAAGCACATTTTGCAGTTGGTTCCGAAAATTCCGTGAAGGAGACAGAACTTGCAGAGATCAATCACCTTCCGGACATCCATAAGAGGTTTCTGAAAAGAATCACAAACAAGCCATATCAAATTACCAACATCTTATCATTCAAGAATTATCAGAAAGGTTTTCTGTATACAGAACAACAGTGCAAAGATGGATGGGTTTATCCCGAATTTCGATTAGTAGGTACAACATGCCCGATCCGCAAGAAATCTATCAGACAGAGTGACCACCTATCTTTCTTTGTTTGCGCGTGACATAAATGAACCTTTCTCGGAACAGTTAGTCACGGGTGATGAAAAGTGGTTCCTTTACAGAAACGTAGAAGCGTCAAAGGACTGTATGACGAATTGGAGAACCTGCTCCATCGATTTCAAGAGGAAGACTGCATCAGTGAAAGTTCTTAAGTGTACGGTGGCATGTCAAGGTGGTAATCTACTGCGAACTGCTTGCACCAAACCAAACGATAAATGCTGACCTGTACTGCCAACAGTTTGAAAGGCTGAAGGAAAAATTTAAATCTAAGGGTTAATCGCAAAGGCTTGCAACGTGACAGCACAAGAACTCATACAGCTTTAGTCGCTCACAGAAAATTAATGTTTGAATGGGAAGGTTTGCCTCTCAAACTGTATTCCCCAGAACTTGCATTTACGGACTATCACCTTTTTCCATGTCTTCAGAACAACTTCGCTCGAAGAACCTTGAAGGTGTCGAAACTGCATTACAAGACTATTTGACTCCAAAATGGAGGAGTTCTACAGAAGAAAAGTTCAATTACTGCCAGAAACATGGCAAGAGGTCCTACATAATAATGGCAATTATGTAAAAGAATGAAGATATTAGTCATTAAAAAAATTGTTTTCCTTCTGTCCTAAGAAAACGTGTAGAGCTTTTACAAACACCTAATAAATAAAGCTTGCTCTGGACTTGGTTACACCTGAATATTTTATTTTCTCATAAAGACAATTCTAAATTTTTTTATTGCATCGAAGTCAGACATTGTCATCCAGTAACGAACATCTTGTGGTACGGGCCTTTTAATTCTCTTCTTGTTGGGCTGAGTTCCAATATTACGTTGGACACGGATGTCGTGTTTATTTTTCCGCCATTGTTTTTCTTCTTCCATGGGATAACTGGCTCTCTATTGGGGATGGTTGACTTATAGGCATACACAGTCGTATCAGAATAATATGACCACCTACCTAATAATGGTAATAACCACCCTTGCCCCCGGATGACAGGGGTGAGACGGCGTGGCATGGACCTAATGAGGTCCTGGAAGGTTGCACGAGGCACACATACATGCCCATTAGGACTGCAAACAGAGCACGGAGGTTCCGGAGATGACGTCGAATCTGTCGATCCAAATAGTCCCAGAAGTTCTTTATGGGATTGAGGTCGAGCGATTTTGCCGGACAAGGGACAACGGAGACATCGCTGTCGTATTCTTGCAACTAGTCACGCACTCCCTTAGCGACGTTATAATGAATAAAGTTCTCCGCTGGACGTGTAGTGCAGGGAAGCTTACGTTAAGTCACGTTAGGGTTATTGGAAGGTTACTTGACGTAGCTAAAGTGTGCCTAATCTTCAAAGTGCTAGAGTTTGTTTAGGTAAGACACGCACGTGCAATAAGTTCATTGAATATGGAACTTCTTTTTACTCAGCGTTCCTCATTATCTTGAATATCAGTACTATAACTTCGGTTTTAGTACATTAGTACCTTGAAGGCTCCTTATTAGAGCGGTAAACACAATATACCCTGGACTTAACGTAGACACTCAATGAAATAGACTTAACGGCCAGACAGAGTTCTGACAATAAAATGAACTAAGAAAACGTACTCACTTTTAACCTTTTATTGGGAAACTCCTGGTATTACTCAAACACACTCCAACAAAACACAACTACTGATATTCCGAACTTTCGTACTATCGTAGATAAATCACATAACAATAATAATGGAAGAACCTATCACATATAAAAATAAGCTCCTTGGTATAGTTGAGCGCGCCTATATATACTGCATACCACCACGTCATGACTTACACTCGTTGCCACATATAATTCAGCGGGAGAAATAACATTTCGTTAAGTGAGAAGATAATTTGCATAGGAAAATAAAATAACAAGAGATAGTAAAATCAAAAGGAAACTGAATCTAGAGTATACGTTACAACGTGGCACGGCACATTGCTCAGATGGTAGACACCGTCTAACATGAAGGGATGCATATTGCTCTGTGTCTACCAACAGAGCAATGTGCATCCCTTCATGCTAGACGGTGTCTACCAACAGAGCAATGTGCATCTCTTCATGCTAGACAGTGTCTACCAACAGAGCAATGTGCATCCCTTCATGTTAGACGGTGTCTACCAACAGAGCAATGCGCACCCCTTCATGTTAGACGGTGTCTACCAACAGAGCAATGTGCATCTCTTCATGCTAGACAGTGTCTACCAACAGAGCAATGTGCATCCCTTCATGTTAGACGGTGTCTACCAACAGAGCAATGTGCATCCCTTCATGTTAGACGGTGTCTACCGACAGAGCAATGTGCATCCCTTCATGCTAGACGGTGTCTACCGACAGAGCAATGTGAATCCCTTCATGTTAGACGGTGTCTAACGACAGAGCAATGTGCATCCCTTCATGTTAGACGGTGTCTACCGACAGAGCAATGTGCATCCTTTCATGCTAGACGGTGTCTACCGACAGAGCAATGTGAATCCCTTCATGTTAGACGGTGTCTAACGACAGAGCAATGTGCATCCCTTCATGTTAGACGGTGTCTACCGACAGAGCAATGTGCATCCTTTCATGCTAGACGGTGTCTACCGACAGAGCAATGTGAATCCCTTCATGTTAGACGGTGTCTACCAACAGAGCAATGTGCATCCCTTCATGTTAGACGGTGTCTACCGACAGAGCAATGTGCATCCCTTCATGTTAGACGGTGTCTACCAACAGAGCAATGTGCATCCCTTCATGCTAGACGGTGTCTACCGACAGAGCAATGTGCATCCCTTCATGCTAGACGGTGTCTACCAACAGAGCAATGTGCATCCCTTCATGCTAGACGGTGTCTACCGACAGAGCAATGTGAATCCCTTCATGTTAGACGGTGCCTACCAACAGAGCAATGTGAATCCCTTCATGTTAGACGGTGTCTACCGACAGAGCAATGTGCATCCCTTCATGCTAGACGGTGTCTACCGACAGAGCAATGTGCATCCCTTCATGTAAGACGGTGTCTACCAACAGAGCAATGCGCATCATTTCATATTAGACGGTGTCTACCAATAGAGCAATGTGCATCCCTTCATGTTAGACGGTGTCTACCAACAGTGCAGAGCTGTTCGAAACTTCTAACGTGAAGGGATGCGTGTGGTCAGCGAGGATGAACATGTAGCCATTGGCGTTCAGGGACCCATTCAGTAGTACCAGAGGTTCCAGGTCATACCAGGAAAACATTCCCTAGACATGCACACATACATCGCCGGCCTGTACTTGACCTACAAGCGTATCCAGATGGTGTTTCTCGTGTGTCTGACGCCGTATCCGCAACGGCCTGTCATTTCTGTGGAGTAGAAACCTAGATTCGTCGGAGAAGGCAACCTTTTTTAGCTCTTCCACTGAACAATGACGGTAGTCCCATGCGAGCTGCAGGTGTCTTTGTCTATGGACCTCGGTTAACATGAGCGCCATGATGCAGCGTGGACCCCGGAGACCCATGCGTAACAGGGTCCGCTCTACGGTTTTCGGGGACACGAACCTGAATGCCCAGCGTTCATTAGCGTGGTCAATTGCTGCACAGTTGCGCGTCGATTGCCCTTTACCGGTCGACGGTGACAACGTAGAGGCTCCAAAGTTATGACGTCGAAAGGTACTCGGTGTGCCAGAGGTCCGTCACTCTTACTACACCACATCGCGAACACCCCCACGAAGTCTGATGTTTTTGAGATGCTTCCACCCTTGGCGTTGGTAGCAGATGATCATTCCTTTTTGAACGTCCGTCAAATACCTCTGCCTATTGTGCTCACATAACGCACTATGGCTCATCTGTCCTGGCCGCCCGCTTACATCTCCATTGTTCGACCTTGTCACGTGCACTCTGTGACGTGCCTGGGCAGGTACACTGATTCCGGGGTGAACATATTATTCCGATACGACCGTGTATGTTGTATATAGACTTTTGGAGTCGTTAAGTTTCGACAAAGAAAAACTGCTAGTAATCATTAGTCCGTATAAAATTTCATATGATGAATGTGGGAAATTAATTCATTCTGTGTCATTACACTTGCTTTTTTTAGGTCAACGGGGCGCATTAAATTATACCCAAAATGGCATTCCTTTGATTTTCTTAAAAACCATAAAAAGTACCTTGTTTCAGCAAATGCGGGTCCACAATATTAGTTCCGCAACCTGCATTTTGGAACTAATACAAAAAACGGCATTGTCATTTTTCTAGTCTTTGAAACTTTTTTTCAGCAGTTTTCTGCGAAATAAAATACTTAAAATTGAATGTTGGAGATTGGAGTCCGCGTAAGTGCATGAATATTTCATAGGAAACATCAATAGGCTTCCGACGGTTCGAGAAAAGTGAATTTCAGGACAGAACCCGTCGTCTTCATTTAAACCTGATGAATATTAACCTTCCCGTGAGACAGAATTCCCGACGCATTTACGGTACCGTTTTTTTCTCCCCTTTTATATAGTTTTCAGAATGATAAAACTTATTTTTCCGGGCACGTTCGTATGTTTCATTTCAAACGCGTATCGGTTTTCATTATGGAATATACCGCTGGAGGGCATGGCCATTTATTATTCCTAACGCGTACGCGGCCATCTGCGGAAAAGGTGCTTTTCATTGTAGAAAAGGACGTGGCTTCTTTCTCCAGCTCTCTAGCAAGAAGCGCATGTAACATCTTGCTAAGTTAAATCTTGTTCATCTTAGCGCATTTAGATTTCATTCGGGAACATCTACTTTTTTTTCTCGTTTTTCTTTCCGAACAAAATAGAAGCTTTTATGTGACAGTCATGAATAATGTCTTTCTGGACAATGCAAAGAGTGCCTCAAACTTTAGGACAGCGGACAAAATAATGGAAAATCCACACCATATGCAACACATTTGTGATGTCAAATTCATGCGATATCTTTGTATCGCTATGTGCCTCAAATACGAAGTTCGCGCCGCCCCGGTGATGCATTATCCTTAACCTCTGGCCTCGGTCCTAGTGGGCCTGCGTTTGGGTCCTGGTCGAGATATGAGCGGTAGTACTGATGACCTTCCTCACATGGAAGCAGTGGCCTTCAATTAGTGCCTGGCAACCACCGTGAGCAAACCTAAGGACTTATAGCCCTTAGAGTTGCCCACGGCACACAGTGTAGGATTTTACGAATCTAGCGGGACAAAATTACATTAACAATGCAAAGGCATAAATTTAATCAAAAGGTATGGACAACAAGTACAATGGCCTAGTATAACACGACGGCACATATTATAGGACCGATGTCCGAATCATCGGTCATATAATTTTATATAAGCGGTTCCGAGTCGTAGTTTCTTAATACTTCGTATAATTCCCTTTTTGACACAAGCATGACGGTACCTGAACCAAACGGGGAAAACCTACGTTAACGCACGTGGTTGCATGTGCCATTCATTCGCTTCATCTCTATAGGAATCAAGGATCATATAACACATACAATTGTGACATACAAAGTCGTACAACAATCTTGATAGTTAACTGAAATCATCATCACTAAGAATTCCATTTGTGTTTCTGTCACCTGTGGTCTTCTTATGCGGTATTATGCACTTTCAAACATGTTGAAATAGATATTTTACTTCTCAAAATACAACGTACCAACCTTGGTGTCACTGTTCCATAACAATGTGCACAAATCTATACACAGCACGTACTTCGTTCACAGTTGATTTCCAAACCGACTGCGTACTCTCGAGCGCTCCTGTACAACTGGTCCGGGAGAAACCTTTTATGAGCGGTTACCGTTAGTGAGGCGCGGGGTCACTTTTGACTTGACATGTTTTGTCATTTGCTTACACGGTTCATCGGCTTGAATTTTAACCGACTGTACGTGAATATATTGCATGTTCTTTTTTTAAACTTTTGTCACGCTAGATTAGCAAAAAATCTTACACTGTGCGGTTGCCGTTAAACTCCAAAACAAAGCAAAAATATGCAAAACTTGCCGACCTGATGACCCAATAATCAGAGGGTTTTTTTCAAGGGCGTTCATAGGTCGGGAAGGGCTAGAGCTTCCCCTAGCCATTGGTATAGCCAAATTTGTGATAAAATTAAAACACTAAAATAGACAAAACCTTTTTTTAAAGCATTTTTAAAAAAAAAAATAAGATATTAATCATTGATTGTATCAATTATTTTTGTTGTATTTTATTGTATCTTGTACATTTACTAAAATGTTTGACAGCCTTGAAGGAGGTAAGGAGTTTTCTTAGCCCCCCCCCTCCCCCTCCCCCCAAAAGTACTCATATGGGCACCACTGGTTGTTTTCTGGCTGCTAGTCCGAGCTGAACCCGGGTTCGAGTTCCGGATGAGGCATAGGTACACTGTTAAAAATTGGTACTTAGAAATAAGCAAAATGTACTCGTTTTAAAGTACATGCTGGGCTTATAATAGCTCCGAGTACTTGTCTCATTTTTGGAAAAGACACGTACTCATTTTTGAGTACATACAGGGAATCAATTGTGAGTATATCTGGTATTTCTAATTTGAAATATATGCACTTATTTTTGAACAAATCTATCTCAATTATATGAACTCAAAAAATAATCTAGTGATTCTGACAGTATGGTTTGTAAGTGAGAGAGAGCACACTAGATGGCGCCACCGTACAAGCGTACAATTTGGCACATAGAAGGCAGAGAGAAATTAGAGTGTGGGGGAGCTTAGGAACATGTAACCAACGGATTCCTACTCATGGGCCGACAATTAACGTCCGCGTCCGATGCACGGCATATATTCAGCGATTGTTAGAAATGCACACCACCACGCCAGGTTTGAACCTGGGATCCCTCCAGCAGCAGTCTGATGCTTCAACCTCTAAGCCATCCGCGAATCGATTTCAAATTTCAGATCAGATCATATGTGGAGGATTTTACGAAGGGAGTATCTGACCCCCAGGTCTTAAACAAGCCTTAGAAATATAAATCTAGGAGATTTGTGCTAGAGTGCCCGATGAGAAAGTCACACTGAAGCGAGGTAGAAAGGGAGAGGAAGACGCCCTTATTTATTACCGGGGGCCAGTACCCGGGGCCCGACTGCTTGACGAGCTCATCCGACGCACGGCGGATATTTAGTGATTCGAGCGTTCGTACCTGCCTGGTATCGAACCCGAGGTCTTCTCCGTGGTAGTCACAAGTGTTGACCACTAGGCCACTTGTGGCCCAATTTCAAATTTGGAATACGTATACTCCATACGTACTCATTTATTCATCGAATCAACTGGAAGTATATTATTCGATGGCACATATAGGATAATAGATATACTCGTTGTCACATGCTGGGCAAATGGAACGCACAATTTTATGACAAATATAGTGATGAAGCGGCAATATATTATTTATGAGATTGACACAAATATAGTTAATGTAAAAACGTGCAGAAAGATACTTTATGCATAATTAAATTTCTTGTGATCAGTGACTTTAGTTGAACTAATTACTTATGTGTGTCACTTTAAACATTTATTAAACAATTTTCCTTGAAATCTATAATATCCAAAATGAAGTAATAGGGGATTATATTTATATTTATCGACGCAGTTATTTGTAAATACGTATTGCTACTTATATTTGAACATATCATGTACTCATTTACGATACGGTTATACTTAAAAAAAAAACGAGTAGGTTCAAGTTCTCATTTTTAAGTAGCTATGTTTTTTTTATTTTAAGTATATTTTTTTAACAGTGTAGTGTGTGTCTATCTTATGACAGTGGTTCTTTCTCTCTCCTTTTTTTTAAATTAGCGACTGGGGAGTATTTCATAGCCCTTCGATTTCTCCATGATAGCCATTAAAAACCGATTATATCCTTTTGATTTCCTCATGGCAGTCATTAATTATATGCAAAATTAAAAGAACATGATAGATTTAAGGTCAAATTTCAATCTTGTATATTGGATATTTGTGAAAGAATGATGATATCCCAAATGTAACTACGAGGCAGAATAAAAAAAGTTAAGGCAACATACCATTTAATAGCGGTAACTGTGAGCAAATGGACACGTAACTGTTATCTCACTTCTCTACATAGAATTCCTGCAGGTCGATACAGTTTTTGTGTCATTCCGCTAGCTTCTTCATTCCCTGGAAGAAGATTACGCCTACTCCAGAATCAAGGTATGCACCGTTTCCTTAACCTCATCACGAGAGGTGAACCTGCGATTGCGTAGAGCTTCTTTAGGAGGACCAAAACTTGATAATCGCATGGCGCCTGAACAGGACAGTAAGGGAGATGAGGAAGACGTTCAAACCGTACTTGTTGCATTGCCTCCACCGTTACTGCTGCTACATGGGGACGTGCAGTGTCATGGTGCAACAAAACGGTTTTGACAGCATTCCTCTTCTTTTGCTGCGAATTGTAGCATTCTCTCTTCCTAAGCATAGCACAGACGTTGCATTAGTCACTGCTTGTCTGTGTTCCTGAAAATGAGCCAGAATAGGACCATTTATGTCCCAATAGAAGGTCAGCTTAATTTTCTTGGAAGAGAGCTGTCGTTTCCCAGCAAAAACAAAAGTGTTACGAAACTGCTGGCCACCAGCTGGCAGTGATGGGTCACTGCTGGTTGAAATGTGCCACTCACGGTACGATAGCGATCCGTTGGTGGCAGCGCCATCAGTTGGCAGCCATTGATGGCCCTGTAGCATCGCCGTGAGCCACGGGCCTCCACACAAGTGCCACTAGTGGCCCGTAGCTGGCAACCGCAGCTACCCCAACAGCAGATGGTTGAAGCAGCGGGACTGCGCATGAGCTGAAGCAACACGTGCATAGGCTTTTGTGGTACCAGTCAGCTGAAGACAACCCCCTCGCCATCGTGTTGCTTTAGTGGATGTTAAAAAGAAGCCATATGTAGAGAGACGGATTAATTTCCTAATGAAGTTCCGCGTCGACGAAGATTACCGTCGGAGGAAAATTATATAAATAATTAATGAACTGTAAGAAAAAGTCAATTAATCTCATGTATTTATAGAAACTTAACTCGTAGCAAACTTTCTGCACTAACACACGAAGAATCGAGAATACAAACAGCCATGGAACACACTCACTCAAATCCCATGAATAACAAGAAAGCATCTCTGTATAATCTTCATATACTAAACCGCTTCAAACAGAAGTCCTGAAAAGATATTAAAAAATCGTTGTGTTTGTAAAAAATAAGAATTATACGAGTACAAAACGGATAATTTCGTTACAAAATTATCTAGTATTTGAAAAAAAAGCAACGCTATGTAAATATAATGTACTCATTCATGCGTTGAACACACAAGATTGGAGGAATTATCTGCTAAAAATAACCGGAAGTAAAATAAAAATATCATTCCTATTTAGATCAAATTAGTTTCGGACCGTGGGAAAAAAATACAACGTTAAAAATGTAACATGAATGTGTAAATATATTAATTAAAGAATCACCTTTCAAGACCAGAAGGACAGCATTAAACTTTGGAAAACGTCTATAAGTTGATACACTCGTTGAAAGTGAGTGAAGTTCCCTTAAAGTAAATAAAAAAATCGTTACGTTGAAGAAATAAATTTATGAATTATATGAAACGTACGTTTACGAAAACGAACTCCCAATATTGCGAAATTAAAAAGAGAAACCTTAGTTTTACATCACGCAGGAGAACGGCTGACCTCCACGCTAACGATCGCTCGTGGCAAACTGGTCTAGTGCTTAGAGCATCCGCTTCGCACACCGGCAGTCCTTAGTTCGATGCCAGTCAGATCAATTGGGTGATTTGCCGGACCTGATGAGGAAATTTCCTCAGCATCGCAGTTGTGTGTGTGCGCCTTTGGTGAACTGTGATTATCTATTTTATTTTATTTTATTACTACTGGGAACTTGACGGACAACATTTGGCAAGCCATCAGTTACGTCACGTGATTGCCACCTGACACTGACTGACCACATTGGGTTGGCCATCATTTATGGCGCGTACTTGCAAGGCCTCTTAAGGGCCGCTTGTGGCAGCCATAGCTTGTAATGGATAACTGATGGCCCTGTTCTGGCATATGACAACTGATTGGGTGCCAACTGTTAGCTAGCTGCTGGCTAACAGTTTTCGGTTCACAATGATGAAACCCCTGTCTCATCGCCCGTGACAATCCGCTCCAAAAGACTGATCTTCTTAATGTTTCAGGAACCGTGTTGCAACCTCCACGTGCTGTTTCGTGTGCAGATCAGTAAGCTGTTTAGGTAACAGTCTTGCGCAAACTTTACGGTACCCCAAGTCATCATGTACTATGGGCATGTGCGGATCCATAGCTAATATCCAAATGTACATCAACAACAGGCAACTTAATCCGTCAGTCTTTTTGATCAAGCCATTCACCCTGTCTTTTGGGCTTGTGTGATGTTGATGGCCGATCAGATTGAGCCTCCTCGGTTAAACTCGTTCTTCTCGCTTTAAATCTTTTTACAGATTAATAAACTTTTCGTTGAGTCATGCTGTTTTCACTTCCGCACTGAGCCAACATCCATTCGTGAATTTCAGGTTTCACTTCATCTGCTTAAAGAAATCTCACTTCGGCGCGTTGTTCAACTATGGTGCAATCTCGCAGCAGAATATCCAGGCTTACTTGACCTTGGCTTCAACTAGACTAAAAGCAGAGCGCTGTGCGTAGCGCTATGCTACAAGCTCAGCTATTGCGAGAATTGCTACCCATAAGCTATTGTGAACGTGTTGCATTCCGTCAACTTATATTCGTTCTTCAGCTAGTGGGCATAAAAATGCATTTATATATGCTATTCTCGATGTGACGAAATAAACACATTTTAAAACATATAAATACGTTTGTAAAGTTCCATTTTTGTATTAATGGTTTAACAGTTAAAACTTTTTTCCATGTTATTTTCTTTGGCGACCAATACACTTCTCAACTTTTAAATAACACAAATATTTATAAAAATATTAGTTTCCATCAAGCTAGAATGTGATGGATTGGTTTAAAGAACATGAGAGAGACGTTCAACATCTCAATTGGCCTGCAAATTCACCCGATCTAAATATGATTGAATAAGTCTGGGACATGTTAGGAAGGACCGTGAATAAGGAAAAACAACGTCCTGCAAATTAAGCGTACTTAAAGGATCTTTTGAGCATGGAGTAAAATAAACTTAATAGCTTGTGATACTGATACAAACTGATAGCATGCCAAACAAAATTCAAGCTGTAATTAAAGCAGATGATGATATAACACTACATTAAGGAAGTTTACATTCCGTAATTTTTTGTCCTGTGTGTTTAAATGGATGTATTCGCAATCTTTGTCATAGCAAATGGCATAGAGTATAAAAAATTTTTGTTTCAATCTGGATATCAGAAACGTAGATAAATTTTCAAAAGGAATACACATTTACGCAATTTAACGTCGGAACTGGGCACGCATTATGAAAACTTCAAATCATATGCAAAATATTCCTCACAGTGAATAATAGTACATGTAAAATGAACTTTCGTAGTAGAAACCTTAAATGAAAACTAAGATATAGATTTTCGCATCTTAATGGAGTAAATCTCATATTTTGCGAAAGATATTTGTGCAAAATGCTTTCCATAGTAAAACGGTATGACCAGAACGGACTCAGTCGGACTTTTATAAACGTAAAGTAGTCTTAAAAATTGCAAACAGAAATGCGCTCTTAGTCTTTGCAGAGTTAAAAATACTGTGCCTTAACACTTAGAAATCATAGAAAAAAAAAATTCAAAATAAGTGATGCCCAACGCAAAAAAAAAAAAAAAAAAATGATATCCGGTGTTTTGAAGCAGAAACATCGAAAAATAAGTTTAACTTCCAGTGGAAAAACTGTTTGTTAATATTTTGCGCACAAACATTCGACTCCTTCCCTCCCACCCCCAGCGGAAAAATTTAGAATGCAAAGATTTTTTTTTTTGAACAATTCATCCAAGCTTCCCCGCTGGCCGGGAAGTCTTAAGTGCTAGCATCCGACTATTGCTCAGAAATGGGCCTGAGTTCGAGTTCTGGATGAGGCATAGGTGGTGTGTTGGCCTGTTTGGTCTGGCCCTTTCCTGGAAACTATCTTTGGCTATAAATTAAGGACGGGTGATTGCTTATAGGCTAGAGAAATGTTCTTGGTAATGATTAATTAATGAAGCAAAAGCAAGGCAAGGAAAAAAATAATTTCGCTAAAACAATTTTTTTTTTCAGTTGGAAAATTAGAAGAGTAGATACTGGGGAAAACTTATTGCAAACAGATATATATGCCGTTAAACCCCTCCCCTATGGCAAAGTTGTACGCTATAAGAAATTTGTAATTATATGCAAAATTTCTTAACCGTGAACGCTCTCCAACGCCAAAAGAATTTTGCAAATCAAGTTTTTTAGAAGCAGAGATATCGATTAAAATAGAATACATATAATATTTACTCCTAGCCGAGAACTGTGCATCATTTGAAGAAAGTATATATATCATATGCATCCTGAAGTAAGGAACACTACAACTACGTGATTAAATGAATACTCTGAAAACGTGTATCATATTTCTATATTCTGTTGCTCACCTTTAAGTTAATTACAGCCCATAGTGGTGCATAAAATGTGAGAACTGCTATATACAATTCAAATTTAATGTTAAACAAATATATTACTTGCATACAATGTTTCTTCACTGCCAAACACCCCGAGTTCCGTTGTAAGAATTGCATGCGCCTGGTAGTAATTGAACAAAAATTTGTTTTTAGGCCTATCACTTTCAGTCTTGTGTCGAGGCCAGTTGTAACTTGTAAGCAATGTGAAGCAAAGTTCCTTACTATGAATTGCTGTTTCCTTCTGTTGTAACAAATTTAATTCTTGAGGATTAGGACCTGCATCATCAAGTCAGCAGCAGTACCAGTTTATAATTTCGGTTCAGTATGAACGTTACGTTAAAGGTATCAACCGACCCAATATGGTGTACATAAAGATTTTATAATCAACTTATATATTATACTTTCCTGTTCAGCCAATTTTTCGAATCAAGGATACTTGTGTTTGGTCGGTTGAAAACTTTAACATCACGTCCACACTGAACCGAAATGATAGACTAGTGCTGCTGCTGACTTGATGATACAAATCCTAATCCTCATGAATTAAATTTGTTACAACAGCAGGATAGTGAGGAACTTGGCTTCACATTGCTTACAAGTTACAACTAGCCTCGACATAAGACTGGAAGTGATAGGCCTAAAAACAAATTTTCGTTGTATTACTATACTAGGCGCATGGAATTCTTACAACGGAACCCGGGGTGTTTGGCAGCGAAGAAGCATTGTATATAAGTAGTATATTTGTTGAACATTAAAAATGAATTGTATATAGTAGTTCCCACATTTTATGCACCACCATGGGCTGTAATTAACTTAAACGGGAGCAACGGAATATAGAAAGATGATACAAGTCTTTAAGAGTATTTGAAGAAAGTATTGTACGTGAAATGGTTATTCTGTGTAAAAGGCATCGTAAGAAAAAAATAACAGGTCTGCGAAGGAAAATTTGTCTAAAAATTGTCAATACTTTTTATGTATTCTCAAGCGCTGATTTCAGGGAAAATAATAAAAGCAATCGATCACATACCATCTTTCCATAAAATAAATTTTGCTAGCTACTGATTGATTCGCTTGTTCTTACGCATAAAATAATTATTTTAATTTTATCTCCTTTATATGTTGAATTCCCTATCATTTGATAAATCTACTTACTGTAAAGGGATTCTTTGCAACACAGCGAAGATATTAGTGTCAGTCAAACCTTGTTCGAACTGCAAAAAAGTAGTTTGAGCAAAGGAAGTTATGAAAATATAGCTTTAGTTCTCACGAATCTCAGCTACAAAGATCTCAGATGAATGACATGTGAATTTAAAGTACTGTTCATGCTCCTTGGACAGCAAGGAGGATACACAAAATACCAATGCTTTTTTGTACCAGTGGAACAGCCGAGCGGAACTGGATCAACAAACAATGGCCAATCAGGTTTGCTTTAAAATCAGGAAACAAAACTGCTTTCCACGAAAGTTTAGTTGTTCCCCAAAAACATCTTCTTTAAATCCTCTTCATACCAAATCTGGACTTATGAAGCAGTTCGCAAAATCCTTGACAAGAGAAGAAAAATGTTTTAAGTATCGGTGTAAAACATTTCATGGATTGTCAAATGCCAAACTGAAAGAAATCATTTTAATCGGACCAGACATTCGAAAACCCGTAAAAGACGATGAGTTAGAAACAAAAATGGAAACTGTTGGATGAGAGTACTCAAGAAAAGCATATAGCGTATTAAATCCGCTTATTTTTATCCACTGGAAGGCGTTTTCAAGGCAATGGTAGACATAAAAAAGCGAGAGCCGACGCCGCATTCGCATTTTTATGTCTAACATTACCTTGAAAAAGCCTCCCAGTGGAGAGCGAAAGCTTGACGAATCTCTGTGATTATTACACCATAAAAATAAACGGATTTAACACGCTATATGCGTTTCTTGAGTATTCATATTGTGGTGTATTAAAAATAACGTTGTTGAATGAGAGGTTTGGAATGCTTTTAAGGAAGTTTTAAACAAATTCATGGAGAATATACAATGATCCAAACTGCAAATAAATAGTATAAGATATGATACACAGATTCAATGAGCTTGAATGTGTTTCTGACTAACTTAGACTACTCTCCTGGAAACCCAGGAGCCGTTAGTGAGGAACAAAGAGAAATATTCCACCAAGACGAAAATGAGATGTAACGACGACACTAGCAAAGATGGAAAGTCAGCATGGTGGCAGACTACTGTAGGATGCTGCACAGAGAAAACCCACCAGCTGTGTATAGAAGAATAAATATTAAATGAAGTTTTGAAGGCAAAAGAAAAGGGCAATATATAAATACATAAATAAAAAAGGTTATTTATAACACTTCTTGCGCATAAAAATATTTCGACTTTTCGTAATAAAATTTTCATTAGAATGCATGTGAATAGGCAATTTTCCTATATATTATCATCCATTGCGTCAAAAATCCTTAACGTTTCAGAAAAATATCTTTGTTTTTTCAACATGCAACTTGTAGACTCCAACTTTAGCTCCTAAATAGAGCAACGTAAAATTGCACATTTCGTGCATGTGTTTCGGTTCCTCGGGTGTAGTACTTGACAACTTGGGATTAGAATTGCGAATCATCGCACATTCTCCCATATTTCCTAATACACTCAGTAGACAAAACATTAGAGGTAGGTGTGATGGGGAGTTAACATGTCCATCCCCCGCGCAAAATGCAACAGGCCCAAACCGAACGCAGGCGATAAATAGGCGGACATAAATGCTTCCCAAAAGTGTATTGCACAAGCGCAAATGTCACGATCTGAGAGACTTTGATCGAGGACGCATTGTCGGTGCAAGACAGATGAGTTTTTCTATCGCCCAAGTAGTAAGAACCATAGGGTTCCTGTGGGCAACCACATAAAGAGTACATCGCATATATTCCAACGACAGTCATACCAGCACCCAGAGTGCAACCTGCGGCTGAACACACTCCATTGATGACCGGAGTCGACGTAGACTATCCAGGCTCGTACAGACCGACCGTTTGGCAACGCGGCGCAAATCACATCCAGGTTAAATATCGGAGACCCAAGGAGCTTCAGCAAGTGAACGGTATGACGTACGCTGCATACGCTTTCATGGCCTTCGCGCATCCACTGGGACGATGCTCTATTTCAGTAGGACAATGAGCCGCCCACCCGCCCCTGATCATCCAGGTATGGCTTGAGGAACACTCATCTGAATTTGGAACCATCCAGTGGCCCCCAATGTCCCCGGATGTAAACCCTGTTGAAGCTCTCTGGGATGACCTGGAGCGGAACACCAGATCTATGGATCCTAAACAGACGTCTCGGGCAGAGTTGTGGAAAATGCTGCAACAGACATGGCTGGTCGCATGACGTCCGTAAACTCTCCGGCATCTGGTTGAGTCGATGCCTCGGCGTGTACAGGCTGTTATTCGCGCTAGAAGTGGACCAACACGCTATTAGGTAGGAAACTCTAATGTTTTGTCAGTTGAGTGTAAATATACAGTAAAACCTTTTTTTATCTGGCACATCTGGAATTTTCCTGCATGCTCCAAGTGTAGTCAGTCACGTGTCATTCTCATTTTACACAGCATCCAGCTAAAGTAC
This sequence comes from Macrothele yani, assembly GCA_039090855.1. Lineage (NCBI taxonomy): Eukaryota > Metazoa > Arthropoda > Arachnida > Araneae > Macrothelidae > Macrothele > Macrothele yani. The sequence goes on along the minus strand of CM077007.1, from coordinate 134,712,372 downwards.
AGCTATGAAACCTGCATTTATGTGCGTATTATATTGTAAAGTTTTTTGTGTAATGAGTGTTACGTGTGTAGGCCACAAGGTGGCAACCAAACAGTGGAACACGCAAAATGTCTGATTTCAGTGGGGGAAAAGAAAGCACAATGCCTCTTTGTGTTTCCACGAAACAAGGTCTGTGACTGGAGTTTAGCGTAAAAATTCGGCAAGAAATCACCCGCACGATTTTTGCTTAGGAAAGTTTCTACGAGCCTCCGATGTCGAATAGTGTTGCTGGCTCAGAAGCCATGTCATAATTTGGTCAAGGCAATTCTGGACAGATCCTGGGAGGAACTGAATTATCTCTGGAATGCATACCTTGGCGCATATTGAACACGTGTAAAATAAAGTACGTAATTCAGCATAGTTTTGTTTCTATATCAAATATAAAAATTAACCCTTCAACCTGCTGGAACGAATTAACTCGGGCTTAGCAAAATGGACAGAAATACGTTCGAACGAATATATTCTCTATCTAACAAGTGAAGTTATATCGATTGAATTTCTATCGATTTTGAACTTCAATATATTTGAAGTTCTATCGATTTTGAATATATTCTCTATCTAACAAGGTATAAAAGAAATGGATTTATGAAGTAACTCAAGCAACAAGTGAAGTTCTATCGATTGAAGTTCTATCTAAGCTTAAAGTGCCCCCTTTTCATGTACACAGAATCTTGGGTGCAAAGAACAAGTGAAGTTCTATCGATTGAAGTTCTATCGATTTTGAACTTCAATATATTTGAAGTTCTATCGATTTTGAATAAATTCTCTATCTAACAAGTAGACTGAACGAGGCTTGAACGAGAGAACATGTGCAGCGGAAGTTGTTTTCCATTGAGTTTAGTACAAGCTGGTCATTTAAAGGGATGATTGACACTAATCTTCTCTGATTGCCTGCTAAAAGTGTTATAACAATGCCGATGAACTAAAGGAGAGAGAACGTACTTAAATCACTTTTTTATAACTAGTGGCATGATGTACGTGTCTGGGGGACTAGTATCATGCCTTGGGTCATAGAGCTGAAAAAAAGACTACAAAAGAGAGTTTACCACCACCGAGGTTTCTGATCAATAGCGCTGAGATGAGAGTGGGCGATAGGAATTGTTTTACTGCAAAAATACTCAGCTTTCATAGAACCCGTCCGCTGTGTGACCATTTCTCTTCGAGGAGCGCGGAAAATTTTCTGCGCCATTTGGTTCCCCTACATCGGCCACTTAAATGGTTAAGATGAGCTGTCAGATTTTCAAATTGTTACCGAAGTTCGTAATTACCCTGAACTTTTGCAACACCCTGTACTTGTAAGATATAGTCCATTAACTTTCATCAAAAGATAGCTCATCATTGAATAGACGATAGCAAAATGGAAAGATCAAAATACATATTCAGTTATCGTTCTGCTGGAATTGAAACGTTAACACTCCCCGCGTAACTCTTGCTTTCTCAATTTTGTGTTTCTTGGTGTTTCTCATGAATTAAGACGAAAGCATTCCAGTGGATGTGATTCCGAAACGTGTTCAAATGTCATGTTTCATCTCTCTCGGGAATGATGATCAGAGACTGCGTCGAAGATGAGGAAAGATAACAGTATCCATGAAAAGAATGTGTTCCTGAGAGGAGCTGACAAAGTGTCAGAATCCTTGAAGCATAGACCGCTTGCCCAGGAGACCTTGCTGTCATGTATTCTGAAATGGCGGGGTCGGTGAATGAACTAACTTCATCCACGCTTGTCGACTTGGGTGAGCAAAAGAAGAAAAAAAGAAAACAACTAACCGGCTGATCTCATAGAAAAGTCTGTAACATTGAGGTGTCGGATGAACTCCACGACAAGCAAAAATCTCAAGAGAATGCCGAAACACGAAAGAAGCGTTCAGCATGACATTTTAACGGTTTTCTCGATGTTTAAAACAAGGCACTAATTATCATGCTAATTACGGCATCTCGGTGAGGCTCTGAAAAGTTTTATTGAAAAGAGATTGTAGCAGCAATGGAGATACGCAACGCTTTTCATAGCTCACGCTTCGGTTATGTGTTTCTGTTGTGAATGTTAAACGACGAGGGGAATGTATTCAACTCGTTACTCGCCTTTCAACATACCTTTACAAAAGACTACAGACTGATTTCGAAAAAAAAAAATATCTACGGAACTTCTGGCTTTCACATTTCACTCGCAATGATTTTTTTTAACACCTGGAAATCTTGCTGAAAATAGTAACTTCTGGTTTTCATATTTCACTCGCAATGATTTCTTTAACACCTGAAGATCTTGCTAAAGTAAAAACTTTTGGTTTTCATATTTCTCTCACAACGATTTCCGTAACACCTGGAAACATTGCAAACAAGAAAGATGACACCGAATTTTCGAATGTAATAAGCACGTCTTTTGAATCCGTTCTGACGCAAATTAAATTTATCAAAGCTATTCAAAGTCAATGGAACCGGTATGGAAAACAATAGTATCTGACGGAAGAAAGAAGTTTTTCAATTGGGTTTTTAATCCTTCAGATATTGCTGTAAACGGAATCGTGAACTTACACCCTCTGGTTGCAGACTTGTGTGTTAAGAAAACATGAATTTATATGAGAAACATTTCGCACCGCAAACGCTCTCCAACACAGAAATAATTTTTCAAATCGGTCTCTTAGAAACGGAGATATTGACGAAAATAAGATGTGACTTTACGTCCCCTGGTGGGAAAACCATGCATTATTTTAGGAAGAAAGTATTCTCAAAAGGTTTTTCCATATGAGCGGTATCGGTCCAAGAAAAACACTTTAGTCGAGTTTTCAGGAGCCCAGATATCGCTACAAATACATCTAAAGCAGAAATTAACACTTATGCCCCCTGGTGGCCAAACCATTTTTTATCAAACATTAGAAATTATGTGAAAAATATTTTCCATCAAGTCTTGTATGCGGTACAGGACGAAATTTTTCAAATCGGAGTTTTAGAAGCAGAAATAACGCAGAAAACGCAATTTACCTTTGTGCCCCCTAGCGGAAAGTCGATGATTTACTTGAAAATTTTGAATTTATAGGAAACACATTTCGCAACGTAAACACTATCCAAGAAAGAAACACTTTTTTAAATCTGACTCTTATAAGTAGAGATTTTGACAAAAATAAGATACACATCTACGCCCCTGGCGTAGAAACACTGCATTATTTCAAGATGAAAATGTTCCTAAAAGGTTTCTCGACATGAATAGTATCGGTCAACAAAAGATTTTTTTTTCAATCAAGATTTTAGAAGCTCATATTTTACTGAAAATGCATCAGAAGCGGAAATTAAGGCTTACGCCACCTGGTGGCCAAACTATTTTTTACAAAAAATAGAAATTATCTACAAACGATTTTCCATCAAGAGCTGCATCTGGTGCAGAAATAATTTTTCAAATCGGAAAATTAGAAGCAGAGATATAGGGGGAAACGCAATTTATCTCTGCCCGCAGCGGAAAGTCTATGAATACCTTGAAAAATTTTAAATTATATGAAAAACATGTCACACTGAAAACACTATCCAACAAAGAAGAAATTTTTCAAATCGGACTGCTAGAAGTAGAGTTATTGACGAAATAAGATATACCTCTACGCCCCCTGGCGGAGAAACTATTGAATATTTTTAGAAGAAAATATTCCGAAAAAGTTTATCGATGTGAGTGGCATCAGTCCAAGAAAGAATTTTTTCAATAGGTATTTTAGAAGCTCAGATTTTATGGCAAATACATCAGAAGCAAAAACTAACCCTTACGCCCCCTGGTGGCCAAAGTAAAAACCAAAAATTTTAAATTATATGCGAAAGATTTTCTATCAGGAGGTGTATCCGCTGAAGAAAAAAATTTTCAAATCGGAGTTTTAGAAGAAGAGTTATCGGGGGAAATGTAATTTACTTTTACGCCCCTAGCGGAAAACATATGGGTAATTTGAAAAAGGGACTATATCTAAAATACTCTTCGATATAAATGGAATGGAAAGATAAAAGAATTTTTTCAATTGGATGCTTAGAAGCAGATATGTGGAATAAAACGTATTTTTGAACTCGACATCATCTGCATTTGCGCCCTCTAGCGGCGAAATTGTACATCGTAAAAAACTGAAATAAAGGATCATCATTCGCATATTTCACGCTTCCAAATGCAAAAAGAATTTTTCAAATCGGACTAATAGGTGCAGAGATATCGTGGGTACAGACGGACGGACAAACCGGTAACATAAGCACGATCTTTTTTTACTAAAGACGTGCTAAAAATAGCAACTTCTGGCTTTCATATTTGACTTACAATGATTTCTTTGATACTGAAAAATTTTCTTGCTAAAGTAAAAACTTCTGGTTTTTATATTTTACTTACAAAGATTTCCGTAACACTTGGAAACTTTGCTCAAATTAGAGACTTTTTGGCATTCATATTTCACTCACAATCATTTCTTTAGCACCTGGAAATCTTGCTAAAATAAAAACTTCTGGCTTTCGTATTTCAATCCCAATTATTTCCGTAACACCTGGAAACCTTGCTGAAAATAGTAACTTCTGGCTTTCACATTTCACTCAAAATGATTTCTTTAACACCTGGAAATCTTGCTAAAATGAAAACTTCTGGCTTTCGTATTTCAATCCCAATTATTTCCGTAACACCTGGAAACCTTGCTGAAAATAATAACTTCTGGTTTTCATATTTCACTCAAAACGGTTTCTTTAACACCTGGAAATCATGCTAAAATGGAAACTTCTAGCTTTCATACTTCATTCCCAACGATTTCCTTAACACCTGGAAACCTTGTTAAAAATATTATGATTTCCAAACTCTTTCCGAATTCTTTAACAGATTTCTAATTTCAGACCCTTTTAAGAAATTTCTTCAGCACGTACAGTAGAACCTCAGTTATAGGTTCCTCAGTTATACGTTTTTCACTTTTATAGGTAATTCTGTGCTGGTCCCGATATTTTGTTTTAGTTTCTATACATATTTCAATTCGATTATACGTGATTCATTTATACACTTTTTGCGGTTATACGTAAAATTTTAAATCATAAAAAAAATTCACTATTCTCGGATTCTGTTATACGTAACCCGGTATGTTACAAATTAAAAAAAAAGGATCGAGAAAGCGGGGTTTTTTCACCCATGAAATAAATGATGCAACCAAAAATTTACTAAATAACGTCCACAGTTCTGTTTTTTTTTTTTTTTTGTTTTTTTCTGAATTCAAGAAATTTCAAGCAAGAAAGAAACATGAATATTTTACTTGGCCCTAATGTTAAATCATCTAGCAAAGAAACTGCTTTGAAAGGAGCTGTTCTTATAAGTAAAAGATGTGTATTAGGTGTATTTAACATAAAACAAATCGTATTCGGGTTTACACCTAGTATTTCAAAAAAACATATTTTTTACATATATTGAAAATATGAAATATTGTACACAGTTTTTTAAACTTAGATTTTATACTGAATTAGAATAAATAAATTGAAAAGCAAATGTCAAAATAAGCATGTCACTGTTGAAAATTTTGTAATAGGTTGCACCAGAAAGTGGTGCTACAGCAGCTGCATCACTTTCTGAGAAGTGATGCATCCTTATGTGATGCAACAAAATCCAACAACATGATGCAACCTTGCATCATAATGTGGTGCAACCTTGTACTATAATGTGGTGCAAAGTTGCATCATGTTGTGGGGTTTTGTTTGCGCCGCATAATGGTGTATCATGTCTCAGAAAGTTGTGCAGCTGATGTAGCACCACTTTCTAGTGCAACCTACCACAACATTTTTAACAGTATATATAGGCTTAATGTAGCAAACAAAGTGTGTACGTATATGCACTACATTATAAATTCTCGTAATCTAAATTATTTGGGTTTTTCATTTTTTGTTCTGTTTGGAGGCATTTAATATTTTACAGCAGTATTTAACATTTTGAAATTTTCTCTGTGCGTTTTTCTGTAGCTATCCCTTAGAAAAACATATCCGAGATTCTGCTGCATTCTGAGATATGTCTTGCGTAAAAATATGCGCTTTTAGTGTCAATGCGTGCATCCATTTTTTTCCCTGGTCGATTGTGCATCAGAAGAGAAAGCTCTCATAGTTCAATACATTTAGCTCAAGAACAAGCTGTTCTTAATGTTATATTGGACAAACGTGTGAAACAGAAATGCGACGAATTCTTATTCGTCATAACCCAAACTCTCATAGTTCAGTCTTATTGCTTAGGGTTGTAAAGATCTATTTGCCTCCATTTTTACACACTTGCCAGAAAAGTACGAACATTGTGGCATCGACTAGGGCCATCTATGTTGCGATGACAGCAATTATGTTACGCGGTATGAATTCCGTGAGCTGCTTGAGTTAGTTTTTAGTCCCAAGATAGCCATTCCTTCAGCAAAACATTGAGCAATTATGTCAGTGTTGAATGAAGAGGGCATCGGTGCTGAACAACTATTTCCATCTTGTCACATGCGTTTTCAGTAGGACTTCGATCAGGAAAATATAGATGCCTGGAGAAATGATGGAAGTCCTCATAGAGCAAGCACATCAAACGATTGTAGCATGACTCTGGCATCATTTGCTGACGCACTTTCGTCCATAAAGATGCCATCACATGGAGGTGGGGGGTAACATTGTAGGGCGTACTTAGTTCGTTACACCCAACAGGCATTCCCTGGATGCCATCTTAGCTTTCCCTGGTATCAGAAGACCAAGTTCGTGCCAACAAGATATTCCTGGTGCAACCTCTGGATTGTTTGCAAGGTATGACCGGGTCTATGGCTTCATGAGGTTCTAGCCACTCTCATTGCTGACTATCAATGTAAAACCATGTATGTCCTGATTCATATGACCACAGTTCTATTGCTGTAGTTTTCATTTGTAGCTTTATGTGCAACACTGTAAACGGATTTTTCTGTTTTCTGCGAAGACAAGTGTCTGAGGAATAGGCAGACGACTTCCAAGAAGCAATTATAAGTCGTTCCCATGATTACTTCGCTGCACATGATTCAGGCTGAAATGGAGAACTCCTAGCCTTTGTTGAATTCGGCATTCACCGCCCCGGTGGCGCAGTGGTCTAAGCGTTGGCTTATGATCATTCGCCAGTGAAGGGTCCGGGTTCCAATCCCCGTATGGCATGGATGTTGTGTTTGTCTTACGGCACTGTATCTCTCCCTTCCCTGGAACCAGTGACCCTAAATTAGGGATTCGCGACTGCTTAAAGCCCATTGAGTTGCTCATGGTGTTCGTTAAACCTTTAATCAAAAGAAAAAAAAATTCAGCATCAGTTGCTGCTCTCAGAGAGACCTGTTCTACCGTACAATCCTATTCAAAGCTCAAAGGACACGCTATTTATGTACACATTTATGCCTTTTGGATGTAGAAAATCCATTTCCGGTCACATTTGTGTCTTTTGGATATGGGAGATCCATTTGTCTTCCAGTCACCGCACACCATTGAAGTGGCTGCTTTTGAGAAACCAGCAATTTCTTTTGTTTTATTAATCGTGGTCCCATCCGATCGTGACCCAAAGATTAGAACTCTTCAGAATACCGACAGATCATCTGTTTTTACGTGTCTGCATGAGTCAGAGTAGCCAAATAATCTTTCATCTTTTTAAAGAACAACGTATAATGTCACCAACACGTGTGATGGTTATCCCGTATTTGATATACAACAGAACCTCGATTATACGTTTCTCACTGTTATACAGAATTCTGCATCAGTCCTGATATTTTACTGCAGTTCCTATACCTTTTTGTAATTCGGTTATGCGTAATTCATTTATACGCTTTTTGCGACTGTAAGTTAAAATTTGAATTTCATATGATAAAAAATGCATGATTCTTTGATTCTCCTATACGAAACTCTGCATGATACAAAGTTCAGCCAAAGCTGAACTTTGATCCATTGAGGAAAAGGCACGTTTACTACTTTCAGTTTCGATGAAAAAATTGGTTTCGCATTTTGCGACTCACACACGTTTGCGCTATTTAAAAACTGATAAAACTCTGGGACATAACTTTATGGATCCACCATTTTGTAGCGTAGTAGAATAGAATTTTAGATGTATCGCCAATGTCTAACATTCATGTTTCAAATTAATGTTCTGAGGATCTCCGGGAAAAAGGAATTCCTATGTTGAGCACTGATCTAAGGTTCTTAGTTGTGAGTATTTCACTTAATCTACAGTAGAATCAGGATGTTTATAGACAGGTAGAGCTGTCTAAAGAGAAGTTTGATTTTCATAAGATTTATGGTTTCTGCAATACGATAAAATGCATTAAAATTTATAACCGTTTTTTTTTATCGCCGCCAATTCAACTTTAAATTAATCATTGTTAAGGAAGATATCTTGTACTACTTTAAAGCATAGATTTTACTATAGCATTTAACAATTTGAAATTTCAACTACACGTTTGTGTTTTTTTAATGCCATCCCCTAGAACAACGTATAAATGAGGTTCCAGTATATTGGCGTTTTCTGTGACTGCTTTTGGTAGGTTCCTAATTTTTTCGGCCATTGTTGGTATTTTATTGCATGTCGCTGATTCTTAAAGTTCAACTGAAAAAAACATTCTTTTTTCCGAAAACCATTCGCTACGATGAACGTTTTGAGTGAATTATTTACTTCCAGTAATGCGCAGTTTTCTCGGTAAGTGGCACAAGTTTTTATTCTACTTTCCTGGTTATCTCTCCTTGTAAAAGTCAGATTTTTAAAAAATGCATTTTTCGTTGAATACCGTTTGCTATAAAAACAAATAATTATATCTAGTTCATTTCCAACTTTTCTGAAATAAAGTTCTGCGGCTAGAAGGCATAATTTCACATCTTTCTGTCTGATATCTATCATCGATTCTGAAATGCCGTATGCTAAATGTTTTCAACAGATACATGCCACCTTGACAAACATGTACTTGAATTTTTCACTTTTAGACAAACACATCTTTCTTCTGAAAAGAATCATGCCTGATTAAAAGTGTAAATGTTTGTTTGTCAGAGAATGCTTTAGTTTTCTAATGACGCATATTTCTGTTTGATTTGAGATCATCCCTTAAATTTTTTCTAGTAAAGCAAATGAAAACAATGCATTGTATCCTGTTTTCTGTGAATTCACGAGTTGTTATAGCACTACCGATCATATCCATGTACTCAGGGAACTGTAATTAAAAGAGTGAATGAGTTTGAGCTACTATTACGTATGGCTTTTATTGGTAATAAAAAGTTTTTGATTCTGTGAATCCATGAGCATTTATATCCTTGAACTGCGGTAATGAAGATGAAAAAAATATGTATGGAAATGCTAGTGCAAAAATGCGATTGTTCGAGGACACAGTATTTATAAAAAATTGGAAAGGGAGGGAGACAAGGTGACACCATTTCTATCAAGCTCTTCAGTGTCACATTGCTCAATGTTTTTTCAGTCATTAAGTTGGGTAGACAAAGGAATGAAAATTGAATGAAAATTAAATGTAGATTACTTGGCCCACCTTCGTTTCGCAGGCTTGCAGGTACCTCCTCTGAGCTACGGAGTGTATTCCAGGATGTGTATTCCATAAACTAATTCTAATCCAGGTTCCAAGGCACAAGAAAAGACGCAGAAGTCCATACGGAAGATGGGTGGATGACATTCAAAATTGAGCATGTCGCTGTGACATGTACTTGAGGGTTTTTCTTAGCCTTTTCGGAACTTCTACGGGTGAGTAAGATGGGACAAAGGATTGTGCTAAAGAAACTGTGCGTCAGGCAGAATGGGTTGCATTACAGCTGTTACAACGCCGTGCTTCAGTGAAAAGAAAGGAGTTAAATTTTACTTCGCCGTGTGACTGAAAATACTTGAGGTGGACTCCATCTCCTGTGCATGTCTCCCCCCCCTTGTTAGCAGAGGTGAGTGCTGATCTTTTCATGGGTTCGGCTGCCTAGCTGTACAGTTACAATTCACTGTCCCTAAAACTGTTCTGTTTTTTTATCCTATTAAGTATCCTAACCCTGATTCCAAGCTTACTCTTTCTGAGGACTGTTTAACAAGGACTAAGAATTGCCTTCTTAAAACCCTCTAAATGATCGATTGCTAAATTTACCTGGAGATCATCCAGTTCTGATAAAAAAATATGTAAAGATAACGAGAAAAACTCTTACATTTAAACAGTTACAATCATTTTGTTATTCTTCGTTTTGCTGGTTCAAAACTTAAGCTGCAAACACTCAGTTGTATTTAGTGATCAAGATCTGAATACTCTCACGGACAATGAAATTAGCGCACCAAGAAGGAAGCATCGGATTGAACTGAAATTTTATGGACGCAATGATACCGACCAATGACACACATGATAGCAAAAACAGAGCTGCAGAACAATTGCAGAGGGAGCTGTGGCACGCATTCCGGTCATCTTCAACAGCGCGTCGCACCTCCTCGTGCGGCGATACATGCCGCAACACAATTCGGCGGGGAGGCGAACAAACGCCTGATGTTGTCCTGCGGCAGACTGGCCCACACGTGTTGGACGGTGTGCTCCAAATCCCGGATAGTGCTGCACGGCGGCAGCCAGCGTTTCAACTGCTCCTTCACATGCTCGATAGGGGACATGTCCGGGGTGCAAGCAGGCCATGGTAGTGTCTGGATCTGACGTAGGTAGTCCTGGGCAACCCGAGTCGTGTGCGGGCGGGCATTATAATGTTGGCATATCGCACCTGCTATCTCAACCAGGAATGGGAACACGTGGGCGTAGGATCTCATCCACATACCTCTGGCCCGTGAATAATCCACGTACCACTACTAGAGCTGATCGGCCATCGTAGGTTATGGCTCCCCAGATCTTAATGCCTACAGTGGGGAATGTGTGGCTCAATAACGATATTGGGGTTGTGCCGTTGACCCGGGAACCACCACACTCGGACACGATGATCATCTGTTCCCTAAAACGGAGCGACACTTATCGCTAAACACCACACGTCGCCAGTCTGTGGCGTTCAACGTCGCTCTGGCCTGTCGCAACTGCAAACGGAGCCGGCGATGTTCCGGTGTTAATGGCAGCACACGTAAGGTGTGCTAGGATCGCAAATTCGCTTCCGCAAGGTGTAGTGAAATGGTTCGTGGGCACACAGGAGCCGCTACATCTGCCTGTATAGTGGACCGGGTCCCCGTGGGATCCGTTCGTGCCTCGCGCACGATCCGTAGATCCCCTCTACCGGTGGTTCTTCTGATCCGTCCGGAGCTGCTCCGCCGTGTGGCAGTTGCGTCACGTGTCCACTGCTCCCACCACAGTATGGTCAGAACGATCCACGTAGCTGGTTATACTACGAGCAGATTGCCCTGCGGTTTTTAGCTCGATTATCGGGTCTCCCTCAAAGTCCGTATGTTGTCTCTGATGTCTACCCGGCATTCTTGTCACTCTGCACTCTTGCTTGCGTCGGCCGGTGCTTTTCGCTTTCATAAGGCATCGACTACATGCCGGTTTATAAGGCTGCCCGTTCGTGCTTTCAGCGCCCCCTAGGTAGTGTGATCATACGCACTCAGATTATCGTCAATTTTGGTTCACATTCTCAAAAAACGTTCTCCTTTTCCCGCCAGGGATGGTAAAGTTAGACTAGCGGGTCCCTGATTGTATTACGATGCAGAACGAAGTGCAACGGCGCCTTCCCGGTGGCACAGCAGTCTAAGCTCTTGCATCTGGCCATTCGTCCAAGATGGGTCCGGGTTTAAATCGTGGTGAGTCATGACTGTTGTGATTGTCTTACGACACTGGCTCTCTCCCTTCCATGGAATCAGTGGCACTAAATTCGGGACTGGCAACCTCTTATAGCCCATAGAGTTGCGCTTGGTGGTCGTTAACCCCTCTCCCCACAAAAAAAAGTGCAACGACTGAGCATCTTTTCAATGCCCCCCTTCTAGGCCTGAAGTGCGAGCATCTGCTCCATAGAATCCTGATATCTGATGGAAAAATGGATCCTGTAGGACAAGAGCTGGCAAATATATATGTGGTTATCGTCGGAGAAACTACAGAGATGGGGAGTATAATCCCAACACGCAACCCCGCGAAGGACCGTTGACTGCATTTGTAAGCAGCGGTCTTGTGCAACAAGAGCTCATGGAGCAGTGAGGAGAAACCATCGGTACTATCGTATACTTAGAGATGTTACGTCGTGTAGATGTTACCTCCTGCTCTGGCGAATCGTCATGGGCCGCTTCTGGGGCAGTAGGATATACGGCTCTACACGTCTGTAGTAACCTTCAACGCCATTCCTGAACTCTCGTGGCTCGCTTTGACACATCCGCTCTATTCCTCTGAAATTTCATCAACAGACTTTCGCCCACTATTCCGTGAGCTGGATAGTCGTATAAGACAGAGACTGTCCTTTAATCGGAACTTCTTGACCAATGAAAATGCTCATTTCCTTCGAACTGATATTTTTGTTCTCTAGCAAGTCTAATGTAAAGGCGTTGATGTACTGATGATTATTTCGACCATCAAAGTCGCCTCTGTGAATACCAGGTATGTTTTTGAAGATGCGCAAGCGCTGAACCGTTTTCGGAACTACCATGGTGAGCAAATCGATGCGCTATAGCAGTCACCCATCCCTAATTTAGAGCCACTGGCTCCAGGGAAGGCAAAGACCCAGTACCGTAAGACAAACACGACATTCATGCCTCACCGGGATTTGAACCCGGACCCTTCTCGGACGAATGGTTGGTAGCCAGCGCTTAGAACACTGCGCTCACGGGGAGGCTCTGAAACGGTGCACCTTATCTCATATCAAAATTTGTTTTGGAATGATACTATCACTTTGCTCTAAACACAAAGCCATCTACGAGTTAAATACTAAAATAATTTGTGCATGTATAAGGACTACCCAAAGCGAAATTGAGACAATGGAAATTTTTCTTCCGGTTTCATATCAAATAGTGTTTTGATACGAAAACCGAAGGAAAATTCAGAACATTGCTTTTAAGCTATCACCGTCAGTTATATCATATTCCCTCACACAAGAAAACGAGTGTTTCAAATTTCGCAAAACTGTTCTTGCATGAAAACCTTTGTGAACTCAGGTTTTTGATAAAAACGATAAGAAATGGAAATCCAGTTTGTTTTTGCGTGTCTTGTTGATGGTGAGGCAGACATACGAACTCGACACAAATCCCCACAACTTCGGAAAGCGCTTCAAGAGTCACGTGTCTAATCTCATTTCTTCGAATCTGTACGATTTTATTCTTGCAATGAAGAATTGATCAGAGCACGCTACTTCGTGGGTCAAGGAAGGCCGTGCGTGCTTTGCAGTCTTATACAAACATTTGGAAGAAGTCGTTGAGCGTTTGTTTTCGGAATTAACCGAATAAAAGGAAATAGAAGCTATTACAGCTTACTTCCATCTGATAAGACCAAGATGCACGTTTCTTCTTTATGTCTCTCGGGTAATAAACTTACCCGTAGTGAAGAACGGAATTTCGTAAAGTTCCCCGTCCTTCATCAAACAAAAGTGCAAAGTAGCCTGGCTTTTAACTTGGTGAGAGTTGCCAATTACTTCTATGGCAAAAAAAATATATGTAAGTTGGGTGATATCTGAAAACTTGACGTGAAATGTATTTTCCTTTATCTTATTAGCTAGTTGATATCATTACTGACTAAAGCAGAAATTAAGTTATGATAATTGGTGTGCATTTGTGTAACATTTGCAGAAACAGATCAGGGTTGCGGTATTGGCTTTTTTGGCTCTACTGCAATTCCCAAAATTCGGCTTTTTCCAGTTTAGTTGGGGTCAAAGAATTGATATGACTTGTTCCTGGCTTTTTATATTAGTTTCATAAAAATTACATACCATCTTCTTTTAAAATAAGTTTCCTTTAAAAAGTCATTTTCGCCCCAAAATGGCAATACCTTAACGACAGTGTGACATGCCTGCCCAGCAGGACGCACACGACATAAAGGCAGATAGCAGTCAAAACGAACGCCCGCGTAGCTCAATTGGTAGAGTGACTTATTCCGGAATGAGGGGACCCGGGTTTGAGCCCCGGCGTGGACAAAGATGATGGATAAATTTACTTCGTTATAATGGCGCCCGAACTTTCCGGATGACCCGGCCGTTCAAAATCTCGCAATGGTGTGATGTTCTTTCCACACCGCGAGAGTGGAAAAATCAGAGAATCCCTTCTCCAGCGCTTCGAAAAAATAAATGTGTGTGACGTTGCATTCCACACACTAGATTGACTGGGAGTTCTCAAGCGCACGTTCTACAGCGGATGGCTGCCTGCAACGATTCATGGTCACGGCTGACCCGTGGGCCATGCCCGAGGCCCTCTTTCGGAGGGGGAGATGTGATGTGCCTGCTCAGCAGGACGCACACGACATAAAAGCAGATAGCAGTCAGAACGAACGTCTGCGTAGCTCAATTGGTAGAGTGACTTATTCCGGAATGAGGGGACCCGGGTTCGAGCCCTGGCGTGGACAAAAATGACGGAGAAATTTACTTCGTTATAACAGATTGTCCAGAAAACGGAATCTAAGCAGGATAAACTTTGACAGTTAACTAGATGTTCCATATTATGTTCAATATTTTGATGAATTGGGAAGAGCTAAAGGCTTGTTTCAATAGTGCTGAATTATCCCAGTCAATGTTTGACACAAAATTCAAAGCAAGACATTTAAAGGAAATAATATTACACTAAAAATTACTTGTTCTTTGTGTTTGTGACACCAGTTGTACAGGAATTTTAAAAACTGAACAACCTTTTTCAGCAAACTAACGCTGATCGTCATGAATTGTACCAAGAATTATTCTTACACCAAAAAAGTCGTCTTCAAAGCAGACTGTAAGATGTTAATTGGCAGGAAATAAATATTCATCAAGCTGATTTTGTTATCAAATTTTTAAACAGGATGTAGTATCTTGCTATAGAAGAACAACAGTACTAAGTCTCATCTAAAAGTAAAAAATGTCAAAGAAAGATGTATGTGTATGCTAGAAAAAGCTCTGTCAAGTTACATGTAGATTTCACTCGGCGAGAGAGATTTAAAAATCTATTAAAATTGATCCATAAGGTAATTTTAAATAAAGTCTCGAGCACCGTGTTTCCAGGGTAACTTTTTACACACCTTGCAGAAAACATCAGCCTTCCTGAAGAACAACACAGAAAAATGCTTTTTGTCAATTGGAAAGAAGTAGCTTCATTTTAAGAAAAATGGTTGCCCTACAGACAGCTTTAGATTGCCGTGCTTCAACATCTTAAATTTAAAGAGCTCGCCACTTTTGCCTTTACTTGTCTAATAACCACCGTTAGTAATGCCGTAGTTGAGAGGATTTTTCTCTTGTAACATAGTTAAAAACAAAGGCAAACTCTCTCGTAGCATAGTTAAAACAAAGGAAAGGAACAAAATCCAACTAAATTTTTCTTATGCTAATGTGAGAATCAGATCAGAACTATTGCTTTCGAACAAATGTTGTAAAGACTTCAGGCCATCTGCGAAAATGCTAAAAGACTTTACATCTGATAAGGTTTATGCTGTAGGTTCTACACTGGTGTGCAAAAATTAAGGACGAAGAGGAGAAATTAGCGTAACAGCGGAACGAGCAGGCAGATCGGACCGAAAGACCACTCAGGAGATAGACTAGGGTCCGGTACGGTAGGGCATGGGCATATATGCAGCATGACGTAGGAAGAAGGGGTCTCGGAAGGGTATAAAGCACACGGGCGGCCCCTCAGCAATTCGGTGAAAGCTATTGCACGGTGCACATCGGTTTAAACGACGACGAGTTGCTGCCACCGTGTGGTATGGCCAACACGCAATCTAGTAGACGACATCTGGATGACTTTACCCGAGGTCGCGTCATTGGGAAGTTGGAAAAAGGTCACAATGTGACTTGTGTGGCCGAGGAGTTCGGGATCGCTCACAGTATCGTTTCACGAGCTTGGAGAGCATTTCAAACTACAGGAACAGCTGTCCGAGGGTTTAGCAGTGGTCGTCCACGAGCAGCCACGGCGGTGGACGACCAGTATATTGTCCTACAAGCGAGAAGAGACAGATGGCAGACAGCGGGAGAAATCGCAAGGCTCATGCAACAGACAACTGGATGTCCGTTATCGCGTTTTACCGTGGCCAGGAGGCTGCACAAAGGTGGTCTATTTGCACGACAACCGGTACGGTGTGTGCCACTAACGCCTGCTCGTCGGAGACGGTGGTTTCTGTGGTGCCAGGAACACAAGAACTAGACACATCAGCAATGGGGTCGAGTTCTCTTTACGGATGAGAGCCGATTTAGTCTGACGAGCGATTCTGGACGTATACACATCTGGAGAGAGCAGGGAACACGCAATCACACCTCCAACATCATCGAAAGGGACGGGTTTGGAGGTGGCGGAATTCTCGTTTGGGTCGGTATCATGCTTGGTAGCCGTACTGACCTCCACATCTTCCAAGAAGGTTCAGTCACTGGTGTCCGCTATTGTACCGAGGTTCTCCTGCCTCACGTGCGTCTGTTTAGAGGTGCTGGGTGTCCTGAGTTCCTCTTCATGGACGAGAACACTACACCTCATCGTACAATAGCTGTCGCAGAGCTGTTGGAAAGTGAAGATATTCAACGCATGGATTGGCCCGTAAGGTCCCCGGACCTAAATCCAATCGAACACTTGTGGGACCTTCTCGGGAGAAGATTGGCAGCACGTCACCAGCCGCCAGCAATGATTCCGCAGCTGAGATTGGCGCTACAAGAGGAGTGGGCCGCGATGCCTCAACAGCTCCTTGACAACCTCGTCCTCAGCATGGACAGACGTTGTAAATCCTGCAACGCAGTCAGGGGGGGGGGATCATATCCCCTACTAAAGACTGGATTTATCTTGGCAGCCGCCTGTCACATGGACGTTTCTGTCTTCTGTCGAGTTGTGCTCGAAGCTACCTTTTCAATAAAGTGCCTTTGTATCCTTTGGATTCCTTGTTTGGACAGTTTTGCTCACTTGTCCCATATTCTTACACCTTGGGGATCTGATGGTACGATTTGAGTCGACGTGGAGCACTTCTGCACGACGTTACATTCGAAAAACCGTCTCGTCCTTAATTTTTGCACGCCAGTGTATTTGTTCCAGTTAAGGTGACTGGAATTATCAGGTAACTTTTCATGTGATGTATGAAAAATATTTTAATAATGTTTCGCTTTTTGCTAGTATTATTTGGCTTTAATTCAAAATTTTTATCGGGCAACCCTGAATCATATATCGAAGATCCCTGAGCTGCCCCGGTGGCGCAGTGGTCTAAGCGATGGCTTCTGATCATTCGTCCGAGATGGGTCCGGGTCCGAATCCCGGTGAGGCATGGAAGTTGTGTTTGCCCTACGGCACAGGCTCTCTCCCTTCCTTGAACCAACGACCCTAAATTAGGGATGGGCGAATGCTTATATCTCAGTGAGTTGATCACGGTGGTCACTAAACCTCCAATCAAAAAAAAAAAAAGATCCCTGATAATAAATTTCAAAGACAATAAAGTAAGAATACGTCTTGGCACTCTGACGTTCTTAGATGGTTCGTTTTTCGGCGTGGTTTTACCGCAGACACTCAGGACCAAGACAAATTAGAAAGACTGTTAGATGGAAACCTGCATATCACGTTGCATTATAGTTAGACATCACGTGATTCAGCGCACGACTAATTTCCTAATATGGTTGCATTTCTGGGTTTTTTTGTTGGTTAATTGAATTTAACGCCGAAAAAGTTTAATATGGTCGGTGCCTTAAGTTCGGGTGTGCTTTGGTGAGCAAAAAAGTTTTATGCAGATCGTACTACAAAATTCACAGATTAATTTGAACGTGAGATTGCATTTTCATCGAAGTGGGAAAGTTTCAAGGCTGAGGCAGCAGCGATTTTCTTATTTGTTCCAATGCGATTAATCGTAAAAAAATGTAAATACGTTAACTAATATATTTTGTAACTCTTCAATCCACACATATTGTTGCGAATGTATTAATTCTTTTCTATTTCAAAGTTCGAATGAATAAGAAGGCGACGTCTTAGATATCATTTTAGGTGCTTTGCTGGCGTTTCTCTAAACAACGTTTTACTGGAAGTCAAGTTTTGCAGCCGTTGGCGAGAGAACTTTGCTGTGTTGCCACTTGGATGGGAAGGGAGTGAGTCACCTGCGTTTGTTACTGTTAACGTAAAAATCCATTACAGCATTTGAGTCGTTTAGCTAAAACTTGGTCACATGATCAATGGTGAATGACCTTTAGATCATATGACCAATTACCCCATGATCAAATGTTATAACACATCTATTGTATATAACACTTTGGGCTTTCTAACAGGCGAAGAAAGAAAAGTATGTACTCTGATGGATTTATGCGCGTACGTAATTTAACCGTTTGTGTTTTAAAACATTTGATGCCCAAGCGAAATGAATGGATACGCGCTCACCAATTCGAAAAGTAACACGTTATTTTGTGACGAAAACAACTGCGGTGTGTTCGCTCAAAGCCAGATACATTGATGAGCCATTACAATATGACCACCTACCTAATAAGCTGTAAGACTCCATTTTTCCCGTAAAACAGCGACCACTCGGCGAGGCATTGATTCGATGAGGTGGCGATAGGTATCCTGGGGTACCTGGTACCAATATGTCAACAGCACGTCCTCCCGTTCTCGTACGTTTCGGGTTGGTGGTGAATTATCGCGAACCCGCTTTACCAAGTCGAACCACAAATATTCGATTGGGTTCATGTCAGGTGAATTTGGAGGCCAGGGCATAAACAGAAAATCCCTCTCATGTTTCCCGAACCACTACTTGACGATTATGGCAGTGTGGCATGGCGCATTACCCTGTTGATACTGGACGTAACCAGCAAGAAACACAGTTGCCATGAATGGGTGAACTTGGTCCGCAAGGATATTCAGATACCTGATAACTGTCAGGGATTGTACTATTGGGATAATGGGGCCTAAAGTGTCCCAAGAAAGCATCGTCCACAGCATAACACATCCACAGCAGGCCTGTTTCCGCCCAACAGTGCATTCAGGTGCCATAGCCTCCATTGGTAATCAGCGTATCTGCGCTCTGCCGTCTACGTGATGTACCAGGAATCTTGATTCGTCAGACAAGGTTATTTCCTTCCAATCATATTCGGTCCAATCTCGATGATCTTGGGCCCATTTCATGCGTTGTTGGCGATGACGTGCAGTGAGCACGGGGACACGTCTGGTTCGGTTATACGTCAATTCGTCGCGTGCTTCAATTCGTCGACTGCGTCAATTCATCGACTGCGACGATTCGTCACGCGTCAATTCGTAGACCAAGACAATTCGTCGAGCGTCAATTCGTCGCGGACAAATTCGTCGACTACGTCAATTCGTCGTGGATTTTGATTTGATTTGATTTGATTTGAGGTTTAACGACCACCGTGAGCAACTCAATGGGCTATAAGCAGTCGCCCGTCCCTAATTTAGGGTCACTGGTTCCAGGGAAGGGAGAGAGCCAGTGCCAGAAGACAAACACAACATCCATGCCTCACCGGGATTCGAACCCGGACCCCGTTAGGACGAATGATCAGAGGCCATCGCTTAGACCACTGCGCTACCGGGGCGGCCGTCGTGGACCAATTCGTCGCGTTTACAGATTTTGGTTACATACAAAACGAATGCAGGAAAACGTACGATTTCGAACGTTTTCCTCCCTGATCAAATTTATAAAGTTTGGACACTCAGACAGGGTAGGAATATCACGCTTTTTCTTTGGGACTAAAAATATTAGACGGTAGACGGTTTTTGGAACGGGTCAGGGTCCGGTTGGTCAGAGCCCCCATATACAAAATTTTCGTAAAATCTACAGTTTTCAATTCAGAACCACCAAATCAGGTATCCTATCTCATTGTGCTCTAACTTAGACGGTTGTCGGTTTTTGGAACTGGTCAAGGCCCGTTGGGTCACAGCCCCCCCCCCCCCAATAAAAAAAATTCGTAAAATCTACAGTTTTCAATTTAGAACCACCAAATTTCGTATACTATCTCATGGTACTCTAACTTAGACGGTAGACCGCTTTTCGAAGGGGTTGCAGCTCCGCAGGGGGGGGGTAAGGGGCTCCCTTCATAAAAAGAATCGCAAAATCTAGTTTTCATTTTAGAACCACCAAATTTGGTATACTATCTCATGGTACTCTAACTTAGACGGTAGACCGTTTTTGGAACGGGTCAAGGCCCGGGGGTCAGAGCCCCCCACATACAAAATTTTCTTAGAAACTACAGTTTTCAATTCAGAACCACCAAATCTGGTATACTACTCATGGTTATCTAACTTAGACGGTAGACGGTTTTTGGAAGGGGTCGGGGCCTGGGTCAATGGAGCCCCATACAAAATTTTCGTAAAAAGTTCCGTTTTTTACTTTTAAGAATACCCTAGCTACGTTCTAAGGCGCTCTTTGGCCCTCCATCAACCAATCAACTAACCAACCTACGGTCTAAGTTAGGGACTGTAGATAACAATAAAGTGCAAAAATATGCGTTTAATGGTGTATTAAAAACACAAATCTATATAGTTTAGCTTTAACCACCAACGAGCGGCTTATCAGAAAGAAATATAATGTAATGTAAACAGAGAGTTCCAGATATTCAAAATTCAAAACGGTAAGAAAAACATGATCAATGCCAATGTGAAGTCGTATGCATGCGACATCACATAGGTACATTGCATTTCTGTGTCGCGGGATTCACAGAAGCACACGCCAGTTGTACTGCAGTTCTATAGATGTCTCCTAGAAGGTAAGTATTTCCATTCCTTTTTCTTTCTTTTTTGTTTCGCAAAATTAAATTAACTAAATCAAAAAATTTAAAATACGTTTACTGGAAAATTGCAGGAATATCTTTTTCATTCGTTAACTTTCACCCGCTGAACTTGGTGATTCCACAAATAGTAATATGTACCTGACAAATAACTGGTATCCCTGCTAGTACAAATCATATTAATGATTTATTTGCTTCCAGTTCAATCTAGTATGTCCATAAGAGCGTTTGGGGCCGTATGAAAAATACATTTCAACGTGTGCCGCTACGGCGGCGGAGTGATCTAGGCGCTGGCTTCTGACCACTTGTCGAGAAGGATCCTGGTTCAAATCCCGGTGAGTCATGGACGTTGTGATTTACTTCTGGCACTGGCTGTCCCCCTTCCAAGGAATCAGTGGCCCAAAATTGGGAACGTCCGACTGCTTATAGCCCACTGAATTGATCACGGTGGTCGTTAAACCCCAGTTAAAAAAAAATAAAGATTGCGACGTGCCCATTGCTATTTGTTATGGACCGCACAAAAAGTATGTTTTTGATATCAACGTGTCCACTTCCATGTAGGCTGGCCATAAAATGTTAGGGGACCGTACAAAATTGCACTTTTGTTTTCACCTTGTCAGCGCTTCGGTATATGGTTAAGTATACGTATACATAGTTGGGCCATTTCAGCACGTAGTTTGGTTTATATAAAAAATAAAGATAATGTTACATTTTTACTCAGCTACAACACATTAATCCCAAAGGCTATTTCTTGATATCTTTAATCCGCCGTGCTCATATTCACAACGTTAACATAACATGTCAAGTTATTAATGTTGCAGTTTTACTCTGTCACAAAACTTTAGTTACAAGACCTTAGGCGTAACCTGTTTTTAGGAATTTTTAGTCCGACGTATTCATAAGGTTTCGATAACATGCCAATGTTATGGTACTGCGTTTTGACTGAGGCACAAAAATTAATAAATAGGCCTTAAGTCTTTTTATCAGTTTTCAATCATCCGTGCTCATATACATAAAATTTTCAAAGAAAATCAAGTTTATTGTGTTGCGCATTTACTCGAGTACAAAACTACAAACAGCCATTAACTTTCACCCGCTGAACTTGGTGATTCCTCAATTCATCCATTAACAAGTCTTTTAAGTGATTGTATGCTGTGGTCATATTTATAATGTTTGTTAATGATGTTGCACTTATTAAAGACTTAAAAATGTGTAGAGGCTAATAATTATTATTTGAAGCCTAAGTAAAAACTCATTTTTAACTTGACTTGTCATGAAATCCTTATGAATATGGCATTTATTTTATTTTGTACATTTTACATAGTGTGTGCATTTGTTTTATGCTTTGGCATTTGTTTTATTTTGTGTTGTACTTGTTACATAACGTTTCGCATTTTTGCAATGCTAGTGACTTGTGATTGCATTTTGAATTTTTATTTGTTTCACATTTTGGATTACTTTTTGACATTTTATGTTTTGACATGCTATTTTGAAAATTTTGTTTTTTTTATTTTGCGTTGTGTTTTACATTCTTGCATCTTCGGCGGAATTACATTCTTGAAAAATTCAAATACAAGTTAATAAAAGGTATAATTCAATTAGTGAAAAATACCAGCACATTTTAGTAAAGGGTAGAATTATAAGAAATTCCTCTTAAAAAGTCCAGCACGTTAACATTGTCTCTGTGCGCCAAAGAAGTTCGAATTCCTTTTTATCTTGCCAGCGTTTCTCTTCTTGGGGGATTTGTTGGAATCTGTGCTATCACTCTTTCGATTTTAACCATAGTTGTTCTCTGCTCTCTGCTCTCTGCTCTTTCGCAATTTCACTGATTATTTTGCACAGTCATAGTTTTTTCTCTCCCAGAATTGTATTCCAGCGTCTGCCCAGTCCTTCAAGTTTGTTTTGTGTTCTGGGAAAGCCAAGTAAATTGTTTTCACTTACTGACCAAATTGTTGGTGGGAAAAGCGGAGGGCTTCTGCTCAGATTGTTTCTTCTGCTTCCACGAAATTTTCCAAGAACATGATTTCCCTCAAACCACTGAACTACAGAATCTGCATATTCTAGTAAAATTGATTTCACTTCTTCAAAGGCAGCTGGAATTTCATCAGATTAAAAAAATGCGAGTGCTTGCAAATGTCTGACTTTGAGAGCAAACTAACTGTTTTCCCTATATTCCGAGGCTATGTCAGAGGATGGATATTCCTCAACACATTTTTTTCCGAGATGAAACCAACAACATTTGTGTGTGCTGCTTCCGAATTCCTTTTTAGCAGCATTATAACGGTAGCTATTTCAAAATCTATCATTATGCGTATATTGTGGTGCAAACTGAATATCATAGTCTGATGCATAGTCTTGTAAATCCTGCAAAAATACTGTATAATAGTATTATATTCTTTATACTTGCTGGAAAGTAACCCATAAACTAGTGGGACAAGTCTGCGCATTTCTGGATTCGTTTCAACCATAGCATGAATGGTATATAATTGCCTAAAAAGGGTTGGACAAGTTTCAAATGTCCCATCCATAATCCAGAGGGGTGCTACTTTAAGCTTTCGTAAATTATTCTCTGTTAAAAATAAAATAATTCTTTGATCTCCAAATGCGCTATCTCTGCCAAGAAACTTTGCACCAACTCCTACTGTAAATTTATTGGGGCATCGATCCCTTCTGAAGTAGTAGGCTCCGCAGGCATGTCTTCTCTTCGTATTCGTTTTATAACTTGCCTTAGTGCATCCATTTTAGGCATGTAAGCTGCATTTGCTGTAGCCATTGACGTTGTCACGGTTTGAATAATTTGTGCAGGGGCTTCGTCCGTATTTCTCGCTCGTTCTTTTACTTGCGCTCTTGCAACAGCAACATCACTTTTCTCCGGTCTTGGAGCATGATTATGTGGTTTCTCATTGCGCATCCTGTGTTCATCTCCAGTAAGAATAGTACTAGCAAAGCCAGTACAATTGCCATAATTTCTTTCAATACAGTCCCAATACCGTAAATCACCCCGCACTCTGTTATGGCAAAATAAATACCCTTTCCATTTCAGCAAATCATTTTCTTTTTGCGAGTTAACTATTTATGTTGCATTCTTCATCTGCATAGTGCCTTCGGAAAACAATGCACTTTCTCTTTCCAAAATATTTAGAATGATATATTTCCACTATTATCACTTGACAACGCACAACAAAGGTTTCAACAAGCACGTTCCCTGTTTGCCAGTCAACTACGAACTGAGGAGCAACCATTCAATAAAACACTTAGAATACAGACAATCACGTGAAGCTTGTTCCTCCAGTTTGGGTTTAAGCGAAGTTCAAGATTTTCGTACCTGCGGTCACAAGAAGTGGTTAAGTTTAAGGATCGGCATCTTATCTTTTGTTTTTCCAAAACGCATAGGTACATGTATTTTACAGCAGGGACGCTCCAAGCGGGGGATCAACAGATGCAAAGAACCCGGGCGCCAGGTTCCGGAGGCGGCAGCAGGCGCGGACTGGGCAGATGTACTCTGGGCCGGTAGGCGTCATGCTAATTCTCAAAAATAAATTCAAATTTTTTCTGTGCTGCACCATGCGAATGACAGAAAATTGTTATACTGAAAAGACGATTTGTGTACCCCGTAACGTATTAAACAAAACCTACCACCCTACGTGCCAAATGGTTTGTAAGCCAAACACAGTTTTTCATGCAACACCTTCCCCCGACTTTCTAAGCTCAGATGTCTCGTTCGACTTATTTCCTGTACCGTCCCTCTCTTTCGCTAATTGCAGTTAATTGCCATGAAATTGGTGTTTTTCGTGGGGTTGTATTGCCGTGTGTCCTGAAGACTATACTGAAAGCGTTGAAACCCAGGGGAAAAGTATTCCATCAAAAGCAACAGAAATCCAATGCCAGAGCAAAACTTTGTTCGTTGACATTACGTCCAAGCAATTTAGGCGAAGTAGGAAGTGTGTTTTTCTACTACGACACCAGAAGATTGTCGCGAATTCTGAGGCAATTACGATACAGATGTGTCCTTAAGACTTATCTTTCAAGACGTCCAAAGGCCGGCACTAGAGGATGGGGAGGGATACAGTGCGGATGATCTTTTTTGTTGCAGTTAGAAATTCCAAAGCTCATTCTTCCTTAAAACTTTGCCTGGTTACCAATAAGTACTGTCTCATGCCTCAACCATTGCACAGATTTGTTGTTTTTGTTTTCATTCTTTGAGTTAACAGCGGGGAAAATATCTGAACTGCGTTGTTTCAGTTGGAAATATTTTTTTTACTTCAGCAACAGGGCTTCACGTATAATTGCAAAATACTTCGATAGAATAGACATACCTAACATAAAGAGTTTGCATGAGAAAATAGATTAATAATAAGGAAAATATTCTAAAACCAAGAAAAGAAATTGCGGAGCCGAAAAAGCTAGGTAGAGAAAACAAAAGGCTGTAAGAAAAAGTTCATATTTAAAGAAACCTGTAGTCGCTTAATGAGTAAGTGGTATAAATCAATACAAAATCATGTACTGTATTTGAAAAAAAATTATAAGCAAGTAGGCATCGTGACTGTCCACAGTTTCCTCTTTTCATCCTGTCGACATTACAACCACCACAGGAAAGAAAATAACCAAAACATAACAAAAACACTCATACAAAGTAAAATGCCCAAAACATAAAAACACACCAAATGAAATGCCCAAAACATTAAAAAAACTGCAACCACACAAAAAAAAAAGGCCAAAAACATGGTAAGAAATTCTGTTAAAAACACAATGAAGGTAAACGACAGGAGAAATATGTTTTTAAAACTTAATACAAGTGTCAAAACTAAAATAAAAAGAAAGAAAAAGAAATATTCCAAATTTCATTGTTACTTTAGATATTTTGAGCTGTTGACATTTCGTAAATTGCACTTGCACTCGGTCAAAAAATATTACTTACAAGGACTCTTTAGTAACTTTTAATCGCTGTGGTCATATTTATAAAGTTTGCATAACAAATCAAGTTAATAATAATGCGCTTTCACTTACGCACCAAATACTAATTATTGGCCGCTAGCCCTAGGCCTTTTAAATAATTTTTTTATAAGCGTAACACTCTTAAATTGATTTGTCATGCAAACCTCATATGATCACAGCATTATAAAAATTACTAAAAATGCATATGCCTAGGTCTCGGGCGTATCTATTAATGATTTGTGCTCGAGTAACATTTGAACAGAATTCATTTTATTTTTTATGAAAACTATATAAATATCAGCTCGGAGGACTGAAAACTATCAAAAAGCCCTAGGCCTAGGGTCTGCTTAATAGTTCCAACCTCAGAAAAGCGCATTGCTAAAATCTTGGACTTCTATGCAAACCTTATGAAAATTAGCACGCCTGACTGAAAATTGCTAAACAGGCCCAGTCCTAGGGCTTTCTAATTAGTATTTTGTACCTGACTAAAAGTATAACATTATCTTTAGTTATTACTAGCAGGGGTACCCGGTATTTCCTGGGTAAATATTACTATTTGTAAAATGACCAAGTTCAGCGGGTGAAAGTTAATGAATGAAAAGGTATTTCCGTAAATTTCCAGTAAACTTATTTTACATTTTTTGATTTAGTTAATTTAATTATACGAAACAAAAAATAATTTACATTATTTACATTACATTGTATTTCTGCCTGATAAGGCACCAGTTGGTGGTGAGAGCTAACGTTTATTAATTTGTGTTTTTAATACACCATTAACCAGATATTTTTTCACTTCATTGTTATCTACGGCCTCTAACCTAGACCGTAGGAGGGGTAATGGAGTGCTGTATTGGGATGCAGTTCTTTAAGAGTAAAAAATGTTATTTTTACGAAAATGTTGAATGGGCCCCCTTCACACTGGGCACCGACCCTTTCCGTCTGCGGTCTAAGTTAGAATACAATGAGGTAGTGTACAAAATTTGGTCGTTCTAAATTGGAAACTGTTGATTTTACAAAAATTGGTATGGTGTGCTCTGACACCCTGGCTCCAAGCGTTTCCCAAAACCGTCTACAGTATAAGTTAGAGTACCATGAGATAGTATACCAAATTTGGCGGTTTTAAATTGAAAACTGTAGCCTTTACGAAATTTTTTGAGGGGGCTCTGAACCCCCGGGCTCCAACTCCTTCCAAAAACCGTCTGGCGTCTAAGTTAGAGTTTCATGATACCAAATTCGGTGGTTCTGAATTCAAAACTATAAATTTTACGAAAATTTTGTATGTGAAGGGCTCTGATCCTCCGGGCCCCGAACCGTTCCAAAAACGGTCTACCGTCTAAGTTAGAGTACCATGAGATAGTATACCAAATTTGGTGGTTCTAAATTGAAAACTGTAGATTTTACGAAAATTTTGTACGGGGGGAGCTTTGACCCCCGGGCCCCGACCCGTTCCAAAAACCGTCTCCCGCTAACTTTAGAGTTTCATGCCACCAATTTTAGTCGTTCTGAATTGAAAAATATAGATTTTACGAAAATTTTGTATGTGGGGAGGCACTTACCCCCCCGGGCCATGACCCGTTCCAAAAAACCATCTACCGTCTAAGTTACAGTACCATGAGATAGTACACCAAATTTGGTGGTTCTAAATTGAAAACTGTAGATTTTACGAAATTTTTTATGGGGGAGGCTCTGACCCCGTGCCCGTCCCGTTCCCAAAACCGTCTACCGACTATGTTAGAGTACCGTGATATAGTATACCGAATTTGGTGGTTCTAAATTGAAAACTAGATTTTACGAAATTTTGTAGGGGGCTCATAACCGCAGGCTCCGACCCTTTCCAAAAACCATCTACAGTCTAAGTTAGAATACCATGAGATAGTATCCAAAATTTGGTGGTTTTAAATTGAAAACTGTAGATTTTACGAAAATTGTGTACGGGGGGGGGGGAGCTCTGATCCCCGGGTCCCGACCCGGTCCAAAAACCGTCTTCCGCTAAGTTAGAGTTTCATGACACCAAATTTGGTGGTTCTGAATTGAAAAATATAGATTTTAAGAAAAGTTTTATATGTGGGGGTGGGGAAACTCTTACCCCCGGGCCTTGACCAGTTCCAAAAACCGTCTACCGTCTAAGTTAGAGTACCATGAGATAGTATACCAAATTTGGTGGTTCTAAATTGAAAATTGTAGATTTTACGAAATTATTATGGGGGGTTTAACCCCCTTGCCCCGACCAGTTCTGAAAACCGTCTAAGTTAAAGTACCATGATATAGTATACCAAATTTGGTGGTTCTAAATTGAAAAATGTAGATTTCACGAAATTTTTTATAGGGGGGTTCTGAACCCCGGGCTCCGACCCT
Source organism: Macrothele yani (assembly GCA_039090855.1). NCBI lineage: Eukaryota > Metazoa > Arthropoda > Arachnida > Araneae > Macrothelidae > Macrothele > Macrothele yani. The sequence goes on along the minus strand of CM077007.1, from coordinate 134,684,322 downwards.
TTCCAAAAAACCGTCTACAGTCTAAGTTAGAATACGATGAGACAGTATACCAAATTTGGTGGTTCTAAATTGAAAACGGTATATTTTACGAAAATTTGTACGGGAGGGGGACTCTGACCACCCGGGCCCCGACCCATTCCAAAAACCGTCTCCCGTCTAAGTTATAGTTTCATGATACCAAATTTGGTGGTTCCAAATTGAAAATTATAGATTTTACGAAAATTTTGTATGTGGGAGGGCTCAACCCCCCGGGCCCCGATCCGTTCCGAAAACCGTCTACCGTCTAAGTTAGAGTACCATGATATAGTATACCGAATTTGGTGGTTCTAAATTGAAAACTAGATTTTACGAAATTTTGTATGGGGGGGCTCTGACCCCCCTGGCTCCAACCGCTTCCAAAAACCGTCTACCGTCTAATATTTTTAGTGCCAAAGAAAAAGCGTACTATTCCTATCATGTCTGAGTGTCCAAACTTTATAAATTTGATAAGGGGGAAGACGTTCGAAATCGTACGTTTTCCTGCATTCGTTTTGTATGTAACCAAAATCTGTAAACGCGACGAATTGACGTAGTCGACGAATTTGTCCGCGACGAATTGACGCTCGACGAATTGACGCGTGACCAATTGACGCAGGCGACGAATTGACGCGTGACCAATTGTCGTAGTCGACGAATTGACGTAGGCGACGAATTGACGCAGGCGACGAATTGACGTATCGACGAATTGACGCACGCGACGAATTGACGTGACACCGTCTGGTTCTTAGGCTACGCAATCCCATGCGGAGACGGCTGCGATGAACTGTGTACTGTGACACATTGCCCTGATCACCAATGTTGTAGCTGCGGGTGATGTGTCGCACTGTGGCCCTGCGGTCGCTGTGAACAGTGCGCGACAGCCTCCGCTCATCTTTGACATCGATGAGCTGAGGACGACGATTAGTCGTTTGGCCATCTGTGCACCACTTTTGATACGTACTCACTACAGCGGCACTTGAACAACCCACAAGCCGAGTAGTCTCCGAGATCGTAGTTCGGATACACCGTGCCATCACAATTTGGTCTTTATCGAACTCCGATAAATCGGCAGATTTTCCCATTCTGACTCCGAACACTCTACTAACCGAATGCTGGCCCTCGGGTCGCATGTATATATATTGCTCTGTAAACTTCACCTGCGTCACCGTTTGCGCTTCACATGCGTGCTCATTTCTGCAGGCTGAGGTGGTGATAATGGGATGGCTTATCAGTGTATAGTGGTACTGAAACATATTACCTCTCAGAATTCAGAAGCTGTCGGCTAGAATACTAAATTTCTACACACTACGTTAGTTCTTTTGTATTAGTGAAACTGTGCTGTGTACCTATGAAGCTTATATAAGTAATTAAAAGTTGCATTTCTTTGAGAATAACTCTATGAGAAATATTTGCGTTTGCACTCTTCCAAACTGCTGTCTGATCCAGAGGTCGAACTCGACCGTTCCTGGCTCATCTTGTGTGTGTCTTGTTAAATTTTATTCGGGATATTTGGCCACGAGCAAAGTAACAATACAAAAAAGCAAAGCTTCTCCCTGTCAGAAAAAAAATCCGTAGCTGCATGTCACGCGTATCATTAACATCAGAAAACCGAAGGGTAAAGAACGTTACCTCAGTGATGAGATCAGAATATCAGTGGCAACATTAGAGGCATGAATTTTCTTTTGTTTTGTTATGATTTTTAAATACAACCATGTAACACGTAAAAAAAAAGTGAAATTTTCTGAAAAATACATTTCTGGATTGACACACACAAAGAAAAGAAAGCTTAAAAACGTATTCCACTCATATTTATACACGTTCCAAGCTTATATTTTGCCCCAGGTCAATGCAACCCGCCAAAGTTCTGCCAGAAAACGGAATATTCAGTACATTTTCAACACTGTTTTGCTTCCGAATATATGTAGGGTTAATCGAATGGACTGGCCTGCGCAGAGTCAGGATCTTAACCCTATCGAGTACCTCTAGGACGAGTTGGAGCGTCGACTTAAGGGGTGCTCCCACTGTCCGAAATCAGTGAAGGAACTGACCTGTCTTCTCCAAGCCGAGTGGAAGAAAATACCGCTAGCCGTCGTACAACGGCTGGTTGAGAGTATGCCCCAGAGGGTCGCAGCTGTAATCGCCGCTCGTGGAGGATCCACCAACTATTGAAGGTGAATAAACTTCGTTTTCCTTCGCTATCACAGGTGTCCAATTACTTGTTGGTAGATAGTGTAGCTAGTTTCCCGTACTTTTTCCGAAACACGTACTGTCGCAGTCATGAACGTTGCTTATTTTTTGTTTTGTTCCAACAACCGACGAAAATAATTGATATCTTTGCTTGACAGAGAAGAATGTTTTGTTGATAAAAGTCGTTTCAATTTACTGGAAACCACAGCATAATTACAGTGTTTTTCACCACAAAGGATACACTCCGGGGATTAGGCATATTTTATCACCACACCAAAAAAAAAAAAAAAAAAAAAGCGTAAGATAAATATTTATCACTATACCGCTGGTGCAGTAATCTTTTTCTTTTTTTCAGGCTCAATGCTTTCACTACTTGCACTCGTGGACGGAGCACTCCGTACAAAGAACTTGTCCATCTTGAAAAAATTAAATAGTTTAATAGTAATAGAAAATAGCAAGACTGATTAGCAATCACAATTTTCGGGATACTTCAAAGCACAGCTGTGATAGAACTGAAATAATTGTAAGACGCGGGACCTATACTTTTTAAAGGGAAGAAGGGACACATATACCGACTTATTTAAAATAAAGTCTAACAGTGGGTGGGTGCATCGGTACAGGAAAAAAGTAATAAAGTTGACGAAGCACTAACAAACAGGGACAAATACCAAAACAACGTAATAAAATAATAAAAGACAGGGAAAGTTTTGCTAATCCCCGCACTTTAAGGGAAAAGCGTACAAAGACCATGCCGCAAGTGTAACAAAGAAGTCACGACGATAAAGACGAGAAATACAAATATATCAATTAGCAAAACTGCGATATAACAACTGTGAGTAAATAATTTGCACTTAGTTTCTTAGAATACATAAAAATTTGCGGCATGTAATAAAGAATAATTAATGAATAAAGTAATAAAGGATTATTAAATCAGTGCAGCGGTGGAGAATGAAATACAAGCATATGAAAGTAGGATAAAATTTAAAAATAAAACTCTACAATTTATTTCTTACAATAGGATAATAAGCAAAAGTTCGCGTCACACCTTTCACCTTGTGGGGGCACACCGGTTGCGCAACACTGCTCTAGAGCGACAGTGTATCCTAATTCCCGTTGAACCCACCCTCACTTCGAGATCCCCATCTGGGGTTGTTAGGAATGAAGTGCTGTCTTCCTCTGTTGATATGTGTGGCTGTTCAGTCGTCCTCAATGGTTTCCAGAGTGAGGAAATATCTGAGGATGCCTGAAATGTTTCAATGCCTTTTGGATGCATCTATCACAGTAACAGCTACGTGTGTTTCAAAAAGTTTTGCTTGACTTTAATGTTATATTTTCTGCAGGAGTTTAAGGTTTCGTTAGCATTCTTATGCTTTTTAATTGAAGTAAATTAAATCCAAATGCAATCTGGATCCAACTAACAACTAGTTCGATGAAGATAGTTCTTGAGTTGTTTGTTCTTGCACTTTCTTTAGCACAGTGGACTCGCAAGCAGTTCTTTTACTCAAAACTTAAGGCATGATGTGCAAAGGGATGTGTATGCATACAAAATGCGGTGAAAGTGAGGACTGGTGGTTTTAAATAAAGACAAATATATCCTCAAAGCATCGTTCAACTTCAATACGTTCTATGTACACGACATCACCGAAGAAACTGTTATCTGGATTTTGTGACCATTTTGTTAGCTTACGATAAATGTATGGAGGAAAACTGGTCAGTTCTAGAAAATTTTACGAATGTATACGCATATACACTATCTACCAACAAGTAATTGGACACCTGTGATAGCAAAGGAAAACGAAGTCTATTCACCTTCAATAGTTGGTGGAGCCTCCACGAGCGGCGATTACAGCTGCGACCCTCCGGGGCATACTCTCAACCAGCCGTTGTACGACGGCTAGCGCTATTTTCTTCCACTCGGCTTGGAGAAGACAGGTCAGTTACTTCACCGATTTCGGACGGTGGGGCACCCCTTAAGTCGACGCTCCAACTCGTCCCAGAGGTGCTCGATAGGGTTAAGGTCCGGGCTCTGCCCAGGCGAGTCCATTCGATTAACCCCATTGTCATCATACCAAGCCATGGTGGACCTCGCAAGATGACAGGTGGCATTGTCATCCTGAAAGTAACATAGGTCCACCCCGTAAAACTTCCACAACGTAGGAAGCGCATGGTCATCCAAAATGATGCAGTAGGTCTCGCGTTGAGTCTACCAGGAATTGCGACCAAGGGTCCCGTGCCATACTAGGAGAAACACCCCCATAGCATAATTCCACCGCCGCCGAACTTCACAGTTGGCACAATACATTCCGGCAGGAGGCGTTCTCCAGGCAGACGCCAAACCCAGACCTTGCCATCCGAACGGTAGAAGGTGAACCGTGATTTGTCGCTCCAGAGAACCTGTTTCCACTGTTCAACGGTCCACTGTCGACGTTCTTTGCACCACTTAGCAGAGCAGCGCTATTGGACTTGGTGATTAAAGGCTTGTGGGTGGCAGCACGTACATGAGAACCGAGCAGATGGGCTTTCTTACGGATGGTATTCATCGAAAGAACACTCCTGGATGCCTCTTGAAACTCATTGCAGATGTGGCCCATTGATTTGGTGCGCTTCTTCCGAATTTTTCTGGCCAGCAACCGTCGGTCTCTAACTCCAAGTTTTGTGGGTCTGCCGGGTCAGGGCACACTTCGACAGTCACCTCTCATCTTCCATTTTCCAATCACGTAGGCCACTGTCGATTTTGGGTACTTCAACTTGCTGGATATGTCACGTATGGATCGGCCATTTCTGTGATACCCGACGATTACACCTTTCTCGAAATCAGAGAGCTCCGAACTGCGTGGCATTTTGCATGCGACTGGTTGCGTTGTTGTTTTCCACACGATATTTAACTGCGGCGGCCGTGATGTGTATCAAGACCGCATATACTGTCGATTGCAGGGGTGTCCAATTACTTGTTGGTAGATAGTGTATATGGTTTTTAAAGGTAGTTGCTTTCCGTCGTTTTCTGATTCTAAGGCTTGTCTAAAAATAGTACTACTAATTATGGGCTTTCCAACGAATTCTTGACTACAAGGATTAATAAGTGATCCGTCAGTATACTTCTCAGTCCCCATGACCTCTTCCCGATTGGTTATTACAGGAAGACATCAGGACATCTGTCAATGTCCGTCTTGTTCACGTGCTCTTCTGTCTATTTTTCTAGTCCCTTATATCTCTCATAATGCCTCTGACTTCCAACTATCTACGGATATCTTTGTTCTTTCCTTCGCAAAGTCTGTTACAGCACGCCAGTGGTCTTAATGTCAGCATTTCTGATGCTTCTATTCTCCCTTTGTTCTCCTCACCCCAGCTCAGCGTTTCACTTCATATCTGATCATTGGTTTGGCAAGGATGTGTGTCTTCAGATGGTAGCTGCCTGACATAATCTTATCGAAATACCCATAAAAGCACTGCTTATAAGAACTTGTCTTTAGTTTTCTAACATATCTCATCATATATCAAAACCATTTTCACGTGCATTGCTTATTTTTTAAGAAAGATTTTAACATGGATTTTCATACACATTCAAGTCTTTCGCTAGCATGCTTTTTGTCATGAATAACGCTGTGGCTTTCCTTGAAGACTTGAAGAGATATCGAAACGGGAAATGCTAAGTTTAGAAGTGATATCGAATTCGGAAAGATCCACAAAAAAAAGCCATCGCATAAACAGGATAGCTAGCAGGATAAGGCCCTTTGTGGCACATATTTTGCGACATTTCCTTCTGTTTTTCTATTTAATTAGTTATAAAGAGAAATGAAAAGGCCAACAATTGTTATAGGTCTTCATCGATACTGAAATTCTGAAATGAGTTACAGTTTGTTGAGTGACGGCGAAGGCATGTTTAGCCGCAGGGAACCAGACAGTTAAAGCCGAAAAACCATGAAACCGAAGAAAACTAAAACATTTTCACTCCACGCGGGTGCAGTCGATTACCCATGGGACGCATTTTATTCGTAGGTACGTGTGAAAGGTTTCTCAGCAGAACAGTACGCAGCTTCAAACAGCTAAGACTACATAGGAGTGTTTACGAGTGTCCACTCGATTTTATTGCCAGCCAGGTTCTTAATTTTAACTCCCATGGAACATGTTTTGCTTTTCAATAAGATGTTGCCTGCATACTCATCAGCAACAAGCGCAGACTGTTGCCTGTGTGAAAGGCCAGTTACATCAGCAACGACAGGCCACGCGCGTGGATGCTTTTCGATTTGAGACCATCTAGCACCCACGCTGAGATACTGTGTAGGATTTAGTGACTTCTTCGAACTTGCAATTTTGACTTATATGCCTATCTGTCATAGTGGTGATTTTAATCTGATTTCAGCCAATTCTGATTGGTGCAACTTCATTGGCATAGGGCATGCGCGTACAAAATCTTTGAGAAAAGAAACATTACTAATTTCATACTAAAACTCGTGATCTTTTTCCATCCTCCTTTGGTAAAAAAAAAAAAAAAAAATCGTGCTTATTTTATCACTTTGTCCATCTGTTTGTGGGTACCATATCTCTGCACCTATTTGTCCGATATGAAAAATGCATTTCTGCATTAAGAAGCTTGAAAGTAAGTATGATGTCATGATCCTTGCATTCCTGTTTGTTTCTATGCGCAACTTTGCTGCTACAGGGCGTAAATATAGATGATATCGAACTCAAAATATATTTTATTCCATATAGTTGCTTCTAAATATACGATTGAAAATTATTTTTCCTTTTGATGCCATTTATATCGAAGACTATTATAGGTACAGTCTCTTTTTCAAGTAATCCAAAGATTTTCCGCTAGGAGGCGTGAAGGTAAATTGCATTTTGGCCGATATCTCTGCTTCTACAAGTCCAATTTGAAAAATTCTTCCTGCATCGAATACAGCTTCTGATGGAAAATGTTTTGCATGTAATTTCTAACAAGTAGGGGGCGTAAGTGTTTATTTTACCTTTTGACGTATTTTCAGCAAAATCTGAGGTTCTGCAAGTTCGATTAAAAAAATATTTCGTTCATATCGGAAAACCTTTTGAGAATACCTCCTACTAAAAATAGTGCATAATTTATCCGTCAGGGGCGTAGATATATATCTATCATATTTTTGTCGATACCTCTGCTTCGAAGAGTAGGATTTGAAAATTTTTCTTCTTCGTCAGAAAGCGTTTCCGATGCAAATTCTTAAAAAAAAAAAAAAAAAAAAAAAATTCTGGGTGATGTGCGAGAGCTTGGAAAGTTTTATTTGTATTCTACGCCAAGAGATTTCGGATTATTTTTACTGTTATACTATTTTGAGAACTACTTAGCATTTTGTATCCTAAAAGCTCTAAGAACAAGCAAACTGGCAAGTGATAAAATCAGTGAAGATATCCCAAAATATCGAAATATATGTAGCCTATCTGATGTTTTGAAGTTACTTTTTTAGCACGTCTTTTGTAAAAAAAGATCGTGCTTACGTTATCGGTTTGTCTGTCCGTCCGCCTGTAGACACGATATCTCTGCGACTATTAGTCCGATTTGAAAAATTATTTTTGCATTGCAAAGCTTGAAATATGCGAATGGGGATCCTTTATTTCGGGTTTTTTTTTTTTTAGGATGCACAATATTGCCCCTAGAGGGCGTAAATGAAGATGATGTCTAATTCAAAATTTAGGTTTATTCCACATATTTGCTTCTAAACATCCGATTGAAAAAATTATTTTATCTTTCGATTCCATTTATGTCGAAGAGTATTTTAGATATAGTTACTTTTTCAAATTCAAATTACGCATACATTTTCCGCTAGGGGGCGTGAAAATAAATAGCGTTTTCCTCGATAACTCTTCTTCTAAAACTCCGATTTGAAATTTTTTTCCTTCAGCGGATACAGCTCCTAATGGAAACTCTTTTGCATATAATTTTTAATTTTTGGTAAAGAATACGTTGGCCACCAGAGTGCGTAAGAGGTAATTTCTGCTTCTGATGTATTTGCAGCAAAATATGAGCTTCTAAATTTTGATTGACAAAAAAGTATTTTGTAAACCGATGTTACTCATATCAACAAACCTTTTAGGAACATTTTCTTCTTATAATAATGCACGGTTTCTACGCCGGGGGCGTAGATGTCTACCTTTTTTTTTTGGCAATATCTCTACTTCTAGGAGTCCGATTTGAAAAATTCTTTCTTTGTTGGATAGTGTTTCTGATGCGAAATGTTTTTCATATAAATTCAAAACTTTCAAGTAAATCGGAGACTTTCCGCTAGGGGGCGGAATGGTAAATTGCGTTTTCTGCGTTATTTCTGCTTCTAAAACTCCGATATGAAAAATTCTTCCTGTATTGCATACAACACCTGATGGAAAATATTTTTCATATAATTTCTCATGTTTGGTAAAGAATGGTTTGGGCACCAGGGGACATACGTGTTTATTTCTGCTTCTGATGTATTTGTAGCAAAAACTGTGCTCCTGAAAACTCAACTAAATTTTCTTTTCTTTCTTGGACCGATACTGCTCATATTGAAAAACCTTTTGAGAATACTTTCTTCCTAAAATAATGCATGGTTTTTCCACTAGGGTACGTAAAGTCACACCTTATTTTTGTCGATATCTCTGTTTCTAAGAGTCCGATGTGAAAAATTCTTTCTGTGTTGGAGAGCACTTCCAGTGCGAAATGTTTCGCATATAAATTCATATTTTTCTTAACGCACACGTCTTCAACCAGAGGGCGTAAGCTCACGATTTCGATTACAGCAATATCTGAGGGATTAAAAATCCGATTACAAAACTTCTTTCATCCGTCAGATCCTATTGTTTTCCATACCGGTACCATTAACTTTGAATAGCTTTGATAAATTTAATTTGCGTTAGAACGGATTCAAAAGACGTGCTTATTACACCCGAAAATTCGGGGTCATCTTTCTTGTTATTAGTTGCTATTAAACAGTCGTTTCAGTGCTAACGAAATTATTACTAAAGCTAGCCATAACACTAACGAACAGTGTTCGTGATTCTGAGAAATCAACAAATTAAACTTTTTGTTTGTTTGGGGGTTTAAGGACCACCGTGAATAATTCAAGCTGCCATAAACCCCCTAATTTTAAAACTTCACAGTTCTCTTTATTAGTAGCCTAATTTTAAACTTCACAGTTCTCTTTATTAGTATCCTATTGCAGAAGTCCAACTAGATGAACCACAACTTCGTGAGACACACTTCGCTTTAAAACAACTCGTTGTATATAAGAAACCAAAGGTGTCACATATCGTTGTATCTCAATTTACTTTCTCTTGTAACCTCCTCTGCAGACTCTCTCGGATTATCTAATCGTCAACTCTCCCTCACACCTAGCTTAATTTACAATCTGACTAGCTGCCAGTTGTTGCCAAAATGTTTGGAAAATCTTGGACGTTCCGATGGGTCGTTCAAAATGAAAATACATCTAAGAGGTAACATAATTAACATTAGAGTAAGAAATTGAACGAGAAGCATCAAAAAGAGATATATGTCATGCCTTACAAAGCTGAAATCAGCAAATGTAAAATAGCAAATCTCAAATGAAAGATATCGTAATGAATGTCAAATCAGTGAAGACAACCCAAAAATTAAATTATATGTAGCCTAACATATCTGATCTTATTAACAGTTGCATAGCAAATCTGAAATCCTGAAAGGCTCTCTAAGGCAGCCTATAAGTTCCCAGGTAAGCAAAGGTAGCTTAACAGATCTAAGTACAGATATCCTAAAAATCTAAAATCAAAAAGATAGCCTTGAAAATGCATATATAGATAGCTCCAGATATCTAAGTGCAGTTAACCCCTTAACCGACTGGAATAAATTAACTCGGGTTTAGCAAATTGTGCTGAAACCAACCCGGACGAATATATTCGCTGCCTAAAAAATTGGCCAAACGAAGCAGCAACGAGTAAACCTGTGCATCAGAAAGTATTGCTTTCCCCTTAGCTTTGTTATTGAACGAGGAGATTTATAGGATGGTTGACACTATTGCTTTCTGACTGATTGCTAGCAAACTTAAAGGAGAGACCTGTTTCCGTCCCCTTTATTCTACACAATGACATAATGTCCGTGTCAGGGGGATTAGCCTTTCCCCATTATACATTAGATCATGGAGTAGAGAATAAAGGACTATAAGGGATCTGATATCAAAAGTGACGGGCTTATGATCTGTGCTGGTGAGATAAGTGGGGAAAGCAGAAACTTTTGGGCATTATTCGGTTCGGACACATCCGCTGCTTCAATGGGGTTCGTGTTACACATCTAAATTAATGCTGGCAGCCTGGCAAACCTATTATCAGGTAGCTTATGGAACATAATAGTTATAAGATTATAAAGTAGAGATTTAAACACCGGAATCCAAAAAAAACTCGAAGAACAGACAGCCTAATACATACAAAGTACAAGTAGCGTAACGAAGCAGAAGTCAATTATATACCTACTCTACGTTGAAAAAGTTCCGGAACTGTTTGAATATTTGCCAAATGTCAGTGAATTACGTCATTCCCCGCTGAGCAAGCGAAGTACATGATATGACCGACCAGTCAGAACCGGTTTGATCCAGATCCAACACGTACAGCGTATGTGCGTAGTTGGAGATTGCAAGCATTCGAGGCTCTCCGTCGCGAGGACAACAATGTCGAACTTTGAACAGCGTTCAAGTGTAAAATTTTGTGTTCTGCTCGGAAAATCTTTAGCTGAGACTTTTCAAATGATTTAGTCAGCGTACGGTAAGAGTGCAATGATCCAACTAGAGTTTATGAGTGGCATCGACGATTCGAAAACGGCGACAGAGTATCGAGGATGATGAGAGGCCAGGACTACCTTCAACATCCACAACGGATGAACAAATCGCCATTGTCAAAGAAATTCTGAAAAATGACCGTCGAAAAACTGTTGCAGCGATTTCAGAAGTTGCCGGCATCTCAGTTGGAAGTTGCCATGCCATTTTAACAGAGAAACTGGGCATGCATCACGTGTGCCAACAAATTGTTCCCAAAAACCTGACACAAGAAAAAACGGAGGAGCGTATGCAAGTTTGCGTGAATAACATTGATGCAGTGGATTCAGATCATGATCTCTTGAATCGATTGATCACTGGCGATGAGTCTTGATGCTTTCTGTACGACCCCCAATCCAACCGACAGTCAAAAGTGTGGAAATCACCGTCGTCACCACGACCAAAAACGGTCAAGACTGACCGCTTGAAAGGAAAGGTCTTGTTAACAGTTTTCTTCGATTGCAAGGGGGTCGTACACAAGGAATTCCTTCAACATGGTCGTACAGTCACTAAAGAAGAGTACGTCTACGTCCTGAAACGTCTTCGACAATCGGTGAGATGCAAGCGACCCAATCTTTGGAAGACCAACTCGTGGGTGCTCCATCACGATAATGCGCCGGCTCACAGATCCCTTTTGGTGTTCGATTACCTGTACAAACATCACATTCCCCTGATCTCGCCCCGTGTGACTTTTTCCTTTTTTCCCAAATGAAGAATTTGCTTAAGGGGCGACGCTTCTCAAGTTTCGAAGAACTGCACCGAACTGCGACGGAGGCACTGGAGGATGTGGCAAAAGAAGGCTTGCAATCTGCATTTAAATCTTTTTATGAGCTCTGGCAAAAATGCATAGTTGCACACGGTAACTACTTCGAAGGAAACACCGCATCAACAGCTATCATCTGTACTCATTCTTTTTTAATATAAAAATTTCCGGAAATTTTTTGAACGTAGTAATATTACTGAGTTATACGGTGCAAGTAATATAACAAACATAAAACTCCGACTAATTAAAGAAAAAAATTAAGAAAACTTAACACAGACGACTTTATGTAGTATCTTCGGCTCTGAATAACGTTTCTCGATGGCATTCTTAAAAATTTATGGCGTCGTTTGCTCTGTAAAAGGGATGAGAATACGTCTTTCTGTATTCCTTTCTTTTTATTCATTGGCTAAGAAACCAAGAAATAAAATTTAGTTTTAATTTTTAATATGGTGCAAAGGTGAAAAAAAAGGAATATGTTGGAAGCGTGTATAGTTTTAATTTTAGTTACTTATTACTTTGAAGTGCAGTGCATGAGGGAATTGAATCTCTTATTTGAATTTCATCGAGCATCAGTATAATTTTCTGCTTTGCAGAAACAAATTCAGAATTAAAAAAAAAAAAACGTTTGCGATATTTCCTTATAATTAGTGGTCTCTTAAACTTAAATGAAAGCTTTTCGTGATCTTTTGAATAAAAATTTTAATTTCTCGAGTAAAATAGCAAAAATTTAGCGGAATATTTTCATGTACATTGAAAACGACAGAGAAATCCCAGTGGTTTTCGAGAAGCAAAGGTATTGTTCTTGCTCGCTATGATAAGAATAATTTCTGTTAGATAATTTTTGAAATGAAAATTATGATAGAGAAAATAAATGGAGCCAATAAATTACAATTAACGATTCCCTAAGTTTAAACAAAATGATAAAAACAGAATACATTACTAAATTAATTTACCCAAGAGTTAACTATATCTTTAAACGTTAAAGTATTGGAGACTCTCTACATAAGGGACAAGTTTTCTAAACTAGTATAGGCATCTGTCTAGAGATTTCATATCATAAATTATTTCACATGTTGGAATTCCTTTTTCCGAAAACGGAAAGAAATGAAACAAAGCTTTTGAATAAATTGCGAAGAACTAAGTGTTGTCAGAATAATTTCCAGATTTACTCTACACAAATATAAAAATTTTCCCGTGAGGAATAAACTTCAGAAATAATTAAATTTTTTTTCGGTTTTAGTTATTTTAAAAATACTCAGTAGGCAAAAAAATTAGAGATAGGGATGATGGGCAGTGTTGAAGTGTGCATCCTCCCCCCCCCCCCCCGCGCGCGAAGTGCAACAGACACAAACCGAACACAGGCGATGAGTAGGCGGGCAGCAGGGCTTCCCAAAAGTTTAGCGCAATCAATGAACATAAATAAGCGACTGCTTATAGCCCATTGAGTTGCTCACGGTGGTCGTTAAACCTCCAATCAAAAAAAAAAAAAAAAAAAAAAACGTGGTGATCTGAGAGACTTTGACCGTGGACGCATTGTCGGCGCAAGACAGATGGGTCATTCGAACCCCAAAGTGGTATGAACCCTAGCTTTCCTAAGAACAACCGCATCGAGTTTATGTATTAGGTGGAGTCACCACTCCTAACCACGCACCACTAGTTGCCATAAGTAACCGTTAGTGCTGCGCATGTCGTCATTTCCAGGCACTGTGCAGGCAAAAAACTGCTTTGAAACTACTGAAACCAATGGAACAAAAGCTTCGCGGCGTATAGACAAATAAAATGATGTATTTAATCATTTGCATCAATTATGCAAGCTTACTGTTTTACCAACTGTATAATTTAGTTTGCTTTTGCCTGTATGCGATGTCACTCCAAAGATTAGCTGTGACTTATGGCGACAGAGCCAGTGGTGTCTCCATGTTACTCTCGCATACTTTCAAATTTCATCCATCCATCTTCCATATGGTCTTCTTCTGAGTCTTTTCCTGTCCCTTGGAGTCCAATCAAAATTTCGGCGGTCTATCGATGGTCTGTCCTTCTGGCAGTATGTCCAGCCCATTGCCATTTCAGGGATTTAACTCTGATCATGACGTCTTCCACTCTTGTCATTTTTCGGATCCACGAGTTCCTCTTCTTATTTCTCCTGGTTACACCAAGCATGCACCTCTCCATGCTACTTTGAGTTGTCTGCAGCCTTTGTATGTCTCTTTTAGTTAAGGTCCACGTCTCTGCACCATACGTAAGCACTGGAAGGATGCATCGATCAAACACTTTTCTTTTAAGACATAATGGCATATTGCTCTTGAAAATTATGCTGTGTCTTCCAAAAGCTCTTAAGGCAAGTTTTATACGCCGCTTAATTTCTTCATCAACGTGATCCTCACTTGACATCTGCTGTCCAAGATAAACGTACGTATCTGTTATCTCTAGCTTTTTTCCATAAATCGATAAATCTTCATTTCTTGTAAAAGCACTGTACATCACTTTTGTCTTCTGAAAGTTCATTTTTAATCCCACTTATTTACTGTTGTCAGCAAGTTCCTGGATCGTACTCTGCAGCTCTGATGGGGTAGTTGCAAAAATGACTACGTCATCAGCAAAGCGAAGGTGGGTTAGATAATCTCCATTAATCTTTATCTCTTTGTTTTCCCAGTCAGTGATTGAAAGACATTTTCCCATGTGTCATTAAAGAGCTTGGGAGAAATGGTGTCACCTTGTCTCACTCCCTTTACAATTTTTATGTGTGTTGTATTTTCAAACAGCCGAATCTTTGCACTTGCATTTTCATAGATGTTATTAATAATATTAATGTATGCATCTTCAATACCGCAGGATTTCAAAGCCATTGTAGCTGCTGATGGTTTCACTGAATCAAAGGCCTTTTCATAATCGATGAAAGCCATGCACAGTGGAAGTTCATATTCCCTCGCTCTTTCAATTAGTTCTCTCAGTACGTGGATATGATCTATAGCGCTGTAGCCACTCCTGAATCCAGCTTGTTCTCTATACCAAGTGATATAACTTACGTAAAACCTAGTTTTACGTAAGTTCAAAATTTCACGGGAGTCACCATATGTAAAATTTGGTTCATTTCCCTATGTAATAATGCACCGATAGTTCCTTTTGTAAGCTTTCCAACCGTATATGCTCCAGCTTTGTCTGTCTGTCTGTCTGTCCGTCCGTCCGCACGATAACTCGCGTAAAAATGGTTCTATTTCGATGAAATTTTAGTTTGTGGTAGGGGACTACCTGGAGACGCACCCTATTAAAAATAGGCGAAATGGGATACAAAGTCAGGACATACGAGCGGAATACATTCGATTGTCTTTATGCGTCATAACTTGCGTAAAAATGTTTCGATTTTTCGATGAAATTTTAGTATGTGGTAGGGGACCACTGGGAATGAACCCTGTGGAAAATGGGAAAATGGGGTCAAAGACCAGGACATAGGAGCGGGATCCATTCTATTGCCCTTATGCATCATAACTTGCGTAAAAATGGTTCGATTTCAATAAAATTTTATTATGTGGTAGAGGACCACCTGGGGACGAACCCTGTTGAAAATGGGGGAAATCAGGTCAAAGGGCAGGACATAGGAGCAGGATCCATTCCATTGTCCTCATGCGTCATAACTTGCGTAAGATTGGTTCGCTTTGGATGAAATTTTAATTTGTGGTAAGGGTCCATCTGGAGACAAATACTGTTGAGAATGGGCAAAATGGTGTCAAAGGTCAGGACATAGGAGCGGAATTCATTCCATCGCCCTTATGCGTCATAACTTACGTAAAAATGCTTCGATTGAAACAAAACTTTATCATGTTGTTCCGGAGGCATACTGAACCAATCCAGTTGAATATAATCGAAATGGGATGAAAAGTCAGGAAACAGAATCGAGATTTATTCCACAGCCATTATCGTCATAACTTGAGTAATAAGTTGAGTAATTATTTCTGGTATATTCGAAAGCGTATCTTTTTAATGTATGTAAGAAGCCAATCAAGAGTGCACAAAATATAACCAGTCTCTAATAATACTGGCCTTTTTTCTTAACTTAACGAAACAATTTAAATTTATTGTTCCAGGAATTTGTAGTTTGGTTTTATTATTTATCGTTATTAGCAAAATGGAGTAACCTAAGCTTTCTAGCCGCCCCCTATGGTACACTGGTTTAAGCGCTGGCTTCTGACAATTCGTAGGAGATGTATCCGGAATCTAGTCCCCGTGAGACTTGGATGGCATGTTTGTCTTACCGCGCTAGCTTTTTCCCTTTCCTGGAATCAGTGGCCCCAAATTAGGGATGGGAACCGCTTAAAAACCATTAAGCTACCAAAAAATCACAAGGGCATGATTGCACGAGCGGATACTACGTGGCTAAAGAAATGTATCAATAACTACCGTTTACAGTAGCAAAATACTGTTCATCACGTGTTTAACTAACTATATTAAGCAGAAGTCAATAGGTTCCTGGTAATATTAACTACAAGCAAACTACAAACAGCATGTTCAAAAGGACTTACCCCAACTCCAAAAAGTAGGCCTACATCCATTGTCGTTCGGCTTCCTCTGCTAGTGAATGTATAACAGCAGTCGAAAAGACAAATATCAAAACGAACATTAAAGACTTTCTCTGCTAGTGAACGTATGTCAGCAGTCGAAAGGACATATCACAACGAACGGTAAAAACGACAAATTGAGTAAAACATGAATGAAACGGTACGAAACCGAGTACGAAATTGTGAAATTCAAATGAAATGAGTACATTAAAATCGATTGAGAAGTAAAACCAACAAAGTTAAAAGCTGAAAATGACAAAACCACGGAACCTATTTACACTCTACCCATGCTGCAGCATCCATACATGTTTCGGCCAATATTAAGCCTTCATCAGTGGAAGAGTTCACAAGTGCATGTTCCTCCGTAATCGACTAGATGTAATATACACAGTGCGTCAAAGAATTTTTAAGACTGGCGCTAGATTTCAGCCTACGGTGGCGCCACCAGTGTAATCGCGAATGCGTTATAAACCATGACCATCTGCTTGCTTTCTGCCAAAAGTACTGCGCAGTTGTTAAAATAACTCAAACGGAACGGCCGTTCATTAGAGAAGTAAAAATTGTTTTCATGTTTAATTGTTAAGATGGAACAAAGGGCTGTTATTAAATTTAACGCAAAACTTGGTAAAAGTGCCTCGGAAACGTACCAAAGGATGAAACAAGTTTACATTTGAGTTTTGTTTACGTAGATCAAATGTTTTCCTGTGGCACAAACGTTTTTTGGACGGAAGAGGGATGTTAGAAGATGATAAGCATACCGGAAGACCAAGTTCATCTAGAACACCTGAGATTATTGAACAAGTGCGTGATTTGGTGGCAAACAATCAATGTGCGTCACTAAGAATGATGGAAGATTCTTTAAACATCAACAAAGAAACGATTCGAACCATCCTGCATGAAGATTTGGGCAAAACAAAAGTATGTGCTAAATTTGTTCCACACACGTTAACCAATGAACAAAAATCAAGGAGAAGTGCACATTGCAGAGACATCATTTCTGTCGTTGAAAATGATCCAAACTTCTTAAAATCGATTGTTACAGGTGATGAAACATGGTGTTTTCAATATGATCCTAAAACAAAGCGACAAAGTGCGGAATGGAAGTAAAAAATCTCGCCACAAGCCAAAAAATCAAGAACAGTTCCATCGAAAATCAATACAATGCTCACTTCGATAGTAAGGGTATTATCCACAAAGAATTTGTTCCAAGTGGACAAAACAATTACTGGTGAGTTTGTTTAAATGTTTTGAGACGTTTGATGGGCAGAATTCGTCGCATTCGTCCAGAATATAGAGATGAAAACAGTTGGTGTTTGTTGCACGATAATGCACCCAGTCACACCTCACTTCTTGTTCGTAGATTTTTGGGCAAAAAATAACGTCTGTGTGTTGAATCATCCACCGTATTCGCCTGATTTAGCACCAATCGACTTTTCTTTGTTCCCAAAACTTAAAATGACGTTCAAAGAGTGTTATTGTGATGATATTTTGACCATACAAACAGCTTCGACGCGTGCTTTGGAAGCAATTCCGCAAAGTGAACTGGAACAGGCATTCGAATCATTATTAAATCGCTGTAAAAAGTGTATTGAAGCCGGAGGGACTTATTTTGAATAACAAACCAAAACAAATTATAATTTCTTGTTTTTATTTCATTTTACAGACCCAGTCTTAAAAATTATTTGCCACACTGTGTAATATGCCAGTATGAAAAGACAGTATGTTAACTTCGTCGCATAAGCTATGAACACCTATACCCTCTCGCGCATTTCTTGTATAGCGGCATCCGTGGCGATTTTCGCTGACGTATTCGTCCTGTTGATCAACTAAGCCAAGCAAGCAGAGTTTATTTAACTTCCGTTTAATATTACGATATTCCACACTCATGGAGATACCTGTTACATTCTGAAAATCAACGTAATATTAAACGGAAGTTAAATAAACTCTGCTTGCTTGGCTTAGTTGATCAGCAGGACGAATACGTCGGCGAAATCCCCACAGATGGCGCTATACAAGAAATGTGCGATAGGGTATAGGTGTTCATATGTTATGCGACGAAGTTAACATGCTGTCTTTTCATTCTGGCATAATATATTACATCTAGTCGATTACGGAGGAACATGCACTTGTGAACTCTTCCACTGATGAAGGCTTAATATTTGTCGAAACATGTATGAATGCTGTAGCATGGGTAGAATGTAAATAGGTTCCGTGGTTTTGCCATTTTCAGCTTTTAACTTTGTTGGTTTTACTTCTCAATCGATTTTAATGTACTCATTTCATTTGAATTTCACAATTTCGTACTCGGTTTCGTACCGTTTCATTCATGTTTTACTCAATTTGTCGTTTTTACCGTTCGTTGTGATATGTCCTTTCGACTGCTGACATACGTTCACTAGCAGAGAAAGTCTTTAATGTTCGTTTTGATATTTGTCTTTTCGACTGCTGTTATACATTCACTAGCAGAGGAAGCCGAACGACAATGGATGTAGGCCTACTTTTTGGAGTTGGGGTAAGTCCTTTTGAATATGCTGTTTGTAGTTTGCTTGTAGTTAATATTACCAGGAACCTATTGACTTCTGCTTAATATAGTTAGTTAAACACGTGATGAACAGCATTTTGCTACTGTAAACGGTAGTTATTGAACCATTAAGCTGCTCACGTCGTTAAACCCTCTCCCCAAGAAAAAGCTTTTTACTCTCCTGTGCTCTGGTCAATCTCTTAACATTCCTGACTCACGCACCCGAAGGCGAAAAATGGTTTTCTTCTCTCCGGTATAGAACATCAGGGCTGCTTCAGCGTTATGAGTTGCGTTGGCTGTCCGCTAACAACAAACCTCCTGTCGGACAATGCAAGGTCCTTCCATCTCGGTCGTGAATCCCTCTCGCCAGATGTCCAGGGAGAAACGAAGTCAAATACAATTTATACTTATTGTCACAAACCCTTATGTGTTTCAATGTTCCCTTAGGCGGAATATTAATCTCAGCTTACGGAAGTCTTTGAAAACTTTAGTCCATACGCTTCATAGTGCGTCTTTAATTGTTAGTGTGAAACCCACAAACAACGCTGAAGATGCAGTAGTACAACACATTAGAATAAGTTGGTCTTTTAAAAATACTGCACAGTCCGTAAACATGGCTGGTTAGTCAAAATATGTTTTGCAAGGAGACTCAACCTTTGCAACAACCTTCCTACTGGAACCTGCTGTCCGCTGCGGTCCGTTTCTTCACGGCTTTGAAAAAAATGTGCAAATACATCTTTCTTACCAGGTGATCGTAATTAAAATGCCCCTACTCAACGCTGTCTAGAGAGAGATTTAGCAGTCCAATTGCCACCTAATTTGGTATGGTGACACTTTAGTACATGCGGAAAAATAGTACCAAAACTCACCACTGTCACTTGTGGCGCTGCAAGCAACGAGAAAACAGTTTCATTTGCGGAAACGCACATGCTGCAGGCAACTTCTGAGTGTAGAGGTGGCCAGAACAGCTGAATGTTATTCTTAATGGTCAACGTTCGTGACTGCTACGAAAAAGACTCAGGTTCGATCACGAGCAGGTACGAACGCTCGAACCACTAAATATCTGCTGTGCGTCGGATGGGCACGTTCAGAAATCGGACCCCGGATACTGGCCCCCTGATTATAAATAAGGGCGTCTTCCTCCTCCTTCTTTCTACTTCGCTTCCATGTGACTTTCCTGTCGGTCACTCTCTCTTAGTTTCCTACTTCTAAGGGTCGTTTAAGACTGGTGTTAGACACTCTTCCTTAAATTCTCTACATATGATCTCATCTGATCTGAATGTCATCCTTATCAGTTACAATGACCATCACCATGATGGAACATGCATTTCGTGTGAAGCTGTTTCATGAAAACAATAATGTACCGAACCATAAAGCAAGGATTGTTACGGCGTGGTTTGACAATAATTCTGCATCGTGTGTGGATTGGCCATCACAGAGCCCTGATCTTAATCCCATAGAGTACGTATTGGATGAATTGGAGCTCCGCATAAGAAGTTTCGAATCAAGGCCTATTTATAAGAAACAGTTAGCGGCAGAATTATGTACTGAATGGAGGGGCATACCTATCGCTGTCTTCCAAAACCTTGTCGAAAGGATGTCTCGAAGGGTCAGAGCATGCATTTAGGCAAAAGGTGGACTGACATCGTACTGATGTATGTCAATAAATGCTATGTAGTGTTTCTCTCCTAGGTGTCCGGTGACTTTTGTCAATATAGTATATAATGTGTGTGTGTGTGTGTGTGTGTGTGTGTGTGTGTGTGTGTGTGTGTGTGTGTGTGTGTGGAATTAAAATATTCTTGGCAAATTCGAACCGAGCAAACTACAAAGAAAAATCAAAGTCATAAACCACGTTGCTCAAAAAAGCGGCAAACCCAAATCCTGACTGATTACAAAAGGAGCAAACCCAAAACCTGACTCATTACGTGTAAGGCGGTGTTCCCCTGATGAGTACGACACGCTGGTTTTTGATTCCTGTTCTGAGTGTTGTGGTAAATTTTAACTTTTCTATGTAAATTTTATTTTAAGAGGTTTTTGCTTTGTTGTGTGAGGTTTGGATGGGCATTTGATTTGGGGGTGTGGTGTGGGGGTATCCTGTTTGTAGTTGTTTGCAAAAGTGCATGAATTCAATCTTTGCTGGACGTTACTTCAGCTTGTGTACAGGTTCATTTGTTTTGTGATTTGGTTTGAACCTTTGCTGTTTTTCGTGTCGGGTGTATCTAGGGCGTTTCGTTCCGAACATTGGTTCGTTTTTGAGTTTGAGTTTGCTGAAAGGGTTATCTTATATATATATCGTCATCATCATTGTCAATCATTAACAATCCACTGCTGGACGAAGGTCTCCCCAAGTTTCTTCCACAACGGTCTGTCTTGTGCCAGTTTCCTCCATGCTACTCCCGCATACTTTCGAATTTCATCTGCCCATCTTACATGTGGTCTTCTTCTGGGTCTTTTCCTCTCCCTCGGAATCCAGTCTAAAATTTCAGCTGTCCATCGATGGTCTGTCTTTCTGGCAATATGTCCAGCCCATTGACATTTCAGGGATTTTACTCTGATCATGATGTCTTTCACTCTGGTCATTTTTCTGATCCACGAGTTCTTCTTCTTATCTCCCTGGTTACACCAAGCATGCATCCCGCCATGCCGCTTTGAGTTGTCTGCAGTCTTTGTATGTCTCTTTTAGTTAAGGTCGACGTCTCTGCACCATACGTAAGCACTGGAAGGATGCATTGATCAAATACTTTTCTTTTAAAACATAATGACGTATTGCTCTTGAAAATTATGCTGTTTCTTCCAAAAGCTCTCCAAGCAAGTTTTGTACGCCGATTAATTTCTTCATCAATCTGACCGTCACTTGATATCTGCTGCCCACGATAAATGTAGGTATCAGTTATCTCAAGTTTTTCTCCATCAATTGATAAATCAGCATTTCTTGTAAAAGCATTGTACATAACTTTTGTCTTCTGAAAGTTCATTTTTAATCCCACTTCTTTACTCTTTTCAGCAAGTTCTTGGATCATACTCTGCAGCTCTGATGGGGTAATTGCAAAAATGACTACGTCATCAGCAAAACGAAGGTGAGTTAGATTATCTCCATTAATCTTTATCCCCTTGTTTCCCCAGTTCAATCATTGAAAGACATTTTCCAATGTGGCATTAAAGAGTTTGGGAGATATAGTGTCAACTTATCTCACTCCATTTCAAATTTTTATGGGTGCTGTATTCTCAAATAGCCGAATCCTTGCACTTGCATTTTCATAGATGTTACGAATAATATTAATGTATGCAAGTTCAAGACCGCAGGATTTCAAATCCATTGCAACTGCTTATGGTTTCACCGAATCGACGGCCTTTTCATAATCGATAAAAGCCATGCATAATGGAAGTTCATATTCCCTCGCTCTTTCAATTAGTTCTCTCAATACGTGGATATGATCTATTGTGCTGTAGCCACTCCTGAATCCAGCTTGTTCTCTTAGTTGAGCCATGTCCAGTGTCACCTTCAAGCGGTGTGAAAGAACTTTACTGAATATTTTATAAACCACTGATAGGAGGCTGATAGGTCTGTAGTTCCTGAGATCCTCAATGTCACCATTTTTATGGAGTAGGATCATTGTAGCATTGTTCCAATCTTCTGGAATCTTTCCTTCATTAAAGCATCGAGTGAAAACTTGGGCGAGTACTGTTTCAATTTCTCCACTTGCTTCTTGTATGATGTCTACGGTAATTATATCTGACACACACACACACACACACACACACACACACACACACACACACACACACACACACACACACACACACACACACACACACACACGTGAGCGCGCGCATGGACACCTAACGGTGGCGTAGGCGAAGTTCACATAGCAATATATATACAATCCGAGGACCGGTTATCGGTTAGTAGAGTGTTCGGAGTCAGAATGCGAAAAGCTGCCGATTTATCGGAGTTTGATAAAGGACAAATTGTGATCTCACGGCGCCTCGGAACTACGATCTCGGAAACGGCGCGGCTTCTGGGTTGTTCACGTGTCGCTGTAGTGAGTACGGGTCAAAAGTGATGCACAGAAGGCCAAACGACGAACCGTCGTTTGACTGTGTGTCGTCCGCAGCTGACTGATGCCAGAGGGGATCGAAGCCTGTCGCGGATTTTTCACATTGACAGCAGTGCCATAATGTGACAAATCACCCGCAGATACAACAGTGGTGATCAGGGCAATGTGTCACAGCATACAGTTCATCGCAGCCTTCTGCACGTGAATGAGCCTGTTTAGCCGAAAGCCCAGCTGGGTCCTCATGCTCACTGCGCGTCATCGCCAAGAAATGGGCCCAAGAACATAGATTTTGGACCGTGGATGATTGGAAAAAAGTGGCCTCGTCTGACGTATCAAGATTACTGGTGCATCACGTAGACGCCCGAGCAACTGGATGCACTGTTGGGAGAAAACAGACCGTCGGCGGCGGCGGTGTTATGCTGTGGGCGATATTTTCTTGGAGTACTTTAGGCACCGTTATCCCAATAGTACAATCCCTGACGTAAGGTATCTAAACATCGTTGCGGAACACGTTTACCCATTCATGGCAATTGTGTTCCCTGCTGGTGATTGCCATTACCAAGAGGAACATGCGCCATGCCACACTACCAGAATCGTCAAGGAATAGTTTGAGGAACATGTTGGTGATTTTCTGTTAATGCCCTGGCCTCCAAATTCACCTGACATGAACCCAAGCGAATATTTGTGTTTCGACTTGGAAAAGCGGATTCGCGCTAAATCAACGCCACCCCGAAATGTACGGCAACTGGAGGACCTGCTGTTGACATTACGGTACCAGACACTCCAGGATATCTCTCGCCACCTCATCGAATCGATGCCTCACCGAGTGGGTGCTATTTTGCTGGCTAAAGGGGGTCATAATGTAATTGCTCAGCGGTGTATATACAGGGTTCTAAGGAAAGTCCGTTTAACCCCCCCTCTAACTTTTAAACCGCATATCGTACCGCCATGAAAGTAAAGTGTACCTATAGCAAAGTGACCATGCGCAATAGATTGGACGTGCTTTTAGCACCCCTAGTGGCGAAATACGGAACTTAACAAAACTAACTCAGAAGCCAAGAGAGGTACGCAAAAAAGTCCAATTACAAAATGAAAGAGTGGTGTTTAATTAGTACAATACGACACTTTGTTTAACAGAAATACGTAAAGAAAAGACAAGACATGTTAAAGTAGTAAACTGTAAATTACACACAAACCAACACAGACGCAAAGCACAGTTCGTGTAGTACGTACAGGTTTAACTAACCGGGCGAGTGGACTACCGTACACATCGTTCGAAGTGTGCACCATCAGTGACGATGCACATGTGGACTCGGGACAGAAATGCATCACGAACAGCATGCAACATAGCAGGGGCTACAGAATTACAGGCCCTGGCGATGAGTTCCTTTAAATCTGCCACGCTGGAAGATTCCGTATAGTAAAATTGATTCTTCAGGTATCCCCAAAAGAAGAAGTCCATCGGTGTTAGGGCGAATGGGTGTGGCGGCCATTCCGTACAACCACCATACCCAATAATATTGTTGCCGAACGTGCGAGATAAGAACGAGCGAACTGGAAATGTTTTGTGGGGAGGACAGCCGTCATATTTAAACCGTATGCGTGGTATCGTAGTCAAAAGAACATCATCCAACCAATCGCTTACTGAACGACATAACAACTGCAAGTAACGCTGACCTGTTAAATTTCCCTCAATGAACACAGGTCGAATTACGGATGTTTGCCACATTCCGCACCGCACATTAAGTGACCAGCGTATTTGATGGCGTGCTTATATCATCATGTGTGGATTTCTCACATTCCAGTAGTGGGAGTTCTGGTGATTGATGATCCCGCCCCCTTTTAAATGTTGACTCGTCAGTCCGTAGGATGTTGTCCACAAACCACGGCTTTTCCTGTAATGTGTTCAAGACGGAATTACAAAAGTCATATCGCCTTTGAAGGTCTCCAGGCATCAGGTTTTGCACGACAGCATCAAGGTAGGGATGCGCAGAATGTTCGTTCAATATTTGCCACACCCGTGATGACGATAATCCACACGCATGTCTCACTGCCGTCGTACTACTTCGGGGATTTGCAAGAACATAGCCCAAGACATCAGCAGGATGTAATCGCACACCCGCACCAATGGGACGACCGGAACGTTGACGCTCATTAACGCTTCCTGTTTCTCACAGGTGCCGGTTATCTTTGGCAATTGTCTGTGCTGCTGGATGCTGATGAGTGCAGGGAAACCGTACTCTATACAACCTCGCAGCCTTTTTTGCATTCTGCTGACGTTCGCCGCATAGTTAGACCATATCACAGTACTCGTCTTTCGTGAACCTTCCGACCTCGTACTCTGATTCATTCTTTTTTTTTTTTTTTTTTTAATGATCATGATCATATGTAGAGGACTTTAGGAAAGGAATGTCTGACCCCAGGTCTTAAACAATCCTTAGAAATAGTAAGCCATGAGATTTGGGTTAGAGTGCCCGATAGGAAAGTGACACGGAAGCGAAGTAGGAAGGGGGAGGAAGACGCCCTTATTTATTACCGGGGGCCAGTACCCGGGGTCCGACGGCTTAACGTGCCCATCCGACGCACGGCGGATATTTCGTGGATTGAGCGTTCGTACCAGCCTGGGATCGAACCTGAGGTCCTTTCCTGGGCAGTCACGAACGTTGTGGCCCTCTGATTCACTCTCAGCTCCCACCCATCATTTATAGCCATTCTGCTGTCTGACGTCATTTTACGTCAAACTTAGAATTAGCATAACTACGTGTTATATCACGTAACCACTTTTCTTTTGCTGTCGCGTGCTAGCAGCTGACATCTGACGCTTTGTTTGCGTTTTTTTTTTTTTGTCCTTTCTGTAAGTGTTTCTGTTAAACCAAGTGTTGTTTTGTACTAATTAAACACCGATCTTTCATTTTGTAGTTAGACTTTTTTGCGTATCTCTTGGTTTCTGAATTAGTTTTGTTAAGTTCCGTATTTCGCCACTAGGGGCGCTACAAACACATCCAATTGATTGCGCATGGTCACTTTCTTATAGGTACACGTTACTTCCGTGGCGGTACGATACGCGGTTTAAACGTTAGAGGGGGTTAAACAGACAAACAGAGTTTCCTAAGAGCCCTGTATATATACGACCTGGACTGGGTTCTAAGCCCAGTGGGGCTGTCTTACGGCACTGGCTCTCTCCCTCCCCTGGAACCAGCGGCCCTAAATTAGGGACGAGCTACTGCTTATAGCCCACTGAATTGCTTAAAGTGGGTGTTAAACCCCCTGACAGGCAAACAAAAAAAGAATTAAGTGTAAATGTAAGGTTAATTTGTAAGGCACTACCATATATGATATGCATATGACATTTATAGCAATGAAACGTGCCAGTTTATTCAGAGTTTAAGCAGGAGCCCGCAGTTTAAACGCTAGACTCCCAAAAAGTACTTTGAATAAACACAGAAAGCTTGAACAACGATTTCATTTCACTCAGACAATGCAAAAATCACATTTCGGTTCAAACATATATATTACTTTTCTACCCAGCTGTCACCAACTTACGGGATAAAATCCCGAAGGAATCGAAACGCCGAGACTCGTATCGGACGTTTGTTCACTGAGCGGATTTCGATATCCGTTTGATGGATTTTCTATCGCAGACAACAGAGGAAACTTTTCCAAGCCTGAACAAAAAAAAAAAAAAAATAATAATAAAAAAAATCGCACAGTTCAGAAGAAATGCATATTTAAGTTAAAGAAAAATAAACGCTCTTTGGAAGAAATGCATTTTAAGCAGAAATATCGAAAGCTTTTCTTCGCTATGAATCCTCTGCGTTAATTAAGCTTATGGATGCAGTCAATTTTCTTCGTCTTGGTTTTTCATAACCTGAAAGAAGACATAATGACCTCGATGCCATTTCGTCAAGCCTCCGCCATCGGAATCACAGTTTCAACTTTTCCTTTTTTTTTTTTTTTTTTTTTTTTGCTATCATTCACTTTGAAAAATAATGCACTCAAAAAGAACGTTAGGCTTTTTCTGCTTGCATTTTTCCCGTCTCAGAAAACACACAAGATTCCCCAACATTTTTCTTCTTATTTTCTCCCTTTTTGTTGATAAATAATGATAGCATCCACAACTTGCTTTTGACTTTATAGCTAAACACATAAGGATAAAATATTTCCGAATATTTATTCATAAGGTTTACGATCTATTGCACATCTGGCGTCAGAAAAAAAAAAAAAAAAAAAGCTTCATTTTTCTGCGTGGCACATTTTAAGATAGCATCTTTAATGTATGTTTTACCCCTTTGTCTGTAGACCTAGACAGACCATGCTCAAACAAAACATCGTAGCGGCCCCAGTGGCGCAGTGGTTTAAGCGCTGGCTTACGACCATTCGTCCGAGAAGGGTCCGGGTTCGAATCCCTGTGAGGCATAGATGTTGTTTTTTTTTTTTGTCTTACGGCACTGGCTCTCTCCCTTCCCTGGAACCAGTGGCTCTAATTTAATGGCGTGCGACCTCTTATAGCCTATTGAGTTGTTCATGGTGGTCGTTAAACCCCCAATCAAAAAATAAAAATCGTATACACTGAAGTGACAAAAAAAAAAAAAAACTGGGTTGCCTCCCTAGTACCGCGTTGGTCCTCTTCGCGATCGGAGAACGGCAGCAACGCGATGGGGCGTATACTCCACGTGCTCTCATACTATACTTCCTGTGGAGCGTTCCACAATTCCGTAATACTCACCGGTCGTGGCTTCCTGGGATTGACGACACTTTGAACAGCATCCTAAATGTGTTGGACGGTGTTTAAATCCGGCAAACGACGGGGCCAAGACAATAGGCCAAACTCCGTGGAATGTTTCTCCAGCCATAATCGGGGGACGACTGTGAACGTGTGCGGTGGCGCATTGTCGTGCTGAAACAGGTCACACCCGTCGGAGTGGTTGAATGACATGAAAGGGTGCAAGTGATCCCTAATGAGGGTTACGTAGCCTCTCCCGGTCAGAGCTGTCTGCAGACGTATGAGGGGTGTGCCAGCTGAAAACACCCCACACCATAACGGAGCCTCTGCCGGTCTGCACTGTCCCTTGTTGGCATGCGAGAGATCCATTGCCTCGTGGGGTTGTCGCCACATCTGGAATCATTCGTCTGCCCGAAACAGTTGGTACTTCGATTCGTCTTTCCATGTTACATATTTCCAGTCGTCTTGCGTCCAAGGCGATGATCAGGAGACCAGGCGAGGCGCACAGCTCTGTGTTGTCGGGTCAGCAATGGCCCCCGGGTGAGCATGAAATGTGTTAGTTTTCTATGAATCAATCACACTGTATAAAAATAACACAAATGCGTAAGGTACACTGATTATTAAATGAATATATTATTGTATTAATAGATGATATTTCTAGGGGAAAGTTATGCTAAAGTTCTCGTTCGCTAAAACTTTGGTGAGTTTCAGAACCAGCAGGCTGCAAACAACTTTCTTTACAAACGCGCGCGCGCACACGCACACGCACACACACACACACACACACACGTGCTTCCTAAAAATAGAAAAATCAATATTGCATGAAAATTACGGATGAAAACGTACACCAGCCAGAGTTCCTGGTCCACGTCAAATGTCTGTATTAATTTAGATAATGAATTGACACATCTAAGCACTATCCACAGATGTCTGCACTGGCCGGGTCGGGTCAATTTGTAGCTTAGAAAACAAAGCAAAGGAACGGGCCAAGTCAACCCATTCTTTTTATCGCAATGGTATAGAAACAAAAAAGTAGTGTTCCTTGATCTCCTGGTCTGTTTAACTATTTCGCCGGCTTTACATACTTCAGTGACAATGCCCAGGGCGAAATCAGAAAAGCAAGAAGAGGCACTCATAGCGTTTTTACCAATCTGTGGGTATTAAGATGGTAAAACCACTTTGAGGCTTGTTTACAACAAAAAGATTCAACCCCGAGCGAGTGTGTGTGTGTTGTATAGAGTGGGGAACGGGGAGTGCCTGCAGTGGAGTGGGGGGTGTTTGAATGAGAGAGTGGGATCACATCGATTTTTTTCTCCTATCCCTAATCTGTATAGGGATTGACTTTTATAGTGTTACCTCTTACTAGTTCGGAGAAAGGGAGATTTTGAACGAGCTTAGTCTTCCTTTTTCTCTCTCTTTAAAGGTTGTATTTTTCGATAATTGTCAAAGTTTAGTTAATATTTTTAGGCTTACATTCAACTAAATATTTTCAATACTATCTCATTTCATTATTTGATTTTCCCATTTTAATAAAATTCAACAGAAAGACAAAATATACCGAATGGCACATCAGGGGTCGTGCCAGGCCTGGCATAAACAAGAGCTGCAATTGACGGGGTCGCGTCGGGACGGGCTAAGTGTCTAATATTTGAAATGGGCCGGGCTGGACCTTAAACGCACGGGCTAGGGCAGGCCCGTGCAGACCTTGTAACGTACCAGGAGATGTGACGTACCTGCCAGACGGACGCACACGACATAAAGGCAGATAGGAATCAGAATAAAAACGTCCGCGTAGCTCAATTGGTAGATCAACTTATTCCGGAATGAGGGGATCTGGGTTCGAATCCTGGCGTGGACAGAAATGACGGAGAAATTTACTTCGTTATAATGGCGCCCGAACTATCCGGATGACCCGACCGTTCAAAATCTCACATTGGTGTGATGTTCTTTCCACACCGCGAGATAGGAAAAATAAGAGAATCCCTTCTCCAGCACTTCGGAAAAAAAATAAAAAAAAAATAAGGGGGAGATGATGTAACGTACCAGGAGATGTGACGTACCTGCCAGAAGGACGCACACGACATAAAGGCAGATAGGAATCAGAATAAAACGTCCGCGTAGCTCAATTGGTAGAGCAACTTATTCCGGAATGAGGGGACCCGGGTTCGAATCCTGGCGCGGATAAAAATGACGGAGAAATTTACTTCGTTATAACCTCTACTATCCGGATGACCCGACCGTTCAAAATCTCACATTGGTGTGATGTTCTTTCCACACCGCGAGATAGGAAAAATAAGAGATCCCCTTCTCCAGCACTTCGGAAAAAAAAAAAAAAATAAAATAAGGGGGAGATGATGTAACGTACCAGGAGATGTGACGTACCTGCCAGAAGGACGCACACGACATAAAGGCAGATAGGAATCAGAATAAAACGTCCGCGTAGCTCAATTGGTAGAGCAACTTATTCCGGAATGAGGGGACCCGGGTTCGAATCCTGGCGCGGATAAAAATGACGGAGAAATTTACTTCGTTATAACCTCTACTATCCAATTTTAAAATAAATATATGTTTTTCGACGAAAAGTCTATTCTCTATTTCCACAACAGTGAAAACTATTCGCGACGTCTTACTGGCCGTGGCAATCAGCTCAGCGCCGTCTGCTAAAGTTTCACATTTGCTACTTCACGCTGACTCCATATATTCTAACCTCCTTGTGTAAAACGACTTAAAGTTGAAGCCATTTAAAATTGAGCATATAAAATAACCTTATCGCAGGACGTGCAAACTTGTGAGGCTGCTGGCGAGACTCAATTATGGAGATTTTGCTACCACTCTCTCCAGGTAGGACTAATTTTTCTCAGCACCTGATATTTATCTTTGTTGCAAGGAAAGACACCAGTCAATGGTTCATGTTATATCAAATAGTGCTTAAGAAGTGGAATTCTCTTTGGATGAGTGAGAAGTCTTTAATAATATTTTACAGCAAGAAGGCGCACCGGCACATTGCGTGCTCGCAATTCGAGAAAATATCAATGCATTCAAAGGACAGTAATTTTCCAGTGGCAATATAAGGTGACGCCAGCTCATGTCTATGCCAGGAAACATGCAGTAAACCACACTGAGGCGTTTTAGAAAGTTTTCCTTCAAATTGGACCAATATGAATTAAAAACACAGTACCTTTCCGATATTCAACCTACAATGTAGAAGAAAATACATTGAGTGATCACTGAATTTAGACCATCTGCCTAGTACTTCTTAGGTCCTCCTTTCGCCTTCAGTACGGCGGTTATCCGACGTGGCAGGCAGTTGGGGGTATGTTCAATCACGGTGTGTGTAGTGCGGTCTTCAATGCACGTATGGACATGATTGGTGCAAAAACACCAACTTAACCTTTCAGTGCTGTGTGTGTTGGTCAGTACGAATCGTCGGAACCGACGCTCATCTCTCACATCAACCTTTCGCTGTCCTGTGTAGCTTTGCCCCCGGGTCGTTGTTTGACCATTTTGACGCCAGCCTTGATATATACTACATTGACAAAAGTCACCACACACCCCTTCAAATGCAAATGAACAGATCCGCTGTGTTGTTAAGATGTGCGATACAGCTGCAAACGGTATAAAAACAAGCTAGCAGCTGACCGCCAAGAAGGAATTGGCGGACGATCATGAAATTTACATATGTTAATGGGGTCGGGTTTACGTAGGTGTGATGTTAATTTCGGGAACAACCGGTGGGCGCTTACGCCACAGCACGGCATAATATGCAAATTATCTTCGGGGGTATTTAAGGAGTACGGCGAAGTGAATGTAATCAGTCGTCGGCGTACGGACACGTGCGAAAACCCTGAAGAAGCTGCAATGTCTGACATGGAAGACGTGTACGATTTCAGCCGTTATCGGACTTTGAGCGAGGTCGTCTAGTCAGACTACGGAACAGGAGCAGTGAAACGTCTAGTCTCCCGACGGAAGAGGAGCAGTGAAACGACGGAGGAACTTGACGATGCGGCTGGCTCGAGAGTACAGCCGAATAACAATGAGCACAGTTTCACCACGAGCTGCAGGAAGACAGAGCTTGGTGGCAGCAACCAAGTGATGACCAGACCACACGACACGGGTGAGGCAACTGGTGATTTCTCGGAGGCAGTAAAGTGGAGGAGATGAGGTAATCCAGGAGTACTGACACAGAGAAATGAGATGGGGGCGTGCACGGTTGGCTCGTTCATAAAACGACGTGCAGAATTGGGCACAGCGCCAATAGGCATCTGCTCGAATGAGACGTGGACGAAGCGCACTACGGGTGGCTATTAAAAAAGCATGAGGCGAGCCGAGAAACGCCCCGAGAAAGCGCTGAGCCGACGAGGACCAGGTATCCCCCCACGGGGAGTCTGTACGACCAGACCACGCATCGCACTACTGTCCAGTGCATTTGGCGGCACTGAGTTCTGAAGCAGAGCAAGAGGCATAGGTGTCAAAAAGATGACTGAGCTGAGAGAACTTAGAATCAGCACGAATGCACACGGTGATATCATCAGCGTAAGCGGTACAGGAGATAGAGTGGTGCCGATTGCTTGCAACAAGTGGTGGTAAACATGCCTGGAGAGAGTGCTCCACGGAATGCAGGAACGGCTCCACTGCGATGGCGAAGAGTTACCCTGATAACGGGCAGTCTTGTCGTACACCACGGCAGAAGGGGATGAGCGCAGTGAGAAAGGAGGCCGTCTTAACGTATAAAACGGCGTCCCGGTAGAGAGAGAGAACGAGAGAAACAAAGAAGGGAGGAAAATCAAAGCAGAGAAGAGTGTTTGAAAGATAAGTATGGGAAATATCAAAAGTAGAGCGAATATCAAGAGAGAAAATGGCAAGAGGCTCAGAGCGTGTATTAGAAAGGTGAAGAAGGTCGCAGGGAAGCAGAGCATTATGAGAGGTAGAACGGCCGGAAACGGTGTAAGTCTGATTAGGAGAAAGAATATACGGGAGAATAGAGTTAAGACGGCGGGAGAGAAGTTTAGTATAGAGTTTGTAGTCTAGGTTAAGAAGGGAGATAGAACGCCAGTTCCCCAAGTCAAGAGGGTCTCCTTGCTTAGGAAAAAAGAACAATATGTGAATCTGTGAAGCTCCTCGGAAGAGTAGAACAGTGAAAAGCAGCAGTTAGGTCACAGAGGAGAAAAAGCAAGAGCGCGGAGAAGAAAGTAAGGTAGAAGAGCAAAGGGAGGCCGTCCGGACCCGGTACGGCGTGAGGGTTAAGAGAAGAAAATGAATATGAGAGCTCATAAGAAGTAGGAAGGAGAAGAAGAGAGGCAGAAAGATGAGGGGGGACCTGAGGTAGATTGGAGAGAAGATGAGTCGAAGCAGAGGAGGAAGGAAGATGAGTTTCACAGAATTTATCGGCGAAGAACCGAGCAGCGTACCTGAGAGCAAATGACATTTGGATCGGAGGTGAGGTGCCAGACGGAAGACGAAGGTGATGGAGCAAAGTAAAGGTACGGCGATCTGACTCCATAGATGTGAGGAAGTCGTGTGAGCAATCCGCTGGATGAGATGTTGTAGACAAAGGCGGATGAGGGCAGGCTGTGCGAGGGTTTCCAGTAGCGCCTTGAGCTCAGCTTGGTATACAGGGAAGAGCGTATCAGCTAAACTGATGCGGGAAAGCATCTGTCGAGCATGATCGAGTTGCATCAATCGAAGGGTCTTCTCTGTAAAAGATAGCTGGCGGATGTGGAGAATGAGCTGTTGTTTGGTCTCCAACCAATACAAAAGCGCACAGGAAGCAGACTGCAGCCCCTCCCGACGAGCATCGAGGAAGCCATGGATGGAAGAACAGAACTCGGAACCACCAAGCAGGGTAGTATCAAAGGTCCATGCTCGGACTGTTTGAGAAGGCGGCGACGCGATGAACACGGTCAGAGTCACCACGCAGTGGTCGGAGGACGCTGTGGGGTGATGGAGAGAATCTATCACTGCCGGAAGGAGCGATTGCGAAGCATAATAACGATCCAAGCGAGAGGCCAGGGGAGCTCAAATCCCAGTTTGTCCGCAGGATGAACATGCCGGTGGACGTCAACTAGAGAAAAGTCCGAGACAAGGTCTTGGAGAAGGGCGAACTAGGTCCGTGCGGCGCTCACGAGACACTGGCAGGCGATCAAGAGACGGTTTAATAGTGCAGTAGAAATCACCCCCGAGAAGCACTCGATCAGAGGAAGGAACTTGAGAGAGGGCTCCCCGGAGGCTCGTGAACAGCAGAGATAGGTGCGTAGAGGAACATGGTACGTAGATGTTGAAGACATGAAAACGAATTCCAGCTAGAGTAAAGGAGATTTGCTGTAGAAAATCTCGGCAGAGATTGCGGACGGAGAGTGAAGACAGGGTGGTTCGAAACTGATAACCAACTCCAATGCGAGTAACGGAAAGAATGGTGAAAGGTGCAGTCGCAAGTGCGCTATCTATGAAAAAGTGTCGAGGAGTTGCAGTTCGTCTCTTGCAGAAGGAGTAAGTCGACCCCTAGGGGCGAGAGATCTTCCAGAACGAGAGCGTTAGCGAGTGGGTTTGCAAACCATCTACAATTCAGGGTGACGACCTTGAATGGGTAAGTCCGACAACGGATGAAGGGCAGCTATGGCAGCTTTCTGGAATGTGTCGAGGCGATTGATGATACCACGACACCACAAGACCTAGTCGGGTTGCTTGGTATTGTGCCGGAGGAATTTGAGGATGGAGGTTGCTTGGTCGCATACCTCGGGAAGAACTGCTTCAAACTGCTGTAAAAAGATGTGAGAAGCCTTCCGATTTGTTTTATGAGTGAGAAACTCGTAAAGATCTTCAAAGGAGACGAGTTCTGAAGGACGAAAGGCATTGTTAAGCAGAGTCGAGAAATCTTCAATCGTCGGCAGAGGACCCTTGGATTTTGAAGAGGAAGAGCTAGAACTTGACAGGGGAGACTTTGAGCCTGCTAGACGGGTGGAACGATGTGGGTGTCCAGTCGGAGAAGGTGACTTCTTCTTTTTCCTCCGGGCCGCTGTACTGGTAGTGTAGCGACGTTTGCCGTGGATCGATGACAGACGAGATGTGGAATCAGGGGAAAAGTCCACCTCACCGCCGGGAGCAAAAGTTATAACGAATTGAATTTCTCCGTCATTTTTGTCCGCGCCGGGGTTCGAACCCGGGTCCACTCATTCCGGAATAAGTTGCTCTACCAATTGAGCTACGCGGACGTTTTATTCTGATTCCTATCTGCCTTTATGTCGTGTGCGTCCTTCTGGCAGGTACGTCACATCTCCTGGTACGTTACATCATCTCCCCCTTATTTATTTTTTTTTCGAAGTGCTGGAGAAAGGATTCTCTTATTTTTCCTATCTCGCGGTGTGGAAATAACATCACACCAATGCGAGATTTTGAACGGTCGGGTCATCCGGATAGTTCGGGCGCCATTATAACGAAGTGAATTTCTCCGTCATTTTTATCCGCGCCGGGATTCGAACCCGGGTCCACGCATTCCGGAATAAGTTGCTCTACCAATTAAGCTACGCGGACATGTATTCTGATTCCTATCTGCCTTTATGTCATGTGCGTCCTGCTGGCAGGTACGTCACATCCCCCCCCCCCGAAAGAGGGCCGGGGGCATGGCCCACGGATCAGCCGTGACCATGAATCGCTGCAGGCAGACAACCACTGTATAACGTGCACTTGAGAACTCCCAGTCAATCTGGTGTGTGGAATGCAACGTCACACACATTTATTTTTCGAAGCACTGGAGAAGGGATTCTCTGATTTTTATTATCTCGCGGTGTGGAAATAACATCACACCAATGCGAGATTTTTGAACGGTCGGGTCATCCGGGTAGTTCGGGCGCCATTATAACGAAGTGAATTTCTCCGTCATTTTTGTCCGCGCCGGGGTTCGAACCCGGGTCCACTCATTCCGGAATAAGTTGCTCTACCAATTAAGCTACGCGGACGTTTTTTCTGATTCCTATCTGCCTTTATGTCGTGTGCGTCCTTCTGGCAGGTACGTCACATCTCCTGGTACGTTACAAAGTGCCGACGGTGAATGAAGCTTGAGGATCAGTCGTTAATTCCTCTGATAGAGAGGGATCACGGGAAGGCAAGGAGGATTCAAGCTGAGGAATATCCGACAGAGTGGAGAAAGTAACATCGGAAGACGCGTGTTGATCGAAGGCTTTAATCAGATTTTCGGCAGAACTGGGTCCAGGAGTTGCATACGCAGGAGGAGGCATGGCATCAGAAACGGAGAAAGGTATAGAATGCTGCCTTGGAAATGCAGGAGTCATTGGCTCTGCATGGGGGCAATGAGGCTGCTGATGGCCGTAAGCCTTGCAGCGTGAACAATGAGCAGAAGTGAGGATCTCAATCCGGTGGCGCTCGTTACCGCAACGAGCATCGAGAAACCGTGGAAACTTTGAGATGCTCTTCCGAAGGGAAGATGATGCGAGTAGTTTTACGGAAGCCACATATATGTTTATCATCCGGGTC
The DNA here is from genome assembly GCA_039090855.1 of Macrothele yani. Classification (NCBI taxonomy): domain Eukaryota; kingdom Metazoa; phylum Arthropoda; class Arachnida; order Araneae; family Macrothelidae; genus Macrothele; species Macrothele yani. Next base: position 134,648,229 of record CM077007.1, on the reverse strand, counting down.
AGAGGGAGAAGAGGAGAGAGTCTTCACTAGGCCAACTACCCTACCGCATCGACTAAGTGCAGCACACAGCACATCATCAGAGATCTCCGGTGGTAGCGGATGTAGAGAGACCATAACTGGACGCTGGGCGATGGATTCCGCTAAGAGGTGACGATCGCATATTGATGGGCCCCGAGACAAGACAAGCTAGGCATATTCTTTCTTCGAAAAATAAACAATCACAGTTCGTGGCTTTCGGGTGAGGTGTGTGATGGCACCAGAAGGAAGCATCTCCTTGAGAGCAGAGCTGTACTGCTTAAAAGGAGTGTTGGGCAGCGCATCAAAACAAACCCCCAACCCGAGGGTCGAATGAAGACGTTGACCGGCAGGAGAGTTCTCGGGAATGTCTAATAAGATGGTGTCACCGTTTAGAGTAACGCAAGAATCCATAGGGTGCAGACGAGACGAGGAGGAAGCCGGTGGAATACCAGAGGCAGCCGTAGAATACGTGCGTGCAGAAGTGATTGCTCTGGAAGGCATTGACGCAGCATGAGACAATGTACTGGAAGCAGAGGCAGTAGTAACTGTAGAAGGCAGATTAGCGACGATATCAGAGACGTCCATGGATTCCTCATCGTCAGCAGAGGCCAGGGACGTCACATCCACGTTCTCAATGGCAGAGTCGGAAACCTGAGCAGGAGAAGACGTGCAAATGACAGGATAAAAATTAAGAGGCTCTCCACTAGCAAGGGAAGATGATTGATCGGCTGCGTCTGTCGTTGAAGATGCGACGCGAGGAGCTGCAGCGATGCGGGCGGGAACAGCGCCCTTATCGTCAGATGCCATAATCAATGGCAAGGGTTAACGAAGAAAAACGACCAGCTCGGTGTGTAAATTAAAACACTGATAATGAAAAAAAAAATAAGCACTCACCAACTGGTGAGGGATCTTAAACGAAAGCACAGACCTTTAACTTCGGCACACACACGGAAGAACAATGATGGGACACACAAAACACGTACGTGAAGCACTCAAACACGGAGCTCGTGAAGACACGTGTAGGTCAAAGGTGGACCGACACCTTACTAATCTATGTCAATAAATGCTAAATTGTGTTTCTCTTCTAGGTGTCCGGTGATTTTTGTCAATATAACGTACTTTAACTGTGGTGGTTCGCGAACAACTCACCAGTTCAACCGTTTGGGACATCGAGGCACAACCTCTCTATCCTTTCTCAAAAATCTGTCCTTTCTCAAAAACCTGACCTTTCTCAAAATCTGATAAATCCTACCGTTTAGTCATCGCACACCAAATTTTACTACCTACTGCTCTACTCACATCTTTTATATGCTACGTTGGTCGACTAATGACGTACTCTCGGAAATCACATGGTCAACCACCGCATCCACTTCTGGTAGGGGTGGTCCTAATTCAGTGATCACTCGGTGTGTTTCAGGGAATGCAAAATTAATCAAAAGAGATGGAGGACAACACAGATACCCTGTAATTTCACTGCAAAGGAATTTTGTGACCGCGCTGGCAGTGAAGAAAATAATGAACCACTTTTTTAATAGAGCACTTCCACAAAGAAAAATGAAAACATTTTTCGTTTACTGAAGAGAGATTTCTTCGCAGCCTGTTCTCGATCTTTAATGCAAATATATTCCAGCGTTTACTCCGCTGATGCTGCTTTGAAGGAAATTTAGGCGAAAGAGCGAAAGTCATGGGTTGCTGGTGTACTGCGTAAAGGAATGCCACATTCCATCCCTAATGAAGGGGTGAAGAGAAAGGAATCCGTTATTGCAGGACGTACTGCATCAGGAAACAAAGAGAAAGAAAAGCCACTCACACGATGGAGCTACTCAGTGTCACCCAGGAGGCACTTCTCATTCATTCGGTGGAAACAGCCTTTTTCTCAACCTTAATGTAAGACATTCTTAGGGATCCTTAATGATCTTCAGGAAAGGAGAAAGTTTGAAAACAAAATCTCTACGTGTTAAAGCCCTAATTCCGCGTCGACGAATGGGTTTCCTAACAGAAGACAATGGATGGTCGCACTTTTTTTTCCTTCTTTCACATCTTGTTCTTATAAAAATAATATAAGAGAGTTAATCATAAATATGTGAGCATACCTGGAGTCTAGAAATCGAAGTAATCTTTAGTCCGGGAGACAAGAATGAAAACATCGACTGTTTTTAAGAGTTTAGGCGAGAGGTGGGCAAATTATTTTTCATTGCAGCCGTATAGACAAATAGAAACGAAATTCGGCACACCATGTAAAAAAATTGTTAAATGTGTTGTTTTAAATGACTTAAAATAAACACACACTTTTTGAAAAAGTTTATTCAAAACATGTAAGCTTTTGACTACTCAGTTACAACTGCTTCAGACGTCAAAAATGAAAATTGTTCAAATTGAAAATGTAAGACAATTCATTGAGAAATTTAAAATTTCTTTTGTCTGACAATTCGGAGCAATATTGGCGGAATATCTGAACTCAATGCACATCTTAGTTCAGCTCCAAATTGTCCTTAGTTCTGAGTTCCGCCTCCAAATTATCCTCTTAGTTTCACCTTCAAATTGTACACTTAGTTCCGCCTCCAAATCGTCCACTTAGTTCCGCCTCCAAATTGTCCACTTAGTTCCTCCTCCAAATTGTACAATTAGTTTCGCCATCAAATTGTACAATTAGTTTTGCCTCCAAATTGTACAAATAGTTTCGCCTCCAAATTGTACAATTAGTTTCGCCTGCAAATTGTACAATTAGTTTCGCCTCTGAATTGTACAGTTAGTTTCGCCTCCAAATTGTACAATTAGTTTCGCCTCTGAATTGTACAGTTAGTTTCGCCTCCAAATTGTACAATTAGTTTCGCCTCCAAATTGTACAGTTAGTTTCGCCTCTAAATTGTACAATTACTTTCGCCTCTAAATTGTACAATTAGTTTCGCCTCTAAATTGAACAATTAGTTTCGCCTCCAAATTGTACAATTAGTTTCGCCTCTAAATTGTGCAATTAGTTTCGCCTCGAAATTGTACAATTAGTTTCGCCTCGAAATTGTACAATTAGTTTCGCCTCGAAATTGCGCACTTAGTTTCGCCTCGAAATTGCCCACTTAGTTTCGCCTCGAAATTGCCCACTTAGTTTCGCCTCCAAATTACCCACTTAATTCTGCTTACAAACCCTCCACATCCATCTCTGAGAGAGAAAATGTAAAAAACTAACGGCGGTTTTTTTTTTTTTTTTTTTTTTTTTGTAAAGCAGAAAAAAATGTGAAAATCGTACACACGAAACAGACACTAACGCACTCTTAAAAATATGTGATTAGATACCCTACGTTCAAAGTCAGGTCTAGGCTCAAATTGAAGGCAGAAACGAAACTAAATATTGGGGTAAATCGTATAGTGGTGTATTGGATGGCAATGTGTCGTCAATAATTCATTCAGAAAGGGGAATGCTTCCAATGATATGCAGGAAATATTAAGTTACAACCACCACGCGCCATTCGGAAAAAGTTTATTTTACTGTGAGAATTGACAAACTTAAATTTGCCACACTTTCATGGCGACAGGGATGCCCACCCAGCGTTTAGGACTTCCGCAACGATAAATGTAAAAAATTAATGTGTTAGTAATTTCTTACGAACCGCTAACTTGAATACGCAAAAAAACTTTGTATACCTTACATGACCTCAGCACCGATTCCGCGAATCGACAATCGTGTTAAACCACCAACTTAACCTTTCAACTCCAGATTCAATTCCTACACGAGTGACTCTGGCTACCAGATTAATTTTGGAATGTTGAAATTTATTGTGTTTCTAAAAGTCTTGCCCATTTTTATAAACTTATTAAAAACAACTACACCATTTATAGGCATCAGATTTCTGCGTTTCTAAGGTAAACTTCTCAAGCTTTTTATGATACAAGCTAATGCATTTCTATATGCGAAGAAAAAAGAGCCAATATTTCGGTTGTGCTTAACCCTTTAACGACCATGACGCCCAAAACGCCCGTCCATACAAACGATCATAGCCGCCTGAAACACCTGTCTAAAGTGAGTCAGATTTCCTACCTTTACCTGCTCTTCAAATTTGCATGACCTATTAGGGATCAACAGTTGTCACTCCCAGTCGCTGTTGTTACTAAACAAAGAAGTGAACCAATATAGACAGTTTCGGGCGTTATGGTATTTAGAGTGATACAAGATTTTGGGATCATGGTCGTTAAAGGGTTATGCCCAAATTAAATTGGAGGCTATCACGAATAGGAGTTTGTGAGATATGTGAGATTCCTGAAGCTCATATGTGCACGTTATGCCGACTTATTACTAAAAAGCACACGTTCAGGTAAATGTTCATTACCCAGGCGATTCATTAATTTACAGGCAAATTCAAAACGGCGAGGCTTATCGTTCTCCAACAAGTGGTGAACAATGTAAACTTTGAATGCGTATAACCCAGGGGCGTATATAGTGTTTTTGTTTTTTGTTTTTGTTTTTTCGAGGAAGGGCGAACGAAAACTGGAAATTTTTGAAATTGACCAAAATAAAAGTTAATGGAAAATAGAAGAAAAAAATTAAAGCAGTCTTTTTTTCTAATGTGTATCGCATTTCAACCAAAAGCATAAAAAATTAAACATTTTCGGGGGTGCCGAGGCTCTCTTGACCCCTTCTAAATACGACTCCGCAGTCTTTTTTGAAAAATTCGCATGACTTACGCTTGGAAATCCGAATTGTGCAGCAGCTTGTCGGGTTGACCTCCTTGGGCTCCGGGAAAATACTTTCCGTAGTCGTTCTACGTCATCTTCCGAAACATTGGGGTGTCCTCATCTTAGCTTGTCAAACACATTCCCAGTCTGTAGTATTTCATCATTCTAACGCTTAGTTCTTTTAGTATCAGAAGGATTCTGTACTTGAACTACTGATTTTGTTTCGAAAAACCACGCCACACACATCGCTTTTTTCCTGCACATTCGCCATTGTACTTGGTAGTTATGAACAGGAAGAATAACTAGCGCCGTCTACAGGAAATTTTGGGCAACGGCACTTCAGATGTTAACCTTTCAAAGGCTGCAAATCTTCTTTTTGGAAGTAAGGTATTTTATTTTTTCATTTTTTTAAAAATAGGGAAAGATTTTACGATCATCCGGTATTTTTCGTTCATGATAGACAGCAAAACATTTTACTGCTCGTTCTTGGGAGAATAACAGAAGCTTGCATTATATACACTGAGTGGCCACTTTATCATGACAACCCCTCAGTACTTCGTTGTGCCACCTTTTGCCTTTAATACTGCGTCGGTTCTTCATGGCATGGACTCCACAAGATGTTGATACATGGTTTGTGAAATCTGAGACCACCGCATGTATCCGAGCACGAGGTGGCCCGACGCTGTACTAACGCTAACCGGAATGTTTACCGTATGTCCGCGGGAAGTCGTCCTGCTGCTATGATATTATAATCACTTCTGTGCTTGGTATGTACCATCTCACTACTAAAAATCTCATTTCCACCCGTCGCTTTCTTCTTGGTGCGCGGATTTTTATGACAATGAGTGTTTAATCGATATCTACATTTACCTTGGACAGCAGATATCAAGGGTGGTGTTACATTGAGAAAGAAATTAATCTGCGTATAAAACTTTTGGAATAAACAGTACAATTTTTAAAAGCACTGTGCCACTATATCTTAAAAGAAAAGTGTTAATCAATGCACTGTTTTAAGACATAATGGCATATTGCTCTTAAAAGAAAAGTGTGCATTGATTATAAACACTTTTTAAGGTATACGTACATCTTATATGAAGAGAAACCAAGTTCTGCTAAAACGACAAAGTTAGTTTACCAGTTTAATGGATTTAAAAAAAAAAGAAAAACAACTTAGGTATCAAGTGCTCTGTTAAGCCAAACACTTTTTGACACAACCAATCTTCCCCTCTGGACTTTCAAATTTATGTTCCGTTCCTTTGCCGCTAATTTGCTTCATCTTAACTCGCTTATGATAATTGTAGTTGAAGTAAAATAATCAATACAATAAAATCAAATATACTATCAATAATCTTGGATTTAGAAGCTAGAAATTTGTTGGATATGTTAATGCGTTTGGGTTCACCTACGGTAAAAATTTTGGGTTACTTTACGTGCATGTTTCGAGATCTATTCTTTTTGGAATTGCAGTTACATGAATTCTTGAACACAGTTTTGGAAATTATGTTTCAACTTCAGAAAAAATACTGCTTGCATTTGAAAAATAATTAAATAAACATCCACATTCTTTACTTTCTCACTTTATAAATAAATGTGCACTGAAATTTTTGCAATTCGAGGAATTGTCCTTTTTTCAAGATAGTTTTTCGTGACTATTTTGTTGTGGCACATTTCGATTTCTTTTCTCATCAAAAGTGACGAAACTATTACAGTTCTGAATCCACATATCGCAATAAAATTCGCAAGAATGAAATAAAATATTGAACTATCTCGCTCAGAGAACGTACCTTGTCTATTGCCTCAACAACTAGGGATATTCTGCGCCCCGGTCCACAAAGAAAAAGGAGGGGATAAAAAAAATGTGTTAGTTGATTTTTGCCTCGACGCAAAAGCACTGCAGTAATTCGTGGACTTGTGTTGAAATGGTAAAACTATTAAATTGCTTTTGATAAAAATTGATATTAAATTGCTTTTGATAAAAATTGATATCAAATTGCTTTTGATAAAAATTGAATACCCAGCAAAACCAGTGTTGCTGGTCCCAGCACTCAAGCCATCAGTGGCACAGCACTATGTTGCCGCTGCCGGACTGTCAATAAAATGTCCCGGCGGCCAGCAGTTCAGGCCAGCAGAAGGCCAACATTCGGCACCCCCATCAGTTGTCATACGCCAGAACAGGTCCATCAATTATGCATCACAGGCAGTGGCTCTTAAGCGGTTCTTCAAGCACGTGCCATAAATCATGGCTAGCCTAATGTGGTCCGCCAGTTTTCCGGCAGTGGCAGCCGGCAATTACGTGACGTAACTGATGGCTTGCCGAATCTTGCCGGCAACTACGTGACGTAACCGATGGCTTGTTTAATCTCGTCCACCAATTTCCCAGTAGTAGCCATAAAAAAGATAAGGAAAACAAAATATCTCAGTTACCCAAAGGGCACAACTTGTATTTCTTTCCAAACAACATTTCTGCATTACGGCACGGCGTTGGGGAAATTTTCTCAACAGGTCCTGAAAAACTCCCGTTTGCATCAGTGTAGCATCGAACCAACGACATCATGTTTGCGAATAGGACGTTTTAGCAACTACACTAGTTTGCCAGGCACGAGCACTTCAAGGTGAGTCTCTTTCCTGCGCGATGTGAAACGAAGGGTTCTGTTTTCAATTTTACAATATTGCGAGGTGTTTTTCATAAATGTTCATTTCATATAATTCATAAATTTATTTTTTTCAACGTAACGATTTTTTTTATTTACCTAAAGGGAACTTCACTCATTTTCAGCGAGTGCACCAACTTAAAGACCTTTACCGAAATTTCGTGCTGTTCTTGTGGTCTTGAAAGTCGATTGTTTAAGTAATATATTTACCCCTTCATGTCACATTTTGTTACATTTTTAAGGTTGTATCTTTTTATTTTCACGGTCTGAAGCTACATTTGTTCTAAAGAGGAAATATATTTTACTTGTCGTTGTTTTTAACAGCAAATTCCTTCAATCTTGTGTATTCAACTCATGGATGAGTGCATTATATCCATATAGCGTTGTTTTTTGTTGTTTTGTTTTTTATTTCAAATAATTGATAATTTTTGTACAAGTATAATCTTGTGTTCTTATTTTTTTCCAACATAATTATTTTTTAATGTCTTTATCGGACTTTTGTTTGAAGCGGTTTAGTACATGTTAAAACGAAATACTATGCAGAAATTATTTCTTGTTATTCATGGGAATGGAGGGGTGTGTTTAATGGCTGCCTGTATTCTCGATTCTTCGTGTGTTAGTGCAGGGATTTTGCGACGAAATGACTTTCTATAAATACATAGGAGTATTTGACTGTTTCTTACAGTTCATTAATTATTTATATAAATGTCTTCCGACACTAATCTTCGTTGAGGTGGCATCTCATTAGGAAATTAATTTGCCTCTCTACATATGGCTTTTTTTTTTCTTAACATCCACTGAAATAACACGATTGCGTCTTCTTCAACTAACTGGTACCACGAGAGACTGCGCAAGTGTTGCTCCTACGTGTGCGTAGTCCCGCTGCTTCCACCTCGTGTTGGGGTTGTTTCGGTTGCCAGCTATGGGCAATTAGTGGCGCTTGCTTGAAGGCCTGCAATTAAAGGCGATTCTGCATGGCCACCAATGGCTGCCAACTGATAACGCTGCCACCAACGGGCCGCTACCCTACCGTGTGCGACATATTTCAGCCAGCCGTGACCCATCACTGCCAGCTGGTGGCTAGCAGTTTCCAACACTTGCGTTTTTTCTGGGTAGAGAATAAAACAAGATTGCACCATTTATATGACAAGGTCTTAAATACCGCATTGGCTTTCAATCATCGAACGGGAAAGACAAGGGGATAAATGTTAATGAAAATTATTTAACTTGCTGAATAAAATATACCTTGTTTCAGAAAGCTCCTGAGCTGCAAAGACTTGCTGATAGAGTAAAGAAGTGAGATTACGAATGAACTTAACGCATGGAACAAAACTGACGTGCAACACTTTTATAAAGGGAAGATATACCCTACCTCTCTCTGGATTTAGTAGATGTTATAACTGTTTAATTCAAAGCGATATAACTGGGTCTATACAATAATTAATCTACCTGCTGAAGTTCAGGGTGATTCATAAAGAAGTATACAGTTTCAATGAAATATAAAACAAGAACAATGTCAGATATTTTATGTTACCTGTAAAAGAATTGTAGGGGAATGTTTCAAGTTTTTAGAGACAATCACAGATGTTCTATGTGTGCACCCTTAGTCACACGACACACATCAAGCCGGTAATCCATTTCCGCCCAAGGCGTGGTAAAATATCTGAATTTTGAGAAAGAAGCTGAAAATGTATGGAATTGTTTTCAGCTTCTTTCTCAAAATTCTCCAGAGAGTGGGCTGTGAAATCTGCACTTCACGACCCTCCCTCCGCGTTGTCCCGGGCTTCGTTGAATGGCGGTGCAAACACTATCGACGACTTCTTCCGATACACGCAGTCGTCCAGGACTTTTAAGTTTGCACAAGCAGCCCGTAGTTTAAATAAATTTTTATGCCTTTCATAAATTGATTTTCTGGTTGGAGGTTCTTTTCCGAATCGTGATCGAAAATGCCGTTGCACAACAGTTACAGATTCCGTTTTGCTCAATTCAAGAACGCCAAACGCCTTCTCCACAGCAGACGCTGCCATTTTGACTGACTAGTCACGTGACACGCGCGCTATCGCCTACGTTACTTCCCTCAGTAGCGGGACACAAACTTTATGAGTACATCTACCTAACGGTTCGCAGGTTTGGTCCGCGTCTTCAACTGTTACTGTTTTACAGCATCTGGAAACTGGTTACTTCTTTATGAATCACCCTGTATACTTCACCTTAGCTCGATCCCTGGTTGTTACAACATCTGAGCAATAAATGCATCATGCCAATTTTTTCTCTAAAATAGATATACACTGAAAGGACTAATTATTACGTACACCCACCTAATGGCGTGTAGCGCCACCTTTTGCACGCAGGGAAGCATCCAAACGTCGTGCTACGAACGCAATGAGGTTCCGAAACACAGACTCAGGTAACGCTGACCAACAATCTAAGAGTTCTTAGCATAAAGCAGGTAGAGATGTAGGTGGGGACGGCTGATCATGAACAGCTCGTTTCAATATGTTCCATAAATTCTCTATGGGGTTGATGTCCGGTGAGCGAGGGGGCCATGCTAGTGTGATAAGTTCACTACTATGCTGCTGGAGCCAGCCGGTCGCTAGCCGGAACCGATGGGGTTAAGCGTTGTCGTACTGAAAGATCGGACCTTGGTTCATACAAAGGCGGGTAATGAAAGCATGCAGATGGTCGACCAAGAGCTGCACATAGCTGGAACCAGTGTACGGAAGACTCAAGAGTTACCAAAGGACCCAGGCCGCGGAACACGTGAAAGCTGCCCAAACAGTTACACCGCCTCCACCGTCCTGTAGTACCTAAATTTTGCATGCGGTGTCCATAGCTTCGTGTGGTTTACGCCACACACGCTGCCTGCCAGCGGCGCGATACAGTGTGAAACGGAATTCGTCAGACCATATGACGCGTTTGACGATGTGGTCGTCGACTGTTCTAGCCGAGTTGTGACATGTGTCGACGGATTGTCTTTGAGCATAAGCTTGTGGATGCTCCTTCATTAAATTGTTACGTAGTTTGCTGCAAACAAGCTTTACGGTTCGTCTGTAAGACACGGGTTAATCGTCGGCACCCTCGATCATCCAATGCACTTCATCCAATGCACTTTTACGGCCATATTTCACCCAACTATTAGCGGTTTTGCCGGATTTTACGTACTCTTAGCACACACACTTGCTACGGTTTGTCGCGGAATTCCTAACAGTTTCGCCGTTGCGCTGATTGAACATCTTGCCTTCCTGACTCCCACGACTTCACCTCGATCAAACTCACTTAAATCTCGTCCTTGACCCATGCTGGCTCTCGACGGAATGTATTCTTGTGCGTACCGACTTACTCTGAGTTGCTCACGATGGTCGTTACAGCTCCAACCGGTTTTCCTGCGCACCGCGATTTTCTGCTGTCCTTCTGATTTGCGTATTTTCACACTGATGTACGTAATAACATGCCCTTTCAGTGTAGTTTCAGCTTAGTTGGGAAAATGTTGTTCTCCTAAGTGAATGAGCGTTGCTTTTGACCTATGGCCGGAGCCGTACCCGGGATCAGTTCCCAGATGAGACATTTGTCGTTTCTCCGTCCCTTCCTTGGGACACTAAATTATAGCCACGCAAGACTCGCACGAGGGGTCGTTCACTCCCTACTAGAAAAGAGATTATTTCCGAAATGAGAGAGCTCTTAGCACAGGAAAAGTTTCTTTTCTTGTCCTTAGCTTCCAAAAACTTTGAGTCCTTGGGTCTTACTGTTCCAGTTTGACTTTTCCAAATCTTATCATTTATGACATATGATCGTTGAATGCATTCCCTTCTTAAGAAAATAAATGAGCTGTTTCAAATACAACTTGTATATAGAGTAGCAACTGTTATAAACAAAATGAATTTCCACTATGTTTTTAAATGAATCTATCCAAGTTTTCTTCTAGAAAAGGATCGAGTTCATTTCAATGATAAACATTTCATTCTAAATCCAAGCGAATCTTATCAGCTGATAGGAATTTTAGCACAAGTCAACTGAATCTGAAATAATGTACCAAAAACAGCGAAAATGTATCGTTTCTTTTAATAATAATCATCATCCTTCATCTATATAAAATTCTAAGCGTAGTCATTATTTACAGCTCTTCGCGGTTGCATTTTCCCACCGGTATGCCTTTAAATTTAATTTCCCAGCAGATAAACATAGAACAATGCAAATGTTCCAGTGAATGACGTTTTAGCATATATTATTCACAACCACACCATGTTTAACAGGAAATCTCTCAGCAGAATGGCAACATTGGGCTTTCTGAACAAAAAGAAACAATACGATGTTTATCAGAGGCGGCAAAGCCATTAAAGTTTTATAATACATCATTTACTTTAATATCACTGGAAGAGCCTTTTGTGCTTTCTGGAATTTTGGGTTTTGATACCTTTGATGGAAAGTGTTGTGTAGTCTTATCGTACCTTTCCGAAGTCAGTCAGCTTTCGCGGTGGCGACAAAGTGATGTTTCAGCGATTAAGTGATGTAAGTGATGTTTCATCTTCGAAATGGTCCCACGGGATACAAGCATAACAGTTTCCTCCGTCATTGTAATATTCAGTGCTGTAATGCGCATTTTCTTCCCCCAAGAGATGACAGGTTTTGTGATTATCTGCGTCTCAAATCGCGTACAGTATTAATCTTCGTCAAACGTCGCGTTGAACATTTTTATTCTTTAAATAACGCCGCACTAGACAGCTAAAGTTCTTGTGAAACAAATTACCACAGCTGAGCTCTAAACTCCTTTACTGATTCACTGAGCCTTATTTAAAGCCTTCCTTGCTTTATCACATTTTTATTTTTTACTTCCGGAGCAAATATTTAGAAAAATGTAGTTTAATTTCAGCTTGGTTTTCCCTTCACAAAGGTACAGACCAAAAAGAATTTCGCACTGATCTTCTAGAAAAACATGTTCAGAAAATCACCAGTATTCCAAAGAAATATGACATAAATTGGTCCCACATACACTGCTGCCCACCCAAAAAGCAACACCAAGAAGGACACGAGATAGCAAAGCCAGATTTACTGGACACATAGCAACAGATACAAAGATGAAACGATTGAGCTTACAGGCCCGTGCGACTTGCGGAACACGCAGACAACAATAGCTCGTGTGGCCCCCATGGCTGGCAATGACGGCCGTTATACGCCGCGGCATCGAACGGAAGAGGCTTTGGATGTGGGCTTGGGGTATGTCGGTCCAGGCTGCTTCCACACGTTGACACAGTTCATCAGGCGTAGCCGCGGGTGGTGCTTGCCGGGTCACTCGGTTGCCGATCAGCGACCAGACGTGTTCGATGGGCGACATATCCGGAGAACAGGCGGGAAACGACAACAGCGACACCTGGTGGACCGTGAAGAATTGTTGCACGATACGTGCCACGTGCGGGCGCGCATTGTCTTGTTGAAACGTGACCGCTGGCAGGTCCTGCAAGTAAGGGAGGACTACAGGCTCCAAAACTTCGGAGATGTAGCGGTGGCTGTTGAGCGTACCGCCGATGCGTAGCAGAGGGGTGAGGGAGTCATATCCAATTGCGCCCCAAACTATAACGCCAAGCGACGGACCGGTGTGGCGATGCATAATGCAGGCGTCATACAGTCTATCGCCGCGGTGCCGCCACACGCAGATCCGACCATCGTGGTGTTGCAGGCAGAAGCGGGATTCGTCGGAGAAGACAATGTCGTGCCATTCCGTAGTCCAGGTGCGGAGTTCAACGGCCCAATACCGCCGCACTCGCCGGTGGTGTAACGTCAATGGTAATCGGAGCAATGGGCGCAGTGCGACAAGTCCCCGCTCCTGCAGACGACGTTAAACGGTACGTGCTGACACAGGTTGTTGCGCAACACACTTTAATTCCTGCGCTAACGTTCGTGATGTGGCGGTGCGAGCCGTCAATGCCCGCCGCACAACATGCCGGTCCTCTCGTTCGGTGGTGTGCCGCGGCTGCGGCAATCGCTCACGTCGGTCCGTTCGTCGGTCCGTCCGTCCCTCCTGCACCCACCGAATCCAGTCTCGCCTCACTGTGGCTGGATGTCGTCCCACACGGGAGCCGATGTCTCGGTACGATAAACCGCTGTCGCGATAACCACTATTCGTCCTCTGTCGAACTCCGAAACGTGCTGGAATGACTGCCGTATACTGCGACGAGGCATCAGGAAGCTTCCTACGCATAGGTCCGGCAGCACAACACACTTCCACTACTTACACCCCGCCTTCTGTGCACCCTTCTTAAGTGCTTCTTGGTGGCGTGCCGGGCGCACATCATTTGCATATGCCTTGCAATGCTAATCGTTTGCATGTCCTCTCGCGGGCGACGCATGCTGCGAATTTCAGGCCAATCGGATGCTTCCTTCTTGGTGTTGCATTTTGGGTGGTAGATTAGTTTGGAATATTGTAAACTTAAAATAAGTCAACGGTAATAAGAACAAAGGCACGCAAAATTCGGAGCTTTCCTTAAATGGACTGCGTAATACTTCGCAGAATCACCTCAAATTTTAATTTTTAAACCTTTTTCCTTAAAAATAGAAAGGACTTACAGTTTTACTATGTTGCTCCGTCTGCGGACACCATATCTCAGCATCAATGGGTATGGTTTTAAAAGTTTCTTTTCCGCTCGTAAACTTGAGAAGTTGTCAAAGCGCTGTGTTCGGACCATTTGTCCGAGATGGACCGGCTGCGAATTTCCTGGTGAGGCATGGATGTAGTGGCACTCTCCCTTCCCTTAAGCCATTGACCCAAAATTAGGGACAAGGCACTGCTTACAGCTCATCGAGTTGATTCCTGTGGTCGTAAACCTCCCTACAACAACAAAAAAACAGAAGCCTCGAACTTAAAAATAAAAATTAAAAAGCTTGAACAGGGAGCGAGAATCGAAATCCACGGCGTTTTGGTCTATTCTGGTGCATAACCTCAGCTTGAGGGCTGCAATGCAGAGGTACTACTGATTTCAAAATGTGCTTTTTTCGACATCACTGCTTCTTTAGAATATCTCCTTGTACATTTAGGTATCATTTACAGGCAAAACTATTTTGTCTTATAACTTCAAATACCACTTACCTCGAAGACCATTTTGCTTAGTTTCTACTTCTGACAGTGAACAGTTTTCACCTCTAGGGTACGTAAATAGATTCTGCAATTTATTTTCATGTTTCTGCTTCTACACCGAGGACCCATTACATTGTGACCACCCACAGCCCAGAGAAATGAGCGCGCCTGGAGACCGAACGGTGGAGCAGGTGAAGTTCACAGAGCAGTATATATACAACCCGAGGACCGGCTTTCGGTTAGTCGAGTGTTTGGAGTCAGAATGGGAAAAGCTACCAATTTTCGGAGTTGGATGAAGGACAAATTCTGATGGCACAGCTCCTAGGAATTACGAACTCGGAAACGGAGCTACTTGTCGGCTGTTCACGTGCCGCTGTAGTGAGTACGTATCAAAAGTGGCGCACAGATGGCCGCAGCTCAATGATGCCTGAGGGAAGCGGACACAGTTGCACATTGTTCACAGCGAACGCAAGGCCACTGTGCGACAAATCACCCGCAGCTACAACAGTGGTGATCAGTGCAGTGTGTTACCGCACACAGTTCATGGCATCCTTCTGCGCATGGGCCTGCGTAGTAGAAGACCCAGCCCGGTCACCATGCTCACTGCATGTCATCGCCAACAACGCATGGAATGGGCCCAAGATAATCGAGATCGGACAGTGGATAATGGGAAGAAAATGGCCTGATTTGACGAATCAAGATTCCTGGTGCATCACGTTGACGGCAAAGCGCGGATACGCCGATTACCAACGGAGGCAATGGCACCTGGATGCACTGTTGGGCGGAAACAGGCCGGCGGCGGCGGTGTTATGCTGTGGCCAATGTTTTCTTGGGACACTTTAAGCCCCATTATTCCAATAGCACAATCCCTGACAGCTATCAGATATCTGAACATTGTTGCGGACCAAGTACGTTGATCCATTCATGGCAACTGTGTTACCTGTTGGTGATGGCCATTATTAACAGCATAATGTGCCGTGCCACTCTCCAGAATCGTCAAGGACTGGTTCGGGGAACATGCCGGTGACTTTCTGTTAATGCCCTGGCCTACAAATTCACCTGAGATGAGTCCAATCGAACATTTGTAATTCGACTTGAAAACGAGGGTTCGCGCTAAATCACCCCCACCCCGAAATGTACGGGAACTGGAGGACATGTGGCTGACATTATTGGTACCAGATATTCAAAGATACCAATCATCGCCTCATCGAATAGATGCCTCGCCGAGTGGCCGCTTTTTTTGCGGGATAAAGGGGGGTCCTACAGTTTATTAGGTACATACATACATATCACTAAGCTGTTCTCTGAGATTCAGAGGTTAGCTCCAAAGAGAAATACAAACTACCAGATATTTTTGCTTACTGTTGCCGTATCAAACTTCTCCATTTACAGCGATCTTGACATACAACTCGGGCTTCACTGATATCCATTACACGCCGTACACAAGATCTTTTATACTTCATACTCATAATCTTTTTCTCGTGCAGACACTCCTGAATCTGATCCACCCATGTCTTCCTTGGCCTTCTTCTGACTTTCCTTCCTGCCACTTAGGCTAAAAAGATTTTCTTAGTAAGCATCTCATTACTCATTCTTTCAACATAGCCAAACCACTGAAGCATATTGGTCTCCACCTTGCTAACAACATTTTACTTCACATCACACAACTGCAGCACATCTTCATTCCTCACACAATCAGACCGTGACTTGCCACAAACCCTGTGTAAGTAACGCATTTCTCCAGCACACAAACGACTCCTATGTTTCTTCTACAGTACCCAGGTTTCACTGCCATACATCAGATAAGGAACAATTACACTTTCATACACAGCCATGCGGGACTCTCTAGAGAACCCATCATTCCTTTGAAAACCTCCCAGAGCAGCTTATTAGGTTGGTGGGGATAATATAGTGGCTCATTGGTGTAAATACCCGATGTAAAAAAATCCCTGTTGCCGGAAATAAAGTTTTGAATATAGAATGCTCAAGACCTTTCTACTTCTCATAACGTACTGTTTTGCCGCTAACGAGCGTAAGGGCATTTTTCTGTTTTAAACCTACTTCCAACTGAATCTCCCTTTTATAACGAAGTAAATTTCTCCGTCATTTTTGCCCACGCCGGGGCTCGAACCCGGGTCCCCTCATTCCGGAATAAGTCGCTCTACCAATTGAGCTACGCGGACGTTCGTTATCGCTGCTATCTGAATTTATATCGTGTGCCTCCTGCTGCGCAGGCACGTCACATCTCCCCCTCCCCCTCCGAAAGAGCGCCGGAGGCATGGCCCATGAGTCAGCCGTGACCATGAATCGTTGCAGGCAGCCATCCGCTGTAGAACGTGCACTTGAGAACTCCCAGTCAATCTAGTGTGTGGAATGCAACGTCACACACATTTTATTTTTCGAAGCGCTGAAGAAGGAATTCTCTTATTTTTCCTCTCTCGCGGTGTGGAAGTAACATCACACCATTGCGAGATCTTGAACGGCCTGGTCATCCGGAAAGTTCGGGCGCCATTTTAACGAAATAAATTTCTCCGTCATTTTTGTCCACGACGGGGCTCGAACCCGGGTCCCCTCATTCCGGAATAAGTCGCTCTGCCAATTGAGCTACGCGAACGTTCGTTATCGCTGCTATCTGCATTTATATCGTGTGCGTCCTGCTGGGCAGACACGTCACACCTTCTAAAAACCCCGATCAGAAAAATTTTTTCGGTCAGAAACCACTTACTGCGCCAAACGTTATATTCATATTTCCTGCACGAAATAAAACTTTCCGGCTATGAGATTAACCCTTTAACGACAATACTACCTAATGGGTGCATTCAAAAAGCCACGGCCGTCCAAATCGCTCATACACCCATGTTCTTTGAGTTTGCACACATGTTCAGTTTGTACCCACGCACACATGTTCTTTGAGTTTACACATCCTCTATGGGATTAGCAGGAGAAAGCATTGTTGTCATTAAACAAGGAAGTAAATACGTGTATGCGATCAAAAAGTTCCGAGACTAGGTACATAGCGCGCCAACATATGGCAGTACGCGAACGAGCGAGCAGCGGTCAAGGGCGGTGACCTTCATGAGTCATTGTGCCGAGTGACGTCGTTCTGTGAATATCGAGAGCTGTGCTACACGATATTTGATGAGTACGTGCAGAACACAGCTCCGATTTCGGTATGGACTGTAAACTAGAGCAGCGAGTGAACATCAAATTCTGCGTCAAACTTGGTAAATTGGGAACGCAGACGCATGAAATGTGGCAGCAGGCTTCTTGGAATGAGTTGTGCGAGATGTTTTGAGTGGCACTCGCGCTTCAAGAGCGGCAGAATGGCACTGGAAGACGACGAGACGTCAGGGCGACCGTCCACGAGCAAAACCCCCGAAATTGTGGATAAAAGTAGAGAACTGGTGCATGAGGATCGTCGGAGAACCATTCAAGACATTGCTACCATTTATCTTTTTTACTGCGATGTTGTGCTGAGTCTTAGGGAGGACATTCGCCGCAAACGACCTGAAATGTGGCGCAGCAGCGATTTCTTGCTCCATCACGAAAATGCATCAGCTCACAGAGCGTTATCAACACGCCAGTTTATCAGCCGCAACAGCATGACTACCCTTTCTCACCCGCCGGATTTGCCCCCCCCCCTGCGACTTCTTTGTGTTCCCGAAGATGAAGCTGAAGCTCAAGGGTCGCCGTTTTGAAACCGTGGACGATATTCAGTGCGAATCGCAGTGGGTGCTTGACACGATTCGCGAACAGGACTTCCTGGAAGCGTTCCAACAGTGGCAAAAACGCGGGCAGCGGTGTATCGCTGCCCAACGAGACTTCTTTGAGAAAAAGCATAGCCAGACTTAAGTAACATAAGTACTTCTTGTTTAACTTTTGCTTCAGATATTTTGGGGAACTCGTTCTTTAGAAAACGAAAGGCTTCTCCATCTTTATTCAGTGCCTTAACAAAAATTATCAAACCTAGTTTGATGTGAAGCGCTGGTAAGTACACGTTCTAAGGACTTACTAAAGGCTAAGCAACAACATTTTTATTACCTAGAATTAAGGACTCTATTTTAGGCCAGGTCTTTTTAATGAAATAAGAATTTCTGTGCTTACTGTTCCATTCACAGAGGAAGCAGCAGTATTTTGTGTATCGAAGTTGTACACCAAGGAGTAAAGCTATCACTTTGATATCGCCACAAATATTCCATCAATGTTTTTGTATACTATACTTTGAAGCAGCGGTTTCATATTTGCATATGTTTCTTTCATGTATGCAGCATATGCAACAGGCACTGACGGATACATATTTCCGTTATGAAGGGCTGCTTTTAAGCTAAAAGTTTCCATTCTTCAGATTACTGTCCTAAGGCTTCAAACAATAAGCCTATATCATTGCAGTACACAAGATCACCACTCTTCGAAAATAAGTGTTTAAACTCTTGCTGTCGTCGACGAAAACTACATACTTTTGTACTTGGTTGTAAAAGATTCCATCGCTTCAATCTTGAAGAGAATATTTAGGCCTGACTTTTAGCTAAATGAAGGTCATGAACCACATCAATTAATTCTTTCTGAGTTATAAGGTTAGGCACAGAATTTTCTCAGGAATCGGGATCCTGTTGTACTTCAATATCTTCTTCGCTGTGAGGATTTATTTCATCAGTATCCCTATCATCTAAACTCCATGACTGTGGAGAAACAGGAACAGGAAGATCTGGACCATGAGGAACAGGTCTTATGGCCGAAGGAATACTGGGATACTGAATCGTGTCTTTCGTCTTAGCTGTAATTTCAAATATCTTAGTGATGCAGAAGTAACAATCTGTTCAGTGGTCTTTTGGTTCTCTCCCAACCATTGGTACTGCAAATGGCATTTGACGTGATCCCTTCACCTAGCCAGTCAACAAAGTTACACACGAATTACAACAAATGTGAAACGCCCAAGATTTATCTTCATCGCCCATTTTGCACTGGAAATAAAGTTCATACGATTTTTCAATCAACGGTGTTAAATGTCGCCTTTGAGACTTTAAAGTAAATTGTCCACAAATGTAGCAGAAACTGTTTGAATGGTCCACACAAGTAAGCGGCATTATTTAACACACTTTGCACAATCCACACTACTTTCTAAAACCACGAGAAAATGCATGTCCTTCAATACCGATTAAATACATTCGAATGACAAAAATTCTGCTTTGTTCCCCCCTTCCGAGAAGGAGTTGCACAACAGGAAGTAATGGCGCCAGTGTGTCTACTCTGAGACATATCAATCCGGACTGCAGACCGATGTCTCCGTTGGGAATCATAGGGAAATTCCTTTAAGTAACACAGCATTCACTCCAACAGAGAGTTCCATTACAAGAAACTGGAGCCCAGTGAAACAATTATGACTTCATACAAATTTTAAAGATAACAATCCGATTTTTGGCGTAAATGTGACAAGGATGGTAAGTCAGACAATATCCAAAAGCTTGAAATTTTTCATCGTCCTGGAGCGGGACTCGAACCCGCGTCTCCCAGAAAACGCCCGGGTATGCTAACCACTACACCACCCAGAACGACCAAGTTTCAAGTTTCCGATCAATTTGAATATAACCATCACAGGATTCGCTAGTCGAAGCAACCGGCATTCATGTATAGCGCATCTGGAGATTAAGAATCTTATCCCGTGTTTGCCCGGAGAACCCTTCCATATATGACAGATATGAAAGGGTTCGTATAAATCATGAAAGAAATACGTGATTACGCCATATAATACAAATTCTGAAGATGACAATACGATTTTTGGCGTAGATGTGACAAGGATGGTAAGTCACCCGGGCGTTTTCTGGGAGACGCGGCTTCGAGTCCCGCTCCAGGACGATGAAAATTTTCAAGTTTTCGGATATTATCTGACTTACCATCCTTGTCACATTTACGCCAAAAATCGGATTGTCATCTTCCAAATTTGTATTATATGGCATAATCCCGTATTTCTTTCATGATTTATCTGCCTCTCCGGGCAAACACGGGATAAGATTCTTAACCTCCTGATTCGCTAAACATGAATGCCGGCTGCTTCGACTAGCAAATCCTGTAATGTTTATATTAAAATTGATCTGAAACTTAAAACTTAGTCGTTCTGGGTGGTGTAAAGGTTAGCATACCCGGGCGCTATCTGGGAGACGCGGATTCGAGTCCCGCTCCAGGACGATGAAAATTTTCAAGTTTTCGGATATTATCTGACTTACCATCCTTGTCACATTTACGCCAAAAATCGGATTGTCATCTTCAAAATTTGTATTATATGGCGTAATCCCGTATTTCTTTCATGATATGACTTCATATTTGGTTTCAGCACCAGTAAATACATACAAACCGTTAAAGGTTTCTTTGTAAAAAAACCATTGTTGTTCAGTGAGCTACTAAAGCTTTGAAAATAATTTGATAGCATCTCTAAAAGGTTGAAGAAGCTCTAGGGTTCCTACTTTGTTAAGGCTTTTACGGATTTGAATGTAACCTAGAGTTTTTCGTTCGAGGATTGTGTAAAACATTACTCTAATTAATATACAGTGAGGATAATGAAGGAACTTAAAGTTCTTTAAATTTTAAATTTACCGCAGTTTTATGCGAAATAGACAGAATAAATTAATTTATGTCCCTTTGTACTGCAAGTTAGAGGAGATAGAAACTCACCTGACTCACGCCTCCGGTTAGAACTCAAATTATGTAATTATTTTAAAGACTTTCTTTTTAAGGTCTTACCCGTAAAAGAATATTATTTCAACGACTTGACTTTGATCATGTTTGTGGCATGATCAAAGTAAAATCGCTGATATGGAAATGGATGGAGATATTGCTAGCAGAGATGCCCACCTCTGGACAACTTAAATAATAGACTGGTCTACATGGGACAGAAAAAGACCCAGAAGAATACCATGTGGTAGATGTGTAGCTGAAATTTGGAAGCATGTTTGGAGTGATATGAGGTACACTGGCTCGAGACAGAATGTTGCGGGAGAAACATTGTCTCGTTCAGCAGTGGATATGTAATGGTTAATGACAGATAAGGAAGGGTTCGTGTTGCTGGAGAAACATTGTCTCATTCAGCAGTGGATATGTAATGGTTAATGACAGATAAGGAAGGGTTCGTGTTGCGGGAGAAACATTGTCTCGTTCAGCAGTGGATATGTAATGGTTAATGATAGATAAGGAAGGGTTCGTGTTGCGGGAGAAACATTGTCTCGTTCAGCAGTGGATATGTAATGGTTAATGACAGATAAGGAAGGGTTCGTGTTGCGGGAGAAACATTGTCTCGTTCAGCAGTGGATATGTAATGGTTAATGACAGATAAGGAAGGGTTCGTGTTGAGGGAGAAACATTGTCTCGTTCAGCAGTGGATATGTAATGGTTAATGACAGATAAGGAAGGGTTCGTGTTGCGGGAGAAACATTGTCTCATTCAGCAGTGGATATGTAATGGTTAATGATAGATAAGGAAGGGTTCGTGTTGCGGGAGAAACATTGTCTCGTTCAGCAGTGGATATGTAATGGTTAATGACAGATAAGAAGGGTTCGTGTTGCGGGAGAAACATTGTCTTGTTCAGCAGTGGATATGTAATGGTTAATGACAGATAAGGAAGGGTTCGTGTTGCGGGAGAAACATTGTCTCGTTCAACAGTGGATATGTAATGGTTAATGACAGTTAAGGAAGGGTTCGCTACCCAAGAAAGCCGCCTCTCCGCTTGCAACTCCGGAAATCTCCTGGTAGTGACCAGTGGTATTGGGTATACTTGAACATTGCCAATTCGCTTACTCTCTTTTGGGTGCCAAGGAACAATTTGACTCTGCTCTCTGATGGGTTTATTTTAATCTGGCAGTTAGTGTAGTACGTTTTCAACGCAGAGATCGAGTCTTGGAGACATCTTGCTCATCGAGCTGGTGGCAACCACTGTATTGCCAACATGTTTTCATTTGGCATTCTGCTTTTCATTTGGCATTCTGCTTCAACATTTCGGGAACGGTGGGTGTATAATTAAACGCGTTCCTAATACACTGGTCACAAAAAGGTAGGGATATAGCATGAAAGGAAGGATGTATGTATCTGAGTCAAGTAACATCAGTGAGTCTACGTAACACAAACGATAAAGAGTGCGTTTACAAAAACAATTTATTGTGCAATGTCTGCACACAACGAAGTAGCACTACAATATACAGGGTGAATCAGCTAAGCGTGTACAAACTTCTGGGAGGGGTAGGTTGCACAAAGACAAATCGGAATCACGTAGCAATGCAGGGTCGGAAACGTCATCTTCATGCGGTAGATGGCGTTGTTCGGTCACGAGACTGCTCATACGTTCTTTCAGGATACCGTTATTTGTAAACAGCCCGCAGAGGTAGTAGGATGGCTGAGTTCACGAACGCGGAAATGGCTGATATGCACGTCGCATACGGAGCAGCGGACTGCAACGGACGAGCTGCGTTGCGACTGTACCAGGAACGGTACCCGATGAGACGAGTGCCAAACCACCAAGTGTTTGCATGGCTGCATCAGAGGTTATACAACACTTTTCTTCCAGGGGCCTGCCAGGTATAGGGAACAATGGGTACGCACTCCTGCTATAGAAGATAATGTGTTATGCAGCAGACACTCCAAGTGCCATCACACGAGCAATTGCCCATCGGCTAATTCTGCCCCAATCCATCATATGGATGGTTCTGTACGAAGACCAATTGCATCCATATCATGTGCAGCGCGTTAAGACACTAAGTCCTAAGGCTTACCCTCAGAGCATTGCATTTGCGCAATGGTACCTGCAAAAGAGTGCGGCAGAACCGCAATTTCTTGCTTGTGCTGTTCGCAGACGAAGGGAGCTTTACACGGGAAGGTTGCTTCAATGCACATAACGCGCATGTATGGGCGGTGGAGAACCCCCATGCTCTACGCCCACGTACAGCACAAAACCGTTTTGCTCTTAACGTTTGGCCGGCATTGTCGGGGACTACTTAATTGGCCCATACCTCATGCCTCCTCGTTTGAACGAAAAGAGTCACCAGATATTTCTGGAGGACATCTTGCCAGAGCTATTGAACGAACAACAGGTCCCTCAGTCACTGGGACGTGCAATGTGGTTCCAGCACGGTGGGGCCCCTCGCTCATTTCAGCAATGACGTTCGTCATCACTTAAACATGACATTTGAACAACAGTGGATCGGCGTGGTGGTCCCGTTCATTGGCCTTCAAGATCGCAGGACTTAAAATGCCTTGATTACTTCTTCTGTGGTTACATCAAAGGACTGGTGTACTACACCTGGTTTTAAAGTGATGAAGACCTTGTAGCACGTAACTCTGTAGCTGTTTCGGAAGTCCAAGACACGCCAAGAATTTTCCAAACTGTATGTGATTCCGTGCGCCGACGATGTCAAGCGAGTGCTACAGCGCATGGTCGCAACTTTGAATACCTTCTGTAACCTCAATGCATTTCGCAAATGTCTTGTGAGTAATAAAAAGAATTTTGTTCTCCTACGTGCTGCTGTTTCATTTCTCCTCTCCTCTGTACACTAGAACAAGTAGATGGCATTTTCGACCCTGCATTTCTATGTGATTCCGATTTGTCTTTGTGCAACCTACCCCTCCGAGAAGTTTGTACACTCTTAGCTGAATCATCCTGTAGACAGAATGGTAAATCGAAGAATGTCAATAGCTCCGGATTTCAGTACCCGGTAGCACCATGGGTGTATCAAAGGACGTCTTGACACCTACAAGACGTACTTGCAACGACATTATTGATGACTGCCTAGGGAAGCTCGTTAGATAAACACGTTAGAGTCTAGTGGGGTATGGGACGTGGTTATCCAGACGTTGCAGTACAACATCTCAAATGTTCTCAATAGGATTATGCTCAGGAGACCTCAGACGTTTCTGTGACGATTAAATATCATGATTTTCCAGCTCCTGAACTATGCTTCAGGCACTGTGACTATTTGCACTGTCATCGAGAAAACGAAATTCGTGTCCAATAGCAGCGTGAAGCAGTGTCTCAATGGGCACGAAGATCTCCTTTCGGTATACTAAGGCATTCATGTTGCCTAGACAAACATAACAAGCAGTATGGCCATTAAAACACCCTCCAGCCCAGACAAGAACTTACTGCCGCTGGTAAAAGTGGACAGACTGCACATAGTGTGGTTGCTTTCTTGTGCCGGATCTCCTCCACATGTGTCCTCATGGAGTATCAAAAGAACGAAACGGAATTCGTGTTAAAAGTACGTAGTGCCATTCTGTATTCCATGACATGTAGTGTTTAACCCAGGTACATATTTGACTATGTCAATGTTATAGATCTCAGTATCCTCCTTGCTCTAAATCCGTACTCGTGAAGACGGTTTCGTGCCGTTTGCGTACGTACTGTGACACCAGAATTAATTTGAAGAAATTTCCTGAGTTGGCTACTGGTGATACTAGTCCTTCTCCGAGCACTTACTGTTAAGTAGCGATCTTGCCTCCTGGTAGATATCCTCGGGAGATCAAACCTGGGTCTATCTGCAACGTTTCCATCCGGTAGAAATCTTGCCTATAGCCGACTTACTAAACGAAACTCCTAAAGCAGCAGCTGCATCATTCTGCGCCGCCATGGTGGCGCAGTGGACTAAGCGATGACTGCCAATCATTCGTTCGGGTTGGTTCTGGTTTTAAATCCCGGTGAAGCATTCATGTTGTGTTTATATTACGGGACTGGCTCTCTCCCTTTCTTGGAACCAGTGGCCGATTCATCTGCCATGCATCTACCTGTAACATGTTAACAGACCTATTTCTGTTGTCAATGGATCGTCGTCTGGATATCATTTGAGGTTAATCCCACACTGCAGGAGTACATTCAGCAAACTTCTAGACCAAGCCCTGAAAAGACCCGTTTTCCATTTCTCGGAAGGTATTTTTTTATCGGAGTTCGTGCGCCCCGTGCTGTGTTGTCAAGATGCTAATTTACATATGGCGTAATGCCCACGACGCGTGCTGTGTTGTCATGATGTTAATTTACATATGACGTAATGCCCACGACACGTGCTGTGTTGTCATGATGCTAATTAACTTATGGCGTAGCTACCCAGGCTGATAACCGGTCTCCAGTAGTCTTAAGTTTGCGTATCACTTCGTTTTCTCTTCGAGACCGCAGTATACATAACCTTTTGTGACCATTGTACACCAATCAGCCATTACATTATGACCACCTACCATATAAGCCGCAGGACCGCTTTTTAGCCCGCAAAACAGCGGCCAATCGGCGAGGCATCAATTCCATGCAGTCGCGATAGGTATCGTGGGGTATCTGGTACCATAATGTCCACAGCAGGTCCTGCAGTTCCCTTAGATTTCGGGGTGATGATTTAAGGCGAACCCGCTTTTCCGAGTAGAACCACAAATGTTCTATTGGGTTCATGTCAGATGCATTTGGATGCCAGGGCATTAACAGAATATCACCAGCCTGTTTCTCGAACCACTCCTTAACGATTCTGGCAGTGTGGCACGGCACAATATAATATTGGTAATGGCAATCACCAGCAAGGAACACAGTTGCCATGAATGGGTGAACTTGGTCCGAAACGATGTTCACATACGTAACAACTGTCAGGGGTTGTAATAGCGGAGCCTCACGTTTCCAAAGAAAACGTCGCCCACAGCATAATGCCGCCGCCATCAGTCTGTTTCCTCCCAACAGTGCATCCAAATGCCATAGTCTCAGTTAGTAATCGGCGTATCCGCGTTCGGCCGTCTATGTGACGCGCCAGGGATCTTGATTCGTCAGACCAGGCCACTTTCTTCCAATCATCCACGGTCCAATCTCGAGGAACGTAAGCCCATTTCATGCGCTGTTGGCGAGGAAATGCAGTGAGTATGGGGATCGAGCTGGGTCTTCAGCTACGCGGTCCCACATGCAGAAGTCTGCGATGAACTGCGTGCTATTACGCATTGCCCTGATCACCACTGTTGCAGCTGCGTGTGATTTGTCGCACTGTAGCCTTGCGGTCGCTGGGAACAATGCGCGACATTCTCCGCCCCAATTTGGCATCAGTGAGCTGCGGACGGCCCATGACTGGACGACGGTTCGTCCTTTGACCATCTGTGCACCACTTTTGATACGTAGTCGCTACATCGGCACGTAAACAACCCACAAGTCGCGCCGTTTCAGAGTTCATAGTTCCAAGACGTCGTGCCATCACAATTTGTTCTTTATCAAACTACGATAAATCAACTGCTTTTCCCATTCTGACTCCGAACACTGCTAACCAAAAGCCGGTCCTCGTGTTGTAAATATACTGCTCTGTGAACTTCACCTGCGCCAACGTTCGGTCTAAAGACGCGCTCGTTTCTCTATGCTGTGGGATGTTATAATACACCCTGATTCATAAAGAAGTATACAGTTTCCAGATGCTGTAAAATAGTAACAGTTGGAGACACGGAACACAACTGCGAACCGTTAGGTAGATGTACTCATAAAGATTGCGTCCCGCTACTGAGGGAAGTGACGTAGGCGATATTGTGCGTGTCACGTGACTAGTCAAACTGGCAGCGTCTGCAGTGGAGAAAACGTTTTGTGTTCTTGAATTGAGCAAAACGGAATATGTTACTGTTGTGCAACGACATTTTCGATCACGATTCGGAAAAGAACCTCCAACCAGAAAAAATATC
Organism: Macrothele yani; assembly: GCA_039090855.1. Taxonomy (NCBI): domain Eukaryota; kingdom Metazoa; phylum Arthropoda; class Arachnida; order Araneae; family Macrothelidae; genus Macrothele; species Macrothele yani. The sequence continues at coordinate 134,621,169 of CM077007.1, read as the reverse complement.
TACGATTGGTATAAAAAAATTTGAAACCACGGGCTGTTTGTGCAAACTTAAAAGTCATGGACGACCGCGTGTATCGGAAGAAGTCGTCGATAGTGTTTGCACCGCCATTCAACGAAACTCGGGAAAACCAACGCGGAGGGTGAGTCGTAAAGCGCAGATTTCACAGCCCACTGTCTGGAGAATTTTGAGAAAGAAGCTGAAAATGATTCCATACAAAGTGCAGATGTTGCAAAATCTCGTTGACCTTGACAAGACAAAGCGCTTTGAATTTTGTGCCAAAATGCAGCACTGTTTTGAAAATGACGATTTTTCCCATCGCTTAGTTTTCACCGATGAGCTTACATGTCACGAGAGTGGTCAGGTAAACAAGCAGAATGTTAGCTTTTGGGGAACGGAGAATCCCAGTTTTACAGTGCAACACGTCCGAGATTCTCCTAAGGTAAATGTGTTCTGCACTGTGTCCAAAAAGAAAGTGTACGGCCCTTTCTTTTTCCATGAGAAAACTGTCACGGGAGGCTCTTTTCTGGATATGTTAAGTCTTTGGTTGATGCTACAGTTGTAGGACGACAGTGACAATTTTTTTCTCCAGTTGGATGGGGCACCGCCGCACTGGTTAGGTGGCGTGCGAGATTATCTCGAACATCTTCCTCACCGTTGGATTGGACGAGCCGCGGACTACAACATGCCACTATCACTGCACTTGATTCAGATATCTTACCTCGCGTTTGGGCGGAAATAGATTACCGGCCCGATGTGTGTCGTGTGACTAAGGGTGCACACATAGAACATCTGTGACTGTCTCTAAAAAAAACTCGAAACATTCCCCTACAATTCTGTTACAGGTAACATAAAATGTCTTACATTGTTCTTGTTTTATAGTGCGTTAAAACTGTATACTTCTTTATGAATCGCCCTGTATAATTGCTCATCGGTTCATTTTCTTACCGATGTCAGTGCTGAATTTGTTGTCGCACCATTCCACACATGAATTTTTATGTTTATGCCAGCGTAACTGTTGTGATTTATTTTTAATGGCAGAACGTCAGACTTACGACTTTTATTGAAAGATTTCCCTGTATGCGATTTCTGGGTATTCGTACTATGGCGATGGAAAATTTAAAATAAAGGTGTACACATACGATCGTAGAACTTTGTTCCTCTGCTCTGACAGTCCAGATTTCGTTTCTGAAATGCCGTGAGAGGCGAAAGGAATGCTGCGATTTGAAGGAAGTGAAATATGTTTCAAAATGTTTTTTCACTGGTGGATTCTGAAATATATTGTCGTAAGGTATCAGGATCAGAAAAATTTTATTTGCGTTACCATCTGTTTCCTATATCTGACTTCAGTTTATTTGTAATACGGGGTGATGGAATTCAGTGCTACGTCTTCATCACAGCAGACTTTAAATGACGGACATCGCGTGATTCAACCTACTTCCGATCAAAATCAATGACATAGGGTGTTTTAGCGCATGTTGCTCAAGCAATTTAGAATGTTACTATGAAAGACATCGCGTGATTCAACCAATGTTCGTCAAAGTCAATGAACAAGAGGTGTTTTGGCTCATTTTTCTGTATGGATATGAAAAAATTTTGGTTGAAGTTCAGGTAGAAAAATGTGAGATCTCTTTATCGCTTTAAATAGAATTTAGCCTCTCGGGCTGTAACGTACTAGGAGATGTGACGTACCTGCCAGAAGGACGCACACGACATAAAGGCAGATAGGAATCAGAATAAAACGTCCGCGTAGCTCAATTGGTAGAGCAACTTATTCCGGAATGATGGGACCCGGGTTCGAATCCTGGCGCGGATAAAAATGACGGAGAAATTTAATTCGTTATAATGGCGCCCGAACTATCCGGATGACCCGACCGTTCAAAATCTCGCAATGGTGTGATGTTATTTCCACACCGCGAGATTGGAAAAATAAGAGAATCCCTTCTCCAGCACTTCAGAAAAAAAAAAAAAAAAAAAAAAAATAAAGGGGAGATGATGTAACGTACCAGGAGATGTGACGTACCTGCCAGAAGAACACATGCGACATAAAGGCAGATAGGAATCAGAATAAAACGTCCGCGTAGCTCAATTGGTAGAGCAACTTATTCCGGAATGAAGGGACCCGGGTTCGAATCCTGGCGCGGATAAAAATGATGGAGAAATTTACTTCGTTATAGGGCTTCGAAATAGGGTTCAGCAAAATTTTACAAGAGCAACGTCGCCGTAGTACCGATTTATTTTGGAAATCTAATGGCAGACCTTTTAAACATCGTCTGTTATATACCGGAAGAATAAGAGCATTGGCGTAGATTTTTCTCCAAAGTTAAGTAGAGGGCACCGAACAGAGTTTTATGAATGAACAAAATATTTCAGATTTCGGCTCAATATATACACTGAAGAGCAATTGAATTAGAGATACCTGTCTAGTATCGTGTAGCACCGCCTTTCGTCCTGATGACGGCGACGATTCGTCTCGGCATAGACTCGACAAAACATCGGAAGCCTTGGGAAGCCATACGGATCCACGACCCCTGAACAAGCTCCCACAGTTCACGAAGATTTGATGGAGAGGGGTCAGAGTCTCGAACATCTCTCTAGATGACATCCCAGATGTGCTCGATGGGATTGAGGTCAGGTGACCTAGCTGGCCAAGGAAGCGAGGTCACGTCGGTGGAGTGTTCATTCAACCATTCGGATACAATTCGGGAGCGATGGCACAGCGCATTTTCTTGTTGCAGGATGAGGTCCCCAGTGGGATGTTGAAGACGCACAAACGGGAGCAAATGGACGTCCAGGATATCCCGGTAACGTTGACCTGTGAGGGACGAGGTCACACGTAGCAGGAGTCCCATTTCAGTACACGTAAACGGTCCCCAGACGAGAATGCCACCCCCACCAGCTTCAAGAGTACCCTGCTGGTAAGAAGGATCCATCGCTTCATGTGGTTTGCGCCGTACTCGTATCCTGCCTTCCGCATGTACCAACGTGAATCTCGACTGATGAGTCCAAACAACATTTTTCCACATGTCTAGGGTCCAGTGGCGATGATTCAGCTCCCATGCTAATCTTTGCAACCTGTGATGTGCGGTCAGCAGCGGTACCCTCATGGGACGATGGCTTCTGTACCCCATAGCGAGGAGATGGTTCTGGATGGTGTGGCTGCTTACACGTTTTTCTGCACCAGCGTTAAATTTCCGAATGATTTCTTGCACTATCTCCCGTCTATCCGCCGTTACAATGCGAGCTAGCCGACGATGACCCCGCTCATCCACACGCTGTTGTCCACGGCAGTTGGCCCTTGCAGGGATGGTTTTACCGGATTCGATGTACTCACGGTGCACCCGTGACACAGTGGCTCGTGAAAATCCCAGTGCCTGCACGACTTCCGAGATGGCGTGACCCATTCGTCGGGCCCCGACAATTTGCCCACGATCAAATGCGCTTAGATCCTTCGTCTTACTCATACTGCGTCCGACTCTTACAGATTCCCGTCGCATCACTCCTTATATTGTCGGATCGCTGCATACATCATGTCGTTTCCGTTTACAGGGCCGCCCACAGCGCCACATTTGCATAACGCCAGCTGTCTCTAATTCAATTGCTCTTCAGTGTTTAACTCCATGTCACTCCCGCATGCTTTCGAATTTCATCCACACATCTCCCACGTGGTCTATTCTGAGTGTTTCCCTGCCCCTTGATTTTCAGTCTAAAATTTCAGTTGTCAATCGGTGGTTCATTCTTATAGCAGTATATCCAGCCCATTGCCATTTCATGGATCTGCAGTACTTTTAATATGATATCTTCGACTACTGTGATTTTCCTGATCCACAAGTTCCTCCACTTATCATTCCTGGATACATCAAGCACGAATCTCTCCGTGCTTCTTTCAGTTGCCTGTAGCCTTTGTGTGTCGTTTTTAGTTAGTCTATGTCTGTACGCCGAACATAGGAACTGAAATGATGCATTGATTAAACACTTTGCTGTTTCTTTATTATTTTTTTTTAACATGCCGGATTTTATTGAAAGCCGACCATGAGGAATTAGTAAAGAATTTGTAATATTTTATTAACTTTTTACCTATTTCACATTTATACACACCTTTTTACACACTTTTATAACATTTAGTAATTTAAACCACCTATTTATTTAAATAAAATTATAAGTATTTAAAATAAAAGGTTTCAGGTTAAATAAAAAAACGTAGAACACAAACTGAAATCCACTTCTGTTTTGTACAATTAATTAGAATCATTCCTTTATGGAGCACAAAAAAGTGTCCCGTACTGAAGTGATTCTTTAAAAAAGGAAAAAAATAAAATAATTTAGAAAGATAGTATACATTTGAAGAGAAATTTGCCACAGGAAAATTAAAGATTCACAACATAAAAAAATTGTTTATCCTCTTTTAAAATTCAAGTTTTGTATTATTTGTATTATTTTATTCCAATATTTTATTGAGAGCATTATTTTCCTTTCTGTAAACTATTAGTTTTACAAATTTTGAAGATGACAATCCGATTTTTGGCGTAAATGTGACAAGGATTGTAAGTCAGATAATATCTGAAAATTTGAAAAAAAATTTCAAGTTTTCAGATATTATGTGACTTACCATCCTTGTCACATTTACGCCAAAAATCGGATTGCCATCTTCAAAATTTGTATTTTATGGCGTAATCCCGTATTTCTTTTATTAGTTTTAATTATATCCATTTCTTAAGTCTTATTTTTTTTTACTCCATATTTTCTAGTTTCAAATTTTAATACTCGTTGAAAATCCCATTTAATTGCTAGTTTTATTTGTTTTGCACTTCGATATTTTTTGGTTGGAGGACAGTAAATTTCTATTTTTCCAATGATTTTATTTTATTATGGCCATTAAATAGTGTATTGCATAATTTTTCAAATTACTATATCCTAATGGTACATGTTATAGAATTTGTTTATTATTTAAATCTTCTGTTAAATTTAAATCTTTTAACCATGTCCAAATATACACTGCCTGACAGAGAAAATGCCACACCATGAAGGAAGGCTCGAAAACAGACAAAACTGCACGCACAGATAGCCAAGTATGTCCTGAACAAGTGATTTAATTGTCACATACAGACTAGGTTCCAGTGGCCGTATGTACGGGTTGGCCAATAAGGAGTGTGGCATCCATTTTGGGAGAGACAGCGTTGAATCCGACGTGGCATCGAGGCAATGAGAGTCCGAATAGAATCTTGGGGTATCGTGGACCATGTGGTGTTGATCCGAGTCTACAGTTCCTCTTCATTTTGCGGGGGCTGGAGGGTACTCAACCGACGCCCAATCGTGTCCCACAGATGCTCGATGGGCGAGAGGTCAGGGGATCGTGCTGGCCATGGAAGCATCCGCACACCGTGTAAAGCATTCAGGCTGATCCGAGCGGTGTGCGGCCGGGCAATATCCTCTTGAAAAACGGCGTTTGGGATGCCCTGTAGATAAGGTAGTGCCACGGGCCGTAGCACCTCGTCAGCATAACGGCGTGCCGTCAATATGCCCGTAATGCGTACCAGGCGATGATAGCACCCCACACCATGATTCCACGTTGTCGGGCCGTGTGACGCTCCACAATGGCAGAGGAATCCCACTGTTGGCCACGTCGCCTCCGCACTCTCACACGGCAATCATCCGTGGTGAGACAGAACCGCGATTCGTCGCTGAACACCACACTGTTGCATTTGGCGCCACACGCAGCTCTGGGGCGACACCACGCCCAGCAGTGACGAGGATGGCTCGCTGTTAAGGGTAGCCTTCGCAACGGACGGCTGGACAGCAAACCAGACGCAGTCAATTGGCGCGACACTGTCAGTGACGATATCGGAGCATCCAACCTCCCCGTACACTACGCAAAATGTTGCCAGTTGTGGCCTGTATGTTCGCTACGGCATGACGTCGGATGCGACGATCGGTGGGCTCGGACGTCCGTCTCCGTGATCCAGACCCCTTATGACGTTGCACAGATCCTTCCTGGAACCACTGTCCCCAAATGCGAACGCCGGTTGTGGCATTACGTTGCGTTTCTTCCGCAATACGACGCAAGGACCATCCGGTGGTACGAAAACCTTCTATGACACCTCTCGTGAACTCATCCGTTTGACAAAATCGCGTATGACGGTGTCTTAACAGCATTGGCACCCCTTGTTCGTTCTTCAGACACGGTTACAGCAGAACCACTCACTTCTCGCTGTCGTGACGACGCGACGTCTCGACTGATGGACTCACGGGCTGGTTGTCCGCTTATATCCCAAGCGCCGTTCGTGCGATTGGCCTACAAATGCAATCATTTGCATAACTTTTACGTGTGCACTCGCCCTGCAATTTGCGTGGTCTTCGTGGTGTGGCATTTTCCCTGTCAGGCAGTGTATTTTCTGAAATTGCATTCTACAAAAATGTGTTCAGTGGTCTCTAAAAGTCCACAGTATTTACATTATGTGTCATTTAATAAATATATATATATATATATATATATTGCAGCCATTTACGGTATGGAACGATGTTAAGTATAATTTTACAATTTAAATCGCGAAAGCGTTTTCCCAATTTTATTTGTATTTGTTGTTTCCAAATAGATTTCACAAGTGGTGGTGTTTAGTATATAGTTTCTAACATTTTTCTTTTAGGACATAATGGCATATTACTCTTTAAACCTTAATATCACTACGTCCCACAGTCTGTTTTTTTTTTTTAATCTTAATATCACTACATCCCACCGTCTGTTATTTTTATCTTAATATCACTACGTCCCACCGTCTGTTATTTTTAAATCTTAATATCCCTACGTCCCACCGTCTGTTTCTTTAAATCTTAATAACACTACGTCCCACCGTCTGTTTTTTTTTTAATCTTATCATCACTATGTCCCACCGTCTGTATTTCTTTAATTTTCATATCACTACGTCCCACCGTCTGTTATTTTTAAATCTTAATATCACTACGTCCCACCGTCTGTTTTTTTTAATCTTAATATCACTACGTCCCACCGTCTGTTTTTTACTACGTCTTTTGTAAAAAAAGATCGTGCTTCTGTTATCGGTTTGTCCGTCCGTCTGTACCCACGGTATCTCTGCAACTATTAATCCGATTTGAAAAATTCTTTTTGCATTCGGAAGCGTGAAATATGCGAATGATTGTCCTTCATTTCGCTTTTTTTTGCGATTTACAATTTTGCCGCTGGGGGGCGTAAATGCAGATGATGTCGAATTCAAAATTACATTTTAGCACACATATTTGCTTCTAAACATCCGATTGAAAAAATTCCTTCATCTTTCGATTCCATTTATGTCGAAGAGGGTTTTAGATATAGTTTCATTTTCAAATTACGTATAGATTTTCCGCTAGGGGGCGTAAAAATAAATTATAATTTCTCCGATAACTTCTCCTAATCTCCGATTTGAAAATTTTTTTTTCAGCGGATACATCTCCTAATGGAAAATCTTAAGCATATAATTATGAATTTTTGGTAAAGAATACTTTGGCCACCAGGGGGCGTAAGCGTTAATTTTTGCTTCTGATGTATTTGCCATAAAATCTGAGCTTCTAAAATAGCGATTGAAAAAATTCTTTCGTGGACTGATGCCACTTACATCGATAAACCTTTTCGGAATATTTTCTTCCTAAAATATCTCACAGTTTCTCCGCCAGAGGGCGTAGATGTATATCTTATTTTCGTCAATATCTCTACTTCTAGAAGTCCGATTTGAAAAATTCCTTCTTTGTTGGATAGTGTTTTCGGTGTGATATGTTTTTCATATAATTTCAAAATTTTCAAGTAATTTATAGACTTGCCGCTAGGGGGCGTAAAAGTAAATTGCGTTTCGCCCTATATCTCTGCTTTTAAATCTCCGATTTGAAAAATTCTTTCTGCACCGGATACAGCCCCTGATGCGAAATTGTTTGCACATAATTTCTAATTTTTGTACAAAAACTGTTTGGCCACCAGGGGAGTAAATCTTAATTTCCGCTTCTGATGTATTTGCAGCAAAATATGAGCTTCTAAATTCTCGAATAAAAAAAACGTCGTTTGTAGACCGATACTACTCATGTCGACAAACCTTTTAAAAACATTTTCTTCTTAAAATAGTGCATGGTTTCTACGCCAGGAGGCGTAGACGTATATCTTATATTTGTCAATATCTCGACTTCTAGGAGTCTGATTTAAAAAATCCTCCTTTGTTGGATAGTGTTTCTAGTGTTACATGTTTTTCCTAAAAATTCAGAATTTTCAAGTAATTCATAGACTTTCCGCTAGGGGGCGTAAAGGTAAATTGCGTTTCCCACTATTTCTCTGCTTCTAAACGTCCGATTTGAAAAATTCCTTCTGCACCGGATACAGCTCCTGGTGGGAAATCCTTTGCACATAATTTTTAATTTTTGTAAAAAAATGGTATGGCGACCAGGTGGCGTAAGTCTTAATTTCCGCTTCTGATGTATTTGCAGCAAAATATGAGCTTCCAAAATCTCGATTGAAAAAAAGTCTTTTGTTGACCGATGCTACACTCATGTCGATAAACCTTTTAGGAACACTTTCTTCTTGAAATAATGCATGGTTTCTACGCTAGGGACGTAGATGTATATTCTATTTTTGTCAATATCTCTACTTCTAAATGTTCAATTTGAAAAATTCCTTCGTTGTTGGATAGTGTTTCCGATGTCAAATGTTTTTCCTATAAATTCAAAATTTTCACGTAAATCATTTAAGACTTTCCGCTAGGGTGCATGATGGTAAATTGCGTTTTCTGCTCCTAAACTCCGATTTGAAAAATTCTTCCTGTATTGCGTACAAGACCTGATGGATAATATTTTTTACATAATTTCTAATGTTTTGCAAAGAATGGTTTGGCCACCAGGAGTCATAAGTGTTAATTTCTGCTTCTGATGTATTTGTAGCAAAATCTGGGCTCCTGAAAACTCGACTAAATTTTTTTTTCTTGGACCGATACCGCTCATATGGATAAACTATTTGAGAATTCTTTCTTCCTAAAATAATGCATGGTTTTCCCACCAAGGGACGTAAAGTCACATCTTATTTTTGTCGATAACTCTGTTTCTAAGAGTTCGTAAGCTCAAAATTCCTTTTACGCCAATATCTGAGTGATTAAAGACCCGATTGAAAACTTCTTTCTTCCGTCAGATACTATTGTTTTCCATACCGGTTCCAATGCCTTTGAATAGCTTTGATAAATTTAATTTGCGTCAGAACGGATTCAAAAGACGTGCTTATTACACCCGAAAATTCGGTGTCATCTTTCTTGTTAAATTTTAATATCACTACGTCCTACCGTCTGTTTTTTTAATCTTAAATCACTACGTCCCACCGTCTGTTTTTTTATCTTAATATCGCTACGTCCCACCGTCTGTTTTTTTTATCTTAATATCACTACGTCCCACCGTCTGTTTTTTTAATCTTAATATCACTTCGTCCCACCACCTTATTTTTCAATATACTAGTCCAATTTGAAAAAAAATCCTTTTTGCATTCGGAATCCTGAACCTTGATGACGACGATCTTTGACTGTTGGCCTTCTTTCGATGCATATAACTTTATCTCTACGATAGGTGTAAAAGTGGGTGCATTTGAATTCAAACTACATTTTGTTCCATATCGTTACTTTTGAAAGTCAGACTGAGACATTTATTTCCTTAGATACCTTTTACAATAAAGACCAATTTGCATATAATTTTTTTCAATTAATGCAGTTTCCCAGCTAAAGGGCGTAAATTTGAAGCCCTACTTGAAAAATTCCTTTTACGTAGGATGCTTTTCGTGGTGAAGAATAATTTTCCATAAAATTTCCAATTTTCCGTATGTACTACGTCAGTGAAATTTGCAAATTTTACTGGCGTAAAGTGGTGTACAAATGACAAGCGAACTTTCACCACATACTGTGTGGCTTCGTTAGGCTAAATGTGTATCTAGATGTATTAATAGATACACATCTAGCCTGACGAAGCCACTCGGTATGTGGTGAAAGCTTGCTTGTTATTTGTACACCACTTTTACGCCAATAAAATTTGCGGATTTCATTAACGTTGTACTTACTTGTATCTTGGTGTATTTACGAACCCTTTTTTTTTCATCACCTATTCCAATTTTTGGTTTCGCACAGCTTGCCAGCACGGTACCTAAGTGCAAGTTTCTGTTTAAAATGTGTCTGTGGCCTTATGACTTTAAGAACTCCATTGCAGAACGTCCCTTTTCTGGTCAGATACATCTTAGTTACAAAATATTCCTGCGCAAAATAAAGCGCAATTTCCATTTGAGAGCGGGGATAAATGCATGTTTCATTTTTCTTGGTATCTCTTCTAATAAAAATCCGATCTTATTTTTTTTTTCGCATCGGATACCGTTCACTTAGTGGAACGTTTATCATGTGTTTGCTAATTTTTCATAGTGCACACTTACATTTCATCGGGGCAGCTGCAGCAGAGCAAATATTTCCCGAACTGACTTGTTGCTACGACTGTGCCACGTTGAAAGTCACTGAGGTCTACTGTACAGCCTATTCCGCTCTTCATCTATGACGTTTGTCAGGCCACGTGGTACTTTTTATGCCTGAATAAAAGGGACGTACATGGGCAAGTCCACTACTCAAAAAGGGTGTGAGGATACTTTTGTTCAAATCACCATCATCATCATTGTCAACCATTATCAATCCACTGCTGGACGAAGGTCTCTCCAAGCTTCTTCTACAACGGTCTGTCTTCTGCCAGTCTCCTCCATGTCACTCCCGCATACTTTCGAATTTCATCCACCCATCTCCCACGTGGTCTTCTTCTGGGTCTTTTCCTTTCCCTTGGAATCCAATCAATCTGAAATTTCGGCTGTCTATCGATGGTCTGTCCTTCTGGCAGTATGTCCATCCCATTGCCATTTGAGGGATTTACCTCTGATCATGATGTCTTCCACTCTTGTCATTTTTCTGATCCACGAGTTCCTCTTCTTATCTATCCTGGTTACACCAAGCATGCACCTCTCTATGCTGCTTTGAGTTGTCTGCAGCCTTTGTATGTCTCTTTTAGTTAAGGTCCACGTCGCTGCACCATACGTAAGCACTGGAAGGATGCATTGATCAAACACTTTTCTTTTAAGACATAATGGCATATTGCTCTTGAAAATTATGCTGTGTCTTCCAAAAGTTCTCCAGGCGAGTTTTATACGCCGATTAATTTCTTCATCAGTGTGATCCTCACTTGATATCTGTTTCCAAGATAAACGTACGTATCTGTTATCTCCAGCTTTTCTCCATCAACCGATAAATCTTCATTTCCTGTAAAAGCATTGTACACCAATTTTGTCTTCTGAAAGTTTATTTTTAATCCCACTTCTTTACTGTTATCAGCAAGTTTCTGGATCATACTCTGCAGCTCTGATGGGGTAGTTGCAAAAATGACTACGTCATTTGCAAAACGAAGGTGAGTAAGATAATCTCCATTAATCTTTATCCCTTTGTTTTCCCAGTTCAGTGATACCTTAATTACGAGGGCCATCCAAAAAAGTAAGTATCGTTCGAGCATCACTACCGCGCAAATATCCGCTTCAGACTCGCGGCTGTGTTGCCTCATCCATTAGCCACGCCCTGACACCATTTTGCGAGGTTGTGCTTATGTTGAATGTTTTTGCTGTGCGTTAATAATACTTAAGTAACAGAACGGCCCACAGACTGCGAAGTCCGGTCTGTGATAAGGTTTCTGAATACGAGAAATATTAGACCAAGTGATATTCATCAGCAAATTTGCAAAATTTACGGACAAAACGCAGTGAGTGCAGCAATGGTTCTCAAGTAGGTTCGAATGTTTAATGAAGGACGACAGAGCGTTCGTGACGAATTGCACAGTGATAGTCCTCTTCTGGTCACGGATGAATTGGTGGAGAGAGTGAATGAAATCATTAGGGAGAACCGACTCTGCGCAATTTCTGATCTTTCAGTACATTTCCCTGAAGTTTCGAAATCGTTACAGAAAAGCTTCAGTACCACAAAGTGCGTGCGCGATGGGAGGCAAACATATTGACGGAAGAGCACAAAATAAAGCGCATAGGACCTTCTTTGGAATTTTTGGGGCGATAAGCGGAAGAAGACGATAAATGTTTAAGCCGTATAGTGACGGGAGATGATACTTGGGTCTCTCGCATCCATAGGTCGTGTTAAAGCCTGGACAGGCGTCTCTCGCATCCATAGGTCGTGTTAAAGCCTGGACAGGCGTCTCTCGCATCCAGAGGTCGTGTTAAAGCCTGGACAGGCGTCTCTCGCATCCATAGGTCGTGTTAAAGCCTGGACAGGCGTCTCTCGCATCCATAGGTCGTGTTAAAGCCTGGACAGGCGTCTATCGCATCCATAGGTCGTGTTAAAGCCTTGACAGGCGTCTCTCGCATCCAGAGGTCGTGTTAAAGCCTGGACAGGCGTCTCTCGCATCCATAGGTCGTGTTAAAGCCTGGACAGGCGTCTCTCGCATCCAGAGGTCGTGTTAAAGCCTGGACAGGCGTCTCTCGCATCCAGAGGTCGTGTTAAAGCCTGGACAGGCGTCTCTCGCATCCATAGGTCGTGTTAAAGCCTGGACAGGCGTCTCTCGCATCCATAGGTCGTGTTAAAGCCTGGACAGGCGTCTCTCGCATCCAGAGGTCGTGTTAAAGCCTGGACAGGCGTCTCTCGCATCCATAGGTCGTGTTAAAGCCTGGACAGGCGTCTCTCGCATCCAGAAGTATTCAGTGACAAGGGGAAATAACGCTAAATGTACTCAGAAGGGCATCTTGTTACATTATATTATACACACAGTGACTAATATTTTTAAAAAAATATTCAACATAATGAAGGGGACATTGCGTGGGCAGTAAACTGTGCAGAAGGAAGAATTATATACAACAACATAAAACCCAACATTATCGAAGAGAACATGGGAAACATGGTGAGCTATCTTCAATGGCACATTAAAACAGAAAAATCACAAATAGCGAAGCACCAAAATTAATACGTAAAAACATGATTTGTTACAGTGAACGTGGGCGACAACAAAAATCCCACTTATAGGTTGAGATGTAACTGCAAATTGTGGATATGGAACCACGCAGCCGATTGGGCCCAAGTGGATTGAAAAACGCTATCGGTGTTTGTTGAGGCAGCACGAGAGTGCTCCATTTGGAGGCGAGTGGTTAACCGTGCTAGGAAGCGTCTCCGAATGATAGCACTTGCCTCCTGAGGAGGTGGAATAAGAGCGGGGAAGCGTTGTTGAAGATGGAAAGCATAGACAGTGAACTTCACAAGAAGAAAAATATAACGGCACACAGGAGGCAAGTGAGTAGGTGGATGCTTTGTTTGGAGTAGCCAAGCATATGCAAGAAATGGTAACGATCGAGCACAAATTCGATCAGCAAGACGAAATCCTGGACAGGCGTCTCTCGCATCCAGAGGTCGTGTTAAAGCCTGGACAGGCGTCTCTCGCATCCATAGGTCGTGTTAAAGCCTGGACAGGCGTCTCTCGCATCCAGAGGTCGTGTTAAAGCCTGGACAGGCGTCTCTCGCATCCATAGGTCGTGTTAAAGCCTGGACAGGCGTCTCTCGCATCCATAGGTCGTGTTAAAGCCTGGACAGGCGTCTCTCGCATCCATAGGTCGTGTTAAAGCCTGGGCAGGCGTCTCTCGCATCCAGAGGTCGTGTTAAAGCCTGGACAGGCGTCTCTCGCATCCAGAGGTCGTGTTAAAGCCTGGACAGGCGAATTTAAACATCAAAAAACGAAAATTATTTCCCAAGAAAAATTCGGGTCTTATTTTTACTGATCCAAAACTTATGATTTTTTTCCCTCGACCGTTCAACACAACAATTGTGCCATCGATGACATTATTCTTCCTTCGTTCTCCACCCCTGCTCTGCTAGCTTGGCAAACAGCGGAGTCACAAAAGGGCTGTAGGGTGCATGTGTGTGCAAGCTCGAGCACAATGCGGGGAGGGGGCCCCACGGTGGCGCAGTAGTCGAAGCGATGGCTTCTAATCGTTCGTCCGTAATAGGTCTTGGTCCGAATCCCGGTAAGGCATGGATGTCGTGTTTGTATTACGGTATTGGCTCTCTTCCTTCCCTGGAACCAGTGGCCCTAAATTAGGGAAGGGCGACTGCTTTATAGGCCACTGAGTTGCTCATGGTGGTCGCTAAACCTTCAATCAAAAAAAAAGAATGGGGGAGTAAAGGTAACATTTTTTCTAGAGTGCTAAATGCTTATTGAGCAGAGCAGCAAAATAATTATAACATTAAATTAAAGTGAATTGTTATATCCATAAACAGAACGAGGTGAATATCGATGGATTTTAATTCTCAGTGTAAAGATAAGTGACTTCTAGCAAATGAAACTTGACAGAGAGACTGTATTTTTAATTAATATTTTGAGAGACAGATCATTTTCCTTTACAACCTGTTGCAATGCTAAATTGCATGTGTAGGAAGAATTGTATGTATGTATGTACGTATATCTAAGAACTTTCATTTTCGTCGCACAAGTAAGGATGCGAGTTTTTAACATTAGGAATTATTACTCTATTTTAAATTTTGCAATAGTTATTAACTGCATGTCCAAAGAACAGATTTTTTTTCATTGTAATGCATATATTTTAACAGAATTAAAAAATCAGTTTTTTTGAAGTGAGAACTTTTATGGAAGTCGTTTGAAAAAAGAGGGGCACCGTCCCTGTGGCGGAGTGCTCTAAGCGATGGCTTCTGATCATTCGTCCGAGATGGGTCCGGGTTCGAATCCCGGTGGAGCATGGATGCTGTGTTTGTCTTACGGCACTGGCTCTCTTCCTTTCCTGGAGCCAGTGTCCCTACATTAGGAACAGACGACTGTTTATAGACCATTAGTTGTTCACGGTGGTCGTTAAACCTCGAATAAAAAAACAAAAAATGAGGGGCTGCGGGCTACTTCTAAAAATGACAAAATACTTCTCGGAAATCACATGAGAAGTATTTTTACTTTTTGTCCAAAAATTTACCGCGACCACTACTCACATCACACCTGAATCGAAACAGCAGTCGCTGCAGTGGAAACATGGGCTCGCCGACGGCCAAAAAATTTAGAGAGACGATGTCAGCGAGGGAGGACATGTGCGCCGTCTTTCGGGACATGTGCACCGTCTTTTGGGACATGTGCACTGTCTTTTGGGACATGTGCACCGTCTTTTGGGACAGGAAAGGGTTTTTCGTTTTGGTGGAATTCCTGCTTAAAAGCACCGATAGTAAACGTGGGTGTTTACTGCGAGACACTGAGAAGTTGCATCGTGCAATTCAAAACAAACAGCACGCCATGCTGAGCAAGGGAGTTGTTCTCCATGACAACGAAGAATGTGACGCAAAACCTGGTCACTAAACTTGGATGGTAGCAACTGGTCCCCCTCATTACAGACCAGACCTGACACCCAGTGACTATCATTTGTTTCTCCACTTGAAACGATTTCTTGCAGGACAGCGGTTCCATAGACGACGATGACCTGAAGCCAATGATCGAGCGGTGATTCAAAGCCCAGCAAGCAGACTTCTATGAGGAGGATATCCAGAAACTGTGTCACGATATGACAAATGCCTTAACATCATCGGGAAATATGTTGAAAAGTAGATTGAGGTATGTACTGTAGAATTAATTGCGCATTAAAAATTCGTTATCAATATGTCAGTTACGGGCAGAAGCCGAAATAGGACAGATCGCGATCTGCCCGGGCAAATCGCGATGCGTCTACTAGTTTTGGGCAACACCCAATTTGCCGTAGCATATCGAGATGTGGCCGGACAAATCGTGATGTGACCATTTAACACTGGGAAAATCTCAAATCGCTTATCTCTGCAGACTGTTAGATCATTTTTATTTATTATTTCATCGCCAGACTGACGGGAAGTTAGAATCCAAACACCACTCCGTTCGACCAAGCTGTCTCCGGGCCACGTGCCAGGTTACTCTCGCTAAGGCTGTGCGAGCCATTGTTCGTCCTGCTCTCGACAGTGTTAGAAGTAGTAAGTCTGTTAAATATAAACTTACGTAGGATGGTTCCTTGAATTGGTTGAATTACGATTTGCCCCAAGACGATCGGTCAGATCTTGATTTGTCCGGACACATCCCGAAATACCAAGACACATCGGGCTTTAACAAGTCACATCGGGCTTTAACAAGTCACATCGGGCTTTACCAAGATACATCGGGCTTTTCCCGAAACTGTTAGGCACATCGCAATTTGCATGGGCAGATCGCGATCTCTCCGGAATTCGGCATTTGCCCGTAGCACACATATTTTTTTTTTGTTTTACCTTCAAACGGTACTTTCTTTCTGCATATGACCCTAGTGCCTTGCATCTATTAAATTTGAGTCATGTTTTACTGAAAAAGAAATGCGCTCGCTATTTCCGAAATGCCATTTTTGGTTTTAGTTTGACTTCTTTCATTTCACAAGATTAGAAAATCTCCGATATGTTTACTTCTCCTGAGTTCATTCGAATGAGTTTTTTAGTGGTAAATAAACAAGTATCAACAAACGCCATTTGAGAGTTTTCTTGTGTCGCTTTCATGTTAGCCGTTCACAAGCGGGAATCTCTAGTTCTTTGCTATTAGTAAAAGGAAATAAAGGGACACGTCCTTCGGGAATAGCAAGACTTCGTATCATGGGAAGAATTTTGCTGACTTTAGGTTAGTAAAGAGATCATGCCTCATGCAATACGTGTTGTTCCCGTAGTACGTCCCAGGAGTTTTTACTGAGAACTAAAGAGTGAACCTCTTTTTTTCGTAATCTAGTTTCGGTACGTGATTCTTTTAGTTTTCAAACTAGCGTCTTACCAAAATTAAAGGAATAAAATTAAGTGGCTTTTATCAAAGGAAAACTCGTTGCTTTCTTTTAGAAGATAGCTGGAAATATTTTAAACCAAAATAGATAGACCATCAAAACCTCGGTAGTTGTGGAAGTACATCTTGGGGATGTTAAATTTCAAATATTTTTTTGTCAATGATATGTTTATGGCATAAAATTATAACTTTCCCGAATTTTTGTAACTTTAAGGTGTACGTTGGTGAACATGATGTAAGTATCCGCGATATCTACTATTAATTTGTATTCTTCCAGTTGATCATCGGCTTTACATAATAGGATTCATCATCATCATCATTGTCAACCATTATCAATCCACTGCTGGACGAAGGTCTCCCCAAGTTTCCTCCACAACGGTCTGTCTTGTGCCAGTCTCCTCCATGTCACTCCCGCATACTTTCGAATTTCATCCACCCATCTTCCATGTGGTCTTCTTCTGGGTCTTTTCCTGTCCCTTGGAATCCAATCTAAAATTTCGGCTGTCCATCGATGGTCTGTCCTTCTGGCAGTATGTCCAGCCCATTGCCATTTCAGGGATTTAACTCTAATCATGATGTCTTCCACTCTTGTCATTTTTCGGATCCACGTGTTCCTCTTCTTATCTCTCCTGGTTACACCAAGCATGCACCTCTCCATGGCTCTTTGAGCTGTCTGCAGCCTTTGTATGTCTCTTTTAGCTAAGGTCCACGTCTCTGCACCATACGTAAGCACTGGAAGGATGCATTGATCAAACACTTTTCTTTTAAGACATAATGGCGTATTGCTCTTGAAAATTATGCTGTTTCTTCCAAAAGCTCTCCAGGCAAGTTTTGTACGCCGATTAATTTCTTCACCAATGTGACCCTCACTTGATATCTGCTGTCCAAGATAAACGTACGTGTCTGTTATCTCCAGCTTTTCTCCATAAATCGATAAATCTTCATTTCTTGTAAAAGCATTGTACATCACTTTTGTCTTCTGAAAGTTCATTTTTAATCCCACTTCTTTACTCTTGTCAGCAAGTTCCTGGATCATACTCTGTAGCTCTGATGGGGTAGTTGCAAAAATGACTATGTCATCAGCAAAACGAAGGTGGGTTAGATAATCTCCATTAATCTTTATCCCTTTGTTTTCCCAGTTCAGTGATTGAAAGACATTTTCCAATGTGGCATTAAAGAGCTTCGGAGATATGGTGTCACCTTGTCTCACTCCTTTTCCAATTTTTATGTTTGTTGTATTTTCAAACAGCCGAATCTTTGCACTTGCATTTTCATAGATGTTATTAATAATATTAATGTATGCATCTTCAATACCGCAGGATTTCAGAGCCATTGCAACTGCTGATGGTTTCACCGAATCAAAGGCTTTTTCATAATCGATAAAAGCCATGCACAATGGAAGTTCATATTATGATGGTATATTTAACTCATAAGCCAAATGCGCGTGAAACTGTGATGGACGATGAAGCACACAACCACGCCGTAAACTGCTACTAGTGAAACCTAACTGATATGATTTAATATACATTATATACACTAGTATGCTGGTGATAACTGATATTTACTTTTACCTTGGACGGCAGATATCGAGCAAATGTCACATTGATGAAAAAATTTATCGACGTGTAAAACTTGAGCTTTTGGAAGAAACGGTACAATTTTTAAGAGCAGTAAGCCATTATGTCTTAAAACAAAAGTGTTTAATAAAATGCATCCTTCCAGTGCGTGGACCTTAACAAAAAAAGCATACAAAGACTGCAGTCAACTGAAGGAAGCGTGGAGAGATGAATGCTTGGCGTAACCAGTAAAGATAAGATGAATTCGTGAATATGGAAAATAACAAGGGTGGAAGATATAATTTTCGCAGTAAAATCCCTGAAATGACAACGGGCTGGACATGTTGCGAGAAAACGGACAGCTGATGGACAACCGAAGTTCTAGACTGGACTCCAAGGGACAGAAGACCACATGGGAGATGGATGAAATATGAAAGCACGCGGGAGTGATATGGAGGAGTCTGACGTAAGATAGACCATTGTGGCAGAAATTTGGGGAGACCTTCATCCTGCAGCGGATTGATGATGATATACACTATAAAATTATTCGATTTCTGTGCTTGATAATACACAAACGTTCAATACAACTTAGACGCAGCCATCTAACTGTACGTCTTACTCGATAGAAAATCTAGAACTCTCTCTTTACATTAGTCTTTTACGAGAAAGAAGTCAGATGACCTCATGACGCCATTCAGTGTTAGCGTCTTTCACGAGAGGGCGATAAGATGAGCTTGTGACGTCATCCTGTGTTTGCCGAGAAGGTTGGTCTTAAGGGCAATTTATTATTTCTCTTTTAGGTAATATTTATCAAACGTAGATTTCTACTAATCCCGCCTAGCGGGAGTTTGTGCAATAGAAAAAAAAATCAGTAAATAACAGTACATCAACATTTGTCCCACTTTTCAGGTCAATAGTTTTCCAATAAGTTAAAAAAAACAGACATCTATAATTAGGACTTGTCACTATCTTGGACTAAGTGTTCCCCTCATTTAGTCCGAAGCAGCGAAGTCTTACGAGTAGTTTAACCAGATAAGGTCTTAGAAGAAAAGCCAGACTTTTTTTTGTTTGTTCGGGGTATTTAACAAGCACCGTGAGCAACTCTAAGGGCTATAACCGTCCGTAATTTAGGGCTACTGGTTTCAGAGAAAGCACAGCACTAATGCTATAAGATAAGTGTCACCCATACCTCATCTGGTATTCGACCCCGGGCACACTTGGGCGAACGGTTATGAGCCCCTGCTTCACTGGGGGCGGCAAAAATAAAAGTGAAACCATTAATTTAAAGAAGTTCCGAATGTTTTTATCCGGTAGGTGAGTAGTCAGAAACGCAGGATTCTGACTAATCCTCCAATCTGGACCCGGGATCAAGTGACAAAGTGGTGGGTTTGTCCTGTGACGCTATCTCTTTTCTGGAACCAGTGGCCACAATTTCAGAAATTTCTTATTGTGGTAGTCATAGGCGTAACCACTGTGGGGGTCGGGGGTCAGAACCCCCCTGTTTTTCAGAGTTGGCGATCCCCAATGTAAAGGACCTCCCCAAATTTTTCGGGAATATAATGCACACTTTTTTTATGATGTGAACCAACTAAATTTAATAATATAATATTGTAATTTTACTTAGAATGGAAGCTCGTCTATAATGTGTACTTAATAAAACAACGATATCGATTCCTAATAAGCAAAGTCAGTTCTACAACTTTGTAATTTACATTTCTGCCCTATCTATCATAGTTTAACAGTTGTGTTCGCCAAGTTCCACAATTCGCCAACAGAGGCGCCTATGTCGTGCCTGTTAGATCGCGCCTCAGCAACTGCATTGCTCCTGCGTGTGTGTGTGCAGCGGGAGGAGGTCTCAAACTCTATCTTATACACTATGTATATAATATCGTATGTTTGTAAACTGTTTTGGCAAAAGAAGAGGGGTGATAGTACCCATCAAGACGAACAATATTTACAATGGATCCTAGCTTCGCATTCCACTCTCAGTGTCAGAAAAGAGTAACTTCGAAATACGTCCAACAAGTACAAGTCGTCACCTTAGACGTCATTTCTTTCGTTTCGGAGAAGTAGCACATCCCCAGAACATCACCGTCAAGCATTTACCGTATGCAAATTGCCAGAGAAAAGACGCAGCATCGACAGTTGCAGCTGATTGGCTTATCAAGGTACAGTAGACACTTCCTGAATGCCACATATCCCGCACGATGGATTGGACATGGCGGACCTGTGGCATGGTCTCCACGCTCACCGGACTTAAACCCACTGGACTTCTTCTTCTGGGGGCACATGAAATCATTAATGTATTTCATGTGCCCCCAGAAGAAGAAGTCCAGTGGACTCCGTGGAAGATCTCGTCGCGAGAATCTTTGTTGCAGCGGACAGGATAGACACGACACCAGGAGTCTTCGAGACGGTGCGCCAGTTTTTCATTCGCCGGTGTGAATTGTGCAACGGCACCCGTGGCCGCCACTTTGAGCATCTACTTTGAGTTTGTCAATGATTTCCATAAATGGGATTGCGCAACTTATGATGTCGTTAATTCTCTTTCTTTGCACTGTTGAAAGTTCAACTTGGACATCTAACTTTACTCTTTCCTTACACTCAGAGTGGAAGGCGACCCTAGGTTCCATTGTAAATATTGTTCGTCTTGATGGGTACTATCACTCCTCTTCTTTTGTCAAAACAGTTTACGAATACCCTGTGTATGTATACATATAATGTGTGTATGTGTGATTGCCTCCCCCACCCCCAAGATTTTGAAACATGGTTACGCCACTGGTGGTAGTTAAACCCCAAAATTAAAAGATTTAATCCCGTTCCAGACATCATGAAAACTAGTCAGTTTTATTCATTATGTTAAAAAATGTCATTAATTGCATACGGTATTACGCACTCGCTTGATTGAAAGGTATACAAATGCAATGTATAATAAAGGAACATCCGTACATTTGCTAACAGATTAAAAAATATGTTCTCAAGTAAATTAAAATTGCATTGCTGCTTAAAACTTAAAACTCTTTCTCATTTATTCCTTTTTGTGGAATAAAACAAGTTCTTAACAATATCAAATGACCACGAGTTACGGTTTTATAGTATTCTAACATTTCGAAACGCTAATCAATGTGGTCAAGTAGTTTTAATGAGAAAGGTGGTGGTTTTGGCTTCGAAATGAGCTAACCCTACAC
This sequence comes from Macrothele yani, assembly GCA_039090855.1. NCBI lineage: Eukaryota > Metazoa > Arthropoda > Arachnida > Araneae > Macrothelidae > Macrothele > Macrothele yani. The sequence continues at coordinate 134,599,604 of CM077007.1, read as the reverse complement.
TCGCACAAACTGTGTTTTCACCTTCACCTATGACTAATTAGGCGTTAGCATCGGACAATCGGTTTGAAATGGGCCCGGGTTCGCGTCCTGGAAGTGGTATAGGAGGTATTAGAGGCCTGCAAGGGCCTTATTTGGTGGACCCGGAACGGCTCAAGCCCGTGCGTTTTAGGCCCGTCCCGTTTCAATTATTAGACATCCAACCCGGCTCGTCAATTGCAGCTATTACTTAGGCCCGGCCCGGTTCTGCCCGTGATGAACCATTTTGTATTATTTTGTCTTTCTATTTATTGTATTTTTATCAAACGTAGACATAAATGAAGAAATGAGACATTACTGAGTGTTGAAATGAGACATTATTGAAAATATTTTGCTGAATGCGAGCCTAAAAATATTAACTAAACTTTGGAAATTATCGAAGAATATAACCTTAGAAAAAGGAAGACTAAGCTCGTTCAAAATCTCTTTCTCTGAACTAGCAAGATGTAGCACTTCGAACGTCAATCCCCGTACGGATTAGAGATAGGAGAAACAATCGTTGTCGTCCCATTCTCTCATACAAACACACACCCCACCACAGTGCTGACACCCCTTGTAACCCGAATCTTTTTGTCAACAAGCCCCAAAGGGTTTTTAAAATCTTAATACCTACATATGGTAAAAACACTGCGAGTGCCTTTCCTGGCCTTTGTGATTACACCTTGGGCTATGTCATGGAAGTAAAGACAGCAAAACAGTTAAACAGACCAGAAATCAGGAAACACTACTTTTTCTTTTCTTTTCAAGAGCGTTAAAATGAATGGTTCCTACTGGCACAACCGTAAGTGCCTGAAAAAAGTCCGGATTGTGTCTTTCTTCTCTAAGCTAAGAAAAAGCCCAACTTGGCCCGGGCAGACTTCTAGGAGGTATATCTGTCTTATAGAGCTGTCACATGTTCGTTCCTTGCAACCTAAATTAAAGACAGGAGACTACTTATAGCCCATACTGATTTGCTCATAGTGTTCAACGAAACCCCAAAACAAAGAGCTTTTACCTCTGTATGCCTTTCTCTTTTCATAGCCGTTCCTTTTTGCATTGCAAAAACCACAACTTGTCTTACATGCGCGATTTTACTTCCTAAAAAGGAAATAAATTAATAAAGAAGGCAGCTACGAAATTTATGAAATAGTCAAAATCATAGTTTCCGTATCGGTCAAAATACACGGTCGTATTTTGACCAATACGGCGGCGAGACGGCGTGGCACGGACGCAATGAGGCCCGGGAAGTTTGCACGAGACCACACGTGCTCATTAGGACTGCAGCAGAGCACAGAGGTCCCGGAGGTTGTGGGTCCGCACGTCGAACCTGTCGATCCAAATAGTACCACAAGTGCTTTGTGGGACTGAGGTCTGGCGATTTCACCGGTCAAGGGAGAACGTAGACATCTCTGTCGTGTTCCTGGAACCAGTCAAGCACGCCCTTAGCGACGTGTCACAGCGCGCATTGTCCTCTTGGTAGACACCATCATCACCAAGGTAAACGTCCAACATGAAGGAATGCATGTGGTCAGCGAGGATGGACAGGTAGCCATTGGCGTTCAGGGACCCATCCAGTGGAACCAGCGGTTCCAGGTCATACCAGGAAAACATCCCCCCGACATGCACACTACCATCTCTGGCCTGTATTGACCGACAAGCGTGTCCGAGGGTTGATTCTTGTGCGTCTGACTCCGTATCCTCCACCGCCAGTCTTTGTTGTGAGCAGAAACCTCGATTCGTTCGAGAAGGCAACTTTTTTCCACTCTTCCACTGTCCAATGATAGTAGTCCCATGCGAACTGCAGGCGTCGTTAGTTATGGACCTAGGTTAACATGGGAGCCTTGACGCAGCGCCTACTCCGGAGGCCCATGCGTAACAGGGTTCGCTTTCCTGTTATCGGGGACACGTACCTGGGTGCCCCAGCGTTCATTTGCGTGGTCAATTACTACATATCGCGCGTCGATTTCTTTTACCAGGCGACAGAGCTGACGTTCTCCTCAGATCGATGGCCTCTGGGGCTCCACAGCTAAGACGTCGGGATGTACTGTGTGTGCCAGCGGTCCATTCTTGGTACATCCATTACTACAGCACCTCGCGAACAGCCTACGAAGTCTGTTGTATCTGAGGTGCTTCCACTCTTGGCGCTGTAGCCGATGATCATTCCTTTTTGAACGTCCGTTAAATCACTACCTCTGCCAATTGTGCTCACGTTACACACTATGGCTCATCTGTCCTGGCCTGCCGTTAATATCTCTGTGTGGTCGACCTTGTCACGTGCACTCTGTAATGCTTCTGGGCAGATACACTGTGATTTCGGGAGTGGTCACATTACAACTGTGTAAATAAGAAGACATTAAATTTTCCGGTTAATATACTTAATCAAAAAAATTATTAGTAGATTTATAGTTACTACCTTCATTTTCGTATTCCCTAAATTTCTTCCTCCAAAGTGTTCAGACTTTAGGTTTGAAGACCATTGCAGAGCTATCAGTTGTTTCTTATTTAATATTATTCAATTGAATTTTTACTTGTTTCTAGCGAAGTTGAAAAAAAAAATGTTGTTTAACAAGCCTCGCAGCCTTAATTAACAAAATCCATCGAAGCATCACATCAGAAAAGCAGGAGGAACGTGCTGAATAACAACAACAACAAAAGTTACAACAGATAAAAGTATGGGGAGGAGCGCATTGTTGGCGGTGCTTGAGAAATTCTGCCAAGATCAAGACGTGGAAGAATCAAGAGCGCTTACAGGGCTTTTTCAAGAAGAAAAATTAAGGAAGACGTACCTCTGCTCCTCTTCAAAACAACGAAGGTAAGCACGCATTGTGCTCTACAATACTTCTTGAAGTTTTATCTTAAGCTTCATGGGAAAATTTCGAATTTATTTCTGAGTTCGAAATCAATAATTAAGCTTAGTAGACCGTGGGCTCAAGTGCCTTTGATACTAATTTAACACCGCAGATCACTAATTTAATATTGCGTCATAGTAATAAAGAGAATTTAAAAGGAATGTAAAAAAATAAATTGATTCCGCCGAAGTATTTGCCAGCGATATTTTGTCCTAGCAAAAGTTATGAAACATTTCTGCACAGGTGGTCTGAGCCCCAGTCCCTTTTCCTGAGCCAATTTCCTTTAACCAGAAACGCGCGACTGCTCATAGCCCTAAAATTTACCCTTGGTGTTAATTAAGCTCCGAAAGAAGAACGAAAATCCCTGGTGGAATTTTTTTAAATGAAATGTTTAGTCTTATGAAAGCAGCAATGTATTGCTTAAAGGCAAGCCGAGCCACATCGGTGGCGCAGTGGTCTAAGCGATGGTTTCTGATTATTCGCCGAGGGAGGGTCTGGGTTCGAATCCTGGGCGATGTTCGGGTTTGTGTTTTCCTCGATCATCAATGGCTCTCTCTGTGTTACTTTATCATTTGGCATACTGTGTACCATGTTCGCTGTTACTTGATCAGCACTGGCTCTCTCTCTGTTACTTCATCATTTGGCATACTCTATACCATGTCCGCTATGTACATTGTTGATGTAAAATGAATATACTATGTCTGCCTGACAATACTGTACAATTATGTCTGTTTATCCTGTCACTGTATGAGTATCACCAGGTCAAATAAATAATTAAAAAAATTCATACCCCGAAACAGGAACGAAAATCCCTGGAAAAAATTTTTGACGATGAAATGTTTAGGCTTATGAAAGCAGCTTAAAGGTAAGCCGAGCATCCACATTGGCGCAGTGGTCTAAGCGCTTTTTTCTAACCGTTCGTCCGAGATAGGGTTCGGGTTTGAATCCCGTCGAGGTATGGATATTGTGATTTTCCTCCTCACTGGCTCTCTCTCTCTCTCTCTGCTTTAGAACCTTAAAAGAGTACTTCAAAATCAAAGCGATTTTCCTCCTCACTGGCTCTCTCTCTCTGCTCTAGAACCTTAAAAGAGTACTTCAAAATCAAAGCGACATTAGTAAAAGACCTGAAAACTGAATTCGTGTAAGGCTTTAACGTCTGTTGGAGGTAGGTACCTGAATTTTAATGGAACACGTCATATATGACTTCAGACTACATTAAATATTTCTGCGCACCCAGAAAGGTGAAATTAAAGTTGGACTGTTACCAGAACGCTTCACAATAGGAAACACTATCTTAAGGCTCTACGAGACCCGCCATCTTGTATTGCTGCTTTCTCTTATTAACCAACGGGCAAGCGTATTTCACAAATTTCTCGGGCAATTTTGCACATTTTGGAACACCGTTTGTGGCAAACGCAAGATATATGATAAATAAAGAGCTCCCTGGTTTCAGATTTTCATTTTGGACCCTTTAAGTATTTTTATTAAGTAATAAAACTATGGAAGACGCCTTGGTACGACTTTCGCTGCAGATAAAAAATGAAGGGAAATGTCAATAAAAATTCTGAAACCAGGGAACTCTTTATTTATCATATATCTTGCGTTAGCCACAAACGGTGTTCCAAAATGTGCAAAATTGCCCGAGAAATTTGTGAAATACGTTTGCCCGTTGGTTAATAAAAGAAGCAACAATATGAGATGGCGGGTCTCGTACAGCCTTAACTCTTTTGTGCACAACAACCTATCCGAGCCTGGTTATACCAATATGCAAATTATAGTCAAAAGATAAAAGGTAGCGAATGTTCCCTTTATTGTGACTTCACTTGTCTCTATCGTAATTAGTTTGAACCAGACTCACAAATAAAAAACAAACACCTACCTCAAGTTAATTGAGAGGTTTAATATTCTGAAGATTTATTACAGCACTGAGAGGAAGGAACGTTGTGTATACAGAACATCTCGCCTCGCTCCAGGGCTAGAGAATAAGCCCTGCGCAAAAGCACACGCCTTACCTCAGCTTTCTGGCACGAGCGAGGAAACCGGGTTTTCCGCTATGTTAGTGGAGTTAAAAGTTCGCTTCCCTCAAGGACACCACACCCTTCACGGATGAACACATATACACATTACAGGTTGAAGTTCGGAGACTCAAGCTTATGAGAAATATTTTTGCCCCTATCTGAATTTTTACTGACGGCACAAGCGTACGTGTTAGTGAGATGGAAAAAGAGGATGATTTGTTCGAGATTGAACTGGACATGATTACCTGTGAGAGGTACGTGGGAGCCAGCAATCGTAGGTGTTGTCGGATATTCGAGGACCGCCAAATATAGGAGTGAAGTGATGGGAGTGGTTCCAAGAAAGACACATCCACCCAAAGTTCCGAAAGCATTGGAGTTCAAACTGAACGCCTGCTGCACGGAAAAATTGACGGCTTCAAGGTCGCTCAATTAACGATGGTTTGCACCGAGAACGCACAATCGAGAGGACACTCTTAAGGTGGCCACAGATAAACACGTTTGAATGACACGTGTGAGTGCCACGCCAGCAAATGGTGGAGTTTTGTGCCTGAGGTAGCATGTAGCATGGAGTGAAGCTCTTCAACACCTGCCTGAAATCTTTTTCACTCCACGCTACATGCCGCCTCCGGCACGAAACTTTCCCATTTGCTATTGTCACACTCAAACATGTCATTCTAACGTGTGTGTCTGTGACAGTCTTTACATATGAGCCAAACGAGTCGATGGCTTATTCATGTGCCTATGCTGACACATCCTCATCGACATTTGTGCTGACACATCCTCATCGACTGTGGCAGGGCCTGGGTGAGGCGATTTCCCAGCCAGGAATTCAGTTTAAAATCCCAACAGCAACAACTGTGAAACATGGTTTTTCAGTCATGATATTGGGGACTATATGGATTACTGGTCGTTCCGTCCTCATAGAATGTGAAGGCAAAATCAATGTACCAAAATGCATAACCATCCTTGAGAGGGGCTTGCTACCAATATTCTCCAGTGGTCAGATGTCAGAGTCTAGATCCTTGTTCATGAAGGATGGCGCTCCATGTCATAGAACAGAACGTACCCAAACATGGCACGAACAAACGCCATCCAGAAACTTGAGAGGGGCTTGCTACCAATATTCTCCAGTGGTCAGATATCAAAGTCTAGATCCTTGTTCATGAAGGATGGCGCTCCATGTCATAGGACAAAACGTACCCAAACATGGCACGAACAAACGCCATCCAGAAACTTGAGAGGGGCTTGCTACCAATATTCTCCAGAGGTCAGATATCAAAGTCTAGATCCTTGTTCATGAAGGATGGCGCTCCATGTCATAGGACAAAACGTACCCAAACATGGCACGAACAAATGCCATCCAGAAACTTGAGAGGGGCTTGCTACCAATATTCTCCAGAGGTCAGATATCAAAGTCTAGATCCTTGTTCATGAAGGATGGCGCTCCATGTCATAGGACAAAACGCACCCAAACATGGCACGAACAAACGCCATCCAGAAACTTGAGAGGGGCTTACTACCAATATTCTCCCGTGGTCAGATGTCAAAGTCTAGATCCTTGTTCATGAAGGATGGCGCTCCATGTCATAGGACAAAACGCACCCAAACATGGCACGAACAAACGCCATCCAGAAACTTGAGAGGGGCTTACTACCAATATTCTCCCGTGGTCAGATGTCAAAGTCTAGATCCTTGTTCATGAAGGATGGCGCTCCATGTCATAGGACAAAACGTACCTAAACATGGCACGAGCAAACGCCATCCAGAAACTTGAGAGGGGTTTGCTACCAATATTCTCCAGTGGTCAGATGTCAAAGTCTAGATCCTTGTTCATGAAGGATGGCGCTCCATGTCATAGGACAAAACGTACCTAAACATGGCACGAGCAAACGCCATCCAGAAACTTGAGAGGGGTTTGCTACCAATATTCTCCAGTGGTCAGATGTCAAAGTCTAGATCCTTGTTCATGAAGGATGGCGCTCCATATCATAGGACAAAACGTACCCAAACATGGCACGAACAAAACGCCATCCAGAAACTGCCGTGGCTAAGCCAGAGCCTTGAGATGAACCCGATGTAACACCTGTGGGCCATATTGGATGGAAAATTACGACGGATGCCACAGAAACCAACCAACCAAGCACACCTATTGGACTTGTTAAGTGCATCATGTGCTCAAATTCCACCAAGCATCATTGCTGATCTCATTTTAATGCCTGACAGAAAGCCCTACGTGCTTCAAAGGGTGTGGCTACCATATAATATTAAACCCAGCTACAACTACAGCTACTTCCATTCCATGCTGACAGAAAATAAATACACTGCCGGACAATTGCTAAGGACGGATGACAATAGCAACGATAGCAACCATAAAATGGAAGGCAGGAAAATGTGGAAATTAGCATAAGTGCGGGATACAGTAAGACGTGTTATGCGTATGCAAATTTTGGATTGCCGAACTTGTTCGTGACGTCATAGCGCTGATAAGAGATATAAAGGATTTGACGCGTATTGACCGTTGTTGTTCAAACGCAAAGTTGAAAGGGAAAGAATCAATTGACGAACTTGCAATTTTCAGTATGTCTTCCCGACATCACCTAGATGATTTTACGCGTGGTCGTATTATTGGCAAGATTGAAGAAGAGTGAAAAATGACAGATGTTGCCAGGGAGTTCGACGTCAGCCAGTGTGTTTCAAGGCTTTGGAAATCATTTTAAACAAATGGAGAGTGTAGCAAACGTCACGGGGGAGGTCGTGTTCGCAGTACGACACCTGCTGAAGATCGGTACATAGTGCTATCAACAAAAAGACACCGACGCAACACAGCTAGTGCGGTAGCAAATCAGTTTATGGCTGCTACTGGCAAGCGGATCTCCCGAAAAACTGTCGCCAGACGTTTGCATGAAGGAGGACTATACGCCCGCCGTCCTGTTGTGTGCATCCCATTGTCCAGACGTCACCATACCGTTCGTTTGCAGTGGTGCCATCAGCATCGCAATTGGACTGATAACGACTGGTCTGCTGTTCTCTTCTCAGATGAGAGTAGATACAGTCTATCGTCTGATTGTCGACGACAACTGATCTGGCGTGATAGTGGTACTGCATATTGTCCAGCAAACATACAGGAAAGGGACCGATATCCGACATGTAGTGTCATGGTATGTGCTGGCATCATGATCAATGGCCTTACGTCCCTCTATGTGCTTCCAACTGGGACTATGACTGGCCAACGATACATTAATGATGTTCTGCTACCTCATGTTCGCATGTTCCGTGGTGCTGTCGGTGATAGATTCATTTTCATGGACGACAACGCAACATGTCATCGAAGAGTCGCTGTCCAGGAGTGTCTTGAGAGCGAGGATATTCAACGCCTCATATGGCCAGCACGTTCTCCAGATCTGAATCCCATTGAAAATGTGTGGGATGCTTTGGGGAGGAGTCTTGCTGGTCGCCAATGCCCTGCAATAAACAAGGACACCCTCATCCGTGCACTGATAGAGGAATGGGAAAAATTACCCAAACAGCTGCTTGATAATGTTGTGCAAAGCATGACACGACGTGTAGAATCTTGCATCGCCCTCCATGGTGGCCATATCCCGTATTGACATCTTACACCGGAACGCCTGCGGACGGTAATTGCATTTTTTTCACGTTTACGTATTCTGCACAAAATGGCCTGTTTGTCCCTTGAACACGTTCCAAAGCCTTCTGGATTTCAGAGCACAATAAATTGTCTTTCTTGTAATGTCCTGGCATTCTGACATTATTTTATTTCACTTGGCATCCAACCACACTTACTTTGTTATGCGCTATATAGCCGTTTATGATCCGTCCTTAGCAATTGTCCAGCAGTGTATTATCAAGTCAGGTGTGTATTTATTTATGTCGTGTCTGTATAATACCACAAGTGTTGCGTGCACGTGATTAAGCGCAGTGTCTCCGCCCAAATGTGACGTCGCTACTTGTACCCGGGGTTCCGCTATGTGATTGGCCTAGAAGATACAATCGCGAGTTTGCGGTGCACTTCTCATTTACGCGTCCGGGAGCACCATGACTTGACATTTGATTACTGGTAAAGAGGCGCCTGTGCCGATAAATGCCGGCAGGCTCCAACTCGCCGATGGGAGGATCCGCATTCCAGGTCGCACCGTTGAACATCTGTAATTAGACTGCCGGTTTGGACGATAACAGGCCTAGTGCGATAGTATCGCAGTCAAGTGATTTTCCTCATGAACATCGTTACCTCACTTCGTTCCTGTTTTGTACACATCCTCACCGCCAGATCCTATCTTAACATTGCTTCATACCAAGTGTTGCCATATGTGGTGATCTGATGGCAAAGAACTCTCGGAGAATGATAAAACCCCATGTCACAAGGCTATTTCGTAGGAATGCTGCGAGAATCATATCCAAGTATTTCGCCTGCTGCTCTGGTTGACAAATTCTTCCTATTTGAATTCCTTCGAGTATTTGTGGAATTCAGCATTCGCCGGCAGTGCAGGATTTAGATCTTGAGGAGTTTTTTTTTTTTATTGGAGGTTTAACGACCACCGTGAGCATCTCAATGGGCTATAAGCAGTCACCCGTCCCTAATTTAGGGTCACTGGTTCCAGGGAAGGGAGAGAGCCAGTGCCGTAAGACAAACACAACCTCCATGCCTCACCGGGATTCGAACCCGGACCCCTTTCGGACGAATGATCAGAGGCCATTGCCTTAGACCACTGCGCCACCGGGGCGGCATCTTGAGGAGTGGTAGCACTTCAGGTTCGGTGGGACTCCTAGAACTCAGAAGTTAAAATACACAGCAAAAAGGACAATTCACTAAATTTACACATCCCTGCCATTTAAATGCATGTAATTGGAACGGACAAGTTATACATACATAGAAAGGTATATAAATAAAAATAGTACAACACCTACAGAAAGTTTTTCTTTTTACAATAGGCATCTGAAAAATATTTTTTAGTGAATTCCTCATACTGTATAATCTTTATAACACTGCTTTCTACTTCCAGTAGGCACAGAGTACTAAGTCTTTCTTGGGTCATCGTGGTTCTCAATTTTTCATCAGTGTGAATTTTCTGAATGATCTCTCTCTTGACCACTTAGTGACCATCATGCTCAAATACACAGTCGAGTCACATTACTGTGACCACCTCCTACTTTTGACGTCAACAGCGCGTAGCCAATGAAAGAAGGCACGTGTTGTGAGCTGGCTTGGAGGGTATATAAGGTGTGCTGTAGGAATTCTGAAAGCATATCACTCGTTGCTGTCATGGATAAAATAAGCGATTTATCAGATTTGCACAAAGGGATGATTATCGGCTTTCGGGCAAAGGGTGGCAGAATTTCTGAAAAAGCGCAGTTTGTGAACTGTTCACGTGCTGCTGTGGTTAAGGTGCATCGTGATTGGAGAAATGGTTGAGAATAAGCGACGTGGAAACTGCGGAGCACCACGTGCCATTGATGTGAGAGGCGAAAGTCGGCTGCGAAGGTACGTGGGAGCCGATCGACCTGCTACAGTGGAGCAACTCACTGGCCGAATGAACCAGGGAGGCTACCGGTAGTGTGTCTAAAACGACAGTTCAGCGAACCCTGCTGCGTATCGGACTCCCATGCAGACGGATGGCCACTGCACCTATGCTAACGAAGGTGCATCGGCAGAAAAGGCTTACATTTGCACGGCAGCATCGGAATTGGACCTCCGCTGAATGGCAAAGGATTCCCTTCTCCGATCAGTCACGTATTCTGCTTCATCGGACGGATGGATGTTGTCTTATAAGGTGAGAAACATCGGAGAACAAACACTCTTCAACCATTGATGGAAGAACACAAGCTTCTGGGGGCAGCGTTATGATCTGGGGACTGTTTTCGTGTCATTCTCTGGTTCCAATCATACCTATGGAAGACACTCTGGACCGTATTCGTTATGAATCCGTCCTTGCAGACCACGTACACATATGCATGTTGATTGTCTTCTCTGGAGCGGATGGGATCTTCCAGCACGATAATGCGATGTGTCACACAGCTAGAAATGTCCGAATGTGGTTGGAATTGCACGATGAAGACTTCAAAGTACTTCCCTGGTACCCTAATTCCCCAGACTTAAACCCAATTGAGCATCTGTGGGACCACCTCGATCGTGTAGTTCGCTCTATGGATCCTCCACCATTCAACCTCCAGAAGCTGTCAGATGCACTGCAGTCAGCATGGCTCCAGATACCTGTGAACACCTTCCAGCACCTTATTGAGTCACTCCCAGCCCGTCTAGCTGCTGTCCGCACTGCACCCGGCGGTTACTCTGGATATTTGCTGGTGGTCACAATAATGTGACTCGACCGAGTATATTCAAAAAGCATTAACACTTGGAAAGGTACCATCAAGCCCTTCACCACGGAGTAAAACCGCCTGTTGAGGTGGAGTGAGACATGACCTGAGCTTGGAAAAGGATGGAAACTAAACGATTTCTGTTTCACATTGCTGAACACATTGCTATGAACACATTGCTGAAATCATGGGGGAAAGCAGTGATAATTTTCTCAGCTACATTTCTTATCTCTGCATCAGGTAGACTGCATAAGTAGACTGACTTTGAACCTGTCATATACTGATTCGTACGCTACCCTGAGGGAGATAATTGACACTAATACTTTTTGACTGATTACTTGCCAAAAGAGCTATAACAATAGCGACGAAACTAATAAATGAGTGAGAAGATGTTTAAATCACTAGTTTCTACCTATAGGCATGATATTCCTTTCAGTAGGACTATCCCTTCCTCATCCTGTCCAGCTGTAGCAATCTAACATTTGGAGAGGTGCATCCAAATTATTCACGAAACTTCAGGAGGCTGGCTGTGCAGAAAAGAAATGTCCATCTGTGCATCAACCTTGAACTTCATTTCTCTTCATCCCTACTCCTACAGGTGGACGGATAATCGAAGTGAGTGTCCTCTTGACTGATGAGTCCAGATTCAGGTGGTAAAAAACGCACTTTAACGTCAGTATCATGGGCATTTTTATCGAAAGATGTCTGCTTTAATTTCATTTTCTGGAGCTCTCCGTTACCCTAAAATCCGCATTTCTCATAAAATTAAAAGAAAACTAGACGAAACCCGTCAGAATCGGCGGTTAGTTTTTTTTTTTTTTAAAGAATAAACTCATATGAAACAACAAATGTAAACTTTAGTTGATTTACAAGTTCATTCAACCACTTCCGTGAAGACAATAGTCCAGGTTCGTGATGTTTTTTCCTTTTTGACTGGAGCTTTAACGACCACAGTGAGCAACTCAATGGGCTATAAGCAGTCGCCCGTCCCTAATTTAGGGTCACTGGTTCCAGGGAATGGAAAGAGCCAGTGCCGTAAGACAAACACAACATCCTTGCTTCACCGGGATTCGAACCCGGACCCTTCACGAAAGCATGATCATAAGCCAGCGCTTAAACCACTGCGCCACCGGGGGCGGCCAGGTTCGTGATGAGCATCACGACTGCACCCTTTTTCAGTCGCAGAATGTGAGGCGGAAGTCCACTCGTGTCGATCGTGTGCAAAAATTCAAACGGACAGCACACTCTTTCACTCTCATCTTCAGTGAGATTCGCGTTGCGATTACTCTTCATTCTCTCTTGTCTGCGACATGTAGTTGCGACCCATTGATCGCTCACGCCTTCCAGTAATGCTCTTACGTTTTCTTTCCTTTCTTTTTTTCTGCGGGAGACACATTCTGTTAATGGTAAGTATGCAATAAAGTATTTACTTACTTTAGGACTGATCATAGAACACCAAGTCTGACCCTGAACTGAGCGCCTGATGTAGATAATGGCGGCACGCTTTTCCCATAGATTTTACATGGGAACTTTGCCGACCCGTCACGCCCAAAACGTTGCTCCAATCTCAGTTTTTTCTTTGACTATCACATCTATATGGTACAACCTTTATTTTGATACCTGAACCATATTTTTACACTCAGCCGTTCTCTCAAAATAGGTCTCACAGTAAAAAAACTTAAAGAATGAAAATATAGATGGCGCAACTCAATATGTACGTCCTAAATATTTTCCTTAACAATGGTCAACGGAATGTTTATTTACATCTTTACATAATGGGAAACGTCTTATCTGCCTGAATAAACTGGAGTAAATGAATGTTAAATTCTATATATACATCACACAGTCCAGCGGCATAACGCAAGCAGGTCTTTGAGAGTGTTCGCTGTTCCGATGAGAAGAACTTTGATACCAATGCAAGCTAGCGTTGTGTGGCGCAACGTTTGGGTCAGAAAAGAGACTTCGGACTACCTCAGTTCCTCCATGCTTCAGCCTTCAACAGCGCGTGAGTCAACCGAAGGCAATCGAATGTCAATCGCACGCTTCTCCCATAGACTTTACACTAGAAATTTGACGCCCTACAATGGTAAGACATTTATTTTGATACCTCCACCATATCTTTACGTTCAGCCGTTCTCTTAAAATAGGACTCACAGTAGAAAACCTTATAGAATTAATATATAGATTGTTGAGCAGAATAAATGCTGCGTCTTGCTGGCGCATTTATTCTGAAAATTCTGCAAGTACGTGGCGTCAGTGAATAAACAAAGACACCGCTCTTTCCACGTTTCATCAACACATAGCAACCGAAAAATTGTTATTCGGTCACCGCTGGGGATCTGAACCCCAGATCTCTCGATATCTAGCCGAACGCGTTAGCCTTACGTTACGGTGGCCAACAATCAATGGCGCTATGTGTGTTCTTCTGTCAGCTTCTGACATCATAAATCCGTAAGATAGTCTCAACTACTGAGACGTCTCAATCTGGTAGGCATTAACGACACTGGTTATACACTATCTACCAACAAGTAATTGGACACCTGTGATAGCAAAGCAAAACGAAGTTTATTGACCTTCAATAGTTGGTGGAGCCTCCACAAGCGGCGATTACAGCTGCGACCCTCCGGGGCATACTCTCAACCAGGCGTTGTACAACGGCTAGCGGTATTTTCTTCCAATCGGCTTGGAGAAGACAGGTCAGTTCCTTCACCGATTTCGGACGGTGAAGGCACCCCTTAAGTCGACTCTCCAACTCGTCCCAGAGGTGTTCGATAGGGTTAAGGCCCGGGCTCTGCGCAGGCCAGTCCATTCGATTAACCCCATTGTCTCCATACCAAGCCATGGTGTACCACGCAACATGACAGGTGGCATTGTCATCCTGAAAGTAACATGGGTCCACCCCGTGAAACAGCCTCAACGTAGGAAGCGCATGGTCATCCAAAATGGTGCAGTAGGTCTCGGCGTTGAGTCTACCAGGAATTGCGACCAAGGGTACTGTGCCATACCAGGAGAAACACCCCCATAGCATAATTCCACCGCCGCCGAACTTCACAGTTGGCACAATACATTCCGGCAGGAGGCGTTCTCCAGGCAGACGGCAAACCCAGACCCTGCCATCCAAACGGTAGAGGGTGAACCTTGATTCGTCGCTCGAGAGAATCTGTTTCCACTGTTCAACGGTCCACTGTCGACGTTCTTTGCACCACGTTAGCCGAGCAGCGCTATTGGACTTGGTGATCAAAGGCTTGTGGGCGGCAGTACGTCCATGAGAACCGAGCAGATGGGCTTCCTTACGGATGGATGGTATTCATCGAAAGAACACTCTTGGATGCCTGTTGAAACTCCTCGCGGATGTGGCCCATTGATTTGGTGCGGTATTTCCGAATTTCTCTGGCCAGCACCCGTCGGTCTCTAACTCCCAGTTTTGTGGGTCTGCCTGGTCGGGGCACATTCCGACAGTCACCTCTCATCTTCCATTTTCCAATCACGTAGGCCACTGTCGATTTTGGGTACTTCAACTCGCTGGATATGTCACGTATGGATCGGCCATTTCTGTGATACCCGACGATTACACCTTTCTCGAAATCAGAAGGCTCCGAACTGCTTGGCATCTTGCATGCGACTGGTTGCGTTGTTGTTTCCCACACGATATTTAACGGCGGCGGCCGTGACGTGTATCAGGACCGCAGATATCGTCGATTGCAGGGGTGTCCAGTTACCTGTTGGTAGATAGTGTATATTAATTATAGCAGTTAAACTCAAAGGGCGAGATCCAAAGTGAAAATCCTCAAAATACGTGGCGTCAGTGAATAAACAAAGACATCGCTCTTTCCACGTTTTATTAACACATAGCAACCGAAAAATTGTTATCTGGTCACCGCTGGGGATCCGAATCCCAGATCTCTCAATAACAGAAAAACACGCACAGCGCCGTTGATTGTTGGCCACCGTAGCATAAGGCTAACGCACTCGGCTAGATATCGAGAGATCTGGGATTCGGATCCCCAGCGGTGACCGGATAAGAATTTTTCGGTTGCTATGTGTTGATAAAACATGGAAAGAGCGATGTCTTTGCATTTATTCTAGCTGCATCGAAAGTTTGAAATTTTTTTCCTCCAAAGCACAGATTTTAAATCAAAACGTTTTTACGCAGTCCATATTTTAGGATTAATAATCGTTATGTTGTGGGCAATACAGTGTTTTTCTTTCACAATCGATTCTCAGCAAGAAGCGTTGAAGTCTTGTACAAGGAACTGTTTTAAGGAACCATCGATTTTTTTTTCCGTTTCTGCTTGTGTGGGTGTGAGTTAAAACAAAATTCACACAGTTTGATGAGAGTAATATTTTTGATATTATTAAAGTAAACAAAGCTTAAAGAAAGAAACAACTTTTCTTTTGAGACTCAGTTGGAAGTTCCGAAATGTTTTGATTCCGGCCGTAAATAGTGACCAGAGAACTAGGAGTAGTTTCAAAGTAACGCTTCCGTGAGTACAATCCTACGGATGATACGTCCGGGTCTCAGAGGAAATATCGATTTCAGTGTAGATTAGTTTACCCGTGGGAAATAAGTACTATTCCCTCGCGTGGCTAATGTCGTTTAAAGTGCGCAACAACGGTTTTCCCGGCGCCACATTTTGGATAGGGACATGCTTCTAAACAGAAGTTACTTTCGCCTAACCGAAAGTAAACCCGGTATTCTCCTAGCAACGGAAATTATTTATTACTTCTTGAGAATCATTTCAATGAGCAGCGAAAGTCCTTTTATAAATCAGCTTGCCTAAATACCTAGTGTCGCTCACGAAGAAAGTACATTTTTAAAGACAAAGGATAAAAGAAATTCCTGCGCTGCGCAATAATGAAAATAATCATATGAACTTGTGTGAGTCGTGTAACTCAACTAAACGAGATATAACTTCCGGAAAGGAAAATATTGTAGAATCACTATGAGAAAGTAAAGTATCACCAGCAATTAACTGATCCTAACTTTCCTTTGACTACGAGAAACTTCTACTCAAAAAATTAAGAAACTGCTACGTTTTGTGAAAGTACTGACTTACTCGCTTTACGAGGTGTGATTAAAAAGTATCGAGTCTGTGTGCGTAACTGTTAAATGCAGCGGTGGAACACAATGCCGTTTGTACGAACGTTCGATCCACTAAATATTCGCCATGCGTCGGATGGGCACTTAAGCCGTCAGACCCCGATTACTGGCCCCCCGGTAAAAAATAAGGGCGTCTTCCTCCCCTTTCTACTTCGCTTCCGTGTCACTTTCCTATCGGGCACTCTAGCCCAAATCTCCTAGCTTCCTATTTTTAAGGGTTGTTTAAGGCCTGGGGTCAGACACTTCCTTCCTAAAATCCTCAACATAGAAAAAAATGCCGTTTGGCAGGCTGTGACCTTGAACCTACTGCACATGCGCCTGCCAAGAGAACGCTGTCGGCGCAGCACCTTTGGTGCTCTGTCCGATTGTTTGGTGGCTAGTCGGATCATTGTCGCACTAACGATGTCTGAGGAAGTTATGCAACGCATTTGCGTCAAATTCTGTCAGAAACTTGGGGATTCTTACAAAGAAACTCATGACAAGTTACTGAGAGTGTATGGTGAAGACTGCACGAATCACGGTCAATTCCCCTACCGGAAAATTACACCACATTCGGTAAATTCCCCCACATTAGAAAACTTCCCTATAGGAAAATTTCCTCACGGAAATCTCTACCACATTTTTCAATCGGGAACCGTGCTCAAATTGGATTTTACACAAAACATCAAATGTAGGGAAGATTTCCGGAGTCACCATTTCAATTTTCAAGCTGTTTAAAACAAACTGCAGCCTTAGAAGTAGCACAAATATGTGGGGGCATACCGGAGTTGACATTTCCATTTTTACGGCAATTTGCGAATGGTTTTTGTAAGTAAAATATAGATGTTATTTCCGGGGTCGGCATTTCGACTTTTACCGCAATTTATAGTAACAGATGGTCTTAGATATATCAGGCTCGGAAGGTAAGGGAAATTTTCGGAGTCGACATTTCAACTTTCACCTCAGTCTATAGTAACGTGAGGTCTTCTAAGACCGTTTTTTACTATAAACTGCTGTATAAGTCGAAATACCGACTCTTGAAATGTCTTCCCACACATTTAAAAAGTCGGTATTTCGACTTATACTGGTACTTGTGAAACATATGTAAATTACGGTAAAAATGGAAATGCCGACTCCGCAAATTTCCCTCACATCTCAGTGCTACTTATAAAACATTTGTAAATTGCTGTAAAAATCGAAATGCCGACTCCGGAAATTTCCCCAACCCTGCCAGCCTTCTACTTCTAAGACCTCCTATTACTCTAAACTTTGGTAAAGGCCCGAAATGTCGAACATTGTGTTACTTGTAAGGCTGCAGTTTGTTTTCAAACTGCTTGAAAATGGAAATGACTTCAGAAATCTCCCCCACATTTGATATTTGTGTAAAATTTAATTTGTCCACACACGGTCCCTGACTAAAAAAGGTTGGAGAAATTTTCCTATGGGGGGGGGGGGGGTTCTAATGTGGGAGAATTTTTCGGTGGGGGAAATGACCTGTAGGGAACTGTACCGGCTAACGTCGTCTACGCGTGTACTACTGGTGCAAACGTTTCGAAAATGGCAGTGGACGTGTCCAAAGTGACGATCGTTGTGGAAGGCCCTCAAAAAACAGGAATGAAAGAAACGTCCAAGAAGTTCGTTCAGCTGTGAGGGATAATCGCAGAATTATTGGGTTGTCAGATAAGTTCGTTCGTTTTTCTCCAATGTTTTTTGAAGAAACATGAACAATATTTTGATCAATGTCTTTTTTTGTAGCTCGATCCTTCCTGTACAACTTTTGTTCATCAGTTTCGGTATTATATTTGGTTTAACTCTTTTTAGCCATAGGAAGATGGAATCCCAAGTAGACAGAAATGAGCATTTTCGACACCTGCTTCTCTTCGCCTTCAATCAAGGTTTCAAAGCTGCTCGAGATATTTGTGCTCTGTACGGAGAAGGCGCTGCTACTGACAGAACCACACAGAACTGGTATCCACGCTTCAAGAAGGGGAAATTCGACCTTACAAACTCTCCGCGTTGCGGCAGACCTGTTCAGTTCAGTGAGGATGCGATGATCCGCGTTAATTCACTAGGGAATTGGCCCAGAAGATGGGATACTCTCATGATGCCATCGGTCGTCACCTTCACTCAATGGGTAAGGTCCAAAAACTCGGTGCATGGGTGCCACATTTTCTAAACGCAAGAGACAAACTCCAGCGCTCCACTATCGCTGCCAGTTTGCTCGCTTGACAACAGACTACTCGTGGACACAAACGGAGGTATCTTTACCGCATTGTCACCGGCGATGAAAAATGGTGTCTCTACGTCAATATGAAGCAGAGGAAAGAATGGCTGAGTCCTCACAAGCAAGCAACACCTAGAGCCAAGGCCGAGCTGCATCCACTCAAGGCCGAGCTGCATCCACTCAAGGCCGAGCTGCATCCACTTAAGGCCGAGCTGCATCCACTCAAGGCCGAGATGCATCCACTCAAGGCTGAGCTGCATCCACTCAAGGCTAAGCTGCATCCACTCAAGGCTGAGCTGCATCCACTCAAGGCCGAGCTGCATCCACTCAAGGCTGAGCTGCATCCACTCAAGGCCAAGCTGCATCCACTCAAGGCTGAGCTGCATCCACTCAAGGCCGAGCTGCATCCACTCAAGGCCGAGCTGCATCCACTCAAGGCCATAATCTGCGTTTGGTGAGATTGGGAAGGTGCAATCCACTACGAATTGCTTGAAAAGAACACATCGATCAATGCACAGCTTTATGTTCAGAAAATGCACCGGCTCAACTAGGCACGTCAGCTGAAACGATCCAACCGGCGGCATGGTGTGTTTTTTCAACACGATAACGCTCTCCCCCACCTCGCTAATCTGACCTATTCAAGATCTCAGTTGGGAAGTTCTACCGAACCCATGGTATTATCCTAATCTGACGCCCTCAGATTATCATCTTTTCTGTCGCTCTCCAACAGTCTGCGAGGCGTATCCTTTAACAACGACATCGAACTGAAACAGTGGCTAGATGACTTCTTCGAGTCAAATCCCGGGGATTTCTACTGTCGAGGTTTTGACAACCTAGTGGAACGTTTGCAAGAGGTCCGGAACAATGAAGGAGAATATATTATTGGCTAATTTGTGAAAAAAATTCATAAAAAATGAGGATTCCAATAATTGGAAAAAAAACGAACAAACTTATCTGACAACCCAATGCTATCACATAACCTCCTGACGACTTGGGCTTTAGTTTTTGACCAGTACAGGAAATGCTAACTGAAGATTTAGGAATGAAACATGTCTGTTCCAAGAATCCTCTCAGATCAGCAAAAGGAAACTCGACTGTCTGCGGCTATTAACTTATTGGAAATGGCCAGAAAAGACAAACAACTTCATGAAAAAGAGTGTTACTGGCGAAGAAACATGGGTTAGGGATATGACCCAGAAACAAAGGTCCAGTCCCCACAGTAGAAGACCCGCAGCCCACCAAGACCTAAGAAAGCTCGCCAGGCATCGTTAATGCGCCGATCAGACTAGACTCCAAAACAACTGCCTAATGGCGCAGTGGTCTAAGCGATGGCTTCTGATCATTTGTCCCAGATGGGGGCGGGTTCGAATCCCGGTCACACATGGATATTGTGTATCTTTTACAGCTCTGGATCTCTCCCTTACCTGGAACCAGTGGCTTTAAATTAGGGACGGACGACTGCTTATAGTCCGCTGAGTTGCTCACGGTGGTCTTAAACTCCCAATCAAAAAAAACTGCCGACAGCGTTCTCTCTGCAGGCGCATGTGCAATAGGTTCCAAGGTCCGCCCATCCATTTAACAGTTATGCACGCAGTCTCGATACTATTTTTTCACCCCTCGTACAAAAAGTTACTAAATTAATGAAAATAAAAACAGGTCTTCTAACACAATTAAGAGTTCTGCAATACGTTTTGAACGATAAATACTACATTGAGCATATTAAAGCTGCAGTTTGTTGAGCAGCTATTGGGGTAACCCAACATAACGAGGAAATTCTGTACTAAGCTGACCCAATTCAGGGGTCGAATTATCGAGACGCCCGAGACTATAGGTTTTTGTGCTGAGTTTTAATGGCCCCAGTTAGTCGGTGTACTTCCGCAGATACTTTACGCACTTTTTTTATATATATAAAGTACACACACGGCTGCTGAAGTTGACACATTTTGATATCAAACATTAATACTTCAGTTGCCGCGTCTGCTGTTTTGAGTGGCACAAGTGTTATGGAAGAAAGGCCGGCAGGAGAGGAAAAAGATGTTGATCAACGTTATCTGTTGTCCGGTGTTGGTAAACTGTAGGAGTGAACAAAAACAGCCACTGAGATTAGATGGGGTGTGTCCTATCAAGAGGGCAGATAAAGAGTGTTTTGCCTGCATGTCCTAGTTTGTACAATCGCTATTTCCTAAATTAGAGCTCTACTCTATCCGAATTTGCTTGAGACTAAGGTTAAAACTAAGTTGGGACTAATGAAGTCTCGTTCCAGTTATTCCGGGACTAAATGGGCTAAAAATACAGTAGACAAAATAATTATGGCCCTTCATATTTTTGACAAATATAAATAGTCGTGAAGGACAAGTCCTGTTTTATAAACCCCACTGTTATATGCAAATTCAAAACTCACTCATTGGTGTCCGTAAAGGTACTCTGCGTGTGCGCGGGAAAGCTGATCAGTGAAATCAGCTTTTAAAAAGCGAAACAATTATGGCGTGGCTCAGTTGAATGTTTAATGATACGGGTGCTGTTTGGGAGAAACAGGTGGTAGTGACTTGTATCAACGGGACTTCACTAAGTACCACTGGGAGTTCACTAAGTACCAGCTGTTCGAAGACAGAATTAAGAAAATAAGTTGTTGAATAGGTTTTAAAACATAAGCATGCCACACAGCTCTCGACTGTCTGACATCGAATGCGGGGAAATCGATGTCTTAAGAGCACAAACTGATATGAATGCTACAGATATTGCCGGGAACTGTTAATAGGAACTCAAAAGTCGCCCGTAATTGCGTGAAAGATCCAGCTCGATACGATAAAAACAAGAGCACCGGCAGACCATCCATAGTTAGGAATCGGGAACTTCACCTTCTGAGGCGCAAAGCATCCAACAAAATTGAAACAGCTCGGCAAATGCGCGACGAATTGGATTTGCCAGTTACTGTTCGACGATTACAACAGTTTCTGAAAATCTGAATCAATCAGGACTTCATTGGTGAAAATTCCAGAGGAAAACAATATCTTCAGTCCACAAAGCCGATCGAAAAGAATTCACTCGCAGCCATATGAGCTGGAGCTCTGAGTGGCGGAAAGTTACTTTCTCCGACGAGAAAACATTTAGTCTGGATGGCCCGAATGGTATGCACAGTTATTGGACGGATGACAAACAAGAACCGCTAGTGTTTTCCCCATGACATCAGAGAAGTAATTTGTGTTTTTCCCTAGACATCAGAGAAGTAATTTGTGTTTTCCCCTAGACATCAGAGAAGTAATTTGTGTTTTCCCCTAGACATCAGAGAAATAATTTGTGTTTTCCCCTAGACATCAGAGAAATAATTTGTGTTTTCCCCTAGACATCAGAGAAGTAATTTGTGTTTTCCCTTAGACATCAGAGAAGTAATTTGTTTTTTCCCCAAGACATCAGAGAAGTAATTTGTGTTTTCCCCTAGACATTAGAGAAGTAATTTGTGTTTTCCCCTAGACATCAGAGAAGTAATTTGTGTTTTCCCCTAGACATTAGAGAAGTAATTTGTGTTTTCCCCTAGACATCAGAGAAGTAATTTGTGTTTTCCCCAAGACATCAGAGAAGTAATTTGTGTTTTCCCCTAGACATCAGAGAAGTAATTTGTGTTTTCCCCAAGACATCAGAGAAGTAATTTGTGTTTTCCCCTAGACATTAGAGAAGTAATTTGTGTTTTCCCCTAGACATCAGAGAAGTAATTTGTGTTTTCCCCTAGACATCAGAGAAGTAATTTGTGTTTTCCCCGAGACATCAGAGAAGTAATATGTGTTTTCCCCTAGACATTAGAGAAGTAATTTGTGTTTTCCCCTAGACATCAGAGAAGTAATTTGTGTTTTCCCCAAGACATCAGAGAAGTAATTTGTTTTTCTTCCCTAGACATTAGAGAAGTAATTTGTGCTTTCCAATAGACATCAGAGAAGTAATTTGTGTTTTCCCCAAGACATCAGAGAAGTAATTTGTGTTTTCCCCAAGACATCAGAGAAGTATTTCGTGTTTTCCCCTAGACATCAGAGAAGTAATTTGTGTTTTCCCCAAGACATCAGAGAAGTATTTCGTGTTTTCCCCAAGACATCAGAGAAGTAATTCGTGTTTTCCCCTAGACATCAGAGAAGTAATTTATGTTTTCCCCTAGACATAGAAAAGTGATTTGGTCATGATATGGGGTCGCATTAGCTGGAAAAAGAAAAGTTATGTTGCATTCATGGAGAGAAAAATGAACAGTTCTGGTTATCAACAAGTGTTAAGCAAAACGTTTCCTCGAAGTAGTTTTAAAATGGCCGGTAAAAATAGGTTGTTTCAGCAGGACAACGGCAAAGATGCATGTGTCGATACCGTCCCAGATTTGGTTTAAGTCGAAAAAAATAAAATTACGCGAACCTTGGCCGGCAAAATCACCTGCTCTGAATATAATAGAGAATGCGTGGTATAAGCTTGCACGGAAGATGTATGAAAATGGCCGACATTTTCGTGCATAACTAGAGTTTGAAAATAACTGTCCTTAAATCATGGAATGCATTTGTAATATACACTGAAGTGCCAGAAAAACTGGTACAGGCGAGCTTATGTAAAATACATAGTAACGTCACCTATGCGCATACTCGGTTGGGTCCGCCAATGCGTATATAAAACGATAGACATCCATACCCGTTGTCAGAGCTATTTTCGGCATGAGAATGACAAGTCAGAACGATTTAAGCGATTTTCAACGCAGTGTCATAGTTGGCGCTCGTGAGATGGGCCCTAGTATTTCAGAGGTAGAAACGAAGTTCGGATTTTCACGGACGACCATTGCAAGGGTGTACCGTGACTACAAGAATTCCAGCAAAACCTCCAACCTACGATACCAGTCTGACCGTAAAAAGACATTGGTTGAACGTGACCATCGTCGTCTGTCAAGAATCGTTTCACGCAATGGGCGTGCAACACTCTCGCAGGTATCATCGGAATTCAATGCTGGAGCTTCAACAAGCATCAGCGTCCGGACTGTGCAACGTACCCTGCACGATATAAGCTTTGGGAGCCGACGCCCAACTCGAGTTTCCTTGATGGGTGCACGACACAGAGCTGTGCGCCTCGCTTGGACACGGCAACACCACCACTGGACACTTGATGACTGGAAACCAGTAGCCTGGTCTGACGAGTCGCGCTTCCAACTGTATCGGCCGGATGAAAGGATTCGTGTGTGGTGCAAACCCCATGAAGCTATGAATACCGCCTGTCAACAGGGAACTGTACCGGCTAGTGGGGGGAGGGGTCCGTAATCGTATGACGTGTGTTTAGCTGCACTTTACTGGAACCCCTTGTACGTCTACAAACATCTGTGACCGGCCAACGCTTTGTGCGCATCCTTTCTGACGAGGTGCACCCGTTCATGTCCTACATTCATGCTGATGATTTGGGCCTGTTCCAACAGGATAATGCACCTCCACACAAGTGTCGGGGTGCCACATTATGGTTAGAAGAGCATTTATCAGCGTTTGGGGTGTTGCCATCCCACCCAAGTCCCCAGATCTGAACGAGATAGAACACATTTGGGATGCCATGCAACGAGCTATCGAACACAGGAATCCGAGACCTCGGAATGCACCAGAATTATGGAACGCTCTGCAGGAAGTATGGTGTGCATTGCCTACAGAATATTTCCAGAAGCTAGTGGAGTCCATGCCCTGTCGTATTTCTGCAGTCCTGCGCTACCGTGGGGGACCTACCAAGTGTTAGACTGGTGTACCAGTTTTTCTGGCACTTCAGTGTATTCAGGGCTTGTATGACAGCTTACTTCGTCGAATGGAGGCTTACTACAATGCGAAAGGTGGGTGGACAAAATATTAAAAACTCCAGCTTCTGAAATTGACGGATGTGAATTTAAAAGCCCAGTTGCGCCATAAATATTTCGCACTTTCCTTATCACATAAACGTGTACAAAGCCTATACAAATACGTTTCTTAGCATAAGAACTGTTCATCGTTCTTGTACGTAATTTAGAGTACAGTTTGTTCAATGTCATCTGTTTTATCGGTATATACCGATACAGTAAACAAGCAAGCTTTCACCTCAAAACGTGTGTCTTCGTCAGGCAGGATTACCGACTAAAGCCAACTTAGAGTTCTAAACGAAATTTAAAACACTAGATTTTTTGTTTGGAACTCTAAGTTTGCTTTAGTCGGTAATCCTGCCTGACGAGAAGCAACACGTTTCGTGGGGAAAGCTTGCTTGTTAACTATATCAGTATACACCGATAAAACGGAGTTTTTTCGTCGTTTTTTTCTTTTTTACGTCATCTGTGTTCTTCATATTATTATATTTTGTTTTTACTGAATAAATGGCATGTGGGCAATAATTATTTCGATCGCTGTAATATTCGACTTCTGCATTTAATCTCAGCCGTATACATGGATGTAAAAAGCCGAAGTAGAAAAGTTACATTTAAACAGATCAATTAAAGATATTCACGCAATGATTGAGAGAATTACAATATATCGAGCTGCTATTATATAGAGATAATCCAAAATATAACTTCAGTGAATGAAAAGTTATGACAAAGCTGAAGAAATATAATGAAAGAAGGAAAGCAAACTGAAAGTGTTTAAATCAATTGAAATAAAACCTTAAAGACAAATAGTCAAGTCTAAGGCGTTATAGTAAAGCATTGAAATGAAGAAAGCCGAAGAGGTTCTTAGCTAGTCGGAGAGCATACTACAGTAACCTAAGCACAAATCCAATTACTGAAGAGAGTAAAATCTCTAAAACAAAAGAAGACTTAGAGGAAAACTATTAGTGAACTGGAAAAAATTCAAGTATAGTGAGACACTGCCGGTAAAAACTATGAGAAAGAGCACCAAAATGAATGCGTTGGCATAAGTTTTCATGTTTTTAAGCATAAGACACCGATGCAGTTAAAAACTAAAAAAACTGGTAAACCTCTGTTATTTTAAGACATCCACCGAAGAGTCAAACCTTTGACCACCTGCCTAATATGATGATTGCACTCCACGTGACGTCAAAACAGCTGTTACTTGGCGAGAATGGACGCTACAATACTTCTAAAGTTGTCTTGTGGTATCTGCTACCCAAACGTCACAGCAGATCTTTTAACTGTTGTAAGTTACGTGGTTGAGCAACGACAAATCGGATTTGCTGTTCCAAGACAAACAACAGATGCTCGATTGGATTGATGTCTAGTGAATTTCGAGGCCAGTGCAGCACTTTGGAAGTCTTATAATATCTCCATTTGATCACGATGTCGTCAACTCTTGTCATTTCCGTAATTCATGTACTTCGCTTCCTGTCTTTCCTGATTATACCAAGCATGCATCTCTCCACGCTTCTTTGAGATTTTTTGGAGCCTGTAAATATGTTTTTTTTTAGTTAAACTCCGTGTCTACTCATAAGCAAGAGCAGTAGGCAGTGGTGGAAATGGGAATTATTCGCTGTCGTAACCCAACGCACAAGTGAAAGATAAATACACAGTTGACGTGGACCACGAACATCAAATAGAAGTCATCGCTCTTTCCACATTCATAAGTGAGTCACGGAAAAATTTATCATCGGCCGCCACCGGGAATCGAACCCAAGGTCTTCCAGTTACGCGCCGGATATGCTTCCACTGCACCACAGCAGCCCCGAAATTCTCCAGACTCACAAAGGACAAACTGCCAAACCACATGGCAGGATTGCTTCTTTAGGGCCCCGCACAATGCTGGGGATTCACCGCAGATGAACAGCAGCAACTGAACAAATAACTAGAAGGCGAATGAATTATAAGTGCACAGTGCGGGGCTCCAAAGAAGCAACCCTGCCATGTGGTTTGGCAGTTTGTCGTTTGTGATTCTGGAGAATTTCGAGTCCTCTTTGGTGCAGCGGAAGCATATCCGGCGCGTAACTGGTAGACCCTGGGTTCGATTGCCGGTGGCGGCCGATGAGAAATTTTCTGTGGCTCACTTATAAACGTGGAAAGAGCGATGACTTCTATTTGATGTTCCTGGTCACCGTCAACAGTGTATTTATCATTCATTCGTCTTCTAGTTATTTGTTCAGTTGCTGCTGTTCATCTGTGGTGAATCCCTAGCATTGTGCGGGGCTCCAAAGAAGCAACCGTACCATGTGGTTTGGCAGTTTGTCGTTTGTGAGTCTGGAGTATTTCGAGACCGCTATGACGCAGTGGAAACACATTCGGCGCGTAACTGGAAGACCCTGGGTTCGATTCCTGGTGGCGGCAGATGAGAAATTTTTCCGTGATTCACTTATAAACGAGGAAAGAGCGATGACTTCTATTTGATGTACAAGTGAAAGCCATGAAAATTTAATAAGCACAAACAATATTGGAAATAGATCTAAAATCATATGAGGAAATTTCGTTATTAAATTTTAAAATGAAATACTCACATTTAGTTGAAGTCAAGGCTGTTTTCTTTATTCAGAGACTAAGAATTCATACAAGAGGGCGTCATTAATTGAAATGCATAATGCGTTGTATAACGTAGCTCGTTTTCGTGTGCGAGATTATTGTTACGCTATGTCTAAAACCATGACTAAGAAAGTGTTGAACTGAATGCGATGCAATACTTCCACGGGATAGCTCAAATTAAGATTTCACGGCCAGACGAAACATATACAGAAGTCAAACTTACAATAGCCTTCTATTGGTTCAGAACGCTTGATGAAATCCACAATTAGCACTGCGAGGGTTACACTTCACATACAATACCTTAATTATCTATCGTATAACCTAGCTTAATAACAATCGAACATCTCCACACACACACTAAGCAACTGCTGTATCGTCCTTTTTATCTAACGTTCTTATCACATTCATACGTCTCTCTCTCTCTCTGACCTCAAAAGTGTTGCCAACCTCATTCATGTGAGACAGAAGATATCACGTGAAGTTTGGAAAGTGCAAAAGAGAACAAACTCAAATTTACGTAAGAAAAGGAACTAAAAATGAAAGTTAAGTCAGAATATGCGTCACAATTGCGAAATGTTTTATTCAAATTAAATATTCCCTTTCTTTTGATGTCGCATCGCTGTCTGAAAGGAGTTCCGCCCCATTCACCATTAAACACTTTTTTTGAAGACATAATGGTAAATTTCTCATACAAATTGTGCTGTTTCTTCCAAACATTCTCCAACTAAGTCTTACACGCCTATTTATTTGTCCTTCTATGTGGCCCTTCCTTGACGTGTTGTTCAAGGTAAATGTTATTACCTGTTACTTCTAGGTTTTCTCCAACGACTTAAACCTACTTCTTTGTTCTTGTTAGAAAGTTCCCGGGGGTTTAAAATTTGCACATGTTCTAGGTATGAGCAACATATAGCCTCTCCTAAACAAATGTCAACCCCGCCTTCCCGTGGTGTGCCCTGTTTCACTGAAGAGGCTGTGGCGACGGGCAAATAACGACATAACTATTATGGATTAGAGAAAATTCTATCCCATTTTAACCGACCCGCTTGGACAGTGTGATGAGTTACGGCCACTTCCCACGTGATCTTAGATGTAGAACCTAAATATTATCTTTTTAGTTTAATCCCAGTTGTACAACCTAAATATTATCTTTTTAGTTTAATCCCAGTTGTACAACCTAAATATTATCTTTTTAGTTTAATCCCAGTTGTACAACCTAAATATTATCTTTTTAGTTTAATCCCAGTTGTACAACCTAAATATTATCTTTTTAGTTTAATCCCAGTTGTACAACCTAAATATTATCTTTTAGTTTAATCCCAGTTGTACAACCTAAATATTATCTTTTTAGTTTAATCCCAGTTGTACAACCTAAATATTATCTTTTTAGTTTAATCCCAGTTGTACAACCTAAATATTATCTTTTTAGTTTAATCCCAGTTGTACAACCTAAATATCACTACGAAATATTTTCAGGATTTGGAAATTTTGCTTTCGTCCGATCCTCCACTCCGTACTGAAAAAACATTTTCAATACAAAACTTTTTCAGCAACCTCCCCCAATTTTAAATTCATCGATAAATTCCTGGGTCCATTCGGGTTCCAATCTTGGTTTCAGGTACGGATAGCGTGTTTGTGCTATGCCGTTGGTCCTTTCCTTTCCCTGAAACCTGTATTTCTAAATAGCGGACAGGTGCCTGCTTATATCCCTTCGAGTTGCTCATTTTGGTCGTTAGACACGAAAAATAAAAGATGGAGAGCCATTACGAGTTTAGAGGTCGGCCAGTCTGTTCCGGGGACTACTTGATTCTTCTGTGTAAACCATTCGAGAGTCAATTTTAAGGAAGTGGAGCACTGACCCGGAGACCCCTTCTGGTCGTCACAAGAGGGACCAACTCATCAAGACTATCTCTGCTTCAAAGATTATCAGCCTCCACACTACGACGGAACTTTAATGCAGGCACAAGACGCTAGGTATCCGCCTTTTCTATGACTAAAGGATTCCATTACTGTGGATGCGAAGCCCGTGGACCTGCTGTGTCGTAGCATGTTGTCCACAGGGCAGCCATTTTAAGTTGATCTCACAATCATATCAATTAAACCTCTTAACAATGACTGCTTACGGATGAGTCGCGTTTCTTTTTGGAATCTGTGAGCTGACGTGTATTAGTCTGGAGAAAATTTACAACATGATACAAGTCTCAAAGTGGTTTTATGGTGGGGATAATAGGACATTGTAGTCTGGTTTTTCCCTGGGTGGTCGCTCTGACCTCCATGTTTCTTCTAAAGATCATGTGTCTGTCGCACAACAGCAGGATGCGCCTTTAGATTGCTGGGTGGTGCTTCATGCTGGTGCAGTCTGCGTAGATTTTATAGTAATGGATGACCATGCAAGTTACCACAGAGCTATCGTAGTCTATCCATGTCTTGAAATATAATACAAGGTATACAGCTAATGCAGTGGCCTGTGTTGTACTGAGCCTCAGTTTCATTGAACGTATTTCATATTCATCCCCTTTATTCCTCTGCTTTCTAAAATCATACGGAACTTCAAAGCAGTTCTCATTCGCAGAGGAAAATGTTGCCTTCTCCTCTCTTCCAAAATGCTGAGAAACTTCAAAACAGTCCAAATAGTTCTCATTCACCAGTGGAAATTATTGCCGTCGGTCCCTTTCCAAAATCCTTCCTATCCTCCAGGAACATCGCCTTCCCACTTTCTGAGGATATGGTAGGTCGGAGAGAGAGAGAGAGAGAGAGAGAGAGAAGCATACAATGCTTGCAAATGAGGTCTCATTCCGTATTGACGGTATAGTAGTCTACATTGTGTACACCAAAATCTCAACTCGTGTTGCCGTTGTATCTTTGAGGCTCGTGTTTGTTGGTTTTATATGTGCCAGTTTTGCCTCATAGTTGTAAGGAACCCTGTGCATCATTGTATAATGTTACACTGTTAAACATAAAGTAGGTGCAATACCTTTTTAACTACTCACATTTTCATTTTTCTTACCTAACTTTTAACGGGAGTGTATATTTATCATGTGACACAAAGATATAGACACGAGGCAATTATCTCGTTAGTTTCTTTTCAGAAGTGTCCGAAATATTTCATTTTGGATCAGTGTAAATATACCACGAAACATTTCCATGTATTTTCCAATCTGAAAGCACAGTTTTACCTCTAGTTGGCGTAAGTGTATATTGGAATTAGTCAGGGGTTTTTCTTTTCTTTTTTTTTTTTAGAAGACAATTGCAAAACAATTCTGTATATATTTCCCAGCATTTCGTCGAGAGATTGCGAAAGTTGCGCTTCCATTTGTCTGATCTCTTTGGTTTCAGAAGACAAAGATTTTTTTTTTTTTATGTCAAACTGAAGCAAACGCGATCAAGATCTCTCTCTTTCTTTTTTATTTCTAGGTTTTGCTAGTGAACAATTTTTCCGCTCTGGCGTGTGTATAATAGTTTGCTCCTGTGTCCAATGACATTTGTGCTCCTGTTAATGACGGATTTAAAAATAAAAGCTCTTTTTCTGGATTGTATCAGTGTAAGAATCACATTACTTCTATTGTTTTTTCAGTTTATTTTTGTTTTGTGTCTAGGCAGGTTAAAAAGGGCATGTCATTACATTCCTTTGAACACGATATCTCCCTTGTAAATAAAAATAGAAAAACTACACTAGTAATCCAATTTATTGGCGTAAAAATACATATGAACATTTCCAAGCTTTCGTACATCACCTAGATGGCTTTTACTAGAAAGGTAGACAGTTTTTTTGTCTATCTTCCTTGAAAAAGCCATCTGGTTATGTGCGAAAGCTTGGAAACATTGATTTATATTCGTCCGCCAATAAATCGGATTACTAGCATGGTTTTAATACTGTACTTTTAGCACGTCTTTTGTAAAAAATATCGTGCTTATGCTATCATTTTGTCCGTCCGTCCGTCTGCTTGTGAACACCATGTCTCTGCAACTATTAGTCCGATTTGGAAAATCCTTTTTGAATTAGGAAGCATGAAATGTGAGAGTGATGATCCTTGCATTCCATTTTTTTACGAGGCGCAATTTTTCCGCTACAGGGCGTTAATGCAGATGATATCAAATTCAAAAGTAATTTTATTCCATATATTTGCTCCTAAAACATCCGATTGAAAAAAAAATTATTTTACCCTTCGATTCCATATATCATCTTTGTCAACCATTATCAATACACTGCTGGGCGAAGGTCTCCCCAAGTTTCCTCCACAACGGTCTGTCTTGTGCCAGTCTCCTCCATGTCACTCCCGCATACTTTCGAATTTCCTCCACCCATCTCCCATGTGGTCTTCTTCTGGATCTTTTCCTGTCCCTTGGAATTCAATCTAAAATTTTGGCTGTCCATCGATGATCTGTTCTTCTGGCAGTATGTCCAGCTCATTGCCATTTCAAGGAATTAACTCTGATCATGATGTCTTCCACTCTTGTCATTTTTCGGATACACGAGTTCCTCTTCTTATCTCTCCTAGTTACACCAAGCATGCATCTCTCCATGCTTTTTTGAGTTGTCTGCAGCCTTTGTATATCGAAGTCTATTTTAGGTATAGTCACTTTTTCAAGCAATGCATAGGTTTTACGCTAGGGAGCGTAAAAGTAAATTGTGTTTTCCCCGATATATCTGCTTCTAAACCTGCGATTTAAAATATTCTTTCTGCATCTGATGCAACTCCTTATGAGAAATATTTTATATATAATTTCTAATTTTTGGTTATGAATTGTTTGGACAGCAAGTGGAGTAAATATTAATTTCTGCTTCTGATGTATTTGCAGCAAAATCTGAGCTGAAAATTTGATTAAAAAACTTCTTTTGCGGACAGATACCTCTAAGCTCAGAAAACCTTTTCAGAGTATTTTCTTAAAATAATGCAGGGTTTTCTCGCTAGGGGCGTAGATGTGTGCTTATTTTTGTCTCTATCTCTGCTTCTAAGCGCCCGATTAGAAACATTTTCTTTGTTGGAGAGCGCTTCTAGCACGAAATGTTTCTCATTTAATTTCATATGTTTCTTAACGTACGCGTGAACCACTTGAGAAAGCAAGTTCACTTTCCGTTTACAGCAATATGTGCGGGATTAAAATCCTCATTGAAAAAATGCTTTTTCTGTCAGATACTACTACTAACTATGAAAACTCTTTGTGTGTATTTTCTTCAAAAACACTTTTCGCCGCAAGGGGGCGCCAATGTTTAATCTGTTTTCTCAAGATCTCTACTTCTAAGTGTGTGATTTAAAAACATCTTTTCGTAACTGATACCATTTACCGTGGGGAATATTTTAAGTTCGTATTTGAGGAATTTTGAAGTTAACAGTTTAGTCACTGAGTAGTGTTTGTGCATTTTCTGTTTGCACTTGTATTTCCGCTTCTAAAAACCCTATTGATAAATTCCTGTTTTTACTGTATGCCATTCGCTATAATAAAGATGGAGAGCATCCGTTTTTAATAATGCACTGCTTTCCCGCTTAAGGCCAAAACCTTTATCTCGCTATCACTGTTTCGAGGAGACGTATCTGAAAGGTTCTTGTTTTCTTAACATAGCTTTGCCCATGAAGAACATTTTATGCTTATTTTCAACTTTTCCATTGTACAAAATTCTTCCTGTAGAAGGCGTGTTTCTTCCATTTTCTTCTTCTAACTGTAGGAATTAAAAATCTTTTTGCGTCTGATACCTTTTTGCTGTGAGAAACTTTTTGTGCGCCATTTGTTGATCTTCGTAACATACTATTTAGTCTGTAGTGGAAATACAGAGATTGGACAAACGCTCAGAGACGTGACTTTTAATGTAGCTGCGTACGTCCCAATACGCAGACGTATCCACCGCTTTTGGGTTCTAATAGCTTTGTTTAGAACCTCAAAGCCCTGTTGAAGTGCATTTAAAATGTCTTGTTGCAAAATTTCTTTCAGGGTAGCGACGAAATAAGCGACCTAACGGACTTCGAAAGAGGGCTAATTCTTGGCGGCCGGCTAGTTGGGGCCTCCGTGATGTCAGAGTAGCAGGGCTATCGAGAGCTACTGTGTCTAGCGTTGTGAGAGCATATATGTTCGTGGCCAAACCTCGTCTGCGAAACACAAGTGCGGCCGGAAAACGAACCTGACTGATAGCGACAGGAGAGCATTAAAGAGGATTGTTACCCGTGATAAGACCATGGCGCTAAAATCTGATGCGAAGTTCAGCCTGAGTCTCCAGACCAGAATATCAACGAAAAATGTGAGCAGGCAACTGCATAAACTAGATATTCATGGCAGAGCTGCTATTGCAAAACCTCTGGAGACCCGGATGAATGCACAACGGCGACGGCAGTGGTGCCAGGAGCATACAGCGTGAACTACCGATGCATGGAAGCGTGTAATGTGGTCGGATTAATTCACATTCATGCTATTCCCCCACCGAAGGACGTGTTTACGTGCGGGGAATACCGTCAAAAGCATACAACCCAGACTGTCTGCTACCAACAGTGCAGCATGGTGGTAGTTCTGTCATGCTCTGGGCGGTCATATCATTGTTTCTCAGAATGTCTCCTGATCACCTTTAAAGGACGGATGACCGGCAGGGCGTATAAAAAGTCCATCCAGTGGCTCAGGCATTTTTTTACTGCAGGGGATGCCATCTATCAAGATAACGCCCCCATTCACAGAGCTGGGGAATGTCCAATCATGGTTTGAGGAACATGAGGACAAACTTTCACACCTTCCTTGGCCTGCCCAATCACCAGACTTAAACATCATCGAGCCACTGTGGTCTGTGTTGGAAAACAGAGTAAGGTCCCGTTATCTTCCTCCTGCATCTCTCAAGGACCTGGAGCAGTCTCTGCATAAAGAATGGTCTAACATCCAGGATTTTTATGCGTCCATTCCAAGGAAGATTCGGGTGGTTGTGAATGCCAAAAGGTCCCAGTGGTCCCATAGACATCTGGTTGATTTTTTTATTTTCTACCGATTCCTTTGACTGAATAACTTCGATGAATTTTATTCTCGTCGAAAATAATTCCAATGAAGTGCTCATTAGCACCGAAAATTTGGTGTCATATTTCTTGTTATGTATTATAGGTGTGCAGTTCCTCGTTATTAATTTGATAAATCCACTGTTTGAAAATAATTTGCCGCCCCTCTGGGCCAGTGCTACGAAACTTTGACTACAAATCATTCGTTCGAGATGAGTTCTGTATCCTGGGTGAGGCTTGGATGGTGTGTTGGTCTTACGGCACGACCTCTCTCCCTTCCCTGGAACCAGTGGCCCCAAATTAGGGATGTGCGACTGCTTATACCTCATTGAGTTTCTCTCGGTGGTCGTTAAACCCCCAAGCAAACAACCCAACAAAAAAAAAAAAAACAATTTGGATGACCGCACTGAACACTAGTAGGTCTCGCTCTCCTGATTTAGAGTAATGGCTACAATAAAGGCAAAGGACCAAAACTGGAGGACAGTTGTCATCCCCAGTGATTGAGTGGTCAGTGGCTTTAGTATCTGACTAATTGTCCGAGCTGGAACTGGGTTCAAATACCGAATAAGGTGTCGAGGGCATGTTTATGTTACAGCATTGGCTCTCTCTTCCAAATTTATGACGAGAGATAATTGCCCTTAACGCAGCTCAAGCGGTTGTTAAACCCCAAAACGAAACAATAAAAACTCGTTATTCTAAAAAAAAAAAGTAACCGCCGCCGTTTTAGAAATTTGGGGAAACTCGGGCTTTCCTGGCTCGCAGCGCAAAAGTATTAAACACAAAAATATGAAACTTAAACCGTTTGTAGAGAATTGTTTGGAAAATACGCTGAAATAAATAGTTTTTCGACTCTGGCGATACTTCAAGAACTATTGTATTTCAAAGTTAAGGTAAGCAGAAAAGGGCTATCAGTTCGCGTTATGGACACACTAACAGCAACAGAACCATGAAACTTTGTAGGCATCATCGAGCCACTGTGGTCTGTGTTGAATATTTGCAACTCGTCACCCCTTTTTTGGAATTTCGATTTAGTTTACTAGAAATAAAATTTTTAAATTTCACAAAATTCTCTATTTCGCTATGAGATCCATTTTAAAAAACGGGTATATGGCAAACTCTAAATCATAACGCATTGCAATATTTACAGCATAAACTCACAACTATCATCCCTCTTTTAAAACTGTTTTTTAAAGAAAATCATTTTCTGATTTTTAAGCATTTTTTAAAGACTCAAAGGAACGAACGGATTCCTTTGTCTACAGCGACAACCACACAGGAAAGTTCTGGTCCCGTGACCTGCTGCCATGGTGACGCAGCTATTTTTAGCACTCTCTTCTCATTGGGTGAAAAGACGGGCTGCAATCAAACTGGTAATGAAGCGATGCTTAATGACGTATTGACGCTTTTAAAGTTCGGCGTTTTCCCACCGGCATACATGATACCTATGTAAATATAGGCTTTCGCCTCGTGCTTTCCTTAGCTCGCAGAGCAAAAAAGTATTGAACCATTAGGAGAACATTTTCATTTCGTCAGACGACATCACAGGAAAGTTACAGTAGAACACATTAGTCGGCAATTCTGACGAAATGATGTTTGCAAAGCTATGACATTTTTGCTGTGTTTGTTTAACATTGCCACTTTGAAGGAGAAAACAATGAAAAAAGTTATTTTTTTATACAAAACAGGATTTTCAAACGTTAGAACAGACATGTACTTCTAATAGGATCGAAAATATGTCAGAACGTCAATTAATGACTTAAAAAGTTACTCTACATATTGTTTATTATACATTATTGACGGGCTTTCATCTAGTAAAAAAAAGGGAACTGATTTCTCCTTCAAGAATGCAAGAATTGGGGTTGCTTAAGTTTTCCGAAGGTATCTTTCTTGAAACTAGACGATTTTTCCGCTACTGATAAATATAAATTATTTCAGTTCAGTGTTAATAACCTTTTGTTTTCTTATACGCTTTTCTTCTTGTTATTTAGTAATTACGTTTTGTGCTACAGAATGAAATACTTTGCATTATTGGAGCATATTTAAAAAATGGGACAAATAAAAGCCATAAAACCAAAGAACTAAAAGTCCCTGAGGGCTAATGTTTCAGGAATAGTTCCCTTTTGCTTAAAGACAACATGCAGCATGCGATCTTATATATATAATATTTCTCGTGAAAAACCCCTCTGGAACTATTCAATTTAGAGACAGAAAATATTGTTTGCGATATATATCTTAAAAATTACATCGTCGCTAAAGAAAATCATCTGTTTCCAGCAGGGAATTGATCTGATGTGATTGGAAAAGTGAAAGGACATAAAACAAAAGATTGTTTGTTTTGTTTTCTTCCCGAAACAATGGTAGCAAAAGAAAATTAGAGATATATGAACGCATTGCACCAAAATACAAAATGATAAAACACAAAAGAATTATAGACGGTTGTTTACGACTTGCTTTATATTACTACGCAGAGAAAAATTATAAAACAAGCCATTGTTTTATAATTTTTTTCTATAAAACAAGCCATTGTTTTATACTTCTACCTTTCAAATGAAATTCGTAAATTTAGAAAGGTGTCATTTTGTAAATGCAGTTTGTACTTAAGACATACGTAAGCAACAAAAATATCGTATTTAATTTTCACGCAGCTCGAAAAGCTCAGTATCTCAAATGAGGATGAACTAGTAACGCCATGCTCAACACTGACGACGGTTTAATCGCATAAACGGTGTGATACAGTTACTTTTTTGATGTGCCACCCATTGGCCTTCTTAAACACACCCATCTGCACTGCTGTATGAAGATCTATCCAACAATTTTTCAGCCCAATCTTTTCTCTGCTTGCTTGATCTAGCAGTGGAATCTTCCTCTTATACTATTTCATCACACCACATTTTCATCGGCCTTCCTCTACTTCTACTCTTTTTTTTTAGTTAATAATATATATATATGGTTTGATACGCAATGTACCTTTAATGCATATTAGACTTCCAGCACATTTTCGGTGTGACTATTCTGGTATTCCCATATTAGATATAAACTCAAATCATGTCCTAGGAGTGTTCATTATGATTCTGTAAGTGTTGTCTTGCTTTATTCCATACTAAATTCACATACAATAATATAGGTCAAAAACATCACTTCAAATAGCAATTGTATTTTTTGCTGTCGTCATTTACTTGTGTATAAATAATTCTTTCTGTAGATAATACAGGTACCTTTAAAGACCTTTAAAAACTTATTTACATGTTAAAATCCATTAATATAAACGGAGACATGCCGCAGGTTAAAATCTTGAGTCCACCAGTTCTTCACATTCAAAGTTTTTCAACTCATATAATACTCAGTCATCTTCAGAAAAACTCCAATGTTGTCTCCACTATGGAAACCTGTGGGTTGGGAGTCCGTACTTAGGGTCTCTTTGGGTGTGCCAAAGTACTTCTCTCTTCTACACTAACGGACAAAGAAATTTGCGCACCAAGAAGGAAGCATCGGATTGAACTGAAATTTTAGGGACGTAATGATAGAGATGAATGATACACATGATGGCAAAAACAGAGCTGCAGGACAATTACAGAGGGATCTGGGGGTAGGGGGTCACGCAGTCCGGTCATCTTCAATAGCGCGTCGCACTGCCTCGTGCGGCGATACATCGCTGCAACACGATCCGGCATGGAGGCGAACAGACGCCTGATGTTGACCTGCGGCAGACTGGCTCAAACGTATTGGACGGTGTGCTGCAAATCCCGGATAGTGCAACACGGCGGCACGTGGCTTTTCAACTGGTCTCCACACATGCTCGATAGGGGACATGTCCGGGAAGCGGGCAGGCCATGGAAGTATCTGGACAAGACGTAGGCAGTCCTGGGCAACCCGATCAGTGTGTGGGCGGGCATTAACCTGCTGGTATAGCGCACCTGGAATGGAAACACATGGAGCCGTAGGATCTCATCCACATACCGCTGGCCCGTCAATGATCCACGTACCACTACTAGAGCTCATCGGCTATCGTAGGCTATGGCTCCACAGACCATAATGCCTGCAGTGGGGGAGGCGTGGTGTTCGATAGCGGGATTGGGATTGTGCCGTTGACCCAGGGACCTCCACACCCGAACACGATGACCATGTGTCCCCAAAACGAAGCGGCACTCATCGCTAAACGCTACATGTCGCCAGTCTGTGGCGTTCCACGTCACTCTGGCCTGGTGCCACTGCAAACGGAGCCGGCGATGTTTCGGTGTTGATGGCAGCACACGTAAGGGGCGCTGGGATTGCAGATTTGCTTCCGCGAGGCGTCGTGAAATGGTTCGTGGGCACACAGGAGCCGCTCCATCTATCTCTATAGTGGACCTGGTCCTTTTGGGATCCGTTCGCACCTGGCGCACGATCGGTCGATCCTCTCTACCGGTGGCATTGCGGTCACGTGTCCACTGCTCCCAACACAGTCTGTCGGTATGGTCAGAACGATCCACGTAGCGGTTTATACGGCTCGCCGACCCCCTGCGGTATACATCGTCGCCTGAGATGGAGAAGTCCTTAAATGGTGCGCATGGTGTTTCTCAGAATGACCTTGCTTTATGTAACACTTCCAAAAACGTGCAGGCAGTGTTAAAAGAAAAGAAAATTGACATTCTAGAGTGGCCTGGAAATTCACCTGATCTCAGTCCCATTCAGAATATGTGGGCCATTGTGAAATCTAGGATCAAAAAGACTAATTGTTCAACCGCGAAAGACCTCATTTCGAACGTTATTCATGTGTGGTATCATGTCCCGGAGCTAGAAATGTTTTGTCAAAAAGTAATAGATTCAATGCCAATATTGCAGCGAAAGGTGGATACATAAAATACTAGAAAGCTTGACATGTATGGAAGGTATGCAATAAATGTTGAAATCTGACTTTGTCCCAATTAATATGCACACCACTGTATGTTAACGGAAAAACTCCGTTCTCATTTTTTCCGTATCCATATGACAAAAACATTTCCGCTAATGGGAGATATTCAGGAGAATATTTGAGGGTTTCATTAATTGTTAAAATTCAATAGTCTGTCGAATTATTTGATTTGGAAGTTCTGTAGTGAGATCGGATATTGCGGATAACATGTCGCATGAATTTTTGTTATTGTGGCACAGGATATTTCTTCTCCTCTTCCCGATTTTGTGCACCAGCTATTATATATTGTGTTAGTGTAAGAAACCGGGTACTTAAATTATTGCGCAGGTGATTGTACAATGTCTATGTATCAGTCTGTGGAGTCCGTAAAATAAAAACTGCACAGCTTTCAGGAGTAAATTTTATATTTAAAAGTTTTGTGAAATAATATTATAAAACAGTACATTGCACCTTGTCTTAAAGATAATTGAAAATTATTGTCAGTTAAAACAATTTAGTTAAATCATGCAATACATTGATTATGATACGCTTTCCAACATACCAGAAATCGCGCGCAGACGAAGCTTCCTCCCTATCCACATTAGTCGAGCTATGAGGATAATGGCTGTAGAATAAATCGCGCTCCTGTGCCCTGACCTTTGACCCCATTTTGATTATATTAAACAGAACTGGTTCAGTATACCTCCGGAACAACGTAAATTTGTGTCGCAATCGAAGCATTTTTGCGTAAGTTATGACGCATAAGGGCGATGGAATGGATCCCGCTCCTATGTCCGGAAAAATGGGTTCACAAACCCATTTTTAATAGGGTTCGTTCCCAGGTTGTCCCCCTGCAACATACTAAAATTTCATTGAAATCGAACCATTTTTACGCGAGTTATCGTGCGGACAGGCAGACGGACAAAGCTGGAGCATATACGCTTCTCCAACCTACGGTTGGAGAAGCGTAAAAGAGATCTCAAACTCCAAATTGTTCTGTTGTTTCGAAAAGTCACGTTGAAAACAATACGCAATTTGTAATAAGACCTCCTACAAAAAAAATATTAGAAACTTATTCAAAAAATAATAAGCTCCAATAGAAAAGGCACGCGGTTTCAAACCACAGGGGCTGGGATCGATCCACAGCACCCACACAAAAAGAATTCTCTCGCATAAGGTCTGAAATGCTCAGCTTGTTGGATTTTCCGAAATTTCTGTCTAAATACGGAAAAAAATGAAACTGACTTTTCTAAGAGTTTAAGAGTTGAAAATGGGTCAATTTTTTCTGAAATTAACGGAATTACTATCTACGGAAAATCTGTGAAAATACGGAGGCTGAACAAAAACCGGGAACTTTTAAAAATGACAATTAAAAGACGGACACACACTTACCAGCTAATTTGGTGCACGTTATCTTCAGAAGTTTTCCGTGAAGTTCACAGCACTTATTTTTTATGGTGTATGAATGCTTTATTTTGTTAGTAATTTCTTCAAGGAATGGGTGTGGATGGTCCCTTAATTGCTCATATTCTGTACCCTAAAAAAATATGTTTAGTAACTGGGGGGGGGACTTTTCAAAAATATTTTTGTTGGTTTCATGAGTGTGAAGTAAACAGTTGGTGGAGCAGTATATTTTGGATGAATGAATCTTTTTAGGATCTGCGCATGTGCCCCAGTCTGACTTCTTATATAAGTAATGGGACAAAACAAGTTTCCTAAAGGGTAATTTCATGTTTTAATGAGAATTTGGATTTTCTGTAACTAAAACATGAGAATTTTTATTTAATTGTGGTTTTTGGAATGGCATACTCACAATGTGACCCGAAATATAAGCGTTTATTCATAATAAGGGACTAGTTGGAAGATTGTTTTAACGGAAGAGGAATGACTAAATTTGCTGCTGAGAAAACAGTACTGTTGGTTTCAGTGATATTACCAGCAATTTTCCTACTAGAAAAGCTAAGTTTCTAACATGTAGGTACATTTCTGTAGGCTTTTTTGGCAAGTAAGTGTGAGTTTGCAGATCAGTGCAAAATTGCGATCTTTCTAGAGAGCTGGTTTGATTTAAATATGTTGACAAAAACACTGCAAGCCAAGTTATTATGAAAAGAGTTGGTAACGGGTCAAGTTTTGAACACGAACCCTACTCGGACATCACGTAATTGAACCCGACCCTGCCGCCCCGGTGGCGCAGTGGTCTAAGGCACTGGCCTCTGATCATTCGTCCGTAAGGGGTCCGGATTCGAATCCCGGTCAGGCATGGATGTTGTGTTTGTCTTACGACACTGGCTCTCTCCCTTCCCTGGAACCAGTGACCCTGAATTAGGGACGGGCGACTGCTTATAGCCCATTGAGTTGCTCACGGTGGTCGTTAAACCTCCAATCAAAAAAAAAAAAAAAAGAACCCGACCCAGTAAAACATGCTTTGAACTATAAATTCGAAACTCAGTTTATAATTATACATAATCACACACACGCACACATACATGCACGCACAAACACATACATATCACATCACATGTTTCCAAATACATCTGACCGCCCCGGTTGGCGCAGTGGTCTAAGCGATGGCTTTGTAAAGGTTGTGTTGACCTGTCCTCCTTGTTTGACCTGCGTTTATTGGTGTTCTTTTGTGTGTGTGAAGTCATTTTGTGTATCTCCTGTGTTGTGAACGTCTCCTGTGTCGATTGAGTCCGACCTTGACGTCCTGTAAGTAAAACTTTACTTGTACTAACTCTTTTTCCGCCGCCCCGGTGGCGCAGTGGTCTAAGGCGCTGGCCTCTGATCGTTCGTCCGTAAGGGGTCCGGGTTCGAATCCCGGTCAGGCATGGATGTTGTGTTTGTCTTACGGCTATGGCTCTCTCCCTTCCCTGGAACCAGTGACCCTAAATTAGGGACGGGCGACTGCTTATAGCCCATTGAGTTGCTCACGGTGGTCGTTAAACCTCCAACAACAACAACAACAACTCTTTTTCCGTCCTGGCTTTGCCCATGGGTCGGGTTTAGCAAGCCAACCATTGCAAATGGGGGCGACCGCATCTGATAAGCCAGGTCTGAAGCTTGATAGCAAAGCTCCGCCCCCGCCTGGCCACGTTCGGTCATCGTCACTACCACACGCAGCTGGTTTCCAAGCCGCGTTATCTGATGTTACCACCTCTTCTTCCAACTTTATGGATGTTGATTTCCCGACATTTTCCACCACAGTGACGTCATTAACTTCTTCAATATCCGTTGCCTCTGGTACTTCATCTGCTCCTGCGAGCACTGCATCTCGACCTTCCTCATCTCTGCCCATTCCCACGGCAACTCTACCTTATGCTTCCGTTGTGAAGGGTACCAGTTTATCTTCTTTTTTTTTTTTTTGATTGGACGTTTAACGACCACCGTGAGCAACTCAATGGGCTATAAGCAGTCGCCCGTCCCTAATTTAGGGTCACTGGTTCCAGGGAAGAGAGAGAGCCAGTGCCGTAAGACAAACACAACATCCATGCCTCACCGGGATTCGAACCCGGACCCCTTACGGACGAATGATCAGAGGCCAGCGCCTTAGACCACTGCGCCACCAGGGGCGGGCCAGTTCATCTTCCTCTACAGTGAAGAATCCATGTACAACGCCTTCTTGATATGATTGTCACTAGAGACAACAAGAAATTACGCATCGAAATTCCGGAAACTTCAGCTGCTGGGCAGGAGGTTTTACGCACACAGAAACTTTGCATATGTTTTGATGCCCTCCCTGACACCAGCCTTTAAGAAATACTCCTTAGCCGTCCGCCAAAACCTCCCTAAGAGAGCGATCACACATATGGCGAGGAAGCCTAGGACTGTTCTCATCTATTTTGCGAAGCCAGAGTTTGTAAAGCGCGTCTTATCTGATGGACTGCATGTTGGGGATCATA
This sequence comes from Macrothele yani, assembly GCA_039090855.1. Classification (NCBI taxonomy): domain Eukaryota; kingdom Metazoa; phylum Arthropoda; class Arachnida; order Araneae; family Macrothelidae; genus Macrothele; species Macrothele yani. The sequence goes on along the minus strand of CM077007.1, from coordinate 134,556,941 downwards.
CCTTATTGGGAGTCCAGCTCACGCAGCGCCCTGTACCACCAGAAATCAAAGACCATTACTTAATGGCGGCCCTTTCCCGTTGTGGAAAAGTAGTTGGTTCCATTTCCACTCTGTCTTCCGCACAAACAGACCCAGATGACAGGAACATCTTAGGTCTGCGTCGCCAAGCAAGGATCCTGTTTCCTACTGAAGATGCCATTGCTGATTGCCTACTGACCTCACTGTAGTTGTAGGGAAGCAGATTTTCCGGATCGATATCGTTACTGCCTTGCATTGTTTTAAATGCAAGGCATATGGCCACATCCAATCACGTTGTCCAAATGTATCTGTCAAGCCACCTATTTCCATACCGCCCGAAGTCAACACCCCACCCTCAACACCAGTTTCTCTGGCCATACCAAGTTCGGCTTCACAGACGTCCTTGATCCCTTCTACTGTTGTTCCAGAGGCTTCTCCCCCAGCAAATGATGATTCATCATCAGTCTCCAAGTCTTCGATATCGACTACAGGAACTTTGGCCACCTCTCCATCGTTGGACCCACTTGCTGCTGTGGTACTTCTACGTTCTTCGGAGGGTATTATCTCAGAAAAGGAATGGCAACCTCTCCGTCGTGTTGCTTCATCTTCTTCCCTTGGATCCCCTAATGTGGAGTCAGATCTAACTGTACTACACCCACCAGCTTCTCCCGGCGTTCCCACGTTGAAACGTACCAGACAGAGTTCCATCTCGCCGGTGACGTCTTCTCCACGCTGCTCTCGTTCCCGTTCGCCAATTCGACAGTCTTTCTCTCCAACAGCAGTTCCTACATCTCTTAAGTCCCGAGCTGTTCCAAAATTGTTGGATCAAAAAGCTTTCGCAGAATATTTGGAAACTTTCCCTGCATTAGACGGGCCGCTGGCGCCGTCTGATCTTGCTCTCATCATACTCAATCAACCGTCACGTCCTCTCAAGCAGCTAGACTGCGTTCAATCACGTAATGCTCAGCTTCCTACTATTATCACCCAACTTCAGAATCTACTTGCTCTTTTGCCAAACATTGACACAGTCACTAATGAGCAGACATCTAACTTAAAGAAACGTGTAACCAGTCTTCACAGAAGTGCTGATAGTAATATTCAACCACTACAACCTCTTTCAAGTTAAAATTACTTTCTTTCAACTGTAAGGGATGCTCCGTCCCTCCTACCAATGCGTTAGTGTTTGAAGACATTACACCGCATGATGCGGATATATTATTACTACAGGAGACTACCTGCCATCCCAACACCCCATACCACCGGTGGCGAACCTGGCCATTTCAATTCTACCATGTCCATCGACTTAGTCTTCACGCAGGACTTGCGGTGGCCATCCATTTTCGTCTTCGATCCTTCATTACTGATATCACGGTCAAACCGATTTATCGTGACCTCCTGCAGCTTCTGTCTTTCCGACTTCACAACTTCCGATACCATATCTTCAACATCTATGTTTCCGGCATTCAACAGTATGCAGACTGTCTTTTTGAGCATTTTGTTTCCTGTGTTCAAGGTCTTCCGGCCATTGATATTGTCATCTTAGGTGGTGATTTTAACTGCACCCTTGACCCATCCCTCGACAGATCGGACGGTTCCACGGATACCAGGTATTTTCTTACCAGAGCAATTTCTACAGCCATCAACCAGCTACAACTCCAAGATTCTTTTCGACACCTTTACCCATTTCTTCGTTGGTACACCTGGCGCTCCTACTCCACTTCCTCCCCTACAACTGCCCGACTTGGCCGGTTTTATGTTTCTTCAATTCTTCTTCCTTCAGTTATCTCCCTTTCTCACACACCGACAGTTTCTTCCGACCACAGCTGTGTCGTAATATGTCTTCACACCGGTCCATCTCCTCGGCAATACTACCGTACTTGGACCCTTGATGATGATCTTTTACTTGATTCAACTTACGTAAATTCCATCCAATCGCAGCTCCAACAAGCCTTATATACGCTCCCTGTTGCTTCTTGTTCCTTGCAACACTGGTTAAATGTCAAATCCCAAATTCTTCTTTATACCAAACAATATTCCCACGAAAAACGTACTACTGCCTCTATGAAGATTGAAGCTGCACGCTCGATTTTTTCCACCCTAGATCTTGATTCTCCGCTGTTTTCTCATTACCAAGCTGAACTTCGTGCCTTGCTACTTCCTGTCTCCCAACAAGCTCTTCACCTCCTCAAGCTCCTTTATCTCCAGCCAAATGACTATCTATGTGAACAGGTTCAACAACTGGAATTCCACAAACGTTCTGCTCATCACCACCGTAATCTGAAGTTACCCGATGGAACTGTTACTAATGACCCCACTCTCATTTGCTCCGGTGTTAGAACATATTTCCAGTCACGTTTTGCTCAGTTCCAGTCACGTTCTCCGCATGCTGATTCGATTCTCCGTGCCTTACTACATATTCCATCGCATCTTGTTACATTTCTTTCTATGCCTATCACCCCAGCAGAAGTAGTACAGTCACTTGCCTTACTAAACTGTCACTCGTCACCTGGTCCTGACGGGTTGACAGTTAATTTCTTTCGTAAGTTTTCCTCTTTCTTACATCCTCTCCTATTACCTGGCTTTACAGCTTCTTTTTCCATTGACATCAATTCAATCGAACATTTGTGGTTTGTGTTGGAATAGCAAATCCGATCTACTGTATCTCAACCACGTAACTTTCAAGAGTTAAAGGATCTGCTGCTAACGTGTTGGTGGTACCAGATACCACAAGACACAATTAGAAATCTTGTACCATCCATGCTTCCCCGGATAAGACCTAGGTGTCACTCGTGCAGGGGTATCATATCAGGCAGATGGTTATAAAGTTTTGGCTCTTCGGTGTATCTCCCCTGTATAGTAGAGAGTGGGAACCAGTACTGAGTCTTGAGGAGTACTGGTAGAAATACTTTTAATCGAGATTTGTCTCAATTTGCCATAACATATCATTTTCTGTTAACAAAGAATGAATTAATAATTTCAATAATCCAACCGAGAGCTAGAATTTCAGAAATCAGAAAATTAAGCCTTTAAACCAATCTTTATCAAATGCCTTTTCGATGTCAAGGAAAATTGCTTTCCTTGCTATGTTTTAAACTTAGCGTTTTATAAATGTTGTTGGCATGATGGGTAACTTGACGCAGCGGTGAATGGTAAGATGTGACATCTGAATCGGGATACATTATATAGGAGTCTGGGCCCCAGTTCGGATTCCGAATGCGAATGTGATATGCTCTTCTTACGGGTCTGTATCTCTCCCTTCCTTGGAATCAGTATCCCTAAATTTAGGACGGTCGACAGCTTTATTTTCCTTAGTGTTGCCTATAGTTGTCGTTAAACCCAATACAAAAATAAATGTCATCCAATTTCTATATCCTGTATCTCAGGTGCTAATGACGTCCCCGGCAATTGTTTACGTCATTTACACATATATATAAACACTCATTGTCATAAAAATCCGCGCCCCAAGAAGGAGGCGACGGATTGAACACAGACAGTGCGATGGCACATACCAAGGACAGAAGTGATTACAATGTCACAGCAGCACGGCGGTTTCCCGCGAACATACGGTACACATTCCGGTCAGGGTTAGTACCACGTCGGACCACCTCTTACTCGGATACTTGCGGTGATATAGTCCGGCATGGAGTCAATGAGACGCCGTATGTTATGCTGGGACAGATTGGCCCATACGTCTTGCAACTGCTGCTCTAAATCACGAACACTGGGACATGGAGAAAGCTGGCTTCCCATCTGGTTCCCACACGTGCTCGATGGCAGAAAGATCAGGCAATCTGGCAGGCCACGGAAGCGTCAAAGCATGATGTAGACAGTGCTGGGAAACCGGAGCCGTGTGCGGACGGCCGTTATCTTGTTGGAAAATGGCTCCAGGCCGTCCCGCCAGGAAAGGCAGCATATGGGACCGCAGGACTTTCTTATGTAGCGCTGGGCTCACAACGTCCCTCGGATCACTGTGAGGGAAATTCGGCTGTCAAATGCGATGGCTCCCTAGACCATCACGCCAGCAGTTCAGGACGTGTGCCGCTACACAGTGAGGTGTTAGGGTTGTAGCGATCCTCCACACCCTAGCACGGTGATCGTTCGTTCCCACACAGAAGCGGGATTCGTCGCTGAATATTATACGTCGCCAGTCCATAGCATTCCATGTTGCTCGCTGCTGACACCACTGCAATCGAAGCCGACGATGGTCAGGTGTTAATTGTAGAAAATGTAAGGGCCGTTGAGAGTGCAGATTCGCTGCTGCCAGGCGTCTGAAAATACTTCTGGCTGACACAGGAATTTCTTATAGAGCCGCCACATGTCTCTGGGTATTGGACAAGGACGTCGTTGAGTCTGTGCGTGCCGCTCTCACGATCCCACAGTCTTCTCTGCTGGTGGTGTATCTGGGTAGTCTAGAGCCAGTCCGTCGCGTCTGGGTGCCTTCCCGTGTCCATTACTCTCAACACGATCACACCGTACTGTCCGATCGGCCCAAATGGCGTCTACGTCGGCGCGTCGACCACCCTGCCTCACTCATCCTGACGTTACGGCCTCGTTCATATTCCGTCAGTTGCCCGTACGCACATCTACGGCGGCTCCTGGGCATGTCTATCTCTCAGGGATCTCACCTGACTCTTACCGTGCACCTCGGCACGAATGTGGAGTCCCATGCGCGGCGCCTTATAAGCTCTAAGGATTGCGATTGCAGCGCCACTCTTGGACGCGCGGGCAATCGGAATCGCAGGAAACTTTAATCATTTGCATGTCCGCCTTCCTCGTAGCTATTCGCCGAGTTTCGCGTTAATCACACTGGTTTTTTTTTCTTGGTGCGTGGATTTTTATGGTAATGAGTGTCTTTCTCAAAAGAATTAGAGTAACAAGAGATATTGTAACGACATTTCCTGGGCGATTGAGGTTGTTGAACTTAAGATCTTATTTTTTTGTAAGATACAGATAGAATATTCCATAATATGGGTAATAGAAAGCACATTAGTGAATTTTCATGCAGTATTATGATTTAATGCATATGATATAACTATACAACAATGTAGAACAACAAAAAAGGACAAGGCCGTAACTGACCTCTAGTAGGATGTGTGGTCCCTTCGAACGACTAAGACTGCCACACATTTAAGTGTCATGGAACTGGTGAGGTTAGCGACGAGATTTTGGGGTATCTTCGCGACATCTCAATTATGGTAGTCCCGAAGAGTCAAAGAAGATGCAGACCAAGCTGCATTCCGTCTTCCACGTGCGTCCCAGGCATGCTCAATTGGATATAAGTCAGAGGAGCATGCTTGTCAGTCCATACGCAGAATTCTCACCTCTTGAAGAATGTTGTCCACTAGCTGAGCTCCATGAGGTCGAGTGTTATCGTCCATGAAAGGGAACGAATCGCTGACGGCATCACCACAGATCCGAGAATCTTGTCTCTATATCTCTGGGCCATCAGATTGCCGTTTCAGAGAACGGACAGGTCCCTATATCTTACGCCTACCCAGACAATCAATCCATGTCCGCCGAAATGTCATGTTTCCTGCACAAAATCTGGATTATGTCGTGTGCCGTGTTGCCTCCAGATGAGAACTCGCGGATTGTCAGACTCTAAACTGAATCTCGACTAGTCAGAGAACTTGGCTAGTAGTGTCCGAATCACGATGTTTCTCGATCCATTTTCTACTGACAGTAGAGTGTCGTACGTTTAAAGGGACAGACACAGCATTGGTGTACGTGCAAAAAGGCAACCTTGGTAAGCATTTGCTGATAGTTTCAGTTGACAACCAGTCCTGATGATACGGGTGCAGGTTGCTCCACAAGAAGCTCCCGCTGCAACTGAGTAGCTTAGTGTCGTCTGTTCCGGCGGGATGTCAACAATTGATAAGGGCTGTCCCTAGCTGCACTTGCTCATGGACGGCCGTGACCTTGACTTGTTCAAACACTTCCTGCATAATCAAATCGTGTCCACAGTCGCGAAATTGCACTTCGTGACACTCTAATGTCTTCTTTTAACACCTGTTGGGCCTGACCTGCTTCCAGCTTACGAATAGCTCATGAAAGAAATTCGAGATTACACCGTATAATACAAATTTTGAAGATGACAATCCGATTTTTGCTGTAAATGTGACAAGGATGGTAAGTCAGATAATATCCGAAAAATTGAAAATTTTTCATTGTCTTGGAGCGGGACTCGAAACCGCGTCTCCCAGATAGCGCCCGGGTATGCTACCACTACACCACCCAGAACGGCTGAGTCACACATTTGCGATTAATTTGATTATAACCCACAGGATTCGCTATTCGAAGCAACCGGCATTCATGTTTAGCAAATCTGGAGGTTAAGGATCCTATCCCATACCCGCGTCTTCCACGTATGGGAAACTTGAGACTGGTCGTTCTGGGTGGTGTAGTGGTTAGCATAACCGGGCGCTATCTGGGAGACGCGGGTTCGAGTCCCGCTCCAGGACGATGCAATTTTCAAGTTTTCGGATACTATCTGACTTACCATCCTTGTCACATTTACACCAAAAATCGGATTGTCATCTTCAAAATTTGTTACGAATAGCTCTCCATACCGTTGATTCCGATAAATCATGCTGTTGAGAAAAGAAACGTCACGATAAACGGGGAATAATATCGGAGCTCCCAGAAAACCTTCGTTATTATCCCAATCTGATTTTTTTTTTTTTTTTTTTTTTTGCTTTTGATTTGAGGATTAATGACAACCGTGAGCAACTCAATGAGCTATAAGCAGTCTCCGTCCCTAATTTAGGGCTACTGGTTCCAGAGAAAGGAGAGCGCCAGCGCCGTGAGACAAACTCAACAGCCATGCCTCACCGGGATTCGAACCTGGACCCATTTCCGAAGAATGATCAGCCGCCATCGCTTAGACCACGGCGCCACCCGGCTTATCCCAATCTGAGATGTACGCATTCTGACGTCACAAGCGCTAATTTGCATGAGGATATGCATGATTCGGCTCTCAATATCGCACTCAGCTTCCGTGCTTCACGTATCGGTAAGATATGGCACGATTAGTCTGCGTAACGTCGGGAAAATCGCATCCTGCCCTAATTATTTTGAGCAGTGTAGTAACTTGTGTACTCTTCATGATATTAGCACAACGTCGCGGAGTTTATTGTGATAAGTGTTGAAATTTTTGTGTCCAGGAATGTATTTTTCATCGTGCTTATACTGGTCTGCTTTCATTGGTCCAGCAAAAATATGTTTTACTTTTGTTAGTTGTACTTATTAACTTTCAGTAGAACTAAAAAATACTATTAATTAAATGAATATTCCCATTAAAAAGAGATTTGCTTCATTGACGGTCTTTTTTTATTATTATTATTATTATTATCATCAGCTATTTTGGTTGACACTCCCAGAAAGAGACAAATAACGCTAGGAATGATCATTGCCGACGGGTGAGATATTTACTTTAGTAAGATAAACGAATGGAACCCTTCTTTGCAAAGGAGGACAAAAGATATGTGACGCAAATAACAGAATAGATAGATCTCTCTCGTGAACTGGTAAGATACTTTCGCTTTACCTTCTTCTTTCCCTAAACAGGCCCCGGGCTTGATATAAAGGTTACCTTTTTCGCCTTGCCTTAATGCTTTACTGCAGACGTGCTGAACATCATCGAAAAACTCGCCATTTGTCGTACGAAAGGAAAATGTGGAATACGTCCCTGGAGATACCCAACGTACTGGAGAACTAAGACCCGGTAAAAAATAGGAACAGGTATGGGAAAAGAAAAGTTATATTTGTTCCGATTAATGACGGCTTAGCCAGTGGCAATGAACCGAAGTTCCACTTTCACCTGAAAGCACAGAAACGGAGAAAAAACAAACTACAGAATTCAGGTTTTAGCTCTGTTTTCTAAAAGACAATTTTTGTTTACTGTTATATTCAGAATAGTTTCGAGCGAAATATACTTCCAGTTATCTGCTTCGAAATGAAAGCAGTGGAACTCGTAAATGAGCTACAAAAATATTTTTCATTACTTGTAACTGCTAGAAAAGAAATGATTTTCCGTAACCACAGGGAATGTTCTTTGTTACGAAGTTTTGGCACAAAGCCTCACTGGGAATTTCGGAGCGGAAACTCCAACTAAAGTGTTTTACTTAAAACTGAATGCTGAAGATGGAAGCAATTCTAATAAGCAATTTTAATGATGTAATGGAAACCAGTTTTTCGATAAATGCCGCAAGACCAGTACGTCAGTTTTAAAACATTTTTATTAACACGTAGTACGGAAAAGATAATGCGCATATTCTATCTCTTTTCTGCCTGTGACCACCACCTAAAACCGACGAGCCATTACATTATCACCACCTACATAATAAGATGTTGGACCCCTTTTGCCCGCACAACAGCGACCACTTGGCGTGGAATGAATTCGATGAGGTGGTGATATGTATTCTGGGGTATCTAGTACCATAATGTGCACAGTATGTCTTCCAGTTCCCTTACATTTCGGGGTGGGGGTGATTTAGCGCGAAAACGCTTTTCCAATTCGAACCACAAATGTTCGATTGGGTTCATGTCAGGTGAATTTAGAGGCCATGGCATTAACAGAAAGTCGCCAGCATGTTCCTCGAACCACTCCTTGACGATTCCGGCAGTGTGGCATGGCGCATTATTCTGTTGGTAATGGCCATCAGCAGCAGGGAACAAAGTTGCCATGAATGGGTGAACTTGGTCTGCAACGACGTTCAGATACTTGACAGCTGTCAAGGATTGTGTCATAAGGATAATGGTGTCTAAAGTGTCAGAAGAAAACATCGCCCACAACATAACACCGCCGACGCTGTCCTGTACCTGGATAAACTGTTCCACCTAACAGTTTATCCAGGTGCCATAGCCTTCCTTGATAATCGGCGTGTCTGCCCTTGGCCGTCTGCTTGATGCACCAGGAATCTTAATTCGTCAGACCAGGCCACTAAAGTGGAATGTTAATTCGTCAGACCAGGCCACTAAAGTGGAATGTTAATTCGTCAGACCAGGCCACTAAAGTGGAATCTTAATTCGTCAGACCAGGCCACTAAAGTGGAATCTTAATTCGTCAGACCAGGCCACTAAAGTGGAATCTTAATTCGTCAGACCAGGCCACTAAAGTGGAATCTTAATTCGTCAGACCAGGCCACTAAAGTGGAATCTTAATTCGTCAGACCAGGCCACTAAAGTGGAATCTTAATTCGTCAGACCAGGCCACTAAAGTGGAATCTTAATTCGTCAGACCAGGCCACTAAAGTGGAATCTTAATTCGTCAGACCAGGCCACTAAAGTGGAATCTTAATTCGTCAGACCAGGCCACTAAAGTGGAATCTTAATTCGTCAGACAAGGCCACTAAAGTGGAATCTTAATTCGTCAGACCAGGCCACTAAAGTGGAATCTTAATTCGTCAGACCAGGCCACTAAAGTGGAATCTTAATTCGTCAGACCAGGCCACTAAAGTGGAATCTTAATTCGTCAGACAAGGCCACTAAAGTGGAATCTTAATTCGTCAGACCAGGCCACTAAAGTGGAATCTTAATTCGTCAGACCAGGCCACTAAAGTGGAATCTTAATTCGTCAGACCAGGCCACTAAAGTGGAATCTTAATTCGTCAGACCAGGCCACTAAAGTGGAATCTTAATTCGTCAGACCAGGCCACTAAAGTGGAATCTTAATTCGTCAGACCAGGCCACTAAAGTGGAATCTTAATTCGTCAGACCAGGCCACTAAAGTGGAATCTTAATTCGTCAGACAAGGCTCATTCGTGGTCCAATCTTGCTGATCTTGGGGCCCATTTCATGCATTGTAGGCGTTAACGTGCAGTAAACATAGGGATCTGGCTGGATCTTCGGCTACGCAGGCCCATGCGCAGAAGGATGTGATGAACTGTGTGCTGTGGCACATTGCCCTGATCACCACTGTTGTAGCTGTGGGTGATTTGTCTCACTGTGGCCCTGCTGTCGCTGTGAACAATGAGCAACAGTCTGCGCTCCCCTCTGGCATCAATGAGCTGCGGACGACACGCGGCTGAACGACGGTTCGTCGTTTGGTCATCTGTATACATTTTTGTTACGTACTCACTACAACGGCACGTGAACAAGACGCGCCGTTTCCGTAACGCCGTGCCATCACAATTTGTCCTTTATCAAACTCTGATAAATCGGCAGCTTTTCCCATTCTCACTCCGAACACTCTACTAACCGAAATCCGGTCCTCGTGTTGTAAATATACTACTCTGTGAACTTCTCCTGTTGCCACTGTTCGGTTTCCAGGCGGGCTCATTTCTTTAGGCTGGGGATGGTCATAATGTAATGACTCACTGATGTATCTCTTCATCTACGGTTCCGACTTAAAATTTTCTGTTGGCGTTAAAACGTTTGAACAGTGAGAAGAAAGATGCAGGCCATTTTCCTTTCTATTGCACCATGTACAAACTAGAGTACATAAATCATATGGTACTGACTTTCGACATGTACTTAATTCCATAGCGTACCCAGGAGCGGCAGAATTCAAAATTCATTAATCGGGCTCAACAATCCTATCCGTAATATAAGATGTACTAATGATGTTAATTTTACAAAATTTTCATTTTATTTCATTGCAGTAATTACTACTATTAACTGTTGAGTTCTACCTAATCCTAGGGCTTGTTGTCCTGCATTCGGCACGAAGGGATCAAAGGCAGATCCAGAACAATGGAACGATGGTGTCGATTTGATAAATAAACTATACACTGAAGAGCAATTGAATTAGAGATACCTGTCTGGTAACGTGTAGCACCACCTTTCGCCCTGATGACGACGGCGATTCGTCTTGGCATGGACTCAACAAGACACCGGAAGCGTTGGGAAGCCATACGGATCCACGACCCCTGAACAAGCTCCCACAGTTCACGAAGATTTGATGGAGGGGAGTCAGAGCCTCGAACATCTCTCTCGATGGCATCTAAGATGTACTCGACGGGATTGAGGTCAGGTGACCTAGCTGGCCAAGGAAGCGAGGTCACGTTAGTGGAGTGTTCATCCAACCATTCGGAAACAATTCGGGAACGATGTCACGGTGCATTGTCTTGTTGCAGGATCAGATCTCCAGTGGGATGTTGAACACGCACAAACGGGAGCAAATGGTCGTCCAGAACATCCCGGTAACGTTGATCGGTGAGTGACAATATCACACGTACCAAGGGTCCCATTTCAGTCCACGTAAACAGTCCCCAGATGAGAATGCCACTCCCACCAGCTTGAAGAGTACTCTGCTGGCAAGAAGGATACATCGCTTCATGTGGTTGGCGCCGTACTCGTATCCTGCCATCCGCATGTACCAACGTGAATCTCGACTGATGAGTCCAAACAACATTTTTCCACATGTCTAGGGTCCAGTGGCGATGATCCCGCGCGCATGCTAATCTTTTTACCATGTGATGTGCTGTCAGCAGCGGTACCTTCGTGGGACGATGGCTTCTGTACCCCATAGCGAGGAGATAGTTCTGGATGGTGTGGCTGCTTACACGTTGTTGTGCACCAGCGTTAAATTGCCGAGTGATTTCTTGCACTGTGGCCCGTCTATCCGCTGTTACAATGCGAGCTAGCCGACGATGACCCCACTCATCCACACGCTGATGTCCACGGCAGTTGGCCCTTGCAGGGATTGTTTTACCGGTTTCGATGTACTCACGGTGCACCCGGGACCCAATGGCTCGTGAAACTCTTAGTGCATGCACGAATTCCAAGATGGAGTGACCCATTCGACGGTCCCCGACAATTTGCCCACGATCAAATGCGCTTAGATCCTTCGTCTTACTCATATTGCGTCCGACTCTTACTGACTCCCGTCGCATCACTCCTTATACTGTCTGATCGCTGCATACGTCATGTCGTTTCCGTTTACAGGGCCGCCCACAGCGCCATATTTGCATAACGCCAGCTGTCTCTAATTCAATTGCTCTTCAGTGTAGACGCAGGCTAAATTTAAGATGCAGTATATACAGGTGCGAGTACACCGATGACCACCCCTCCAGTTTACAGAAATTAGCGCCCTTGGAGATCCAACGGTGGCGCAGGTGAAGTTCCCAGAGCAGTATATATATAACCCGAGAACCGGCTTTCGGTTAGTAGTGTTCAGAGTCAGAACGGGAAAAGCTGCCTATTTATCGGAGTTTGGTTAAGAACAAATTGTGACTGCACTGTGCCTCGGAACTACGATCTAGGAAACAATTCGGCTTGTGGGTTGTTCACGTGCCGTTGTAGTGAGTACGTATCAAACGTGGTGCACAGATGGTCAAACGACGAACCGTTGTCCAGCCGTGTGTCGTCCGCAGCTGATTTGATGCCAGAGGGGAGCGGAGATTATCGTGCATTGTTCACAGCAACCGCAGGGCCACAGTTTCAACAAATCACCCGAAACTACAACAGTGGTGATTAGGACGATGTATCACAGTACGCAGTTCAGCGCAGACTTCTGCGCATCGACCTGCGTAGCAGAAGACACAACCGGGTCCCCAAGCTCACTGCAAGTCATCGTCAACAACGCTTGAAATGGGTCCACGATCATCGAGATTGGACCGTTTATGCTTGGAAGAAAGTGGCTTGGTCTGAAAAATCAAGATTCCTGGTGTATCACGTAGACGGCCGAGCGCAAATACGCCTGTTACCGGGTCTGGTACGATTCGTCCAACGACGATTGGTCCAATGCCGATTCGTCCAATGGACAGTTGGTCCAAAGGGACGATTCGTCCAATGGACAGTTGGTCCAAAGGTACGATTCGTCCAATGGACGATTGGTCCAATTCTGTCCTATCTGTGCAAAATGCTACTCGTTTTATAAAAATCTCAGCTGTTCTGATTTTATCTCCGATGTTATACGAAAGTGTCGGTACATAGTACAAAGAATGTAAAATAATGTTACATTTCATGCGTAATATTGTGGTTACAGAATTTTTTGTTTTGTTTTATACTTAATTGCTACCGTATGAAGTTACTGATGTACGAGCCGTTCAATCAACTTCCAATGCTTCTCTTTTGCATGAAATAATATAAAATACTAGTTTTCCGTTTCTGTTTGTAGCATTCAGTGGGGTTCCGCCAACTGGCCAATGGAAACGTTCTGGTCGGTTTCGGACAGAGGCCTTTTCAACAGTTTTTATCCTAGCGATGTCATATTCATAACGTTTACATATAAAATCAAATTAATGATATTGCGCTTTTACTTAGCACGAAAATTGATTCATAGGCTATAAGCCTAGGCCTTTTTAGCACTTTTTATTCTATCGATATCATATTCATAACGTTTACATATTAAATCAAGTTAATAATATTGGGCTTTTACTTAAACACGAAATATTAATTCATAGGCCATAGGCCTGTTACCGGGCTTCTTAACAGTGTATATTCTACCGATGTCATATCCATAACGTTTACATATTAAATCAAGTTAATAATATTGCGCTTTTACTTAAGCACGAAATATTAATTCATAGTCTCTAGGCCTAGGCTTTTTTAACAGTTTTAATTCTACCGATGTCAGATTCATAACGTTTACGTATCAAATCAAGTTAATAATATTGAGTTTTTACTTAGGCACGAAATATTAATTCGTAAGGCCTAGGCCTTTTTAACAGTTTATATTCTACCGATGTCAGATTAATAATGTTTACATATCAAATCAAGTTAATATTATTGTGATTTTACTTAAACATGAAATATTAATCCATAGGCCCTAGGCCTAGACCTTTTTAACATTTTTTATTCTATCGATGTCATATCCATAACGTTTACCTATAAAAGGAAGTTAATATTGCGTTTTTACTTAAGCACGAAATATTTATTCACAGGCCTTAGACCAATGCCTTTTTGACAGTTTTTATCCTACCGATGTCAGATTCATAACGTTTACCTATCAAGAAAACTTACTAATGTTATGCTAGTATTTTTAACTTTACTTAAACGTTAGAATATGACATCAGTAGAATAAAAAGTGTTAAAAGGCCTAGGCCTAGGCCTAGGTGCGTGTAAAGAGCTAAGAAATGATACGATGAGTGCCTTTTATTAGGTTTTATAACATATTTACAAATACCAAATACCTAGGTTGTAACTTAAAATCTTCTAAAAATGCACGCGGCCTAGGTGCCTTGTAAAGACCTGAGAAATGATACAATGAGTGCCTTTTGTAAGGTTTTATAAAAGGTTTACAAATACCGAATATCTAGGTTGTAACTCAAAATCTTCTAAAATGGCCCATGGCCTAGGTGCCTTGTAAAGACCTGAGAAATGATACGATGAGTGCCTTTTATTAGGTTTTATAAAAGGTTTACAAATACCAAATATCTAGGTTGTAGGATCTAGAAACGACGACGATAGAAAAAAATAGTATGACTTGTGCAACGAAGAAATATATACTACAATGAGAAATATTAATGATAAGGAGATGCTGCAATTGAGCTAAAAACACAACAGGTGTAGACGAAACATCGTAAAGTGGTGGCCAGCATGTCACATGACACTAAAGGAACATATATGCAGACAAACAGTATTGAAAACTTAAAACGCATGATAACACAGGCATAGGTTGAACAACACAATGATGAAATAGGATGACAATTATATGCAGAGGTAACATTACATAGTGTAGGCATACGTAAAAATGAATTAACGACGACAGAAAAACATTGTACAACTCGTGCAACTGAGAAATGTATACTGCAATGAAAAATGTTAATAATAAGGAGATGCTGCAATTTAGCTAAAAACATAACAGGAGTAGAAGAAACACCGTAAAAGTGTCCAGCATGTTACATGACACTGAAGGAGCATATTTTCAGGTAAACAGGATTGGGGACTTAAACCGCACGTAAAACATGCACAGGTTGATCAACACAATGGTGAAATAGAAAGACAATTATAAACATAGGCAACATTATACAGTGCATACATACTCAATAGCTAAACAAAATAATAGAAAAACATGGAACAACTCGTGCAATGGATAAAATAATCTGCAATGAAAAATGTTGATACTAGGAAGAAACTGCAATTAAGTTAAATACACAACATGTGAAAGAAGCACATCATTGGGTGCATAGCGCGTTACATGACGCTGAAGGAACATATTTGCAGGTAAGCAATAATACAAACTTAGAGCGCACGATAAACAGGCACAGTTGAGCAAAACGGTGATGTAATAGAATGACAATTATATACATAGACAACAGTAAGCAGTGCTGACATACTCAATTGCTAACCAAGGTAAGAGAAAAACATAGTACAACTCGTGCAACATAGATAGCGCGTAAATTACAGCAGAGGTTACAAGTGAACACACTGTGTACACAAATATAGTAGAAGTACAAAAATATTTCACTAAATGTAATAAAACACGACTAACGTCGTGAAAATGTAACACTCAGCGCCACATTCTGGTGCTAAAAAGAGAAAACGTTCTAACGGATGGTTAGATTGTGGAGACCTGTGTCCACCGTGAACCACGGGGTCAGAGGTACCCACGTGGAATGGAAAGCTGCTTCTCGATGGCTGATGGAAGCCAGGCGGTGCTCAAAGCGGAGACGTGATGTTAGACGGGGTCTGAAGTGGCACACAAGTGCATCACTCACTTGTTGAGGAGAAACAGGTGAGGAAATACTCCGGAGTTGCTGATGGAACACATAAACTACGTGTTTGGCCAGTACAAAGAGATATGCACAAAGAGAGGGAAGAGGAACTGGTGGATTATCACGTAATAGAATGTGTCTATAGGCTGTAAACGATAACTCTTGGGAGCAAGAGGAACTGGCAATCTTGAAGGCTTGATTGAGTAGAGGCAAAAGAACAGGACAATATAGGTAGACTTGAGAAACGTCTGCCTCCTGAGCGCAGAAGGAACAAAGAGGAGAAGACAGTAGAGACATACGATAGAGGAAAAAACGGAACAGGATGACGATTATGGAGGAAGAGCCAGTGGGTGTTTTGTTCATGAGGTGTAGAGAGGGAGGAGCGGGCAGCGGCCCAAACGGCAGGAAGAGAGGTAGTAGGAACATCAAGTATAGGAAGAGCAGAGGGAGTGGAAATGTTCACTAGGAGACGATACAAAGATTTAGATTAGATAGAGACACGAGAGGTTGAACCGTGTGAGCGTGCCGAAGGAAGAACGGTAGCGGAAGAGGAGCAGAGAGCACGGAGATCAGACCAGAAGGGGACGCCAAATCAGGGAAAAGATATAGGATAGCAGAGTGCAGGGAGTCAAAGACGTGTGACGTACCTGCCAGCAGGACGCACACGACATAAAGGCAGATAGGAATCAGAACAAAATGTCTGCGTAGCTCAGTTGGTAGAGCGACTTGTTCCGGAATAAGCGGCCTCGGGTTCGAATCCCGGCGTAGACCAAAAATGACGGAGAAATTTACTTCGTTATAATGGCGCCCGAACTATCCGGATGACCAGGCCGTTCAAAATCTCCCATTGGTGTGATGTTCTTTCCACACCGCGAGACAGGAAAAATCAGAGAATTCCTTCTCCAGCGCTTCGAAAAATAAAAATGTGTGATGTTGCATTCCACACAGCATATTGACTGGTAGTTCTCAATTGCACGTTCTACAGTGGATGGCTGCCTGCAACGATTCATGGTCACGGCTGACCAGTGGGCCATGCCCGCGGCCCTCTTTCGGGGGGAGATGTGACGTACCTGCCAGCAGGACGCACACGACATAAAGGCAGATAGGAATCAGAATAAAATGTCTGCGTAGCTCAGTTGGTAGAGCGACTTGTTCCGGAATAAGCGGCCTCTGGTTCGAATCCCGGCGTAGACCAAAAAATGACGGAGAAATTCACTTCGTTATAGACGAAACGAGCAGAATGGGATGATAGAATTGCAGCTGGGAGATCGGAGAAAGGGCGCTAGGAGCGATCAGGTTTAGTCAGGTCGTGAACGGTTACGACACCGGCACGAAGCCAGGAAGAAAAAGCAAAGCAACGAGGTGGGGTGGATGGAGAAAAGAGTTGAAGAAGAGGGGTTCAGCAAGAAGCTCAAGCGTTGAAGAAGGAGGGGAGCGCAGAAGGGGAAGAGAGCTAAGGAATTTAAGAGCTTCAGAATAAGCAGGGGGAAGTTTAGAGGGAGGAACAGGACAACGGTCCATAAGAACTAGAGAGGGAAAAGAGAAGTGGGGGTTACGCCTGGAGGCGAGAACGTTTCTTACCTGAATTGCAGATGCAACTGGAGCTGTGAAAAGACGGACGAAGTGAATGATACGGTGTACCTTATAGCTCAGAGAAACATCAGGAAGACGGCTCCACCAAACGAGGGAGGTGCACAGAGCTTCGTGACGGAAAGCCAATGATGTCGCACCCACATGACCACTGTAAGACGGAGGGTGATCTCTTGAAGACAAAAGAGCGGGGTTGGAGCAGCTATCCATGAATGCTGACACATGGACAAGAGATATGTACGAGTGAGACTCGCACGCTGGTGATAGGATGTGCAGAACTGCACTCGTCTCCAGTACACCGCAGAGTTGGTCAGACGAGGATGTAAACCGGTGCGAGTAGCTTCTGGGGCTGCACGTGGCTGTCCTAGGTAAACTTCTAGGAAACGTTGGGTGGTTGAAGACCATGAGGCACCCCATGGAGTATCTGTGCGGTTCCGCCACGCGCCACACCACAGACCGGTGCTCTTAGACGTGTTTAGCTCAGCAGCAGAACAGGAGGCGTAGTCGGAGAACAAACGACGAAGAAGGTGGATTTGTGATTCTCTACGAATGCAGACTGTAATGTCATCCGCATACGCAGAGTAAATCACAGAGTGGTGTCGTGTACTAGCGACTGGAGCTGGAAGTGTAGCTAAGAGGAAATGTTGAAGGGAACGAAGAAAAGGTTCCACGGCGATCGCAAAGAGTTGCCCTGAAAGCGGGCAGCCCTGCCGGACTCCACGCTTAAATGGGATTGGAGCTGTAAGGAAGGATGCCGTCTTGACATGGAAAACGGTGTCCCTGTAAAGAGAGAGAAGAGTGGAAACAAAGGAGGTAGGAAAGCCAAAGTGCAAAAGAGTTTGTGTTAGGTAGTTGTGTGAAACGTTATCGAAGGCGGAGCAGAGATCCAAAGAGAGAAGGGCTAAGGGTTCGGAGTGGGTTTGAGCGAGATGAATTAAATCACGGAGGAGTTGGATATTAGTAGAAAAAGAGCGTCCAGGAACAGTGTAGGCTTGAGAATCAGCGAGAATTTTTTTTTTTTTTTTTTTTTTTTTTGATTTGAGGTTTAACGACCACCGTGAGCAACTCAATGGGCTATAAGCAGTCGCCCGTCCCTAATTTAGGGTCACTGGTTCCAGGGAAGGGAGAGAGCCAGTGCCGTAAGACAAACACAACATCCATGCCTCACCGGGATTCGAACCCGTACCCCTTACGGACGAATGATCAGAGGCCAACGCCTTAGACCACTGCGCCACCGGGGCGGCTCAGCGAGAATGTGAGGAAGGACAGAGTTGAGACGGTGGGAAAGAAGCTTAGTGAAGAGTTTGTAATCCTGGTTAAGAAGAGAAATGGGGCGCCAATTTCCCAAATCAAGAGGTTCACCCTTCTTGGGAAATAAGACTACATGAGTGTCTGTGAAGCTCCTCGGGAGGGTGGGGGAGAGGAGAGCAGCAGAAACAGCAGGAGAAGAAAGGGTAGGACGAGAGGGAAGAAAGTACGATAGAAAGGAAAAGAGAGGCCGTCCGGACCAGGAGCTGCTTGAGGGTTGAGAGAAGAAAAGACATCAGAAAGCTCAGAAGATGTGGGTGGAAGAATTAAAGAGGTAGCCAGATGTGGGGGAACCTGAGGGAGATTGGAAAGAAGATGAGAGAGAGTAGAGGAGGGCGGGGGAGGAACCTCACAGAACTTGGTGGCAAAAAGACTACGAACGTGAGAACATAGAGTCGACGGATCAGAAGTCAAAACACCAGTTGGTAGACGAAGCTGCCGGAGTGCGTTGGTAGACTTGCGTGAAGACTCCATTGACGCAAGGAAATCATAGTTGCAATCCTCTGGGTGTAGGTGTTTTAAGCGAAGGCGTGATAGAGCTTGTTGCGCAACAGGTTCAAGCAAAGCTTTAAGATCTTCCTGAACTGCAGGAAAAAGTGGGTCTGACAACCTGATCTGACATGAGAGCAATCTTTCGTCGGACGTGATCAATTTGCATCAGGCGAGATGTTGAAGCTGTAAAAGCAAGCTGTTTGATGTGCAATATAAGCTGATGTTTAACTTGCAGCCAATAAGTCAATGCACAGGGAGCTGATTGTATCCCAGCACGATGAGCACTGAGGAAAGAACGAATGGAGGAACAAAAAGCAGGATCACTGAGCAAAGTGTCAAGTGTCCACGGACGAACTGTCCTACGAAGCTATGCCGAAGCAAATACTGTGAGAGAAACTGAACTAGGATCGGAGGTGGCAGTGGGTTGTATTTGCGACTCAGTTATGGACGCAAGGAGCAAAGGTGAAATAAAAAGGCGATCAAGGCGAGCAGTCGCTAGAGGTTGGTTCCCGGATGATCTCCAGGTATGAGTAGTATCATGGGGATTGAGACGGCGATGTGCATCTGTCAAGGAGAAGTCAGCGACGAGCTCTTGGAGTAAGGCAACTAGAGCAGTGCGACGTTCTCGTGTAGCTGGAGAGCGGTCGAGAGACGGATTCAATGTACAAATAAAATCTCCGCCCAGGATTATTCGGTCGGAAGGCGAGACCGCAGACAGAGCTCGACGCAGGTGGGTAAACAATATTATATGATGAAGAGAATGCGACGGAACGTAGATATTGAAGATGTGAAAGCGGGTATCGTTGACAGAAAATGATGCGCATTGAAGTAAATCTCGACAAAGGTTCCGAACCGAGAAGCCAGTAAGAGAGGAACGGAACTGTTGATGTAGGCCGATCGCTAGCCCACTACTTGAAGTAAGACGAAATTCGTGATGAAAGGCGTAATCGCTCGCTCGCCAACGATTAAAATACGTGGAGGTGGGACAGTACGTTTCTTGGAGCAGTAAGACGTCCGGCCGCAGGGGTAAAAGATCCTCCATGACGAGAGTATTTGCTAGGGGGCTTGCAAAGCCACGACAATTCAAGGTGGTGACACTGAAAGTGGCAGATCCACACTTATTTGGAACTCTGCACGAGCGGCTGAGAAAAGCAATCTAAAGCGTTTGATGAGGGCCGGGACCCACGACTTGTAGGCGGATTGCCTCTGATGATGTCGAAGGAAGGCATCAATGATGCCCGCTTGAGATAGAACTGCAGGGAGAACTGCTTCATACTGTCGTAGGAAGATGGTAGTAGCAGAGAAACTATTCGTATGGCAACAAAACTGGTACCAGTCATCAAGGGAGAAAGGCTCCCACGTTTCGAAACAGTGAGCAAGGCGGTGAGTAAAGGCCTCAAACGAAATAGGGCCATGAGTGGAGGACTCACCAGATTCAGCAGCTGAGGAAGAGAGAGACGGTGCATCAGTGGTACCATCAGGAGGAACAAAACGTCCAGAAGCGGACGGGGATTTTTGCTTCTCTCGAGCTCCTGTGCGAAGTTTCGAAGACCTTTTAGCCGTAATCGTCGATACACAAGATGTGGTAGTAGAGTCAGAGGAAGGGTCCTCTTGGTCGCCATCACCATAGACCCCAACTGTAAAGGATGGCGAGCAATCCACACGAAGGTCATGAGAAAAAGGAACTGACAGTGCTTGTCGAGATATAGGAAGTAAGGGAAAAGCATCAAGTGAGGACGTATCAATCGTCGAAGACATCTGTTGACCAGCGTCTGTAGTGCGACTTTTCGGTACACTGGCCTGAGGGGTTGTCGACGCTGAAGAGGATGTAGCAGGCAGTGGTCTCTTGGAAGCTGGAGGCGGTCTGGAAGCGCCCTGCGATGAAGATGGTGCAAGCGGGCAACGAGCGCGCTGATG
This sequence comes from Macrothele yani, assembly GCA_039090855.1. NCBI lineage: Eukaryota > Metazoa > Arthropoda > Arachnida > Araneae > Macrothelidae > Macrothele > Macrothele yani. The sequence continues at coordinate 134,536,017 of CM077007.1, read as the reverse complement.
ACCTAACTCTCTGCACAGAGCGCAATGTTCTGAAGTAAGTAAATCAATCTTATAGTGGAGTTGGCCGCAGCGGACTGTAAGAGATTTAGGAAACTTGCGGAGGTGTTCCTCAGTTGGGAAAATAAGCCTGGCGCTTCTACGGAAGCTCCGAACATTTTAATGGCTGGATCCTTTGGTGCTGCGGAATGCGTGGTCACTGGACCGGCAACCCGTCCACTCTTACTTAAGGCTGTAAAAATCATGTCATTAGAAATCTCAGGAGGGACCGGATGCAGAGAAACTTACACCGGTCGCCTAGCAATCGGTTCAGCGATGAGATGAAAGTCCCCAATGTCAAGTCCTTGGGTTAGGAGAGAATCAGCATACTCTTTACGCGAAAGATATACGATCACTGTGCGTGGCTTGCGAGTGAGATATGTGACAGAACCAGGAGGTAGACATTCGAGGATAGTGTCACAATAAACCTTTAATCGGGTATTGGGCAAAGAATCTAGGCATACACCTAACGCTAGGGTAGAATAGAGGTCTTGTGCAGCAGATGAAGCTTCTGGTACGACCAATTCAAGGGAATCATGAATGATCCGAACACAGGCATCTGCTAGAGAAGTACTTGGCACTTGCGGCGTTGGAGAAGGCCTGGAAGCAACGCCAGAATAGGAACGGGAAGGTGAAGCCCCATGAGAAGGTAGAGGCTTGGCGCTGTTCAAAAGGTCTGGAGCAATCTTAGACGGCTTGCCTGAGGGCAGAGAGGCAGAGCCATCAGAGACATCCATGACGTCATCATCTACCTCAGGTACTCGTGACGTACCTCTACCAGGAAGAGTGGAGTCAGATAGCTGAAGAGTTGAAGAAGAAGACGCACTGGCATCAGGAGGAGGTCGATACTCCACATCTGCATCAACGGACGCTGATTGGTCGACTTTGGGAGAGGGCTGAAGTGACGAATCAGGAGGAAGCATGATGAGATCGGCACTCTTATCAGGGGTAGCCATCGCCGATGGCGAGGCTTAACTGAGCAAAAAAACGACTATCTTGTCGAAAATGAAATGCTAATAACGAACTCAAAAAAGCACTCACCAATTCGGGAGACGTCAAAAAAGAAAGACACAACTTTCACCTTGAAGGCACGCTCGAAATATGAAGCACGACACACACTTAATAAATACAGCAGCCAGTCAAACACGGAGCAAACTGAACCACGTTGCGGACAAGGACCTGCTGTTGACATTATGGTACCATATACCCCAGGGTACCAATTTCCACCTAATCGAATCGATGCCTCGTTGTGTGGCCCATTTCTGCGAGCAAATGGGGGTCCAACAGCTTATTATGTAAGTGGTCATAATGCAATTGTTCACGTGACAAGTTGGACTACACGGAGATATAAGCGGCAGGTCAGAACAGATGATCCATAGTGCGTAACGTGAGCACAATGGGTAGAGGTAGTGATTTGACGGGCGTTCAAAAAACAATGGTCATCGGCTACCGCGCCAAGGGTGGAAGCATCTCAGAAGCAGCAGACTTCCTGGGGTGTTCACCAGGTGTTGTAGTAAGGGTGTGCCAAGACTTGACCGCCGGCACACCGAGTGCCTCCCGACGTCATATGAATGTGGAGTCCCAAAGGCCATCGACCCCAGAGGAAAACGTCGCCTCAGTCGACTGGTAAAGGGCAATCGACGCGCAACAGTGCAGCAATTGACCATGCATATGAACGCTGAGGCACTCAGGTACGTGTCCCTGATAACAGTAGAGCGAACTCTGTTACGACTGGATCTCCGGATTCGACATTATGTCAAGGAGGCCATGTTAACTCAGGTCCATTGTCAACGATGCCTTCAGTTCGCATGGAACCACCGTCATTGAACAGTGGAAGAGAGGGAAAAGGTTGCTTTCTTCGACGAATCGAGGTTTCTACTCCACAGAAAGTGACGGGCGGTGGAGGATACGGCGAGGGACACTCGAGAAAAAACACCCGGACACGCTTCTGGGTCACGTACAGGCCGGCGATGGCAGTGTGCATGTCTGGGTGATGTTTTCCTGGTATGACCTAGAACCGTTGGTACCACTAGATGGGTTCCAGAACGCCAATGGCTACCTGTCCATCCTCGTTGACCACATGCATCCCTTCGTGTTGGACGTTTACCATGGTGGTGATAGTATCTACCAACAGGACAATGCGCCGCTCCATGTAGCTAAGGAGGTGAGTGATTGGTTCCAGGAACACGACAGCGACTGGCGAAATCGCCCGACTTCAATCCCATAGAGCACTTGTCGTACTAACGCAGCAAGGAATAGCACAGGAAGCACAAAAAAGGACGTGCAATTTTTTTACCAGGTTTTCCACCAACGCGGGGTTGTTATGTGTTGAAGTTGATGGTGTGCTGCGGCGCTGCGCGGCAGAAAATTACCAACGTCCAGTAATAAAATACGCTAAAAATTCTGACATTTTTGGTGTAGACATAATGTCATAATCAACATAGACTGAGAACCGCCACATAGACGTTTTTGTCTCAATACCTCCTGCGAAAAGCAACATCCTCTAGGAAGAAGATTGTAATACGTATAGTTTCGTCTACTTGAGAATCTTGTACATGTTCATTTTCACCGCTGTCTCTCTTGTATATCCAGACCAACAGGCACACAAAGTGCTTAAAAACGCCCTTTTTCTTTTACTCTTCTTACAGGTTGTCTAGCAGAACGGAGACTGATAATGATGTGAAACCAACAGAATCGGTACAAGTGCCAAAATGAAGAACCCATCAATTCGAATTTGACACACTTCGCGGCAAATTCGCGAAAATAGCTGCCCAAACTCCGAGAGTATAACAGAGAAAAAATATCATTTGCAAAGTTGAACATCGGTTTGCTACAAATAGGTCACAAAAATTGGGGTTCAAAGGGCAAGTTCAAAATGCACATAAGAACCTCAATGTAGGAAAATGCCTTTAAGACCTGTGAAACCCATAACCGATACAGAAATAACGGTATTGTAGGAGTGTGATAGGAAGCAAGTTGTATAAATACTGGAGAGCAAGCTGAGAACGAGTTGGAGCCATTTAAACACTCATTGTACGAGTATCATCTACAGAGGGTAGTCGAAAGTTTTGCAACATTTGCATAAACGCATGGGCTGCGGAGGGTACGTCACGTGTTTAAACTAATTCAAGTCGTGCACTGCGGTCAGTCGAAGGGAATATAAATTGGTAGCCGTTGCTGTGAACATCGTTGCATGTCGTCGTTCAGCCTGTGGTTGAGACACCTAAAAGATGAACAGCCACAACCGGCTAATTAGGGAACTTTTGCTGTACGACTTTGAACTCGGCCATTAAGATGCTCATGCAACACAAAACATTTGTCATGCAAACGGGGAAGGTTCCGTGGACCACAACACCGCAACCCGATGGTTCAGGAAATTTCGCTCAAGTGACAGAAACCTTGACGATCAGCCAAGGACAGGTAGGCTGCGAACCGTGGATTCGGAGGTCGTGCGCTAGGCCGTAGAGTCAAATCCGGCAACCAGCAATCGGAGATTATCAGGCGAGCTGGGCATAACACAGACAACCGTGGTTCGTCACCTTCAGGACATCGGCAGAGTCTACAGGATCTGGCGCATTGTCCCTCACAAATTGACGCCAGCTGAAGCAAACCGCCGAGTGGAAGTGTGCATGAAACTCCTAGAAAATTCTTGCGATGTACGTTTCATCAAGAGATTTGTTACGTGCGATGAAAAGTGGTTCTGTTTTCGTAATCCTAACACACCACGGCAGTGGTTGAGCCCGAGCCAGCTTCCTGAACCTGTTGCCAAACGTGGGCGCTTCGAGCACAAGGTGATACTCTGCGTCTGGTGGAATTTCGAGGAGATAATCCATTAAGAATTTGTTCCAGACGGTCTGACCATCAACGCGAATTTCTACGCTGAACAACTGGAGCGGATGTATGCCGGTTTAGAGAGATACCCCGCACTGGTGAACAGAAAGCACGCTCTCCTACAGCAGGACAACGCTCGGCCTCACATTGCGCAAACGATCCGGGCAAAACTCAGAGAATTTGAGGACATCGAACTGATGCCAAACCCAGCATATATTCCGGACCTTGCACCGTCCGATTATTACATATTCCATTCCATGGCCCACTTCTTTCGCAAGCGGCACTTCAACAACCAGGAGAAGATGACAGCTGGGGTGAAGAAATTCTTCGCCTCGAAGGACAAGAACTGGTACCGCCGCGAAATCGAAGAACTGTCTGACAGAGAGCTAAAGACAGTGGAACACGATAGCCCATACTTTGAATGCTAATCAGTTTTCGTCGTAAAGGTACTTATGAAGTCATAAAGTGGTCCAAATATTGCAAAACGTTCGACTCACCCTTTGTACTTATCCATACCACTACATGCTGCCGGATGTTGTTGACACAAAAGCGGTAGTTCGTAAACAACAAGAAACAAAGCTTGACGGTTCAGAATATTACACGTGTCCACCGTCGGTTACAACGTAGTAGGGTTTTTCTAGCATCAGCCAAAGAAGCTCTGTACTGCAAACTTGACGAATCCGCTCTTGCAATTCTTGTGACCCACTGGGATCGACACCGACCTTGGATTTCAAGTAAACCCAACTGAAGGAATATAGTAGGGTTAGGTCTGGTGATATCGGTGACATCACGATCGCGGACCACCGACGATGAGTCATCGGAATTTGGCAGTGGGAAAATCTGTGACTTGTACTGTGCTGTGTGTTCATCGTTGTCACATTCTATATAGTAAATGAAGTTAAACGTCTTCCACAAACTGATGTATAGTATCACGGAGAAGTGGCAAGTAAACAACTCTGCAGTAAAAGTACCTTGGAAGAACACTGGTCTGACGAGGTTGTTATTCGAGATCCCACACCATACGCTAACCGACAAAAGTAGCTGATGTATCCATCGTGGATTGTTCATGCTCCAATAATGGTGATTGTGCCTGTTACGATATTTTTCACGTGTGAAGGTGTATTCATCCGTCTACAATATGTCTTCTAGAAAACGACTCTCGTCTTTTGATTTATTGTGGGCATAGTCGCAGCGCTGATGATCACCAGAGTACATGGCTTGTGGGAGTACACTCTATGCGTGAAGTGTGTAGCCGTGCAGTATTACCACTATGATACGCTGACTGAATTAAGGCTGAGTAAGTGTATAGGCCACAGCAGTTACTCTGTTAAAAGAATTACGAGGTCCAGTGGGACATTTCCAAGTAATCTTACTACCCGTTTGGTGGAGCCTTAGTAGGAGGTGGATGACCGTGGAAGCTTTATTGCGAGGACCACCTCAGAAACGCTGTTAATACAGCAAAAAATATTCATGTGCATTGTTTTTTATACTTTCCGTGCATGCACACCACTTTTCAGAAATGTGCTCCATTGTACGTAATTTGATGAAGTCGATTTATCTTTTTTCGGCTAATGAGCTGAATTTTAAATATTATGTTAGCTCCCATGCGTTTTCGTTATATTTGCGTATCACGCGTACGTGGAAGTCACGGTAGTTTTCATGCACTACCCACGAGATTTATAATATTTGTTGTGCTTTATGGTTACACCTTGAACATTGTTTACGCGCCACACTAACCGCAGAGGGATAATAAATGCGCTAGAAATGTTTGTAGTGAATGCATAATGAGCAGATGTTTAATATTTGGTCACCACACCCGTACAAGAAAAACCTTTTTTATGTCTATTTTTTTCAATAAAAAAACCTGCTCTACAGTTAAATAAAACTATTAGTCTTACCCTAATATTGTTGTTACGATATGCGAGAGGATGGAATTGCAAATGGCGAAAGCGACGGGGCATAAGAAATTCAGTAGCACAACATATACTCTCCTTCAATTAGGGCCTCGTCACTTCTCGATTGAAATTCAATAATATTTCTCTCGCGAGACGCAGCAATGGCTGTTATCAATAAACCCTGCTGAATGCCATTTCAGTCTGCATTCTATTCGCAGGTGACGCACTAGGATAAGTGAGGTGCAGTGGAACTGAAACCCCCACCACCGCTTCCAGTAAACAATTGCAAACTCTGAGACAAGACACGTGTCGACTAACACTCATAAACTTTGCAGAAGACGTTGAGCTGTGCCCAAAAGATTTGAACAGGATACTTTACCAAAAACATTTGTAAATGCATCTAGAATAACCTGCTCAAAGGAAGACTGAAATGCATGGTATTTCGCTGGTAAGGTTGAATAATGATGTGCGTCTTAATCAAAAGCTACGATGAAGGTCGAAGAAGCAAAACTCTTTATTTTCCAAAATTCCCGAAAAATAAAATTACGTAACAAGCGTTATGCCACATTTAAAGTTTACTGTTTTGAGCTAAAGCTGCGTAAAACCTTTCTTCCTTTTATTTATCAACCCTTAATAAGAATCAAACATTTTGCAGTTGGGACAACAGCATAATTTTTTCAAGAACATAGATTGGTTTACCCAGGTGTAAAGACCATCATGATCAAATCTTATTTTATAGGTAGCCACCCGTCATTAATTTGGTACCGTTGGTCCCAAGGAAGGGATGAAATCTAGTGCCAACGGACAAAATATGTCGGCCGCCCCGGTGGCGCAGTGGTCTAAGCGATGGCCTCTGATCATTCGTTCGAAAGGGGTCCGGGTTCGAATCCCGGTGAGGCGTGGATGTTTTGTTTGTCTTACGTCACTGGCTCTCTCCTCCCTGGAACCAGTGACCCTAAATTAGGGACGGGCGACTGCTTATAGCCCATTGAGTTGCTCACGGTGGTCGTTAAAATTCCAATAAAAAAAAAATATGTCGGATCTGGGCTGGAACCTAGAGGACTCTGACAACTAATCAGAATTTATTATCACTCAGCTACGGGGGAAAGCCAAGACCATGAATATTTTAAGAGCAAGACTTGCAAAAACAGGAAATGCTCTACTTTTACAGTAATTAACTGAGTTGAATTAAGACTGGCATGTACTTGTACGATGTCGGTTTCTAACTCGTGTTATAAGTTTGTGGAAGGAAAAGACCTAAATATTCATGAATCAGCCAAAATATTAAAACCACCTGCCTAATATGATGAAAGTCCTCCCCTCACCTCCAAAAGAGCTCTCACCCGATGAGGCATAGAATCAACGAGATGTTGGTAGGTGTTTCTTGATATTTAATACCATGCCTGCAAAAGACCCCGCAGTTCCCGTAAATTACGTGGTTGGGAGGATGCTGCTCATATCCGTTTCTCTAACTCAAACCACAAATGCTCGGTAGGATTCATGTCCGGAGAATTTGGGAGCCATGGCAATAAATTGAATTCTTCTTGGAACCATTCCCGAATCTTCTTCGCAATGTGACATGTCTTGTTGAAAGACCTCATCTCCGCCAGGTAATGCAGTCGCCATAGAGGAGTGTACTTTGTCTGCCACCAGCTACCAGAGTTAGCTCTACAAGGATGAAGGGTCCAAATGTTCCACAAGAAAATGTTGCCCGCCGCCCCGGTGGCGCAGTGGTCTAAGCCGCTGGCCTATGATCATTCGTCCGTAAGGGGTCCGGGTTCGAATCCCGGTCAGGCATGGATGTTGTGTTTGTCTTACGGCACTGGCTCTCTCCCTTCCCTGGAACCAGTGACCCTAAATTAGGGACGGGCGACTGCTTATAGCCCATTGAGTTGCTCACGGTGGTCGTTAAACCTCCAATCAAAAAAAAAAAAAAAGAAAAAAAATGTTGCCCTGACCATCGCATTCTCTCCAGCCATCTGGACCGTCCCACACTGCATCCAGGTGAGGTTTCCTTGGGTAAACATCGCGCACGAGCTTGTCCGTCGACATAATGTAACAGAAAACGGAATTGGTGCTACCATGAGACCCTCTTCCAGTATTCTATGGTCCAATGTCGATGATCACTTACCCACTGCAAGGATTGATGACGGTGAACGGCTGTGAGCATAGGCACACGAATATGTGTGGAACTGCTGAGACCCATATCCAAGAGTGTATGATGAACTGTGTGTTCGGACGCATTGGGCCCTTCACCACGACTGAAATTACAAGTAATATTAGCCATAGTAGCCCTCCTCAGGACAAGACCAGATGGCCTGCGCTGACCTCTGGCATCAATAAGGCGTGTCCCGTCTGCGCCTTGTCGACGCTCGAAGTGTCACACGTTTTGGACCATCTTTGATAGGTACTAACTACTGCATGGCGTGAGCAGCGTACCAGCGTCGCAATTTCGGAGATGCTCTTACCAAGACATCTTGCCATAACGTGATCTGGCCTTTGTCGAAATCTGATAAATCCTTTGCTTTTTCCATGTTGAGATGAAACAAAATACTGACTGAGAGAGTTTCGACCCAGGTATTATTTATGTAATTTCTGACTTTGGCACGTGACGCTGATTGGCTGCACGCACCCTTATTTTTATAACGCAGTTTCAATGTTTCGGCTGATCGGTGAATATTGTTCGTAAATTACTGCATTAAATTTGGAATTTAAGTAACCCCAAATTATATTATTCACTTATCATTAATTTTAGTAGTATTCTATTTATTGTTATACAGAGAAAGCTCTCCCCCTTCCCCTAAACTCTATTCAAATTTTTTTTTTTGTTCCTTATCGAAGTCTACGCATTTATTTTTGACATACGACGCAATTTTTCTCAGCATTTCCCCATGAATTCACTCAAGTTGTTGAAAATGTATTTCAAAATATACAGTGCCTTTTCATTTTCCCAAACAACCCTACTTCTGTGTTAATACTTCGATTCCTCGGAAACTTAATCATATCCTCATGAACCGTTATCAATCTGCTTCTGTGCAAAGGTCTCACCAAGTCTCCTCCACAACTTGTAACCAGCCTCCCAAATGTAACTCCGGCATGCATTTGGATAACATTCACCTGTATTCCACAGGTCCTACTTCTGTGTCTTTTCCTATCCCTTGGAATAGTCTAGAATATCAGTTGTCCAATAGTAGCTGTATGTCCAGCCAATTTCCATTCCAAGGTTTTTACCCTGGATCAGGATATCATCGACTCGTGCCATTTTCCTAATACATGAATTGCTCTTATCTTTCCCGGTTGTACCAAGCATACACCTCTCAATACTTGTTTCAATTGTCTGTAGCCTTTGAATGTTTTGTTTTTAGAGTTAAGGTTTATATCTCTGATCTACACTGCTGGCCACCCAAAATGCAACACCAAGAAGTACACGAGATAGCAAAGTCAGATTTACTGGACACATAACAACAGATACAAAGATATAACGATTTAGCTTACAGCCCCTTGCGGCTTGCGCAACACGCATACATCAATAGTTCGTGTGGCCCCCATGGCTGGAAATAACGGCCGCTACACGCCGCGGCATCGAACGACAGAGGCTTTGGATGTGGGCTTAGGGTATGTCGGTCTAGGCTGCTTCCACACGTTGCCACAGTTCATCAGGCGTAGCCGCGGGTGGTGCTTGCCGGGCCACTCAGTTGCCGATCAGCGACCAGACGTGTTCGATGGGCGGCATATCGAGAGAACAGGCGGGCCACGACAGCACTGACACCTGGTGGCCCGTAGAGAATTGTTGCACGTTGCGTGCCACGTGCGCGCGCACATTGTCCTGTTGAAACGTGGCCGCTGGAAGGTTATGCAGGTAAGGGAGGACTACAGACTCCAAAACGTCAGAGATGTAGCGGTGGCTGTTGAGTGTACCGGCGATGCGTACCAGAGGGGTGCGGGTGTCATGTCCAATTGCACCCCAAACCATAACGCCAGGCAACGGACCGGTATGGCAATGCAAAATGCAGGCGTCTTACAGTCTCTCGCCGCGGTGCCGCCACACGCCGATCCGACCATTGTGGTGTTGCAGGCAGAAGCGGGATTCGTCGGAGAAGACAATGTCGTGCCATTCCGTAGTCCAGGTGCGGCGTTCCACGGCCCACTGCCGCCGCACTCGCCGGTGGTGTAACGTCAATGGTAATCGGAGCAATGGGTGCCATGCGACAAGTCCCCACTCCTGCAGACGACGTCGAACGGTACCTGCTGACACAGGTTGTTTCACAACACACCCTAATTCCTGCGCTAACTTTCGTGATGTAACGGTGCGAGCCGTCAATGCTCGCCACACAACATGCCGGTCCTCTCGTTCGGTGGTGTGCCGCGGCTGCGGCAATTGCTCACGTTGGTCCGTCCGTCCCTCCTGCACCCACCGAATCCATATTCGCCTCACTGTGGCTGGATGTCGTCCCACACGGGCGCCTATGTCTCGGTACCATAAACCGCTGTCGCGATAAGTCACTATTCGTCCTCTGTCGAACTCCAAAACGTGGTGGAATGACTGCCGTATTCTGCGACGAGGCATCAAGAAGCTTCGCACGCACAGGTCCGGCAGCACAACACACTTCCACTACTTACACCCCGCCTTCTGTGCACCCTTCTTATAGTGCTTCTCGGTGGCGTGCCGGGCGCACATGATTTTCATATGCCCTGCAATGCTAATCGGTTGCATGTCCTCTCGCGGGCGACGCATGCTGCGAATTTCAGGCCAATCGGATACTTCCTTCTTGGTGTTGCATTTTGGGTGGCCAGCAGTGTATAACTAAAAATTGGTAGGTTGTGTTGGTTACTTTTCTTTTAAGACTTAATGCCAGATTCTGCATCAGATGGCAGCCTAGTCTGGTCCACCGCTGCTTTGGGCAGGTACATTCCAGACACTTGAGACTGAGGCCAATGAATAAGTTGTTAAGTCATTTAGGGTGTTTCACCATAACTGATCACGATGTCCAATCGGGTTGGTGAGCTCGGGATAGCACTTTCTCTGATCCAGTTATACTGCGATTAATCAATCGTCAGAGCCCTTTCAGTGGGAACAGAATGCACTACAATAATTTGGGGTTGAATTTTTCAAGGAGAGGCTATGTACTGCGTATCACACAGTTGACGTTGCATCCATGTGTGTGTGTGTGTGTGTGTGTGTGTGTGTGAATTTGAAACGGGTCAAAAATTTTAAATCCGACGCAGACAAATCTGCTTTGAACTATAAATTCGAATATACCATCATCATCAGTCATTATCAAACCACTGCTGGATGAAGGTCTCCCCAAGTTTCTTCCACAATGGACTGCCTTAGGCCAGTCTCCTCCGTCCACCAATCTCCTACGTGGTCTTTTTTTTTGGGGGGTGTTTTTGTTCGCGTGAAACTCAGTCTAAAATTTTGGTGGTTTGTTCTCCTGGAAATATATCCAGCCCATTGCCATTTCAGGGATTTTAGTGTGATCATGATGTCTTTCCACTCTTATCATTTCCCTTATCCGCGAGTTCCTCGTTTTATCTTTCTTGGTTACACCAGGAATGCATCTCTACGTGCTTTTTTAAGCTGTGTGAAGTCTTTGTGTGTATATTTTAGTTAAGGCCCACGTCTCTACTCCGTACATAAGCACTGGAAGGATGCATTAAACACTTTTCTTTTAAGACATAATGGCACATTGTTCTTAAAAATTGTACTATTTCGTCCAAAAGCTCTCCAACCAAGTTATTTTGCAGCAATTAATTTTTTCCTCAATGTAACCTTTGTTTGATAACTACTGCCCAAGGAGGAATTGGTTATCTCAAACTTTACCCCATCCACTGATAAATCTTCATTCCTTGTAAAAGCATTGTACATCAGTTTTGCTTTCTGAAAGTTTATTTTCATTCCAATTTCTTTACCCTTCTCAGCAAGTTCCTGTATCATACTCTGCAGCTCTGAAGTATTATTTCAAAGATCTCTGAAGGGTTTTTTTTTTTTTTAGTTTTTTTTCTTTTCAAAAATAAAACTGAAACAAAACTGTTTTGAAATCGGGTCAGAATTACCTTGACCCGGCCCGTTTGAGTCACAAGATATTGTCAATCCGTGACCCGTTTCCATCTCTGGTGTGCGGGTGGTGGTGGGGGTAAAAGATTCCGCTTTTAGCGTTAACATATTTTGTCAAAACTGTAACGTTTTAATGGCGTTTCGGTTGCAGTTTCCATTAGCAACATTTTAGAACTTTGAAACCTTGATGGCCACATATCCTCTTGCTGACGTAAGAAAAAATAAAACTGCTGCGAGCCATTCGGAAGCAGGTGAGAAATGGAGATGGAAATAGTACGAGAGATTCTGCAGAAATAAAGATCACGGAGTCTGTGACTTCAGGGAGTGACATCCTTTCGGCAATTTCCCAAAGTAAGAGGAACACCTCTTTAGAAAAAGAGGATGCTTCTTATTTTTCAAAGACACAAAATAACGCCAAAGGAAATCATCGCAAAAGCGTACATCTTTTATGAAGTATCTGCTGCTGTGAAAAAATCCCAAGATATCTCATTTCTGAGGCACGAAAAAAAGGAAAACATTTTTCGGAAATTGTGTGAAAAATTGCTTACGTTTGGAAAACAAAAATGCAACCTGATGAAAGCTGTTTTTTCACAAATGGCTAGTATATAAAAGATGAGAAAATCTACCGAGAAAGACTCGTATAAACAAAAAAAGAAAGAGCTCCAAATAACACCATCTATTAAAACTTTGCGTGTAGCTGTTTTCATGTAATAGCTGAGGGGCTTCTGTTACAATTACAAGTGTAGGATTTTGAATGAGGGAAGATATGCGTACTAGGAATACATTGATAATGAAGCATGTAATCATGTACCACCAGGTGTTTTGTCTGAATTTGTGGCGCAGGGTCTGTGTGACATCATTAATCCAAGATGGCCGCCGTTACAGACACTAATTTCGTTTTTGAGCTGTAACTGCTTTTAGGGTGCTTCTATGAAAAATTTGCTAAGTAGGTATTTAGTGAAACACGATCAAAAACATAGAAAAGTTCATAAGGAATTTCTTTTTATATCTTTTACAGTTTTAGGGATGTAGCCTTACCATTGCTACTTCATTGCAAACCTTCGATTGTATGCTCACTAAATTAGAAATCTTTAAAGAATTTGCAACTTTCTCGTTGAAATATACTGTTTATTAAAACTAAAATATCTATTTACATTTGAAGAGAGAAATTAAGGTTTTACAGGTCATCTTCTGAGCCCCAAGAGTTCATTTTAATCATCTGCAAAATCGTTGTTATCACAGAGCTCTTCGTCGCCACCACATTTACAATGTTCTGGGCACCGTTATGACTCAGCTCGGCATTTGCAAAGCACAGCGCATTGTCCTTTGACGTAAGCTCACCGTACTAGCTGTATGATTGGTTGTGGTGAGCACGGAAGCATACACATAGTAGGAAAATATTGATTACTAGATGAAAGCCCGTCAATAATGACGGGGTAAAAAGAAAATTATGACACAGAAATTATTGACATTTATTTGTGAGTTTTTGAGTTTTGACCTTTGACGTAAGCTCACCGTACTAGCTGTATGATTGGTTGTGGTGAGCACGGAAGCATACACATAGTAGGAAAATATTGATTACTAGATGAAAGCCCGTCAATAATGACGGGGTAAAATAAAATTTATGACACAGGAATTATTGACATTTATTTGTGAGGTTTTGAGTTTCACGTTAATAGACGGCGACGTTGGCTCACAGCTTTCTGAAAATTTCCCGAGCAGTCGGTTATGGAATTTGATACGACGGACAGTCTGTTTGTTTTGTATTTTGTAAAACATTTAGTCCTTATTTCGTCAACACTTTTTTGTATACACTGACTGTGAACCCTGTGACAATTACCCCTGTTTTTTTCCCGTGAACAATTTTTATCCTGATGTCGTCAGATCGTCGTACTCTTAACATTGCCACATACAGATGGCTGAACACCGGTTCAGGTAGTGAACCAAAATTCCTGATGTAAAGTTTTCGTATCTCTAAAGAATTGACCGTGTGACGTAACGTATATCTGACGTCATGTGAGAATGATTTGGATTAGATGCCGTCACACCAGCAGTTGTGTTCTTTGCTGCTATGACAACAAAACAAAGTGATACATATACGCGTCGACTGTGCGCGTGTAGGTGATGACGTCACCTACACGAAAAGCTAAGCGTGACGTCACAAGCATTCGTTTTGCGGTTGCTGTGACGACTTAAAAAGTGACATGGAGGAGACGGACGGTTCTAGCAAATTACATATTAGGACTAGATGAAAGCCCGTCCATAATGACGGAGGAAAATTAAATTTATGATACAAAAATTATTGACATTTATTTATTGTTCCACGTCAATAGATGGCGACGTTGGCTAACAGCTTTTTGAAAATTTCCCAAGCAGTCGGTTATGGAGTTTGATACGACGGGCTGTCTGTCTGTTTGTTATGTGTTTTGTAAAACTTTTAGTCCTTATTTCTTCAACACTTCCTTGTACATAAAATTTTTCGTATACACTGACTGTGAACCCTGTATCAATTTCCCCTGTTCTTTTCCGTGAACTATTTTTGCCAGCTCAACACCATGCAGAGCGGCTTCATTAATGCTTTCTTGTTTAACTTCATAAAGCATTTTGGATGCGCCAGCAAAAGGATTATTTTGAGACATGCAAGTGCTTAACTCTTGCATCAGACTTGTATTGCACTGGGCGTTTTCCCTAATCTTCATTCTTTGATCACCAGCCTCTTCCGGGTCCAATATATACAGTTGAGCAAACTTTCTCTGGCCCCCATTTGCTGGGTGCAAAGCTCCTGCTCGTTGGTAAATTTGTCCGTCTATTCGGAAACAATAGAGACCGTATCCAGAAGGCGAAGCCATGTTAGCTCTCATGGACACAAACGCCAAGGCGCTATTTATTGATCTTATGTTGTACATGAAATTTTTCGAATATTGATGCTGTCCTTTCATTAACTGCTGAATAACAAGGGCTGATCTTATAACATCTAATTTTACTTTGCGTAAAAAGTTTGTCAGATGGCTGTTCTGAAGCAAAATGCTTTGCATGACAAAATTCACAAATACTGTCCATGGAAACACAGTTATGAGCGTCTACATTTGGTTCTACAACATTAACTGCGTCAAGAACAGCTTGGTTTCTAGTTCGTGGATTTTGTCGGCGGATTGCATCACCACGTCTCTGGCGTAATATTTGCGCTTGTGACATGTTTGCAATCTGATGTCGTTCGCAACCTTGTGCAATTTGTTCTGACGTCATGTTTACAATTCGCTGTCGTTCCCGACTTCGTTCAATTTGCTGAGGAGTCATATTTGCTACGCGATGACGATTCCGATTGCATTCTCTTTGCACAGCAGACATACTTTCCCGACGGGCCGTTTCTTGCTCGGCCTTTCGTCTTTTTGCTGCTTCCTTCTGGAAAGCTACTTCCTCAGCAGATTTTTTTCCGTTTAGGAGGCATATTTGTAGTGTTGTTGTTAAAACTCACGCAAACCAAAGTCGATGTTTTGAGACAAATGAACCACTATATGAATTAAATGACTTCGAATCGCACACACCCGAAAGAAAACACTCTAAACTTCGAACGAAAGAAAAAAGATGTAAATAAAGTATTAAACAGGAACGGTTACGGATAACACAGATATAAAGGTTTGTCTTTTTCTGTTAAACAGCGTAATAAAGCATATCAAGGGTATATGAAGTAGAACCAAAATTCTGACGTAAAGTTTTTCGAATCTCTAAAGAATTGACCGTGTGGCGTAACGCATCTCTGACATCATGTGAGAATGATTTGGATTAGATGACGTCACAACAGCAGCTGTGTTCTTTGTTGCCATGACAACAAAACAAAGTCATATACGCGCAGACTGTGCGCGTGCAGGTGATGACGTCACCTTCAAGAAAACACGAAAAGCAAAGCGTGACGTCACAAACATTTGTTTCTCGGTGGTTGTTATGGCGACTTAAAAAGTGGCATGGAGGAGGAGGACTCTAGCAAATTATATATCAGGATATGCCTTTTTCCACCCGAGTTGTGATAGCTCCGGAGAATCCTTGAAACAACTGCCAACGACTTGGGAAAGAATATCTTTCATAAGAAAGCGATGATGAAACACAGGATTAAACAACCTAAAAAAATACCTACTTGCCGAGAATTATTTTATGATCGTTTCTGAATTTTATTTTTCATTTCAAAGGTTCAGTTTGAGTGTAAGATTGCTAAAATAGATAAGTAAGGAGCTCAAAGAGTATAGAATAAGGGGAGAGAGCATGTACTCTCACCATTGAAGCCAGCTAAATTGCGTGGTCACCATGTTACATTACCCTCAGTTGCTCATTTTCGCTTTGTAAGTTAAGGAAGATTTCAGTTCTTTATTTCGTGTGAGAAGGGCATTTGCTTCTGACAGATTTATGGAATTGTTTATTTGAAGTTCAACTGACATTAAAAGCTGAAGAGAGATCTATTGTATTTGCGGATCAAAAACTTATGATGGAATAGCTAAACATTTCTAGTACGAATTAGAAATTTGTCCAGTTTTCAATAACTCCTGGTCAAAGATCACATTCCCGAAAACGTTTTATTAAAACTTTGTAAAAAGCATTCGTTTCTCCCGCACAATAAAATCCGTGTTTTTTTTTTTTTTGTTATTTATAATTTGTAAATTATGGCATTTTTTATTAGTACATAGTAATCTATCAACGCTAACGGATTTTATTGTGCGCTACAAACGTTTTTCAATTTGCATATTCCGTGTACTATTCGTTAAAATTTTGTAAATTATCAAAGTTTAGCACGAAGTATTGTTTCTAAGGTAACATTTCGTTGCGTTTCTGTCCTCAGAAACATTCACTCGATCACATGAAATAAATCAGGGGTTTCTTCTTCACTTTAGAGTTTGCGAACGACTTCATGCATTACTTTAAACAGCATGTACTTTTCGTGTGACGAGTTAAAGGGATTTTTGTCGTACGCAGCAGTAAAACGTGACTTAGCAGTGCTTTGAAAGGAAAGAATAGAAAACAGTGATGATATTATAGACTACATCCATAAATGTACACGATATTTTTTCTTTTCGCAAAAAGGCTTTAAAAGTGTTAGTCTGCCTATATTGTTAGGTACGTTATTCGATGGGAACGCAATCAGAAGGGTAACATATGATGGCTACCGCTCAGAGCGACGGCTTTACAGCTTCACATAGGGCTTGCTTGTTATGCTCCCACCACTTATTCTATCATCCTTGGTTCGGCTGCCCTCGCTTTAAGGATTAGTGTAGTTTGCGATATTTTTACCTCCACACAGGACTGGTAGCGCGTACCGATGCCAGACAGCACATCCGCGTCTTAAACACGGACAGAACAAAACTAGGGCATTCCCGATAATCGGAAAACTGACAGAAAAAAAGTGGCACATTTCCGACAATCAGAACACCGAGAACAGAAAACATACACAGTTTCGACAACCAGAACAGCGTCACCCAAAATTCCGACAGTACAAAATAGACACAATCCCGACAACTCAATCAAATCACACAAGGCAAAAGACAGTCCCGTCAACCAGAATGTTGACAAACAAAGTATCAACAGTGCAAAACAGATACAATTCCCACAACAAGAGCATGGACAGGACAAAACAGACTCAATTGCATCAAGGACATCAGTAGGACAAATTGAACGCAATCTCGAAAACCAAAACACCGCCATCAGAAATCTGGTACAAACCCAACAACGAGAACACAGACAGGTGACCCCTGTGGCGCAATGTTCTAAGCGATTGCTTTTGATCATTCGTCCGAAAGTGGTCCTTGTTCGAATCCCGTGAGGCATGGATGTTGTGTTTGTATTATCGGCACTGGCTCTCTCCTCTCCCTTCCCTAAATTAGGGACGGCGACTGCTTATAGCCCATTAAGTTGCTCACGGTGGTCGTTAAATCTCCAATCAAAAAAACCGCACAGACAGGACAAAACAGATACAGTCCTGACACCCAGAACACCAACAGCAGGGGCACCCAAGTTACAAAACAGACATAATTCCCGACAGCCAGAACAACGACCGTCGAAACAGGGCAAAACAGATAGAATCACGACAATCAAACACCAGCAGCGCAAAACGAACACAATCCTGATAATCACAACACGGACAGAACAAAAACCACAGTCGTAATCACGGCAAATAGAATAACTACTGTTAGAACATTACAAAGAAATACAATATCGACCACCAAAACATCGAAAACGCCCTCATTACAAAGCAGACAGAAATCCCAACTGCCAGAATAGCTACAATTGAAACACAAACAGATAGAACAAAAGACGCATTCTAGACAAACAGAACACTTTTAGAAAAAATAAAAGCGAATGGAACAAAGTACTGACAGAATAAAGTGACAGATGAACGTGAATTATTATTGTCAGCCCAAAGAAACCTGTTCACGTTCCGTTTCAAGGCATTCCTCAAAAGCCGAAAATGGGAGTTTGAACTGCAAGACCCCCAAACGTGAGACACTTGAATTTATTAAATTGACTAGGATTTTATAACTTGATGAACTTAATGACATGTAGGTTTAGAGTTTATAGCAAACAAAATAAATGAAATTTAACATTTCGCATAACCGGCGTGAAGTTACCCCTGCACTGTAGTGTTTCCGTATTTCCTAATTCGTCTATAATCTGCTACGTGAAATGACAAGTCATACATTAGCATCGTTTGAAGCCGTAGTTGTTACCTTCAAATTTGAACTTTTTTGAATTTATTGGGTTGGGAAAGAAGTTATGTCTGCAAATGCAAGGTAATAGCAAAGTGCTAAATACCGTATCATCATCATCATCATTGTCAACCATTATCAATCCACTGCTGGACGAAGGTCTCCCCAAGTTTCCTCCACAACGGTCTGTCTTGTGCCAGTCTCCTCCATGTCACCCCTGCATACTTTCGAATTTCATCCACCCATCTCCCATGTGGTCTTCTTCTGGGTCTTTTCCTGTCCCTTGGAATCCAATCTAAAATTTCGGCTGTCCATCGATGATCTGTCCTTCTGGCAGTATGTCCAGCCCATTGCCATTTCAGGGATTTAACTCTGATCATGATGTCTTCCACTCTTGTCATTTTTCGGATCCACGAGTTCCTCTTCTTATCTCTCCTGGTTACACCAAGCATGCACCTCTCCATGCTTCTTTGAGTTGTCTGCAGCCTTTGTATGTCTCTTTTAGTTAAGGTCCACGTCTCTGCACCATACGTAAGCACTGGAAGGATGCATTGATCAAACACTTTTCTTTTAAGACATAATGGCATATTGCTCTTGAAAATTATGCTGTTTCTTCCAAAAGCTCTCCAGGCAAGTTTTGTACGCCGATTAATTTCTTCATCAATGTGACCCTCACTTGATATCTGCTGTCCAAGATAAACGTACGTGTCTGTTATCTCCAGCTTTTCTCCATCAATCGATAAATCTTCATTTCTTGTAAAAGCATTGAACATCACTTTTGTCTTCTGAAAGTTCATTTTTAATCCCACTTCTTTACTCTTGTCAGCAAGTGCCTGGATCATACTCTACAGCTCTGATGGGGTAGTTGCAAAAATGACTACGTCATCAGCAAAACGAAGGTGGGTTAGATAATCTCCATTAATCTTTATCCCCTTGTTTTCCCAGCTCAGCGACTGAAAAACACCCTTCAATGTGGCATTAAAGAGCTTCGGAGATATGGTGTCACCTTGTCTCACTCCCTTTCCAATTTTTATGTGTGTTGTATTTTCAAACAGCCTAATCTTTGCACTTGCATTTGTCATAGATGTTATTAATAATATTAATGTATGCATCTTCAATACCGCAGGTTTTCAGAGCCATTGTAACTGCTGATGGTTTCACCGAATCAAAGGCTTTTTCATAATCGATAAAAGCCATGCACAATGGAAGTTCATATTCCCTCGCTCTTTCAATTAGTTCTCTCAGCACGTGGATATGATCTATTGTGCTGTAGCCACTCCTGAATCCAGCTTGTTCTCTCGGTTGAGCCATGTCCAGTGTTACCTTCAAGCGGTGTGAAAGAACTTTAGTGAAGATTTTATAAACTACTGATAGGAGGCTGATAGGTCTGTAGTTTCCGAGATCCTCAATGTCACCTTTCTTATGTAGCAGGATCATTGTAGCGGTGTTCCAATCCTCAGGAATCTTTCCTTCATTAAGGCATCGAGTGAAAATTTGGGCGAGTACTGTTTCGATTTCTCCACTTGCTTCTTGTATGATGTCTACAGTAATTCCATCTTCTCCTGGAGCTTTTCCTCGCTTCATGTTCTTGATTGCATGTGCAACTTCTGCTGGAAGGACTGGAGGAACTCTGGTACTGGTATCTTTCATGATGTCTGGAGTGCATATATCATCCCTTTCATATAATTTGGAGTAGAAATCTTTCACTCTTGTCAAAATTTCGCCTCTATTTCTTGTTACAGAACCATCTTCTTTTCTCAGTGCCATAATCTGTTTTCTTCCCTTACTGAGATGTCCCTTTGCTATCTTTAGGCTTTGGTTGTTTTCAATTGCTTTCCTCACTAGTTCACAGTTGAATTTCCTTACGTCTTCAGTGATACTTTTTCTTACTGTCTTGCATAGCTCTATATATTCCACTTTGGAAGTCACATCTTCTTTAGTTGTCCTCATCCCTCTTCTTTTTTGCATCAACATTTTGGTTTTTCCTGATAATTTGTTCACATGCAACTTGTTCTTAGACCCAGCTAATTTTGTTGCTGTTTCCATAAGAGCTTTCGTTACTTTTCTGTTAACTTCAGAGATGTCCACTTCTTCCGATGTTAGGCCTTCTAAAGCAGAGAACCTGTTCTTCAGTTCTAACTTGAAGGTATTATGGTGTTTTTTAAGGTTGGTTATGTCAATAGATTTTGTTTGTCTTATGAGCTTGCCACGTTCAAGTTTAGTGTTGAGGTGCATCTTACATCTCACCAATCTATGGTCATTACCTGTGTTGAACTTGTTTAGCACACTGCAGTCTTCTATGACGAATTTTTTTGTTACACATAATAAAATCAATTTCACTTGTCGTCCCATTTGGATGTCTCCATGTCCATTTCCTGTGTGGCTTTTTCTTGAAGAAGGAGTTCAAGATGAAAAACCCTTCTGCCTCTGCAAACTCAACGAGAGTATTTCCACGCTGGTTTCTGTTGCCGTGACCGAATTTACCTACTGAAGTTTCATTCTGTTGCCGTTGCCCTATTTTTGCATTGAAATCTCCCATAATTATTTTCAAGTGCTGCTTACCTTTATTATTTAGATGACAAATTTCCTCATAAAATTCTTCAATTTCTTCTTCAGGATGACTTGTGGTGGGTGCATAAGTTTGAATAATCTGAGCCTGGTATCTTTTCGAGAGTTGGATAACAAGTCGTGCAGCTCTGTCAGAGGAACTTTCAACTTCTACAACTTTATCCTTCAGTTTCTTGTTTATTATAAGAAACTGAAGGATAAATACCGTATATACAAGTACAAATCAGTCCAAAATGTAGTCGCCATCGTTTGACACGACCTGCTCCCATCTCCTGGGAAGTTGTTGGGTGCCATTCCTGTAGAAGTACAAATCAGTCCAAAATGTAGTCGCCATCGTTTGCCACGACCTGCTCCCATCGTCTGGGCAGCTGTTGGATGCTATCCCTGTAGAAGTACAAATCAGTCTAAAATGTAGTCGCCATCGTTTGCCACGACCTGCTTCCATCGTCTGGGCAGCTGTTGGATGCCATCCCTGTAGAAGTACAAATCAGTCCAAAATGTAGTTGCCATCGTTTGCCACGACCTGCTTCGATCGTCTGGGCAGCTGTTGGATGTATTTCCTGTAGAAGTACAAATTAGTCCAAAATGTAGTCGCCATCGTTTGCCACCATCTGCTTCCATCGTCTGGGCAGCTGTTGGATGTCATTCCTGTAGAAGTACAAATCAGTCCAAAATGTAGTCGCCATCGTTTGCCACGACCTACTTCCATCGTCTGGGCAGCTGTTGGATGTCATTCCTGTAGAAGTACAAATCAGTCCAAAATGTAGTCGCCATCGTTTGACACGACCTGCTCCCATAGTCTGGGCAGCTGTTGGATGCCATCCCTGTAGAAGTACAAATCAGTCCAAAATGTAGTCGCCATCGTTTGCCACGACCTGCTTCCATCGTCTGGGCAGCTGTTGGATGTCATTCCTGTAGAAGTACAAATCAGTCCAAAATGTAGTCGCCATCGTTTGACACGACCTGCTCCCATAGTCTGGGCAGCTGTTGGATATACCGTCCCTGTCTGGGTCTCAAAGAAGTAAGTGCACGTTTGACTAGTCCCGGTTGGTGAACCGCTGTCCGTCCAAGAACTGCTGCAACGATTGGAAAGCTAGTAGTCGCTTGGGGGCAATGTCCGGGGAACAGGCTGGGTGTGGCAGCAACTCCCAGCACAGGTCCCTGATCTTGTGACAAGTCACTCGTGCTCTGTGAGGTCTCGCTCCATCCTTCTGCAGGAGGACGCCCTTGGGGTTCAGCAGTGCTGTTAGTTTCAACGTGAGTGATTTGTGCAGATCGTCGAGCTGGTGGCGTTATACATCGGCTGTGAAAGAGCGGTTGTCCGACAGCAGCTCAAAAACACGACATCCGGCATATCCCACCAAACAGACAGCAGGACTCAACATGGGTGTAAGCCGGCTTTGGAGGTCAGCATGGGCTTCTGCTGTGGGTCCAACCACTGTTTTCGGGCGATGACATTTTCATGCAAGGACAAATTTTTCCTCACTTGTCACAATGCGATCCAAGAACTGTTCAACTTGGTCAGGTGCAAGCATGCACTTGTGATTTGTTTCCTGGTCAACTGTGAGTTGAAGGGGTACCCAAACTCCCACCTTGTGCACCTTTCCAAGTTGATGCAGGTGCGTGATAATGCTCGTGTGGGAAGTCTCCAGCTGTTCGGCCAAATCTCGCGTGGACATACTTGGGTCGGTCTCCACGAAGGCCTTCAGCATGGCAATATGCACAATAGCGAGTCTTCCGGCTTTGGAACGTTCTGACAGATCAAAATTTCCCCTCTGGAAACTGTTCGAACCGACGACAGCACTAGCTATATGATATGGCATCGAGGTACACACTGGTAACGTTCCTTACAGCACTTGCCGTGGTGCTACCGGGACGAAACTCATACAGCGTGCAACAGCAGATGTGTTCCTTGTCCACTTCCATGTTGGCTGGCGTTTACTCTCTTGGCCTTCTGACGACCAACTCTGCCTCTAGTTTTAACTTAAGCCACCTACCTGCTGATGTCATGCTGGTGTGCTGCGCAATCTCAGTGGCCATGTGCGCCATGGATAGAACTTTAACTTCGGGTACTTCGCCATCAGACGCTACTTTCTTTCCAACCCAATATTTTAATACCAAAGTGCCAAATATCACCTTTCTGGTATTCTGAGAAGCCGATAAACAGTTATTGGCGTAAAATAAAAATATACATTTCCAAGCTTTCTCACATCAGTCAGCTGGCTTTTTCAAGGTAGGTGTGCAGAAAACAGTAAACTGAATAATAGAACCCTTCAACAATTTTCACGCGGTGACTTGACTAGAAAATGACCAAATAGATGCGAATGTAATGTAATTTTCATTCAAACACACGAGGCGTTATGTTGGTTTGGCACCCGGTATGTAGAAAAGTAAAGGCTTATAACGAAGTAAATTTCCCCGTCATTTTTGTTCACGCCGTGGCTCGAACCCGGGTCCCCTCATTCCGGAATAAGTCATTCTACCAATTGAGCTACGCGGACGTTCGTTATCGCTGCTGTCTGCCTTTATGTCGTATGCGTCCTGCACGGCAGGCACGTCACATCCCCCCGAAAGAGGGCCGGGGGCATGGCCCACGGGTCAGCAGTGACCATGAATCATTGCAGGCAGCCATCCTCTGTACAACATGCACTTGAGAACTCCCAGTCCATCTGGTGTGTGGAATTCAGCGTCACACACATTTTTTTTCGAAGCGCTGGAGAAGGGATTCTCTTATTTTTCCTATCTCGCGGTATGGAAAGAACGTCACACCATTGCGAGATCTTGAACTGCCGGGTCATCCGGGAAGTTCGGGCGCCATTATAATGAAGTAAATTTCTCCGTCATTTTTGTCCACGCCGGGGCTCGAACCAGGGTCCCCTCATTCCAGAATAAGTCACTCTACCAATTGAGCTACGCGGACGTTCGTTTTCGCTGCTATCTGCCTTTATGTCGTGTGCGTCCTGCACGGCAGGCACGTCACAGGCTTTATTTTAAGAACTAGTTCCCAACTCGTGGCAACTCTAGAGAGACCCTCTCATTGCAAGCCACACTATTGGTGATATCTCCTAGTTTTCTTGAATGGTTGTATATTTAGAGGTGGAATAGGAAGCCAACTTCTTTACGTCATCCCACATAAGAGCAGCGGACCTGAGCTTGATTTCTCTATGTAGGGCAGTCGTTACTTCACCGTTTCTTGCATCTATTTTATGCTTGTTGATTCTAATTCTTAACGAACGCTTGGTAATTCCGATGTAGTATTGTTTAGAGCCATCCTGATATTGTACAGCGATGGCATAATTTCCTGCCTAGTTGGAAAGAGGGCGCTTGTCAGTATTTTTCTTAAGCATGTTATATAAAGATGTAGGTAACCTTGTTTTATAACCCATCTTAAAACTGCAGTATTTTCCTTTCAAGTTTTCTGTCTTCTCAGCTGTGTTAACCTATAGATTAATTTGTTCACTAATACAAAATAATCCGACATGTGATAATAAGAGTCATTTTTTGGAGAGAGTTCAGTTTAGAAAAAGCAATCGGTCTTCTAAAATTTTCTTCAGTAATGCACCCCTTTTTCTCCCTCATTCGCTCGAAAGTGGCCACGTCGTACAAGGTGTGCGTGAAACGTTTTAGATTTGATTTTGTTTAAACTACACTACTGGTGCAATCCCTTGGTTACTGCTGAAACCATTCACTATAAAATCTCAACAGGCTTGGTGCAAAGTTTCAGTAATATGCATAACGCTGTTGTATTGGAAAGTCTTGTTTAAGTTCCTGACGTAAAACTGCCTCGTCACAGATTCAATCAAATACCGAGCAAAGAGTAGCAATCAAATTTTGTTGTAAAGCTCAAAAACGTGCAGCTGAAAGAGTTGAAATGGTGCGTGAACTTTGTAGAAATGCAGTACTATCACGATCCAGAATTTTTCGCTGGTACGGACGATTCTGTGAAAGACGGGGAAATGTTCTGGGCGATGTATGGTGCTATCAGCTCTTTAAGTCTCGTACGGACGCCAACTGCGACAAGATTCGGCAGCTGTTAAGGTGGTTCCACCTAAAATCTCTGCCTTATGTTTCCAATGGTAAAACTTCTATACATATTTTCTTCGCAATTAAATGTATTACCAAGGATGAAAATTTGCACATCGATAAAACTAACTTTAAGTTATAGCATAGGATACTTAATACTTGCTGAAACATAACTATAATTATATTAAAAATCAATCATTTTTTTAGTAATGTTCAGGCCTGTTAATAGATGACGCGACCTACACATTGATGACGTCAGTAGACAAACAAATGTTGGATTGCTTGATTATCTCTGGTCATTGACAGAACATGTAACTAAACCCGCACGACAGAGTTTCTCAAAGAAGAAAAAGAAATGGATATCATTAAAACCAATAGTTTACAGGAAAGGAAATAATGTTCTCAGTAAAATACTGGAATAAGATAACAAAAAAATAATATAAAACTTGAATTTTGAAAAAGGATCCAAAAGCAAGCTTTTTATGTTATGAACCTTTAATTTTCCTGTGGCAACTTTGTCGTCAAATCTTTACTATCTTTCTAAATTATTTTTATTTTATTTTTGTTTTTTTCTCTTCTTTTAAAAAATCAACTTCACTATGGGACTCTTTTTGGTGCTTCATAAAAGGATAAAAGGGAGAGATTCTAAAATAATTGTACAAAAGCTGCTCCGGGTGAATATTTCTGGTCAGGCTCACCGATCTCCCCCCCGCGTTGATGTGAAATGAAAGAGCTAAGAGCTGTGTGGATGGATAATCGAAAATAATTATTAATTTTATGTGCATTTTTATTGGGTCCATAAGAACTTGGATTTTGTAGTGGATGGGAAGTGGATTTCGGTTTGTGTTCTACCTTTCATTTTACCTGAAACCTTTTGTTTTTAAACGCTTATGACAGTTTTATCAAAATAAATAAACGGTGTAAATTACAAAATGAGTAAATGTTATCAAAGAGTGTAAAAGTTGTGTATAAATGTGAAATAGGAACAACAATTCATAAAACCTTACCAATTCTTTATTAATCCATCATGGTTGGCTTTCAATAAAGTCGGGCATGAGAAAAAAATCAAGAAACAAAAGGTTCGTCGATGAAGTTCACTGTAAAACCAAATCAAACGATGACTTTTGGAGAATGGAGTGGAATCTCACTCATGTTTTGTGGATTTTCAGTTGCCTAAATTCTGCAGTTGTGCTTATTAACAGCATCATGCAGATGGAAATGGCCTTCGCCTGTCCATCACATTATCTATGACCAGAAGTTCTCCAGTTCACCTCGAGCAAGAAACCGCAGTGCCAATGCTTCTCGTGAACTTCGTTTATCAGGAAGCAAGTGCTGATCATTGGAAATCTTAGGAAACCGCAGTGCCAATGCTTCTCGTGAACCTCGGCCATCAGGAAGCAAGTGCTGAACATTAGAAATCTTAACAAACCGCAGTGCTAATGCTTCTCGTGAACATCGGACATCAGGAAGTAAGTGCTGAACATTGGAAATCTTAGGAAACCGCAGTGCCAATGCTTCTCGTTAACCTCAGTCATCAGGCAGCAAGTGCTGAACATTGGAAATCTTAGGAAGCCGCAGTGCCAAAGCTTCTCGGGAACATCGGTCATCAGGAAGTAAGTGCTGAACATTGGAAATTTTAGGAAACCGCAGTGCCAATTTTTTCTCGTAAACCTCGGTCATCAGGAAGCAAGTGCTGAACATTGGAAATCTTAACAAACCGCAGTGCTAATGCTTCTCGTGAACCTCGGTCATCAGGAAGCAAGTTCCGAACATTAGAAGTCTTAGAAAGCCGCAGTGCCAATGCTTTTCGTGAACATCCGTCATCAGGAAGCAAGTGCTGAACTTTGGAAATGTTAGGAAACCGCAGTGCCAATGCTTCTCGTTAACCTCAGTCATCAAGCAGCAGGTGCTGAACATTGGAAATCTTAGGAAGCCGCAGTGCCAATGCTTCTCGTGGACCTCGGTCATCAGGAAGCATATGCTGAACATTAGAAATCTTAACAAACCGCAGTGCCAATGCTTCTCGTGAACCTCGGTCATCAGGAAGCAACTGCTGGACATTAGAAATCTTAGGAAACCGCAGTGCCAATTCTTCTCGTGAACCTCGGTCATCAGGAAGCAAGTGCCGAACATTAGAAATCTTAGGAAGCTGCAGTGCCAATGCTTTTCGTGAACATCGGTCATCAGTAAGCAAGTCCTGAACTTTGGAAATCGTAACAAACCGCCGTTCTAATGCTTTTCGTGAACCTCGGTCATCAGGAAGCAAGTGCTGAACATTAGAAATCTTAGGAAGCCGCAGTGCCAATGCTTTTCGTGATAATCGGTCATCAGGAAGCAAGTGCTGAACATTGGAAATCTTGTGAGGATAACAGCGCAGTTTTCCCCTTAGAACTTTGTG
Organism: Macrothele yani; assembly: GCA_039090855.1. NCBI lineage: Eukaryota > Metazoa > Arthropoda > Arachnida > Araneae > Macrothelidae > Macrothele > Macrothele yani. The sequence goes on along the minus strand of CM077007.1, from coordinate 134,508,519 downwards.
GGCCGAGCTTTTGAGGGCTTGCCTAAAGACAGCAACAGTACATCGTGCGCTACTGCTTCCCACGTAATTTGACATAGTGTATTCCTCTAACGCTGTGGCTGCATCCTCCACGGTCTGCTGTTCGACTGCCTTCCGTCCACTTCCAGGTTTGGCGTCCAAACAAATTACGGATGATTTATTATAAACCACATGCAGTCATTGGCCCCGATTTCAAGCCCTTTAACGTTCTAAACTACAGCAGTGCTGTTAAGGCGCGGCTGTTGTTCAGGTGAAACAATTTCACCAGTATTGCATGATCGTTTATTGACAGTTTCATTGCGCTTTCAAACGTTGACTGCTCACCTGCAGTGAAATGACGCATTCCGCAGATTCCCGCTTTTATAGCAACAGCTTTCCCAGACTGCCGCATCATGGGCACTTGCAATTTGCATACGTGGACGGTGTCAGTGTGTATAATTGCAGCTCTTCATTGTCATGCGTGATTATAGCGCCACTTATCCCCTGAAGGCGAGTTTTGGAAAAAAATTGCTTTTTGTCAAAGAAAATCCCTTTCCCTATGGGCACCCGATACATAAGATTCAGTGGCGAAGTGTGATTTTTTGGTGGTGTTACCTGTAACTATTGTCAAAAGTAATTGAGGTAGTTGCCTTAAATGCACGATCTTGATAAGAAGAATCACATCACAATACAAATTCAAATTCATGGGCTGAATTTAAAGATTTTATTGGCCGCCACGGTGGCGCAGTGATCTAAGCGATGGCCTCTGATCATTCGTCCGAATGGGGTTCGGGTTCGAATCCCGGTGAGGCATGGATGTTGTGTTTGTCTAACGGCACTGGCTCTCTCCCTTCCCTGGAACCAGTGACCCTAAATTAGGGACGGGAGATTACTTATAGCCCACTGAGTTGCTCACGGTGGTCGTTAAACCTCCAATCAAAAAAAAAAGAAATTTATTGTATATACATGTATAAGAACTTTCAGATTTCCCTTGAACCCACCGTCAGATACATAACCAGAAGAAGGAATATGTGTCAGATACATAAACAGAAGGAGTATAAGAACTTTCAAGTTTCCTAGATCTGAAAGTTCTTACATATGTTCTAGGAAACCTGAAAGTTCTGTTTATGTATATGTTCTTTGAATATATACATAAACAGAAGATGTATAAGAACTTTCAGGTTTCCCTAGAACCCATCGTCAGATGCGTAAACAGGAGAAGGAATATGTATCAGATACATAAACAGAAGAAGTTTATGTATCTGACAATGAGTTCTAAGGAAACCTGAAAGTTCTTATACATGTATATATACAATAAAATCTTTAAATTCAGCCCATGAATTTGTATTGTGATGTGATTCCTCTTATCAAGATCGTGCATCTAAGGCAAGTACCTCGATTACTTTTGACTATCTCTGCACGAATTTAAATCTTATGAAACTGTTTTGTTAAGGCTGTTTTCTTAATCGTTAAAACTGGGCGTTCCTTTTTAGGGTAGGTTTTGTTATTCGGCTGTTTTTTTCCCCAAGTTTTTGTTTGTTTGTTTTTGAGAGAGGGGACGTGGATATTTAATGAGCATAAATCTCCGTTTTTATATTTTCAGAAATTTTATGTCTCGAACAGTATAAAACACAAATACGTATTTTTCATATTAGAACTTTCCTGGTCGTTTTCCAGTCAAAGACTTTGAAGGAATATGGCAGTTAAATGACACAGAGAGAGAGCGAGAGAGAGAGAGAGCTCAAACAAAATCTATTATTTCTTTTTGTCAAACAGAATCAGATCATCTCCGGAGCTAACCTGATATTTCATGTCGTTATTTTAAGACTCTACAACTGTCTAAATTGCGCGCAGGTGGGTGCAAAAGCTATGCCCGTTTCTTTCAGTAGAGAAGAAAAACAATTTTTTTAAATAAATAACATCTTTATTCTTTTATACGAGGGCTGTACCGAAAGTAATGCATGACTTTTTTTTATCAACTGACAAAGGACTTTCAAATTGCACATTTTTTGGAGTAACTCTTCCTCTATAGTAACCTTTCTTCTTCATTGCAGGTAAGTAATGGATATCAAGCAGAAGAAATGTGCCTTCATTTAGTTCTTGACGAAGGACGGGTGCAGGCTGTTAGACATCTACAGAAGGCCAAAGAATGTTTTCGGAGGTGACACCATCGACAAGAGCAATGTGCGCAGATGAATGAAAAAGTTTAAAGAAGGGAAAAACCAGCATTGAAGACAAACCATTCAGTGGGATGCCATCATCTGCGACCATTGAAACCAATCGTCACCGAGTGGATGAATTTATTAGCGCAGAGAGACGAGTCACAATCCGTGAGCTTGTTGCACAACTGGACAGTGGTCATAATTCCATACACGAGATGGTGGAAGATTGGAAAGGATGTGCAAAGTGGGCACCTCGGCAGTTGACATCCGATTTAGGAGGAGAGAATGGTGGAAGTATGCTCTGATAAGCCAGAAGTGTTTGAAGACATTTTTTTCGATCTGGTGACGGGGAATGAAACGTGGACGCATCTCTACGATCAAGAAACGAAAAATCAATCCATGAAATAGCGTCCCGCCTCTTCACAAAGTCCTAAGAAGAGCCAGCAATCAGCACAGAAAGTTATGGTGATGGATTTTTGGGGTGGCAAGGATGTCATTCTCCTTCATTTTCTGGAATGTGGCCGTACTGTGACCAGCGAGCGGTACATTGAGACACTCAAGAAGCTTAGAGAAGCCATAAGGAGGAAGAGACCTAAGAAGAATCTGAAAAGGGTCCACATTCACCAATGCAATGTAAGACCACACACATCAATGGCAACAAATCAGGTGATCAGCAAATTAGGCTGGTCTGTGGTTCCCCATCCATGGTACAGCACAGATCTGGCGATTTCCGACTTTCACCTGTTCAGTCTAATGAAGGACAGTCTCCGGGGACAACGATTTGGAGACACAGACGAGGTGAAAGTGGATGCGAAGAAGTCGGTCCACACCTGAATTTTTTCAAAGAGAATTCGAGAGTTGGGTTCAACAATGGCGCAAATGCATCGCTGGTGATGGAGACTATGTTGAGTAATCCCTTTGTATAGAGAAAGAATTACTCTACCCACATGTGCAATTTGAACAACCTCTGTCAGTTAATAAAGTTATGCCCACTTTTGCATTACTTTCGGTACAATCCTCGTATAATTTCCATTATTATCTGACTTCCTGCCATTTTTCTGTTAGTAACTCAATTGCCCTTCCGTAGAATTCCTCCGTTTTGGAGTCAAAAAAACTCATGTAATGCTGCTTTGACATCTACTTCATTGAAGGTTTTTCCAGCGAAGTTGTTCTGAAGAGACCAAAAACGGTGGTAGTCCGTAAATGCAAGATATGAGGAACACCGGAGAAAGGTAACACTTCCCATACAATTTCCAGTAATTTTATCTGAGTGGTTAAAACTGCACGGGGCCTTGTGTTGCCATGTTGCAAGATGACGCTTTTGAGATTAACCAGTGCTGGACCCTTAAATTTCAATTTTTCTTTCATCCTTTCCAAATGTTGGCAGTACAGGTCAACATTTGTCCGTTTGGTTAGGTGCAAGCAGCTCCCAGGGAATTACCTCCTTGACATCCCACCATACACTTAACAAGACCTTTCTCAGATGCAGTCTTCCTCTTGATGTCGATGCAGCAGGCTCTCCAACTCGGCATGCAGCCTTCTGACGCTTTACATTTCTGTAAAGGACCCACTTTAGATCCTGCTTATGTTATCGGTTTGTCCATCCGTCTGTAGAAACCATATCTCTAACTATTGGTCCGATTTGAAAAATTCTTTTTGCAGAGGGAAGCTTGAAATATGCGAATGATAATCCTTTATTTCCTTTTTTTTCTTTACACTTTCCAACCGTAGGTTGAAGAAGCGTATATGCTCCAGCTTCGTCCGTTGCGTAAAAATGGTTCGATTTCGATGAAATTGTAGTATATGGTAGGGGACCACCTGGGGACGAAACCTATTGAAAATGGGTGAATGGGGTCGAAGGTCAGGACATAGGAGAGGAATCCATTCCATTGTCCTTATGCATCATAACTCTTGTAAAAATGGATCGATTTCGATGAAATTTTAGTATGTAGTAGGAAACCACCTGGGACGAACCCTATTGAAAATAAGTGAAATGGGGTCAAAGGTCAGCACAGAGGACCGGGATCCATTCCATCGCCCTTATGCGTCATAACTTACGTAAACATGATTCGATTGTGACAATATTTTATCATGTTCCGGAGGTATACTGAACCAATTCTGTTTAATACAGTATCATCGATATAGGGTCAAAGGTAAGGGCACAGGAGTGAGATTTATTCCACAGCCATTTTCCTCATAACTTGATTACAAATGCTTCTATTGCGACAAAACGTTAGTATGTTTTTTTCCGGAGGTATACTGAACCAATTCTGTTTAATATCATTGAAATGGGGTCGAAGGTCAGATCACTGGAGCTAGATTTATTCCACAGCCATTATCCTCATAACCTGAGTAATAGCTTGAGAAATGACTTCTTGCATGTTGGAAAATGTATTATAATCAATGTATTGCATGATTTTATTAACTTGTTTTTTTACGATGTACAAGTTCGCCGCTAGGGGGCGTAAATGCAAATGATATCGAATTCAAAATACATTTTATTCCATATATTTGTTTCTAAACATCCGACTAAAAAAATTATTTTATCATTCAATTCCATTTATTATGTAGAAGAGTATTTTAGATAAAGTTACTTTTTCAAATTACGCATAGATTTTCCGCTAGGGGGCGTAAAAAAATTACGTTTTCCCCGATATCTCTTCTTCTACACCTCCGATTTGAAAATTTTATTCTTCAGCGGATACAGCTCCCGATGGAAAATCTTTTGTGTATAATTTCTTATTTTTGGCAGAGCATAGTTTGGCCACCAGGAGGCGCAAGTGTTAATTTCTCCTTCTGATGTATTTGCCATAAAATCTGGACTTCTAAAATCTCGATTAAAAAAATTCGTTCGTGGACCGATGCCATTTATATCGATAAACCTGCTTTTCGGAATATAGTCTTCTTAAAATATTGCATGGGTTCTCCACCAGGGGGCGTAGATGTATATCTTATTTTTGTTAATATCTCTGCTTCTAGTGGTCCTATTTGAAAAAAAAATCTTTCTTTATTGCATAGTTTTCGGTGTGACATATTTTTCATATAATTTCAAAATTTTCAAGTAATTCATAGGCTTTGTGCTAGGGAGCGAAACGGTAAATTGCGTTTCCCGATACATCTGCTTCTGAAACTCCGATTTGAAAAATTCTTCCTGTATCGCATACAGCTCCTGATGTAAAATGTTTTTCATATAATTTCTAATATTTGACAAAGAATGGTTTAGCCACTAGGGGCATAAGTATTAATTTCTGCTTCTGATGTTTTTGCAGCAAAATCTGAGCTCCTGAAAACTCGACTAAATTTTTCTTTCTTGGACCGATACTACTCACATCGATAAAATCTTTTGAGAATACTTTCTTCCTAAAATATTGCATGGTTTTCCCGCCAGGGAGCATAGATGCATATCTTATAGTTGTCCATATCTCTGCTTCGAAGACTCCGATTTAAAAATGTTTTTATTTGTTGGAGAGCGTTTCCGCTGCAAAATATTTCTCATATAAGTTAAAATTTTTCTTAACGCACAGGTCTGCAACTAGAGTTCACGATTCCATTTACAGCAATATCTGCGGGATTAAAAGCTCGATTGAAAAACTTCTTTCTTTGGTCAGATACTATTGCTTTCCATACCGGTTCCATTGACTTTGAATAGCTTTGATAAATTTAATTTGCGTCAGAAAGGGTTCAAAAGACGCGCCCATTACACCCGGAAATTCGGTGTCATCTTTCTTGTTATCACCTCTAACTAATCGTTCTAACAAAGGTTCGTTTCTGTGACGTTCAAGCAAAGAAAGACAGGTCATCATTCTGTCAGATCGATTTCTTGAGGAGTGGTCATGTGGTACCCACTGGTCGTACTTTGTGATAAACCCAAGCGCAGACATCCGTTTTTCTACTGTTGCTCTGTGTATAGGAAACATTTCTGATAATTCTTCAACGATTAGATGTTGGTCGTTTGATATGGCATGGCTGAGATCCTCTTCAGAAACCTCTGATAGACGTCCAGATCGTGGTTGATCTCTGCAGCTTCTGTCTCCTTCACGGAATTTCCGGAACGAACGACGACATGTGCTTTCGTACGCAGCATTCTCACCGTATATACTCCACAAACATTGCAGCAGGCTTCACCTGCATTGTTGCTTTGCTTTCGTGGCGTCGGTCTCATTAAGCAAACAATGACTAATGCGATCCTTATTGTTTAGCATGTTAACCCTTGTGTGACTTGTTTACGGCTTTTTACTCGGACTTTGCATGACGAAATTCGAGTAGAACTTTTGCACTCACCTAACAAAATCTTTATCCACACGCAGTAGCAGCTTGTGCGCGAGAATAGCCCTGAAATGGAAGAAAAACATAAATTTCCGTTAGATTTGTTTTTCAAAAAAAAAAAAAAAACTCACAATGTAACCAAATACTGGAGTGGTAACATCTAAAATGCGTTCTGTGGGGGCGAAACATGAAACGATACTGCTTTGTCTTCGTACACGCTCGTAAAACGCAGTCGACAAGACTCTCATTGTTTCATTATCACTACTGGAAACAGGAATTCTGTGTCTTCAGAAAGCAGACTGGCACGCAATATCTTTTGACAGCCAATATGGAATGAATGACTCCTTAATACTTAATTTGCAGTTTCTTATCTAAATCAAATTATTCCTATTTGTTTAGAACTGTTTTCGCTGTTAACACTGGATGATTGCACGATTCGCCCCTGATATGGTTATACATGCTGTAAAATACACCATCTCATCAGAATTACTCAGACACTTTCATATCCACAAACTCCCTGTAATAAGAAAGGATTTAATATTGAATTCATCCACGTTTTGCTGCTAAGAATGCTTTCTACTAGATTTTGGTATGTTGGTGCGGGAATTGTATTCCATTCTGCAGCAAGAGCATTAGTCAGGTCAGTCACCGATATCTGGTTGTTCTGTTTAGCTCACATTCGGTGTTCCGTGGGGTTGAGATCGGGAAGCTGTGCAGGACAGTCATGTTCTTCTACACCCAACTCATTAAACCACTGGGTAACGGATGGCCTAGTTTTTAACGTTCGCACATGATCAAACCACTGTATATCCGCCGTGCGTCGGATGGGTAAGTTAAGCCGTTCGATCTCGGGTATTGGACCACTGGTTATACACTGAAGAGCAATTGAATTAGTGATGCCTGTCTAGTAACGTGTAGCACCATCTTTCGCCCTGATGACGGCGGCGATTCGTCTCGGCATGGACTCGACAAGACACCGGAAGCGTTGGGAAGCCATACGGATCCACGACCCCTGAACAAGCTCCCACAGTTCACGAAGATTTCATGGAGGGGGGTCATCTCTCTCGATGGCATCCCAGATGTGCTCGATGGGATTGGGGTCAGGTGACCTAGCTGGCCAAGGAAGCGAGGTCACGTCGGTCGAGCGTTTATCCAAGCATTCGGATACAATTCGGGAGCGATGGCACGGCGCATTGTCTTGTTGCAGGATGAGGTCCCCAGTGGGATGTTGAAGACTCACAAACGGGAGCAAATGGTCGTCCAGGATATTCCAGTAACGTTGACCTGTGAGGGACGATGTCACATGTACCAGGGGTCACATTTTAGTCCAGGTAAACAGTCCCCAGACAAGAATGCCACACCCACCAGCTTAAAGAGTACCCTGCTGGCAAGAAGGATCCATCGCTTCATGTGGTTTGCTCAGTACTCGTATCCTGCCATCCGCATGTACCAACGTGAATCTCGACTCATCAATCCAGGCAACATTTTCCCACATGTCTAGAGTCCAGTGGCGATGTTCCCGCGCCCATGCTAATATTTGCACCATGTGATGTGCGGTCAGCAGCGGTACCCTCGTGGGATGATGGCTTTTGTACCCCATAGCGAGGAGATGGTTCTGGATGGTGTGGCTGCTTACACGTTTTTGTGCACCACCGTTAAATTGCCGAGTGATTTCTTGCACTGTGGCCCGTCTATCCGCTGTTACAATGCGAGCTAGCTGACGATGACCCTGCTCATCCACATGCTGTTGTCCACGGCAGTTGGCCCTTGCAGGGATGGTTTTACCGGATTCGATGTACTTACGGTGCACCCGTGACACAGTGGCTCGTGAAAATCCCAGTGCCTGCACAACTTCCGAGATGGAGTGACTCATTCATAGGGCCCCGATAATTTGCCCACGATCAAATGCGCTTAGATCCTTCGTCTTACCAATACTGCGTCCAACTCTTACTGATTCCCGTCGCATCACTCCTTATATTGTCGGATCGCTGCATACGTCATGTCGTTTCCGTTTACAGGGCCGCCCACAGCGCCACATTTGCATAACGCCAGCTGCCTCTAATTCAATTGCTCTTCAGTGTATATCATCATCATCATTGTCAACCATTATCAATCCACTGCTGGACGAAGGTCTCCCCAAGTTTCCTCCACAACGGTCTGTCTTGTGCCAGTCTCCTCCATGTCACCCCTGCATACTTTCGAATTTCATCCACCCATCTCCCATGTGGTCTTCTTCTGGGTCTTTTCCTGTCCCTTGGAATCCAATCTAAAATTTCGGCTGTCCATCGATGATCTGTCCTTCTGGCAGTATGTCCAGCCCATTGCCATTTCAGGGATTTAACTCTGATCATGATGTCTTCCACTCTTGTCATTTTTCGGATCCACGAGTTCCTCTTCTTATCTCTCCTGGTTACACCAAGCATGCACCTCTCCATTCTGCTTTGAGTTGTCTGCAGCCTTTGTATGTCTCTTTTAGTTAAGGTCCACGTCTCTGCACCATACGTAAGCACTGGAAGGATGCATTGATCAAACACTTTTCTTTTAAGACATAATGGCATATTGCTCTTGAAAATTATGCTGTTTCTTCCAAAAGCTCTCCAGGCAAGTTTTGTACGCCGATTAATTTCTTCATCAATGTGACCCTCACTTGATATCTGCTGTCCAAGATAAACGTACGTGTCTGTTATCTCCAGCTTTTCTCCATCAATCGATAAATCTTCATTTCTTGTAAAAGCATTGAACATCACTTTTGTCTTCTGAAAGTTCATTTTTAATCCCACTTCTTTACTCTTGTCAGCAAGTTCCTGGATCATACTCTGCAGCTTTGATGGGGTAGTTGCGAAAATGACTACGTCATCAGCAAAACGAAGGTGGGTTAGATAATCTCCATTAATCTTTATCCCCTTGTTTTCCCAGCTCAGCGACTGAAAAACACCCTCCAATGTGGCATTAAAGAGCTTCGGAGATATGGTGTCACCTTGTCTCACTCCCTTTCCAATTTTTACGTGTGTTGTATTTTCAAACAGCCTAATCTTTGCACTTGCATTTTCATAGATGTTATTAATAATATTAATGTATGCATCTTCAATACCGCAGGTTTTCAGAGCCATTGTAACTGCTGATGGTTTCACCGAATCAAAGGCTTTTTCATAATCGATAAAAGCCATGCACAATGGAAGTTCATATTCCCTCGATCTTTCAATTAGTTCTCTCAGCACGTGGATATGATCTATTGTGCTGTAGCCACTCCTGAATCCAGCTTGTTCTCTCGGTTGAGCCATGTCCAGTGTTACCTTCAAGCGGTGTGAAAGAACTTTAGTGAAGATTTTATAAACTACTGATAGGAGGCTGATAGGTCTGTAGTTTCCGAGATCCTCAATGTCACCTTTCTTATGTAGCAGGATCATTGTAGCGGTGTTCCAATCCTCAGGAATCTTTCCTTCATTAAGGCATCGAGTGAAAATTTGGGCGAGTACTGTTTCGATTTCTCCACTTGCTTCTTGTATGATGTCTACAGTAATTCCATCTTCTCCTGGAGCTTTTCCTCGCTTCATGTTCTTGATTGCATGTGCAACTTCTGCTGGAAGGACTGGAGGAACTCTGGTACTGGTATCTTTCATGATGTCTGGAGTGCATATATCATCCCTTTCATATAATTTGGAGTAGAAATCTTTCACTCTTGTCAAAATTTCACCTCTATTTCTTGTTACAGAACCATCTTCTTTTCTCAGTGCCATAATCTGTTTTCTTCCCTTACTGAGATGTCCCTTTGCTATCTTTAGGCTTTGGTTGTTTTCAATTGCTTTCCTCACTAGTTCTCAGTTGAATTTTCTTATGTCTTCAGTGATACTTTTTCTTACTGTCTTGCATAGCTCTATATATTCCACTTTGGAAGTCACATCTTCTTTAGTTGTCCTCATCTCTCTTCTTTTTGCATCAACATTTTGGTTTTTCCTGATAATTTGTTCACATGCAACTTGTTCTTAGACCCAGCTAATTTTGTTGCTGTTTCCATAAGAGCTTTGGTTACTTTTCTGTTAACTTCAGAGATGTCCACTTCTTCCGATGTTAGGCCTTCTAAAGCAGAGAACCTGTTCTTCAGTTCCAACTTGAAGGTAATATGGTGTTTTTTAAGGTTGGTTATGTCAATAGATTTTGTTTGTCTTATGAGCTTGCCACGTTCAAGTTTAGTGTTGAGGTGCATCTTACATCTCACCAATCTATGGTCACTACCTGTGTTGAACTTGTTCAGCACACTGCAGTCTTCGATGACGAATTTTTTGTTACACATAATAAAATCAATTTCACTTGTCGTCCCATTTGGATGTCTCCATGTCCATTTCCTGTGTGGCTTTTTCTTGAAGAAGGAGTTCAAGATGAAAACCCTTCTGCCTCTGCAAACTCAACGAGAGTATTTCCACGCTGGTTTCTGTTGCCGTGACCGAATTTACCTACTGAAGTTTCATTCTGTTGCCGTTGCCCTATTTTTGCATTGAAATCTCCCATAATTATTTTCAAGTGCTGCTTACCTTTATTATTTAGATGACAAATTTCCTCATAAAATTCTTCAATTTCTTCTTCAGGATGACTTGTGGTGGGTGCATAAGTTTGAATAATCTGAGCCTGGTATCTTTTCGAGAGTTGGATAACAAGTCGTGCAGCTCTGTCAGAGGAACTTTCAACTTCTACAACTTTATCCTTCAGTTTCTTGTTTATTATAAATCCAACACCACTAGTTCTGCCAGTATCTGTCCCACGATAGTAGAAGAGATGTCCACTTTTCAGTTCGATGAGATCTTCTCCTTTTCTCCTTACCTCACTTAGCCCCACGATGTCCCACTTGATCCTTTGTAGTTCCTCTTCCAATTCAAGAAGCCTTGAATCAGAAGATAGGGAGCGTCCATTGTACGTAGCCAAGGTCAGCATCAGATGGCAGCCTAGTCCGGTCCTCCGGGGATTCTTAGCACCCTCTGCCTTCATGTCGCACTGGCCGCTGCCTTGGCCAGGTACATTCCTGCTGCCGGAGACTGAGGGCCAAGATTTAAGTTGTGGAATCATTTTGGAGGGGTTTGGCCATAACTCACCACGCTGGCCAAGCGGGTTGGTGAGTGTGGGATAGAATTTCCTCTAATCCCGATGGTATAGTTATACCGCTATTGGCGGTCGTCAGAGCCCCTTTAGTGGGAACAGGATGCACCACGAGAAGGCGGGGTTGACATTTGTCAAGGAGAGGCTGTGATGTTACGCATCACCTGACCTTACATCCCTTCAGTGTATATAAGGGCGCATTTCTCCCCATTTCTACCTCGCTTCCGTGTGACTTTCCTGTTGGGCACTCTAGCCTAAATCTCCTAGCTTCTTACTTCTAAGGATTGTTTAAGACCTGTGGTCAGACACTCTCTTCCTTAAAATCATCTACATAAATCTCAATCTCTCACATTAAATTATTCCTGAATGGATCTCGTTTTGCGGACAGGGACATGGTGTTGATGGAAAAGGCCTTCACTGAAATGTTGCCATAGTGGTGGGAGCATAAAATTGTTGATAATGTCATTAGTGGCAGCAGGGTTAATATTCATGGGCACGGGAACCAATCAGACACACCCAAACCATGAAAATCAGCCCCAGATCGTGATGCCTCCTCCACCAAACTTCTCAGTTGGAACAAAACTGTCGAGCAGGTGTGCGTAACACTTTATGTTACGACTTGGAGAGAAATGAGACAGCCTTGTTTCGTTCTTTCTTGGTGTAGCCAGAGTTGAACCCTGATACCATCTGAGAAGAGTATGTTGTTTACTTTCGGTTTGGATGAAAATTTAGTTTCGCGTTTCATGACTCACACACATATGCGTTATTTAAAAATTTATAAATCTCCGGGACGTAACTTCGTGGCTCTACTATTTCGCGGCGTAGTAGAATAGACTTCTCTAAATGTATAATTAATATTCAACAGGATCCTCTGAAAAAAAGTCACTTCACGAGTTCCATATTAATACACTGGTGTCAGATTCTTAGATGTGGGAATTTCATTTATTCTAGAATCAGGAGTTTTATAGACAGTCTTCAAAAGAGAAGTTTGATTTCCATAGGCTTTATATTTTATACAATGAGATAAAAACATCACAAACAATATAATTTGTTTTGTCTGAACTTTTGTCCCACTTTGGCGGCGCAGTGGAAAAAGTCATCATCGTAGCAACAACCGAGAAAAAAATATTTGTGACTTAACACTTAGCTTTTCGCGTTTTCCTGCAGGTGTTCAGTGAATGGAAACTGCTTTCTGTATTAAATTAAGAGCAACAACTGAGAGAGAACTATTTGTGACGATACGCTTAGTTGTCGTGTTTTCGTTCAGGTATTCAGTGAATGGAAACTTCTTCCTGGACATAATTATGTGACGTCATCACCATAGCACCAACTGAGAAAGAAATACATGTGACGTCCCGTTTAGCTTTTCGTGTCTTTGGGAAGGGTTCATTGAATGGAAATGGCGGATTATGTCAGCATGTGACGTAACAACTGCATGACGTAGTACTTTTTGCTTATTGTTGTAATAATACAAATTTGGAAGATACGTTAATCCGTTTCTTGGTGTAAATATGACATGAATGTTAAGTCAGATAATATCCGAAAACTTAACATCCATGCCATATTTATACCAATAAACGGATTCACATCTTCCAAATATGTATTGTACAATGGTGGAATCCTGTATTTCGTTCATTGATATTCTGCGCCTCCGGGCAATCACCGGAATGAATTATAAACCTCCAGATTCGCTATATATGAATGCCGGTTGCTTAGACTAGCGAATCCCGTGATGGTTATATTGAAATTAATCGGAAACTGGAAACTTGGTCATTCTAGGTGGTGTAGTGGGTAGCATACTCGGGTGCTATCTGGGAGACGCTGGTTCGATTTCCGCTCCAGGACGACGAAAATTTTCAAGTTTTTGGATATTATCTGACTGTACATCCATGTCATATTTACACCAAAAAACGGATTCGCATCTTCCAAATTTGTATTGTACAATGATGTAATCCCGTATTTTATTCATTGATATTGTTGTAATATTCATGAAACATGCTTTCATAATCCAAATTTGGAAGACGTGAATCCGTTGATTGGTGTAAATAGGACATGGATGTTAAGTCAGATTTATTTCATTTATTGATATTTCATTCATTGATGTGCTTTCACATTTGGGCATCACAAACAAAAGGAATATCTGGTTACTAAAAATTACTTTACATATCTTATTTTCCCCATCATTATTAACGGGCTTTCACCTGTTACATTATAACTTGTAACTTTGTATTTCTTTCGCCGCCAATTCGATTTTAAATTAATCATAAAGGAATATCTTATACTTCCTTAAAACATATTTTTTTTACAATAGTAGTTAACATTTTTAAATTTCATTTATACATTTTTAAGGCCATCTCTTAGAAAAACTGATAACCAAAATTCCACTGTATACAGGGTGTTTCAAAATTAATGGAACAAACTTTAAGGGGTGGTAGAAGACACCGAAATAAGCACTTTTCGTCAGAGTATACATGGTCGCAAGTTACGTGGTTAGGCGCTGGAGGGCGCTTTCCGTTTCCCCACACACGCCGTCTTTCGCAACGCAAAGACCCACATCTTTCACCGGAACGTCTGGATGGGAGGATGTACCTTATTTTCCTTCAACAAGTCTTGCCTGAATTGATCCAGCATTTACCAGCAGCCGTCTGCTGTAAAATATGGTTCCAGCATGATGGGGCGCCAGCTCATTTCAGCCCTCAGATGCGTGATTACTTGAACGCAACATTTCCAGGCCAATGGATTGGCCGAGGTGGACCCATCGTTTAGCCCTCACGATCACCAGATCTGTCCCCTCTGGATTTCTTTTTATGGGGACATCTTAAGTTCGTAATGTACAACACTCCCATTAATTCCAATGAGGAACTAGTCGCTATACTTTCAGTCGCTGCTGCAGCTGTCAGGGAAATGCTTTGTATTTTCCACAACATACTGGCATCTTTATGTTGACGATGCAAAGTGCGTATCAGAAGTCGTTGTCGCCCTTTTGAGCAGCTTTTGTAAATGTAATTAATTTCAGTATATCTTTTATTTTGTCTACAATAATGCTTTGTTTTGATTTGTTGTGCCATTCCTGTCTTTGCGTTGCGAAAGACGGCGTGCTTGGGGAAACGGAAAACACTCCTCCAGCGCCTACCCGCGTAACTGCGACCATGCATTCTATGACGAAAAGTGTTCGTTTCGGTGTGTTCTATCACCCCTTAAAGTTTGTTCCATAGTTTTGAAACACCCTGTATAGCGTATGTACTGAAAAAGCATAAACGTCGGTGCCAATGGAAATAACGGGATCATAATTCCTTCCATGATTTATACATTTCTTCAGCTAATTTAATTTAAAAAGAAAAGTTTTTTATTTTCATCTTTTTTCCCCCACTGACTCAGTAATATCACAGATATGAAACAATCGCTCTTCGTTTTCTCGAGTTTTGAGAGTAACGTGGAATGCATAAGAATTACGGAAGAACATTTGATTTTATGGTTCTTGCGAGAACATTGTAACTCTGAAGAAATTTCCAATAAGTTGGAGTAATGCAGAAGTCGCAAACAAAGAGCAAGCAATTCTTTATCACTCATTCTCTTCCGCTTTAATTTATGCCGCTGCACTGTAACATATGTATCCAAGCTTCCTTTTCGCGTCTCTTATATCCCCCCCCCCCCCCCGTCAAAAAAAATGAGTTGAAAAAAAAATAGAATCTGTTCCTTTCCCAGTTTTAAGTGCTTTCCCTTTTTGCAATCATACCAGAACGATTCCCAGCTGGAGCAGATGCAGTTCTTCTGCGGCAATGTAATTTTTCGATGTATCATAAATAACATTTCGTTTGTTTCAAATGGAACGCTTCCAAAGAGGATTTATCCTGCGAAATACTTCTAGCGATAATGTGCAACAGCTTTACATTGAACAGCAAGCAAATGTTGCTAAAACTAAATTATTGCTCCTTCGGGAAAATGGGTTTTTACTTCAGTTCTCTTTTCATTTTGTAAGTTTGATTCATAAATCCTCTTTGAAAGATGCTTAAAAGAGCGTTAACGTTCGAAGTGTTTTTGATCATGAATTTCGTATGCACTTTTCGGCTCTAATTTGGGGAGAAAAAAGTCTAGATGTAAAAAAAAAAAAAAAAAAAAAAAAAGAAAAGAAAAACGGTGATGTATAGTTTAAGAAAAAATGGAACAGAAATGAAATTTTTGATAGTTTTCAGATGTTTCACATCTCATGTCTGTGTACATTTCAAAGATATTTTATTACTAAGTGATATTTACCCATGATTGGGCTGTCAGAATGATCACGATGTTTGTATCATTCTTCAGAATTTTTCCATCAAATAATCATTATTTCCCATTTTAGGAACAGACGGTATTGTCGAGGTGCGTTCAGAAAAAAAGCGAAACGTTATATATAAAAGAACTCAAAAGTGCTTTTTCTTATCCGTACTAGTTGAATGATTTTGTTATCCATCGGCTGAAGAGGTGCTTTGAAATATAACAATACGAACAGACGTGTCCCTGATAGTTTTAGCTGGTCTGTCATTTTAAGAGCGTTTTTTTTTCTATTAGTTTCTTCTTTCGTTCTTCAGCTACTTTTTTCCCCTAACCGCGCAATATTGAAATTCACAGTCAGTCGTCTTCGCAATTCTACGAGTAGATGAGAAATAATCATTTCTTTTCAAGTAATGGCAAACAGGCGGTATGTTTGCGCTCAAAAAACAAAATGCTACACATGTGATATTCGAAAGGGCTTGTTCCGTGAGACGATGAAAAGGCTTTGTAGGACTTTTTGTTATATATGAAGTCTAGGATTTCCAAAATAAAAGAGAAAGATTACATACGGATCAGACATAAAGAAATAGGGCAAACCTCTCCTTGCAGTGGAGAAATACAATCCACTGAGCTTCCTTTTTCCATCACACACAAAGGCACAAATAATTAGCAGATACGGTTTTTTATTCTGGCACAGAAATCCCGCTTAAAAATTGCGATTAAAGTTCGTATAGTTGTTTTTTGGTTTTGTTTTTAACAAAAGTATGCTAGTGTTACAGAGGTGTAATTGTGCATATCTGCAGAGGTGTAATTGTGCATACCTGCGCCCGGGGAGGGCCGCAAGATTTTGCGTCCCCTTTTGTCTTTCTATCTTATATACACCCACATACAGGATGTCCACAAAATCGCTTTAAAATTTTGCACATTTATTACGGACACCGTGTACTATGTGAGTTTATGGTATTTGTTGTATACTATACTGTAAATATCAAAGTTTTAATTGACATTATCGTTTTTTGTTATAGGTCCCTCACTGACGTAGTAGGTGCTGTTCTATGAAAATGTGGTCCACACAAGAGAGAGCGCAGTGCGTCGCTTCCTAGCAAAAACATAAGTGCTGGGAAACTGCTGGCCCTCAGCTGGCAGTGATGGGTCACTGCTGACTGAAATCTGCCGCTCACGGCCCGGTAGCCGTCCGTTGGTGGCAGCGCTATCAGTTGAAGAGCCGTTGATAGCTCTGCAACATCGCCGTGAATTGTGGACCTCCAAGCAAGTGCCACTAGTGGCCCGTTGCTGGCAAACAATGCAACCCCTACAGAAGGTGGAAGCAACAGGACTGCGCTTGCGCAGAAGCAACACTTGCTGTGTCTCTCATGCTACCACTTAGTTGAAGACAACGCTATCACCATCGTGTTATTTCAGTGGATGTTAAGAAAAAAAATCCATATGTAGAGAGGCGAATTAATTTCCTAATGAAATTCCACGTCGACGAAGATATCAGATTAAGCCGTGAAATACTAGATTACAGCCATGAAACACACCCACTCCATTCCCATGAATAACAACTCTTGGAATGGAGTGGGTGAATAACAAGAAAAAATTTGAAACCGCTTGAAACAAATGTCCTGGAAAACTATTAAAAAAAACGTTTGTTGGAAAAAAAAAAAAAGAATTATACGTGTTCAAAATTTATTAATTATTTGAAAAAATAAAAAGCAACGCTATGTGGATATAATGTACTCATCCATGGGTTGAATACAAAAGACTGGAAGGAATTCGCTTCTAAAAATAACGAGAAGTAAAATAAATATCTTTCCTCTTTAAAACAAATGTAGCTTCGGACAACGGAAAGGAAAGATACAACGCTAAAACTGTAACAGAATGTGACATGAGCCCGGGTAAATATATATTAATTCAACAATCTCCTTTCAAGACGACAAGGACAGTACAAAACTTTGGAAAGCGTCTATAAGTTGGTACACTCCTTGAAAATGAGTGAAGTTCCCTTAAGGTAAAAAAAAAAACTATCGTTACGTTGAAAAAATAAATTTATGAATTATGTGAAACTGACTTTTATGAAATATACCTCGCAATATTGTAAAATGAAAGAGGGAACCATTCGATTACACATTCCGCGCAAAACAGACAGCTTCAAGCACACGCTCGTGCGTGGCAAATTATTCCGCTCGGTAGAGAGCTCAGCTCCGACGCTGACGGCTCTGGTTCGTATCCACCCAGATCCAACCGGCGTTTTTCCGGTCTGTTGAGAAAATTTCCCCAGCGCGGTGCCATAATCCGCAAGTTTCGTAGGGGAGAAAAAAGTTGCACCTTTGGTAAACTGTGGTTATCCTTGATTTTTGTTTATAGCTACTACTGGGAAATTGGTGGACAAGATTCGGCAAGCCACCAGTTACGTCACGTGGTTGCTGGCTGCCACTACCGGTAAACTAGCGGACCACATTAGGCTAGCCATCATTTCTGGCACGTGCTTGCATGGCCACTTGTGGCAACTACTGCCTCTGATGGATAACTGATGGCCCTGTAGTTGCATATGACAACTGATGGGGTGTCAACTGTTGGCCTGAACTGCTGGCCCTTCTGTTGGCCGCCCGGATATTTTATTGACGGTTCGGCAGCGGCAGCATTGTGCTGGGCCATTGCTGGCCTAGCAAGACTGTTTTTGCTGGATTGGTTCATCGAAACAAAATCTGATACACGAACGCAACGACATTTCCGGACTAAGTATGGAAAATCCCGTCATCTCGTCCTAGTATCCATCAATGGCACCAGAAATTCATGGATACTGGGTCTGTGTTGGATCAAGATCGTAGTGGCCGCCCACGAACATCGAGTGAAGACTTCGAACGTATGCGTGATTCATTTTCACGAAGCCCAAAAAAGCCCATTCGTTCCTCTGCCAGAGAATTACAAATGCTGCAACGGTACACGGTGCTATATAGACATCTACGCTTATATGCATACAAAGTGCATCTGTTACAAGCACTTGAGGCGAACGATAAACCACAACGAAAAGAATTCGCTGTAACGATGCTGGATAAACTGAGAGAAGATCCCGAGTTTCTCACACATGTTTGTTTTACGGATGAAGCAAATTTTCATTTTTCTGGGCAGTTAAACAGACACAATGTAAGGATTTGGAGTTCTAAAAATCTTCATGCGTTTATGGAACTTCCAAGAGACAGTCCTAAAGTAAACGTGTGGTGCGGTGTTATGCATAACGGAGCCCTTGGACCATCTTTCTTCAATGAGAAAACAATGATGGCAGATGTTTATCTGGATGTTTTGCGTGAGTATGTTGCACCAGAGTTGGAGGACCTTCGACCAAGCGTGGTATTCCAACAGGTCGGTTCGCCACCACATTGAGGACGACACGTTCGGGACTTTTTAAACGCAACATTCCCTGGGAAGTAGATTAGACGGGATGGTCCAATTGCATGGATACCACTTTTTCTGGACTTTTTTGTATGGGGATATGTTAAGTACATCGGACAAAGGTGCAGAACATCGATGACCTGAAATCGAGGATCAGCAATCCCATTTTGACCATTATTGAGGACATACTAAAGCGCACATGGTTGGAACTGGAGTTTCGGCTATATGTTCTACGCGCAAGAAATGGTGCGCATATTGAGCTTTTGTAATGAGGTAGAAAAAACTTTAGTCTTTGCTCTTATGTGCTCAACTATATTTGTTTACCTCATACGGCGTATCCGTAACAAATGTGCAAAGTTGTAAAGAGACTTTGTGGACACCCTGTATATATACACACTGCTAGACAAAATCAATTTTCACACCCCAATGTTATCTCTACGGGGGGGAGTCACAAGACAACTGTGATTGTTTATACAGCCTTTCCCAAATGCTTCGGAGTTCGGATCTTCGGTACCATATCTAATGAATCGAATGCATTTGGCAGTCATGGCTTGCAGAATTGGTCAAATAGCCCACATATAACCTTCAACAATGTGAACAACATCCGTATCTTGCAGCATACGTCCGGCCGCGTATTCATTTCTGAATGTCAACAGCTAACATCCACTGAAGATGTTGAGGAAGAAATGGGCATTTAGGCTGCCGAGTGGTGCTGCAAATGCGAATTTATGGTGCTAAGGGTAGCTGCCAATGGGAATTCAGGCTGCCTAGGAAGAAACTGGCAACGCGTAAGTGAATTATGTTAATGCGCGAAAACCTGTACTTGAAACTGGTGAAAAAGTTCAAATTTCAATTTTAACCAGATTGTGGACAGTGGTTTTTGCACCCTGTCATGAGCTACGCCCGGGGAAGCCGTCCTGCTTGACCCGCCCTGGTCACGCCTCTGCACCGAACTGCCCTTGAATTAGGGACAGCTGCCTGGAAATGAATTGTGCCTCCTCTTGTCCAAATGACGATGACCACACGACAAGGAATGGAACCCCCGGGCATACGAAAAATAATCTGCAGGTAACGGTAGCCATGCTTCCTCCAAATCTATCCATATTTCGCTCAGGTTCGTAGTCCATGGGGCACGTTCCCGAAGAGTCTTCCTGGTGGTATCCCAAATATGATTCATGAGGTTTAAATTCGGATTTCTAGGTGGACACTAAAGTGTTTCAAAGTCACTACAGTGCCCCTGTAACCACGCAGTACGCAAGCAGGACCTATGGAACGGGCACTTATCTTGCTGGGATACACCATTGACAATGGAATGCATGCTGGACGTGAATGGATGTAAATGATTGGCTAGGAGTCCTTATACTTAGGATCACTCACTGAAAGTCGACTGTACACGTACCAAAAGTCCCAAAGCGTTTCATCTAAAGATACCGCAGATCATCACTGAGCCACAGCAAGCCTGTACTTTTCCAACTTGACATGAAGGGCCCATGGTTTCATGAGGTTGCTATCTCTAATTCAATGGCATTTCAGTGTAGTAGCACTTTGTATTTTAAAGATGCCCTGACTTCGGATAGAGCAGTTTCCTAGTACCTAAAGCAGGTGATAAATGTTTGGTGACAGAGGAAACGGATGAAAATCATCCATTCTGGAGTTCTCTGACAAGGATGTAAAATATTAGGTGCTAAGACGGTTTACCCTTTATGACTGCGGCCAGTCTTCGTGGAATTCTCTCCAGCAATTTCTTGTAAATGTCCACCGATATATTTTGCCATGTGGCTTTCAAAGCAGTGGGCAGTTCAGCTTTGATGTCTGGGTGATCTATTCTTCCACGAATCGGAACGGTCCAATTTGTCCCAGATATTCCCTATAGGGTTCAGGGCAGGACTCTGAGATGTCCAGTCCAACTATTCAGCGACCATGTCCTCAAATTAGTATGTAACAATGTGATTAATGTGACATGGCGCGTTGTTCTTCTGATATGGGCCATCCCCAAAGTGTATTGCCACAACGCTGGTAGTACATAATTGTCCAGGACGACTAGATGGAGTTCAGTATTAAAGACTTTTTTTTCAGGACGACTAGATGGAGTTCAGTATTAAAGACTTTTTTTAATGGGCCTTAAGGAAACCAAGGAAAGCAGTTCCATACCATCACTGCCGCCCCGGTGGAGCAGTGGTCTAAGCAATGGCTTCTGATCATACGTCCGAGATGGGTCCCGGTTCGAATCCCGATGAGGCATGGATCTTATGTTTGTCTTACGGCACTGGCTCTCTCCCTTTCCTGGAAGTAGTTGCCCTAAATTAGGGACGGGCGACTACTTATAGCTCACTGAGTTGCTCACAGTGGTCGTTAAACCCCAAATAAAAAATCCGATCACGCTGTCTTCACAAGACTTTGTTGTCAGGAGAATGCAGTGCGATAGGTTCCTTTGTCTTGCCGTTCGCCACACACAGGGAAGTCCATCAGACTGTGCACTGCGATTCGTCCGTCCAAAATACAGTTTTCCGGTGGGCTATATTCCGAAGTTGAAGTTCCTTAACAAAACTCTAATCATCGTGTGGCATTAGAGAAGATGATTAGCGACTTAGGGATGGCTGCACGACCGTATATCCCATGTAGTGCAGCGTTCTTCGCACTATACTGGTAACAGCAACACTCCTAATAGTCTCACATAGAGGTTGCATAATTTGAGACTATACTGGTAATGGCCTCATTCTATATGTCTCAGATAGGTGTTGCTTGATTTGGGACTATACTGCTATTAACATCAGCCCTAATGGTTTTGCATAAGGCTTGCATGATTTGAGATTTATACTGATACTAAACATCAGTCCTAAAAGTCTCACACACGGGTTGCGTGATTTGAAACTATACTAGAAATAGCATCAGTCTTAATAGTCTCAAATCGGCGTTGCTTAATTTGACTGTGCAGGTACACAGTCCTAATAGTCTCACATAGTGATTGCGTGATTTGAGATTATAATGCTAATATTTGTATCATCAATCCGAATAGCCTCATACAACGGTTGCGTGATTGGAGACAGAGTGGATTTGCGTTCCGAGCGAACAGTCTTCTTTGTTGGATAGTGTTTCTAGTGTGACATGTGGTTCATGTAATTTCAAAAACTTCAAGTAATTCATAGACTTTGCGCTAGAGGGGCGTAAATGTAAATTACGTTTCCCTCTATATCTCTGCTTCTAAATCTCCGATTTGAAACATTCTTTCTGCACCGCATACAGCTTCTGATGGGAAATTATTTGAGCACAATTTCCAATTTTTGTAACAAATTGTTTGGAGACCAGGTGGCGTAAGTCTTAATTTTCGCTTCTGTTGTATTTGCAGCAAAATATGAGCTTCTACAATCTCGATTGAAAAAAGTCGTTTGTTGACCGATACTACTCATGTCGACAAACTTTTTAGGAAAATTTTCTTCTTGAAAAAATACATGGTTTCTACGCCAGGGGGCGTAGATGTATATCTTATTTTTGTCAATATCTCTACTTCTAAGAGTACGATTTGAAAAATTCCTTCTTTGTTGGATAGTGTTTCCAATGCAAAATGTTTTTCCTATAAATTCAAAATTTTCAAGTAAATCATACACTTTCCGCTAGGGGCACAAAGGTAAATTGCGTTTTCTGTGTTATTTCTGCTCCTAAAGCTCTGATTTGAAAAATTCTTCCTGTATCGCATACAAGACCTGATGGAAAATATTTTTCACATAATTTCTAATGTTTGGTAAACAATCGTTTAACCACCAGGGGTCATAAGTGTTAATTTCTGCTTCTGAAGTATTTGTTGCAAGATCTGGGCTCCTGAAAACTCGACTAATGTTTTTTTTTCTTGAACCGATACCGCTTATATGGATAAACCTTTTGAGAATACTTTCTTCCTAAAATAATGCATGGTTTTCCCACCAGGAGTCGTAAAGTCACATCTTATTTATGTCGATATCTCTGTTTCTAAGAGTTCGTAAGCTCACGATTCCGTTTACAGCAATATCTGAGGGATTAAAAACCCGATTGAAAATTTTCTTTCTTTCGTCAGATCTATTGTTTTCCATACCGGTTCCATTGACTTTGAATAGCTTTGATAAATTTAATTTACGTCAGAACGGATTCAAAAGGCGTGCTTATTACACCCGAAAATTCGGTGTCATCTTTCTTGTTGTTGTTTTTTTAATTGAGGTTTTAGTGACCACCGTGAGTAACTTATTGGGTTATAAGCAGTCTCTCCTCCCTAATTTAGGGCCACTGGCTCTAGTGTAGGGAGAGAGATAGTGCAGTAAGACAAACACAACATCCATGCATCACCAGGGTTCAAACCCGGACCCATCTCGGACGAATAATCACGGACCAGCGCTTAGACCATTGCTTCACCTGGGCAGCTTAGCGCTGTTTTAAAATGTTCTTGATAAATTTTCGCACTGCGTTTTTTACCTGTAAATGAATCGCAATTGTTTTTCGTGAAAATTCCACTAAACACAATAGCTTTCACGATGAGAATGTCGCTCAAGGGAATGAAATGTGTTAAGAAAATTTAAGCTAAGCAGCGCAAAAATGATTGTATCAGCCGATCACCCAATGTACAAACAATTCAAAAGAAAAGATTCGATTCAACTGACATAACTTTCCTAAAGCTGTGAGGAGCCGTAATTTGAGATCAAGACATAAATATATAGGAAAACAGGATAAATAAGAACGCGCTGAAAACATACATTCCTTTAAATTCTGAATTTTTTTGGTAGTTTTAATTAATAGCTAACGATCTTTAATATCAGCACCCATTTCATCACGTCATTCCTCCTTTAAACATAAAGTAGAGTAGATTTCGGTTAATTGGGATACACCAGGGCTGAAGCACTTCGGAAGAATTAAGTGACTGCTCCAATTATGCGAAATTCCATTCCAAAGAGCTAATTTGGGATGTTCAAGAATTTTCCCGATTAACCGATGACCCATTTAACCGGAACCTACTGTGTATAGATTGCATTTACGTCTATGATTTTAGGCTATTTTCCTGTGCCGGCATTGTCGAAGTTATATAGTTGATTCAGGTTAACTGGCACTCACTGACAAGAACATTTGGCCCAATTAAGCGTCTGCTCCAATTATGCGAAGCTTTATCCCAAAGAGCTAATTTGGGATGCTATTCAAGAACTGTCCTTTATAAACGACTGCATTGGTTAACCGATGGCCCAGTTAACCGGAATCTACTGTATATACTGTAGATTGTATTTATATCTATGGTTTTAGGCTACTTTCCTGTGCCGGCATTGTCGAAGGTAGATACAGTAGATTCCGTTTAACTGGGGCACATCGGGGCTAGAACACTTCAGCTCAATTAAGCCGCTGCCCAATTATGCGAAGCTTTATCCCAAAGGACTAATTTGGGATGTTATGTAGGAATTGTCCCAAATTAACGGCTGTTCCGATTAACCGATTGCCCAATTAACCGGAATCAACTATATATTTGTCCCATTGTGCCAGGTGAAGTTAAAGCATGTGATTTTCCAACAAATTTGTAATGTTATCCTCGTTGGAATGTCCCTCGGCCTGAGGAAGATCGACGATTTCTTTTGAAATACGAGAGTAATGAAAGCTTTCAAACAAGTGAACCAGTTCGGCCAAGGTAGTATTCCAAAACCGACTCATCCGACAATGAGATGGAATATTTCAGTGACGCATTTTTAATGTTTGCAATGTCCAAAATATCATTTTTTTCCAAAACCAATCTAAAGCAATAGCTCCCGTACCTTTCCATTATTACTTTCTAGAATCTTTCAGTAATTACTGCTATGGCTTTAAAAATTTTCCTATTCTGTGCTGTTCTTTCGTCAATCACATGATCTCGAGCCGTGATTTTCAATCTTCCTCTTTTTATCTTTCCCTCTAGGAAATGTGGTGTCTGCACTGGCGTTCAAAAAACATTTTCTCTGATGCAGGTTTTAAATGATTTTTCGTTCCTTTCAAAATCGATGACAGTATCATCATTTGTAGTAAGAAAGGTAACGTCGAGAATCGATATGTTTCATCCGTTATGTGATTAAACAGTGGGCAGTAAGCTAGGAAGCATGGTGAAACTTAACCTGTGGTTCGTCGCTACGCGTTTAACAACGCCAGTGGTCGCGCTTGAGAGTTTTTCTCACATTAACTTTTTTAGCTATTCTAAGCAGTCTGGGTTTTGTTCTAGAATCCTTAGGTTGAAAGACCAACTGGAACCGTCAGCTGTGGGCTGATCCCCCACACTGATGTACTTACCTGATTAAAAAGTCATAAAGACATAGTTAAAGGACTCTAGTGTGGGATATGGTGGACCTACCACACTTGAGAACGAAGTTTGCATGAAATTTAAACTGAGTATAAATAAGGGAAAAAACAGAGTTATGGATTTTAAGCGATGAACTGTTAGTAATGAATGTAATATAAGTCTAATTGGCACAGTGATTGACCAGGTGAATGAGTTTGTGTATTTAGGAAGCATGTTTGACGGAGAGAACAAATTGGATGGTGAAATTAGTAGGCGAGTGAATTCATAGCTGCTTTGGGAGATTTTCACAAAAATGATGGGTTCTCAAGGGTGGCCCGCATGGCTGTGTATGAAAGTGTAATTGTTCCTACTCTGATGTATGGCAGTGAAACCAGGGAGCTACAGAAGAAACATAGGAGTCGTTTGTGTGCTGGACGACAGTCGTTGTTTACTTCGTGCTCATATTTTGTTCCATTTGGGATAATTTCCGAGTCTACAGCTCCTAATTTTGTGTGTGCAGCGTGTGTGAAGGTGCCGTCCTACTTCTGATTCATTTACCAGGTCGGTAAGTGCCCTTTCTGTGTTGCATTTTTCATTTTCCTGCTTTGGTCGAGTTGGCCAAAGCTCGTATCGCCATTG
This sequence comes from Macrothele yani, assembly GCA_039090855.1. NCBI lineage: Eukaryota > Metazoa > Arthropoda > Arachnida > Araneae > Macrothelidae > Macrothele > Macrothele yani. The sequence continues at coordinate 134,482,473 of CM077007.1, read as the reverse complement.
TAAATGGCGACTTCCGGGGGTAGCGGAGCTTCTCACTTCCGGAAGTGACTCTTTATCCCTTTCAGCTGCTCAGCAGCAATCCGCCAATGGAGGGCTTCCTTTGATAAGCCCCTCCGCTCCGCAGCGTGACAAAGTTGTCTTGCCGATGGAGCAATCTCCTTCCCATCTGACGAAGAGTGGTGAACTATTGCCTTCCTCTGTGCCTTCTGATGACGCCATGGACGTTACACTTCCACCAGCCACTTTCGCGTCATCACAACGCGCGCCAAGTGTGTCGTATGCTGCCGTCACCTCAGGTGCGTCAACTTCTTCTTCTTCTTCTCACCAGCCCCCTTCTTCAAAGTGCCCTTATCCGATGACGTATGGTACAGACCAGATCTACGTGGATGTTCCGACTACTTTCCCTCAAGGTCAGCTTTTTCATGACAAAATCGGGCTGGGTGTATTTTTTCGCAGCCTCCCCAACACAAAGCTGACTGCGTACAGCGCTGCCCTTAGACAAATTGTTCCAAAAGAGGCTGTTACTCACGTGGGTAGAAGAACTAGTCAAGTAATTGCTTATCTTGCGACTCCTGCCTTCGCTCTTCGAGTTCTGACCGAAGACATTTCCATCGGCGATCGCCATCTCATTGCGACCCCACTCACACAAGCACCTACTACAGTCAGTTTCGCCCCTGTTCCTCCGGAAGTATTCGACGACCTATTGCTCTCCGTCGCTCAGAATTATGGACGTACTGTCGGATCGGTCATCACGTACTCCTCCTTTCCGGGAGTCCCTGAGGACCGTTATCTCTTAGGATTTCGCCGTAACGTACGTGTATTCTTTCCCTCGGAGGAAGCCATGTTACGTGTTCCATCGGTACTCAATGTACGTTGGGACACTCATATTAGGCGCATTGACATCACTGTGGGCACCCTTTGTTCGGTTTGTAAGAGCACTGGTCACTCTAGTGCGCTATGCCCTCATCGAGCAGCTACTGCCTCCAAATCTTCAGTACAGCCTACTCAAGGGTCAACTGGACCCCCGGCATCTTCATCTGGCGCCTCTGACCAGCGGCAGTCGAGTTATTCCGAAAGTCTGCATAAAACCGTTGGTCAACGCGTGACTTCGTCGCAACTTTCCACTTCCAACTCAGCTTCTATACCCCAAACATGCCCACAGCAGGAGAATTCTTCGACCGGAGACCAATTGAACTCTCCTCTGCTTTCTACATTTACTCCACAGCACCATTTAGAGCACGATAATGGGGTCGATGAGCCTGATGCCTTCACAGTGCCAGACAATCCTGCCTTTAGTCCCGAGCAACAGAGGGTACACTCGAAGCCTCGTCGGACTACTCGACGTCGCAATAAGAAGACACGCACATCTCCCACCTTTCAAGGAGGACGTGATCGCTCGGAAAGTCGTTCGCTCGCATCTGACGCTTCTAGCATCTCCATTTCCGAATCTGACGACAGCACACTGGTCCCACTTACTCTAGAGGATTTCATACAGCAATTGGAAGATTCCTCACTACCACAGACACCGATTTCTGGTGCAGATTTATACTAATATCTCATCGGTCCTCGTAGTAAAACCATGTCTCATGATTTCCTCAACTCCTATCTCACGGAGCTTGCAGCAACTATGACGCAAGTGGCGGTTGTTCGATCTCACCTCCAAGCCTTACCATCCACATCGTTCGGCGAAAGCGGTTGTCTCAAGAAAATCTGCGATCGTCTCTTTCGGCTCCAACGAGCCGCTGACAAGCTCCTTGAACCGCCGTCAGACATTTCCGTTCAAGATAACGACACTGAACTGTAGGGGGTTTGGGTCCCCTCTGGCAAACTCGCTTGCTCGTGAGGATCTCCTTCACCTCACAGCAGACATTCTTCTGCTCTAAGAGACAACGCCCTTCAATCGATGGCGTACGTGGAACTATCAGTTCCACCACGCTTTCCGACCCTCTACAATCGGCGGTCTGGCCATCGGCGGTCTGGCCATCGGCATCCGCACACAGTTCCGTCAAGTTCTATCTTCAGTGACGGTGCAGTTTCTCTGCCGTGACTTGCTTCAGCGCCTTACCTTTGTTCTGGACGAGCGTCGTTATGTCATTTTCAACATCTACGTATCGTGCACACCTCAACATCCCACCCTCCTTTTCATGGCGCTCCGTTCAGCTCTTCAGTCAACGTTGCCGTCGGATCACGTGTTGATCGGCGGCGATTTTAATTGCACGCTTGACCCTGATCTTGATCGTGCTCCAATTCATAAGGAAACTCGCTTACGTCTTGTGGAGCAATTACACTCTCTCATCACGGAGTTTGATCTTCGGGACGTCTTTCGTCAAATTTATCCTACAACGGTCTCCCATACGTGGATGTCCTCAGCTTCCACCTCGTCCTCTTCCGCTAGACTTGACCGTTTCTACGCAACCACTGCCCTTCTGCCTGTGGTCACGGACTGTCAGCATCTACCCACCGCCTCTTCTGACCATTGTGCCGTTGTGGCCACCTTCACCTCTTCTTTCCGTCAACGCTCCGAGTTTCACTCCTGGACATTAGATACCTCTCTCCTGGATAACCAGGCTTTGTGTTCGAACATCCGGAATCTCCTTCCCTCTTACCACCCTGGACTATCCACTGCTTCCTGTGCACTAAGTTACTGGCTGGATGTCAAGTCACACCTGCTCCACTTTCTCAAGTGCCACTCGTTCACAGTGGCCAATCTGTGCACCATGGAAGAACCTAATCTCCGACAAGTTCTCGCCCAGCTTGGAGCCTCTCACCCCCTCTATCCAGCATATTTGGTAGACCTCCGTGCTCTTCTGGAACCTCGAGCCAGGCAGGCCATTTTACGACTTCGTCTCCAGCACTTGTCTCCCGAAGACTGCTCTTTTGAGTTCTTACCTTCGTTAGAGGATCAGCGCCGTTCTTCTCATCGACTCCGTGTGCTGCGTCTGCCTGACGGTCATGTGGCTTCGGACCCAGATGTGCTTTGCTCCCATGTTCGTCAATACTTCTCCGACAAGTACAGTGATACCCCTCCGCCTTCTGCTTCTGCGTGTAATACTTTACTTTCTTCTCTCCCTCAAGTCCCCTCTCACCTCTCCGCTTTTCTTCTACAGCCTATCTCTCCATCTGAAATTAGGACTGCACTTTCCTCTCTCAATCCCCGAGCCGTCCCTGGTCCTGACGGCCTCCCTCTATCATTTTATCTTATCTTTTTACCTTCTCTCCTTCCTTTCCTTCTTGCTGCTTACTCTTCTGCCTTTGCATCTATCTCACTTCCGAGGGGCTTCACTGTTGCTCACATGGTACTTTTCCCTAAGAAGGGTGACCTCCTTGACCTGGGGAACTGGCGTCCGATTTCACTAATAAATCTTGATTACAAACTGTTCACTAAAATTCTCTCTCGCCGCCTAAATCAAGTTCTTCTGTATCTTCTCTCTTCCGACCAGTCCTACACTGTACCTGGTCGTTCTATCGCTACTAACCTTCACCTCCTTCGTGATCTTCTGTATCTTGCCCGAACTAATTCTGAATCTCTTGCCCTACTAAATTTAGACCAACGTGCAGCTTTTGATAATATCTCCCATTCATTTCTCTCAACTACTTTACACGCTTTTGGCTTTCCTTCTGTCTTCGTTACCACTATTCTTGCTCTCTATCGCGACGCCGTCTTTCAGGTCAAGACAGCCGCCTTTCTGACAGCACCCATTTCTTTCCGTCGTGGAATACGACAGGGGTGTCTACTTTCTGGGCAATTATTGGCTCTGGCGTTTGAGCCTTTCCTACGCACAGTACATCGTGCATTTCTTGCGGCTCTTCCTCCTCCCACGGCAAGCACCAGGCACTTCTCTACAACCTACTCCACTTACGCCGACGACGCGACTTTCTGCGTTCGGATGGAGTCGCAATTTAATACCCTCGCTCATGTATATGCACTCTACTCTTCTTGCTCCTCAGCGATGCTCAACACTACCAAGAGTGCCGGCCTGTGGTGTGGTGCCTGGTAGTCCAGGACGGACTCCCCATCGGGCGCCTCCTAGACTGCCTCTTCTCAGAAATTTTTTGGTGTACACCTGGGAGCTCCCATATCTGCCCGAAACAACACGTGGGCTGCCCTTCGTAATCGCCTTGCTCGATCGGCTGCCTTCTGGCGGAAAGCTCAGTTCAGCGCCTCTTACGTCACCCGGGCAAGGCCTTGCTCGTACATATCTTCTGTCTCCTTGTCTTCATGTGTGGGCAGCTGCTCGCATGCCAGCTTACTATCTTGCTGAAGTTACACGGATCATTTCTACTATGATCTGGTCAGCTCATCATTGGATACAAGTCTCAACTCTAAGTCGTCCGATCTCCACTGGTGGTATTGCGCTCCTGGATGTCCGCCAGTTCTACAAAGCACACCGGATAGTATCCCTTCTGCGTCTACTCTGTGAACCAAGATCCGCAGCCTCCCTTCTCCGAGACGTGATGATTTCTCCCAGGAACCCCAGCTTCAAATTCACAACTTTTCTACTCATGGATCGCTATTCTCTCCTCCGCTCCCGTCTTTCCCCCGTTTATTCAGAGGCGCTTTCCTTTCTTCGCTCTCTGCCACTACTCCGTGCCCCACCCGCTACCACCTCAGAACTTTTAACTGAACCCCTCTTCTATTCATCCATCCTCCATCCTCCTAACGCACCGTATTTCACTGACCTTTCCTGGCTCCTCGCTGGGATCGTATCCGTCCGAGACTTACTTTCCTCCGATCTAACATGGAAACCCTTTTCCGACCTCTCTCCTTTCCTTCCACGCACCTCTGCCTCTCTTGCACTCTACGATTCTCTCCGCTCCTCGATCATTACTCTGTTTCCTGCTCTCACTTCTCCGTCTGGCCTCTTTCTCGTTTCTTCTGCTTCTCTTTCCCTTCCTTTTTTCTTCCTGTTCGTGGCTCTTTTCTTCCGATCTCCAGTTTCACTGTCCGTACTCTCTATCGTTTTCTCCTTCTGGATCCATCGCCACCCGCACCCCAGCTCATTTCAGGAGTGCCGCCCGCCGCTCTTCCGAGTGTGTGGTCGGCAACAGCTTCACCCATCTCGACACCAGATGAAAGGAATATTCACTGGCTCTTCCTTCACCGCCGCCTGCCAGTGCCGGCCACGTTATTTCGGATGACGCTGGCAGCCGCACCCACCTGCATCTTCTGTTCTGAGCATGCTGATGTTCTACACATCTACCAGTACTGCCCGGCGATCCTTCATTTACTACACCTAGCCTTTACCGTTGCCAAGTGTCTCTGTGCCAAAGAGCTGCCTTTTTCTTCAAACAGTACGCTGCTGGTTTCTTGTTCGCCACCGGTGCCTTTATCTGAGCCATGCGCATACATCTTTGTACTCGCAGAGCATGTGATTTACTGCTTCTATCTGCAACTCCGTCATACCTCTAATGTGCCTACGCTCCTTCAAGCAGGAGATACCCTATGTGCGCAATTCCGCAACCGGCTGACCTCCAGGCTCCGATTGGCGTTTACCGCTGCCAGGGCCACTGACCAGAGCCTGCAGTTCCTGAGTGCATGGTCATCATTACATCGCTCGTTTTCCGGGCCTTTTGAAGACCTACATCTTCTGATTTGACTTCCATCCTCTACGTCGGGATCTTCCCCGCTTTGATCTTTGCGATGAACCCTGGACTGGCTCACCGGATCCGGAGAGTGTCTCCCTAAGCTTGTCAGACTTAGTTCTTCTGTACATTCTTCTTATTCCCATCTCCAGTTCATCTTTTTACTGTTAGTGTTTGCAGGTTATTCACGTGCACTTACTTTGTAGTGCCCTCTTCCGAATAAGTAATTTTTGTAGTGATTTTTTTCTGTGTGCCTCACATTGTACCTGTATATTCAATGTTTTTATTTCGTCATGTATCTTCTGCTCATTCGTTCGTCATATTGCTCATATAAATTGTACATACACATCCTGTATATTTCGCTGTTCATTCTGTACATATACATATTCCTTGGTACTGTGTATGCTCCGTTTTGGAGCCGTCCTACAAGCTCATTCTTTACTGTCTGCATCTTACATATCTCAGTCATGCACTTTTTGTACACATCTGTATATAGTACACATTTCTATTGCATCATTATGTTCTGCGTCATTTTTATTTATATTTTCATTGCATTGTATGTATATCTCACTTGCTGCACATAGTTCGTTCCCTGTCCCTATATGACTTCACGCACATCTGTATATACTTTACCTAAATTGTACATTTATTCAGTCACACGTATATCTTTTTCATTATCACATCCTGCACTGTTGCACTTATGTTGTATCATCGCTCATCTATCTCACTAGCACTGTATTATATATACACCTCTCATACTGTAACTTGCGCATTCGCTGTATATATACACCTCTCATACTGTAAATAGCGCACTTCTTGAATACATACTCGGTAATTTTGTTTTGTAGTCCGCTCATCTATTTCACTTGCATTGTATATACCCCTTGCATAATGTAAATTGCACACACTTTGTATATATCTGACTCCTGTTATTATGATTTCAGGCATTGTAAAGGCACATGCCGCCTACCACCTTCGTTCTCTGTAAATTTCGCTCAGAATACAACATTTTGAAAGTTTGTGTGCTGGAGAAATGGGTTACTTACTGGGGCTTAGTTGCAAGACACATTCTGATCATGTGAGGAATGAAGATGTGTTGTAGTTGTGTAATGTAAAGCAAAATGTTGTTGGCAAGGTGGAGTCTAATATGCTTCGGTGATTTGGACATGTTGAAAGAATGAGTGATGAGATGCTTACTAAAAAATTGTTTTTAGCCCAAGGGGATGGAGGAAAATCAGAGGAACGCCAAGGAAGTCATGAGAGGATCATATTCAGGAGTGTCTGCATGAGAAAAAGATCATGAGTATGAAGTATAGAAGATCTTGTATACTGAGTATGATGGGTGTCAGTGAAGCCCGAGTTGTGTGTCAAGATCGCTGTAAATGGAGAAGTTTGATATGGCAACGTGAAATAAATAACCAGTCAAAAATTTATCTGGTAGTTTACATTTCATTGTGGAGCTAACCTTTGAATCTCAGAGAACAGCTTAGGGATATGTATTATATACACAGGGGTTGTCCAAAATAATAGAAACACCTCGCTGAAAACAGTGACTTTGGTATGTGCTGCTCTTTGAGTAAAACGAACATGTAGCTACAATTTGTTTTGTAAAAAAGTGCTGTTTACAGTCTCAAGGGTCTGCGTGATTGAATTGTAAATCGCTGTTTGCTCGTTCCAGGTGCAGGCACAATGAGTGACATATCGAAGTTCCAAAGAGGGCAGATTGTAGGAGCCTGTCTGGTTGGTGCGTTGGTAACCACAGTGGAACAGGTATTGGGGGTATCGAGAGGTACCGTGTCGAAGGTCATGACAGCATACAATGTTCACGGCACAACATCATCTGCGAGACACAATTGTGGAAGGAAAACCAAACTCACTGAGAGAGACAGGAGGACATTAAAGAGGATTGTGACCGCAAGGAGGAATATCACGGCGCCGAAAGTGACTGCTGAGCTTAATGCATACCTCCAATACCCCGTGTCGACCCATACCGTGCGAAGGCAATTGCATAAGCACATTAATTACGGCAGAGCTGCGATTGCGAAACCCCTGGTATCACAGGTGAATATGAAACGGGGACTACAGTGGTGCCAGGAACATAAAACGTGTACTGCGGATCAGTGAAAACATGTCTTGTTTTCCGATGAATCAAGTTTCTCACTATTCCTCACTACAGGACGGGTTTACGTGTGGAAAACCCGCAGAAGCCTACAACACACACTGTTTCCTTCTTACAGTGAAGCATGGGGGTGATTCCGTAATGGTTTGGGCCATAATCTCGTGGTTTGCAGCTGGTCCCATTATCACCTTACACGAACGGATCACTAGCAGTGACTATGTTGCTTTCTTGGCCGACCGACCATGTGCATGCAATGGAACAGACATTGTTTCCGTCAGGGAATTGCACCTTTCAAGATGATAATGCCCCGATTCACAGAAGTCGAACTGTTCAATTATCGTTTGAGGAACATGAGGATGAAGTTGTACACCTTCTTTGGCCTTCACAATCACCGGACTTAAACAGCATTGAGCCCCTGTGGTCTGTGTTGGAAAACAGAGTGCGATCCCGTTATCCTCCTCCGTCTTCTCAAGGAATCGGAGCAGTTTCTGCAGGAAGAATGGTACAACATACCACTTTCCACCATCCAGGACTTGTATGCGTTCATTCTAAGGAGGATTCAAGCAGTTTTAAATGCCCAGGGTGCTTCCGCACCATATTAGGTGCGTAACACCTATTGTTTCAAGGTGCTTCCATTATTTTGGACAACCCCTGTATATGATGCATGTAAGTAGTCTAATAATACTTCAGAATTCATTCTTTGCAACAAATATAGCTAATGAATGTAGTTACAAATCAAATTAGGCGAAAAATGCACTTTTGTCATCGCCGTATCTGTAAAAATACAAAACACAAACGCCAGCGGTCGCTTGATGTGGGAAATGTTCAGAAAGAGCACACTGGAGCAAAGCGCAGACTGTTTGAAGGTCAAAGACGCTCCAATCCTTATAAGAACTGATAACAGATTGTTGAGAATATTAAAAATCAGCTAGAGCGGGAGTGGCGCCCCCAGGGTTACTTCCAAAAAAATGGCGCTCTTTCTAGGTGAAGTGTTAGAGAAATGCTCACAGCGCGACCAACGAATGACACATGATCGTATTCATTTGAAAGAAGTGTTCGCGACGAGCGGTAATAATAAATGGTTTTCAAAGACCTTGCTCTTTTGGGCAATTTGCCAATATTCGTTCTTGCCTCGCGAGCGCTATGGAGCAGAGACTGATTTCCTCCATTTTCTCAGTGAAAGTCGTGAGACAACCGAGAGTGAAAAATTAATGGCCATTCGTTCGGATGATCATTCGTGAATGACACTTCTTGCGTGAATGATGAATGAACTCCCGAGACGGAGTGATTTATCCCATCATTATTATATTCCGATTTAACCTAAGAGTGTACCACTACGTAAGGATCGGAACAGCTACCTCCGCTACGAAAAAGTAGTCCCTAACGTTTAGAGCGGAAAGCAGCAGAATTATTGCTCACAATTCTATTTTATTTGTTCAGAAGTTTATCGGACAAAACTGCTATCTAAAACAAATTTTCGAAAAGTCAGAGCGTTTTTAGAAATAAATTTGATACGAGAAGTTTCTCAGTCGATAGTTTCGCCCTTTCGGCTGCTGCGGTTCAGCTGGGAAATAACTTAGAGAGGGGGCTTGAAACTTTTTTGGCAATCGGGGAAATTAGAGCTGTGGGTATTACTTAATCTGCCCGTAGGGAAAGAATTTCGGATTCCACCACGCTCCTATTCACAATCCCTATGGTTTCTGTATGTGGGTAATTACTTGATAGAAAGGAAACAGTAGAAGTGCACTGTAACGCGGATTGTTACCGTTCTTGCGTTACATGGAGAGGTCGTGATTAGACTCTTCCGCCTTTAACAACAGTACACTTTTAGGGAAACTTGGAGTACAGCAATAATTAATATGTTTTGGGGGAAATAAGATCAATTCTGAAAGTAAAACATTTTTTTCACTTGAAAGAATCGCTAAACTCGGTGTACATGTACGGGTTTTTTCCCCTTTCCTTTTCGGGTCGCTAAACAAAGTTTTGAAGACTTACGCTGCTCTATACAGTTTGGGTAAAAATGTTTTCAAAGCACAATTCAAGGAATTAATCTTCAAAGGTTCAGAGAATGTCATATTCGCTTCTAAAATTAAACTCTGTATTTTAGAAACACCGCCCGCATAGAAAGAGAAGGTAACGGTAAAAAAAATACCGAGAGAGATATCTAGAAACAACGAAAATCTGAAACTTCTCTCTCGATATGGTCCCTTTAGTGTTTCGTGTTAGATACGAAGTAATATTGCTGTCACAGAATCGTGTTCTTTCGACAATTTCCTTGCCTTACATGTAGGTACAGCCATTAGGAAGTGCTATTTCCTCGTAACCCCTGAAAACGTCGTTTGCCACCCTTTGTTACAGATTCTGAGCGATTTATTGGATATATCTTCCGAGCCATTTATTTCTGATCGTTTTTTGAAATCTGAAAAGATTTTGAAAATGTGGCTTATCTTCAGGCTATTACGTGAGCCTCATTTTTCTTGATCAGCGTTGAAGCTATTCGGCTCGAGAATTTTATGGAGTCTTTTAGAAATGGAGTTCATCACAATGCAAAACACTGATGTTTTTGTTTTATTTTCTTTCTCCAAGCTTTTACAACGTCGATAAATGCACGCGACAGCGAAAATCATGGGACCTTATTATAAAATATTTGAACAACTGATGACGGGGTAACATGTGATGTTAGATCTCAGGGAAAAGCCGATGATTTATGTAAAAGTTCGTAAATAAGTCAAAACGAATAGAAGAGGAGGAGAAAAATACACGGCGAAGCACAAAGAAAAATCTTCCTTTATTTCGCTTTCGGAATAGACTAGGTATGGTTTATTTTTAGAACATTATTTACTTTATAGAAATGGACAAGCGTTGGCTTATATGCTATCAGAAACAAACATGATTTTTTTAAAATAACCTGGTCTATATATTACTCGGTTCAAAAAGTTCCGGAACTTTTTATATTAAAAAAGAATGAGTACAGATAATACCTGTTTATGCGGGTTTTCCCTCGAAGTAGTTACCCTGTGCAACTATGCATTTTTGCCAGCGCTCATACAAAGATTTAAATGCAGATTGCAAGCCTTCTTTTGCCACATCCTCTAGTGCCTTCGATGCAGCTCGTTGCACTTCTTCGGAACTTGAGAAGCGTCATCTTTTAAGCAAATTCTTCATCTGGTGGAAAAAATAAAAAATCACACGTGGCGAGATCAGGGGAAATAAGCTGGTTGTAGAAGAAAGGGAATGTGATTCTTGGACAGGTAATCGGACACAAAGAGGGATCTGTGAGCCGGAGCATTGTTGTGATGGAGTACCCACGAGTAAGTCTTCCAAAGATCGCGTCGCTTGCGTCTCACTGATTCTCGGAGACGTTTCAGGACGTTGACGTACTCTTCTTTAGTGACTGTACGACCATGTTGAAGGAATTCCTTGTGTACGACCTTCTTTTAATCGACGAAAACTGTTAACAAGACCTTTACTTTGGAGCGGTCAGCCTTGAACTTTTTTGGTCGTGGTCACGACGGGGATTTCCACACTTTTGACTGTCGGCTGGATTGGAAGTCGTACAGAAACAGAAAGCACCAAGCCTCATCGCCAGTGATCAATCGATTCAAGAGATCGGGATCTGAATCCACTGCATCGTAATATCCCAGCAAACTTGCATGCGCTCATCCATTTTTTCTTGTGTCAGGTTTTTTGGGAACAATTTGTTGGCACACGTGATGCATGCCCAGTTTCTCTGTTAAAATGGCATGGCAACTTCCAACTGAGATGCCGGCAATTTCTGCAAACGCTGCAACAGTTTTTCGACGGTCATTTTTCACAATTTCTTTGACAATGGCGATTTGTTCATCCGTTGTTGATGTTGAAGGTCGTCGTGACCTCTCATCATCCTCGATACTCTGTCGCCCGTTTTCGAATCGTCGATGTCACTCATAAGCTCTAGTTCGACTCATTGCACTCTTACCGTATGCTGACTTAATCATTTAAAAAGGCTCAGCTAAAGATTTTCCGAGCAGAACACAAAATTTTACATTTGAACGCTGTTCAAAATTCGACATCGTTGTCCTCGCGACAGAGAGCCTCGAATGCCTGTAATCACGAACTACGCACATACGCTGTACGTGTTGGATCTGGATCAAACCGGTGACGTAATTCACTGACATTTGGCAAAAAATGTAAAAAGTTCCGGAACTTTTTTAACGTAGTAGTATTAAGATAATACAACGTAGTTTGTCACAAATATTTATTTTTTCAAGTCGACCATGGTTTTGCTGGGTAGTTTACGTACCGTGGGTATTTTTTACGTGCCATTCGTCCTGATGAAGCTAGGTCAATACCTGGCGAAACCATGATCGACTTGAAAAAATAAATATTTGTGACAAACTACGTTGTATTATCTTAATATGTATAATCGTCAGAAAACTCTAGTCTTTAAGATCAAAAATAACCTAGCCTTTATTTCGAAATGTACCATCTTCATTTACTTATGTAAACTAACTAGTTTTGTTTGTTTCTTGAAATTAAACCGTTAACTGACATTTAAAAATAGACTACTTTCACTTATTTACTTTAAGAAATGAGTCGTTTGTTTCATTATTTTTTTTTTTTTTGCATTTATTTTTCATTTTCATTTCATTCAGTTTTCGTTATGAGGTTACACTTGACCATATTACATTTCAATATTAATTTCATAGCATATAATATTAAGAACAAAACAGGGTAACCACAGAACAGGAAATTGAGTAAAAGGCTATAGGTATACATCCATCGTCAAAAAAATAGTTGCACCAGGAAGGAAGGAACCGGCAGGAATGAAACTTGGTGGGTAAGTTTGACATCGTGAGACATGCAAATGATTCAAGTATCGTGCTCGGCCGCGCATGTGACGCAAGCAAGGAGGTGTCGTAGCTCTGTTCCTGGCCGGCTATAGAAAGTCGTCCCGACGCGCGTGCTTGGCATTCTGACTCGTGCTGTTGTGTTGGTTGCATATTTTACAAGTGAAGTATAACCTCAGAAAAAAATTTCGGAAGCAATTCGAGCAATTGGAGAAGTTCGAGAGGGCGCATTGTCGGGCTCCGGAAAGCGGGATGGTCTTATCGCCATATTGCGCGCCATACCGGTCGTGCGGTTATCGCCATATCAGGCTGTTGATTGAACAAGGCACGCAGCAGTGACAGGATGGGTCTAGGAGACCTAGACGAACCACGGGGAGAGAGAGAGAGGACCGACGGGTTGTCCGACATGCGCGGAGTGACCCAACAGCGACCATTGAGGATATTCAGTGAGCATTGGTGCCCTTTATGCATCATCCGATTACTGCCAGCACCATTGACAGACTGCTGCGCAACGTAGGACTACACGCACGCAGACTGCTACGACGACTGCCCTTAACACCAATGCATCGTCTCCAAAGACTGCAATGGTGTCGTGCTAGACTGTCATGGAGCCACTCAGAATGGCAGCGGGTGATCTTCAGTGACGAGTCCCACTTTTGTTTTGGAGGAGACGACCAACGAATCCGTGTGTGGAGACACCGTGGTCAGCGCAAAGTTGAACGGTTTGTTGTCGAGCGTCACACGCCCAGAAGGCCTGGTGTCATGGTGTGGGGTGCAATTGTCAACGATGCCAGATCACCTTTGGTGTTCATTACAGGAACTTTGACAGCCCAACATTACGTTAATGAGATTCTGCAACCAGTGACCCTACCTTTTTTGAACGCTCAGTCTGATGCGATTTTCCAACAGGACAAAGCTCGTCCGTATACTGCTGCTGTCTCGAGAGCTTGCCTTCAAGGCACTAACACTCTGCCATCGCCAGACCTATCGCAGATTGAAAATGTGTGGGATGCTATTGGACGCGCTATCCACACTCCACCCCTACCGCATAATCTGCAGGAACTGCGTGAGAAGATTCAAGCTGCATGGGATGGCTTATCGTAGGACACCGTTAGGAACCTGTACAACTCCATGCCGAGACGTCTGGTAATCTGTGTAAGAAAACACGGCAGTCCGACGCCATACTGAGAGACACTACTTATTGGCGTGTAGCTCAATAAATATTGCCCATATCAGTCTCAATGTTTAATCCTTTATTGTTCTTGGTAACCTTTACCTTTCTCCTGAATAGCATTGCAATCCGACACTTCCTTCTGCGTGCAACTATTTTTTGACGATGTGTGTATATAACCTGATTAAATCCCAATTCCCTTAAACAGGGCGTAGTCAAGCCAAACGTCCTACACATAACAAATTTAGGCATGTATGGTCTGATTAGCAATATTTTACTATTATTTACTGCTAGAAATTAACGAGTTCAATTAATTCCTTTCGAATATCTATTACTGTGTTCATTTAGTTTTAGAAATAAACTAAGTTAGCTTTGCATTAGGAACACCTACCTAGTAACGCGTTGGTTCACCTTTCTGTGTGATCACGGCTCGCATAGCCCTTTGGAACAGATTCTACAAGGTGTCGAACATTCTCTATGCGTAACTTGCGATGTCCGCTTTAGCAGCTCGATCAGTTCTCGCTCATTCCGTAGAGAAGGATCGGTAGTTCTCACACCTTGCTCTACCATATCCCACAAACGTTTAATTGGGTTACAATCAGGGAGTTTGGGGTTATGTCAATTTGGCGCTTTCGTTGTCGTGTTCCCCAACCATTCGGTTATACGAGCCCGATAACACGGTGCGTTGTTCTATTCAAAGATGGCACTGTGGCCGGAGTAAAACTCCTGCAGGTATGGATTGAGACGGTCCGTTAAGTGGTCCTTGTAGCGTGCACCACTCAATGTTTTGGGGATGATAACCAATGGTCCTAGGACTTGCCAGTAAAAGCTACCCAGACTAGAACACCGCCTCCATCGGCCGGTTGAACCCATACTGTGCACCCAGTGAATAGGGTTTTATACTATTTAGGCCATATGCGAGTTCGGCCATCAGCATTTTGCAGCAGAAAACAGGACTAATGACTCCAGATGACCTTCTTCCATCTGTCAAGGCTCCATTGCAGACGTTTCTTGGCCCATACGAGGCGTTGTTTACGATGAGTGGGCGTCATTATGGTTACCCTTGTTGGTCTTCGGCTGGGGAAACTTAAGCAAAACAAGGTACGCCGCATGTTGCAACAGGTCGAACTGCACCGCTGTTGTACTGGTGGGTGTGCTGGGTGACTCTTGCACGTCGTTGCTGAGATAGAGTAGTGACACGCGACTATCACCTCTAGGATCAACCGTGCGTGCCAGTCTAAGTCCTGCTGGATGTCTATGAATGGTTAATTCAGTCCTTATATACACTTTTGATACATTAGTACGGAAGCAGCCAACAAGTGTGGCTGTTTCCAAAATACTGGTACCTGCCCTTCGGGCCTCAGCTCTCTGGCAGTGGTCAAATGGGGTTACGTCGCCACATTTCCGCATTACTAGCAGGCTTTTCCTCATTACATACAAAAAATAGGTGTGCACAATTTATAGAAGCCGGAGTGTGAGATTGCAGGGTTATGGATCCAGCTGTCTGATGGCTCGTTCAACTTCATCCCACAAATTCTCAATGGGGTTGAGATCTGGAGATTGTGAGGACCACCTAAGCAAAGTAAACTCACCGGCATGTTCCTGAAACCAATCCTGTACAATACGAGCATTCTGGCAGGACGCATCATCTTGTTGAAAGTAGCCATCGCCATTGGGATAAACCATCCACATGACAGGATACACTTGGTCCGCAACGATGTTTAGATATGATGTGCCAGTCAGAGGTTGATCAACACGAATTAAAAAGCCCAAAGCATGCCAGGAAAACATTCCCCAAACCATAACGTTGCCTCCACCAGTTCGAAGGGTTGTAGCAATGCATTTCGGGTCCATGCTTTCGTGCTATTTCAGCCAAATTCTCACTCGGCCATCGGCATGGTGCAACTGAAAACGTGATTCATCGGACCACATAATTTGTTTCCAATTATCGACTGTCCGATCCTTGTGCTCCTGTGCGAACTGGAGACGCTTTCTCTTGTTAGCTGCAGACAGCAAAGGAACAAAACAGGCCTTCGGCTGCCATATCCCATCCAATGCAGTGTACAGCGAACAGTGCGTGCAGAGATCATTTGAGGGGATCCTTCATTAAGATGGTCTTCAATTTGCTGCACTGTTGCCCTTCTGTTGTCAGTTACCAGTCTTGACACTCCCCGTTCCGCCCAAGCAGTCACTAGTCGATGACGACCACACGTTGCACGTAGAGACCCAGTTTTTTTGGCTGACAGTCCAGTCTTTAAACACTTTAACAATAGCTGCTCTGCAACATTTCACGAATGCGGCGGTTTCGGTGATATTCGCTGCATGGCTCCGAGCTCCTACAATCATCCCACGTTGAAAGTCCGTGAAATCGCATTTTTTACCCATTTCGTCACCCAAAAATCAATTCTACTAATGTCGTAAGCACTACGTTTTCCCTGTTTATACTAGCCTCACCCTCTGGAGGCAACAGCGTGCTGTCATAGCTCATTTGCTTAAAACTGTCATGTGGTCATAATAAAGTGGCCACTCAGTGTATAAGCAGGTAGTCAGTGAGGAAGGGTCATTGTCATTAATATTCTTAAATGACTGCTTTGAATAACAAAAGAAAGAGTGAACCAGCGCTTTCTGATGGTCAGGTTCACTCGTTCCAACCGCATTTGGCTCACTACTTAGACACCAAATGCAGCGGTGTGCAAAAATATTATATCACCTATAAAAACTGTGAATTAACTCTTTTTTAACTACCTGATTTTCTTAGTTATTTCATTGTTTATATGTTATTAGATGCAAAATTTAATGGAGATTTCAAAAATGTCTTTGTTTTTCCTGTAGCTGCTCCTGTTCTTAAAATACATTACAAAAACCATGACTAAGTCGGAATTATTATGAAAAGGATCATTCATCTAGTACTTAGGTTTACAGCAATAAATTGTTTTTGTAATTCAAAAAGAATGATATAACATTTAAATACACAAATATAATGAAGCAAAGTTGCAAAATCTACCTAATATTTTGTTGCCTAGCCTTTAGCTTTAATCGCAGCTTTGCATCTTGCTTGCATACAGTGAACAAGGTTTTGTAAAAGATGGGGTTGAACAATAGGATTCCAAATTTGAATTACAGCTTCAATGAGTTGAATTTTGGTTGTTGATTTTTTTTTTTTTTTTTGATAGTTCATACGACACTTTCAACCACAAATTTTCGATCGATATCCGGGGACTGTGGTGAATAATCAAAATGCTGAACATTTTTTCCCTGAAATCACTTTTTCACTTCTTTAGCACGATGACAGGGATTGACATCTTGAAAAATAAAATTGTTGTCATTAAGTCTTCTAGATGATGGTAGCATCTTGTTTTCTAATACCCAGATATATTTCTGGGCATTTTTTTTTTTGATTGGAGGTTTAACGACCACCGTGAGCAACTCAATGGGCTATAAGCAGTCGCCCGTCCCTAATTTAGGGTCACTGGTTCCAGGGAAGGGAGAGAGCCAGTGCCGTAAGACAAACACAACATCCATGCCTCACCGGGATTCGAACCCGGACCCCTCACGGACGAATGATCAGAGGCCAGCGCCTTAGACCACTGCGCCACCGGGGCGGCAATTTCTGGGCATTTACCGTACTATGGAAAATATGGAGATTCTCAACGCCATGTGCACACACATGCAGCTCCAAGCCATGACCTTCACCGGATGCTTAGCAGTAGTCACTAAGCAACTTGGATGGGATTCTTCATGCTTGAATCTCCTTATATAGGCACTACTTTGATTCCCATTAAGGCAAAATTCTGATTCATCAATGAAAAGAACATTTTCCCATTGGTTTGTTGTCCATGAGGCATACTGTTTTGCCCACTGAAGTCTACGTTGTCTTTGATTTGCAGTTAACTGTGGTTTACGCCTGCCTTTGCTGCAACGTAAGTCACGGTGAAACAGCCTCTTCCTAACAGTAGATGCGCTAGCAGTAACATCAGTCACTTCAGACCATCTTCGAAGCATTTCAGGTGAATTGAACCACCTGTTTGCCAAGCTTAGCTTTCTGAGCACTCTGTTCTGCCTGGTTGTAGTTGATCTGGGCCTTCCACTGCGACGCATATTTTTAATATCATCAGTGTCTTTTATTTTCTTCAGTAGCCTAATAACTGTAGATTTTTTACAGCCCACTCTTTCAGCGATTTGTTTTGAAGAATATCCCTCTTCATGCAGAACAATTATTTTTACTCTGTCCGTTGTGGACAATTCCACAGTTTTAACCATTATTGAGAATGTACACAAATCATACCCTAATAACAACAAGAAGCGACCACTACAATACTCTAGTAGCTCTGCGTCAACTTTTATAAACGCTGGAGTAGGATTAGGATAGCATTAAGAACAGCCAATCAAGTAAAAGAATGTCTATGATTTGCTGTAACAACTGATACATAGCTAATGTGAATTTCAATGTGTTTGTCAAACCCCATATTTTATGCTATATCTTAAGTATAGCTACAGGAAAAACTAAGACATATTTGAAATATCCATTAAATATTGCTTCTAACGACTTATAAACGATGTAATAACTTTGAAAATTAGTTAGTTAAAAACAAGAGTTAAAAATTTAAGGTTTTTGAAGGTGATGCAATACTTTTACACACCACTGAACATTCGTTCCACCTGATTTCAGGCCATTCTGGTAACCCCGAGTTAATACGTTGCAGCCGATAAAAGCATTGAGTATGGCTTCCTCATTGAAATCTCCATTAGAAGTCTAAAAGCGTTTGCAGGCATTAGCCTTAGCTTTTTTTTTTTTTTATCATCTCTGCCCAATTGCGGCAGACTTTTTATTTCACTTAATTTTTTTGCTTGTAAGAAAGAAAAAGGTTACGACAATTACCAGGTCACTGAGCAGGAGATCATAATAAAAAGTACTGCAGAATTTAGAGCGGGGTAAGTTCGTTATGAAAGAACGTCAGAATTAAAATGTTAAATAAGCAAAACGAGTAAATCACGACTTCATGCACTGTAAAAAATAAGTGATGTGAATACATTCACGGAAAATTTCTGAAAATAACGTGAAGCAAACCGGTAGGTGTCCGCCTTTTGACGAACTTTCCGTTTTTCCTAACTTCAGTATTTTGACAGAATTTCCGTGGTCCGTAATTCCGTTTATTTCAGAAAAATCCGTTTCAGGTTTTGCCGTATTTTTACTGAAATTTCGCTAAATCTGAAATTCTCACCTTTTCTTTCTCGGCATACGAGTCTTCTCTATTTGACCCTGGTTCGATTTTACCTCCTATCTTCGGAACGGGAAGCGCGTGTCTTACGGTTGAGTCAAAATTTTACGTGAAGACTATGTATAAAGTACAGCTCCAATTACTTGATGCTTAAATGTCTTTTGCTGTTAATGTCGGTTAGTTAGTCGTTTTCTTTTATTTTACAGCTTATTATACAGGGTAATTCAAAATGATGCATCTGATTTCAGATGAACATAATTCCATACCTATCAAACGTTTATGGTCTGGGCGTACATTAAATGAAAGAGGAAATCGCCGAGTTTTAGTAGGTTGCCATGAGAGGGCTCCACTGTCCCTGTGGGGCTGCCTCATTGGCATTGTGCAGTTCTTTTGTTTTCATTGAAGGTTCAACGACTACCGTGAGCAACTCCATGGACCATAAGCAATCGCCCGTCCCCAATTTAGGGTCACTGGCCCCAGGTAAAGGAGGGAACCAGTGCCGTAAGACACACACAACATCCATGCCTCACCGGGATTCGAACTCGGACCTTTATCGGACGAATGATCAGAGGCCATCGCTTAGACCACTGCGCCACCGGGGCGGCGCATTGCGCAGTTCACCGTTTCCTCAACGAAGTGCTCCCTTGTCATTGGATTGGTCCCCGTGAATCCCATGATTTGGAACTCTACAGATGGCCACTTAGGTCACCGGAACTTACACCGTACATTTATTCCTTTGGGGGTATTTTAAGGATACTGTGTACATGTCACCGTTGCCTACAACCCTGGAGCCAACCACCAGGTTCACCCCTTCCAGCATGTTCAGGTCACTCACTCCACCGCAGTAACAATGCGCTTTTTGAGCTCGCCGATGGTTTTAGGCAACGGTGACATGTGTACAATATCCTTAACATACCCCCAGCGTGTCTGTTATTACTGGCTCCACCGCAGTAACAATGCGTTTGTTGAGCACATCCAGGGTTTTAGGCAACGGTGACATGTGTACAATATCCTTAACATACCCCCAGCATATGTGTCGTCACTGACTCCACCGCAGTAACAATGAGTTTTTAGAACTCATCCAGTGTTTTAGGCAACGGTAGCATGTACACAGTTTCCTTAAAATATCCCCAAAATAAGAAATTGCATGTTGTAAGTTCCGGTGACCGAAGTGGCCAGCTGTAGGGTACCAAGTCATTGGGTCCACTGCCATCAATCCAATGGCAAGGGAACATTTTGTTGAGAAAACGGTGAACAGCACAATGCCAATGATGCAGCCCCACAGTGAGAGTGGAGCCCTTTCATGGTGATCAACTAAAACTCAGAGATTTCCTCTTTCATTCTGTGTATGAACAGAGACAGAAACGAAGCCAAGAGGGTGCGAGGGTTGGCTTGAGCCCACTCTGAAATTTGTCTTGCTCATCTTGTCACCCACCCTGTCCAAAATGTACAATTTTTAAATATACAGAGTGTCCGAGAATTATTGGACATATTATAAAATTATATAAAACAAAACATTAAACAGATAGAAAGAAACTGACCGTGCTAACTTACAATGTAACTATACAAGTTAATAAATTTCGATGTGAGATTCCTTGGTTGCTCGTAGTACGTCCAAGCGATACTCGACTTCATGCCATGCATTGGCAAGCATCTGAGGAGTTATAGAATCAATAGCAGCTGTGATACGCTGCTTCAGTTCCTGCAAATCAGTACAAGGCGTCTGATAGACACAATCCTTCACATAACCCCACATGAAATAATCCAATGCAGTTAGATCTGGAGAGCGGGGAGGCCACGGAATGGGACCACCACGCCCAATCCATCTGTTAATGCTCATTTAGGCACTTACGTACGCACGTTGACCAATGCGGAGTCTTGTTGGAGAACGACGTTGTCATGTCTTTTGATCTGGGATATAGCGAAATTTTCTAGCATATCCAAGTAAATGTCACCATTTATGGTTTTTTCGCAGAAGAAGAAAGGGCCAATCACTTCTCTTTTGGATAGGGAGCACCACACATTAACTTTTGGAGAATCACGTTCCAATTCAACAGCAGCATGAGGCGGTTCACTGCCCCATATCCTACAGTTGTGACGATTCACAATACCTGATACATGAAATGTGGATTCATCACTAAAAATTACAGTACTGAGAAAGTTTTCGTCGTTTTCTACTCGATTCAGCATATCCGCAGCGAAATCGTATCGCAGAGTGTGATCATTTACATGCATCTTTTGCACTATTTGAATTTTATAAGCATGCAACTTTAATTTCTTGTGCAAGCTATCGTGAACTGTTGATTTCGGAATGCACAGTTCTTTGCGTGATTTACAAACGGATTTCCTGTGGCTTCGTCGGAAACTTTCATTAACTTGGTCAACCGTCTCACCGCTGATGCTAGGCCTACCGGCTCCTCCACGATGTTCCACATTCCCAGTTTCGTTAAACTGTTTCATCCACCGCTTAACTAAATTCGTTTACGGAGGATTACAACCATACTCTAAACGGTACCGTCTTTTAACTTTAATGACATACTTTAATTCCGCAAACCATAACACACACATCGCCTTCTGCTGTACTGATGACATGACTACTGATTGCGCATTTCTCATACATTCCTCATCAGGCTACACCTAGCGTCATCTATCTGATTCTGGGAATAACAATTCTGCAAAACAAAAATATAGAAACCGTGTTAGTGATTCGTGACATAGAAAAACAGACAATGCTCATAGTTTTTTGTTTTGTTTTTGTACATAATTTTGTAATGTGACCAATAATTCTCGGACACCCTGTATTTAGCTCTAAACTATAACCTGGACTTTGCCAAGTAATAAGTCTTGTGTTTTATTTCATGTTGCCCTACGTATTCTCCCCTAAGAAGTGCATTATTTACGTCTCCGTAGAAAGGTTATCGCTCCTATTACCGAAAATTTTCTGTCATACGGATACGGAAAAGTGAGAACATAATTTTTCTATTAACGTACGAAAAGAATTCCGGCAGCCCCGGTGGCGCAGTGGTCTAAGCGATGGCTTCTGACCATTCGTTCGGAAGGGGTTCGGGTTCGAATCCCGGTGAGGCATGGATATTGTGTTTGTCTTACGGCACTGGCTCTCTCCCTTCCCTGGAACCAGTGACCCTAAATTAGAGACGGGCGACTGCTTATAGTCCATTGAGTTGCTCACGGTAGTCAAACTTCCAATCAAAAAAAAAAAAAAAAGAATTCCGAAAAGGTTCCTAAAATTCAGAATTATCTGTTAACATTTCTAAAAAACAGCAATTTGCCGTCATTATAAGAAAGAAATTGCGAAAATGTTTCTGAAAATTCAGAATTCTCCTTTAACATTTCTAAAAAACAGCAATTTGCCGTCATTATAAGAAAGAAATTGCGAAAATGTTTCTGAACATTCAGAATTCTCCTTTAACATTTCTAAAAAACAGCAATTTGCCGTCATTATAAGAAAGAAATTGCGAAAATGTTTCTGAACATTCAGAATTCTCCTTTAACATTTCTAAAAAACAGCAATTTGCCGTCATTATAAGAAAGAAATTGCGAAAATGTTTCTGAACATTCAGAATTCTCCTTTAACATTTATAAAAAACAACAATTTGCCGTCATTATAAGAAAGAAATTGCGAAAATGTTTCTGAAAATTCAGATTTCTCCTTTAATATTTCTAAAAAACAGCAATTTGCCGTCATTATAAGAAAGAAATTGCGAAAATGTTTCTGAACATTCAGAATTCTCCTTTAACATTTCTAAAAAACAGCAATTTGCCGTCATTATAAGAAAGAAATTGCGAAAATGTTTCTGAAAATTCAGAATTCTCCTTTAACATTTCTAAAAAACAGCAATTTGCCGTCATTATAAGAAAGAAATTGCGAAAATGTTTCTGAACATTCAGAATTATCCTTTAACATTTCTAAAAAACAGCAATTTGCCGTCATTATAAGAAAGAAATTGCGAAAATGTTTCTGAAAATTCAGATTTCTCCTTTAACATTTCTAAAAAAACAGCAATTTGCCGTCATTATAAGAAAGAAATTGCGAAAATGTTTCTGAACATTCAGAATTATCCTTTAACATTTCTAAAAACAGCAATTTGCCGTCATTATAAGAAAGAAATTGCGAAAATGTTTCTGAAAATTCAGAATTATCCTTTAACATTTCTAAAAAACAGCAATTTGCCGTCATTATAAGAAAGAAATTGCGAAAATGTTTCTGAACATTCAGAATTCTCCTTTAACATTTCTAAAAACAGCAATTTGCCGTCATTATAAGAAAGAAATTGCGAAAATGTTTCTGAACATTCAGAATTATCCTTTAACATTTCTAAAAAACAGCAATTTGCCGTCATGATAAGAAAGAAATTGCGAAAATGTTTCTGAAAATTCAGAATTCTCCTTTAACATTTCTAAAAAACAGCAATTTGCCGTCATTATAAGAAAGAAATTGCGAAAATGTTTCTGAACATTCAGAATTCTCCTTTAACATTTCTAAAAAACAGCAATTTGCCGTCATTATAAGAAAGAAATTGCGAAAATGTTTCTGAACATTCAGAATTCTCCTTTAACATTTATAAAAAACAACAATTTGCCGTCATTATAAGAAAGAAATTGCGAAAATGTTTCTGAAAATTCAGATTTCTCCTTTAACATTTCTAAAAAACAACAATTTGCCCTCATTATAAGAAAGAAATTGCGAAAATGTTTCTGAAAATTCAGAATTTTTCTGGCGTAGGAAAAATCCATGAAATTCAGGTTTATTTCCGTCATTTCACGGAAAAGGTTGTCACACAAATTTTATTCGTTAATTTACGACAGGAATCAAGGAAAATGGCTCTTGAATTTCAGAATTTTTTTTGTAGTGTATCTGTGTAAAAATTTCAGTGTTCGAAAACGAAGTAAGACAATTCGAAAAGTCTGTGAAAGTTTTAAAAATCGGCCCTTGGGGGCGCCCTGGTGCTAAGCGGAGGTTTGGCGCCATTTGTTCGAGATTGGTCTGGCATGGGTCGAATTTTCTTCTTCTTGTCTTCTTGATTGGAGGTTTAACGACCACCGTGAGCAACTCAATGGGCTAGCAGTCGCCCGTCCCTAATTTAGGGTCACTGGTTCCAGGGAAGAGAAAGAGCCAGTGCCGTAAGACAAACACAACATCCATGCCTCGCCGGGATTCGAACCCGGACCCCTTCCGGACGAATGATCAGAGGCCATCGCTTAGACCACTGCGCCACCGGGGCGGCTGTCGAATTTTCTTGTTACGGCACTGGCTCTTTCCCTTCACCGGAACCTGTGGCTCTAATTGTGCGTTCAAAAAAAAAAAGGTGCAAGGAAAATTTAGCCGTTATGAAAACATGAGAATTAAAAAGCATGGTATCAAGGCAAGACGGGAAAAAATATTTCTTTCCTTCGTGGAGACAAATCTCTTAACAATTGAGAAACAGATTTAAAGATTCACACCTCGTCCTTATGAGAATGAACAATTCAAATGATCACCCTAATACGCTAGATTGCTTTGAAAGTACACTGTAAAGATTTGCCGTGAATAGTCAGTATTTCACCGGGATTAAGACGGTTTACAGATTGTAAGCACGCTACCCAGTGGCCAACCATAAATTTTCAGTAGATAAACTACATGTTCACGGTTTTTAAACTGTTACTATATTTTAACCCTGACAATCTGGCAACGTTCTTCTTAAAGTGGTTATACACCTGTTTTTTCACGTGCAATCACTCGACTGGCAACACCTCTGTGGGCAACACGATTTTATTTCCCGGTCATTAGGCTCTGAAATTACGGTTTATTACGATGAACTCTGAAATTACGGTTTATTACGGTGAACTCTGAAATTACGGTTTATTGGCTGGCCACTCAGATGCCGGTATATCTACCGTAATTTGGCCCTGCAATTTTTTATAGTGTAGGAATTCATAATTCAGATAAAATTAATTATGTTTCGGACTATAAGAAAAGGATGTTTTATTCATGTTCCATTTGCTGCGTTTTAAAAATTACTCCTAATCGTTAAAACGCAGTTTTAGAAATAAGTCTACTAAACCAGTTTTTGAAATAAAAGTCTACTAAACCAGTTTTTAAAATATTCTACTAAACCCAGCATGCCCGGTGAACAAGTGGTCTGAGACGCTGGCTTCTATCCATTCATTTGATGTGGGCCCCGGTTCGAGACCCGGATGAGGCATGGCTGATGCCAAATGGCGCTGGCTTTGTTTGTTTTTTCAGGAAGAAGTGACTTCATATCAGGGACAAATGACTGCTAACAGCTCACACAGAATTGCTCCTGGTGAGCATTAAACCTCAAAAGAAAAATCCGAGCTATTGCCACTACTACATGAAATAACGTATGAAAGACGCACTCTGTGTTTTATCCACTGTTAACTCCTGAAAACAAACTCAATATAATGCTATCATATTAAGAAGCTGACTATTGAAATTCAATTCCAATAAAAATGTGTTGCTAGAAAATTATCGGCATGTCATTATATTTGAAATTCGCAAATGTTTTACTAGGATGTACACATACCGGCCACTGTATTCGAAACTCTTATTCAATACCGGTTGATTACTTTTAGCCCGAATTACAGCACGCATGCGGTTTGGCATAGATTCCACAAGGTGTTGGATTGCATCTACGTCTACAGAATGTCAAGTGTTCGCCGCCCCGGTGGCGCAGTGGTCTAAGCGATGGCTTCTGATCATTCGTCCGGAAGGGGTCCGGGTTCGAATCCCGGTGAGGCATGGATGTTGTGTTTGTCTTACGGCACTGGCTCTCTCACTTCCCTGGAACCAGTGACCCTAAATTTGGGACGGGCGACTGCTTGTAGCCCATTGAGTTGCTCACGGTGGTCATTAAATCTCCAATAAAAAAAAATATACTAGGTGTTCACTGGACAGTCCTTTAACTGGCTTAGATTTTTCGGAAAAGGGCTTTGCACCCGGATCCGTCTACAACATACCAGGTGTTCACTAGACAGTCCTTTAACTGGCTTAGATTTTTCGGAAGAGGACTTTGCACCCGGATCCATCTACAACATACCAGGTGTTCACTACACAGTCCTTTAACTGGCTTAGATTTTTCGGAAGAGGTCTTTGCACCCGGATCCGTCTACAACATACCAGGTGTTCACTAGTCAGTCCTTTAACTGGCTTAGATTTTTCGGAAAAGGGCTTTGCACCCGGATCCGTCTACAACATACCAGGTGTTCACTAGTCAGTCCTTTAACTAGCTTAGATTTTTCGGAAGAGGACTTTGCACCCGGATCCGTCTACAACATACCAGGTGTTCACTAGTCAGTCCTTTAACTGGCTTAGATTTTTCGAAAGAGGACTTTGCACTCGGATCCGTCTACAACATACCAGGTGTTTACTGGAGTGTCCTTTAACTCGCTCAGATTTTTTCGGAAAAAGACTTTGCACCCGTATCCATTTTTTTAACACGTCCCATATGTTCTCAATGTGGTTCAGATCCGAGCTTCGTGGTGGCCACGGAAGATGGTGGAAGTCGCTGTCATGCTCGCTGAACCACTGCTGAAAACATCTTGAGCGATGGACAGTAGCATTGTCCTCCGTGAGAGAACTCTCACCTGCTGGATAAAAAGTCAGCGTTGCAGGATGGACTTCATCGGCAATAATGATCAGATAGCCTAATCGTTGGAGAACACCCGATCTTCCAGAAATAGCAGGGGACGCGTTCCTTACCAACAGAATGTGCCCCACATCATGACACCACCTCCAGAATCTTGGGTTGTGTTTACAAAGCAATCTGGGTAAATTGCTTTATTCGGCTCTCGCCGAACTCCCTGCGTACCTTCGGCACAGAACATGTAGTATTGTGACTCGTCAGACCACATGACTTTTTTCAGTCTTGCAGTAACGGTGTTCCTGACGTCACGGTAGACGAATTTTCCGGTTTTTCGCAGAAATCGGTAGTTAATAACGATCCTCTTCAATTCCCTGAGCATAGTTCACTGAGATATGAGTCGGAAACAGCTTTCGGTGAATGTTTTGGCAACTGTTGCATACAGAAAGTCTTGTATATCCGTACAAATTTTCTGAGAAGACAGCGATCTACTTCCTGACATATTGAAGTAGAGCCCCAATTCTACCTCTCAGACAAGCAATGTGAGTTATTTTTTGCCCCTGATTAAAGACCTGAGGATATTTTACCTTTTCAAAAAACAGTCAGCTCTGCTGTTTTCAAAATCATCGCTCCAGCCGGACGGGCACCCACGATATTCCTTTGATCGAACTCCGAAAGATCACCGTACCCGTGGCGCAGTGGTCTAAGCGATGGCCTCTGATCATTCGTCCGAAAGGGGTCTGGGTTCAAATCGCTGTGAGGCATGGATGTTGTGATTGTCTTAAGGCACTGACTCTCTCCCTTTCCTGGAAGCAGTGGCCCTAAATTGGGGACGGGCGACTGCTTATAGCCCACTGAGTTACTCACGGTGGTCGTTAAACCTTCAATCCAGAACAAGAACTCCAAAAGATTCTTTGTTTTTCCCATTGTGATCATCACTACAGACGATTACTGACGAGCAGCAGCTTTACATACGTAGTTGCCAACGTCACGTGGTGAAGCCGATGACCACGTATTTTACATATACACTGCGTAAGCG
Source organism: Macrothele yani (assembly GCA_039090855.1). Classification (NCBI taxonomy): domain Eukaryota; kingdom Metazoa; phylum Arthropoda; class Arachnida; order Araneae; family Macrothelidae; genus Macrothele; species Macrothele yani. The sequence goes on along the minus strand of CM077007.1, from coordinate 134,454,912 downwards.
TCTTTTAAGTGGATCTGTATAAAAGTGTTTAATTAAGTGGCCGATGTGTGTAGAAAGTATCACATCTCGAGAAAAATGTTACAATCGTAAGCACCCTTTACTATCATTTCGACATCACGAAACAGTAATCTAAAGCCGAAGATATGTTATTGGTAATTGCATTAAGTTAACTATCAAAATGTTAGCAATAGTATTAACTATGTTTTCGTTAATAGTTTTATAACTGTGTCTTAAAGAATCAGATATATGCGTCACAGAATCTTAGTCAATTTAAAATTATTTAATATAAAACTTAAAAATATACATATTACTTACCCTACTCTACGAAAACGCGTGGTACACTTTAAGTTTCTGGAAGAAACTTGTACCATAGTGACCTAGTTGTGACATTTGGGACATTCCTTAGCTACATCTACTTAGCTGGTTGTTGAATAACATTCACATTCCTAAGCCAAAAATTGCTTAGCTTCAGTTTCCAGATAAGATTCATATTATTAAGTTACAACAGCTGAGTTTCAGTCGTTGAATAACATTCATATTCCTAAACTTCAACTACTTAGCTTCAGAGACTTGATAGCGTCTAGATTCGTAAGCTGTAACTTCTTAACTTCAGTTGTTTAATAACAGTCAGACTTCTAAGCTTCAGTTGCTGAATAACGTTTAGATTTCTAAGCTGTAATAGCTCAGCTTCATTTCTGAATAACGTTCAGATTCCCAACTTACAAATTCTTGGAGCGTTTAGATTCCTAAGCTGCAATAGCTTAGCTTCATTTCTGAATAACGTTCAGATTCCCAACTTACAACTTCTTGGAACGTTTAGATTCCTAAGCTGCAATAGTTTAGCTTCATTTCCGAATAACGTTCAGATTCCCAACTTACAACTTCTTAGAACGTTTAGATTCCTAAGCTGCAATAGTTTAGCTTCATTTCTGAATAACGTTCAGATTCCTAACCTACAACTTCTTGGCTTCAGTTGTTGAATAACATTCACATTCCTAAGCTACAGCTGTTTAGCTTCAGTTGCTGAATAAACGTTCCAATTCCTAAACTTCAACTGCTCGGCTTCAGAGACTAGATAACGTTTAGATTCCTAAGCTGTAGCTGCTTAGTTTCAGTTCCTGAATAACATGCAGGTTTCTGAAGATATTGCTCCAAGAGAAACAGTGGAAATACAGCATTTTTGTGTCAATACTGACATTTGTATATGCCTTCGGTGTAATTTTGAAGAAACATTTCTTTAGTAGGATTTGCGCATTTCTCATTCATATCAAGCTCCAAAAAATTGCCTCATTGTACGTCTTACAAAAATTGTACAGCACATCAAAGCAGGAGGCAGTAGTTATTTTTCCAGCCATTCTTATCAGAATCCTAGTCTGCGTCACGAGATACGTTTTCACGCTATGAAGTCTCCACTCACAAATTTGACAGCTGGGACAATATTCTTGCGTAACAATAATTCTTCAAAAACCGTTCTTCATCCATTAGGCCGACTGCTTAGAAGTGCGAAGAAATGATGGATCAACTCGATATTAATTTCTTTCGTATTGCAGGGAGTTTGTTGATAGGCAAGTGTTCGGATACCTTTGATCAGAAGGTGTACCTTAAGAACTACACTGCCGGACAATTGCTAAGGACGGATGACAATTGCAACGATAGCAACCATAAAATGGAAGGCAGGAAAATGTGGAAATTAGCATAAGGGCGGGATACAGTAAGACGTGTTGTGCGTATGCAAATTTTGGATTGCCGAACTTGTTCGTGACGTCATAGCGCTGATAAGAGATATATAGGATTTGACGCGTATTGACCGTTGTTGGTCAAACACAAAGTTGAAAGGGAAAGAATCAATTGACAAACTTGCAATTTTCAGTATGTCTTCCCGACATCACTTAGATGATTTTACGCGTGGCCGTATTATTGGCAAGATTGAAGAAGGGCGAAAAATAACAGATGTTGCCAGGGAGTTCGACGTCAGCCACAGTGTTGTTTCAAGGCTTTGGAAATCATTTCAAACAAATGGAGAGTGTAGCAAACGTCACGGGGGAGGTGTCGTGTTCACAGTACGACACCTGCAGAAGATCGGTACATAGTGCTATCAACAAAAAAACACCGGCGCAGCACAGCTAGTGAGGTAGCAAATCAGTTTATGGCTGCTACTGGCAAGCGGATCTCCCGAAAAACTGTCGCCAGACGTTTGCATGAAGGAGGACTATACGCCCGCCGTCCTGTTCTGTGCATCCTATTGTCCAGACGTCACCGTACCGCCCGTTTGCAATGGTGCCATCAACATCGCAATTAGACTGATAACGACTGGTCTGCTGTCCTCTTCTCAGATGAGAGTAGATACAGTCTATCGTCTGATTGTCGACGACAACTGATCTGGCGTGATAGTGGTACTGCATATTGTCCAGCAAACATACAGGAAAGGGACCGATATCCGACATGTAGTGTCATGGTATGGGCTGGCATCATGATCAATGGTCGTACGTCCCTCTATGTGCTTCCAACTGGGACTATGACTGGCCAACGATACATTAATGATGTTCTGCTACCTCATGTTTGCATGTTCCGTGGTGCTGTCGGTGATAGATTCATTTTCATGGACGACAGCGCAACATGTCATCGAACAGTCGCTGTCCAGGAGTGTCTTGAGAGCGAGGATATTCAACGCCTCGTATGGCCAGCACGTTCTCCAGATCTGAATCCCATTGAAAATGTGCGGGATGCTTTGGGGAGGAGTCTTGGTGGTCGCCAATGCCCTCCAATAAACAAGGACACCCTCATCCGTGCACTGACACAGGAATGGGATAAATTACCCCAACAGCAAGCACTGTTCGCCACCGATTGCTGCAGATAGGTCTCGCTGCTCGCCTTTCGTTGCTGCGACTTCCCTTGACTCTGAACCATAGGTGCCAGCGATTGCAGTGCTGCCGCGAACGTCGAAACTGGAGTGCTGAATGGGATCACGTTGTGTTTTCGGACGAATCCAGATTCAATGTAGTGCATCACGACTGGCGAATCCTTTGTTCGCAAATACCGTTTTGAACGGCATCCGGAAGGCTGCATTGTGCAGCTCTATACCTGCCCCACGCCGAGGGTGATGGTCAGGGGCGCTATTGCTTTTCATTTACGCACTCGCCTGCTATGCATCACAGGCACATTGAACAGCCAACGCTACATCACGGAAGTGTTGGAAGCAGAACTTCTACCCTTCCTTCAGATGATCCCGGGACCCGTCTTCCAACAAGACAATGCCCGACCCCATGTTGCTGGTACTGTCCAAAACGTACTCTGTGCGCATCAAGTCTCCCGTCTTTCCTGGCTTGCTCGCTCGCCAGATTTGTCGCCTGTAGAGAATTTCTGGGGTATCATCGCGCAACAATTGGTTCGCATGACCTCTCCGCCAGTCACAGCCAATGAATTGTGGATGCGTGTAGAAGCAGAATGGAATGCAATGCCGAAGACTACCATCCAAACTCTATTTCATAGTATCCCACGGGGTGTGGGGTCTGTTATCGCGACCCATGTTGGGTGTACTAATTGCTCATTTTTTTATCTTCCTCATCGCGAACCGGTATGTAAATTGTGATCGTTTGTAGCTTGTACCATAATTAATTACTCCATAAATTTCATTGTGATTGCTTGTTTCTTTCTTCGTGTTGCAACTTCTATTAACAGCAGTGTATTTTCCATGTGTCCATCATTGATAATGATTAACATTTGTGCCAAGTTTGGTTAATATCCGAGAAGGGAAAAAACCGACACTTTCTTTGTAAGCCTTCTGATCATTCGTCTAAGTGGAACGGGTTCAATCCCGGATGAGATGTGTGGTTCTTTTGTCTTACGGCACTGGTTTCCTCCTTTCCCTGGAATCAGTGACCCCCAGTTTAGATACGAGCGACTGCTTATAGCCCATTGAATTGCTCAGGCAGTCTTTAAACGCCCAAACTTTAAAAAAACCACCGGCAGCTTTCAGACAGGTGGAGGTGAGCTTAAGTACAAGTTCAGACACGTCTCAACCCCGTTTCCGCATGATTTGATGCCCTGTTACCTTCTCACTCCTTACTTCTTCCGTCCTTCCCAAAGTGTAAACCGTCATGTTCAAACCTGTTACACGATCAGATTGAGTGACAGCATTATTTTGTAAGCACGATCTCACAGAATAAATAACTAAGAAAACCTCTTTTTTTTTTCTCTTAACCCAATGATTTAAATATTTCGTTTTGTGGACAAACTGTACGTGACAGACAAATTCAAGCTATTTGAAATCAACACGGCATGGTTAGGAGACAGTCAAAAATCTCAAACAATAAAACTGTTATAGGCACACCTATGTAATTTGACATTTTTCATAAAAAAAAATTCGACTTTAAAATTGAAATAGATAATATCTATAGCATAATCTTGTATTACGTCCATTGATATTTCTCAATATCACCAGGGATTTCGTTCTTCAATTGTAAATTCTCGCATTAATCTTGCGCGTTGATCGTATAATCTCGGATTTTATATCAATATTTATTAACGGAATGTTGTTACTATTGCTTGCCTGGTACTTAAGGCGTTTTCATGTCCTTGTTGGGGCTACATCTTCATGTAAGCCGTAGGATTTCTGGTATTTATTTTTCTTCTTTTCGAGGGGGTTAGAAAAAGCGGCGGAGGAGTGATTGATTATCAGTTTAACAATTCCCTTGAGTCCACAAGACCAGGAGGCAGATACGGATTAACGCAGCTGGAGGGCATGAACCAGCATCTCAAAGGGACATCCCAAGCATGCTACCTTCTTTTTCTGAGGGATCAGATAGACTTCAGAAGAAAAAACTCTTTGTCACTGTCGCAACGAAACGATGATGCAGCGTATACCTGTCGAACAACAGCATTTTTACTTTACCGTGAAACTTTGTGCACAAGCGGCAAACAAAAAGAAAACGATTCCCTTTTAGCATTAGAAATCATTTAAGTCAATCCGTAACAATACATGTTGCAAAACTCCACACCAATTGATATAAGTTTTTAAATGAATCGTTCATCAAATCATTCTCTAAATAAAAATTTCCAAATTAATTGTATAATTTCAGTAATTGTTTATGTGATCTTCTCGCTAGCTTAATAGTTTCCCTCACTCAGCCAATTGATATAGGGAAGAGCATCGAGTTGCTCCAACGATTTCTCCATTAAACTGACAATCGCCGCCACGTCTGAGCGCTGGCTTATGACCATTCGTCTGAGAAGGGTCTGGGTTCGAATCCCGGTGAGGCGTGGGTGTTGTGTTTGCCTTACAGAACTGGTTCTCTCCCTTCCCAGGAACCTGTTGCTCTAAATTAGGGACGGGCGACTGCTTATAGCCCATTGAGTTGCTCACGGTCGTTGAACCTTCAATCAAAAAGAAAAAAATGACAGTCATTGGGTGACTTGTAAGGTCAATAAGTATAAAATTTCTGGTAAAATTGACCATCACCGTTCGTACAAAATCCGAAGAAATTTTCATGTACATATTTGTCATTTATCCCTTTAACCGGCCGATGTACCTGAATGAATGATTCCCGAAATTTTCTATGCTACGCAAACAGAAATAGCGTCTGGGTTTTATGAAAGTTTGGGCAAAACAATTCCTCTACCCTTCTCATCTCAGTGGTACCGACCATAATCCTATCACCAGTGATAAGATCAGAACAGATCATATGTAGAGGATTTTAGGAAGGGAGTGTGTGACCCCAGGTCTTAAACAACCCTTAGAAATAGGAAGTTGGGAGATTTGGGATAGAGTTCCCAATAGGAAAGTGACACGGAAGCGATGTAGAAAGAGGGAGGAAGACGCCCTTATTTACTACCTGGGGGGGAAGTGTCCGACGGATTACCGTGCCCATCCGATGCACGGTGGATATTTAGTGGTACGAGCGTTCGTACCTGCTGGGATCGAACCTGAGGTTCCCCCGTGGCAGTCATGAACGTTGATTACTAGGCCACCCGCGACGTAATAATGATAAACACTCCCTTCTAGTCTTTATTACCTATTCCATGACTTGGGGCATGATGGGGAAATGCTAGTTCCTCTGACACGGACATCTTGCCACTGGGTAGAAGCAAGTGACCCTCCTTCTTAGATTCGTCCACACTAACAGTTGTAATCCCTTTAATACGTAATAAGTCAGAAAGGATTAGTGTCAATCATCCCCATAAATGACTGAATAGCAAATGCTAAGACCACTTGAAATATCAGAGCTAAGGGGAAGCAATATTTTTTGATGTGCGATTCACACGTTCTAGCACCCTTCGGCCCATTTTCTCATCAGCGATTATATATTCGCTCTAGTTGATTTGAACCCATTTTGCTAACCCCGAGTTGATTCGTTCCAACCGGTTGAAGGATTAAATAATTTTCTTCAAGTACCGACGATGATTTTCTTAAACTGTTTCAGCTGTTGTTTCTTCCAGCTGTACGAGATCAACAATAGCCTTCAAGCTATATTCTAAGTCTTGAATTTCGCATTTTTAAGTAAATTTAGTGACACAGTTTTGTGCAAAACAATTGAATATTCGTCGATAATGATAGAAAATTTGCTTCCTTAAGATTTCCAAACAGTTACTTTTGCATTACAGTAGATATACGTTATGTAACAAGCGAGTCCATGAATCAAGATTGAAATGATACGGCCATATCGATATTATTTTTTAATTTTGAAGTTCTATTAAATATTTCAGATCCGAAAGCGTTCAATAATTTTAATTGAACAATGGATAGCGTTAAAAATTATAAACTAACTAGTCAGTAATCCGTGCCTTGCACGGATGAAAAAGCTGTGACTGAAATTTTTCTTGTCATAGAACACGAATCGTAATAAAATGCATAACTACAATAAACGGTTGAATTGTTAATAAGCAGTCTGTAAGATGGGTCCCCAACAACAAAAGTTTCGTGATATTCCCATTAATTTTTAATTTTTCCAACTACCCATATACGAATTTAACGATGACGTTTCTCAATATTGTATAAGGATCAGTATTGGTGGCGCAGTGGTCTAAGCGATGGCTTTTGATCATTGGTCCGGAAAGGGGTCCGGGTTTGAATCCCGGTGAGGCGTGGATGTTGTGTTTGTCTTACGGCACTGGCTCTCTCCCATCCCTGGAACCAGTAACTCTAAACTAGGGACGGGCGACTGCTTATAGCCCATTGAGTTGCTCACGGTGGTCGCTAAACTTCCAATAAAAAAAAATGTATTGTATGAAAATGTCCTTACCCGTCGTTGACGGGTTTGCATTATAGCATATTCCCCTGACACTGCGTCATCCAGCATATTCCCTGACATCGCGTCATCCAGCATATTCCCATGACATTGCGTCATCCAGCATATTCCCTGACATCGCATCATCCAGCATATTCCCCTGACATTGCGTCATCCAGCATATTCCCCTGACATTGCGCCATCTAGCATATTCCCTTGACATTGCGCCATCCGATTACCATCTGTTTCGCAGCCTCCAACACCATCTTGCTGGGAAAACACTTCGAAATATCGAGGCGGTGCACCAAACCCTGCCTACCTTTTTTGGATTGAAACCCATCTGAAATTCAAGAACTTGTTGAACGGTGAGAGAAGGTTGTAAGCGCCGGGGGCACTTATTATAATGATTAAACAATTTGTTCCATGTACATATTTTGTTTGCTTCCTTCACACGTGCAAAAAACGATATTACTTTTGGGATGACCTGATATTTATATTTCCTTAATTATTTCCTAATAACTTTCATTACACCCTGTCCTTCTCTACAATCGTCGCCCAGAAATCCACTGACATGTGCGCGAACTCCATCCATCCTCTTTTCGCCCAGAAGTAGGTCGCCTGTTTTTGACCATGATGATATGATACTCTCAAGGCATAGATAGCCCTTTGAAGTGCGTAACGCATTTTCTCTTGCACACCTTGTTTGTTGAGCATTTGCTGTACTCCCTTCCCATTGCTTTTCTATCAACATTCATCTACTAGCACACAAAAATTCCCCTTTGATCTTGCAATTTGGTCCTGTACGCAGCCATTTATATTTCTCCATTCCATGACAGTGCGCAGAACCCTTTCTTTTCCTTTTCTTCGTTGAAACCGGGAATGTCATTAAATTTTGTTCGTTAAAAACGATCAAACTAGCTTTAAGTTAACATATCAAATAAAGGTTTATGTTTTGCTCATCAAATCCGGAATCTCGCTAAATATGGACTGCCTACAGCGAGTCCTAAATACGAGACCTCTTATAGTTGTTTCGTTGACTTCCGATGAACGCGGAATATCTATAACCGGGTTCTCGCTTTCTTAGTAAAATTAAAAATAATTTTTACTTGTTAAAATTGATCAATTTAGCTTTTCTTTCCCTCGTTAAACTCGAGAAATTCATTAAATTTCTTTCTTTTAAGACGATCAAAGTAGCTTTAAATTAACATTATATCAAACAAGGGTTCGTGTTTTGCTCGTTAAATCCGGAACCTCGCTAAATAGTAAGCGAGTCCTAAATACGAGACCGCTTATGGCGAGTCCTAAATACGAGACCGCTTATGGCGAGTCTTAAATACGAGACCGCTAATGGCGAGTCCTAAATACGAGACCGCTTATAGCGAGTCATAAATACGAGGCCGCTTATAGTTGTTTCGTTTACTTCCAATGAGCCCGAACTCGCTTATAGCAAGTTTGGGTTTTAAATACGGACTCTCTGTAAGCGGGTTCACATCTTCTTAGTGAAATTAAAGACAATTTTTCTTGTTAAATTTGATCACCTTAGCTTTTCTTTTCCTCGTAAAACCCGGGAATTTCATTAAATTTTGTTCTTTAAAGACAATCAAATTAGCTTTAAATTAACATTACACCAAAGAAGGTTTCCTATTTTGCTCGTTAATTCCGGGATCTCGCTAAATACATAAACTCTCTATAAGCGGGTTCTATTTTGCTTTATTTCTTCACCCAATCCATTTATGCATCCCTCAAAAATTAAATCAGTTCTTCATCATCTACCTGTGGGGTAAATTTAATCTCATTTCGTGCATTCTTTCACGGAGTGGCATTTTCAATGTCGAACAGAGTTCTTCAGTCGCATGATAGTATTGGATGGGGAGAACCATCATACAGTCAAACCATATGCTCGTGAAAATTGCTCTGCGCAGTTCTTTCTTAAATTATATTAAGGTTGCGTAGTTGTTTTTTGATTTTTTATGATGCTTTAGCATCACTGTCAGTATTGAGTTCACCTTATTGATCTTATAAGGTGAACTCAATACTGACAGTGGCCTTTCCACCCAGTGATCCCATGGGAGAGCTTCAGACCATTCGTCCGAAGTAGTCTCGGGTGAGAGACATGGATGCTCTATTTGTTCGATGATACTAACTCTGTCCGCTACTCTAGAATAAGAGGTTATAAATTAGGAACGAGCGATAGCTTAAAGATGTAAGAGTTGCTTACGGTTGTCATAAACCCCTAAACGATGGCTGACAGCAGAGCCTGTCAGCATGCATGCACTGGCTGTCCCTGTGGCAGAATGGTCAGGGTGTAAGCTTTCTCGCTAATATCCCGAGTTACTACAGGATTCGACTCCCGGTCATGCGCTTGCTCTACAGTGCTGGTTCTGCAGCCTTACCTGAAACTAATGGCCTCGCAGTAGGGACGGACGACGTAGCTTTAGATGTTCCTAGAAGTAGTTAGCCCTCAAACATAGCATGCTTCATTGCGTTATACAGCCATGATCTAAAACATTTTAACCAGTGCGACTTTATGCAAATCGAAGCAGGTAAAGGATGGCCCTTGTGAATTGATGAAACGGCATAAATAGTGCCTGTTACTAAACTCAGTGTTATTCGTGTTCTTCAGATAACAAAGGCAACGGACTTAGGACAGAGTGACAAAGGCGAATTATAGTGGCCAGATAACTGGATTAGAGCATTTCGGAGACCGTAACGCTTGTGTGGTTCTCGCGGTCAGTCGTTCTTATTTCGGAGACGGCAAGGTTTGTGTGGTTCTCACGGTCAGCCGTTGTTATTTCGGAGACGGCAAGGCTTGTGTGGTTCTCACGGTCAGCCGTTGTTATTTCGGAGACGGCAAGGCTTGAGGAGTTCTCACGGTCAGCCGTTGTTATTTCGGAGACGGCAAGGCTTAAGGAGTTCTCACGGTCAGCCGTTGTTATTTCGAAGACGGCAAGGCTTGTGGGGTTCTCAGGGTCAGCCGTTGTTATTTCGAAGACGGCAAAACTTGTGGGGTTCTCACGGTCAGCTGTCGTTTTATTTCGAAGACGGCAAGGCTTGTGGGGTTCTCACGGTCAGCCGTTGTTATTTCGGAGACGGCAAGGCTTGTGGGTTACGCACGGTCAGCCGTTGTTATTTCGGAGACGGCAAGGCTTATGGGGTTCTCAGGGTCAGCCGTTGTTATTTCGGAGACGGCAAGGCTTGTGGGTTTCGCACGGTCAGCCGTTGTTATTTCGGAGACGGCAAAACTTGTGAGGGTCATACGGTCAGCCGTTGTTATTTCAAAAATGGCAGGGCTTGTGGGTTTCTCACGGTCAGCCGTTGTTATTTCGGAGACGGCAAGGCTTGTGGGGTTATCAAGGTCAGCCGTTGTTATTTCTGAGACGGCAAGGCATGTGGGGTTTTCAGGGTCAGCCGTTGTTATTTCGGAGACGGTAAGGCTTGTCGGGTTCTCACGGTCAGCCATTATTTCGTAGGCGGCAAGGCTTGTGGGGTTATCACGGTCAGCCGTTTTTATTTCTGAGACGGCAAGGCATGTGGGGTTTTCAGGGTCAGCCGTTGTTATTTCGGAGACGGCAAGGCTTGCCGGGTTCTCACGGTCAGCCATTATTTCGTAGACGGCAAGGCTTGTGGGGTTCTCACGGTCAGCCACTGTTACTTCGGAGATGACAATGCTTGTGGGGTTCTCACAGTCAGCCGTTGTTATTTCTGAGACGGCAAGGCATGTGGTGTTCTCCCGGTTGGTCGTTTTTAGTACAATCAGAAAGTGGTCCGAGAAGGGAGAAGATCACGAACCACTGGTAAGGTATGGTCCGACCACAGCTCATTGATGCTGGAGATGAACGAAGGCTGTCCTGTACAATTCTGAACAACAGATGGGAGATTGTGATGCAAATTGCCGGTGATTTGAATGCGGGTAATTTGAAGGAGCAATGTGTCACAACACACAGCACATCGAACCCCGCTAAAAATGGGGCTGCATAGTCGCAGTCCGCTCGTATTACTCATGCTAACCTCTGTACACCGTCGAAAGCGTCTAATATGGGGAAGCAGTCATTAAAACCGGACTCTGAATGGTTGAAAGAATATCGTCTGGTCTGATAAATCACGTTTTCTGCTGCACCATGTGGACGTTGTGACGTACCTGCCAGCAGGACGCACATGACATAAAGGCAGATAGGATTCAGGATACATGTCTGCGTAGCTCAGTTGGTAGAGCTGCTTGTTCCGGAATAAGCGTACTCGGGTTCGAATCCCGGCGTGGACCAAAAATGACGGAGAAATTTACTTCGTTATAATGGCGCCCGAACTACCCGGATGACCCGACCGTTCAAAATCTCGCATTGGTGTGATGTTATTTCCACACCGCGAGATAGGAAAAATCAGAGAATCCCTTCTCCAGTGCTTCGAAAAATAAATGTGTGTGACGTTGCATTCCACACACCAGATTGACTGGGAGTTCTCAAGTGCACGTTCTACAGTGGTTGTCTGCCTGCAGCGATTCATGGTCACTGCTGATCCGTGGGCCATGCCCCGGCCCTCTTTCGGGGGGGGGAGATGTGACGTACCTGCCAGCAGGACGCACATGACATAAAGGCAGATAGGATTCAGGATACATGTCTGCGTAGCTCAGTTGGTAGAGCTGCTTGTTCCGGAATAAGCGTACTCGGGTTCGAATCCCGGCGTGGACCAAAAATGACGGAGAAATTTACTTCGTTATAACGTGTACAGCGTTTATCTGGGGAATTGTTGGCAATAGGGTTCATCCTGAAACAAAAGCATGCCAGTAGAGGGAGTGTCATGCTTCGGGCAATGTTCTGCTGGGAAACCAGTCATTCATGTGCAGGGCCGCCCGGTGGCCCAGTGGTCTAAGCGATGGCCTCTGATCATTTGTCCGAAAGGGGTTCGAATTCCGGTGAGGCATGAATATTGTGTTTTGTCTTACGGCACAGGTTCTCTCCCTTCGCTGGAACCAGTGGCCCTAAATTAAGGACGGGTGACTGCTTATAGCCCATTGAGTTGCTGACAGCGGTCGTTAAACCTCCAATCAAAATAAAAATTCACGTGCAGGTACATATGACGTCTACCAACCTAAACACCACTCCAGACTACTTTCAGGGGAAGAATGCACCATAGTACACTACCCAGATTGTTCGAAAACGGTTCGCGGAGCATCAGGAAAACTTGCAGGCATTTTCCTGTCCTCCAAATTCTCCAGACATCAATCCAATCGAGCAACTGTGGTTACTGTTGAAACAGCAAATCTGATCTGCGGCGGCTCAACCATGTAACTTAAAAGTGTTAAACGATTTATTGGTGACGAGTTGGTTCCAGATACCACTAGACGTCTTTAGAAATATTTTCGAGTCTTGGATATTTGGTGTATATATACACTAATCGTCACAAAAAATAGTTACACATCGAAGGAAGTGTCCGATTGCAATGCTATTCGGGAGGAAGGTAACGGTTACTAGGAACAATAAATGATTAAACATTCAGATTGATTTGGGCAATATTTATTGAAGTACACCACAATAAGTAGTGTCTCTCAATATGGCGTCGGGAAGCCATGTTTGCGTACAGCATGTCAGACATCTCGAGTTGTACAGGTTCCTAATGGTGTCCTGCGATAAGCGATCACATGCAGCTTGAATCTTCTCACGCAGTTCTTGCAGATTGGGCGGAAGCGGTGCAGTTTGGATAGCGCGTCAAATAGCATTCCACACAATTTCAATCTGCGATAGGTCTGGTCATGCGGCTGGCCATGGCAGAGTGTCAGTGCTTTGACTGCAAGCTCTCGAGACAGCAGCAGTATGTCAACGAGCTTTGTCCTGTTGGAAAATTGCACAGGAATTAGCTGTCAGAAAAAATAGGGCCATTGGTTGTAAGACCTCATTAACGTAACTAACTCTGGGCTGTCAAAGCGCTTGTAATGAACACAAAGGGTGATCTGGCATCGCAGAAAGTTGCATTCCACACCATGATACCAGGCTTTCTGGACGTGTGACGCTCGACAACAAACCGTTCATCTTGGCACTGACCACGGTGCCTCCACACACGGATTTGTTGGTCGTCTCCTCCAAGACAAAAGTGGGACTCGTCACTGAAAACCACCCGCTTCCACTCTGCATGGCTCCATGACAATCTGGCACGACACTATTGCAGTGTTTGGCGAGGATGCAATGGTGTTAAGTGCAGTTGTCGTAACGATCTGCGTGTGTGTGTAGTCCTACGTCGTGCAGCCATTTGCTATTCATGCTGGCACTAATCGGAAGATTCATGGAGGGCACCACTGCTCGCTGAATATCCGCAATTGTGGCTGTCGGGTCACTCCGCGCATGTCGGACAACCCGGCGGTCATCTTTCTCCGGGGTTCGTCTAGGTTCTCCAGACCCTTCCTGTCGCTGCTGCGTGCCTTGTTCCATTCATTACCACCAACAGCGTGCTAAGGTGATATCCGCACGACCGGCATGGCGAACAATACGGCGATAAGACCGTCCCGCTTCCCGGAGCCCGACAATGCAGCCCCTTTCAAACTCATCTAAATGCTCGAATTGCTTCCGAACTTTCTCCAAGGTATACTACACTTGCAAAAGATACAACCAACACAACAGCACGAGTCAAAATGGAAAATACGCTCAATGGGACGACCTATATATCCAGTCAGGCACAGCGCTACGACACCTCCTTGCTGGCATCACTTTCGCGGCCGAGCGTGATACTTGAATCGTTTGCATGTCTCACGATGTTATACCTACCCACCAAGTTTCATTCCTGTCGGTTGCATCCTTCGGGGTGCAACTATTTTTAACGATCAGTGTACATATATACAGTGCATGGTCGAATTACATTATTGTGACCACTAGCTAATATCGAGAGAAACCGCAGTGTGCAGCGCGGTTAGCTGCTAGACGGGCTGGGAGTGACTCAATAAGGTGCTGGAAGGTGTTCACAGTTATGTGGAGCCACGCTGACTCCAGTGCATCTGACTGCTCTCGGAGGGTGCGTGGTGGAGGATCCATACAGCAAACATCACGATCGAGGTGGTCCTACAGATGCTCAATTGGGTTTAAGCCTGGGGAATTAGGGAGCCAGGGAACTACTTTGAAGTCTTCATCGTGCTAATCCAACCACTCTCGGACATTTCTTGCTGTGTGACACATCGCACTGTCGTTCTGGAAGATCCCATCCACCCCAGGGAAGACAGTTAGAATGTATGGGTGCACGTGGTCTGCAAGGATATATTCGTAACGAATTTAGTCCATAGTGCCTTCTACAGGTATGAGTGGACCCAGAGAATACCACGAAAACATTTCCCAGGCCATAACACTGCCCCCACCAGCTCGTTCTTCCAGCAATGGTTGAAGAATGTTTGTTCTCCGATGTTTCTCGCCTTATACGCCAACGTCCATCGGTTAGATGAAGGAGAAAACGTGACTCATTGGAGAAGGCATTCCTTTGCCATTCTGCGGAGGTCCAATTCCGATACTGCAGTGCAAATATAAGCCTATTCTGCAGATGTATCTTCTTTAGCACAGGTGCAGTAACCATCCGTCTGCATCGGAGCCCCATACGCAGCAAGGTTCGCTGAACTGTCCTTTTAGATACGCTTCCGGTAGCCCCCTGGTTCATTCGTCCAGTGAATTGCTCCACTGTAGCGTGTCGATCGGCTCTCACGCACCTTCGAAGCCGACATTCAATTCTCACATCAATAGCACGTGGTGTTTCGTAGTTTGCACGTCGCTTATTCGCAGTGTGGCCATTTCTCCAATCATGATACACTTTCACAGCAGCACGCGAACAGTTCACAAATTGCGCTGCTGTTTCAGAAACACTGCCACCCTTTGCACGAACGCCGATGATCAAGCCTTTTTGCAAATTTGATAAATCGGTCCTTTTATTCATGACAACAACGAGGGATATGTTTTCCGGATGCCTACAGCACACCTTATATACCTTCCAAGCCAGGTCACGACACGTGCCATCTTTTATTGGTTACGCGCTCTTGACGTCAAAAGTAGGAGGTGGTCATAATAATGTGACGCGACTGTGTATATTTACTTGTTTATTTATTTGGGATGAATTAACTTTTCCCCGTTAACATCACACTATAGATAGTTCCCAGCCGCTAATTTAGGGCAGCTGGTCTCTTGGAGGTGGGAGTCTCAGCGCCGTAGGAAAAGCTCATCACCCATGTTTCACGTGGAATTTGAACCCGGTCTCGGATTTTAAATCTCAGACTTTATTACTTTAAACTCTCTAACAACTCGGTCATCGGGACGATCTATTGCGCTTAACTGGCTCTTAGAGGATGTTGAATTCCAGACGTACATACGTATAATGATATTTCGCCATTTTTACCATTCGTTACATAATGAAAGCCATATATGATGGTAAATCAAGATGTTAACTGATACCGCAAAATATAGCAACCGACCAACGTAAACACGTCATACGGTTAGACAAGGAAGCTGGTATTTCAGATCGTGTCGCTGTTAAAAAGCGTGCTGTAATAAGATGTCTTTGGACAATAGGTGTCAGTCACCCTGAAATACGCAGAAAAAAATGGTAGCACAGTGTGGTAATAAATGAATGGACTACAGAAATGTTTACGAATAAGTAGAAATAAATAAATCTGGCAGAGCAAGAGTAATAGGTGAAGTTCGATGTAGGCGCATCTTAACGTTGCTGATTCCAGAACCAGACGGTTCTGTCTACTCTCTAATTCAAAGAGACTGCTGGATTCCTGTATTTGCTGTAGCTGATATGTTAGACATAGGTTATGGTTCTCTCTATTCAAATTGTGCACGACGTAGGATACTGGAAAGTGTGCCAGATGGGTCAGGAAGCAGTTGAACGATCAATACGAACAACGGAGAAGACTGGAAAGGACACTCGCTGGAGATCAGACCTGGACGCATCATTTTTTCCTGAAAGCAGATCCAGAGTACAAAGTGGAAACATTCCTCTTCATCCTCAGCAAAAACGAAAGCTCAAAAGTTGCTCCTCTGTCAAAGAAAAAAACACCTTGGTAAACTTTTTGTGTGATATGCATGGGCTTCTCTGTGAACATGATCAGGAACATGAACAAACTCTTAACAATGCAAGATACCCAGCAATGATTAAAGACAATCTCAAATCTGCAATTCGGAACAAAGGAAGATGATTGTTGTCTGAAAATAATTTTTTTTATTTTATTTATTTTTTTTATTTTACCAGCTCTACAATGTCGTTAACCCATACTGTACCTGCAACCATGATAATTCAAAACCTCAAGTATGATGTTCTTCTAAATTCACCCTGATGCTCGGAACTCACATCAAACTATTTTCATCTCCTCTGTCCGCTTAAAAGAAGCATTACCAGGATAAGTCGAGAGTACTTCCCGTTTGCAGCTAAAGAGTTTAATGTCGCAATAAAGTACAGGATGTTGTTTTCTATAGTCATTTGCCAAGATTCCACCTGCGCTACTATCCCACGGTATTATCACTGGGCAGGTTTCGAGGACAGAAACTCTCTGAAGCCAGGTTCCGCAACCACAACTGGATCAGCTCCCGTCCTTGTTGAAAATGGACCATGGAGAGAGCAACGTAGAAGTAGGATGGGGCAAGGTTCGAACTGTATGGAGGATGGGCAAGATCCTGATTGTATGGAGGATGGGCAAGATCCTGATTGTATGGAGGATGGGCAAGTTCCGGACTGTATGGAGGATGGAGCAAGATTCAAACTGTATGGAAGATGGAAGCAAGATCCGAACTGTATTGAAGATGGGGGCAAGATCCGAACTGTATTGAAGATGGGGGCAAGATTCAAATTGTATAGAAGGTGCGGCAAGAACCGAACTGTATGGAAAATGGGGTCAAGATCCGAACTGTATGGAAGATGGGGGCAAGATCAGAACTGTATGGAAGATGGGAGCCAGATCCGAACTGTATGGAAGATGGGAGAAAGATTCAAACTGTATAGAAGATAGGGTAAAAGTCCGAACTGTATGGAGGATGAGTTGAGATCTCTACCTCTTCCAATCCCTGCAGGTTTCGGCGAACTACTCTGGAGGTGTGCCTTCGGGCGCTATCTGTTTGCAGCAACGTCCGCTTCCAATTGATGAGTGCTGGTTAGCTATGGCTCAGAGCATCAAGCGCCCGCTGCAGTTGTTTTCCCGTCCACAGCCTAGCCGTCTGGTATGAGTTCCCAGTGAACAGGACTCTCAATTACATCAAAGGCACAACATGACTTTCCTCTCGAACAGCCCTCTTTGCACCACGGGCTATGTTTCCGACCGTGGCCCACTGGTTCCCAGTTTTAGGATAACGTAGGAGTATCTGCAATGCATCACATGTGGTGAAAAGACACCCAAACTTGTCGTCCCGCGAATGTGACAGCAATGTGCGACAGAGAGTGACGCATTGTCCCGCCTGCTGGGATATCATTTCATGAGAAATCATTGGATGGCGCCGGGTAAGGAAACCAAGCTAGTGAAGGTTAAAAACAATGGTAGATTGTAAATTCCTTACTTCAGCTGCCAGTTGTCGTGTATAAGTGCCGGCGTTCGCTTTCACAGCTTCGACCATGGTAGTCGTTGGACGTCCTGATCTCGGTGTGTGTTTGAGACAGGTATCCCTAGCATTGAAATGCCGGAACCATTGTCGTGCAATGCTGTTGTTCACTGTGTTTCCTACCTCCAACCGCTTAAATTCATTAAGCTGCCATGTGTAACTCTTTTTTCTTTCCCAATGATGGTGTAGGAGCACCCGAACAGCACGTTCATCGATCTTCATCCCCCTCTCACCTGATAACACAGTGTAGTTCCGCGTGTGCTCTGTGTCATCGTAGTATTCAGTCGACGATAGCGCGCGTTTCACATCGGAATAGAGTCCCAACATTATGTGCGGCTGCAAACGTGACGAACTTTTGACTCACTCTAGAATTTGGTCGACGGCTTGATAGTCATGAAGAGGTGTAGAAATCAGTGCATACATAGTCGAACACCTCTAACGTGATCAAGAATCTAGTGGACCGTTTCAGAAAGCATGTGGAACTAACGGGATATTACACTGAAAAATAACGCAGGAGTTGTGTAAATTTAACTTCTTCTTTTTGGTAAATAAATACAAGAAAATTGTCGCTTTCACTTTTTGTATGCTAGTATGTTGCGGAATTAAAGAATAGTGTCATCGTTTCTCCCTTTGACATAAGTTTCGGTTTTTTCTTCTTCCATATCAAGATATAAACAATCTTTTTTTTTATGTGAGTGTTTTTACTCAGAGGACGTGTATTGTGCTGCGTTACTCCATATTTGTTTGAAATCAAGGTTTTGTTTCTGATGCACATTCCCCGCAGGGTCGCAAACATCCTTCTCCCGAGGTTTGTGAAATCCGAACCACCTCATTTATTTCCTATTTCTTTCCCTGAAGGCAGAAGTCTCAGGTGGCTGCGTGGTCATTTTCTGGAACTTTGACCAAACAAAGAACAGTTTTCATTCCTCTGGTGTTTTTCTGTGTTCTTAATCCCAGGAGGTTTTTTTTTTTCGAGGAAAGTCGATAAGACAACAGAAATGTCTCCTGAAATCTTTCTCTAACACAACAATCGATAGAATGTGTGTTCTCTATAGTGTAGTGCCGTAGCCTGTCGTAAAACTATCGACGTGTTTTGAGATGTAACACATAATTGAGAAATAGTGAAATTTTCCCTCCTTCAGAATGTATTATTAGATAATTTTACTGAAATCTGACCATAACTTAAAAAAATTAATCTACAGAACAAGCATGCCTTGTGTGAAGTGAAATATAAAGAAACATTTTGTAGCTAATCCAAAAGCATAAGGTATTATTAAAGATATTATTTAATAAAACCCTAAGTAGAGATCAGGCGTGAACCATTTATCACCGTCACTTCTACGTAAAAAAAGAGTTTATAACGAAGTAAATTTCTCCGTCATTTTCACCGCGCCGGGGTTCGAACCCGGATCCACTCATTCCGGAACAAGTTGCTCTACCAATTAAGCTACGCGGACATTGATTCTGATTCCTATCTGCCTTTATGTCGTGTGCGTCCTTCTCGCAGGTACGTCACATCTCCTCTCCTGGTACGTTACATCATCTCCCCCTTATTTTTATTTTTTTTTTTTTTTTTTTTGTAGTGCTGGAGAAGGGATTCTCTTATTTTTCCTATCTCGCGGTGTGGAAATAACATCACACCAATGCGAGATTTTGAACGGTCGAGTCATCCGGATAGTTCGGGCGCCATTATAACGAAGTGAATTTCTCCGTCATTTTTATCCGCGCCGGGGTTCGAACCCGGGTCCACTCATTCCGGAATAAGTTGCTCTACCAATTAAGCTACGCGGACATTTTATTCTGATTCCTATCTGCCTTTATGTCGGGTGCGTCCTTCTTTCAGGTACGTCACATCTCCTGGTACGTTACAAGTTCATATTTATCTTTTGATAGATAAGAAGAACAATTATTTGCTAATAAACGCATAGAAGCTTTTTATTCAGCAAGAATTTCTGATTCTCGCTCTCAGTTTCTACCTAGAGAAACAAGGAAATGCTTCCGCTTTCTTAAGAGCCGAGAAACTAGCAAAACTAACTGGTCTCTTATATGCATGACAACTTTCGATTCAAAACGGAAATCCAGCTGTAGTTAAAATAGTTTTTGTACCAAAAGGTTTTTCGTTCTTCTCGTAATTCTTCATTTCAACAGAATTTAGATATGCTTCATTCACACAGATATTATTCACAAATCACTGGACATATCAACACTTTACACACTTCCCCATTCAAGCGAAGAACTGGAAGGGCTTTATGTTAAAGCTTGAAAAGATTTATATTTATAATACATAGTCCATGCATTGCGGCCCGTGGCGCTGTGGTCTAAGCGCTGGCTTATGACCTTTCGTCCAAGCGGATCTGGTTCGAATCCCGGTGAGGCATGGATGTCGTGTTCGTCTTACGGCATTGGCTCTATTCCTTCCCTGGAGTCGTTGGCCCTAAATTAGGGACCATTGGGTTGCTCAGTGTAATAGTTAAACCCTCAATAAAAAAAATAAAAAAAAAACATGTATTGCGCCGCATGCATCCAGATTGTTGTCAACTTTCTGCTAGTTAGTTAGCAACATAAGGAGAACATTTTGTGCAACACCTGATCGTATTTCGATCCTTGACTTTATCCGATGATTCTGACAATAAGGAAACTTAGATGTAATATATTACAAATCCCAGTGGCATCGGGCCATCATGAGCATCCGGCATTAAGTCCTCATGGCGCCGTTGGTTCCAAGAAAGGGGTAGAGTTGGCGCCGTTGGTTCCAGGATATGGGTAGAGTTGGCGCCATTGTTTCCAGGATATGGATAGGGTTGGTGCCGTTGGTTTCAGGATATGGGTAGAGTTAGCGCCGTTGGCTTCAGGATGTGGATAGAGTTAGCGCCGTTGGTTCCAGTATATGGGTAGAGTTAGCGCCGTTGGTTCCAGGAATGGTGTAGAATTGGCGCCGTTAGTTCTAGGATGCGGGTACATTGGGCGCCGTTGGCTCTAGAAAGGAGTAGAGTTGGCACCGTTGGTTCCAGGATATAGGTAGATTTGGCGCCGTTGGTTCCAGGATATGGGTAGAGTTGGCGCCATTGTTTCCAGGATATGGATAGGGTTGGCGCCGTTGGTTTCAAGATATGGGTAGAGTTAGCGCCGTTGGCTTCAGGATGTGGGTAGAGTTAGCGCCGTTGGTTCCAGTATATGGGTAGAGTTAGCGCCGTTGGTTCCAGGAATGGTGTAGAATTGGCGCCGTTAGTTCTAGGATGCGGGTACATTGGGCGCCGTTGGCTCTAGAAAGGAGTAGAGTTGGCACCGTTGGTTCCAGGATATAGGTAGATTTGGCGCCGTTGGTTCTAGGGTATAGGTAGATTTGGCGCAATTGGTTCCAGGATATGGGTAGATTTGGTGCACTTGGTTCCAGGATGTGGGTAGAGTTGGCGCCATTGCTTCCAGGATATGGATATGGTTGGCGCCGTTGGTTTCAGGATATGGGTAGAGTTAGTGCCGTTGATTCCAGTATATGGGTAGAGTTAGCGCCGTTGGTTCTAGGAAGCGGGTACATTGGGCGCTGTTGGCTCTAGAAAGGGGTAGAGTTGGCACCGTTGGTTCCAGGATATAGGTAGATTTGACGCCGTTGGTTCCAGGATATAGGTAGATTTGGCGCCGTTGGTTCCAGGATATAGGTAGATTTGGCGCCGTAGGTTCCAGGATAGGGGTAGAGTTGGCGCCATTGTTTCCAGAATATGGATAGGTTTGGCGCCGTTGGTTTC
This sequence comes from Macrothele yani, assembly GCA_039090855.1. Classification (NCBI taxonomy): domain Eukaryota; kingdom Metazoa; phylum Arthropoda; class Arachnida; order Araneae; family Macrothelidae; genus Macrothele; species Macrothele yani. The sequence continues at coordinate 134,433,396 of CM077007.1, read as the reverse complement.
AAGATATGGGTAGAGTTCTTGCCGTTGGTTCCGGGAACGGGGTAAAGTTGGTGTCGTTGGATCAAGGTAAGAAGTAGAGTTAGCACCCTATATACAAACACGCCGCCCATGTCTAATACGGAGCTTCAACCAAGTACAGCTCGGAGATTAGCCTGAAGTCCACGCCTCTGGTCGCTTTGCCCCCACTGCTGCTCAAACGTTTTGCTGCAGAGTTTTCACAAACTGCGTTGAATCTGTAGAAAAAAACTCCTCCGTTTAATTCTTTATCTTAGTTCTCTGTGCACTGATGAAAAAATGTTGGTGCATGTGCATAGTAAAACTACTACTGTGGGGGTGTGAGTACTTTGAATTTTTATGCGCCGTACTCTCACCAAATTTCGTAGTCAGGGACATAATTTTAGCTTACCCACTACACATGCAGGGTGATCATCACTGAATATCCTTATTTGAGCATGTCCAGACTTTTAAATGAATGCTGGAATTAAACGGAGTTTTAAGCAGAAATAGACAAACATACAAGATTTTCATACACCGGTAGCAAACTTAATAAACGTGTAAGGTTGCACCGCAAGTGACACATGAAATGTCTAAAATATATTCACACTTGCGCCACACACTTCCAACATTAGTGGGATAACTGCCGTTATTGCACCTGTAATGCGTTTTCGCTATCCAGATATCTGGAACAACATTTGCATAAAACACAAATATCTTCAACATAAAGCCCTAGAAACAGATCCAGCGAAGAAAATATCTGATGATCTTCAGAGCCATAGGATTGGTTCCGTCATTTCCAATCCATAGTTTGAAAATCTTACAGCTAGAGTGTCACGAACAACAAATGTCCAATGAGAGGGTGCCCTACCTCTTTCAAATCGTAGTTCTCTGCTTGTCCTGTAGCTGACGGATGGAGTAAATGATGAGAATGTCCAAGTACAGATTTGCCGAAACCGTTTCCTCAGAGAATAAGAAAGGACCAATTATAATTGATCCTTTCTTTATGCGTGATCGGATAATAAACCGATCACGCGTTAGCGCACTCCAGACATTGATCTTCGGACTGTCACGAATATAAATGCTTACGATATGTGGTTTTTTCTGATCCCCAAATATGCACTTTCTGTTTGTTGATTGTACCACTAGGATGGAACGTAGCCTGAAGAGCATATATGTAATGAGAAGTCATTACCCTCGTCAGAGAGGCTTAAAATGTTGTAACGCATATTTAACTTTTAGAATATTATTGAGACTAAAGTTTTTGAAGAATTTGTAACTTTTGGCGTGTAGCTCTCTAACACCTGAGCATCGTAGACTTTGGTGTCTGTAGTTGGTGTGAAGCTCGTCTCTCCGATTTCCGTGGTGACCGTGCGAAAGTAGTTTTGAATATTTCCCACAGTTTCATCTGAAACTGATAGTCCACCATCTTTTCCACTATTTCTGTTTCCAAGAAATTTGTCATCCACGACTTAATTAACTTCGCATCAAATGCGGCTTCTTTCCAAATTTCTGATCTTTTCCTGAACACTGACAAGATATTTTATTTCTGCCAGAGCAGATAGTGCCCTCTCTGTCTTGCAGACGCCATCTTGACTGCATAGCTGCTACAGCGCTCCTAGTGGCGGCCGCAGAAAGCGAAATACACCAGAACGGAAATATATGGGTGTATGAGATCACCTGTACAAATATGGATATTTGAGTCGTCATTCAAAAAATTATAGTACACTGTAATCAGGATAATTATTTATGGGCACTCTGTTATAAATCTCTAGTCTAAGAGCAGTACAGCACTGGTTCTCCAATCGAGATTTAGTTTTCAGATTGGTGTCCACCGAGGAGCCAAAGCTTATGATCACCTGTCTGACATTATGTCAGTCCCCACATGCCGCCAAAACAGCTATTACCGGGCGAGCTATGGACGCTACAAGATTTCTAAAGGTGAATTGTGTTATCTAGTACTAACACGGATTGCAGCTGGTCCTTTAACTCTTGTAAGTTACTTAGTTGAGCTGCCGCAGGCCGGATTTGCTGCTCCAATTGATGTCTGGGGAATTCGGATGCCAGCGCACTCCCTTGAAATCTTCGTCGTGTTCTGCGAACCATTATAGACAATTTGGATAGTGTGGCACGCAACATTATCCTGCTGGATGAAGGCACTACTAGATTGGAATACCGTTGCCGTGAAAGGATGTACCTGGTCTGCAATGATGTTTAGGTAGGAGGCAGACGCCTGCACATGAATGATTGGGCCCAAGGTTTCCTAGTAAAACACTACCCAAAGCATTTGACTTCCTTCACTGGCTTTTTCTCGCCCCACGGTGCATCCTGGTGCCAACACTTCCTTGGGTAAATTACGCTCACGTACCCGGACCGTTCTCATGGTGCAACTGGAAACGAGATTTATTAGACTAGATGACCTTCTTGCAATCATTCAACGTCCAGTTTGTCCAATGTATGCGCTTTTAACGGTGAACCGAAATTAGTATGGGGCACTCGGAGCGGCCTTTGGCTACGCATCCCGATTTTAAGCAGAGTTCCGTGTAATTCGTGTTGTAACACATTACACCGGTCACAGGCATTAAAATTACCGACAAGTTGCAGCACAGTACCCCTTCTGTTGGCTCGTACCATACGGCATTCTTGGGTCACTTCCAGTCGTTGAGCCGTGATCTCCCCACACCTTTCCGGCTGTTTGGGGTGTTTTCTTGCTCAGGACCACTTTTTGAAGGTACTAATCACGGGCTGTAAGTGAAAACCCCACAAACCTTGTCTCAAAAATGCACTGACCCAATCGTCTGGCGAGTACATTTTGGCTTAACTCTCTTAAGTCCGCTGCCCTTTGCCATCTGAAGAACAACACTGATTAAGAGAATTCAGTATCAGGTGTTACTTATACAGTTTCGTGAGCTTTACGTCGTTTAACTGCAGTTGCTCCGATTTGCATAAAGACGCACTGATCAAAATTTCTTTGGCTCTTCGGTGTATGCCACTAATTCTGAGGTGGTCGCAGTTCAGAGAGCGTGGCCGTGAGACCGAAGTAAAGATTTTCTTTTTCCACCCGGTTCAAGTACCTTTCAGTTGTCCGGGACTACATGGAAAAATTAAAATGGAATAATTACCGCGCATCTGTCTTGTACTGATTGAATATGAACTCACTGAACAATGCCAATAAATGTTAGGCCATTACTATTAGGTGTACAAATAAGTTTTAAAGCGTTTTTTGTGTGACGTAGGCCGCTAATTTACATATCCGAAATTCCTCCGCGTTGTTGTCATGTGACTGTAATTGGTCCTAAGTATAAAATGTGACACAGGAGTTTGCCCAATAGTCAAATGCATTTGCACATCGGTAGGTGAAAGATGGCAAGCAATACTGCATTTCTTGCTAATTGCATCAAGGAAAATGTTCTGCAAAAGCAACTGCATCGATCTGTTCTGTTCTGGGAGAGAATATTGTACCGAAAAGCACGTGTGAGTTTTGGTTTTAACGGTTTAAAGCAGGTGATTTCGATGTTAGCGATCGAGCACGTAGCGGCGCCCCGCAGAATGTTGCATACGAGGAACTGCAAGCATTACTGGATGAAGATTCGTGTCAAACACAAAAAATACTAGCTGAAAGACTGGGGGTAACTGAACAAACCATTTTCAAATGTTTACGCGCAATGGGAAAGATTCAGAAGAAAGGAAAATGGGTACCACATAACCTGAGCCCGAGGAACAGGGATGAGCGTGTCATGAAGTGTTTGAATCTGTTGAATAAACAATACAGAAAGTATTTCCTGTAGAAAATCGTCACGGGTGATGAAAAGTGGATTTGGTACGACAATCCCAAACGCAAGAAACACTGGGTAGACCCCGGTGAAGCGACGACTTCGACACCGAAACCCAACATTCACTCCAAGAAAGTTCTGCTGTGCATCTGGCGGGATATGAAGGGTGTGTGCTCTATTATGAACCATTGAAACAGGGTCAAACTGTTACTGCTGATCGCTACAAGCAACAATTGCCGCGATTAAACTGGGAAATCTGTCGGAAACGTCTATTCACAGGTATAGGATTGCGCCCCGTGAAATTACCGCATGACAACGCTAGGCCGCATGTCTCGAAATCGGTCAAGGAAACGTTATTGACGCTTGGCTGGGAAGTTTTGGGTCACCCGGCGTATAATCCCTTCAGACTATCATTTGTTTCGATCGATGCAACATGATGTGTCTGCTCTACCGATCCGAACATGTGACTAAGGGCAAAAATGGGTTGACGACTTCACTGCGTAGACGACGAAGTATTCTTCATGGCTGGAATCCGTCAACTACCCGACCGATGGAAGAAGGGGATAGGTAATGACGGCGCATATTTTGATTCGTAAAAGTATTGTTGTTTTCTCTCAAATTACATGTTGCGTTCTCTTAAGGCTCTTTAAAACTTATATGCATGCCTAATACAATCCACATTATCACACTCTTCGTCGAAAGACATGGCTTATTATAGATGATATCACGCTATATGTTTATTGTTCATTTGACAAACAGGCAAAGTACTTTCCTGAAACTCCGTTGTCAACCTGTCAGTTTGAGCAGTGGCGTAGCGTGAATTTTAGTCCCCCCTCCCGCAAAATATATTTTAGGCTCCTATGTATAAAAAAAAATAAACAAACAAATGACACCCATTCCGAAAAATCTGAAGTGTCAGCTCGTTACGGGATACTAGAAAGCTGTGTCCCAGGCGTAGAAACTAGAAACCCTTTTAGCACTCACAATCAGAAATTTCTGGTTCTACTTCGCAACCTCCAGCCCCCGTCACATGCACCCTTCCTCTTTTTGCTCTTCGTCTACATGGTTCTCAAAGCAACACGAGTATCTGCGTGTTACGACTCTGCTCGGCAGTAGTAGTGAATTCCATATATTATTTAAAAGAGCTTCATGACATGTGCGACCTTGGTTTTGCAAATAACAAATCCTACCTTCACAGTTAAATCAGGAAAGCAATGAATTTAAATACTCTGCCATAGAAGCTATGTAACGTATACTCTATATTCACTTTCCTTTTGATTTTACTATCTCTGGTTATTTTATTTTACTATGTAAATTATCTTCCTACTGAACGGAATATTGTTTCACCCGCTGAATGAGATCTGGCAATGAGTGTAAGTCATGACGTGGTGGTAGCTCGTATATAGGCGCGTTCATCGAGAAGAGGGTGTGGTGGTGTGTTGTTGGAGGTTGAGGTTGTGTTGTGTTGTGTTGGTTGTGTGCGTACTATAAGAGGAAAGTTTATTCATTATTATGTACAAGATATATGAGTGCCTTAGTTGACCAAGAGTGTCGGAAATAAACAGTTGTTCAGTAAGTTCAGTCTTTCTCAATTCTTAGTTTTGTCAGACCTCTGTCTGGCTGTTATGTTTATGACTTTGATTACTTAATATAAATAACCGGCGTTGAGACTTTGTTTAAGTTCATAATTAACGAGTAACAACACCCTTTTGGGAATTCATTATTTTGAAGCTTAGAGCATTATTCATTCATAATAATTAGCTTAGCAAAAAGATAAACAAAGCTAATTCATTATAGCTATCTTTTTAGATGGGCTCACGAAATAGTTCCAAGTAGGGATGGGTAAAAAACCTTGGTGTTCTTGAGCATCGATGTTTTGCCACCGATGATCGATGTTTTAACTTCGATGTTGCAGAAGCCGATACATCAAAAAAAACATCGAGGTTTCGTGACTGAAGTTTGCAACTGGTAGAGAATATCTTCTACGAAAAGTAAATGCATTTCACATTCTTATAAAGTGGATAGAAATATCATCTTTCTCTTGGCTTTTTTAGTTGATTCGTTGGCGGAAACCGAGATCTTTTTCTTGAAGGCATTTGAGCCGATGCATCAAAAACACATCGAGGTTTCCACCGATACATCAAAAAAACATAAAGCGTTTTAAGGAATATTATTAGTTACTTGAGACCCAATTGGTGAGCAATCACCTTTATATTGAACAAAGATTTTACTCACCGACATGCCCATTCGCTGGTGCAGGTCAAAAGGTGTGAAATCTTCGGCTTGTTAGAAAGATATCGTGATTCACATCGATACATCGAAAAAACATCGAGGTTGTCACCGATTCATCGGGCGTTTTAACAAATATTACGTTACCATATGTTGAATTGTTGAGTATCACTGTTAAATAGAACACAGATTTTACAAATCAATTGCCCGTTAGCTGCTGCACATCAAAAAGTGTGAAATCTTCGGCTTGTTAGTAAGACATCGAGGTTCCCACCGATGTATCGAAGAAACATCAAGGTTTTCACAATGCATCGAGCGTTTTAACAAATATTATGTTATTGCATGTTGAACTGGTGAGTATCACTGTTGTATTAAAGACAGATTTTACAAATCGTTTGCCCATTTACTGGTGCAGGTGGGAAAGTGCGAGTTCTTCAGTTCATTAGCAAAATATTGAGATTTACGCCGATGCATCGAAAGAAAATAGAGGTTTCAACTTATACAACGAGCATTTTAATAAATATTAGTTGCCCGATGTTATTGGTGAGTAATCACTGTTATGTTGAACAGAGATTTTGCACATGCATTGCGTATTTGCTGCTGAAGATTGAAAACAACGAATTTTTTCAGCTTGTTAGCCAAAACATCGAGATTTTCACCGATAAATCGAAAATTTCCACCGATACGATCGATGCATCGATATTTTGGGAATGAGTAACCACCGATTTCGATCATCGATGTTACCCACTGATGTGCCCAACTCTAGTTCCAAGTACAAAATTTGTTTCTATATATTTTTTTTTCATGCGATTTTGTATTTAAGCATAACTGTTATTTTCATGTAAAGATTGGAAAAAAAAATATTTAAAATTTTCGATGAAAAAGAAACATGTTTTCGAGGGCCCCTAAAATGGAAGGGCCTCCTTCTCGCCGTTGAGTCCTTTGCGGGGGCTACGCTATGCCATTGACTTTAAGATTTTAGCTGGAAACAGCAAAAATCTTAAAGTCAATGGCATAGCGGCATAAAATCTTAAAGTCAATGGCATATTTATTTCTTTGCTTATCCAATTTGCATCTCTCATTTGGTGATCCTGAATCATTTATGCAGCACGAGATCAGTTACTCTAACATAAATTGACTAAAATATGGTAGGATTTACTTTAGAATGAAATGCAGATAACAATAGATGGGAAAAAAAGAGTCAGTATTCGGTGAAAACTTCTCTTATAGTTAACAAAGGAGACAGGGACTGATGAATTACTAAGAGGAAGGAAGAAAGACGAGATTTCAATTAAGATAATCAGAAGTTCGAAGTGAAATCCACGTCAAGAAGTTAACTGAAAAGAATACGGGCAACATCCGTGACTCTACAAAGGAAATAATCCGCGGTTCCGACAGTTTTTCTTTTCTTATCTTCCCATAAAATCAGGAAAATTTCTTTCTCCAGTGAAAACTAATGTCGTATTCCAGCGAAATACAGATTTATTCTAGATAGTGATGTAAGAAATAACTCCTTAAATTAAAAGTCATCATCATCCTACATAGCAGAAAATTAAGTTAATTAAAAGATCTAATTGTAATAGTAATTAAATCACAGAAAACTTCGTGAAGTGAAAGAGAAAATGAGTTGAGACTTTCTTTTCCGCGAGAGAGCTAAGTGAATGAGCACCTTTTCAGTGTTAACTGCAGAGTTTTCAAATTTTCACTCTTTCCTTTTGTCATTACGAAATAAACTTTTGTGTTGCTATTTTTGCATTTATCGACGCAAAACTTCCAAATTTAGGACCCAGTCTTAAAAGCGATGGCTCATGTTTAAAGAGGGAAGAATGCTGGTAGCTGCAAAATATTGGTACATTAAACAGAGGATGTTCGTACATTTTAGAACGCTTTTCATACAAAATTACAGGAAATAAAGAATTAAAACTGGCAACAGCGTGCTAGATGAACATGAAAGAAACATCTGCTGCAGTTGAATATCTTCTGTTAAGAAAATGGCGCACAAGCTGTACGTAGAAGGTTGTTTTTACTCTTTACGAAGAAGCATATCTGTATTCTGTCATTAAAAAACGATTTGACAATCATGGAATTAGCATTTCTAAATGTAAAATAAGCAATACTATTAATATTAAAGGGGAAAATCGTCAAGAATAGCTTTTAACAGGAAAAAGAACACCAATTCATAGCTGCGTATAGGATCACCAGAATTCCACACGTACAGAACTTACTCAAAAACACATACGTGGAAACGTATATCAAGTTAAAAGCTGTCTATGTACGTTAAATTAAATCAATATGTGCAAATTGCAGAATTAAAATACGGGATTTATTTACAATTAAAACACAATGATTAAAAACTCCTTGCAGGATCTTTTGGAACTAACTATAGTCCCATCATCAAGAAGACTGTCACAGAGAAACAGTGGGGCTGGTATTAAATACAGAGACATCCCAGGATACATTAGGCTCCGTGTTCCCACAACAGAATAACTAATCACGTATCTTATAGGCCATATCGTATTATTATTATTATCGATTACCATGTTGTGGCAACATGGAGCCTAATATCTGAGGATGTCTCTGTATTTAAAACCAGCCCCACTGTTTCTCTGTGACAGTCTTCCTGATGATTGAACTATAGTTATTTCCGAAAGATCTTGCAAGTAGTTTTTAATGATTGTGTTTTAATTGCGAATAAATCCCGTATTTTAATTCTGCAATTGGAACATACTGGTTTAATTTAACGTACATAGACAGCGTTTCACTTGATATACGTTGCCACGTATGTGTTTTTGAGGAAGTTACGTAGTTTTATGACTCTTTCAAAAGTAAGGCATCTGGTCTTAAAAGAAAATCCACCGACCCAAAGAACAGTCACTAACAAGGTAATAAACGAAGATTTGAGTAAAAAAAAAACAAAAAAACATGATGTTCACCGCCTTTTGCCAAAAAACATGGTGTAGATTTCTTAATGAAAATTACTTAGCTGGAGACAGATGGAAATTTATTGTGATTATTGATGAAATATGGATCCACCTAAAGGCTGTAACAAGAAAAGGTCGATTTACTTTCGCGAAAGAGCAGAAAAAGACTTACAAACTTGGTTCCAAGAATCCAAAGGAAGTTTTAGTAATGAATTCGTGATTATTGCTGGTTTTTGTACCATGGGAAATTAAAGTTAAGAAAAGTTCAAAAGAATGTTAAATCCGTTCTACAAATTACCAAATTAATGTTTTAACTGCTATATTTAAAGAGGAAATACAATTCCTTTATCCACAGTGCCTTCAAAAAGTATGCAGAACTCCATCAGGATAAAGCTTCTAGACATATATCAAAATCTACCACACTACTAGACGACACCCGTCGGAATCGACGGTTACTTTGTTTTTCTGAAAGAATAAACTCATATGAAACAACAACTGTAAGCTTTATTAGACTGACAAATTAATTCAACCACTTCGTGAGCAACTCAATGGGCTCTAAGCAGTCGCCCGACCCTAATTTAGGGTCACTGGTTCCAGGTAAGGGAGAGAGCCAGTGCTGTAAGACAAACACAAGACCCATGCCTCACCAGGATTCGAACCCGGACCCTTCACGAACGAATCATTATAAGCCAGCGCTTAGACCACTACGACACCGGGGCGGCCAGGTTCGTGATGAGCATCACGACTGCACCCTTTTTCAGTCGTAAAATGTGAGGCAGAAGTCCACTCATCTCGATCGTGTGCAAAAATTCAACTGGATAGCGTACTCTTTCACTCTCATCTTCAGTCACAACTGTTTTTGTAAATGTTGTTGGGATGAGATTCGCGTTGCGAGTACACTTCCCACGTCGGAATCAACGGTTAGTTTTTTTGTTTTGTTTTTTTTGACTGAAGGTTTAACGACCACCGTGAGCAACTCAATGTGCTATAAGCAGTCGCCCGTAATGTTTTCACTAACAATGGTCAACGGAATGTTTATTTACGTCTTTACATAATGGGAAACGTCTTACCTACGTGAATAAACTGGATCGAATGAATATTAAATTGTATATATACATCACACAGTCCAACGGCATAACGCAATCAAGTCTTCGAGAGTCTTCGCTGTTCCGATGAGAAGAACTTTGATACCAATGCATGCTAGCGTTGTTCTGCGCAACGGTTGGCTTAGAAAATATAGGACTTCGGACTTTGGACTACCTCAGTCCCTCCATGCTCCACCTACAACAGCGCGTTAGTGAACCGCAGGCGATCAAATGTCGATCGAACGCTTCTCCCATAGACTTTACATGGAACATTTTCCACCCCACAACGCCCAAACCGTTGCCCTAATCTCATTTTTCTCTTCTCCTGGCACATCTACATGGTAAGACCTTTATTTTGATACCTCAACCATATCTTTACGTTCAGCTGTTCTCTCAAAATAAGACACACAGTAAAAAACCTTATAGAATTAATATATAGATTTCTTGAAAAAATGAAAAAAAAACTGGTATACATTTTGCTCATATTCCTTCAAACCCCACGGATGTGTCACCAATGGACTATTGTGCCTTCAGACTACTAAAAAGAGCGCTTCCTAAACGCAGACCTAAAAATAATAATTGGACTATGTAAAGCAGTGACAGAGGAGTGGAATAAAATACCACTACCAATTTTAAGAAATGCACTGTTTTCTTAGAAATCTAGTTGTATGTTCATAGTCCAGAGAAAGGATTATAAGATAAAACACTTAAGAAATAATTTTATTTTAAATATTATTTATATTGCTGGAAAATAGTTCTAAAAATGTATGAATATCCTCTGTACGAGCATTATTTACAGTTGGAATTGTGACGTGGTGTTTGCATAAGATCTCTGTTTTCTGGGGATGAGGGGTTTATCAACCACTGTGAGCAACTGTAAGGTGTATGGGCCGCGGGTGGCCTAGTGGTCCGCGTTCGTGATGGCCGTGGAGATAACCTCAGGTTCGATCGTGGGCAGGTACGAACGTTCGAACCACTAAATACCCGTCGTGCGTCGGACGGGCACAAAGCCGTCGGACCAAAGGTACTAGCACCCCGGTAACAAATAAGGGCGTCTTCCTCCCCCTTTCTACCTTGCTTCCGTGTGACTTTTCTATTGGGCACTCTAGCCCAAATCTCCTAGCTTCCTATTTCTAAGGGTTGTTTAAGACCTGGGGTCAGACACTACCTTTATAAAATCCTCTACATATGAACTGATCTGATCTATAAGGGCTATAATGCAGTCGACCGTCCCTAATGTAAGGCAACTTGGCCCCAGCGGAGGAGGGGCTGATTCACTCTTAACAGCGGGGCTGATCCAGAAGTTTACCCTAGGGTGTGGCTGTTTCTCGGGTTCGGGAATAAAATGGTTGGCAGAAGCCATTATAAAGTGTTTTTTTTATATCATCATCATCATCATTGTCAACCATTATCAATCCAATGCTTGACGAAGGTCTCCCCAAATTTCCTCCACAACGGTCTGTCTTGTGCCAGTCTCCTCCATGTCACTCCCACATACTTTCGAATTTCGTCCACCCACCTTCCATGTGGTCTTCTTCTGGGTCTTTTCCTGTCCCTTGGAATCCAATCTAAAATTTCGGCTGTCCATCGATGGTCTGTTCTTCTGGCAGTATGTCCAGCCCATTGCCATTTCAGGGATTTAACTCTGATCATGATGTCTTCCACTCTTGTCATTTTTCGGATCCACGTGTTCTTCTTCTTATCTCTCCTGGTTACACCAAGCATGCACCTCTCCATGGCTCTTTGAGTTGTCTGCAGCCTTTGTATGTCTCTTTTAGCTAAGGTCCACGTCTCTGCACCATACGTAAGCACTGGAAGGATGCATTGATCAAACACTTTTGTTTTAAGACATAATGGCATATTGCTCTTGAAAATTATGCTGTTTCTTCCAAAAGCTCTCCAGGCAAGTTTTGTACGCCGATTAATTTCTTCACCAATGTGACCCTCACTTGATATCTGCTGTCCAAGATAAACGTACGTGTCTGTTATCTCCAGCTTTTTTCCATCAATCGATAAATCTTCATTTCTTGTAAAAGCATTGAACATCACTTTTGTCTTCTGAAAGTTCATTTTTAATCCCACTTCTTTACTCTTGTCAGCAAGTTCCTGGATCATACTCTGCAGCTCTGATGGGGTAGTTGCAAAAATGACTACGTCATCAGCAAAACGAAGGTGGGTTACATAATCTCCATTAATCTTTATCCCTTTGTTTTCCCAGCTCAGCGACTGAAAAACACCCTCCAATGTGGCATTAAAGAGCTTCGGAGATATGGTGTCACCTTGTCTCACTTCCTTTCCAATTTTTCTGTGTGTTGTATTTTCAAACAGCCGAATCTTTGCACTTGCATTTTCATAGATGTTATTAATAATATTAATGTATGCATCTTCAATACCGCAGGTTTTCAGAGCCATTGCAACTGCTGATGGTTTCACCGAATCAAAGGCTTTTTCATAATCGATAAAAGCCATGCACAATGGAAGTTCATATTCCCTCGCTCTTTCAATTAGTTCTCTCAGTACGTGGATATGATCTATTGTGCTGTAGCCACTCCTGAATCCAGCTTGTTCTCTCGGTTGAGCCATGTCCAGTGTTACCTTCAAGCGGTGTGAAAGAACTTTAGTGAAGATTTTATAAACTACTGATAGGAGGCTGATAGGTCTGTAGTTTCCGAGATCCTCAATGTCACCTTTCTTATGTAGCAGGATCATTGTAGCGGTGTTCCAATCCTCAGGAATCTTTCCTTCATTAAGGCATCGAGTGAAAAATTGGGCGAGTACTGTTTCGATTTCTCTACTTGCTTCTTGTATGATGTCTACAGTAATTCCATCTTCTCCTGGAGCTTTTCCCCGCTTCATGTTCTTGATTGCATGTGCAACTTCTGCTGGAAGGACTGGAGGAACTCTGGTACTGGTATCTTTCATGATGTCTGGAGTGCATGTATCATCCCTTTCATATAAATTGGAGTAGAAATCTTTCACTCTTGTCAAAATTTCGCCTCTATTTCTTGTTACAGAACCATCTTCTTTTCTCAGTGCCATAATCTGTTTTCTTCCCTTACTGAGATGTCCCTTTGCTATCTTTAGGCTTTGGTTGTTTTCAATTGCTTTCCTCACTAGTTCATAGTTGAATTTTCTTACGTCTTCAGTGATATTTTTTCTTACTGTCTTGCATAGCTCTATATATTCCACTTTGGAAGTCACATCTTCTTTAGTTGTCCTCATCTCTCTTCTTTTTTTGCATCAGCATTTTCGTTTTTCCTGATAATTTGTTTACATGCAACTTGTTCTTAGACCCAGCTAATTTTGTTGCTGTTTCCATAAGAGCTTTGGTTACTTTTCTGTTAACTTCAGAAATATCCACTTCTTCCGATGTTAGGCGTTCTAAAGCAGAGAATCTATTCTTCAGTTCCAACTTGAAAGTATTATGGTGTTTTTTAAGGTTGGTTATGTCAATAGATTTTGTTTGTCTTATGAGCTTGCCACGTTCAAGTTTAGTGTTGAGGTGCATCTTACATCTCACCAATCTATGGTCATTACCTGTGTTGAACTTGTTTAGCACACTGCAGTCTTCTATGACGAATTTTTTGTTACACATAATAAAATCAATTTCACTTGTCGTCCCATTTGGATGTCTCCATGTCCATTTCCTGTGTGGCTTTTTCTTGAAGAAGTAGTTCAAGATGAAAAACCCTTCTGCCTCTGCAAACTCAACGAGAGTATTTCCACGCTGGTTTCTGTTGCCGTGACCGAATTTACCTACTGAAGTTTCATTCTGTTGCCGTTGCCCTATTTTTGTATTGAAATCTCCCATAATTATTTTCAAGTGCTGCTTACCTTTATTATTTAGATGACAAATTTCCTCATAAAATTCTTCAATTTCTTCTTCAGGATGACTTGTGGTGGGTGCATAAGTTTGAATAATCTGAGCCTGGTATCTTTTCGAGAGTTGGATAACAAGTCGTGCAGCTCTGTCAGAGGAACTTTCAACTTCTACAACTTTATCCTTCAGTTTCTTGTTTATTATAAATCCAACACCACTAGTTCTGCCAGTATCTGTCCCACGATAGTAGAAGAGATGTCCACTTTTCAGTTCGATGAGATCTTCTCCTTTTCTCCTTACCTCACTTAGCCCCACGATGTCCCACTTGATCCGTTGTAGTTCCTCTTCCAATTCAAGAAGCCTTGAATCAGAAGATAGGGAGCGTCTATTATACGTAGCCCAGGTCAGCATCAGATGGCAGCCTAGTCCGGTCCTCCGGGGATTCTTAGCACCCTCTACCTTCATGTCGCACTGGCCGCTGCCTTGGCCAGGTACATTCCAGCTGCCGGAGACTGAGGGCCAAGATTTAAGTTGTGGAATCATTTTGGAGGTGTTTGGCCATAACTCACCACGCTGACCAAGCTGGTTGGTGAGTGTGGGATAGAATTTCCTCTAATCCCGATGATATAGTTATACCGCTATTGGCGGTCGTCAGAGCCCCTTTAGTGGGAACAGGATGCACCACGAGAAGGCGGGGTTGACATTTGTCAAGGAGAGGCTGCGATGTTACGCATCACCTGACCTTACATCACCTGACCTTACATCCATATATATATATATATATATATATATATATATATATATATATATATATATATAACGTCAGTATATACACTGAAGTGCCAGAAAAATTGGTACACCAGTCTAACACTTGGTAGGTCCCCCACAGGAGCGCAAGACTGCAGAAATACGACGGGGCATGGACTCCACTAGCTTCTGGAAATATGCTGTTGGCAATGCACACCATACTTCCTGCAGAGCGTTCCACAATTTGGGTGTATTCCGAAGTCTCGGATTCCTGTGTTCAGTAGCGCGTTGCATGGCATCCCAAATGTGTTCTATCACGTTCAGATCTGGGTACTTGGGTTGGAATGGTAACACCCCAAACTCAGATGAATGCTCCTTTTACCATAATGTGGCGTCCTGGCACTTGTGTGGAGTTGCATTGTCCTGTTGGAACAGGCCCAACCCATCAGCATGAATGCAGGACATGAACGGGTGTACATCGTCAGAAAGGATGCGCACATAGCTTTAGCCGGTCACAGACGTTTGTAGACGTACCATGGGTCCCAGTGAAGTCCAGCTAAACACACCCCATACGATTACGGACCCCTCACCAGCCGGTACAGTACCCTGTTTTCAGGCGGGATCCATGGCTCCATGGAGTTTGCGCCACACACGAATCCTTCCATCTGCCCGATACAGTTGGAAACGCGACTCGTCAGACCAGGGTACTTGTTTCCAGTCAGTGGCGTTGTTGCCGTGCCCAAGCGAGGCGCATAGCTCTGTGTCGTGCACCCATCAAGGGGACTCGAGTTGGGCGTCGGCTCCCAAAGCTTATATCGTGCAGGGTAAGTTGCACAGTCCGGACGCTGATGCGTGTTGAGGGTCCAGCATTGAATGCCGATTATACCTGTGAGAGTGTTGCACGCCTATCGCGTGAAACTATTCTTGACAGCCGACGATGGTCACGTTCTCCCAATGTCTTTTTACGGCCACACTGGTGTCGTAGGTTGGAGGCTTTGCCGGGATTCTTGTAGTGACGGTACACCCTTGCAATGGTCGTCCGTGAAAATCCGAACTTCGTTTCTACCTCCGAAATACTATGGCCCATCTCACGAGCGCCAACTATGACAACGCGTTGAAAATCGCTTAAATAGTTATTACTTGTCATTCTCATGCCGAAAACAGCTCTGACAGCTGGCAAGGATTTCCATCACTTTATATACGCACTAGCGGACGCAACCGAGTACGCGCATAGGTGACGTTGCTATGTGTTTTACATAAGCTCGTCTGTACCAGTTTTTCTGGCACTTCAGTGTATATATACACATGCATAATGTTAGTAGCAGGAGATGCCGAAAATTACCCAATATTAGCCACGCTGCCTACCTCCCAGCCCACCTCACCCAAGTGGGGATTGACTTCGGATTAGATGGAACAACGGGAAGCACCCGTGAGGCGTGAGGGAGCAGGAAATTTTTTAAAAAAAGGAAGAAATCCTAAAAAGGCCATCTGGGAGGAAGTGGTAAGGACATTTTTACGAATTTTCTTTATGACCCAATTAAGATACGTACGTAGATCAGATTGTTATTCACAGTTTCTCTCACTTACTCTGATTTCAGTACCAAGCTCTGCCTTAGTGTGTTTCGAGACGTTACAGATGCTAGACAATATGACAATAGCAAAGAACTAACAAAGAATATCCCAATGTTTTTTTACCCCCGCTGTCCATGTTTTCCCTTTATCTTTTGCGCATTCTCTCTCTCTCTCTCTCTCTCTCTCTCTCTCTCTCTCTCTCTCTCTCTCTCTCTCTCTCTCTCTCTCTCTCTCTCTCTTTTAATCTATTCCCTTCTCTTTCTTTTTTTACTGAACCTAAATCAATGTAATAAGTATTTTAAATCCTCCGTACACTAAGTTTAATTGTTATTTTTCGTTTTTAGAAAAACTGAAAACAAAAAAAATATGCAAAGTTGAACATTTTCGATTTTCGCTACTTTAAAAGTAAAAACTTTGTTAGGGTTTAGGGGGCGATCGCCCCAATCGTCCCCGGCTGGATCCGCCACTGCTTAAAAGAGGGGTGTTCGAGCATTAATGCTAGGGTTGTACATTTTGTTTAATGCGGCAGTAAAATTTGTCGTGTGATCTGATAATACATGCTAAATACTTTATTATTGTTCCGTGCAGCTGAATAAATAAACCCTTTCAAATACGCACGGAATGGTATATCTTTTTCTATTCGGTCGTGTTTGGTAAGTAATCAATCTCCGCGAAATAGTGAAACACTCTAAACTATACTGAAGGGTATAATTTCAAACATATTTTCGGCAAGAGACAGTGATCCGTAACTATTAGCTTAATAACTAATTGCGTGGCATCATATTTAGAGATTGAAACATAAAGTAATATCGTGCTTTTGGCACTGTTTATCTGTCCATATCAGCAACTTCTTCTTTGTACAATGAAAACAAAGATTAACTAAAAGAAAAAAAAAGTGCATGACTACTTACTAGGTTGTTCCTTTGGGACGTTCCGCACACACTTCATATAAAGTAAATTGAGTTTGAGAACGGAGCCAATTTTGGCTTCGCGCTTCTTATGCTAAAACAACAAGCAGCGCAAACAGACTTCACATCTGCTGGACCAGAAGGCTATTCTTTTACCGCATTAGAGAAAATTCCTTTTCAGAAGTCACGTGATCAAACTGCGTCACATTTTACTTGCTGCTGGTTACAAGGCCTGTGGTAACAGCTCAGACAAATGATTTTTCTTCGCTGAGTGTTGATGAAAAATAAGCCACTATTTTTTTATTTTACCTTTTTTAGGATGGATAGAACAAACATTTAACTTCACGGACTTGAAATTCCTTTGGTCGATTTTGTCAAATGCTTTCATAAAAATATTTTTTTTAAATGTTTTCTCTTTCGATATGTCCTTCTGTGGTAGTTCTTTGCCGTAAAATTGAATCCTATTTTTAGCACGTCTTTTGTAAAAAAAAAGTCAATTAGGCTCAGTTCTGATTGAGCCGTCAGTTAGAACGTAGAACTTGTAGTTGAAATGAGATAGATTTTGAAATGATTCTCGATACTCTCTAGTTTGTTGGGCTGCAGTCTTCGTGAGAATCTTACATTCCTCATTACTTGCCTCTCGTTTTGATTTTCTCCACTTTTGCTTGCGTTCATTCTGCGAATTCCGCGGCATTGTCAAGAATGTTAACCCGTTCACACGAAAACAATTTTTAAATGTTCAGTTCAAACCATTGCAAAATGTTCTTCCTATATTTGAATAGATCTCGTCGAGAGCTTTAAAACGATATCGCGCACAGTTATTTTGCTCTCACGGTTGTCCAGATAAACAATGATATTGTCAAGTGTTCACCGGTTCACAAGAAAACAATTTTTAAAATGTTCACTTCAAACCACTGGGAAATGTTTTTTATATATTTGAATAGATCTCGTCGGGAGCTTTAAAACGATACCACGCGAAGTCGTGTTGCACTCTCGGTTGCCGAGATAGACTGAGTCTAACGCGGCAGCACCAGCAGAAATATTGCGTCACCTCCCCCTAACACATGGAGCGTCGCGCGCACGATGTATTGCGCAGTACGCGAATTGGACTCCATGCTATTCACGAATATCCTAACACGATCAGTTTTAATGTGCGGCACGTATTTTTAACGCTATAATGATTTTAATTGGGACCTATTTTTGTCAAAAGCGGTCAGCCCTAAGTCGTCTCATACTATCCGCGGAATTAAACGTAGTCCTACGTCTAAAAAAAAAAAAAAAAACACGTGCTCATAGTATCACTTTGTACGTCCGTCCGTCTGTGGATAACCATATCTCTGCAACTCTCACTCCGATCTGAAATATTATTTCTTCATTGGAAAGCGCGGAATGTGAGAACGGTGATCTTTGCTTTCCGGTCCTTTTTGCACACACAACTTCATAACTAGAAGGCGTAAATACAGATACTATGGAATTCAATATAAAACACAATTTTCACATTTTATAATATATGGAATGTATATATATTACAAAACTGCGATATGGTTACATCTAATTGTATATTCCATATCTTTGCTTCTAAATATCGGATTCAAAAAAAAAAAAATCTTTCCTTAGATTCCATTTACATCAAAGACAATTTTGGGTATTGTTTCGTTTCCTAGTAATGAATTTTTTTCCATTAGGGGGCGTAAAAGTAAATTGCGATTGCGCCAATGTCTCTGTTTACCGATCTGAAAAATGTTTTTTTTGCGTCGGAACGCGTTTCGCTGATTTTGGGAAGGAACTAATTTGCCACCAGGGGCCTAAGCGTGTATTTATATTTCCGGTGCATTTATAGCAATCAATATTTCCGCTTCTCAAAAGTCTTTTGAAAAAATTCCTTTGCTGTCAGATAACGCTCACCACGGAAAACCTTTTTCGCATGTTTTCTGATTAAAATATTTCGCAGCTTTTCCGCCAGGGGTGTAGATGTATATCTTATTTTTCTCAATAACTCTGCTTCTAACAGTTGGATTTCAAAACTTCTTTATCGTCGGACAGCTTTCCTGGTGCGCAATGTTTCGCAAGTACAGTTAAACCCACATATAACGAACTCGCATAATATACGAAGTTCCGCATGAACCGGAGTTTTTATAGATTCCCTGAAATTCGTAATACTGGCCTTCGTTTTTTTAACCGCATATTACTAACAATACGTTTTCAGAAAACTGAATATTTCAAACAATATGTTTTCGGAAAATCGCATGTTACGAACGATACATTTTGGAAAAACGCGTATTACGAATAATACGTTTTGGAAACACAGCATGTTACGAACAATACGTTTTGGAAAAACCACATATTACGAACAATACGTTTTGGAAAAACCACATATTACGAACAATACGTTTTGGAAAAACCACATATTACGAACAATACGTTTTGGAAAAACCACATATTACGAACAATACGTTTTGGAAAAACCACATATTACGAACAATACGTTTTGGAAAAACCACATATTACGAACAATACGTTTTGGAAAAACCACATATTACGAACAATACGTTTTGGAAAAACCGCATATATCGATGTTCACGATTATCAGCAGACAAAATAAGTGACATTCTCCTAATTTTTATCCCTTTCTCTTTCACTGGAAAATTAGGAAAGAATTACCTGCTGTTTACAACACTCGTGATTCCCCTTGCAGAGAGGTCAGTTTGAGCGAAGACAAAAAAATTCCCAACTGGAAGATAAAAAATATCGTACACTCTCCCTTTACCCCCTTGCTTGCCACATATATATTTCCTGGATAAATGTTGATTTTTACCTCCTGCTCTTGCCACACAAATACGTGCTTGTTGTAACGCCCCGTGGTAGCCAAAACATTTTTTTTTTTTTTTTTTCAGAAATTATAAATTATATGCAGCACATTTCGCACTAGGGGCTGTATCCAATGCAGAATTTTTCAAATAGCACTTTTAGAAAAATAAATATCGGGTAAATCGCAATTTACCTTTACGTCACCTTGCGGAAAATCTATGCATTTTTTGAAAAATAAACTGTACCCAAAATAGTCTTCGTTAGAAACAGCATCGAGAAGAAGAAAAAATTTCGTCAGTTGTTTATTTAGAAGCAATAACATGTATTTTGAATTCAATAGCATCTACATTTAGGTCCTTTAGCGGCGAAGTTATGCAGCGTAAAAAAAGCGTAAAGCCAGGATCATCGTTTTCACATTTCAAACTTTGAAATGAAAATTTTCAAATCGGACTAACAGTTGCAGAGATTATATAGTGTCCACATGCGGACGGACAAATTGATATTATAAGCACGTACTTATTTTACAAAAATCGTGCTAATAATTACGCATAAATGTTGATGTTCTTAATATTATAGTCACCACAATGAATGTAGTCTACAACTAGTTAAATCTTTGTTCTTAATTAAATGCATTTGATTCTCAATCTTTAATTAAGAGCACAATAGGGAGAACCAGGAAATGAACTTGTGGAAAATCTTAGAATTATCTTCAGATTTGTGATTCAAATTCCATGTATCAGAAGATTCCGGAATGAATGAAGTTGATATAAACCAAACTGGGTGTTCTGAAAATTTCTGTTTTTAGTGCACATCTTCCAAATCTCCTCTTAAAGCTCAGCTGACAAAACAGAGAAGCGCTTAAATTAATCGGATTAAATTTCGAAATTTAGGAACTGTTGTATAGAATGTCGTTCTGTTCGACACTGGTGCAGGAAGTTCCCCCGATGAGTCATTACTTAAGTATTTGTTCGAAACTTAGAAGCGTGCTGTGTTCTGCTGACGCATTGAAGACGAGAAATACGGAAGTGAATTAGTTTTACCAACCATGCAAGTTTGATGATAAGACTTAGACTTTCAGTTCTCCTTTAGGCAGATATTTTAATTCTGGACAAAATATGCAAACAAGCACACAAGTCTCTTAACCATGAGAACGAATAAAATAAGACACTGTTCACTGAACGTACTGCCTTCTTATGAATATCTCCGGTTGTACAAACCAGAGATTTCACAACGGTAATTCCTGTTCGTCATTGCGCAAGTAGCGTATGTGAGACCGTGTGCACGCCGGCAAACAATGTTTATATAGCTTTTACTCTTCTGATGATCCAACAATATAAAACCTAAAAAAAACTGATTAGTGCATTTTTTACCAGAAAAGGAATGTAATAAAGATTCGCCCAGAAAAGAATTTAGATCCTAACTTTATGCTACCTCTTCGTACAGAGTTCATTCCGTTAAGTTAAAATTTCTATTTTATATCATGTTAAGAATAGATTTTCCAAACTTTTGCCATTTTAGCGGGTCTTTTTTAAAACAAGTTAGTAAAATCATGCAATGCATTGATTATGATACGTTTTCCAACATACCAGAAATCATTACTCAAGTTATGAGGATAATGGCTGTGGAATAAATCTCGGTCCTGTGCCCTGACCTTTGATCCCATTTCGATGATATTCAACAGAACCGGTTCAGTATACCTCCGAAACATAAAGTTTTGTTGCAATCGAAGCAATTTTACGTAATGATGCATAAGGGCTATGGAATAGATCCCGCTCCTGTGTCCTAACCTTTGACCCAATTTCTCCCATTTTCAATAGGATTCGTCCCCAGGCAGGCCCTTACAACATAATAACATTTCATCCAAATCGAAACATTTTTACGTAAGTTATGACACATAATGGCGATGGAAGTGATTTCGCTCCTATGCCTTGACCTTTGACCTCATTTCGCCCATTTTCAATGGGTTTCTCCCCAGAAGGTCACCTACTACATTCTAAAATTTCATTGAAATCGAACCTTTCTTACGTTAGTTATGACGCATAAGAGCAGTGGAATGGACCCCGCTCCTATGTCCTGACCTTTGACCACATTTCGTTCACTTTCAATAGGGTTCCGTTCCAGGTATTCCCCTACTACATAATAAAATTTCATCGAAATCGAACGATTTTTACGCGAATCATCGTGCGGACGGACATACGCACACAACGCGTGATGTAATGAGGCAGTTGGGAATCGCGACCATCTGCTCGCAAGAGTATGACTGTAACGTCATAAAACTTTAATAGGATCCACACGCAACGCGTGACGTAATGAGACAGATGGCGTGACCGCGGGCCAACATCTCAATCGCGAGAGTGTGACGTCATAAGATTTCTAAGCATGGGTAACATTAATGGGACGACGTCATGACACTAAAAACGTGGTAATTCGTGTTGGTTATTTAACCCACTAAACGAATTTTCCTAAAGTCGAGTTCAAGCTAAATCAATTTCTAGTACCAGAAAACGGTAGGTTAACGACTTTCATCAAAATCCTTAGAGCCGTTTTCAAAATAAAATTTACATACATACAAGAATTGCTTCTTTAATAGTATGGGATAAGGGCGATGGAATGGATCCCGATCCTATGTCCTGACCTTTAACCCCATTTGGTCCATTTTCAATAGGGTTAGTCCCCAGTGGTCCGCTACCACATACTAAAATAAAAATTCATCAAAATCGAACCATATTTACGCAAGTTATGACGCATAAGGGCAATGGAATGCATCCCGCGCCTATGCCCTGACCTTTGACCCCACTTCACCCATTTTCAATAGGGTTCATTCGCAGGTGGTCCCCTACGACATATTAAAATTTCTTCGAAATCGAACCATATTTACGCAAGTTATGACGCACAAGGGTAATGGAATGCATCCCGCTCTTATGTCCTGACCTTTGACCTCACTTCACCCATTTTCAATAGGGTTCGTCAAAATGTGCGATTTAAAAATTTCGTTTAACACCGGATGATATCTACTTCGTGGAACATTTAGGTTAGCATTTGAGGAGTTTTACAGTTCACAGTTCTGTTGTTAGGTGGTGCTTTTGTAGTTCTGTTTGCAGGTGTATGTCCACTTCTAAAAACCCAATCGAAAAATTTCTTCTTTACTGTGTGCCTTTCGCTAAAATAGCGATGTAGACTATCATCCTCTTTAAATAATTCACAGATTTCCCACTAGGGGGCGTATAAAGGTCACTAACTGTTTTTTTCGCTGTCTCTGCTTCCGGGAGACGTTTTTGAAAAGTTTTTTCCTTAGCATAGATTTTTCCATGGGGAATATTTTCACCAATTTTCAACAATCCCATTATGCAAAATGGTTGCGCTAGATGGCACAGAGTTATCATGTTTCATTCTATATTTCTTTTTTTAACTGTTCGATTTGAAAATCTGTCTCTCTTATCTTCCTTCTGCTATGAGAAACTTTTTGTGCGCAATTTGTTAATTTTCGTAACATACTGCTGGTGGAAGTAAGTAGCTTTTTCTCTTTCTGGATGTTTTATTGATTGTAGAAATCCGGTTGATTTTTCTTTTTCTAACCGGTTGCATTGACTTTGAATAACTTTGGTGAATTTAATTCTCATCAGGAAGGGTTCGAAAGTTGCGCTCATTACAACCGAAAATTCGGTGTCATCTTCCCTGTTGGTGGTATTTATTCGAATCAAATTGGAGAGCTCTTAAGCAAAATCAGAGAAGCCATACTTCCGAATCGAAAGAACTATTGACCGATAGCCAAGTGGAATATCTGTTCCTACGATTTTGTTAAAAAAAATTTTTTTAGATCCATTTTAACAGTTTACTGAGGCACTTCGTTTTACCGAGTGAACTAAGACAACCGCCAAAGGTAACCGATAACTCAGGTACAGTTGGCAAATTTTGAGCGAAGCTATTACAAAATCTAAGCTCGTTAAGGCGTCTATTACAACAAATTGTAAAAAAACGAACGCGTAAAATTCATGACTTCCAGAACAAAAGTACGATACGTTTAAAAAAAGATATGCCTAAAATTTATCATGAACTACTTTCTTTCACGCTGATTGTGATCAGGTTGCATGACCCCACATGACCCACAAAGTCGAAAGACCCACTCAGATCGGGAACCACGTTTTTCATCAAGACTCACCGGACCGACAAACGACCTCATTGACGCCTTATTGCTGGTCAACCGCGCCAATTTTTTTTATTGAAGGTTTAACGACTACCGTGAGCAACTCAATGGGCTATAATCAGTCTCCAGTCCCTAATTTACGATTGCTGGTTCCAGGGACGGGAGAGATCCAGTGCCGTAAGAGAAACACATCCATGCCTCATCCGGATTTGAACCCGGACCCCTTTCGGACAAATGATCAGAATCCATCGCTTAGACCACTGCGCCAGCGGGCGGCTGACCGCGACTTCAGCAGTTACAGTTAGAAAAGAAACAAAAACAAACAAACAAAAAAAAGGCTTACCGGTGCCAATTCGAACGTTTTTCTTGTGTCCACAATGTGTTCCGCTTCCTTTTTTATCAGTTTGAACCCAAATAATTTCAAATTGACGGCGAAAGAACTAAGAAACTCTAGCAAATTGCGACTATCGAATGTAAAGAAATATAATGGAATGTTTGCGCGTGTGCTTTTAATTGAAAAAATCAATAATTAGTGACATGGGGTTTGTATCATGTTTTTCCGAAAATAGGGTTTGTATCATGTTTTTCCGAAAATAGGGTTGGTATCATGGTATTCTGTTTTCCGAAATGTACATTTGCCTGACCAGCTAGCCATTCCGAGTTTTTTCAATTCAGTCCTCAGCAAGAGTAAGTGAGATGTCAGCTCGACACATGGCTGTGAGTGTCACATCAGAGTAATCATTAAAGGAAGTCTTGTTAAAGGGGAATTGTTTTCATTTTTGTGAAAAGCTCAAACCGATAATGTCCCAAAGAGTGATAGCAAACAACCAGACCCTAATGACTCAGAAATATGTGTAGAACTGTATTTCACACTTCTGATAGTGATAAAAACGATTTCAATGCCAAAAAAATACAAGTACAGCGAGTGAAGAAAGTGGTTTTCCCACGTCTTAAAATTTATGCTTCAAAACCGCTTCTAATTTACCGAAAACTTTGAAAAACGGTAATCCAATGACATCTTTTTCAGGCGTATGAATGGAACACTTAGCCGTCCCCCATGGTGTTATGGTATAAGCGTTACTTCTGGCCATTTCTCCAAGATGAGTCCGGGTTCGAATACTCGTGAGGTATGGATGTTGCTTGTCTTTGGTGTTTGGTTTGATGAATTCTTTAACTGGAATACGCATGTTCAGTTTGTTTTAAAAAAGTTTCCTTACAGGTTGGCCTGCTTGGTAAAATTAAGCAACTCTTCCCTATCAATGTCCTAAAAACATTTTACTATGTTTTTATTTATTCCCATCTCTCCTATTGTCTGGAATCTTGGTATTCAAATATAAGTGCAAACAATAAGTTATGCTTGCTCAAATTACAGAAGAAATCTGTTCGCTATATGCTGAACACAGATTACATGTCTCATTCAAAACCATTATTTCTAAAATTAAATATTCTAAAAATTCATGAAATTTTTACCTTGAAACTAGGTATCATGTTTTTTAAAATAATGCATCTTAAACTGCCTATTTTTCAATCTGACATCAAATATCTGGATTATTCTATCTTTACCAGATCTGTTGCTAACAACAAATTATGTCAGCCGTGTGTTAGACTTAATTATGGTCTAAATAACATACTGTATAAAGCCATTATCCTATGGAATAATCTCCCAGAGAGCATCAGATCCCTGGAAAATATCAAAAAGTTTTCCTTGTCTCTGCGAAATTACATTGTAAATCACCCTGATCTCCATAACGAATTTCAACCCTATCATTAAATTGTAGTTCGAAGCATGCTGCTAACAGTGGTGCTTCTTTTATAACCATCTTACTTGCTTTCATATATGTCATATGTTTTATTCTTTTTCTTACATCTGATAGGGGGAATCGCCTTACAACCAATGTGTTCAGATTCCTCCTGGTGTATTGCAATTTCATATAACTGTAAGATTTAAATGTGTGCAATAAATAATTGTATTTCGACACTAGCTCTCTCCATTCTCTGATGCCAGGTGCCCAAAATTAGGAATAGGCAACTGCTTATAGCCCATCGAGTTGCTCATGATGGTCGTTAGATCTTCAAATAATAAGAACAACAATAGCTGGAACGCAGAAACAAGAACGGATATGTATATTGTGAAAATGATGAGTTTATCATGAATGGAATACGCCATACAATACAAATTTTGAAGATGACAATCCGTTGTTTGGTGTAAATATGACAAGAATGGTAAGTCAGATATCATCCGAAAACTTGAAAATTTCGTCGTCCTGGAGCGGGAATCGAATCCGCGTCTCCCAGATAGCGCCCGGGTATGCTAACCACTACACCATCCAGAACGACCAAGTCTCAAGTTTCCGATTAATTTGAATAGGATTCTGAATCTCCAGATTCGCTAAACATGAATGCCGGCTGCTTCGACTAGCGAATCCTGTGATGGTTCAGACGGAAGGCCTTGCACTGTCTCCTGTTTTACGCGAAGTCTAAATGTTTCACTTTGAAGAAAAAGTGTTTCAGCCTGTTACTAGGGGTGTTCAAATGAAAAGGTACGAAACGTCATAAGAACGTAACCATTAACATATTTGCCTATGCCGCTATGGGAGAACGTAACGACACATCTAGGGATGCGATTGGAGTCGCCGGCGTGGATCGGAGCATGCGCGGGCGCCCGCATGCGCAGGAGAGAGCAGAGGCTCTTATAAAGAGCGCCGTCCAAGGTTGACTACTTGTTGAATTCCTCCAGCGCAGACGAACCATTAATTCCGATGTGTACTGTGAGACACTCCGAAGCCTACGCAGGTCCATCAAGAACAAAAGACCGGGGCTGCTCACGGAGGGTGTGGTTCTGCTCCATGATAACGCGCGTCCACACGTCTCCAGGGTCACACACGTGGAACTGGCCAAGTTCCAGTGGGAGCAGCTTGACCATCCGCCCTACAGCCCGGACATGTCGCCCTGCGATTTCCATGTGTTTGGTCCCCTGAAAAAACATCTGAAAGGGAAGCACTTCCACTCGGACGACGAACTCAAGGACGCTGTGCAGGACTGGGTCTCGTCACGGCCACAGGAATTCTGGGAACAAGGAATCCTTCGGCTCGTTAATCAATAGGATCGCTGTGCTACGGCCTATAGTGTATACTTTGAATAAAGTCTTCATTTATACCCACAGTGTCGTTTCGTACCTTTTCATTTGAACACTCCTTGTACATTCGACCTGTGGATTCAATATGTAGATGATACGTTTGCCCTCTGGAATGGCAGGAATTCGGAAATACCTAAATTAGTTGAACTTATGAATTCAATTGATCATCATATGCTGCTTACCATTCCTGGATGTCTTCGTGTCACGCTCTGAAGGATCCCTTAGTACAACAGTTTATCGAAAACCATTTGGTGTTTCCTTACACCCACCCCACATGCAAAATCAAATCACCCATGGAAACAACATGGAAAAAAATTCTGCTTTCTACACATACGTATAACGTGCAATAAGTATATGCTCAACTGAGGATTCCTTATAAAGAAATATTCCAAAATACTGAAGGATTACTTTCAGAAAAATCTTGAATTTCTTAAACGAATTGCAGTACACAGAGAATACAGCCCATCGGTTACAGATAAAGCTGTCCAAAATATTAGGAAACCGAAGCGTGTCTGCTCGCTCACGCCAATAGACCTCCCAGTACGAATGAATTAGGCGGTTATCCCATTTGCTCCTCAGATTTGCTTCGGAATTTCAAAAATTCTCAAAAGTTTTAATTTCAAAGTTATTTTCAAACCCATAAACAAAGTGAATTTTTGCGGAACAAAAGATTACGTCGAAGACATAAATTCCTTGAGAATTTATCAGATACCTTGTGAATGTGGACTTTCATATTTAGGACAGACCCGTAGGGCTTTACGTTTCCGTGTGAAGGAACACAAGACTCACGTACGGAAGTATGAACTGAAGAAGTCATCAATAGCCCAACATTGTCACGAAAATAACCATACATTTTTTATAACGAGGCACAATACACCAATTACGTAGAATATAGTAACACTATACTAGTGATCTGATTTATTGGCGCAAGAAAATATACATAAACGTTTCCAGGCTTCCGCACATCAACCAGATTACTATGGAAACGTTTATGTATGTTTTTTCACGCCAATAAATTGGATCACTAGCATAGTGTTACTATATTCTACACAAATTTTTGTTTGGAAACGCTACGCTTATTGATAAACCTGATTCAAATATCAAACTTAATATATTAGAAGCTTTCCACATATAGCGGAAGTCTTCACGAGTGGTGAACGACATGACGTCTACGCCATTTCTTTCAAGCACGTGGAAACAGCTCATCAAAATCCGTGACCGTCAAAACTCTGATGATGTCACAGTGATTTGAATGTTTGCTCTCCATTTGCCTTGATGATGCCGAGCCAAACGCTCTGCGAAACTATAGTCGATGTTAATAAAACATTTAATTGTGAATAAACGTTGTGCGTGGCTATTATCGATTGTGAAAAAGCCTTTGATTCGGTGAAACCATCAGCAGTTACAATGGCTCTGAAATCCTGCGGTTATTGAAGATGCATACATTAATATTATTAATAACATCTATGAAAATGCAAGTGCAAAGATTCGGCTGTGTGAAAATACAACACACATAAAAATTGGAAAGGAAGTGAGACAAGGTGACACCATATCTCCGAAGCTCTTTAATGCCACATTGGAAAATGTCTTTCAATCGCTGAACTGGGAAAACAAAGGGATAAAGATTAATGGAGATTATCTAACCCACCTTCGTTTTGCTCATGACGTAGTCATTTTTGCAACTACCCCATCAGAGCTGCAGAGTATGATCCAGGAACTTGCTGACAAGAGTAAAGAAGTGGGATTAAAAATGAACTTTCAGAAGACAAAAGAGATATTCAATGCTTTTACAAGAAATGAAGATTTATCGATTGATGGAGAAAAGCTGGAGATAACAGACACGTACCTTTATCTTGGACAGCAGATATCAAGTGAGGGTCACATTGATGAAGAACAAAACTTGCCTGAAGAGCTTTTGGAAGAAACAGCATAATTTTCAAGAGCAATATGCCATTATATCTTAAAAGAAAAGTGTTTGATCAATGCATCCTTCCAGTGCTTTCGTATAGTGCAGAGACGTGGACCTAAACTAAAAGAGACATACAAAGGCTGCAGACAACTCAAAGTAGCATGGAGAGGTGCATGCTTCGTGTAACCAGGAGAGATAAGAAGAGGAACTCGTGGATCTGAAAAATGACAAGAGTGGAAGACATCATGATCAGAGTTAAAGCCCTGAAATGGCAATGAGCTGGGCATACTGCCAGAAGGACAGACCATCGATGGACAGCCGAAATTTTAGATTGGATTCCGAGGGACAGGAAAAGACCTAGAAGAAGACCACATGGGAGATGGGTGGATGAAATTCGAAAGTATGCAGGAGTGACATGGGGGAGACTGGCACAAGACAGGCCGTTGTGGAGGAATCTTGGGGAGACCTTCGTCCAGCAGTGAATTGATAATGGTTGACAATGATGATGATGATGAAACGTTGATATTTAATTTTAACTACAATCCTGTCTGTTTGGTAAATAGAACCGTTGAAATGTGTATATGTAATAAGTTGGTATGTTTTTATCAGGATACTTAACATCAATGTTAGGCCACTCAGGTGTGAGCTTGGTCTTTCGTTGCTTACACATTCGGATTTTTCTATAAAATTTAGGAAATCGGAAGACACATATTAATTTCGCGTCATCCATTTCCTTATTTTCCTTTTGCCTGAAGCATTTTTGAGCTTCAAAACGTCAAAGAATATACAAAAAAAAGATAGCCTTGCGTTTTTCCAACTGTATCAGGAAACATCCCTCTCAAATTACGTGCAGGATCATAAATCCCAGATGAGGTCACCGTCGAAAGAAATCCTGGTTTCCATTGGTTAATGCAATTCTCTCTTTCGCATTTGAGCGAGTTTTTCAGAGGCAGCTAACATAGGCGAATCGTATGTGGGAATAAACAGAAGGGACAGAGGAAAGGGATCTAATTGGTCGAGGGCCAGGACAGAGGGAAGGGTTCTAATTGGTCGAGGGCCAGGACAGAGGGAAGGGTTCTAATTGGT
The DNA here is from genome assembly GCA_039090855.1 of Macrothele yani. Lineage (NCBI taxonomy): Eukaryota > Metazoa > Arthropoda > Arachnida > Araneae > Macrothelidae > Macrothele > Macrothele yani. Next base: position 134,403,264 of record CM077007.1, on the reverse strand, counting down.
CGAGGGCCAGGACAGAGGGAAGGGTTCTAATTGATCGAGGACTGAATAGTAAATGCAGCGAGAGACTTCGCATTCAGTAGTTTCTACGTCGATGTCAGTTGTCTGCCTAGGATCAGCTACTCCTCACGGCACGATTGCACATGACTACGGGCATGGTAATGCGACGGTAGTTTTTGCATTAGCGCTATTTTATAAAATTACCTGCAAATATAAGTGAATTTCACTTTTAAAAAATCTTCTTAAACCAGGTGCGTAGTTTAAATTTTTCCGTAAGAAACTGCAGCACAAAATTTTTCTCCGTGTAGTTTTTTTTTATATAGAGGAAAGTTGTGCACATATTTAGGGCATGCGTTGCATACAATGACCGCACGCTACTGGAGGAAACACTTTTTCGTCAGCAGTTGGCTTGAGAAAGGATCTTCAACACAAGCGCTAACCCAACGATGATTACCGTGTTACTCTCTACTCGTCAAAGCTGGCGAACAACAGGAGTAGTAAATTATTTCTTAAAAACCTCTCTCTGTTCGCAGATGTAGCAAACATTCAATCCCTTGATATAAAGACACCGGGTAAAAAATTAATCACCTGCAGGAATATACACTATATTGACAAAAGTCACCGGACACCTAGAAGAGAAATACCACATAGCATTTATTAACACAACGGTGTCGGTCCACCTTTGGCCTTAATGCATGCACTGACCCTTCGAGACATGCTTTCGACAAGGTTTTGGAACACAGCGATAGGTATGCGATTTCATTCAGTACATAATGCTGCCGATAACTGTTGCTTAGTAGTAGGCCTTGGTTCAAAACTTCTTATGCGGCGCTCTAATTCATCCCATAGATGCTCTATGGGATTAAGATCAGGGATCTGTGCTGGCCTGTCCACAAACGATACGGAATTATCGTCAAACCACGCCGTAACACTCCTTGCTTCGTGGCTTGGTGCATTATCCTGCTGGTACCAACAAGGATCGGTTCCATAGTATTGCCACAGAGTTGGTAGGGCATAATTGTCCAGAATATTGATGTAGACGTGCTGGTTAACAGGTTTGTCCACGATAACCAATGGTCCGCTACCATACCACGAAAAAACACCCTCACACGAGTACACTCCCAGCTCCAAACTTGACTGTAGGAACAGTGCACTGCGGTAAATACCGTTCTCCCGGTTACCGCCATACCCACACACAGCCATCAGACTGATGGATCGTGTATCTGGATTCATCAGTCCATAGAACCCGTTTCCATTGATCTACGGTCCACGATAAATGTTCTTTACACCATGTTAAAGGACGAGTAGCATTCGGAGTGGAGATAAAAGACTTATGGGCATGGAATGAAAACCCATGGAATGAAGTTCTCTGCGAATGTAACGTGTACATATCGAGGTTCCAGCATTTTAACTCACCTGTACACAGTACACTGTAGTGTTGTGCAGTACTCCATCCATTACCTGTAACGACTCTCCTGAGGCTCCGACGTCCTCTATCACTGATTTTCTTTAGTCTGTCGGTACGTTTTGCTGCTTCAGCCACGCCATGTGTCTTCCACTGATTCAGTTCATCCAAAATTGTTGACTTGGATATGTTTAAACGCCTCTCGGTTTCTTTTATGGACAACCCACTAATATAACACCCAACAATGTTTCCTTTCTCAAAGTCAGATCTCTCCCGCTGTGACATTATCACTCAACCTCACAGTGTGATATGATCGCGGTCATGCAAGCTTGTATGTATACCGTTTGCAGCTGTACCGCGCATCTTAACAATGCAGCGGTTTCGTTCATTTGCTTTTGAAGGGGTGTCCGGTGACTTTTGTCAATACAGTGTATTTCTGAGGTTATAAATACACTGTTGATGTGGACCAGGAACATCAAATAGAAGTCATCGCTCTTTCCACGTTTATAAGTGAGTCACGGAAAAATTTCTCATCGGCCGCCACCGGGAATCGAACCCTGAGCGTTCCAGTTACGCGTAACTGGAAGGCCCTGGGTTCGATTCCCGGTGGCGGCCGATGAGAAATGTGCCCGTGACTCACTTGTAAACGTGGAAAGAGCGGTGTCTTCTATTTGATGTCTGAGGTTATAATTAGAATTTTGTTTAAATATTTCTCGGTTATATAATAATAAAATAAGTGTTATTTATTTCTACAAGCAAAATTTTAAATTGAAATTTCTAAAACGTTAAAATCAGTGGGTCGAAAAGCAGATGCAAGTGACTGGCAAAAAGTTGTCATAGCTTTTGACCGGTCAAAAGGACACAGCATCAAGGAAGTTGCTGAATTTGCAGATGTTACATTGTAAAGCATTTTCTGAAATTCACGAGCCACTTTCTGTCATTTCTTTCGTGAATTAAGGAAGTATATTTCTGATACAACTCTTTCCGTGAAATGACAGAAAGAAACCTGAATTTCACGAATTTTTTCGTTCCTCGGGAAAATTCTGAATTTTCCGAAACCTTTCCGCAGTTTCTTTCTTATATTGACGGTAACGTACCATTTTAGAGATGTGTTAACGGAAAATTCTGATTTTTCAGAAACCTTTCCCCAAGTCCTTTCGTATATTAACGAAAAAACTCGGTTCTCACTTTTCCCGTATTCGTATGACGATAACTTACAGGAAATAGGAGTGATTGGTGAGAATATTTGAGGTTTGATTAACTTTCAAATTTCAATCGCCTGTCGAATTCTGAAATTCCTTAGCAAAATCCGATATTGTGGATAGCATAACCGCATGAATATTGTTTATTGTGGGACAGGAAATTTCTTCTCCTCTCGCCTATTTTGTGCACCAGCTATTTATTATAGTGCATTGTATTACTGTAAGAAACCGGGTACTTATTGTACAGATGGTGATACGATGTGTCTATATCAGTCTTTGGACAACTTAAGACAAAAACTATTGTAGCTATCAAGAGTAAATTTTATATTTAGGAGCTATTTTTTTTTTTTTGGGTGATATATACTATAAAAAAATACATTTCACCTTTTTTAAAGATAACAGAGTCATTGTCAGTTCAAAAAAATTAAGTTGCAACGCATTTTGTTGCTTCAAAAAATCACGATGAAAAATGCTCAATTCTTGAAAAGTACTCCTACAGAAAAAAATTATTACAAACCTATTTAGGAAACAAAAAAGTTCCAAAATAAAATAAAATGACTAAATCACTCGTATTAATGACAAAAAAAAAATCATTGTCGCTTAGTTTGTTTTACGATGTACGACACTCGAATTCCCGAGTGTCCGTAGCTCAGTGGGTAAAGGCGTACGTCACTTGTTCAAGCGGCGAGGGTTCATTTCTGACTTGAGCGGAAGGATTTCCTAGGGAAAGGGTTGAAAACTGCTGGGTCTTTGGATTTTAGGAATTTCAGTTTAAATACGGAAAAACCTGAAATGATTTTTTCTGAAATAAACGGAATTTCTAACTACAAAAAGTCTGTGAAAATACGGAAGTTAAAATAAACGGAATTGTCTGAAAAACACGGATACCTAGCGGCAACTTTGTTGCAAGTTATTTTCAGAATTTTTCCGTGAACTCACACCACTTATTATTTTACAGTTCAGCAAAAGAACAGGTGTTTATAAAGGATGGTGTAAGTCAAACTCGACTAAAAAAAAAAAAGGGAAAACTGGACGAAACACCATTTCGACAAGTCGTGATCGGGGCAGAATTTCTGGCTCTGTTAACTAAAACAGATTTCAAACAAGGCAGAAACTCTTCGAATCTGTTAATAATGGACCTCTAACGTCTATATCTGAAAGAATATTGCGTGCGGAACTTCATCGAATGGATAGCTGGGGTAGAGTTGCCAAATTGAAGCAATTGTTAACTTCAGCTCACAAAATACTGTAGCTGAATTAGCTTCGGCCAGAGCACAGAGGACATGAACTGTTGATCACTGGAATGCTCTCGTATGGTCTGATGAATCCAAATTTTGCCTATATTCAAATGACGCAAGGCGTAAGGTCAACAGGAGGTCTAAAGAAACATTCAATCATGAGTATGTTCAAAGAGTTCTTGCCAAAAGAGGTGGGTCTGTAATGCTGTGGGGTTGTTTTAATGATTGTGAATTACGCCCGCTAGTAGAGGTTAAAGAATAAGACGAATCCCCATGCTTGCAAATAAATTTTAGACAATGACGTGTTTCCTTTTGTACAACATTTGCAGGATTGTCACCAATGTTCTCTTGCCACGGAGCTGAAAATCTTCCGCCCAGGAAGCATTTTAGATTGAAATTCTCAAATCCCTAATTAATTTTCATAAATCGAAAATCAATTACCTACAAAAAGAATAAATAAATAAATAAATAAATAAATAAAATTCGGGCTTTCAAAGGTCAAAGCAACACTTTTCTTAAATGCCGTTCGCCTCCTTCTAAGTTCGTCTCATTGTCCTCTTCATTCTGAAAGGCTTCTTGCAAAGCTGCCTCGTGCGAGCAGATAGCGAACGCGAGAATGCGGATTAGGGATTTTTCCACGCCCGGAAAGAGGCAGATATTGAGTCTTTTTACAAAGCAACACTTCAGCACCAGCCAATAACAGAAACTGTGAATTATGCGTGAACATGCTTTTCCTAATTTCCAGTGTTTTTATTCCAGAAGCAAGTTTGAGCTTCTCACTTTTTTATAAAACAAAATTTTTAATTAATGATTTTTTTAACATTTTTTTTATTTAAAATCAATTGCGAAAAGAACAGTGATAAAAATGGGGGATTAGAAAAAATAAGGGTTCCAATCCAAGTTCCAACTTGTACTGCATTATAAGAGAAGCTGAGAAAATAAAAGTTTCTGCCCAAGTGGTTTTGATGCCTGCCCAGCTCACTGGGTTAAGCGCGCATTGCCCATGGCTCCTTAGAGGGAATATTGATTCTCACTATCTTATCCGATTTACCAGGATGACAAATGTAGAATCCATAGAGCTAAAACCATTATGGATTGGTCTGAAGAGCATGATACAACTTTGGAGCATATCAACTGGCCAGCCAAATCCACAGATTTAAATCCCATAGAGCTAAAACCATTATGGATTGGTCGGAAGAGCATGATACAACTTTGGAGCACATCGACTGGCCAGCCAAATCTACAGATTTAAATCCCATCGAGAATTTATGGGACCACATTGAACGAATTCAAAAAAAAAAAAAAAAAACATCATCCTATTAACCTCAGTGAATTGCGAAATGAACTGTTCTTAGAATAGTCAAAAATTGACAAAAGTTATTTGAATCATCTTGTTGAACTTCTTCCAGCAAGAACTAATTCTGTGATTTCTGCACATGGTGATGTACACTGAAGAGCAATTTAATTAGAGATACCTGTCTAGTAACGTGTAGCACCACCTTTCGCCCTGATGACGGCGGCGATTCGTCTCGGCATGGACTCGACAAGACACCGGAAGCGTTGGGAAGACATACGGATCCACGACCCTTGAACAAGCTCCCACAGTTCCCGAAGATTTGATGGAGGGGGTCAGAGCCTCGAACTTCTTCTCTCGATGGCATCCCAGATGTGCTCGATGGGATTGAGGTCAGGTGACCTAGCTGGCCAAGGAAGCGAGGTCACATCGGGGGAGTGTTCATCCAACCATTCGGATACAACTCGGGAGCGATGGCACGGTGCATTGTCTTGTTGCAGGATGAGGTCCCCGGTGGGATGTTGAAGACGCACATACGGGAGCAAATGGTCGTCCAGGATATCCCGGTAACGTTGACCTGTGAGGAACGATGTCACACGTGCCAGGGGTCCCATTGTAGTCCACATAAGCAGTCCCCAGACGAGAATGCCACCCCCACCAGCTTGAAGAGTACCCTGCTGGCAAGAAGGATCCATCGCTTCATGTGGTTTGCGCCGTACTCGTATCCGGCCATCCGCATGTACCAACGTGAATCTCGACTCATCCGTCCAGGCAACATTTTTCCACATGTCTAGGGTCCAGTGGCGAAGTTCGCGCGCCCATGGTAATCTTTGCACCCTGTGATGTGCGGTCAGCAGCGGTACCCTCGTGGGACGATTGCTTCTGTACCCCACAGAGAGGAGATGGTTCTGGATGGTGTGGCTACTTACACGTTTTTGTGCACCAGCGTTAAATTGCCGAGTGATTTCTTGCACTGTGGCCCGTTTATCCGCTGTTACAATGCGAGTTAGCCGACGATGACCTTGCTCATCCACACGCTGTTGTCCACGGCAGTTGGCACTTACAGGGATGGTTTTACCGGATTCCATGTACTCACGGTGCAAAATCCCAGTGCTTGCACGACTTCCGAGAAGGAGTGACCCATTCGTCGGGCCCCGACAATTTGCCCACGATCAAATTCGCTTAGATCCTGCGTCTTTCCCATACTACGTCCGACTCTTACTGATTCCCGTCGCATCACTCCTTATATTGTCGGATCGCTGCATACGTCATGTCGTTTCCGTTTACAGGGCCGCCCACAGCGCCACATTTGCATAAGGCCAGTTGTCTCTAATTTAATTGCTCTTCAGTGTATGTAAATTTCTTGAGATGACTCATTTTTTTGTCCGGAGTCTGTACTGAACAATATTACCAGAGCTCCAGCTTCAAACCCTGTGTTTTTGTTATATCAAGATCTGTACTTTTAAAAGCCTAACTATTCGAAGTAAAATAGCGTTGTTAGTTTGCTTCACACGAAACTGTGGAAAGTCATTTGATAAGCCTCTATTTAAGTGAACGGAATTTGCGTAAAAACTACGATATTTGTGTGAAATAAAACCTGAGTTCGGCTACAGCAGCAGGGTGATCTACCAAAGTAGATCAATAAAGACTCAGAAAAAAATAGGAGTCTGAAAAACAGTGAGAAAAAGAGTCTCTAGTTGTCGGACTTTTCCATTAGGGGTCAGTCTCAAATGCCGACATCTGCTTTGTATCCTGCAGTGGCATTTATTTCTACTGCATTAAAACCTGGAAAACAGTTTATTTATAGCACGTCTTTTGTAAAAAAGGATCGTGCTTATGTTATCGGTTTGTACGTCCGTCTGTGGACACCATATCTCTGCAACTATTTGTCCGATTTGAAAAATTATTTTTGCATTGGAAAGCTTGAAATATGCAAATGATCTTTCATTTCCTTTTTCTTTTCTTTTTTTTTTTTTTTTTTTACGATATACAGTTTTGCCGCTAGAGGGCGTAAATGCAAATGATTTCGAAATCAAAATACATTTTATTCCATATATTTGGTTCTAAACATCCGATGGATTTTTTTTTCACTTTTCGATTCCATTTACATCGAAGCCTAGTTTATAGTCTCTTTTTCAAGTTACGCATATTTTCTGGTAGGTGGCGTAAAATTAAAGTGCGTTTTCCGCGATATATCTACTTCTAAAACTCCAATTCGAAAAATTTCTTCTTCATCGGATACAGCTCATGATGAATCTTTTGCATTTAATTTCTAATTTTTGGTAAAGAATGGCTTGGTCACCAGAAGACGTAAGTGTTAATTTCTGCTTCCGATGTATTTACCACAAAATTTGAGCTTCTAATGTCTCGATTGAAAAAATTCGTTCCCTGACCGATGCCACTCACGTCGATAAATCTTTTCGGAATATTTTCTTCTTGAAATATTGCATGGTTTCTCCGCAAGGGGCGTAAAAGTCTATCTTATTTTTGTCAGTATCTCTGATTCTAATGGTCCAATTTGAATAAGTCCTTCTTTAATGGATAGTTTTCGGTCCGACATGTTTTTCATATAATTTCAGAAACTCCAAGTAATTCATACACTTTCCGCTAGAGGGCGTAAAGTTAAATTGCATTTTCATCGATATCTCTGCTTCTGAAACTCCGATTTGAAAATTCTTTCTGCACAGGATAGAGCTCTTGATGGGAAATCTTTTGCATATATTTTCTAATTTTTGATAAAAAATGGTTTGGCCACCAGGGAGCGTAAGTGTTAATTTCTGTTTCTGTTGCATTTGCAGCAAAATCTGAGCATCGAAAATCTCAATTCAAAAAATTCTTTTGTGGACCGATACTACTCACGTCGATAAACCTTTTCGTAATATTTTCTTCTTAAAATAATGTATGGGGTTTTTTTTTGTCAGTATCTCTATACTTCTAAGCTTCAGATTTAAAAAATTCCTTCTCTGTTGGATAGCGTTTCCGACACGAAATGTTTTTCACAAAATTTCAAAATTTTCCAGTAACTCATAGACTTTTCGCTAAAAGGCGTTAAGGTAAAGTGCGTTTTCCCCGTTATTTCTACTTCTAAAACTCCGATTCGAAAAATGTCGCATACAGCTGCTGATGGGAAATGTTTTTCGTATAATTTGTAATATTTGATAAAGAATGGTTTCGGCACCAGGGGACATAAGTGTTAATTTCGGCTTCTGTGTATTTGCAGAAAACTTTGAGCTCTTGAAAACTCGACTGAAAAAATTCTTTCCTGGACCGATACCGCTCACATCGAAAAACCTTTTGAGAATACTTTCTTCTTAAAATAATGCACGTTTTCTCGCCAGGAGGCGTAGATGCGTATCATATATTTGTCGATATCTCTGCTTTAGGAGTCTGATTTCAAACATTTTATCTTTGTTGGAGAGCGTTTCCGGTGCGAAATGTTTCTCATATAATTTCAAATTTTTCTTAACACACAATTCTGCAACCAGAGGGCGTAAGGTTACAATTCCGTTTACAGCAATGTCTACGGGACTAAAAACCGGATTGAAAAACTTCTTTCTTCTGTCAGATACTACTGTTTTCCATACCGGTTCCATTGATATTGAATAGCTTTGATAACAAATATTCAAAATATTGTATATTTGTTTACAAATATTCAAAATATTGTAAACAAAATTTCGGGGGTATTGGGTTTAATTACAAGAATTTCAAATAATTTAACAATTAAAACATTAAAAATGTTGCACTACAGTCTGATTTATCCATGTTTGACTTATTCTTTATTAGTATGGGAGCAAACTACTACGACTAATTTATATAAATTGCAATCATTGCCAAATAAGATGGTCAGAATTTTAAATAACTTTAGGGGAATTAACTTGAATATGAGGGTACGGATAAATTCTTATGGATTTTTAGATATTGAGAAATTATGGCAATTTAGATTATTAGGATTCATGTATAAAATAGGATAAAAGAGTATAGGTATCAACATTCAATTCAACTGAACACGACTATCAAACAAGAGATGGAAATGCATTTTTGTTACCAATGCCTAACACTTTAACCCAAAAAGATTTATTGTTTACCAGGGATTGATGTTATGGAATAACATACCTTGTCAATTAACACATATTAATATTTATAATTATTTTTGAAAGCAACTAAAAAAATATTTGCTAACAAATTAAAATATAAAATTCTATGGTAAAATGTATTAATCAGACCACATGTGAGTAAATTTTATATGTGCAGGACGTTTGACCTGACTACGTACTTTAAGGGAATTCGAATTCACTCAATCTATACATATAAGAGTTTTACTCAATTTTCTGTTCTGCAGTTACCCTGTACATAAGTATTCACATTATATATGTTGTTTTTCTTAATACTATATGTTATAAAAGTAATTTTGAAATGTAATATAGTCAAATGTAACACCATAATGAAATAAATTAAATGAAACGAAATGTAATTCGTGTCAGAATGGATTCAAAAGACGTGCTCATTGCATCCGAAAATTCGGTGTCATTTTTTTTGTTTTTTCTTTAACAAAGATTACACCTACCTAGCTACGCTTGAACGACTTCAGGAGTTGAAACGAAACGTGAGTTTTAATTTTCTTTTCTCAGATCTGAAGTTGAGAACAGAAGAGAAGTTTCGTTGGCTGTTAAAAAAAACACGAAAACCAACTACTTCATTTCCCCAAGTTTAATTTAGAATTCTACTCAGTTTTATTTAGTGTTTCTACCTGTACAGACATTCTCAGAATGACAGGAAATAATAAAGCAAACAAGCATTCCCCACTTTTATGGTATTCAGAATAACTACTTTTTTCTGCTTTATAGAGTTGTTTTAATGGTAGGTTTCCGTTATCTAGTACTTTTGTGGGCGGATATCCCCCATAAACTATTCACTTAATTTCTGAGTTGCCTCTGTGCAACCTCAATTATCTATCTCCTGAAAACATGTTCACTGGCCTGGCATGGCAAACACAGAACAGTGGGCTACAGAAATGAGGGAGACTTTAACGGCTGGAAAGATTAAGGACACCCGTGTCGGAGAGGCAAGATGTTTGCCTAAGTGCTGCGTTGATTGAGGTAGTTTGTTTTAATGCTCATGTGGTCCTAATTCTAGTCCTGTCCATTTAGAAGGTTAAATGTCGCAGAAGCTTGACAGCCATCTGGATCACAATAGCATTCAAACGATAAGAAGCAGTTTATGACTTACGACAACATTTGATTTTTTTTTGATTGGAGGTTTAACGACCACCGTGAGCAACTCAATGGGCTATAAGCAGTCGCCCGTCCCTAATTTAGTGTCACTGGTTCCAGGGAAGGGAGAGAGCCAGTGCCGTAAGACAAACACAACATCCATGCCTGACCGGGATTCGAACCCGGACCCCTTACGGACGAATGATCAGAGGCCAACGCCTTAGACCACTGCGCCACCGGGGCGGCACAACAACATTTAAAACAACTATGAAAGCAACGCCACACAAAGGAGAACGTATTAAAATTTTGAAATTCCGATATGCAATCTTTTCGCACTAAAACCAACGAATATATTCAGTAGAGGTTCTCACTTACAGAGTACTGAATTGGTGTTCTGTCCCTCGGGTCGTTTTCAGATCGCAGATACTTTGAGAGACACCGGCAGGTGGCGCTCTATAAACTAGGTGAAAGCCCGTGAACAATGACGGGGGATACATAAGATATGTGGAGTAATTTCTTAATAACCAGGTAGGTATTTTCTTTCTGGTGAACTTAAAATTGCGCAGTTGCAAACGTTAAAATGTTATGGTAGTTCATGCTCAGAAGCACAAGCAGTATTTTTCTAATTTTCTTTTTTCTCTTGTTCATTTCTTCTACAGATATAAACAAAAGAATACCTGGTTACATTCTGTGAAAAAATTTTGCTATATTCTGGAAACTTCGTAGTTTAAGAAAAAAAGTTTTTTAAATCATAATTCTTCAGCATATGCATGAAATAATAACGACGCACTGTTATCTACTGTATTGGAACTCTCAATTTTTAAACTTCAAGGAGAAAAGAAACTCGTTTGACAATCTAAAATAATCATATTAGGTTCGCAAGGGGAATCTTAAAACAAAATTTCATATGATTGGATTCTAGATGAAAAATGTTGTACATCGTTTATGATCGACAAAATAGAACCAAAATTCCTGACGTAAGATTTTCCTGTTTCTAAAGAGTTGTTGAAACGATTTTGATCATGTGACGTAACGCATCTCTGACGTCATATCATAATAATTTGGGTAATATGACGTCATACCAGCAGCTGTGAAAAATCGGTTTTTGTTGCCATGACAACAAGGCAAAGTGGTTCACCCGTGCGCTGTGTTGATTGGCTATCACGAAAATACACGAAACAATATTTCGCCAAAGTGAAACAGATGTGTTCCGAATGTAAAACAATGAACGTTACAAAAACGAACATGAACATTACTATAATAAAAAAGTATATTTTTTCAAAGGTATGTTTTTATAAGCGTTATAACTACATGTATATCACCGGGATTAGGGGAAATGCTGTCGCACACTCACCAACCCGCTTGGCCAGCGTGGTGAGTTACAGCCAAACCCTTCCAAAATATTGTTCCACAACTTAAAATTTTACTCTCAGTCTCCGGCAGCTGGAATAATTCGGAAGCATGCCGCAGTGACATGGAGGAGACTGGCGCACAGACAGAGCGTTGAGGGTGAAATTTGGAGACCTTCAACCAGCAGTGGATTGATAATAGTTGACAAACATAATTTTTTTTAGGTAGACATTGAACAATTAAAATAGGCCAACACCAGGGGGCGCCGACAAAATGGGAAAAACATTCAAAGGAAATTATATTTTTATGTATATTGAATGCGTCACAGATATTAAAATAGTGTCAGGAACATACTAGAAAATATCACCAGGACATATTCCATCATCTCCACGCATATAATATTGCATTTGTTTTTCTCAAGTATGATGTATTTGTTGTCTCCTGTAAGTGCAAAATGCTACCGATGGAAACATTGAATCAATTTTATGGAAGCGAATTGTATGTACAAAAGATCCCGCTTATAACGAACCCGTATTTAGCGATATTCCGGAATTAACGAGAAAAACATGAAATTTTGTTTGGTATTTAATTCAAAAGTAGTTTAATCATTTTTAACGAACCAATAATCTCTAAATTTAACAAGTGAGAGGTAAGCTAAATTGATCGCTTTTAAGGAGCAAAGTAACAAAATTCATTGAAATTCCATATTTAATGAGGCATAGGTAATCTGCTGCGCACTGTTCTGGAGTGGAAGTTTGGAAATGGTGGCATACAAAACGAAATTTCAACAGCGCTGGGAAATCTTGGTGTACTAGTGGAAGAATGTTGATAGAAAAGCAATGGGGAGGGAGTACATCAAACGCTCCACCATTGCGTTTTGCAAAAGGCCCTTTCCACCACCCATTCCAAGGGGCCATGCCTTGGGAGTATCTTTTCTTAAAAATGTTTTCAAACGATGTCTGCTTCAGGATTCGCTGCTATTATGTATTTATATAAATGTTTAGTTTATTTTAATTTGTGCTACTGTTTTAATCTTTTAAGCAAGAGTTCCACTTGGCTGTGTATGAAAGTGTAATTGTTACTACTCTGACGTACGGCAGTGAAACCTGGGTACTACAGATGAAACATAAGTCGTTCGTGTGCTGGAGAAATGAGTTACTTAGGGCGGGGTTGTGGCAAGACACGTCCTGGTCGTGTGAAAAATGAAGATGTGCTGCAATTGTGTGATGTGAAACAGAATGTTATTAGCAAAATGAGATGCTTACTAAAAAATATTTTTTAGCCCAAGTGGCAGGAAGGAAAGGCAGAAAAAGGCCAAGGAAGTCATGGGAGGATCAGATTCAGGAGTGTCTGCATGAGAGAAGGATTATGAGTATGAAGTATAGAAGATCTTGTGTACGCCGTGTGACGTATGTCAGTGAGGTCCGAGTTGTATATCAAGATCGTTGTAAATGGAGGAGTTTCATACGGCAGCAGTAAGTTAAATAATCAGTTAAAAATTTATCTGGTAGTTTGTATTTCTTTGTTTGTATTTCTCCGAATCTCAGATAACAGCTTAGGGATATGTATGTACGCATATGTTTACATGCTGGTATTTTTCACACCAAAACTAATTTATCTAGGATTTCCGTCGGCCCCAGTCTTCACGTTTCAAGTCCATCCTTCAATGTTGAATTTTACCCTTCAGGTGACGGTTGTTTCATTGACGAAAAGGCTACTGTCCATCGCGCAAGATGTGTTCAACAGTGGTTCATCGAGCATGACAGCAACTTCCACCATCCTCAATGGCCACCACAAAAACCGGATCTGAACCCCATTGAGAATGTCCTACAATACTGGCTTTCCATCTAGCTGGTGACGGCTGTTTCACGAATGACAATGCCACTGTCCATCGCGCAGAATGGGCTCAACAGTGGTTCAGGGAGTATGACAGCGACTTCCACCATTCTCCCTGGCCACCACGAAACCCGGATCTAAACCCCATTGGGAATTTATATGGGAAATGTTAGAAAAACAGATCCCGGAGCAAAGTTTTCATCCGTCAAATCTGAGCCAGTTTGGGGATTGTCTGGTGAACGCTTGGTGTGCTATAGACGATGATGTGCTCCAACACTTTTGCGAAACCTGTGCCAAACCGCATACGTGCTGTAATTAGGAAAAAGACGAGTCCAACTCGGGTTTGAATAAAATTTTCTAATTTAGTGTATGGTATGTGTAGAAACTACGATTGCTAAATTTTATCTTCAAGTTGTGACACGATTGTTGAAGCATTTTAGTACGCCCGCAATTTTCACAGTCAAGTCGTTGATTTCTTTTACATTACAAAGCGCCGTCGCATTCGGCAGGGATAGTAAAGAAATTTGTAGCCAAGCGTGCCGACGGCGATGCGTTAAGTCATCCACCATATTCACCTGATTTGGCATCGACAGATTGCACTTTTTGTTTCCCCCTCTAAAATTAACTCTGAAAGAAAAAAAAAACAGGTAGGCTCAGTTCTGATTGAGCCGTCAGTTTGGAACGTAGGACTACGACTTACAGATCGGAGATTTGAAATGAGCTAGTCGAGGATTATTTCAAAGTGTGTGTGTAATATGAAAAGTAGCTTGCATAATTTTTACAAATAATGCTGGATTCATGGGGAACACAAAACAGATCGCTACACGAATTACCCAACATGGTGTTCTGCCTTCTTGGGCTTCTTACATTCCTCATCACTTGCTCTTGCCTCTCGCTTTGATTTTCTCTACTCTTGCCTGCGTTCATTCTGCTAATTCCTCAGCATTGTGGGAAATGTTAACCCGTACACACGAAAACAATTTTTTTAAATCTGAGTTTAAACCACTACGAAATGTGTTTTTCGTATATTTATAAAAATTCGTCGAGAGCTTTAAAATGATACCAGGCGCAGTCGTTTTGCACTCACGGTTGTCCACATGAACCGCGATATTGTCAAAAGTGTTCACCAGTTCACAAGCAAACAATTTTTTAGATAATCAGTTCAAATTACTGCGAAATATTCTTCGTATATTTGAACAGATCTCGTCGAGAGCTTTAAAACAATACCATGCACAGTCGTGTTACGCTCACAGTTACCGAGATAGACTGAGTCGAATGAATAATTAATACCGACATTTGACGTGGACTAGGAATATCAAACAGAATTCATCGTTCTTCCCAAGTTTATAAGTGAGTCACGGAAAAATTCTCATTGGCCGCCACCCTTAATCGAACCCAGGTCTTCCATACTATCCGCGGAATTAGACGGTTTGGCAATTAGTGTATGGGAGTTTGGAGGAATTCGAGGCCGCTGTTGTGCAGTGGAAGCATATCCGGCGCGTAACTGGAAGACCCTGGGTTCGATTCCCGGTGGCGGCCAATGAGAATTTTTTCCGTGACTCACTTATAAACGTGGAAAGAGCGATGACTTCTGTTTGATGATAGACTGAGTCGAAAGCGGCGGCACACCCAGAAATATTGCATCATCTACCCCGCGCACAAGTAGCGAGGGGAGCGTCGCGCGCACGATGTATTGCGCAGTACACGAATTGGACTCCATGCTGTTTGCGAATATGCTAACACGATTAGTGTGCGCATATTCGCAAACGATTAATGCTTTAATTGTTTCATTTACGACCTATTTCTGTCACAGGCCGTTGGCCATAAGTCGTCCCATACTATCCACGGAATTAGACGTTATCCTACGTCAAAATATTTGTGGGAATTTCGGGCATTCATGCGAACGTGACGACGTAGTAGCAGACCATAACACAGGAGAACTTTTCCCATCGCTTATTCGAAGGCCAGTAAGGTATGTTTTCCTAAATATTACCATGCATATTATGAAGAAGAACCTCACAAAATAAACGAATCTTCGGATTTTGTGGTTCTCCTGGGCATTCATTAAAGAGCAGAAAATCTTATTTATATCCACGATGGTATAGGTAATACTGTTTCTTTCGTCATAAATGCTCTGGAATGTAATTCTAAAACCCATTTTCAACAAATTTTGCCTGTTTATTACTATTTTCAATCACTTCCTCGTATCAGCAATTCCGATAATCACCGTATTTTTTTGTTTTCTTTTTCAGAGAGCGTCGTACATTTCTTCCTCCTAAATTCTTTTACGACCGGGCTTGTTGATAAACAGAACTTCACTATATAGCTAAAGTGGAATATCGGAAAGATTTATAACTGGTAAGGAAGTATTCCTTATAACATGTACTTTTCTCCATACTATTTGTCTTACTTATTTTTTATTTCAGACGCTGTGAAAATTAGCACTGTGATAATTTCCTTTTAACCTGCTCTCTACAGTCGCAGAAAGCATCGAAAAATTCTTGCTCACTTATTACAGTGGCAATATTACTTTTTTATTAGATACGGTTAATAAACATGCCTACATGACGTATCTTTATCCATTCGAAAACTTACAATGCACATAAGAATTACGAGCCACGTTGCGATGTATGAACGATGCGCGCTGGGAAGGTTTGCTCTTTTCTTTAAAACGCTGCTAAACAACAAATATTATAGCGATGCGAATAAAGATTTTTATGTCGCCCATATGTTTTCTTAATGGTCTGTAACTGTATTTGGCCAGTACGGCATTAAGTCACTGCAGACCGAAAGAGGAGAGCTTAGTTTATGCTGCTGTTCGTGACTGTTACTCTTTTGTATTTTTTCCTATTCCGTTTTCTTATCGTCTTTCTTACAGTGAGTGTGGGTTGCTTTAATTTAGATTTTAATGTTTAAATGTTGTTTTCAAATGGTTTCACTATATGAGCATCTAAATTTTTTCAAGTAATGAGAGAATTTATTCAACACCACTTGGCAAAATTAAAACGCCATTTCCCGTTGTATATACGAAAAGGAATTGCTCTAAATGTTATCTAATTTTTAACAGATCAGCTTCACCAGAAAACTCAGCTGTGAATACAAAGTGCTTAAAAAAAAACTCCGCAGGCAAATCATAATCTAAAAAAAATCGTCTTGAAAAACTGGAAATGTTTTTCCAGCGCTGAATTCAGCAGCGGCAACAAACAAGTGTTGTCCCAAAACAACTGAGAATGGTTTTTTTTTTCTAAGAAGTACCCTAATTATTAAGGCAGTAGTCATCTTTTTTCAAAATACTGCATGTCCATTGCATCGAATATACACCATCTGACAATAAAATTCCAGGACAGCTGCTATTACGAGGAAAGTTTAATGCACTGAGTCCAGCTGTGGTTATGGCTCTTCAAAGTAGTCCCCCTTCTTATCGATGTACCATTTTGATCGCTCCACTAGATATGTGAAACACTTTTTGAATTCATTTACTGGAACACTGTTCATTTCCTCTGTAAAAGTTTTCTTGATGTCCTGAACAGTCATGAAATGTCGTCCTTTAAACGCTAATTTCACTTTGGGGGACAGGAAGTAGTCGGCGGGAGTTAAGTCCGGGGAGTATCGTCCATAAACCTTTTAGGAATATTTTTTCTTAAATAATGCATGGTTTCTCCGCGGGAGTTAAGTCCGGGGAGTATCGTCCATAAACCTTTTAGGAATATTTTTTTCTTAAATAATGCATGGTTTCTCAGCGGGAGTTAAGTCCGGGGAGTATCGTCCATAAACCTTTTAGGAATATTTTTTTCTTAAATAATGCATGGTTTCTCAGCGGGAGTTAAGTCCGGGGAGTATCGTCCATAAACCTTTTAGGAATATTTTTTTCTTAAATAATGCATGGTTTCTCCGCGGGAGTTAAGTCCGGGGAGTATCGTCCATAAACCTTTTAGGAATATTTTTTCTTAAATAATGCATGGTTTCTCCGCGGGAGTTAAGTCCGGGGAGTATCGTCCATAAACCTTTTAGGAATATTTTTTTCTTAAATAATGCATGGTTTCTCCGCGGGAGTTAAGTCCGGGGAGTATCGTCCATAAACCTTTTAGGAATATTTTTTTCTTAAATAATGCATGGTTTCTCCGCGGGAGTTAAGTCCGGGGAGTATCGTCCATAAACCTTTTAGGAATATTTTTTTCTTAAATAATGCATGGTTTCTCCGCGGGAGTTAAGTCCGGGGAGTATCGTCCATAAACCTTTTAGGAATATTTTTTTCTTAAATAATGCATGGTTTCTCAGCGGGAGTTAAGTCCGGGGAGTATCGTCCATAAACCTTTTAGGAATATTTTTTTCTTAAATAATGCATGGTTTCTCCGCGGGAGTTAAGTCCGGGGAGTATCGTCCATAAACCTTTTAGGAATATTTTTTTCTTAAATAATGCATGGTTTCTCAGCGGGAGTTAAGTCCGGGGAGTATCGTCCATAAACCTTTTAGGAATATTTTTTTCTTAAATAATGCATGGTTTCTCCGCGGGAGTTAAGTCCGGGGAGTATCGTCCATAAACCTTTTAGGAATATTTTTTTCTTAAATAATGCATGGTTTCTCAGCGGGAGTTAAGTCCGGGGAGTATTTTCCATAAACCTTTTAGGAATATTTTTTTCTTAAATAATGCATGGTTTCTCAGCGGGAGTTAAGTCCGGGGAGTATCGTCCATAAACCTTTTAGGAATATTTTTTTCTTAAATAATGCATGGTTTCTCCGCGGGAGTTAAGTCCGGGGAGTATCGTCCATAAACCTTTTAGGAATATTTTTTTCTTAAATAATGCATGGTTTCTCCGCGGGAGTTAAGTCCGGGGAGTATCGTCCATAAACCTTTTAGGAATATTTTTTTCTTAAATAATGCATGGTTTCTCAGCGGGAGTTAAGTCCGGGGAGTATCGTCCATAAACCTTTTAGGAATATTTTTTTCTTAAATAATGCATGGTTTCTCAGCGGGAGTTAAGTCCGGGGAGTATCGTCCATAAACCTTTTAGGAATATTTTTCTTAAATAATGCATGGTTTCTCCGCGGGAGTTAAGTCCGGGGAGTATCGTCCATAAACCTTTTAGGAATATTTTTTTCTTAAATAATGCATGGTTTCTCAGCGGGAGTTAAGTCCGGGGAGTATCGTCCATAAACCTTTTAGGAATATTTTTTTCTTAAATAATGCATGGTTTCTCAGCGGGAGTTAAGTCCGGGGAGTATCGTCCATAAACCTTTTAGGAATATTTTTTTCTTAAATAATGCATGGTTTCTCAGCGGGAGTTAAGTCCGGGGAGTATCGTCCATAAACCTTTTAGGAATATTTTTTTCTTAAATAATGCATGGTTTCTCAGCGGGAGTTAAGTCCGGGGAGTATCGTCCATAAACCTTTTAGGAATATTTTTTTCTTAAATAATGCATGGTTTCTCAGCGGGAGTTAAGTCCGGGAGTATCGTCCATAAACCTTTTAGGAATATTTTTTTCTTAAATAATGCATGGTTTCTCAGCGGGAGTTAAGTCCGGGGAGTATCGTCCATAAACCTTTTAGGAATATTTTTTTCTTAAATAATGCATGGTTTCTCCGCGGGAGTTAAGTCCGGGGAGTATCGTCCATAAACCTTTTAGGAATATTTTTTTCTTAAATAATGCATGGTTTCTCCGCGGGAGTTAAGTCCGGGGAGTATCGTCCATAAACCTTTTAGGAATATTTTTTTCTTAAATAATGCATGGTTTCTCCGCGGGAGTTAAGTCCGGGGAGTATCGTCCATAAACCTTTTAGGAATATTTTTTTCTTAAATAATGCATGGTTTCTCCGCGGGAGTTAAGTCCGGGGAGTATCGTCCATAAACCTTTTAGGAATATTTTTTTCTTAAATAATGCATGGTTTCTCCGCGGGAGTTAAGTCCGGGGAGTATCGTCCATAAACCTTTTAGGAATATTTTTTTCTTAAATAATGCATGGTTTCTCCGCGGGAGTTAAGTCCGGGGAGTATCGTCCATAAACCTTTTAGGAATATTTTTTTCTTAAATAATGCATGGTTTCTCCGCGGGAGTTAAGTCCGGGGAGTATCGTCCATAAACCTTTTAGGAATATTTTTTTCTTAAATAATGCATGGTTTCTCCGCGGGAGTTAAGTCCTGGGAGTATCGTCCATAAACCTTTTAGGAATGTTTTTTTCTTAAATAATGCATGGTTTCTCCGCCAGGGGGCGTATATGCATATCTCATTTTTGTCAGTAGCTCTACTTCTAACAGTCTGATTTGAAAATTTTATGTTTTGTTGGATAGCGTTTCCGGTGCGAAATATTTGTCATATAATTTCAAAATTTTCAAGTAGTTCATAGACTTTCCGCTAGGGGTCATTATGGTGAATTGCGCTTTCCCCAATATTTCAGCTTCTAAAACTCCGATTTGAAGCATTCTTCCTGTATCGCATAGAGCTCCTAATGAGGAAACGCTTTTCATATATCTATATCTAATAATTTGTAATATTTGGTAAAGAATGGTTCGACCTCCAGGGGTCATAAGTGCTAATTTCTGCTTCTGGTGCATTTGCAGAAAACTCTGAGCTCCTGAAAACTCGACTGAAAAAATTATTTCCTGGACCGATACCGCTCACATCGAAAAACCTTTTGAGAATACTTTCTTCTAAAAATATTGCATGGCTTTCCCGCCAGAGGGCGTAGATGCATATCTTATGTTTGTCAATATCTGTGCTTCTAAGTGTCCGATTTGAAAAATTCTTTCTCTGTTGGAGAGTGTTTTCGCTGAGAAATGTTTCTCATACAATTTCGAATTTTCTTACCGCACAAGTCTATCACCAGAGGGCGTAAGTTCACGATTCCGCTTGCAGCGATATCTGCGAGATTAAAAACACGACTGAAAAACTTCGTTCTTCAGTTAGAAATTACTGTTTTTCATACCCGTACCTTTGACTTTGAGTAGCTTTGATAAATTTAATTCGCGTCAGAACGGATTCAAAAGACGTGCTCATTACACCCGAAAATTCGGTGTCATCTTTCTTGTTTATATTATGTCCATTTGTTCGAGACGGATTCGAACCCATCTCAGACAAACTGTCATAAGCCAGCGTTTTGACCGCCAGTATGTACGAGTAATTTAGGTCACTGATTCCAGGAAAGGGAGAAAGCTAGTTTCGTAAAACTAACATAACATGCATGCCTCACCGGGATTCGAACCCGGATCCATATCGGACGAATGCTCAGAATCCAGAGCTTAGACCACTGCCACACCGGGATCGCCCTGGCGCTTCTGATCTGAATCGTGGCATTTCATCTCTTACGAGGGGCAGTCAAAAAGTTATTACATGCGCCCACAACTTTCTTTTTGTCGTATAAAAGATATTTTGATGCGATGTGGGGGACTATTCTTACTTCATCTTCAAAACCGCCGCGCTAACTTTGTCAGCGTGGCGGGAACAGTTCGTCTGTTATTACTCATGAAAGATGTCGTGCCCGTTGGAAGTAGCCTCCAAATTTCAAATCCGCGCAGTGATCCGGGTTTTTTTTTTTTTTTTTTTTTTTTTTGTGGGCCAAAAGTTGAACCCCACTGAAAGTCAACACCAATTAATTGAAGTGTACGGTGATAAATCATTTTCGCGGCTTGTTCGAGAAAGGACGCACGGATATCGAAGACAATCACCGGGAGGGAAGGCCGTCAACTTCGACGACGAATGAAAACGTGGACCTCATTAACAAAATGATTCATCTAAACAGGTGAATCACAGTGAACAAGATCACAGATGGATTGATCATTTTGCATGGAAGTGTACACCACATCATCGCCAAGCGTTTTGAGTTTCGAAAAGTTTGTGCTCGATGGGTGCCTCTCTTACTAACAGAACAACACAAGACACAACGTTTTCAAACAGCTCTCTCCGTTTTGGATCATTATTTCAGAGAAAGAAATGAATTTTTGGACCATATCGTGACCGGAGGCAAGACTTGGGTCCATCACTTCTCAAAAAAAACGAAGCAGGCTTCATGTGGTTGGAAGCATTCACATTCTCCGCCTCCGAAAAACTGCCGAATTGTTCCTTCCGCCAGAAAGGTTGTGCTCACCCTTTTCATCGACTGTCAAGGTGTTGCTCATTATGAATTCATGTCGAAGGGCAGCACGCACGATTAATGCGGCATCAGTTTGTCAAACCTTTAAGAGACTGCGAAAGGCGATTAAAGATCGACGGCCAGGAAAACTGTCAAGAAGCATTGTTCTTCTGCATGACAACGCAACACCACATTCGGCACGCGTTACGAAGGTCAAATGAGGGTTGTGAGAACACCCTCCCTACAGTCCAGACCTTTCGCCTTGGAATTTCCATGTGTTAGACCCCATGAAAAATGACCTTGCGAACTGGCGATATCACTCCGATGAAAACGTCAAAAATGCAACGCGAGAATGGTTATCGCAAGTTGGACGACGATTTATTCAAGAAGGGATAGACAAACTCGTGCCACGCTACGAGAGGTGTTTAAATAAACTACGCGATTACATCGAAAAATAGCGCTGCTATTGTTTTTCCTACGTCAGTATAAACATTTCCCAAAATATTCTTTTTTTATATCCGAGTGCAACTACATTTTTGACTGCCTTACATAATTGAAATGGTCCCTCTCCGACAATTGCACCATTTTTTCCACACGTTGCTCTATCAGCGTATAGCACGGTAAGCCCTCATCCCCGTCTTGCAGTACTAGTTATTTCTCTATCCTAGATTTAAATCTTTTACATTTCTTCATCTCTACTTCCTAGCATTAAAGCTTTAGACATTGTCTGTCGGTTGTAGCGTTAAATATTTCCCCCTTCCTCTAATCGTTTGTTCGGTCAGCACGGATGGTCTAGTGGTCAGCGTTTGTGACTGGCCACGGAGAAACCTCAGGTTCGATCCCAGGCTGATACGAACGCTCGAACCACAAAATATCCACCGTGCGTCGGATAGGCACGTTAAGCCGTCGGACCCCGGGTACTGGCTCCCCGGTAATAAATAAGGGCGTCTTCTTCCCTTTCTCTACCTCGATCTTGTGTCACTTTCCTATCGGGCACTCTAGCCCAAATGACGTAGCTTCCTATTTCTTATCCAGCAAAAACAGTCTTGCTGGCCCAGCACTATGTTGCCGTTACATGAGTCGTCAATAAAATGTCCTGGTGGCTATGGGCCAGCAGTTCAGGCTAACAGTTGGCACCCCAGCATTAGTCATATGCCAGAACAGGGCCATCAGTTGTCCATCATAGGGTGCGGCTGCCGCAAGCGACCCTTAACAGGCCCTGCAAGTACGTACCATAAATGATGGCTAGCCTAATGTGGTCCGTCAGTGTCCCTGCAGTGGCAGCTGGCAATCACGTGACGTAACTGATGGCTTGCCGAATGTTGTCCGCCAATTTCCCAGTAGTAGTGTAAAAAAATAAGCACACATAATCACAGTTAACCAAAGGCACACACAACAGCTTTTTATCCCAACAAAACTCCTACAGGAGGCTATGGCGCTGAGAAAATTTCCTCAACAACTCCAGAAAATCATCCGATGGATCTGACTGGCAGCGAACCAAGGGCTGCTCGTCTGGAAAGAGGATGCTCTAAGCACGATGCTAGTTTGTCACGCGTGATGGTCCGCTTGGAGGTGAGATTCTTTCCTGCGCGATGGGAAACTAAGGGTTCTCTTTTTTTCGATTTCGCAATATTGCGAGTTTGTTTTCGTAAAAGTACGTTTCATATAATTCATAAATTCATTTTTTCAACGTAACGATTTTTTTTTATTTACTTTAACCCTTTAACCGTCTGGAACGAATTAACTCGGGGTTGGCAAAATGAGCTAAAATTAGCTCGAACGAATATATTCGCTGTCTAAGAAACTGGCCGCATGCGGGTGGAACGAGTGAGTCTCCCGCGAAAAGGCGTTGCTTTCCCCTTAGCTTTATTATTCAAAGGGGTCGTTGAGGGAGGTGATTAATACTAATCCTTACTGACTGATTACCTTCACAATAGGCTATAACAATGACGATGAATCTAAGAAAGGAGAGAGAGAAGGCGTTTGAAGCACATGTTTCTACCCAGTGGCATGATGTCCATACCAGGGGGACTTGGTACTGCTCAGATGAGGAGATATGAATTGTTTAGCTGTAGCTTTTGGCAAAACGAAACATTTGACGTGTCGTTCGGAAAGAAAACCCCAGCCGCTATGGGAACATTTCTGTTTAGGGAGCGCTGAAAATTTTGAGCGTCAGTTGGTTAAGGTACATCGACTGCTTAAAGGGTTAAGGGAACTTCACTCACTTTCAACGAGTGTATCAACTTAAAGACGTTTTCCAAAGTTTTGTGCTGCCCTTCTGGTCTTCAAAGGCGATTGTTTAATTAATATATTTACGCAATCATGTCACATTTTTAACGTTCTATCTTTTTTTTCCACCGTCCAAATCTACATGTGTTCTAAATAGGAATTATATTTTATTTTACTTCCGGTTATTTTTAGCAGCGAATTCCTCCAATCTTGTGTATTCAACGCATGGATGAGTACATTATGTTTTTGTTTGTTTTTTCAAATGCTAGATAATTTTGTATCGAAAATATCCATTTTGTACTCGTATAGTTGTTATTTTTTTCCAACTCAACGATTTTTGAATGTCTTTCCTGCCGCCCCAGTGGTCTAAGGCGCTGGCCTCTGATCATTCGTCCGTAAGGGGTCCGGGTTCGAATCCCGGTCAGGCATGGATGTTGTGTTTGTCTTACGGCACTGGCTCTCTCCCTTCCCTGGAACCAGTGACCCTAAATTAGGGACGGGCGACTGCTTATAGCCCATTGAGTTGCTCACGGTGGTCGTTAAACCTCCAATCAAAAAAAAAAAATGTCTTTCCAGGACTTCTGTTTGAAGTGGTTCAGTGTATGAAGATTATACAGAAATTATTTCTTGTTATTTATAGGAATGGAGTGAGTGTATTTCATGGCTGTTTGTATTCTCGATTCTTCGTGTGTTAGTGCAAAAATTTTGCTACGAAATGAGTTTCTGTAAATACATGAGATTATTTGACTATTTCTTACAGTTCAATAATTATTTATATAATTTTCCTCCGACGGTAATCTTCGTCGACGCGGCATTTCATTAGGAAATTAATTCGCCTCTCTACATATGGCTTTTTTTTTCTTAACATTCGCTAAAATAACACGATGACGATAGCGTTGTCTTCAACTAACTGGTACCACAAGAGACACATCACGTGTTGCTTCGGCGCATGCACAGTCCCGTTGCTTCCACCTCGTATTGGGGTTGCTTCGGTTGCCAGCTACGGGCCACTAGTGGCACTTGTTTGGAAGTCCGCAATACACGGCGATGCCGCAGGGCCATCAATGGCTGCCAACGGATGGCGCTGCCACCAAAGGGCCGCTACCGAGCCGTGAGCGGCAGATTTCAGCCAAAAGTGACCCATTAACGCCAGCTGGTGGCCAGCAGTTTCCCAAGACTTGTGTTTTTGCTCTGAAGGGCTGTTTAAGACCTGGGTTCAGACACTCCCTTCCTAAAATCCTCTACATATGATCTGATCTGATTATCGTTTGTTCACCACCTCCAATCAACGCTGAAACATTCGAAATTAAGCTTACTAATTTACTATCCAGGCCGCATGAATAAACACTTTGAATTCAATAAAGCCGCAGGAGTCGTGCAGTAGTCTAAGTGCTTGATTCTGGACATACGTCCGAGATGGGTTCGGGGTCGAATCCCCCGTGAGACATGGATGTTGTGTTTGTCTCACGGCATTGGCTCTCTCCCTTCCCTGGAACCAGTGACCCTAAATTAGAGGGGAGAGACTGCTTATAGCCCACTCAGTTGCTCACGGTGGTCGTTATACCTAGAAACAAAAACAAAAACAAAATTCAGTAATGGAGTAGTAACTCATTTCCCCAAAGTTCGATTTGAAATGGATAAAGAAAAAAGTCGTAGAAGTTCTCTGCGTGTCGTCATTTCGAATATTGAGTCCGTGATCACGCAACCGAAAACCAATGCTCGTTTACTCCCCCCCCCATCTGATGGTGAGGTTATTGTCTGTGCATTCTTCTCGCAAGAAAGTAATGTTCATATTGCATGCCATACCTTCACACTCGACATTCTAATATCACCATATTCCTTGCTGCGCTTTGATGAAACTCGTGGATTATGCTCTGCGAGGACGTTTCGGGCTGACATGAGAATGGTGGATGTCATGAGTGGATTATTTCCCTGAAATGCAGAGAGCATCCGACCGACAATTTTGTCGGGAAAGTTCCGTCGAAAACTATTCTTTGCTTTCTCGAGTCGTCTCACGACGAGTTATATACGACGGTGGTCCTAACGGAAGCGGCAAGGAGGTTGATTGAACGATACGTCACAAAAGTTACTTCGACGCACGGGAAATGTTTTACGCATGTCTTTCAGCACTTTTTCATAAACACCACCGAAGCGATAAATTTTGCAGCTTAAAGAATATTGTTTGTTAATTACATTCAAAGAATCAGAATCTTTGGCAAAGCTATTCTCAAATTATTTACTTTGGGATTCTTAAAGTTAGAAATAAATATGCGTTTAGAAAGAATACATAAAAAAAAAACGTGTACAAAAGCAGATGTCACCTATTTTGTTCAACGAATCACAATACGCAAAGTAGATCAGAAATGTATCTAATAAGTAAGAAAGCAGTTGGAGTATTTTTGAAAAGATTCTTGGATTTAGCATCTATATACAGAACGTGCACAATAATGCCTAACTCAGAGTATGTTGGAATAACGCTGGATGTTCAACTTGGTTTTCAGTATCGCGTCATCCTTTGGTTAGGTAAAACGAACAAGCAGCCACTGGACATCATTTGTTGGGGTTCATCAAGTGTTCTTCCCACGTTAAACACTAATGAAAACAAAGTGCAAATGTCAAACGTCCATACACCAATTGAATTTTTAAAGAAAAGGAATGATCCTACCAATATTAAAGAGCGTATCGTTAAATAAATACTTCGGAGATTCTGCCACATCTTGTGCTATTTACGAGATCTTCATTACCTCAGGCACTATTGAGAACCCTTCAAAGGCAGTGGAAAGAATCAGGAAGAGGCATATTTTTCAAGACACGAAAAAGACGTTTATCACCAATGGCACAACTCAAACAAATATGTGTCAGATACACTGGAATTAAAACATGTGTCAAGTATACTGGAGTTAATAACAAATGTCAAGTGCACTGGAGTTAAAGACAAATGTGTCAAGTGCGTTGGAGTTAGAAACAAATATGTCTGAAGTGCACTGAAATTAGAAACAAATATGTCAAGCACACTAGAGTTAGAAACAAATGTGTCAAGTTCACTGAAGTTAGAAAAAATGAGTCAAATGCACTGGGAGTTGGAAACAAATGTGTGTCAAGTGCACTTGAGTAAGAAATAAATATGTGGCAAGTGCACAGGAATTACCGAAAACTAGGTTGAAAAGTAAAATATCGGTTCAATACATGTTACAGGATTGTTGGACTTAGATTTTGCTGAACACCTTCGAAGGTTGCTAGTATTATGGAGTTGCTGGTGAACGCTCATAAGGCTGCTAGTGAACATCGCAAGGTACCGAGTTAGCACTTTTATAAAATTGCTAGTGAGCATTGTACGGTTTTTAGTCATCGCCCTCATGATATTTCTGGTGAGCACTTTAAATTTTCTGTAGTGACCACTGTCATAAATTTTCTACTTTGCATCGTAAGGTTCCAAGTGAACATCATAATGTAGAAAGTGCCGACTATCATATTGCTGCCAATCAGCACTTTCGTTTGCTAGGCAGTAGCATATGAATTCTAGTGATTTCCCTCATAAATTTTCCAGATAAAGTATTGTTAGTAGCGGTATCTCAGAGTATCAAGTGAGCGTCCTCCCAATGCTGCTAGTGAGCATCGTATTACTACTAGCGAGCGCATTCGAAGTCCCTATGAACATGTTAAGGTAGTTAGTGAGGGCTGTAACATTACTAGTGTGATTCGTGAGATTTCTAATGATTTCCCTCGTACGTTTTCTAGTTAACACCGTAAGATTGAAAGTGAGCGTCATGTGGTTGGTGGTCAGCGCCCTTGTAGAGTTGTTAATGAGCTTGTTCGTAAGGTTACTAATGAGCACAGTAAGATAAGCAGTGCGCGCTATCGTTAGGTTGCAATCAGCAGCCCCCTAAGTTTCCTAGTGATCAGCGTAAGGTTTATGGTTATATTCCTCATTAATTTACTAGTTAGCATTGTACGATTCTTAGAGAGCAGTGTATAGTTTGTAGGGACTTTCTTCGTAAATTTTCTTCTGAGCTTCGTAGTGTTTCAAGTGGTAATCCATCTAAGGTTGTCAGTGAACATTTTAAAGTTTGTTGTTGTCACTGTTGTCAAGTTACTTGTGAATGCGCGTGTAAGGTTTCTCGTGAGCGGCGTCGTAAAGTTGCTATGAACATCGTAAGGTTGCTAATGACCAACCGTCGCACGAAAGGGATAAGGTGTTGATCGAAACATGTATTTCTGATGGAAAGGTATAGATTTTGTGCCTTTGCTTTTCTCAGTAACTCCTACTGAAAAGAAGCCATTTTCTTCGATATCATGAAAACAAAATGGTTTCTTGTGCACATCTAATGCAATATAAAGTTATTAATCTTCCAGTGAGCTACGAATACTATATTACGATACGTTTACCCTATTACAAATATTTTTTGACAGGAGTGTCTCACGTTTACTTTTTGATACACATTATCTGAAGTAGAAAAAAAAATATTATAATTTCTTTTCCAAATTCTGAAAACGTGCTTTGTTCTAACCGTCTCTTTCCGACAAATGGAGCAGCTGATGTCGTCTCTTCCAACCAGTTTGGTCGAAGGCGTGTCCCATGCTCACTGTTTTTACTGATGGGCCAAGGATGTATTGCTTGAAAAGAAAATGAATTTCCTTTCCTTCGCCTTTCCCAAAATCTGATGGCAAGCTATCAAAGGTGTTTTGTTCTACGCCATGAAAACACTGCTTTGTTTGGCGAAAAATCGCGCAGATGCCTTCGTCTCTTCATGGCGGTTTTGATGGAAATGTTCTCTTCGCTTACCATAATAAAACTTAGATCACTGCCATCATGGCTAAGCTGATTACACAATGTAATTACGTGTATAGCTTGTAAAAACTAACATATCGCACAAACTGAATATTAAAACAAAAGATTTTGCAATTTTACCGTTTTTCTCTATGTATGTATGCGAGAGAGAGAGAGAGAGATAGGGCGGGCCCGACGTTTGCGTTTCGACATGATGTTTCATAATACAGTAGTATTCGCTTGTTGCATTCAGACCTTTGATTTGCAACTGTACCAGCAGTTCCCGCTAAGCTCCGTAGTTATTGCAATTACACGGGATTCCGTGCCGAACGGTGAATGCCGCTGATTTCATTGTGTGAGGAGTCTCGGTGTTTCGCACTCAGAAGGCGTTAATTTAATGTTGCTTTGCACCCTTTACCTTCCGAATGCGTTCGTTTAACATACTAAATAAGTGATGTAATTAAACGAGAAGCCTTTACTGATTGACTACGTTAACGTTTCAAAATGCGACCTGCGTCTAATTCTACGCCTCTTGCGCTCGCATAGAATAACTCATTCCCATTTCCAATGACAAGTCTGCACTATGTTTTTAGCATATCTTTTTAGCGTAAATTCCATAGGTATGGCAATCATAGAAAGCTCGGATAAACTTGGCAAACCTTCTGACATCAAAGACTTATATTTAGAATGTCACAGTGTACACTGCTGCTCAAAAGTTAAGGAACAAACGCTTGAAATCCACATAGTAACACTTTACAGGTGAAATGCCCCCTCACATGAATGGATGTGTGAACAGAAGATACAGTAATAACATTTATGGCATAAGCAAATAGTTTCCTCGTTCAGATTAGTATCTGATTACGGTGTTTTTCTTCATGTAATCTGCATACCTTGAAATTCCTATGCCTGCGGTTGATGATTTGATATGCAGATGGAAACGGACAGGGGCTGAGTTTGCCAAGAAACTGCCCCGGAAACCTCCTAAGCAAACAGAACGTGACAGCAGACCTCTGCAAAGACTCTCTCTCTCTCTCTCTCTCTCTCTCTCTCTCTCTCTCTCTCTCTCTCTCTCTCTTCTATATCGCTCGCTCTCTTTCTCGGTCTCTTTCTTTTCTGCTGCTCTCTTTCTTTTCTCTCGCTCTCTCTCTCATTCTCTCTTCCTTTGTATCTCTTTCGCGCACTCTCTCTCTCTCATTCTCTCTTCCTTTGTATCTCGCTCGCACTTTCTTTCTCTCTCTCGCGCGCTCTCTCTCATTCTCTCTTCCTTTGTATCTTGCTCGCGCCCTCTTTATCTCTCGCGCGTGCTCTCTCTCGCGCGTGCTCTCTCTCATTCTCTCTTCCTCTGTATCTCGCTCGCGCCCTCTTTCTCTCTCGCTCTCATTCTTTTTCTCTCTTTCTTGCTCTTTCCTTTTTTTCTCTCTCTCTCTCTCTCTCTCATTCTATTTCTCGTTTTTGCCGTCTCTCTCTCTCTCTCTCTCTCTCTCTCTCTCTCTCTCTCTCTCTCTCTCTCTCTCTCTCTCTCTCTCTCTCTCTCTCTCTCTCTCTCTCTCTCTCTCTCTCTCTCTCTCTCTCTCTTTCTCTTTCTTTCTTTCTCTCTCTGTTTTTATTTCTCTTTCTTTTTCCTTTCTCTCTCTCTATTTCTCTCTCCCTTTTCCTTTCGCTCTCTCTCTCTCTCTCTCTCTCTCTCTCTCTCTCTCTCTTTCCTTCCTCTCTCTGTCTCTTTTCTCTCTCTCTGTTTATCTCTCTCTCTATTTCTCTTTCTTTCTTTCTTTCTTTCTCTCTTTCTTTCTTTCTCTCTCTCTCCTCTCTTTCTCTCTCTCTCTCTCTCTCTAAACGCATTTTAACATTGTCTGAAATCACGTCAACCTTATGTGAGACAATTGGAACTGGTGTCAGACCCGTACAGTGTTGAGTACACTCACTGCACGACGTGTATTAGAATGATCGAGCAGTCGTCCTCAAACTGCTAATCATTTCAATTAATACCACACGCCGATTAGTGTGGTGCAAGGAATGGATCTCGGGCGGTAGACTAATGGGAAACAATGCTTTGGACTGACGATTTCCAGTACACAATCTACTTCTCTGGTGGTCGTTTCTGGGAGTGGCGGATGCTGGAAGAAAGATGCTTCCCAGCCGCAATGGTTCCGAAAATGAAGTACGGTGGAAGCTGCGTGACTGTATAGAGCTGTTTTTCTTGTCTCGGCTTCGGCCCGTTAGTCGTTTTGGACAAAGTCATTAATGCTAAACTCTGCATAAACGTCCTAGGCAATTATGCGCTACCAACGTTGTGAAACAACTTTTTGAGAGGCCTTTATGCCACCTCTGTATCAATAGAACAATGCACATACCGCACTACTCCTGTTGTTACAGAATGGTTTAAGAACATGTGCATCGGCAAGTTGAAATAGACAGCCCAGAGTCCTGATCCGAACCCTATAGAGTCTCTGGGACGAATTGGACCATCAGGAGCAGAAAGAAGAGGTTGTTTGAACGTATAAATAAATACTGCTTGAACTGAAGTGTGAGTAAAGAGAAATATAAACGATGTCTCATGTTAACGATTAATATATCGAAATAAAGAAGTTCGTTTCAAATAATGAAGGCATAAGAACACATTGGCTTTGATAATAATCTTGATTACTGAACTATTTAAAAAATTAAATTATAAAAAATATACACACATATTTATATCGGTGGATGTGGAAAACGTACCACTCGTACACATTCCAAATTGGCTGACATAAAACAGTTGCTTAGAGGAAATTCATCGGAAGCGATTTGAACGTGAAGTAATAGAAAGAATGCACACAAAATATCTATCCCGCCCAACAGAAAGAGTATTTTCTATCAAGTGTTAGAAAGCATGCAAATACAAATTCCTTTGCCTAACAGAGGAAGTATTTTCCATCAAGCGATAGGAAATATGCACGAGAAGCAACAATTCAAAACTCAATGGGAACGATATTTTTCATAGAGTAATACAAAGTATGCGCTTGAAATATTGTTTCCGTTACTAAATTTTTCAAAACCTCCGCTACTGGAATTTAAAAAGAAATGTTTCTTGAGGCGGTAGAGTGTATTTATTACCTCAGATCTTGTACTCGTTATAAGTATAAATTCTCAGATAAAGGTATACTTCTTACTACGTTTTGGTGAATGTCGAGATATTCAAGTAATAAATATGCGAATCCCAGATATTTGCGGAACCTCGGTTATACGTTTCTCAGTTATACGATTTTCACTTTTAAACGTTATTCTGCGTTAGTCCTGATAAATAATTGTAGAAGCAATAGCTGTGAGAGGCACGATTCACAAAAACCTTAGCCGCGATTAAACTGTACAGCTAAGAAGGAGTTTATTTACAATTTAAAATCAACTGAAAGACACAGGCAAGATCTTTCACAGCCGCGACGGCCCCATCATCAGGCCCAATCAGAAATACTGGTGTGAATGTACAGTATTATATAGTTAGCCCCGAATTCCCACAATGCTGAGCGAGATAAAATCCAGATGGAAGTATGATTAATTCGAGACTATTACAAAGGTAGTAAGTACATTTGTAATAGTCTCGAATTAATCATACTTCCATCTTGATCATCATCATTAGGAGTTTTGTACCGTGCCGATAGTGCTTTCCATGTAGAGTTTACAAAGGACGGCACTTCCTCATTGCAGCACACTTCAGAGAAATGCGAAATGTACAGGGTGATTCATACAGAAGTATACAATTTCAACGCAATATAAAACAAGAACAATGTAAGACATTTTATGTTACCTGTAACAGAATTGTAGGGGAATGTTTCAAGTTTTTTTTAGAGACAGTCACAGATGTTCTATGTGTGCACCCTTAGTCACACGACACACATGGAGCCGGTAATCCATTTCCGCCCAAACGCGAGGTAAGATATCTGAATCAAGTGCAGTGATAGTGGCTGTGATCATTTTCAGTGATCATCTTGTATGGAATCATTTTAAGCTTCTTTCTCAAAATTTTCCAAACAGTAGGCTGAGAAATCTGCACTTCACGACGTTGATTTTTCCGGGCTTCGTTGAATAGCGGTGCAAACACTATCGACGACTTCTTTCGATACACGCAGTCGTCCAGGACTTTTAAATTTGCTCAAACAGCCCGTAGTTTCAAATTTTTCATGCCAATCCTAGATAGATTTTCTGGTTGGATGTTCTTTTACGAATCGTGATCAAAAATGCCGTGGCACAACAGTAACCGATTCCGTTTCGCTCAATTCAAGAACACAAAATGCCTTCTCCACTGCAGACGCTGCCATTTTGACTGGCTAGTCACGTGACACGCACGCTATAGCCTACGTCACTTCCCTCAGTAGCGGGACACAAACTTTATGAGTACATCTACCTAACGGTTCGCAGTTGTGGTCCGTGTCTTCAACTGTTACTGTTTTACAGCATCTGGAAACTGTATACTTCTTTATGAATCACCCTGTATAATGCTTCCGCAAAAAGTAATGCTTGTATATTACTAGCAGATGTCATAATCCTAACCCCATCCCAGTCCGGGTAAAAAGCTCCGTTCGCCAGAGTCCTGGTAAGGGAAGTTAAAATAGTAGTGGAACGAAGAGAGTATTCGTGTGTTCCGCCATTCGTAAGCCAAAATTCCTTAAAGTGGATCCTGTGTAATAGATGTCCTTATTTTCCAGGAAAGTTGAAGGAAGTGATATGAGATAAACCCCCTAGGCGTTTCTTTAAGTGCACGAAGTGGTGTAAGATTAACCCAATGGCGTTTCTTTAAGTAAACGCCATGAGGGTTTTCTCATACCACTTCGTTCAACTTCCTGGAAAATAAATAAGCAAATACGTCGCTCTTAACGTTCCAGAAACACATAGCAACCTAAAAATTGTTATTCGGTCACCGCCGGGGAATTGAACCCACTGATCTCTCGATATCTAGCCGAGCGCGTTAGCCTTACACTACGGTGGACAACAATCCACGGTGCTATCTGTGTTTTTAAGTCAGCTTATGACATCATAATTCCGTAAGATGGACTCCGCTACTGAGACGTCTCCATGTGGTGGGCATTAACGGCACTAGCTATATATTAATTATAGCAGTTAAATCCAAAAGGCGAGATCCAAAGTGAAACTCTTCCAAATACGTGGCGTCAGTGAATAAACAAATACATCGCTCTTTCCACGTTTTAACCAATAAACAGCAACCGAAAAATCTCTCGATATGTAGCTGAACGCGTTAGCCTTACACCACGGTTGCTATGTGTTTCTGGAACGTGAAAAGATCGATGCATTTGTTTATTTACTGATGCCACGTATTTGGAGGATTTTCACTTCCTGGAAAATAAGGACATCTGTTACATAGGATCCACTTTAAGGAATCTTGGCTTACGAATGGCGGAACATGAATACTCTCTTCGTTTCATTGCTATTTCAACATCGCTTACCAGGACTCTGGCGAACGAAACTTTTTACCCGGACTGCGACGTGGTTAGGATTCTTACATCTGCTAGTAATAATTTCCACGTTTTAACCAATAAACAGCAACCGAAAAATCTCTCGATATGTAGCTGAACGCGTTAGCCTTACACCACGGTTGCTATGTGTTTCTGGAACGTGAAAAGATCGATGCATTTGTTTATTTACTGATGCCACGTATTTGGAGGATTTTCACTTCCCTGGAAAATAAGGACATCTGTTACATAGGATCCACTTTAAGGAATCTTGGCTTACGAATGGCGGAACATGAATACTCTCTTCGTTTCATTGCTATTTCAACATCGCTTACCAGGACTCTGGCGAACGAAACTTTTTACCCGGACTGCGACGTGGTTAGGATTCTTACATCTGCTAGTAATAAACAGAAATTACTTTTTGCAGAGACATTATACATTTTGCATTTCTCTGAAGTGTGCTGCAATGAGGAAGTGCCGTTCTTTGTAAATTCTATACGGAAAGCACAATTGGTATGGTTAAAAACTCTTAATGATGATGTATTACCTTTGTAATAGTCTCGAATTAATCATACGGCCATCTGGCATCTTGATTTCATCTCGCTATGCATTGTGAGAATCGGGGGGCTAACTATTAGGTGTAAAATAAGTTTCAAAGCGATTTAAGACAACGCAACATGTAATTTGAGAGAAAACAACAATACCTTTACGAATCAAAATACGCGCCGTCATTATTTATTCCCTTCCGCCGTCGGTCTGGCAGCTGACGGATTCCAGCCATAAAGAATACTTCGTCGTGTGACGCGTTGAAGTCGTGAACCCATTTTTGCACTTCGTCACATGTCCGGAACCGTACAGCAGACAAACCATGTTGCATCGATCGGAATAAATGATAGTCTAAAAGGGCTATGTAGGGACTATACGCCGGGTGCTCCAAACTTCCCAGCCAAGCGTCAACAACGTTTCCTTGGCCGATTTCGCGGCATGCGTCCTAACGTTGGCATGCAGTAATTTCACGGGACGCAATCCTTTGCCTGTGAATGGACGTCTCTAACAGATTTCCTGGTTCAATCGCAGCACTTGTTGCTTGTAACGATCAGCAGTAACATTTTTTACCCTGTTCCAATAGTTCATAACAGAGCACACCCTTCATATCCCACCAGATGCACAGCAGAACTTTCTTTGAGTCAATGCTGCGTTTTGGTGTCGAAGTCGTTGCTTCACCGGGGTCTACCCAGTGTTTTTTGCGTTTGGGATTGTCGTCCCATATCCACTTTTCATCACCCGTAACGATTTTCCACAGGAAAGACTTTCTGTGTTATTTATTCAACAGATTCAAACACTTCATGACACGCTCATCCCTGTTCCTCTGGCTCAGGTCATGTGGCACCCATTTTCCTTCGTTTTGAATCTTCCCCGTTGCGTGTAAATAATTGGAAATGGTTTGTTGAGTTACCTCCAATTGTTCAGCTAGTTTTCTTTTTTCTTTTTGCATTTGAGACTAATCTTCATCCAGCAATGCTTGCAGTTCCTTATGTGATACCTTCTGCGAGTTACGTTCGCGGTTGCTAACATAAAAATTATAACGAAGTAAATTTCTCCGTCATTTTTGGTCTACGCCGGGATTCGAACCCGAGGCCGCTTATTCCGGAACAAGTCGCTCTACCAACTGAGCTACGAAGACGATTATTCTAATTCCTATCTGCCTTTATGTCGTGTGCGTCCTGCTGGCAGGTACGTCACATCTCCCCTCCTCCCCTCCGAATGAGGGCTGGGGGCATGGCCCACGGGTCAGCCGTGACCATGAATCGTTGCAGGCAGCCACCCACTGTACAACGTGCACTTGAGAACTCCCAGTCAATCTGCTGTGTGGAATGCAACATCACACATTTTTATTTTTCGAAGCGCTGGAGAAGGAATTCTCTGATTTTTCCTGTCTCGCGGTGTGGAAATAACATCACACCAATGCAATATTTTGAACGGCCGGGTCATCCGGATAGTTCGGGAGCCATTATAACGAAGTAAATTTCTCCGTCATTTTTGGTCTACGCCGGGATTCGAACCCGATGCCGCTTATTCCGGAACAAGTCGCTCTACCAACTGAGCTACGCAGACATTTGTTCTGACTACTATCTGCCTTTATGTCGTGTGCGTCCTGCTGGCAGGTACGTCACAAAATCTCCTGCTTTAAAGTGTCTAAACCAAAACTCACACGTGCTTTTCGAAGCAATATTCTTCCCCAGAACAAAACAGATAGATGCACATATCTTTGCCGCATTTTTCCTTGAGGAAATTCGAAACGAATGCAGTGTCAAATAAATGCAGTATCGCTTGCCATTCTTTCACCTACCGATGTTCAACTGCGCTTGACTGTTGGGCAAACTTCTGTGTAACATTTTATACTCTGGACCAGTTACGGTCACATGACAACAACGCGGGGGAATGGCGGATATACAAATTAGCGGTATACGTCACACAAAAAACGCTTTAAAACTTATTTGTGCACCTAATATACGTTTATAATACTGTGCCTGCACACTAGTATTGCTGATTGGGCCGGATGACGCAGCCGTCGTGGCTGTGAAAGATCTTGCCTGTGGCTTCTAGTTGATTTTAAATTGTAAATAAAATCTTTTTTAGCTCTGCAGTTTAATCTCGGCTAAAGTTTTTGTGAATCGTGCCTCTGACAGCTATTGCTTCACCAATTTACTTGAACTTTTCAGCACGAGATATTATTGACGTGAGCTAACCCTGATATTTTAGTGTAATTTCTGTCTCCAGCTCGATTATGCTTAATTCATTTATATGCCTTTTGCGATTATACGTCAAAATTTAAACTTCAGATTATCAAAAAATGACGGGTTTTTTATTCTTTTGTACGTAGCCTGGTATGTTACAACTATCAGAGAATTGAGACAGCGCTTTTTTTTTTTTTTTTTTTATGTTCCTTCTTGGTGCAGCCAAAACTGAATCTTGATCCCATCAGAGAAGGGTATATTGTTTACTTTCAGTTTGGATAAAAAAAAAATTATTTCGCATTTCATGACTCTCACACACATACATATGCACTATTTAAAACTTGATAAATAACTATTTAAAACTTGATAAAATAAATCTTTTAGGGGCAACTTTGTGGCTCCACTATTTCTTGGCGTAGTAGAATAGAATTCTAAATGCAGCATCAATATTCAACATTCTGGTTTTAAATAGATGCAGGCAGGATTTCTCAGAGAAAAAAACTCTTAGTTCATGAGTTCTATACTGAAGCACTGATCTCAAATTCAGAGTTGTGAGGATTTCACTTAATCTAAAATCAGGATTTTTGAAGACAGATAGAGTCGTCAAAAGAGAAGTTCGATTTTCATAAGCTTTATGATTTTTGCAATGCAATCAGACCTATATAATAAGCTAAGTCTGTCCCTAACGCTCTGACGTCATTCAGTACTTTTAGCGCCATCTGTTTTTATCCGGTGGCCGAATTCGGAACTAAACTCACCGCTATCGCACGATACGTAAAATCGAGGAGAAATACCGGAAAAGAAAATAAAGTTACTTAGGCAGACAACTTCATCTGTGGCAACACGCACATGCTCGAACAACTGTCTCCGACGTTTGTTCTGTTACGTAGGTGTTATGTCGTGTTTTATTTCATTTTCTTCGCATTGTATAGTAATTTCATGAAAAAGAATAAAATTGCAGAATAATTTCATAAAAAGGAATCACCATCATTTTATTTCATAAAAAGGAACAAGTAAAATTGTAAGAAAGTAACTGCAGGCGTAGTTTTGATTCACTGAGATGCAAATTTTAAAAAATTAATAAAAATTTCAGTCGCAGCTTTTTTGCCCGTGCATGGCACGTCTATGATATAAAAAAAACATATAATAAGCTACTCTGACACTGACGTCATTCAGTACTTGCAGCGCCATCTGCTTTTATCCGGTGCAGAAATCAGAACTAAGCTCATCGCTATCGCACGATACGTAAATCAAGGAGAAATGCCGGGATATAAAAAAATGTTTGTAAGGCAAACGATTTCATCTGTTAAACACGCACGTGCCCGAACAACTGTTTGTGACGTTTGTTCTGTTACGTAGGTGTTGTGTCGTGTTTTATTTCATTTTCTTCGCATTGCAAAGTAATTTCATAAAAGGGAATAACGCTCTGACGTTATTCAGTACTTACAGCGCCATATGCTTTTATCCGGTGGCCGAAATCGGAACTAAACTCAGTTATCGAACGACACGTAAAATCAAGGAGAAATACCAGAAAATAAAACAAAGTTAGTAAGAACACGACTTCATGTGTGGAAACACGCACGTGATCGAGCAAATTCTGTGGCGTTTGTTCTGTTACGTAGGTGTTATGTCGTCTTTTATTTCATTTTCTTCGCATTGCAGAGTAATTTCATGAAAAAGAATAAAAGTGCAGAATAATTCCGTAAAAAGGAATCACCGTTAATTTATTTCATAAAAAGGAACAAGTAAAATTGTAAGAAAGTAACTGCAGGCATAGTTTTGATTCACTGTGATGCAAATTTTAAAAAAATAATAAAAACTTCAGTCGCAGCTTTTTCGCCCGTGCATGGCACGGCTATGAGCTATAAAACCCATATAATAGGCTACTCTGACACTGACGTCAATGCTCTGACGTCATTCAGTACTTGCAGCGCCATCTGCTTTTATCCGGTGCAGAAATCGGAACTAAGCTCATCGCTATCGCACGATATGTAAATCAAGGAGAAATGCCGGGAAATAAAACAAAGTTTGTAAGACGACTTCATCTGTTAAACACGCACGTGCTCGAACAACTGTTTACGACGTTTGTTCTG
The DNA here is from genome assembly GCA_039090855.1 of Macrothele yani. Classification (NCBI taxonomy): domain Eukaryota; kingdom Metazoa; phylum Arthropoda; class Arachnida; order Araneae; family Macrothelidae; genus Macrothele; species Macrothele yani. The sequence continues at coordinate 134,364,402 of CM077007.1, read as the reverse complement.
TTACGTAGGTGTTGTGTCGTGTTTTATTTCATTTTCTTCGCATTGCAGAGTAATTTCAGAAAGAGGATTAAAATCTATTGACCTATGTAATAGGCTTCTGTCATGGACATCTTGAATAGGAATATTACGAACATGCTGTTGATGGCCTATCTTATAGACTGCTCATTAATAATTCAACTGTTTGTACAGTTATGTATGTGTATTTAACGATTCATGTTATGTAAATTTCAGCCTCTGATTTTTCACACGTGCGTGACACGAGCTATGAGCTAGTAAAATGTATTATAATTTGTAATTCTCTTTCTTTTTTCGCCGGCAATTCGACATTAAATAAATCATTATTAAGTACCATCTTATAATCCTTTAAAACATAAATTTTATAATGGTATTTAACATTTTGAAAGTCATAACTGCTTTAGGAGGGTTTTACAAGAATTATGTAATCTCTGAATGGCTGTATATGATGCGTATTTTTTACTACTCTGACGTACGGCAGTGGAACCTGGGTACTACAGAAGGGACGTACGTAGGTGTCGTATGTGTGCTGGAGAGATGCGTTACTTACGGGGCATTGTGGCAAGACACGCTCTGATCACGTGAGGAATGAAAGATGTGTTACAGTTATGTAATGTGAAGCAAAATGTTGTTAGCAAGGTGGAGAGTAATATTATTAGGTGGTGTTAAAAGAAAGAGTGATGAGATGCTTACTCAGAGAATTTTTTCAGCCCAAGTGGCAGGAAAGAAAGGTAGAGGAAAGCCAAGGAAATCATGGGAGGAAAAGATTCAGGAATGTCTGCATGAGAGAAAGATTACGAGTACGAAGTACAAAAGATCTTGTGTGCGTCGTGTAATGGATGTTAGTAAAGCTCAAGTTGTGTGCCGAGATCGCTGTAAATGGAAACGTTTGATACGGCAACAGTAAATTCTTTCTTTGAGGAGCTAACCTCTGAATATTAGAGAACAGCTTAGGGATATGTATGTATGTATTTAATATTTTGAAATTTCGTTTCTACGTTTCTTTACATTTATATGTTTAAGGCCATCACCTAGAAACACGTATAACCGATGTTTCACTCTATTTAGTTTGATTATGAACGTGCTTTATTGCCAACCTAGGCTTCTTGCAAAAACTCAAGGGAAACGCTTCTTGCACATTTACAGGGAGATCAGTGAACGCAAACGATATAAAACAAATTTAAAAATTTGCCATTCACAAAGTTGCAAAAGCTTTGTTTTAGATGACGACCTTTCTGTAGTCGGTTCTGCCCTTTGTCTGGGCTTGGTCCACATCTAGACGGAGAGTAAATGCGGAATAGCGTTTCCTCGTATCCCGATATTATACTGTAGTTGTGCTGTTATTGCTGATTAGGTCATAGCCCGTGCCATGCGCGGGTGCAAAAGCTGTGACTGAAATTTTTATAACACGAATCGTAAAATACATATACATAAAATCTCTATAATAGGCTACGTCTGAAATAAGTCTGGCTTGTTTACGCTTTCCAACCCTAGGCTGAAGAATCGTATATGCTCCAGCTTTGTGCGTCTGCCTGTCTCCAGGATAACTCGCGTAAAAATGGTTCGATTTCGATAAAATTTTAGTATGTGGTAGGAGACAACCTGGGGACGAATCCTATCGAAATGGACATAGGAGCGGGATCCATTCAATCGCCCTTAAGAGTTGTAACGTATACTCTATATTCACTTTCCTTTTGATTTTACTATCTCTGGTTATTTTATTTTACTATGTAAATTATCTTCTTACTGAACGAAATATTATTTCACCCGATGAATGAGATCTGGCAATGAGTGTAAGTCATGACGTGGTGGTCGCTAGTATATATAGGCGCGTTCATCGATAGCAAAGGAGAGCATTTGTTATTGTACGGAGAGCGTTTGTTATTGTAAGGAGAGCGTTTGTTATTGTAAGGAGAGCGTTTGTTATTGTACGGAGAGCGTTTGTTATTGTAAGGAGAGCGTTTGTTATTGTAAGGAGAGCGTTTGTTATTGTACGGAGAGCGTTTGTTATTGTAAGGAGAGCGTTTGTTATTGTACGGAGAGCGTTTGTTATTGTACGGAGAGCGTTTGTTATTGTAAGGAGAGCGTTTGTTATTGTACGGAGAGCGTTTGTTATTGTAAGGAGAGCGTTTGTTATTGTAAGGAGAGCGTTTGTTATTGTACGGAGAGCGTTTGTTATTGTAAGGAGAGTGTTTGTTATTGTAAGGAGAGCGTTTGTTATTGTAAGGAGAGCGTTTGTTATTGTAAGGAGAGCGTTTGTTATTGTACGGAGAGCGTTTGTTATTGTAAGGAGAGCGTTTGTTATTGTACGGAGAGCGTTTGTTATTGTAAGGAGAGCGTTTGTTATTGTAAGGAGAGCGTTTGTTATAGCAAAGGAGAGCGTTTGTTATAAGGAGAGCTTTTGTTGTTATACTAGAGGAGCTACGTGTTATTTGAGTAGCGGTGGGTGTTGATACCAGTTGAAGTTGATAATAAAAAGATTTGAGTAAGTACGTCTTTCTCAATTAATAGTTTTTGTCAGACCTCTGTCTGGCTGTTAGGTTTATTTCAATTAATATTACTATTAACAACCAGCGTTAAGACTTTATACATTCTAATTACTACACTACTAGCAGGAGACTATATTCATGTTCTTAATTAACTAGTAACAACAACAATTTGAATTCACTGTTTGAAGCTCAAGAGGAAAGCTTCATTATTATAATTAGCTTAGCGTAAAGCAAAGTAAAGCTAATTCATTATAGAGTCATAACTTAACAATGCTTCGATTGCGACAAAATTTTATATCTTCTTGTTCCGGAGGTTTACTGAACCGGTTCTGTTGAATATCATCGAAATGGGGGTCAAAGGTCAGGGCACAGACCGAGATTTATTCCACAGCCATTATCTTCATATCTTGAGTAATGCTTTCTGGTATGTTGGAAAACGTATCACAATCAATGCATTGCATGATTTTACTAACTTGCGTTTCTTCAAAAGTTCCATAGGTTTTTTTTTTTTTTTTTGATTGGAGGTTTTACGACCACCGTGAGCAACTCAATGTGCTATAAGCAGTCGCCCGTCCCTAATTTAGGGTCACTGGTTCCAGGGAAGGGAGAGAGCCAGTGCCGTAAGACAAACACAACATCCATGCCTCACCGGGATTCGAACCCGGACCCCGTTCGGACGAATGATCAGAAGCCATCGCTTAGACCACTGCGCCACTGGGGCGGCTTTCACAGGTTTTATGAAGATTGGTTTGCACACCACCGCCATTGTCGTTCTCTATTTCAGTAATGTTTTCTTTGAGCTTTATATTCTTCCATCTTGTACTACAAAGAAAAATTTCCACAGAACCAATACTTTTTTGAAATTTCCGTCACAGTGAATCAAAACTATGCCTGCAGTTACTTTCTTAAAATTTTACTAGTTCCGTTTTATGAAATAAAATAACGTTGATTCCTTTTTATGAAATTAATCTGCAATTTTATTCCTTTTTATGAAATTACTCTGCAATGCGAAGAAAATGAAATAAAACACGACACGACACCTACGTAACAGAACAAACGTCACAGCATAGAGTAGCAGACCCGGATGTAAATCTTCCATAAAGGCTCTTGGCAACAATTTGGCGCCGAAGGTATCAATAGAACAAGGCGCGAATGGACGGACATGGAATTAAAGCGTCAAAACCGTAACCGTAAGAGTCTACATTTTTTCTTTTTTCAAGAGATTACAACTCTCTCCACGGTGCTGTTTATATATAGACACTGGTACCGCATCACTTGACAGCCGCTATTGTAGTTTCATGTTCGACCACTGGGGCGCTGTTCAAAAAACGAGTGTTGAATCTCCTGTATCTTTTCGTCTGTGCGTCGCAGATAGTTGTTCGAGAACGTGCGTGTTACCACAGATGAAGCCGTTTGTCTTACTAACTTTATTTTATTTTCCGGTATTTCTCCTCGATTTTACGTATCGTGCGATAGCAGTGAGCTTAGTTCCGATTTCAGCCACCAGATAAAAGCAGATGGCGCTGCAAGTACTGATGACGTCAGAGCGTTAGAGACAGACGTAGCCTATTATATAGGATTTATCCTGAGGTGGATGTGTAGTGTCAAAAAAATGACACTGAGAATGAGATAGCGAGGCTAACATTAAAAGAGTCAGAGGTTTTTAGAATGGCTCCAGATTCATAACTGCGTTTTTACGCATGCACTGCAGAAGGATGAAGAATCTAGGAATGTAGAGGTACGAAAAAAGAAGTTATATATAGAAGAAAAGGAAAATTACTGAAGAATTTAATGATGTAAGAGCCAACTGAGCTGAGTAGGAGAAGGAAATAATACTGCAAGAGAGAAATATCTGAAAAATACTGAAAAGTTCTCAATCACTTTATTCAGAACTAAAAAATACATTATCTTTACAAACACGGGTCATTTCCCCGTAGGAATAAGGATTGATGATGAATATTTACAATGAGTGATTAAATATGTACACGAAATGCTGCAACTGTACGATGGAGAAAAACATAAGGAGTTTTACGGTAATTGTTCAGAAGAAAAGTCATCAGAGGAGACGGGGATACAAAGCTCAAAGAAGACATGAGTTCTCTGATAATGCTTTTGAACATTGAATGACTGTGAATGAAAGTAAAGCAAGTTCACTTTGGTATGAGTAAGGTACCGTGGCAGAAAACAGAAGCACATTGCACTGAAAGATATATTCGATGATTGGTGATTTGGATCGTCTGGTGGTGAGGCGGCCAGGAGATAAAGAACTGAGGGATCTTGGAATTGCGTAAGGCTTCTGTGCAATTGGCTTGAATGCGAGCAAGCACTCTGTTCTTGAAATGATGTACAAGTTCATCTAAAATACTGAGATGCATAATGGATAATGGGAGGAAACACTAGCGTCTCGTAACGAACAAAGGATAGACCTAATTCGTACCTTATTGGGCAACTGGCGCTCAACAATTGTGTAGTCGTCTGAAATGCGTTGCGAATGTGTGGTCAAACAGAAATAGTGGACGTTGGTTGCAAGCACATAAAAAAACATGCCCATCTCTTACAGATAGAGCTTGGGACACATATTTAAGATATAAAAAAGTTTATATTAGCTACTGAAATAATTGGTTTAATCTCCATTTTACATCTCAAGTTACAATGATTTCGTTCCCAGTGCTTTATAGTTTTAGCAGCATCTAAGGCTAAACTACTGTGATTGCGTATAAGTAAACGGCTGCTCCGATTTACTAGAATCTATTGTGTATACACTCAATGGACAGAACATTAGAGATACCTACCTTACAGCGTGCTTGTCCTCCTCTTGCGCGAATAACCGCCTGTACAAGCGGAGTCATCGACTCCACCAGATACCTGCGGGTTTTCGGGGGTACTGCCATCCATGAGTGTTGCAGCATTGTCCGCAACTCCACCTGAGACTTCGGTCCAGGATCATGGATCTGATGTTTCGCTCCATGGCAGCATCCCAGAGAGCTTCCATAGGGTTTCAATTCTGGGACATTCGAAGGCCACTGGATGGTCCCAAACTCAGATGAGTGTTCCTTAAGCCATGCCTGGGTGGTTGTAGCCCGATGGAGCGCCGCATTGTCGTGCTGAAACAGACCATCGGCTGCATGATGCGCAAAGGCCATGAAAGCATATAGGTGACCTTTCGGCACATTCTGGTGGCGCCCAGCGGTTAAGAACCTCTCCAGTCACACTGAGGGACTGCATGTGTCGCATGAGGAGACTCCCCAAAGCATCACAGAACAACCACCGCTTTGAACAGGACAAACCTGGACCGTCAGGCCCATATCCCCATATCCGAACCCTCCCTTCATCTCGGAACAGCTGAAAACGGGTTTCATCTGACCACACGAAGCGGATGCTCATGTCAACTGCCCATCACCCCCATCTCTAATGTTTTGTCTGCTGAGTGCACATTCTTTAACATCGAGTTGTTTAAACTCTTTACAGTGAAGTGTTTCAGTAGATTTATGATACGTTAGTGCAGGGGTTTCCAAACTTTTTCAGACCGCGCCGCCCTCACATGATCCGTGCGACGCCTCTGTACACCAAACCAAAAAAAAAATGCCCAAATTCGAGTTTGTGGTACTTTTTAAAAAGAAAGCAGCCATTTATATTACCAGCGTGTACTCTTTTTAATGCAAAACTAGAATAAAATTAGAGAACTGAATAAGGAGAAATGAATTAGATAGGCATATTTTTGCAATGGTAACACTCTTCATTTGGCTTTCACATTTTTACAGTAATTTTAGAAACTACCTAACAGAGGTATTTGCGTCTTAATGGGATGGGGGAGCTAGTTTCTCGTCACACAAAACATCGAATCTGGGGATAATGTTCGATACAGCTACGCGGATGTTCTTCTCTACGTTAACTTTGCTTCTACATCTGGATTTTATTACCGCCAGAGCTGAAAATCCTGCCTCGCAAAAGTAGAATGTGGCAAAAGGGAGAATTATTCTCACGGCTTTCTTACTCAACTCTGGGTTATTCCTTTGCCACTATGACAGAGTTCCGGAACAGAATGTCATTTTTAGTGCGGAGTCTGGAGAAGTGTCTATTAACTGTTCCTGCTCAGCAGTAGTGAAGGTTGATGGTGGATCTACTGTAAACGGGTCTGTCCCACTTGTGTTCATCTGTTTTGTCGGAGGAAAATATTTATCAAATTGAAGGTTGAGTTGAGATAGATGCCCCTTAGAGTCGCGACGCCACAGACCAAGATCGGCGACGCCCTGGGTCGTCGCGATGCACAGATTGGGAACATCTGCGTTAGTGGAAAACGCTACGCTATGAAAATCTTGTTTAGAACACTGAACCGTTTTTTTCTGCTAAAGGCAATCATTTCCGAAGACCCGCGAACAATTTTTAGCAAAAACAGTTTAATAAAGCATTTCTCGGAAGTTTGGAGACACAGATACGAATCCTCCACTGCGCTGCATGAACATTTGACAAATTTGTCAATAAAATAATTCAGTAACCATGTTTGAAAGGTTCTCAAAAATATCCAATGCAGATTTGCAGACAATGTTTATTGCTTTTAGAAGCTAAATTTAAATAGAGGGGAGAAACCAATTATGTGCTCTCAATAAAGATCATTTCAATATGAGAAGTAGTGCATTCTAGAAAATTTCAGTTTTGATGGAAATAGGAGCAATTTCGTTCTAATAATTTAGCCCTAGAAATTGCTAAAACTAAAGCACAAAAAACGAACTCATTCTAGCTCAAAATATAAAACGGAGATTCAACCACTTATTACAGTAGCGAATACAACCCTTTTTCTGTCATAAATATGTGTCCCATGCTCTATCTACAAAGGCCGTTCCATAAAAACTGAAAGTATTTTGAGTTGGCAACAGTGCGAAGGGAGGAAATAACCACGCAGACGACTAACTGAATTAAGTAAGTATCTATGGCAATAGTTATTAGATGTTACGGCCGATCCTGGTTTTGTTACTGCGCAGTTGCTCAAGGTACGTCTGTATTTTGACATACAGATATGGAGGTGAGTGATTCATAGTTAAGAAGTGAAATGCGTTGTGCGATTAAATTTTGCCATCATTTGGGTAAAACGGCACCAGAAATAGTTGATTTAATGGAAAAAGCTTACAAAGATAAATGCTTGGGTGAGTCGACGATTTTTAGGTGGCACCATAATTTCAAAAAAGAGCGTTTGTCGGCAGAGCTCGCTCCTATGCCTGGCCGACCTGAAAGTGTTGTTACAGAGGATACTGTTAACACGGTTTGGGCAATCCTAGAAGAAGATCAACAAATGACGCGTGAAGACATAGCGGCGTCAACTAATATTTCAAAAACGTCGGCATTCCGCATTCCACTTGGCAAATTACTGGTGCATCGTGTGTGTTCCAGATGGTTACCTCATCACTGGACGAGAGAACAATTGTTAGCCAAAGTTCAGGTGAGTCATGAATGGAAACAAATGATTGCAAAGGATCCAAACTTTCTAAACACAGTAATAACTGCCGATGAAACATGGGTCAACTATTTGGACCCACTCACGAAGCGCGGAACGAGTGTCTGGAAACACACAGGCTCGCCTCCTCCGAAAAAAGTCCGCCAAACCAAAAATGATGATAATTTCCTTGATCATAAATGTGTAGTCTACCAGCATGCCGTTCCTCCACAAATTACTGTCAATGCTGAGTATTACATTACAGTCTTGAAAAGTCTGCGACGACATATCCATATTAAGCGACAGGGACTGGTGGGCAAGTGGACCTTTCACCATGACAACGCCCGCCCACATGTGGCTTCTTGTGTTCAACAGTTCTTTACGCAATGTAGTATTGAAATCATGCAGCAGCCTGCCTACAGTCGTGCCCTCTCAGCGTGCGATTTTTGGTGGTTTCTAACAATGAAGGAGAAGTTCCATGGCGCAATATCCAACACAGATGCTGATGTTACTCAAGCTGTACAGGGGTCGCTAAAACAGCTATCACAAAATGCCTTCGCCACATGTTTTGAAAAATGGACTGAACGACCGTTGCATATCATCCGAGGGAAGATACTTTGAGAAAGTATAACACGTGCACTCATCGTCAAAAAAAGTAGCTACACCCAGAAGGACGTGCCGGATTGCAATGCTATTCGGGAGGAAGGTAAAGGTTACCAGGAACAATAAATGATTTTTTTTTTTTTTTTATTGGAGGTTTAACGACCACCGTGAGCAACTCAATGGGCTATAAGCAGTCGCCCGTCCCTAATTTAGGGTCACTGGTTCCAGGGAAGGGAGAGAACCAGTGCCGTAAGACAAACACAACATCCATGCCTCACCGGGATTCGAACCCGGACCCCGTTCGGACGAAGGATCAGAGGCCATCGCTTAGACCACTGCGCCACCGGGGCGGCCAATAAATGATTAAACATTAAGACTGATATGAGCACTATTTATTGAGCTACATGGCAATTAGTAGTGTCTCTCAGTATGGCGTCGGTCCGCCACGCTTGCTCAAACAGCATGCCAGACTTCTCGGCGTGGAGTTGTACAGGCTCCAAATGGTGTCCTGCAATAAACCATCCCATGCAGCTTGAATCTTCTCACGCAGTTCATGCAGATTGTGCGGTACGGGTGGAGTGTGGATAGCGTGTCCAATAGCATCCCACACATTTCCAACCTGCGATAGGTCTGGCGATGCGGCTGGCCATAACAGAGTGTCAGTGCCTTGAAGGCAAGCTCTTGAGACAGCAGTAGTATGCGGACGAGCGCTGTCATGTTGGGAAATAGCACCGATGTGTGCGTTCAGAAAAGGTAAGGCCACTGGTTGCAGGACCTCGTTAACGCACCGTTGGGCTGTCAAAATGCCTGTAATGAACATCAAAGGTGATCTAGCATCGTAGGCAATTACACCCCGCATCATGGCACCAGGCCTTCTGGACGAGTGACGCTCCACAACAAACCGTTGTAGAGCGTCACTCGTCCGGAAGGCCTGTGGAAATGTGGAAAGAGCGATGTATTTATTTATTTACTGACGCCGTGTTTGGAGCATTTTCAACAAACCGTTCATCTTAACGCTGAAAACGGTGCCTCCACACACGGATTCGGTGGTCGTCTCCTCCAAGGCAAAAGCGGGACTCATCACTGAAGATCACCCGCTGCTATTCTGTGTGGCTCAGTGGCAGTCTGGCGCGTCACCGTTGCCGTCTTTAGCGACGATGTACTGGTGTTAAAGGAAGCCGTCGTAACGGTCTGCGCGCTTGTAGTCCTACGTCGTGCAGCCGTCTGCCAGTGGTGCTTGCACTAATCGGACGATGAATGGAAGGCGTCACTTCTCGCTGAAAATCTTTAATCGTGGCTGTTGGGTCACTCCGCGCATTTAGGACAACCCGTCGGTCCACTCTCTCCTTGGTTCGTCTAGGTCTCCCAGACCCTTCCTGTCGCTACTGCGTGCCTTGTTCTATCCACTGCCGCAAACAGCGTACTATGGTGATATTCGCACGACGAGTATGGCGCGCAATACGGCGATAAGACCATTCCGCTTCCCGGAGCCCGACGATGCGACCCCTCTCGAACTCTTCCAACTGCTCGAATTGCTTCCGAACTTTTCTCCGAGGCGTACTTCACTTGCAGAGGATGCAACCAATACAACAGCACGAGTCAGAATGGCAAGCACGCGAAACGGAACGACCTTATATAGCCGGTCAAGCCCAGAGCTACGGCCCCTCGCCTCACATGCGCGGCCGAGTGTGATACTTGAATCATTTGCATGTCTCGCGATGAGAAACATACCCACCAAGTTTAATTCCTGACGGTTGCTTACTTCTGGGTGCAACTATTTTTTTTGACGATGAGTGTATTTTGCTGTACCTATATTTCTTAATTTTGTGTGACTTTACTCTCAGTTTTTATGGAAACGGCCGCTGTATAAGAGATGGTCATCTTTTTTTGTTGTTGTTGTTATTATCATCCTTGCATCTAACACCTCCTACTTCTGTTTGATCACACATTCGCAACGCATTTCAGAAGATCACGCAATTGGTGGGCGCCAGGCGCCCAATCGGATGCGAATTAGGCCAATCCCATGCCTGTAGTGAGACTCTAGTGGAAGAAACAACGAAGCCGAAATTGCTACTCCATTTTGCTTAGAATAAATAGATAACAGGGGAAGAAGAAGGAACGATATCATAACACAAATAAATTAAAATCGAAAGAAACGAAGCGAGGGACAGCACAAGGCGTGTGTACAGCCCTGCTGAACATATTGTCTAAATGCTACGATATTAGCTCCGGCCGTGGCGATTCGATGATCATTCAAAATGTCATTTTCTTAGGCTTTTCATATACAACCGTAGCAAGGGTTTACCGTGAATGAAGCAATGCGCCATAACCTTCCAGAAGTCGGCGATCTTGTAGACGAAAACAGTTAATGGATCAGAAGGGTCAAAGGACACTAAGTTGTGCATGAAAACAGAAGGGCGACAACCTGCCAAATCCCTGAGGAATTAAACACCGGTGTACCTAAGGGTAATTTCCGAACGTACCTCGTTTCGCCCCACGTCGCGAATGGGTTATAACAGCAGACTACCATGTCGCCGGTCTCCTTTGACCACTCTGATCCTCCAGCTATTTTCGCCCACAAAATAGCAGGTTGTTAGAAGTATTTTGCTTGATACACCATTCGCCATAAACACTTGCTAGAGTTGTGAAAACCTCAACAGAACGACTGTTTAGGAGATGCACAAACGCGCACTCCTGCCGCCAACAATCATGTCTCGTTCAAGTATCTCAGATCACTCGCTTCGACTATTCAGACCTGCAAAGGAATTTTAACTCCTACTAGACGAGACAGTCTGCTTCATTTCTACCACACACCACTCTCATGTACCATCTTTCGGCACTTATGTGGGTGGGTCAGAGTCACTCAAGGAACTCCAAAAAGTGTCAGTTGCACTCAAGGAACGCCAAAAAGGGTCAGTAGCACTCACATCATTTCCCTGTTCGTGGGCTAATTGTACTCACGACACGCCCTAATCCACTCCACCCCAGAGCTTTTAATCAGTAGAGAAATTCCTACACTCAGTAACTCCTTCAAAGTATCCATAGCGCTTATACAATTAGTACGTGTGAGTATATATACAGGATGTTCGTAAACTGTTTTGACAAAAGAAGAGGGGTGATAGTACCCATCAAGATGAACAATATTTACAATGGAACCTAGGGTCGCATTTCACTCTGAGTGACAGAAAAGAGTAAAGTTAAATGTCCAAGTTGAACTTTCAACAGTGCAAATAAAGATAATTAACGACATCATAAGTTGCACAATCCCATTTATGAAGATCAGGGACAGACTAGTAGATGCTCAAAGTGGCGGCCACGAGTGCCGTTGCATAATTCACACCGGCGAATGAAAGGCTGGTGCACCCTCTCGAAGACTCCTGGTGTCGTGTTTATCCTGTCCTCTGCAACAACGATTCTCGGGACGAGATCTTCCACGGAGTCCACAGGCGTCTCGTACACCAATGATTTCATGTGCCCCCAGAAGAAGAAGTCCAGTGGGTTTAAGTCCGGTGAGCGTGGAGGCCATGCCACAGGTCCGCCACGAACAATTTATCATGCGGGATATGTGGCATTCAGGAAGTGTCTACTACACTTTGATAAGCTAATCAGCTGCAACTGTCCATGCTGCGTCTTTTCTCTGGCAATTTGCATACGGTAAATGCTTGACGGTGATGTTCTGGCGATGGGCTACTTCTCCGGCACGAAAGCAGTGACGTCTGAGGTGACGACTTGTGCTTGTTGGACGTATTTTGAAGTTACTCTTTTCTGACACTGAGAGTGGAATGCGACCCTAGGTTCCATTGCAAATATTATTCGTCTTGATGGGTACTATCACCCCTCTTCTTTTGTCAAAACAGTTTACGAACACCCTGTATATACATATTACGTATGAAATTTATTTTTAATAAATGTATATAATATTCGTGAGCTTGCATTTCTATCTGGTAAATTTGGCAGTTTATTAGCATAACCCAAGGGACACCTCGTGTGTTTGACTCTTCATGCCCCAAAAGTTTTTTTGTTTTTTTTTCCATTTTCTGATTTTAATTATTTTTTATCTCTTTTCTAACACTATTTGATACGATTTTACGGGAGAGCGTTTTGGTGGGTCATAGCTGTAGCACTAATCATACTGTAAAATAACCGAAGCACTAGTGTCTACCCAGTCTTTTTTTTTTATATTATTGGGAGGTTTAACGACCACCGTGAGCAACTCAATGGGCTATAAGCAGTCGCCCGTCAATAATTTAGGGTCACTGGTTCTAGAGAAGGGAGAGAGCCAGTGCTGTAAGACAAACACAACATCGATACCTCACCGGGATTCGAACCCGCACCCATCTCGGACGAATGGTCGTATACCAACGCTTAGACCAATCAGCCACCAGGGCGACCGTACGGTTTTGCCAAGCATTTGCTTTGTACAACGGCACTTCTATCCTATCCCTGCTTCTCGATCTTTTTAGAATTTGTGTCCTGAATGTATCAATCGCTTTACCCCATTTTTTTTTGCTGTGCATAAACTCCATATTACCTCCATAATCGCTGCTTGATGAATGATACCACTATTTTTCAGTGAATCGGTGGAGCACTGTCCATGAGAGAGCATCATCTTATGCTGGAGGCTACATGCTCCATCCACCGGATTTTTACATTCCCACCCTAGTAAGCAAGGGTTGGATGAGTGTAGTCGATCACTTTGTTGTCTTCCTTTCGAATGCAGCTGGCATATTAGATAGGGATCAGAGATTGGGATGAGCCTATTCGTGTGATGTGATCACCTGATTAACTGGCATCTCAGTGTATTTATATTAAGGATGTTATATGTAAATGAAGTGATTCTTTTAACCCTTTAACAACCATAACGCCCAAACCACCCGTACATACAACCGACCCTAGCCGCCCAAAACGCCTGCCCAGAGTGAGTCAGATAACTTACCCTTTTTTTGCACGACATATGAAGAAGTAGCTCAGTCACTATTGTTGTTATTAGACAAAGAAGTGAGCCAACGGACAGTTTCTTGCCTTATGCTATTTAGAGTGATACAAGATTTTTGGGTCATAGTCGTTAAAAAGTCAAAAGACTCTTGTTGGGAAAAGGCCTACATAGAACAGATAACTCCTCATCAAATGACATGAGAAGAGTCAAAATGTTTCCTTCAGAATTCTACATTGAAGTGCCAAAAGTCATGAGATAGCAGTATGCAAATCTTTAACTGGGGCTGCCGTCGTGTAAAGGCTTCAACGTACGCCACGATTTTTATCAGTTTCGAGGTGTAATTTTGTGAGTCAGGTTGAACAACCTCCAGTAGGATTATGGCAAGCCAACGTGCAGTATCGGAGTGTGAACGAGGCATGGATGTGGGATCCAGACGGATGTTGGAGCCAGACGGATGTGGGACATTCAATTTCCGAAGTTGTGCAAACAATCAACATTCCTCGATCTAGGGTGTCACATGTGTACCGAGAATACCTCATGGAAGGCATTACCACCCACCGTAGACAGAGCAGTGGCCGACCACGGGTGCTGAATGACTGTGACCAGAGACGTTTGGCCAGGATTGTCCATGCTAACAGAAAAGCGACACTGGCTCAAAATAGCATCCACATTCAATGTAGGAGGTACCAGAGACATATCCATCAGGTCAGTGTAGCATAATTTAGTGTCCATGGGTTGAGAGCACAAGGCCCATAAGAGTGCCTTTGTTACCACCACAACATAGGACACAGCGCCTCACCTGGGCTCGTAAACATGGTAATTAGCGCCTGAAAGAGTGACAACATGTGGCGTGTTCCGATGAGTCATGCTATCAGCTGTTCCAAGCTGATGGTCGGGTTCGTGTGTGCCGTAGACCCCATAATGCCATGGACCCAGGCTGTCAACAGGACACTGTGCAAGCTGGTGGTGGTTCCATACATGTGTCGGGTGTCTTTACGTGGCACGGTTTGGGTCCTCGTAAACACGTCATTAACCAGTAATCACTCTGTTGCTCTGCTGGTTGACCATTTTTGGTCCTTCATGGACTTAATGTACCCCAACAACCGATGGGATGTTCCAGGCGGACAATACACCATGTCATCGGGCCCAAGTTATTCAAAATTCGTTCGATGAGCATTCTGGACAGTTCCGACGGATAGTGTGGCCACCACGTTTGCCCGACATGAACCCAATAGAGCTCTTATAGGACGTGATGAAAAAGTCCATTCGCACCCAAACTCCTGCACCTGTAAACACCAAGAAACTGTGGACGACTGTTCAGACGACATGGCTCAACATCTCCCAAGAAGTCTTCCGGTCATTTATGGAATCGATGCCACGTCGAGTTGCTGCCCTTCGTCGGGCTAGAGGAGGTTCTACACAATACCACTGTAGGTACGTATCCCATGCCTCTTGGCCCTTCAGTGTATATTCCACATAATTCGTTAGCTGAATACAGGGGGGAAATTAAATATTTTTAAAAAACAAGAAAGGTGGTTTTAAATTACTACTATTCAGTAATTTTACAGAAAGCTTTTTCATATAAAATGCAATTTCGAATTGTTCTAAAATATTGCTCTCTATTTTTCCGGAACAATGACAAATTTATGCTAGATAAATCTTATGAACTCTAAATCAGTCCGTTAAAAAAAAGTGCCGCAATCTCGCTACCAATTAGAAGCCATTTCCATTACTACTTATGGGAAGTAATTCTTTGATTTATGATCTCATTCAGCGTGAGGATCTTCAGAAACAAATTGGTGTCGTCAACCGAAGTGTAACTGTATATGTATAAACTTTCTTTTGCAATGTATTTCTTAGAAGGTGTAGTCTCAAAAGTACTTAAAGAACTTTCAGAAACCCATTTTTTAAATGCTCGCAGAAGAAATGTGTAACATTCTTTAACGAATTTTCTTATCGTTTGGGTCTTTTTTTGTCCTCCATTAAAAATCCGTTATTTCAATCAAAATAATTGTTGTAAGAAAAGTTAGAGATTAATTGATCATTATCACTTTTTTTCCAAATCGTTAAATTAATCACTAGCTCGTTTGCTTGAGCCCACAGCTTGACTGTTCAACGTTTTGCGGCGAACACTTCACAGACGTTAGAATAACTGTTTTTTGCTATTGAAATTCACATTATTTAAAAACGCCCTTTGGTGCAATATGCCTGTGCCTATCAAAATATTTTATTGTAGTGGTATCTATTTTTGTCTACTAATCCGTCTGTGAGTAATATACAAAGTGTCCATAAAGGCTTTCCCACATTACAAAAATTAATATAAAAAAAGTATTACAGGTACAAGAAAGGGCTTGCATAGCAATGATGGTGCACAAGTAAAGTAAAGTTTTTCTTCCCAGTGTCAGTAAGCCTCCATGTGGGAGCCATTTGCGGCCCGGATGACATCAAAGCGATATTTGATTTCACGCCATGTTTTGTTTAGCATCTCAGCAGAGACAGAACCAATGGCGTCCTTTATTTTTCTCTTCAACGTCTCGACATCCGGGACACTGCTAGAGTAAACTTGATCTTTCACATAGCCCCACAGAAAAAAGTCTAGAGGGGTTATGTTGGGTGACCGAGGTGGACATGTCATGGGGCCGACGCAGCCAATCCGTCTGTCCGGAAATGTGGCATTCAGGAACTTACGAACCGTTATTGACCAACGTGGTGGGGCCCCGTCTTGTTGGGAAATAATCGAAGGTTGAAGGGCATGCAACTGGAATGCTACAAACTTGTCCAGGTACACGGTACATGCTACCATGGGCTCTTTAAAAAATAAGGGTCCGATTATTCTGTCATGCATCAGGCCGCACCGTACGTTCACTTTCGGCCTAGCATCTATTTTTTGATGACACAACGGGGATTTTCTGATCCCCTGATTCGCACATTGTGTCTATTTACTGTACCAGAAACGTGGAATGTGGCTTCATCTGAGAAACAGACAATCACTCTCATGAGTTATGTGCTGCAACATCTCCGTCGCAAATGCAGCACAGCGAGATCAGTCATCAGGCTGAAGAGCTTGAACGATCTGTACCTTATAAGCACACAGATGAAGTCGTTTGCGTAAAATTTTGTGAACTGTGGAATGGGAAATCCCAGTTTCCAGTGAAGTACGACGAATGGATTTCCTGGGGCTCCGCAGAAATATCTCCTGAACAGCTGCTGCTGTCTCATGTGTAAACGGTATCTAGCCCGCTGAGGAGATCGCCAACACTACCCGGCGCTTTAAACTTTTCATACCAAGCTTTTACGATTTTTTGGGGCGGTGGTGATCGTCTGTACTCTTTTCTGAAATGACGGTGGACAGTAGCCGCCGATTATGTCCCATGGAACCATAACACGCACGCCGCTTTTTCTTGCATGGAAGCCATTATCGATTAAATGCTCCTCTTATTCAGCAGTAGCGCTCACCTAAAGAACAGAAAAAAAATTTATGACTGCTGCTATATTATGTTGCCAACCATTTTATTTTAACTTACATAGATTTTTTTATAATAATTTTTGTTATGTGGGAAAGACTTTATGGATATCCTGTATATCTCCTTTTTAGGAAAGGCTCGGTTTGGAAAACTCTATTTCCATCAGTAAACGTTACAAATAATTTCCACGTACTTCCTTTATACAATAACAAGGATTTGATGACTTTAAACTTCAGCGATTAATGCTGTTTAGTGAATTAAGTTACTTTGAAGATTTACCTTAATTGTTCTAAACTCTTATACAGTAAAACCTCCTTAATGAACACTTCCCAGTAGCGGACACCTCCATTTAAGGGATAGTTTTGTGATCCCAGTCCCGAAGTATACACTGAAGTGCCAAAAAAACTGTGATAACTCTATAATACCGTTCTGGTCCTCCTCGCGATCGAATAACGGCAGTAATGCGGCGAGGCATGGACTCCACGAGCTATCTCTAGTACCGTGGAGACAGTGCACACCATGTTTCCTGAAGAGCGTGCCACAATGCCGTAACATTCGCTAGTGGAAGATTCCTGGCATTGATATCCCAAATGTGTTCAATGGCGTTAAAATCCGGCAAACGAGGGGGCCAAGTCAGGATTCTAATCTCAGTGGAATGTTCTTCCAGCCATAATCGGGTGACTGTGGACGTGTGCGGTGGTACATTGTCGTGTTGAAAGAGCTCGCACCTGTCGGAATGGTTGCGTGACATGAACGGGTGCAAATGGTCCCCAAGGATAGTTACGTAGCCTCTACCGGTCAGAGCTGTATGAAGACGTATTAGGGAGGTTTTAATGCGTGTCAGCTGAAAGCACCCCACACCATAACAGAAACACCGCTGATCTGCACTGTTCTTTGTAGACATGCGGGATAAATTGCCTCGTAGGGTTGTCTCCACACCCGGACTCGACCACCTGCCCGAAACGGTTGGTACCGCAATTCTTCTGACCAGGCTACACGTTCGTAATCATCTTGTGTCCAATGCCGGTGTTTCCAGCCTTGTGTCGTCGGATCAGCAATGGCACTCGGGTGGGCCGTCGGCTCCCGAACCCCATCGAACACGGGGAACGTCGCACTGTCCGAACAGTGGCTCAAGAATTGAATTGCGCTGTGATTTGCGCGGTGTCGCACGATTGGTCGAATAACGATTGGTCGACATAACGATTGGTCGGCAGTAAAATTGGTCGGCAGTAAAGATTGGTCGGCAGCACGATTGGTCAACATAACGATCAGTCGACCGTAACGACTAGTCGACATAACGATCAGTCGACAGTAACGACTAGTCGACAGCAACGACTGGTCGACAGCACGATTGGTCGACACAACGATTGTTCGAGATAACCATTGGTTCAGAGGATTATGGTTTACAGGAACAGTTCGGTTTCCAAAGAAACAGATCTTCTGAAATGGCTGTTGCTAAGTTGTCAAACTTCATTTCCGAAGCACTAGATGACAGTTATTACACTATTTGTGTTTTTATTGATTTCCAAAAAGCTTTCGACACGGTAAATCACGACATTCTGTTACATAAATTATCCAAATACGGTTTTCGTGACAAAATTCTTTCCCTCTTAATGAGCTACCTCTCTCATCGCAAACAGTATGTCACTGTAAATAAAATAAACTCCGATCTACTTAATATTTCATGTGGAGTGCCTCAAGGTTCGGTATTGGGACCGTTACTGTTCCTGTTAGATATTAATGACCTTCTTCTGTGCTTACAATCAACTCATGCTTTGCTATACGCTGATGACACTGTCATTTTTCAAAAATGTCATGATTTGCATAAGTTACAGATAATGATCAATAATGATCTATCAAATTTATCTCATTGGTTATGCTCTAACAAATTATCACTTAATATTCTAAAAACCAACGCTGTATATTTCCGAAACGTTCATAAAAGAGAGGACATAAATAAATTTCCAGTCACGATTAATGATCTCCCCCCTAAAATTGTGGACAACGTTCAGTATCTGGGTGTTTGGTTTGATGAATTCTTTAACTGGAATACGCATATTTAGTTTGTTTAAAAAAAGTTTCCTTACAGGTTCGCCTGCTTGATAAATTTAAGCATCTCTTCCCTATCAATGTCCTAAAAACATTTTACTATGCTTTTATTTATACCCATCTCTCCTATTGTCTGGAATCTTGGTATTCAAATATAAGTGCAAACAATAAGTTATGCTTGCTCAAATTACAGAAATCTGTTCCCTATATGCTGAACACAGATTACATGTCTCATTCAAAACCATTATTTCTAAAATAAAATTCTAAAAATTCATGAAATTTTTACCTTGAAACTAGGTATCATGTTTTTTAAAATAATGCATCTTAAACTGCCCATTTTTCTATCTGACATCAAATATCTGGATTATTCTATCTTCACCAGATCTGTTGCTAACAACAAATTATGTCAGCCGTGTGTTAGACTTAATTATGGTTTAAATAGCATACTGTATAAAGCCATTATCCTATGGAATAATCTCCCAGAGAGCATCAGATCCCTGGAAAATATCAAAAAGTTTTCCTTGTCTCTGCGAAATTACATTGTAAATCACCCTGATCTCCATAACGAATCTCAACCCTATCATTAAATTGTAGTTCCAAGCATGCTGCTAACAGTGGTGCTTCTGTTATAAATATCTTACTTGCTTTCATATATGCCATATGTTTTATTCTTTTTCTTACATCTGATAGGGGTAATCACCTTACAACCAATGTGTTCAGATTCCTCCTGGTGTATTGCATTTTTGATATAACTGTAAGTTTTAAATGTGAGCAATAAATAATTGTATTGTATTGTATTGTATTCGCAGCGGTACCTCTCAGAACGTACTGACCTCTCAAAATGCAACGTTCCTTTTTGGAAATAATATCTTTTAGAATGTAGTCCTCAGAACGTAAATCATTATAACATATTATTTCCAAATAGGCCCCCGTGTCATCTTTTGTACTCTAAGTGAAATCTATATAGAGGGCCTTCTGAACGATGTTATTTCCGAAAGGGCCCCAGGGCACTTTATGTATAGGCACCTTGGGGAAACTGCCACACATAATTCGGAAACTCGGAAAATTGCCCCACTGGAAAATTGCCACACATTCAAAGCGTTTCTCGGGCGAACGGCGATTTGTGCTCGTCCCCTTAATGAAAACCATGTGGCAATTTTCCGGTGGGGCAATTTTTCTGTGTGTGGCAATTTTCCGGGTTGCTAAAAAATGTGTGGCTATCTTCCGGTGGGGCAATTTACCGCCAAACTGTTTTCACTTATTCAAATTTTGTTTGTTTTTTCCAAGTTCCGTTGATCATTTTATGCCGACCAATGGTTATTTCGACCAGTCGTTATTGTTGACCAATCGTTATGTCGATCAAACGTGCTGTCGACCAATCGTTACTGTCGACCAATCGTTACTGTCGACCAATCATTACTCTCGACCAATCGTTACTGTCGACCAATCGTTACTGTAGACTAATCATTACTCTCGACCAATCGTTACTGTCGACCAATTGTTACTGTCGACTAATCATTACTCTCGACCAATCGTTATGTCGACTAATCATTACTCTCGACCAATCGTTATATCGACTAATCATTTCTGTCGACCAATCATTATGATGACCAATCGTTAGTGTCGACCAATCGTTTTGTCGATCAATCGTTACATACCCGATTTGCGGCCATGTTGCACGCCGGGTGGATGTTACGATGCCTGTCAGACGCCGCTGTCCACGATCGTCCAGGACTTTTCTACGGCCACACCAGTATCGCATTTCGGATGTTTTCCCTGAGTTTGTGTAGTCCAGGTACACTCTTGAAACTGTTGACAGTGTAAATCTAAATTTCGTGGTAGTTTCCAAGACGGAGTGACCCATCTCCCGGGTGCCGACTATCATCCAAGTTCGACATTATTCAAATCCTGATAAGCTGCCATCTGAACTGCGAATTACCCAGTGGTCTAAGCGATGGCTTCTGATGTTCATTCGTCCGAAAGGGGTCCGGGTTCGAATCCCGGTGAGGCATGGATGTTGTGTTTCTCTTACGGCACTGGCTCTTTCCATTCCCTGGAACCAGTGGCCCTAAATTAGGGACGGGCGACTGTTTATATCCCATTGGTCATTAAACCTCCAATAAAAAAATGCGAATGCTACTTCTTGAGCTTACGGAGATCACATCATATCATATGTAGAGCATTTCAGGAAGTGGGTGTCTTACCTCAGGTCTTAAACAACCCTTAGAAATAGGGATCTAGGAGATTTGGGCTGGAGTGCCCAATAGGAAAGTGACACGGAAGCGAGGTAGAAAGGGAGAGGAAGATGCCCTTATTTGTTACCTAAGCCTGACGGCTTAAAGTGCCCATCCGATGCACGGCGGATATTTAGTGATTCGAACGTTCGTACTCGCATGGGATCGAGCCTGGGTCCTCTCTGTAGCAGTCACGAACTCTGACCACTAGGCCATCCGCGGTCCATGAGCTTGCGGAGATCAGATCAGATGTTCACTATCATCTTCGTTTCTGTCTGATGATAGTGTAACCCAGGTTTCATCTCCAGTAACACTTCTCTGTAGGAAGCCATCACCTTCTGCTTCAAAGTTCCGCAAAAAGTTCTTGGCAGGCATCAACACGTCGTTGTTTCAATTCTGGAGTCAGCTGGCGTGGCACCCAACTTGCAGACACTTTGTTGAACTGGAGCACATCATTGATGATGTAGTGCGCTCAACCATGACTGATGTTTAAAAGCGTGACCATTTCGTCCACCGTCACTCGGTGATTTCCCATCACAATGCCTTCAACTGCTGTAATGGACTCTGGTGTCATTACTCTGTGTGCCTGACTCGGTCGAGGAGAATCTGCCACAGAACTCACGCCGTTTCAGAACTTCCTAGTCTATTCGTACACTTACTGGAGTGACAGACATGCATCACCATACTGCAACTTCGTTCAACGATGAATTTCAACAGGTTTCACGCCTTCACTACTCAAAAAACGGGTGACAGAACGTTGCTCCTCTTTGATGCATATGTTAAGTGGGGCGGCCATCTTTACACTGCTACTGTGACGTCACTAAGCTTGTCTGCCCCGTGCTGCCACTTGTAAGAAAATCGTTTTGTCACTGGTAACAATATTGACATGTTTCAGCACAAAGACACTGTATTTTCAATTTTTATTGCACTTTTTAAAGTTTTCACTTGATTCATGTGATAATTATGTGATAATTATGTGACATCATAACAGCACCAACTGAGAAAGAAATACTTGTGACGTCCCGCTCAAAGACCTTTAAGAGACTGGGTTTTCGTTTGATTCATGTAATGGTCCGCAGGTGGCCTAGTGGTCAGCGTTCGTGACTGCCATAGGGGTGACCTCCGGTTCGATCCTGGGCAGGTACGAACGTTCGAACCACTAAATACCCGCCGTGCGTCGGATGGGCACGTTAAGCCGTCGGACCCCGGGTACTGGCCCCCGGTAATAAATAAAGGCGTCTAACTTCCCCTTTCTACCTCGCTTCCGTGTCACTTTCCTATCGGGCACTCTAGCCCAAATCTCCTAGCTTCCTATTTCTAAGGGTTGTTCAAGACCTGGGGTCAGACACTCTCTTCCTAAAATCCTCTACATATGATCTGATCTGATCTGATTCATGTGATAATTATGTGACGTCATCATAACAGCCCCAACTGAGAAAAAAGATTTATGACGTCACGCTTAGCATTTCATGTTTTCGAGGAAGGGTTTCGTGTAGGGAACCTGTGAATTATGTTAGCGTGTGACGTAATAACTGTAGGACAACAATCGAAAGCGCTTGCAATTCTGATCTTTTCACAGAGTTACCAGCTGACTGGCTTTTCCTCCTAGATATGCCTCCACGAACGTGATCATCTCACTTGTCATCTTTTGTTTAATATCACGTGCTCATAACGTACTTCTTACGTGTGTTTTTTACGCTTTCCAACCGTAGGTTGAACAAGCGTGTATGATCCAGCTTTGTCCGTCTGTCTGTCGGCACGATACCTCGCGTAAAAATGGTTCGATTTCGATGAAATTTTAGTATGTGGTAGGAGACCACTGGGGACGAACCCTATAGAAAATGGACGAAATGGGGTCAAAGGTCACGGCATAGGAGCGGGATCCATTCCATTACCCATATGCGTCATAACTTGCGAAAATATGGTTCGATGTCGATGAAATTTTAGTATATTGTAAAGGACCTCCTGGGAATGAACCCTATTGAAAATGGGTCAAGTGGGGTCAAAGGTCAGGACATAGGAGTGGGATGCATTCCATTGCCCTTACGCGCCCTAACGTGCGTAAAAATGGTTCGATTTCGATGAAATTTTAGTATGTAGTAGGGGATCACCTGGGGACGAACTCTATTGAAAATGGACGAAATGGGGTCAAAGGTCTGGACATAGGGTCGGGATCCATTCCATGGCCCTTATCCCATACTATTAAAGGAGCAATTCTTGTATGTATGTAAATTTTATTTTGAAAACGGCTCTAAGGATTTTGATGAAAGTCGTCAACCTACCGTTTTCTGGTACTAGAAATCGATTTAGCTTGATCTCGACTTTAGGAAAATTTGTTTAGTGCGTTAAGTAACCACTCCGAATCACCACGTTTTCGGTGTCATGGCCTTGTCCCATTAATGTTGCCCATGCTGAGAAATCCTATGACGTCACAATCTCGAGATTGATATGTTGGCGCGTGGTCACGCCATCTGTCTCATTACGTCAGGCGTTGTGTGTGGATCCTATTAAAATTTTATGACGTCACACTCTTTCGAGCAGATGGTCGCGATTCCCATCCGCCTCATTACGTCCCGCGTTGTGTGCGTATGCCCGTCCGCACGATAACTCGGGTAAAAATCGTTCGATTTTGATGAACGTTTGGTATGTTGAAGGGGAACACTGGGAAGAAACCCTATTGAAAGTGAACGGAATGGGGTCAAAGGTCAGACATAGGAGCGGGATCCATTCCACTGCTGTTGTGCGTCGTAACTAAAGTAAAAAAGGTTCGATTTCGATGAGAGTTTAGTATGTGGTAGGGAACCACCTGGGGACTAAACCTTTTTAAAATGGACGAAATGGGATCAAAGGTCAGGACATAGGAGCGGAATCATTATCGCCATCATGCGTCATAACTTACGTAAAATATCTGCGATTTGGATGAAATGTTAGTATGTTGTAGGGGCCTGCCTGGGGACGAATCCTATTGAAAATGTGCGACATGGTGTCAAAGGTTAGGAACAGGAGAGAGATCTATTCCATAGCCCTTATGCATCATAACTTACGTAAAAATACTTCCATTGCGACAAAACTTAATCATGTTATTTCGGAGGTATACTGAACCGGTGCTGTTGAGTATCATCGAAATGGGATCAAAGGTCAGGGCACAGGACCGAGATTTATTCCACAGCCATTATCCTCATAACTTGAGTGATAACTTGAGTAATGATTTCTGGTATGTTGGAAAGCGTATTATAAACAATGCATTGCATGATTTTATTAACTTGTTTCTGTTTGTTTAAATTTTCTCAGTATGATTCTGTACTCAACGCTGTGAACATTAGCCTGACAAAGCCGCCTGTCTTCGGCGGTGAAAGCTAGCAATCTAGTTTTTAATTTGTACTCTTTTGCACCTATTAAGCGGAAATCTGCACGTTCGTGTTGTAAATATTGTCGTAATGTTCGTGAAACATACTTTCACATTTAGGCATCGCAAACAAAAAGAATACCTGGTTATTAAAAAATTATTCTACATATCTTATTTTCCCCCGTCATTGTTGTCGGGCTTTCACCTAGTTGAAAATAAAATGTCAAGTAAAAAAAAATACGAAAAATTTTGGCCAAGATGTTATGAATCATCTTCGCATTATTTTTCAAGTACCTCCATCATTCATACGTAAAATCTTTTCGAAAAATCATTTAGCTCGGAGTATGTATTTTACTAAAAACAGAATGTACTACTCAAATTTTGCAAATCACTACAGTCATATATTTTCTGTTTAATGCTATCGAAGTTGGATTATTGCAGTCTAACATGTCAAACATTCTTTTGAAAAGTTCAACAGGCATATGAAACAACTTTTCTCGATAAAAACTTCATATTAATGAGACGTTAATTGTCTCATGTAAAGCTGACATGACAGGCGATATATATTATGGCGATTGTGGTATGAAATAAATATGCGTTCGGGATAACGGCAGACAGTTTAGTTTGTACGTGGATCTCCGCAGCGACGTAACCTGCTCATGGTGGGCGGGGGGAATCTCGCAAACTTCGTTCATAGAGTCATTATTCATTTATCGCGACCAAATTTCGAACTATCACCCTGTCATTCGTATGTCATGTTAACCCAGGGACAACTGACAGTCATGCCCCGAAATAGCATGACTGCCGCTTGGAACGCCGGGGTAAAACAAGATGAACGCCACTTGAAGGATGAATAATTCATGAGATGAAATCGTCTACCGATAATTCCAGGTTACGAATTCAAAGTGACGTGCACCGCTAAGACCACGTTTGCGGATACTGACCTCTTTGACTTTAACATATGTAATTCGAGGCGCATTGGGAAATAATTATTACAGCGACTATGTGTGACAGACTTCAAAAGCGATTTAATTATCTGTTATTCAGACGGGAAGTGCTGCATATTTCGTGGTGTTTCCCGTATTTCCGTTACATGCATTTGGCTCTAAACATGCCCTAATAATATAGATAAGTTGTACGTACTCCGGAAAGGAATTCTTCTTGTTAAAAATAAAACTTATTAGTTGAAACTTATAGAGAAATGACACATTAAGAATCTTAAGTTCTTGCTGGGTAATATTCTTAGAAACGTGTTAATTTAAAAGTGGCCGCCCCGGTGGCCTCTGATCATTCGTCCGAAAGGGGTCCGGGTTCGAATCCCGATGAGGCATGAAAGTGGTGTTTTTTCTTACGGCACTGGCTCTCTCCCTTCCCTGGAACCAATGACCCTAAATTAGCGACCGGCCACTGATTTGCTCATGGTGGAAGTTAAACCACCAATCAAAAAAAAAATTTGTTTTGTAAGTGTTTCGTCTGTAAAGGATAAATTATACTCTAGGATGTTTTGCTTTTTATGAAATATATTTTTATTTAACACCTAAAAAGATATTACTTTGATAAATCCAGTGACGTTGCGAAGGTGACTGGTATCAGGGGCAAGATAAATAATTTGCACCCCTTGCGAACCAACTGCACAGACGACCTAGAAATTTATTTCAGGAAGTGACATCAATATGTATTCAGTTTTTATACTGAATGCATACTGACAGTTTATTTTTTTTGAAATGGAGGTTTTTTATTGAGGGTTTAACGACCACCGTGGGCACCCCAATGGGTTAAAAGATGTCGCCGCCCCTAATTTAGGGTCACTGGTTCCAGGGAATGGAGAGAAACAGTGCCGTAAAACAAACACAATATCTATGTCTCACTGGGATTCGAACCCGGAAACTTTTCGGGCGAATGGTCATAAGCCAGTGTTTAGACCACTGCGACATCAAGGCAGCGCAAAAATGGAGTTTCGTATTATGATAAGTTTAAAAACGCTAACCTGCATTAGACAGCAGAAAGAGAGCATATAAGGTTTATCAAAATAACGGAAACACTTATTGTTTGTGGAGAATTTTTAATTAATAGGCTGTAAGCTTTCAGAAAAGAAGCAAGTCGACTTTTAATAGACTTATACAGGTCATGCAAGTACGGTAATTGAAAGTGTGATCTGACATTTTGATCTAGATATTCCCACAAATGTTCAGTAGTACTGAGATCTGGAGATTGAGGTGGCCAGGGTAGCTGCTGTACTTCATCCTCATGCTCTGCAAAGCACAATTTGATACGTTTCGTAGAATACACGGGTAAATTAACTGTTTGAAACCAGAGAGAAACATCTGTTTATTATCTGTTTGTCTTTAGGGAGAAATGCCTGCAACATTGAGTGCAGGTGGCCACCAAGGATAGATTAGTACGTTGCAGCCATAACATGAGCCTGCAGAATAATCAATCAGCCTACGGAATGGCATGGTATGGCACCCCATAGCATCAGGGATCAATCTCTGTGCTTCACAGTCGGAAACAAACAGTCCGGGTGGTACGTTTCTGCGGGTTTTAGCCAGACGCACACTCTACCAGTGGTTGCAAACAATATGAAATACGATTCATCAGACCAGATGACACATTGCCAGTCTTTAGCATCCCTGCCTTTATGTGCATTTCAACGCCTTACACGTATTGTTGAATTGATGTTTGTAATCAGAGGTTTGTGGATTGCCGCTTGCCCATAAATACCAGCACGAAGGAATTCCCGACAAAATTTTATGAAGGAAACGATATTATTCTGACGGTCTTGTGCTTCGTTGTACAACTTGTGCCAGCGTTGGCCAATTCCTATCTGACATCTTCGTATTGCATCCACAGTTTTCTCGTTTGGACGCAACGCCGTGTCCTTTTTGATAGCTAATTATAATCTTCGATACACTTTGTTCTGTTACACTATAACGTACCAGGAGATGTGCCGAACCTGCCCGAAGGACGCATACGACATAAAGGCAGATAGGAATCAGAATAAAACGTCCGCGTAGCTCAATTGGTAGAGTGACTTATTCCGAAATGAGGGGATCCGGGTTCGAATCCTGGCGTGGACAGAAATGACGGAGAAATTCACTCCGTTATAATGGCGCCCGAACTATCCGGATGACCCGACCGTTCAAAATCTTGCATTGGTGTGAAATTATTTCCACACCGCGAGATAGGAAAAATAAGAGAATCCTTTCTCCAGCACTTCGAAAAAAAAAACAAAAAAGGGGGGGGGGAGATGATGTAACGTACCAGGAGATGTGACGTACCTGCCCGAAGGACGCATACGACATAAAGGCAGATAGAAATCAGAATAAAACGTCCGCGTAGCTCAATTGGTAGAGTGATTTATTCCGGAATGAGGGGATCCGGGTTCGAATCCTGGCGTGGACAGAAATGATGGAGAAATTCACTTCGTTATAACACTGATTATACACTCACGGGCAATAAAATTTGCGCACCTAGAAGAAAACATGCTACAACCGCGAAACTTTGCAAATAGCAAGAATGCGTGCTGGTATGCAAATGATCCACGTTTGGTGCGAGTGCGCATGACCGCACATTCTGTGGTGGCGCTGCATGCACGAACCGGCAGCCTTATAAACCGGCGTTTAGTCGATGCCCAATGAAAGCGAAAAGCACCGCCCGACGCAAGCAAGAGTACAGATAGTGCCAAGAATGCCGGGTAGACGTCGGAGACGTTGATTTATGCAATTTACGGACTTTGAGAGAGGCCTGATCATCTGGCTGAAAACCGCAAGATGGTCGGCTCGCCGTATAGCCCGCAACGTGGATCGTTCTAACCATACAGTCCGACTGTGTTGAGAGCAGTGAACACGTTATCGCACTGCCACACGGCGGATCTGTTCCGGACGGACCAGAAGGACCACCGGTAGAGAGGATCGACGGATCGTGCGCCAGGCACAACTGGTCGCACGGGGACCCGGTCCACTATACAGGCAGATGTAAGGGCTTCTGTGTGCCCATGAACCATTTCCCGTCGCCTCGTGGAAGTGAATCTGCGATCCCAGCGGCCCTTAAGTGTGCTGCCATTAACACCGGAACATCGCAGGCTCCATGTACAGTGGTGCCAGGCCAGAGCGACGTAGAACACCACAGACTGGCGACGTGTGGTGTTTAGTGATGAGTGCTACTCCGTTTTTGAGAGCAGATGATCATCGTGTCCTGGTGGGGAGATCCCCGGGTCAACGGCACAATACTGGCCTCACTATCGAACGCCACACCTCCCCCAATGCAGACATTATGGTCTGGGGAGCCATTGCCTACGATAGCCGTAGTGGTACGTGGATCATTGACGGGCAGCGGTATGTGGGTGAAATCCTACGGCCTTATGTACTCCCATTCCTGGTCGGCATTCCAGGTGCGCTATACCAGCAGGATAATGCCCACCCGCACACGGCTCGTGCTGCCCAGGACTTCCTACGCAATGTCCAGATACTTCCATGTCATGCCCGCTCCCCGGGCATGTCCCCTATCGAGCCTGTGTGAGACCGGTTGAAACGCCTACTGCCGCCGTGGGACAACATCAGGCGCCTGTTCGCTGCCATGCCGGACCGAATTGCAACATGTATCGCCGCACGAGGCGGTGCGACGCGCTATTGAAGATGGCCGGACTGCGTGCCACAGATCCCACTGTAACTGTCCTGCAGCTCTGTTTTTGCCATCATGTGTATTATTCATCTCTATCATTACGTCCATAAAATTTCAGTTCAATCCGATGCTTCCTTCTTCGTGTGTTAATTTCATTGTCCGTGAATGTATAATCTTCGATACAGTTCGTCGTATTACACTTATTATATCTGTCAATCTAGCTACTGAAGCACCTGCAAAACGTCCAACAATCAGAATGTTTCTTTTTTTTTTTTTTTCCTTTTTTTTTCTTTTTTGTTGTTTTTGAGGTCACTGTGATCTGGTACTGTGGGTAATTTCTCCACAACAGGTATTTCGCCTGGGCCTGTGCACTGGTACGTAATAGTCGACATCGTAGTGCACCGGTCCATGTACCTCACATCGCCAATGACGTCGTCGCTGTGATTTGTATACGGCGCATTCTGTGTTTTGCAGTCGGTGTTTCAGTTATTTTGATGAAACCCTGCATTTATGACAGTGTACCGTGCCGAACAAAGGACCACCAAAAACGCATCGAACCTATCAAAATGTGAAAGTTAAAACAAAAATATAAAATTTATAACAGCCCGATAGTCGAGCATTCTGAAGGGCTGGCCTCTGACCATTTGTTCTATACAAGCTCCGGTTCGAGCCCCGTGTGAGGCAGAGGTGGTGTATTCGTCTGCTAGCGTTACCTCTTTCCTTTCCCTGGAACCTGAAACCCGGAATAAAGAATGGGAGATTGCCATAGGTCTTAGAGTTTTAAATAACGGCCGCAACCCTCCTGCCCCCTTTCCAAAAAAAAAAAAAGCAAGATGAACATTCAATTGCGAAGTAGATTTTTTTCCCTGGCGGCGCAGTGATATATGAGCCAGATTGTGACCATTCGTCCGAGATGAGTCCCGGTTCGAATCCCGGTGAGGCACGGATGTTGTGTTTGTCTTATGGCATTGGCTTTCTCTCTTCCATGGAGCCAGTGGCCCAAAAATGGGGACAGGCGACGGCTTATAGCCCATCGAATTCCTCACGGCAGTCGTTAAACCCCCAAACAAACAAAGACAAAACTCAAAGGGTTTTTGCAGACGTTTAATAATATTTTTATGAAGTTACTTACATAGATGCAAAACTTCATTTTTACATTGAATGTATTACATGCAGAACATTAATTCAGACGTCAGAAATATGGACACAATCCACGATATTCGCGAGAGAGTTAGGTTCCCTGAAAATCCCTTGAATACGGAACCGCTGATCTTATAGGAAGAACAACCAGCGATACATCAGGGATGTTTTAGAGGTAGAAGTGAAACCCTACCCACAGAGTTGTTCCAGCGGTATATTCCAACAGAACAATGCTCGTCCACATGTGGTCCGGAATGCCCAAGATCTCTTCCGTTCACGGTAGATACCGCTTCTCCCCTGGCCTGCACGTTCTCCTGATATGTCCCAGATCGAACATGTCTGGGACATGGTAAATGTACTCTTCTCCCCAAAAACTTTTGGTTCCTCAAAGTACACTCTAAATTTGCCCGTTCGTCTTAACTTCTTGTGACCAATTACTAGCAAACAAAAGATGCTTTCCAAACTTTGTAACTAGTGTTTTTCCTCTTTCTAACATATTTTGGAGTTCGGGGGATCTAAGTTTGTGAATTCTCCGCAAGGGGCGCTGACATCGAGCTAATAAATAAAATCCTCCGTATTGCACTTGTGCTAGACCTGTTGGTTTCACGACGTTATTGTCCTTCTTTTGCCTGAGAAGCATATGGTGCGCAACTTGGCTAATACCCTGTATATACGATATGCATTTGTAGAAACGTGTCTCCGGCCCTATGGCGTTTATTTCTTCAGAATTATCTGCAGAACAAGTTACAACAATTTAGTAAAACCATTTAGAAACATCCTGTACACTGAAAAACTTTTCATATGTTACAATACGTGCTTATTCTAATGCCAGTAAAACCTGCTAAACATAAATCCAACACCGCATTAATAATTCTCAAAATCTGTCACATTCTATTTACTCGTTGTAGGAAATAATTTTGAAAGATCATCCGAATTCAGGGGCGGCTCCTACTATGGGGCTGTGGTGCTGCAGCACCTACCCCTACCCAAAGCAGTTTTATTTTCATGCCGCACCAAGAGACAGAGAAGTTTTCTGAACTCAACTGGACGTTTTCCCTGCATAACACCACTGGGAGCACAAGGAACGTTGGCGGACTGCGCTGCTTGCAGCCCTGACGGTTATTGAAACCAACTCATGTGGGAAACTCTGCCTATTCCCACATCAGTCCGTTTCCTTTGAATAAAACTTCCCTGGGGACTGCATTGATGGCAGTCTCGCTAGCACGGGTTGCTCGCGAATGCTGTCTCTCGTTGGGTGGGAATGCATCGCAGGGCCTGTGTGCTTTGTTGATTAATACGGTTCTTGTGCTTCCGAATAAGAAATAAAATAGGGGAATGAATTAAAATAATGATGAATGTTTTAATAAAGTATTAAATAAGGTATGTTTGAATGTATTACTCAAACTGTTTTTTTTTCCTTTCAATTTTTGGTTTGTTCCTGCTTTTATTCAACGTAATAATTCTAACACCATCGAACTGTAGAATATTTGTGTTTGCTAATGACAAATACTCAGTTGCCGGGACTTTTGCAAAAAGTTTTACTTATATTTTCTCTTCTGGTCAAAATGGGCATGTGAACAAATTGCGATTAAGAATAAAATTCAGTATAGGATAAATTGAAAATTGCCGCCCCGGTGGCGCAGTGGTCTAAGCGATGGCCTCTGACCATTCGTCCGAAAGGGGTCCGGGTTCGAATCCCGGTGAGGCATGGATGTTGTGTTTGTCTTACGGCACTGGCTCTTTCCCTTCCCTGGAACCAGTGACCCTTAATTAGGGACGGGCGACTGCTTATAGCCCATTGAGTTGCTCACGGTGGTCGTTAAACCTCCAATCAAAACAAAAAAAATTGAAAAAAAAAAAAAGATAGAGAGAGAGAGAGATTAATTTCTGCAGCGAAATACTTGCACAAAATTGATTTCTTCACTTACCAAGCACAACGAAATTTTCGCTTTTAAACTCACGTAAATTTTTGTTCACCAAAAATCATTGAAGTCACTCCACTGGGTACAATAGTTTTTTCTGCTGCATCCCCCTCC
Organism: Macrothele yani; assembly: GCA_039090855.1. Classification (NCBI taxonomy): domain Eukaryota; kingdom Metazoa; phylum Arthropoda; class Arachnida; order Araneae; family Macrothelidae; genus Macrothele; species Macrothele yani. The sequence goes on along the minus strand of CM077007.1, from coordinate 134,332,042 downwards.
CTCCCAAAAATAAGCTGCGCATTTCAATTGAGGTAGTGCATTATACTTAGTTACTTTGAAAAGAGCATTTTATCAGATATCATTGTTTAGAAAATTTACGAAGTTGGTAAACTTTGGAAAGCAAATTTTTCTACACTAAATTGTTATCATGGCTTCAAAATTAAAACTGGACTGAATATGTTTCCAATCCGTTTTTATTAAAGAGAATGCCGGTGTGTGAATATCGCAACAACAACTAATCGCGAAATTCTGGCAGACCCTTCAAAATTCTACAAAATGTTTTTCATCCCCGTCCAAGTTGCAGTGGTTGGTATCAAGTCGAAGTTTCAAAGGGAGTGTATCAGAAGAAAACATATTTATTGTCATATTTCTAGGGGTCACAATGAGACACTTGAGAACGCGTACATGACCTTGAGTGTGTGTCTCTGCTGCCACTGCCACAAGCATTAAATTTTTAACATTTTTTGTCCTTGTATATATATACGTATATGCATGTGTGTATAAAATTTGCAACCACTATCAATCCACTGCTGGATGAGAGTCTCCAAGTTTCTTCTTCCACAACAGTCTGCCTTGAGCCAGTTTCTTTCATGCTTTTGAATTTCATGCACCCGTCTCCCTCTTGTCATCTTCTGGTATTGTTTTTTCCCTTGCTATCCAGTTCAATATTTCCACTCTCCGTCAGTGGCTCTTTCTTCTAGCAATATGTCCATCTCATTGCAATTTCAGGAATTCTGATCATAATGTCTTCCACTCTTGTCATTTTCCCGATCCACGAGTTTCTATTTGTATCTTTCCTGGTAACATCAAACATGCATCTCTACATGCTTCTTTCAGTTGGCTGCAACATCTGTATGTCTATTTTAGTTGAGGTCCATGTCTGTGCTCCATGCGTAAGAACTGGAAGGATGCACTGACTAATCTGTTTCTTTTTAAGAAATAATGCATCTGACCAAGTTTTATAGTTCGATTATTTTCTTCATAAATGTGGCAATGTGGCCATCGCTTAATATCTGTTGCCTAATTTAGGTATCGGTAGCTCTACATTCTACATTTTCGCTATCAATCGCTAAATATAAAATCTAAATATTCATTTCTTGTAAAAAAAAAGCACTTTCGATCAAAAAAAGAATATATATATATATATATATATATATATATATATATATGGGATGTAAGGTCAGGTGATGGGTAACATCACAGCCTCTCCTTGACAAATGTCAACCCCGCCTTCTCGTGGTGCATCCTGTTCCCACTAAAGGGGCTCTGACGACCGCCAATAGCGGTATAACTATACCATCGGGATCAGAGGAAATGCTATCCCACACTCACCAACCCGCTTGGCCAGCGTGGTGAGTTATGGCCAAACCCTCCAAAATGACTACACAACTTAAATCTTGGCCCTCAGTCTCCGGCAGCTGGAATGTACCTGGCCAAGGCAGCGGCCAGTGCGACATGGAAGGCAGAGGGTGCTAAGAATCCCCGGAGGACCGGACTAGGCTGCCATCTGATGCTGACCTTGGCAACGTACAATGGACGCTCCCCATCTTCTGATTCAAGGCTTCTTGAATTGGAAGAGGAACTACAAAGGATCAAGTGGGACATCGTGGGGCTAAGTGAGGTAAGGATAAAAGGAGAAGATCTCATCGAACTGAAAAGTGGACATCTCTTCTACTATCGTGGGACAGATACTGGCAGAACTAGTGGTGTTGGATTTATAATAAACAAGAAACTGAAGGATAAAGTGGTAGAAGTTGAAAGTTCCTCTGACAGAGCTGCACGACTTGTTATCCAACTCTCGAGAAGATACCAGGCTCAGATTATTCAAACTTATGCACCCACCACAAGTCATCCTGAAGAAGAAATTGAAGAAATTTTATGAGGAAATTTGTCATCTAAATAATAAAGGTAAGCAGCACTTGAAAATAATTATGGGAGATTTCAATGCAAAAAATAGGGCAACGGCAACAGAATGAAACTTCAGTAGGTAAATTCGGTCACGGCAACAGAAACCAGCGTGGAAATACTCTCGTTGAGTTTGCAGAGGCAGAAGGGTTTTTCATCTTGAACTCCTTCTTCAAGAAAAAGCCACACAGGAAATGGACATGGAGACATCCAAATGGGACGACAAGTGAAATTGATTTTATTATGTGTAACAAAAAATTCGTCATAGGAGACTGCAGTGTGCTAAACAAGTTCAACACAGGCAGTGACCATAGATTGGTAAGATTTAAGATGCACCTCAACACTAAACTCGAACGTGGCAAGCTCATAAGACAAACAAAATCTATTGACATAACCAACCTTAAAAAACACCATAATACCTTCAAGTTGGAACTGAAGAACAGGTTCTCTGCTTTAGAAGGCCTAACATCGGAAGAAGTGGACATCTCTGAAGTTAACAGAAAAGTAACCAAAGCTCTTACGGAAACAGCAACAAAATTAGCTGGGTCTAAGAACAAGTTGCATGTAAATAAATTATCAGGAAAAACGAAAATGTTGATGCAAAAAAGAAGAAAGATGAGGACAACTAAAGAAGATGTGACTTCCAAAGTGGAATATATAGAGCTATGCAGGACAGTACGAAAAAGTATCACTGAAGACGTAAGGAAATTCAACTGTGAACTAGTGAGGAAAGCAATTGAAAACAACCAAAGCCTAAAGATAGCAAAGGGACATCTCAGTAAGGGAAGAAAACAGATTATGGCACTGAGAAAAGAAGATGGTTCTGTAACAAGAAATAGAGGCGAAATTTTGACAAGAGTGAAAGATTTCTACTCCAAATTATATGAAAGGGATGATACATGCACTCCAGACATCATTAAAGATACCAGTACCAGAGTTCCTCCAGTCCTTCCAGCAGACGTTGCACATGCAATCAAGAACATGAAGCGTGGAAAAGCTCCAGGAGAAGATGGAATTACTGTAGACATCATACAAGAAGCAAGTGGAGAAATCGAAACAGTACTCGCCCAAATTTTCACTCGATGCCTTAATGAAGGAAAGATTCCTGAGGATTGGAACACCGCTACAATGATCCTGCTACATAAGAAAGGTGACATTGAGGATCTCGGAAACTACAGACCTATCAGCCTCCTATCAGTAGTTTATAAAATCTTCACTAAAGTTCTTTCACACCGCTTGAAGTTAACACTGGACATGGCTCAACCGAGAGAACAAGCTGGATTCAGAAGTGGCTACAGCACAATAGATCATATCCATGTGCTGAGAGAACTAATTGAAAGAGCGAGGGAATATGAACTTCCATTGTGCACGGCTTTTATCGATTATGAAAAAGCCTTTGATTCGGTGAAACCATCAGCAGTTACAATGGCTCTGAAAACCTGCGGTATTGAAGATGCATACATTAATATTATTAATAACATCTATGAAAATGCAAGTGCAAAGATTCGGCTGTTTGAAAATACAACACACATAAAAATTGGAAAGGGAGTGAGACAAGGTGACACCATATCTCCGAAGCTCTTTAATGCCACATTGGAGGGTGTTTTTCAGTCACTGAACTGGGAAAACAAGGGGATAAAGATTAATGGAGATTATCTAACCCACCTTCGTTTTTCTGATGACGTAGTCATTTTTGCAACTAGCCCATCAGAGCTGCAGAGTATGATCCAGGAACTTGCTGACAAGAGTAAAGAAGTGGGATTAAAAATAAACTTTCAGAAGACAAAAGTGATGTTCAATGCTTTTACAAGAAATGAAGATTTAGCGATTGATGGAGAAAAGCTGGAGATAACAGATACGTACGTTTATCTTGGACAGCAGATATCAAGTGAGGGTCACATTGATGAAGAAATTAATCGGCGTACAAAACTTACCTGGAGAGCTTTTGGAAGAAACAGCATAATTTTCAAGAGCAATATGCCATTATGTCTTAAAAGAAACGTGTTTGATCAATGCATCCTTCCAGTGCTTACGTATGGTGCAGAGACGTGGGAAAGGCTGCAGACAACTCAAAGAGCCATGGAGAGGTGCATACTTGTTGTGACCAGGAGAGATAAGAAGAGGAACTCGTGGATCCGAAAAATGACAAGAGTGGAAGACATCATGATCAGAGTTAAGTCCCTGAAATGGCAATGGGCTGGACATACTGCCAGAAGGAGGAAACTTGGGGAGACCTTCGTCCAGCAGTGGATTGATAATGGTTGACAATGATGATGATGATATATATATATATATATAGCATCAGCACAGGCTCAGTAACTTAGCTTATTCGAAGTTTTGTCTAAAAAATTGATATGCACTCCCCCCCCCCTTCCATCTCAGCTTATCACGAGCCGCCACTGTCCGATTTGATAAGTTATAGTATTTAGAGTGAAATTTATTAAGGGAGTAACTAATTTCAACGCCTCAGACATACACATACGATTCCTGTGAGTTGGCAAAGAACTCGACAAGATTTATGGTTCAATCAATAACACAAATACCGAATAACGGATTAATTTCTGATGTTTGACGGATTTGTCTTCGTCTTTTCCTTCCGCAAAGAAAAGAAATAGTCTGATGTTACCCGACAGATATTTACTGAGTTAGTTTTACTTTTTCTTACCCTTCCATGTTTCAGGAGGTTATTAATTTCCTTCCGTACCTTTGGTTTTCCCGATAAAATAGCCTTTCGTTATCACATCTATTTTTCTTTCACACACATTTCTTATTCCATCAGTAACCCTATAGATGGTTAGTAGAAAGAAATACTTAATTTAGGCCTTCTTTACCAAGATATATACCAAGTAAGAAGAAGTGTTATTGGCGTTTCAGCCTTGTTTCTCGTGCTGCCTGTAATAAGATATTAAAAGCCCATTTTGTTAATCAGATAAATTGTACGCAATTTGTCAGAACAAAATTCTGTGATGCAATTTGCCAGAAAGAAATTCAGCCTTTTAAAATTTTTATCATCTAGACAATTTATCAGCAATGTCATCAAATTTAAATAAAATGACATTTTTTCTTATGATCTTGCTGTTGAGAATTTCGGAGTGAACTACTGTTGTGATTTAAAATGGGAATTAAAAGGGAAATTGTTACAGGATTTATTTCTTGATATCAGGTTTACACAGCCAGGTTTACACATTTTTATCAGGTTTACACATTCTAACGACTTAACAGACCTAGTTATTCAAAAGTAAACTGGAAAATTTAGTTTGACATCTTCCTTACTTCATCAAATCATCATCAACAGCCATGAGTACAATCCTCGTAGGTATTTGTTGTCATTTTAACTATTGGGTGTGTTCAAAATTTCTACCCGTTTTTGTAATACATGCAAATTGCGATCGAAGTTGTTACGTCACAGATGACGCTGCGATGCCGAATTTTCGGCCAACAAAGCGTGAAGCAGTAGAGCACATAGAGGCACTAGGTTTGTCCGAGTAAATCATTCGTAACGGGAATCACGGACGGTGTAACATGGCGTGCGATAAGGAGCACATTAGACATTGTTTTCTGTACGAGTTCGATAAAGGCAGTACGGAAACCGCGGCTTGCCACAACATCTGTCAAGTGCATGGAGTGGATGCAGTTGATGATAGAACATGCCGCCGTTGGTTTCGGAAATTCCGGGACGGAGACAGAAGCTGCAAAGATCAACCACGTCCTAGACATCCATCCGTGGTTTCTGACGAGGATGTGGACCAAGCCATAACAAATGACCCACATCCAACCCTGCAGGAATTAGCGGAAACGATATCGGTACACAAAACAACAGTCGAAAGACGGATGCATGCGCTTGGGTTCGTCACCAAGTTCGATAATTGGGTTGCGCACTAACTTTCTGCAAAGCAACGAGTGGAGAGAATCCATACCTGTGTTTCTTTGCTTTCTCGTCACAGAAATGAACCGTTTTTTGGGACGAATTGTAACGGGTGATGAGAAATGGGTACTGTACTGTAAAGTAAAGTAATGACGGACTGTGTGCCAAGGTGCAGAGCCTGCTCCATCGACCTCAAAAGGAGGAATGCTTCCCAAAAAGGTTTTGTTGAGTGTTTGGTGGGATGTCAAGGGAATTATCCACTGGGAGGTGTTGGCACCTAACCGAACGAAAAATACTGACCTCTACTGCAGACAGTTGGACAGATTGACAGAACAACTGACATCGAAGCGGCCAGCACTCGACAATCGCAAAGGCGTTATCCTTTATCATGATAACGCCAGACCTCATGCTGCTTTAATCACTCGGCAAAAATTGCTTGACTTTGGTTGGGAAGTGTTACCTCACCCAGTGTATTCCCCTGACCTGGCACCTACGGACTACCACCTTTTCCGATCGTTACAGAACGCCTTCGCTCTCCAAACCTCCGATGATGTGGACGATGTGAAAACGGCATTACAAGACTTTTTTGACTCTAAAACACAGGAGTTCTTTCAGGGTGGGATTCACCTACTCATAGACAGATGGCAAGAGTTCATACAGAATGATGGCAGTTATGTGAAATCCTAGGTACGTTATTTGTTGTATTCTCGTCCTTTCTCTGTAGCCCACGGAAACGGATAGAACTTATGCACACGCCTAATACATGTATATTGTCCCATTGAAGTCTGTTCATTGCAGAGTGGCTCAGTTCTTGAAGAGTTCCACTGCACCAGACTTTAATATCGTCAGCCCACACACGGTGAGGACGTCCTTTTGCATTTCTTCCGTTCATTATGCCAAACATCAATGCCTTTACGTTTCTGTCATTTTTCATTCTGCAGATGTGTCCAGAGAGTCTCAGTTTTCTTTGCCTGATATTTTTGGAACAGGGTCTCTTTTAGTAGTGTTCTTATGTACACTTTCATTTCTTATCCTCTGGGTGCATCCAATTCGCAAGATTTTACGATAGCACTTTCTTTCAGAAGCAAGTATCGTTTTCTCTGATTCCTTTGACAATGCCCAAGTCTCGCATCCATATAACATGCTGATGAAAATGCATGTCTCGAGAATGCTTTACTTAGTTTTGAGGCTAATTGCCTTGCTCTTCCAAATTTCATCCATGCCTTTTAACAGCCTTTGCAATTCTGATTGAAATTGAAATTTCCCTACTTCGCCTTCAATTAATCGGATTGAGCAAAGTTAGTCACATGAAGAGAGAACTGATTTAAATAAAAGCAAATTGTTGTTCAATTTCACTAAACTGCAGATACTTTGCTTAGAACTTTCAAGAATTTCTTGCGGTGGGAGTAGCAAACGTCAATGTAATATCTTTTTTTATCGCTTAGCCGTAAATATGAAAAATTCTGAAGGTTTTTTCTTTCGATATCATACACTGCTGGACAATTGCTAAGGACGGATCATAAACGGCTATTTAGCGCATAAAAAAAAGTAAGTGTGGTTGGATGCCAAGTGAAATAAAATAATGTCAGAATGCCAGGACATTACAAGAAAGACAATTTATTGTGCTCTGAAATCCAGAAGGCTTTGGAACGTGTTCAAGTGACAAACAGGCTATTTTGAAAAATGCAATTACCGTCCGCAGGCGTTCCGACGTGAGATGTCAATACGGGATATGGCCACCATGGAGGGCGATGCAAGATTCCACACGTCGTGTCATGCTTTGCACAACATTATCAAGCAGCTGTTGGGGTAATTTATCCCATTCCTCTGTCAGTGCACGGATGAGAGTGTCCTTGTTTATTGGAAGGCATTGGCGAACAGCAAGACTCCTCCCCAAAGCATCCCACACATTTTCAATGGGATTCAGACCTGGAGAACGTGCTGGCCATACGAGGCGTTGAATATCCTCGCTCTCAAGACACTCCTGGACAGCGACTGTTCGATGACATGTTGCGTTGTCGTCCAGGAAAATTAATCTATCACCGACAGCACCACGGAACATGCGAACATGAGGTAGCAGAACATCATTAATGTATCTTTGGCCAGTCATAGTCCCAGTTGGAAGCACATAGAGGGACGTACGGCCATTGATCATGATGCCAGCCCATACCATGACACTACATGTCGGATATCGGTCCCTTTCCTGTATGTTTGCTGGACAATATGCAGTACCACTATCACGCCAGATCAGTTGTCATCGACAATCAGACGATAGACTGTATCTACTCTCATCTGAGAAGAGGACAGCAGACCAGTCCGTTATCAGTCCAATTGCGATGTTGATGGCACCATTGCAAACGGGCGGTACGGTGACGTCTGGACAATGGGATGCCCACAACAGGACGGCGGGCGTATAGTCCTCCTTCATGCAAACGTCTGGCGACAGTTTTTCGGGAGATCCGCTTGCCAGTAGCAGCCATAAACTGATTTGTTACCTCACTAGCTGTACTGCGCCGGTGTCTTTTTGTTGATAGCACTTGTAACGTATACTCTAGATTCACTTTCCTTTTGATTTTTACTATCTCTGGTTATTTTAGTTTACTATGTAAATTATCTTCTTACTGAACTAGATGTTATTTCTCCCGCTGAATGAGATCTGGCAATGAGTGCAAGTCATGACGTGGTGGTAGGCAGTATAAATAGGCGCGTTCAACGATACCTAGGAGAGCTTTTTGTTGATGTGCGTAGGAAGAGCTGTTGTTTATGTGGAGGAGAGCTTTTGTTTGTGTTACGTGAGAGAGCTTTTATGTGTAAAGAGATCTTCGTTTATGTGAGTAGAGCTTCGTGTATGTTGGAGGATACCAGGACTTTCTCTGAATAAAGCTTGTGTTGTAAGTACGTTTTTCTCAGTTCATAGTTTTGTCAGATCTCTGTCTGGCTGTTAGGTTTATTTCATTAGTTGTTATTATTAACAACTAGCATAAGACTATATTCATCTTTATTACTACTACAACATTACTAGCAGTTAAAAGCTTGTTCATTATTATTACTACACTACTAGCAGGGAAAGTTTATTCATGATATAATTAACACAACAACCATTAGGAGAAGCTTAGAAGAAGCTTGAATTCATTATACACTATGTACCGATCTTCTGCAGGTGTCGTACTGCGAACACTACCTCCCCCGTAACGTTTGCTACACTCTCCATTTGTTTGAAATGATTTCCAAAGCCTTGAAACAACACTGTGCCTGGCGTCGAACTCCCTGGCAAACATCTGTTATTTTTCGCCCTTCTTCAATCTTGCCAATAATACGGCCACGCGTAAAATCATCTAGGTGATGTCGGGAAGACATACTGAAAATTGCAAGTTCGCCAATTGATTCTTTCCCTTTCAACTTTGCGTTTGAACAACAACGGTCAATACGCGTCAAATCCTTTATATCTCTTATCAGCGCTATGACGTCACGAACAAGTTCGGCAATCCAAAATTTGCATACGCACGACACGTCTTACTGTATCCCGCACTTATGCTAATTTCCACATTTTCCTGCCTTCTATTTTATGGTTGCTATCGTTGCTATTGTCATCCGTCCTTAGCAATTGTCCGGCAGTGGATTTTCATAGCCTTAACCCAGACTTGAAAGAGTTAAGAGTGGACGAGCCCCACTGACATTCTCTCTACTAAGGTTAAATTCTGAAGGTTTCCTTTTCCGATATCATATTCTCATAGGCTTAACCCAGACTTGAACGAGTTAAGAGTGGACGAACCCAACTGAAATTCTCTCTGCTAAGGTTCCAACACAACGGTGCCCTTTCATTTCGTTCATATTCATTTCGTCCTTAGAATGGATGGAATTTTGGCAACTAGGCTGGGATAAAGGTCAGATTTCAAAAACAATTTTCGGCACCCCGTCTTTAATCATTAATTGATTTATCTCATTTTGTATTCATCGAACTTTCTCGTCATTCGTACGTCCGTTCCCTTTTTTGCGTACCTCACAGAGCGTCTAATTTTAAGAACAATTTTCCTTTCCTTCAACTCTCAATAAGTTTATTTGATTTTCCTTCTTCTCTTACAACTGTTGTGAGAACACAGTTTTGTCCACGCTGGACATCGAAGTCGGGTCCCCTCACTTCGTAGTAAGTCGCTCTCCCAACTGAGCTACGCGGACATGTGCTCTCATTGCTATCTGCCTTTATCTGATGTGCGTCCTGCGGCGCAGGCACGTCACATCGTTAATACATTGCGTTAAATTGTTTTACATTGTTTTAATAATTATTTTTTCATACTGGTTTACTTTTGATATCGTCAGAATGGGCGCACAAAAGACGACTTATATCAAGAGTTTCTTATGTAAAGTTTGCATTGCATCATTATAAAATGTGATTGTGTCCCAAAATGGGGGAGGGGGAATCAACATGTCCCCTGCGCAAGGATGACAAACTGATTTTCTAGTTTTCGTTAATACATTGCTTTACAAAGTGTTACATTGTTTTCGTCATTATTTGTTTACTTTTGATACTTATTAAGTACATATATACCTTTTTAACATATTGGTTGTTTTCATGAATACACTGAATTAAGTACATATACTAAATATGGAACGTTACAGAGAAAATTAACATAGCCCCTGCGCAAGGATGACAAACTAGTTTTGTTGCTTTCGTGCATACATTGCTTTAAATTGTTTTAATCATTATTTTTTCATGCTGGTTTATGTTTTGATATTGTCAGAATTGGCACAGAAAAGTTGGTTCGCAATTTACTCATAGGGGTCTTGGGCCTTAGTTCGCAAATTTACATATATGGGTTGAGGGCGGTCCGATTTTGGTTCGCAATTTACACGATCCGCTATTTTGCAGAATAGATAGGTAAGGAACACTAACCGAGTTTCTGGGTTAAAAAAAAACAAAGAACAAGAAGTTAAATTATTTTTCACAGATATACTATTCAGACTGAATTTCATGTGGATTCAAGATTTCTCATAGATATACTATCTAGATTAAATTTCATGTAATTTCACAATAAGTACTTATAAGTTTTAGCAATATTCTTTCATATGTTTCAAAACATCTTTGCTGAAGGGGGGAGGGGGATTGTCCGGGAAAAATCACTCGGAGCAGGCTTAAAACAATTTATTTAGAATCACCCCATCAGGGAGCACTATGAAGAGACCCATACTGAAGTGATTCTTTAAAAATGAGAGAAAAAAATACCCATGAAAGAAAGTGAAAGTAAGCAAACACAGGAAGTGAAAAAGATTCCAACACATGAAAAATGAAAATTTGACTCTGGATCTTACTATGAATTTGTGACTTAAATATTATGTTATTCTAATATTTTATTTAAAAAAACCATTACCTTTTCTATAAACTATTGGTTTTAATGCTATCCACTTTTTAAAAGTTTTGCTTACACCATATTTCCTATTTTGAAATTTTAGAATCTTCGAAAATCTCATTTTATTGCTAATTTTATCTGCTCCAAATTTTACTATTTTTGATTAAATGATATTAAATTTCTATTCTTCCATTATATTTTGTAATTGCTATTAGATAATTAATTGCATTGGTTTTTAGGTTAGTCGCCATCGTTAAAGTGCTTTCAGCAGGTAATCAGAAAAGAATAGTGTTAATCATTCTCCTAAATGACCTCTTTGAATAACAAAGCTAGAAGAAAGCAAGCTTTCTGCTGCGCAGGTTCACTAGTTCTAGCTTTGTCCGACATACTTCTTTTAGACAGGGAATATATTCGTTCTATCCGATTTCAGCCCATCATTTTGTTAATCCCGAATTAACTGGTTCCAACCCATTTTGCTAATCCCGAGTTAATTCGTTCCAGACCATTTTGCTAATCCCGAGTTGATTCGTTCAAGCCCATTGAAGGTTTAAACTGAGCTCGAAGCCTGCAAGAGATTTTTGCCGGAGTGGCACCTTTCTTCGTGAGAAATTTGAGAATTATAGCTGTGCAAGACTGAAAATCTTATTAAAATTTTGATGATTTACATCGTATCCCATTTAAACGACGCTTCAAAATTCAGGTGCTTGGTTTACCTTAAACAGCGTTTTAAGTCGTTATACGTGTATTTCAATCGAGAAACTTAATCAGGATATAAAATAAAAGTTGTTATTGGGGGCCTGTAAATTTGACTTGACGCTAAGATTTCGCTTAACTTCAATCCTGAGCGCTAAATTTTCGCTGAACTCGGATGTGCTGTAGATGAAAATTAATCCGAAGCGTTAAGTTTTCGCTGAACTCGGATGTGCTGTAGATGAAAATTAATCCGAAGCGTTAAGTTTTCGTTGAACTGTGATGTGCTATAGATGAAAATTAATCCTGAGCGTTAAGTTTTCGCTGAACTCGGATGTGCTGTAGATGAAAATTAATCCGAAGCGTTAAGTTTTCGCTGAACTGTGATGTGCTATAGATGAAAATTAATCCTGAGCGTTAAGTTTTCCCCGAACTCGGATGTGCTGTAGATGAAAATTAATCCTGAGCGTTAAGTTTTCGCTTCTCAGTATGCTATAGATGAAAATCTTAACTACACTTAGCATTCACTTCCAATAACATTTCCAGAGTTTAAACATAACAAAGTCTGATTACACAAATATCCAAACGACTTTCTTTATTCATTAGTCAGACACGTCTAACGCCAATAATCGACAAGTCTGCTTATAAGCAAGTCTTTCACAATACGTTAAACAGATTTCAATGAAAAAGTTTCACAATATGCGTGATACTCTTTCAATAACAGTCTATTCACTCAATACAAACTGCTTTTTATAAGAATCCCTCGTTATCTCCTGTTATCAACACTGCATAGCCAAAACTCACTCTTCCAACATTGCACGTACATAAATCGCGAAACTAGCATTGCACACTGAGCTCTTACCTTAGAAGTCTCTATCAACGATGCTTGCCCTTTTACCTGCTATCAGGATTACTGAAACGCACCTCATAAGGAGAAACTTACCCATACAGTACAAACCGTTTCAGATATGTATCAATAATGTTAGAATCTCGCATTTTCGTAACACTTTCAGAGATATCTTACAATTACGTTTCAGCAACATCTATTTTGGAGCATAACTCTTTGTACATTACCTAAGGTTACGTTAAAAATAGCATTCACCGATACTACTGTTTTATAGTTTCCATTGTACATAATTGCTACCTTGATGTTACTTTCCGGCGATATTTAAGATTTGTGGTTTGGCAACGGCGTGGATGCGCATGCGCATTTATGCCATTTCACCGAAACACTCTCGTAGTCGTATTTCCATGTGCTACTGGGATATTCTTTGGTGATACTGTCGTTCTCGAGTTAGCTACTTAGTTGATTTAATATTTCATCCTTATTTTTTCTTTTTTTTTTTTTGTGTGATTCAAGGTCATCTGAAAGTAAGTAACTGTTTTGATTATTATAATTTTTGAACTCTAAAAAGCATTTTATAAAATGTAAGTAGATGGCTGTGTTGTTGTATTAGCATAATATACCAGCATGTTTTTTTCACTTGAAGCTGAGAAATTTCAGATTGTTAGGTATTTAGAGAAATGACGAATTTGATTTTCTTTCGGTTTTTTTTTTTTTGCGCTGAAATATAGTATATTCCACATGTATAATAGAAATTCGATACCCTCATTTGGGACCGATATTCATTTCTTTTGTTATCAGCATATGAACGCCACCACTGTTCCCAATGGACAGCGGACTGCGTTGAACTTGTGAAAAACGTAAACAACTCGTAATACGACTGTTGTTGCTTTTGAACTCGTAATACGACTGTTGTTGCTTTTTCGGTTGTGGCGTCAACAGCATGAGGCCATGGCCCCATCGTGCCTGGTTGGATCTGTTCAAGGAAACAGTGGCTCTGTGATGGTTTGGGGAGTATTCTCATGGGACACATCAGGTTTCTTAGTGTGCCTGGAGAGGTCCTAAACCGTTGTACGCTACCAGCATGAGCTGGCTGATCACCTACACGCTGCTTTCATGGCCTTCGCACATCCTGCAGCCGATGGTCTGTTTCACCAAGACAATGCGCAGCTCCACCGGGCCGCAACCATCCACCCAGCCATGGCTCCAGGAACACTCGTTTGAGTTTGGAATCATCCGGTGGCCCCCAAGGTTACGGGATTTAATCCGTGTGAATGCCGTGGAGCGAAACATCAGATTCTGGACGGACGTCTCGGGTGGAGTTGTGGACAATGCTGCAATTTGCATGGCTAGAGCATTACCTCCGAAAACCCTCTGGCATCTGGTAGAATCGATGCCTCGGTGTGCACTTGCAGGCTGTTGTTTGCGCTAGAGGAGGACCATCACGCTAAGTAAGTATCTGTAATGTTTTGTCCACTGTAGATATACTTTGTTACGATACAAACAAAACTTCTCGCACAAAAACAGAACTATTATGCAGTAAAACATCCCTAATGGCCACCTCCATTTCTGTGGTTTCAATATGGCTGACCTTTTCGTTGAAGCGGGAAAGACAGCTTGTTTCAAACAACAAGGAGCCGCCCAGGTGGCGCAGTGGTCTAAGCGCTGGCTTATGACCATTCGTTTCGTCTGTCTTACGGCACTGGCTCTCTCCCTTCCCTGGAACCAGTGAACCTAAATTAGGGACGGGCGACGGCTTATGATCCATTGAGTTGCTCACGGTGGTCGTTAAACCTCCAATCAAAAAAAAAATTGTAAACAAAACAAAACAAAAAATGGGTCTTATCTTGTCAGTCCAGAAGAAGAGGATTCATACTCCATTTTCGAACTCATTACGCGTCTAAACAGTGAAGAAAGTGCGTAAGATTGCATTCCGGTCGATGAAGATCTGTGTATCGAAGAGGCAACGAACAATGTCAGCGAGTTCATTGCTTTGAAAACATCAGATGAAAATGATTTGACTGAATAACCATTAGATGCAATTACGGAAGAGGAGTGCGCTTATTTTTAAGACGTTCTGAAGCGCAGCGAAAAATTACAAAAGCACTCTATAAAGAGGGATTAGCACTATCGAAGAATTTAAAACAAAATGTGCTACGAATTGCCCTCCCCACAAAAACGCTTTTTATCAAAAATGGCTGATTTAATTAATTAAATAATAGGCGATAAGTACGTGCGTTTTAAAATCCATGCAGTAATGTACTTCGAGTGATAACTGAATTATGACCACCCCAATCAAAAGTGGATGCGGCCCGTTGACCACGTGATTTTCGAGAGTCGACGGACGTAAATAGCATATATGAGGTGTAAATGGAGCAGTAGTTAGTAACATTCGGAGCGTAATGGGTGAACGGAAGGATTTATCGGACTTTTAGAAAGGACCGATTGTGGGAGCACGGACAACGGGTGCCTCGATTTCACAAATTGCTGAACCGATGGGTTGTTCTCGAGCCGCCGTACTGTAAAGTGCACTAGGAGTGGCGAGAAAGTGGTCAAACAAGGACGCGAAGGCAAAACTACACATGACAGCAAAAGGTTGATGTGAGAAGTGAGCGCCGGGTCCGACGATTGGTACAAGCCAATAGATTGTTCAACAGCTGACTACCCAATATAACACATGGATAGTCAACTTTTACGACTAGTCAGTCCAGCACACTTTTTTCAGTCATCCGACGTCTGGAACAGTATCTGTCATGACCGTGCGTCGCACTATTGGACTATAATTGTAGACGGCCCCGACAACATCCCCTCCTAACCACGATTTATCGGCGCAGATGACTGTCCTGGTACAAAGATCATGCAAGTTGGACGTCGTCGGGTGACTGGAAAAAAGTTCGCTGTCTGACGAGTCGCGTTTTTCACTCCACTCCGTCAATGGTCGTGTACGTATTTGGCGCAAACAACATGAAGCCCTCAATCCGTCCTGCATGATCTCCACAGTGCAAGCTGGTGGTAGGGTGTGAGGGTATGTTCACCTGGCAAGACCTTGACCTTCTGGTGGACGTGGAACAACGTATGGCTGATGCCTGCTATCGTGAATTGCTTGCTGACTCTGTACATCCAGCAATGTTGTACTTCATAAAAGAAATACGGGATTACGCCATATAATACAAATTTTGAAGATGACAATCCGATTTTTGGCGTAAATGTGACAAGGATGGTAAGTCAGATAATATCCGAAAACTTGGAAAATTTTCATCGTCCTGGAGCGGGACTCGAATCCGCGTCTCCCAGAAAACGCCTAGGTAGCTAACCACTACACCACCCAGAACGACCAAGTTTTTGGAAAATTCAAATTGATCGGAAACTTGAAACTTGGTCGTTCTGGGTGGTGTAGTGGTTAGCTACCTAGGCGTTTTCTGAGAGACGCGGATTCGAGTCCCGCTCCAGGACGATGAAAATTTTCCAAGTTTTCGGATATTATCTGACTTACCATCCTTGTCACATTTACGCCAAAAATCGGATTGTCAATGTTATACTTTTTCTCGAATAGCCACGGCGTCTTCCAAGATGACAATGCGCCGAGCTATAGGTCCAATGTTGTGCTGGAATGGTCTGAGGAACACAATTCAGATTTCAGCATATCGATTTGCCTCCGAACTCCACCGATATCAGTCCCATAGAGCACTTGTGTGGATACTATAGAACGGTATATCAGGCGTCTGGATACACCTATCACCGCCATTTCTGCATTGAAGGCCGCATTACACACAGCTTGGTTTGCCGTACCTTCCAACTGCTTCCCACATCTTATTAAATCGATTCCACGTCGGATAGCTGCTGTAGTGAGGGAGAACGAAGGAACTGCTAAGTATACATGGTCCTAATTCAGTGATCATTCAGTGTATTTTCGATGTCCGATCAAAAAGTTCCGAGACTAGGCCTATATACAACAAATTACTTACGTCTGGCTATGATCTCCCTCAACGTAGTCTCCTTCGGAAGTGATACACCGCTGCCAGCGTTTTTGCCACTGTTGGAACTCTCCCTTGAAGTCCTGTTTGCGAATCGTGTCAAGCACCGTCTGCGATTTGCGCTGTTTCTCGTGCACGGTTTCAAAATGGCGACTCTTGAGCTTCAGCTTCATTTTCGGGAACAGAAAGAAGTCGCAGGGAGCCAAATCCGGCCAGTAAAGCGGGTTGAGGAAGGGTAGTCATGCCGTTGCAGTGCAAAACTGGCGTGTTGCTAACGCTTTGTGAGCTGTTGCATTGTCGTGATGGAGCAAGAAATCGCCCCTGTGCCACATTTCATGTCATTTGAAGCGAATGTCCTCCCGCCGCAGAACATTTAAAAGAAAAGGGCGGTGACGGTCTGGCCCTGGGGGACGAATTCACGGTACACAACCCCACGAATGTCGAAGAACGCGATGAGCATGCTTTTGGTTGCGCTCCGGACCTGTCGCGCCTTCTTCGGTCGTGGAGATGCCGGGCTCTTTCGCTGCGACGACTGTTGTTTGGTCTCCGGGTCGTAACCGTAAACCCAATTCTCGTCCCCAGTGATGATCCACGACAGGAGCATTACACGCATCTCCGTTTCCGATTTGCCTAGTTTGACGCAGAATTTTATGTTCGCTCGCTGCTCTAGTTTCGATTCCATATCGAAATCGCAGCTGTGTTCTGCACGTGGTCACTAAATATCGTGTAACACAGCTCCCGATGTTCACAAAATGACGTCACTCGGCACAATGACTCATGAAGGTCACTGCCTTCGACCGCTGCTCGCGCATCCGCGTACTGCCATCTGTTAGCGCGCTACGTACCTTTTCTCGGAACTTTTTTATCGCACTACGTATTGTTACTTACGTAGCTTAAACATGTATGTACTCTATATTAGTGATCCGATTTATTGGCGTAGTAAATATGCACATAAGCGTTTCCAAGCTTTCGCACATCAATCATATGGCTTTTTCAAGGAAGTTAGACAGAAACTGCAAACTGAATAATAGAACGTATTAACAATTTGAACGCGGGAACTTTACTTGACAATAAATAGATACGACGTTATATTTATTTAAAGATACGAGGCATCACGCTGGTGGCGCGCGCGGTATCTTGTATGCGATCCCCCTACAGTATCCAGACGGCTATAAACGATACTACATTGGAATGACCAAGCGTTCGTTTGAAATCAGAGTCAACGAACATAAAAGGGACTCAAAATGCGGTAAAGTAGCCACGGCAATTTCCAGAGAAGTCAAATTTAAGTCAGCTACTCCTATGTGGGATGATATAAAGAAATTACCTACATTTCCTACCCCAAAATGTACAGCCATTCGGGTAACCTTGGAGATCATTACCAACAGCAATACTTGCAATGATAGCGTCTCACTCGAGTTGCCACGAATTTGTAACCAGTTTTTCAAGTAACGCCTTCTCCCTACCAGGATACCGCGCGCGCAATCAACGTGATGCCTCGTATCTTTAAATGAACATAACATCGTACCTATTTATTATAAAGTCTAGTTCCCGCGTTAAAATTGTTAATGCGTTCTATTATTCAGTTTGCAGTTTCTGTCTAACTTCCTTAAAACAGCCATCTGGTTGATTTGCGAAAGCTTGTAAACGCTTATTTATGTGTTTATTTCCTACGCCAATAAATCGGATCTCTAGTATAGTGTTACTATTTACTACTTAATTAGTGTACTGTTCCTCGTTATCAGTTTATCAAATGTATGTACTCTATGTAAAGTTAAAATACTGTGCATGTATTATGTGTATCCACAAGTATCGCACTGTTTCTCAGTGTAAAACGATAGGGAAAATAAAACATGTAATCAAAAAGCATCATTTTAAGTATATATTGAAAGTACGTATTTAACGAATTTTTTCTGAATTGTGCGCCTAGTTTTTGGCTCAGAAGTCAACCTTCCGAATGGCGGACACCTTCCAACAGCGGACAAATTTTGTTGTCCGAGGGTATCAGCTATTCAGTCGTTTTACTGTATTTGTAAAGAAAGTGTTATTTCACGCATTTTATAAATACTATGAACATCTTTACCTGACTATAAAAACTTCTGCTGTGCGCTTCTCTCACTAAATAAGCGACTCCATACGTGTCGTCTACAGATTGTAATTTTTCGCCCACCTTGTACGTACAGGGCTAGTGTAGAATGTGTGAATTGGAAATGTATTTCAATTCCGTAATTATTACGTTGAAATTTTTAGAGTATTTGATATTCCACCGCCTCAAGTTACTAACATCTCTGTTGAGAATATTTCAAAAAAGTAAATATTTAATCTTCTCGAAGATTCTCACCATAGTCAGTGTTGCTAGAGGCAGTATAACATTTAGATAAGTTATCGTTGAATTTTCATTGATCGATAAGAGTTGGTGAGAGTACTAAATTAACTGAGTTATGCTCGCTGCATCTAAAGACATGCTACCTTTGAAAGGAGCAGGAAGGCAGATCGTTAAATTAATTTCCCTTCGGAGATATGTTGCGTGTAATTATTCCTCAAATGCATTATATAGATTTAAGTTAAACTTTAGCGAAAACGTAAATGATGTTCATCAGAATATGCATGAAAGGTATTGTATAAGATTGCAGTTACGGAAAGCGTCATGGAGATTGTATAATTATGGACATAACATGCGCAGACTAATTTATTGCTGTGAGGTTCTCAATGAAACAGTGGCATACCGATTCTTTATAAGTACGTTTAGCCTTCTATACGTTCTAAGCCTAATATATTAGGTTGATGCATAACTTCATGCCGTTTTATTTCACGGGTGTTTCTCAGGTCAGTAGTGACGGTGCAGATGGCCACTTGTATATCAAAATGTAGCCAATAATATCTTGTATCTAAATCATATTGCGTTGTGTGATTGTGGCTAATGGTAGTTTGGTTTTCAGGTCCGCAAGTATGGAATATCAAGTAGAGAGGAATGCACATTTCCGACATCTGTTCCTCCTCTACGAGTTTAACAAGGGACCAACAGCCGCCAAGGCTACTCGACAAATTTGTGCTGTGTTTGGGGACAATGCTATTGCTCCGAGAACATCCCACAAATGGTTTGAGCAGTTCCGAGGTGGCAATTTTGACCTGAACGACTCCACGCGCTCAGGTCGCCCATCTCACTTTGATGAGAATCGTTCGAACCATCTCATCTACTTAGATCCGCGTCAAACCCACACGCGAATTGTCCACTGAGATGGACTGTGATTAGGCCACAGTGGTAGGACCCTTGGAACGTATGGAAAATGTCCAGAAATTGGGGTCTTGGGTGCCTCACACTCTCACTGAGGACAACAGGAATCGGCCTGTTGCCATATGTGGTTCCTTACTCGCCCGTTATCGCGAATGTTCTCAGCAACACAAACATTTTCTGTCACGTATTGTTGCTGGAGATGAAAAATGGTGCCTGTGCGTGAATTTCAGGCATCGAAGCGAATGGTTAAGCACAAAAATGACGCCCGCACCACATCCAAAACATGACCTTCATCCTCCGAAGATCATGTTGTGTGTGTCTGGTGGGACATGAAAGGCATTATTCACTGGGAAATGCTGCGGAGGAATCGGACCATGAACGCTGCGCTCTATTGTGAGCAACTCCGCCATGTGGAAGGAACAGTTAAGCAGAAACGGCCACATCGATGCCATGGTGTCTTTCTCCAAGATGATAACGCACGCCCTCACGGTGCAAACAATGACCAAAATGGCCATTCAGGACATAAAATGGGAGATCCTTCCACATCCGGCATATTCCCCAGATGTGGCCTCTTCAGACTATCACCTCTTCCAATCTATGTCGAATGCACTCCGTGGCAGAACGTTCAACAATGATGTTGATCTCCAGAATTTCCTTGATGATTTCTTCGCAGCAAAAGCAGCACGTTTTTTTCAAGAATGGCATTGCAGACTTATCCAGACGTTGGGACACCATCGTAAACAATGGGGAGAATACATAGTTGATTGATTCCGTTTTCCCTTCTGAGGTAATAAAATTTTACAGTGCGGTGAAAAAACACGGCGTGAACTTATGCATGAACTCCCCTGACTTGGACACACTTGTTGTACCGATCGTAGAATTGGCGAATCTCCCGCTGTGAAAAACGTTATATTTTTCGCCTCAAACCAACACTTCGTTGCCTCCTTCAATTTAGAATCATGTGCAAAACGCCTATCCCGTAAAACCTTTTCCAAATTTTTGAAGAAGTCACTAGAAGCAAGATTAGGTTAGTACGGTGGGTGGAGAAGTAGTTAGAAGCCATGTTATGTCACATCTTGCATGGAAACATCGGCGGTGTGAATTGGAGCATTGTCTTGGATAAGCAGAACACCCCGTCGCAGTTCTTCTCGCCGTTTATTCTTGATGGTTTCATGCAATTTTCGTAATAGATTGGCATAATAGGCAATTTCCATAGTCCTTTTATGAGGCAAGTAATCAATTAACAGCAAACTTTCTGAGTCCCTAAAAATAGTGGCCATAATCTTCCCTGCAGATGGTTGCGTTCTGAACTTTTTGGTGGTGGTCATCCGTGATGTTTCCTCTGAATGCTCTCTTGTTTAGTATCAGGTTCTCAATGGTGAAGCCACGTCTCATCACCAATCACAATGCAGTTATAGAAGTCATCTAGATCGAGGTTATTGCGGTCAAGTTCAACCCGACTAGCTTCAACACTACCATTCTTCATCTCAGGTAACAACATTCGAGGAACCCATCTGGCACAGACATTTGACATCCCTAACCTCTCATGCAAAATGGTACAAACACTTTCGGTACTTAACTTCCGTTCCTCAGCCATCTGTACGACACGGATTAGCCGGTTTGACATCACTAGTTCCGCCACTTTCTCGCACATTTCGTCTGTAGGCACCTCCACTGAGCATCTCCGTGAGGGTCGTTCTCCAACGAATCTCTTCCCTTTTTAAACAGAGAGCAGCCCATCCTTTAACTGTGGCATATGAAGGTGCACCATCGACGGAAACACGAGCCATCCCATCCGTTCATGAACAGGGTCCGATATACACATAATCGGACCCTAAGCACAACACAAAGTGAGGCCCCGCCACCTGTCCACATTCTTGAAAGAGTAAGTACATTTGTCACCTCTAAATATTATCAATTAATATAAAAGTTCATTTAGTAAACATGACACTCCGCGGGATAAAATAGGAAATAATATTTACATTTATTAAATATTAATATTAGCAAAGAAATTCGCACTTAAAAATATAGACAGGTAAATAAAACGCCATTTGATATTTTAGTATTGCTCTATACTAAAATATTGAAAATATATTAACACTATTAAATATTTTTAAAATATTAAAAATATTAAGCACTAATATTTCGCATTTAATTATGTAATAATTCAAATATCAACAGATGCTAAGTTATTCCTCTCTATTTAGCACGTCATTTGTAAAAAAAGATCGTTTTTATGTTACCGGTTTGTCTGTCAGTCCGCCTGTATCCACGATATCTCTGCTCCGATTTGAAAAATTCTTTTTGTATTGGGAAGCTTGAAATATGCGAATGACGATCCTTTATTACGTTTTATTCTACATATTTGCTTCTAAACATCCGATTGAAAAAATTCTTTTATCTTTCGATTCCATTTATGTCGAAGAGTATTTTAGATATAGTTACTTTTTCATATTACGCGTAGATTTTCTGTTAGGGGACGTAAAAGTAAATTACATTTTTACCGATAATTCTTCTTCTAAAACTTCGATTTGAAAAAAAAATTTTCTTCAGCTGATACACTTCCTGATGGAAAATCTCATGTAATTTCAAATTTTTGGTAAAGAATACTTTGACCACCAGGTGTTAATTTTTGCTTCTGATGTATTTGCCATAAAATCGGAGCTTCTAAAATATCGATTGAAAAAATTATTTCGTGGACTGATGCCACTCACATAGATAAACCTTTTTGGAATATTTTCTTAAAATATTCCACAGTTTCTCCGCCAGGGGGCGTAGATGTACATCTTATTTTCGTCAATATCTCTTCTTCTAGGAGTCCGATTTAAAAAAATTCTTCTCTGTTGGATAGTGCATTCAGTGTGACATGTTTTTCATATAATTTCAAAACTTTCAAATAATTCATAGACTTTCCGCTAGGGGGCGTAGAGGTAAATTGCGTTTCCCCCGATATATCTGCTTCTAAATCTCCGATTTGAAACATTCTTTCTGCACCGCATACAGCTTCTGATGGGAAATTGTTTGAGCACAATTTCCAATTTTTGTAACAAATTGTTTGGAGACCAGGTGGCGTAAATCTTAATTTCCGCTTCTGACGTATTTGCAGCAAAACATGAGCTTCTAAATTCTCGATTGAAAAAAACGTCGTTTTTAGACCGATGGTACTCATGTCGACAAACCTTTTAGAATCATTTTCTTCTTAAAATAATGCATGGTTTCTACGCCAGGGGGCGTAGATGTATATCTTATTTTTTTCAATATCTCTACTTCAATGAGTCCGATTTGAAAAATTCCTTCTTTGTTGGATAGTGTTTCCGATGCGAAATGTTTTTCCTATAAATTCAAAATTTTCAAGTAAATCATAGACTTCCCGCTAGGGCCACAAAGGTAAATTGCGTTTTCTGCGTTATTTCTGCTTCTAAAACCCCGGTTTGAAAATAGCTTCCTGTATCGCATACAAGACCTGATGGAAAATATTTTTCACATGATTTCTAATGTTTGGTAAAGAATGGTTTGGACACCAGGGGGCATAAGTATTAATTTCTGCGTCTGATGTATTTGTAGCAAAATCTGGGCTCCTGAAAACTCGACTAATTTTTTTTTCTTGGACCGATACCGCTCATATGGAAAAACCTTTTGAAAATACTTTCTTCCTATAATAATGCATGGTTTTCCCACCAGGGGACGTAAAGTCACATCTTATTTTTGTCGGTATCTCTGTTTCTAAGAGTCTTATTTGAAAAATTATTTCTGTGTTGGAGAGCCTTTCCGGTGAGAAATGTTTCTCGTATGAATTCATGTTTTTCTTAACGCACAAGTCTGCAACCAGAAGGCGTAAGCTCACGATTCCGTTTACAACAATATCTGAGGGATTAAAACCCTATTGAAAAACTTCTTTCTTCCGTCAGATATTCTTGTTTTCCATACCGGTTCCATTGACTTTGAATAGCTTTGATAAATTTAATTTGCGTCAGAACGGATTCAAAAGACGTGCTTATTACACCCGAAAATTCGGTGTCATCTTTCTTGTTAATTCTATTTTTAACCGATGAACATTATTTAGACTTCGTACAAACTGATTTTTTAGGGGCAACGTGAACTTCCATGTAGCAGATTAATCACCTGTGACATGTTCAATATTATAGTAGAGTAATTCACCGAGGAATGATACTTAGATTTGAACAAACATGCATAACTGGATAATTCTCACACTCATAAAAGCACATTATTCAGCTCATTAACGCACTTAATTTAGACCCAAGCAATTTTAAAATCTGATAAGTCGACTTCCGACAGCTGAGTGTTTAAGGAAGTGGCCCCCTGAGATTTGAGGCCGAGAGTCCTAATCTGAGCTGTTGTTGTACAGAAAAGACGACTTTTTTACGCATTATCTTTTTTGCTTTTAATCACTAATAATTTTCATTTATTCCCAATGCACATGTAATTTTGTCCAGATTGTAAAATATATATAAATAATTTAATGCTTGTATATTGTTAAATATAATTATTAATGATCAAGCTAATTCTCGCCATAAATTTATGTACATCATTCAAAACCTCAAAATACTTATTTTTAGTCCTTGGGTCCATTCGTTTCCAAAACAATGTGGTCCGGCGCCAAAAGATGGCTTCATCTCATCTTTAAGTGATATGAAAAATAAAGCAGAAATTTATTCTCTGAAATTCCGGTTGTAGGGGTGGAAGCTCATTATGTTAATGTTACAGTGGACCCCCCCCCCTCATCCTAAAACCTGAAGAAAACTCTAAAATTTGTCCGCCATGTCGCGTATGGTATGAGGTAGCTAGGAATCACAGTTCGGCAGGCTCACATGTTCTTTTACAGTTCAGTTTTTTCTATTTATTTCTCATTTACGTTGTTTTTCTTTCGGATGTTCTCTAAAATTAATTAACAAAATTGCGGGATAATTAGGAAGTCGCTCCAATGCTTTTGAAGGCAAGAAACGCAATATTTTTGCCATTTTGAATTGTTTCTACCTGTGGGAAAAGGTAGCACTCAATGGTTGCTCTGGAAATTGATAAGAGCAAAGCGATAGGCACAGAAGAGGACTTCTGGATTTCTTGAGGAGGGGCCGATGTTACGACCCACCCCCGCCATTAATTTAGTAATTAATGGGCGTGGTTGATGTGTGAAATTAATTAAGTATTAATTGTTCGAGGCTTGATTGGAGTTTAAAAGTGTAAACAGCAGATAAAGTTTTATCTGGGGGTTTGGAAAGAAAAGAGGCGAAGAATTCTCTCTCTGGCTGGGTGGTCTCAGAATAGCTCTGTTAGGTCATAAATATCAGGGCGCAGCTGACGGGAGCCTAAGCAACACTGAAAGGGAAAGTGGTACTTTTCGAAGAGGGTCCACTTGAGTAAATGAATGAAGATGGGGACAAAAGGTTTAGCGAATAATCGTAAATTCATCGATTGTTTGGGGCATTTTCGAGAACAATTGCTCCCTGTGTGGTCCGTGCAGAAAAATAAGAGTTCGCACTTGGCATGAACATAAGGAAGAAAGTTCAGTTGTCTGTACGCTCTCCGATGTGAAAGGCTGGATGCCTTGGATCTGCAAAAAAATGAATTGGGGGAAAATGAAGCAGCAAACCTCCCCCGCATTTGGTAAGAAATGGAGACAACTCGAGGCGGCTGATGGAGATGCCAGATTGCCATAAAGACAGCGGAATGCCTAAATCCGCGTGATAAAGCTGCAATTTCTAGGCTGGAGCGTAATGGAAATCAGCGACTGTTTGGCCTAATGAAAGCCAAGTTACAGGGGAATTAAGAAGTCTGCGAGTGGACAGTGGTCATTCCAATGAGAAGCGAAGCCAAGCAAAGTCGGGTTCGGATGCCAACCACTGCAGTGTGGAATCGTCACCCCCATTCATCCCCTACTGTGGAGGAGGTGAAGAGACGCGCTTGTCTTACGGGGCGAAGCGAGGCCCCATGTGTGCGTGTGTGTGGTCACGTAAGCAGCGAAGCCACTACGTGTAAGTGCGACGGGATAAAAACATGGCGAAAGAAAAATATGAGCGTAAGAGCGGTGGCTTCGATACCTAACAAATATACAGGTGAAATGTTGAGTTGCTGATATACGCTTAAGGTAAAAGCACGTCTGATTTCGCTCGGCCGAGAAAATTAATCTCAGGGCTGGCGGTCGCAACTCTATAAAAAAAATGGAAACTAAACCTGCGAGAGGCATGTTTGAACTGCGTACTCAGGCAGGGTAGATGGTTTGCTAACGGAAAGGAACTGACTGAATTGGGAATGAACGGTCAAAAAGGATGGAAGGTAGCGACGGACGGAATCTACTATAGCAGCAGCGGAATTGAATGTGTCCCACTCTCCAAACAGTTGATGGTCAAAATTATTTCTTCACGACAACAAAAATCATTTCCCAGGAACACAGAAAATCAATCTTGGAAACCGCAACAGCAGATGTGAGAGGGCCTATTTTGTTTAACGGCCACCTTCAAATCGTCACGAGAATAGATCAGTGTGCACTCTAATCATTGCAACAAAGTGCGGCGTGATATTACCATTTTTAATTGTGTGCTTCATTTACATCAAGCGTCAAAGTGAAGTGTTGAATCATCGGTGCTGCCACATGGTGCAAGTGTCTGTGTGCGTGTTTTTTTTTTTTTTGTCGTGTGATATTATGTGATGCACAACGGATTTGCACAGCAAAGTCACGTAACTGTAAGTAGATGAATATTTCTTTTTTCTTTCTTCGCACATCTGCGAACTTGTGCCATCCCGACACCCAAAGCTGCATGGACATAGATGCAGTAATGCTGAGTGACTGAACCTCAGAGGAAATACCTGCACATACAGATTTCAATTTCTTACCGGGCCCATTTCCTGATTATTTTTTTACATGAATAAGGGAGAAGGTGTGGCCACAAATTCCGCTGAGCGGGACAGTTTCTTTTAACTTTGGTTCAGGGCCAAAGCTAGCGGGGCAGGGTTCTGCATGTGCATGCTTATTAGATTTAGTTAATTAACTTTGGCAGTATTTCGCACCTATAATTTTATACCGCAAATTAACGTGCTTGTGTATTTTGTGTCGCGAGTATTTTTAATGTGATCGTTTGCATATAATTTTTTTTCATTCTCTAAGCAATTGTATATGAATATCACCTGCAGCTCTATTTAGTGTGTAAACGAGTAGTATCTCTTGTTCAGATAGTCCGGTGGAGACTCAGTCGGCTGCGTTATCCGACAGTAAAGTGTGACACCGTATGCTGCCCACATATAAGGGGCAATTGTCTATGCGCCTAGAGAGCGCCGGATCTGTTTAAATCTCGCAGAACGTTATTAAATGTTGTGTTGTGTATCTGAGAATCATGTGTTATTTGCGAAAGTGAGTGTTGTACTGGCTGGTTGGGGATTGAATGTACCGGAGTAAGATCCGGACCACTACACTCAGTCACGAATTGGTGATTGCGGGTGAACCTCATCACAACTCTGATCCCAAAGTATCATTTTTTTTTAGATTATTTTATTTTTTATTTGTTGTTGTTATTTTGTTCACAAGGTGGATTCACCCAAGCCTTATGCTTCGGGTCATTCTTCAACTTTTCATTTTTTATGTTCTGGTGTGAATCTTTGAGTGCAGCAGTGCACCTGAGATTCTCACCTGGTGCCGTGGCCAACTAAATTGTACTTCAGGTCTCAAGCACCGTTACCGGCCGACTCGGCAGGAACACTGCTAGTGCCGTGTAACATTAATGGTGCCGTTGTCCCAGGATCGATACCTATATTTTGCAACTAGCGGAACAACACTCATGTTCGTAAAATAAGTGCGAATTGACTGCCATTACTATTTTTATTTAGTTTTTGTTCGGTGCGAATTTTTGTATAATTTAGCATTAAGTAAGCCTTAAGCTGTTTTCTAAGAACTGCCATAATTTTAGTGGGTAAGAAAAACAAAATGGCTAACACGAAGAAATCGTCATCTGCGTGCGAGTCATGTGGATTCAGATGATTCTGATGGTCACTCTGACGGAGAACATGTGAGCACTGAGGCTGCAATTGTTCCGGAAGAGAGTACACCTGTTACAAGTACAGCGGGTACATCACAGCTGAGACAAACAGCTTTAGCCGCACCTATGGTTTACGGGGAGCAGTCGAGATTATAGTGGATCCCCAGAAAGACTGTGACACCACGATTATCTACGATGTTGAGAAGGAACTCGAAGACAGTGGAACGCAAAATTTGGCATCGAGCGCAGATAAAAGCGGGTGCAGGAGCATCGAACGTGAGAGATCTGTGGAACTCGTGGATTCTCGAAGCTATGCCTCATATTTAAATTTTCTTTCCGCCTATCTCGACGGGTAGCAATGAACGTGTGATGAAATCCTTAAACTTTCCTTCCGCTCTCCGGGCACTTAAGTTCGGAATTAGGTGCCTTGCGACGGTGGGAAAGGGTTGAGTGTTTACAGTTAAAAAAAAAAAAAAATAGAATGATTGGATGAATAAACTTCATCCAGTCATCCCTTTTTTTCTTTCATGGGGGGATGGAATGTTACAGTGGACCCCCCCCCATCCTAAAACCTGAAGAAAACTCTAAAATTTGTCCGCCATGTCGCGTATGGTATGAGGCAGCTAGTAATCACAGTTCGGCAGGCTCACATGTTCTTTTACAGTTCAGTTTTTTCTATTTATTTCTCATTTACGTTGTTTTTTCTTTCGGATGTTCTCTAAAATTAATTAACAAAATTGCGGGATAATTAGGAAGTCGCTCCAATGCTTTTGAAGGCAAGAAACGCAATATTTTTGCCATTTTGAATTGTTTCTACCTGTGGGAAAAGGTAGCACTCAATGGTTGCTCTGGAAATTGATAAGAGCAAAGCGATAGGCACAGAAGAGGACTTCTGGATTTCTTGAGGAGGGGCCGATGTTACGACCCACCCCCGCCATTAATTTAGTAATTAATGGGCGTGGTTGATGTGTGAAATTAATTAAGTATTAATTGTTCGAGGCTTGATTGGAGTTTAAAAGTGTAAATAGCAGATAAAGTTTTATCTGGGGGTTTGGAAAAGAAAGAGGCGAAGAATTCTCTCTCTGGCTGGGTGGTCTCAGAATAGCTCTGTTAGGTCATAAATATCAGGGCGCAGCTGACGGGAGCCTAAGCAACACTGAAAAGGGAAAGTGGTACCTTTCGAAGAGGGGTCCACTTGAGTAAATGAATGAAGATGGGAACAAAAGGTTTAGCGAATAATCGTAAATTCGTCGATTGTTTGGGGCATTTTCGAGAACAATTGCTCTCTGTGTGGTCCGTGCAGAAAAATAAGAGTTCGCACTTGGCATGAACATAAGGAAGAAAGTTCCGTTGTCTGTACGCTCTCCGATGTGAAAGGCTGGATGCCTTGGATCTGCAAAAAAATGAATTGGGGGAAAATGAAGCAGCAAACCTCCCCGCATTTGGTAAGAAATGGAGACAACTCGAGGCGGCTGATGGAGATGCCAGATTGCCATAAAGACAGCGGAATGCCTAAATCCGCGTGATAAAGCTGCAATTTCTAGGCTGGAGCGTAATGGAAATCAGCGACTGTTTGGCCTAATGAAAGCCAAGTTACAGGGGAATTAAGAAGTCTGCGAGTGGACAGTGGTCATTCCAATGAGAAGCGAAGCCAAGCAAAGTCGGGTTCGGATGCCAACCACTGCAGTGTGGAATCGTCACCCCCATTCATCCCCTACTGTGGAGGAGGTGAAGAGACGCGCTTGTCTTACGGGGCGAAGCGAGGCCCCATGTGTGCGTGTGTGTGGTCACGTAAGCAGCGAAGCCACTACGTGTAAGTGCGACGGGATAAAAACATGGCGAAAGAAAAATATGAGCGTAAGAGCGGTGGCTTCGATACCTAACAAATATACAGGTGAAATGTTGAGTTGCTGATATACGCTTAAGGTAAAAGCACGTCTGATTTCGCTCGGCCGAGAAAAATTAATCTCAGGGCTGGCGGTCGCAACTCTATAAAAAAAAATGGAAACAAAACCTGCTAGAGGCATGTTTGAACTGCGTACTCAGGCAGGGTAGATGGTTTGCTAACGGAAAGGAACTGACTGAATTGGGAATGAACGGTCAAAAAGGATGGAAGGTAGCGACGGACGGAATCTACTATAGCAGCAGCGGAATTGAATGTGTCCCACTCTCCAAACAGTTGATGGTCAAAATTATTTCTTCACGACAACAAAAATCATTTCCCAGGAACACAGAAAATCAATCTTGGAAACCGCAACAGCAGATGTGAGAGGGCCTATTTTGTTTAACGGCCACCTTCAAATCGTCACGAGAATAGATCAGTGTGCACTCTAATCATTGCAACAAAGTGCGGCGTGATATTACCATTTTTAATTGTGTGCTTCATTTACATCAAGCGTCAAAGTGAAGTGTTGAATCATCGGTGCTGCCACATGGTGCAAGTGTCTGTGTGCGTGTTTTTTTTTTGTCGTGTGATATTATGTGATGCACAACGGATTTGCACAGCAAAGTCACGTAACTGTAAGTAGATGAATATTTCTTTTTTCTTTCTTCGCACATCTGCGAACTTGTGCCATCCCGACACCCAAAGCTGCATGGACATAGATGCAGTAATGCTGAGTGACTGAACCTCAGAGGAAATACCTGCACATACAGATTTCAATTTCTTACCGGGCCCATTTCCTGATTATTTTTTTTACATGAATAAGGGAGAAGGTGTGGCCACAAATTCCGCTGGGCGGGACAGTTTCTTTTAACTTTGGTTCAGGGCCAAAGCTAGCGGGGCAGGGTTCTGCATGTGCATGCTTATTAGATTTAGTTAATTAACTTTGGCAGTATTTCGCACCTATAATTTTATACCGCAAATTAACGTGCTTGTGTATTTTGTGTCGCGAGTATTTTTAATGTGATCGTTTGCATATAATTTTTTTTTTCATTCTCTAAGTAATTGTATATGAATATCACCTGCAGCTCTATTTAGTGTGTAAACGAGTAGTATCTCTTGTTCAGATAGTCCGGTGGAGACTCAGTCGGCTGCGTTATCCGACAGTAAAGTGTGACACCGTATGCTGCCCACATATAAGGGGCAATTGTCTATGCGCCTAGAGAGCGCCGGATCTGTTTAAATCTCGCAGAACGTTATTAAATGTTGTGTTGTGTATCTGAGAATCATGTGTTATTTGCGAAAGTGAATGTTGTACTGGCTGGTTGGGGATTGAATGTACCGGAGTAAGATCCGGACCACTACACTCAGTCACGAATTGGTGATTGCAGGTGAACCTCATCACAACTCTGATCCCAAAGTATCATTTTTTTTTAGATTATTTTATTTTTTATTTGTTGTTGTTATTTTGTTCACAAGGTGGATTCACCCAAGCCTTATGCTTCGGGTCATTCTTCAACTTTTCATTTTTTATGTTCTGGTGTGAATCTTTGAGTGCAGCAGTGCACCTGAGATTCTCACCTGGTGCCGTGGCCAACTAAATTGTACTTCAGGTCTCAAGCACCGTTACCGGCCGACTCGGCAGGAACACTGCTAGTGCCGTGTAACATTAATTAATGGCTCCTCGGCCAAACACCCACTGGCTTCCAGCGCTGATCAAAATTTCCCCACAGCAGGAAGGAAAACCATTTGTAAGGTTCGTTGTCTAGAGACTGTCTATCAACGGTAGTTGAAGACAGCCCGGCGTTCTTTCTCTCCCAGCTTTACTATAAATCTGCTATTCAGGAGAGGGGAAGTAAAAATAATGGCAAAACAATTCCAAGCATGAATTCACTCTCAGGCTTGTTGCAAACTTAACAAAACATTTAATCAACAGTAAATTGTTCCGGCAGCTATTGTTCCTTGACCTCGAGTTCCTGTAACTGCAGTTCCACGTGAAAATGATCCGGGTATCTAATTATTCCAGAATACCCTTTCCTGCCGATACTCATTGCCCGTTCTTTTTCTATCACCGACGTGAAAAGTTTCAAGCGTCGTAACATTCCGTTCTTCTCTTTTCCTTTGTTCTGGAAGCTATGCTTCGTGTTCCGTCCCGAACACGTGTTCTCTCCAAACACTTTCTCCGTACGTCGTTCCAGACACACGTGTCTGATTCCAACTACGCTGGCTTTCCCCGTGCTCTAACTGGCACGTTCTATCAGAACTTTTCTTTACCCAGTGCTAACTCCCAGCACTATACATCCGTCCACAGCACACGCTGTCGTCAACCGTTCTCTACGCTCGCTCCCCGTAGACTGTCGTCGTTTCTCCTTCCACTCCTACCCTGAAGTTTTCTCCCCTAACTTCACTAGCCTTCTGATTGGCTCCTACCTCACTCGCCTGAGGCTCCCTCTCTCTCCCTAGTCGGAGCCCTCCAAGAGCAGGCGCCCCCCCTCGCTCTTCTCGGTGCCCCCCTACTACCTTTCTCTCCTGACACGTGCCCTCTGCCGGTGACCTTCACCTAATCCCTTCGTTGACCACCACCTAATCCCTTCGTTGACCTCTAGCACGTGTGCCCAGCAGCTTACATTTCCCCCTGGCCAGGAACAACAGTTGTGCCTTCCGTGAATACAATAGACCTGTCAAACAGGCGCATCGAAATGTCACCTAGTCTGGTGCATTACCACGTGTTACACTCGTTTCCAAATAATACACATGGAAATATTTATTCTGAAATGTTAATATCCGGAATGATCGATGGGATTTAAAGTCCATCACACAATTTATATAGGGGCGTAATTTCTCGCCCCTACACCGGTAATTTCTTATTTGTGATGTGTCTTCATTCGGAGGCTTTTCTGATAATGCCGTTTTTTCTTATAAGAGTCCCGAGACAAATTTTCATCATGGCAGCATTTTGTGTGCTTATTTATATGTATATTTTATATTTTTCTTTACAATATGTACAATTAATTGTTGAATTGCGTGTTCGTTTATTGCTGGAGCTGGGAAGTTCAACATTTAGTCATCTACATACATGAATATGCCCTTGAGACTGTTGCAGCACAGGAATAGCAAACACAGAGGTAAAACTCCCATTAAAAAAAACGAGACATCAGTTGGCTGACCCTTAAAATTTTATCAAATGCACAGCGTAACTATCATCTCAAACCTGCACTGGTTGTGCTTAAGGGGGATTCCCAGTGGTAAGATAAAGTAAAAATATCCGCTTTTCATCCCCTATGATGAGATGACACCAAAACCTATCGTTTTGTAGAAATGCCAACAATCTGAGACATAGAGCGACGCGACGCCTCGCCTGTTGGTGTACCAATCCATGAGGAACCATTCGATGGTGCGTGGAGCAGAAAATGAGCTTATTCATGTGACAAACGATGGTGGATTGGAAAAGCCCCACCTCAGCTGCCAATTGTCGCGAACTGGTACCGGAGTTCGCTGGAATAACCACGACGAGGGTGTCAGTGATGTCCTAACCTCGACTTTCTTCGAGACCGGTGTCCCTGGCATCGAAACGCAGGAACTATTTTTGCGCAGTGATACTCTTTCCTAGTCTTCATCTGTACAACGTTATTTCACTGCTGCTGCCGCCTTTAACGTATTTTTCCAATAGTGATGGAAAGGCACGTTTATTGACCTCCATGATCAGCTCACGTGATAACGCACCGTGCTATACGCACATCATCAGCCTCGTGTGTTCCACGTTATCTTTGTACCCAATTAACGCAGACGCGCCTTTCGCGCGGGAATGGAGGCCTACGACAAAGAATTTAAAGCTTCGCGTGAAGAACGTCAACTCTCATAGAGACAACGTAAAACAGGCGATAGCAGCGCCACCACAAGCTAAGATTACGTGCACGCTCTGCCGGAAAGCAAACATTCAGGAGCAAAAGACGTTAGGGGACTACGGCAGTGAAGCTTTTCTTTGATCCACGATGGTTTCCTTCGATCTGATGACTATTTGCTTAGAGAAGTTTCTTTTTTTTTTTTTTTTTTTTTTTTTTTGCTGTTGTTTTCTGGTATACCGCCCGTCCCTTATTTTGGTGAAGCAAATATGCAATAGCATTAATATTACATTTTAAATTAAATTTTACCAAATATTATATTTAGGCCTAAAGATCCGTACAAAATGCAGACAATCCCTAGTATTTGGCATTACTGAAAATGTTTCTGAAAAACTGAAGAACAAACAAAAGCCTTAAGGTTGTCTTTGAATGAGTGTAAGAGAAATTCTATCCTATATCTGCAATGTAAATTCTTTTGTACACATTTCCATCATCTTAGGCAAAGAATATCTAACTGAGAAGTTAAGGCTCGGCGAAACGTAACTAGTGCCGACATTTCCTCGAAGACTATTTGTAGTGTTTAAAATTTTGAGCACAAATAAAAACGTCCTATAGCTAATATGTACCACAGTTGTTATTCCGAAAAAAATGTTAGGATATTTTTTTAAATTCAACTTATCTGACTCGAAAGTATTCTAAATTGGGCGCTAATTGGCGCGATAAGTTAGCTTGCGGTGTTACTGTCTGAGAGAAACGAAATCCCGCATTTCTCTCTGAATTTTTTTAATTATCTGGACCAAAAAGAAATAATTAATGGGATCAAAAGTGAGACTGGAATCTTGTCTCCCATAAATCATCTTAAATCCTACTGTACGTTCGTTTTTTTTAAGAGAAAATGTGTACATTAGCAGAGAACCCCTGAATTTGAGCTATAGAAACTCCGCCAGCCTACTAAGCTCCACCCCTAAATAACGTCATTAGTTAAAACGTAACAGCGCCTATTTTCTGTTTTCGTTGTGTAGCCAATGAGAGAACGCTTCCATTCTGAATACGGCGAGGTCTGCAATGATTCGCTGACTCCGACTTCTGGGACAGTCCCTCAAGAAGTAAAAGCCACGCCCAAGGAGTGATTTTTTTTAGCCATATATCGCAGATGATGAACCTTAACACTCATTCAAAGACAGCCTTAACTAATCTGATTGGCGTAACAAAACTAGCATATCCGATTTGGGAAGTGATTATGCTCCCGAGAAGGTAACAATCACGTGCTGTGAGTAGCTCGGCTGACTGCTCTTTATCAGAATTGAAGTCAACAGAAATACGCATGCGCAGTATGCTTCAGCATCAGCCTGTATGTTGGCTTCTGTGCACAGCATCTTGTATCTTAGGAAATGTCGGCACTAGTTACGTTTCGCCGAGCCTTAACTTCTCAGTTAGATATTCTTTGCCTAAGATGATGTGTAGCTTCAAACGGAACGGAATGTGGACTCAGTAAATATTATATCCTTTTCATCTTCTGGAGCAGACATCAGGAGCTACTGTTCACGTGTTTTACAACCTTTAACTTCTAAGGATAACATCGCCATCAATAATACACTAATTCAATGTCTCCCAACATCTGGAGCAAACCTTGTACGCTGCTCGACATAAGAAATGCCACATCATGCAGAAATGCACGAAATTAGACTAAATTTACTATCCATGTAGATAAGTAGATGGGAAAGAGGAGATTAAAATTCTGAGACGTTATATGAATGCTACGGGACAGGAGACAGGATAATCTGGCCTGCATTAGTAGATAGTATGACCACCACTCTGGGCTACCCATTCAGCAAAACGTCATGGCACGAAGTCAAAAAATCCCCGGATGGTAGCCTGAAGTATCGCCGACCATCCGTCGTTGACCTGTGTCTACAGTTCATCGACACTGCGATGGAGTGCTGCAAAGGCGTTAAATCGTCTATCGATGAGGTTCCACAAGTTATCTATTGGGAGGAAGTCTGGAGGTCGCGTGAGCAGGGTAGTACCTGGACATCTTGTAGTAAATGTTGCTGATGTTGGCAGTGTGTGGACGGGCGTTATCTTGTTGAAACTGGGCATCAGGAATTCCAGGAAGATAAGGCAACAAAAAGGGCTGCAGCACTTCATCGACCTATCGTTGGGCTATAATCTTAAGCATCATGTGTTGGAGTGGAGTAATGATCGGCTAATGATACTGACAGCACCGCAAACCACTACACCAGGATGAGGAGCCGTATGACGTTAACAGATGTCTGCGAGATCAGGCCTGTGACCACTTCGTCTCTAGACTTTCAATAGGCTATCCTCCGCGCTGAGACAGAAGCGATACTCTTAGTTGAATACGGCTTGGTTCCATTCGTTCAGCCAAGCATGTCTTGTACGGCACCTTGGCTGAGGCACATTTGCGTTCGCCACTGCTGGCGAGAGCACAAACCTGCCTCGGATCTGCGATTCACAGTTCATGTCGATACTGGAATATTCAAACAGCCTGTACACCTCTTTAAATGTCTTCCACTGTGGACATGGGGCTGCTGCGGCTTGCCGTTTATTGCGGCGATCGAGACATTTGTACATTCATTTACCTGTACCAGGTCTACCAGATACGTTATCACCGTGAGGCGACGCATGGACCAACCAGCCGTACGTAGCCCTATGATGAAGCCTCTGAGAAAGGTTTCCTTGAGAACGTAGAATTCCCGAATACGTCATTGAGGTTTCTCTCTCGGTACACGTGCTTTCTCTACCGAGATCACTCCAATACAGTGGTCTACACATCCAGGTAAGGACAACTAGATTTAGCTACCCCAAGCCGTTTTGCCCTGATACTGTGGACGTTTTGCCCTGATCCAGCAGCTCCACTGTGGACATGGGGCTGCTGCGGCTTGCCGTTTATTGCGGCGATCGAGACATTTGTACATTAATTTACCTGTACCAGGTCTACTACGGAGACTCACGATATCTTCTTTCAAACGTTGTCACCACATTCGGGCGGCAGTAGTTTCATCCAGATACGTTATCGCCGTGAGGCGACGCATGGACCAACCAGCCGTACGTAGCCCTATGATGAAGCCTCTGAGAAAGGTTTCCTTGAGAACGTAGAATTCCCGATGACGTCATTGAGGATTCTCTCTCGGTACACGTGCTTTCTCCACCGAGATCACTCCAATACAGTGGTCTACACATCCAGGTAAGGACAACTAGATTTAGCTACCCAGAGCCGTTTTGCCCTGATATTTCCCTCACTTATTTCGTGATTGGTTTGAATCCACAATCATTTTCATAACCCTACTGTCGGCAAATGTGATAAATACTCCGTGGTGTAGCACTTTCTATATCACGCAGTGTATATAATAATAAAACAGAATGTCTGTATGTATGTGTCCGTGAGCGTTTGGTAGCCATGCTTTATCAGTCTTAAGTTTTACTCCAGATACTTACCTCTTGTCTACTACCTCAGTTCTTCAATACATACAGCACACGTGGAGCCCATGATTTTTCCTGGCCACAAAGTTTCACTCCAAAGTATGCATAATAAGCTTTCTTACTTTTCCACTATCTCAGTTCTTCAACAAACGCAAAACAGACCTTATATGGAGCCCATGGCTTGTTTTAGTCCCCAAGTTTCACTCAAGTATGCATAGTAAGATTTCTTACCTTTCGTCCACTGCCTCAGTTCTTCAACACAAACACCACAGACCTTATATGGAGCCCATGATTTGTCCTGGTCCCCAAGTTTCACTCCAAAGTATGCAAAATAAGCTTTCTTACTTTTCCACTATCTCAGTTCTTCAACACAAGCAAAACAGACCTTATGTGGAGCAAATGACTTGTCTTTGTCCCCAAGTTTCACTCAATTATGCATAGTAAGATTTCTTATGTTTCGTCCAGTGCCTCAGTTCTTCAACACAAACACCACAGACCTTGTATGGAGCCCATGATTTGTCCTTGTCCCCAAGTTTCACTCAAGTATGCATAGTAAGATTTCTTACCTTTCGTCCGCTGCCTCAGTTCTTCAACACAAACACCACAGACCTTGTATGGAGCCCATGATTTGTCCTCTTCTCCAAGTTTCACTCCAAAGTATGCCTAGAAAGCCCTTTTTACAGTCTGTAATATTCTTCATTGCCTTTTAACAACATATTCTCCACAAATATAACCGAAACTGTCCGGCAATTAACAAACTCTCTTGCAACCATTGGTACTATGACCACCATTCATTGTATTAGGTCTAAATACGATAGAGACAACTGTTCAGCGCATAAGCACAACTCCATGTGGCAGCTTACATCATTACAGAGATGAGCTCAAGTCAAAGTTCAAACATTTTTTAATTCTGTTTTCACTTGCTGCGCTGTACTGTTACTCCCTCTTCACTCAGCAGTTCTTCTTCCTTCCGCTGTTTTACCAGATTCACGGTTACTTATTTCTTTTGGGGTTTAACGACCACCGTGAGCAACTCAATGGGCTATAAGCAGTCTACTGTACCTAATTTGGGGCCACTGGTTCTCAGGATGGGAGAAAGCGAGTGTCTTAAGACAAACACACCATCTATGCTTCATCCGGAACTCTAACCCAGAGCCATCTCGGACAAATAATTAGAAGCCAACACCACTCGGCCATCGGTGTACGCAGTAAAATAGCTGTAGACCTCTTAAATTCACGAAGTTAGTTTAAATCACGTGTAATGGCCAATGTTTTCTCATCTTAAATCTCGCGCAGTTTATAGAAAATAAATATCGAGCATAAGTTCTCTACAAGATAGCATTTTTCTTTTACTTCTTTTCTCTTTTCTGCAAATATTGAAGCAGGTATTTACTGTATAAAGTTTTGACGCACCTCATTCCACATGAAGCTTGGATAAGATTTTTAACGAATCGTCTGTTCTGTGAATTTCTTCACATTGCTCTTTCCGATGTTTCTCTCTCATAAAGGAATTGTCTCTGTTGTGTGATTAACGTGTCATATATATTAAAAAGAATCTAACAAGATTTCTTTGAACTCAAAATTGTAACATTTTTTTCATCTTTTGAGAGGAAATATTTCTGCTCAACTTTTTTCCCATTGTAATCTGTGCCTTGATGTGAGACGTAAGATTAATTAAAATCCCGAGGAAAGTCGTTTTAAGAAATGGGCTTCAAAACTGATAAAATCCTAACAAGGAATTAAACGAAACCTTTTTTTTTCTTATTCAAAAACGTTCTTATGCTGACTTGAAAATAAGACATGTGGCTTAAAGAAAGGGCCATGATGAGTGACAACATAATTCCTTTGTCCTGTCAGATCGTCGCTAATAGAGGATACAGCAACAAAATAATGAATGACGTAAATTCTTGAGAAGCAAGAAAACAGGAGAATAGCATTTCTCCTTCGTAAATTAAAGAGTGAATGCTAACAGTAAAGAGACCAAAAATTGAATCAATATGACAAAAACATCTTTTTGGTGCTTAGGTTGTACAGAAAAGCATTATTTTTTTAGTAAATGACACTTAGAAGCAAATGGCTATGTATTTCGAGAATGATAAGCAGAAGGTATGAATAATGAAACAATGAAAATAAAGTGTTTGACTTTCATGTATGTTAAGCTTAATGGCCTTAAGCCTATATAGTCAACAGTTTTACGAAAATGTGGCCTTCTAAATTTCAGTTACGTCACGTTCAGGGGTGGTATATTCGGAAAAGACACGAGACACGAACGTAATCTGTTCTGCTCTCTCTCTCTCTCGCTCTCTCTCTCTCTCTCTCTCTCTCTCTCTCTCTCCAGTGACCCTAAACTAAGAAAGAACACACGACCGTCGTTAAATCCCACAACGAGAAGAAAAAGGAAAAGGGTGACATCAAATTCTCAGATGACATGAGACGTTCTTTGAATCCTTTCCGCCACACAAAAGGAATTTTCAAAGCGTATTTTCATCTTCATACGGGAAGAAAATGAACAAAATGAAAAGTGCATTTACCCCTCCTGCGAAAACCTGCGCATATTTTGATACATACAGTTTGAGCAGTGTGTTTCACTGGGGGTGGAGTCGGTTGCAAAAATAATTTTCTGAATCAGATTACTAGAATGGGTTAACATTTATGAAGAAGAAATAGTTACTTGTTCCCACTAGCTGTAGAAATGTTCGCTACAAAGAGTCACAAGTTCTATGCAAACTATTCCTTATAGGGAAAGATATCCGAGGTAAAAAATGATTTTTCAAATCAGCCAATAAAGGCAGAGATATTGTAGAGAACATAATATAACTTTTTAATCTTCTAAGTCAAAACTACTCTCATCATCAAAAAATAGTTGCATCCAGAAGGAAGCAACCGACATGAAAGAAACTTGGTGGGTAGGTTTGACATCGTGAGGCATGCAGATGATTGAAGTATCACGCTCGGCTGCGCATGTGACGCAAGCAAGGAGGGGTCGTAGCGCTATGCCATGGCCGGCTATGTAAGGTGGTCCCGTTGCGCGTGCTTGCCATTCTGACTCATGCTGTTGTATTGGTTCTTTCCTTTGCAAGTGAAGTATGCCTCGGAGGTAAGTTCGGAAGTGATTTCAGAGGTTGGAGAAGTTCGAGAGGGGCCGCATCATCGGGCTCCGGTATGTTGGTCTTATTGCGCGCCATACCGGTCGTTTGGATACCACCATAGCACGCTGTTGGCGGCAGTGGATAGAACAAGGCATGCAGCAGCGACATGAAGGGTCTGGAAGACTTAGACGAATCACGGAGAGAGAGGACGGAGGGGTTATCCCACAAGCACGGAGTCATCCAACAGCCACGATTGCGGATATTCAGCGAGCAGTGGCGCCCTCCATATACCGCCCGATTAGTGCCAGCACTATTGGTAGACGGCTGCACAACGTTGCACTACACGTACGCAGACCGTTACGACGACTGCCCTTAACAGCATTGCATCATCGCCAAAGACTGCAATGGTGTCGTGCCAGACTGTCAAGGAGCCACTCAGAAGGCAGCGAGTAACGTTCAGTGACGGGTCCTGCTTTTGTCTTGGAGCAGACGACCACCGAATCCGTGTGTGGAGGCACCGCGATTAGCGCCAAGATGGTTTATTGTCGAGGATCATACGTCCAGAAGGCATGGTGTTGGGTACAAATGCCTATGTAGCCAGATCACCTTTGGTGTTGATTACAGGCACTGTGACAGACCAACGTTACGTTAATGAGGTCCTGTAACCAGTTCCCCTACCTTTTCTGAACGCTCACCCCGGTGCGATTTTCCAAGAGGACAACGCTTGTCCGCATGCTGCTGCCGTCTCGACAGCTTGCCTTCAAGGCATTGACACTATGCTATGGCCAGCCGCATCTACAGACCTATGCCCGATTTGAAAATGTGTGGGATGCTATTTGACGCGCTATCTACACTTAACTCCTACTGCGCAATCTGCAGAAACTGCGTGAGAAGATTAAAGTTGGTTGGGATGGCTTATCGCAGAACACCATCAGGAACCTGTACAACTCCATGCCCAGACGTCTCGCATACTGTGAGAGCAAACATGGCGACCCGACGCCATACTGAGAGAGACTACTTATTGTCGTGTAGCTTAACAAATATTGCCCATATCAGTCTCAATGTTTAATATTGTTCTTAGTAACATTTACCTTTATCCTGAATAGCAATCCGACACGTCCTTCT
Organism: Macrothele yani; assembly: GCA_039090855.1. Lineage (NCBI taxonomy): Eukaryota > Metazoa > Arthropoda > Arachnida > Araneae > Macrothelidae > Macrothele > Macrothele yani. The sequence goes on along the minus strand of CM077007.1, from coordinate 134,290,817 downwards.
GGGTGCAACTATTTTTTCTTTTTTTTTTTTTTTTTGTCTATGAGCGTATATGTTATTTAAAGAAGAAACTGGACACAGAATGTTCTTCATGATAAAGGGTGTAGAATGGAATTTTTTCAATTGGAATTTTAAAATCGTGGTTGCGATTTGTCATAAAAAAGTGTCAAGGCTGATTGCATGTGATTGGTATCGCGTGGCACAACAGGAAGCTGTTTGGCTCAGGTTGACCTTCGAAGCTACTACGCATATGCCGTGAGTCACGTTTCCGTGCTCGTCCGGTTTTTTAGAGTAGTGCTTTGTTCTTACATGTGTGAGGCTGTTCGTCCCATTTGTCGTGTGGGAAAAAATTTGATCAACGAATTTGCATCAGATTTTGTCAAAAACTTGTCGCGGTGACTGGTTCTTTCTTTACGACAGTGAGCCTGCACACAACACGAACATCGTCAAGCAGTGTTGCGTGAAATAGCATTACACTGTTTCATACTCGCCCATGTTCATTGGACTTGACACCTGCTGATTCTTTTTCCAAAGTGAAAGTGCGCTGGAATGGTGGGCCTTTTTGCAGTGTTTCAGAAATGTTATAGTTTAATACGTAATTATTTATGTATGATGTCACGTGATATAATCTGCAATGTAACGCACGAGTACCGCATGAAATTGTTTGGGTTCTTTCAATGCACGAACTGTTGAAAGCAACGATAACTTCAGAGAAGGCTTTTGGGTAACAAACGAAGCAGTTGCATGAATAAGTTAGGGCCTTAATTATGTGTTTAACCGTTAGGTTGACGTGCCATTGCTCAGTTATTTGTGGTCTTATATTAGGTGTGCAAATAAGTTAAAAACGCTATTTAGCAAAGCACGGTAAATAGCGTGCTATGCTTTGCTAAATAGCGTTTAACTTATACACTATCTACCAACAAGTAATTGGACACCCCTGCAATCAACGATATCTGCGGTCCTGATACACGTCACTGCCGCCGCCGTAAAATATCGTGTGGGAAACAACAACGCAACCAGTCGCATGCAAGATGCCACGCAGTTCGGAGCTCTCTGATTTCGAGAAAGGTGTAATCGTCAGGTATCACAGAAATGTCCGATCCATACGTGACATATCCAGCTAGTTGAAGTACACAAAATTGATAGTGGCCTACGTGATTGGCAAGTGAAAGATGACAGGTGACTGTCGGAATGTGCCGCGACCCGGCAGACCCACAAAACTGGGAGTTAGAGACCGACGGGTGCTGGCCAGAGAAATTCGGAAGAACCGCACCAAATCGATATGCCACATCCGCGAGGAGTTTCAACAGACATCCGGGAGTGTTCTTTTGATGAGTACCATCCGTAAGGAAGCCCATCTGCTTGATTATCAAGCCTTTGATCACCAAAGCCCATCTGCTGCCGCCCCCAAGCCTTTGATCACCAAGTCCAATAGCGCTGCTCTGCTAACGTGGTGCAAAGAACGTCGACAGTGGACCGTTGAACAGTGGAAACAGGTTCTATGGAGCGAAAAATCAAGGTTCACCCTCTACGGTTCGGATGGCAGGGTCTGGGTTTGGCGTCTGCCTGGAGAATGCCTCCTGCCGGAATGTGTTGTGCCAAATGTGAAGTTCGGCGGTGGTGGAATTATGCTATGGAGGTGTTTCTCCTGGTATGGAACGGGGCCGTTGGTCGCAATTCCTGGTAGACTCAACGCCGAGACCTACTGCACCATTTTGGATGACCATGCGCTTCCTATGTTGTGGCAGTTTTTCGGGGTGGACCCATGTTACTTTCAGGATGACAATGCCACTTGTCATGTTGCGAGGTCCATCGTGGCTTGGTATGGTGACAATGGGGTTAATAGAATGGACTGGCCTGTGCAGAGCCCGGATCTTAACCCTATCGAGCACCTCTGGGACGAGTTGGAGCGTCTACTTAAGGGGTGCCCCCACCGTCCGAAATCGGTGAAGGAACTGACCTGTCTTCTCCAAGCCGAGGGGAAGAAAATACCGCTAGCCGTCGTACAACGTCTGGTTGAGAGTATGCCCCGGAGGGTCGCAGCTGTAATCGCCGCTCGTGGAGGCTCCATTAACTACTGAAGGTGAATAAACTTCGTTTTCCTTTGCTATCACAGGTGTCCAATTACTTGTTGGTAGATAGTGTATAAATAGTGTTCAACCCTTTAACGACTATAATGCCCAAAACGCCCGTACATACAAATGACCAAAGCCCCCGAAACGCCAGTCTAGAGTGGGTCAGATTTCCTACCCTTACCTGTTCTTTAATTTTCCACGACCTATGAGGGATCAGCAGAAGTCACTGTCAGTCACCATTGTTGTTACTAAATAAAGAAGCGAAACAGGAGACAGTTTTGGGCGTTGTGGTATTTAGAGTAGTACCAGATTTTAGAATCATTATCGTTATAGGGTTAAATTATATGCGTTTTACTTATAGTCCCTATATAACCCCTTCAGACTATCATTTGTTCCGATCGATGCAACATGGTTTGTCTGCTGTACAGTTCCGGACATGTGACGAAGTGCAAATATGGGTTGACGACTTCATCGCGTCACACGACGAAGTATTCTTCATGGCTGGAATCCGTCAGCTGCCCGACCGATAGCGGAAGGTGATAGATAATGATGGCGCATATTTTGATTCGTAAAGGTGTTGTTTTCTCTCAGATTACAGGTTGCGTTGTCTTAAAACGCTTTAAAACTTATTTTTACCCCTAATAGTATCTTATTAATAAATCTGTTGTGCCTACCATGAGTGAATCTTAGAATAATTTTCAACTGCAACAGAATCCTAAGGGTACAACATTTTCAGGACACAAAGCAGCGTGAGAGTTAAGCAGGGTTTCTCAAATTCTGTTCCACAAATCCATGCAGAAGCTGTATGACAGTGCTAACCGTTGTATCCAGTTTGGAAGGATGTACTTTGAAGATTAAATGATAAAACTATTTCCTTGAAATTTCGTTTTCTTTATCAACATAATTCCAAAACTTTTTTTTTCTTTTATATTGGAGGTTCAACGACCACCGTGAACAACTCAATGGGCTATAAGCAGTAGCCCGTTCCCAATTTAGGGCCACTGGTTCCAGGGACGAGAGAGAGCCAGGGCCATAAGACAAACACAACATCCATGCCTCACCGGGATTCGAACCCGGACCCCTTTCGGTCGAAAGATCAGAAGCCATTGCTTAGACCACTGCGCCACCCGGGTGACCAAAACTTTCAGAAACACCTTGTAGAAACTGGCTATCGAAAATTGCCTTTTAATTGCATCAGATTGTTGTAACGGGGATGGATTGTTCCTACAAATTTCCTGCTTTTGCAATGAAAATTATTTCCTGTGTGTTCAACAATTTGGATGTGGGACTACGTCTAACTCCGTGGAGAGTATGTGGCGACTTACGCCCGACGGCCTATGACAAAAATAGGTCCCAATTAAAATCATTATAGCGTTAAAAATACATGTCGCACCACTAATCGGGTTAGCATATTCGTAAACAGCATGGAGTCCAATTCGCGTACTGCGCAATACATCGTGCGCATGCTCCCCTAGCTTCCAGTGCGCGGGGGAGATGATGCAATATTTCTGGGTGTGCCGCCGTGTTTGACACAGTCTATCTCGGGAACCATCAGCGCAACACGACTGTGCGTGGTAACGTTTTTAAAGCTCTCGACAAGATCTATTCAAAAATGCGAAGAACATTTCTCAGTGGTTTGAACTGAACATTTTAAAAAATTGTTTTCTTGTGAACCCGTAAACACATCTGACGATGTCGCGGTTTATCTGGACAACCGTGAGTGTAAAACGACTGGTATCCTTTTAAATCTCTCAACGATATCTATTAAGATGTATAAAGAGCATATCACAGTGGTTTAAACTAAAAACATTTTAACTGTTTTCGTGTGAACGGGTTAACATTTTCGACAATGCCGCGGAATTCGCAAAATGAATGCAAACAAAAGTGGAGAAAATCAGAACGAGAGGAAAGAGCAAGTGATAAGGAATGTAAGAAACCCAAGAAGACAGAGCACCACGCTGGGTAATTCTATTATCAGTCTGCGTTTTGTTCGCAATGTATCCAGCATTATTTGTAAAAATTGTGTAAGCTGCTTTTCATATCATAGACCTGTGTTTGCTACAACAAATAAACCATTCTCGAGTAGCTCATTTCAACTCTCCGATCTGCAAGTCGTAGCCTACGTTCCAAACTGACAGCTCAATCAGAACTAATCCTGCTGTAACTTTTTGCTGTTGTTGTTGTTTATTTCGGCTATATCACAGCCTCCAATCGCCAGATAGGAGAAATTCTTGCAACATCAGTTAGCTGTCACTGTGATCAATATGGTCGACCTGTTGACGAATTTTTCAGATGCACAGCTTTCAACTATGTGCCGTGAAGATGTACACTGCCGGCCCAATTGTGCAGTAGTCTAATCGATGGCTCCTGACTATTCGTCCTAGATGGGTCCGGGTTCGAATCTCGGTGAGGCGTGGATGTTGTGTTTGTCTTACGTCACTGTCTCTCTCCTTTCCGTTGAACCAGTCACCCTAAATTAGGGACGGACGACTGCTTATAACCGATTGAGTTGCCCACGGTGGTCGTTAAACCCCCAAACAAACAAAAAACGGAAAAAGATGTACACTGATTGGCTAAATCATTATGGCCTGCCTATGGTAGGGTAATGACCGTTCCTCCGAGATAGGTCCGGGTTCAAATCCTGGGTGAAACATGAATTATGTGTTTGTCTGATAGTACTGGCTCTCTCCTTCCTAGAACCAGTCGCCTCAAATTAGGGACATGCGACTGCTCATAGCCGATGTGGTCATTAAGCCCGCAAATGAAAAAAAATGTTAGGAAAATATACTCTTACTATTAGTTCGGAATGCTGAGAAAAAATAGTGCTCTAACGGGGACTTCAAGCGTACCATGATAGTTGGTGCTTGAAGTTGTGTAGTTATTAGAAAAAACTGCTGCACGTATGGAATGTGGAAGCGCAACTTGCACGTACAGGGAGTGGTTGTCCGCCCTGGTGGCACAGTGGTCTAAGCGACCATCCGTCTGCCATGGGCCGGGTTCGAATCCAGTGAGACAGGTATGTTACTTTTGCCTGATGGCGCTGGCTCTCTCTCTCGCTCTCTCTCTCTCTCTCTCTCTCTCTCTCTTCCGTAAACCACTGACCCTAAATTAGGGAAGGGCGACTGCTTATAGTCCATCAAATTGCTCACGGTAGTCGTTAAACCCCCAAATAAAAACAAACCAGCGAAATGGTCTTCATGGTCGTGAAAGGGTCTAGGTTCGAATCCCAGTGAGGCATGGATGTTGTTTTTGTCTTACGGCACTGGTTCTCTCCCTTCCCTGGAACCAGTACGACTGCTTATAGCCCTTTCAGTTGCTCATGGCGGTCGCTAAATCTTCAATCAAAAAAAAACAGGGAGCGATTGACGTAATAAAAATTAGGTAGTGAGCGCTTAACCTGTTGTCGGAAACGGCGAGTCAGCGTATGATGTGTACAGGTGATTATTACATTTGCAGAAGTCAACAGTGAATCAAATAATAAAGGCTACGCACTATGGTATTACACCGTACGGTCCGTCGTATATTGCACCGTCAAGGTCACAACAACAGACGACCTGTGAATACATCACAGCTGTCTGCCGCGTAAGAAATATCAACATTTCCAAATGGGTCGTGAGTACAAAAGACGGATTCAAAATTATTAGTACACTATCACGTGCTTTTGCTAAATAGCAATTTTTACCTGTGTCATGCCCATGGTAAGGTGGGAATTTGAAGGCAATAGCATGAGAAGATGGAACCATCTCTCTCGCATGATCACCACTCTCCAGGCTTGTCGGTACGGTCTAAAGGTGCGGGTCATGTTTTCATAAGAGACTTTAAGCCCCTTGATTTTAGTGAACCCACTCGTACCTGAGAAAGGACACATTGTGAGAGCTCGGAGAGCGGGTGCTTTGATTTCCCAAACGTCTAAAATGGTTGGTTGTTCGCTAGCCACCGTAGTTAAAGTGTATCAGGACTGGCATGAAAAATGGTAAAACAACGACCCGGAGGCAAACCTGCACAGGATAGCGAAAGGTTGATGAGAGTGGTGAGCGCCGGGTCCGATGACTTGAATGGGCCAACAGACGCGGCACTGTTCAACCTCTGACTGCCCAATATAATAGAGAACAACCCGGAATATTATCTATCTATCGTGACCCTGCATCGCATATATGACCTATAACAGTAGAAGACCCCGATGACATCCTCTCCTAACCACGGCTGATTGACGCAAAGGACTCACCTGGTGCGCAGGTCACGCAAGTTGGACTTCGGATGACTGAAAAAAAATCTACTGGTCTGATGGTCGCGTTTTTTACTCCACTCGGTGTAGGATCGTGTACGCATTTTGGCGCCAAGAACATGGACACTAGATCCATCTTGCATGGTCTCCACAGTGCTAGTCGGTGGAGGCGGTTGTGAGGCATGTTTACCTGGCAGGAACTTTGACCCCTGGTGCATGTGGAACAACGTATGACTGTTGCCTAGTATTGTGAATTGCTTGCTGACTCTGTACACTCAGCAACGTAGCACTTTTCTCGAATAGTGACGTTGTTTTCCAAGATGGTAATACGCCGAGCCACAGGTGCAGTGTTGTGTAGGAATGTTTTAAGGAACACAGTTCAGATTTCCAGTATATTGATTGGCCTCCAAACTCCTCCGATATCAATCCCATAAAGCAATTGTGTGGGGAATGGAACGGCAAACCAGTCGTCTGGATACACCAATCACCTCCATACCTGCATTGAATGCAGCATTACACATAGCTTTGTTGGCCATACCTTCCAAATGTTTCCGGCATTTTACTGAATCAATTACTCGTCGGATAGTTCCTGTACTGAGGGCGAAAGAAGGACCTTCGAAGTATTAGGTAAGTGATCATAATTTAGTGATCACGCATAGTAAGTCATTCTCTGTCCCTAACTTAGGGTCACTGTTTCCAGGAAAGGGAGAGAGCTAGCATCATAAGACTCCCCACCCTATCCCAATCTGGTACTCGAACCGAAGCCTAGCTCGGGCAAATGGACTTTATTCGTGTGATGTCAGAAGTGGATTGTTGCGGACTAACATGGTTGTTGATTCAGTGCTGTCGCTATTATATCGCTCCTTACTGTTGGCCAGTTTTAAGAATCATAACATCGTGGAGTATGTTAACGAATTAGTAAAAACAAAGAGCGCCGATGGAGAAATTAATTTCCTAAAAGAACAAAACAAGGGTGCAAAAATGCTCCAAGGTAAAGAAATTTGTGTTCAAATTTTATTTAAAAGTGATGCAGGGCAATATCTCCGTCAGTAATGGTGATGATTTTGATAAACCATACGCGAAAAAGTGAATTCTCACGTTCGTTTTTTTAGATATTGGAGAAACAGAAAAACAAATCTGGAAATTTTTTTTTTGCGAAGACAAAATAGATTTAGAAACCCAGAAAAGGCGTAATATCAAAGCAGACAAGGGTTTAAAAAAAAACAGTAAAATTTCCCACTGTTGGGCACTGGGCGATTTACTTAAAAATATAATGAATGTGTACTATTTAATAAAAGAAATTATGGATAAGTTTTGTACTTTGCGGAAAAACGCAGAACTTAATTCCCAAATTACCGATCCAAAAGCGTAATAAGTTTTCTCTTTCTCCCAATTTTTTGGAAATTAAGGAACACTACGACGTTTTAACAGCATTTGATTCCTAGTGGGCCGGCCCCGGTGGCTCAGTGGTCTAAGCGATGGCCTCTGATCATTCGTCCGAAATGGGTCCGGGTTCGAATCCCAGTGAGGCATGGATGTTGTGTTTGTCTTATGGCACTGGCTCTCTCCCTTCCCTGAAACCAGTGACCCTAAATTAGCGAAGGGTGACTGTTTATAGCCCATTGAGTTGCTCACGGTGGTCGTTTTTTTTTTTTTTTTTTTTTTTTGATTGGAGGTTTAACGACCACCGTGAGCAACTCAATGGGATATAAGCAGTCGCCCGTCCCTAATTTAGGGTCACTGGTTCCAGGGAAGGGAGAGAGCTAGTGCCGTAAGACAAACACAACATCCATGCCTCACCGGGATTCGAACCCGGACCAATTCTGGACGAATGATCAGAGGCCATCGCTTAGACCACTGCGCCACCGGGGCGGCACGGTGGTCGTTAAACCTCCAATCAAAAAAAAAAAAAAAGGAAATTCATAGTGCCATAAAATCTTGCTGGTTAACTCTGGCAGAACGTATGCGGGAATTCTAATTTATATTGGAAATCATGATGTTTTATTTTACGCGGCCATTCCTTTACCAGTTCCGGCCTCTTTTCAGAGGAAACTTATGAGAAGTTATCCCTTCCACTATAAATTTTACGTGACAGGATTTGTTAACATAATCGTACGATGAACAGATTTTAGGCATATCGTTAATTAATATAGGAAAATTCGCCATTTTCCTGAGCTTGTGCAATGGAAAAGCGCATATGTAAGCTAACTATTAATGGTCCGCAACCACCGAATATATTCTTCCCATGATGCCATTCGAGGTGAATAAGGTCCATAACTAGAAACCTGCGCGTTTTCAGCAAGTTTAGTTAAAAATACTAACATAAACTGAAAGCAATGTTTAACTAATAAAAACACTACAATATGAAATCAATGCTGTTCTTTCTGTGATATATGTGCTACTGACTGACAAAAAAAGAAGGTGCCTTCAAAAGCCAAAAAGAATCACATTGGACTTTGAGACTGCTGCGAAGAAAACGCTAAAACTATTCTCCCATGAAGCGACATAAATGTGTGGCTTTAGTTACAGATGTACTATGTAAGAAGAAGAAAAGGAGAAGATTTGATGTCTGAATGTATTAAAGCAGCCATGAAGCATCCAGTTTGTGTTATTATCTGCGGTTGTATGACAGCGAAAGGTGTGTCCAGAATTGTGTGATTAATGGTTCTTTGGGGGGGGGGAATGCGTCATTGGTGTGTTGGAGACAAAACTGAAGCTTTTTGCACGTGATCTTTTCCAGCATGTTAAAGCCTATATATTTCAGCAGGATTCAACTCCTTATCAAGTGGCTGCTGTGTGCAAAAAGTGGTTTCAGGAAAATCATGTTATACTCTCAGAAAATCCAGGTAATAGCCCTGACCTGAATTTAATAAGAAATCTGTGGAGCCGATTAAAGAAACTTGTTAGTCAGAAGCATCCACGTAAGTAATAAAGCACAATTGATAGCAGCAATCGTACAATCTTGGTTTCACATTATAACACCTGATGAAATAAAACGCTGGGCTCGCTCCATGTGACGCCGTTGTAAATCTGTAAGTGCGGCAGTAGGCTCCGCGACTAAGTACTCACAAAAATAGTGAGATGTTATGAAATACGTTTTATCATAGCTTTCTGTGCATAGCTTCTGTTAAAATTGATTTTTTTTAAGTGTGCTGCATTACACTCTGCGTTAAATAATCTTTCTAATGATACTCACGATCGAGTCACATTATTATGACCACCAGCTATTATTCAGAGTAGCCACCGTGTGCAGCTCCGACAGCAGCTACCCGGGCTAGGAGTTACTCAATAAGGTGCTGAAAGGTGTTCACAGGTATGTGCAGCATGCTGACTGCAGTGCATCTGACAGCTACTGGAAGGTACGTGGTGGAGTATCCATAGAGCGAACAACACGATCGAGGTGGTCCCACAGATGCTCAATTGTGTTTACGTCTGGGGAATCAGAGGGCCAGGGAAGTATTTTGAAGTGTTCATCTTGCTCTTCCAACCACTCTCAGACATTTCTAGCTGTGTGGCACGTCGCATTGTGGTTCTGGAAAATCCCATCCGCCCCAGGGAAGACAATCAGCATTTAATGGGCACCGTGTACGTGGTCTTCAAGGATAGATTCATAACGAATTCGGTCCATAGGGCTTTCCAACGCTTTGAGTGGACCCAGGGAATGCCACGAAAACATTCCCCAAACCATCATGCTGCCCCCCCCCCACTAGCTTGTGTTCTTCAAGCAATGGATGAATAGTGTTTGTTCTCCGATGTTTCTCGCCTTTTACGCCAACGTCCATCCGTTCGATAAAGCAGAAAACGTGACTCATCAGAGAAGGAAATCCTTTGCCAATCAGCGGAGGTCCAATTCCGATACTGTCGTATAAATGTAAGCCTTTTCTGCCGATGCATCTTCGTTGACATAGGTGCAGTGACCATCCTTTTGCATCGGAGCCTCATACGCAGCAGGGTTCGCTGAACTGTAGTTTTAGACACACTTCCGGTAGCCCCCTGGTTCATTCGGCCAGTGAGTTGCTCCCCTGTAGCCTATCAATCGGCGCTCGCGCACCTTTGAAGCTGACGTTCACTTCTCACATCAATAGCACATGGTGCTCCGCAGTTTCCACGTCGTTTATTCGCAATGGCACCATTTCTCCAGTCAGGATACGCTTTAACCACAGCAGCACGGCGAACAGTTCACAAACTGCGCTGTTTCAGAAATACTGCCACCCTTGGCCCGAAAGCCGATAATCATCCCTTTTTGCAAATCTGATAAATCGCTTCTTTTATCCATGACAGAAACGAGTGATATGTTTTCAGAATGCATACGGCAAACCTTATATACCCTCCAAGCCAGCTCACGACACGTGCCTTCTTTCATTGGCAACGCGCTATTGACGTCAAAAATAGCTGGTCATAATAATGTAACTCGACTGTGTATAAGTTAATGGTATTATTATACGAGGGTTGTACCGAAAGTAATGCAAAAATGGGCATACTTTTTTATTAACTGATAGAGGTCGTTCAAATTGCACATGTCCGTAGAGTAACTCTTTCGCTGTAGTAACAATTCCTCTTCATTGCAGGTAGATAATGGATTCCAAGCAGAAGCAACTTTCCGTCATTGAATTCTTGACGAAGAAAAAAGAGCAGGCTGTCCGACATCCACAGAAATCTACATGATGTTTACGAGGATGACACCACTGGCAAGAACAATATGCAGATATGGATGAAGAAGTTTAAAGAAGGAGAAAACAGCATTGAAGACAAGCCGCGCAGTGGGAAACCATCGTCTGCGACCACAGACACGAAGCGTCAGCGAGTGGATGAATTGATTTGCGTGCAGAGACGAGTCGCATTTCGTGAGCTTGTTGCACAGCTGGACTGCGGTCACAATGCCATACAGAAGATGGTGGAAGACTTAGGGTGTGGGAAAGTGTGTGCAAAGTGGGTACCTCTGCAGTTGACACCCGATTTGCAGGAGAGAAGGGTGGAAGTCTGCTCTGATATCCTGGAAGCGTTTGAAGCCAATGAAAACACGTTTTTTCTCGATCTGGTGACAAGAGGATGAAACGTGGCCGTATCTTTACGGTCCAGAAACGAATAATCAATCCATGGAATGGCGTCACACCTCTTCACCACGGCCTAAGAAGTTCAAGAGTCAGCGATCAGCACAGAAAGTCATGGTGGCTGTTTTTTTTTTTTTTTTTTGGTGTGACAGGGGTGTCATTCTCTTTTATTTTCTGGAACTTGGAGCTACCGTGACCAGCGAGCGGTACGTGGACACACTCAAGAGGTTTAATAAGAAGGAAGAGGCTGAACAAGAATCTGAAAAGTATGCACATTCACATGACAATGTGGGACCACACACATCTTTGGCACCAATGCCCCATACATCCCAGATCTGGCGCCCTCTAGCTTCCACCTGTTCGGTCCAATGAAGGACAGTCTCAGGAGAACAACGATTTGATGACACAGATGAGGTTAAAGTGGGAGCACAACAATCCACGCCTGTATTTTTTCAATGGGGCCGTCCATAAAGTATGTCCGATATTACAGAGTTCCTGACAACCGGACCAAATGTGACATGGGGGAGGCTTAGTAATTCGGACGTCCAGCGGTAAAAATATAGTGGATGGTATTTCTTCGTTTTGTTTTGTCTTTTTTAGCACGTCTTTTGAAAAAAAGATCTTTATTGGTTTGTCCGTCCGTCTGTAGACACGATATCTCTGCAACTAATAGTCCAATTTGAAAAATTCTTTTTGCATTAGGAACCTTGAAAGGTGCGAATGATGATACTTTATTTCGTTTTTGTTTTTACGATGCACAATTTTGCCGCTAGATGGCGCAAACGCAGATAATATCGAATTCAAAACACATTCTATTCCATATATTTGCTTCTAAACATCTAATTCAAAAAATTCTTTTATTTTTCAATTTAATTCGTGTCAAAGATTATTTTAAGCATAGGCACTTTTCCAAGTTAAGCATAGATTATCCGCTAGAGTGCGTAAAAGTAAATTACTTTTCCCCAGATATCTCTGGTTCTAAAACTCCGATTTCAAATTTTTTTCCTTCAGCGGACACAGCTCGTGATTGGAAATATTTTGCATATAATTTCAAATTTTTTTTCCTTCAGCGGACACAGCTCGTGATTGGAAATATTTTGCATATAATTTCTAATTTTTGGTAAAAAATGGTTTGACCACGATGGGCGTGAGTGTTGATTTCTGCTTCTGATGTACTTGCAGCAAATTTTGAACTCATAAAATCTCGATTGAAGAAATTATTTCGTGGACCGATGCTACTCATGTAGACAAACCTTTTCGGAATGTTTTCTTCTTAAAATAACGTATGGTTTTTCCGCCAGGGGGCGTAGATATATATCCTGTTTTTGTCAATATCTCTGCTTTTAATGGTCCGATTTGAAAAAAATCTTCTTTGGTGGACAGAGTTTCTGGTGCGACATGTTTCTAAAATAATTTCAAATTTTTCAAGTAATACATTGACTTTGCGCTAGGGGATGTAAAGGTAAATTGCACTTTCTCCGATATCTTTGCTTCTAAAACTCCGCACCAGATACAGGTGCTGACGGAAAAAATGTTGTTGTAATTTCTAATTTTTTATAAAATATCATTTGACCAGCAGAGTTAAATTTCTGCTTCGTAGGTATTTGCAGCAGAATCTCAAATTGTAAAACCCCGATTAAAAAAATTCTTTCGTGGACCGATACCGCTCATCTCGATAAACATTTGGAAATATTTTCTTCTTAAAATAACGCATGGTTTTTCCACCAGAGGGCGCGGATGTATATCTTATTTCTGTAAATATATCTGCCTCTAAAAATCGGATTTGAAAAATTCCTTCTTTGTTAGACATGAAGTTAGACATGTTTGAAATTATATGTTTCTCATATAATTTCAAAATTTTAAAGTAATGCATAGACTTTTCGCTAGGGGGCGTAAAGATAAATTGCGTATTCCTCAATATCTCTGCTTCTAAAACTCCAATTTGAAAAATTCTTTATGCACTGGATACAGCTTATATGTTTTGCATGTAATGCATATAATAATTTGTAATGTTCATATGTTTTGCATATAATTTGTAATATTTGCTAAAGAACGGTTTGGCCATTAGTGGGCCTTAGAGTTAATTTCTGCGTCTGATGTATTTGCAGTAAAATCTGAGCTCCTGAAAACTCGATTGGAAAAATTCATTTATGGATCGATACCGCTCACATCGGAAAACATTTTGAAAGTACTTTTCTTCTTAACATAATGCATGGTTTTTCCTCCAGGGGCCGTAGACGCATATCTTAGATTTGTCTATATCTCTGCTTCTTAGAGACCGATTTGAAAAATTCTTTCTTTGTTGAAAGGGCGTTTCCGCTGCGAAATGTTTCGCATATAATTTCAATTTTTTCTTAACTCACAAGTCTGCCACCAGACGGCGTCAGCTGACGTTTTCGTTTACAGCAATACCTGCTGGATTAAAAACCCCATTGAAAAACAAATATTGATGTTACAAGATATCAAACCTCAGAAACACAAATTTTCCAAAAAGGTTTCAACAATTTTGGCCATAAGTATATTTTAGCTGATTTTGTAGATATATTTTAAAGATCCCAAAGATAAGTTCTGTTACTATTAAACATACCATTTTTATGTACATGCTTGTGTTTTACAAAGGTACGTCAGTCACAAGTCTGACTAAAGTGTTAATCAGTGGCGGCTTTTGGGAGGAGGCAAGGGAGGCAGTGCCTCCTCAGAATTTCAAGACTCTTAGAATGATTCGTTTTGTTCATTCAGTACTTTTGGGTATAGGAGAGCAAAAGTTTATGCTAGTTAACTCTTTTGAATTAACTGTCGTCCATGCGTTCATTCAGTTTTTTAAATTGACGCTCTTGGTAAACAATCGGTAGCGCATAGTTACGAAAATATATACTCAGCTTGCGATCTCTGTCCGTGAGGCAGGAAGCGAAATGCCTCTCGTAGATTTTGCGCCAAACCTGTTTACTTCCACTGAATCAGTAGATCCGAAGGGCAGGCGGTGAAACTGCGAACACAAAGAGCGCTCGCGCACCGTGGACTTCCTGTGAGGCAGATGTTATCTTGCCTCACGGGAACAGCTGTTTCCCTGTAGGCAACTCCACTGTGTTAACTTCTCATGCTGACAGCTTCGAGCGGCATTACATAGCGCCTTCTTCCTAGTTGCTTTTTTTCGACACTAATGTTTGGGTAACTAATTTTATTTATGTTTTATGAAGAGTTGTTTGTCGGACCATGGCCTCTGCTTCAAACATATCTAACATGGTGGAGAGCTTACTGGAAAAGACTTTCAGTAAGAGAGATTTTGAAAAAAAGAATCAAATTAAGAATGGTGTTAGGCCTACACCTGAAATGAAAAAGATGACTTCAAAGGGCAAAACTTCAAATAGAGGTTTTAATATTGACCGGTACAGAAAAGAACAATGGATGACTGAATCAACGAACAAACTATATTGTTGACCATGTTTGCTGTTTCATTGCCAGTCGGCAATGACGTCTGGCAAGAGAAAGGCTTCAATGATTTGAAAAACTTACCACGTGCTTTGGACAGGCACAAAAAGGGTAAGGTCACATTCTTGCAGTTGTTAAATTAGAGTTACTAGGCAAAACAAGGATAGACTACTCTCTCAACGAAGCGAAGAGAACAAGTGACTTACGTCATAATGAAAAACTAAAAAAGAATCGTGATGTAATGAAGAAGTTGATTGATATTAAAACACTACTGGCCAGGCAAGAGCTACCATTTCGTGGACACGATGAGAGCGAAGTCTCTGAAAATAAGGGAAATTACCTCGAGATGATTGATTTATTCTCCAAGAGTGACGAAACATTGAGAGTGTTTATGGAGAATAGTACAACATTTTCAGGAACTTCAAAAACAATACAGAATGATTTAATCGAATCAGTTGCGCCTATAGTTAAGAATGAAATCTATGCAGATATTGAAAATGCCCAGTTTATTTTTTTTTTTCTTGGCAGATTGATGAAGCGACAGACATTAGCTCTCATGCACAAGTATCAATTATAGTTCGATTCGTTATAGATGGAGTACCAGTAGATAGATTCTTGGGATTTTTTGACGTAAGTTCTGATCGGTGTGCTACTTCGCTTAAAGAATTACTGGATCGTGAGCTGGAAAGATTTAGCTACAAAGAAAAACTAGTTGCACAGACATATGATGGCATCAGAGCTGAATGGATTGCAAACAAAATTGAAGTGTGATGCCCCTCAAGTATTATTTGTTCATTGCTACGCACACAGGCTGAACTTCATTCTGAGCAGAGCAGCGTCAGTGTTGAAGGAATCGCGTATTGTTTTGCAAATTTAAATGCAATTTGTGCATTTTTTTCCAAATCGACAAAGCGTGTTTTTTTACTAGAATCTGTTGGTAGACTCAGACCACCTCGTGTATCACAGACCAGGTAGAACTTCAAATCTCGTTCAGTGTCTACCATAGCTGACCACAGTGAAGGTAGAGGTGTATATAGAATTTGAAAAAATTGAGGATGATTCCAACTATGATGATGAGAAAGGACTAAAACAATGGCTTTAAGATTTTAATTTCGTTTTCTTCTCTTCTCATATAAAAATATATTTGATTTAACTGAGGTTACTTTCTCTGTACCGCAATCAAATAGTTCCGATGTTACATTCTGTAACAAACGAATTACTGGCTTACGTGAAAAATTGTTGTACTTTCGAAATCAGAGACAGTTTGATGATCTCTATCATAAAGTGTGCAGTGAGGTTGGTTCTCCAAATAAAAGATTTAAAGGAAGCAATGATATTCCAGCCACCGTGCAATACAGAAGACTGTATTATGAGATAATAGACAATGTTACAACTCAGTTAAAATGCCGGTTTTCTGAAATTGAGAAATTAAAATTTCTTCAGCTGGTCGATGTATACTGCTTTGAAGGTCATTCTAGAATTTTTCCTGAACATTGTTTTAATGCTCTGCTTCAAACTTATGAAAAATACTTTGACAGCACAAAGTATTGATCTCTGTCTGAATTCAGCTGCATGTTCCACAGATCTCTGTCTGAATTCAGCTGCATGTTCTGAATTCAGACAGAGATCTGTGGAACAATGCCAAAAGTACAACAGAACTTCTATCTGCCATATACAGTAATAATCAAGCACAGGCACTGCCATAGCTATTTAGACTTCTTTCCCTCGTAGTAACAAATCCTGCAACATCGGTTTCTGGGGAACGCAGTTTCTCGTGCCTGAAGAGGATAAAAAACTACAAGAGAAACTCCATTGGGCAAGAAAGGTTGTCAAGTTTATCAGTTCTATCCATCGAGAAGGCGCTTGTGAAGAGGATGGAAGCAGAACAGACATGGTATGACCATATAATAAATCACTTCGCCAAACAAAAAGAACGAAAGATAGACCTCATATACAAGACAATATAAGCGTAAGGTAAGCTTTCTTTCTTGCTGTATAGGTAAACTCTGTGTGCAGAAGTTTTCAAGACTTTTTTCTTTTGGCGTCAGTGAAGGTAGAGGTGAATATAGAATTTCATTTGAGATGAAAAAGATGTATAGTTCAGCCTTGCTTTTTATCTTCTGTTGATCTCTTTAATAAAAAAAACTATTTCGATGCAATATATTTCATATTCAAACTGGCTTAACAGTTCCCAAGTAGTCCAAGAGGGCAATTCAGACTGAGAAAAAATATATTTAGGCGAAGGGCTGGAATCTTACATAAACAGGTTTTGTGTTGGTCTCAAAGTCATGTGAAACGTGCGTCTCCGGTAAAATCTTTATAAATCTTTTCACGGGTCACGTTACTTATTTTATACTTCGCACACGAGAAAGTAAATAAAAAAAATTACAATGTGAAAAAAATGGCATTAAATTGAATAAATTTATTTGAATCCAGGCTGAAAAGTAGTTTGCCTCCCCAGCAATTTTGGTCACGGGCCGCCACTGGTGTTAATAGAAGTTCAGGATTTTCTAAGTACAGGAGGAGGTGGGTAGAGATTAGCTGGGGTTAAGTCTGAATAGGCGCAAACAACACGTAACCTATTTCGAATTATTTATAACAAAAATATTTTTTAAGGTACTCTCTTGTAATTTTTATGTACTTCTAGAGAGCGGATTATAAGATTATTATAAAAGCGCAAAGAAAGAAGAGCTGTTCAGTTCTTCTGTGGGCATCAAAAAAAAAAAGAAATCTAGGTAATAGCTGAGAGAGAGAGAAGCTTTGTAAAGGGCAACGACGATTTCATTTTAAGAGAACAGAAATACTTTGCTTAATGACTTCTCACTTATTCTGTCAAAACTCATTACCTTATCCGCCTTACTTAATTCGTTCCAAAAGCGGTAAGACTTGAATTGTTTGTTTCGGAATGTGCATAGGACGTCTTTAATTTCGCCTTCTTCGTACCTTATTTCTCTTCTCTTAATTATTTCTTTCAGTTCCTTGAAAGAATTACTTTTAACACCGGCGTTTAATTTCTCGTTTCAATCAATGAATTTTAGATTTTGCTGCTTTAATTCATTCAGAGAATTCCCTGAATCCCAAACTAATTCAAACGCTTAAAATGAAAGTGTTGATGTTACTGCAAGCAAGCAATCAAGAATTAAAACTTGAATGAGGAAAAGAAGAGGCCAGAATTCAACAATGCACGGTTCTTCGCTTTTTTCAGTCTTCGTTCAAGCACTCGTATTTAACACGATAGAAAAATATTAATGTGTAGTCAGATGGAAAATGTGCTCGACAGCGATGTGTGGGTATAATTTGATGAAAGTGATTTATTCGGACAGGTAGGTACTATAAAGCTACTTTGCCATCTTATACACGATTTAAAAGATTTTAATATACATATAAACACATGTTAAAAACATTAGTACTTTCGGGCTCACGTAGAGCTCGTCTTCAGATGTGTAAAATGCTGCGTTTAACCGGGTGTATACACAGTGTGGCAAAGAATTTTTAGGACTGGGTCTGTAAAATGAAATAGAAACAAGAAATTATAATTTGTTTTGGTTTGTTATTCAAAATAAGTCCCTTCGGCTTCAATACACTTGTTATAGTGATTTAATAATGATTCGAAGGCCTGTTCCAGTTCACTTTGCGGAATTGCCTCCAAACCACGCGTCGAAGTTGTTTGTATGGTCAAAATATCATCAAAATAACACCCTTTTAACGTCATTTTAAGTTTTGGGAATAAAGAAAAGACGCAGGGTGCTAAATCAGGCGAATATGGTGGATGATTCAACACACAAACGTTATTTTTCGCCAAAAATCTACGAACA
Source organism: Macrothele yani (assembly GCA_039090855.1). NCBI lineage: Eukaryota > Metazoa > Arthropoda > Arachnida > Araneae > Macrothelidae > Macrothele > Macrothele yani. The sequence goes on along the minus strand of CM077007.1, from coordinate 134,272,225 downwards.
AGAAGTGAGGTGTGACTGGGTGCATTATCGTGCAACAAACACCAACTGTTTTTATCCCGATATTCTGGACGAATGCGACGAATTCTGTCCATCAAACGCCTCAAAACATTTAAATAAAGCTCACCAGTAATTGTTTGTCCACTTGGAACAAATTCTTTGTGGATAAAACCCTTACTATCGAAGAATGTAATGAGCATTGTTTTGATTTTTGATGGAACTTTTCTTGTTTTTCTGGCTTGTGGTGAGTTTTTTTACTTCCATTCCGCACTTTGTCGCTTTGTTTTAGGAACATATTGAAAACACCATGTTTCATCACCTGTAACAATCGATTTTAAGAAGTGTGGATCATTTTCAGCGGCTGAAATGATGTCTCTGCAATGTGCACTTCTCCTTGATTTTTGTTCATTGGTTAACGTGTGTGGAACAAATTTAGCACAGACTTTTGTTTTGCCTAAATCTTCATGCAGGATGGTTCGAATCGTTTCTTTGTTGATGTTTAAAGACTCTTCCATCATTCTTAGTGACGCACATCGATTGTTTGCCACGAAATCACGCACTTTTTCAATAATCTCAGGGGTCTTAGATGAACTTGGTCTTCCGGAATGCTTATCATCTTCTAGCGTATCTCTTCCGTCCAGGAAACGTTTGTGCCACAAGAAAACATTTGATCTACTTAAACAAAACTCACCGTAAACTTGTTTCATCATTTGGTACATTTCCGAGGCACTTTTACCAAGTTTTGCGTTAAATTTAATAACAGCCCTTTGTTCCATCTTAATAATTCAACATGAAAAAATTTTACTTCTCTAATGAACGGCCGTTTCGTTTGAGTTACTTTAACAACTGCGCAGTACTTTTGGCAGAAAGCAAGCAGATGGTCACGGTTTATAACGCAGTCGCGATTACACTGGTGGCGCCATCGTAGGCTGAAATCTAGCACCAGTCTTAAAAATTCTTTGACGCACTGTGTATATGTGGGTGGTATTTCTTATGAGCATGCGCAGTGAGAAAGGTGTTACATTATTCACTGCAAAGTGGTCGGGGAAATTTCCGAGTCCATGGTGATGGAACCGCTATAGGCCGCCCCGGTGGCGCAGTGGTCTAAGGCGCTGGCCTCTGATCATTCGTCCGTAAGGGGTCCGGGTTTGAATTCCGGTCAGGCATGGATGTTGCGTTTGTCTTACGGCACTGGCTCTCTCCCTTCCCTGGAACTAGTGACCCTCAATTAGGGACGGGCGACTGCTTATAGCCGATTGAGTTGCTCACGGTGATCGTCAAACCTCCAATCAAAAAAAAAAAAAGAACCGCTATAGGAATGTCATCATTACAGCAGTTCTGTCTACGCTTTTGTATTAGCAGACTTTCTGCCATAAGCAAGGATGAACAGTTACTTGGGGTATTGAGAATTTGCATACAAGGTTTTCTTTTACTGAAGCAACGCTCTGTACTTGAGGTATTGAAATATTTGTTATTTGGGGTATTGAGTTATGCAAAAATTTTCAATACCCCAAGTAACTGTTCATCCTTGCTTTTGGCAGAAAGTCTGCTAATACAAAAGCATAGAGAGAACTGCTGTAATGATGACATTCCTGCAGCGGTTCCGTAACCATGGAGAGTACTGTGCAAAAACTCGGAACTTTCCCCGACCACTTCCAGTGAATAATGTAACACCTTTCTCACTGCGCATGCTCATAAGAAATACCACGCACATATATGCCATTACTCTCAGTTTACGCAGCATTTCCTACATCTGAAGACGAGCTCAACGTGAGCTCGAAAGTACTAATGTTTTTAACTTGGGTTCTTAATGTACATAATATTCATCTTTTATATGTATATTAAAATCTTTTAAGTCGTGTATTAGACGGCAAAGTAGCTTTATAATCTTATATATAAAACACAAAACGTTTGTTTGTCTGAAGCAGCATAAACTCCATTACGCCGAACTGTAGCATCGTGAAATTTGCATAGCTTATTAATATTGAAATTTATAGGTCAACGCATAACTATTTTAAGATCTCCACGTTGTTCGGTTCGCGACTTATGAATTAATTAATAAGCTAATCAATAAAGTCAGCGTCGTTTGCTACGTCATCGTTATCCTGGTCCAAATCTGAAAGCACTTGGCTGCATTCTTTGCCGCGGTACATCCACAGGTGTTTCTATTCTTTGAGAACTGTGCATAAGAAAACACAAAAACGAACTTTGCGATATCTTAACGAAACGGGCTGAAATTTTTATCAACACCATGAATTAGTAATAAGAGGAGTCCCTCAAAATTTCACCGGAATCCGGTCAAAACTTTTTAAAATAGGCATGGAATTTTTAATTCATCGGTAAACAGAAATATTACGCAGAAACGGGTAATAAATTTTTTACGGCTAATTCAAAAAGTTATTTACTGATTCAGGCGAAATTTGGAGGTGATGTTCCTATTAACAATTTATGGTGTCCATCAAAATTTCAGCCAGTTTCATAAAATATTCGCAAAGATATACGTATGTAACTTTTTTATCCCAGAGATTCGCCCCTCAAAGACATCTAAAACTGAAAACACGTGCTGAATTTGATGCTTCTCACATGGAAAGCTGTATGTTGGAATGTCAAGAGCAAGGAATCCAACAAAATTATATATTGCCGCCGATGAAGGAGAAACCAAAAATGTTGTGTACGGCCAAGTGCTGAAATAATCACACTATGAATAAATAATTTGTAATGACCGAATTTGTGAAATCAGCTTTTTTCTTTCTTGCAAGCATCAATTTTTTTCCACGAATTTTTCAGTGACTTATAAGGGAATATGAAATTAATAAGCCTAAATCCCGAGCAAAGACGGGTAGTAAAGCTAGTAAGCTATAATCTGCATGCCCAGCTTGTTTTAGAAATCAATATCAAAAGTTCTTAAATATCTCTCTGTACTTCTAATGGAGATTATCTAACCCACCTTCGTTTTGCCGATGACGTAGTCATTTTTGCAACTACCTCATCAGAGCTGCAGAGTATGATCCAGGAACTTGCTGACAAGAGTAAAGAAGTGGGATTAAAAAGGAACTTTCAGAAGACAAAAGTGATGTTCAATGCTTTTACAAGAAATGAAGATTTGTCGATTGATGGAGAAAAGCTGAAGATAACAGACAGGTACGTTTATCTTGGACAGCAGATATCAAGTGAGGGTCACATTGATGAAGAAATTAGTCGGGGTACAAAACTTGCCTGGAGAGCTTTTGTAAGAAACAGCATAATTTTCAAGAGCAGTATGCCATTATGTCTTAAAAGAAAAGTGTTTGATCAATGCATCCTTCCAGTGCTTACGTATGGTGCAGAGACGTGGACCTTAACTAAAAGAGACATACAAAGGCTGCAGACAACTCAAAGTAGCATGGAGAGGTGCATGCTTTTTCTAACCAGGAGAGATAAGAAGAGAAACTCGTGGATCCGAAAAATGACAAGAGTGGAAGACATCACGATCAGAGTTAAATCCCTGAAATGGCAATGGGCTGGACATACTGCCAGAAGGACAGACCATCGATGGACAGCCGAAATTTTAGATTGGATTCTAAGGGACAGGAAAAGACCCAGAAGAAGACCACATGGGAAACGGGTGGATGAAATTCGAAAGTATGCGGGAGTGACATGGAAGAGACTGGCACAAGACAGACCGTTGTGGAGGAAACTTGGGGAGACCTTCGTCCAGCAGTGTATTGATAATGGTTGACAATGATGATGATGATGATGACTTCTCTGTGCAGTAAAAGCTCCACTGACAGACACCTCTGAACAGCGGTAACCTCAGGACAAAGGCAAGTTTTGTTTGGTAAAGAATAGTTGCGATAGGATTAAAATTACCGATAACCTCCGAACAACGGAACCTCTTAACAGCGCTCAACGAGCACCTCGGTGATCCCGAAGAAAGGCTAACGCGCTGCTGCTGTGGTGGCGCAGTGGTCTAAGCGTTGACTCATAACCATTAGTCGGAGAAGGGCCCTGGTTCGAATCCCGGTGAGGCATGGATGTTGTCTTGGTCTTGCGTTACTGGCTCTCACCCTTTTCTCAAACCAGTTGCCCTAAATTAGGGACAGACGACTTCTCACACCCCATCAAGTTGCTCACGGTGGTCGTTAGGCCTTCAATAAAAAAATGGAAGGCTAGCAGACCCCTTGTCTCTTAGGATTTTACTGAGCTCCTTTGGTGCTTCAATTTGTGAACAAGATGGCGACGAATGTTGCTGAAGGAACTGTGCCTCGGTGGGTTGCGTTACGGCTACAGTGGCGTGTTTCAGTGAAAGGAAAGTAGTTAAAGTTGCAGTTGTTAGTGTGATGTAAAAAACGGGAAGCTTATGTACCCACACTTCTTGCCTTCGATAAACTTACAGCTCTACGTTCCAATGGACGGAGTCGTAACTTTGGAAATTAATGTATGCCGTTAAATGACTCACCTTGAATAAGGTTATTCAATAAAAGCATGAAGATGAGAAGGACTCTTCATAATATACACTATATTGACAAAAGTCACCGCACGCCTAGAAGAAAAACACAACATAGCATTTATTGACAAACATCTGTACGTTGTCCGTCCACCTTTGGCCTTAATATATGCACTGACCCATCCAGACATGCTTTCGACAAGGTTTTGGAACACAGCGATAGGAATGCGCTTCCATTCAGTATATAATGTTACCTCTAACTGTTGCTTAGTAGTAGGCCTTGTTTCCAAACTTCTTATGCTGCGCTCTAATTAATCCCATAGGTGCTCTATAGGAATAAGATCAGGGCTCTGTGCTGGACAGTCCACACAATACGGATTTATCGTCAAACCACGCCATAACAGTCCTTGCTTTATGGCTTGGTGCATTATCCTGCTGGTACCAACAAGGCTCGGTTCCATAGTATTGCCACAGAGTTGGTAGGGTATAATTGTCCAGAATATCGAGGTAGACCTGCTGATTAACAGATTTGTTCACGATAACCAATGGGCCGGGACCATACCACGAAAAACACCCCCACACGAGTACACTGCCAGCTCCAAACTTGGCCGTAGGAACAGTACACTGTGGTAAATAGCGTTCCCCCGGCTGCTGCCATAACCACAGACGGCCATCAGACTGATGGATCGTGTATCTGGATTCATCAGTCCATAGGACCCGTTTCCAGTGATCTACAGTCCACGATAAATGCTCTTTACACCATGGTAAACGACGAGTAGCATTCCGAGTGGAGATGAAAGGCTTGTGAGCAGCCGCACGACCACGGTAACCCATGAAATGAAGTTCTCTGCGAATGGTACGTGTACATACCGAGGTTCCAGAATTTTTACTCACCTGTAAACTGAGGTCTTGCGCAGTACTCCGTCCATTAGCTGTAACGACTCTCCTGAGGCTTCGACATCATTTATCACTGATATTCTTTGGTCTGCCAGTACGTTTTTCTGCTTCAGGTACGCCATGTGTCTTCCACTTTTCAGTACATCCAAAATAGTTGATTTGGGAATGTGTAAACGCTTCTTGGTTTCTCTTATGGACAGCTCACTGATATAACACCCAAAAAATCTTTCCTTTCTCAAAGTCAGTTCTCACCCGCCGCGACATTTTCACTCAACCTCACAGTGCGATATGATCGCGGTCAGCTGCGGGCTTGTTTTTATGCCGTTTGCGGCTGCAACGCGCATCTTAACAACACAGCCGATCTGTTCATTTGTTTTTGAAGGGGCGTCCGGTGACTTTTGTCAATATAGTGCATATCTAATATAGGAGCAATAAAAAATATATGGAGTTTCTAACACTTAAAAAAAATAAACATGGAGTTTCAGATAATATAGCATTCCAAGGATAAACATGGAGTAACAGAGCACGACACGCATTAACTGCTTGCAAGAAAACATCGCAGCAGAAAGAACGACCATCAGAACAGTAGGGTCGCCATCAAGCTTGTGAAAGCTTGTGAACAAAGGCGAGTTTAATTTTTCTCAGCCAGGTGTTTTCCACGAGGTGATCACATGGCACAATTAGCACTTAACGCAGGGAGAAATTATAAACGATTTTTTCTCCGCACGTGAGAGCAATGTTTGGCGACTGTAATGAGAGGTACTAATGTTTCCAACAAAAGTTTAGTATGACATGTTGCGGTAATTACTTGAGATGATCACCAGATCCCGTTTATGTCACAGTTCCACACAAAGGCGGGCGGGAATGTGCGCTAGTGTTTGGCATATTGGCTTTTCGTGGCAGTGTCTCTTTGTTTGGTTTCTGTGAGTTCTATTCCTGCTTTCCCGCACGCGGCCGCCTGACTCTGCAGTTACACTTCGCTGCCTCTAAAATTGTTTGGTTCTTTTCTTTCCAGTACGGTACCCAAACTATGATCTTCTGGCTTCCTATTTCTAAAGGCTGTTTAAGACCAGGAATCAGACACAACCTTCCTAAAACCATCTACACCGTGATTAATTGTAGATCACGCAATTCTGGTTAACAAGAAGTGAAGATAACCAGAAAATCCCCTTGCCTTTAAACTCTCACTGATGGTTCAAAAATTAATCAGTTGCAAACAATCAGTTGTGCTTGTTATAAATCTGAACATTTTCTCACTTGAACTACGCTCAGGTTTTTGTTGGCGAACATTATGCTGGCCGTTCTTCGCATCGCTACTTTTACTGACCCAATCTGCCTTTGACTTCGACTTCCAGGATTTGCTCAACTCAAACAAACAATATTGTGTTAGGCCTAACATTCGAACAACCCCGACTACGGTCATGCCCCTGCAGAAACAAGGGTGTGCTGAGCATACCCTGATTTTCTTCTATACCAGAAATCCTCCACCGGCGAATATTACGGAATTGTAGGGTGCTGCATGGTGTGCACTGTCTCCACAACACTATAAAAAGCCAGTGGACTTCATGACCCGTCGCGTTGCTGCCGTTATCCGATAGCGAGGAGAACCAACGCGCTGTTAGAGAGCTATCCCCTTTTTTGGGGGGGGGAGGGGCACTTCAGAGTACATGGTCGTATCAGAATAATATGACCACCTACCTAATAATAGGAATAATGCCCGGATGACAGCGACGAGACGACATGGCATGGACGTAATGGGGCCCTGGAAGGTTTCCCGAGGCACACTTTCCCATTCGGACTGCAGCAGAGCACGGAGGTCGCGGAGATAACGTGGTTGTGAATTGGCACGTCGAACCTGTCGATCCACATAGTCCCACAAGTGCTCTATAGGGTTGAGGTCGGGCAATTTCGCCGACAAAGTGAGAACGAAAACATCGCTGTCGTGTTCCTGGAACCAGTCACGCACCCCGTAAGCGACGTCGCAGGGACCATTGTAATGTTGGTAGATACCGTCACCACTAGGGTAAACCGTCCAACATGAAGGGATGTATGTGGTAAGCGAAGATGGAAGGGTAGCCACTGGCGGTCAGGGACCCATTCAGTTGTACCAGCGGTTCCAAGTCTAACCAGAAAAACATTCCCCAGACATGTACACTGCCACCGCCAGCCTGTACTTGACTGACAAGCGAGTCCTGGTGTTGGCTCGCGTGTGTCTGAAACTGTATCCGCCACAGCCCGTCACTTCTGTGGAGTAGAAACTTTGATTCGTTGGAAAAGGTAACCTTTTCCCACTCTTCCACTGTCCAACGACGGTAGTCCCGCGCGAACTGCAGACGTCGTTGCCGATGGACCTGGGTTAACATGGGTGCTTTGACTCAGCGTCGACTCCGGAGGACCATGAATAACAGGGTTAGCTCTACTGTTATCGGGGATATGTACCTGGGTGTCCCAGCGTTCATTTGCGTGGTCAATTGCTGCACTGTTGCGCGTCGATTACCCTTTACTAATCGATGGAGGAGACGTTCTCCTATGGGGTCGATGACCTTTGGAGCTCCACAGTTATGACGTCGGAGGTACACGGTGTGCCAGCGGTCCATTCTTGGTACAGCCTTACTGCAGCACCTCGCGAACGCTCCATGAAGTCTGCTGTTGCTGAGATGCTTACACCCTTGGCGCGGAAGCCGATGATCATCCCTTTTTGAACGTTTGTCAAATCACTACCTCTGCCCATTGTGCTCACGTCACGCACTATCGCTCATCTGTCCTGGTCGGCCTCTTATATCTCCGTGTGGTTCACCTTTACCCGTGCACTCTGTGACGTGCCTGGGCAGGTACACTCTGATTCCAGGGGTGATCATGTTATTCTGATACAACTGTGTAAACATCAATTATTTATAGTTTCATAGAAACGAAAATAATGAAAAAACTTTTACTAGTATTCACTATTTCTAGGCAGCACTGAGCAACACCATGGGGCCTCCGGCGGGAATGCGAATGACTTCAGCGGAGAGGATTGTTACAGTGGTTGATAACTGGATCGTTCCACCCAATAATGTGCTCGTGAATTCAGATGCATTGTGTTGTGTGATGTTTTGTTTCGTTTCGATTTTTATTAGTGCTATCTTATTTTAGACAAAAAAAAAAAAAAGATTAGTATCCCTAATATTCGGAATTCGATCCAGAATACTCTTTCCACCACGATCGGATTCTGACACGGTCACGATCTTCGACTCCTGCAAAAACCGTCGTGTCGTGAAAGCAGTAATTCACTCGAACCGCCGATGACGCTAGAGCTAGAGTTATGATTAACAACAGAAAAGATTTATTGAAATACATAAATTTGAATACAAATTTTGAAGATCACAATCCGTTTTTTGGCGTAAATGTGACAAGGATGGTAAGTCAGATAATATCCGAAAACTTTCATCGTCCTGGCAGGGACTCGAACCCGCGTCTCCCAGATAGCACCCGGGCATGCTAACCACTACACCACCCAGAAAGACCAAGTTTCAAGTTTCCGATTAATTTGAATATAATCATCGCAGGATTCGCTAGTCGAAGCAATCGGCATTCATGTTTAGCGAATCTGGAGGTTAAGAATCCTATCCCGTGATTGCCCGGAGAATCCTGTGGGTTATATTCAAAGTAATTAGAAACTTGAAACTTGGTCGTTCTGGGTGGTGTAGTGGTTAGCATACCAGGGCGCTATCTGGGAGACGCGGATTCGAGTCCCGCTCCAGGACGATGAAAATTTTCAAGTTTTCGGATATTATCTGATTTACCATCCTTGTCACATTTACGCCAAAAATCGGATTGTCATCATCAAAATTTGTATTATATGGCGTAATCTCGTATTTCTTTCATAAATTTGAATAGTTGGAAATATGATTTATTGGAATATTTAAATGCAAATATATATACAAAAAGTCCAAAGTGTGGAAAGAATGCTTCATGTACTCGTGTAAAATTATTGGGCAGGCATCATAGGATTCCTACCTTGTAACGAGATAAGGGCAATAACACGGCGAGGCACTGTGTCCACTAGGTCATAAAAACGTTTCACTCATGCATGCCGAACCGCTGTCCATAATTCCGTCGCAATCCTGTGTGGAGGATACAACGCTCGAACGGACTTTTCCACGGCATGGCTATTCCAGGGTGGGAACTTTTGCGGAATGCTCTTCTAACCTTATTCTAGACAGCACGGCTCTGTAGGGAGACGCATTGCCATACTGGAAGAGTCTATTGCCTTGTGTGTGCATGATGGCAATGAATGAATGCAGATGATCTGCAAGGATAGGTACGTAACGTGGACCTTTCAGGGATGCATCTAGACGTATCACAGTTTCCAACGTGTGCGAGTTGCACACGCCCCATATTCTTACCGAGCCTGATATAGTTCCTTGTTCACAAACCGGGTCCATCCCTTCGTGCGGTTTCTACCAGATCCCTACCCTCCCATGTGGCCGAAAAAGCTGGAAACGGGACTCATCGGACCACGAGACTAGTCTCCAATCATCCTAAGTCCAGTGCCGATGTTCCTTCGCAAAGTTTATGCGTTCAGTTCGCTGATGTAGCGTTACCAATGGAACTCTGGTGGGTCGGCTGCTTGTATGACATATGCGGCTAATGATCGGCTTATGGTCCTGATGTAGGCGTTTATAGCACTTCTCTCGTTGAGGTCCGCGGTGATCTGTGTCACTGATGGCCTTGATGTAGGCGTTTGTAACACCTCACTCGTTGAGGACCGCAGTGAACTGTGCCACCGATGGTATTCATCTAGGTGTTTCTAGCTCGTTGTGGTCCGCGGTGATCTGTGCCACTGATGGTCTTCGGGTAGGCGTTTTTACCACCTCCCTTGATGAGGTCCGCGGAATCTGTGCCACTGGTGGTCTTGGTGTAGGCTTTTCTAGCACCTCCCTCGTTGCGGTTCACGATTACCTGTGCTACTGATGATCTTGGTATACGTGTTTTTTGCATCTCGCTCGCTGAGCTCAGCAGTGATCTGTGCCATTGATGGTCTTGGTGTAAGCGTTTGTAGCACCTCCCTCGTTGAGGTCCGCAGTGATATGTGCCATTGATGGTCTTGATCTAGGTATTTCTGGAACCTCGAATTCCGCGGTGATCTGTGCCACCGATGGTCTTGGTGTAGGCGTTTTCACCACCTCCCTTGATGAGGTCCGCAGGATCTGTGCCACTGATGGCCTTGGTGTAGGTGTTTCTATAACCTCTCTCGTTGAGGTCAGCATTGATGTAACGATGGTCTTGATCTAGGTGCTTCTAGCACCTCGAATTCCGCGGTGATCTGTGCCACCGAGGGTCTTGGTGTAGACGTTTTTACCACATCCCTCGTTGAGATCCGCAGTGATCTGTGCCACTGATGGTCTTGATGTAGGCGTTTCTAGCACCTCCCTCGTTGAGGTCCGCCGTGATCTGTACCACTTTTGATCTTGGTGTAGACGTTTCTAGTACCTCCCTCGTTGAAGTCAGTAGTGATTTGTTCCACTGTCTCTCTCCGGTTGTTTGCAACTATTCGAGACAGGGTATACGGCCACGTTCATCCACCAACTTCCTCCGCCCACAGTACTGTCCCCGAAGCGATGTTATTTCCAAAATGACGTATTCCTGATACTCTACTCTCGAACGGAGATATTGCATTTTCTATACCGTCTTCGCGGTAGAGTAACACATGCCACTGGCACCCATACTGTCATCCGTGTTTGAGACTGTTAGCTGGCAACGTTTATCCATACTGATATCGAATTACCCTCTACGTGAATGCAATGATGTCCTCTTATCTATATACACTGAAGAGCAATTGAATTAGAAACAGCTGGCGTTGTGCAAATGTGGCACAGTGGGCGGTCCTGTAAACGGAAACGACATGACGTATGCAGCGATCCAACAATATAAGGAGTGATGCGATGGGAATCAGTAAGATTCGGACGCAGTATGGTAAGACGAAGGATCTAAGCGCATTTGATCATGGGCAATTTGTCGGGGCCCGACGAATGGGTCATTCCATCTCGGACGTCGTGCAGGCACTGTGGTTTTCATGAGCCACTGTGTCACGGGTGCACCGTGAGTACATCGAATCCGGTAAAACCATCCTTGCAAGGGCCAACTGCCGTGGACAACAGCGTGTGGGTGAGCGGGGTCATCGTCGGCTAGCTCGCTTTGTAACAGCGGATAGACGGGCCACAGTGTAAGAAATCACTCGGCAATTTAACGCTGGTGCACAAAAACGTGTAAGCAGCCACACCATCCAGAACCATCTTCTCGCTATGTGTTACAGAAGCCATCGTCCGACGAGGGTACCGCTGCTGACCGCACATCACAGGGTGCAAAGATTAGCATGGACGCGGGGACATCGCCACTGGACTCTAGACATGTGGGAAAATGTTGCCTGGATTGATGAGTCGTGATTCACTTTGGCAAATGCGGATGGCAGGATACGATTACGGCGCAAACCACATGAAGCGATGGATCCTTCTTGCCAGCAGGATACTCTTCAAGCTGGTGGGAAGGGGGCATTCTCGTCTGGGGACTGTTTACGTGAACTGAAATGGGACCCCTGGTATGTGTAACGTCGTCCCTCACAGGTCAACGTTACCGGGATATCCTGGACCACCATTTGCTCCCGTTTGTGCGTCTTCAACATCCCACTGGGGACCTCGTCCTGCAACAAGATAATGCACCGTGCCATCGCTCCCGAATCGTATCCGAATGGTTGGATGAACAACTCACCGACGTGACCTCGCTTCCTTGACCAGCTAGGTCACCTGACATCAATCCCATCGAGAGAGATGTTCGAGGTTCTGACCCCCTCCATCAAATCTTCGTGAACTGTGAGAGCTTGTTCAGGGGTCATGGATCCGTATGGCTTCCCGACACTTCCGGAGTCTTGTCGAGTCCATGCCGAGACGAATCGCCGCCGTCATCAGGCCGAAAGGTGACGCTACACGTTACTAGACAGGTATCTCTAATTCAATTGTTCTTCAGTGTAACTGTGAAGTGGTGGTGTGTTCGTCCACCAGTTAGAGTGGTGACATCGTCCCGTTAGAGGGTTAAACCAGAAGCCAGATAGTACATGTTTTCTGTCCTCTCTGTGTACACTGCGTTCCTTTTTTATTTTCTATTGCACTAAGGTAAAACGTTAAATTCCTTATCTGATTAAATATCGTTCAACGCTGATGTAAGTAGCACTTATTTTTCTGCCAGACACTTGTCGCTGATGATTTGTCTTGGAGCGAGCGAATGCTTGAACTAAGCGTGAGAATTTGATGCACAAGGGAAATGCGGTATTCATGCCATTCTTTCTTGCCTTTCGGTGAAATTTCGGAGGATTCTCATTACTATTTCGCTTTCTTCCTCACTAGAACCCAAGAATAGTAGTTGGCCCTTATTTGAAGAGATTCCTGGTAGACGAAATAATCTGGTGCCCCTTAATTTTTCTTCTTTTACTCAAGGTGAACGTGACTTTTGTAGCTTCGTTTGTAGATGTTAGACTAAGGGGGCACTCCAGTGTCGAGTAGTCGTACAGGCCTCTCGAAGTCGTCGATATTTTCCATTCCGAAGGGGGTTTTCTGTCACGTCATTCCTTCCTGACTCCAATTCAATCGCTTCTTGCCAGACCATACCTTCGCCTTTTTCTTTTACGTCTGGACGATTTTCGTTGTCACCTTCTTCTGTGTCTGAAGCCAACTTTTTATTTCCTCCCTCTCTCTCTCTCTCTCTCTCTCTTTCTCTCTGCGAACTTCTTGACAACGTTCGAGGACAGCTCGTGTCTCGTTCAGAAGGAGCTGTATGGAAGAGTTTTTTTGTCATTTTCTAGGGAAAGTGAGAGCTGAAATTTTCCCATACTCCAGTCCACATGTCGGTTTTAAATGCCGGTGAGCTTTATCTGGGACACTTTTATTAAGTACCCATTGACATACATTTTGGGCTTTCTGATGCTATACATCTTACCCGACAGAAGTAAAATAAATCCCAAATACAAATTATTGATGTAACAGAAATGGGTAACCGTTCATTATTGTCAAAACCATTGTTGAAGTCTGATCGTGCTGCATGCTGTCCCGCGAAATGACGCAACAATAGTTAATTTCATTGGTACTCAATATACAGTATTTTACTATAATATCGCCAAACATTAGTTCATCACATTTTACATAAATGTAACAATATCTCATTGCAATCTGAGTGAATTGCGAGAACCTCATGCTGAATATGATAAAAGCCATTACAAAAATGCACTTTTGATGCTATGAATAGGGTACGTCGTAGCAAAATTTGGCTCCCTCTCAACATCCCCAAAAGGGGGGGGTAGGGATATCTGCTATTGACGAGAGCCTTAAAATTATTCATGACACGATGGGGACGCTTGTAATGTTCTAGACCAAAAGTTACCAATCCCTCCCCCCCCCCCCTCCTCACTATCACACTTGCGATTCAACTCTCTTTTTCTATCTTGAGGTCTTGTTTTAGCTTGCGCATACGCAGATGGGCTTTAATATCTACATCACATTTCATCGGTGTCAGTGGCACACTCACTGGGAGGGACGATCCCCCCCCCCCCCACTCTTGGGCTGACAGAGCCGATTATCACGTCCAAATTTGAAACAAAAAAAATCACGATACGCGATCTACATATACTTCTTAATCATCTACATATACTTAAAATCTAAATACTACTGGCGCCGCCATAGTTCAGCAAATATTTACTTTTATGACTAACATGTCTTCTTTCATTGGCTTTTTACGACAATAAAATTCATTAATCCACCTACCTAAGTACCGCTCAATGTCAGGAATTAATAAGCCTTATTGTTTGTTGTTATGATTTAATTCCACTTAATATGCACCAGACTGTGGCTTAGTGTGGTTGTGAGTGGTGCGAATAAATGCAATGCGTTGCATGTAAATATATAAATGTATACTCTCAAATCCCTCGTTTTATTTCCCACCCACAAAGATCTTGGCATGCGAAAGACGCATAGCATAAATCATCTACAAAACTACCCTGTCAAATTTTTTTGCACTCCCAGGTGGTTGCATTCCTCACTTTCCTGCTTCCGCTCTATTTTTTTTTCTTTCTCCTCATTTACGTTTTTTACGCTTTCCAACCGTAGGTTGAAGAAGCGTATATGCTCCAGCTTTGTCTGTCTGTCCGTACGATAACTCGTGTAAAAAAGGGTTCGATGTCGATGAACTTTTAGCATATAGTATAGGACAACCCGGAGACGAACCCTATTGAAAATGGGCGCAATGTGGTCAAAGCTCAGGACGTAGGAGCGGGATTCATTCCATCGCCCTTATGCGTCATAACTTACGTAAAAATGCTTCGATTGCGACAAAACTTTATCATTTTTTCCCGGAGGTATACTGAACCAGTTCTGTTGAATATCATCGAAATGGGGTCAAAGGTCAGGGCACAGGGGCGAGATTTATTCCACAACCATTATCCTCATAACTTGAGTAATAACTTGAGTAATGATTTCTGGTATGTTGGAAAGCGTATCATAATCAATGCATTGCATGATTTTACTAACTTGTTTCGCTATTGCATCAAAACAAAAATTTACAGGATTCTGAACAGTGGAGGGAAATTCCCAGGTTATTGTAGCAACAACGATCGCTGATCTAACCAACGTTGTACGCAGACAATTCACAGCGCATCTCAATCACTCTTGTTAAATGTTTCACTACAAGAAAAGTTGCTTCGTGAAATTTTTATTGATTAATACGAGTAGTACTTGCTGTGGACTGTATGAGTGTAATACGGAAACACACCGTCTAAGGAGAACAATACTCAATCCTAACTGAAAAATGAATATGTTTGTAAACACTGTGGACTTTTATTTTCGGTGGTTTATGAAAATTATTTTTGAATTTCATTCTGAGCATAAATATTTCGTCTATATATTCATGTATTTCCTCTTTTTAAAGAAAAATTAAAAAGATGCAGTAAACATGATGAATAACTCAATAGAAGCCGTCCCAGAGGTCAAGTGGTAAGAATCGTAGGTTTGTGGTTAGTCGTCCTGTATCAAATCCTGGAGGGGTCATGGTGGTGCGCTTATCTTTTAAAGCGCTGGCTCTGTCTCTTCCCTGAAACCAGTGATCCTAAATTTGAGATTTACCCCTACTTCTAGTGATTACAGTTGCGCAAGGAGGTTCTTTAACCCGTTTACGGGAAGAATAAAAACAAGAAAGGTGACAACGAATTCTCGGGTGTAATGAGCACGCCTTTTGAATTCTTTCTGACACGAAAACAAAATGTTTCGAAGCAGGTTTTTAGAAGAAGAAAAATCAGCGGCAAAGAGAATGCATACACGCCACTCAGAAAAAATCTTTTCGCATAATTATATGTACACTGGTGTCAAAAATTAATGTAACGAACACAAAATTATTAATAACGCAAAATACACACGACAGAGTTAAATGATAGTTGGTACGGGCAAACATAAACTATATCGACAAACGTCACCAGACAACCCTTCAAAAGCAAATGAACAAATGCACTGAGTTGTTAAGATGCGCGGTACAGCTGCAAACGGTATGAAAACAAACCTGCAGCTGACCGCGATCATATCGCACTTTGAGGTTGAGTGAAAATGTCGTGGAGGGAGAGAACTGACTTTGAGAAAGGAAAGTTTGTTGGGTGTTATATTAGTGGGTTGTCCATAAGAGAAACCGAGAGGCGTTTAAACATATGTACTAGATAAATGGAAAACACATGGCGTGCCTGAAGCAGCAAAACGTACCGGCAGACCAAAGAAAATCAGTGATATAGGACGTCGAAGCCTCAGGCTCAGCGGTCACGTTCATGCGAGTTCCGTAAATATTGGTTTGTGTTGTGTGATATCAAGTGTTTCTTCCTTATCTGTTTGTCGTCGTCGATTCGTGAAAGTCCGGTGATTATTTTGAGTCTACTCCCGAGCGGGTGAGTTTTTTTCTTTTGCTATTATCAGTTTGTTTACATTCGATCTAGCTGGTCGGCGGAGCACGCTTCATCAAAATTGCAAATGGCGACTTCCGCCGGAGAGAGGCGGAGCCCAGCCCTCGCTTCCCGTGGTCCATCATCATCATCATCATCATTTTCGACTGATGCCAGCGTCCCTGCGCTGTCTTCCCTAGCTAGCACTGATGCACTACCCTCTCCGAGTGGTGCGTTCGGTAGCCTTTCGGGTGCCAATCCGTTTACTTCCCCAGCTACGTCAAACCTTTCAGCTTCTGCTCTAATTGATGAAGCCATGGATATTACTGATGGTGAAGCCTCTTCCAGTTCTTCTGTGCCCGTTCAGTCGCCTGCCACGTATTCTAAGGTTGCAGCCTCTTCTACTCCTAGACAGCTTTCCAAGGATCTGTATGCAAGCGCTCAAACTTTGCACACTTATATTTATCGTGCTGGAAACAAAATTCTTCTTGAAATTCTAGCAGGCTGGCCAGCCGCGACTGCTTTCTTTGAAAACCTGGCTAAGGGAGTTAGTTTTGAGGCTCTCCCAGATACACCGATGCGGATCTATGCCGATGCCCTTCAAATCCAGTTTCCCCAGACACCATTTCGCATATGTTCCGGCGGTGCCGGACGGTTGTCGTTTATCTTGCCGAAGTTGAATATGCCAAGTCTGTCCTGACGACAGGCCTAACCATAGGAGATCGCCAACTTACTCCAGAACCAGTGGCCCAAAGACCAGTAAATGTTTCCTTTTACCCTGTACCCCCAGAGGTGACTGACGTGATGTTATATGCTGTGCTTTCATCTCTGGGGCGAGTCGTTGGAGGGATTCAAACACACTTAGCTGCAAAGAACGACCCGATGCATGATATCATCCGTGGAGCCCGTCGAGTTGCACGTGTCGTTTTTCCTTCTCAAGAAGCTATTGCTCAGCTCCCAACTCACTTCACAGTTAAGTGTGATGGTCAGACTCGCCAAATTGATCTATTGACTGAATTCCATTGCAGTCAGTGCAAGGAAGTTGGACATTTCTACAAAGAGTGTCCTATTGCACGGCCATCAACTGGTTCTTCTGCACCACGGATGGATACTCACTACACCCCTGTTTGGTGCTTCATCACTATCTTCGGCACCTGCTGATCCTCTTCACATGGAGATCTCTCCTAAGTCGACTGCCTTACCACCTCCTGCTTCTGTAGAGCATTATCCTGAATTACCACCGACATCGCCTTTCCTTGCTCCTGCACCACCTAGCGACATTACTGAAGCTGATGGAGGGATGTTGTCTGATACTGAAACTTCCAATGCGGACACCGACACCGCTTACCAGAGCGTCAGTGACCACACCTTAAGTGATGGGTCGGACAAGACCTCTAGGTCTCGCACTGACAAAAGAGAAGCCCGAAAGGCCCCCCACGGTTCCTCCAAGCGGCGGAAGTTTCAAGGAAAATCGCCACTTTCTACTCGATCCCGAACGTCGGCTTCTCGCCTGAAAGACTGTGATTTGTCTTCGAACCCTAAAGACTTTATCTTACCTTATGAGGATTTTCTTGCAAGACTGCAACAACATGTATTTCCGTCGACTCCTTTATCATATCCGGAGTTATATGACGCTTTCTGTCGGAAATCGTTGCCTGGGGATTCCCTCCTTTTGTCCAGGCACATACGGCTCAGCTTCCGGCGGTGACTGCGCAGTTGACGGAGTTGGACTGCATCTATCAAGCGCTTCGTAGTCCGTCTTCTAATGATGCTGCTGCTGTGAAAATGATGCATCGTCGATACATTAATCTTTGAGACCACTTACGTAAAGTGCTCACTCCACCTTCTGATTTGGCGCTTTCACGGTGACGGCCTTCAACTGTCGCGGATTTGCGACCCCTGATGTGAATGCCCTTGTCTATGAGGACCTCGCGGCGGATGCCAGTGATGTCCTCCTCCTTCAAGAGACTCGATGTTCAACTGATACGCCGACACACAGATGGCGGTCGTGGCCTTACACATTCTACCATGCGTACCGCCAATCTAGGCCTGGTGGCATTGCCGTCGGTGTACACCGTCGTTTAATGCACCGTATATCTTCTATTTCTGTGAATAACTTATATTCAGAATTATCCCAATGCCTTACTTTCTGTGTTGATACTGTAACTTTTCATGTGTTTAATGTGTATATACCAACTGAAGAATCATTTGTTCATCCACTTTTTCGGAGTCTACGTGTAGCGTTTGCTGCGATTCCCTCTGGGGATTTTTTCATCATTGGAGGGGATTTTAACTGCACGGTGCAGCCAGCCCTCTGTAGACCGCTATTTGTCGCACGGAGAACACCGTGCGAATCTAGTCTCCAAGTTAACGCAGTTTATTGCTGATTTTCAGCTTGTTGACTCTTTTTCGCCAGCTAAATCCTCAAACCATTTCATTTACTTGGTGCAATTCCCCGACGCAGTTTTCTGCTGCCGCTCGATTGGACCGTATTTATGTTGTCTCTTCTTTGATTCCCACTATTACTTCGGCACGGCACCTCCCCACAGTGTCCTCTGATCATAGCTCTGTGTCTCAATCTGTTTGTGTCTCCCCATCACCACCTTCGGCTCCTCGTGGATGGAGTTTTGATGATACAATTTTACAAGATCGGTCTTTCTGCGATACAGTTCAGCAGTTCCTTGCTGCTAGGAAACCTCTGCTAGCTACTACTCCGAGTGCCCTGCGCCTGTGGCTCGACATTAAACAAGACATTCTATTATTGGTACGACGCCTTTCATTTTCCATCACTACCACTCGTGCGATGGCGATCAGCAATCTTTGGGGATTGCTTTCTTCGTTACAAATGTCGGATCCACAGAATTCAGTAGTTCACGATGAACTACACGCTCACCTACAACCGCTTGCCAACAAGCTGTGCGTCGACTTCGACTTCTGCATCTATCTCCATCGACACAAGCCTTTGAAGTTCTTTCCAAGATGGAATCATCGAGACGAGCGTCAACCTCACTTCGACATCTTCGCCTTCCTAACGGCTCCACCATGTTCGACACATCTCTTATTTGCTCCCAAGTCCGTCACTTCTTTCAGGAAAAGTTCCGAGCGGTCGCGCAGGTTACTGATCTTTCTTCTTCTCCCCTTCTCTCTTCTCTCCCTCAGGTCCCGCCTTCTCTCTGTGCTCCCCTCACTGCTGAGTTTTCTGTGCCTGAACTTCGAAAAGCGTTTTCCTCCCTGAACTCCCATGCCTCCCCGGGACCTGATGGTCTTCCGCTGTCCTTCTACCGTGCTTTTCTTCCGTCCCTTCTACCTTTTCTTTCTGCTGGTTTTTCTTGTGCTCTTTCTTCTTCTGCGCTTCCGCCGGAATTTACAATTGCTCATGTCATCCTCCTGCCAAAGAAGGGGGACCTCCTGAATCTGACAAATTGGCGCCCTATCTCCATCCTTAATATTGTTTATAAATTTTTCACGAAACTCCTTTCTCGACGTCTTAACTCTGTCCTTTTGTTTCTTGTTTCTCCCGACCAGTCATACACTGTGCCTGGTCAGTCTTTAGCTAACAACATTTCTTTTCTTCTTAATCTCAATTTTCTTGCTCGCAAACATTCAGAACCCCTAGCCCTATTTAACATTGATCAAGTCTGCTTTTGCTAACGTTTCCCATGACTATCTCTCTGCTGTTCTAACCCATTTTGGCTTTCCTTCTCCTTTTGTCTCTCTCCTTCTCAGTCTTTATCGGGGCGCTCATTTTCATATTCGGGCGGCCTCATTTTTGACGGCACCCATCCCTTTCCAACGAGGAATCCGGTAGGGTTGCCCCCTCTCAGGGCAACTCTTTGCCCTCGCATTCGAACCTTTCTTGATTGCCAGCCGTTCATCTCTTCTTTCTGCATTGCCGTTGACCGTTTCTCGCACCAGGCATCACTGTTTCGTTGTTTCAGCCTATGCAGATGACGCCACTTTCTGTCTCCGACGAGATGAACAGTTTGATATACTACTTTCCACGTATCAACAGTATGAAGCTCTCTCTGGTGCGTCCTTGAATGTGCTCAAGAGCATCGGGTTGTGGTGTGGGTCTTGGATCGGCCGCACTGATGCCCCATGGAGTGCGGTGTGGTCCTCCTCGACCCAGAAAATTCTTGGCGCCCAGATTGGACATCCATTCACTTCTGGAATTATTACCTGGAATGGACTCCTTCCTCGATTACAACGCTCAGCTGCGTTTTGGCGATTCACTCATTCTTTTGCATCTTACATTCAGAGAGCGCAAACTGTCCAGCGATACCTTCTACCCAAGTGCTTGTTTTCTTGGAACTCATCGGTGTTTACCTCGGCTCGTCTGTCTACTATCAACAGCATCTTCACTTCCGTGATTTGGCCAGAAAAGCATTGTGTTGCTGCTACGACCCTCACTCTTCCAGCTTCTTTGGGAAGAATTCGCCCACCGGATGTACGTCTTTACTACCGAGCCTTTCGCATCGTTTCATTCCTTCGCCTTCTCCTCACTCCTTCTCCATCACTCTGCTCTACTTTTGATATTCTTATCTCTCTCCGAGATCCATCCTTTTCATTTCTCTTATATCTTCGGATGGACTCTTATCCTTCTTATTTTAATCAATTTCCACCCCTCATTACTCAAGCTCTAGCGTTCTTCCGCTCACTTCCACTTCTTCGCGCTACTCCCTCTACTACTCGTGATCTTCTTGCCGAACCACTTTTCTTTTCGACTCTGATTCACCCTCCTGATCAACCCTACTTCATCTTCCCTCCTTGGGTCCGCTCCGGAATCTTAACTGTTCAAGCTTTAGTTACTGCTTCCTCTCCTGGAAGCCCCTTTCCTCTCTCTTCCCCGCTTCTACTCCCCTACTGGAAGAAGATTATGATCTCCTTCGTTCTACTTTATGTTCTCTCTTCCCTTCCCTTGTTTCTGATTCTGGTCTCATCTCTGTTTCTGGTCCTAGCCTCTCTGTTTCTGGTCCTAGCCTATCTATTCCTTTCTTCCTTCCTCTTCGTGCCTCTGTTGCCCTAATTTCTTCTTTTTCCACCGGTTCGATCTATACTCTTCTTAGCGCACCCCTCGCTATTCCCCACCCACTCCCGGATGTTTCTCCTTCGCTTTCTTTGACAATCTGGTCTGCATCTTCTTCGCCGCTCTCTTCCCCGCTGGAGCTTAACCTTCAATGGCGGTTTCTCCACCGTCGCCTTCCCGTTCCTTCCTCTCTCTTTCGTATGTCTATTTCTTCTACTTCACTCTGTATTTTTTGTGGTTCTGAAGGCGATGTTCCACACGTTTATTGTCACTGTCCCATTCTGTTACCGCTGCTTCATACTGCTTTTCGTCTTGCTGGCGTTATTTGTTCCAAGGATCTAACTTTTCAATCATATCCATGGCTACTTCTCACTACGCATCCTCCAACTAAACTTCCGGATGCTTCTGCCTACCTATTCGTCCTTGTGAAGCATGTTATTCATCTTTACCGCCTTCTGCGTTCTGCCACACCTAGCATCCTTTCTGCAGGTGCAGCTCTGCGGAAGATTTTTTGGAATCGCATCTTTGCTCGTCTCCGGCTGGAGTACTTTGCTCGTCTCCGGCTGGAGTACTTTGCAGCGTCCATCCCCCAATCTCTGGCTTCCTTCCGGTCTGCCTGGGCGCAGGAAACTGGGTGGTTCCGAGTTGACGGTTCGACGCTGTATCTTTCGTGTTAATTGCGTTGTGCTTTCTCCTCTTACTTTTCCATGTGTCTTTTGGGACACAGTGTATATTTGTAATTATATTTTGTTATTTTGTTGGATCTGCATTTCTTTGTGTCTGTTCTCTCAAATGGTAGGGTATGTAGTTGTCCACCGTGGTGTGCCTTTTTTGGCATAGGTTTTGCGAATTGTTAACTAATGTGGCTCGTTTTCTTTTGTTTGGGTACAGATTTGTACCCGAGTCTAAGCTGCATGTACCACTTTTTTTTTCATTTTCTTCCTGGTGTTTTATGATATATACACTGACGGAAAAAAAATCCCAACACCATGAAAAAATAGTTGTAGAGGAATAAAATGGCGGCAATACATTTGTATAGGTAACATATTTAATCGATTAAGGTTCCAAGATCACAGCTTAATGTAAGCGCGAGAAGAGTCATTTCAAATGTAAAATGCTGGTTCATTAATAACCGGTATAACCGCAAGAATGTTGAATACAAGCATGCAAACGTTTATGCATTGTGTCGTACAGGTGCTGGATGTCAGTTTGTGGGATGGAGTTCCATGCCTGTTGCACTTGGTCAATCAATACAGGGACGGTTAATGCTGGTTGGAGATGACGCTGGAGTTGTCGTCCAATGATGTCCCATACGTGCTCGATTGGAGAAAGATCTGGTGATCTAGCAGGCCACGGCAACATGTCGACACTCTGTAGAGCATGTTGGGTTACAACAGCGGTATGCGGGCGAGCGTTATCCTGTTGGAAAACACCCCTGGAATGCTGTTAATGAATGGCAGCACAACAGGTTGAATCACCAGACCGACGTACAACTGTGCCGTCAGGGTGCGTGGGATAACCACGAGAGTGCTCCTGCTGTCATAGGAAATTGCTCCCCAGATCATAACTCCAGGTGTAGGTCCAGTGTGTCTCGGCCGCAGACAGGTTGTTTTCAGGCGCTCACCTGGCCTCCTTCTAACCAACACACGGCCATCACTGGCTCCAAGGCAGAACCGGCTTTCATCAGAAAACACAACAGATCTCCACTCCTTCCTCCAATGAGCTTTAGCTT
Source organism: Macrothele yani (assembly GCA_039090855.1). Classification (NCBI taxonomy): domain Eukaryota; kingdom Metazoa; phylum Arthropoda; class Arachnida; order Araneae; family Macrothelidae; genus Macrothele; species Macrothele yani. Next base: position 134,249,208 of record CM077007.1, on the reverse strand, counting down.
GACACCACTGACGTCGCAAACGGCAGTGGTTTGGAGTAAGTGGAATGCACGCTACAGGGCGTCTGGCTCGGAGCTGTCCTTCAAGTAACCGATTTGTAACAGTTCGTTGTGTCACTGTGGCGTCAACTGCAACTCGAATTGCTGCCGCAGATGCAGTATGATGCGCCACGGCAGTACGTCGTAAACGGCAGTCTTCCCTCTCAGTAGTACCACGTGACCGGCCGGAACCCGGTCTTCTGGAGGCAGTACCTTCCCTTGACCACCGCTGCCAACAATCATACACAGTGGCTACATTCCTGCCAAGTCGTTCTGCAATATTGCGGAACGAAGATCCACCTTCTCGTAGTCCTATTACACGACCTCGTTCAAACTCCGTGAGCTGTTGATAATGGCTTCTTCGTCTTCTTAAAGGCATTCTTGACTAATATAAACACACTCTGTCGAATCTCAACGATAACTAACGCTCACGAACGTTAAAGCGCGTATTTACAGCAAACCTGCTTTGCACTTTCCGAGGGGCGCTACTAGCGCCACACGCATGCGCCGAGCGCGAAATTTGCATAGACGTCATCTTACAGATGTACTCTCACCGCCTACCAACTGTCGTTTATCTAACACAACCCCTTCTTGGTGTTGGGATTTTTTTCCGTCAGTGTATGTACCATATCTTATGGTCACCTCATTGCTGTCAATTGGCGTGGTATTGTTGGTTGCCTGTAATTGTATGCTGTTGTAACCTATCTTCATTGTACATAATTTCTGACATTGTCACTTTTTTGCACCTTGGATTGCCATGTACCGTGTTTATTATAAATTGTTCGTCCATTGCTTTTTTTCCCCTACTGTTATATGAGACAGCGAAGTTCTGTTCTCTATGCTTGTAATTTATATTGCATGCACATTGTGTATACTGAAGTTTTACATCGTTCCTGTTCACTGGACCATTGTACTGTGTATTTTGTAGTGTTATGCAACGAGGAACAGCGTTTACTGGTTCGTACCTCTCACTCGAATGTTCTGTTTCCCTGTGTACCCAGTGTGCTTATTCCTTGTTTTTCTTTCCAGTCATGTATTGTTTGGCTTATCACAGGGTTTATGTTCGAGTCCGAAGTTCCCGGACTCTCGTTCCCCTGTTGTATTTGTGTTATGTGAACGTGACCTCGCTGCACACTTTTCACGCTCTTCGTTCTGTTTGAGTTGGTGAAAGATCATTGACCTGTAAATACTGTATCATTTTATACGATTTTCTTTTTCATGCTTTCGCCGGTTAACGCGAGCGTTGTGCTTCTTTTTTCGCACTCGCTTGCGGTGTTCATCACGGATAAGCTGATAATGTGTACCGTGTTGTTCATGCCTTGTTCTTGTTATTGTGTTTCTTGAATATGTACAACTTTTTCTGTTTTCTTGTATGTATACAGTGTACTTTTCTTCGGCATTTCTGTTGGTACTTGTTCATCTGTGTTTCTTTGGTCCTCGGTTGAGTCCTGGGTCTTAAACTTTTATATCAATGTTGATTTTTGTGAAATGAGCATATCACTAGGTGTGAGTGGTCAGAGTTTATGTTCGAGTCCCACGTTGTTGGACTCTTGTTCCCCTGATGTCTTTGTGCGTGAATGTCACCCTACCGCATACTTTTTCACGTTCTTCGATTTGTTTCAGTTGGTGAATGCTCATTGACCTGTAAATGCTGTATTATTTTAACCAATTTTTCCTTAAGCTTTCGCCGGTTCCCGAGAGCGCTATGTTTCTACTTTTCGTACTCGCTTGCAAGGTTTTATCACTGTTACATTGCTTGCGTGTACCGTCTTGGTTATGCCTTGTACTTGATACCGTGTTTAATGAATATATTCAGCTTTTTATTTTTCTTGTATGTTTATTGTACTTTTTCTTCAGCATTTCTGTTGGTACTAGTTCCTTTGCGATTCTTTGATCCTCGGTTGAGTCCAGGGTCACTATAAATTTTGTATCAATGTTGATTTTTGTGAATTGAGCTTACCATCAAGTGTGAGTTGTAATTTTTATTGTTCTGTTTTTCTTTAGTTGGCGCTTGCCATTCACCTGTAGTTCGTATCATGTAATTTACCGTAATCTGCATTATTTCTCTGGTACTGTGCTTGCTGTCATTATCAACTATCTCTCACGCGTATTATTCCTGTTCATAGTGCACCGTGCTATTTGTAATTCTTGTTTGTTTTGTATCCCCGATGTACCCCGGGGGTTTTGCACTTGCGTTTTTTGGCGTTTTGTAATGTATCATCAAACCACGTGCGATTTCCTGTTCATAGTGCACCGTGCAATTTGTAATTCTTGTTTGTTTTGTATCCCCGATGTGCCCCGGGGGTTTTGCACTTGCGTTTTTTGCGTTTTGTATTGTATCTTCAAACATCGTGCGATTTCTGTTCGAGTCGGTGTCATTGGGCTCACATTTATTTGTACCGTTTTTGGAATTGTGCATGATGCTATGTTGTTCCTTTATGTTTTCCCCTCTATGTTCTTGAGTGGTGATGCCCGTTCACTTGTAGATCTGTTTTCTCATTGTTTAGCATCGCTCAGTGTGGCACACCTTAATCTTGTCTTCAGAATCACTCACTTGACTGGTATTCGTGTGAATTTTACCGGGTTTGTTGCGCACTGTTGGTGTACAGCAGTGCTTACTGTATTTATCGTTTCTATTTCCATTTTTCCTGATTGTTAATAGAGTGCCGTGTTGTATGTCCTTTTCTGTTGTTAGGCGTTCCTCGATTACATCCTGGCTATTGCCAGTGCCAATTGTAATTGCTTTCGTGTACTTTGCTGTCTCTGTGTATCGTGTATTTTATCACCTTGTTGTGGGTTTTAGCATCTTTCATATTATCTCGACAGGCGTAGCCGCATTCATCTGTTGATAATGTCATTACTTTCATTCATTGTTTAATTATTGTTTTTCCCACTTTGTGGTGCGCCTGCATTATTTTATGCCTAAGAGTTCAATAAAATTTGTTAATATTCAGGAGAGTCGTTACAGCTAATCGACGGAGTACTGCACAAGACCTCAGTGTACAGGTGAGTAAAAATGCCGGAACCTCAGTATCTACACGTACCATTCACAAAGAACTTCTTTCCATGGGTTACCGCGGTCATGCGGCTGCTCATAAGCCTTTCATCTCCACTCGAAATGCTACTCGTCGTTTAGCATGGTGTAAAGAACATTTATCATGAACCGTAGATCAATGGAAACGGGTCTTATGGACTGATGAATCCAGATACATGATCCATCACTCTGATGGCCGTGTGTGAGTATGGCGGCAGCCGTGGGGAGGGGCGCTATTTACCACAGTGTACTGTTCCTACGGTCAAGTTTGGAGCTGGCAGTGAATACTTCTGGGGGTGTTTTTCGTGGCATGGTCCCGGCCCATTGATTATCTTGAACAAATCTATTAGCCAGTACGACTACCTCCAACATTCTGGACAATTACGCCATACCAACTCTGTGGCAATACTATGAAACCGAGCCTTGTTGGTACCAGCAGGATAATGCATCAAGCCATAAATTATGGACTGTTATGGCGTGGTTTAACGATAATTCTGTATTGTGTGTGGACTGTACATCATAGAACCCTGATCTTAATTCTATAGACCACCTATGGGATGAATTAGAGTGCCACATAAGAAGTTTGGAATCAAGGCCTACTACTAAGCAACAGTTAGAATTAGCAATATATAGGGAATGGAAGCGCATACCTATCGCTGTGTTCCAAAACCTTGTCGAAAGCATGTCTCGAAGGGTTAGTGCATGCATTAAGGCCGAAGGTGTACCGACACCCTAGTAATGTATGTCAATAAATGCTATGTTATATTTCTCTTCTAGGTGTCCGGTGAATTTTGTCAATATAGTGTATATCGATAACGCAGCAATACACAACACGGAAGGACTGTCATCACCGCATGGGAAGGAAGCATGCGCATTACAGCATGGCAGTCCGAAAGTGATGCATCAAGTGGCACTGATTTCGAGAGGCTAATAGGGAGTGTGATTATCCGGAAAAGTCATACAGCTCGTACAACGAGCACTCATGCTATTTGCAAGGCTGTGAATGACAGTTTCTGGCGTCAGGGAGCTGCTATACTGAGGGCGAAAGGAGGACGTACGAAGTATTAGATATCAATAGGTGGTCATAATTTAGTGATCACACAGTGTATGTTAATGCCTGGTTAACAGTTAAAAACATTTTATTCATATTTTGGGTGAAATTCAAAATCTTTACGATTTTTCATACTCCTGCAGATTAATAAATAACTGATGCCATATTTCGATGCTTTGGTTGGTTTATACCAAATTCCGTTTGTCATCAGCGCATTGCGTAGATGACAAACGGAATTTAAGCGAACCTATTTGGTAGCGCGAAAGTGATCTCAAATTTTTTTATAATACGTTTGATTGCGGTCATGGTGCAAATAAAAGTTCTATTCACTGTAAAATATTCTGATATTGGTAGAACGAAAGCTTTCCTCAGTTCCCAACACTGCGTAAAAAATCTACGAAATCAAGAAACAGTTTCAGATATCTTCATGAAAGTGCGCAAAAGAGGGTTTCATTACTGGGAGTAAGTTCCAAATTACCGTATAGAAGGGTTACCAGAAGTCAAACGCACGGGTCGGGAAACCTGCGAGGACGTAATACTTCAGAGAAGAGAAAATCACTTTAGCGTTGTAATATTCAATGTTATATTTGATGAAGCTACGTATCTCTCTTTCTCGCTCTCTCTCTCTCTCTCTCTCTCTCTCTCTCTCTCTCTCTACACACACATAGTGAACGAGAAAGACGTTCCGAAAGTCAGAAAGTCAGTGAAAGATTTCGCCGCTGCATTTCAGAACTTTGCCCGCTTCTGTACGCTTTCATAATAAATATTAATGCCGCAAAATGAACATTCTGACTTAATATTCATGGGCGTTTTATCAAACTCAGTGAAACGAGTGAAAGAACGACAGGAAAATGATACGAGATATTCTTCACATACTGCCATTATGTGCATTATAATAAAATTCATGCGCAGTCACTTTTCGCCTTTGAACTTTTTTTGTAGCCGATGTATCTGAACCGAATGCTGCCCAAACTTTTCTGCGCTCTCAGAACAGAAATGATCACATAGCGTCCAGATGCAACGGAAGCTACTGCAAAACAATACCTTTAACCCTCTCATCTCAACAGTACCGACTATAAGCCTGTGAAGGGTGAGATGCTCTCTCTTCTAGTTCTTTATTCATACCCTTGGACGAATCGGCATTGGACCAATCGTACCATTGGACGAATCGTACCTTTGGACTAATTATCTATTGGACGAATTGTCCCTGGGGACGAATAGGCATTGGAACAAACGGTGTTGGACGAATCGTGCCAGACACGTAGTTAATACTTTTTTATGTAAAGTCTATTGCCCAGACTTTGTTGGAAAGAGTGCGATGCGTCCGTACAAGTTCCACACAAAAGAGCAATATAGATGGCGTTGCTGCGTTAAGCGAACCTATTTGGAAATAAAAAAGGAAACTCTCTTTCTCGCTCCAACGCAAGAAGTAGTGATGCGCTGACCTTCGACATGAGAAGAGAAAAACTATTGCCGTGAGAACCGAAACCAAACGATGGAATTATGTGTATACGCACAGCGTTTGTGTTGTTGTTCCCAAAACTGATGTAAAATTAGATAGCATGTGGTTTTCAAATTACAGTGCTTCAGTTATGTGTTGTGAAAATATATTCATTTGATTAAAGATATACGAGTATCTATTTAAAGGAGGTAAGTACTCTTTATGCTTTCAACCATTCGTTCAGTGAGTTGAAGAATTCTCTTTCGTTCGTTAAATCCGTCATTTGAGATCAATGCGTGAACCTTTTAGAATTTCTAACAGATTTGTCACCTGTCGGTACATGCATTATTTGCAGACTCATCAGTCTCTTTGAGGGGCCATCTGCAACGCGCATGGTACGTGTGTGTGTGTGTGTGTGTGTGTGTGTGTGTGTGGACGCTATTTAATACATATGTTGCAAACCATAATGATTTTGAGCACCGCCGTACAATCTCTGAATGAAGAGATCTAAAAAAAAAGCCATACTCTTTCTCGTTTTCTATCCCTTCTTTCAACCAAATTTGTCATTTTACAGGAGTATATTATTTAAGGGTTAAACTAGCTGTGCAGTAGGTGAACAATACAGTACAGATTGAAGTAATAAACTTTCGAATCATTAGTGGAATCTCTGAGTGCTTGCTTCATTCTCACTTGCGTGACTAAACATCATAATGGAGAACAAATTAAAGACGCATTTGTTGCTTTGGAAAAGACACACCCTTTCAAGACCACATAAAAAATTTCATTACCACCGTAAATATAATGGGATTTTCTTTCTGCGTGTTCTTTGAGCAGTGAACAGGAAATGCCTAATGGGTTGCTTCGTCTGTTTCCGTATGGATTAGCTCGTACAAGAGCCGAAAGAACGTACCAATTTGGATGAAGGTTTGCCGGAAAACCACTTGCAAAAATGCTTATCGAAAAGGGCTAATTTACAGTATCAGAAGCGATCTTCAAAGGGAAAAAATTCACTTTACATTAACATAAATAACTTGAAAACGATTTAATGTAGAAACCGTTCTTGTGAACAGCTTTGAACCAATGAAATTATCTGTATTCTACTGATAAAAGTGAATTCTTCAAGCATGTCGTCAAATTATCGGTCACGACTTTGGGCAAAATTACTGAACCCAAATGCATTTCTCAGAGTCGCGCAGGATGGATAATAACATATCTGTGTGATACGCACCTATTGCGGGTACAAGTCGCGCTTCTGATCATTGAGTTCGCGGTTTTAGTGAATGTAACGTGAATTGACTTACGTATATTTGCAAAACTCTGAATGAAACATAAAAAAAGGGGGAGATTTTGAGGCGCATTAATCACGATTGCTCAATGTTTCATCCATTACAGAAAGATACTTAACATACTCTTTTTGTTTTGCTTGCCCTTAGAACGTATTATCAAACCGTTTAACATCGTTACCAAAATATACATACAGCACAAAAAATTAGTCACCAACACCTTATACTCTAGAGTTGCTTTTATACACCGGTAGATGTCGCACTTGTAGCAATGCGGAACTATAAATAAGTACATGAACTTCTTGCATTTACTATATGGGGCAGCGGATGACCTAGTGGTCAATATTCGTTACTACCACGGAGAAGTCTCACAATCGATCCCAGGCAGGTACGAACCACTAAATATCCGCCGATCGTTGGATGGGTAGGTTAAGCCGTCGGACCTCGGGTACTGCGCCCCTACCTCGATTATAAATAAGGGCGTTTTCCTATCCCCTTTCTACCTCGCTTCCATGAGACTTTCCTATCGGGCACTGTAGCCCAAATCTTCGTGCTTCTTACTTCTAAGAGTTGTTTAAGACCTAACACTCCTTAAAATTTTCTACACTGCTGGCCACCCAAAATGCAACACCAAGAAGGACACGAGATAGCAAAGCCAGATTTGAAACGATTGAGCTTACAGGCCCGTGCGACTTGCGGAACACGCAGACATCAATAGTTCGTGTGGCTCCCATGGCTGGCAAAACGGCCGCTACACGCCGCGGCATCGAACGAAAGAGGCTTTGAATGTGGGCTTGGGGTATGTCGGTTCAGGCTGCTTCCACACGTTGCCACAGTTCATCATATGTAGCCGCGTGTGATGCTTGCCCGGCCACTCGGTTGCCGATCAGCGACCAGACGTGTTCGATGGGCGACATATCGGGAGAACAGGCGGGCCACGACAGCATTGACACCAGGTAGGCCGTGAATAATTGTTGCACGATGCGTGCCAAGTGCGGGCGTGCATTGTCCTGGTGAAACGTGGCCGCTGGCAGGTCCTGCAGGTAAGGGAGGACTACAAGCTCCAAAACGTCGCAGATGTAGCGGTGGCTGTTGAGTGTACCGGCGATGCGTACCAGAGGGGGCGGGTGTCATATCCAGCGCCCCAAACCATAACGCCAGGTGACGGACGAGTCCGAAATTTAGCCTTTTGTAGTTGATCCTTAATTTTTGGACATGACTGTATTTTGAGCGCACTTTTTTTTTTTTTTTTTTTTTTTTGGTTAAAATGAGTACAACAAAAGTAATTACAGTTTGACCTAAAAAGTTTGATCCGTTGCAAGGGTGGAAGGTTAAGAAGTAATTCTGTCAAAACTTGGATCGCAGTTAATGAAAATTTAATCGAAATGATCGAGAAGAAATGACTGCGATGATACGTGTATGTTAAGAGCGTGGAAGTGTGAGGGGAGGAAATCATTAAAATGGTTTTAGGAAGAAGAGGAAAATCAAACAAATCCGAAGCGCCTAAAGTAAAAACGACAATGGATGCGAAATTTATAGAAAGAAGACAGTTAAAACGAATGTGGATGGAGGAGAAAGATTTGGAATGCTCGAGATTTATTTTTCTGGGGGGAGGGGGGCAAAATCGATGCATTACAAGATATTCGGAAATAAAAAATAGGTTGATTCAACGTTCTTTAGATACAGTTGTTACATGTGACGATTATTTCAATACTTACACCAGTTAGGAGCCCTTCTGTTCATGAATTTAATATGCAGTTGAGTTATCGTCCAATTGATGCCATTCAAAATATTTGCAGGTTAAACTATTTCTTACTATACTTTCTTTGTCGCCTCAGTGACCGACGCCTCTTACTAGTCGCAGCAGTAGAGTTCGGGGTCGAGTCCTGGAACAGGCATGGGTGTTGCGCTTTTCCGACGGCTCCCGTTCTCTCCCTCCCTTGTAACCAGTGGCCCTCAATTACGGACAGGCGACTGTTCCTGTACCTTATGAGTTGCTCATAGCTGTTTCTAAACCCCGAAAATCTACCGGAGATGCCACTCACGTGTACACTGTGTTATCAAAAGTATTCTGACACCACAATCTTTTGTGACACATGGCTTTATTATCGCAATTAGTAGTTAATCGGTCATTTTTTTCTTCTATAACAGCCGCAACACGTCGAGGCATACTATCAACCAATTTCCGGTAGGTCTCGGTAGGAATGGCTTGCCATTCTTCCTGCAAAGCTGCTACCAGAGTGGAGAGCAAAGACGGTTGTCGTAGTCGCTTTCGTATCCGTCGCTCTAGTTCATCCCAAAGGTGTTCTTTGGGGTTAAGATCGTGACTTTGAGCAGGCCAGTCTAATAAGTCCACCTCATTTTCAAGAAACCAGTCCTGCACATGCTACGCAGAATGGCAGGGAGCTCTAACACGTTGGAAGGGACAATGGTCATTTCCATGATACTACCACATTGTTGGTAGGGCGGATTCCAGAACGTCGAGGTACACTTCAGTTTTATGGTATGATAAACGTCCACGAAAAACAACTCCATACCACAGTCCCGTCCACGAAGAAAAACTCCATACCACGATGATGGAAACTCCGCCGAACTTAACAGTTGGAAGAACACAGTCCAACAAAAATCGTTCTCCGGGCTTTCGCCAAAACCAAACACTCCCATCAGATCAGAATAATGAAAAGCGTGATTCATCACTGTAAAGAACAGCTTTCCAGTCGCCCAAGTCCAGACACACGAATCCAAGTGGTGCTTCGCATTCACAGTACTGATGTGTGGCTTGTGGGCCACTGCTCTACCATAATAATCCACACTAGACGAAATCCGTCGGAATCGACGGTTAGTTTGTTTTGTTTTGTTTTGTTTTTTTTAAGAATAAACTCACGTGAAACAACAAATGTAAACTTTATTTGATTGACCAATTCATTCAACCACTTCAGTAAAGACAATAGTCCAGGTTCGTGATTTTTTTTTTTTTTTTGACTGGAGGTTTAACGACCACCGTGAGCAACTCAGTGGCCTATAAGCAGTCGCCCGTCCCTAATTTAAGGTCACTGGTTCCAGGGAAGGGAGAGAGCCAGTGCCGTAAGACAAACCCAATATCCATGCTTCACCGGGATTTGAACCCGGATCCTTCACAAACGAATCATCATAAGCCAGCGCTTAGACCACTGCGCCACCGTCCAGGTTCGTGATGAACATCACGACTGCACCCTTTTAAAGTCGCAAAATGTGAGGCGGAAGTCCACTCATCTCGATCGTGTGATTCAACTGGATAGCGCACTCTTTTACTCTTACGTTCAGTCACAACTGTGTTTGTAAATGTTGTTGGAATGAGATTCGCGTTGCGAATACTCTTCATTCTCTCTTGTCTGAGACATATAGTTGCGACCCATTGATTGCTCATGCCTTCCATTAAGGCTCTTACGTTTTCTTTCTTTTTTTTTCTGCGGAACAGACATTCTGTTAAGGGTAAGTATGCAATAAAGTATTTACTTACTTCAACACTGATCATAGAACACCATGCACAGAACAAGTCTGACACTGAAGTGAGCGCCTGATGTAGATAAGGGCCACAAGCTTCTCCCGTAGACTTCACGTGGGAACTTTGCTGCCCCGCCACGCCCGAACCGTTGCCCAATCTCCATTTGCTCTTCGACTGGCACATCTACATGGTAAGAATTCCTCAACCATATCTTTACGTTCAGCCGTTCTCTCAAAATAGGACTCGCAGTAAAAACACTTTATAGAATTAATATATAGATTATGCAACTCTCTGCGGATAGTTATGCTACTAACGGAGCCACTACAAACATTTCCTAGTTCAGCAGCTATGGAAACGGCAGAGAAAGAAAGGAGTTTCTTACCAAGGCTCTTCTGTCACGTACCGTCAGTATGTGCTGCGTTCCCGAAAGTTTTTCTTTTGTTTTTTTTTTTGCTGTAGTTGCACCGTCCTGCTTTCATTACTTCACGACATCCCTTACAGTCGATCTTGGTATGTTTAGTTGAGCTGCAGTGCTCCGTATGGAAATGTTCCTCAAATGACATCCCCCATGATAAGCCCACGCTGGAACTCGAAAAGTTCGTGTCTACTCGGCATATCCGCTTCAAAGTTACTGATAATACGACAGAACACTTCAGCTTCATATACGTGCCTTCTCACTCGCAGCGCACCTTCCTGTGTAACCGTTCTTTGCACTTATGCAAATATTTGGTAGTGTCCGAATACTTTTGATAATTTAGTGTATTTTTTTTATTGGAGATTTAACGACCACCGTGAGCAACTCAATGGGCTATAAGCAGTCGCCCGTCCCTAATTTAGGGTCACTGGTTCCAGGGAAGGGAGAGAGCCAGTGCCGTAAGACAAACACAACATCCATGCCTCACCGGAATTCGAACCCGGACCCCTTTCGGACGAATGATCAGAGCCATCGCTTAGACCACTGCGCCACCGGGGCGGCTAATTTAGTGTATATCAAATGTCAGCTTCTTCAACCGGTGTTCACTCTCATCTTCCGTATACCATCCTCAGTCTGCACAGTGTAACATAATGTTCTAGATTACCTCTTCCTTTAAAATATCAGTTTTTCTCCAGTACCCATCCATGTCTGCCGCTGCAATTTGGTTCTTGCGAAATATGCAATATCATCTGTCATTCGCTGATTCATCTTTTAACATATCAACTCAGTAAGCTCAACAGCAACTTCTCCCTGTGTTCCGTTCTCGTCTTCAGCATGACTACAATATGGCCGTCAAGTCTCACACTACTCATGCCTTCTTCACTCTTTGGGGTCCAAATTATGGCTAGCTTTTGGTCGCAAATGAGAAAGTTCAGCTGTTGTTTTAATAATGGACTAAATATAAATTCGTTTTTAGCCGCTTTAAACCGTTCTGTTGTTCTTTTTTTACGCTTTCCAACTGTAGGTTGAAGAAGCGTATATGCTACAGCTTTGTCCGTCTGTCTGTCAGCACGATGCCTCGCGTAAAAATGGTTCGATTTCGATGAAATTTTACTATGTGGTAGGGAACTACCTGGGAACGAAACCTATCGAAAATGGACGAAATGGGGTCAAAGATCAGAACATAGGAGCGGGATCCATTCCATTGCCCTTGTGCGTCATAACTTACGTAAAAATGCTTCGATTGCGACAAAACTTTATCATATTGTCCCGGAGGTATACTGAACCTGTTCTGTTGAATATCATCGAAATGGGGTCAAAGTTCAGGACACAAGAGCGAGATTTATTCCACTGCCATTATCTTCATAACTTTAGTAAAAATGTTTCTATTGCGACAAAACTTTAGCATATTGTTCCGGAGGTATACTGAATTAATTCTGTTTAATATCATCGAAATGAGGTCAAAGGTCAGGGTATAGGAGTGAGATTTATTTCACAGCCATTATCCTCATAGCTTGAGTAAAAATACTTCTATTGCGACAAAACTTTAGTATGTTGTTCCGGAGGTATACTGAACCCGTTCTGTTTAATATCATTGAAATGGGGTCAAAGGTCAGGACACAGGAGGGAGATTTATTCCCCAGCCATTATCCTCATAACTTTAGTAATGATTTCTGGTATGTTGGAAAGCGTATAATAATCAATGCATTGCATAATTTTACTAACTTGTTTTTCTTGTGCCTTCACTGCTCATCAGACTCTTATGACGCTTAACACTCACTGTATATGTTAGATCCTGTTTCTTTTTTTTTTTCATCTAGCTGTTGTTCCAGTATTTTCACTTTGAATATTTTAAAATGGGGTTGAGACCCTTGTATATAATGTACATAGTTTTTCTTCTGTTTCTTTATTTTATGTCTCATATCCGACTTTAATGAACGCCGACCATGAGGGATTCATAAAGAAATGTTAAGGGTTTTTTTTCCTGAATCACCTTTAAACACATCTTTTACTCACTTTCATACCATTTACTTTATCTAATGGGTTACCTAAAAATACGGAATTTATGAACAAATTCCTGGGTTAAAATTGCAAAAAACACCAAGTTAATATCTCACAGATATACTATTCAAACTAAATTTCATGTGGATCCAAGAGATGAAATCTCACAATAAGGACTTATAAAGTATAGCAATATTCTTTCACATCTTGTATACACATCTATCAAAACATCTTTGCGGGTGTAGGGGAACCTGTCCGGGAAAAAACCACCTCGAGAAGGTTTTATACAGTTTATTTACTAGAATCACCCCATTAGGGAGCATTATAAGGAAACCCATGTTGAAGTGATTCTTTAAACATGAGAGAAAAGAAAAAATCAAAACAAATAACAATAAAAAAAATTAAAGTACGAAAACAATATAGCCACAGGAAGAGAAAGTTTCCATCACATGAAAGTTTTACCCTGGATTAAGAATACCCCTACCTTTTCAATAAACTTTTGGTTTTAATGCTATTCATTTTTCTAAAGTTTTATTTGCAATGCATTTCCTATTTTCAAATTTTAGAGCTCTTTGAAGATCGCCTTTTAGTGCTAATTTTATTTGCTCCGAATTTCGATATTTCTAAATAAATGACATTAAATTTCTATATTTTCTTTGCTACGTTTTGTTTGCTTTACGTTGTGTACTTGTCTTGGTTTATATTAAAGGTTATTCTCTGAAAACGAAATCATAGCAGTACTGTGTGTGTGTGTATGTGTGTGTGTGTGTGTGTAGATACACTGGTTTTCATAAATTAAGGAACAAAATGAGAAATCGCGATAAGTTGTCTCGTTCAATATGCAGAAATTTGCATGTGTTACAGGCAAAGTACTACAGCATCAGTGAATGATATGCAAATGAATGGCCAGCATGCTCTCCTGATCTTAACACAATCGAGCATGTGTGGAAGCTCTAGGTAGACGTTGGCGTAGCTTTATGAAAACTGACAACAGCATAAAACTGGTTGCTTCTCAGTGAGTCGGCAATTCACGTGCAGAGATTGAAGAAAGGATTTCGTGATAAATATTGCGTTGTAATAACTTCGAGACGTCATTTTCCAAGTGGAATTACGTTGCAGAGCTATAGGTAGATTCGAAGCACTCGAAAGTCAGGCGAACGTAGCCAGATGGCTGAGCGTAAGTCATTCTATGGTCCAAAGGCTGTGGAACCGCTTCCAAACCTCAGAATCATGTTCCAGCAGGTACAGCCAAGACAGGCTGGGGTTAACAACTTCCTCACAAGATCGATACTTGAGGCTATTTACGCGCCGGAACCGGATCCTACGCCAATCCATTTTCGATCTGTACTAGCTGTAGTTACTGGAAGGACGGCATCAGCTTCTACGGTAGGCTAAAGGCTACATGAAGGAGGGCTCTATGCTAGGCGGCCCGTGACGTGCGTGCCCCTAACCTCCCGCCACAGGAGAGAACGTTTAAATTGAGCTCGCATACATGTGAATTGGAGTCTAAATCATTGGAGATCTGTACTGTTCACGAACGAGTCGAGGTATGCTTTACAGAATGATTCTCAACGAATCTCTCTCTCTCTCTCTCTCTCTCTCTCTCTCTCTCTCTCTCTCTCTCTCTCTCTCTCTCTCTCTCTCTCTCTCTCGGTCATCACAACTATATCGGGTTGAGTTCCGCAAAGACGACCTATATCCCTTCAGGATTACTGGCAAATTAATGCAGCCGGCTTGCCATTCTTCTACTGCATACGGGTAAGGGACAAAGTGCGTCCGAGGCAGACTGGAACCAGATATCATCCCTCTTATATCCGTGAAGGAGTCACGTATGGTGGGTAGTGTGCTTGTACGGGAAGGCATCTCTTTAGGCGACCGCACCGACTTCTACGTGCTACCAGGTGGCAACTTGAACGCTCGGAGGTATAGAGATGATATCCTGGACACCTTTGTTTTGCCCTATGCAGGTGCAATTGCCGAAACATTCATACTGCAAGCCGATATTGCTCTCCCACACTCACCGCGGCTGGTTCAGCAATTCCTTAAAGAGGAGATGGTTGTCCATATGGAGTGGCCAGCATGCTCTCCTGATCTTACCACAATCGAGCATGTGTGGGACGCTCTAGGTAGACGTGTTGCTGTCCTCAACTTTCCTCCCTGAACCCTTCAGGAGTTCCAAACTGCTTTGCTACAACAATAGACATTACTACCAACGGATCTCATTGACACCATTATTAACAGCGTGGAACATGCTGTCGAGTATGTATTGCTCTTCGCCATACTCGTATTGAGGCACTTTTTAATTTCATTTTTGGAATACTTATTAATGTTGTTGGGTTTTTTATAGCAAATACAAAATGTAAATACTTTGAATAAAATGTTCTTGCGATTTTCTGTAACATATGATACAATGAAGATTTTCACCAAATTTCATCAAATTGGTTGCACATTTTTTTCTTTATAACAATTTTTCAAGTTGTTCCTTAATTTATGGAAACCGGTGTAGTGCAGAACTCTGCGGCTCGTGACACCAGTAGCACAAGATGTACACCACTAAATTTTCGGTTATAAATCGGGCTACTTATTTTGCTACAACCTAATGCGTTCTTTACCTGGGAAATTTATATGATATCATGAACGCCACTAAAATTTCTTCGTGTTGCATCTAGCCTCACATTTTACTTCTTAATCCGCCGCATATTTTAGATTTATGGCTTTAATCATGTAACTTCACATTTCGCAAGATATATACGACAACAATCCATTATTCCCCTTGCTTTTGTTTGGATTTTTATGAAACGAAATAAGAAAAAACCACATCAAAGCAGAACCCATTTGTCACTGTTCACTTTTGAAAGAGGGTAGGGGGCATCATACAAGACGGAACAAAACATGAGAACAACAGACGCCCATTTCATTGATTCTTTGTTGGATTTCCGAAAAGTCAAACCGTGGGTAAAAAAAAGTGTTGTAAAACTGAGTTTTCTCCTGAGAAGTTCCTTCTATTTCGACCAAATATATCACTTCACTTTCTCTATTTTTTTCTTTAATCAATTTATCGATTCGTCGTGCGTTAAACCTTTGAAGCCGCATACAGACTGAAAGAACATGGCGCTCTCTGTTTTTATTTCCTTTCCACACAGGAAAAAAAATTTTAAAAGCTTATCTTTCGCTAACGAGGGATCTTCTGCCGCCTCGTTAATGGAACTTTTATATGCCCGTCAAGAAATACTGAAGAAACTGCTGAAGAAGCGATTTCATTAGAACTAAGTATCCTTTATGTTCCGCTTTTCCTCCGTTGATGACGTCACTTCAAGAAATGTAGCAGTTTCGGTGTACCAACTAACGTTTCACATTTCTTTTGGAAAAAAAAAAGAATTGGACCAGTGTTCTAATTTTAGGTTACCTCAGCATTATGACTATTCGATCAACACCAAGCAATCGCTTATCACGACTTTTATAAAAATGATAGCAATCACTGCACTTTTTATTTTTTTATTCCCTTTCGTGGTCTTTATTGCCATCTTCACATCAACTCTAAATTAAGCATTAATTATTTAACAATAGATATCACGTTTAGAAAAATTTAGCATGTTTTTTATGGTATGATAGATGATATAAAAATTCTACAATGATTATGCTTTGTTTGATTTTTTTTTTGATTGGAGGTTTAACGACCACTCAATGAGCTATAAGCAGTCGCCCGTCCCTAATTTAGGGTCACTGGTTCCAGGGAAGGGAGAGAGCCAGTGCCGTAAGACAAACACAACATCCATGCCTGACCGGGATTCCAACCCGGACCCCTTACGGACGAATGATCAGAGGCCAGCGCCTTAGACCACTGCGCCACCGGGGCGGCTTGTTTGATTACGTAATCGATCAGTTTGTTAGAATTCAGAAGGTGAATTTGTCATAAAGTTAGTGAAATATTATTGGAATAAATGATATCGAAATAAATCAAATGAACAACGTCTACTCACACATATACAGAAATCCGTTCCATAAAAACTGAGAGTATTTTTTTTGAGTTGGCAACAGTGCGAAGGGGGAAAATAACCACGCAGATGGCTAACTGTATTAAGGAAGTATCTATGACAACAGTTATTAGCCGTGGCAGACGATTCCGGTTTTGTTATTGCGCAGCTGTTTAAGGTACGTTTGAATTTCGCCATACAGATATGGAGCTGAGTGATTCAGAGTTAAGAAGTTGGTTGGTTGGTTGGTGATTAGATTTTATTGGCGCAAGGGCCATGGTTGGCCAAAGAGCGCCAGACAAAGAACTAGCAGCTACAGAGTTTTAAAAGCGTGGAAAATGATTCAGAGCAGACAGGCGTGGTAAAAGTTGGAAAAAAGGATGATGAAAGCCGTGAAGACAAGATAGTTAATTTGGTTTATATAAAAATATATTAACTGGCTATTATAAGTATTATAATTTGTTTTTTATATAACACAACTACACAAAGGATGAGTCACAGGAGGGGGACGAACCGTCACTCTCCTCCCCACCACACTCCTCTGCAATACTGGCCGAGGGCGGGGACGAACCGTCACTCTCCTCCCCACCACACTAATCTGCAATACTGGCCGAGGGCGGGGACGAACCGTCACTCTCCTCCCCCCCCCCCATGTTCCTCTGCAATGTTGGTTGAGGCTGGGGACGAACTGTCACTCTCTTCCCCCTATGTTCCTCTATAATGTTGGCTGAGGGTGGAGACCTCGCTGAGTCCGAGACAGTTGCAATGTTGGTCAGGCGGACCGCGACAGTTGGATGGACACTGCACACCTTTGCGGATTGAGGGCCGGGTCTTCCGCACGTGCAGGCCTTCTGCTGGGAACTGGAAGAGTCGGTCGTCTTCAAAAGAGAAGGCGCAGACTCAGCTATTTCAAAAATCTGGAGCTCGGGAAAATCCACCTGTGTCGCTTGTTCAGCTGTAGATCGCTTGGCAAGGGCGGCGAGAGCTACAGGGCGCGGAACAAAGGGGTGCACGGGTTGTGGCAGAGACTGAACTACTGCGGCAAAAGTACGCTGTCGGTTTGTGGGTATACCCAACTTGGCCTTTGCAGCAGGGTACGAGAGGCCTTCCAGGGTCTTGAGGCGCTGGATCGCCATCTCGTCCTTCCATTTCATACAGTTGCGGGAGTAAGCTGCATGGGCCTCACCACAGTTAACACAGCAGGCCGCAGCAGTGCAACCTTCCGCGTCATGTTCACTGGAGCCACAATTTGCGCAACGAGCGGAACTCTTACAGAAACGTTGGGAATGCCCGTACCTCTAGCACCTGAAACAGCGCAGAGGACTGAGAATGTACGGGCGAACTCCACAGACCAAGTAGCCAGCCTTTATTTCGGTCGGAACTTTCGGGGAGTTAAAAGTCAAGATCACATTTTTAGACTTAATTAAAGAACCATCACGCCGGAACATCATACGACGTGCAGCAATAACACCTTGGTCTGCAAGTTCAGTCACTAATTCTTCCTCACTGCATGGCAAGAGATCAAACTCCGAAATAACACCCCGAGAGGTGTTAAGAAACGGGTGAGGTGTCACTTTGACAGGAATGCCTTGAAGACTAGTGAGGTGCAGAAAAGTGTTACTTTGAGAAACACTGCAAGTTTGGACAAGCAGGTCCCCAGAGCGAAGCTTCCTCACAGACTTCAAGGGACCAACCGCAGCGTCCAAAGCTTTAGAAATGAAAAAGGGAGATCTGGTGGACAGTCTCGCATTCGGATCGATGGATTCTACAAGTAAGTGTGTAGCATGCGTAGTCACAGCAATCGAGAGGAGACGACGCTTCGGAGCGACTGGTACAGCTGCCGAAGAAGAGGTTCCACATTCTTGGTCCAGGTCAAGGTCTAAAGACCGTTTAAGGGTATGAGACTTGGTAGGTTGAGAAGACGAAGGAGAGTCGGTGTCAACGATCAGTTTCTCAGGTGACTTAAATTTGGAGTTTTTGTTCTTGTGTTTACCCATGAAAAAAAGGAGGAAGATTCGTCTGCAGACTACTCCACCCACCACCGAGCCCTACAAGGGAGAACTGGAGGTCTGCAAGCCAAGAAAATGACGCTGGACACAGTTCTGGAGCTTATACGTTGCAGATATAGTCCGTTGGCTGTGATCACACGCACTCGGCGGACACTTCGGCCTCCGGGTACCGTCATGCCAACGCCTTTGGCATGATCCCACAGCCCCCGGGCTTACCCTGCCGTGCTATACGACAAAAAAGCCGCTAAAGCCCTGCACACAACTTGGTACAAGACTTCTGACTAGAGGTGGGTTAGTCTCTAGCCTCCCGTTTACAGCGAAGCCGGGGTCGAAGAGGAGTGTTGGTACACAGGAGGCACTTAACCGGTCTCCTGCGACCTCAGCCGCCAGACATCCCATTTCCGCCTCACGGGTCTCCGCACGCGGCAAACATGCAGGTAGGTCTAGCACCCAAACCAGCTAAAGGGAAAAAAAGAAATCCAAAGAAGACAAATCCTGACAGGGAACCTAAACGGAATCTCAGCAACCTACGAACTGAGCGGTTAATATAAATCAGTTAGTGGTGGAGGGTAACAAAACCACAAGACCGGGGTGTTAGTACATAACGTGGTAGCGATTAGGTAGAGAATACAACACGGGCAACTAGCCAGTGGAGAAAATAAATAAAAACGAAAAAGCGAGACACAAGACCAGCTCGGGAACGTGGGGACGCGACTCCCCAACATCTGGATGAACAGCCGTCCCTGCAAACACCAACAGCACCAAAATAAAAAACAAGCGGTGGCATGACATCAGATGTTGACCAGTCACAAGGTCAGCTCGGGCCGTGGGGGCGCCGCTCCCCAAATAACTGGAAAACCAGTTATCCCCGTGCGGGAAGAGTTAAGAAGTGAAATGCGTTGTGTGATAAAATTTTGCTATCGTTTGGGTAAAACTGCTCCAGAAACAGTTGATTTAATGAAAAAAGCTCACAAAGATAAATGTTTGGGTGTTTCAACGATTTTCAGATGGCACTATGATTTCAAAAAAAGGGCGCTTGTCGGCAGCACTCGCTCCTAAGCCTGGTCGTCATGAAAGTTTTGTTACGGAGCGTATTGTTAACACTGTTTAGGCAATCCTGCAAGAAGATCGACGAATGACGTGTGAAGACATAGCGGCGTCAACTAATACTTCAAAAACGTCGGCATTTCGCATTCTACGCGACAAATTTCTGCTGCATCGTGTGTGTTCCAGAAGGGTAATTCATCACCTGACGAGAGAACAATTGTTAGCCAGAATTCAGGTGTGTGTCATGAGTGGAAACAAATGATTGCAAAGGATCCAAACTTTCTAAACACAGTAATAACTGCGGAAGAAACATGGGTCAACTATATCGACCACCTCACGAAGAGCGCAATGACTGTTTAGAAACACAAAGGCTCGCCTCCTCCGAAAAAAGTCCGCTAAACCAAATCCGCTGGAAAGGTGAGGGTAATTTTCTTCGATCGTAAAGGTGTAGTCTGCCAGCATGTCGTTCCTCCACAAATTACTGTCAGTGCTGAGTATTACATTTCAGTCTTGAAGCGTTTGCGACCACACATATCGATTAAGCGACCGGAACTGGTGGGCAAGTGAGCCCTGCACCATGATAACGCCCACCCACATGTGGCTGTTTGTGTTCAACGGTTTCTTACGAAACGCAGTATTGAAATCCTGCCGCAGCCCGCCTACAATCCTGATCTCGCCCCGTGCGATTTCTGGTTGTTTCCAGCAATGAAGCAGAAGTTCCGTGGCGCAACATTCAACACAGAAACTGACCTTTTTCAAGCTGTACAGGGGTCGCTAATGCAGGTTCCCCAAAATGCCTTCGCCACATGCTTTGAAAAGTGAACTGAACGATGGGATCGTTGCATATCATCGGAAGGAAGATACTTTGAGAATTAATAACATATATTTTGCTGTACCTGTATTCGTGTTTCTTCATTTTGTGTGATTTTACTCTCAGTTTTTATTGAACGGCCGTTGTAATTTGTGGGCTCCCCAGATTACATGAAAAAACTTGCACGGAGCATTTGCGGCAATGGACAAATGGAAAGCGGTGTTGCCTGACATTTGGAGTACCAATGGTTTGGAGGGAACCAAACAATCATAATACCTGTTATTTTTTGAAATGATAGAAATACTTTAAGTTACTGGACATATCTTGACCTATATTCAGCAAGACGACATCATCCACACTTTAATGAGGTACCTTTCTGGAGCGTGGAAGGAGCGATGTGTTTATTTATTTACTGAAGCCACGTGTTTGGAGGATTTTCACCTTGGATCTCGCCCTTTGGATTTAACTGCTATAATATATACATATATAGCCAGTGCCGTTGATGCCCACCAGATGGAGACGTCTCAGTAGCTGAGCCCATCTTATGGATTTATGATGTCAGAAGCTGACTTAAAAATACACATGGCACCGTGGATTCTTGGCCGCCGTGGTGTAAAGTTAACGCGCTCGGCTAGTTATCGAGAGTTCCGTGGTTCATTTCCACGGCGGCGACTGAAAAACAATTTTTCGGGTACTGTGTGTTTCTGGAGCGTGAAGGGAGCGATGTGTTTATTTATTTACTGGCGCCACGTGTTTGGAGGATTTTCACCTAATTCAGTAATATGTTTATTTCAACCCATTTCTAAGGGAATGAGTTGAAATAAACTGATTTAGTAATATGTAAGTGTTTTAATAATATGTCATGTTAATAGCATCAATATTTGTCAAAACATGATCAAAAAAAGCAGATTATGCGATTGACACATGGCACCGTGGATTATTGGTCGCCGTGGTGCGAATTTTAACGGACGATCGGTTGAATGATTATATTAGATAGCTATGCCGTATCTCCAAAACTGTAGCTGATAGGGCAAAACTGATGCCATTTTGAGAATCCGAGCCCCAAATATATCTAACTTTTAAGGCACTAAAATGTATACAAATTTTGAAGATGGCAATCCGATTTTTGGCGTAAATGGGACAAGTATGGTAAGTCAGATAATATCCGAAAACTTGAAAATTTTCATCGTCCTGGAGCGGGACTCGAACTCGATGGCGTAATCCCGTATTTCTTTCATGACTAAAATGTATGTTGGATAGTGTAATTAAAGGTGGCACAATCTGGGTGATAGGATGCATGAGACAGCAATTTGAAGTGCAGATGGCGGCCCATGTGGCGCAGCGGTCTAAGCGATAGCCTCTGATTATTCGTCCGAAAGGGGTCCGGGTTGGAATCCCGGTGAGGCATGGATGTTGCGTTTGTCTTACGGCACTGGCTCTCTCCCTTCCCTGGAACCAGTGGCCCTAAATTATGGAGGGGCGACTGCTTATAGCCCATTGAGTAGCTCACGTCGGTCGTTAAACATCCAATCAAAAAGGGAAAAAAAGTGCAGATGTCGATGGAAATCCATTATTTTGTGGATCTTGTGTCTTGGTGTCTTGTCTTGCAAAATTGTGACTCCTCTGAAAAGTTCTCGAAGAACGACCAAAATCCAACGCTTAGACCATTGTGTATAAGAATTTAGTAATCCTCCAAAATATCATTTCTTTCTGTGATAATTTAAAAGTCAGTTATCTTCATGAGCATTGTTTCAAAGCTATTTGGAAGTTCGCAGTTTTATTCAGCACCGTATCATAGCTTATTGAAGTTTAAAGATCTGCCTGATCAACATTTCATTAATATTTGGAATTCAACCAGCCCACGGTATTATTTCATTGTCATTTGCACAGTCATATCAGAATAATATGACCACCTACCTAATAATGGGAATAACCACCCTTGGCCCGGATGACAGCGGCGAGACGACATGGCATGGACGCAATGATGCCATGAAAGGTTTCCCGAGGAACACGTGCCCATTCTGAATGCAGTAGGGCACGGTGGTTCGGAAGATGACGTTGCTGTGGGTCGACACGTCCAACCTGTCTATCCAAATAGTCCTACAAGTGCTCTATGGGATTGATATAAAGCGATTTCTCCGGCCAAGGGAGAACGGAGACATCGCTGTCGTGTTCCTTGAACCACTCACGCACCCCCTAAAGCGACGTGGCAGGGCGCATTGTTCTGTTGGTAGATATCATCACCACCAGGGTAAACGTCCAACATGAAGGGATGCATGTGGTCAGTGATGATGGACAGGTAGCCACTGGCGTTCAGGAATCCATATAGGGTAGCAGCGATCCCAGGTCATACAAGGAAAACATCCCCCATACATGCACACTGCCACCGCCGGCCTGTACTTGACCGACAAGCGTGTCTGAGTGCTGGTTCTCTTGTGTCTGACGCCGTATCCGCCACCTCCCGTCACTTCTGGGGTGTAGGAACCTCGATTCGTTGGAAAAGGCAACCTTTTCCCACTCTTCCACTGTCCAATGACAGTAGTCCCATGCGAACTGCAGGCGTCGTTGCCGATGAACCGGGGTTAACGTGGGCGCCTTGATTGACTCCGGAGACTTATGCGTAACACAGTTCACTCTGC
This sequence comes from Macrothele yani, assembly GCA_039090855.1. Lineage (NCBI taxonomy): Eukaryota > Metazoa > Arthropoda > Arachnida > Araneae > Macrothelidae > Macrothele > Macrothele yani. The sequence continues at coordinate 134,225,983 of CM077007.1, read as the reverse complement.
TGTTATCGGGACACGTACCTGGGTGCCCCAGCGTTCATTTGCGTGGTCAATGGCTGCACTGTTGCGCGTCGATTGCCCTTTATCAGTCGACGGAAGTGACATTCTCTTCTGGGGTTGATGGCCTTTGGGGCTCCAAAGTTATGACGTCGGGAGGTACTTGTTGTGACAGCAGATCATTCTTGGTACACCCTTACTACAGTACCTCACGAACAGCTCACGAAGTCTGCTGTTTCTAAAATGCTTCCACCCTTGGCGCGGTAGCAGATGATCATTCCTTTTTGAAAGTCCGTGAAATCACTACCTCTATCCATTGTGTTCACGTAACGCACTATGGCTCATCTGTCCTGGTCTGCGGCTCATATCTCCGTGTGGTCGACCTTGTCACTTGCACTCTGTGACTTGCCTGGGTCGGTACACTGTGATTCCGAGGTGTTCACATTATTCTGATAAACTTGACAAACACAAATTCGAAAATATGTCCAAAACGAAACGACCGATCTTAAAGCTTTTTCAGAGACATGTGCAAGGGGAAACATTAAGTCGACATACCCAAGTAACACTGTGCTAGTTCCTATGCAAATATGCAAATGACAACCGTACATCACTGAGCTGGGAGGCACGCGATCTTGATAAACAAAATTTTCTGAGCTGGGTGCTACAATTAAAGCTTCAGTTGAGCAGTTAGTGGAAGAATGGCTCCCCACTATCGCTTAGAACTGGAGATGCCAACTTAATTGGGACTAAAATTTACTTTTCTCCCATCGACTCTAAGTGATCTACTCCACTTCACAATTTCAAGCTTCCCCAAGCTGACTGTTTTCCCTGGACTCCAAGTGATCTACTTTATTTCACAATTTCAAGTTTTCCAGTCAGCTTCCCGTAATTCGGGTGTTACCTACCATGACACTATCTCCCGCGTCTAACTCTGCGGTCAATGCTCTCATTACGTAGGTAAGCAGAGCCGCGGCAGATTGCTATCGGGGGAGGGGAGGCCACGTGACCTTGACACCTAGTGGATGCTGTCGCAAATCAGCAGTTGTAAGGGCGAAAACATGGCTGCTCCTTTGTCTGAATGGATATCATAGCCGCTCCTTTGTCTGAATATCGATCGCTAACGTTTTGTGGAAAAAAGATATAAATTTTGTTTAAGTTACTACGAAAATGTCTCATCGTCGATTTTCATAGTAACTTAAACAAATTTTACATTCTTTCCACAAAACGTTAGCGATCTATCAAATATGATTCGGCGATCGACCGGTAGATTGCGATCGATCAAATATGATTCGGCGATCGACCGGTAGATTGCGATCGACGTATTGGCCGTCCCTGGCTTAGAAGAGTGTGATTGAGAGTGATCGGTAGATTATAAGCAAGGCAATTGGCAGCTGAGGTAGCAAGATGGCTGAATGTCTCGAGGCAAGTGATCTCTAATCTCTGAAGACTATTCTCGGAAACAGGAACAATAATGTGAAGGCCGAGGCAAGGAAGCCCACAAGTCCCAAAATGTCAAAACGACCGGTATTTGTCCCTAACAGCTTGCCGCGCCGTAGGAAGTCGACAGCCAGTCAAGTCACGCAGGAGCTCTTTTCTGCTAAGGGAATTGTAATATCGAAGCAAACGGTTTACAGATGACTCAACGAGAGAGGTCCATATGCAAGAAGGCCAATGGTCTGTATCCCATTCGCCGTGTCTCACAGAAGGGTCTGTATGAATAGGGTCCTACAACATCTCCTCTGATCAACATGCTTGTGTTATCTTTAGTGACTAGTTGCGGTACAGCCGAAAGAGGTGGGAAGCCAAAATCTTCCCTCCAACATTAGAGACATTTCCCCACTACGGATGTACAAGACATGTGCTGGCATCATGTTGGACGGACACACGACGCCACGAGCGTGTTCCGCAGCACGACTCATGGAGCACATTGTAGAGCCCTATGTACAGCTGATCTGTTGCCTCCCGCCCCCCGCCCCCAGTTCCTTTTTATGGAATATAACGCCCGTTTCCACAGGGTTTGGCTTGTCGACGAATGACTGGAGGGTGAAGGTATCAGGATGGAGTGGTCCGCGAGATCTTCTAACCTGAACCCGATAGAGCATGCTCACTCCCAGAACACTCCTGGGACTTCGAGGTGAAATGGTAAGGAGAAGCACTTATTGCCCCAAATTCTCATTCGCAGCGTTATAAACAGCATGGGGGCTCGTTCTGCGAGCTGTGTCGCTGTTCGAAATCATCACACTCACTATTAGCCCTCGAAATCTGCGCCACTTGCTGCGCCGGTTTTAGATTGCCATGATGTCATGCATGCTTCCTGTTCATGCGTTGCTTGCATTGCTTTTCTGTTGTGTATTGCTGCGTTATCGATATATGTATGTCCATATCAGCTTTAAACTCAATCACGTGGATATTACGTTATTCATGGTTTTGTGTTTGTTACGTTACTTTTGGACACTAGAATAGTTTGAAAATTATCTTGCGTATTATTTTATGTTTACCTGAATTTCAATTCTTTCGTTTTTCCTCCATCTGGGGCTTTAGCGACCATGTAGCGTTCTAAACTACATGAAACGTCTGTAGTCTCGGGAACACTATACTTCAGATTTCCTTATCTTATTTATTTATTTATTCTCTCTCTCTCTCTCTCTCTCTCTCTCTCTCTCTCTCTCTCTCTCTCTCTCTCTCTCTCTCTCTGTCTCTCTCTCTCTCTCTCTCTCTCTCTCTCTCTCTCTCTCTCTCTCTCTCTCTCTCTCTCTATCTATCTATCTAAGTGAAACAAAAGTCACTCAAAGTTTCAGAAAGTCTTCCTTTCTGTTAACTCTTTTATTCCCTCAGTATCGTATATGGACACTCTATACTTGAATATTCCAAACTACTTGAGAAACTAATCACAATGACAGTAATACTTCAAAACTAATTAACTAAAGTTAGTAAGCTGAAAACTTGAGTAATTCCAAACGCTAAATATATCACGACACCACTCTAATGCGCAGCGTTCAAATAAACACAGTTGCATGTTACGCAGCTTCCACGATTATATCATCACACCACACTTTTGGCTGCTGCTTCAACATTATGTATCTCTAGGTTTTATCAGTCAACATGCATACGCCACGCTGTGACGCACTACAGACGTAAAGCACGTGTCAAGACGACAAATCTGCAGCGATACATTCTGTTCGTGTAGCTTAGTTGGGAGAGCAACTTACTCCGGAGTGAGAGGGCGCGATTAGATCTCCGTCACGGACAACCTTGTGTTTTCACAACGCTCTCTGACCTCAGAATTGTTACCAACCTCATTCTGCGAGAGAGAAGATATGACGTTAAGGTTGAAAACGTTAAAAGAGAATGAACTCAAATTTACATAGAGAAAGTAACTAAAAATTAAATCAATTTAGAGGGTACGTCGCAACTAGCGTAAGCATCTAAGGATATAAACAGGTTTTGGTCCCTGATTTAGGGAAACTATTTCCAAGGAAGGGAGAAAGATAGAGCTGTTGGACCAACACAGCATCCGCCCCTTATCCTGGAGTCAACTCCTACTCAACTTGGAATATTTGCTAGAAGCACACACTTCTTTCTACTCTCTTATTGAGAAGAAAATGCAACGTTTTTCATAATGAACATTACATTGTGCATCACTTTAAAACCATTTCGAGTTTAACGAACTTCCTGAAAATCAATTTTTGGGCTACCTTACACCATAATTTTTGGCAGTTGCTGAGAGTGATGAGGTCAGTTTAGAACCTAGGGAAGGAAGAAATAAAGACTGCAGCTGATCTTGCAACAGGACTAACACTCGTAAGCCGAAATGAAATTCTTGCTTGAAACGTCATGTTTTCCATCGAAGTAAGCATGGGATTCATCATGGTGTATCCTGATCTACGCCGATAGCAGAATTTCCTACCGATAAGTCTTACCTTCCGAGTTTTTCATTAAACCTTAACGCATTTAATTAGGTTTCCAAAGTCATTACCTGATGGAAACATTTTCTTCGAACTCCAGAGCAACGTTCGTACTTCTTTCCAATTTCGAAGAATCATTTCCGTTCGCCAATTTCTGCATCCACAAGTCATTCGGACACACACACACACACACACCATTTCCTAAACTTCGTATATATGTAAATGAGATGAAGTATTTAACTTATTGCGCAGTATAACTTTCTTTCCGAAATTAAAACGATTCATCACACACTTACAGGTAATTCACCCAACCTTTTACTGAAGTCGTCCGTCCTGCGGCATATGTTAAGAATCACACAGATGCACGCAAAGTTTGTTCTTTCTCTTAATTAAGACTGAGCTATAAAAAAGAGAGAGAGAGAGAAAGTCCATTTCGATCTCCCATTCAGAAGCAACATATCTTTTACCTGTCATTTTTTTCCACGCGTGCAGGTTGACTTCCCGTCGATCAAATCGCAGACTTCGGCGACATTTTAAATTATTCTGCTGCGATAATTTGCTGATACTGTCGGTTTTGGCAGCCGTCATTCCGCTTCGTGACTCCAGATAATTCAGGCGTACTTTCCAAAATTTCTTTTTTCTCTTCTCTCTCTCTCTCTCTCTCTCTCTCTCTCGCCCGCTCGCTCGTTCGTTCTTTTTCTCTCTCTCTCAATAAGCTGGTATCTAAGCACAAGCTGTGATTCGCGAAATGAGTCCTAGCTGCTTTTCTCCGTTGTTTAATGATGAACATAACGATGGAAGAACAGGATTTGACCAAGGACCATCTTTAACTTAGACTTATTGGCTTTTGGTAAGGAATGCTGACAGTAACAAAAGTTCAGAATTATCTCACTTTTCATTTTCTTTTGTTGCAGTCTCATCTTCCAGGGACCATATTTTGGTAGCCTCCCCGGTGGCGCAGTGGTCTAAGCGCTGGCTTTTGATTATTTCTTCCAAGATGGGTCCGGGTTCGAATCCCGGTGAGGCATGGATGTTGTGTTCATCTTACGGCACTGGCTGTGTCCCTTTCCTGGAACCAGGGGCTCTAAATTAGGGACGGGCGACTGCTCATATTTATAAATTAGGGACGGTCGTTTGGTCACAGTGTCGTAAAACCCTCGAATAAAAAAGTATTTTGGTATTATGCCTCCCTAGTCAATCAAATATTGGTCTTCCTAAATGCTCGATGATTGAATTAATGATTGCATGCTTCTACGAAAAAAGAATATCATGTAAATTTTAGCAGCGTTCGAAATCTTCGGTGGTCCGCTGATGCTAGATCACCAAATATCGTGTTGGGCCACATAAATCAAAATGGCGATGGTCCGGTGGGCCAGTCATTCTTTCACATGACGTCATTTATTTCAGGAAAAAAGCTTTTTTTTTCTTTTCCGCAAAGCGAAGTTGTTGCAAAATATTTTTCGTTCATGTTAGATAGCAAACATAGGCGTCAAACAAAGGTCTTCGCTCTTTCCACGTTTATAAGTGAGTCACGGAAAAATTCTCATTGGCTGCCACCGGGAATCGAACCCAGGTTCTTCCAGTTACTCACTTATAAACGTGGAAAGAGCGAAGACCTTTGTTTGATGTACCTGGTCCATCGGATGTCTGTATTAATTATTCATTCGCCTTCTAATTATTTCTTCAGTTGCTGCTCACCATCTTTGGTGAATCCCCAGCATTGTGCGGGGCTCCAAGAACCAACCTGCCAAATTGGCTTGGCAGTTATCGTGTATGAGTCTGTAGGAATTCGTGACCGCTGTGGTGTAGTGGAAGCATATCCAGTGCGTAACTGGAAGACCCTGGGTTCGATTCCCGGTGGCGACCAATGATAATTTTTCCGTGACTAACGTATAAACGTGGAAAGAGCGAAGACCTTTGTTTGATGTTCCTGGTCCACGTCGGATGTTTGTATTAATTAAACATAGGCGTATCGTCGGAAGCGGGGGGAGGCTTGGAGGTGACCCCCCCCACACACACACACACACTGTTTAGTAAATTTAAATTTATGGGCAAAAGCCTACGATGGGGTGGGAAATACGAATAGAAGGATTAATGGAGTCACCACGAAGCTTAATCAGAAAATGCCAAGTGTTTTATAAACACACACTTATAACTCACCTTTTAGATTTGACTGTGATTTTTTTTTTTTTTTTTTTTTTGTGAGGGAGTAAAACGATGGCGCAATATTAATGCAGAGAACTCATTGTATAACATTGTTCAATTATCAACAAAAAAAAGTATGATATTTAAAAGAATTTATAATAAAACCTAGGACTTTATTTACAGAAAACTCAGCAACTTGTCAAAAATTCGCTCAATAGTTCCAGCAGTAGCTGAAGAGTAATGCATAACAAAAAAAGCATATTATGTACTTAAAAATCCAAATTTGGGTATATTTACGGAGAAACTGTTTCCAAGAATTGCCTTTCCTCAAAACGAAAACATCAGTTTACCATTTTTTTTTCGTGTCCCACAGAGGAAAGCATCCTTTTACACTTATTCGTGCCACCCCCACCTCCCCTCAATTTTTTTGGTCACGCTATGCCTGTGATAGCAAACACATTATTGGTTATTACTATCCTCCCTAAAGTTCAGAGGATGAAAATTGCGCAATCCATGCATTGGTGAGAAAGCCTCGCGTAGTAAAATACAGTAAAATCTCTCTTAGCAACCACCCCTATTTGACAACCAGCCCTCATCACGACCGTTTTTTCTGTGGAACCGATTTCAAAACTCATAGCGCTAATACTAACCTCTCCCCTATTAAAAGACAGCTCATCCCCTGTTAACGACCACCTTTGCGCAAGGACCACATAATTTTCTTTAATTCTAAATAACTTCATGGCTTCTAATTACTTTCAGTATCGTAAATACTTAACGGAAATTATAGAGGATGGGCGTCAGATTATAGCAGGCTTGGTCGCCGGTCCCGTCAAATTTGAGAGGTAATGAATTTATCCTCTATAACTCCCGTAAAGTATTTACAATACTGTAAGGACCACTGCACAAAGATTGCGTTGTCCGGATTACTATTCCATCTGAAAAAAATTTCTATAGCCTGTAACCATGAAACAATAATTTAAACAAATGTTAGTTTGTATGGATGGGTCACTTCAAATGGCTAGGAAGTTTTCGCCTGCACAAGAACAGGGGATGAGGACGGGTGAAGGAATTTTCGGCGGTGACAGGCAATTCTAATGGCTTACGAAGTAACGTAAAGAAAGGCAGAGACCCCACCCGTCTCCACACTTCCTACAAAGGCTGAAAAAAGGAGTGACAGTTAAAACTCATCCTTACTTCAGTCCGTTTTTTGGCCGGACAGAGGACAGTTAAGAGGGGTGACTGCCCTGAAGGGTGGGGAATAAGAAGCTAATCTGTGAGCTGAAAGAAAACTTAGAAAAAATGGTGCTGAAAGAAGTCTGATAAACTTAAGCAGACGGCGTTACATTCCTTTTCAAATGAATTTTTTTTTAGATTACCACTGTAGGTATCTTCCAAATGTGTAACTGTAGTTTTAGTATTTATGCACATATAAATAAACTGCAATGCATAGTGTTTGGAGTGAAGCAATTCAGAATATGTAATTTATAAAAATAATGCATTAGTTTACAAAGGTTTATTCTCAAGCTGTTCATTAGATATGCCATTAAAACTTTCCCCTATTTTGCGACCACCACTGTGAACGACCGGTTTTTAAAAGAACCGGTAGTGGTCGCCTTAGAGATGCTTTCACTGTATGTCAAAAGCAAGCAACTCCAAATTACCGCAAAAATAAACACATTTCACAACCAAACGCGTTGTTAAGAATCACTCTTGCACCGCAGCAATAGTGTGAGGAGAGTACGGTAACTCTCACTTCAGTGCAAGGAATCGTGGAAGTGCGTTGTGTGTGTGTTGCAGCGATAGAACGGGAAACGTCCATTTAAAAAGCTTCAACTCCGGTTATTTTTGTATTTGTGAATAATAATCAGTTAGATTTCATTAGTACGCTGTGAAAAATAACTGGTGTTAATTCACGGAAAATTCCTGAAAATAAAGTGCAGCAAATTTGCCAGTAGGTATCTGTCTTTTAATGAAATTTCGGTTTTAGAAAAGTCCTCGTTGTCTTAACTTCCGTATTTTCCCAGATTTTTCGTAGTCAGTAATTCCTTTTATTTCAGAAAAGTCCGTTTCCGGTTTCTCTGTGTTCACACAGAAATTTCGCCAAGTCGAAGACCCCGAATTTTTCAGCTCTTACACCAAATAATCTAATTCGTGTTAAAATCCTATAGTAGAATAAAATGTCGACGACTAAACAAGATAAAAACAAATGCAGTGCACAACGTACCACGTGTTAAAACACTTTACTAATAAAAACACACCATACGCTTCGTTAGATCTTTTGATGACACATCGTCTTAATCATAACTTTGAATCATCTGATGATTACACTGTTTAATCTAATTAATACACACAATTGACGTGGATTGGGAACATCAAACAGAAGCCATCGCCCATTCTACGTTTATACGTGAGTCACTGAAAAATTATCATCGGCCTCCACCGGGAATCGAACCCAGTCTTCCAGTTACGCCCCGGACATGCTACCACTGCACCACAGCGGCCTCGAATTCTCCAGACTCACATGCAGAGGACGCAATTCGAGGCCTCTGTGGTGCAGTGGTAGCATGTCCGGTGCGTAACTGGAAGACCCTGCGTTCGATTTCCGGTGGCGGCCGATGAGAATTTTTCCGTGACTCACTTATAAACGTGGAAAGAGCGATGACCTCTGTTTTGTGTTGACTGTATCATCTGATATTGTGGTAAACTGTGTCTTTCAGATAGCTCCACAAATAAATGTCTGGAGGACTCAAGTCTTATGAGCGAGGCGGCCAAAGTTTTTTCGAGAATAATCGATCGTGGAAGAACTCACGGAGCATCTCCGTTGTGTCGTTTGATGTGTGGCACGTTGCTCCATCTTGTAGAAACCAACAGTAACGTTCGTATTCTTCCAGCATCGCTACGAATTGATGGATGATGTCTGCATACACAGCGGAATTTACAGTTGTGTCAAAAAAAAATTGGCCCTACAATTCGCCGTCTAGACATGGCGCACCACACTCCAAATTTCTGCCAGTGAAGTCCAACCTCATGCAATGCGTGTGGATTCTCCACAGCCCATATGCGAGTGTTTTGGCTATTGACATATCCATTCAAATGAAACTATGCCTCGCTACTCAAAAAAGTGTTGTTAAGCTGGTTAGTCACATTGTTGGGCGTGAAACTCTTAAACCATTGGCAGTAGGCAATGTGCTTTTCTGAGTCCAAAAGACGTAGCTCTTGCTCTACTTGAATTCTATGTAGCCGTAGCTTTATATGTTTAGTAGCCCTCTGGCAGGCTGAATACGATGCCCCTAACTCTTGAGACAGCCGCCGAAATGACTTCCGGGGAGAGCGCTGCAGGGAAACGTGAATTTTCTCCAGAAACGTAATCGTCATCACGGACGGCCGACCGCTTTTCGGCTTATAATGAACACTGCTTGTCTCGCGAAACCGATTCACAAGGTCATACACAGTTGTTTTCCCTGGTATAGGGGCATCAGGAAACTTTTTTTTGAAAGAGTTAGGTGCAACGTTGGTAAAATGTTTCCGCAAAATTAACTTCTAACAAGCCGACTCTCTGTTCTTGCGTGAGACTCATGGCTGACTGAACGTTACTGCTTGCCAGCGCCCGCGTAAGCGTAGTGTCACGTGGTGCTATCACGTGGCGCAGCCCGTTCCCCAAAGTCACACACAACAGCCACAAGCAGCAATATTCGGATATATTTTATGGTTTTGCAGCAAATACGTTTTAAAATATAGAGTTCGGGGACTTTTGAATGTTATGCAGCCTGGAGAACACTACTTAAGATTTTGAGAATACTACCTCTTTTTATTTGCTCTCTCTCTCTCTCTCTCTCTCTCTCTCTCTCTCTCTCTCTCTCTCTCTCTCTCTCTCTCTCTATCTCTCTCTCTAAAGACTTACTTACTGCTCAATTTTTTTATTCCGTCAACAGAGTCCAAGCACTTTTTACTCGCATGTCCCAAACTTCATGGCGAATTAATCACAATAATACACTGCTGGAAAATTGCTAAGGACGGATCGTAAACGGCTATATAGCGCATAAAAAAGTAAGTGTGGTTGGATGCCAAGTGAAATAAAATAATGTCAGAATGCCAGGACATTACAAGAAAGACAATTTATTGTGCTCTGAAATCCAGAAGGCTTTGGAACGTGTTCAAGGGACAACCAGGCCATTTTGTGCAGAATATGTAAACGTGAAAAAAATGCAATTACTCTCCGCAGGCGTTCCGGCGTAAGATGTCAATACGGGATATGGCCACCATGGAGGGCGATGCAAGATTCCACACGTCGTGTCATGCTTTGCACAACATTATCAAGCAGCTGTTGGGGTAATTTATCCCATTCCTCTGTCAGTGCACGGATGAGGGTGTCCTTGTTTATTGGAGGGCATTGGCGACCAGCAAGACTCCTCCCCAAAGCATCCCACACATTTTCAATGGGATTCAGATCTGGAGAACGTGCTGGCCATACGAGGCGTTGAATATCCTCGCTCTCAAGACACTCCTGGACAGCGACTGCTCGATGACATGTTGCGTTGTCGTCCATGAAAATAAATCTATCACCGACAGCACCACGGAACATGCGAACATGAGGTAGCAGAACATCATTAATGTATCGTTGGCCAGTCATAGTCCCAGTTGGAAGCACATAGAGGGACGTACGGCCATTGATCATGATGCCAGTCCATACCATGACACTACATGTCGGATATCGGTCCCTTTCCTGTATGTTTGCTGAACAATATGCAGTACCACTATCACGCCAGATCAGTTGTCGTCGACAATCAGACGATAGACTGTATCTACTTTCATCTGAGAAGAGGACAGCAGACCAGTCGTTATCAGTCCAATTGCGATGTTGATGGCACCATTGCAAACGGACTGTACGGTGACGTCTAGACAATGGGTTGCACACAACAGGACGGCGGGCGTATAGTCCTCCTTCATGCAAACGTCTGGCGACAGTTTTTCGGGAGATCCGCTTGCCAGTAGCAGCCATAAACTGATTTGCTACCTCACTAGCTGTGCTGCGCCGGTGTCTTTTTGTTGATAGCACTATGTACCGATCTTCTGTAGGTGTCGTACTGCGAACACGATCTCCCCCGTGACGTTTGCTACACTCTCCATTTGTTTGAAATGATTTCCAAAGCCTTGAAACAACATTGTGGCTGACGTCGAACTCCCTGGCAGCATCTGTTATTTTTCGCCCTTCTTCAATCTTGCCAATAATGCGGCCACGCGTAAAATTATCTAGGTGATGTCGGGAAGACATACTGAAAATTGCAAGTTCGTCAATTGATTCTTTCCCTTTCAACTTTGCGTTTGAACAACAACGGTCAATACGCGTCAAATCCTTTATATCTCTTATCAGCGCTATGACGTCACGAACAAGTTCGGCAATCCAAAATTTGCATACGCACAACACGTCTTACTGTATCCCGCACTTATGCTAATTTCCACATTTTCCTGCCTTCCATTTTATGGTTGCTATCGTTGCTATTGTCATCCGTCCTTACCAATTATCCGGCAGTGTAATACGAGGGTGGATCAAAAAATTAGTAACACTGTTGAATACAAAAACAAAGGAAGAGAATACTCAGGGGATGTGTGTTGGTTTAAAGGTACAACATTTATTCAATTTTTGATATAGGTGCTTAAAGACTTTCATTTATTCCAATGTGTGATTAACTTGTCCATACCTGTACAGAAAAAGTCTCCTTCAATTTGGTGCAACCAGTTAAACACCGCAGTTTTCACAATCTCATCGGTTTGGAATCGTTGTCCACTAAGGTCCTATTTTAGGGGTGAACTCGTGAAACCATGATTCGTCACCTGTGATGATTCGACGCAAACAATTTTGAGCCTCAGCGGAATACCGTTGCAGAAGAGCGAAAGATGAAAGGAAACGTTAGTTTCTGTGCTAGTCGGTGAGTAAACATGGCACCCATCTCGCACACAATTTCTGAAATCACAACTGCTCGTGAATGATGGAATGCACAGTCCCGTACAAAATGTCTAATGTACTGGAAATTTCCTTGATTTTGATTCTCCTATTACCCCGTAGGCGGCATGATACTCCCGAGTTCTGGATATTGATGATCTGCCTTCGCGGTATTCGTCCGTCAAATTTGTGCGACCCTTTTCAAATTGTTGGCCCCACTTTACAATGGCCTAGCGAGACATGGCAACTTCCCCGTATACAGCACAGATTTCACGATGGATGTCAATGCAATTTAGGCGCTTAGCCCACAGAAATCGAATGGTTCCTCGCACTTCCAATTTGAAGTAAGAATCCAGTTGACGCGCCATTACGAACTGCCTCATGCACACACCTCACGCAGTTACTGAACTAAAACACCTCCCATTGGCAGCTCTGAAGTACAGTCTACTTCACACCCAAGCAAACACGGTCCACGGTCTGACTACAATCCCACTCCAGATGGCGCTAAGTGTAACTTACTTTTTGATTCACCTACGTAATATTTCAACACTGATTAACGTGAGTTAGTAAACAGAAAACTCTGGATTACTCCAAACCTCAATATATAACAACACAGCTCGAAAAAACACAGCTTCGGCTCAGCACAGCTTCCATCACACTCTTTGGTTGTTGTTTCAACCTTATATTATACACTGAGTGGCCACTTTATTATGACCACCTGACAGTTTTAAGCAAATGCGCTATGGCTGCATGCTGTTGCCGCCAGATGGCGAGGCTAGTATAAAAAGGGAAAGCTTAGTGCTTGCGACAGTAGTAGAAGTGATTTTTGGGTGACGAGATGGGTAAAAAATGCGATTTGACGGTCTTTCAACGTGGGATAATTGCAGGTGCTCGGAGCCATGGAACGAGTATAACCGAAACAGCCGCATTCGGGAAATGTTCCAGAGCAGCTGTTGTTAAAGTGTTTAAAGACTGGACTGTCAGCCAAAAAACTGGGTCTCTACGTGCAACGTGTGGTCGTCATCGACTAGTGACTGCTCGTGCGGAACGGAGAGTGTCCAGACTGGTAACAGACAACAGAAGGGCAAGAGTGCAGCACATTACAGACCATCTTAATCAAGGATCACCTCAAATGATCTTTGCACACACTGTTCGCCGTACACTGCATCGGATGGGATATGACAGCCGAAGGCCTGTTCGAACCCCTACCTTGTCTGCAGTTAACAAGAGAAAACGTCTCCAGTTTGCACAGGAGCACAAGGATTGCACAGTCGATAATTAGAAACAAATTATGTGGTCCGATGTATCGCGCTTTCAGTTGCACCGTGCCGATGGCCGAGTGAGAATTTGGCTGAAACAGCACGAAAACATGGACCCCAAATGCATTGCTACAACCCTTCGAGCTGGCGGAGGCAACGTTAAGGTTTGGGGAATGTTTTCCTGGCATGCTTTGGGCCCTTTAATTCATGTTGATCAACGTCTGACTGGCACATCATATCTAAACATCGTTGCGGACCAAGTGCATCCTGTCATGTGGATGGTTTATCCCAATGGCGAAGGCTACTTTCAACAAGATAATGCGTCCTGACATAGTGCTCGTATTGTACAGGATTGGTTTCAGGAACATGCCGGTAAGTTTACTTTGCTTAGGTGGCCCCCATAATCTCCAGATCTCAACCCCATTGAGAGTTTGTGGGATGAAGTTGAACGAGCCATCATGCAGCTGGATCCACAACCCTGCAATCTCACACTCCTGGAAAGTGCTGTTCATTAAGCATGGTCTCAGATTCCACAAACCACCTATCAACATCTCGTGAAGTCCATGCCACGAAGAATCGACGCAGTATTAAAGGCAAAATGTGGCCCAACGAAGTACTGAGGAGGTGGTCATAATAAAGTGACCACTCAATGTATATCTCTCGTTCTGATATATCACATGCGTACGTCACGCTCTCTGACCTCAGAATTGTTGCCAACCTCATTCCGCGAGCGAGAAGATATAACGTTAAGGTTGAAAACGCTAAAAGAGAATGAACTCAAATTTTCATAGAAAAAGCAACTGAAAATGAAAGTTAATTTAGAGTATACGTCATATCTTCAAAAAGAGATAACCATGGCTGCTGAAAAAGCTATGGCAACAAAAAACGGAAAGAGGCAGAGAAAAGGAACAATCCAGCACCTAATGGAAAGACGATTAATGTAGTTTATAAAGAGGTGTCACAAAATGAGTTTTCTTTATTAATATACACGTATTTCAAAAATAAAATAATCGCACTGCTAAAAACATTTGCACACGCAGAGAGCATAGGAAGCGAATAGTTTTCTTCATCTGGGAGCTCGTGGCTGGAGGATTGTACTCGTAACACAATCATTCCCTGCAGTAAAAATCTAAATACACATTTTTCATCATAAACGGCTGCGCCGACTACAATTCAGCTAGTTTAACATTAGTCAAAAATACAATAATTACATTGATGAAAGGTGAGTAAAAGAAAATGGCTGGTCTATGGAATAAAACAATATCGTTAATTTAGCATAAACTTTACATGTCACGATTTCTTTGTTAGACACCCTCATTTCATAAATCTACTGAAACTCTTCACATTACATAGTGGATATGTAATGTGAAGAGTTTCAGACTCACAATAATTTAGCTTTAGAAGTGATATCTACAGAACTAAGATACACATTGCCATCTTGCATACCTCATTCCCATCTCAGCTTACGACGAGTTTCTACTGGTCCCTAAATGAGCCATAGGAAGAGTGCTGCCCCTTTCCTAGAAATCAGTTGTGCTAAATTAGGAACGGTCGTACCCTTATAGTTTCAATTTCTCACAATTACACGCCGAAACTAAAACGGAAAAGACACCATAATAGAAAAACACCTTTCATTCCTCATTCCAAACCGGCCCAGCTTGGATGATTAGCCAGAATTCCATGCTTCTAACCACTTAGAAAACGCGACTATCGGAGACTAACAGTGAGTGACGTTAAAGGAAAATTTCAAATGTGAAAAATCTGCGTTGAATAAATACAGTAAATTCCGGTTAATTCTTGAAGAAAATCCGAAGTTCGTTCTTCGGAATAAAGCTTCGTATATCTGGAGCTCCCACTTAAATGGCACAAAATGTTCCAAGCCGATGTGTTCCAGTTAACCCTAATCTATTGTATATATTCCTACGACAATGCTGGCGCATGAAAGTAACCTCAAATGATAGACGTAATTGCAATCTACACTGAGCAGCCCCGGTGGCGCAGTGGTCTAAGGCGCTGGCCTCTGATCATTCATCCGTCAGGGGTCCGGGTTCGAATCCCGGTCAGGCATGGATGTTGTGTTTGTCTTACGGCACTGGCTCTCTCCCTTCCCTGGAACCAGTGACCCTAAATTAGGGACGGGCGACTGCTTATAGCCCGTTGAGTTGCTCACGGTGGTCGTTAAACCTCCAAACAAACAAAAAAATCTACACTGAAGTGCCAAATGTTATGGGATAGGTACCTAGTATCTCATTGGACCTCCTCTAGCCCGGCGAATTGCAGCAACTTGACGTGGCATCGATTGCACAAGTGGCCGCGGGACTTTTGGAGATATCTTGATCCCTGCCGTCTTAATAGCCGACCACAGTTCCCTGGTATTTGTAGTTGCAGGATCTTGGGTGCGAATGGGCCTTTCCACTACGTCCCATAAGTGCTCTGTTGGGTTCATATTGGGTGTACGTGGTGGCCACACCATCCGTCGGAACTGTCCAGAATGTTCCTCGAACCAATTTTGGGCAACTTGCTCCCGATGACATAGTACATTGTCCGCCTGAAAAGTCCCATCCTTGTTGGAGTACATAAAGTCCATAAAGGGCAGGAAATGGTCACCCAGCAGAGCAATAAAGCAACTACCGGTTGATGACGTGCTTACGAGGACAAGAGAACCCAAACCGTGCCACGTAAAGACACCCCATGCATTTATGAAACCACCATCAGCTTTCACAGTGCCTTGTTGACAGCTTGGGTCCATGGCTTCATGGAGTCTGCGCCACACCCGAAACCAGCCATCAGCGCATAACAACTGTTAGCGTGACTCATCGAACCAAGTGCCTTGCTGCCAGTCTTCCAGGATCTAATTACCGTGTTCATGAGCCCAGGTGAGGCACTGTGTACGATGTCGTGGTGTTAACAAAGGCACTCTAGTGGGTCTTCTGTTCCCATACCCCATGGACGCTAAATTACGCCGCACCGACCGGATGGATATGTTTCTGGTACCTCCTACATTGAATGTGGATGTTATCTGAGCCAGTTTCTCTTGTCTGTTAGCATGGACAATCCTGGTCAGACGCCGCTGTGGTCGGCCACTGCGCTGTCCACGGTGGTAGGTAATGCCCTCGATGAGGTATTCTCGGTACACACCTGACACCGTGAATCGAGAAATGTTGAATGTTCGCACGACTTCGGAAATTTAATGCCCCATCCGTCTGGCTCTCTACCATGCCTCGTTCAAACTCCGATAATTCAAGTCGTCCTGACATAATCCTACTGGCGATTGTTCAACCTGACTCACGAGATTACACCTTGCAACTGATAAAAATCGTGGCGTGCATCGAAGCCTTTATACGACGGCAGCGCCAGTTAAACATTTGCATACTGTTATCCCATGACTTTTGGCACTTCAGTGTATGTACAGTAGATTCCGGTTAATTGAGCCATCGGTTAATAGGGGCAGCAGTTTATTTGGGACAATTCTTGAAGAACATCCCAAATTAGCTCTGGGATAAAACTTCGCATATCTGAGACAGCTGCTTAACTGGGCCAAAGTTTTCCAGCTTCGATGTGTACCAGTTAACCGGAATCTACTATGCTATATTTAAATCACTTTCCAGAAACAATGGAGCATATAGCTATAGTGTGTGGTGTGTGTCACGTATGTTTGAGCTAACTTATGTTATTTATTTTCCAGTTATTGTTTGCAAAATGTTTGGATTATGTTGTTTTGCTCTTCGCTTTTGGTTCTAGTTAAAGCAATTCAATAAATAAGTTATGAGAGCAGTTCGGGTGCTTTAAACAGGTTTTATTATTTATTTCTTAGTTATATAATTCATCGAAGGACTTTTTATATCCAGAATTTCAGGACTGTAAGTGTGTCTTCTTCCTGAAGGCACAGTCAGAGTTCTGAGTAAACTGGCGAATAAATATGTATGTTTGCAACTAAGAAAAAAAAGGCGTGTGTTTTTTAAAAGCTGTATTAAGTTAAATGAAATATGTTATACTGTTTTTTTTTTACTCTCGCGATGAAGGCAACAGCATGCGTGAAGACAGCTATTCTGCATGCGATACGTGGATAAAATGTCTGCCATATGACCTCATGAATTTTTTAGAACGCAATTACCCAGAATTTGCATAAAACAATGCGTTTTAAGTTACACAATGTTCGCTGATGGAAAGTAAGGTAAAAAAAAAAAAGTTTATGTTGTAATTCTTCGTATTCTCCTCATGGAAAATAAGATAATACGCTTGTTTGTACAGCGAAGAAAATTAATCTTGCGTGACGTATAACTATGCATAATTTTTCTTTGTGTTAAATAATTCAAGATTATAAAAAATCCCCAACCAAAAAAATGTTGAGCTTCGTGTAAATGTAAAAAGCTAAATCATTTTTTCACGGACACCGTCTAGAGAAGGTATCACGTTTCAAGGATTGCGAAATATATCACGGCGTGCTGTTCGGGCGGCTTTAATAGTCGTTGCTGTGGAAAATCATCTGCCTCGTCTGCAAATTTCTCAAAATATGACAGTTAAAATGAGAATATAAAGTATCTCGAAGGAAAAAGAGATATACAAAAACTAGATCACAAGTTAAGGAAATTAAATTATCTGTGCGTATGAGAGCTTAATATGTGTGCACGTGTGTGATTCTATCAGTAAATAAGTGTCATAACCATAAACGACATCAACCAGTCTCAACTCACTGCTGGATGAAGGTTTCCCGAAGTCATTTGCACAACTCTCTGTCTCTTCCATATTACTCCAGCATGCTTTCCAACATCATCCACCCATCTCCCACTGAGTCTTTTCATGTCCCTTGATATCCAGTCTGATACAGGCAGTCCCCGATTACGAGCTCTCCTAATTCTATCTGTAAGTCGAATTTGTACGTAAGTACGGTTCGTATGTAACGTGTTTTAATATATTGTAGTATGTAGTGTACCTTTCTATGCACGTGAAGCTTTTAAATCACTTAAAAGGCTTCCTGCCTTTTCTTTTCCTAAATCAACCGTAATTGGCAAGTTACGTTGGTTTTGATTCTCTACGTAAGTTATGTGCTTTGCAAAAGTGTTTCATCTCCTGCAGAAACCGTGAATTTTTATGTTTAATTCTCTTTTTAACTAACTAATTTTTATAGTTATTTCATCGTTTATATGTCATTAGATGCGAAATTTAATGGAAATTTTAAAAATGTCTTAGTTTTTCCTGTAGCTTCTTCTGCTCTTAGGATATGACATAAAATATGGAGTTTGACAAACACATTGAAATTCACGTTACCTGCGTATCAGTTGTTTACAGCCAATCATAGACATTATTTCACCTGATTGGCTGTTTCGTGATGCTATGCTAATCCTACTCCAGCATTTATAGGGGCTGATGCAGAGCTACTATAGAGCATTGTAGTGGCTAGTGGCCGCTTCTTGTTACTAAGATATACACTGTCGAGTCACATTATTGTGACCACCAACTAATATTCAGAGTAACCACCGCGTACAGCGCGGACAACAGCTAGAAGAGCTGGGAGTGACTCAATAAAGTGCTGGAAGGTGTTCACATGTATGTGGAGCTATGCTGACTGCAGTGCATCTGACAGCTGCTGGATGCTGGAGGGTGCATGGTTGAGAATCCATAGAGCGAACAACACGATCAAGGTGGTCTCACAGATGCTCAATTGGATTTACGTCTGGGGAATTAGGGGGCCAGGGAAGTACTTTTAAAGTCTTCATCATGCTCTCTCAACCACTCTTGGACATTTCTAGCTGTGTGACATGTCACATTGTCGTACTGGAAAATCCCAACCGTCCCAGGGAAGACAGTCAGCATATATGGGTGTACCTTGTACGTGGTCTGCAAGGATAGATTCATAGCGAATTCGGTCCATAATGCCTTCCACATGTATGAGTAGACCAGGGAATGCCACGAAAACATTACCCAAACCATAACGCTGCCCCCACCAGCTTGTGTTCTTCCAGCAATGGTTGAAGAGTTTCTCCCATGTTCTCGCCTTATACGCCAACGTCCATCCGTTCGATGTAGCAGAAAACGGGACTCATCGGAGAAGGCAATCATTTGCCAATTAGCTGAGTTCCAATTCCGACACTGCCGTTCAAATGTAAGCCTTTTCTGCCCATGCACCTTCGTTAGCATAGGTGCAGTGACCATCAGTCTGCATCGAAGCCCCATACGCAGCAGGGTTTAGCTGAACTCTCGTTTTAGACACTCTTTCGGTAGCTCACTGGTTCATTCGGCCAGTGAGGTGGTGCACTGTAGCGTGTCGATCGGCCCTCACGCACCTTCAAAGCAGACGTTCTCCTCTCACATCAGTGGCACGTGATGCTTCGCAGTTTCCACGTCGCTTATTCGCAATGGTGCCATTTTTCCAAACACGATACACTTTAACCGCAGCAGGACGCGACTGGTTCACAAACTGCGCTATTTTAGAAATACTGCCACCCTTGGCCCGAAAGCCGATAATCATCTTTTTTTGTAAATCTGATAAATCGCTCCTCATACCCATGACAGCAACGAGTGATATGTTTTCAGAATGTCTACAGCACACTTTATATACCCTCCAAGCCAGCTCTCGACACGTGTCTTCTTTTATTGGCTACGCGCTGTTGACGTCAAAAGTAGGAGGTAATCACAATAATGTGACTCGACTGTGTAATTTGTGTACATTCTCAATAATGGTTCAAATTGTGGAACTGTCCACAGCGGACAGAGTAGAAATAGTTGTTCTGCATGCAGAGGGATATCCTTCAAGGCCTACTAGATGCTGAAAGAGTGGACTGTAATCAATGTACAGTTATTAGGCTACTGAAGAAAGTAAAAGACGCTGCTGATATTAAAAATGTGCGTCATAGTGTAAGGCCTAGGTCCACTTTAACTAGGCAGGGCCGAGTTCTCAGAAAGTTAAGCTTGGGAGACAGGAGACTCAATTCATCTGAATTGCTTCAAAGATGATCTGAAATTACTGATGTTACTGTTAGTACATCTACTGTTAGGAAGAGGCCGCTTCACTGCGACTTACGTTGCTGCAAAGGCAGGCGTAAACTGCTGCTGTTAAATGGAAATCAAAGGCAACGTAAACTTCAGTGGGCAAAACAGCATGTCTCATAAACAACCAAGCAACAGGAAAATGTTCTTTTCATTGATGAATCAGAATTTTACCTTAATGGGAATCAGAGTAGTGCCTATGTAAGGAGATTCAAGCACGAAGAATTTCATCCAATGTTGCTTAGTGACTACTGTTAAACATCCGGTGAAGGTCACGGTATGAAGCTGCATGTGTGGGCGTTGAAAACCTACATATTGTCGATGGTATGATAATAGCCCGCAGCAATATTAGGGGTATGCAAATGTTTCCGCAGCCCCCGCTAGCAGGCGCTGTAGGATTCTAACCGGCCGGCGACCCATGCTTATCAGTTCATAAATGAAGCCAAGCATGGCCGTCGATAAAGTTCATTTGCGGCACTGTTTGTTATTCACGTTTAATTTAGGGGGAAAGTGTTAGTGAAGCATAAGGTTCAATATGTCAGGCGTATGGCGAAACGGTTATGGGTGAGCGGACGTGTCGAGAATGGTTTGCCAGGTTTAAGAAAGTGATCTAAGCTTGGAAGACAAGCCACGTGCAGGAAGAATATTGAGACACTTTCAAACGTTTCGCCAGTTGTCGACAACGCAACTGGCGAAACGTTTGAAAGTGTCTCAATCGACAGTGGTAACGCTTTCTACAGATCTTGGAGACGATCCAGAAGATTGGTAAGTAGGTTCCGCATACTTTAACGAAGCTTAATATTGTTCAACGATCGGGCATCTGCATGTCGTTGCTGAAGAGTTTTCAAGGAAAGAATTTCTTGTGTAAAGTTGTCACCGGAGAATAAACACCGGTTTATGGCGACAACCCCGTACGCAAGGGATCCTTGGTTGACCCAGGCCAGCTATCAACATCCACTGCAAAAAAGGATATCCACGGGGAAAAGGTGGTGCTGTGTGCATGGAGTGCTGCTCTTAGAACCGTTGAAACCGGGAGAAACAATCACTGCTCAACGAGATAGCTATCAGTTGATGAAAAACCTGAACGCTACAATCGAGCAAAAACGCCCATGGACAGGTAAAGGACGCCGCCCAGTCATCCTGTTACACGATAATGACAGACTATATGTCGGTGACACCAAGAAATCAACCTTTGAACAGTTTACACAGGGAGGTTTTACCGCACCCGGCTTACTACTCCCCGGACATTGCACCCTCAGACTTTCATCTATTTCGCTCTATGCAACATTCCCTAGCCTGACAGCGGTTCACCACAGTTCCAGAGTTGGAAAATTTCGTCACTGCGTTCTTCAGCTCAAAACCCGAGTCCTTCTATCACAGGGGAATTCATTTGTTGTCTGAAAAATGGTAAAAGGTCATTTAGGCTAAGGGCCAATATTTCGTTGAGTAAATGTGTACTGGTTTCCTGATTGTTCCTGTCTCCTTTCTCCTTAAAACGGCGAAAACTTTTGCGTACCTCTAATGCTATTTGCCTATTAGAAAACATGATGTTACTATCAATGGCGTATCTTGGGTCAGAGACCTGGGCTATCCCCCCCCCCCAGCACTGTTTTTTTTAATTGCGGAGTTTAATTTTCAATTGTTAAGTAATAGAAGTAACTTTTTTCCTAAATTTTAAGTACATGCCATTGCTAACATGATACCAAATAATTATGAGGATTAGGATTTGAACACTTATCTGTACATGAACTCCATTCTTCTTCTGAATACTTTATTTGCACGTGAACTCCATTCTTCTTCTGAAAACTTTATTTGTACGTGAGCTCCATTCTTCTCCTTTTGTGTGAATTTGAGTGCTACGTTTTCATAAAATGTTTCTTCGGAGTACTTTTTTCATATTTAAAAATAATGTTTTTTCTCTATTGACAGAACAGCGAACTTTTTCGAATGTGCATGTCCTTGTGTGGCTCTAACATATATCTTGAATCTTTTTAATGCTGAAAAACTTCTTTCGGCAGTTGTAGTTGTTGATGGAAAGTTTAATATGAGGTCTGCTAATTTGTACACCTCACTAAACACAATGTCCAATTTATTCAACTTTATGCAACACGTAATGTCTCTTATTGATTTGTTTTTGTATTTATCAAAGGAATAAAACACCTTCAGTTCATTCTTTAGTCGAGCTGTATCAAAATTTGAAGCATAGAGTTCTTTACGTTCTGATAGTAGATGTTCAGGAAAGCTTTCACAAAATTTATCAAAACAGTTCGAATCCAACAAAACCACGAATTTAAGATATAATATTTTTTATTTTAATTCATTGACACTTCACAAAAACTGAAACAACTCTCGCGAAATACTTATGGGCGAAGTATGCGAGTGACTGAGATAGTCTAAGTCTTCTTTTTTCTGAGCGAACCGTTTCCCAAAGCAATGGCCCATTCCCCTCTACTAGCTGATTCATGTTGTCATGGAAACGCTAGCAGGCGATGGTACGGAAGGTTTTTGCATCAGAACTGCGAAGACTCTGGAAGAGCTGCATGCGTTATGCCGTTGGTTTTCGCTCGCCAGACTGAGTCAAAGAAGCGAACCCGCACACGTTTTTTTTGTTTGTTTTTTGCGCACCGAAAGCATCGACATATTTTAATACCGTTGATAATTGACTTTTATTTGTGTATATTTAATTCAGTTTGATTTGTGCATTCTCTGGGCTTCGCAGCTCGCCTGGCTAGCTTCGAATATATGCCACTGGTTACCATCATCTAGAAGACTTTATGGCGGCAATTTTATTTTTCAAGCCTCTTGTAATCGTGCTAAAGAAGTAAAAAAGTGGCTTCAAGAAAAAATATTTAGCATCTTGATTGGTAAACACAGTTACTGAACTTAAACCCGATCGAAAATTTGTGCCTCGAAGAGTCATATGAACTACCTAAAAAATCAGAAATAAAAAAAAAACAGCCGAAATTTAGGTCATTCAAGATGTAATTCAAATTTGGATTGGAATCGTATTGTTCAACCCAATCTTTTACAGAACCTTGTTCATAGTATCCCAACAAGATGCAAAGCTGCGATTAAAGCTAAAGGCTAGGCAACAAAATATTACGTACATCTAATAACTTTGCTTCATTATATTTCTGTATTTTAATGTTATTCCATTCCTTATGAAATACAAAAACGATGTATTGCTGTAAACCTAATTATTATTGGATAAATTATCTTTTTCGTGATAACTTCGACTTGGTCATGATTTTTGTAATATATCTCAAGAACAGAAGTAGCTACAGGAAAAACTAAGACACTTTTGAAATCTCCATTAAATTTCGCATCTAATGACATATAAACAATGAAATAACTATGAAAATTAGTTAGTTAAAAAAAGAGGTAAACTTAAAAATTCACGGTTTTTGCAGGTACTTCAATACTTTTGCACACCACTGTAGCTAAGCCTTTCCATTTCAATAATTAAACCTCTGCGTTGCTTAGTGATGAATGTAGATTTCACCGGGACAGAGCCTTTTACATGCTTCATAATTTTCGCTTTGTTCTATAAAATTGTGCCGATCGTTGACTGACTGTACTCTAACGCGTTTCCAATATTCGTTGGCGTTTCATCTTTTTCCGATCGCTTTATCGTTTCCATTTTGGTTTCAATCGTGATCGTTTTTCTTTTCTTTGATGCATCAACATTACTTGTATCACACTTAGGCTTTGGTGCTATGGTTAGGAGGACAAAAACAAAAAAATAATAAAGCCAAATACAGTAACGCACACGAGACACTGTTAACAGCAACATGGTCCGACTGAAAAGAACGAAGTCTTTGTCCTACCTCTGGCCCACTAGTCGACGAACAGCTGCAGACGCGCGTGCGTGTGACGTATATTCTCAATTAACTTTTATTTTTAGTTCCTTTTCCTAAGTAAATTTGAGTTTGTTCTCTTTTATACTTTCCAAACTTAACGTTATGTCTTTCCCTCAAACGAGAATACTGTTGGCAACACCCTGAAGTCGGCACAAGAGTGACGTATGTGTGGCCGGATAAGAACAATAGATAAAAAGGCAATGCAGCGATTGTTTTATGGAGAGAGATGTTGGATAGTGAATGTTAATACACTGCTGGACAATTGCTAAGGAATGATCATAAACGGCTATATAGCGAATAAAAAGGTAAGTGTGGCTGGATGCCAAGTGAAATAAAAAATGTCAGAATGCCAGGACATTACAAGAAAAACAATTTATTGTGCTCTGAAATCCAGAAGCCTTTGGAACGTGTTCAAGGGACAAACAGGCCATTTTGTGCAGAATACGTAAACGTGAAAAAAATGCAATTACCGTCCGCAGGCGTTCCGGCGTAAGATGTCAATACGGGATATGGCCACCATGGAGGGCGATGCAAGATTCCACACGTCGTGTCATGCTTTACACAACATTATCAAGCAGCTGTTGGGGTAATTTATCCCATTCCTCTGTCAGTGCACGGATGATGGTGTCCTTGTTTATTGGAAGGCATTGGCGACCAGCAAGACTCCTCCCCAAAGCATCCCACACATTTTCAATGGGATTCAGATCTGGAGAACGTGCTGTCCATACGAGGAGTTAAATATCCTAGCTCTCAAGACATTCCTGGACAGCGACTGTTCGATGACATGTTGCGTTGTCGTCCATGAAAATGAATCTATCACCGACAGCACCACGGAACATGCGAACATGAGGTAGCAGAACATCATTAATGTATCGTTGGCCAGTCATAGTCGCAGTTGGAGGCACATAGAGGGACGTACGGCCATTGATCAAGATGCCAGCCCATACCATGACACTACATGTCGGATATCGGTCCCTTTCCTGTATGTTTGCTGGACAATATGCAGTACCACTATCACGCCATATCAGTTGTCGTCGACAATCAGACGATAGACTGTATCTACTCTCATCTGAGAAGAGGACAGCAGACCAGTCGTTATCAGTCCAATTGCGATGTTGATGGCACTATTGCAAACGGACGGTACGGTGACGTCTGGACAATGGGATGCACACAACAGAACGGCGGGCGTGTAGTCCTCCTTCATGCAAACGTCTGGCGACAGGTTTTCGGGAGATCCGTTTGCCAGTAGCAGCCATAAACTGATTTGTTACCTCACTAGCTGTGCTGCGCCGGTGTCTTTTGTTGATAGCACTATGTACCGATCTTCTGCAGCTGTCGTACTGCGAACACGACCTCCTCCGTGACGTTTGCTACACTCTCCATTTGTTTGAAATGATTTCCAAAGCCTTGAAACAACACTGCCTGGCGTCGAACTCCCTGGCAGCATCTGTTATTTTTCGCCCTTCTTCAATCTTGCCAATAATACGGCCACGCGTAAAATCATCTAGGTGATGTCGGGAAGACATACTAAAACTTGCAAGTTCGTCAATTGATTCTTTCCCTTTCAACTTTGCGTTTGAACAACAACGGTCAATACGCGTCAAATCCTTTATATCTTTTATCAGCGCTATGACGTCACGAACAAGTTCGGCATTCCAAAATTTGCATACGCACAACGCGTCTTGCTGTATCCCGCACTTATGTTAATTTCCACATTTTCCTGCCTTTCCATTTTATGGTTGCTATCGTTGCCATTGTCATCCGTTCTTAACAATTGTCCGGCAGTGTAGTTCGTTTGGATACACGACTGCTTAAATTGCCGTTTAAGTATTTGTGAAGGTTATGTGTTCCGCTTTAATAACTGTGTTCCGTTTTAGTGTATATCGTTTCTAGTTCCAGTGTTGAGTAGTTAATTGATTGTGTATATAATCCAAGTGTTCGTGATCTCGCCTTGTTGAAATGCAAAAATTTAGGTGCCTATTGACAGCAATAAAAGATTAGCTGTAAGTAAACTTCCTGACTTTATTTGAGTGACTCTTATTTCACTATATGTGAAGTTTGGATTTATGTAGTGTTTCAGTAAGTCAGCTACACGCAAATGCTACATGCGTGTCACCAAGTTGCGCTCCTTTGTCTTTACGAACTCGAATTTTTAATAGAATCGGCTTTACGGGCTGTATGTACGTCGGGAGCATGTAACCCGAAGACTGCCTGTATTTCAGTTCTCCAACAGTAGTTAGTTTTTCTGACAATATGTTGAGACCATTGTCACTTGACGATCGGTACTTTCATCATGGTATCATGAACTCTTGCCATTTTCCTGATCCACGAGTTTCTTCGGTCTTGGTTACACCAAGCATGAATATCTCCATGTTTCTTTGAGTTGGCTGCATCCTCCGTATATCTTTACTTAAAGTCCATGATTCTCTGGTCTATAAGTAACAAATGGAAAGGCGCATTGATTAAACACGTTTTCTTTTATGACATAACAGTAAATTGCTTTTGAAAATTTTACTGTTTCTCCCAAATAAGCTCCATCCAAGTTTCATACGATTATTAATATCTTCTTCGATGTTGCCTTTTGATATCTGTTGTCCAAAGCAGACGTAGGCACCAGTTACTTCTAAATTTTCCAAATCAGTGTCTAAATATTCAGTTCTTTTAAAAGCATCGTATATCAATTTGCTTTTTGCGCAAGTTCATCTTTAATCTCACTTCTTTGCCGCCCCGGTGGCGCTGGTCTCTGAGCATTCGTCCGTAAGGGGTCCGGGTTCGAATCCCGGTCTGGCATGGATGTTGGTTTTGTCTTACGGCACTGGATCTCTCCCTTCCCTGGAACCAGTGACCCTAAATTAGGGGCGGGCGACTGCTTATAGCCCATTGAGTTGCTCACGGTGGTCGTTAAACCTCCAATAAAAAAAATATCACTTCTTTACCCTTGTCAGCAAGTTTCTGCATCATATTCTGAAATTCTAGGGAGGGAGTACTTGCAAAAATTACTGCCGCCCTGGTGGCGCAGTAGTGTAAGCACTGCCTTCTGACCATTCGTCCGTGATGGGTCTGAATTTGAATCCCGGTGAAGCATGAATGTTGTGGTTGTCTTACGGCACTGGCTCTCTTCCTTCCCTGGAACCAATGACCCTAAATTAGGGACGGGCGACAGTTTATAGCCTATTGAATTGCTCACTGTGGTCGTTAAACCCCCAACCCCAACCCCAAAAAATTACTCTCATCAGAAAAAGTGAAGGTGGGTTTAGCTAAAGCCGTCTAGAAAGTAAATGGCTATTACATTAGAGAGAGAATAGTTCCCTCCGTTTGTGGCGTCACTCTTGTAAGCACACCGGACAAACAATTAGTCGCCTCTAAAAGAAATGACAGTAGGAGGTTACCGGTTGCACAGAGGGCGCCGTGATAGCATTGTTGGGAGATAAATAGCACTGACGTGGTCTACAGGATCATTTCTGTCTCGTGCAGTGGTGAAGATCAACATGTGTGTTGAATTTAGTCTGCAATATGGGTCGTAAGACAGACGTTAATGAGTGGCAAAAAGGAGCCATCGTGTTTGGTCGTGTATACGGACACAAAGAGGATGAAGTCGCCCAATTAGTTGGTGTGTCGAAGCGTACTGTCCAGTGGGTCTACAAACAGTAGTGTAGTTTGCAGTCAACTGCAACTCGGCGACGTAACTGTGGTCGGAAAACGATTTTCACCAACAGGGACCGCCGCCATGTTTCACGCCTGGTAACTGCAAATCTGTTTCAAACCAGATAACAATTGCTCCAAACAGTAAATGAAAGTCCAATCCAACCAATTTCCGAAAGGACATTGCAACGTGAACTGCATGCGATGGACATCTGGAGCAGAGTACCACAGAAGAGGCATCTTTCAACAGCAAGTCATAATGTCGCACGTTATCAATAAGCTCAAAGACACCAAAACTTTACTGTGGAGGATCGGAAACGAGTAATTTGGTCTGATGAGTCTCGCTTTTGTTTACACTCCAATGATGGGAGGTGACGAGTGCATCGCAGGCCCAATGAAACCTTTAATCTTGATTGTGTCGAAAGTGTTGTTAAAGCTGGAGGGGGTTCCGTGATGTTTCGGGGATGGTGTTTTTTCATACCACGAAATGGGCCCTTTCGTTGCAGTTACGATGAATTTGAGCCAACATGTGTACCCCCGCATTCTGAATGACGAAGTGTTGCTCTTTTCCCTACATCTCCAGGAGCAGTATCACATTGTCACTCCTGTCTAAGACAACAATTGCCGTGTGCACACAGCTAAAACTATATTTGAGTGACACGACAAACAATAAGCAACATTGTCTCATCTCGACTGTCCAGCCAAATCACCAGATTTAAATTCTATTGAAAATCTGTGGGACCATTGGGAACATAAGGTGAAACGCCGGAATAGACACCAACGTACTATGCTTGAAAATCGGGACCAATTGACGCACTAGTGGCTGCAAATCGGTGTTCAATACATCCACAACCTCGTG
The DNA here is from genome assembly GCA_039090855.1 of Macrothele yani. NCBI lineage: Eukaryota > Metazoa > Arthropoda > Arachnida > Araneae > Macrothelidae > Macrothele > Macrothele yani. Next base: position 134,197,391 of record CM077007.1, on the reverse strand, counting down.
GAGTCTCTACCACACCGGATTCATGCTGCTATCAAGGCAAGAGGTGCCGTCACCCGTTATTAGGTTCGTTCTGCCAGGGGTGACTAATTTTTTGTCCGGTGTGCTTATTACACGGCCTGATACGTCGGTGTCATGTTTGACGTCATACATGACGACGTTGGAAACCAATCGGGTGTCTTGGTTTCCGAGTGACGTCACTAAAAGAGGAAACGGTATTTCTAGATGTCATGGCCTTGTATTTCTAGACGGCCTTGGTTAAGCTATCTCCATTAATCTTTGTGTGACGTCAAACACGACTCTGACGTATCACGGTAATATGAGAGTGATGTCATAATCATTATCTTCGCAGAGCAATGATTGAAAGACATTCTGCAATGTGACATTGGAGAGCTAGGGAGATATGGCGTCACTCTGTTTCACTCATAGCCCACTGGAAAAAAAAGGTCCTGAAACGATTTAGTCTTGTGACCAAACAGGTCTCAGCTTCCCTGCTCTGAAGTGATGAACGTCATTAGTCCGTTAGCGTGTTGCTGTGAAGTTGTTCATATTTTGTTATTTTTATTTATTATTGTGATTTTCTTTCCAAAGAAAAAATAATTACCACTCGTAAAAACATATAACTTTCATTTATCACTGCAACAGAAAAAAATATTAAAGCGTTTCTGAAAAAATAAATACAAAAAAAGGTTATTTACTTCTGTCTGTCCGCTGGTTTCTGCTGTTACTGATATACAGGCAAGATTTATTTTCTGTCTTAAGTAATGTAACGTGCAAAGTTTAGTTTTTTATATATACATTATTTTTTTTTTTTTTTTTTTTTTATATATACATTAGGGATGTAAGGTCAGGTGATGCGTAACATCACAGCCTCTCCTTGACAAATGTCAACCCCGCCTTCTCGTGGTGCATCCTGTTCCCACTAAAGGGGCTCTGACGACCGCAAATAGCGGTGTAACTATACCATCGGGATCAGAGGAAATGCTATCCCACACTCACCAACCCGCTTGGCCAGCGTGGTGAGTTATGGCCAAACACCTCCAAAATGACTCTACAACTTAAATCTTGGCCCTCAGTCTCCGGCAGCTGGAATGTACCTGGCCAAGGCAGCGGCCAGTGCGACATGAAGGCAGAGGGTGCTAAGAATCCCCGGAGGACCGGACTAGGCTGCCATTTGATGCTGACCTTGGCTACCTACAACGCACGCTCCCTATCTTCTGATTCAAGGCTTCTTGAATTGGAAGAGGAACTACAAAGGATCAAGTGGGACATCGTCGGGCTGAGTGAGGTAAGGAAAAAAGGAGAAGATCTCATTGAACTGAAAAGTGGACATCTCTTCTATTATCGTGGGACAGATACTGGCAGAACTAGTGGTGTTGGATTTATAATAAACAAGAAACTGAAGGATAAAGTGGTAGAAGTTGAAAGTTCCTCGGACAGAGCTGCACGACTCGTTATCCAACTATCGAGAAGATACCAGGCTCAGATTATTCAAACTTATGCACCCACCACAAGTCATCCTGAAGAAGAAATTGAAGAATTTTATGAGGAAATTCGTCATCTAAATAATAAAGGTAAGCAGCACTTGAAGATAATTATGGGAGATTTCAATGCAAAAATAGGGCACCGGCAACAGAATGAAACTTCAGTAGGTAAATTCGGTCACGGCAACAGAAACCAGCGTGGAAATACTCTCGTTGAGTTTGCAGAGGCAGAAGGATTTTTCATCTTGAATTCCTTTTTCAAGAAAAAGCCACACAGGAAATGGACATGGAGACATCCAATTGGGACGACAAGTGAAATTGATTTTATTATGTGTAACAAAAAATTCGTCATCGAAGACTGCAGTGTGCTAAACAAGTTCAACACAGGTAGTGACCATAGATTGGTGAGATGTAAGATGCACCTCAACACTAAACTGGAACGTGGCAAGCTCATAAGACAAACAAAATGTATTGACATAACCAACCTTAAAAAACACCATAATACTTTCAAGTTGGAACTGAAGAACAGATTCTCTGCTTTAGAAGGCCTAACATCGGAAGAAGTGGATATTTCGGAAGTTAACAGAAAAGTAACCAAAGCTCTTATGGAAACAGCAACAAAATTAGCTGGGTCTAAGAACAAGTTGCATGTAAACAAATTATCAGGAAAAACCAAAATGTTGATGCAAAAAGAAGAGAGATGAGGACAACTAAAGAAGATGTGACTTCCAAAGTGGAATATATAGAGCTATGCAAGACAGCACGAAAAAGTATCACTGAAGACGTAAGGAAATTCAACTGTGAGCTAGTGAGGAAAGCAATTGAAAACAACCAAAGCCTAAAGATAGCAAAGGGACATCTCAGTAAGGGAAGAAAACAGATTATGGCTCTGAGAAAAGAAGATGGTTCTATAACAAGAAATAGAGGTGAAATTTTGACAAGAGTGAAAGATTTCTACTCCAAATTATATGAAAGGGATGATACATGTACTCCAGACATCATGAAAGGTACCAGAGTTCTTCCAGTCCTCCCAGCAGAAGTTGCACATGCAATCAAGAACATGAAGCGGGGGAAAGCTCCAGGAGAAGATGGAATTACTATAGACATCATACAAGAAGCAAGTGGAGAAATTGAAACAGTACTCGCCCAAATTTTCACTCGATGCCTTAATGAAGGGAAGATTCCTGAGGATTGGAACAATGCTACAATGATCCTGCTACATAAAAAAGGTGACATTGAGGATCTCAGGAACTACAGACCTATCAGCCTCCTATCAGTGGTTTATAAAATCTTCACTAAAGTTCTTTCACACCGCTTGAAGGTAACACTGGACATGGCTCAACCGAGAGAACAAGCTGGATTCAGGAGTGGCTACAGCACAATAGATCATATCCACGTACTGAGAGAACTAATTGAAAGAGCGAGGGAATATGAACTTCCATTGTGCATGGCTTTTATCGATTATGAAAAAGCCTTTGATTCGGTGAAACCATCAGCAGTTACCACGGCTCTGAAATCCTGCGGTATTGAAGATGCATACATTAATATTATTAATAACATCTATGAAAATGCAAGTGCAAAGATTTGAAAATACAACACACATAAAAATTGGAAAGGGAGTGAGACAAGGGGACACCATATCTCCGAAGCTCTTTAATGCCACATTGGAAAATGTCTTTCAATCACTGAACTGGGAAAACAAAGGGATAAAGATTAATGGAGATTATCTAACCCACCTTCGTTTTGCTGATGACGTAGTCATTTTTGCAACTACCCCATCAGAGCTGCAGAGTATGATCCAGGAACTTGCTGACAAGAGTAAAGAAGTGGGATTAAAAATGAACTTTCAGAAGACAAAAGTGATGTTCAATGCTTTTACAAGAAATGAAGATTTATCGATTGATGGAGAAAAACTGGAGATAACAGATACGTATGTTTATCTTGGACAGCAGATATCAAGTGAGGGTCACATTGATGAAGAAATTAATCGGCGTACAAAACTTGCCTGGAGAGCTTTTGGAAGAAACAGCATAATTTTCAAGAGCAATATGCCATTATGTCTTAAAAGAAAAGTGTTTGATCAATGCATCCTTCCAGTGCTTACGTATGGTGCAGAGACGTGGACCTTAACTAAAAGAGACATACAAAGGCTGCAGACAACTCAAAGAAGCATGGAGAGGTGCATGCTTGGTATAACCAGGAGAGATAAGAAGAGGAACTCGTGGATCCGAAAAATGACAAGAGTGGAAGACATCATGATCAGAGTTAAATCCCTGAAATGGCAATGGGCTGGACATACTGCCAGAAGGACAGACCATAGATGGACAGCCGAAATTTTAGATTGGATTCCAAGGGACAGGAAAAGACCCAGAAAAAAAGACCACATGGGAGATGGGTGGATGAAATTCGTAAATATGCGGGAGTGACATGGAGGAGACTGGCACAAGACAGACCGTTGTGGAGGAAACTTGGGGAGACCTTCGTCCAGCAGTGGATTGATAATGGTTGACAATGATGATGATGATGATATACATTAAAAAAAGAATTTGTTATGCATATGTTTTGTTGGTAAAACTATTTCAGTCGTTTAACGGTTTAGCGTAATGTTTTTTTGCACGGCTTTTGTTTCCCCCTTAGCGGTAGACACGGCTAGGTGGTAGATTTACTAAGTGCTATAAGTTCAAATGACAAAAATCCACCCTTTCAAAAAATACAGACAGTAAAAAAAACCTCAGAAAATGTGTTCAAGTCAAGCAAAAGAAATTCCAAAAGTACTTTTTTTTTTTTTTTGGAGGTTTAACTACCACCGTGAGCAACTCAATGGGCTATTATAAGCAGTCGCCCGTCCCTAATTTAGGGTCACTGGTTCCAGGGAAGGGAGAGAGCCAGTGCCGTAAGACAAACACAACATCCATGCCTGACCGGGATTCGAACACGGACCCCTTACGGACGAATAATCAGAGGCCAGCGCCTTAGACCACTGCGCCACCGGGGCGGCCTAAAAATACTTACAAGTCTTCTTCCTTGAGTAATCCATGAATAAAGAACACACTGACACGACACATCGGTAATGTTAACATTACGTGTATAGGCCAGAACCAAAAATACTGTCGTCGGAGCCTCCGAAATGGTGGCGGAGCAAAGTCCTTCAATAAAAATAAAAGAAAAATGAAAAACGTTCAGCAAAAATCCAACAGGGAGTTCACCAGGAGCGAAACAAAAATTGTAAAAAAGCCGCCATCTTGGATCGACGCAGACATCCAATATGCCATCAAAAACATTAAAATATTCGGATTTCGTGCCACAGCTTTTTACGTAATTTGTCAGCAAAACAGCAGCACATTTCATTTATTTTGTGCGGCAAATTTCAAAGTTCCCATCAGCTGGAATTCTAAGCGAAAACTTGGCAAATAAGTTGTCAGTTTCTTTTTAACATTAGCATTACCTTCATTTTGTGTAAAACTTTCAAAGTAATTTGTGAACTGAATATTAGCACATTTTATTGATATTACAACACAACCTTAGAAGTTTCCATCAGCGCACGTTTTATGAAATTCTACCGTTATTCTGTCACCCTTCCGATTCAGCACATTACTGATAGCTTAGACGACGCACACATGGTAGCTAGGAGCTGAGACTCAGTTGGTCACATGACCGCAGTGACAGCCGTTCGTTTCAGGGCCTCTTGTTTCCAGTGAGCTATGGTTTCACTCCATTTCCAATTTGTATACGGACTGCATGGTGTTGTGACTACATCAGTCACCTCTGCCACTCCGAAATTGACTTCACAATTCAAAATAATTCTATGCAATATATATTCCGAATTCTATATTCCCGGAGGTATGAATATCCATGTAAGAAATGATACACTGTTACCTTTGTTGTATTTTAGTGGAGGTTCTTGTCCCAAAAGAGGTAACACCCACTAGGTACATACAAAGTTCTACGCAGACCGTTGAGACAATCTCCCAGTGAGCAAGAAAGCCAGCTTATTTCGTACGGTAAATTATACACTCCCGGAAAGTGAAAAAAGACCACTATTAAAAATTGCAGCTGCATCTATGATATCCATATCATAGCAACAACTTGTTAAGAAAGGAAAGTGATCACGCATGTGAAGTGATTCAATGTTTATTTTACCTTTTAATGCGTATTAGTGTACAGAAGGCACATTTTAATAAATGTGTTACACCCTCCAGCAGCAATGCAAGCTTCCAATTTGGCATGCAATCGGTTGTACAAATGCTGGATATCACGCTGGAGGATAGCATTTCAATCACTTTCAACTTGGATGCGTAATTCAGAGATAGTCGCTGCCTGCCAGGGTCCGTGGAAGTTTTTGTCCGATCCAGTCCCAGACATGCTCGATTGGAGACAAATCCGGAAAGCGTGCTGGGCAAGCGAGTTGATGCGCAGCCTGAAGAGCATGTTGAGTTGCCCCGGTGGAGAGTGGGCAGGAGTTATCCTGATGGAATATCGGACTGGGAAACGCATTCAAAAATGGCAAGACGACCGGCTGCACGATGTCGCTGACGTACGTTCTGCTATTCAGTGCATCCCGTACAAACACCATACCCGTACGAAAGGGATAGCTAATCGCTCCTCACACCATGATGCCCTGCGTGGGGCCTGCGTGTCGTTCGCGGATGCACGATGGCAGAAACCGCTCACCTTGTCGCCTTCGGACGCGTACACGGCCGTCAGACGCTGCCAAGCAGAATCGACTTTCATCACTGAAGACCACTGACTGCCATTATTCTCTCCAATTAACTCGTACTTGACACCACCGCAAATGTGCTCGACGGTGACCAGGGGTCAATGGCAACCGTGCCAGCAGCACGCGTGCCCGTAGCCCTGCTTCCAATAAACAATTCTGCATCGTTCCAGTAAACACACTTGGTATGACAGAGGACTGAATTTGTGACGCCGTAGCTCTCTGCTCTGCCAACGCCGCCCACCTTACACGCCGATCCTCTCGTGCGTCCGTAACTCTGTCTTTCCCGGAACCACGTTTGCGAGTGTGCGAATGCTCATCTGACCACCGACGTCACCATCTTACCACGGCCGATACCTCTCGTCCCACTCGGTCCGCAATTTGACGGAAGGCCCAACCTCCTTCCCGCAGACCCACTATACGACCTCGCTCGAACTCCGATAACTTAACAAATGTTGCACGCCTGCGTCGTCCAGGCATGGTAGCTTCTTCAACGAGCACTGAAAAACACGACACCAGACGAATGACTTTGCTCTGCACACCCTAGTCCTTAAATACGCGCTCCATATATTTGCTTGTTTTCGTCCACAGTGATGTCATTATTTCATCCAATGGCATTCCAACTTAGATCAGAGTTTCTGCTGCCCTAAACAATTAACATATTATAATATGGCGTTCCTACGGGCATTCCTTCTGGGTGTCCTTTTTTTAGATGTAGGAACTTGTATGTTGGCAGTTCTTTTTACGTATTTGTATGGAAGCACGACGGTAAAGTGACAAACATCGGTAGAATGCGCATTACAATTATCGTACTTTGCAGGTAAACATATTTTGGTTTTGTTTTCTTTGCCAGGTATTCTGCGTAACGAGATGACCGATTGTAAAACGTTTTAAAAGACACGTGACACACCCAAGCAACATTGTGCTGGCTCCTATGGAAATATGCTAATGCCGACCATACGTCATCGAGCCCGCAGGCACGTGACCTTGCCACACGTTGTTCTGAGCGAGGTGCAGCAATTGAAGCTTGAGTTGGACTGTTAGTGGACGAATGGTTCCATACCATCGCTTAGACTCTTTATGATGGAGAGTAATCGGTAGATTAGAAGCAGGGCAATCGCCAACTTAGTAACAAGACAGCTGAATGTGGCGAAGAAAGTGGTCTCCAGTCTCTGGAGGCAGTTCCATAAAACCGGAACAATAACTAGAAGGCCAGGACAAGGACGCCCACGAGCCACAAGTTAAGACGACCGGTATTTGTCTCTCACACCTCGCTGCTATAGGAAGTCGACAGCCAGGCAACTCTTGAAGCTGGAGTTGGAATGTTAGTGGAAGAATGACTCCGATCACTCTCCACCGTAGACAGCCTTAGAAGACTCTTTACGGTGGAGAGCGATCGGTAGATCGGAAGCAGGGCAATCGCCAACTGAGGTAGCAAGACAGTTGAATGTGGCGAAGAAAGTGGTCTCCAGTCTCTGGAGACAATTCCAGGAAACCGGAACAATAACCAGAAGGCCGGGACAAGGACGCATACGAGCTACAACAAGTCAAGACGACCGGCATTTTTCCCTAACAGCTCGCCGCCATAGGGAATCAACAGGCAGGCAAATTTCGCAGGAGCTCTCCTCTGCTAGGAGAACCACAATATCGAGGCACACAGTGTACAGAAGACGCCACAAGAAAAGCCTGTATGCAAGAAAGCCAATGGTCTGTATCCCATTGGCTTTCTTGCATGCATAATTTTCTTTCTTATACTCGCCGCATCGCGCAAACGGGTCCGCTTAAACTGAGCCCAACATCATAACCACTGACCCCTGATCTATGAGGTCTGTCTTTTCTTCCCTGGACCCCTGATCTATGGGGTCAGTCTTCTCTTCCCTGGACTTCTGATCTATGGGGTCTGTCTTCTCTTCCCTGGACCCCTGATCTATGGGGTCAGTCTTATCTTCCCTGGACTTCTGATTTATGGGGTCAGTCTTCTCTTCCCTGGACTTCTGATCTATGGGGTCTGTCTTCTCTTCCCTGGGCCCTTGATCTATGGAGTCTGTCTTCTCTTCCCTGGACCCCTGATCTATGGGGTCTGTCTCCTCTTCCCTGGACCCATGATCTATGGGGCCTGTCTTCGCTTCCCTGGACCCCTGATCTATGGGGTCTATCTTCTCTTCCCTGGACCCCTGATCTATAGGGTCTGTCTTCTCTTCCCTGGGCCCTTGATCTATGGAGTCTGTCTTCCTTCCCTGGACCCCTGATCTATGGAGTCTGTCTCCTCTTCCCCGGACCCTGATCTATGGGGTCTGTCTTCCTTTTCCAGACCCCATGATCTATGGGGTCTGTCTTCTCTTCCCTGGACCCCTGATCTATAGGGTCTATCTTCTCTTCCCTGGGCCCTTGATCTATGGGGTCTGTCTTCCTTCCCCAGACCTCTGATCTATAAGGTCTGTCTTCTCTTCCCTGGGCCCTTGATCTGTGGGGTCTGTCTTCCTTCCCCGGACCCCTGATCTATGGGTCTGTCTTCCTTTCCCTGACCCCATGATCTATGAGGTCTGTCTTCTCTTCCCTGGATCCTTGATTCATGGGGTCTGTCTTCTCTTCAGTGTGGCGAGTCGCGGTACAGACTAAACACGTATTCTGGACATGTGTACATTTGGAGAGAGACGGGAAGCTGAAATCTTCCCTCCAACATTATGGAAATTGACCACTACAGTAGTGGCGGACTGCTGGTTTGGGCTGGCATCATGTTGAATGGACGCACGCCGCTGCACTTACAGGGATGACTTTCTAGAGCCCTACTTATGGCTTTTAAGGGAGTTGTTGATCACCAGTTGCTTCTTATGGACGATAATTCCCGTTCCATAGGGCTCGGCTAGCCGACGTATACCTGGGAAATGAGGATATTCATAGGATGGAGTGGCCTGCTAAATCTTCGGAGATGAATCCGAAAAAGCATGTCTGGGATTCCTTGGGAAGAGCAATTGCAAGCTGGCAGCCCCTCCCGGGACTCCAACCAGCCTTGGTGGAGGAGTGGATCTTCTTGCTCCAAACTCTCATTCACAGCCTTGCAAGCCGCCCACGGTGGTCTAAGCGCTGGCTTCTGACCATTCGTCCAAAATGGATCCGGGTTAGAATCCCGGTGAGTCATGGATGCTGCGTTCGTCTTACGGCACTGGCATTTTTTCTTTCCTGGAACCAGTGACCCTAAATAAGGGGCTTTTAGCCCATCGAGTTGCTCACGGTGGTCGTTAATTGTTAAACCTTTAAGTCCCCCCTCCTCCCAAATAATAAACAGCCTCGTAAACAATATCAGAGCTCGTTGTGCTAGCCGTACCACTATACGGAGTAATTACACCCCTTATTAACCCCTCAAAATCCGCACCACTTCCTGCATCACTTTCCGACTGTCATGCTATCATGCGAATGCTTCCTCCTCATGCAATGATGGCATTTCTTTCGTGTTGCACAAATTTATAAATGTATGCGTTACATGTAAATATATGGCCGTACCAACTGACATTAAACTCTGTCGCGTAGATTTTAAATTCGTGATGAAGGATTTTTTTTTTTTAAATAAATTCCTTCATCACGATTTGCGTTATTCGTGGTTTCGAGTTTAATACTTTAAGTTTGGACACCATTGGGCAACTCAAACGCATGCCCTAAAGAGAGATTCCAACTCTTCCCACTCTTATTTTATTCGAATTGACAGGTGTTTCGAAGTATAAGTCCAAGTTTAGAAAACGTATTTTTTATGCCCCCTATTGTATGTCCAGTGCCCGTGGCGGACCAACTTTGTAACACTCCTGAATAAAAGCAAATATTCCATCTTTTTACATTTGGTTTCTTGATCGTTTACATGTCTTCACCAACTCTCTGCGTAATGTGATATTTCCGACTATAACTCAATTTCTTCCCGGAGTTCCGTTTTGTCTGTTGAGTATGTTTGTTTCCAACATAAACGTGTGCAGTACATAAATTCCTTTATCACGAGTTGGAAAAAATATTAGAATCAAATAGGATCATCATCAAGGTATGGAGTAGCATGTTTTTTACGCTTTCCACCGTAGGTTGAAGAAGCGTATATGCTCCAGCTTTGTCCGTCCGTCCGCACAATAACTGGCGTAAAAATGGTTCGATTTCAATGAAATTTTAGTATGTGGTAGGGGACCACCTAATGACGAACCCTATTGAAAATGGGACAAATGGGGTCAAAGGTCACGACGTAGGAGCGGAATCATTCCATTGCCCTTATGCGCCATAACTTGCGTAAATATGGTTCGATTTCAATGAAAGTTTACTATGTCGTAGGAGACCGCCTGGGGACAAACCCTATTCAAAATGCGTGAAGTGGGGTCAAAGGTCAGGACATAAGATCCGGATGCATTCCATTGCCCTTATGCGTCATAACTTGCGTAAATATGGTTCGATTTCAATGAAAGTTTACTATGTCGTAGGAGACCGCCTGGGGACAAACCCTATTCAAAATGCGTGAAGTGGGGTCAAAGGTCAGGACATAAGATCCGGATGCATTCCATTGCCCTTATGCGTCATAACTTGCGTAAAAATGGTTCGATTTCGATGAAATTTCAGTATGTAGTAGGGGACCACCTGGGGACGAACCCTATTGAAAACGGACGAAATGTGGTCAAAGGTCAGAACATAGGATTGTGATCCTTTCCATTGCCCTTATCCCATATTATTAAGGTGGACGTCAAGTAATTTTGCTTCCTACACTTCCAATGGAAAAAGTTTTGTAAACAATTCCTTCACAATTAATGTGTTCCCAAGGATGAAAATTTGAATATCGATTAAAATAACTTCATTTTATAACTTGGAAAACTTAATATGTTCTAAACCATAACCATAATCATATTAAAAAACAATAGATTTTCCTTTGGTGGTGTTGAAACCAGAGAAAAGATGGCACGACCTGTACTTTGATGACGTCAGTGGGCAAAAAAATGTTGGATTGCATAATTACGGTTATGGTTTAGAAAATATTAAGTATTCCAAGTTATGAAATGAAACTATTTCAATCAATGTTCAAATTTTCATCCTTGCTTGTGAACGCATTAATTGTCCAGAAAAAAGATGGCGCGACCTGTGTTTTCATGACGTCAGTAGACAAACAAAATTTGAAGTGCATAATTATGGTTATGTTTCAGAAAATATTAAGTATTGCAAGTTATAATATGAAGATATTTTAATCGATGTACAAATTTTCATCCTTGGGAACGCATTAATTGTGAAGAAAATGTGTACAGAAGTTTTTCTATTGGAAGTATAAGAAGCAAAATTACTTGACGTCCACCTTAAAGTAGCAATTCTTCTATGTTTGTATGTACATTTTATTTTGAAAACAGCTCTAAGAATTTTGATGAAAGTCGTTAACCTACCGTTTTCTGGTAATAGAAATCGATTTAGCTTGATCTCGACTTTAGGAGAATTCGTTCAGTGGGTTAAATAACCACCCAGAATTATAATATTTTTAGTGATGGCGTTGTTCCATTATTCCATTAATGTTACCAATGCTTTGAAATCTTATGACGTCACAATCTCGCCGTGTTTGAGAATGTTGGCGCGCGGTCACGCCATCTGTCTCATTACGTCACGCGTTGTGTGTGGATCCTATTAAAGTTTTATGACGTCACACTTGCGGCGAGCGATGGTCGCGATTCCCATCTGCCTCATTACGTCACGCGTTGTGTGATTGTGTCCGTCCGCACAATAACTCGCGTAACAATCGTTCGATTTCGATGAAATTTTAGTATCTGGTAGGGGATCACCTGGGAAGGTACCCTATTTAAAGTGCACAAAATGGGGTCAGAGTCAGTACATAAGAGCGGGATCCAATCCACTGCTGTTATGCGTCATAACTAACATAACTAACGTAAAAAAGGTTCGATTTCGATGAAATTTTAGTATGTGGTAGAAAACCACCTGGCGACAAATCTTATTGAAAATGGGCAAAATGGGGTCAAAGGTCAGGACATAGAAGCGGAATCACTTCCATCGCCATTATGCGTCATAACTTACGTAAAAATGCTTCGATTTGGATGAAATGTTAGTATGTTGTAGGGAATTGCCTGCGAACGTTATTGCCTGGGAACGAATTATATTGAAAATGGGCGAAATGGGGTCAAAGGTTAGGACACAGGAACGGGATCTATTCCATAGCCCTTATGCATCATAACTTACGTAAAAATGCTTCGATTGCGACAAAACTTTATCATGTTATTTCGCAGGTATGCCAAACCGGTTCTGTTGAATATCCTTGAAATGGGATCAAAGGTCAGGGCACAGGACCGAGATTTATTCCACAGCCATTATTCTCATAACTTGAATGATAACTTGAGTAATGATTTCTGGTATGTTGGAAAGCGTATTATAATCAATGCATTGCATGATTTTACTAACTTGTTTTTTTCTTTTCCTAATGAATGTGTGCAGTGAATAAATTCATTTAACACTATTGAAAAAATATTAGTGCCAAATAGACTAAATCATCACGTGTTTTTATCAGTGACAGTACTCAATGATTCGATATTACCCTCACGATGTGAAAAAATATATGTTTTATATTCCTAAAATAGTACAAGAAGAAATTCCTGGTTTGTATTTCATATCTCTAATAATTATCTGCTACAGCTCTCCTCCTCCTCCATTACACTTTTTAAGTCGTCATAGCAACAACCGAGAAACAAATGTTTGTGTCGCCACGCTTAGCTTTTCGTGTTTTCGTGTAGGTGACGTCATCACCTACACGCGCACGATCCACGCGCATACCACTCTGTTTTGTTTTCATATCAGCAAATAACACAACTGCTGGTATGACGTCATCTTATCTAAATCATTCTCACATGATGTCAGAGATGCGTTACGTCACGCGGTCAACTGTAGAGACACGAAAACTTTTTTTTTTTTTTTTGGTTGGATTTTTAAAGACCACCGTGAGAAACTAAGTGGGAAATAAGCAGTCGCCCGTCCCTAATTTAAGGTCACTGGTTCCAGGGAAGGGAAAGAGCCAGCGCCGTAAGAAAAACACAACATCCGTGCCTCACCGGGATTCGAACCCGGACCCCTTTCGGACGAATGATCAGAGGTCATAGCTTAGACCACTGCGCCACCGGTGCGGCTACGAAAAACTTTACATCAGGAATTTTGGTTCACTGCCTGAACCAGTGTTTAGCCAACTGTATGTGGCAACGTCAAGAGTACGACGATCTGACGACTTCAAGATAAAAATAGTTCACTGAAAAAGAACAGAGGAAATTGATGCAGGGTTCACAGTCAGTGTACACGAAAAATGTTGTGTACAAGGAAGTGTTGACGAAATAGGGACTAAAGGTTTTGCAAACCACATAAGCCGCCCCGGTGGCGCAGTGGTCTAAGGCGTTGGCCTCTGATCATTCGTCCGAAGGGGTCCGGGTTCGAATCCCGGTCAGGCATGGATGTTGTGTTTGTCTTACGGCACTGGCTCTCTCCCTTCCCTGGAACCAGTGACCCTAAATTAGGGACAGGCGACTGCTTACAGCCCATTGCGTTGCTCACGGTGGTCGTTAAACCTCCAATCAAAAAAAAAAAACACATAACAAACAAACAGTCCGTCGTATCAAATTCCATAACCGACAGCTCGGGACATTTTCAGAACGCTGTGAGCTAACATCGCCATCTATTGACGTGGAACTCAAAAACTCAATAAATAAATGTAAATAATTTCTGTATCATAAATTTTGTTTTTCTCCGTCATTATTGACGGGCTTTCATCTAGTAGTAAAGTAATAATCCAGAAATAACTGCAGCTGCTTTATTCCAAAGGTAAAATACAACGGTAAAAATTTTCAAAACCCATGCAAATATAAAGTAGTAGTGTGAAAAAAAAACACTGATTCAATGTGTCTTCCTCTCATTCTGATATCAATCGATGATGCGTATTGTGGTTGAATCTGTAGAATGGATGCCCTCACCAGAGACAGTTGTTCTTGATTTTAGACCGGGACGTATCATCAAGAAAAACAGGAAGATACTAAATTCCTAGATAATCCTCAGGATGAGACAAAACTTTCTTAAAAACATGGGTCTGAACCCAAATACTGTGTGGATTAGTCGGGTTTTTTAACATAGCAATCAAAGAAAAGCGTGCTTTGCGTCCTTGGGCGTTGTTCAATGATTTACCTAAAGGAAAAGACTTAATTAAGGAAACGGCAAATAAAAATAAAAATACCAATCGTAAATTAAGTTACTAATGAGCTAAGGGATTGAACGGCTCAGTAAAAATATCCGTTACGATACACTGCAAGAAAATGAAAAACAGAGCAAGAGAGAAAGCAACTGATAATAAGAAGCATCAGAAGGAAGATAAACGCCTTACCATACATGAACATAAATTTTATTTTAACCTTCTTTAATTAGAAGTTTAATTAAAATGTGATTGAACTTTATTTTATTTTGTTTCACATCAAATTAAGCGAGAATTTTTCGTGTACCATCTGTTAAATGAACAGCTCTCAGTTGATTCTTTAGTGGGAGTTTCGTTACTTTAGTTTTCGTTATTTTCTATCTAGATCTGGCATAATTATCAGTTTTTTGCTTTACTTAAATAAAAACTATGATAAGATGTAATGCATAAATGGTAGATTGCTAAATTCAAAATCCGCGGTGATCCTAAGGATACACCCAAAGAGAAAAAACAAGAAAAAGAACTAACCGTAAATTGATGTGTCTCTTAAATCGCAAAAAAACAAACTGCAAAATAGTGAAAAACAAGGATCTGTAGTAAAATAAATAAGAAAGGCCTAATGAGGTCGTTTGTTTTCTCTCGCAGAAGCTATATTTGAAAAGCCTACTTCTTTATCGGGCAGATAAAATTTCTTTTGCATTTTCCGCCTTTCCTGATCCGCAATTTTTCTTTATGAAGAAATGTCGTAACACATGCATAATTGTTTTTGATCCCATATTCCTACTAGACCCATAGTAGGAATATATATATTAGAAGCACGACCTGCTAAAAACGCGAAATGAAGCCGATAAAGCGTCCCATTTTTTGTTAGCACGTCTTTTGTAAAAAAAAGATCGTGCTTATGTTATCGGTTTGTCCGTCCGTCTTAGACACGATATCTCTGCAACTGTTAGTCCGATTTGAAAATTTTTTTTTGCATTGGTAAGCTTGAAATATACGAATGATGATCCTGTATTTCGTTTATTTCTATTGTTTTACGATGTACAATTTCGCTGCTAGAGGGCGTAAATGCAGATGATGTCTAATTAAAGAATATGTTTTAGTTCACATATTTGCTTCTAAACATCCGATTGAAAAAATTCTTTTATCTTTCGATTCCATTTATGTCGAAGAGTATTTTAGATACAGTTACTTATCCAAATTACGCATAGATTTTCCGTTAGGGGCGTAAAAGTAAATTACATTTTCCCCGATAATTCTTCTTCTAAAACTCCTATTTGAATTCTTTTTCTTCAGCGGATACAGCTCCTGGTGGAAAATCTTTTGCATATAATTTCTAATTTTGGGTAAAGAATACTTTGGCCACCAGCGGGCGTAAGTGTTAATTTTTGCTACCGATGTATTTTCCATAAAATCTGAGCTTCTAAAATCTCGATTGAAAAAATGCTTTCATTAACTAATGCCACTCACGTCGATAAACATTTTCGAAATATTTTCTCCTTAAAATATTCCATGGTTTCTCCGCCAGGAGGCGTAGATGTATATCTTATTTTGTCAATATCTCCACTTCTAGGAGTCCCATTTGAAAAATCCCTTCTTCGTTGGATAGTGTTTTCAGTGTGACATGTTTTTCATGTAATTTCAAAATTTTCAAGTAATTCGTAGACTTTCCGCTAGAGAACGTAAAGGTAAATTGCTTTTACTCCATTATCTCTGCTTCTAAATCTCCGATTTGAAAAATTCTTTCCGCACCGGATACAGCTCCTAATGGGAAATACTTTGCACATAATTTCTAATTTTTGAAAAAAATGGTTTGGCCACCAGGTGGCGTAAGCCTTATTTTTCGCTTCTGATGTATTTGCAGCAATATATGAGCTTCAAAAATCTCAAATGAAAAAAAGGTCGTTTGTAGACCGATACTACTCATGTCGATAAACCTTTTAGGAACATTTTCTTCTTAAAATAATGCATGGTTTCTACGCCAGGGGCGTAGATGTATATCTTATTTTTGTTAATATCTATACTTCTAGGAGTCCGATTTGAAAAATTCCTTTTTTGTTGGATAGTGCCAGTGTGACATGCTTTTCATATAATTTTGAAATTTTCAAGTAATTCATGGACTTTTCGCTAGGGGGAATAAAGGTAAATTGCTTTCGCCCCTATATCTCTGCTAGATATAATTAATTATTAATTGTGTTAGTAATTTAAATATTCTTCTGGTTGTTGTTGTTTTCATATTATTCTGGGACATTGTTACATAGTTTGATTTCATAAAGCTAGAATATTATGTTAAGTACATGTTGTCAGCAGCGTTTGATTTATGTATATTATCTTGCTGGTCATAATACATAATGTTCTACTACAAATCTTTGTTAGTTTTTGCATGCAACTGTTTTCGTTTACAAGATTATGTTTCCATATATGGAAGGACTGTATGTAAAATGGATGGGCTGGTGGAAGAAGTTTATTTCCTAGTGGAACTTTTTTAGGCTTTGCTCTCCGTATTGCCATACAACAAAGGTGTCATCCACATATCTGAACCAGGCTTTTGGTTTTAAGGCACAGCTCAAAAATATCTTTTCCTCCATAGGTCGCAGTACAACTTCTGCTAGGATTCCGGAGATCGGTGAACCCACGAGTTTGCCGCCCCGATGGCGCAGTGGTCCACGATGGCCTCTGATCATTCTTCCGAAAGGGGTCCGGGTTCGAATCCCGTGAGGCATGGATGTTGTGTTTATCTTACGGCACTGGCTCTCTCCCTTCCCTGGAACCAGGGACCCTAATTAGGGACGGGCGCCTGCTTATAGCACATTGAGTTGCTCATGGTTATCGTTAAACCTCAAAAAAAAAAAAAAAAAAAAAGAACCCATGGGTGTTCCCCTGGTCTCTGTTTATATATTTACTCCCTCAAAGCAGAAATAGTTGTTAGTGACCAGGTTTAATATTCTCCTTAGTTCTTGCACTATTTCTGGAGGTTGTTGGTTAGATTTCACTATTAGGTCCTCTAAGTTATCGCACGCTTCACTTACCGGGATAGAGGGGTACAGAGAAACGACATCGAAAGAACCCAGGATATCAGTCCAGTCTAGTTTTGGCCTAACTATCTTTTGAACGAAGTCTGCGGAGGAGTTTAGAACACGCTCAGATTTCGGTAAAGAAAAGGTTTTAAGAACGCCGCCATCCCGTTCTCAAGGGAATAAGTGTGGGATTCTCTTTTGCCTACAATAGACCTTACGGGTTTTTTTTTTTTTTTTTTTTTGAGATTCAACGACCACCGTGAGCACCTCAATGGGCTATAAGCAGTCGCACCTTACGTTCAGTCCTGGTTTGTGATGTTCTAATCTTCCAAACAATTGCGGAATGGAAGGACCCGGCGGTACTTTTGCCGCTTGATCAACTTTGGTGGGTAAGCGCTGCGATTTAGTGGTGGCTCTAACCTTGCTAGCTAGAGAATTCGTGGGAACAGTCTTTTGCTTTAATGAGCCTGAGGCATTTATTATAAACTCTACGAGTTTGGCGTTATAATCTGTTTTGTTCATGATTGCCAACTGGCCCGATTTGTTCAAATCGGGGTTATGGTGTGGAGCTGGCCTCCCCGGTGGCGCAGTGGTCTAAGCGATGGCCTCTGAACATTCGTCCGAAAGGGATCCGGGTTCGAATCCCGGTGAGGCATGGATGTTGTGTTTGTCTTACGGCACTGGCTCTCTCCCTTCCCTGGAACCAGTGACCCTAAATTAGGGACGGGCGACTGCTTATAGCCCATTGAGTTGCTCACGGTGGTCGTTAAACCTCCAATAAAAAAAAATGTTGTGCAGCTGCACTGTGATTAATGGATGCACCAAGCTAAATGTGATGGAAAATGGGACTATGACGGGCGAACGATATTGCGACGAAGTTCTTATACGTCATGTTCGATTATTCCGTGGCGCTATAGATATACTGTATAGTGCTGTACATATTCCACATTTAAATGTCCCTGCGCCTGGGTATCGGTAAGCACTGTACATCCATTCTCCAACTATGTCCTTCGGAAATTTGTAACTTTTGCGTGAACGCTGATTACAATGTATTTTGTGCATCATTTATAAACAATATTTGTGTCTTTTTATGTGTTTGTACGCTGGCAATACAATCATTCCCCCATTTGGCTGCGGTCATATATTGCTGTTTTTTTTTATACAGATAAAAATGTAGTCCGTCCTTAGATTTTGGACAGTACTTTATATATATACATATAAAATAGAGAAAGAGCGACGAAGAGAAACAATAGCATTAGAATACCAAACTTAACTTAATTTTAAATCCTAATGATTACTAAAAGTAGTTTCACCTTCAACAAAGGTCAAAATCGTAAGACCAGCAACATTAATATATATTTAAAGCATCTCTATTTTTCGCCAGTGGGATTTTCTTTCATTCAAATTTCGTCAAGGATATTTTACGGAACTCTAACGAGGAATTGTTGATTTTTAATTTTCTTCTCACTTGCAAATTGTAAAGCCACGTGGTTTTTCTTTTTTGAGGTGGTTTTCATGCTATATACAAAAGCTGTCCTTGCTTGGCTGCTGTCAATATATCATTCACGCGTCAACAAGAGTAAAAAGTCCATTCATCTACAAAAGCATGCGTTTGTTTCTCGCAGTTGAGCGTTGAAGTTTGACTTCCTGATGAGTTTTTTTTTAGATTCCAGACTTCAAAAAGAAGTTGGGTAATGCTCTGCGATAAAACGCTGTCCTTTATAGAGAAAATCTTCAGTTCTCCTCTTCTTCTACTTTTGAGTCCTTTATTCAGAAAGCAAATATTTGGAGCTGGTGTTTTTATTATATTTCAAACGTATCGCCCACAGCATGAAGGGTGTGAGAAAGAATGTTTTAAACATGTGATGAAAGACAAATATTTTTGTAAAAAGTTCCAGAAAACTTTCTAAAGTGCTGGACCTATGGTTGTGTGATTTTCTTTTCCTAACTTCTGAACTTTACGGGGGATCCATTGGAAAGAAGGAATGGTTCTATATTTTTATGGTTTATATCTCAGGCAAAGTGCGTCGTTTACCTGAAGAATCTTTCACTGACTTAAGAGTAATCGCTGTTCTGCAAAACTGAAAATCTTATATCGTTCGGAGACCTTTTAGTTTTGTCATGGAAATCTTATAGTAACATCATCGATACCATTGTACACTATTTCCTCCATAATTATTTTTTGAAATGAACTTGCTATTTTGCAATCATTGTAAATGGGAAATGTTGGAAACGGTGTCGGTTACCATAAGTTTTCACTTATTTTTTCTTACAACCTGTGCTCGAAATGAAAATTTTGAAGTGCGGTTATGTTCTCTGGGGAAAAATACCTTGGCCAGAAAATCTCCTAAACTGAAAAAGTTAAAAACAAAGTTCCCGGATGAGTCAGAAACAATGGTGGTCGATTATAATTGGTTAGTTCGTGGAACTCAAGGGAGGCACTACTTATGCTACAGTGAGGACTGAGGTTAGACTTATTCAGGGCCGTAGCCAGAAAGAAGTTTCGTGGAAGGTTTCTGAATTTGAAAATTAATTTTCACAAACGTACGAAAATTTATTTTTAAATACATATGGGACGTACGGACTAACGAGACTTCGGAACCTCGGCGAATCTTTAGTGATTCAGCTGGACTTGAACCTAAAGCTTTAAGGTCCCGAGCCGAGAAGGCAGTCCCTTCTAATAGGGACTGTCGTGAAGTTGAAAGTAGGACAATTAGAACCTCCGCAATCAGAATTAATATTCGGTCTTAAATTAATAGCAATCACATCACATTCTAAATGCGTACACCACTCCCCTATACTTTGCGGTTCCCACATGGCTATTTCTCAAAGACACGAGACACATGAGGTTTCTATGTTTAAGAATGCGCGCTCGTAAATCAGGGACACAAATATTCGTTTCGGCAGTTTCCACTCCTAAAACTAGTGACGGTATGAAACTGGGGAAAACGAAGTGCCTGTATGCTATACCGGCGTTTACTTGCCCATTTCAAGCACTGTTACAACAAGTTTGAAAAGTTTCACCAACCAGAAAAGTTGCATGTTAGCTTTAAGAATATAAATGGATTGAAAACTCGTTCAATATGCATAAAGATTATGACTACTTGAAGAACGGTCTATACTGTCTCTGAAGATAATACAGGGTGATTCATAAAGAAGTATACAGTTTCAATGCACTGTAAAACAAGAACATTGTAAGATAGTTTGTTACCTGTAACAGAATTGTAGGGGAATGTTTCAAGTTTTTTAAGAGACAGTCGCAGATGTTCTGTGTGTGCACCCTTAATCACACGACACCCATCGAGCCGGTAATCCATTTCTGCCCAAACGCGATACACGCGGTCCTCCAGGACTTTTAAGTTTGCACAAATAGCCCGTAGTTTCAAATTTTTTTATGCCAATCGTAGATAGATTTTCTGGTTGGAAGTTCTTTTACGAATCGTGATCGAAAATGCCGTTGCACAACACTAACAGATTCCGTTTTGCTCAATTCAAGAACACAAAACGCCTTCTCCACTGCAGACGCAGCCATTTTGACTGACTAATCACGTGACACGCGCGCTATCGCCTACGTCACTTCCCTCAGTAGCGGGACACAAACTTTATGCGTACATCTACCTAACGGTTCGCAGTTGTGGTCCGTGTCTTCAACTGTTACTGTTTTACAACATCTGAAAGCTGTATACTTCTTTATGAATCACCCTGGATATGGTTTCCTATCCTCTGCATGTACAGAAAAAGCGAATTTCCTAGATGTTTCACATTATACCAAACTAAAAACCTGTCATGTACATTGAGAAAATATCGAGATATCCAGGATGTCCCATAAAGGTGTATACAATTTCAAATAATCATAACAGTTTTAATATGAATGATCTCAATACACAACTTCTGTTAGTTGACAGAACAGATAATGTAGTTTATAGACAATCGACATGGGCACCATTTGTCACCCGAACAATGTCTAAACGGTATTCCAGTTCCATCCATGTTCGTTCGAGAATGTCCGTATTAACTTTCTATAGTGCGTGTGTAATCCTCCTCTTTAGGTCAGCAATGTCTGCAAGAGGAGTACTGTAAACCTCACCCTTGATGAATCCCCATAGAAAAAATGTCACGGGGTGTTAAATCGGGCGAACGTAGGGGCGGTGCAATGGAGCCACTATGCCCAATCCATCGATTGGGAAATTTGGTACCCAGAGACGTCCTCACAATCAAAGCCCGATGAGGTGGCGCCCCATCTTGTTGGAAAATGACCGGAGTTGCAGGTTCGTCCAACTGGGGATACACAAACTGCTCAATAATGGCCAGGTAATTATCAGCTCTCACGGTAGCTTCCTGAAATAAAAAAGGCCGGTCGACCTTTAGGCCACACGAAACATTCACTTTTGGGCTACCATTTTCATGTTCCATTGTGCAATGGGGGTGTTCAGTTCCCCAAATTCTCACATTCTGTTTATTAATCTTTCCAGAAAGATGGAAAGTGCACTCATCCGAGAAACAGATTTGTCTAAGGAAAGATTCAACACTTGCAATGTTCTCCAACATCTAAACCGTTTACATTTCATGTTTACATTTCACGTGATCATCTGGGGTTATATGATGGGTTATCTGCAATTTATACGGGTGTATTTCCAATCTCTGACGTAACACTCTATGTACTGACCACTTGGAGATGGCCAGCTGTCGTGCTGCTTGTCTGATTGACTTTCGAGGGTTACGAGTGAATGTTTGTCTTACAACCTCCTCCCTTTCTGGAACCTGCGATGGTCGTCCAGGGCTTTTCTTTCTACTAGAGTCCTTGAATGACCTGAACCACTTTCTAATGCGGTTGCGTGTGGTCGGTTTGCTTTCATATTTTCTTCTGAAATTCCGCTGAACCTGCATTGCGGATCGGGTTTCAATAAACCACTCCACAATCCGTGCTTTCGTCGCAGGATCCATAGATCTAGGAAACTTGAGGATACTCCTTACCACCTGCAACAAACAGAATGCTGATATTAGTTTTGTATCCAAAGTTATCATTTGAAATCGGTTACACCTTTTAGGAATACCATGTCTATTGAGAGAATTTTACTATATTTTGAAAAAATAATGCTTATGTCATCACTATGCCCATTCGTCAGCCTGTGGACACCTTATCTCTTTATCAACTAATCCGATTTGAAAAGTTCTTTCTGCATTGGAAAGCCTCAAAACGATTATCCTTGCCTTTTTGTCTTCATCCGATGCATAACTTCGCCGTTAGGGACGTAAATGTAATTGCTATCGAATTCGAAACATATTTTATACCATATCATTGTTTCTAAATCCAGACTAAAACAATTCTTTTTATCTTAAATACCTTTCAGAACGAAGATCATTTCGCGAAAAATTCCTTTTTCAAATAATGCACAGTTTTTCCACTAGGTGGTATAGCAGTATATTGCATTTTCCCCGATATATTCACTTCCGAAAATCCCATATGAAAAATTATTTCTGTATCGGATATAGTTCTTGGTGGTGACGGTGTTGCATATAATTTCCAACTTTTCGCAATGAACAGTTTTGCCACTAGGGGCGTAAGTGATCATTTTTGTTTCTACTATATTTGCAGCAGTATCTTCGGTCCTAAAAAGTTAATTCAGAAAACATTTTCGGTCAGATACCGTTGACGATAAAACACATTTTGTGCAAAGTTCTTGCTCTTAAACATGCATAGTTTTCCGCTAGGGCGCGTAGAGGTATATCATATTTTTCTGTGCTCCTGACTGTCCGATTTGTAAAATTCTGTTTTTGACAGCCTTCCCGGTGAAGTATATTTTGCGTATTATTTCTGATTTTTCCTAACACACATTTTCGCCACAAGAGGACGTGAGGACATTGCAACATATTTTGAAGCTATACCTGTACGTCTAAACACCGTATTGAAACTATTATTCGGCTAGGCACTTCTCGACGGAAATATCTTATGCGCTTTTCGTAGCAAAAGGAGTACACAATTCACCCACTAGTGCCGCTCCGGTGGTGCAGTGGTTTAAACGATGGTCTCTGATTATTCGTCCGGAAGAGGTCCGGGTTCGAATCCCGGTGAGGCATGGATGTTGTCTTTGTCTTACGGCACTGGCTCTCTCGCTTCCCTGGAACCAGTGACCCTAAATTAGGGACGGGCGATTGCTTATAGCCCATTGAGTTGCTCACGGTGGTCGTTAAACCAAAAAAAAAAAAAAATTAGCAGTAGTAGGCGCAAATGTATTTATTTTCCTCAAAATTTCTGCTTCTAACAGAGGGATTTGAAAAAGTCTTTTAGCACCGGATGCCATTAACTTTGTGGAGCGTTTTTCTTGTGCTCTTTTATTTTTATAATGCGAAGTTCTGAGGCTAGATGACGTTGTTGTGCTTCACTGTCCGCAATTGTATTTCTCGCTCCTAAATATCCTATTAAAAGAATTCTTTTTGTACATATGCTATTCGTTGGCCGAAAAGACTGCGGATATTTTTATCTTTAAATTACGGGTATTTTCTCCGCTAGGTGGCGTGTACGTTAACGTTTTTTCTTGCTATCTCTGTTTCTAGAATACTTGTTTTGAAAAATTATTTTTCCCTCGCATAGCTTTTCCTGTAAAAATATTTTATGCATATTTTCTACTTTTCCATAATTCACAGTTTTGTCACTATGGGGTGTTAGTATATATTTATATTTGAAAGAGTTCCTCCATTGTAAATATTTTTTTGGAAAAACCCATTCTTGATGGGGTACTTTCGATTATGAATATTATAACGTCATTTTCTTCTGCAAATAACTCACAGCTTCCCCACTAGGAGTCGTAAAGTTACAGCACGTTTTCTTCTATCTCTCTCCTTTTAAATATTCCATTTGCTTTGGACATCTTGCGAGATGTGAAGCATTTTGTGTTCAACTTTTTATTCTTCGTGGCGGACATTTATTTCTACTGATAGCTGTATCAAGTGATTAACTGTTAAAAATTGTGTGGTAGGTTGCATCAAAAAGTGGTGCTACACCAGCTGCTTTACTTTCTATGAAAAGATACATCATTGTTTGGTGCAAACAAAACCCAACAACATGGTATAACTTTGCATCATAAGGTGTGACAGTCTTGCACTATGTCGTGGTTCAAAGTTGCACCATGTTGTTGGGTTTTGTTTGCACCACGCAATGGTGTATCTTTTCTCAGAAAGTGGTGCTGCTGGTGTAGTACTACTTTCTGGTGCAACTTTGTACCATTTTGTTGGGTTTTGTTTGTATCACACAATGGTGTATCTTTTCTCGGAAAGTGGTGCTGCAGGTGTAGAACCTCAAACCCTCACATCAATCTCTCTCTATATATATAAGTGAAAGTTCGTATGTTTGTTCCGTATACGTTCCTAAACGGTTTGATGGATTTGCACCAAAATTGGCATACACACTCTTCATCACCCAGATTAAAATACAGCTGGGCTATTTTTAGAAATTCCATCCCTAAGGGGGTCAAATGTGTTTTTACAGGGCCCTCTATAGATTGGGTGCAAGTCGGCTGCTGCGGTATTACACAGCTTTCTCGCACTCTAATAAATCATTTGATATGATCTTTATTTACAGCCCATTTTATATAAATAAGGAACAGTACATGTTGTGAGGTTGAACTGAACATGTACTGATCCTTATTTATATAAAATGTGCTGTAAATAAAGAGCATATCAATTCAACCAAAACTTGGTGTAAAGGTTGAACCACAACTTGGTGTAAAGGGCGAACCAAAATTTGGTGTAAAAGGTTGAACCATAACTGGGTGTTATGTTGAACCAAAACTTTGTGTAAAGGTTGAACCACAACTTGGTTTTATGTTGCCCCAAGTTATGGTTGCAGCAAATTTTTTTCCTTACTTACTCCATATTTTGGTACAACCTTTCACCAAAGTTTTAACAGTGTACTTAGAGTGCCACTTTTCCAAAATAAATCAAAGATGCCAAAGTTTTGTATTCGTTTTGTACAGTTTTGTACACCCGAAAGAAAATTTTGTACACCACTGAAAGTGGTACTTTTCGGTTCTCTAAAAGTTGCACTCCAAGTACATGCTCGAGTGCCACTTTATCAAAATCAAAAATAAATACTGAGTTTTGTACACCAAAAAAATTTTTACACCACTGAAGTGGTACTTTTTGACTCTCCTAAGTGGTACTTCAGCAGGTACTTGAAGTGCAACTTTTCCAAAATCAAAAATAAACGTCGTCACGGTGTTGTACTAGTTTTGTACTATTTTGTACATCCAAAAAAATTTCATACACCACCGGAAGTGGTACTTTTTCATTCTTCTTTGTGGCTTTCCAGCGTGTACTTTGATTGCCACTTTTCCAAAATCAAAAATAAACACTGCCAGAATGTTGTACTAGTTTCGTACAGTTTTGTACAGCCAAAAGAAAATTTTGTGCACCACCGAAAGTAATTACTTTTTCACTCTCCTTTGTGGCTTTCTAGCATGAACTTGGAGTGCCACTTTTAGGGAACCGAAAAGTACCACTTCCGGTAGTGTACAAAATCCGTACAAAACTTTGGCATCCTTGATTTTTTTATTTTGGAAAAGTGGCACTCCAAGTTCATGTACCTGTGGATTAGTTCTTAGGCTTCCAATTGAAGTGAAGCGCCCAGAGTGCAGAGGGGTGTTGGAAGCTGCGAGCATCTGCACTCTGACTCACAGAAACCTCAGCCTCTAGAATCCACTTTTTCACCATACGAATCCCTGTACATGGCAAACATGCCGGTAGTCCTAACTAACGAATCCTGAAAACCAAGGGCAAGAAAGGAAAGATAATGAACAATTGGTTCTGGCGTATAATTACAACCTTAGCAGCCTATGACTGAGCCTAGAACGTGTGGCGTTAAAGTCGCCTCGGGCCTTGGAGTCGCCAGTTTCCTTCAGCTGAATTAAAAACTTTCATTCCTGCGGTGCATGAAAGTTTCCAAATGATAAAGAAAAGGTGGTCAGTCACATGTCGAGCTCGAGCCGTTCTACCTCGCAAGTACCTGAAAACTAGTGTGAAGCTTTTGGTTTATAATTGCTCTTGTTGCTTCCGTCGATCTCGCGAACCTTTGTCGATTAAAAATAAACGATCTTCTATCTTGATGACAGACATCGCACAAAATATTGTGCAGTTTGAGGGGCGTTTGCTGGGTCAGTGTCCCTTTCCACGCAAAAATTTGCTACAAAGTAGGTTCGATGATCTCGCTGTAATTTTTCTCCCCCCGTCCTTATGAAAAAAAGAAATGTTCCGCAAAGGTTTTGACTATGTGTCAGGAGTTATTTCATATGAACTGAAAGAATGTCTGGCATTCGGCCAAAAGAGAGGAAAGTTTTTAACAACTGTAACTGTTCAGTGTCTCTTTTTCTGTGCCACAACGAAAGAGTAACACAGACGCGTGTCGGTGGCTTTAGTTAATATAATCTTCTTGCCCTTGTTCTTGTCTATGCTCCGATATGACTGAAAGTTAAAGCCGCTGCTCCCGAGTCAGTGACAAAAAGTGGTGTGTGTGGCAGTGAATGCT
This sequence comes from Macrothele yani, assembly GCA_039090855.1. Taxonomy (NCBI): domain Eukaryota; kingdom Metazoa; phylum Arthropoda; class Arachnida; order Araneae; family Macrothelidae; genus Macrothele; species Macrothele yani. The sequence continues at coordinate 134,170,486 of CM077007.1, read as the reverse complement.
CCAGAGTAAAGGAAATCGTAGTAGTCTCTTAAAAGTTGGTTTTAAAAAAGTATTGCAACAGAACGTGAAGCTTGTTTTTCGGACGCTCTTTCGTGTGAGAACCGGGCCGGTCTTGAGTTTAAGAACAAATATAGGCATGCGCTAAATTGCGCGCCTCCCTCCCCCTTCCCCACCCCTCATCCCACCGCATCTTTCTCCGATCTTTTTTTTTTTCAGTAAGAAGCACCCAAACACAATATAATAATAATAATAATAATTTTACTCACAAAATGACGGAATCATACATAGTTGTCTGCGTTATTTACATGAAACTTTCGTCTGGGAAGGAGAAGGAGTCAATAAAGGACAGCAAACAGTTGGTTTTGCATATAGGGATTGCATTAAACAAACTCAGAATTCCTATCCCTTCCAGAAAGTGGTTAAAATTCCCCCAGTATTTTTTAACCTTTTGCTGATGGCTTGGGACAAATTTGCCACAGGTGGGGAAAAAAATATGCGGCGGAGCGAGGAAATCTAAAATTTTGTATATATATATATATATATATACTGAAGAGCAAAACTGAAGACTAAGTAAAAAATTTTAGAATTTAAAACGAAAGCTGCAAAATAACCTGAAGATCAAAACGCGCAACGCAGCAGTTTTGAAAATTCAGAATTCACATTCTATTAAGGAGAAACCTAATCAAAAAATACATAAATAATTTCGACTCACACCAAGTACGACATAGAAAAGGTTATGTATCTATCGGTGTGAGTAAAAGGAGAAAAGATAAAAATAATAAAATAAAACAACTGAATGTAGAAGGTGTCGAGAATACTGAGCCTTGGCTTTATCAAGGACCAGCAAAAACTCTGCATTTTCTCACTTCCACAAAGACCTAGTCGGAAATGGGTTTCTGCAAGGCCAAGGATGCAAGTAACATTCCCACCTAAAAGTGTTTTCAAAAAATATATATATGTCATGTCCTCCGCAGAGTTGTATGACAAAGCACTAGTTAACAATTTCGCTTGCATCCATTGACCTTCTTGGCCCGACCCATGCTCTTCATCTGTTACTATTAAACAGAGAGAAGAAGATTAAAGAGAACTCAAGCTGTGAGAGTGACATAATAATTAGAAATAATTTTCAGCTATAACGAAATGCCAAGTTCGTTTGAGAGAGAATTTAAACCTGAAAAACAATGCAAAAGAAATCCGAATATTTACATTGCAATTAAAAAAGGAAATATTAATTTTTAAAATTTTTAAAAAACAGATTTTTGAAAGAAAACTTGAGTCTAAAACCCCCTACTCTACACCTTATGGCAGCACGAAAACGAGAATAATTTAAAGACAATAATTAACTAAAGAAAACTTTGTGAAAGTTATATGACTTAAACAGTTAGTTGCAATATGTACAAAGTTTTTCAGCAGTGCTTTAAGTGCATAATTATTTTAGTTATTAAAAACTTAACTACTTGGAAATACAGCGCAAAGAAAAGGAACACGCTTAGCCCTCTGCTGTTCCTAGGTACCCCAAAAGACGCGCAAAGTTACCAAGAAAAGAAAGAGTTAAAACCCGCAAAAAAGTTAACAGACAAGCCAGTGCCTAAAAGCTGAAAAGCTAAAAATCAACAGAGAAAAAGTACATGAATTACAAACAATGAACTTATAAAACCTAAAGCCCAAAACACAAGGAAGAGAGCTTACCTCTTGTGCGACGAAACAATCACCTCACTAGAGTAAAACATGGCTGACCTCTTTCCTGACGCTTCTGCCACTCCCTAGACGCTGGGGGGCAGTGTGGGTGGGGCTGATGGCCTCCTCATACAGAAAGAAACCAACACGCGGAGATTTTAGCCAGAGAAAAAAATATATAAACTTAAGACTGTGGACCTGTATGATCAGAAAGAGCAGAATTAACTCTCCAGAATACATGAGAAATATTATAGAATACACGAGTAGTGTATTCAATAATCTTTGCATGTATTAAATCACCTTAGTGAGCTTCTATAGATTAATCAGAATCTTATTAATTTTAATGTTGGTTTTACTATTTTTAGTATAGCTATCCTAGTGATGAATAACTAGTTTTCTTTTTTATTTGTTTTTATTTTCTTTTATAAACAGATTTTTAAGCTTTTTTTGTGATTTTGTTTATATTATTTAATTTTTTGTTTTAATAGGACCTTCATATCCATAGCACTAAGGTTCCTTTTAGTAGTTAATAGGCATCCTCTAGCCAACTTCCTTACGGCTTTGATTGGTCAGAATCATATTATTAACTGTGTAGAAAATTAAAGCAGATCTGCCAACCTCACTCTATTATTCAGGATAATTTTTCTTAAAGTTCTTTTGATGAAAGAAGAAGGAATTTCGTTCTCTAGAAAACTATCTAATAGTATATTAATGTGGTAATTGAAGTCCAAATTGTTGCTGCAAATTCTTGAAATTCTTAGGACCTGAGAAATTAGAATTTAAACTTAACCAATTTGTTAACGTAGGAACTTGGAACTCTTATCTCAATTGCTGCATAAAAAATAACCATATCTTATATAATAATACTCTCTATAAGCAGGTGAACGGTATTCCCATGGGAACATCAACGTCCACGAATATCGCTAATCTATTCCTGTTCTTTAAGGAATATGAATTCATTAAAAATCACCCCACCTGCTCAGATAACTACCTTTACACTTTTAGATATATTGATGATCTGCTGTGTATCAATAATTCAGAAGTTATAGAGAGTGATTTTTGATAATATCTATCCTAGCTCTCTTAACTTATGTAAGACCAACCACAGTAATCAGGAACTTGAGTTCCTAGACTTAAGCATTAAGCTCAACAGAGGTAACCCATCTATTAGCCTCTTTGATAAAAGAGTTAATTTTCCTTTCAAAACAATTAAATATCTACACTGGAATAATAACATATCAACCAAAGTAATTGAGAATGTACTAATTTCGTTAACAAATTGGTTAAGTTTAAATTCTAATTTCTCAGGTCCTAAGAATTTCAAGAATTTGCAGCAACAATTTGGACTTCAATTACCACATTAATATACTATTAGATAGTTTTCTAGAGAACGAAATTCCTTCTTCTTTCATCAAAAGAACTTTAAGAAAAATTATCCTGAATAATAGAGTGAGGTTGGCAGATCTGCTTTAATTTTCTACACAGTTAATAATATGATTCTGACCAATCAAAGCCGTAAGGAAGTTGGCTAGAGGATGCCTATTAACTACTAAAAGGAACCTTAGTGCTATGGATATGAAGGTCCTATTAAAACAAAAAATTAAATAATATAAACAAAATCACAAAAAAAGCTTAAAAATCTGTTTATAAAAGAAAATAAAAACAAATAAAAAAGAAAACTAGTTATTCATCACTAGGATAGCTATACTAAAAATAGTAAAACCAACATTAAAATTAATAAGATTCTGATTAATCTATAGAAGCTCACTAAGGTGATTTAATACATGCAAAGATTATTGAATACACTACTCGTGTATTCTATAATATTTCTCATGTATTCTGGAGAGTTAATTCTGCTCTTTCTGATCATACAGGTCCACAGTCTTAAGTTTATATATTTTTTCTCTGGCTAAAATCTCCGCGTGTTGGTTTCTTTCTGTATGAGGAGGCCATCAGCCCCACCCACACTGCCCCCCAGCGTCTAGGGAGTGGCAGAAGCGTCAGGAAAGAGGTCAGCCATGTTTTACTCTAGTGAGGTGATTGTTTCGTCGCACAAGAGGTAAGCTCTCTTCCTTGTGTTTTGGGCTTTAGGTTTTATAAGTTCATTGTTTGTAATTCATGTACTTTTTCTCTGTTGATTTTTAGCTTTTCAGCTTTTAGGCACTGGCTTGTCTGTTAACTTTTTGCGGGTTTTAACTCTTTCTTTTCTTGGTAACTTTGCGCGTCTTTTGGGGTACCTAGGAACAGCAGAGGGCTAAGCGTGTTCCTTTTCTTTGCGCTGTATTTCCAAGTAGTTAAGTTTTTAATAACTAAAATAATTATGCACTTAAAGCACTGCTGAAAAACTTTGTACATATTGCAACTAACTGTTTAAGTCATATAACTTTCACAAAGTTTTCTTTAGTTAATTATTGTCTTTAAATTATTCTCGTTTTCGTGCTGTCATAAGGTGTAGAGTAGGGGGTTTTAGACTCAAGTTTTCTTTCAAAAATCTGTTTTTTAAAAATTTTAAAAATTAATATTTCCTTTTTTAATTGCAATGTAAATATTCGGATTTCTTTTGCATTGTTTTTCAGGTTTAAATTCTCTCTCAAACGAACTTGGCATTTCGTTATAGCTGAAAATTATTTCTAATTATTATGTCACTCTCACAGCTTGAGTTCTCTTTAATCTTCTTCTCTCTGTTTAATAGTAACAGATGAAGAGCATGGGTCGGGCCAAGAAGGTCAATGGATGCAAGCGAAATTGTTAACTAGTGCTTTGTCATACAACTCTGCGGAGGACATGACATATATATATTTTTTGAAAACACTTTTAGGTGGGAATGTTACTTGCATCCTTGGCCTTGCAGAAACCCATTTCCGACTAGGTCTTTGTGGAAGTGAGAAAATGCAGAGTTTTTGCTGGTCCTTGATAAAGCCAAGGCTCAGTATTCTCGACACCTTCTACATTCAGTTGTTTTATTTTATTATTTTTATCTTTTCTTCTTTTACTCACACCGATAGATACATAACCTTTTCTATGTCGTACTTGGTGTGAGTCGAAATTATTTATGTATTTTTTTATTAGGTTTCTCCTTAATAGAATATATATATATATATATATATATATATACCTAGGGGATGTAAGGTCAGGTGATGCGTAACATCACAGCCTCTCCTTGACAAATGTCAACCCCGCCTTCTCGTGGTGCATCCTGTTCCCACTAAAGGGGCTCTGACGACCGCCAATAGCGGTATAACTATACCATCGGGATTAGAGGAACTGCTATCCCACACTCACCAACCTGCTTGGCCAGCATGGTGAGTTATGGCCAAACCCCTCCAAAATGGCTCCACAACTTAAAACTTGGCCCTCAGTCTCCGGCAGCTGGAATGTACCTGGCCAAGGCAGCGGCCAGTGCGACATGAAGGCAGAGGGTGCTAAGAATCCCCGGAGGACCGGACTAGGCTGCCATCTGATGCTGACCTTGGCTACGTACAACGGACGCTCCCTATCTTCTGATTCAAGGCTTCTTGAATTGGAAGAGGAACTACAAAGGATCAAGTGGGACATCGTGGGGCTAAGTGAGGTAAGGAGAAAAGGAGAAGATCTCATCGAACTGAAAAGTGGACATCTCTTCTACTATCGTGGGACAGATGCTGGCAGAACTAGTGGTGTTGGATTTATAATAAACAAGAAACTGAAGGATAAAGTTGTAGAAGTTGAAAGTTCCTCTGACAGAGCTGCACGACTTGTTATCCAACTCTCGAAAAGATACCAGGCTCAGATTATTCAAACTTATGCACCCACCACAAGTCATCCTGAAGAAGAAATTGAAGAATTTTATGAGGAAATTTGTCATCTAAATAATAAAGGTAAGCAGCACTTGAAAATAATTATGGGAGATTTCAATGCAAAAATAGGGCAACGGCAACAGAATGAAACTTCAGTAGGTAAATTCGGTCACGGCAACAGAAACCAGCGTGGAAATACTCTCGTTGAGTTTGCAGAGGCAGAAGGGTTTTTCATCTTGAACTCCTTCTTCAAGAAAAAGCCACACAGGAAATGGACATGGAGACATCCAAATGGGACGACAAGTGAAATTGATTTTATTATGTGTAACAAAAAATTCGTCATAGAAGACTGCAGTGTGCTAAACAAGTTCAACACAGGTAGTGACCATCGATTGGTGAGATGTAAGATGCACCTCAACACTAAACTTGAACGTGGCAAGCTCATAAGACAAACAAAATCTATTGACATAACCAACTTTAAAAAACACCATAATACCTTCGAGTTGGAACTGAAGAACAGGTTCTCTGCTTTAGAAGGCCTAACATCGGAAGAAGTGGACATCTCTGAAGTTAACAGAAAAGTAACCAAAGCTCTTATGGAAACAGCAACAAAATTAGCTGGGTCTAAGAACAAGTTGCATGTGAACAAATTATCAGGAAAAACGAAAATGTTGATGCAAAAAAGAAGAGACATGAGGACAACTAAAGAAGATGTGACTTCCAAAGTGGAATATATAGAGCTATGCAAGACAGTACGAAAAAGTATCACTGAAGACGTAAGAAAATTCAACTGTGAACTAGTGAGGAAAGCAATTGAAAACAACCAAAGCCTAAAGATAGCAAAGGGACATCTCAGTAAGGGAAGAAAACAGATTATGGCACTGAGAAAAGAAGATGGTTCTGTAACAAGAAATAGAGGCAAAATTTTGACAAGAGTGAAAGATTTCTACTCCAAATTATATGAAAGGGATGATATATGCACTCCAGACATCATGAAAGATACCAATACCAGAGTTCCTCCAGTCCTTCCAGCAGAAGTTGCACATGCAATCAAGAACATGAAGCGAGGAAAAGCTCCAAGAGAAGATGGAATTACTGTAGACATCATACAAGAAGCAAGTGGAGAAATCGAAACAGTACTCGCCCAAATTTTCACTCGATGCCTTAATGAAGGAAAGATTCCTGAGGACTGGAACACCGCTACAATGATCCTGCTACATAAGAAAGGTGACATTGAGGATCTCGGAAACTACAGACCTATCAGCCTCCTATCAGTAGTTTATAAAATCTTCACTAAAGTTCTTTCACACCGCTTGAAGGTAACACTGGACATGGCTCAACCGAGAGAACAAGCTGGATTCAGGAGTGGCTACAGCACAATAGATCATATCCACGTGCTGAGAGAACTAATTGAAAGAGCGAGGGAATATGAACTTCCATTGTGCATGGCTTTTATCGATTATTTAGCCTTTGATTCGGTGAAACCATCAGCAGTTGCAATGGCTCTGAAAACCTGCGGTATTGAAGATTCATACATTAATATTATTAATAACATCTATGAAAATGCAAGTGCAAAGATTAGGCTGTTTGAAAATACAACACACGTAAAAATTGGAAAGGGAGTGAGACAAGGTGACACCATATCTCCGAAGCTCTTTAATGCCACATTGGAGGGTGTTTTTCAGTCGCTGAGCTGGGAAAACAAGGGGATAAAGATTAATGGAGATTATCTAACCCACCTTCCTTTTGCTGATGACGTAGTCATTTTTGCAACTACCCCATCAGAGCTGCAGAGTATGATCCAGAAACTTGCTGACAAGAGTACAAGAGTAAAGAAGTGGGATTAAAAATGAACTTTCAGAAGACAAAAGTGATGTTCAATGCTTTTACAAGAAATGAAGATTTATCGATTGATGGAGAAAAGCTGGAGATAACAGACACGTACGTTTATCTTAGACAGCAGATATCAAGTGAGGGTCACATTGATGAAGAAATTAATCGGCGTACAAAACTTGCCTGGAAAGCTTTTGGAAGAAACAGCATAATTTTCAAGAGCAATATGCCATTGTGTCTTAAAAGAAAAGTGTTTGATCAATGCATCCTTCCAGTGCTTACGTATGGTGCAGAGACGTGGACCTTAACTAAAAGAGACATACAAAGGCTGCAGACAACTCAAACAAGCATGGAGAGGTGCATACTTGGTGTAACCAGGAGAGATAAGAAGAGGAACTCGTGGATCCGAAAAATGACAAGAGTGGAAGACATCATGATCAGAGTTAAATCCCTGAAATGGCAATGGGCTGGACATACTGCCAGAAGGACAGATCATCGATGGACAGCCGAAATTTTAGATTGGATTCCAAGGGACAGGAAAAGACCCAGAAGAAGACCACACGGGAGATGGGTGGATGAAATTCGAAAGTATGCAGGGGTGACATGGAGGAGACTGGCACAAGACAGACCGTTGTGGAGGAAACTTGGGGAGACCTTCGTCCAGCAGTGGATTGATAATGGTTGACAATGATGATGATGATGATGATGATGATATATACCTAGAAATACACTGACGGAAAAAATCCGAACACCAAGAAGGGGTTGTGTTAGATAAACGACAGTTGGTAGGCGGTGAGAGTACATCTGTAAGATGACGTCTATGCAAATTTCGCGCTCTGCGCATTCGTGTGGCGCTAGTAGCGCCCCTCGGAACATGCAAAGCAGGTTTGCTGTAAATACGCGCTGTAACGCTTAACAATGCTTACCATGTATTTATGAAAAATTATTTTTTCGGAGAAATTCGTTTCCCAATTGTATATGGATGTCGTGTTTGTCTTACGGCATTGGCTCTCTCCATTCCCTGGAACCAGTGGCCCTAAATTAGAGACGGGCGACTGCATATATCCCATTGAGTTGCTAACGGTGGTCCTTAAACCTTAAAACAAAAGCAATTTGGCGCGACCTGCTGAGCTCTACTAACAATGATCGCTATCGCGCCCATTGGTACACACAGAGAGATCGTAATTTTTTCATTTCGCTAAAGTACTAATGGCGGGCTCCGAGGTAACATACAAGCCCTCACATACACACACACACACACACAAAAAGGATCGTAGATATGTGCGTGAACATTCAACTATCCTACAAACATGCATTTCTGGAAGTGTTCGGCTCAGAGTTGGAAACGGGTCAAAAATTTTGGACACAGATCCGGCCGTCACCTAATTGGACCCGACTCGGGCCTGACCCGGACAAATCTGCTTTGAGCTATAAACTCGAATATATCATCTCATTATTAATTCACTGCTGGATGAAGGTCTCCCCAAGTTTCTTCCACAACGGACCGCCTTGGTCCAGTCTCCTCCATGCACGCCTCTCCCACGTGGTCTTCCTCTGGGTTTTCTCCTGTCCCTTGAAATCCAGTCTAAGATTTCAGTTGTTCATCGGTGGTCTGTTCTCCTGGCAATATGTCTAGCCCATTGCTATCTCATGGATTTTGCTCTAATCGTGATGTCTTCCACTCTTGTTATTTTCCTTATCCACGAGTTCCCAAACCTTTCTTGGTTGTACCAAGCATGCATCTCTCTATGCTTCTTTCAGTTGTCTGCGGTCTTTGTATATCTTTTATAGTTAAGGTCCAGGTCTGTGCTGCGTATGAAAGCATTGGAAAGATGCATTCATTAAACACATTTCTTTCAAGACTTAATGGCATATTGCTCTTAAAAATTGTAGTTTCTTCCAAAAATTATCGAACCAAGTTTTATACGCCAATTCATCTCTTCATCAATGTGACCCTCGCTTGATATCTGCTGCTGAAGGTAAATGTAGGAATAGGTTATCTCCGGCTTTTCCCCATCAATTGATAAATCTTCATTGCTCGAAAAAGCATTGTACATCAGTTTTGTCTTCTGAAAGTTCATTTTTAATCCCCATTTCATCACCCTTCTCAGCAAGCTCCTGAATCATACTCTGCAGCATTATTTCAAAGACCTCTGAAGGGTTCTTTGAAATATTTTTTTTTCTTTTCAAAAATAAAACGGAAATGAAATCTGGTAATGTGGAACACCTTGACCCAACCAGTTTGACCAGCAAGAAATTGTCGACCCGGTGAACCTTTGACTCGTGACCCGTTTCCATCTCTAGTTCGACCAGCTTTTTAGATGATTAAATACTCCCGATTATGTATTGATTTGCAGCAGAGCCAAAAAGAAAAGGATAAAGCACGGCCATTTTCTCCCGCAGTAATTAATATTACATCAAGATGAAAATCCTCGCGGAGGTAAAATATAGCCATCTTCTCGATAAAATGAAAAGTACTGGTATTGTTTGCCACTATATCAAGCGCATCAGTCTTTTGAATGGTTTTTGTGTCTCATGAAATAGTTTCATTGCTTTCTTCATAAATTTTAATGTGCGGTTTAAGGTCATTAATTTCTTTTTCTTTAGCTTCACTTCAGTTTTAATGACTAAAATGACAAATGCCTGAGGCTTGCGTGTTCAATAATGATACAATCTATGAAGGGAAAATGGCATGAGATTCGTAACTTCAATAATAAATTTTACAGTCTTTTTGTACAGTATTAAATCGAAATGCTTCCAGAAAACGATTTTTCAAAGCTTTATTGAAATGAAGTATTAGCTCTATTCTTTGAACAACTTACACAAAGGGCATGAAAATTTTCAAGCCATTTCGGAGGCTTTCTTTTATCCGATTAGCCGGGTGTTAAATCTTATCTTAGAAAGCATCTATATGAAGAAAATGAAGACGTGTAGTTGAATATGATCCTTTTGTTGCATTAATGGCGCCATATAATTACTACGGCGTTGTTAATATAGCTTATTCACGATGCTTTTTGTTTTGGAGTTCTCTAATAACTGCAACGATGCGACAACGGCAATTTTTAGTGACCAATGTGTGCTCTTTTTTTCTTTTTTTTTTTAACGGATAAATTATAATTCTACAGAAATTAAATTATCTGCAACAGTGGGTTATATCAGAGGTGGGAAACCTTCTCATGTTGGAAGGCCGCATTAAATCAGCTGTAATCAAAAAAGATCGCACTCAACAAACTTCAATTAGATATACACTGAAGTGCCAGAAAAACTGGTACAGACGAGCTTGTGCAAAATAAATAGAAACGTCACCTATGCGCGTAGTCGGTTGTACTTGGTCACCATAGTATTTCGGAGGTAGAAACGAAGTTCGGATTTTCACGGACGACCACTGCAAGGGTGTACCGTGACTACAAGAATTCCGGCAAAACCTCCAACCTACAATACCAGTGTGGCCGTAAAAAGACAGTGGGTGAACGGGACCATCGTCGGCTGGCAAGAATCGTTTCACGCGACAGGCGTGCAACACTCTCGCAGGTATCATCGGAATTCAATGCTGGAGCCTCAACAAGCATCAACTTCCGGACTGTGCAACGTACCCTGCACGATATGGGCTTTGGGAGCCGACGCCCAACTCGAGTCCCCTTGATGGGTGCACGACAGAGAGCTATGCGCCTCGCTTGGGCACGGCAACACCGCCACTGGACACTTGATGACTGGAAACAAGTAGCCTGGTCTGACGAGTCGCGTTTCCAACTGTATCGGGCAGATGGAAGGATTCGTGTGTGGCACAAACCCCATGAAGCCATGGATCCCGCCTGTCAACAGGGAACTGTACCGGCTGGTGGAGGGTCCGTAATGGTATGGGGTGTGTTTATCTGGACTTCACTGGGACCCCCGGTACGTCTATAAAAGTATGTGACCGGCCAACTCTATGTGCGTATCCTTTCTGACGAGGTACACCCGTTCATGTCCTGCATTCGGGACGCCACATTATGGTTAGAGGAGCATTCATCTGAGTTTGGGGTGTTGCCATTCCCACCCCAGTCCCCAGATCTGAACGTGATAGAACACATTTGTGATGCCATGCAGCGCGCTATCAAACACAGGAATCCGAGACCTCGGAATACACCCGAATCGTGGAACGCTCTGCAGGAAGTATGGTGTGCATTTCCTAAAGTATATTTCCAGAAGCTAGTGGAGTCCATGCCCCGTGGTATTTCTGCAGTCCTGCGCTCCCGTGGGGGACCTACCAAGTATTAGGCTGGTGTACCAGTATTTCTGGCACTTCAGTGTACTTCGAAATGTTCATTATTTTGTAAAATTTTACTACGTGCTAACTAACTTCAAAAAATGAAATAAAATTGTTAACTAACCTTTTAATGACTTTGTTGTGACTGCTTTTTTGTTGGAAAGCATTTGAATATTTAGTTGCCAAATGGAGCTCCGCCATTTTAGCTGATCCCCTAGATGGGGATCCGTCATTTGTGACCTTAATGGCGTCTTCATGTGGGTTAGGTAGGAGAACATAGATTCGCAGCATTAAGTGGTTGAAAAGCAAGAAAGCATTTTTCGTGCGCGTTGCTGAAGGCGTGGGTATTTCAGTTTTCCATATTTCAACTGGATCTTTCTTAGCATCAAATAAGGACTTTAAAATGTCACCTTCTGATAACTCAATTAATTCCATCTGTAGATCTTTAGAAGCCATACAACGAAATCATGAGCATAGCAGGTGTCAAAATAGCTCCTATGTATTACTAATGTTTTAATTGTGGCCGTCAGTCGGGAGCATCATTTCTTTTAATCTTCTTCTACTCTTTGGTATTTTAAATACGGTCATTTTAAGATAAAAATAATAAAAGACGAAAAAAATGCATTAATCAAAATAAAAGGTTTAGGTTGACCACCCCTAGGTTATACATAGCCGAGTCACATTATTGTGACCCTCCTACTTTTGACATCAACAGCGCGCAGCCGATGAAAGAAGGCACGTGTCGTGAGCTGGCTTGGTGTGCTGTATAGGCATTCTGAAAACATATCAGTCGTTGCTGTCATGAATAAAAGAAGCGATTTATCACATTTACAAAGAGGGTGATTATCGGTTTTCGGGCCAAGGGTGGCAGTATTTCTGAAACTGCGCACTTTGTGAACTGTTCGCGTGCTGCTATGGTTAAAGAGTATCGGGATTGGAGAAATGACCCCATTGCGAATAAGCGACGTGGAGACTGCGGAGCACCACGTGCCTTTGATGTGAGAGGTTAAAATCGGCAGCGAAGGTGCTTGAGGGCCGATCGACACGCTACAGTGGAACAACTCACTGGCCGATGAACCAGAGACCTACAGGAAGTGTGTCTATAACGACAGTTCAGCGAACCCTGCTGGGTATGGTGCTCTGATGCAGACGGATGGTCATTGCACCTAATTTAACGAAGGCGAAACGGCAGAAAAAGGCTTACCTTTCAGTATCGGAATTGGATCTCCACGGATTCGCGAAGTATTGCCTTCTCCGATGGGTCATGTTTTCTGCTTTATTGAACGGATGGACGTTGTCGTATAAGGCGAGAAACATCGAAGAACAAACACTCTTGAACCATTCATGGAAGAACACAAGCTAGTGGGGGCAGCGTTATGGTCTGGGGAATGATTTCGTGGCATTCTCTGGGTCCTCTCATACCTGTGGAAGGAACTATGGACCGAATTTGTTATGAATCCATCCTTACAGACCACGTACACCCATACATGCTGATTGTCTTCCCTCGGGTGGATGGGATCTTCCAGAGCGAGAATGCGACGTGTCACACAGTTAGAAATGTCCGAGAGTGGTTGGAAGAGCACGATGAAGACTTCAAAGTACTTCCCTAGCCCCCTAATTGCCCAGACTTAAACCCAATTGAGCATTTGTGAGACAACTTCGATCGTGTTGTTCGCTCCATGGATCCTCCACCATTCCGATTCCAGCAGCTGTCAGATGCACTGCAGTCAGCATGGCTCCACATACCTGTGAACACCTTCCAGCACCTTACTGAGTCACTCCCAGCCCGTCTAGCTGCTGTCCGCACTGCACACGGCGGTCACACTGGATATTTTCTGGTGGTCACAATAATGTGACTCGACCGTGTATATCTCAATGGATAAACATTAGAGATACCTACTGATAGAGTGTTGGTCCTCCTCCAGCGTGAACAACAGCCTGTACACGCCGAAGAATCGACTCCATCAGATGCCGGAGGGTTTTCTGTGGTACTTCCAGCCATGCCTGTTTGCAACATTGTCCACAACTCCGCCCAAGACGTTGGTCCAGGATCCATGGATCTGAAGTTCCGCTCCAGGGCGTCCCAGAGAACATTTTAATCCGGGGACCTTGGGAACCTCTGGATAGTTCCAAATTCAGATGAATGTTCATAGAGCCATGCCTGTGTGGTTTCGGCTCTGTGGGGAGGCGCATCGGCCTCAGGATGCGCGAAGGCCATGAAAGCGTGTTGGTGATAAATCGTCACGTGCTGATAGTGCGCAGCGATTGAGGACCTCTCCAGACACGCAAAGGGGCCTAATGTGTCCCGTGAGAAGGTTCCCCAAACCATCACAGAGCCACCACTGCCTTGAATAGAAACGTACCTGGCACGACGGGCCGTGGTCTCATACTGTCGACGCCACACCCGCATCCCCTCGTCAGCTCGGTACAGCTGAAAACGAGATTCATCTGACAACACGGCGCGGCGCCACTCTGCAAAGGTCGAGTTTTAAGATTACATTACTCTGCAGCTGGAATCGAACCCTCATCTCCTCGTTTCCGTTCGAGCATGCTATCCGTTACACCACCCAGGCCGATGAAGTCCCAAGTATCTGAGTGTAGAATAGTCTCTGATTTTCGCCAGTCAAAGCAAATTCCGCTTCATCGTGGCATAGTTAAGGATATATCCAGTCGCTCAGGTAAATAGTGTGGAAGAAATATTTTTCACATAATACGTGGAAATACAACATAATTATTAACACAGCAATCAGACAACTCTGAATTGCATGCCTTTTACTGTTTCTCAAGTGACATTAATCTGCCTAGCTTCAGTGCTTGTAACTTCATTGTCCTGGATGGATGGTGTAATGGATATCATGCTCGAACAGAAATCGGGAGATGCGGATTCGATTCCCAATTCCTGGAAGATGTAAATTTCAAGTTTTCTGATGTGGTTAATGTTACGTGAGAAACAGTAAAATGCACGCAAGTCAGAGATGTCTGGTTGCTCTGTTAATAATTCAGATGTACAGGGTGATTCATTCGGGACTGAACACTTATTATGTGGAATATATGAGATAGGGAATATACGATGAGCGTGAAACCCAAACGGATCAATTCTTTGTTCCCTGGCGAAGCAATCGACATGCATTACCTGTGAATAAAATGTCTCCCCGGCAGCTGGATGGCGCCGGGGCAAATATTTACACTGCTGGCCACCCAAAATGCAACACCAAGAAGGACACGAGATAGCAAAGCCAGATTTACTAGACACATAACAACCGATACAAATATGAAACGATTGAGCTTACAGGCCCGTGCGACTTGCGGAACACGCAGACATCAATAGTTCGTGTGGTCCCCATGGATGGCAATAACGGCCACTACACGCCGCGGCATCGAACGAAAGAGGCTTTGGATGTGGGACTGAGTATGTCGGTCCAGGCTGCTTCCACAAGTCGCCACAGTTCATCAGGCGTAGCCGCGGGTGGTGCTTGCCGAGCCACTCGGTTGCCGATCAGCGACCAGACGTGTTCGATGGGCGACATATCGAGAGAACAGGTGGGTCACGGCAGCAGTGACACCTGGTGGGCCGTGAGGAATTGTTACGCGATGCGTGCCACGTGCAGGCACGCATTGTCCTGTTGAAACGTTGCCGCTGGCAGGTCCTGCAGGTAAGGGAGGACTACAGGATCCAAAACGTCGGAGATGTAGCGGTGGCAGTTGAGTGTACCGGCGATGCGTACCAGAGGGGTGCGGGTGTCATATCCAATTGCGCCCCAAACCATAACGCCAGGCGACGGACCGGTATGGCGATGCATAATGCAGGCGTCATACAGTCTCTCGCCGCGGTGCCGCCACACGTGGATCCGACCATCCTGGTGTTGCAGGCACAAGCGGGATTCGTCGGAGAAGACAATGTCGTGCCATTCCGTAGTCCAGGTGCGGCGTTCAACTGCCCACTGCCGCAGCACTCGCCGGTGGTGTAACGTCAATGGTAATCGGAGCAATGAGCGCCGTGCGACAAGTCCCCGCTCCTGCAGACGACGTCGAACGGTACGTGCTGACACAGGTTGTTGCGCAACACACGCTAATTCCTGCGCTAACGTTCGTGATGTGGCGGTGCGAGCCGTCAATGCCTGTCGCACAACATGCCGGTCCTCTCGTTCGGTGGTGTGCAGCGGCTGTGGCAATCGCTCACGTCGGTCCGTCCGTCCTTCCTGCACCCACAGAATCCATACTCGCCTCACTGTGGCTAGATGTCGTCCGACACGAGCGCCGATGTCTTGGTACGATAAACTGCTGTCGCGATAAGCCACTATTCGTCCTCTGTCGAACTCCGAAACGTGCTGCAATGACTGCCGCATTCTGCGACGAGGCATCAGGAAGCTTCCCACGCACAGGTCCGGCAGCACAACACACTTCCACTACTTACACCCCACCTTCTGTGCACCCTTCTTACAGTGCTTCTTGGTGGCGTACCGGGCGCATGTGATTTGCATATGCCCTGCAATGCTAATCGTTTGCATGTCCTCTCGCGGGCGACGCATGCTGCGAATTTCAGGCCAATCGGATGCTTCCTTCTTGGTGTTGCATTTTGGGTGGCCAGCAGGGTATTTCTGAACACTTCTTTACTTTCAGAACACTTCCTGTATTATGGATGACAACAGTGTTTTCAGCGTGTCATCATCATCATTGTCCACCATTATCAATACACTGCTGGACGAAGGTCTCCTCAAGTTTCTTCCACAACGTTCTGTCTTGTGCCAGTCTCTTCCATGTTACTCTCTCATACTTTCGAATATCATCCACCTATCTTCCATGTGATCTTCTTCTGGGTCTTTTCCTGTCCCTTGGAATCCAGTTTAAAAGTTCAGCTGTTCATCGATGGTCCGTCCTTCTGGCAATATGTCCAGCCCATTGCCATTTCAGGGATTTTATTCTGATCATGATGTCTTCCGCTCTTGTCATTTTTCTGATCCGCGAGTTCCTCTTCTTATCTCTCCTTGTTACACCAAGCATGCATCTCTTCATGCTACTTTGAGATGTCTGCAGTGTTTGTATGTCTCTTTTAGTTAAGGTCCACGTCTCTGCACCATACGTAAGCACTGGAAGGATGCATTGATGAAACACTTTTCTTTTAAGACATAATGGTATATTGCTCTTGAAAATTATACTGTTTCTTCCAAAAGCTCTCTAGGCAAGTTTTATACGCCGATTAATTTCTTCATCAATGTGACCCTCACTTGATATCTGCTGTCCAAGATAAATGTAGGTAATGGCTATTTCCAGCTTTTCCCCATCAATCGATAAATCTTCATTTTTTGTAAAAGCATTGTACATTAAATGGTTAATCTTTTAGTTGCCTATTTAGATACTAGCGATAATGTTAATAATCAATAGCTTTTCAGATTTATGAAATGCATGTTTTTCTCACTAGGTGGCCCAAATGTTGTTCTAGCAGAGAACTCTGTGGCATTTCTACCTTTATTCCCTGCCTCCAACAGATCGATCGATCGATCGATCGATCGGTGATGAAAAATCTTTCCGAATAGAAATGCGCCCACATTAAGTGTCGCTGTTCACAAGTTCTATTCGACCGGTGATGATGTAAGCTTGACACGTTAAAAAACGCTAAAGAAAACGTTGGATCTCTGAGATCAAGGTGTCAAATGACGCAACGATATTCTGTTCTATGGCTACGACATCACGACCGACTGACTTCGAAGTCTTTCAACGACTGCAATCCAGTAGTTCTCCAAAGACCAACGTAAGCTACGAAAGCAATGAATCACATGACGCCACCCAGAATTACTTTCTGGTATGATGTATTTATTACATACTGTGATTTATTGCATCCATGAGCTGGGCTCATATAAGAAAGCAATATTTTTCTTTTAATACTTCAGCAAGAAAAAAAAGAAATATGGACTTCGGTCTCCGTCCACGTGTCGATAAAAAATATGTTTTTGGCGTCTGGAATATCTTACTTTTTCACTGCACAGAGTCAAAATATGGAAAAAGAAAGCTATAAATGTTCTCTTACCGGAAAACCCTCGCAGTAAAAGTCGTTGAAAGAGTGTTTTGCAAAGTACAACTTTTATTTATCCTTTCCCCTGAGAAAACTTTTTTTCCCACAAAGTTTAGTTCAGTCCCAAAATTTTCGATCCTGTTGCTCTGTACTAATGTTGGAAATCTCTCTCTCTCTCTCTCTCTCTGTCACTCAACTATTTACACAAATATTAATCTTATCTCAGTGCAACTACATGAACTTTGCAATGCAAAATGCGCATGCTCTGTAAACGAAACTCAGAAAGGTGGTTCATTCTCATGTGTATTAGCGTAAACCATTATTTATACTCCTCTTCTCCGATCGATATGCCGTTCCTTAATATATGTATTATTTATACTGTTACGGTCTTAAAAATTTTGAGCAGTATGTTAGAAGCTGTGATGTATACCTCTAATTTAACCTTACTTTTGAGTTACTGTTATGTAAAATTTGTTATTTTTCCGTTTGATTTTCGTTCTGAAAGGCACGTCGCCTCTCCGAATTTTCTTATACCTTTTGGCAACACTGACAGTGGGTCAAAGGTAAATAAAAATTACTTCGAGAGTAAAAAGTGTGTATATAACGTATATGTATTCCAATTTAACTTTCATTTTTAGTTTCCTGCCTTATATAAATCTTGAGTTCGTTCCCTTTAAATTATATTTTCTCACTCACTGAATGTTATGTGGCAACAGTCTTGATATCAAGGGTCAATGATGTGTGCATGTCAGACAAGCTAAGAACGTTGTACATAATGTGTGGAGCGAGCAACGTAAGATTTGTACAATTTCGCTTTGTATATTACATCTTCTTTACGACTAAGAGTTATACGCAAGAGTTTTAGTGTTCGTACTACGAAGTTATTGGCAGTAGTGTGGCTATGGTTTAATATGTTATGTGTCAATGAAGATGCTTTAAAGAGCAATAAATCCTATTCGCTCTTACTTTAAGTAGTAATCCTCTGAAGATTCTTGAAGTAACTTTTCTGTGCCGTTAAGCTATTCCAGGGTTTCACCTGAAGGGAATTACTTAGAAGAACAAGCTTCACGTAAGGGAATGTTTTTAGGTTGAACTGAATTTGATGTATTACACACCTTAAAACCCAGGAACATTTCGTGTGGGGAGTGTGATTTTACGATTGTCAGAGGATTGATTGCTTGAAGGTTTAACGACGTGAGCAACTCAATGTGTTATAAGCAGTCGCCCGTCGCTAATTTGGGGCTACTCATTCCAGGGAAGGGAGAGAGCCAGTGCCGTAAGACAAACACAACATTCATACCTCACCAGGATTCGAACCCGGACCCCTTCACGGACGAATAGTCATGAGCCAGCACTTAGACCACTGCGCCACCGGGGCAGCGATTGTCAAAGGATTTACTGATTGGTGTAGCAGGCATGTTAACTTGATACTTGAAGAGTTCAAAGATTTTATATAGGTGCTATGGAATGTTGTTGATGTTATCGTGAAGCTTTTGAAGAGGATGTTCACACAGTTTTAGGACAATTTTCCAGAAATATAATTAATGTTTAAAACAATATTATTTCTTTCTTGAATGTTCTATCTGATAGCCCTTTCTCCGGATTATGAACCTACATCGAGATTTCCAAGATAACAGGACGTTTCTTAAAATCAATAGTGGTATTTTATTCAACTCCTCTTCCACTACTTTCCCTAGTCCAATCATTGTTTTTATGTCTGCGTTTAGAAAGCACTCTCTCTCTCTTTAGTAGTCCGAAGGCACAATCATAGGCGCCGACTTCTAAAAATTTCGAGGGGTGCTGAAATTCAAAAGGCAGGTACCGCTTCAAGGATTCGAATTTTAGATGTTTAAATGGACCTTGTCTTCAGTGTAAACGCAAACAAAACGATACATGATTTCATGATAAAAATATTACATTTGTTTTATAGCAACCAAATCCTTGAACCCCGTTTTAATTCTTCCGATTTAATTTTCTGTAATGTGCGCACAAGAGCTCCATAACTTTCTTTTCTTTTGGACAAAATTTGAGCAGTTTGTTGGGGACTACTACCAAGAAACTAAACCTGTTTAAAAAAGCTAAGATTGGCAGTATATATCATTAGTCAAAACAGATAGTAGGCTCATAGCGATATCTTTGAGGAGCTTGCTCTAACAGTAGCAAACAAACTGACATGTTCAGTGTTGTAATGGAAGGCGTTTCATAATCATTGCACTGTATTATTTTCCTTACTTGTTATTGTTAGCATTTACCGTATAACGCATTATATATCACAGTGAAATTTTTGCTTTGATCAACAAGTGTAACTTATGAATCTCTACCCCTACCCCGCCATCATTCATCTTGCAGTCCATGTGAACCGGTTGTTATCGATTTGGTATATCACCCCTGTGTGGATTGATTGGTGTTACTATTGCTGACTCCTTATATGTTTTATAAAGCCAGGGAGAAAAAAAGCCTCAACAGAATTATGTCACACAAACACACAATAACTGCAACAACAACAGCAAAAAAAAAAAAACTTCAAAATTATCCTTTGGGCGAGAAAAGACCATTTGCAGTCTCGCTGTGTGTCTTCTGCTCTCTGACGGTCATTCATTACTCCCGCTCTGACATTTATGGATTTATGACCCTACCGAAGCTCACTGCATGCATGGTGAGCTGCTGGCAACTTACTCATGTGCAAGGAACGTGATTGGGAAAACAAATCTGTAACTTTAAACAATTAGGAAGGTAGGGTACAAACCACATCCCACACCCCCGATTTCTCGCTTGCCTGGCTGTCTTATTTCTGTGTTTATTCGGTATAGGTGGTTAAAACACGATTATTTGAAGATATTGATTTTTTTTTTTTTTGTAGAAACCAAATATTTACGCTATATTCCGATTATCATATTTAACTTTATGTAAAGTGGAACTAAATATTTAACTATGAATCCAGTACATATAACTAGAATTTGGAGGGGTGCGGAGCAGCCCCCAAATGTTTTCAAGGGATGCTCAAGAACCTCAGTACCCCCGCAGTTGGCGCCAGTGCGCACAATAGTCCATTTGTGAAACATCAGGGGTATTTGAAAGAATATGAGCAAAAGGTATAGACTTAATATTCATCTCTGTTTTCATTTTTTTCAAAAAATGGAGTGATCGATTTGGATGTATGACTGGTAGCCTTATTCTGATGAAGTTCTACATACTCTTTGAAGGCTCTGTGAATAAAGAAATGGTATTTCCTATTTAAATATAGGAGTTAAAACATTATTTTGGTAACATGTAGAATTGATTTTAACATTCTTTTCAACTTTTCATAACTTTAACTTCCCGTCGTACGAGAAACCAGCAATATTAATGAATTCATTACTGAAACTTTCTTTGAATTCTTGGAACCAAGTTTGTAAGTCTTTTTCACGCTTTCCAACCGTAGGTTGAAGAAGCGTATTTGTTTTCGTCTGTCCGCACGATAATTCGCGTAAAAACGGTTCGATTTCGATGAAATTTTAGTATGTAGTAGGGGACCAGCTGGGGACGAACCCGTTGAAAATGGGCGAAATGGGCTCAAAGGCTACGACATAGGAGCGGGATCCATTCCATGGCCCTTATGAGTCATAACTTGCGTAAATATGGTTCGATTTAAATGAAATTTTATTATGTGGTACGGAACCACCTGGGAACGAACCCTATTGAAAATGGGTAAATTGGGGGTCATACGAGCGGGATACATTCCATTGCCTTTATGCGTCATAACTTACGTAAAAATGGTTCGATTTCGATGAAATTTTATATGTGGTAGGGGACCACCTGGGGACGAACCCTACTGCAAATGGGCAAAATGGGGTCAAAGGTCAGGACATAGGATCAGGATCCATTCCGTCGCCCTTATGCGTTATAACTTACGTAAAAATGGTTCGATTGAGACAAAACTTTATCATGTTGCTCCGGAAGTAAACTTTACCGGTTCTGTTGAATATCATCGAAATGGGGTCAGGTCATAGGAGCGAGATTTATTCTACAGCCATTATCCTCATAACTTGAGTGATGATTTGAGTAATGATTTCTGGTATGTTGGAAAGCGTATCATAATCAATGCATTGCATGATTTTACTAACTTGCTCTGCTCTTTTGCGACATTAAGTCGACCTTTTTTTTTTTTTTGTTAATCATTTAGGTAGATCCATGCTTCATTAATAGTCGCAATAAATTTCCATCTTTCTCTGGCTAAGTGATTTTCATAAAGGAGTCTACACAATGTTCTGCGCTCAGCCACGTGCTTAGGTGAAAGGCAGTAAACAGTGGGTTTTTTTTTTTTTTTTTTTTTTTTTTTTGATTTTCTTGGGTTTCAAATCTTTGTTTATTGCCTTGTTTACAGGTGATACAGAGATTTTTAAGGACTTAGCAATTTCCCTTTGAGTCGGCGGATTTTCTTTTAAGACCAGGGACCTTACTTTTGAAATACCGTCAAACTTGGTTATAAAGTCATCGAAGGAACCACAGTATTTACGTCGTTATAACAGAGTGGGGTACTAACCAAGTTCTTGTAACAAGGAGGAAAACAATAAAAAAATGTTACGTACGTATGTATGCATTTAGGAAATAAACCCAGTGGGGGCCAGTCTAAAATACCAAATCCATATGTACAGTACTGTATTTATGTAGGGTATATACATAATATGATACAGTGTAAAAAAGAACATTATGTATGTACGTACATACGTACTGTGTGCACAAGAATGTACAGTTCTAGACATAATGTGGTACAGTACATACCTTAGGCATTTGGGTAGTTTCATTATTATTGGCCGATTCTGACACAAAGAAACAAACAGCAGTAACAGACGGTGAAATACATTTTATTCCGAAAAATATCTGCCCTCGGCAGCAATGTTCAATGCCCAACGTGTTTTCAGTGCAAAAAATGCCGCGGTGGCAGAAACTGGCATCACAGTGGCCCAAGAAATCGCTAACAGCATGAATCACAGCATCCTTGTTAGCGAACAATTTGCCCCTCAAGAAGTGGTCCAAATGGCGAAACTTGTGAAAGTCTGAGGAGGGGGGCAAGTCAGGTGAATGAGCAGGGTGAGAGAGGACCTCGTACCCCAAGGCGTTAATTTTTCGCATGTTTCCAATGGACACATGCGGTCGTGCGCCATCCTGAAGCAGTATGGGACCCAAACTATTGACGATCGATGGTTGTTTGTTGCATAATTTCTGGTGACATTCGTCCAGCTGACGGCAGTACACGTCCGTTGTGATTTTTTGAATTCGGGGGAAAAAACTCATAATGAACCACAGTTTTGGCAGTCCACCACACAGAGATCAGAACCTTCTGCGGGTGCAACTCATGTTTGGACATGTGTTTGGGTGGTTCCCCTTTATCGAGCCACTGCGCTGTTCTCTCCCTGCTGTCATTAAGCACCCATTTTTCACCAACCGTAAGGATCCAATGCAGAAACGGAGCTCTAGCTTCACGTTTTTGGAGGGCAATGCATGTTTCCAGAAGCCGTGTCTGCTGCTGTTCGGTGAGTTCTTGTGGAACCCAGGTATCCAGTTTTTAACCTTCCCCATAGCTTCCAGGTGTCTGAAAACTGTCGCTGATGATACGACAAGTTCGGCACTGAGCTCACGTACTGTGGACGTAGTTTTTTCTTCCACTTTCCGCCTTAACTGTACCGTGTACCTCACAATCGGACGACCGGCTCGTGGCTTATGGTCGATGGCGATATCACCGGCACGGAACTTGGAAAACAGTCTACGGACAGTTATGTCACTCGTCATGCTAACACCCCACGCTCTATTGACATTTGCGACCGTTTCGGACACATTCCAGCCAAGTTTGAATTCGTGCAAAATCACTAATCTCACGTCGCGTTGCTCCATCGCGTCCCCAACTGCTTATATCTGTCTGAAATACCGTTTTATACACGTGGACTGAACCTATTCACTTTGCAGGGGCGTTTGGTAATTCCTCCTATGAGGCGTCCCTTGTAACCGTCTATGCAAATTCGCCTTGCCGGCATCGGCCAATAATTATGCAACGACCCAAAACATACCTTACGTACATACGTACTGTGTGGACATGAATGTACAGTTCTAGACATAATGTGGTACAATACATACCTTATGTCTACTTTTGAATGAAGAAGTCCGTCACTTTCAGGGGGGGGGGTAAACATGTACAGGGTGTCCAAATTGTCTTCTGATTTTGCTACATAAGTCAACACCTTTTCACCCTCTTCCCTGGCTTCGAAAAATCTAGATAACAGTCTCGCAGCTTGAACAGCATCGCGTATGCTGGGGACTGGTTCTCATAGGCACCCTCTTTTTCTTCCCCCTCCTCTTCATTATCTTTATGTTTAGCACTGAACACTTCGTTTACAACGTCGATATCTGTGAGATTTCCGAACAACGCAGTATCGTTATCTACATTTAGATAATCATCAATATTCTCGTACTGTGAAAGACTGTGGTTGTTAATCTGTCGCATCCATTCTGACAAGGGTAGCTCGTCTTCATCACCAATTTCATGAAGCACTTGCCTCCGGAAAGTGTGAGCTTTAGCAACCAGTAAAGTTGAGAGGACTGCAAAATTTGATCTGAGTTCAATTCAAAACACCTGCCAAAAAAGTTAGCAAATTCTTACATTTTACTTTTCTGGCTCAAACACAAAAGGTACATACACTGTATAGTATAGCGTACATAATCCATAGTGTACATCTTTGTCGCTTTAACCGAGGTAGACGTGACACTAAAACCTATCATGAATAGCATTATTCCAAAGGGAATTTCGGCGGGACTGCCTGGACCTTGACGCTATAGCCGAGGTGTCGCTTTTAGGCCAGGACGCTATAACCAAGTTCAACTGTAGTAGTAAAAGTACAATGCGTACCTTCATTAGATAAAATTAAGAGAATTGCACATTTTGTCGATTTTCACAAAAAGTACGGAACCAAAGTTACAAAATATGCGGCTGAATAAGAATGCAAATTTGCAGTGTCGAATACGTAAGCGTGCACGTGCGTGTGGGCGGAGCTATGACAGCGGAGGGCATCAAAAGTACACGTGGCTTTTTCCGCGATTAGTTCACTCGTACTCCTCGGCGACATTCCTTGTATTTTTTCCTGGAGTTGGTTCAATTTCATAAGCAATCGGGTAAAATGAGTTGCCACGAACGTATTGATGACGGAATGAGGTAGAGAATCGTCGGTGGATTGGAGGCAGGTCAATCGCAAGTGCAGGTTGCTACACAGTTCAATGTAACGCCCAGTGTCGTCTGCAATTTGTGGAAACAGTTTAAGGACACCGGAACCATGTCGAGAGTGCTTGGGTAAGGTCGTTCAAGAGACACGACGGCCATTGAAGATCGTTATTTGGCACTTTCAGCGAGGCACCACAGGACTGTCACATCTGCACAGCTATCTCGTGAGCTGCATGCCGCCACTGGAACCAGATTTTCAAGGATTACTGTTTCCCGAAGGCTTCATGAGAGAGGGCTTTTTGCCAGAAGACCCGCTGTTTGCGTCCCACTCACTTCAGCACACAAGAGAGCGCGTTTAGCATGGTGCAGACAACGTCAGCCTTGGACCAGACTTCAGTGCGGTAACGTCCTCTTCACAGACGAGTCGCGATTCAGCCTCGACACTGATTCTCCTCGTACCTTGATCTGGAGAGAACATTGGACCCGATACCTTTCCTGCAACATCCGAAAAAGGGACCGCTATGGCAACGGAGATGTCATGGTCTGGGCACGCATCATGTTGGACGGCCGCACACCTCTCCATGTGTTTGACAGAGGCTCCTTGACTGCTGAGAGGTATAGAGATGCGATCTCACAGCCCTATGTTCAACTTTTCACGTGCGCAGTTTGCCCTCGGTTCCTTTTTATTAACGACAACGCTCGACCACATAGGGATCACCTGGTCGACGATTATCTTGAAAGTTAGGATATTCGCCAGATGGATTGGCCTGCCAGATCGCCAGAACTGAACCCTATCGAACATGTCTAGGACGCTTTTTGGACTGCAATCGGAGCTAGCCATCCCCCTCCGAGAACCATCCAGGAACTGAAAACTGCGTTGCTGCAGGAGTGGGACCGACTGCCACAGGGACTCATCAACTGCCTCGTTTCCAGTATGACGTCACGCTGTGAGAGCTGTACGACTGTGAGAGGGGACCATACCCCTTATTAGTCATTTTATGTTCGATCTTGCAACGTGGATTTTGGCCATTCCTGCGCTGATGGGCCTTACTGACGATCATGAGTGCGTACCATGACTAATGTATGGTATAATTTTTTAGCACGTCTTTTGTAAAAAAAGATCGTGCTTATGTTATCGGTTTGTCCGTCCGTCCGTCCGTCCGTCTGTACCCACGGTATCTCTGCAACTATTAGTCCGATTTCAAAAATTATTTTTGCATTGGGAAGCTTAAAATATGCGAATGATGATCCTTCATTTCGTTTTTTTTTTTTACGATGTACAATTTCGCCGCTAGAGGGCGTAAATGCAGATGATGTCGAATTCAAAATTACGTTTTATTCCACATATTTGCTTCTAAACATCCGATTGAAAAAATTATTTTATCTTTCGATTCCATTTATGTCGAAGAGTATTTTAGATATAGTTTCTTTTTCAAATTACGCATAGATTTTCCGCTAGGGGCGTAAAAGTAAATTACATTTTTTCCGATAACTCTTCTCCTAAAACTCCGATTTGAAAATTTGTTTTTCCAGCGGATACATCTCCTGATGGAAAATCTTTTGCATATAATTTTGAAATTTTGGTAAAGAATACTTTAGCCACCAGGGGGCGTAAGTGTTAATTTTTGCTTCTGATGTATTTACCATATAATCTGAGCTTCTAAAATATCTATTGAAAAAATTATTTCGTGGACTGACGCCACTCACATCGATAAACATTTTCGGAATATTTTCTTCCTAAAATATCAAACAGTTTCACCGCCAAGGGGCGTAGATGTATATCGTATTTTTGTCAATATCTCTACTTCTAGCAGTCCGATATGAAAAATTCCTTCTTTGTTGGATAGTGTTTTCCGTGTGACATGTTTTTCATATAATTTCAAAATTTTCTAGTAATTCATAGACTTCCCGCTAAGGGGCGTAAAGGCAAATTGCCTTTCTCCCTATATCTCTGCTTCTAAATCACCGATTTGAAAAATTCTTTCTGCACCGGATACAGCTCCTGATGTGAAATCGTTTGCACATAATTTCTAATTTGGTTTGGCCACCAGGGGGCGTAAATCTTAATTTCCGCTTCTGATGTATTTGCAGCAAAATATGAGCTTCGAAATTCTCGATTGAAAAAAACGTCGTATGTAGACCGATACTACTCATGTCAGCAAACCTTTTAGGAACCTTTTCTTCTTAAAATAGTGCATGGTTTCTACACCAGGTGGCGTAGATGTATATCTTATTTTTGTCAATATCTCTACTTCTAGGGATTCGATTTGAAAAATTCCTTCTTTGTTGGATAGTGTTTCCAGTGTGACATGTGCTTCACTAATTTCAAAAATTTTAAGTAATTCATAGACTTTCCGCTAGGGAGGGGGTAAAGGTAAATTGTGTTTCTCCCTATATCTCTGCTTCTAAATCTCCGATTTAAAAATCTTTCTGCACCGGATACAGCTCCTGATGGGAAATCGTTTGCACATAATTTCTTATTTTTGCAAAAAAAAATAATAATGGTTTGGCCACCAGGGGGCGTAAATCTTAAATTCCGCTTCTGATGGATTTGCAACAAAATATGAGCTTCTAAATTCTCGATTGAAAAAAAAGTCATTTGTTGACCAATGCTACTCATATCGACACTCCTTTTAGGAACATTTTCTTCTGGAAATAATGCATGGTTTCTACGCCAGGAGGCGTTGGGGTATATCTTAGTTTTGTCAATATCTCTACTTCTAAAAGTCCGATTTGAAAAATTCCTTTTTTGTTGGATAGTGTTTCCGATGCGAAATGTTTTTCCTATAAATTCAAAATGTTCACGTAAATCATAGACTTTCTGCTAGGGCTCATAAAGGTAAATTGCGTTTTCTGCTCCTAAAACTCCGATTTGAAAAATTCTTCCTGTATCGCATATAAGACCTGACGGAAAATATTTTTCATATAATTTCTAATGTTTTGTAAAGAATGGTTTGGCCACCTGGGGTCGTAAGTGTTAATTTCTGCTTCTGATGTATTTGTAGCGAAATCTGAGCTCCTGAAAACTCAACTAAATTTTTTTTTTCTTGGACCGATACCGCTCATATGGATAAACCCTTTGCGAATACTTTCTTCGTAAAATAATGCATGGTTTTCCCACCAGGGGACGTAAAGTCACATCTTATTTTTGTCGATAACTCTGTTTCTAAGAGTTCGTAAGCTTACGATTTCGTTTACACCAATATCTGAAGGATTAAAGACCCGATTGAAAAACTTCTTTCTTCCGTCAGATACTAATTGTTTTCCATACCGGTTTCATTGACTTTGAATAGCTTTGATAAATTTAATTTGCGTCAGAGCGGATTCAAAAGACGTGCTTATTACACCCGAAAATTCGGTGTCATCTTTCTTGTTCTCTTATGTAACTGTGTATATACATTCCAAATTTCATTAAAATGTGTTCATTAGTTTTTCAGAAATTCAACAAAATGTGCAAATTCTCCTAATTTTAAACATCAGTGTCGTTTGGTGTTCTTTTTCTTGTTAAAAGCAATGTGTGACGACTTTTCCCTCTATTATTAATAATGTTGCTTATTTTACATTTAGAAATGCAAATTCCATGATTTTCACATCTTTTCTTAATTACGGAATACGAATGTTTTTCTCCGTAAATAACAAGAACATAACGTTCTATCCACAGCTTGTTTACGTGCGCCATTTTCTTAGCAGACGATGTTTAACTGCAGCAGATGTTTCTTTCGTGTTCATCTAACACGCTGTTGCCAGCTTCAATTCTTTGAACTTCTTTCATTTGCTGTAATTTCTTATCAAATACATTCAAAAAATGTGTAAACAGCACTAATACGGTTATTATATGCTTATTAGTGATTATACTTAATACGGTTAGGACCCTTGCTGCAATGTAAGCGCTAATACGGTTTGGACATCCTAGATGGGCTCAGGTTCAAGTCCCGAATGAGGCTTACGTGGTGTATTTGCCTTACTATCTCTCTCTTCCTTAAAGTCATTTGCCCTAAGTTACCGACTTTTAGAGATTTATGCCGAAGATTAAGGAAGGGAGTGTCTGACTCCAGATTTTAAACAACCCTTGGAGGCAAGAACCTTGGAGATCTGGCCTACAGTGCCCGACAGGTCACACGGAAGCGAAGAAGAAAATCATTGGAGTGGATGACCTTATTTGTTACGGGGGATCCAATATTCCGTGACCGCCATTAGCCTGATCTCCGAAATACCGCGAATAGTATAGCCGGCCCCTAACCATATAAACAAAGATATCGCTCTATCCACGTTTCGCAACGCACAGCAACCAAAAAATTGTTATTCGGCCGCCGCCGGGGAATTGAATCCCGGATCTCTCGATATCTAGCCGACCGCGTTAGCCTTACACTACGGTGACCAACAATCCACGGCGCTATGTGTGTTTTTCCGTCAGCATCTGACATTATAAATCCGTAAGATGGGCTCAGCATCTTACGGATTTATAATGCTGAGCCCATCTTACGGATTATAATGTCAGATGCTGACAGAAAAATGGAAACAGCTTGCCGGTAGTCCTATAACGCATGAGGTATGTGGTCTGACATTGTCGTGGTGGAATGTGTCGTTTGGAATGCTCTGTAGGAGTGGGAAGAGCACAGAGCGGAGTGTGCTGTTAAATTAAGTATCAGAAATGAGCAAGTGTCATTAGAGATGGCATCCCAAACCAGGATTCTTGAAGTAAACGTTTTATGGGATTTCGTTGCTGCGTAGAGACACACGAGTGCGGCCACTGTTCTGCTCCAAACGGATGTGGGTCTCATTGCTGAAGACGATCTTCTTCCCCATTCGTCACACCACTTAGCTTGTTCGTTGCACCACTACAATCTGCCGTGACTGTAGCTTCGAGTGAATGGTGTGCAAACGAAAGGCCTTCGTTCGCATATAGGCTTCATGCAGGCGACGATGAAAGATACTAAGTGATAGTAGAGGAGCTACCACGACCAATCACTCCCTCACTAGTGATTTGTCTGTCAGTCGCGTTTCTTGTAGTGACAGCCATCAGTAATTATTCATCTGTCAGTGACGTTTCTTGTAGTGACATCCATCACTTGTTACTCGTCTGTCAGTCGCGTTTCTTGTAGTGACAGCCATCACTAGTTATTTGTCTGTCAGTCGCGTTTCTTGTAGTGAAAACCATTACTAGTTATTTGTCCGTCAGTCGCGTTTCTTGTAGTGACAGCCATCACTAATTATTCATCTGTCAGTTACGTTTCTTGTAGTGACAGTCATCTCTAGTTATTTGTCTGTCAGTCACGTTTCTTGTAGTGACAGCCTCTCAAGTTATTTGTCTGGCAGTCGCGTTTCTTGTAGTGACAGCCATCACTAGTTATTTGTCTGTCTGTCGCGTTTCTTGTAGTGACAGCCATTAATATATAGTTATTTGTCTGTCAGTCGCGTTTCTTGTAGTGAAAACCATCATTACTTATTTGTCTGTCAGTCGCGTTTCTTGTAGTGACAGCCATCACTGGTTATTTGTCTGTCAGTCGCGTTTCTTGTAGTGACAGCCATCACTATATAGTTATTTCTCTGTCAGTCGCGTTTCTTGTAGTGACAGAAATCACTATATAGTTATTTGTCTGTCAGTCGCGTTTCTTGTAGTGAAAACCATCACTAGTTATTTGTCTGTCAGTCGCGTTTCTTGTAGTGACAGCCATCACCAGTTATTTGTCTGTCAGTCACGTTTCTTGTAGTGACAGACATCACTAGTTATTCATCTGTCAGTCACGTTTCTTGTATTATTTGTCTGTCAGTCGCGTCTCTTGTAGTGACAGCCATCACTAGTTATTTGTCTGTCAGTCGAGTTTCTTGTAGTGACAGCCATCACTAATTATGCATCTGTCAGTCACGTTTTTTGTATTATTTGTTTGTCAGTCGCGTTTCTTGGAGTGACAGCCATCATTAGTTATTTGTCTGTTAGTCGCGTTTCTTGTAGTGACAGGCATCAGCAATTATTCATCTGTCAGTCACGTTTCTTTTAGTGACAGACATCACTAGTTATTCATCTGTCAGTCACGTTTCCTGTATAATTTGTCTGTCAGTCGCGTCTCTTGTAGTGACAGCCATCACTAGTTATTTGTCTGTCAGTCGCGTTTCTTGTAGTGACAGCCATCACTAATTATGCATCTGTCAGTCACGTTTTTTGTATTATTTGTTTGTCAGTCGCGTTTCTTGGAGTGACAGCCATCATTAGTTATTTGTCTGTTAGTCGCGTTTCTTGTAGTGGCAGCCATCAGCAATTATTCATCTGCCAGTCACGTTTCTTGTATTATTTGTCTCTCAGTCGCGTTTCTTGTAGTGACAGTCATCTCTAGTTATTTGTCTGTCAGTCACGTTTCTTGTAGTGACAGCCTCTCAAGTTGTCTGGAAGTCGCGTTTCTTGTAGTGACAGCCATTACTATATAGTTATTTGTCTGTCAGTCGCGTTTCTTGTAGTGACAGCCATCACTAGTTATTTGTCTGTCAGTCGCGTTTCTTGTAGTGAAAACCATTACTAGTAATTTGTCCGTCAGTCGCGTTTCTTGTAGTGACAGCCATCACTAATTATTCATCTGTCAGTCACGTTTCTTGTAGTGACAGTCATCTCTAGTTATTTGTCTGTCAGTCACGTTTCTTGTAGTGACAGCCATCTCAAGTTATTTGTCTGGCAGTCGCGTTTCTTGTAGTGACAGCCATCACTAGTTATTTGTCTGTCTGTCGCGTTTCTTGTAGTGACAGCCATCACTAGTTATTTGTCTGTCTGTCGCGTTTCTTGTAGTGACATCCATCACTAGTTATTTGTCTGTCAGTCGCGTTTCTTGTAGTGAAAACCATCACAAGTTATTTGTCTGTCAGTCGCGTTTCTTGTAGTGACAGCCATCACTAATTATTCATCTGTCAGTCACGTTTCTTGTATTATTTGTCTGTCAGTTACGTTTCTTGTAATGACTGCTGATCATCTCGGACGGTACTCTCTCCAGGACGACCTGATCCTGATCGACGGCATGAAACATCTTGTGTCCGATGATACCAGGATGGACCAATTATTCACACATTACTTCCCAAATACCCTGCAGTTTGTCGCGTAAGCCATCTTGCTTCCCATCGACCTACAATACGATTTCGCTCAAGCTCTGAGTTCAGTAGACGTACGTCTTCTCCGTACCATCATCATTACCCTTCAAAGATAACCAGATTTACAGGTCAGGTTGGGTTCCTTTTACATCCCTACAGCTAACGCAATCATCCACTGCATTTAAAGGTATTTTTCCATTTTCTGTCCTTCAAAATTATATTTAACTTTACACTTTCCATTTTACTTTGTCCAATTTGAATTTTATTGTCCTTTTGTCTGCTTTGGATTTAGCGTCTATGCTTCCCAGAAATAAAATTTCTGCAACCCATGTTTCTTAGAGTGAGGTGAAATGAGATAAAATAAAAAAAAAAAAAAAATTAAATCCTTGATTTGCATACGCCATTTTTCCGCTCTTCCATAGTAATTTGCATAAAATAGTTGCACGTGTTCCGGGTGGTATAAGTTTTTGATGAGGAGGGTATTTTATATGACCCGATCTCAGTTTCAGAAGACCCGAACTTAACGATCATGAGGTCGACGAAAAAAAATAAAAGAAAAAGAAAAAGCCTCCCTGATAGCTTCAGTTTGAAGCCCTGCTCACGACATCCATTCATATGATCTCATTGGATTGTAATCGCATTCATGTCAGAATGTCCACTGATGACATTCTCGCACTCCCTGGGGAAGCGTAAGAGCGCGAAATCCTGTCAGACTACCAAACAACAACAAGTCGTCCTTAGCTCTCAAATTACAACACGTTATGCATGCTTCGACGATGGAACACCAGATTCACCAAAATGTTATACGTCGATAGAGAGAAAAAGTGTATGACCTTTGACGTAATACGAGTAAGTTTTAAAATTTGACTGCGTTTACACGCCGAAACGATAACATTAACGCTTATTGAACAACAATGAAGCCACAAGAAATCATCACGTCTTTTGACAAAGTGTTAGTTAAAATTTGAGCATTATACAGTGGCAAACGGCAAGTATAATATTGCCATCAAGGAAACGCAAAACAATGAAATGGGCTGTCGCTCAGTCCCGAGTGCATGAATCTGGGCCGTTTATGTAAATTCTATGTGGAACTTGAGACAGTTCTATATGCATTCACTAAAGAATGAGAGGTACTGTCAGTAGTGTTTTGTTGCCTTTTAATGACTATATTTGCGATCCCGTGACTCATCACTTTTCTTTTTATTATTTAGTTCGATCAACCTTAGACAAGATGCTATCACTTCCTCCTTATTCAGTTAACACCTCTGAAGAAACTGACTTGGTTTGTTACACAGAACTACACACGTGAAAATATGAGTCCAGATCCTCTTTGCCAACAGTAGCAAATGCACCGATTAGGCATTGTGATCTCCAACCTAATAAGCTATAGGACCCCCCTTTAGCCCGCAAAACAGCGGCCACTCGACGAGGCATCGATTCGATGAGGTGGCGATAGAGGTCCTGGGTTATCTGGTACCAATTATGTCAACAGCAGGTCCTCCAGTTCCCGTACATTTCGGGGTGGTGATGATTTAGCGTGAACCCGCTTTTCCAAGTCGAAACACAAATGTTCGATTGGGTTCATGTCAGGTAAATTTGGATAATGGCGCCTAACGTGTCCCAAGAAAACATCGCCCACTGCACAACACCGCCGCCGGCGGCCTGTTTCCACCCAACAGTGCATCCAGGTACCATAGCCTCCATTTGTAATCGGCGTATCCGCGTTCGGCCGTCTATGTGATGCACCAGGAATCTTGATTCGTCCGACCAGGCTGAACTTTCTTCCAATCATCCACGGATCAATCCCGATTATCTTGGGCCCATTTCATGCGATGTTGGCGATGACGTGCAGTGAGCATGGGGACCCATCGCCCACTGCACAACACCACTGCACAACACCGCCGCCGGCGGCCTGTTTCCACCCAACAGTGCATCCAGGTACCATAGCCTCCATTTGTAATCGGCGTATCCGCGTTCGGCCGTCTATGTGATGCACCAGGAATCTTGATTCGTCCGACCAGGCTACTTTCTTCCAATCATCCACGGATCAATCCCGATTATCTTGGGCCCATTTCATGCGATGTTGGCGATGACGTGCAGTGAGCATGGGGACCCGGCTGGGTTTTCGGCTGCGCAGGCCCATGCGCAGAAGGCTGCCATGAACTGTGTGCAGTGACACATTGCCCTGATCACCACTGTTGTAGCTGCGGGTGATTTGTCGCACTGTGGCCCTGCGATCCCTGTGAACAATGCGCGATAATCTCCGCTCCCCTTTGGCATCAATGAGCTGCGGGCGACGCACGGCTGGACGACGATTCGTCGTTTGGCCATCTGCACCGCTTTCGAAACGTACTCACTATAGCGGCACGTGAACAATACACAAGCTGCGCTGTTTCCGAGGTCGCAGTTCCGAGGCGCCGTACCATCACAATTTGTGCTTTATCGAACTCCGATAAATCGGGAGCTTTTCTCATTCTGATTCCGTACTGACCGAAAGCCGATCCTCGGATTGTATGTATATACTGCTCTGTGAACTTCACCTGCGCCACTGTTCGGTCTCCAGACGCGCTCATTTCCCTAGGCTGGGGGTGGTCATAATGCAATGGCTCGTCGGTGTAAGTGTTTAATTCAATTTACTATGTGGCTTGGGAATTTTTGTACTGGTGATGAATGGAAGAATTCGCAGATTCCTGTCTCCGTCCGTCTTACAAGCTCCAGACTCCTTAACGTGTTTCAGCTCGTATTTTACCGTAGTTCCCATAATCACCCTTACGGCTCCATCTCCGCGAAGAAATAAAAAGAGGCGTTTTCAAGTCCTTCTGTTTCCTTCAAACAGTTAAGACCGCTTGTCCAAAAAACCCGTGTTTCTTTCTGACCAGAGAATTTCTACCCTTTTCTCTTCCGTGAAACATTTTTTAAACTGCTCCTTACTATTTGTGTTTAGGAATGAATCCTCATCTGCCTGACTTCATGTAAATTTCCCTTAAGCGCACATCTCTCATTCACACACCTTAAAGCGGTAATCCCTTGCCACAACGCAATTATACTACCTTGATTTACTTATATTCTCAACCGAATCTAATGCGGTCAATCTGTTGTTGTTGAACTCCAGCAGGCTGGAAACATACTTATCTTGACGACTCCGCCAAAATGGCGCGAATAAAGGAATGGCACATGGGAACGAGCATATTAATACATATTTACAAATAATGTATCTGAGTTGGGGTTAGAGAATCTTACAATCAACCATTATAAATCCGCTGTTGGATGTAGTTCTGACCAACTCTTCTCATTTTTGTCTTGGGCCAGTCTTTTCCAAGTCACTCTATCAAGCATTCGTATTTCATCTAAAAATCTCTCACGTAGTCTTCTAGCTTTTTACGTGCCCCTTGGTATCCACTCTGTATTTCAGTTGTCCAAAAGTGATCAATTCTAGCAATATATCAAACCCGTTTCCACTTGAGGGTCTTCACTTCTATCACGATGTCATAAGCTCTTCATTTCCTTATCCATGAATTCCTCCTCCTTGTTGCACCAATCATGCAACTTTCCATGCTTTTTTCAGCACTTGTGCTTTAACCTTCCGGGTGGCTAGCACGTATATATACGTTCGTAGATTTTTATGCCCAAAGCGACGACGACGCAATAATACGTTCATCGGAAACCTGTTTTAAAGCGGCGAGAACGCATATAGGCGCATCTTAACAACGACAAATACTACAGGAAGACAAGACACTTTTAGGAGAGTCTTCTGTTATTCATATGACAAAATTTCGCATTGCCTCTTCCAAAACTCATGCCACTTAGAGGGTTAATATCTGTTTTCTATCATTTAAGTTAGCTTATTCACGCATATTATTGCTATTGTATAATACAATGGAAATACGTTATTGCTTGTAAAAATGTCAAAACTGCCAGATTGTCATCACAACTGTCATGCAATGAGATTCCCCTGTGTTCTACTGCTATCACGGTTTGCAGGTGTGTATGGAATGATTTTTCAGCGATCGATGGTTTCTTCTTTTTGCTTAAGTGGCTTCAGTGCTTGATCTATGTTCGCGCTCTTGACACGTGTTAAGAAAACAATTCCTTCATAGCTGCGCAAAATGTTTATATTTATTTTAAGTGGCAGATTAATGTTTTAACGGACTTAATTCCTCATCTTATAAAAATCAAGATTATATCTTTTCCTGTCTTCATGTTCTACCATTTACTTAATCTTTTAAGCTGTCAATGCTTTATCTATATTTTAGCTCATTAGCATAACAAAGTTTTAAGACTTCAGTTGTTCGCAGCCTCCGTGTGTCTATTTAAGTTAAGGTGATCCATAAGTAAGAACTGGAAGCATGCACTGATTAAACACTTTTCTTTTAAGACGTAATGTCATCTAAATTAATCTTGAAGACTGTACTGTTTGTTCCAAAAGCTTCCAACCAAGTTGTTTTATACGCCTATTTAATTTTTCTTCTGTTTGGCTCTTACTTGATTTTTGTTGGCAAAGTTAAATGTAAGCATTGGTTGCTTTTTGATTTGACCTATCAACTATTGCCTAGCTTACTGTTCAACGTGTAACTTTAAATCAGAAAACTTGAAAATTACATCGTCCTGGGGGGGGAGGATCGAACCAGCATCTCTCGATTTCCGTTCGAGCATGCTATCCGTTACACCACCTAGGACGAAGTCCCAAGTGTCTGAGTGTTAAGAATCAGAACTTTCTTTGATTTTTGCCAGTCGAAGCAAATTCTGCCTCGTCGCAAGGTTTTTTAAGTCACCAGTATTTCAAACATGGAGATAGTGTTCCAAATCTGGCTTTTATAAGAGCATTGTACATTAGTTTTGCCTAGCGTAAGTTTATTTTTAAATCTACTTCTTTGCTCTTCTCAGCAAGTTCTTGGATCATACGCAGAGACTTTGAAGAGCTATTTGCCAAAATGACTATCTCGTCAGCAAAACGAGAATGAGTTAAATAGTCTCCATTAATCTTTATTACATTGTCTTCCCAGTTCAATGTTTGAAAGACATTTTCCAATATGGCAAGTTTGGGAGGTATGGTGTCACCTTGTCTCGCTCCATTTCCAATTTCTAAAACTACTGTGCCCTCGAACAGTCGAAACTTTGCGCTTCCATTTTCATAGATGTTGTTAAGCACACCGCACAGAAAATTTGTCACCCCTGTCAGAACTTACCTAATAACGAGCGACGGCGCTTCTTGCCTTTGTAACAGCATGAATCCGGTGTAGTAGAGACTCCACGAGGTTGTGGATGTATTGAACATCGATTTGCAGCCACTCCTGCGTCAATTGGTCCCGAAGTTCCGCCAGAGTACGTGGGTGTCTATTCCGGCGCTTCACTTTTTGTTCTAAATGATCCCACAGATTTTCAATAGGATTTAAATCTGAGGATCAGGGCCCGACTTAGGTCAGTCGAGGCCCTGTGCAAATCCTATGTCTGGGGATCCTTCGATTAGGATTTTCAGTCAAACAGTCGAAAAGAACCAATTATTCAGTAAAATTATCGTCTAAAGCACGATTTTAATCGTGCTTTAGACGGTAATTTTAGTGAATAATTGGTATCATTTCGCACAAGTCTTCTTGTAATTTTGAGTCGAAAAGAATATTTACTGGTAAATATTTTTTTGCAAGAAGTTTTTCTAGCAATAAAAACATTAAAACACATCTCACATGCTATATAATCAACTTTATAGCCAATGTTACGATCATTCACACCGCTTGTACTTCCCTGCACCCGCAGAGCTTACAGCTGTAACATTAATTACTCTGGAATTTTTTTTTGTTTTATAGCATCATTTACGGAAACAAATAAATATCCTCCCAGAGATATCATTTAAAGCACTTAGTTTACCATACATTTAAGGGAAATGATGAATCGATGGTAGTTTAATCTGTAAGAAGTAATCCCTCACAAAGTCTTACAGCTTACCACACATATTGTGGAATAAATTATTCCAACACTCCATGTAAATTATTACAAGTCTTTTAAATAAAGTAGTGTCAGTTGAACTGTTTTTGTATTTTTATTTGTGTAAAAATAAACCTTACATAATTATGAATATTGATTCACAATTTTTTTCTCACAAAACTAATATTAAAAATATTTTTAGTAAATTCTACATGTTTGCTGAAATGCTTTAAATGTATAATATACTGTATTGCTCCGAATATAGGCTCTTCCCATTGCATTTTGATTGTTACAAATGAGGGTGAGATTAAGATGTTACACTGGCCAATCACAGCTCAGCGCAACACTTCAGCTTTATTATACGAAATAATAATAATTTGGTGTCCAAAATCTCATCCTAAATTTTGAAACCGAAACTTATAATAATTTGGTGCTATAACGGAAAATACATTTTGGTTCTGAAAATTCATATTATTGTTAAGGTAGTTTGGAGGTTCTTCCAAATTCTGAGGCCCTGTGCATGTGGACCGCGTGCACGTGCAGAAATCAGGACCTGCTAGCGATTAGGAGGGCCAGTTGAGGTGAGACAGTGTTGCTGATTGTTCGTCCTGCCACTCAGACGCACTTTCAGTCCTGTACACACGGCAGCTGTCGTCTTGAAAGAAAAGAGTGACAACGTGATGCTGCTTCTGGAAATGTAGGGCAAAGGGCAACACTTCGTCATCCAGAATTTGGAGGTACACGCATGCTGGTCCAAATTCATCGTCACTGCAACGAGAGAGCCCATTTTGTGGTACGAAAAACATCCCCAAAATATCTCAGAACCCTCTCCAGCTTGAACAACACTTTCGACACAATCAGGATTAAAGGCTTCATTGGGCCTGCGATCTACTCGTCGCCTCCCATCATTGGAACACAAACAAAAACGAGACTCATCAGACTAAATTACTAGTTTCCAATCCTCCCCACAGTACAGGTTTGGTGTCTCTGAGCCCATTCATAACGTGCGCCTTTGTGACTTGCTGTTAAAAGAGGCTTCTTCCGTGGTACTCTGCTCCAGATGTCCATCGCATGCAGTTTTGGTCGCAATGTCCTTTCAGAAATTGGTTGGAGTGGACTTTCGTTGACTGTTTGGAGCAGATGTTGCCTGGTTTGAAACCGACTTGCAGTTACTAGGCGTGAAACATGGCGGCGGTCCCTGTTGGTGAAAATCGTTTTCCGGCCACAGTTACGTCGCCGATTTTCAGTTGACTGCGAACTACGACACTGTTTGTAGACCCGCTGGACAGTACGGTTTGACACACCAACAAATTGGGCGACTTCATTCACTTTGTGTCGGTGGGCACGACCAAACACGATAGCTCCTTTTTGCCACTCACTAACGTCTGTCTTACGACTCATATTGCAGACTAAATTCAACCCACACGTTGCTCTTCACCACTGTATGAGACAGAAATGATCCTGTAGACCACGCCAGTGCTATTTATCTCCCAAAAATGCTATCACGGCGCCCTCTGTGGAACCGGTAACTTCCTACTGTCATTTCTGTTAGGGGTGACTCATTTTTTGTCCGGTGTGCTCATTAATGATGTTGGTACATATGCATCTTCAATACCGTGGGATTTCAAAAACATTAACACTGCTGATGGTTTCACGGCATCAAAAGCCTTTTTACAATGAATAAAAGCCATACGTATTCATTCGGTCTTTCAATTAGTTCTCTCAGTACATGGACATGATCTATAGTGCTATAGTTGCTCCTGAATATAGCTTGCTATCTTGGTTGAACCACGTGTGAGAGAAAGAGAGTGTGTGTGCGTGTGTCTGTCTGTCTGTCTGTCCAGTGTTTTCTTCAAGCAATATGATAGTACCTTAGTGTAGATATTCTTCACAACTGATAGGACAAAATAGGGAACTGTAAATGCTTCAAATGAATTCATAATCATTCAAGTCGAATTCTTCTCACTATGTAAGAATACTTTATCTTTGCATATTGGCAATGGTGTGGGAAGAAATAATTGATGTATATCATCATCATCATCATCATCAACAACCATCATCAATCCACTGCTGGACGAAGGTCTCCCCAAATTTCTTCCACAACGGTCTGTCTTGTGTCAGTCTCCTCCATGTCACTCCCGCATACTTTCGAATTTCATCCACCCATCTCCCATGTGGTCTTCTTCTGGGTCTTTTCCTGTCCCTTGGAATCCAGTCTAAAATTTCGGCTGTTTATCGATGGTCTGTCCTTCTGGCAATATGTCCAGCCCATTGCCATTTCAGGGATTTTACTCTGATCATGATGTTTTCCACTCTTGTCATTTTTCTGAACCAGGAGTCCCTCTTCTTATCTCTCCTGGTTACACCTGCATCCACCTCTCCATGCTCCTTTGAGTTGTTTACTGCCTTTGTGTGTCCCTTTTAATTAAGGTATATATGAATGCATATGTTTGGAAGAGAGAGATGAGATGTTCCCCGGTTAGAGAATTGAAGGAGGCTATGTTTTGTCTCAAATCATTTTAGAAATGATGCAGTGCTTTATTTTTTTCCCTGTATGCTGCAAAATTCTTGGAAAGCTAGAATACTCTCGCTCTCATTCTTCACCTCCCCCCCTCCCTTCCTTCTCTTGTTGTCTCAGTAGCTCTTCACAGACAGCATGATATCAGTAGGCATTTAAACTGGTTCCATTTTTATTACTCTTTCTGACCTCGAGTCCACTAAGGAAACCAACATTTCTTGGCAAACGGTCTGCATGACGCATTTCTTAGACATTTGGGTGACAACGCTCCCTAAGATATTGGCTGTTAGGCATATTACTTGTCAGGAATCTGCCTTTCCAGGAAAGTTTTGTTTAATCTTGGGAGAATTAACTCGGGCCAGGGAATCCAAGTCGGGGGTCAATGACCATAGCCAACGTCATTTAGATGAGGGTGTTCTTTCCACACACGCCCTCAGCTTCAGTGAACTTTCTCCTGTTATTCATCTTTCCCCCACCATCCAAGGAATGATGG
This sequence comes from Macrothele yani, assembly GCA_039090855.1. Classification (NCBI taxonomy): domain Eukaryota; kingdom Metazoa; phylum Arthropoda; class Arachnida; order Araneae; family Macrothelidae; genus Macrothele; species Macrothele yani. Next base: position 134,129,754 of record CM077007.1, on the reverse strand, counting down.
TTGTGAATTTCAAAAGCTTTCTCATTAGTCAGATTTTTCTTAATGGCTAGCACAGACCCAAGCTGACCGGAACATGTGTTTCGAAAGTGTTTTTTTTTTTTTACTCACTGGAGTTTTAGGCTTGGAACAACCTAAAAGGTCAAAAAAAAAAAAAAGAATTGACCAACTCCAGACCGCAGTGACGCCGCCGACGTTCTTACCGTCTTCATAGTAGCTCATGGGATTCAAAATTAATATACAAAAAGTTATTTAGACGTCTCTTCCCTGACCAATGGACAGCAACTTGTTCAAATGTTCTTAAACAGTAAACAAAAAAGATAACAATAACATGAAGTACATGATATGTACAGATGCGGGATGGTATTTATTTAAAGAATGAAACATATACACCTATGGGCTATTACATTATGACCACCAAACAAATAAGCTGTAGGACCCCATTTAGCCTCCAAAACAGCGGCCACTCGGCGATTCGATGAGGTGGCGATAGGTATCCTAGTTTATCTGGTACCATAATGTCAACAGCAGGTCCTCCAGTTCCCGTACATTTCGTGGTGGTGGTGATTTAATGCGAACCCACTTTTCCAAGTCGAACCACAAATGCTGGATTGGGTTCATGTCAGGTGAATTTGGAGGCCAGGGCATTAACAGAAAGTCACCAGTATGTTCCTCGAACCATTCCTTGACAATTCTGGTAGTGTGGCATGGCGCATTATCCTGTTCGTAATGGCCATCACCAGCAGGGAACAGAGTTCCCATGAATGGGTGAACTTGGTCCACAATGATGTTCAGATACCTGATAGCTGTCAAGGATTGTGCTATTGGGATAATGGGGCCTAAAGTGTCCCAAGAAAGCATCTCCCACAGCATAACACCGCCGCCTCCAACCTGTTTCCGTCCAACTGTGCATCCAGGTGCCATATCCTCCGTTGGTAATCGGTGTATCCGAGCTCGGCCGTCTACGTGATGTACCAAGCATCTTGATTTGTCAGCCAGGCCCCTTTCTTCAAATCATCCAAGGTCCAAACTCGATTATCTTGGGCCCATTTCATGCGATGTTGGCGATGGCGTTCAGTGAGCATAGCACCCAGCTGAGTCTTTGGCTAAGCAGGCCCATGCACAGAAGGCTATCGAGAAGACGGTTCGGAGCAGAAAGGATTCTGGGTGAATAATGGGGACATGTAACTAAACAGCTGTTTATATATGGCGATCAAAACGGCAGTCCTGTAACAAAGTTGTTGATTTACCTATGGGTGTGTTTCTGTGTTGAGAACGATGGTTGCTCACAAATCTTGGTTGGTTAAGGACATTTGGTAATGAAATACTCTTTGAATGCCTTGGTGTTGTGAACGGTGGACTAACAATCTTTAGGCCCGCTACACCCAGTCCACAAAGTGAACGCCTCCTCTCATGTTTAAACGTTCAAATTTGACGATATGCATTCTCCATGAAGCCGCTGGGAACACCCACTTCAAAACGACGCCAAGTCAGCTCTCTTTAATTTGAACGATTTCAGAGTCTGACAACCTGTATTGACATGAAATTCGGCTTACGCTGTGGCAATATTATTTCCACTGGAATCCCTGGGCTCGCGGTCATAGGACGTAGCTGAATTCATCTGACATGCCGCGTGGATTCACCTGGACAAATCTCAACAGACTTTCTCCAGAAAGAAGAAGTCTTTTTTAGGATAATACACTGACGGGAAAAAAATCCCAACACCACGAAAAAATAGTTGTAGAGGAATGAAATGGAGGCAATACATTTGTATAGGTAACATATTTAATCGATTAAGATTTCAAGATCACAGCTTATTGTAAGCGCAAGAAGAGCCATTTTAAATGTGAAATGCTGGTACATTAATAACCGGTGTAACCGCCAGAATGTTGAATGCAAGCACGCAAACTTTCATGCATTGTGTCGTACAGGTGCTGGATGTCAGTTTGTGGGGTGGAGTTCCGTGCCTGCTGCACTTGTTCGGTCAATATAGGGACGGTTAATGCTGGTTGGGGGTGACTCTGGAGTTGTCGTCCAATGATGTCCCATACGTGCTCGATTGGTGAAAGATCTGGTGATCTAGCAGGCCACGGCAACATTTCGACACTTTGTAGAGCGTGTTGGGTTACAACAGCGGTATGCGGACGAGCGTTATCCCGTTGGAAAACACCCCCTGGAATGCTGTTCATGAATGGCAGCACAACAGGTTGAATCACCAGACCGACGTACAACTGTGCCGTCAGGGTGCGTGGGATAACCACGAGAGTGCTACTGCTGTCATAGGAAATTGCTCCCCAGACCATAACTCCAGGTGTATGTCCAGTATGTCTCGGCCGCAGACAGGTTGGTTGCAGGCGCTCACCTGGCCTCCTTCTAACCAACACACGGCCATCACTGGCACCCAGGCAAAACCGGCTTTCATCAGAAAACACAACAGATCTCCACTCCGTCCTCCAATGAGCTCTAGCTTGACACCACTGACGTCGCAAACGGCAGTGGTTTGGAGTAAGTGGAATGCACGCTACAGGGCGTCTGGCTCGGAGCGGTCCTTTAAGTAACCGATTTGTAACAGTTCGTTGTGTCACTGTGGTGGCAACTGCAGGTAGAATTGCTGCCGCAGACGCAGTACGATGCGCCACGGCCATACGCCGTACACGGCGGTCTTCCCTCTCAGTAGTGCTACGTGGCCGCCCGGAACCCGGTCTTCTTGAGGCAGTACCTTCCCTTGACCACCGCTGCCAACAATCGTGCACAGTGGCTACATTCCTGCCAAGTCGTTCTGCAACATTGCGGAAAGAAAATCCACCTTCTCATAGCCCTATTACACGACCTCGTTCAAACTCCGTGAGCTGTTGATAATGGCTTCTTCGTCTTCTTAAAGGCATTCTTGACTAACATCAACACACTACGTCGAATCTCAACGATAACTAACGCTCACGAACGTTACAGAGCGTATTTACAGCAAACCTGCTTTGCATGTTCCGAGGGGCGCTACTGGCGCCACACGTATGCGCCGAGCGCGAAATTTGCATAGACGTCATCTTACAGATGTACTCTCACTGCCTACCAACTGTCGTTTATCTAACACAACCCCTTCTTGGTGTTGGGATTTTTTTTTCCGTTAGTGTATTACCTTCAGCTACATTCCAATTAATAAATGAATAGCATCAAACTTCACCTTAAGTGAAATCCTCAAGGTTTCTGAAGAATAATACGTATTAGGTAACATGATTTTTGTAATGCAATGCATCTTTCCCGGCAATTGTCAAGTAAATCCTAAGTAAAAGATTTCGATGCAATGAAAATCGGTAGCGGTCTGTCATTCTCAGAACCATTGTTGAAATCCGATCATGCCTCATGCTGTCCTATGAAGTGATGCAACAGCAGTTAATTTCATTGTTACTAAACACTATATTTTACAAAACTATTGCCGAACATCACGTTTTACGTGAACGTAACAGTATATCATTGCAATATGCGTAAAATACGAAAATCTTGTGTTAAATGCGATAAAAGTCATTACAAAATGCATTTTGATGCTATACATCTTTCCCGACCGTAGTAAAGTATGCGTCGTCGCGAAATTTACCTGCTATTGACGAAAGCTTTAAAATGATATATAATACGATGGAGGTATCCTGTAGATAACCTAGAACAAAAGTTACCAACCCACCTCACTAACACACTTGCGAGTCAGTTGTTTTTCCTTTCTTGAGGTCAGATTTTAGCTTGCGCATGCGCAGATGGACTTTCGCAGCTACTCACATTTCATCAGTGTCAAGGTCGTTCCTTACCTCCGTCTAAATCTGAATTATATTTACACTGCTGGCCACCCAAAATGCAACACCAAGAAGGACACGAGATAGCAAAGCCAGATTTACTGGACACATAACAACAGATACAAAGATGAAACGCTTGAGCTTACAGGCCCGTGCGACTTGCGGAACACGCAGAAATCAATAGTTCGTGTGGTCCACATGGCTGGAAATAACGGCCGCTACACGCCGCGGCATCAAACGAAAGAGGCTTTGGATGTGGATGTGAGCTTGGGGTATGTCGGTCCAGGCTGCTTCCACACGTTGCCACAGTTTATTAGGCGTAGCCGCGGGTGGTGCTTGCCAGGCCACTCGGCTGCCGATCAGCGACCAGACGTGTTCGATGGGCGACATATCTGAAGAACAGGCGAGCCACGGCAGCAGTGACACCTGGTGGGCTGTGAAGACTTGTTGCACGATGCGTGCCACGTGCGGGCGCGCATTGTCCTGTTGAAACGTGGCCGCTAGCAGGTCCTGCAGGTAAGAGAGGACTACAGGCTCCAAAACGTCGGAGATATAGCGGGGACTGTTGAGTGTACCGGCGATGCGTACCAGAGGGGTGCGGGTGTCATATCCAATTGCGCCCCAAACCATAACGCCAGGCGACGGACCGGTATGGCGATGCATAATGCAGGCGTCATATAGTCTCTCGCCGCGGTGCCGCCACACGCTGATCCGACCATCGTGGTGTTGCAGGCAGAAGCGGGATTTGTCGGAGAAGACAATGCCGTGCCATTCCGTATTCCAGGTGCGGCGTTCAACGGCCCACTGCCGCCGCAATCGCCGGTGGTGTAACGTCAATGGTAATCGGAGCAATTGGGGCCGTGCGACAAGTCCCCGCTCCTGCAGACGACGTCGAACGGTACGTGCTGACACAGGTTGTTGCGCAACACAACCTAATTCCTCCACTAACGTTCGTGATGTGACGGTGCAAGCCGTCAATGCCCGCCGCACAACATGCCGGTCCTCTCGTTCGGTGGTGTGCCGCGGCTGTGGCAATCACTCACGTCGGTCCGTTCGTCCCTCCTGCACCCACGGAATCCATACTCACCTCAATGTGGCTGGATGTCGTCCCACACGGGCGCCGATCTCTCGGCACGATAAACCACTGTCGCGATAAGCCACTATTCGTCCTCTGTTGAACTCCGAAAGGTGTTGGAATGGCTGCCGTATTCTGCGACGAGGCATCAGGAAGCTTCCCTTGCACAGGTCCGGCAGCACAACACACTTCCACTACTTACACCCCGCCTTCTGTGCATCCTTCTTATAGTGCTTCTCGGTGGCGTGCCGGGCGCACATGATTTGCATATGCCCTGCAATGCTAATCGTTTGCATGTCCTCTCGCGGGCGACGCATGCTGCGAATTTCAGGCCAATCGGATGCTTCCTTCTTGGTGTTGCATTTTGGGTGGCCAGCAGTGTATATAAAAATGACAACAAAAATAAATATTGTTTTTTTTTTGAAAACCTAAACAGTCGAAATACTTACTATTGCAGCCTCCAAATTTTAGTTAATATTTCCTTTTATGACTCACATATCTTCTTTCATTGGTTTTACGACAATAACATTCATTAATCTACTTGCCTAAGTACCACTCAATGTCAGAAATTAGTAAACCTTACTGTTTGTTGTTGTGATTTAATTCCACTTAGTATGTACCAGTCTGTGGCCCGGTGTGGTCGTGAGTGAGGCAAATAAATGCAATGTGTTGTACGTAAATAAATGTGTACTCTCGAATCAGTCGTTTTATTTCACACTCACAAAGATATGTCATGCGAAAGATGCGTAGCATAAATTATCTACAGAGAATATAATAAGTCTCTCGCGATTTTCCCCTCGATATAACCCCAGTGGACTGAATAGTTTCGCAACCAGGTAACCGGCTTTCAATAGGCAAGGATCAAATACTAAACAATCTTAAAACTTTTTCTACTTTCATTTGTTTGATTTCACCTCATCACCTCACCTCTTTCCCTTGTGTTTCATAACTCTTTTCTTCCGCATGACCACATATCCTTCTGTTTTTTGTAGTTGTTTTTTTTTAGGGAGGGAGGATCTTTACTCTCTGATACACATGTCCTGTCCGTTTCCTCTCCTCCTCCCTTCTCCCTTTCAGTGCTTTTATCTCAAGGAGAAATGTAAACAAAATTTAGAAACCCCGCAACGGAGCCATTTACCAAAATAATGTTCTCGAAATGTGTTTTGTTCAGAATGTGTTGACACCATAGCTATTTTTGGGGGGGGGGGGGGGGGGTATTGTTAAAACCAGGAGTCGTGGACAAAATCATTTGCGTGTTTTTCGGGTTTTTTTTTTTTTTTTGAAATTGCCAAAGGGGACTTCTGCGCAACAGGAAAAACGAAAAAGCGAAGGAAAATAGCTAATTAACTTTCCAACTAGAATTTTTTTTTTTATGATATAGATTTTTGGTATGTTCTTTTTTTTTTCTTTTAGTTAAATTTCGATCTCTAAAGCCATTTATTTTTTCTGGTTTTTTTTATTGTTTTTTTTTTTTTTTTTGCTTTCGTACCATAGCAGCTTCTAGGTAAATTTCGTACATTAAATTCATTTCGGTCCAGCAGCTAGCTTGTTGAATCTGGCAGAGTGACCATAAGATCTCTCTAAATTTCAGATTCTCTAAGCCAAAATTAGAAAGAGCACCCCCTTCTCTCTCTCTCTCTCTTTCTCCCCCCCCCCCCCCTCCCCTTTCTTTCTCCGGACATAATTTTTTTCTGGATGATAGGTCAACAGTTACATGTAAATTTTGCAACTGTAAACTCACTTGGAAAGATCTTAAAACCAGTTGTACAAAAGTTATGGTATTTCGCGTACATCAAAAATTGTTAATTCAGATTCTCTAAGCCAAAATTAGAAAGAGCACCCCCTTCTCTCTCTCTTTCTCCCCCCCCCCTTTCTTTCTCCGGACATAATTTTTTTCTGGATGATAGGTCAACAGTTACATGTAAATTTTGCAACTGTAAACTCACTTGGAAAGATCTTAAAACCAGTTGTACAAAAGTTATGGTATTTCGCGTACATCAAAAATTGTTAATTTCACTGGCGTAGATTGTTATCAAAAGGTTTTGAAAACTGGCAAAGCAATGTGGAACTTTATAAAAGAGAGTCCTCATAAATTAGGATGACAGATAGATAAGAACAGCAGATTGGTGGATTAAATTTTCAGCACAATTAGACTTGTCTCAGCATTTTCTGCAGGTATGAAAATTTGTCGATTGTTTTTTCAGCACATGTTAAACTGCTCTCAGCATTTTCTGCACTTATGACAACAAATTGGTGGATTGAATTTTCTGAAAGTGTCTCAACCCCTGTTCGTTAAGCATTTATACTACGTAAATGCATGAGCAGTTGAAGTGTTTTAAATGCCACCAAGTACGAAATTAGTGTCCAAGATGCGATTTAAGTAGAGGTTGTGTCCAACCATTATCATCATCATCATCATCATGGAACTGCTTAGATGCAGGGAATGGACTATCCCGCACGTGTAACAGATTCATCAATGCATTTTTCTTCACATACGATAGATTGGTGTTAGTTTTTCAACATCTCTTCAGTCATTACAGGAAAATTCGCCGATACTGGAAATGTCTATGAACAAAATTATTACTTATACAACAATTTACGTACAATATGAGTGCCGTTATTATCATAACTGACTGTTTGCTATTAAAAAAATTATCGTATTATATTGTTTCCCGCATTTCAGGACATTTAAGAAAATCTCCGGTTTCGCAAAAGGCATGTATGCTTCTTTTTTTTTTTTTTTTTTTCCCTAAGTGAGAACAGTTAGAAGTTTTTGCCATGTGAAAATCTCGACACGAATTATTCGTTTTAACGCTGTAAAACCACTTCCCTGTAGTATCTACGAGTTCAGGGGATTATTTTTCGGTGTATGTCGCATAACCACTTGAACAAAGCGGCGAATCACAAACTGAATGCTAAACCAATAATTGCTTTTCTGTCACTTAAAGGAAAAAGCAAACATTCTCATTCTTCATTATCTGGCTGCAATTACGCCGCTGTCTCTGCAGTTCTAGTAATCTCATAAATTTAAGTGCATTTTACAGTACCACTCGATGAATTGCATTTCAAAATAGGAAATCAATGATCCGTAAATTCAACTCAATCGACGTTATCTCTAGAGGTTTAGAAGGGAATTTTCCGAGTCCTCCACAGTGCTTCGCGCCAGTAAATACCTTGTCTCTGGATTTGATTTATTGCAAGTTGAAAACAGGGAATCCTTTTCGAAATATCCCTTTGGTAATCTCCGATGCTGGCAACTGAGAAATTCGCTGTGTTGTTCAGACCCCTCAGATTTATTCTCGGGGTGATTCGGGTGCGCAGGAAGAATTTATCGCAGCAACTCTTCAATGTGTGCGTCTCACTTCGGTTTAGCAGTCCTGGATAGTCTGAATTCGCATTTGAATTCCTGTCAGTAGAGTTTGTAACACAGGGGTCTTTAATCTTTTATAACTGTTATTTACAGACAGCAAAATCGTTTTGGAATTTATCTGCTTTCTATGACAATGTATTCTTACCATTCTAGCTTCTATTTCTGTTAAATCAAACGCAGCCTCGACAGAAATCCAGAATAATGCAACGCGAATATACGAAAAAACACATTATTACTAATATTATTATTATTATTATTATGAGAATGAGAATGAGATTACACTTCTTCCTCAGATTTTTCTTCTTTTCCTTCTGGGACGGGTACGACGTACCGAGTCTGGTGGCACTGGTACTTCTTTCTCTCCGTTGTCCAGGAACTTATTTACTATCCTACAAGTGTTCAGGATAGCTGCCTTCTGTAGTTCCATCTAGATGTTAGGTTGAAGGTCTAGTGTCTGTAGAGAGCTGGGAATGGTGTTGGGTACAAGTCCTGTGGCTGATGTTACTATGGGGACCGTGGTGACGTTCTCCATATGCCACATTTCCTTTGATTTCGTGTCGTAGATCGTTATACTTGGACAGCTTCTCTCCCAACGTCATCTGGATGTTGCACGTGTTGGGAACGGCTATATCATTGAGGTATATTGACTTTTTCTTCTTGTTGACCAGAACGATGTCTGGCCGATTGTGGAGGGTGGTCTTATCTGTTCTGGTTGATCTGTTCCCAGTACATCTTGTGGGTGTTGTTCTCTAGAAGCGTTGTTGGCTGATACTTGTAGTAGGGGACAGGCTGAGTTGTGATGAGGTGGTGCTTTTTGTCCAATTTCTGATGGAGGATCTTGGCGACTTGATTGTCCTGTTCGTGTACTCTGTCTGTGTGAGGACTCTGCACCCTGCTGTGATATGTTGGATGGTCTCTGGCGCTTGGTGGCATTGCCGACATGTGTCGCTTTCCACTTATGTGTCCTTCAGGATATGCTTCTGGTAGTTTCTGGTTTTTACAACTTGATCTTGTATAGCCATCAAGAACCCTTCGGCCTCGGGGAAGAGTGATCCGTTTGTTAGCCATGCATTTAAGGCAGTCTTATATTATTATTATTATTTTTTTAAGGACGACACTGCTGTTCGTTTCACTCGCCAACTCTTGATGGTCTTTCCACAGTTGGTTCCATTTCAGTAGCTCGTAAAAAAGAAATTGTCTATTTTTTTTTATTTGAGGGTTTGACGACTGCCGTGAGCATCTCAATGGGATATAAGTAATCGCCTGTCGTCCCTAATTTAGGGCCACTGGTCCCAAGGAAGGGAGAGAGCCACAGCTCTAAGACAAAATACAAAATCCATACCACACCAGAATTCGAACCGCGACCTATCTCAGACGAATGGAAAAAGTGCATGCTGAAATTTATAATAAAATCATGCAATTTAATTTGTAAATGTCAAAACTGACGGTAAAATTATGTTTCTAAATTGTGCAAATTATATTTGTAAAAAAAGATATTTAAAATTTTTATTGTACCAACTTTAAATAATACATATGCTAAATAATCAACTGAGTTGTTCTTGCGAATATGCTATTAATAACATGAAATTCAAATTGGAAGTAATTTTTATATTTAAATGCGTTTACTTCAAGTGTGTAATTTTCCTCGGACTAGGGCGCCGTAATGTTAAAGCCCGCTCTTGCCTTTTGTCCAACCCCCCCCCCTCCCCCGTAAATTCTGTGTTTTTCCCATTCGTCTCGAAGGTGAGTTCCCTGTCCCTAAAATCAAATTCTACCTCTCAACTTCCTTTAAAACAGACACACTGTATATTTGAATACAATTCGAAATAATAAATAAACACACCGGACAAAATATTACGAAAGGCTGATTGAAACATGTACATAAGTATAAAGTTGATGAACGTATCGAATTTTACAGAGCGTGCCATATAAAAGAGGCCCGGGCGAAAATGCAAATCCACCTTAAGTATGCGCCGACATGACGTAGCAGATATTCCCGTTGCAGATGATAATCAGCGAATCGACTTCCGAGGGATTTGTAACATCATTGTGCACACATCCTTGATATTGTCTTCAGTACGAATTGTCTTGGGTTTGTTTCTTTTCCTGTTGCACACCGTGCCGGTTTCACGAAATTTCCGCACTAACTTCTGTACCACTGTGCTGCACAATGTGGAACTTTTTCTGTAAAGAACTCATTTAAAACCTTATATGAATTATTTCTGAAATACTGTTCCACAATAAAAAAACCGCTGTTCCGTACTTCAAATCATTTCCGTTGCCTTTGTTCTCTCTTCACTTACACTTATGATCGCGTATCTACACTGCTCTAGCTGTTACTAACCACTCCAGAGAATTCCTTTGTAGCTGTACACGCAGAAACCGGTTAGAAGTGGAACAAAGCGGTTTTAACTAAAACCCCGCCAAACAACTTTAACCCGCCTAACAACGTCTAGACACGGGGCCTCTTTTATGTGGCACAACCGGTATAAATATGGAGACTGAAACTTTTGGATTAGAATTTTGTCAGTTGTGTTTAAATCTAATTCTAATCCGAAAGTAAAACTTCTGGATTAGAATTACTTTAAACACAACTGAGATGGGTGTTTAAAGCTTCTGTAGCATTTTGTACACACATCGACAAAAAAGTAGTTGCACCAAGAAAAAAGCAACCAACAGGAATAAAACTTGGTGGGTAGGTTTGACATCATGAGACATGCAAATGAATCAAATATCACGCTCGGCCGCGCATCTGACACCAGCAAGGAGGGGTCGTAGCACTGTGCCTGACCGGCTATATAAGGTCGTCCAGTTGCGCGTGCTAGCCATTATGACTCGAACTGTTATGTTGGTTGCATCCTTTGCAAGTGAAGTATGCTTCGGAAAAAGTTCGGAAACAATTCCAGCAGTTGGAGGAGTTCAAGAGGGGCCGCATCGTCGGACTCCCAGAAGCGGGATGGTCTTATCGCCGTACTGCGCGCCATACCGGTCGTGCGGGTATCACCATAGCACGTTGTCGGAAACAGTGGATAGAACAAGGCACGCAGCAGCGACAGGAAGGGTATGGGAGACCTAGACAAACCACGGAGAGAGAGAGGACCGACAGGTTGTCCGACATGCGCGGAGTGACCCAACAGCCACGATTGCGGATATTCAGCGAGCAGTGGTTCCCTCCATGCATCGTCCGAGTAGTGCTAGCACCATTGGCAGAAGGCTGCACGACATACAGTAGTACTACACTCACGCAGACCGTTACAACAACTCCCTTAACACCATTGCAACGTCGCCCAAAACTGCAATGGTGTCGTGCCAGACTATCAAGGGGCCACACAGAATGGCAGCCGGTGATCTTTACTGAGCCGCCCCGGTGGCGCAGTGGTCTAAGGCGCTGGCCTCTGATCATTCGTCCGTAAGGGGTCTGGGTTCGAATCCCGGTCAGGCATGGATGTTGTGTTTGTCTTACGACACTGGCTCTCTCCCTTCCCTGGAACCAGTGACCCTAAATTAGGGACGGGCGACTGCTTATAGCCCATTGAGTTGCTCACGGTGGTCGTTAAACCTCCAATCAACAAAAAAAAAATCTTTACTGAGAAGTCCCGCTTTTGTCTTGAAGGAGACACCCAACGAATCCGTGTGTGAAGGCACCGTGTTTAGCGCCAAGATGAACGGTTTGATGTCGAACGTCGTCAAACCGTCAATGGTTTCATGGTGTGTGGTGCAATTGCCTACGATGCCAGTCAACTTTGGTGTTCATTACAGGCACTTCACAGTCCAACGTTACGTCAATGAGGTCCTGCAACAAGTGGCTCTACCTTTTCTGAAAGCTCACTCCGGTGCGATTTTCCAACATGACAGCGCTAGTCTGCATGCTGCTCTCTCGAGAGCTTGCCTTCAAGGCACTGACACTCTGGTATGGCCAGACGCATCGCCAGATCTATCGCCGATTGAAAATGTGTGGGATGCTATTGGATGCGGTATCCACACTCCACCCCTACCGCACAATCTGCACGAACTACGTCAGAAGATTGAAGCTGCATAGGATGGTTTACCGCTTGACACCATTAGGAACCTGTACAACTCCATGCCGAGACATCTGCCATGCTGTGGGAGCAAACATAGTGGCCCGACGCCATGCTGAGAGACACTATTTATTGGCCTGTAGCTCAATGAATATTGTCCATATCAGTCTCAGTGTTTAATCATTTATTGTTCCTGGTAGTCTTTACATTCCTCCCGAATAGCATTGCAATCCTACGCGTCCTTCTGGCTGCAACTATTTTTTGACGATGATTGTATTTCCTTTTGCAGGTACAACTGTGCCTCGTAAAGCTGACGTCAGTGAGTGGCAAAAAGGAACCATTGTTTTGGGCCGAGAACATGGTTATTCCTTGCATAAGTTGGAGAAGTTTGTTGAAATGTCCAAGTCAATAGTCAGTTGTGTCCATTTCCAGTGGAAGAAGTATGGAAGCTATCACTATGGACGAAGCAACTGTGGTAGATATTCTATGATGACAAATCGGGATCACAGGCGTTTGTGGGTCGACTAGGAACTGCTTTACGTTTCTAGACTCGTCAAGAACTGCTTCAACAGTACAGTGTTGGACCCAGTGAACCAGTCTCAGAACGAACGCTACGGAGAGAACTGCATGTCTTGGGCATTTTCATTCGTGTTTCCCGGGTACGTCCGAAGTTAAAAAATATCCAGAAGAAAAAATCGCCTTACTTGAGCAAAACAGCATCGTCAATGGACCATGAACAACATCGTCAATGGACAACTGAACACTGACGACGAATAATGTGGACCGACAAATCTAGATTCTGCTTGTATTCCTCTATTTTAATAATGGTCGCTCCAGCGTCATGCCGAAGGCTGGAGGAGCATTTAACCCAGAATGTGTCCCAACAGATGTGCAAAAAGGAAGTGGAAGTGTTATGTTTTTGGGACTGTATTTCAAGTACTGGAGATGGACCATTCGTTGAGGTGTCTAGTCGCATGAAGCCGCCCCCGGTGGCGTAATGGTTTAAGCGCTGGCTTATGACTGTTCTTCCGTGAAAATTCCGGGTTCGAATCCTGGTGAGGCATGGATGTTGTTTTTGTTTTACGGCAATGGCTTTTTCCCTTCCCTGGAGACAGTGGCCCTAAATTAGTAACGAGCGACTGCCCATTGAGTTACTCATGGTGGTCATTAAACTTTCTCAAAAAAATCGCATGGAATTTATGGATTACGTGCCATTTCTAAATAACGTGTTTATGCCATTTGTGCAGTTTCGGAACAAGGAGGACACATATTGGATCCTACGTTTTAGGATCATAACTCTCGGATCCATGGAGCTAGAATTGTGCTGGACTGGTTTGAAGAACATGAAAGAGACGTTCCAATTCTCAATTGGAGTACAAATTCACCCGATCTGAGTGTGGTTGAAAAATCTGGGACATGTTAGAAAGGGTCGTGAAGTAGAAAAAACGCCCTGCAATCTGGTGGAATTAAAGGATATTTTGAGCATGGAGAGACATAAACTTGATACGCATGTGATGTTATAATGATAGCTGGCAAGAAAAAGGTGCATTTCACCAGCCCCCCACCACGGAATTTAATTTTTCAGACACCATTCGTTTGTACCACGTATGAACCGGAAAACTCGGTTTTTTTCGTTTGAACCGCAATAGTTTTGGAGATATTTAAAAAACAAAGTGGGGGTGCTGGTGAAACGATACCCCCCCCCCCACCACGGAATTTTTAAATTTTTTTGCACCATTCGTTTGTACCACGTATGAAACGGAATGAACTCAATTTTTTTCGTTTGAACCGCAATAATTTTTGAGTTATTTAAAAAACAAAGTGGGGGGGGGGCTGGTGAAATGGTACCCCCAAAAAATAGAAATTTCAAATTTCAGCATTGCCATTCCTTAATAAATCGTATGAACCGTAATGAACTCCATTTTCATCGTTTGAACCGCAATAGCTTTTGAGTTATTTAACAAATAGTATTGAGAATTTACATATAAATATAGGAGGCCGACCATTTCACCAGCCCCCCCCCCCCCATGGAAATTCAAAATTTCAAAATAGCCATTCGTTAGTAAATCATATGAACCGAAAAGAACTCCATTTTCATCGTTTGAACCGCAATAGTTTTTGAGATATTTAAAAAATAATGTTACTGGCCTACCATTTCACCCCCCCCTCATCATGGAAATTCAAAATTCCGAAATGACCATTCGTTAGTAAATCGTATGAACAGGAATGAATTCCATTTTTATCGTTTGAACCGCAGTAGTTTTTGAAATATTTAATAAATAATAGAATTTACATATACGCACAGAGACCGACCATTTCACCAGCCCCTCCCCCACCACCATGGAAATTCAAAATTTCAAAATAGCCATTCGTTAGTAAATCGTATGAACTGAAAAGAACTCCATTTTCATCGTTTGAACCGCAATAGTTTTTGAGATATTTAAAAAAGAACGTTACAGGCCTACCATTTCACCGCCCCCCCCCCCCTTTACCATGGAAATTCCAAATTCCGAAATAGCCATTCGGTAGTAAATCGTATGAACAGGAATGAACTCCCTTTTTATCGTTTGAACCGCAATAGTTTTGGAGATATTTAACAAATAATATTGAGAATTTGCATATATACAGAGAGACCGACCATTTCACCAGCCCCTCCACCATGGAAATTCAAAATTTCAAAATAGCCATTCGTTAGCAAATCCTATGAACCGAAAAGAACTCCATTTTCATCGTTTGAACCGCAATAGTTTTTGAGGTATTTAAAAAAGAATGTTATAGGCCTACCATTTCAACCCCCCCCCCCTCATCATGGAAATTCGAAATTCCGAAATAGCCATTCGGTAGTAAATCGTATGAACAGGAATGAACTCCTTTTTTATCGTTTGAACCGCAACGGTTTTTGAAATATTTAATAAGTAATAGAATTTACATATACGCACAGAGACCGACCATTTCATCCCCCCCCCCACCATGGAACTTCAAAATTTCAAAATAGCCATTCGTTAGTAAATCGTATGAACTGAAAAGAACTCCATTTTCATCGTTTGAACCGCAATAGTTTTTGAGATTTTTAAAAAAGAATGTTACATGCCTACCATTTCACCCCCCCCCCTCTTCATCATGGAAATTCCAAATTCCAAATTCCAAAATAGCCATTCATTAGTAAATCGTATGAACCGGAATGAACTTAATTTTTAGCGTTTGAACCGCAATAGTTTTTGAGATATTTAAAAAATAATATTGGGAATTTGCATATATACAGAGAGACCCACCATTTCACCAGCCCCCCCCCCCAGCCCCCCCCCCCCAATGGAAATTCCAAATTCCAAAATAGCCATTCGTTAGTAATGAACTGCATTTTTATCGTTTGAACCGCAATATTTTTTGAGATAGTAAAAAAAAAAAAGGATGGAGAAAATTCGGGGCCATAGCCATTCGTTAGTAAATCGTATGAACCGAGAAGAACTCCATTTTTATCTTTTGAACCCCAATAGTTTTTGAGATGTTTAAAAATGTCCCACGATTTCAGCTGCCCCGGACATTTCCTGTTTCAGAATAGCTATTCGTTAGCATCGTGTGAACCGGAAGGAGCTCCATCTTTATCGTTCGAATGTGGATAGTTTTTGAGATATTTGTATAAAGGGTAATGGAGGATGATGAAGAAGTAATTTATTTTCAAAAAGTCTTGCATTCGTTCCTGTCATTATCTTAAAGATCTCTCCGTTTCTAGCTTTGAACCGCAGCAGTTGAAAAGACATTCCAAGAAGAACGTGCCGGTTTCAACATCTCTTCAATGTGTCTCAAGGACCAGTACACAAGAGAACAGGAAAATGCATGGCGTAGTAAAACAGCAAAAATCTCGGAGCGGTAACAAACGACGCAAGGCAGTCTGTAGTAATCATACAAGGCATCACAGAAAGAAACGGAGTATGGCAGAGGCACAAAGCAGTCTGTTAAAAACATGCGAGGTAGTCGGTGGCAGATACAACACGAGGCGAAGCACACAGGGAACAGTCATTGAGCTGAGGAACGGTTGAGCCAGCAAATAGAGAAAGCACCATAATTGGAACCAGGGAGCAACATGATGAGTAGAAAACCGAGGAACTATTCCTTCTTCCTTTTAAGGAAAAAACGAAATTATTGGTGCGAAATTATTGCTGTCCATCTGTGGTTATTGGGCTCCATCCTCCGACAAAAAGAGAAATAATGGTACTAATGCCACTTTGAAAAGAAACACGACATTAAGGAAAAACTATTACTTTCTTTAAAATTGGCATTTTCTGTCTAACAGTGGCATAGCAGTTAGACATACTATACAAAACATAGCAGGGTAGGAAGCAACACATGGCACTCCGGGAAAATCGAGCAGGGGGGCATGGTTGAACCACAGAAAAACAGAAGCAGAACGAACGGTGCGAGGCAATTGGTGATGGTCATGTAAAGCGGATGCAGGCTTGACATCGTAAGACAAAACACACAGAAAAAGCTCACAAAGCAGAATGATGAGAAAAAAACGAGGCACGAGAGAAAACACTTAACAAAGAGGAGAACGAAACAACAAGGGCTGAAAGAGGCAGGGAGAAACATAGCTAAGAAAACACAACAGAAATCAATCATCAAACAAAACCACACAGGAGCTAATCAGGTGGACACCGAAGGAGACGATGTTGAGCATGACAAATGAAGTCGTCAAGACAACCATAGTAACGTTCATCTTCCGGGTAAGAGCCCGAAAGGTGAAAAAATGCAAAGTAAAAAGCGCTAAGATTGTCAACCAGAGATGAGTAAACTGCCGGATCGTTGGAAGCAATGAAGTGATTAAGTGAAGCATCGTGAGAAGAGTAAAAGAACAATGGGAAAGCAGCATCTAAAGAAAGAGTCTGCGTAAACTCGGGAACAACTTGAAGGCGAGCAACAAGATCAGGCACAACAGAGGGACTGTCAAGAAGGCGAGCAAAAGTGACGGCAGCAGGATCAGGAGAGGAGCCTGGAGAAGAACGATGAGGAGGAGACATAAATACAGCGGCACACTTAGCGCGAGTCTTGCGATTAGACCGATAACGACGCTTCTTATTAGGAGCAATACCAGTACGAAAATGTTGACGAAGAGGACGAGACGACGTGGAAGGAACAACAGGCGGCGTCTCGGGAATCTGGCGAGGTGAATAGGGTGCAAAGTCGGATGACATATGTAAGGAGGTAACTGCAGGAACAACAGAAGCCGGGGAGGGTGGGGTTTCAAACTAATCTAGAAGAGGAGCTGTGCGAAAGAGCGGGGACCGATCATGGCGACCAGAAGGTGAAACAAAGGCAACGGCACTAGAGGCATCAGAAGAGCCCCGAGAAGGTGAAACAAAGGCAACGGCACTAGAGGCATCAGAAGAGCCCCGAGAAGGTGAAACAAAGGCAACGGCACTAGAGGCATCAGAAGAGCCCCGAGAAGGTGAAACAAAGGCAACGGCACTAGAGGCATCAGAAGAGCCCCGAGAAGGTGAAAAGGGCGGAGAGCACACCGGAGTACTGGAACCGGTGGAGGAAAGATGAGCGTCTGAGAGTGGCGAAGCCGACGTACGCAGCGGCGATGGTGGAGCAGAAAATCCCGGGGTCGGGATAGACGAGGTGACTTGCGAAAACAAAGAAGGCAGCACCTGAACAGGCGGAGAAGGTGCGGCAACAGGATGTGACAAAGCGCAAACATCAGACGATGAAAAAGAAAGAAATACAGACGAAGTCACCGAAACAGGAGCAGTAGATCCAGATGTACCCACAACAGACGATGCTGGCGAGGAAGGAAAAAGACCAACGGAGGCAGATGATGGAGATGGAGACTAAGAAGGTGTGAACGGATCAGGCGAAGGCGTGGTGACTGGAAGCGAAGAAAGAGGTTCTGTGACGGGAACTTGAGCAGCCGTTGAGGAAGACTAGGAAGAAATGAGGGGGCATTGCGAGAGATGGTGAGCAGGCTGTTTACATGAGATGCAATGATAGGCAGTAAATACGTTGATTGCGACATTGTGATGACAACAAATCACCAGAAAAGTAGTGGGGCAGTAAGAAACAGAGTCTGTGTCAGGGGAAAAAACTAAGTCTTGGCGGCGGAAGCCAAAATAAGGACGATCACCTTGATCAACATGGGCGGCTGGGATCTTGCGGATATCACCAAGAACGCGGCCACCCCGAGAAGGAAAAGCATGTAAAAACTCATCGGAAACGTCCGGAGGTACAGGTTACAAATGAAGAAGAACGGGAGAATGTGCAAGGGGGATAGGGACCAAGCTATGATCTCCAACAGAAATACTAGTCGATAGGACTTGAGAAAAAAACTCAGGTGGAAAAAAATATACAAGAACAGGCTTAGGCTTGCTGGCGAAATGTGTAATTGCACCGGAAGGGAGAAACGACAATGCAGACGTACACTGTATAGACGTGCAACTTGACATTGGGTAAGGCGTCGAACTTGACACTTAAACTAAGAGTTGAAAGTATTGTACGTGTGCAGTAAGCGTGGGACCTTGACCTGAAATATAGGAGTCCAAGGCTGTCGCGAGGAAAGTCGGAGACGTTGAACACGGATCTGTAGCAGGATGAGGAGGAGAGCAGTCCTGGGACACATCCAACACACTTGGAGGACAAGTCATCGAAGCAGCACGTAGTGACGTGAGAGGGAAATAGAATTCAGAAGCAGAAGCACAGGCCATGGACAATGTGTAGAAATGCACGGCGAAGAGCACACAGATCCACTATAACAAGGTTGAGCACCAGGAAGGCGATCAGCATACCGAAGAAGGCAGCGCAGGCCGCCCCGGTGGCGCAGTGGTCTAAGGCGTTGGCCTCTGATCATTCGTCCGTAAGGGGTCCGGGTTCGAATCCCGGTCAGGCATGGATGTTGTGTTTGTCTTACGGCACTGGCTCTTTCCCTTCCCTGAAACCAGTGACCCTAAATTAGGGACGGGCGACTGCTTATAGCCCAATGAGTTGCTCACGGTGGTCGTTAAACCTCCAATCAAAAAAAAAAAAAAAAAAAAAAAAAAAGGCAGCGCAGAGAACCATTAACGATGATTGGAGCGCAAACACGGAAGGCAAACGTAGACACAGCAGCAGGAAGGTTACTACATGCAGCAGACAGTTTTAGAGCAAAAAGTCAAGACGAGCCACGATGGGCAGATTGTAAACAGGCCCAACGAGATGAATTATAAATGAATATCGGCAAAATATGCACGTACCAACTCGAAAGAATGACTAGGAAGAGAGCGCAGACATTCATGCACGATAGAAACACAAATTAATTGGGCGGTGGGCGCTAGATACAGGCAGAGCACAAAATGCAGAGCTCGAAAGGGCGTGGCCAGCACAGCAACGTGACGGGATGCTGTGTGAGTCAAATATCGTACAAAGACAATTGTTTGGATGGGACCATTTCAAGAATGTTTTAAATTTAAGGGTGCTTCTGCTTTGCACTTCCTTTCGACCGAAGTGTGTTAAAGTGGAAAAGTTTCCTGCACGTTCTTTGAAAACTAAAGGATGTACTTATACTTTCACTATATACATGTATCTGTCTGTGTACGTTTATCTGTGTACCTCTAAGTCTGATTTAATATCAGCCTCTTTTTGCTTTGGGAAGCTAGAACAATGAGAACGATGATCCTAGCATTTTAATCTTTATCTGATCCATAATTTCGCCGCCAAGAGCGAAATGCAAATTCCACCGAATTCAAAATATATTTTGCTTTATATCGGTGCTCAAAAATCAGATTGAAACACTTTCGACGCCTATTGAATGTACCATTTTTACGTACAGCTTATTGTATCTTAATATTACCGAATTCTTCTGTTACGACGAACAAATACGTACATTACTGTTTGTGAAAATTGCAACGCCAAAAAAGAATCGCACTATTCAAAAGAAATTTATATCACAGATTCCTCATGTTGCAGGAGATAACTGATTTCATTTTTAGATCTATAGAAGATTTTGTCCATTCAAATCTCAGTACTATTTGTTCAGTTGCTGCCTACCAAAGATGGTAGGCAGCAACTGAACAAATAATAAGTACGCGAATGAATAATTAATACACACAATTGACGTAGATTAGGAACATCAAACAGAAGGCATAGCTCTTTCCACGGTTTTAAGTGAGTCACGGAAAAATTATCATCGGCCGCCAACGGAAATCGAACCCAGGGTCTTCCAGTTACTCGCCGGACATGCTACCACTGCACCAGTTGCTTCTTACCATCTTTGGGGAATCCCCACCATTGTGCGGGTCTCCAAGAAGCAACCAGCCATGTGGTTTGGCAATTAATACCATGCGAGTCTGGAGAATTCGAGGCAGCTGTGGTGCAGTGGTAGCATGTCCTGCGCGTAACTGGAAGACCTGGGTTCAATTCCCGGTGGCGGCTGGTGATAATTTTTCCGTGACTCACTTAAAAACGGGGAAAGAGAAATGACTTCTGTTTGATGTTCCTAATCCACATCAATTGTGTGTATTAATGCAGGACAATTACAGAGGCATCTGTGGCACGCAGTCCGGTCATCTTCAATAGCGCGTCACACCGCTTTGTGCGGTGATACATGTTGCAATATGGTCCAGCATAGAGGCGAACAGGCGCCTGATGTCCTGCTGAAGAGGGCCCACACTTGTTGAACGGTGTGCTCCAAATCCCGGATAGTGCGGCACAGAGTCAACCGGCGTTTCAACTGGTCCCACATATGCTCGATAGGGGACATGTTCGGGGAGCGGGCAGGCCATGGAACTGTATGAACATGACGTAGGCAGTCCTGGAAATCCCGAGCCGTGTGCGGGATGGGATTATCCTGCTGGTATAGCGCACCTAAAATTCTGCCAAGGAGTGGGAGCACATGGGGCCGTATGATCTCATCCACATACTGCTGGCCCGACAATGATCTACGTACCACTACTAGAGCTGATCGGCTATCGTAGGCAATAGACCATAAAGGCTCCCCAGACCATAATGCCTGCAGTGGGGTAGGTGGGACGCTCGATAGCAAGGTTGGAATTGTGCCATTGACCCCGGGACCTCCACACCCGGACACGATGATGAACTGTCCCCTAAACGAACCGACACTAATCGCTGAACACCACACGTCGCCAGTCTGTGGCGTTCCACGTCGCTCTCGCCTGGCACCATTGCAAACGGAGCCGGCGATGTTTCGGTGTTAATGGCAGAACACGTAAGAGGCGCTGGGATCGCAGATATGATTCCGCGAGGCTTCAGGAAATGGCTCGTTGGCACACAAGAGCCGCTACATTTGCCTGTAGAGTGGACAGGGTTCCCGTGGGATCCATTCGTGCCTGCCGCACGATCTGTCGGTCCTCTCTACGGGTGGTCCTCCTGGTTCGTTCGGAGACACCCGCCGTGTGGCAGTGCCGTCACGTGTCCACTGCTCCCAACACAGTCGGACGGTATGGTCAGAACGATCCACGTGGTGGGTTATACGGCGCGCCGACCAACCTGCTGTTTTCAGCCCGATGAACAAGCCTCTCTCAAAGCCCGTAAGTTGCGTACATCGACGTCTCTGGTGTCTACCCGGCATTCTTGTCACTGTATACTCTTGCTTGCGCCGGCCGGTGCTTTTCTCTTTCATGGGGCATCGACTACACGCCGGTTTATAAGGCTGCCGGTTCGTGCTAGCAGCGCCGCCACAAGGTGTGCGGTTATGCGGACTTGCACCAAACGCACCCTAGCTATTTGCAAAGTTTCCCGGTTGTAGCATGTTTTCTTCTAGGTGTGCAAATTTCTTGTCCACGAGAGTACAAGAAGCAAGTGGGAAAATTGAAACTTCACTCGCCCAAGTTTTCACCAGCTGTCTCAACGAAGGTATGATTCCCCAGCATTGGGATAATGCTACAATGATCCTTCTACATAAAAAGGTGACGTTGAGGATCTCAGGACCTACAGGCTCATCAGCCTCCTATCAGTTGCTTATAAAATTTTCACTTTGGTTCTTTCACATCGCATGAAGGTAAAACTGGACATGGCTCAAGCAAGAGAAGAAGCTGAATTCAGGAGTGGCTACAGCACTGAAGATCATGTCCATGTACTTAGAGAACTAACTGAAAGAACAAGAGAATATGAACTCCCATTATGCAAGGCTTTTGTTGATTATGAAAAGGCCTTCGATTCCGTAAAACCATCAGCAGTTACAACTGCTTTGAAAACCTGCGGTATTGCAGATGCATACATTAGCATTATTAATAGTATCTATGAAAATGCAACTGCAAAAGTTTGGATATTTGAGGATGCAGCACTAATAAAAATTGGAAAGCTAGTGCGACAAGGTGAAATCATATCTCCCAAACTCTTTAATCCCACATGGCAAAATATTTTTTAATCACTGAACTGGGACAAAGATAAAAAGATTTGTGCAGAGAATTCAAATCACGTTCGTTTTGCTGATGACCTTGTCATTTTTGCAACTACGACTTCTGAACCGCAGAATACGATCCAAGAACTTGCTGACAAGAGTAAAGAAGTGGAATTAAAAATGAACTTTCAGAAGGCAAAAGTGACGTATATTGCTTTTACAAGAAACGAAGATTTATTTATTGATGGTGAAAAGCTTGAGACAACCGATACCTACATTTATCTTGGGCAGCAGATATGAAGTAAGGGTCACATTAATGAAGAAATTAATCGGCGTGTAAAACTTGGATGGATAGCTTTTGGAAGAAACAGTACAATTTTTACGAAAGGTATGCCATTATGTTTTAAAAGATAAGGGTTTATTCCTGCCAGTGCTTACGTATGGAGCAGAGACATGGACCTTAACTAAAAAAGTTAGTAAAATCATGCAATGCATTGAATATGATGCGCTTTCCAACATACCAAAAATAATTACTCAAGTTATGAGAATAATGGCTGTGGAATAAATCTCGGTCCTGTGCCCTGACCTTTGATCCCATTTCGATGATATTCAACAGAACCGGTTTGGTATACCTCCGAAATAACATGATAAAGTTTTGTCGCAATCGAAGCATTTTTACGTAAGTTATGATGCATAAGGGCTATGGAATAGATCCCGCTCCTGTGTCCTAACCTTTTACCACATTTTGTCCATTTTCCATAGGGTTTGTCCCTAGGTGGTCCCCTACCACATACTAAAATTTCATCGAAATCGAACCATTTCTACGTGAGTTATCGTGCCGACAGACAGACGGACGGACGGACGGACGGACGGACGGAAAAAGCTGAAGCATATACGCTTCTTCAACCTGCGGTTGGAAAGCGTAAAAAAGACAAACAAAGATTGCAGACAACGCAAAAACCCCTGGAGAGAATCATGCTTGGTCTAACCAGGAAAGATAAGCAGAGGAACTCATGGATAAGGAAAACGACAGGAGTTGACGACATCATGACCACAATGAAATCACTGAAATGGTAAGGGCATGACATGTTGCTAGAAGAACGGACCACCGACGGAAAACCAAAATTTCAGAATGAATTTCGAGGGACAGGAAAAGACCCAGAAGAAGACCCTATGGGAGATTGATGGATGAAATTCGAAAGCATGCCGGTGTGTCATCGAGGAGACACGCTCAAGACAGACAATTGTGGAAGAAACTTGGGGAGACCTTCATCCAGTAGTGGATTCATAACAGTTGACAATGATGATGATACATATATATATATATATATATATATATATATATATATATATATCATCATCATCATCATTGTCAACCATTATCAATCCACTGCAGGACGAAGGTCTCCCCAAGTTTCCTCCACAACGGTCTGTCTTGTGCCAGTCTCCTCCATGTCACTCCCGCATATTTACGAATTTCATCCACCCATCTCCCATGTGGTCTTTTTCTGGGTCTTTTCCTGTCCCTTGGAATCCAATCTAAAATTTCGGCTGTCCATCTATGGTCTTTCCTTCTGGCAGTATGTCCAGCCCATTGCCATTTCAGGGATTTAACTCTGATCATGATGTCTTCCACTCTCGTCATTTTTCGGATCCACGAGTTCCTCTTCTTATCTCTCCTGGTTATACCAAGCATGCACCTCTCCATGCTTCTTTGAGTTGTCTGCAGCCTTTGTATGTCTCTTTTAGTTAAGGTCCACGTCTCTGCACCATACGTAAGCACTGGAAGGATGCATTGATCAAACACTTTTCTTTTAAGACATAATGGCATATTGCTCTTGAAAATTATGCTGTTTCTTCCAAAAGCTCTCCAGGCAAGTTTTGTACGCCGATTAATTTCTTCATCAATGTGACCCTCACTTGATATCTGCTGTCCAAGATAAACATACGTATCTGTTATCTCCAGTTTTTCTCCATCAATCGATAAATCTTCATTTCTTGTAAAAGCATTGAACATCACTTTTGTCTTCTGAAAGTTCATTTTTAATCCCACTTCTTTACTCTTGTCAGCAAGTTCCTGGATCATACTCTGCAGCTCTGATGGGGTAGTTGCAAAAATGACTACGTCATCAGCAAAACGAAGGTGGGTTAGATAATCTCCATTAATCTTTATCCCTTTGTTTTCCCAGTTCAGTGATTGAAAGACATTTTCCAATGTGGCATTAAAAAGCTTCGGAGATATGGTGTCACCTTGTCTCACTCCCTTTCCAATTTTTATGTGTGTTGTATTTTCAAACAGCCGAATCTTTGCACTTGCATTTTCATAGATGTTATTAATAATATTAATGTATGCATCTTCAATACCGCAGGATTTCAGAGCCGTGGTAACTGCTGATGGTTTCACCGAATCAAAGGCTTTTTCATAATCGATAAAAGCCATGCACAATGGAAGTTCATATTCCCTCGCTCTTTCAATTAGTTCTCTCAGTACGTGGATATGATCTATTGTGCTGTAGCCACTCCTGAATCCAGCTTGTTCTCTCGGTTGAGCCATGTCCAGTGTTACCTTCAAGCGGTGTGAAAGAACTTTTAGTGAAGATTTTATAAACCACTGATAGGAGGCTGATAGGTCTGTAGTTCCTGAGATCCTCAATGTCACCTTTTTTATGTAGCAGGATCATTGTAGCATTGTTCCAATCCTCAGGAATCTTCCCTTCATTAAGGCATCGAGTGAAAATTTGGGCGAGTACTGTTTCAATTTCTCCACTTGCTTCTTGTATGATGTCTATAGTAATTCCATCTTCTCCTGGAGCTTTCCCCCGCTTCATGTTCTTGATTGCATGAGCAACTTCTGCTGGGAGGACTGGAAGAACTCTGGTACCTTTCATGATGTCTGGAGTACATGTATCATCCCTTTCATATAGTTTGGAGTAGAAATCTTTCACTCTTGTCAAAATTTCGCCTCTATTTCTTGTTATAGAACCATCTTCTTTTCTCAGAGCCATAATCTGTTTTCTTCCCTTACTGAGATGTCCCTTTGCTATCTTTAGGCTTTGGTTGTTTTCAATTGCTTTCCTCACTAGCTCACAGTTGAATTTCCTTACGTCTTCAGTGATACTTTTTCGTGCTGTCTTGCATAGCTCTATATATTCCACTTTGGAAGTCACATCTTCTTTAGTTGTCCTCATCTCTCTTCTTTTTTGCATCAACATTTTGGTTTTTCCTGATAATTTGTTTACATGCAACTTGTTCTTAGACCCAGCTAATTTTGTTGCTGTTTCCATAAGAGCTTTGGTTACTTTTCTGTTAACTTCAGAAATATCCACTTCTTCCGATGTTAGGCCTTCTAAAGCAGAGAATCTGTTCTTCAGTTCCAACTTGAAAGTATTATGGTGTTTTTTAAGGTTGGTTATGTCAATACATTTTGTTTGTCTTATGAGCTTGCCACGTTCCAGTTTAGTGTCGAGGTGCATCTTACATCTCACCAATCTATGGTCACTACCTGTGTTGAACTTGTTTAGCACACTGCAGTCTTCGATGACGAATTTTTTGTTACACATAATAAAATCAATTTCACTTGTCATCCCAATTGGATGTCTCCATGTCCATTTCCTGTGTGGCTTTTTCTTGAAAAAGGAGTTCAAGATGAAAAACCCTTCTGCCTCTGCAAACTCAACGAGAGTATTTCCACGCTGGTTTCTGTTGCCATGACCGAATTTACCTACTGAAGTTTCATTCTGTTGCCGTTGCCCTATTTTTGCATTGAAATCTCCCATAATTATCTTCAAGTGCTGCTTACCTTTATTATTTAGATGACGAATTTCCTCATAAAATTCTTCAATTTCTTCTTCAGGATGACTTGTGGTGGGTGCATAAGTTTGAATAATCTGAGCCTGGTATCTTCTCGATAGTTGGATAACGAGTCGTGCAGCTCTGTCAGAGGAACTTTCAACTTCTACCACTTTATCCTTCAGTTTCTTGTTTATTATAAATCCAACACCACTAGTTCTGCCAGTATCTGTCCCACGATAATAGAAGAGATGTCCACTTTTCAGTTCAATGAGATCTTCTCCTTTTCTCCTTACCTCACTCAGCCCGACGATGTCCCACTTGATCCTTTGTAGTTCCTCTTCCAATTCAAGAAGCCTTGAATCAGAAGATAGGGAGCGTCCGTTGTAGGTAGCCAAGGTCAGCATCAAATGGCAGCCTAGTCCGGTCCTCCGGGGATTCTTAGCACCCTCTGCCTTCATGTCGCACTGGCCGCTGCCTTGGCCAGGTACATTCCAGCTGCCGGAGACTGAGGGCCAAGATTTAAGTTGTAGAGTCATTTTGGAGGTGTTTGGCCATAACTCACCACGCTGGCCAAGCGGGTTGGTGAGTGTGGGATAGCATTTCCTCTGATCCCGATGGTATAGTTATACCGCTATTTGCGGTCGTCAGAGCCCCTTTAGTGGGAACAGGATGCACCACGAAAAGGCGGGGTTGACATTTGTCAAGGAGAGGCTGTGATGTTACGCATCACCTGACCTTACATCCCATATATATATATATATATATATATATATATATATATATATATATATAAACGAACGAAGAGTTACATCCGCAGGTGTGGCAGAATTAACACGCATCCCATTGCTTGTAAAGACGACGCATACCGTCTGCGAAGAAGAACTTTAGTTTCTCCTTGAACCATTTGGATCTGTCAACATGAAAGTCACATGTCGACTGATCCGGGCTATAGGCTGGGTGGTGCAGAACCTCTCACCCTTTCCGTGCTAACGCATCCTGCATAATGTGTGCAACAGAATCACACCACGCGAAAGCATGCCAGGTCACCCATTCTTGATGGCTTTATGCAGCTTGTCCACTGTGTCGATGTAGTGGTTGGCATTGCTGTTCACGTGAGGCTCTTTAAAGTCCACCAACAAAAGCCCTTCATGGTTAAAAAATGCGGTCAGCATAACCTCACCGGCGGAGTCCTGTGACTTGAATTTTATGTGTTTTGGTGACCCGGGATGTTTCCATTGCATGCTCGCTGGTTTGCTGGATGGCTCAAAGTGGTGGCACCGCGATTCGTCACCTGCCACTATGCGCGATATAAATGCATCACACTCTGCTTTGTAACGCAAGTGGTTCAAACTCCAACCCATTCATTCTTCCTTATGGTGGTCAGTCAGCATCCTTGGGATTAATTGTAAACACACTTTCCGATATTGCAGCGTCTTCGTAACTACAGTTTGAACTGTACCAAATGTCATAGCAAAGTCCTCCGTTTGCAAACGTAAGCCCCGACGACGGTTTTACATGCATTTCTTTCTCGGTGTGGGCGCATTGTTGGTGTTATTCGCACGCTCCCCGCCGATCGAGGTGATCGTCCTTATTTAGGCTTCCGACGCCAAGCCTTAGTTCTCTTCCCTGATATGGACTTCATTACTTCCTGCCCCACTGCTTTCCAGGTGTTTTGTGTTCATCACAACGTCGTTAAAAACGTGTTCACTGCGTATCATTGCTTCTCATGTACAATGTCCGCTCACCTCTTCTTGTTCTTCCTCAACGGCTGTTCAAGTGCCAATCACAGAACCCCTTCTTCACTTCCGGTCACCACGCCTGCGCTTGTTTCACTTCCACCTTCTTAGTCTCCATCTCGATTGTCGTTGCCTTCCTCTGTAGGTCTTTTTCCTTCTCCACTAGCGTCGCCTACTGCTCTTGCGCCTTCGTCTGTCTTGCTTTCTTCTTTGTCGTCTGTTATCTGTGCTTGGTCACATCCCGTTGCAGACCTTTCTCCGCCTGTTCAGGTGCTGCCTTCTTTGTTTTCGCACGTCAACTCGTCAATCCCAACCCCGGGATTTTCTGCTCCATCATCTCCGCTGTGTACGTCAGCTTCGCCACCCTCAGACGCTCATCTTTTCTTCAGCCGTTCCAGTACTCTGGTGTGCTCTCCGCCCGTTTCACCTTCTCCGAGCTCTTCTGATGCCTCTAGTGTTGTTGCCTTCCTTTCGATTTCTGGTCCCGTGATCGGTCCCCGCTTTCCAGCACAGTTACTCTTCTGGATTTGTGTGAAGCCTCACCTTCACCATCTCCTGTTGCCCCATCAGTTGCCTCTTTGCTTGCGTTATCCGCGCATGATCCAGATCTTTCTTCTCAGACTTGTCGCTCGCTGTCGGTTACTCCTTCTTCATCGTCTGCTCTGCTTCATCACCACGTCCCTGTTGGTACTGCTTCTAATAAGAAGCGCCGTCGTCGCTCTAATTGAAAGACTCTTACTAAGCGAACCGCGGTCGCGCAGCCTTCTCTTCATCGTTCTTCAGGTTCCGCTCCTGATTCTACTGTTGCTTCTTTCGCCGACCTTATTGGTACTCCCTCCGTTTCCACTGCAATTGTCGCTCGCCCCCAAGCTGTCCCTGGGTATTCGAAGATTCTCTTCCCAGATGCTGCCAACCCATTGTTCTTTGCCTCTTCTTGTGACGCTGCTTTGGATCACCTTGACTCACATGATCCAGCTGATTACTCGAATATGATCGAGGATATTCGCTGCTTCCTCCAAGTTTTCGTTGACCTCACGAGATCTTACCCCTGAGATATTCCGTTATTAGTTTTCTTAATTGCTACCTTGGTGATGCTCAAAATCGCCTCATTGATCTGGTTCTGACCGATTAGCTTCTGTCTGCTCTTGCATGATGTTTCGCTTCCTGCAGTCTTTGCCTTGCTGCTGTTCCGTCTTACTCCTTTGCATGTTTCTGTTATGCGCTGTACCCAACCTTTTTCTTTCCGTTGTATCCTATGTACCGCCATGTTTTCTCCTCATCTCGGTTCTTTCAAACATCCGCCCGGTGCCTACTTCCGTGAACCCGTCACATCGTTTTGTTCACAGAGCTTCTTCCTGTGTGCATTGTTATGCGCGATTCTCCTCTTATACCTTTCGTCACTGTCCTGGATTGCCACGTTGTTTTTTCAGGACAAAAAAGAAAATCCCTATGTTGCTGTTCGCACCCAGTTAGTTTTTTCAGGTGCTCCGTGGGTTTGTTTTTCCTGTCTCGTAGAGTATTTGTCTTATGTCATGTCATGTGCCTCAGCATACCTTCTACTGTTGTGCTACGTTACTTGCTCATCCAGTGTGACTCATCTCGTCCGATACTTACCGTTATTCCTTTGCCTCATGCTAATTGATTGCCCCGTACTGTTACCTACACCATGCTATCTTTGCAAGTGTTATCTGTTGCACCTCGTTTTCTGCTTTTCATGCTACGCCCCAGAGCATGAAAAGCAGCCTCCAGTTCGATGTATTCTCCATCTCCATGTCCGTCGTTCCTTCTGCTCAGTGACTGTTCCAGTGTGCTTCGCCTATCACAGATTGCCTTGTGCTGCTCGTTCACCTTCGTTTATCTTTGTATGTCCTGATTGACTTTTACAAACTGCTTTGTGCTGCTCGTCCAGTACCGTTATTCTTATTGTTTTATCATGCCATGTATTTTCCGTTTTCCTGTGTACTAGTCCTCGATACCTAATAAAACAACGTCACGTTGTTTTTGGAATGTCTTTTCAACTGCTGCGGTTCAAAGCTAGAAACGGGGAGTTCTTTCAGCTAATGACAGGAACGAATGAAAGACTTTGTACAAAACAAATTACTTCTTCATTATCCTCCATTACCCTTATTACAAATATCTCAAAAACTATCAAGATTCGAACGACAAAGAAGGAGGTCTTACCCGTTCATACCATGCTAACGAATAGCTATCCTGAAATAGGAAATGTCCAGGTTGGGGGGGAGAGGGGGAGAGGCAGGTGAAATCGTGGGCTACTAACATTCTTTTTTAAACATCTCCATAACTATTGCTATTCAAACTATGAAAATGGCGTTTATTCCGGGTCAAACCATTTACTAGCGAATGACTATCTTGAAATTTTGAATTTACATGATGAGGGGGAGGGGGTGAAATGTTATGCCTGTAACATTCTTTTAAATACCTCAAAAACTATTGCGGTTCAAACGATGAAAATGGAGTTCTTTTCGGTTCATACGATTTGCTAACGAATGGCTATTTTGAAATTTTGAATTTCCATGGGGGGTGGGCTGGTGAAATGGTCGCTCTCTGTGTATATATACGCAAATTCTCAATATTATTTTTTAAATATCTCAAAAACTATTGCGGTTCAAACGATAAAAATAGAGTTCATACCTGTTCATACGATGTACTAATGAATGGCTATTTTGGAATTTGGAATTTCCACGGTTAAGGGGGGGTAAAATGGTAGGTCTGTAACATTCTTTTTAAATATCTCAAAAACTATTGCGGCTCAAACGATGAAAATGGAGTTCTTTTCGGTTCATACGATTTGCTAACGAATGGCTATTTTGAAATTTTGAAGTTCCATGGTGGGGGGGCTGGTGATATGGTCGGCCTCTGTGCTTATATGTCATCATCATCATCATTGTCAACCATTATCAATCCACTGCTGGACGAAGGTCTCCCCAAGTTTCCTCCACAACGGTCTGTCTTGTGCCAGTCTCCTCCATGTCACTCCCGCATACTTTCGAATTTCATCCACCCATCTCCCATGTGGTCTTCTTCTGGGTCTTTTCCTGTCCCTTGGAATCCAATCTAAAATTTCGGCTGTCCATCGATGGTCTGTCCGTCTGGCAGTATGTCCAGCCCATTGCCATTTCAGGGATTTAACTCTGATCATGATGTCTTCCACTCTTGTCATTTTTCGGATCCACGAGTTCCTCTTCTTATCTCTCCTGGTTACACCAAGCATGCACCTCTCCAGGCTGCTTTGATTTGTCTGCAGCCTTTCTATGTCTCTTTTAGTTAAGGTCCACGTCTCTGCACCATACGTATGCACTGGAAGGATGCATTGATCAAACACTTTTCTTTTAAGACATAATGGCATATTGCTCTTGAAAATTATGCTGTTTCTTCCAAAAGCTCTCCAGGCAAGTTTTGTACGCCGACTAATTTCTTCATCAATGTGACCCTCATTTGATATCTGCTGTCCAAGATAAACGTACGTTTCTGTTATCTCCAGCTTTTCTCCATCAATCAATAAATCTTCATTTCTTGTAAAAGAATTGAACATCACTTTTTCTTCTGAAAGTTCATTTTTAATCCCACTTCTTTACTCTTGTCAGCAAGTTCCTGGATCATACTCTGCAGCTCTGATGGGGTAGTTGTAAAAATGACTACGTCATCAGCAAAACGAAGGTGGGTTAGATAATCTCCATTAATTTTTATCCCTTTGTTTTCCCAGTTCAGTGATTGAAAGACATTTTCCAATTAGCATTAAAGAGCTTCAGAGTTATGGTGTCACCTTGTCTCACTCCCTTTCCAATTTTTATGTGTGTTGTATTTTCAAAAAGCCGAATCTTTGCACTTGCATTTTCACACGTTATTAATAATATTAATGTATGCATCTTCAATACCGCAGGATTTCAAAGCCATTGTAACTGCTGATGGTTTCACCGAATCAAAGGCTTTTTCATAATCGATAAAAGCCATGCACAATGGAAGTTCATATTCCCTCACTCTTTCAATTAGTTCTCTCAGTACGTGGATATGATCTATTGTGCCGTAGCCACACCTCAATCCAGCTTGTTCTCTTGGTTGAGCCATGTCCAGTGTTACCTTCAAGCGGTGTGAAAGAACTTTAGTGAAGATTTTATAAACCACTGATAGGAGGCTGATAGGTCTGTAGTTCCTGAGATCCTCAATGTCACCTTTTTTATGTAGCAAGATCATTGCAGCGTTGTTCCAATCCTCAGGAAACTTCCCTTCATTAAGGCATCGAGTGAAAATTTGGGCGAGTACTGTTTCGATTTCTCCACTTGCTTCTTGTATGATGTCTACAGTAATTCCATCTTCTCCTGGAGCTTTCCCCCACTTCATGTTCTTGATTGCATGTGCAACTTCTGCTGGAAGGACTGGAAGAACTCTGGTACTGGTACCTTTCATGATGTCTGGAGTACATGTATCATCCCTTTCATATAATTTGGAGTAGAAATCTTTCACTCTTGTCAAAATTTCGCCTCTATTTCTTGTTACAGAACCATCTTCTTTTCTCAGTGCCATAATCTGTTTTCTTCCATTACTGAGATGTCCCTTTGCTATCTTTAGGCTTTGGTTGTTTTCAATTGCTTTCCTTACTAGTTCACCGGTTACGTCTTCAGTGATACTTTTTCGTACTGTCTTGCATAGCTCTATATATTCCACTTTGGAAGTCACATCTTCTTTAGTTGTCCTCATCTCTCTTCTTTTTTGCATCAACATTTTGGTTTTTCCTGATAATTTGTTCACATGCAACTTGTTCTTAGACCCAGCTAATTTTGTTGCTGTTTCCATAAGAGCTTTGGTTACTTTTCTGTTAACTTCAGAAATATCCACTTCTTCCGATGTTAGGCCTTCTAAAGCAGAGAATCTGTTCTTCAGTTCCAACTTGAAGGCATTATGGTGTTTTTTAAGGTTGGTTATGTCAATACATTTTGTTTGTCTTATGAGCTTGCCACAATCGAGTTTAGTGTTGAGGTGCATCTCAACACTAAACTCGAACGTGGCAAGCTATGGTCAGCAACCAATCTATGGTCACTACACCAATCTATGGTCACTACCTGTGCTGAACTTGTTTAGCACACTGCAGTCTTCTATGACGAATTTTTTGTTACACATAATAAAATCAATTTCACTTGTCGTCCCATTTGGATGTTTCCATGTCCATTTCCTGTGTGGCTTTTTCTTGAAAAAGGAGTTTAAGATGAAAAACTTTTCTGCCTCTGCAAACTCTACGGAGTATTTCCACGCTGGTTTCTGTTGCCGTGACCGAATTTACCTACTAAAGTTTCATTCTGTTGCCGTTGCCCTATTTTTGCATTGAAATCTCCCATAATTATCTTTAAGTGCTGCTTACCTTTATTATTTAGATGACGAATTTCCTCATAAAATTCTTCAATTTCTTCTTCAGGATGACTTGTGGTGGGTGCATAAGTTTGAATAATCTGAGCCTGGTATCTTCTCGAGAGTTGGATAACGAGTCGTGCAGCTCTGTCAGAGGAACTTTCAACTTCTACAACTTTATCCTTCAGTTTCTTGTTTATTATAAATCCAACACCACTAGTTCTGCCAGCATCTGTCCCACAATAGTAGAAGAGATGTCCACTTTTCAGTTCAATGAGGTCTTCTCCTTTTCTCCTTACCTCACTTAGCCCGACGATCTCCCACTTGATCCTTTGTAGTTCCTCACCCAATTCAAGAAGCCTTGAATCAGAAGATAGGGAGCGTCCATTATACGTAGCCAAGGTCAGCATCAGATGGCAGCCTAGTCCGGTCCGCTGGGGATTCTTAGCACCCTCTGCCTTCATGTCGCACTGGCCGCTGCCTTGGCCAGGTACATTCCAGCTGCCGGAAACTGAGGGCCAAGATTTAAGTTGTGGAGTCATTTTGGTGGGGTTTGGCCATAACTCGCCACGCTGGCCAAACGGGTTGGAGAGTGTGGGATAGCATTTCCTCTAATCCCGATGGTATAGTTATACCGCTATTGGCGGTCGTCAGTGCTTATATGTAAATTCTGTTATTTATTAAATATTTCAAAAGCGGTTCAAACGATAAAAATGGAGTTCATTCCTTTTCATACGATTTACTAACGAATGGCTATTTCGGAATTTTGAATTTCCATGATGAGGGAGGGGGGTGAAATGTTAGGCCTGTAACATTCTTTTTTAAATACCTCAAAAACTATTGCGGTTCAAACGATGAAAATGGAGTTCTTTTCAGTTCATACGATTTGCTAACGAATGGCTATTTTGAAATTTTGAATTTCCATGGGGGGGGCTGTTAAAATGGTCGGTCTCCCTGTATATATGCAAATTCTCAATATTATTTTTTAAATATCTCCAAAACTATTGCGGTTCAAACAATAAAAAGGGAGTTCATTCCTGTTCATACGATTTACTAACGAATGGCTATTTCGGAATTTTGAATTTCCGTGATGGGGGGGGGATGGTAGGCCTGTAACATTCTCTTTTAAATATCTCAAAACTAGCCAGTGTGAGTTCTGAGAAAGAGCGCCTGCGCAGCTGTGCGAGAGAGAGGGAGATGGCTCACGCTCCTCCCACCATTCGCGCCCCTTCTTCCATGCCATTGTTCACTGTTGTCATTCACGCACGTGCTCGTTTATCACAGACTCTTTTATCAGCGTTGCAAGGGAGCATACGATTATACTTGATCTAAGAATTTTAGTACTCTTTTACGAGTGTTTTTCTCTGAGTCAGTGTGTGTAAAATTAAAGAAAAAAATGCATAAATTAAATGGCTTATAAAGAAAAGTACATCCGGCGCGGACCAGGAGCCTATGACGTATACGGCCGACTCATCGTCACATGAGGTAAGTGAAGAAGCCGATCCTGATGGACTATCCGAAAATAAAAGATAAAAAACTGACAAGCACTGAAAAGACACAAAAATTAAAAAAAGAAAATATGTGGAGTCTTATTTGAAGCTAGCTTTTACGTGGACGGGAAGTTCAGTGGAACCTAATCCACAATGCGTTGCTTGCGCTGAAATTCTTTCAAAAAATGCAATGAAACCGTCACTTTTAAGACGGCATTTGGAAACTAAGCATGGGCATTTAAAAAACAAAGATGTGAAGTATTTTGAGCATCTTTTAGATGATTTGCATAGTAAAAAATAAAATGCTACAGTTTTCCGGTACGAAAATGCCCTCAAAGCCTCTTACAAAGTTAGCCTTCAAATTGCTAAATCCGGAAAAAGTCGCACAATTGGCGAAAACCTTATTCTCTCTGCTGCGGCGGAAATCGCTTCTTGTATGTTTGGCGAGGAAGAAGCAAAAATAGTTACAAAGATTGCTTTGTCAAACGACACTGTTTCCAGGAGAATCAAAGATATGGCTTTAAATACTAAAGACCAACTGGTAACGGCCATTCAAAATAGCCCGTTGTTTGCTTTGCAGCTGGACGAAACTACAGATGGTGCTGGTCTAGCTCAGTTACTTGTTTTTGTGCGCTGCAAATTCCAGGATCAAGTATTTGAAGACATTTTATTTTGTAAGCCTCTTGAAACTTCAACTACGGGTGAAGACATTTTTAAAGTGATTGTTGTATTTTTTTAAAGAAAACAACCTCGAATGAAAAAACTGTATCATTATGCACAGACGGTGCCAAGGCCATGAGTGGCCATATTACCGGACTAGTAGGATATGTAAAAAAAAGTTTCTCCCGAGTGCAAGTTCAGTCACTGTTGCCTCCACTGTGAAGCTTTAGTCACTAAGTATCTGCTTGATGACTTGAAAGCAGTTCTTGACCATTGTGTTGAAATTGTTAATTTTATCAAAACTCGTCCTCATAAATCGCGCTACTTCACAATTCTTTGCCAAGAAATGGGCAGTCTCCATGCAAAGTTGCTGCTCCACACTGAAGTATGCTGGCTTTCACGCAGCAATGTCCTTTGCCGCTTATTTGAACTGCACAATGAACTATGCATGTTTTTCATGGACCATGGTTCTCATTTAGCGTCAGTACTGAATGATTTTGAATGGCTTCTGCAACTAGCATATTTATCTGATATCTTTAAAAAATAAACGCTTGGAATTTGTCTATGCAGGGTGAAAGTGTTGATATTTTCAATGTGGAAAAGAAAGCAGAAGCAATGATTAAAAAGTTGAATCTTTGGAAAAATGCATTAAAAAACAACAAATCTGAACAGTTTGAAAGAATGGACTCATTTCTAAAAGAAAATCAAAGGAACATTTCTGAATTTTCTGCAATGAAATCTGAAATGACGCTTCATATGAGCACTCTCAGGACACGTATAAGGGAGTATTTTCCACCTCCAGACAAAACTACAGACTCCTGGATCCGTGACCCTTTCTCTTTCGCAGTAGAAAATTGTGCTCTGCAGCTTCCCCAAAAAGAACAGTTGATCCAGTTGTCATGTGATCCCTCTTTGAAAAAAATCCATGCCAATAAGGCTTTAGTTAACTTTTGGATTGGCATTGAAAAGGAATATGCAGTGCTTTCTGAAGTCGCTGTAAAACATCATCTTCCCTTCACAACTACTTATTTATGTAAAAATGGTTTTTCGTCCCCGACTTATTTGAAAAATAAGTATAGAAATAGACTAGATGTTGAGGACGATTTAAGGCTTTATCTATCAAACATCGCCCCAAATATTGGCGAACTTTGTAGGCGCAAACAAGCGCACCCTTCTCACAGATTTTATTAGATGGGGGTAGTTTTTCACCCGCACATATTTGTTCGTTTTATTTACTCTTATACAAAACTTGAACATACAGACATAAACCCAATCTAAGATCTACTGTTCATGATTTTCAGAGTTTTGTTAAACTAGTTTTGTATTTGGTAATAGAGTTTACACTCGGAAAGCCGTTACAAGATTTTGATTTTAGAAATAAATTAAATTTCTGTGTTTACTACTTAGCTGCACACTTCTTTCTGTAATTAGTAATAATCTTAAAACAATATCAAAATATATGATGTAGACATAGGCTAAGATGATTTTCTCTTTTGTCTGAAAATTTAATTAGAGTTTGTTATTGCTATGTATGCCAAAAAACAAAGTTTTTATAAAGATATTTCATTTTTAAAATACCTAGTCTAACCCTCTACTTGCTAAAGTAACTTTTATGTATTTGTATTTTAAAAAAAGGGGTATGCATGATTGCTGCACCACGAAAAGGGGTATGTGAGGTAAAAAAGTTTGAGAAACACTGATTTAGAGAACAGGAATTGAAACTGATAAAAGAAACACCTATAAATTACTATTATTCAACAAAATTAACAACTTGATTAAACAAATTTAATTATCTATAAACAAAACTGATATTAACATAAAAAAAATACTGATAACATTATATGTAAAGTATCACTCCCATATATGGGAAATGTATATCAAAAAATAAACAATATTGGTAAGAAACATAACTTTGGACTAGGACAATCTGTTATAACAATAGCTATCAATTGCAAAGATAAAACTCCTGTTATAGAGTGCGGTGGTATTGCCTGGATAATCAAAAACATTCCAATTTTGAAAATACAGTTATTAACACCTCACGTACTGAATTTTAGTTATGGTACTCATAGTCACAACTGCTATAAAAAAAATGCAAACTAACCTCATGTAATATCGATGATCCTTATGAAATCCCTGAACCTTGGAAATTGGATATGCATAAAAATAGAGTTAAATAACTGGAAGAAAAACGGAAGACAAAAAAATAGACCACCACTTTGTCTCAGTCTCATCTTAATACTAATAAATGGAAGCACCACACTCCACTGCAAACCTGTGACAATGAAGTGCATGATGGGAAGCACTTGCTGGCTTCACACAGGGAACCCTTGTGTATAGGTGCAAACTAGAATTTTAGCTAAGTGGCCAGTGAGCCCAAAAATGTTAGTGGCCCCCAAAAAAAAAAAAAAAAAAAAAAGGAACTGGCTGGTAAGTTAACTAATCTTAGTGGCCAAAACGAAGAAGTTTCCAGCAGGAAAAAAATGTGGGGGGGGGGGTAATAATAAGAACTTTAATGTAAGTTAGTATTTACATGGATGGCTTTATCTGAACATAAAAAAAGCCACTCACTGCACAAAATAACAACTATTTTGTAAATCTTTTTTTCCCACTGGGTTTACTCATTCCCAAAACATAGATAGTATCTGTGAAAATTTACCATGTATCAAAGTAAATCTTTATTTTTGATGTTTTTGCTAATAAGCGGATGAATTCATCCTTTTCCATCCGCAGCTGTAAATGGTCACATTGGTGGGTAAAATCACCGCTCAATATAACTGTGATTACTCACCAATTCAAATCGAGTAACCAATAATATCTGTTAAAACGCTAGATGTAACAGTGGAAACTATGTTGTTTTTTTTATGTATCAGTTCCTGTAGCGTTGAAGGAAAGAACTCTATTTCGTTGCTGAAACAGACCAAAACAACCAATTCACAACACAAAAATATGATATTTCCTTCCTCTTTACAAGAATGCAACCAAAAGAAATTCATTTGCTTTACATAGAAAATATTTTTATCAGTTTTAAACATCGGAAATAAAACCTCAATGTTATTTCGATGTATCAGCTTCTGAAACACTGAAGTTTAAGTCCTTTTAGTGCTACATGTAATCATGTAATGTGTGTGTGTGTGTGTATGCCAGAAATGCTAAGTCATTTTCTTAGAAATTTCAAGCTTCAAGAAAAAATGATGAACTTTCCATAAATTTTAATATTTTGGGCCAAAATCTGTCCTTGAACTTTATAAGATTTATCTTAACACACACATGAGGGCGGTTAAGTAAAATAAAAAAAAAAAAAATTGGGGACTTATAATTGCATCTATGACTTTGCAGAAACCCATTTTCAACTAGGTCTTTGTGGAAGTGAGAAAATGCAGTTTTTTGCTGGTCCTTGACAAAGCCAAGGCTCGGCATTTTCGACACTTTCTGCATTCAGGTTTTGTTATTTATTATTATTTTTGTTCTCTTGCCTGTTGGGTTTGAGTTATATTTTTATTTTTTGTCATAGATAAAAAAAATGTGTTACAGTTTCTGCCTTGTAGGTTTATATATACACTGACCACCACCTCAATACTTCATTGGGCCACCTTTTGCCTTTAATACTACGTCGATTCTTCGTGGCATGGACTCCGCGTGATGTTGATAGGTGGTTTGTGGAATTTGAGACCATGCTTGATGAATAGCACTTTCCAGGAGTGTGAGATTTGCAGGGTTGTGGATCCAGCTGCCTGATGGCTCGTTCAACTTCATCCCACAAATTCTCAATGGGGTTGAGATCTGCAGATTGTGGGGGCCACCTAAAAAGTAAACTCACCAGCATGTTCCTGAAACCAATCCTGCACAATATGAGCACTATGGCAGGACGCAATATCTTGTTGAAAGTAGCCATTGCCATTGGGATAAACCATCCACATGACAGGATGCGCTTGGTCCGCAATGATGTTTAGATATGATGTGCCAGTCAGACGTTGATCAACACGAATTAAAGGGCCCAAAGCATGACAGGAAAACAGTCCCCAAACCATAATGTTGCCTCCGCCAGCTTGAAGGGTTGTAGCAATGCATTTGGGGTCCATGCTTTCGTGCTGTTTCCGCCAAATTCTCACTCGGCCATCGGCATGGTGCAACTGAAAATGTGATTCATCGGACCACATAATTTGTTTCCAATTATCGACTGTCCAATCCTTGTGCTCCTGTGCAAATTGGAGACGTTTTCTCTTGTTAACTGGAGCCAGCAAAGGTGTTCGAACAGGCCTTCGGCTGCAATATCCCATCCGATGCAGTGTGCGATGAACAGTGCGTGCACGGGTATCCTTAATTAAGATGGTCTGTAATTTGCTGCACTGTTGCCCTTCTGTTGTCTGTTACCAGTCTGGACACTCTACGTTCCGCCCGAGCAGTCATTTGTCGATGACGAACATGCGTTGTACGTAGAAACCCAGTTTTTTGGCTGACAGTCCAGTCTTTAAACACTTTAACAACAGCTGCTCTGGAACATTTCACGAATGCGTCGGTTTCGGCGATACTCGCTCCATGGCTCCGAGCTCCTACAATCATCCCACGTTGAAAGTCTGTCAAATCACATTTTTTATCCATCTCGTATCCAAAAATAACTTCTATTACTGTTCGAGAACTAAGCTTTACCTTTTTACACTAGTCTCGCCCTCTGGCGGCAACAACGTGCAGCCATAGCTCATTTGCTTAAAACTGTAGGTTGGTCAAAATAAAGTGGCCACTCATTGACAAAAGTCACAGCAAATCTATAACAGGAATACAACATAGCATTTATTGACTTGCATTAGTACGGTGTTGGTCCACCTTTGGCCTTAATGCATGCACTGACCCTTCGAGACATGCTTTTGACAAGGTTTTGGAACACAGCGATAGGTATGCACTTCCATTCAGAACATAATGCTGCCGCTAACTGTTGCTTAGTAGTATGCCTTGGTTCCGAACTTTTTGTGCGAAACTCTGATTCATCCCACAGGTGCTCTATGGGATTAAGATCAGGGCTATATGCTGGCCAGTCCACACACGATACAGGATAATCGTGAACCAACGCTGTAACAGTCCTTGCTTTAGGACTCGGTGCATTATCCTGCTGGTACGAACAAGGCTCCGTTCCATAGTATTGCCACAGAGTTGGTAGGGGATAATTGTCCAGAATATCAAAGTAGCCATGCTGGTAAACAGGTTTGCCCACGATAACCATTGGGCCGGGACCATACCATGAAAACTCCCCCACACGAGTACACTGCCATCTCCAAACTTTACCGTAAGAGCACACTGTGGTAAATAGCGTTCTCCCGGCTGCCCTTATACCTACACATGGCCATCAGACTGATAGATCGTGTGTCTGCATTCATCAGTCCATAGGACCCATTTCCATTGATCTACGGTCTAGGATAAATGTTCTTTACACCGTGCTAAACGAGGAGTAGCATTCCGAGCCACACGACCACAGTAACCCATCGAATGAAGTTCTCTGCGAATGATACGTGTACATACCGAGGTTCCAACATTTTTACTCACCTGTACACTGAGGTCTTTTGCACTACTACGTCGATTAGCTGTAACGACTCTCCTGAGGCTTCGATGTCCTCTATCACAGAGTTTCTTTGGTCTACCGGTACATTTTGCTGCTTCAGGCACTTCATGTGTCTTCCACTTATTCAGTACATCCAAAACAGTTAACTTGGGTTTGGTTAAATGCCTCTCGGGTTCTCTTATGGACCCACCCACGAATACAACACCCAACAATCTTTCCTTTCTCAAAGTCAGTTCTCTCCCTTTGCAACATTTTCACTCAACCTCACAGTGCGATGTGATCGTGGTCAGTCGCAAGCTTGTTTTCATATCATTCGCAGCTGTACCGCACATCGTAACAATGCAGAGGATCTGTTCATTTGATTTTGAAGGGTTGTCTGGTGACTTTTGTCAACATAGTGTATATTACATTTCAGACAACTGAATTTTGTTTAAAAAAAAACTTTACGTGAAATAATTTTTTTGAAAAAAAAATTTCAAATTCAAAACGGATTTCTAAAGACTGATCTTTCTTCCGCAAAAGAAATGAGGAAAGATAATAACTCCATTAATTTTGAATATACCCGTATAGATTGATGTTATTCTAAAGTGATTGAAAATCATGACTATCACTTGGCAAACTTTCACTGTCACTCCAACCAGCCATTTCAAGATTTCCTTACAGGCTTTTGTTAACCTAAGGTGATTCGAAACACACGTCTGCAAATTCTGAGGAACAAGTTGTCAATAAAGCTCATCCTCAGCTAACACATGAATTTGGAAAAAGATGTGGGGAATTCATAATTTTCTGGGCTTTGTGATTGTGTCAGTTTGTTTGGGAAAAAAGAAATGAATAATGTGAAGAGTTTTCAGCAATATAACACATTTCGTTCTCCTGCCCAGCAAATTCTGCAAAATAAAAAATACAGCCGTTGTCACTGGACCTCGAGTTGCACATTATTGCACTTTGAATGGGGCTCGAAAAAGTGATTTCCGACAGTGTAACGTTCTATAATTCACCCACAATCCTTTGTGAACAGCCCTGCCTCAACTGTAGTAGGAAAAGTTTTGGCTAAAATTAGCCTTGCTCCCATAATGCAGCGAAAGTGCGTGGAAGGTGCGAACGTGAACTTACTGGGTGATTCTAATTGAATATTCTCATGATTTTTTTTATAGTATTGCTGTTTGGTGGTATGATTCGTGGAGATTCTATTTCAAAGCAATATGATTAATAAATGATGTGATCACTCACGCCGATATCTTCTGTCTCATTTGGGAACTACTCGGTTCAAAATAGATGGCTTATCATTCAGCCCACGGCACTTTCAGCACAACACGCGCAGGCCGAACCGACCGTGTCTCACTAAAACTGTTCTGCAACATCGATTATCGGTTGCAAACTTCGATGTTCAAAATCATTGAGGTTTTTTGCCATCCCTAGTTAGGACTGGTTTCACTTCCCTTTACCTTTACTTCTGAGTTATTATACTTTTGTAAATTGGCACTAAAAATAACAAATGGACAAACTGGCGACCACTAAAATAAATTTAATCGCCAAAGTTGCCTGTTAATTACCATCTGGCAAGTGGGGAGTGCTAATTTGCACCTATACTTCTGTGCCAGCTTGCAACTACCTCATACATGTGTTTTAACGAGTATTTTTTTTATTGGAGCTTTAACAACCTCAGCGAGCAGCAGCCCGTCCCTAATTTAGGGCCACTGGTCCCCAGGAAGGGAGAGAGCCAGCACCATAAGACAAACACGACATCCATGCCTCAACAAGATTCGAACCCGGACCCATCTCGGATGAATGATCAGAAGCCATCGCTTGACCACTGCGCCACCGAGGCAGCTTTAACAAGTATAGTGCATACACTGTATTACAGTTCTGGTGAAGCTACAGCAGTAGTAAAAAGTTTCAGCCATGAATAGCACTGAAATTCAGAGTCGTATTTAACATTTTAAATGTTTTTGTGGATTAAGTTTTTAAGTATTTGTAGATATTTTAACCATTTAATTCATACAGAGATGAATTCCTATTCTAATGCTTAATTTGATAAAATTGCACACGTGGTCCCTAAGTACCGTGTTTTACCTTCTAATAATTAAATTATATTTTAAATTTATGTTAAGATACTTTCAGAGTTAACATGACAGTTGAATTTTGAATATTATAGTACACTTTACAAGTTCAGTTGAACATGCAACCTCCATGGTAAATTACACTTTATCAAAATTTTGATCTACGATTTTTTGAGAGAACAGCGGGTATGCAGAGAAGTAAACATTTTGTTACATGTACTGCAAATATACTGTACTTTTCTCATGTCTTGCAATTCATTTGTATAACAAGATGTGAATATATCACTAAGACTTTGTCTTCCAACATACTTCATGAATAAAACTAACTTTATAAGTGGATATGTCATTGAAATTGGTTAAAGTACCATCGTTCAGTTAAGCAACAAACAGCAATGTGTTACTTTGTCAA
Source organism: Macrothele yani (assembly GCA_039090855.1). Taxonomy (NCBI): domain Eukaryota; kingdom Metazoa; phylum Arthropoda; class Arachnida; order Araneae; family Macrothelidae; genus Macrothele; species Macrothele yani. Next base: position 134,086,125 of record CM077007.1, on the reverse strand, counting down.
TTGTAGAGAGTGAATATGTGGCAGCAACATTATGCAAGTCAAGAAATCATGCAAGTGAGGTCAATAGTTATAGATCTGAGTTATCCACAGACAAGATATTATACTGCATTAGGACAATCAAGAATGTGTAAGTATGATTAGAATGGAAAGTTTAGACAAGGAATAAAAGCACTTATATGTGAAAGTCCATTTTTTGAAAGAGCAATGCAAAGAAAAGGTCATACAGGTGAAATATATACCAAGTAAGAATATGCTGGCAAACATTATGACCAAACCCTTATATCAACTGAAGTTCACATTCTTTCTAAGTTCTTTGGGACTCCAGCTCACCTAGACAACCACAGTGCACGACAAGTGGGAGACGGTTTGGCATGGATCTTACAGATAGTGGGGACACTCATGTTTGTTGTGATAAGCATTATAGTGTTGAAAGGGTCTATAAACTGACCTTTCTTCATTCTTCAAAGAGAAGGTGCATTTGTTTACTGTCGCAAATCACTGTAACAAGTGACCGTTCTCCAATACACGCACCCTTTGAAGATTTTTACAATTCAGACCACTACTGTGCTGTTTGAAATTGCAGACTGCGAATTGCTTTTCTGCAGTGAAGAAGCCATTTCAAGACACCATTCCTTGTTCACCTATTTTTATTCAAATATCTCTATTGTGCTACATTTTTGTGTAATCATATTGTGTGTGCCTTATTAAATCTTTATTGGATAGTAGATACAACTTCTGTGCAATCAAGATATGCTATGTTTTGTTTCCTTTTGCATGATGTGACATTATTATGAAGGATTCATGCTTCGCTTTTCGCTCACTTTTACTAATTGCCTTCACTGTTGGCATCGTTGGCATCGAATAAATATCAAAACGAAATGCCTGCCTAATTAGACGTACACAAGCGAGTTCACAATGACATGCAGCAGAGGGAAAGCTCATCACTAGTGACCTCTGGTGAGCATTAAAGGCAAAAGGTGTTGCCTGGTTATTCAAATTATGGAAGCTATAGTTTGTACGTAGAAATTACAGCCATTACTGAGAGCAGTTTAACGAAAGCATTCACAAATTTAGAGCATCACATGCAGTTGCATTTAGATACTGGAAGTGACCAGTGTCAGCATAGTGTGTAAGAATTACTTCCTGCAAAGCTCACAATAAAAAATTCCCAACATAAATAAAATTCAACGTTTTCAGAAACATTCAGTTAGTTAGGATGCAATTACAGTTAGGTGAAACAGATATTTTTTAGAGCAACATTTAGAAAATATCTAGACACAGATATGCACCTTTTTAAGTGGCTATGGCAAGAAATCAGAGAAAATAGGGAGCTAAAACATGTAAATTCAGTGGACTTAATGGATAAAACAATGCTGTGACTGAAATAAATGTGGTAAATGCTGGCTTCAAAATTTCAATTTTCAATAAGATTTTATAAAATGCTATCAGCAATGAAAGAGAAATATAAAAATCTTAAAAACCCAAAATGTTTAAGACACACATTAATATTTTTTATTTACAAATAATGTAAAGAAAAGAAATGGCCTATATCAATCTCATGATCTAACATACCCATGTAGTTTTATTCATTTTAGAAGGTAACAGAAGAAAATAAAAAAAAACAGAAACAAATAAATAATGAGGCCACGTGAAAGAGAGGGGGAGGCAAATATGCATGGGACAGGGTTACTCCACTAAAGATAGGAGGGAGTTATTTCATAAGGAAACACCCAGGAGGAGGTACAAAGCATGAAAACACTGAATATGAATCTCTGGGATTCTTCTTCTGTTTGTGTGTTTCCAGGTCAAATGACCATCATGAGGAACTATGGGCTACCAGCCATTTGTATCTAATTTTTGAGGCCACTGGTTATAGGGAGGGGGTATAACCAGTACTGTAACACAAGCACACCACCCATGCAGCACCACAGGGCCAGCTTGCTGGGATTAAACATATGTAAGTACAATTATTTTACATATAACTCTTCTTGGTACATATGCATTATTTATTTATTTATTTATTTATTTACCATTTTTAGCTGTTACATGAAATATTACTACAATTGATACAATTATTTATATATCAATATGGAAATACTGACACAGCACGGAGAATCAAGGAAAAGGTCTACATAGCGAACTGACATCTTAGCCGGGTGCCAGTAGAAATGTATCAGTAAATGTCACAATTGTCGATAGATGGCACCACATGAATGATTATTTCTTTTTAGAATTTAGCTGTAATGAACGATGTGACAAGTTTATTTTTGATAAACACAATTTATGAAGGAAATATATCATAGCATACAAGCATTATTAGTGGCCTGAAACCTACACATTAATTTTTGGGGGCCAAGAAGTTTTAATACAATTTAAAATGGAATCAAATGGGTCTGATGAAGCTAAATGATGTCTCCACATGAACTCAGCTAAGTACGAATCGATATGCTGTCTAGCAGTTCCGCGATTACATTTGTTTCTCCATTTAGCTGATCCCCACAATCTTTCTAATGTTTGAGTATGGGCTCCACTCTCCGGGATGACAAAGTTGTACTTATGATTGACTTTGAAATGTTACAAACCTGCCTCTTCTATCACCTCAGTCTGTATGCCTTCCATGAATCCGAACGTATTGTAGAATGTTCCACAACATGATTCTTAATTTCCTTCAACAGGGTTTTCGCAGTTCTGTCTGGCACTTTCACTAAAAATCAGTTATTAGTAGAACAACAAATTCCTACAAAAACCCACTGCTCTAGAAGCACACGATCTGTATTAGACTTCCTTTTCAAAAATAATGTTTCATCTATTTCCACAATCAATCCTGGGCCACCAGTTTTTTTGTCCGACTGATGTTTGAGAACATCTGCACAAATTTCTCACAAATAGTTATTCCAATCAACAGTTGTGTGACTTGCCATATCCAACTGTTGTTCACACAATTAAATGTAAGTTAAATTCTCACTTCAGCTATAAATAAATCAAACAGCAGTTAAAAAAGGGAGCTGACTACTCTGAAACCAATTTCCAACACGTAAGCCTACCTACCTCAGATCTGCATGTTCTAATGTTGCACCACCATTGAATACTTTCACTTCCAAAGTATAGCTTCATATTATGGCCCAATTTACAGAATCTTTCACTCAGCAGAATTCCTTTACTTTGAAGAAATGACACAGCACTTCCTTCATCTCAAGGTAAATCCCAAATTTTCATATTGTTCAACACCATAGAAACAGATAACTGAGTGATATGAGAATCACGTTGTCAATAATCCAAATAACGAGACGTTATTTGCGGTAGTGATGTAGCTTTGCATACAAATACACTACCTCCAGATAAAAAAATCCCAACATTACTGCCATTTTTGCTATATACTTCCTTCATAAATTGTATTTAACAAAAATAAACTCATCACGTCGTTCATTATAGCAAAATTCTAAAAAGAAATTATCATTCATGTGGTACCACTTATTAACAATTGTGACATTTACTGATATATTTCTGTTGGTGCCTGACTAATGCATAAGTACCTTCTTTTTTATGTAAACATAATACATTTTTCCACATTTCACAATGTACTTAAATCTGGGCAGTATATCATGAAACAGTATAAATACATCACTATGACAATGCTGATAAAATACCCAAGCTCAGAATCCTGCGAATGCAAGAATTAAACATTAATATTTGTTTCTATGGATGACATTAGGTCAAGAAAAATACATGAAAGAAAGAAAGCAGATGTGACAGATAACCAAACCAATACAAAAAAAAATGTTATAAATGTTTATTTTTAAAACATTTATTTTAAATACATCATACACCAATCAAATACGACTCTTCTCATTCAGCTGCCCTAAAACAGCAAACCAGTTTGTTCTTTTATGCCAGTGACAATGCAGTATTTTGTACAGACAGTCATACTATTATTATTATTTACATCTGATATGCAATTATATATATCCCCAAGTGGAATGGTAACATTACTGTACTGTTAATTGCCTTACACAAAATTTCACAACCATCTAAAATGTTATAAACTAATGTCTTACTACTTCAAGAATGTGTTCTTGCTGTAATTTAAGGAGCACATGGTAAAGTGATTATAAAACTTTAAAACTGACTAAGAGGACAACATGTCATTCATGTACAACAAATTTGGCAACATATAACCAAAAGGTTGGCGCATTTCTTGTGAAGGAGACTCGAACTTCATTATAAATGGAAACCATCTATTTTACCCAGTATTTTGTTCTGCATGAGGCATAAATTTACTAAAGCTCTTTCTTACACCAGCACGGAATGGAGTGTGAAGCCCAATACCTAGAGAGCCAAGTCTACCACGGCAGAGTTGAGTATTTTTAGGTCTAGGTGCACCGCTGCTTGGTTCAGAGTCAGGAGTAAGATGTTTAACTGGCAGAGCAAAGACTTCGGCCATCACTTTTGTCATGGTGTACTTCGTAAATGGTTCAGAGCCACACCAATGATACACACCATTTACTGTGGGATCCTAAATATAAATATTCAGGGAGATTCTTATGTTGTGCAATTAATTACACAGAGCTTTTATGCACCAAATAATAAATCAAAAAGGTTTGAATACGAGGGTTGGAATATTAACAGTGGCAACAAATCTGTAGAAACGGAATGCAACAAGTTTATGCTGCTTACGCCACACGTTGGTTGGATACCTAGCACACCTCATTGTGAAATAGACTTGCCTTCCCAACTGCATGCACCTGTGCAGTAAGTAATGAGAACATAAGCTGTCAGTACCCGTCGGTTTAGTCACAATGTTTTTGAAATTTGAGCAGTGGTGTTGGATAAAAATTCAAAGTGCTAGAGGTCGTACTGCAAGACAGTGCCATGAAGGCCTTTTAGAGGCTTTTGGGGAATCTGCATTACCATACACAACAGTTGCAAGATGGGTAAAAGCCTTCAATGATGGACGCCAAAATGTGAAAGATGAGCTTCGGCCACATCGTCCCAGTACAAGTGAAGAAAGAGTGCGAGTGCTGTTTCCGCATTACTGGAGATCAGCGTTTTGCGATTCGTCAGTTAGCCAGGAGTGTCGCATACAACTGTGCTACACATTGTGAAAGAACGCCTGGGAATGAGAAAAATTGCATCACGACGGGTTCCGCATGCACTGACTGCGATCCAGAAATGGCAATGATACGAGGCTGCTTGTATCAACTAGGAACGCCACAAGCGCGAAGGAGAAGCTTTCCTTAGCCATATCATTATGCTGGACGAGACATGGGATACATCATATGAGCCAGAAATGAAACACCAATCTAACGAGTGGCGTCATTAAGGGTCACCATGCAAATCCAAATTTCGTCGGAACTCCAGCAATGTGAAGGCTATGGTTATTCTCGTGCAAGGCTGTGATGGTGTTATCCTGAGGCATGCTGTACCACAACGCCAGACCGTGACTGCACAGTATTACTCTACATTTTTTTAACAAAATCTGAGACCAGCTTTGAGGAAGAAGCGGATACACTTTATGCAGAACCCACCCATCATTTTGCATGACAATGCTCAAGTGCAGGGCTGGAAAATTACCGGGCGCCTAGAAATTTGGTCCTGGCGCCCAATTTCTTTTTACTTCAAATTTAGTAATTTGCAGTCATTACTTTGAGTTTATAGATGCAAAATGTAACTTCAACAAATTGTAATTTAATAAAATCAAACTCTGAAATTTTCTGCTTTGATCATATTTATGAATTTTGTCAGCTTTTATCCTGAACCGTGCATTTCAAGCAGAGAAACGCGATTAAATCCTCTGAGTCACGTGACTAACCTGTCAGATCGCAAAAGCATTGAAGATCATCAACCTGTTTGGTTTAAGCTGCCAGCCCAGGAGCAGAAACAGAGGGGCGCAGCGACACCCGTCACAGATTCTCGGGAAGGTTTGCAGACTGTTTTTCTATTGTTTTTGTTTTTTTAACATTAATTCTTTTTAAGATTTCTTTAAATTTTAAAACAAAGGAAGGGAAATTTCACGCATTTTTTAACGCTGGCTCCCGTTTAAGATGTAAAGCTGTAATCGATAGATCACGCAGACAACTATAATCAATAGATGCCCCCCATCCTCATTTTATTTTAGCTTTCATTGTTCCATATTTTTCAAACAGATAACTTCAACTTGATGAGATATAATTGCTTTTCTTAAGCTTTGAATCTCGGAAGCGATATTTTTATGCACTTTTGACACACCACACACGTTTGATGTGCGTGGTGGTTAAAAGGGCATAAAAGCATTTCAGAAGCTAATGGTCGCAATTCCTTCTCCTTTTTTTTTTTTTTTTTGGCATGGAGGCCTAAATTTTAATCGAACTGAAAGTTAAATTAAAGCAATGTCTTTTTTTTTTTTTTTTTTTTTTTTTTTTTTTAACGAATGAAAGCCATACCATATTTTTAAAGCGTTTTCTATGTTTCCGCGGCCGTCGGGTTTCCGGTTTCCGTAAGTTGACGTTGCAACTTCTTTTCCCTTTTTGCTTTCAGATAGCTTCACTTCAGTATTCAGTTAGATTGATAAGATCTTTTTTTTTTTTTTGTTCCTCTATCTTTTTTTGAAAACCATAATTTTATGCATTCCGGAAGTTGATCACAGGATTTGCTTTTTTTGGCTTCAGATTGCTTTGTTGCTGGATTTTTTTTTTTTTTTTTAGCATTTGCAACATTCCCTTCCCTTTCTGCGGCATTTCGGAAGTTGACAGTCGCATTTTATTTTATCTATCTTTTTACTTCCAGATGGCTTTATCTCGGATTTTTTTTTTTTCTAAAATCACATCTTTACGTATTTTTTAATGCCCCCTGCTTAGTTTCCAAAGCCGTATTATGCGGTACTTCGGAAGCTGACGGTCGTAATTTTTTTTAGCTATTATTTTATCTCAGATAGATGAGGTTAAAAGTTGTTGTTTTTTTTCACATTCTTTTTTATGTTTAGATTTTTATCAAAACTGTAGAACAAGATTTATAGACCGAATTTGAATTTCATTTAGCAGTAAGTAGTTTGGGTAGTAGGCAGTGCTTAATACACTTATATTTATTACTCTTTGTTCTGACATCATCACCATGCATTACGTTTGTGCACGATACTTTGAAATTTGCTTTCATTTCACCTGGCTCCTAAATTTTGGAGCTGGCTCTCCTAGATCTGGAGCTTATTTTTCCAGCCCTGCTCAAGTGCATGTTGCATATGCTGCAAATCAGTTGTTCACTCGATGGGGCTGGGAAGTGCTCTACCACCTGTCATACTCTCCTGACTTAAGCCCTAAAATGAAGGAACCACTTCGTGGCATTCGATTCAGAACTATCCCAGACATTCTTCATGCAGTAGACCACTCTATATGAACGATCAACCAAACAAGCAATGCCAATGGTATCCTGTGACTTCCACATCTCTAGCAACGGGTGTTACACAATGCTGGTGACTACATTGAAAGACTGTAAAAATTTGAAACAGGTATGCGTTTCGTAACTGTAGTAATTATGCAGTTGCCACTATTAAAATTCCAACCCTCATATATACATCTCAATATCAACACCTAAAAAACTGTCATTCTTACCACATACTCATAAACATGCAAGTCTCATGAACAACTTAAAAGTGAGCTCATATAATTTGGGAAAAAAATCCCCAAAATAAATTGGGTTTAATTTACATGGATTATTTCAATAAAAAAAAAGTAATGAATTATTCCATGGCTACTCTAGTACCTCATGGTTGCAGAAAAACATAGACCAAAAGCAAACAATAAAAAAGATCTTAGGAAAAAGTATACATACACATTTCAATAACTTGCCTACATTAAATAAAGAAAACTTCAGCAAAAAAAACTGGACTTTAAGGTACGCATAGGACATATGTATGGTTTGGGGGGAGTTTTTTTTTTTTTTTTTCTTTATCTTTACACCATTTGGAGGATTTTCAAGTGTTTTAACTCATTTTGAAGAAAAAATTATGCACAGTTTTTGTTGTTTTCAATTTGCTCAAACAATTGCTCTGCAAGTGCCACAAATTCTAATAACCAGGATTTTTTCAAGATTCGAAATTTCATTTCCTGCTATTAGCCAAAACCTGGACAAAATGTAGGCTACTAGAGAGAGGTGCATAAAAAGCAGCTTAGTACAGTATTTCCAAAATCAGCGAAATATCTCAATCACTAAAACTAATGGCGCTGATGAAGTAATGAACTTTGAAACCTAACACCAAAAATAACAAACTTGAGGCCCACTGTAAACTGGAATTTATTACAGTTGTAGTGTAGTCAGCTGGGAAAATTAAAAACAGAAAAAAAAAAAAAGTGCACAATTGAAAAGTACTGAGAACAACATAAAAGTCTGGGGAGGGGAATGGGGTTGTTGTGATTAAATGGAATATTTCAAGTAATCTGTATGAATACATACACTATATGATCAAAAGTATCTGGACACCAATCTGAGTAGTGGATTTTCCCCATATACATCACAGCAATGGACCATATAGGTACAAGCGTCGGTCAATAAGTAATGCACAATCGCCTGTAACTCCCCAGTTTTCTAATGTTGAATCATGAAAGTTGGTGGGTAGGACCTTCATTCTATTAGCTTTCAAATGATCATTAATAGTTGTTCTTCTCTTTGCAGGTGAAACGTAATGGATGGTGAAAAGGACACCCTACTACATCAACGGTCGGTAATAGAGTTTCTTTACAAATCTGGGGATAGCTCAGCCACATCGATCCACAGACAATTGTTGCCAGTGTATGGTGAGACAACAATGGATCACAGTAATGTGCAGCAATGGTTGCAGAGGTTCCAAAAGAGGTGATTTTAGCATTCACGATAAACCACAATGCGGCAGACTAACCACTGCAACTGAGGAAGCCATTGAAAATGTGATTCAGGATAACAGATGCTTCACCACTTCCCAACTTATGGACCACCTTGGTATGTCAAAGGGAAGTGTTTTAACAGTGGTAGAACGCTTAGGATTCTGGAAAACCTGTGCTTGTTGGGTACCACGGCTCCTCACGAAAGAGATGAAGATAATTCGGAAAGAGATGTGTGACAATCTGCTTGAACATTTTGCTGGTGACTTTCCACAATGTTTTCATGGTGTGATAACAGGTGATGAAACATTGCTGTTTCATTATGACCCACAGAGCAAACGTCAGCCAATGGAGTGGAAGCATGTGGGATCACTGGGGAAGAAGAAGCCACGACTTTCAAGGTCATCAAACAAATTGATGGCCACAGTTTTTTGGGGATCATCAGGGTGTCATCTTCATCAATTTCCTGGAAAGTGGGACCACCATTACCAAAGAGCGTTATTGTTCATCTTTGGAGATGTTCAAGCGTGCCATCAGAACTAAGAGACCACACTTGCAAACCGAGAACATCAAACTGCATCACGATAATGCAAGACCACACGCTGCACAGATGACAGTGCAGAAAGTGACTCGACTAGGCTGGACGCTGGTGCCACAACCACCATACAGTCCAGACTTGGCACCATCAGATTTTTATCTGTTTGGTCGTCTGAAGGCACATCTAAATAGGAAAGCATTTCAGAGTGATGCAGAACTCATTGCGTGTGTCAGGAAGTGGTGTGAAGACCAACCTCTGGAGTTTTACCAACGTGCGTTCTTGTCATGGAAACAATGTTGGCTGCAATGTAGTGAAGCCAATGGATCCTACATTGAGTGACTTATCTCTAAAGCCAAACGTCCAAGGTTGCTACCCACCAACTTTCATGATTCAACATTTGAAAACTAGGGAGTTACAGGCGATTGTGCGTTACTTTTTGACCGACCTTTGTATAAAAAGGCACATTTGACCTGGAATCCATAGTAGACAACCATGAACAGTAGAATGGACACTATGGCAAAGCGCAGCAAATTCCAACACCACATGGCCATAGGATGCCATCTTAGCAAAAGGTTAGCTTGGGAAATTCCTACCCTGCCACAGTAATCCTAATCAACTGTAAAGTGGAAATGCCTAGGGGCAACAACAGTGTAATCAGGTCCTGGCAGGTCACGCAAAATGACAGAGCAGGACTGAGGCAGGTAGCGCGACAAAACTGCATGTCCTCACTAGCGTTGTATAAAAATAAAATGTATCTTCGTACACAACCACTGAAACAGAAAACTTGCTGTAAACTGACGAACCACGATAATAGAATAAGATAATTTAAAGAAAAATTAATAAAACAATAAATTAGAAAATTACAGATTCCAATGATGACAACAACATTACAATTGAATGTGCAGCAATGAGTGTAAAATGGACCTTTATGGCAAAATATTGGACTATGTACCTCATAAAAACAAGAGACTAACTGAAGAAAGCTTTTACATCCAGAAAAAACCGTTCTATCAATGAACATTCAAAAATTATAAATAGCACAGTTAATCAAACATCTAATATGGTTCTTTTCTTTTAGGAAAATAAGTTAATTAAATCACGCAAATTTTTTGAGAAAACTCTTCTTCAGGCAATCTTTTGTTCTCTCTTTTTCTGTCACTGTCGCGGTTACGGTTATTTTTTTTACCAAATCTTGTGAGATGTTAGGCAGGGACAAACCTCTGCAGTCACTGATGATGAAAGTCTGATTTTACTCAATTTCTATTCCTTCTTTTAATTTTCTTTTTTGATAGTTGCCCTGGAAACTGATGACTTTTAGTGATTTCCAGTCCATGTTGTGTCCGGTTTCTGTAACATGTCTATCTAATCCTGTCTTGTTGGAGCAATTTTTTATAGCTGCTTTATTTTCTGCTACTCAAGTTTCTAGTTTTTTACCAACTATTATTAAAAAAGTCTCTAAGCTTATTTCAGTTCAAAAGAAGAAAAACCAACTTCCAGAAAGTTATAAACAGTTCTCAAAATTACAGTTTATATTACCTCAAATCTATGGAATAGTTAAATTACATAAAGAACACCAACCAATTAAACCAATAATTGACTCAAGAAGCTCAATTCTTTCAAACCTAAACTACTTTCTAAAGTCACACCTTCAGCACCTGTTAAAAGAGCCACCATCCTTGATTAAAAATTCAGTGGAACAAAAAGAGAAATTAGAACTTCTTCCTCCATTAGAATCCCCTATCATGGGTAGTTTAGACGTAGTTTCTACGTATACTCACATCAATGTAGATCAACTTATAGAGTTTATAGCAGAAGACCTGGCAGACCTAATAGTTTTTCAAAACAAAGGTAGAAACACATTGGTTGGAATTTCTGAAATGCTTATCTTCTCTTTGCAGAACAACTACTTTCAATTTGAGAAGTTTTTCATTCAAAACTCTGGACTTGCTATGGGTTCACCATTCTCCCCACTCTTAGCTAATTATGTATTACATGGGAAAACTTTAAGAGAAGATCCTAATACAATCCACATATTTTTGCCTGTATAGTAGGTACAAGGAAGATAATTTATTTATAACAGATAGCACAGAAAAAGATTTTCCAGAAAAAATTCTAGACACATTCAGCAAATTATATGATTCACTAAGTTCACATTGGAACTTCAAAAAGACAGTAAGATTAACTTTTTAGATATTACAATCTATTATGAAGCTAGAAGATTCCTTACAAAACTGTATAAAAAACCATTGAATATGAATAAATTATTGGATTTCAGTGTTAGAACAGCTATAGCTTATGCCATAACTATTCGTAATTTACGTGCATACAATTATAATCATAATAGGTTGCTTACCTTTTGTACACATTTCCCCGCACGTTTTATTCTTTTGGTTGTCTAGCTTGGTTCAAGACTCTGGTGCGGTGGTCTTTCATCTTCAAGTTCATTCAATGCCTGGCGAATGTATAAGTCCTTGAAGTGTACTGCATTAATGACTTTAGGCCCCAACAGCATCTACTTCCCCTCCGACCACTCTTACCAATGTGTAAAATGTTCTTTACTTGTGATTGACATTTATAAAACCTAAATTCTTTAAAATCATGTCAGTTCGTTTTGAGTTAAAGAATTTTGGTTTTATAAATGTCAATCAACCAACTAAAGTTGGGTTTTACATGTTGGTAAGAGTGGTTGGAAGGGAAGTAGATGCTGTTGGGGCCTAAAGTCATTAATGCAGTACACTTCAAGGACTTATACATTTGCCAGGCATTGAATGAACCTGAAGACGAAACAGACCACCGCACCAGAGGCTTGAACCAAGCTAGACAACTAAAAGAATAAAACGTGCAGGGAAATGTGTACAAAAGGTAAGCAACCTATTATGATTATTGGATTTCAATCCCTATCATCCATATTCTATTAAGAAAAATGTGGCAAGTCAGTTTTTAGAAAAAATAAAGTATCTACAGCAGAAATGAAGAAAGCACACAAAGAAGAACTTCAAGTCGTCCTTTCGGAAAAAAAACTATCCTGAGAATGAAGTTGAAAAACTTCTAAATTCTTCAAGTAAGAACATACAACAGCAGCAAATAAAATTTACTAGAAAAAGTACTTATGACCAAGGTTTATTCGAATCTTTAAAGAGAATTGGTAAGAAGTATTACATTAAGCTAGCTCCAAGTTTAGAGAACAAAGTTAAAAAATATTTCCCAAAGATAGTTCAAAGAGAAGAAGATATTTTAAAAATGCAAGGAGTGGTCTATGAGGTAAAATGTAGTTGTGGACTATCCTACACAGGTGAGACAGGTCGCAGACTAGAAACTCAAATAGTAGAACATAAAGCAGCTATAAAAAAATTGCTCCAACAAGACAGGATTAGATAGAAATGTTACAGAAACCGGACACAACATGGACTGGAAATCACTAAAAGTCATCAGTTTCCAGGGCAACTATCAAAAAAGAAAATTAAAAGGAATAGAAATTGAGAAAAATCAGACTTCCATCATCAATGACTGCAAAAATTTGTCCCTGCCTAACATCTGGAAAAGATTTGGTAAAAAATAACCATAACTGTCGGAGTTAACTGTAACTGCGTTAGTGACAGAAAAAGACAGACAATAAAAGACTGCTCTCCAAAAATTTGCATTATGAAATTAACAAATATTTGCATTATTTAAATAACTTATTTTCCTAGAAGAAAAAAAAACCTTGTTAGATGTTTGATTAAGTGTTTAATTTAAGTAACTAGGAAGCCAGTTTACAGCAGATGCTTTACTCAAAGGATTAGAAATAGCATTTTCAACAACTTAATTTAAGAAGTAGTAGACTTACAAAATACATAAGGAAAATATTTTAATTTAATAACTGGCAACTACAATAGGAGCCTGGCAATAAAATTTTAATTCTTTCTGTGTAAACAAAACTTTTGATACAGTTCCTATACATTGAGAACAGGCCTTGATAAAATCTAGAGTCCAGAAACATCTGTAAAACAAAAGAACTCAGAAGATGAGAAAAATAATTGAAAATTCTTCAAGTTAAAATAGAATGAAGTATATTAATCTGAGTACAGCCTTGAGTAAGTGTTTCAATTGCTCTAAATAACATTTTTGTTTTTCCTTAATCTACAAGCAAAAACTACCTGAAAAATCTGCTAATAATTTGGAAACTATATGGGTGTTCATCTAAATTCTGCTACTGATGAAATATCAACATGGTTGGCATTCTATGTCAACAACCAATGTAAAGTGGAAGAAGCATTGCAAACAGGTCTTGGATAGCCACCTAAAGGCCAGAAACATTTTTAATAAAATAAATAACTCACAGGAGAAGAAAGTTAATTCAACTAAACAAAATGTGAAAATAAGGACAATACAGAGTTTCAGTAACTACAAGGGCATGGTTTATAAAAGGCATTTCAAAAACCTTTACTACCAAAGGGTAACACATGTGCATTGAAGTTACTGCGAGAGAATTTGTGTGTGTGTGTGTGTGTGTGTGTGTGTGTGTGTGTGTGTGTGTGTGTGTGTGTGTGTGTGTGTGTGTGTGTGTGTGTGTGTGTGCATGCACACACACGTTTGTGTGAATTCCATGGTACATTATCTTCAAAATAAAAGGAGTATGCAAGTTATGATCAAGGATTAGTACACTGCAGAAAATCAAATAAAAGAAACTGAGTCATCAGTAATTCTTGTTACCTAAAGAGATTGTTATTATTATGCGCATTTTGCTGATACAATGGGATGCAACACTATATTATGACCTGCCTCATTTTAATTATAAATTAATTTGAATTCTATTCATTTATTTAGAACTCTGAATATTCTTAGCTTCATTTAGCATAAGAAAACCATTCAAAAGTAGTGAAAAAAATCAACAAAACTGTCTTAATATCTAACACACGATAGACGTCTTCCACATATTTGGAAAACTGAGCAGTCTGGAAAACTGAAATCAATGCCCTTATTAAATGCAAAGTACACTCAATGTAAAATAACAAACAAGAATTGTGTTGTTGAAGTCTTGGATGCAATGAGTATACACGTGGAGAAAACTCTCTATATGAAGAAAAGCAGGGAAAATCATCATCGTGCTTCCTAACTAAACTTCACTTATGACACACACACAAAATTAATCTGATTCTGTAAATAGAGATGTTGCATGAACACCAACAGAAAAGCAATAACAAAACTCCTACTTCTTTCTAGAAAGAAAATTAGAAAAAGTTTAGAGATGAAAAAGCACATTTTATACCCAAAAATGTATAATTTGTGAGGAGTTAATCTCAACAACTATTATTTCACACATTATATTAGGCGTGATCAAATGAAACCAGTTCGAGTGGCTTTATTAAGATGAACGAAAAGGTACATCCTGCAGGTGTGGCAGAATTAAACGAAGCAAGAGCGCACCAGTGTTCGATAGAAGTAGTCACCGTACGCATTCTCACATGCATCCCACTGCTTGGGGAGATGGTGGATACCGTCCGGAAAGGACTTTGGTTCCACCTTGAACCATTTGTTCACTGTGGCCATGATGTCTGCATCGGAGTGGAATCATTGGCACTTGAAGAGCTTTTTAAGGGTCCAAACAAATAAAAGTCACGAGGTGAAAGATCGGGGCTATAGGACCACCAACAAAAGCCCCTCATGTTCAGAAAATGCTGTCAGCATACCCTTACCCGCGGAAGCCCGACATGAATTTTTTGCGTTTTGGTGATCTGGGATGTTTCCCACTGCATGCTCGCTGGTTTGCTGGATGGCTCAAAGTGGTAGCACCATGATTCGTCTCCAGCCACTATGCGCAATAGAAATGAATCACCCTCCACTTCGTAATGCAACAAATGGTTCAAACTCTAATTCATGTGTTCTTTCTTATGGTGGTTGGTCAGCATCTGTGAGATCCATAGCAAACACACCTTCTGATACTGCAGTGTCTTCGTAACCACTGTTTGAACTGTCCCAAATGACACAGCGAATTCCTCTGCTAGCGAACGTAAGCTCCGACAACAGTCTACCAGTATTCCTGCATCAATCTTGGTGATAGCTTCATCTGTCATAACAACGTGCGCCTGGCCCAGTCGTTTCCTCACATCCTTCCTGAAACATTCACGCCCAGTCCGTCACTGTTGGTCGGCTTTGACACACATATGCACCCATACACCGCCTGCATTCTAATTCTGTTAGGAACTGAATCGCTGCTTGCTGATCCACCTTGGATGGATTCCAAATCATACTGGCCATGCTGTCAACAATCTGCAGCACAAACCCCACATGTGAGGAGAATGAATGCATGCTCACTTGTTCATTGGTCTGCACTTATCATGCAAGCTGTGATGTCATCATGCTCCTGTGTGCAGGTCCATGTGACGCAGCACAAATAGGTTTCATTTAATCACGCCTTATATTATATACATCATCATCATTGTCAACCATTATCAATCCACTACTGGACGAAGGTCTCTCCAAACTCTTCCACAATGGTTTGTCTTGTGCCAGTCTCCTCCATGTAACTCCCACATACTTTCGAATTTCATCCACCCATCTCCCATGTGGTCATCTTCTGGGCCTTTTCTTATCCCTTGGAATCCAATCTAAAATTTTGACTGTCCATCGATGATCTGTTCTTCTGGCAGTATGTCCAGCCCGTTGCCATTTCAGGGATTTTACTCTGATCATGATGTCTTCCACTTTTGTCATTTTTAGGATCCACGAGTTCCTCTTCTTATCTCTCCTGGTTACACCAAGCATGCACCTCTCCATGCTTCTTTGAGTTGTCTGCAGCCTTTGAATGTCTCTTTTAGTTCAAGTCCACGTCTCTGCACCATACGTAAGCACTGGAAGGATGCATTGATCAAACACTTTTCTTTTAAGACATAATGGCATATTGCTCTTGCAAATTATGCTGTTTCTTCCAAAAGCTCTTCCGGCAAATTTTTTACGCCGATTAATTTCTTCATCAATGTAACCTTCACTTGATATCTGCTGTCCAAGATAAACGTACGCATCTGTTATCTCCAGCTTTTCACCATCAATCGATAAATCTTCATTTCTTGTAAAAGCATTGAACATCACTTTTGTCTTCTGAAAGCTCATTTTTAATCCCACTTCTTTACTCTTGTCAGCAAGTTCCTGGATCACACTCTGCAGCTCTGATGGGGTAGTTGCAAAAATGATCCAATGTGACATTAAAGAGCTTGGGAGATATAGTGTCACCTTGTCTCACTACCTTTCCAATTTTTATGCGTGCTGTATTCTCAAACAGCCGAATCTTTGCACTTGCATAGATGATATTAATGTATGCATCTTCAATACCGCAGGATTTCAAAGCCATTGTAACTGCTGATGGTTTCACTGAATCAAAGGCCTTTTCATAATCGATAAAAGCCATGCACAATGGAAGTTCATATTCCCTCACTCTTTCAATTAGTTCTCTCAGTACGTGGATATGATCTATTGTGCTGTAGCCACTCCTGAATCTAGCTTGTTCTCTCGGTTGAGCCATGTCCAGTGTTACCTTCAAGCAGTGTGAAAGAACTTTAGTGCAGATTTTATAAACCGCTGATAGGTTTGTAGTTCCTGAGATCGTTAATGTCACCTTTTATATGTAGCAGGATCATTGTAGCATTGTTCCAATCCTCAGGAATCTTCCCTTCATTAAGGCATCGAGTGAAAACTTGGGCGATTACTGTCTCAATTTCTCCACTTGCTTCTTGTATGATGTCTACAGTAATTCCATCTTCTCCTGGAGCTTTTCTTCACTTCATGTTCTTGATTGCATGGGCAACTTCTGCTGGGAGGACTGAAAGAACTCTGGTACCTTTCTTCATGATGTCTGGAGTACATGTATCATCCCTTTCATATAGTTTTGAGTAGAAATCTTTCACTCTTGTCAAAATTTGGCTCTATTTCTTGTTACAGAACCATCTTCTTTTCTCAGTGCCATAATCTGTTTTCTTCCCTTACTCAGATGTCCCTTTGCTATCTTTAGGCTTTGGTTGTTTTCAATTGCTTTCCTCACTAGTTCACAGTTGAATTTCCTTACGTCTTCAGTGATACTTTTTCGTACTGTCTTGCATAGCTCTACATATTCCACTTTGGAAGTCACATCTTCTTTAGTTGTCCTCATCTCTCTTCTTTTTTGCATCAACATTTTGGTTTTTCCTGATAATTTGTTTACATGCAGCTTGTTCTTAGACCCAGCTAATTTTGTTGCTGTTTCCATAAAAGCTTTGGTTACTTCTCTGTTAACTTCAGAGATGTCCACTTCTTCTGATGTTAGACCTTCTAGAATAGAGAATCTGTTCCTCAGTTCTAATTTGAAAGTATTATGTTGCATTTTAAGGTTGGTCACGTCAATACACTTTGTTTGTTTTATGAGCTTGCCACGCTCGAGTTTAGCATTGAGGTGCATCTTACCATTCTATGGCCACTACCTGTGTTGAACTTGTTCAGCACACTGCAGTCTTCCGTGACAAATTTCTTGTTACACATAATAAAATCAATTTCACTTGTCGTCCCATTTGGATGTCTCCATGTCAATTTCCTGCGTGGCTTTTTCTTGTAAAAGGAGTCCATGATGAAAAACCCTTCTACCTCTGCAAACTCCACGAGAGTATTTCCACGCTAGTTTCTGTTGCTGTGACCGAATTTACCTACTAAAGTTTCATTCTGTTGCCATGACCGAATTTACCTACTAAAGTTTCATTCTGTTGCTGTTGCCCTATTTTTGCATTGAAATCTCCCAGAATGATCTTCAAGTGCTGCTTGCCTTTATTATTTAGATGACGAATTTCCTCATAAAATTCTTCTTCAGGATGACTTGTGGTGGGTGCATAAGTTTGAATAATCTGAGCCTGGTATCTTCTCGAGAGTTGGATAGCGAGTCGTTCAGCTCTGTCAGGGGAACTTTCAACTTCTACAACTTTATCCTTCAGTTTCTTGTTTATTATAAATCTAACACCACTAGTTCTGCAAGTATCTGTCCCACGATAGTAGAGGAGATGTCCACTTTTCAGTTCAATGAGATCTTCTCCTTTTCTCCTTACCTCACTTAGCCCGACGATGTCCCACTTGATCCTTTGTGGTTCCTATTCCAATTCAAGAAGCCTTGAATCAGAAGATAGGGAGTGTCCATTGTAAGTAGCCAAAGTCAGCATCAAATGGTAGCCTAGTTCGGACCTCCTGCGATTTTTAGCACCCTCTGCCTTCATGTCGCACTGGCCGCTGCCTTGGCCAGGTACATTCCAGCTGCCGGAGACTGAGGGCCAAGTTTTAAGTTGTGGAGCCATTTTGGAGGGGTTTGGCCATAACTCACCATGCTGGCCAAGCAGGTTGGTGAGTGTGGGATAGCAGTTCCTCTAATCCCGATGGTATAGTTATACCGCTATTGGCGGTCGTCAGAGCCCCTTTAGTGGGAACAGGATGCACCACGAGAAGGCGGGGTTGACATTTGTCAAGGAGAGGCTGTGATGTTGCGCATATATATCTCAAAAAAATGAAATTTCATTATATCTCATGTGATTCTATCATATAGTTCACATACAATTACGTGACCACAAGGTTCTTCAGGAAGACGCTTTAACGTCTGTAAATTCTGTTTTACACATTCTGTAAAGTGGATACAGTCTGTGGTGGTGCATTAACATATTCAATTAAAATATAAATCGGTTAGAAGTCCTAAAGATGTTACTTACGGAATTCTGTGTTCAGTCCAACGTCAGTAGTCATTGAGTTTCTTTGTCCAAATTTGTATCTTGCTTCAATATGGTCAGTTGTTAGGGTTAGTTCGAGAGCCATTTCGTTATAAGTTGTACCCTACTTCGGATATGTCCAGATGTTAGGGTTAGCTCTGTTCTGGCCGTGTCGACATCATATTGAATGGGTAAAGGTTTCCAGATAATAATTAAAGATTCTTGAGTTAAGAGTTACTATTTACATACAACTTGAAGTTCCACGTCGTACTTGGCCTTTAGGGCTATCTCATCAATGCTACACTCTCTTGGAAATGCTGAGGAAGTCTTCAAAGTTTGGTCAGGTTCATAAAAAATTTAAAAGCTTTAAAAGGTTCCAGTTAAAATCGTTATATACACCACCTCATACCGTCCACAGTCTCAATCACCGGACGCGCGTTTCACCTAGGCTCTACCCAGGCGTTTTCAACGGAGACTTTGCACCAATTTGCTTCTAACTTATGAAATTTGTTGTGTGCAGGTACGAACAATTTATATTAAGTTCCTCTGTCTCTCGCGTGCACCATTTTGCAGGCACACAGCAGCAAAAATTCTATCATGATTGCAAATAAAATGCTGATCAAAACCTACTGTGACTTAATCTGCAAATCTTAAAACATTTTATTTGCATGAATTGGAGCTTAATCTCCTTTAAAGTAGGTTCTATCAGCATAACCAATACTTACTTCACCATTCTTTCTGATGTCAAAAACATCTATGAACTCAGTTGATGGAAATCACATGACTGCAGTGTTTCATTTTGACTGTTTTACATATATTTTTTTTTTTTACTTTTTTAAATTTTGCTTCTAACTTAAGGAACAGAAAAATAATTCTTTAACACTATTTCATTGGTTTCTGAATATCCGGGCACAAGATTTTGATTCTGCTCCTCAATCAAATGTTATAGAATGAACTTGGATCAGAGGCATTTCATTCCAAATCTGACAGCAAAATGACACGGATGACGCATCAGAAATTCCAAACTTTTCATCGATTTTGTGAACAGAGACAACATTCTGCCATTCTACAATGAATTATGAACCACTTTGAATGCACCTATTTGCCCTTCAGAAGGGTCTTACAGACACAAACTGGATATAAGCTGTATTGCAGAATGCCAAAAGCTGAAGTGCATTCACACCAAACAGTGATACAAACTGACACTTTGGTAAAACTAAAAGAAAAATAATAATCAGAATTCCATCCATTTGTGGGGATGAACAAATGGTGATATTTACTTTCTTGTACATTCACTACTCACAGATAAAGTCAATTTTATAATAATAAATGCATCAACATGAAAGTCCCCCTATAAATTTACCTGGTATAAAGCATTGAACAATCAATTTCCACAAATTGATACATGATGCACTTATAAGCACTGAAGATTTAGAGGTTGATGTGGCAAATTTATACAATTAACTGATACCTACATCTACTTTGCACAACAAATATCAAGCCAGGGCCATGTTGAAGAAGAAATTAATAGGTGTATAAAACTTGGCTAAAGTGCATTTGGAAGAAACAGTAAAATTTTCATGAGCAATTTTGTTATGTCTTAAAAGAAAAGTATTTAATGAATGCATCCTTCCAGTTCTAACTTATGGATCAGATACATGAACCTCAACTAAAAAATGCAGACACTGAGGACAACTCACAGAAGTATGGAAAGGTACATGTTCAGTGCAACTGCGAAAAATAAGAATGTTTACCTCCTCAAGCTCATTGGTGATCTTCAAATAGCACAAAGAAATAATATTCAAATACACAGGTGGCCCAGAAACACAGCACCCTGTAGCAAAATGTCAAAATTAACTGTTAGCCATGGGTTACATTTTCGGAAGCTTGAAAACTGCATCATCCCAATATAGCAATACTGCCAAACTGGCAATTAAATTTTGTGGCCCACAAATTAAGAATAAACAAATTTAATTTCTGAATTATCTTCCTCATTTTACCATTCTAGTAATCCTATTATCTGTATTTGGCTCTCACAATCCACACCTATTCGAAGAGTATAGTTCACGAAAAACATCACCCCCCCCCCCCCCATTTAGACCAAAATATATGTGTAACCTTTTACATTCATATCGCTGGTTTTAGTAACAAGCTTCCATTTTTAAACTCAAATCTAGAAAGAAACAGTTTGGCTCACTTCAAATCTTTCAAGGAGATCTTTAATGAAGGTGGTTATTTCCCTGAATAAAGTTTATTCAATCAGCAGTTATGTCTTTGATAAGAGTCTTTTAAAAAAAGGTAGCTACTTTCCAAATGGCCTGATAGTAGCTGAACTGTGGCTTCACTTCCCATAACCCTATTTTTCTCCATAAGATTTTAAGTTTCCCAAATGTGAATTCACCACCTTCAAGATTTTACAGAAACAAGGCATCACAGCTGGCAAGGGACTACCATATTACCTCAGATGATTGGATATATTTTCTTTGCTTATTTAAAAAACTTTCTTGTCATCACCTTTTAACACTTGTTCATAAATGGGAGTTCAGCAGACAATTTATCTCTTTATGGGGAAGGGGAGACATTTTTTTAAGGATTTTACCACCAAGAAAAATTTCTTCCTTCCAGGATGAATTTTCATGTCAACATGTAACCCCCCACCTTACAGACTATACTTAGGGTAGAGACACAGACATCTAATGCTCGATTCAGAACACATAAACAAATCATAATGAGTAATTAGTTTACCTGTAGTTTTTTATCAGCTAACAGAGAGCACACTGCAGCTATGTCTTCTGTGTGAGAAGGAAATCTAACTTCATAGTCAGAAATATTTGCTGGCTTTGATGGATTGAGCAAATAGTTCAAAAGACTGGAAATTGCACTTTCTCCTAAATATTCTTCATCTCCATAAAGAACTGGAATTCTTAATATGCAGCTATCTGGGGAGAAAACAATAATACACTGTGTGACTCACAAGTCCAACTTTACAATTTAACTGAAGGAAAATTACAAGTGACAGATATGAAAATAAAATGTACTTCACTGCACCTACACAAGTTTTTTTTCCTTAGCAAGCATATGAAAAAACAGCTCAAAATACAGTATAAAAAGCACTATATTTTAAACTACAATTCATGCAACAAGTCTGTAGAAAACCACATGAGATATGAATTTTGTACAGTAGCCACAGTTTGTTTTGATCTTGTATGAGAATAGTTAAACCTTGAAAGGGAAAAATGTTTTTATGTTATGCAGTGATTAGCATGCAGTGCAAAGATAACATAAAACACAATTATAGTACACAAAACAAAAATCAATTACAATTTCAACATCTTTGTTACATTCACCTCAGCATACATCTTTCATTTTGGATATAATATAATCTCAAGCATGCCACTGGTCACATTAGTGTTTTCCATTTTTTTGTTGCAAGATCTTTGTTTCAAAGTCTATTGCTCTAGAATATCATTTCTGGAACAACAACAAATAAGTTTTCCTCTGAAAATCATTTGACAGAGAAATCTTTATCACTTAAACCATATAATTTGTTTCCTATGATGTGAAACAAATTTAAATTAAAATGTGTGCTTATAAATATATTGAATATCTTCAATTATTTGAAAAATCTTAGCTATTGCTTTTGCCACGTTATATTCTGGACGTTGGAAGTTGAAAATTTTCTTGCATTTGAGACATGATATTACTATAAAAAAGAATTAAAAAAAGGCTCTACTCACAATGTTTTTTGGTGGTCCTCTTCTTTTTATTGTTTTCAATTTTTGATGTTAAAATATCATGGTTCATGCCTAAAAGGTGATTATGACTTAAAAAACAAAGTCTTGGCTAAAAATCAATGAACAGACGAAGTTTTTTGTTAAACCTTAATTATCAAATAAAAAAACATCCGAAAAACTTGGCCCTATAGGACGGCCGGAAGTGTTTGAAAGGTTGAGAGACAGCGGTTCCAAGGTTTTCAAGATTTTTAACTTTTTATCTGTTTCATTAGGATTTCTAACCGGAATTTCTTTGTTTCTCAAGGCTTGAATGCTCACCTACGTGATTTTCTATGAAAAAATACTTAAAGTCGATATAGGGCCCAGTTTTTCGGATGTTTTTTCATTTGATAATTAAGGTTTAACAAAAAAAACTTCGTCTGTTCATTGATTTTTAGCCAAGACTTCGTTTTTTAAGTCATAATCACCTTTTAGGCATGAACCATGATATTTTAACGTCAAAAATTGAAAACAATAAAAAGATGAGGACCACCCAAAAAAACAATGTGAGTAGAGCCTTTTTTATTCTATTTTATAGTAACATCATGTCTCAAATGCGAGGAATTTTTCAACTTCCGACGTCCAGAATATAACGTGGCAAAAGCGATAGCTAAGATTTTTCAAATAATTGAAGATATTCAATAGTTTTATCACTTAATTTACAGGGTTCACACATGTTTACAGAAAATAAATTCTTCAGGAGTTCATCAAACATTTTCAGGAGCTTACATTTTTGCTAGAATCATAGTGCTATATTTTGTAAACTGGGGTAAAATTTACTATGCATTTAAAATTCTTATAAAGTTCTATGGGTTCCACGGTTATGAAGTGCTCCTCAGTGTGCCACGCCTTCAATGAAGTAGCAAAATTTCCCCTATAAAAACTGCTCTGTATAAAGCTTATATGAAACAATCTGGAACTTAGCACAATGATAATAACACAAAGCAATTTTTCTGTTGCATTGAACATTCCCTGTTCCATTGTCATCTATTTCCATGCATATTGGTGGCAGGGGGGCCAAAAATGAATCTCCTTCAGTGAGAATAGTGCCTGCTACACTTTTAAAAAGTAAAAAAAAGAAACTCGTGAGCCACTTTCCATGGCTCTTCAATTAATATACAGGTGATTGTACGATATCTATGTATCAGTTTGCGGACCCCTTAAGACAAAAGCTATTATAGCTATCAAGAGTAAATTTTATATTTCAGAGTTGTGTGTGAAATAATACTGTCCCACTCGCTACTGAACCTGGCATTTCTTTAATAATATTAAGACCAATGAAAATATTTCAACGAAATTTGAAGTGGACTTACCTCATTTTGTGCAAAATGTGATGACATCACAACATGTGCTGGAAGTGGCCACCATTTGCATCCAGACAGCATTGAACCCAGCGCATCATACTGTTGAAAGTCCTTGCCAGTACGTCCGACATCACTGCCTGAACTTCTTCAGTGATGTTTGCTTTCAAGGCATCTATGGTTCGCAGTTTCTTTTGGTAAACTCTCCCTTTTAGATATCCCCATAAAAATCAGGAGGCATCAGATTGGGTGAGCGCAGTGGCCATAGACCCTTCGAAATGATGCAGTCGCCGAAAAAGGACTGAATTTTGGCCAGACTGGCATGTGATGTCCCTCCATCATGCTGGTAATATCCAACGGAGAGTTCTTCATTGTCCAATTGATTTACAAAGGTGTTGAAGATTTCCATATATGCAGCTGTTGTGATGGTTGTATCAAAGAAGATGGGACCAATTATGTGGCACTGGGTCTTCCCACACCAAACACCAATTTTCTGTGAATGAAGGGGTTGTTTACGTATCGCACTGGAATTTTCACTGGCCCAAGTAGAGGAATTCTCAGAACTGACTTATCCAGAAAGGTGAAACCACACCTCGTCCGAGAACCATGTGTGGTCCAGAATGCCCGGATTTTCCTGAAGAAATGTCTGAAATCATTGACAGTATGTCACTCATTTCAAGTGGTCAGGCTCTTTCAGTTCGTGAACCACAGAGATACGACATGCATGAAACTTCACTTTTTTCACAGCACGTTGACAAGTGCTTTTGGACAACCCTGTTTCCTGTGACAGTCAGCAAAGTGACTTCCTGGGAGACACAAGTAGTCAGCCCTTTAGATTATGGATTGTTTCTTTCCTAGGACATTTGTGGACGACCTTCTGCATGGTCGTCTAATAAGGTCCCCTTGGTTTCCAATTTCTTCGATAATGTCCAAATGGTAGACTTGATCGGTGGATGTCTGCATGCAAACCTAGAATTGCTGTTAACAAGACTTTATTGATTCTGTTTTTCAATAAGTGTGAACAATAAACACTCACTCCTCCAGAGTATACCAATACATTTTCACACGTACGCCAACAGCCACGAGCACTCACTATCAACAACCGTATTGTGTACACACACTCAGAAAAACAGCATAACAAAGCAGCACAGAGGTGTGTCCAGCTGGCTGGCGGACTGCTCCTCAGTGGCGCCACACTTAGGAATGTATCTGCCACTAAGGAGCACTCCGGCTGGCTGATGTAGAGCACCGGGTTCAATGCTGTCTGGATGCAAATGGTGGCCACTTCCAGCACATGTTGTGATGTCATCACATTTCGCACAAAATGAGGTAAGTCTACTTCAAATTCCATTGCAATACCTTCCTTGGTGTTAATATTATTAAAGAAATGCCAGGTTTGGTAGCAAGTGGGACACCCTGTACAAAGCAGTACATTTCATCTTTTCTTAAAGATAATTCAAAGTCATTGTCAGTTTAAAGAAATCTTAAGTTCCAAAATATTCCTTCACTTCAAAAAAGAAAAAAGAAAAAAAAAACTTAATTTGTAGCAAGTCCTCCTTCAGAAACAATAAAATTATTACAAACCTATTAAAAAAAAACTCCAGCGGAACAAAAATGACTAATTCATTCATATTTATGACAAAAAACATTTCATCATCGCACGACTAGTTATTCCTTGAATATTTGTATCTTTCTGGCTCAGCAGTTAGATGCGTGGCTTCTGTTTGGTCAACCCAAATGACCTCAGTTCGAATTCCACCACAGAAAAAAGGGAAGGAAACCACTGATGCAAGAGCTGAAAAGACCAGTCTCTGATTTTGTGAAATTTGTGTATAAATATGGAAAAACCTGAAACAGACTTTTCTGAAATAAACGGAATTACAAACTACGAAAAATCTACCAAAATATAAAAGTCAAAAGAAACAGGAACTTTTAAAAACGGAAATTTCATTAGAAGACATACACCTACCGGCAACTTTGCTGCACATTATTTTCAGGAATTTTCCTTGAATTCACACCACTTATTTTTTAAAGTGTAAAATGAACGGCCATCTAGGACCTGCGAGAAAGTTTCCACAAGCTGTTGTGACTCCAATTGCACACAACTGCTATACCACAAACCAATGTCACTGGAAATATAGCACTCAAACTTCTTGCACTGCAGAATCACATGAGATGAAAGAAATGAGACACACAGCACATCTCCACATTCTATAAAAAGAAATGCCATTGCTTGCAAATGGTGCAGGGAGATAGAACAAAGTGAAGCGATCAATACAAACATTTCAACCTTTTTTTTTTTTTTTTATTGAAAGGAAAAATTCCAGGACCTTTTACAAGGCCTGGAAAAAAGGGAAATCAAATTCCAGGACTTTTCCAGGATTCCAATGGCTGTACAAACTTTGAATTTAACAGGACCATGGAACAAAATTTTAATGCTGAATTTTATAAAATATTCTCAGTTTCAAAGACCAATAGCTATGAATAAACTATGTTTTCCTCCTTTCAATTTAAGAATAAAGACTATTTATTAAAAGTAAAAACATACATAAAGGCTTTACTTGCATCAAAATAAAAGTTTTAAAATATTTTTGACATAATTTCTCAACCATGGATATTTTTGCTTGAATAATTTAGAGAGTACTACCATTCGTTGGTGGATATCACATCTGTTTCTTAATGAATTTCACTTTGAAGTAAATACTTCTTCACAGGAAACACTGGTTTGTTGCAAAAGATCCCACTGCTTTTATTTAAATTATAACTACTTAAAGCAATTAAAACCTTTGTCACAGAAATCCCATAATTAATTGTTCTCCATGTAGCTAAAAAGTTTGAAAATTTTACTATCCTGCTAACCACAATGCCACCCAAGAAAATGCATTGTCAAGCTGCTGAAATGCTAGACTGTGCTGGTCGAGACACTCATTGCTTCCTTGTGGCAATGATTGACTAGTCTTAGGAAACAGAGCTGTGCCAGGAATCGCAAGTGCTTCAGATTATTATTACATAAATTAAAGAAATCTTCAAAGATACAGTGGACACGATCAAAAACGATTCCACATAATATTATTTAGTTCATGTTATAGGATCAATTAGATATTTCACAAATACCGTATTTTCCAAGAAATTAACGCAGCAGTTTTATTCATTACTCTGGTTTGTTATCACAAATAACTCCACACTAAGTTTGAAATCATAGGTAAGTGTATCACAAGGAATTTTTATTTGAGGACCATCCCCACTCCCTGCTTATAGTTTTATACAGTCAGCTTTTAATATAAAAACTTCAAGTGACCATACCATTCAGTTCATTGAAATTTAATCTCTATTTTGGCCAATGTTAGCATAGTATATTGCATAGGGAAAAAACAAGGCAACTGGGCAGTGTCAGGTGGATAAACTGAAAAACTGTATCTATTTTCAATACATTTTGAGGTGCCTTCATGACTCGCATCTAATAACATCACTCTAGATAAGCTGGAAGTGACACATTAAATATGAGTCATTACCAATGTTTCCTTGTTGTAATTGCAAAACTCTTCCTCATAATAAATAAATGACCTTTATACCACACTTACTGGGACAGGGAAAGATGTGAAAGGTCATGAGTGTTTTACAGTGGGGCATTTGTTATCAATCCTGCAGCACTGGGGTAACTTACTGGGGTGTCAGGAGGAAAATCTTTTGTTTAACCTATAGTTGACACCTGCAGAATGGTTTATGAATTTGGAAACAGGAAGACATCTGTCTAATTTCACATGTAAAGAAGTGTGCAATAGCAGAAGCGAGCAGATCTTCATGGTTCTTCCTGTTGCATGCTTACACACTGAGTGACCACTTTGTTATGACCACCTGCCAGTTTTAAGCAAATGAGCTATGGCTGCATGCTGTTGCCGCCAGAGGGCGAGGCTAGTATAAAAAGGGAAAGCTTAGTGCTTGCGACAGTAGTAGAAGCGATTCTTTGGTGACGAGATGGGTAAAAAAAGTGATTTGACGGACTTTCAACGTGGGATTATTGTAGGAACTCGGAGCCATGGAGCGAGTATCACTGAAACCGCCGTATTCATGAAATGTTCCAGAACAGCTGTTGTGTTAAAGTGTTTAAAGACTGCACTGTCAGCCAAAAAACTGGGTCTCTACGTGCAATGTGTGGTCATCGTCGACTAGTGACTGCTCGGGCGGAACGGAGAGTGTCCAGACTGGTAACAGACAACAGAAGGGCAACAGTGCAGCAAATTACAGACCATCTTAATCAAGGATCCCCTCAAATGATCTCTGCACGCACTGTTCGCTGTACACTGCATCGGATGGGATATGGCAGCCGAAGGCCTGTTCGAACACCTTTGCTGTCTGCAGTTAACATGAGAAAACGTCTTCAGTTCGCACAGGCGCACAAGGATTGGACAGTCGATAATTTGAAACAAATTATGTGGTCCGATGAATCACGTTTTCAGTTGCACCATGCCGATGGCAGAGTGAGAATTTGGCGGAAACAGCACGAAAGCATGGACCCCAAATGCATTGTTACAACCCTTCAAGCTGTGGAGGCAACGTTATGGTTTGGGGAATGTTTTCCTGACATGCTTTGGGCCCTTTAATTCGTTTGATCAACGTCTGACTGGCACATCATATCTAAACATCGTTGCGGACCAAGTGCATCCTGTCATGTGGATGGTTTATCCCAATGGCGATGGCTACTTTCAACAAGATAATGCGTCCTGCCATAGTGCTCGTATTGTACAGGATTGGTTTCAGGAACCTGCCGGTGAGTTTACTTTGCTTAGGTGGCCCCCACAATCTCCAGATCTCAACCTCATTGAAAATTTGTGTGATGAAGTTGAATGAGTCATCAGACAACACAACCCTGCAATCTCACACTCCTGGAATGTGCTATTCATCAAGCATGGTCTCAGATTCCACAAACAACCTATCAACATCTCGTGGAGTCCATGCCACGGAGAATTGGCACAGTATTAAAGGCAAAAGGTGGCCCAACAAAGTACTGAGGGGGTGGTCATAATAAAGTGGCTACTCAGTGTATATAGACTGCCCTATAGTGTACTATAAGGTACAACACCTACAAGGATGAAGGATGACTGCACTACAGTGTGCTATAGTATGCAGTGACTGCATTGTAGTGTACTATAAGGTGCAGTGACTGCTATGAGCAAGGTGTCCAAGTTTTCTCTTTCTCTGGAGCAGAATGCAAATTGGCTGTGGATGACACCATAATTTTACAGCCCATTGCAATGGGTATTGCAAATTCAGACATAGGAGGGGGCTCTTTCTTTTTGGGGAGAGGATGTGCCACACTGAAAGAAAAAGTATATTTTAATTCAGACATGGGAAGGGGCTCTTTCTTTTTGGGGAGAGGGTGTGCCACACTGAAAGAAAAAGTATATTTTTAAAGCTGTGCCATTCTGAAAGCATACTATTATGAAGTTGGTTACTAGAGAGATGTTTATAAGTGTGTTCTTTTTGTGGATCTCAAAATCTTTGCTACCAGATAAGTTTATCAAAATAGTGATATCCCCATCCCACTAAAAATGATGAAAATGCAGTATGGGTGTCAGTATACAACATTTTTCACAAACGTTTCTCATGATAAAAACCAAACTGGGTCTGTCCAAATCACATATAAACATGCATATTTTGCGAGTTTACCTCATTTGCTGGACAACAAGGCTCCCACGCTAATAATCAATTAAAAGTTAACACTACACCTTCTTTACAGCTCAATATGTCTCACAAAGTACTAGGCTATGAATGACAGTTGGAATTTATAACATTACTCAAAATGGTTGTAAGTCACACGTCACATTTCAGAGCTTCATGTTTGCAAAATCTAGTTTAGTGCCACTGCGTTACAATTAGAAAGTACAGTATATGAAAAAATCATTCACTGTAATCAGCACTTCAATTATTGTTACAACTGTCTTGACCTGAGTGCCAGTAAAAGAACAAGATGAAGCAATGAAGTCGAACAAAATGTGCTGATTTACAAGTATCAATCGTTATTAAAGTTATTGTTTCTACACGCAAAACAGCTGCATCTGAAATTAGTTAATAAGATCTTCTTGAGAAAGACAGAGCTCCGAAATGTTCTTTTAACACTCTTCAGCAATGGAAGTGTGCAAGAAATGTAAAGCTGTCAGTCTTAACAAGACAATGGCAATTTCACAACATAATGCTGCTGTGCAATTAAAAATGTCTGAACCTGTTTTGAGTAAAATTTTAAAGTATCCTATCTACTTTGAAAGACAACAAAAACAAAAGTAAAACTTAAAGTGTAAGTGAAACAGTGATCGAATCAGTGCTAACACTTTGGCATACTGATGTTCCTGATAGAGATGCTAAATTTAACAGTGCTATTATACAAGAGAAAGCAAAGCTGCTAACTGTGAAGGTGGGAAAAGACAATTTGGTTATGAGGGATGGATGATTAAGCCATGGGAAAACAATTTTTGCAAACATACTCCTGCTGGATTAAAAGTTTTTTTTTTAGTTATCCAGCAGCAGAATGAAGGATTGAAGAAAAGTGGTGCAAAATTATCACATCTGTCTGGTAATGTTCATAATGCTAATGAAACTGCACTTTATTATAATTCTTTAAAAATAAAGAGTACTAAAACACTGAACTGGTGGTGCCCTTTGTCTGATAGTCTTTCACAACAAAAAAATTGGTAAATGAAGGAAACAAATATTCGAACTCACTACTTTTTGTGCAGTTTTCCATACTGCTTTTCTATTTACCTGCAAGACCCTCTTTAGCTGCGAAATCATTTTTTCTCTGCTTTATGTACTATTTGTTTTCTGATACACAGAATTAAAGAACCAAACTACTGTTAGGGGGAACTCATGGCACACACATAGAGGCAAAGCCTATTTTATTCTTCTCTACCTCCACAAAATGATTTCAGGATAACTTTGTGTTGGGTGAATAGGTGACATGGTATTTCTGTGTATAGAATTTCAGTCAAAATACAGAGTTCATTAGCTTTTCACCACTCAGCTCTACTAGCGAGATCATACTGATTTTACAGAATCTTATGAGTTTTTCAGGAGCTGGCAATAACATCAAAACATTTCAGAACTTTTTAAAAGTTAATTTTCCCTAAAAATACATGGTTTTGCATTGCTTAGTCACTTCTTGCTATATTAGCAAACAAGAAGAGCCAAGATTTTTCCTCTTGTTTACAAAAAGAAAAAAAAAGAAGTTCAAAATAGGATCTTCACCCTTGTCTTTTGTTTCCCATAAAGTCCTTTTCTTTGCACAATAGCGTTTCTTAACATAATTTCATTTTAAAAAAAGTATAACATTCTCGCTTAGAGATTTTCAGTGATATTAAATATTGAAAATCAGTAAAACAGTTTCACTCTGCTGTGATAATTTTACATATCATAGAAATGGCTTTCATTCCACCACGGACAGATTAAGCATAGATCTTGAAATTTTATTTCACTTTAAAAAAGGGGAAGGCGACAAAAATTCTTGCTCTACTGATTCGTTTTGAATGAGCTACTGTCAAAAACACTTCATCAAAGTAAAAAAAAAAAAATATTTAAATATGAAGTCACTCCTTCCCACTTTTTGTTTGGGGGGGGGGACAACTCTTAGCAACAATGTCCACAAGTTGTTAAATTCGCAGGAAATGCCTGGTTTATTGTAAATAGAGT
This sequence comes from Macrothele yani, assembly GCA_039090855.1. Lineage (NCBI taxonomy): Eukaryota > Metazoa > Arthropoda > Arachnida > Araneae > Macrothelidae > Macrothele > Macrothele yani. Next base: position 134,054,322 of record CM077007.1, on the reverse strand, counting down.
AATGAAAATAAAATACAATTGACAAAATTCAACATGTCCTCATAAAACACATTCATCAAAAAGAAAAAATTAAAACAAATTACCGTATAAATTAAACACCAAAAATCATAGAAAACCGTCAATGACAAATGAGCATACGCTAAGCCATAACAATGAGTAGTGCATACATACAGTATTGCAATGAGAAGTAAACAACACAGTTATCATAACTAGACAAACATACAGTCCGATAAGTACATTTGCCATGAAGTTAGATACCCACAACAACAGCATAGCAAAGTTGTCTTAGTTCAGAGGCACAGTCAAGCAGTACTGCCTTCAAGGCATACAGTGTGTAGTTACCAATTCTCAAAAAGTATGATAAAGGTCACCTTGCATCTTATCCATAGCACATAGAAAATTCCAATCATCTAGATACAAATGAAAACAGATATGGAGATAATCAAAGACTCAATGTGAGTCAGACCTCCAAAGAAAATAGGTGCTTCTAGTTGACATAAAACACTATTGCCAAAGACATAAAACCATGATCAGAAAAATATAAGAATATGATGAGCAAGAAAAAGGAGATCAAAAAACTTTGAAAATCCTGAAACATTCTTATTCCTGTTAGAACAATCACTTCAGACCATTGAGACCTTTTTTGGCCAGTAGATGGCATGAAGTTACAGTATTAAAAACCATCTAGCAAACAATCCCCAAAATGTTTAATAAATATTAGAATCTTGAAAACATGAACATAGGCTTTTTACATTTAGTCAGAAACTAATCTCCCTAAAAAAATAATTCTTCATATATACATGGAAGACAATTTAAATGCCATTTTAGGCACAAATGTGTCATATTTTCACTGTTTCCATGCAACCACCTCCTCAGAAAAGTTGAAATTACATCTCTCTTCAGCAGGAATAGAACCCACACCTCCTGATTTCCATTTGAGAACACTATCCATTACACCACCCAGGACAGTGAAGTTCCAAGCAATTGAAGCTAAGCAGATGTAGCTTAGAAGTATGAATGCCGTTCAGATTTGCACTTGCTAAGAGGAAACACAGGATTAAACTAGTGCAAATCTGAATGGTACTCAGATTTCTAAGCTACATCTGCCTAGCTTCAATTGCTTGGAACTTCACTGTCCTGGGTGGTGTAATGGATAGTATGCTCAAATGGAAATTGGAAGGTGTGGGTTCGATTCCTGCTGAAGAGAGATGTAATTTTTAAGTTTTCTGATCCGATGATGTTGCATATTGAACAGTAAATATGGCAATTCAGGCATATCTGATTGCAATAATCTAGACCTTGTTCTATGTAATTAGTGAGAATATTTCTTCCATGGAATCCATGCCCTTCTCAAAATTAATTGAACTGGAGTGAGTTATCATACTCCCCTTGCAATATTTCCATGGTACCACAGAAATCTTATCAACAGTAAGTTTGGCTGGCTGCCAAATGTGTTCTCTGTTAATACGCCAATACAACAGCATTGTACATTATATACGTGGCTAGTTGAAAAAAATATAATGTTGCTAAATTAATAGCTTAAAATAGTCTATGCAGTGTTCTCTGTTTTTGGCCTTGCCTCTAAGAGGCTACCCATTTTTAATTGTGGATATTCCCTCACCAATGCATAGACTACACAATTTTCATCCACTGGACTTAGAGAGAGGGTAGTACTGTAATAACTAATAAGTTATTTGCTATCTTCCTTGTATGAAATATGTCTTGTGGGAGTTACAAGAAAATGTACACTACTGACTGGCAAAAATGACACAAAGTGCAAGTGCAGCAACACTTATCAGAAGTTGACAAGGTCCAAACACTAATAATAAAAAAGATGGCACCAAATTTTCAATTGTAATGAGCATGTCTTTTGAATCCTTTACAATGCATATAAAAATTATCACAGATTTTTACAATTGATAAAACATCCAGAAATTGAAACAGCTACTTACTTCCACCAGTTGCTAAAAAAGTATGTTACAAATACTAACAAATATGCACAAAAAGTTTCTCATAGCAGAAGGATGGCATCGGAGAAAAACATATTTTCAAATCGAATAGTTAAAAGAAGAAATATAGAAGGAAAACATGATATAACTCTATGCCTTCTAGTGAAGGAATTTTGCATAATGGGAAAGTTGAAAAATATTCTTCATGGCAAAAGCTATGCTATGGAAAAATAATTTTGCAAATACGTGTACATCTCCTAGAAGCAGAAATAGTGAGAAAAACGTTTTGACCATTACGTCCCCTAGTGGAAAAGCTGCGCATTATTTACAGGGGATAATGTTCCCCATCTTTATTGTAGTGAATGGCATAGAATAAAAAAAATCTCAATAGGATTTTTAGAAGTGGAGACACAGCTGCAAACAGAGAAGTACACAAATACCCCAGTGACATAACTATGAACTACAAAAAACTCAGGTAAAAATCTAAAGTGTTTCACAAAATAAATGGTATCTGGTGTTGTGAGAACTTTTTTAAATCGGACATTAAGAAGCAGAGGTATCGAGAAAAAGGATTAAATGTCTGTGTTCCTAACAGCGAAATTGTGCATTATTTTGGGAAGGAAATCACAAAAAGTTTTCATAGTTAGTAGTATCTGACTGAAAAAGATTTTTTTCAATCAGGTTTTTAGTCCCACAGATACTGCTGCAAACGTGCTGTAAATGGAACTGTGAACTTACTCCCTCAAGTGACACACTTGTGTGTTGAGAAAAAATTTGAAATTATATGAGAAACATTTGGCACTGGAAAAGCTGTCTGAAAAAGAAAAAAAAATTCAAATTGAACTCTTGGAAGCAGAGATATCAACAAAAATAAGACATACATTTACACCCTCTGGCAGAAAAACTATGCATTATTTTAAGCAGAGGGTATTCTCAAAAGATTCCCCGAAGTAAGCGGTATCAGTCCATGAAAAAAATTTTCAATCAAGTTTTCAGAAGCTTGAATTTTGCTGCAAATACATCAGAAAAACAAACATTTACACCACCTGGTGGCTAAATTTTTCTCTACCAAAAATTAGAAATTATATGTAGAGCATTTGCCACCAGGAGTCACATCCGATGCAGAAAGAACTTTTCAAATAGGACTTTTAGAAGCAGAAATATTGAGGAAATCATAATGAATCTTTATGTCCCCTAGTGGAAAATTGATGCATTACCTGAAAAAGAAACTGTACCTGAAATAGACTTTATTACAAATGGCACTGAAAGGAAGAAAGAATTTTTTCAATTGGATATTCAGCAGCAAATATATGGAATAAAACATATTTTGAATTCAACAGCATGTGCATTTCCGCCCTCTAGCAGTGCAGTTATGCATCATAAAAAAAATGGAAAGCAAGGATCATTATTCTCACATTTCAAGCTTTCCAATGCAAAAAAAATATTTTTTTAAATCAGACTAATAGTTGCAGAGATATGGTGTTCACAGATAGACAAAGTGATAACATGAGCATGTACTTTTATTTTATTTATTTTTTTTAAATAAAAGAATAAATAATATCAGTGACACTCAGATTATACACTCCCACATCAGCAGGCCCAAATTCTTTCTTAACAATTACCACACAGAATCGGACAATGAAAACTATTAATCATGACCACTCCAGATACTGTTTGCTTCACGCAAAATGTCTTCATGCAATGCACTAGCTCTTTTCTAAAAAACTTAACAATTATCACAAAACGATCTGCAATGGTTTTGTGGCCTTGGTGAAAAACATGATGTCCAATGTGATACTCTGCTGAAATCTACTGCACTGTTGCTATGAGCTTTCCATACAGCACAAGGTACAATGAGATCTATGCCTCCCAAAGTTTAACCTTTGATGTTCTTGGAACAGTTCATTATGCCACACCCAGCACATGTAAGTCACAGTTCTACTCCTCCTCGAGACATAATTATATGGAATTTAGATAACTTATGCATCAATGAAATATATTGTTACGAATATTATTTGGAGAAAATGGCATTTTAGGAAGAAGGCTAAGAACTCAATGACTAATGCAGAAAAAGCATCCACTGAATCAGATTCCTCGTTCCTTGGACCCTTCAACCCAGAACAGAATCTCGATTCTTGAGGGCTTCGTTGCGACAGACTGGACTGAGAAGAAGGTGAATAGCAAGAGAAGGAGTGGTGTTGGGTACCATCTCGTAGAGCAGATGGTGCAGAAAAGGGATCACACAGACCCTCAAATCAGAATGCCACCGGGGGCACCTGCGAGAGTGAAACAGGAAGAACAAATGCTGCATTTTTTTTTTTTTTTTTTTTTGGTCAAAAAGGGATGTGAGCTGTGTAGTGAAATAGCAGTTGCAGAAAGACCATGAGATTCTTCCAGTCAGCTATAACTACACAATAGCAGAACCAGCCATCAGAGTGAAGTAATTGGAAAAGGCTGTGGGAGATCCAGCTCCATGCTGAGAAAGAGAAAGTTGGCAAAAGAGTGAGAGAGGTCCTGTGAACATCATGTGCATCAGAGACTATCACCAGGAAAGTATCCAAATATTATATCTGGACATTGTTGACCTTATCACAAGATGAACTTGGAACGAAACTGCCATCTGTTGACCAGCGAGGACTCACCACAAACCTCCATGCGAAGATGAACCATGGGGATCTCCTTAGCAGACTGCGTGGAAAGTGGTAAACTTCCCTCGGAGGGTGTGTGTGCATGAGTTTTCATCAAGTAAGCTTCAATGTTGGATGGCAAGTGAACTCCAGTAGCCAGGGTGTATGCGTGGGCTCCTACTGCATTGGAAATAAATAGCTCGGTTATGAAGTGCATCAACCATCAAGTCTGCTTGCAAACCATGGATAAATTATTTCCAGTAAGTACTCTTGCATGATGCTTTATTTTTATCTAAACAGGGGATTCTTGAACACCTTCAAGATTTCTCACCAGGAACTCTAATTGGCCTCTGGCTGGTGACTTAAGAATGCTAAATAGCACAAAATCCATCCCATCCTTACTTAATTTTTCCAATATCCATTTGCCAATTTAATTTCTGTTAATTATCTAAATTAAAGTCTGTGCTTGTGTGCTAATCAGAGGTGCCAACCTCTAGCAGAACATACACTGGCAGAAAGTGAAAAAAGAACACCAAGAAGGAATTGGCGGACGATCATGAAATGTACATATGTTAATGGGGTCGAGTTTACGTAGGTCTGATGTTAATTTCGGGACCAACCGGTGAGCGCTTACGCCACAGCACGGCATAATATGCAAATTATCGTCGGTGGTATTTAAGGAGTACAGCAAAGTGAATGTAATCAGTCGCCTGCATAAGGACACGTGCAAAGACCCTGAAGAAGCTGCAATGCTGGGACATGGAAGACGTGTACGATTTCAGCAGTTATCGGACTTTGAACGAGGTCGTCTAATCGGACTATGCGAGGCCGGGTGGTCGTATCATCGTATTGCGGAGCGGAATTGGACGGGAAGTATCGGTGGTGGTACGATGGTGGCGTAGATGGTCCGAGAAACATTCCCACACGAGAAGATGTGGAACCGGGAGTCACAGACGGACTGATGAGCGGACCGATCGACGCATAAGAAGAGCGGCGTTGTCAAGCAGAACATCCACTGCAAAGCAAATCCGAGCTGCCGCTGCACCTGAGGTGACTGTGCAAACAATCCCCCAACCATCTACTGGATGCAGGACTACGTGCACGTGTGCCTCTGGCATGTGTACCTCTGACTCCAGCCCACCTCAGGAACGGCTGCAGTGGTGTCGCCAACGTCTGCACTGGAGAACGCAATGGCGATCTGTCGTGTTCAGCGATGAAAGCAGATTCTGCTTGGGAGTCTCCGATGGCCTATGCGTGTTCACAGACGCACAGGGGAGAGTCTCCACCCTTCTCGCATCCGCCAGCAACACACAGGGCTTACACCTGGTCTCCTGAGCAATCAGCTATCAATCCCGTACACAGCTAGTGTTTGTACCGGGTACGTTAAACAGCACCTCCTGCATCAACAACATCATTCAGCCCGTTGTTGTGCCATTTGTAAGGTCGGTCCATCGTGGTGTTTTCCAGCAAGATAATGCACGCCCACACACGGCACATGCAACGCAACATGCACTTCAGGGTGTGGGACAACTTCCATGGCCTGGTTCACCAGATTTGTCCTCCATTGAGCATGTGTGGGATTTTATGGGACAACAACTTATCCGGTCTCCACGGCCAGCCACGACCATCCCCGATTTACGCGTTCAGGTTGAGGACGCTTGGAACTCAATACCCCAAACTTACATCCAACATCTGTACGACAGACTCCATGCCAGAATTGCACAGTGTGATGCAGTTCATGGCGGTTCAACCTCGTACTAACCATGTTACATGGAAATGTTATTTTTCAGTTTACCAGCAAATACAGCTGTATTTTGCCATAATGTTTTGATCAAGTTATCCTCTGTATTTCGTTATTATGCTGTATAAATTTCGTTGGTATCAGAGTCTCCTTCTTGGTGTTCTTTTTTCACTTTCCGCCAGTGTATTAGTAATTAATAGGGAATGTTTCAATAATATTTTCAGTAATGTAACACACCATTTTTTCCAAGTTAAGGACAATATTATAGTATTACTGTGTAACCTGTAATACTTGTATGAGGTGACGACCTTCCGAGGAGCCTATCAGTAATCACCACACGAAGCCTCATCGTTAATGTGCGGAAAGAGTATTCCATGAGAAATTAATGTGTGAAATGTGTAAAACCTTATAAGTTTGCATTATCCTGATAAAAAATTATGAAATTAAATTATCAATATCGTACTTACCTCATGTCATTGCTGACATAAAGACTCCCTTGTTGCTTGTTTTGCAGTGGTACACTCTTTTTCAGAAAACTTTTTATAACACGGCTCACCTGAGGAAAATGCTTTACTTTTCTGTACAAGAAAGGCACTTAATATGTTTTGGTGCTCATTGTTGGGCAGAAGTATGTGAGGTTTTTCCTTACTATACTAAATATTCTCTCTGTAGAGGAATTGCTGTGAGGGATAGTCAATATTGCCAACATTAGTTTAGGCAATGCAGAATACTTGGGAAGGCCAGATAAATCCTTCATCTTAGATATTTCATTTCATGCTACATCTGCTCTAGGATATCCAGCTTCATCAATATCACAGTCTGGGAACATAGCATGAAACAAGGGACCAGCATGATCACAGCTTGCTATAGGTAGGTTATATGCTCCACAACGAATGTAGTAAACAGCAATTCAGCATTTATCACACTATTTTCATTCTTTTTTGCAAAAAAATTATCCAAAGGCTTTTATTGAGTCTTTCATTTTACATAATCCTTGTGTTTTTTTGACTGGATATGCCTTCGGCAATCATCTCATTCTACATGGGCTACTGATTGCTCCCATATTAGAAGGCACGCAAGGAAGCCTCTATTTCAGCATTTGTAACATTTTTCCATTTCCTAGCTCGAGATTTGTGAGAAAGATTTGGATGTTCCTGGAGAAACCTCTTTGCATATTTATTTGTTTCAGAAACGATAATTCCAAGGATGAAATTAGTAAAAAACAAGTAAAAATATGCAATAGGTGCTGCATCAGTTGCAGGAGCATGTTGGGGCCCCTGCATTTCATGATAATCAAAAGGATGCTGAGGTTGTTCATCACTTCCCTCTATTACATCCTCCCATTCGCTTTCATGACCTGAAGATTCACTATCAAGATCTTCACTTTCTGAAGATATTGTGTGCGTGGCATGGTGGCTAGTTTTCTGGCTTGATATTGCTTGGCCAATATCACTCTCAGATGATTCAAAATCATCACTATCACTTGGCAAACTTTCACTCTCACTACAACAAGCCATTTCAAATAACCTAACAAAAACATTTCACGCAGTAGGAAAAAGCATGTCTGCTAGTCTGAGGAACAAGCTGTCAATAAAGTCATCCTCTGCTAACACTAGTTTGGAAAAAGAGGGGGATTCGTAATTCACGGAGTTTTGCGATTGTGTCCGTTTGTTTGGGAAAAAAGAAATGAATAATGTGAATAGCTTCTACTAATAAAACACAGCATTTCGTTTTCCCACACGGCGAAAGTCCGCAAAATAAATAAATAAACACCCACCACCGTGGGACTATGCGTTGCGACGAGTTGCGCATTATTGCACTTCGAACAGGGCTCAAAAAATTTATTTCCGATAGTATGACGTTTTATAATTCACCAACAATGCCAAGTGAACAGCCCTGCCTCAACTGCAGTAGGAAACGTTTTGGCTAAAGTAGCCTTTCTCCCATCACACGGAGAAAGCGCGTGGAAAGCCCGATAGCAAGCGCAAACTATTTCACGATACGACTCTTACGGCATATTACGATTCTTTCGATAATATCGCTGTTTGACGATATGATTCATGGAGATTCCATTTCAAAATGATACGATTGATAAATGATATGATCATCGACACTGATATCTGCCGTCTGATTCGGAAAATACTCGGATCAAAATCGAACGCTGACGAATCGGCCACGTCACGCTAAAAGGGTTAACAAAAAAGGATACAAAATTGAAATTCTCCAAAATGCACCGAAATCCGTAATTCTTCCAACCTGACCGTAATTCCGTAATAATTACGGAAAATCCATAATAGTTGGCACCTCTGCTAAATGTACACTTCCCTCGTTCTTATTTGGTTTGGTCAATTTTGAAGCCTGACTGACCAAATCCTTAATATGTAGATCTCTCTCACCTGTAATATCTTAAGGAACCCAAGGTGCAGTAAATCTGCCACCCAGGTGATAAAGATACAATACTCTTCTAAATAACACAACACTGATTGTAGCGTCATACTGCTTGTGCAGGCACATTGCACAGCACTTTAAAGACTGATTATTCTGCACATCACTTTAAAAACTGATTACCCTTGCACACTGCAAAACACATGCACACAATATTGTTAATGTATTGTCCTTTGTAGACCACAGCATGCTGCTATGGTCAGGAATTTTTATTGCAGCATTGTGCTTCAAGCATCCCAAATACAAAAGAAACATAAGGAAATAAAAAGCAGCATATTTGTAATGAACTGTTCATTACTCAACTACTTCTGTTGAAAAGTGATTCAAAAAATGACTTGGTACTAAATATTTGTTTAAAAAAATTGGAGAGAGAGAATTCTGAAAATATTGCAAATACATTTAGTCAAAGATTGACTGCAATCTACAAGGAAGAAATATTCCTCAGAAATACATGGGAAAATAACTAGATTATTCAAATCGATCAGAATTGCGTACTGAATTGCCTGTAAATTACTGATCTCCATGTAACATCTCCTCAGAAAACTTGAAAAGTACATTCATTGCCTTGGAGTGGCAATCGAACCCACACTTCCCGATTTCAGTTCGAGTACGATACCCATTACACAACCCAGATCAACGAAGTTCCAAGCAACTGAGGCTAAGCAATTACAGTTTAGGAACCTGAAAGAACTTCCAGAGTGCATAACTTAAAGCATCTCCTGCTCTTAATTGCAGCAAATATTCCATCCTGACAATAACAAGTATTTGGGGCAGAAATAATCATTTACTTGTGTGGAAACATTAAAGAATAATTAATCTTTCAAGCACATGACAAGTCAACATGATGAATAATTTTTGGCACAGAAACTAGGAGTCTTTAGCTTGTTACTGCCACAATACAACAATGAAATTCTGTGGAATTGACCACATGCACGATAGTTATTTATGGCATTTTTACGCCAAAAAATACTTCTATGAATTTGCCATGTGCTTCAGATGTTAATCTATCAGTTTCTACATTTTTAGAATGCTCGTACTCTGGCTCTTTCCTTTTTCTGGACCCAGAAGTCTGAAATTAGCAGTATGAGAAATCAAACCTAATGTGGGTCATTACAACAAGAAATTATATACACAAGATAATATATTTTGTAAGGCTTTTGAAACAGAAAGAACAGTATATATCTTAATAACAATAAATGTTAAAATTAAATACACTAGGAAACAACCTGGATTAACTTCTGTAATGCTTTTCTCAGCTTCTGCCTTTGTTTTCCCATATTGATTAAGTGGATTTGGTTCATCAGTTTCTTTATACGGTGGATTGGTTCCATCGAAAACATAGTCTGTGCTAATAAAAATAAAAGCAGCATTTGCTTCACCTAAAAAGGAAAGGACTATTTCACTTTTTTTTTCTTTTTTTGCAAGGAAAAAAGTATATACCAAAACAAAGCATGTCATCAGACTGACTTGGCAAATTCATGGAAAGCATTTACACAATTATCATTCCGCACAATATAAAAACACCTGGATATATGTATACCCACCCGCCTAACATACACACACACAAAAAAAAAAATAAGTATAACAATATATATACATGATGAATAATTTTTGGCACAGAAACTAGGAGTCTTTAGCTTGTTACTGCCACAATACAACAATGGGATGTAAGGTCAGGTGATGCGTAACATCACAGCCTCTCCTTGACAAATGTCAACCCCGCCTTCTCGTGGTGCATCCTGTTCCCACTAAAGGGGCTCTGACGACCGCCCATAGCGGTATAACTATACCATCGGGATTAGAGGAAATTCTATCCCACACTCACCAACCCGCTTGGCCAGCGTGGTGAGTTATGGCCAAACCCCTCCAAAATGATTCCACAACTTAAATCTTGGCCTCAGTCTCCGGCAGCTGGAATGTACCTGGCCAAGGCAGCGGCCAGTGCGACATGAAGGCAGAGGGTGCTAAGAATCCCCGGAGAACCGGACTAGGCTGCCATCTGATGCTGACCTTGGCTACTTACAATGGACGCTCTCTATCTTCTGATTCAAGGCTTCTTGAATTGGAAGAGGAACTGCAAAGGATCAAGTGGGACATCGTGGGGCTAAATGAAGTAAGGAGAAAAGGAGAAGATCTTATCGAACTGAAAAGTGGACATCTCTTCTACTATCGTGGGACAGATACTGGCAGAACTAGTGGTGTTGGATTTATAATAAACAAGAAACTGAAGGATAAAGTTGTAGAAGTTGAAAGTTCCTCTGACAGAGCTGCACGACTTGTTATCCAACTCTCGAAAAGATACCAGGCTCAGATTATTCAAACTTATGCACCCACCACAAGTCATCCTGAAGAAGAAATTGAAGAATTTTATGAGGAAATTTGTCATCTAAATAATATAGGTAAGCAGCACTTGAAAATAATTATGGGAGATTTCAATGCAAAAATAGGGCAACGGCAACAGAATGAAACTTCAGTAGGTAAATTCGGTCATGGCAACAGAAACCAGCGTGGAAATACTCTCGTTGAGTTTGCAGAGGCAGAAGGGTTTTTCATCTTGAACTCCTTTTTCAAGAAAAAGCCACACAGGAAATGGACATGGAGACATCCAAATGGGACGACAAGTGAAATTGATTTTATTATGTGTAACAAAAAATTCGTCATAGAAGACTGCAGTGTGCTAAACAAGTTCAACACAGGTAGTGACCATAGATTGGTGAGATGTAAGATGCACCTCAACACTAAACTTGAACGTGGCAAGCTCATAAGACAAACAAAATCTATTGACATAACCAACCTTAAAAAACACCATAATACCTTCAAGTTAGAACTGAAGAACAGGTTCTCTGCTTTAGAAGGCCTAACATCGGAAGAAGTGGACATCTCTGAAGTTAACAGAAAAGTAACCAAAGCTCTTATGGAAACAGCAACAAAATTGGCTGGGTCTAAGAACAAGTTGCATGTGAACAAATTATCAGGAAAAACCAAAATGTTGATGCAAAAAAGAAGAGAGATGAGAACAACTAAAGAAGATGTGACTTCCAAAGTGGAATATATAGAGCTATGCAAGACAGTAAGAAAAAGTATCACTGAAGACGTAAGGAAATTCAACTGTGAACTAGTGAGGAAAGCAATTGAAAACAACCAAAGCCTAAAGATAGCAAAGGGACATCTCAGTAAGGGAAGAAAACAGATTATGGCACTGAGAAAGAAGATGGTTCTGTAACAAGAAATAGAGGCGAAATTTTGACAAGAGTGAAAGATTTCTACTCCAAATTATATGAAAGGGATGATATATGCACTCCTGACATCATGAAAGATACCAGTACCAGAGTTCCTCCAGTCCTTCCAGCAGAAGTTGCACATGCAATCAAGAACATGAAGCGAGGAAAAGCTCCAGGAGAAGATGGAATTACTGTAGACATCATACAAGAAGCAAGTGGAGAAATCGAAACAGTACTCGCCCAAATTTTCACTCGATGCCTTAATGAAGGAAAGATTCCTGAAGATTGGAACACCGCTACAATGATCCTGCTACATAAGAAAGGTGACATTGAGGATCTCGGAAACTACAGACCTATCAGCCTCCTATCAGTAGTTTATAAAATCTTCACTAAAGTTCTTTCACACCGCTTGAAGGTAACACTGGACATGGCTCAACCGAGAGAACAAGCTGGATTCAGGAGTGGCTACAGCACAATAGATCATATCCACGTGCTGAGAGAACTAATTGAAAGAGCGAGGGAATATGAACTTCCATTGTGCATGGCTTTTTATCGATTATGAAAAAGCCTTTGATTCGGTGAAACCATCAGCAGTTACAATGGCTCTGAAAACCTGCGGTATTGAAGATGCATACATTAATATTATTAATAACATCTATGAAAATGCAAGTGCAAAGATTAGGCTGTTTGAAAATACAACACACGTAAAAATTGGAAAGGGAGTGAGACAAGGGGACACCATATCTCCGAAGCTCTTTAATGCCACATTGGAGGGTGTTTTTCAGTCGCTGAGCTGGGAAAACAAGGGAATAAAGATTAATGGAGATTATCTAACCCACCTTCGCTTTGCTGATGACGTAGTCATTTTTGCAACTACCCCATCAGAGCTGCAGAGTATGATCCAGGAACTTGCTGACAAGAGTAAAGAAGTGGGATTAAAAATGAACTTTCAGAAGACAAAAGTGATGTTCAATGCTTTTACAAGAAATGAAGATTTATCGATTGATGGAGAAAAGCTGGAGATAACAGACACGTACGTTTATCTTGGACAGCAGATATCAAGTGAGGGTCACATTGACGAAGAAATTAATCGGCGTACAAAACTTGCCTGGAGAGCTTTTGGAAGAAACAGCATAATTTTCAAGAGCAATATGCCATTATGTCTTAAAAGAAAACTGTTTGATCAATGCATCCTTCCAGTGCTTACGTATGGTGCAGAGACGTGGACCTTAACTAAAAGAGACATACAAAGGCTGCAGACAACTCAAAGAAGCATGGAGAGGTGCATGCTTGGTGTAACCAGGAGGGATAAGAAGAGGAACTCGTGGATCCGAAAAATGACAAGAGTGGAAGACATCATGATCAGAGTTAAATCCCTGAAATGGCAATGGGCTGGACATACTGCCAGAAGGACAGATCATCGATGGACAGCCAGAAATTTTAGATTGGATTCCAAGGGACAGGAAAAGACCCAGAAGAAGACCACATGGGAGATGGGTGGATGAAATTCGAAAGTATGCAGGGGTGACATGGAGGAGACTGGCACAAGACAGACCGTTGTGGAGGAAACTTGGGGAGACCTTCGTCCAGCAGTGGATTGATAATGGTTGACAATGATGATGATGATGATGATGATACAGTAGATTTCGGTTAAATTGGGACATATCAGGGTCAGAACACTTTGACCCAATTATACAATGCTTTATCCCAAAGAGCTAATTTGGGATGTTCAAGAATTGTCCCACATAAATGGCTGTCCTGATTAACCGATGGCCCAATTAACCAGAATCTACTGTATATACACACATCATCACGAAAATGAAAAGAGTGGTCACAGGAAGAGTGTATTTCTTCAGCATAAAAATATTTCAGTCACCTACTTGCAAAGCTATAAATTTTTACATACCTAGCTTATCCAGGACTACCATGTCCATCATGAAATCTAAATACAGATTTCAGTGGCTTACTTCGTTTGAAAACTCACACGTGGCATAATTTGGGAGCTCAAAATTCACATTACATGACACGATGGTTTGAACTTCACAAAATTAAAATTATTAAAATGAGTAAAAAAACCTGAAAAAAAATAATAAAACTGAAACGTGCCCAACCGTCCCCATAAATAAATGAATTTTAGTTTCAAGGGTCAAGATCAGACTGGCATATAGCTCTATGACTGAGAGAAAAAGAAATTTAGGGGTGAGCCCAGAACCTCTCAAATAAATAAAGTGGGAAGGCCTAAAAGAATGTTGTAAAAGTCCACCTAATTAATGCTAAAAAAATAGGGTCAGTATTAATAGGTGTAAAAATATAAATATAAAAATAATAAAACTCATTTTAGAATACCCTAGCAGGGACCCCTCCCCCTTCCCAAAGCTGTGCCTGCAGTAGACAAATTCACATTGCATTCAGATGGTTTTTATAGTTTGGAGGAATCCCTATAGAGCAGTGACTATGACATACAACTAGCAAAGTAATTTACAGACCTGAACATTAGAATTTCACCATTGTAACAATACTTTACACTGTTACAATACAGTTTAAATGTGATATCAACACTATAATATATTGTCATTGCCAGGGGTGGGGAATTACGCTCGCCCACTCGCCATCGGCGAGTGGATTTTCTGGCGTGGCGAGTGGATTTCCTGGATTTTAGACCTCTTAAAAATTGCCGCTTATGAAATATATAAAATAATAATATAGTAGGCTTTCACTAATTTTTTTTTTTTTTTTGCGCCTTAAGCTTCTTCATTTATAAGACGGGCAAGTATATTCTAATCCGAAACCCGAACGCCCGAACTCTGAAGTCATACCTCACTAGGCAGAAAAGCATTCTATTTTTTTAGACCGACCCGGTGTTCATTTGCACGAAAGAGTGTGCGAAAGCTTGGAGCTGACGTCACGGATGCTTAGCAGTCGCTCAAGGCCAAGCTGAGTCGTTCCTGCTGCTGGTGGAATAAACGAATCCCCCCCTTCCTGCAGAACATTGTGTGACAGCCGGGAAGCGCGCACGGGATTAATCGTTGCTGACGTCCTGCCTGTTCGATCACGTGGTACCTACGGCTGTCTTCTCGGAGCGCCAACTAAATTGTCGTTTGCCTGAATGCGCTTTGGAAACAAAAACATAAACAACAAGGTTTTGGTGGACAAAGGCTTCTGCAACATAAAAAATCCCAGTATCATTGAAAATCGGTGTGTGATCTCAATATGTTTAATTCCAAACAATCAACTTTATTTACATTTTTCCAACATAATTCGTCCGGTAGCAATGTAACAGTGCCATGTGATTCATCCTCTACGCCACGTGTTTTGGTTGATAGCAATGTGCTACAACTCGATCTTGGTTCTGAAAATGTTTTACTTGAAGATAGAAATGTTGCAAAAAATTGTGAAAAGCCACAGAACAGGAAATTTCAAGAGAAATGGATTGAAGAATTCCCCTGGATTGTTTATGAAGATGGTCTTGCAAAATGTGGATTTTGCTGCAAAGCAGATGTGAAAGTCAATACATCATGTAAGTTTTCACAGGGATTTAGTGGCCCTTTCAAACATGAAACTTTTTAATTCCATGATAAATCTGTGCAGCATAGGAAAAATGTTGATTTTATTGAAAATTCATCTCAGCTTCTTGTTAGCACCCCATTGGCCAAATGCATTAAAAAGATGGATGAAAAAATATTTAAGCAGCTCAAAGTATTATTCAATCTGAGCTACTATATTGCAAAAAACAATAAGCCATTTTCTGACATTGAATCACTAGTCATGTTATCCAGAAAGTTAGAGGTTGATGTACAAAACCAGTATGCAAACAGAAATGCTTGCAGGAATTTATTTCTTGCATATCAGAGGTTATAACAGAGTCTGTATTGAAGGAACTAAAGCAGTCCCAGTTCATTAGCATTATTTTAGATGTCTCTACAGACAAGGGCACAATAGAGGAATTGATGATGTATGCAAGATATTTGAAAAGTGGTAAAATTGAAGAATGTTTTTTTGGGACTTTTAGAATTAGAAAATAGCACATCTGAGTCCTATTTTTCTGCTATTGAGAAACAGTTTGCTTCTCTTGGTTTAAATTTGAAGAAAATTTCTGGGATTGTTGGTATAGCAACATGGTTGGTGAAGTATCTGGTTTATGTGCCAAATTTAAAGAATTTTTACCACATATATTGTCTGTGCATTGTGTTGCTCACCGATTGCAGTTAAGCATACTTTATACTCTAAAGAATGTATCATATTTAGTAACGTTTGACTCTATTCTTATTTTAATTTATAAATTTTATGGACATTCCAGTGAAAAAATCAAGCACCTGGAAAAAATAACCAACTTATTAGCACAAAAAATTTTAAAAATTCAGAAATTGCACCAAATTAGATGAGTGGCATCTAAAGTAGGAGTTTTGAGAGCAATTTTTCATGACTACCAACCAGTTGTGTTGCATTTAGAAAATGAAGCTAATGAAAAACAAGCTAGCAAAAATGCAGAAGGCATAGTAAAGAAAATAAAAGATTTCAGATTTCTGGCAACCCTCAGTTTTCTCCTAGATTTTCTTCAAATCTTTAAAAGACTTGTCCCTCATTTTCCAAAAACAGCCTTTGCTTTTATGTCAAGTCAACAACGAAGTTTTGAAAGCAAAAAGAAATTAGAAAGTTTGCAGAAAGAAAGGGGAAAATATGAAGAACAATTTTTTAGCTCCTATAATGGAGAAACTTACAAAGATGTAGTTCTGACAAATTTTGCAAATGGGAAGAAGTTCTTCAAAACTGACAGAAATACTATGATAGACTTTGCAAAAAAATATTTATTGGAAAGATTTTGTGACATTAATTCTCCTGTAATCACTTCAACATATGTTTTTGACACATTCACTTGGCCCACTGGAAAAGATTTGAGTGACTTCGGAGACAATGAAACCAAAATTATCTTGCATCATTTTAAGGAAGTAATCAAACATAAAAACAATGAGAAAGATATCGAAAAAAGTGTGGTAGACGAATGGTTTGACTTCAAAATAAGTAGCCAGAACTTGAAAGTTGATGAACTACCTTTAAAGATTACTGAACATAAGGAGAAGTTTTTTTACATAAGTCAGTTGTTTTTGCTTCTTTGTGTAATACCAGCATCAACATCAACCTGTGAAAGAGGCTTCAGCCAGATGAATCTTATCAAAAATCACTTGAGGACCTCATTATTCAACAGAAGTATGAACAGTCCCCTAAATTTACTTAAGAGCAAAACTGAAGACTAAGGAAAAAATTTTAGAATTTAGAACGAAGGGTGCAAAATAACCTGAAAATCAAAACGCGCAACGCAGCAGTTTTGAAAATTCAGAATTCACATTCTATAAAGATACCTAAGCAAAAAAAATATACAAATATAATTTTGACTCACACCTAGTACAACATAGAAAAGGTTATGTATCTACATGTGTGAGTAAAAGGAGAAAAGAAAAAAAAAATAAAATAAAACAACTGAATGTAGAATGTGTCGAGAATACCGAGCCTTGGCTTTATCAAGGACCAGCAAAAACTCTGCATTTTCTCACTTCCACAAAGACCTAGTTGGAAATGGGTTTCTGCAAGGCCATAGATGCAAGTAACATTCCCACCTAAAATAGTTTAAAAAATATATATATAAGTCATGTCCTCCGTAGAGTAGCATGACCTAGCACTAGTTAACAATTTCGCTTGCATCCATTAACCTTCATGGCCCGACCCATGCTCTTCATCTGTTACTATTAAACAGAGAGAAGAAGATTAAAGAGAACTCAAGCTGTGAGAGTGACACAATAAATAGAAATGATTTTCAGCTATAACGAAATTCCAAGTTCGTTTGAGAGAGAATTTAAACCTGAAAAACAAATTTTACATTGCAATTAAAAAGGAAATGTTAATTTATAATGAACAGATTTTTGAAAGAAAACTTGAGTCTAAAACCCCCTACTCTACAACTTATGACAGCACGAAAACGAGAATAAGTTAAAGATAATAATTAACTAAAGAAAACTTTGTGAAAGTTATATACCTTAAACAGTTAGTTGCAATATGTACAAAGTAATATACGCATTAATGGGACATCATTAGAAAATTTTGATCCAGCAGACTCTATAGATAAGTGGTACTTTGGAGGTGGAACAAAGCATATACAAGGACATAAAAGAAAATTTTGTGATGCTGAATAATTGATGTAAAAATTTAAAAGAAACAAAGCTGAACAATCACTATTAATTAGGTAGGAAATATTTAATTATAAAATAATAATAAATTGGTGTCATTTATCTCCGTTATAAATCAAAGGTTTCATGGGGATTTTTTTTAATCTGGTATAGCGTATATATGTATTTGTATTACATAGGGACAGAAATTCAAAATTTGTGTCATATCCCATCTCTGTACACTGTTGTCATAATGTGCCTATATCGCGTCTTCTTGGCTAGTGGTAAAAATCCCTGGCCGGTAAGATTTTCCCAGAATTCCCCACCCCTGGTCATTGCAGTAAAAATTTGTTTAGTTTCACTGTGAATATATTTGATTTAAATTTGATTCATGACATTCTAAACCTACTCAGACAACAAACCCATGGGGACGATTTCACACCCCTTGTCTTAAATCTACATGATACTATAGAATATAAACATCTGAACATATTGTGGGTGTCCATACAACAGGTATGTCTGAACCACCACAATATGTTCTCATTAACTTTCTCTCCAGGCTCAGAAGTAGCAAACTCAGTTCTACTGCTTGAATTGATAATTTTGTAACTGCATCCACCTATTATTCTTACATCATTAGAACCTAACCAAAAGCTCTTTATTTTGCAAATGACTTCTGTTGCCATAAAGCAGGATAGGTTTCAATAGTGTACTGAACTATTGAATTGTACGATGCCAGAGTTTAGTTCTTTGGTCACTAATCTCTTTCAGAGTGAAATTATTATTTTACAGGTGATTTAGACTTCTCCATATTTGGTAGATTATACTGCCTTAATTCCATTTAATAAAATCACAAACAAATAATTACAACAAAAACTGCCACGATGCAGTGATCAAACATTTTGCAAAAACACTGCAAAATCATATCAAAAACACTGCAATGTTCAGAGTGCAATTAACAAACAGTCATACAAACTGTGTAAATAATTCATATACTGGATGATCTGGCACAAACTTGAGAGTGACATAATCTTGTAAACACAGCTGCTCGTCATCAATACACAATGGCAGCTCATGAAGGTTAACCTATCAACTGTTAAATAGAGAAATACACAAAGACCTTGGTATAGACATGAAAAGTATGGTAGTAAATAGGTCCCAAGGTCTTTGGGGTGAAATCCTGAGCTGCTGCATAAATCACATATCATCCAACTTAGCCATGAAGAGAGTAGTAGGTATGAAAAACTTGACATCTGTATACTTTGCATAAAGCAACAGACAGCACCCTCAAGCTATTTGCTGCTTTCATGCACCTCTCCTTCAGAGTGAGAATATGAAATGTTTAGATGAAAAGCATGTTTGCAATCAAAGTGCAGTCATGAAGAACTTTGCTGCAACGGTTATAATAGATGAACCCAACCTCAGATAAAGATCTGAGCAGAGACCACATCTGTGCCAAGAACACGTGCAAATGATTTTTTTTTTTTCATTGGAAAAGAGATGTTATACTCCACTCCTGACTGAAACTGCATCCTAATGCTGGGAATACTGATACAAACACAATAAATCTTCATTTTGTACACACACCATAGTGCACAAAGAACTGGAGAAAACTGACAGAAACCACTGTTGATGCACAGAATAAGCAGTGTAACAGGTGAAATGGAACCTTTAGAAATCTATGCTGTTGTATGCATACTATACAGGATATGTAGAACCAATGGACACTTGAAATGTGCAACTGAGGGGAAAACAATAATGAATATATGGAGATTACCCCATAATTACCCAGATAAAGATACAAGTTAAACACAATTAAATTAGCTTTGATTAGATACTCACAAAACTGACCCCATGATTGGTTTACATCTCTATTTGCTCTACAATCAGAATTCCATCTAAAACTTTGATATCTGGGAAGTCCAGTCAAAGTCTCAGGCACTGAACTAGCTGCCGCACTCATGGCACAACAAGTTGCTGGCTTCAGACCATTACTCTTGCCAATTGTTTTTGAGCCAAAACATTACAATTACATTCACATTTTCATCACATACGCACAACTTTCATTATCTTCAACATATATTCAAAAAGGCTAAAACACTATACATAACTTCCATTCTATTCATTAACCCTAACTAGACGAAACCCATCAGAATCAATGGTTAGTTTTCCTTCTTTTTTTTTTTTTTTTTTGAAAAGAATAAGCTCGTATGAAACAACAAATGTGAATTTTATTTGATTGACAAATTCATTCAACCACTCCTGTAAAGACAACTGTCCAGGTTCGCGATTCTTTTTTTTTTTTTTGTTTTTTTTTACTGAATGTTTAACGACCACCGTGGACAACTCAATGGACTATAAAGCAGTTGCCCGTAATATTTTCACTAACAATGGTCAACGTAATGTTTATTTACATCTTTACATAATGGGAAACGTCTTACCTACGTGAATAAACTGGATCGAATGAATATTAAATTGTATATATACATCACACAATTCAACGGCATAACGCAATCAGGTCTTCGAGAGTGTTGGCTGTTCCGACGAGAAGAACTTTGATAGGAATGCCTGCTAGCGTTGCTTTGCGCAACAGTTCACTCACAGTCCCTTCGTGCTTCCGCCTTCAACAGCGCGTGAGTCAACAGCAGGCGATCGAATGTCAATCGCATGCTTCTCCCATAGACTTTATATGGGAACTTTGCTGCCCCACAACGCCTGAACCGTTGCCCCAATCTAATTTTTCTCATCGACTGGCACATCTACATGGCAAGACCTTTATTTTGATACCTCAACCATATCTTTACATTCAGCCGTTCTCTCAAAATAGGACTCACAGTAAAAAATAGAATATATAAATTCTCTTGGTCGTTAATTGCTGCCCATGTCCTTATATTCACAACATTTATACATACATTCATATTAAAAACGCTATCTATATACACTATTTACAAAAGCCTTATTCCATCAACTCGATTCATTTATACAATGGCTAAACCTTCCTCCTCCAACCCTACTTAGTTTTCCGACGGAAAACACGATACGCTTAACCACCGATACTGTAAGCCTCACCCCCACGACTTCGCGTCCGCCTTCTAGCACTTTCTGCCAGATCCTGGCAGTCTTCAGGAGGCCTGTCGAAAAACAACCGTTCCTCTCTGCAGCCGCAGAGCAAGTAATGCAATCTTCTCCGGTCCTCTTTTCTGTCACTGTATCTCACGATGTTTGCCTGTGACGCCATCTGTGCTTTAATTTGGTCAAAATCTAGCATGGGATTTTTTTTTCCCTGTTTTTGTTTCTGTTCTATTTTAATCAGGGCTTTCCAATTTTATCACTACGTATATTTGGGTCGAAGACATTAGAATAATTAAAAAATGTAAAACAGAAAGACATTTGAGAATAGCTGAGTCAGTACTTATTGAAAAAAAATAGGGATATATTATGTAATTCTAATGACCCGAATATACTTAATGATAATTGGAAGGCCCTGACTAAAATAGAAGAAAAAAGAAACTAAAAAAGAAAAAAAAATTCCAATGCTAGATTTTGACCAAATTAAAGAACAGATGGCGCCACAGGCATACATCGTGAGATACGGTGACAGAGCAGAGGACCGGAGACGATTGCATTACTTGCTCTGTGGCTGCAGAGGGGAACGGTTGTTTTTCGACAGGCCTCCTGAAGATGGCCAGGGTCTGGCAGAAAGTGCTAGAGGCGGACGAAGTCATGGAGATGAGGCTTACATTATCGGTGGTTAAGCGTATCTTGTTTCCCATCGGAAAACTAAGTAGGATTGGAGGAGGAAGGTTGAGCCATTGTATAAATGAATTGAGTTGATGGAATAAGGCTTTTGTAAATAGTGTATACAGATAACGTTTTTAATATGAATGTATGTATAAATGTTGTGAATATAAGGATGTGGGCAGCAATTAACGACCAAGAGAATTAGGGTTAAAGTCTTTGATGAATGAAATGGAAGTTATGTATAGTGTTTTAGCCTTTTTAAATATATGTTGAAGATAATGAAAGTTAGGAGTATGTGATGAGAATGTGAATGTAATTGTAATGTGTTGGTTCAAAAACAACTGGAAAGAGTATATGCGAAGACACAGGGACGAGATACGACGACCATGAAATGTCCATCACGCATTATGACAAGTCAGCTGGAAATATACGTGCAGTAAATGTTGCAAAAGGAACAACCTTTTAGGAGAGTTTCCATAAATGAAATCCTACAGCAGTACCATGCCTACCATACACACTGCTCATGCTACTCACAAGGAACAATCTCTACAAAGAGGGTGTGGAAATTCTACCGTTGACTTTTTGGAAACTCACTGAATTTGTTACCCATCGAGCTTATGTAAACCTAGGGGATCATCACCTCCACTATCTCAATCCAGCAGCTGGCCTGCAAAAGTTGTGTGCCAAATTGTTTGCTGCTTGGAATGCCATACCCCAGCTCACCACTGATTTCACTGACAGTATGCCTCATTACCAGCAGGCTTGCATAACTGCCTGAGATGCACCAACTCTGTACTGAACAATTCTGAATAAAAGTAGGTGTTGTGCCTTCTTACATTATATTTTTTGACCATTTACATGTCTTCACCAAACTCTGTGCATCCTGTGATTTTCCTAAATCTTCAGTGTTGTGATTACCATGTTCATTGTCTTTCAGATCTATTGGCTGTAATCCAGTGATTGGAAAGTTACTTTTAAAAAGTAGTTTGCTAATGCCACAACTACATTCTTGAAAAAGTAGCCTGCTTCAACAACTTTTTCTGAAACTTAGCTACTTTTACTACTTTTTAGCTATTTGTTTTATGTTTAGGTTTAAGTTAAAATTGCAAACTCTCACAGGGTGACCAGATGACTTTTTGGAATGCCAGGACATTTTCATTAAAAAAGCAGGACATTTCAAGAAAAAGGAGTACACAATGAATCTGTGCAAAAATAAATATGAATGCACATATTCTGTATTTAAATTTTACAGTTTTAAAGTTTATATGTGTAAAACTTTAAAAAAAGAAGGGAAGATTTTAGTCTGCTGGACATTTTTATTTATATTTTTCACTGGAAGAGATTTTTTCAATAGATCAGGTTTCTTTAACAAACATTTGTGAAATTCAGAGCATGACGTGTCTTTCAAATCATACTTAACTAGTGGTATACTCCTCACTGATTTGATTAATCCTTTCATCAGTCCACTGGAGACCTATTAATGAAAAAACTTTTGACACTAGAATTGGAGCCTGGTAGAGCAAAATAAATAAATAAAAAAATTCACAAATCTTCAGTAATTCTGGAAAACAGTCCAATGACTTGGAGTTTTTGAAATACTCCACCCATTGTGACTGCAGCAACTGGTAAAAAAATCTTCACTTTGGGTTGCAAGGAACTTCTTAAAACATTGAACTTGATTAAAGGTTGTCATCCTCAATTTCAATACCTTTTTCCTTACGGTAAGTAAGACTTTGCAGTATGTTACTAAAATTTAAGGATTTTGACTCTTTTTGAATTTGATCAAAATGTACTTGAATTATTCCTTATTTTTGAAAAGGCCAGGCATTTCGGCTATTTACCTTAACATTGGGTTGTCAGATAAGTTCATTCGTTTTGTTTTGTTTTTTCCTATTAATGGAATCCTTATTTTTCATGAAAAAGTTTTAACAAATCAGTCAATAATATATTCTCCTTCTTTGTTTACGACCTCCTGCCAACGTTCCACTAGGTTGTCATTGTCTGGACAGTAGAAATCCCCAGGTTTTGACTCGAAGAAGTCATCGAGCCACAGTTTCAGCTCGACGTCGTTGTTAAACTATACGCCTCGCAGACTGTTGGAGAGCATCCGGAAAAGGTGATAATCTGAGGGCGCTGGATCAGGAAAACATGGTGGGTAAGGCAGAACTTCCCGACCAAGATCTTGAATAGCAGTTTCGGCCAGATTAGCGACATAGGGGTGAGCGTTGTCATGTGAAGAAACACATTGGGCCACCAGTTGGGTCGTTTCAGCTGAATTGCCTTGTTGAGTCAGTGCATTTGCTGAACGTAAAGCTGTGCATTGATCATGGTGTTCTTTTCAAGCAATTTGTAGTGGATTACACCTTCCCAATCCCACTAAACACAGATCATGGTCTTGTGTGGATGCAGCTCGACCTTGGCTCAAGGTGTTGCTTTTTGTGAGGACTCTGCCATTCTTTCCCCAGCTGCATATTGACATAAAGACACCATTTTTTCATCACCGGTAAAGAAATCTCAGTGTCCACGAGAAGCCTGGTGTATTTAAAGAAATCTCAGTGTCCACGATAGTGGAGCGCTAGAGTTTGTCTCTTGTGTTCAAAGAATGTGGCACCCATGCACCAAGTTTTTGGACCTTACCCATCGAGTGAAGGTAACGGGTGGTGGTGTCATGAGAGCAACCCATCTGCTGGGCCAATTCTCTAGTGGACTGACATGGATCCTCATGGATGAGCGCATTCAATCCTTCTTCATTGAACTAAACAGGTCTGCCGCAATGCAGAGAGTCTGTGAGGTCGAATTTCCCCTTCTTGAAGTGTGAATACCATTTCTGTGAAGTTCTGTAAGTAATAGCGCCTTCTCCGTACACAGCACAAATGACTCGAGCAGCTTTGGAACCTTGACTGAAAGTGAAGAGAAGCAGGTGTCAAAAATGCTCATTTCTGTCTACTTGGCACTCCATCTTCGTATGGCTAAAAAGAGTTAAAACCAGATATAATATTGAAACCGATGAACAAAGTTCTACAGGAAGAATAGAGCTACAAAAAAACATAACACTATGATCAAAATATTGTTTCTGTTCCTTCAAATAACACAGGAAAAAACTGGATTAACTTATCTGATACCCAATGACAGGAGGGCATGGCAAAAAATATATATATATAGTATACAAATAAAACAAAAAAATTATAAAATATTGTAACACAAAAAGAAATTAAGCAAAAAGGCTAACACCATGAGAAGTGCCGAAAGCAGCTAAACCTCATGTAGTAGCCTATATAGAATGGAAACATTACAGAACAAAAATACAAAATTAAAAAAAAAAGGAACTTCAAAACAAGTGAAAACAAAACAGGTTGCCGTCATCAGGAGAGCATCAACCTGTGGGAGTGGCCTTTCTAGTACCAACAAACGACAAGGCGAGCTAAAATTGTCGGTTGGTCATGCTCCTAGGCCACCAGACCAAATTCCAGAACAAGCACAAGAAATCCAAGAATCAAATTTATACAACTACAAAATAAAAAATAAAAATGAAAAAAAAATGAAGAAAATTAAAAGCTTACCGGCAGAACAAAACCACCATGACAAGGCAACTAACGAAACTGAACAGACCACCCACAATAACTCAAATACACTGCTGGCCACCCAAAATGCAACACCAAGAAGGAAGCATCCGATTGGTCTGAAATTCGCAGCATGCGTTGCCCGCGAGAGGATATGCAAATGATTAGCATTGCAGCGCATATGCAAATCATGTGCGCCTGGCATGCCACCAAGAAGCACTATAAGAAGAGTGCACAGAAGGTGGGGTGTAAGTAGTGGAAGTGTGTTGTGCTGCCGGACATGTGTGTGGGAAGCTTCCTGATGCCTCGTCGCAGAATACAGCAGTCATTCCAGCACGTTTCGGAGTTCGACAGAGGACGAATAGTGGCTTATCGCGACTGCGGTTCATTGTGCCGAGATATCGGCGCTCGTGTGTGACGACATCCAGGCACAGTGAGGTGAGTATGGATTCACTGAGTGCAGGAGGGACGGACGGACGGACGGCCGACATGAGCGATTGCCGCAGCACACCACCGAGCGAGAGGAACGGCATGTTGTGCGGCGAGCAATGACGGCGAGCACTGCCACATCACGAACGTTAGCGCAGGAATAGGGTGTGTTGCGCAACAACCTGTGTCAGCACGTACCGTTCGACGTCGTCTGCAGGAGCGGGGACTTGTCGCAGGCTCCCATTGCTCCGATTACCATTTTACACCACCGGCAAGTGCGGCAGCAGTGGGCTGTTAAACGCCACACCAGGACTACTGAATGGCATGACATTGCCTTCTCTGAAAAATCATGCTTTCTGCCTGCAACACCATGACGGTCGGATACACGTGTGGCGGCACCGCGGCGAGAGGCTGTATGACGCCTGCATTACGCATCGTCATACCGGTCCGTTGCCTGGCATTATGGGTTGGGGCGCAATTGGATATGACACCCACACCCCTCTGGTACGCATCGTCGGTACACTCACCAGCAACCTCTACATCTCCGACGTTTTGGAGCCTGTAGTTCTCCCTTACCTGCAGGACCTGCCAGCGGCCACGTTTCAACAGAATAATGCGCGCCCGCACATGGCACGCATCGTGCAACAATTCTTCACGACCCACCAGGTGTCATTGCTGCGGTGGCCCACCTTTTCTCCCGATATGTCACCCATCAAACACGTCTGGTCGCTGATCGGCAAACGAGTGGCCCGGCAAGCACCACTCACGGCTATGCCTGATGAACTGTGGCAACGTGTGAAAGCAGTCTGGACCAACATACCCCAAACCCACATTCAAAGCCTCTTTCGTTCGATGCCGCGGCGTGTAGCGGCCGTTATTGCCAGCCATGGGGGCCACACGAACTATTGATGTCTGCGTGTTCCGCAAGTCTCATGGGCCTGTAAGCTCAATCGTTTCATCTTTATATCCGTTTGTTATGTGTCCAGTAAATCTGGCTTTGCTATCTTGTGTCCTTCTTGGTGTTGCATTTTGGGTAGCCAACAATGTATATACACTGATATAAAAGGTGGTCACGGTTAAATCATCTACCTGGTAAGCCAAAAAATGTGTGAATTGACAAGATGCAAAACTGTGTATGTAGATAAGATCTTCAGCTATTAGGGGCCCACCAAATAGCACTTTATGTTACCTATATAGTTAAAATTGTTAGGTCCTAGGTTAATAAACCATGTCAATGTGCAATTTGAAACTCTTGGAAACCGAATCAAAGTTCAAAATTAAATGTTTGAAATGGTGTCTTAAGAAATTTGTAGGAAAATTATTAGATTGCAGTTTAGAAAGAAGAGCTTTCAGATTTTTTTTACAAGCAAGAACTGTGTAGAGCAAATTTTAGCTATTCTATGAAACCTGAGAGATAAGTAGATTGCGATGTATCACATTAGAAATATTGGAGGACCAGTGAGTGTAGTGAATGTTATCCAACTCAAAGGAGTTTCTTTTATCAAATAAGTCCACCACACCTCTTCCCTCCTCGTCCACCTGTACCTCTAAATCGAAGTACCAAACACAAGTAGACGATCTATTAGATCATCTACTTGTGTTTGTTTTACCTCAATTTAGAGGTACAGAGTAGATCTAACAGATCGTCGATCTGTTAGATCAGATAGTCTACTTGTGTTTGTTACCTCGATTTAGAGGTACAGGTAGACGAGGAAGGAAGAGGTGTGGTGAACTTATTTGATAAAAGAAACTCCTTTGAGTTTGATATCATTCACTACACTCACTGGTCCTCCAACATTTCTTAAGTTATGCATCACAATCTACTCATCTCTCAGTTTCATAGAATAGCTAAAATTTGCTCTACACAGTTCTTGCTTGTAAAAAATCTGAAAGCTCTTCTTTCTAAACTGCAATCGAACAATTTTCCTAAAAATTTCTTAAGACACCATTTCAAACATTTAATTTTGAACTTTAATTTGGTTTCCAAGGGTTTTAATTGCATTGACATGCTTTATTAACCTAGGACCTAACAATTTTAAGTATATAGGTAACATAAAGTGCTATTTGGTGAGTCCCTAATAGCTGAATATCTTATCAACATACACAGTTTTGCAACTTGTCAATTCACACATTTTTTGGCTTACCAGGTAGTTGATTAACCATGACCACCTTTTATATCAGTGTATATATTTGGGTTTTTGTGGGTGTTCTGTTCAGTTTCGTTAGTTGTCTTGTCATGGTGGTTTTGTTCTGCCAGTAAGCTTTTTTTTAATTTTTTTTAATTTTTTATTTTGTAGTTGTATAAATTTGATTCTTGGAATTCTTGTGCTTGTTCTGGAATTTAACCTAGTGGCATAGAGAGCATGACCAACCGACAATTTTGGCTTGCCTTGTTGTTTATTGGTACTAGAAAGGCCACTCCCACAGGTTGATGCTCTCCTGATGACAGCAACTTGTTTTTTGTTTTCACTTGTTTTGAAGGTTTTTTTTTTTTTAATTTTGTATTTTTGTTATGTAATGTTTCCATTCTGTATATATATCATCATCATATATATATATATATACAGGAAGAAGTGGATATTTCGGAAGTTAACAGAAAAGTAACCAAAGCTCTAATGGAAACAGCAACAAAATTAGCTGGGTCTAAGAACAAGTTGCATGTGAACAAATTATCAGGAAAAACCAAAATGTTGATGCAAAAAAGAAGAGAGATGAGGACAACTAAAGAAGATGTGACTTCCAAAGTGGAATATATAGAGCTATGCAAGACAACACGAAAAAGTATCACTGAAGACGTAAGGAAATTCAACTGTGAGCTAGTGAGGAAAGCAATTGAAAACAACCAAAGCCTTAAGATAGCAAAGGGACATCTCAGTAAGGGAAGAAAACAGATTATGGCTCTGAGAAAAGAAGATGGTTCTATAACAAGAAATAGAGGCGAAATTTTGACAAGAGTGAAAGATTTCTACTCCAAATTATATGAAAGGGATGATACATGTACTCCAGACATCATGAAAGGTACCAGAGTTCTTCCAGTCCTCCCAGCAGAAGTTGCTCATGCAATCAAGAACATGAAGCGGGGGAAAGCTCCAGGAGAAGATGGAATTACTATAGACATCATACAAGAAGCAAGTGGAGAAATTGAAACAGTACTCGCCCAAATTTTCACTCGATGCCTTAATGAAGGGAAGATTCCTGAGGATTGGAACAACGCTACAATGATCCTGCTACATAAAAAAGGTGACATTGAGGATCTCAGGAACTACAGACCTATCAGCCTCCTATCAGTGGTTTATAAAATCTTCACTAAAGTTCTTTCACACCGCTTGAAGGTAACACTGGACATGGCTCAACCGAGAGAACAAGCTGGATTCAGGAGTGGCTACAGCACAATAGATCATATCCACGTACTGAGAGAACTAATTGAAAGAGCGAGGGAATATGAACTTCCATTGTGCATGGCTTTTATCGATTATGAAAAAGCCTTTGATTCGGTGAAACCATCAGCAGTTACCACGGCTCTGAAATCCTGCGGTATTGAAGATGCATACATTAATATTATTAATAACATCTATGAAAATGCAAGTGCAAAGATTCGGCTGTTTGAAAATACAACACACATAAAAATTGGAAAGGGAGTGAGACAAGGTGACACCATATCTCCGAAGCTCTTTAATGCCACATTGGAAAATGTCTTTCAATCACTGAACTGGGAAAACAAAGGGATAAAGATTAATGGAGATTATCTAACCCACCTTCGTTTTGCTGATGACGTAGTCATTTTTGCAACTACCCCATCAGAGCTGCAGAGTATGATCCAGGAACTTGCTGACAAGAGTAAAGAAGTGGGATTAAAAATGAACTTTCAGAAGACAAAAGTGATGTTCAATGCTTTTACAAGAAATGAAGATTTATCGATTGATGGAGAAAAACTGGAGATAACAGATACATATGTTTATCTTGGACAGCAGATATCAAGTGAGGGTCACATTGATGAAGAAATTAATCGGCGTACAAAACTTGCCTGGAGAGCTTTTTGGAAGAAACAGCATAATTTTCAAGAGCAATATGCCATTATGTCTTAAAAGAAAAGTGTTTGATCAATGCATCCTTCCAGTGCTTACGTATGGTGCAGAGACGTGGACCTTAACTAAAAGAGACATACAAAGGCTGCAGACAACTCAAAGAAGCATGGAGAGGTGCATGCTTGGTATAACCAGGAGAGATAAGAAGAGGAACTCGTGGATCCGAAAAATGACGAGAGTGGAAGACATCATGATCAGAGTTAAATCCCTGAAATGGCAATGGGCTGGACATACTGCCAGAAGGACAGACCATAGATGGACAGCCGAAGAAATTTTAGATTGGATTCCAAGGGACAGGAAAAGACCCAGAAAAAGACCACATGGGAGATGGGTGGATGAAATTCGTAAATATGCGGGAGTGACATGGAGGAGACTGGCACAAGACAGACCGTTGTGGAGGAAACTTGGGGAGACCTTCGTCCAGCAGTGGATTGATAATGGTTGACAATGATGATGATGATATATATATATATATATATATATATGGTACTCTTATACACCAAGGTGAATTACACAAATAATTTATCTTTGTATTCATATCAGCTCTAATTATTACATGTAATGTATTTTAACCCATTCAGTGGCATATATTCCAGGCTAGCCAGACTGTCTGCCAGCCCACATAATTCAAATAAAAACTACATCAAGAAATATCTGAGAATTCAATCTCTTTGATTAAGAGAATATAATCTTATATTTAACAGTCCTTAACAAAACCACCAGCACAATCATCTTGTACACACTGTCTTAGCAGGCTGACTGAGATAACTTCCCAGTTGACAGTTTGGCTAACTTTCACAATACAAGTCAGGTCTGTGATTATAGATAGGGCCAGCTGCTGGTGCAGTCACACTGGATGCCAAGTTCAGAGGAACACAGTGATAAAAAAAAATTCTGTTATTTGTGAAATGGTATATCATGTACGAAAAGGAAAAATACTCTGCGAGCATTGTAATTCGAGGTGATGATGATGGAGAGGATGGAAAGTCTCACTGTCACCGAAACAATCCAAATCCCCACGGTAGAGTCTGTTACAGTTAAGTAGAAAAAAGAGTTGTTTTTGTTGTTGGCCTTAGGATCAACGCGCAAGACACTAATTTATACACTGAAGTGTCAAAAGTCATGGGATAGAAGTATGCAAATTTTTAACTGGTGCTACTGTCGCATAAAGGCTCCGACACATGCCACGATTTTTATCAGTTGAGAGGTGTAATCTCATGACTCAGGTTGAACAACTGCCAGTAGGATTATGGCAAGCTGATGTGAATAATCAGAGTTTGAACTAGGCATGGTAGTGGGAGCCAGACAAATGAGACATTTAATTTTCGAAGTTGTGTGAACATTTGAAATTCCTCGATCCACAGTGTCACGTGTGAACAAGAATACTTCACGGAAGGCATTACCACCCACTGTGGACAGCGCAGTGGCTGACCACAGGTGCTGAATGACCCTGACCAGCGGTGTCTGATCAGGATTGTCCATGCTAACAGACAAGCAACACTGGCTCAAATAACATCCACATTCAATGTGAGAGATACCAGGGACATATCCATCAGGTCAGTGCAGCATAATTTAGCATCCATGGGATATGGGAGCAGAAGACCCACCAGGCTGCCTTTGTTAGCACCACAACATCGGATACAGTGTCTCGCCTGGGCTCGTGAACACAGTAATTAGTCTGGAAGACTGGCAACATGTGGCGTGTTCTGATGAGTCATGCTCCCAGTTGTTACGGGCTGATGGTACGGTTCAGGTGTGGCACAGACCCCATGAGGCCATGGACTCAAGCTGTTAACAAGGCACTGTGCAAGCTAGTGGTGGTTCCATACAAGTGTGGGGTGTCTTTACATGGTATGATTTGGGTCCTCTGGTCCTTGTAAACATGACATTAACCAGTAATTGCTTTGTTGCTCTGCTGGGTGACCATTTGACCCTTCATGGACTTCATGTAACCACGTCATCGGGCCAGAGTTGTCCAAAATTGGTTCGTGGAGCATTCTGGACAGTTCTGGTGGATAATGTGGCCACCACATTTGCACGACATGAACCCAATAGAGCACTTATGAGGTGTGGCGGAAAAGGTCCAATCGCACCCAAGATCCAGCACCTACAAATACCAGGGAACTGTGAGTGGCTGTTCATCCCTCCAGAAGTCTTCCCGCCACTTGTGGAATCGATGCCACATTGAGTTTCTGCACTTCGCTGGGCTGGAGGGGGACATACAACGATACTAGGCACATATCCGATGACTTTTGGCACTTCAGTGTATTGCATAACTTTCATATGTAGCTAAAAACCCATATAATCTGGCACACATACACACAAAAGCTTATGGGGTAGTCAACAAATATTGTGGCAAAGAGTACTATGAAAGCTAAAACTGCCCCTGATTGTATGCAGGGCATACTCTGCTCTCCTGTCCCAGCCAATATCGTTTCAGGAAATCTTGAAATGTCATGTAACTCAAAGAATTTTTTTTAACTTTTGTTTTTGTTTTTTAAATAGCACAATTTGTACCATAATTTTCCCACTACAAGCTACTTTACTTTGTAGTGTGCCACTATTACAACTACCATTTTCTATTTGTAGTGATGCTACATGCCACACTACCGCAAAAGTAGTGTGCTACAGTAGCAGAGCTACTTGTGGAATGTTACTTTCATTCCTGCCCATACCCTGATAGGCCTCAGCATAAATAATCCCCAAAAAATACTTGATCAATACTTTAGTATCATACTGATAAATGAATTTAACAAACCTAGTTTCACTTGTTTTATGAGTTTCATGAGAAAAAAAATATACAAGCAGGGAAGAATAACAATTATACAGACCTGCAAGTTGTGCTAATGACCTAGAACACTGGACATTTAACTTGTGACTTTCTTCAAATTCTTTTTCTACTTTATCTGGAGATCGTTGGGCAGCACTGTGGATAATAACATCTGGCTGCAAAGAAATTATAAGTCTCTGCTAAGAAGGTCACTGTTGTGATATTTAATTTCAGTGACAAATAAAACATACCACCAGAAATTGATGTATTCACTGTTGCACTGAATATAAATAAACAAAACAAAAATATCAACTCAAGAATAAAGAATAAAAAACATTTTGCACTTATTAAATTTACTGTATTTTACATGTAATTAAGCAAGAAGAAACACAGCCATATCCTCAGTAGCTTTTCTAACCGCATGATGAAATCTTCAACACGCACTTACTTTTTCTTTCAGTAAGTGATTTTAATTGGTACATAAATGTAACTTCATGGAGCAGAACTAAAAGATTTTAATTAATATTTAAAGTATTCAAATACAAATCCTCTTGGCAAAGTAAAAAAACCAGTAAAGGGACAAAGATCTATATTCATATTTGAAGTGTTTGCCACAATTAGTAACAGCTGTATATATTTAAAGTTTCCTTTTGGAGGGGAGGGGTCCTTGGATTTTTAATTATTTGTATTATTTTTCAAATCAGCTTGTACACTTATTTTTAACTTGCTTATCAGTTTAGTTTCCAATTTGTGGATTCCTTCTGTTCATTTTTTAATCTGTCTAGGTACTATTTCACTGTTTGTTTTCCTGAATTCTTTTACAGATCCTTCAGAATGTTCCAATGTACCTCACCAGTGTTTCATCTCACTGCCAATGTAATTTCATCATTTCTCTGCTGCTCTGAAACACAGCCACTTTATATAACCACTGAGGGCCCAATCTCTACCCCCCCTCTTCCCCTTTCTTGTTGCATTCCTCCTCCTTTTCTTGTTCATGTAGAACTAATCATGAATGATGAAACCTATACTGCATAACACAATAACTAATAGCAAGGGCTCGACTAAGGCACTTGGGGACCCAGCGCTAGGGAAATGGCAAGGCATTCACCAAAACAAAATCTTTCACCAATGCATAGACCGAAGATGCCAAGTGGCACACACAACACAACACAATAATATACACTGAGTTAGCTTTGTACTAAGAACACCTTCCAAATAATGCGTTGGTTCACCTTTCTGTGCAATCACAGCCAAGGAACAGATTCTACAAGGTGTCGAACATCCTCCATGCATAACTTGACCCATATCTGCTGCTGCAGCATTAGTTCATGCTCATTTTGTGGAGGAGGATCAGCAGTTCTCACACCTCACTGAAGCACATCCCACAAATGTTCAATTGGGTTACAGTCAGGGGAGTTTGGGAGCCAAGGCAATTCCATGAACTCATTGTCATGTTCCTCCAACCACTCAGTAATACGAGCCTGATGACACTGTGTTGTCCTGTTGAAAGATGGAATTGTGGTCCGGGTGAACCTCCTACAGATATGGATGGAGATAGTCTGCTAACAGGTCCCTGTAGCATCTACCATTGATTGTTTGGGGAGTGATAACCAACAGATCAAGGGCTTGCCTAGAAAATACTCCTCAGATCAGTTGAACCCCAAGTGTGCAACCAAGGGATAGGGCTTCATGTTGTTTGCACCA
Organism: Macrothele yani; assembly: GCA_039090855.1. Taxonomy (NCBI): domain Eukaryota; kingdom Metazoa; phylum Arthropoda; class Arachnida; order Araneae; family Macrothelidae; genus Macrothele; species Macrothele yani. The sequence goes on along the minus strand of CM077007.1, from coordinate 134,019,892 downwards.
TATGTGAACTTGGCCATCAGGAAATGGGACTCATCACTCCAGATGGCATTCTTCCATTTGTCGAGGGTCCATTGCTGGCATTCCTGGGCCCATGCGAGGCACTTTTTGTGATGACTGGGCGTCATCATGGGTATCCTCATTGGTCTGCGGCTGTGGAATGATATGCGTAGCAAGGTATGGCACATGGTGCATATGGAAATAGGAATAACCCAGTTTACCCACCAGCACAACTGCCCTGCTGTTGTGCTGGTGGGTAAGCTGGGTTACTGTTGCACTATGCTGCTGACATACCAATTGTGACACCTGAAGCTCATCTCTAGAATCAACCTTGCATGGCTAACCAATGTGAGCCTTTCTGTTGGATGTCTGTGCATTGTTAATCCAGTCCTGGTACACCCTTGATACAGTAGTATGAGAGCAGCTAACAAGTGTGGCCGTTTCCAAAACACTGGCACCTGCCTTCCAGATCCCAACTATCTGTCCATGGTAAAATTGGCTTATGTCGCCATGTTTCCCCATTACTGGCAAACTTTCACTGATTGTGCACAAAGGATAGTTGTGCACAATTTATAGTAGTTACATGTGATGTTGATATCACAAGGTACTTTATCACTCCAAATATGTAAAACAGGGGGTGTTCCTAATGCAAAGCTAACTCAGTGTCTGTGTATATACATACACCGGTGAGCCATTACATTATGACCAACCTAATAAGCTGTACAACCCCCTTTAGCCTACAAAACAGCGGGCACTCAGGAAGGCATGGATTTGATGAGGTGGCGATAGGTATCCTAGGGTTTCTGGTACCATAATGTCAACAGTAGGTCATCCAGTTCCCATACATTTCGGGGTGCGGTGATTTAGAGCGAACCCACTTTTCCAAGTCGAACCACAAATATTCGACTGGGTTCATGTCAGGCGAATTTGGAGGCCAAGGCTTTAACAGAAAGTCACCAGCATGTTCCTCGAACCACTCCTTGACTGTTCGAGGAACATACAAGGTGCATTATCCAATTATTCGTTATTCACGTAAGGTGCATTCTCTCGTGCAAGGCAAGGCGCATCATCCCGTTGGTAATGGCCATCACCAGCAGGGAAACACAGTTGCCATGAATGGGTGAATTTGGTCTGCAATGATGTTCAGATACCTGACAGCTGTCAGGGATTGTGCTATTGGGATGATGGGGCTTAAAGTCCCACAAGAAAACATCGCCCACAGCATAACACTACCACCGCTGGCCTGTTTCCACTCAACCGTGAATTCAGGTGCCATAGCCTCCATTGGTAATCAGCATATCCATGCTCGGCCATTTACGCAATGCACCAGGAATCTTGATTCCTCAGACCAGGCTACTTTCTTCCAATCGTCCACGGTCCAATCTCTATTATCTTGGGCCCATTTCACGAGTTGTTGGCGATGACACGGAGCGAGCATGGGCACCCAACTGGGTCTTCAGCTATGCAGGCCCATGAGCAGAAGGCTGCAATGAACTGTATGCTGTGACACCATGCCCTGATTACCACTGTTGTAGCTGCAGGTGATTTGTTGCATTGTGGCCCTGTGGTGGCTGTGAACAATGAGCGACAGTCTTCGCTCCCCTCTGGCATCAATAAGCTGAGGATGACACACGGCCAGATGACAGTTCATTGTTTAGCCATCTGTGCACCACTTTTGATACATACTCACTACAGCAACATATAAACAACCCACAAGCCATGCTGTTTCCGAGATCGTTGTTCCGAGGTGCCGTGCCACCAAAATTTGTCCTTTATCAAACTCCGATTAATCAGCAGCTTTTCTCATTCTGACTCCAAACATTACTAATCAAAAGTGGATCCTCGGGTTGTATACATACTGCTTTGTGAAATTCACCTGCGCCACCCTTCAGTCTCCAGGCGTGCTTATTCCTCTAGGCTAGGGGTGGCCATAATGGAACGGCTCATCGACATGTATGTACATACAATATGTGTGTGGGTGTGGAGAGATAGAGAGAGTATACATGTCTTTTTTTTCTCACATTTCCCTTCTATTTAATTTTTGCATCAAACAAGGGAATTATTTCATATTTCATCCTATATAGCAAGTTTGAGTAATAGTTAAAAAGTTATAGAATTTGATTGAGAATCTACAAATTTGTAGTAATAATTTTTAATCTTAGAATTTGTACTACATTCTAAACCAAAATTTATTGTGAAATAAGCTGGCAATTTTAGAAAAGAGTAACAAAAGGGTTTTGTAAAAATTGAAATTGCTCCTTTAATGTGACCAATAAGAGAATGCAACAAAACTCCATATAAAATATTATTTTCACCATAATAACAATAATACTTCGTTCCACAATAGATTAGGTTATTTCTAGAAACAATTTAAAAAGGAGGCTGCCCTGTCAAACAGCAGCCCGGGCCAGTGTGGTAATCAAGCTGTACAATAGCACATTCAGTACAAGAGAAATTGATTTGCCCTTGATTTAGATTACTAAGAGGTTACAGTTCTCAAGGAAATCCTATGTCATGGGGAATTCCAGTTTTTTTTATTTAGCAGGTATGAATGCATTAGTACAGCAATCATTACAACACTGGAGTAATATTGTCAGCCAGACCTGAAGCATTGAAATTTAAGTGACATAAGGCAGGGGTTGAAATTTCATGACCAACTTCACTCACCACAAAAAAAAATTCTACACGCCAGTCTGTATTCCTCTTCATCCCCATTCTCTACCTATGGTAATCATTCAGAAGATCAATACATTAGATTTTAAAAATTATAAGTAACCCAGTGCATCTGTTTACTCATTTTATTTTATTTTGTTGCTTAAACATATATATTTCTGATAGCAGAAATTATATTTCACTTGGTTTTTTTTTTATTCATGTAACTTCATAAAAAATATGCTGTCGATGTTAGACAGGAAAGCTGCCTTTTCCGGTTTGTTTACGTTGGTACAACTAGCATAGGTGACTGTACCACTTGGGATATAGCCAGCAATAAGACACAAAACTTTAATAATTTGCATAGCAAAACCCGGAAACTATCTACTCTCCTGCAAAATGCATTATCATGACTGCCTAAACCTAACATGGTTGCCAATGTGATCATGAGCAATGGAATAAGTCCAAATCAGTCCAAAAGCAAACTGCTATACTTTTTTGATCTTCTGCAGATTATATTCCAAGCTATGCTCTATCATTTTGACATTGAAAAAATGTTTATTTTGGGAAGAAGTTTTCAGTTTGCTCTTTCATTTAGGAATAAACAAGTAAAAGAATGATATGCAATGTCTTAAAGCTTATGATCTTTTACAATTATGTCCCTTAATCACACTATATTATTTCTGTGTTGCCTCATGAGATACCTATCAAATTCAATGAAAGGAGGAAATGGAAAGCAATTCAAGGAAAAGGAGTCACCTAAGAGCCTTCATCGATACTTAAGAATTTCCTCACTGTTTACTCTTTTCGAAGATTGCTAGGAAAGGCAGAGGGAGGGGAGAGTCGATAATTATCTGCAGTTTTCATAACAGTGACTTATGAAAACTCTGCAGATAATTTATTAGTTTGGAGAATGCACTACATATTAATTATTGTGAGCATATTGCTACAGTTCCGTGTTCTAACGGGCTTCATAATGATTCTGCACCACAAGTTCTTTGGGGCACCACTCAGATGTCTTAGCCTATGGATCCACGAAAGCCTTGATCTGGCCTAGATGGCCAGTCATAGGCTTTTGCTACTATAAAAGCAGAAATACTTTATAATCCAGCACTAATAATACAGGATAACAGGCTGTCTTCCAACATGTATTTAATATGGAGCAACCAGGGTGCGAGTGCAGGAGTCCAAGGTGTAAAAATGCAATCGTATTTTTACACAATACAACAAGTATTTTAATCATGGGCTGCACAAGTTTCAGGAGGGAGGGGGGTCATGAATGAATATGGTATTACACCACTGTACAATACAAATTTTGAAATTGTGAATCCGTTTATTGGTGTAAAGACGACATGAATGGCAAGTCAGATAATATCCAAAAACTTGAGAAATTCGTCGTCCTGGAGTGGGAATCGAACCCACGTCTCCTGGATTACACCTGAGCATGCTTGTTCTGGGTGGTGTAGTGGTTTAACATACTTGGGAGTAATCCGGGAGACGCGGGTTCAATTCGCACTCCAGTATGATGAAATTTTCAAGTTTTCGGATATTATCTGGGAGGGGGTAATGAACATGTCATTTTTTATTACTGCACAAGTTTCAGAAGGGGGAAAATAGAAATAACTGATGTTAGTGGCTCACAGTTGGAGACTGAAAATTGGATTAATTCTTTCCTCACTGAAATTCCCCTCATTTGTCTCAGAGTTTTGTTTCGTTTTGTTTTTCTGGTATTTTGCTAACTATCAAGGAGTGTTCCCTATGCTTTGATCCCACATCAAATATTTTGACACAGAATGATTTTTTTTAATTTACCCAATCTATGTAACAGATACTGTTCCTGTCATAATTAAAATATAAGATATGGTACTTCCTGAACATTAGCTGCTGAGATTAAACAACTCACTATGAATAAGACTGACCATTTTTGTGGGTAAATTAATAGACCCTTTATCCTTGATGTACTAGCTCTCTTTAATAAGTCTCATATTGATTTAAAGCTTTAAATATTGTTCCAAAGTGGCTTGCACTTGCATGTTTCAATGTGTTTGACTACTGTACTGATCTTTTTTCTCAACAGCTGTTGTGTGCTTTTTAGTCCTCCATTTCAATTTTCTCTACATTATATTTGTTATTGAAATCCAATGAAATTTGATGTTATTTTTCTCCATAATGCCCTGTGTAAGTGCTGTCCTACTTTTGTTTTCTACTTTTGCTCTCTTATCTTGGGCTGTGGTTGCTTTCTTTACCTGCAAAATTTTTAGTGCTTGTTCACACCACTATTTGGTTGTTGTTGTTGTTTTTTTTTTTTTTTTTTGGGGGGGGGGGGGGTTAGTTGTTTTTTTACGTATTTGTTTTTGGTATATATTTTATTAGTTTCTTCTCTGTATGCTTAGGTCTTGTAATTTTCCTTCATTTACCACCAATAAGGTATTAACAATTCTTTGGGAAAAATCATTACCAATTCAAGTTTCTGTAACTGCATTTTGCTGATTATGTGACAAAGTAAGTTATCTCTTGTTAATAAATTCCTTTTGCTTCATTGATTTTAACTAACTGTGTGGTAAGATTAATTTTAACTAACTTCAGCATTACACTGGATTTTTCTTTCTTGAAATTGTGAGCAAAATCTATGTGATCTCTTCATCTCATGTTTTTTTACACACAAAAACTAAAGACTATATTAACATTTTTGTTTTATTCTATTTTTAACTTGATACTCTAATAGAGTTCATTGAACTTATCCAAAATCTCTTAAAAGAAAGAAAAATCCAATATAATGCTGAATTATACATCTTACAACACAAAGTTAGTTAAAATTAACACAGCATGAAATTTAATGGAAACAGAAGTTTTTTACTGTCTTCAGATACATAATCAATAAATTGCAGTCATAAAAATGATCAAAACCAAAACTGAAAATGGTTTCCACAAAAGAATTTTTATTGATATCTTACAGGAAACAAATGGGAGAAAACCACAACAAATCTTTAAGCCTACAGAGAAGAAAGTAAACACATATCAACAGCAAAATCAGGACAAGTGAACAGTACTATGAACAAGCACTTAAAACTGCTGAGCATAAAAGACAGCCACTACAGCTGCAAAATGCAATACAAACAGCAATAACTAGAAACAGGACACTGCTTATATAATATATTATCGAGAAAAAGAACACTAATTTCACTGGATTTCATTAACAAATATAATAGAAAACAGCAAAAAAATTCAAACAAACAATGCTGTTGAGGAACAAGATCAGGCCAGTGCAATAGTCAAACACTTGAAAACATGCAAAATGAAAGACATTTAAGGACCATCCTGGTGGGGCAGTGATCTAAGTGCTGGCTTCTGATCATTCGTCCAAGATGGGTCCAGGTTCAAATCCCAGTGAGGCAGGGATGTTTTGTTTGTCTTATAGCACTGGTACTCTCCCTCCCCTGGCACCAGTTGTCCCAAATTAGGGACAGGTGACTGCTTATAGCCCATCATTGAGTTGCTCGTGGTGGTCATTAAACCCCAAACAAAACACAAAACAAAAGACTTTATTAAGACAATATTGAAATTTTAGATTATGAACCTACCTCAGATCAACAGGAGACTTATTAAATAGAGCTTCTACATCAGGAATAAAAGATCTACTAATGAACCCACAAAAAGCATGTCCTATTTTTAATGAACTATTTAATAATGGCAGATAGCATTCAAGAAATACCATAACTTATATTTTAATTACAATAGAGATAATATCTTTAAATGGAATCTGACAACATTTGTTAAATTGCATTCAGTGTTCCCAAGCTTTACAAAGAAGAGTTAAGACATTGAGATGCTCATAAGCAAAAGAGAATTAAGTTAATTTCTGAACTGAATTAATACTTGATACAATTTAATCTCTGAGTCAAGCAAAAATCAGTGTTTTTCTAATATTTGTTTCAGTGCCACTGAAACAAATATTAGAAAAACTGTAAAGAATGAGACTTAAGTTTCACTTGTTGCTCATTTTTTATTACAGGGTTTTTAAGATTTGCAATTTATCAACAACAGTACCAAGGTCTTGCAACACAAGGTACTACTAATTTAACCATTCTCCTACATAAGAATGCATGGCCTCACACTAACCTAAACACAAGAGATGGTATTGCAAATACAGGTTGGGCTATGCTCCCTCATCCTCCTTAGAGTTCCAATCTTGCAATTTTAGGTAGCCATTTGTTTGGCATCTAAAGGATAAACTATGATAACAACAGTTTTCAAGTAATGCCAAATTGCAAAACTGCTTATGATGTATTCTGGAGTCTTACAAACAAAATTTTCAGAAGAGATATACACCACTACTATTAACACTAGTAAACCTTTTATTAAACACTAGTAAAAGTATGTTGAACTTAAAAGAGATTATCATGTCCAAAAGTAGCATTAGATTTGTGAAAGACTATTGATCTTCCATGTAAGTTGCACTTCCATAAATTTTAAAATTGGAGACATAATGTCACTTACGCAAGAGGGTCAAACTGACCCTCTTGCACGCTGCCATTATAAAGAGTACATATCAGATATGTACACTGAGGTACCAAAATAACTGGGAAGAGTGTTACCATTTCCATAATATGCAGCAAATGGTATTGTCTACAAACAACATATATAGAGAGGCAGATATCTCCACAAGCTGAAATAGTAAAATTCGCAGTTCAGAAAGCAACTTATCAGGATGTAAGCTTTTTCAAACGTGGTATGATAGTCGGTGCCCAACCAGGAGATGAGTCAGTCCATCTCGAAAATTATCATGAAATTTGCATTTACATGGTCAACAATTTCAAGGGTGTACCTGGACTACACAGACTAAAGGGGGGGTTGTCCAGAGGGTGTTAAACCAGTGTAGCCATAGAAAAGCTCAGGACAATCGTAGACAGCGGCTTCTGGCACACATCGTAACATCCTCCCAGCATGCAACATTTCAGCAAATCACAGCACAATTCAATGCTGGGGCCAGTAGTAGCATCAGAGTTTGGACAGTGTAACCCCACAAGGCAACAGATCCCCTGCATGCCTGCAAGGAACAGTGCAGGTGGGCAGTGTCTCTGTTATGGGGTGGGGTGTTTCCAGTTGGCATGTATTAGTACTCCTCATATGTCTGCAGACTGCTCTGACCAGTGCAGGCTATGTATAGTCAGATTTTTTTTACTTGGCACTTGATGATAATAGAATTGCCTACTTTGGGGGTGCAAGCATTTAGGGTGTGACATGTCGAAGGAGGTAATTTCTGATGCTCAGAGACAACAGGTGAAAACTTCCTTAGTCACTTGTTCCTTGTGGGACTACGATTTTAAGACCCATTACCACGGCAGTACCACCCTTTGATCCATCCCTCAGTCACTATGTCCATTGTTGTCTCCCCTAATGTCTGACATTGCATGCTGGAGACATAATCACTGGGGAGAGAGAACCCAATGTTCCCTTAAGAAGGATCACTTAAGAGACAAATAAGCCCCCTTCCCCCTTTCAGATCAAGCAATGTTTATTGCCACGCTTTCCACAAGAATTCCACCCTAGGGTGAGACTACAATGGAACCCTTCACTTGCTCCCTTCTTGCTGCAAATCACATGTGTTTAGACCTGGAAAGTGCTTGCTGCACCCCCAAAATCAGGCGATTCCATTATCATCAAGTGCCAAGAAAAAAAAAAATCTGACTATAACCATCTTTGGGGATCATTTGCACCCATTCATGTCATGCAACCACTCTGACGAGTGTGACCTCTTCAACACGACAATGCATCGCCACTTACTCGCAGTCGCCTGATTATGGCTGGAGGAACATTCCATGGAGTTTGACATCCCGACTTCGCTCCCTCGTTCTCCAGATTTAATTGCCATCAAACACATTTGGGATGCTATTCAACGTGCCTGCAGCCAATGCCAAGAATATTCCATCAGTAAATATTACGGAATTGTGGAACAGTCTTCAGGAAGCATGTCTCCACAGTACTAGAGAGAGCTTGTGGTGTCCATGCCCCGACGCACTGTTGCTGTTAGCAAGGAGAACTAATGTGGTATTAGAGAGGTATCCCAGTTATTTTTTGCACTTCAATGTATATTCATCAACAAATGTGATACCTGACTTCCTGCTCCAAAACTGATAGTACCACCTAGTAACATTATGAAAAGTGAATGTGTGGTTCAGACAGATTTACCACAAGTGCTATGTCTATTTTGTCTAGTTAAGCTGATGTAAACATGATAGTACAACACGGCAGCATTATGAAAAGTAAAAATGTGCCTCGACAGCTTTATACAAGTGCAATATCTAACATGCTAACGCAGTATTATAATGCCACATGGTGACATTATGAAAAGTGAAAGATGACTCAAACAATTTTATTACAAGTGCAATCAATGCTAGGCCATGCAACTTCAACATAAGAAATTATACATGGTGGCATTATGAAAAATGAAAGTATGCCTTATACAAAATTGTATTACAAACAGAATATCTGGCATCCTGTGCTTACGTGACAACTACCACAGAGCTTGGCACATTTAATGGAAATGTCTTACAACATGCAAAAAAAATTAAATTGTACACTTTTTTTTTTTTTTTGGCACACTTGTCTTACACCAGTTATTTCATATGCAGCTTCATTAGCGAGGGTTTTTTAAACTAGGTGTCCGCCTAATGTATACTGCATGGAAAAAATTACAGAACAAATGTTGCTCACACACAGTATAACACATCACAATGCAGTAATTACTTTCTGTCTTAGAGTACTACGTATATACACACACACACAAAATAATAATAGGCTTTTTGCAAAACACAACCTCACAGGGTTAAATTTAAATTACCAAAAATCTGGTAACGAATTAAGCTGGCTTTGCAGAGAATGAGTGTGCTGTAATCAATCAGAGCTTTGCTTCAACATTCCTATGAAGATTTCCTAAAAATGATTTTAAAAAAAGTTCTCAGATACACCTACAAAAGTGCTTCTGGCAGTTTACGACAAACTTGAAACCTCTTTAATCTGTAGCTTTTTCACTGGGTGACCAACAGACACAAAGACAACGCATTTTATTGTTATAAATCTGATATTTTTTTTCAAAGTTGTCTTAAAATGCACAAAAAGAAAGAAATTAACAGTCTTTCTTCGTTGCAAATGAAGCTATGCTTTTTAGAAAGCGAATGGGCTGTGATCTATCAGTATAATCTATTTTGACAATTTCGGTGGCTGAGTTTTCATACAGATATTACGTAAAAGTTCGTTCAAATTTTAAAAATTCGAATTTCAGGACAGAGCCTCCTAACTGCATAAATGAGTGCTTTCACGAGTGTATGCTAAACTTTAAACCTCTAGAATCAGTAGTTGTTTTCAGTAGGCAACCACCAGATGCCCAGGGTAGACAGGCCATTTAATTATTATACAGGGATCCATTTGGGTAGGGATAATTTAAACATGCTTGTAACAATAAGTCAATATTTGGCAGAAATTACCTTTATGAATGCGAGTTTCTCTAGGCCTCTACATGACCCCCTTTGCAGACCCGGCAGAGTTCACACCGGGTGTTCAATTCTTGCCACTTGTTTTCTAACATCTGCAGAGTGATTTGTGCAAATGCTGCAGTACAGAGGTCAAATTCTATCTGAAGGGCAAAGAAAGATGGGAGTTTCATGCACTATAGTCTGTGCAAATGCGCCAGAATGGCAAAGAAAAGAGGGGGCAGTATAATGCACTGTAATCAGTGCTCATGCACCTTCACAGCATCATGGCAAATGACAACTGGTGTGGCCATAATGACCCTATTCCTTAGAATGCAAACTCCCTGAATTTCACTCCCCCTAATTTCTTTGTGTGGGGGTTTGTGAAGAACATCCCTTATGCACAACGACCTCAAAGGCTGGATGACTTGAAGGTGAAAATTTCTGCAGCATTCACACAGATGTTAGAAAACATGTGGCAAGAATTGAGTACCCAGCATGAACTCAGCCTAGTCCACAAAGGGGGTCATATGTAGAGGACTAGATGAACTCTGATCTATAAAGGCAATTTCTGAAAAATATTGACTTATTATATCTGTTACAAACCATACCACAGCATTTTTAAATTATCCCTACACAAACGAATCACCCCAGAATACCATGCAGTGACATCATGAAATGAAAAGACCATTATTAACAAATTCAACTCACAACATGAAAGCCGAATTTGCTGCTTCTACAAAGATGAAAGTGCAAACACACCTGCAATTATGAAAAAGGAAGATTAATTATGAAAAAGGAAGATTAGAGGAATGAAATGTCTAATAAATGCAATTCCTGGGATGCCCTCACATAATAATGTCATATAAAGACATAAAGAACAGCAAAAGAGTGAATGATGAAGTTATCCATGAAATTCAATGTCTGACAGTCAGAAATGAGTGGTAGCTGAAAAATAATGCCAGATGATCATTTATAAAAAAGAGAGAAAAGCCTGCATTAAATTACTGTATATACTTGTGTGTAAGCAGAACACACCAGTATATCAATAAAAAAATTGGCACCCACATATAAGCCAACCACCCTAGTTCAGCAACTAAAAATTGGCAAAAAAATTGGGACATGCATATAAGCAGACCTTAAATTTCAAGAGTTTGGAAAGCATGATATTAATTGAAATAAAATTAGGCAAATTTCTAAAATGATCTCTAAAAACTTTGTAAGTCCGACTCACTATCCGAGTGTCTAAATGGTTCCTGCAAGTCTACTTCCATTAACGTTGAATATAAACATCAAAGTCATTGTGGCTGTTTTAGTCTCCATCTGAATCATAAGCCAAGTCAATTTCTGTACCATCTATGGCATTACTTATGCAACATTTTTTGAAAAGATCGTGATTTTACACTTCCATGTTAATGACACTACAGGCGGTTGCAAGATGAGACTTCCAACATTTGCTATAAAAACATCAGAAATGACTAATTGTTTAGCCCTTTCCCAACAGTGAAGTGATTTTTATCAGGAATATGACTGACTCTTTGTGTCCCAAACCAAAGGTGGGGTGACATGTTTGAAGACCCACAGGGAAAGTAATGAGGCGATTACAAGAAATTCTGTGGTCTCACTTTGAAATAGTAATGGGCAAAAGGTCATTCCTTTTGGTACTCAGTACTTCGTGTATTAGTATTTTTTTAAAGCGAGTACAAAGTAACAAGTACCAACATTGGCACTTTGGTAATGTAAATAAATAAATAAATAAATATACATATAATTTCATTCCAATTGTCATATGTAAACATATATTTATTGTATAAAGGGGAATTGAAAACTTTTAATCCCAGTATAGATCAGGAAGATTTTCACAGAAGACAATAGTGTCATTCTGTGAAGTGACCTGTATATTCGTTCTTTGACTAGTGTAGTCAAAGAACATAAATGAAAACTGAGTGGTCCCAAAGAATAGCTTTTCAAGCACTTTACTGGGCTTGAAAAGCTATATGAATAGCAACTAAAATATGGAAGTACCATTTTTCTGTACTCGCTACATTGCAACGGTTATTGATAAAGCAACTTCCTGCAATCAGGTCTGATGCAGGACTTCCGTAACCCAGTACTTGTCCTGTAATGAGAAAGCAATGATGAACAAGGATAATGACAGAAAGTAACGAGTAACAACCAAAATTTGGAAACATCAATCTAATGTGCTCATTATATTGTTAATGAAAAAACCATTAGGAAGAACCATTCACTCACCATAAAGATCATGGTAACCTCCAATGACCACACACTTCCAACACGTCATTCATCGTGATGTAACTGGGCTTCCACAGGTTTACAGACTTCTTGCTTACGCTTCTTATTTTCGGGTGTGAAACATCGTTTTTTTTTTTTTCTCTTTTGCCTTATAAGATGTTACTATAATGCTTGTCAATTCGATTAAAAATCACACATACAACTCATTCATACCAAGTAAAAACTATGTACATAACCTTACATTCACAGGTGATTAAACCTTGGTCAACTCTAATTATCAAACTCCTCCTTCTGTTTCACAACCTCTGCTACTCCCCTGCAAGTGTCACACCCATTCAGCCCCACACATCCAATCCTCTAGTACTTTCGACAGGTCCCTGTCATCTTCAGGAGGCAGGTGTGTCTCACCCGCCCACCACAGCTCAAGTGAGCAGAGCCATCGAGGCCCGGGCTCCAGTCGCTATCTCTGAATCGTTGTGTCTCTGGCGCCATCTATTGTCCCTGCTGCTCTTTTTTCCCCTCTTTCTTTTTATGCTGCTGTTCAATTTTGGGAGGGACAATAGATGGCGCCAGAGACACAACGATTCAGAGATAGCGACTGGAGCCCGGGCCTCGATGGCTCTGCTCACTTGAGCTGTGGTGGGCGGGTGAGACACACCTGCCTCCTGAAGATGACAGGGACCTGTCGAAAGTACTAGAGGATTGGATGTGTGGGGCTGAATGGGTGTGACACTTGCAGGGGGAGTAGCAGAGGTTGTGAAACAGAAGGAGGAGTTTGATAATTAGAGTTGACCAAGGTTTAATCACCTGTGAATGTAAGGTTATGTACATAGTTTTTACTTGGTATGAATGAGTTGTATGTGTGATTTTTAATCGAATTGACAAGCATTATAGTAACATCTTATAAGGCAAAAGAGAAAAAAAAACGATGTTTCACACCCGAAAATAAAAAGCGTAAGCAAGAAGTCTGTAAACCTGTGGAAGCCCAGTTACATCACGATGAATGACGTGTTGGAAGTGTGTGGTCATTGGAGGTTACCATGATCTTTATGGTGAGTGAATGGTTCTTCCTAATGGTTTTTTCATTTATGAATTGCACGTAAACTATGCGCACTTTGCAAGAGGTTAATACCTTAAAAGTGCAAATATAATAATATTGTTAATGGTTACAAGAAAGCACTGACCCAATCACTACTTTGAATCAGGATTAGATTTAGCACTTATATTAGTGATAATTGTTCCCATATAAAAGTGGAGTGGACAGTTTGTTTCTTGAAATCATATGCTGGGTGCAAAAATGTTCCATTATTTATATTTTTTAACTAACTCACATATACGACAACCCCTTTACTTAAAACAAAAATTAATTTCTTCTAAAAACTTTAGGCTTATACAGAAGTATATAAGATAGTTGAAATAAGATCAACATCTGAGGTAGAACTGTGATAATGGCATTAAGCCATACACTACCAAAGATGTAGCAAATTTGATTGAAGTGTTTTGCTCAATGATTTTCATATTCTGGATTTCATCATGCTGAATGATGGACTGAGAGGAAGACTTCTGGAAAGATGATTAACTCATGAAATTTGCAAGGCAGAGGTTGAAAAACAACAGAATGACTTCTACAGGTTACTTGCACATGCTCAGTACTGAAAGAAAAAAATCATACAATTAAAGTAGGAATGAAATAAAAAGTCAACAGTTTTCAACAATTCCATGGTAACTTAAAATGTATCTTTGAAATGTATCTACAAATATAAATACAATAAGAGGCTATTACTTGCAGTAGTGACAAATATAGTGCATACCTGGAATTCTGTGATGATTTTCTGAACCTCTTCCTGATCATTTAAGTCCACTTTACGAAGATCACCTTTAGCCCTTGAAAAAGCAAGACCTAATACTTCCCATGACTCTTTAGAAAATTCAGTCACTAATGCTCTCCCAAGAAGTCCAGAGGCACCGGTGATAATCGCCTTTCGACTCATTTCAGCTTTCTCTACCTACATGATAAAACAATGTTTTTATCATGAAACTTTATTACTGACAAATTATTCATAATGACTTTTTTATTCACAGCATAGGATGCCCTACTATTACTAAATGATTTGGAAATTAAATATAAATTTTCATGGTATCTCCACTGAAAATTGCTTTCATTTTTATGCATGGAGATTACAGAATAAACATTGATAACATTAAATTTAAGAGGGAGAATGTTGCATCTGTTCTAAAATACAGCAAAATGTAGTTTAGGCAACAAAATGATGTTTTCTATAGTCCCTTTACTATTAAAATGAAACTTTGGTTTAGGGACTAGCCAAAAAATGTTAAATCAAGATAATGATTGCTACTATAATTAAACAAAAAAGTAGATGCAAGACACCTCTCTCTCTCTCACTCTCACACACACACACACACACACACACACACACACACACAGTCACTAATTTCATTCAAATGGCAATCAAAATTGTCACTGGTATCATAAGAACATTCAAAGTAATATTAACAATCAGCACAGAAACGAATGATACAAACAGTAAGCAGCAGGATAGAAGCCGAATTACAGTCATGCATCGAAAATTCTATAGATATTCTTATGATATCAGAATCTGCTGGCCTATTATAGTAAAGTCAATAAGATACAAATTCTGTTGAAGAAACATTCTTCTCTTAATATATCCTCAGGATTATTAACTTAGTAATCAGATATGCCTGAACTACCAGTTTTTACTGCTCTAAACATAACATGTCACATCCGAAAATTGAAAAATGCATCATGTTAGAGCCGGAATTGAACCCGCATCACCAGACTTCCATTTGACCACGTGCTATGTGTTACATCAGCCAGGACAACGAAGTTCCAAGTACCTGAGTTTGAAGAATCAGAACTTTTTTCAGACCTCCACCATTCAGCACTGAAGGAACAAAAAATCATACAATTAACTGGCAAAAAAATCATACCGGACTGGCAAAATGCCAAAGTTTTAAACTTCTCTGTTAACAAGAATACCATTTTTCTCTCGGAAAGCCTGTTTATTCTTAAATATCACGACATCTGCTGTAATACGGACTTTCCGACTTCAGTCCCAAGACCTTGGAGACAGATGATCGCTCTCCCCATGACACACTTAGAAGGTGAGATTCTTACTTGAACATGTTCTGTATTTGTGTTTGGACTTTAATTTCCTCTTTTTTCTTAAAGTAAATGGCATCACCTGTATTATTTTTATGACGTATATCAGCTTAGTCACGAATAACTACAGTATATAGTCGTTGCCTCTGTGTTCCGGGGCTTTTTGGGCTTGAAAATGGGGCCGTGTGAGCCCTGAAAGTGCTAGCTATGTAAATAGGATTTTAAAATATAAATAAATTTAGTTTTATTTGGCAGTTTTAGGGATTTGTTTTAACTTATCGTACTACAGACAGCAAACTTATGTTCCTCATTTTCATTCAAAGCTAATTCTTCCTCCTTGTAGCGTAATTAAGTAAATCACCAGTCTCTCAGGTAAAAATTCTGTGGAAGGAATATTCTTTTCCTAATATGTGGAACAATCTCAGGATTATTAACTTAGCAATCAGATATCCTGAATTGATAGTTTTACTGTTCCACACATAATATGAATCACATCAGAAAACGAAAATTACATTGCTCTGGAGCAGGAATTGAATCCACATCTGACTTCTGTTCGAGCATGCTACCATCCGAGACGACAAAGTTCCAAGAATCAGAGTTTGAAGAAACAGCTGTGCTGCACCACTCAGTTACATGCAGTTGAAAAACATTAAGGCTGTTTAGTTATCTCAAAATATAAAACCACTAACTGAGTCACACATAAAAAAAAAATATGGAAAACACACAACACTGCTGGAGACTGCACATGATTTAACCAAAAAATAAAATACTACATTTTACAAGTATGTTGCGAAACCCAGCTTGTGGAATGACAATTCAGAATTGTTTCAATTGTTGACTCTCAGAAGGCAGAATGACAATTCAGTATTGTTTCAAACATTGCAGAAGTGTGCAAGCCCTTGGGGCCTCAAAATATCAAAAAGAAAACCAAAATTTTTTTTAATTTTTAACATTTTGTAAATTGATAAAAAGAAATATAAAACAATAATAATAATAACAAGTTAGTAAAAATCATGCAATGCATTGATTATAATACGCTTTCCAACATACCAGAAATCATTACTCAAGTTATGAGAATAATGGCTCTGGAATAAATCTCGGTCCTGTGCCCTGACCTTTGATCCCATTTCGATGATATTCAACAGAACCGGTTTCGTATACCACCGAAATAACATGATAAAATTTTGTCACAATCAAAGCATTTTTACGTAAGTTATGATGCATAAGGGCTATGGAATAGATCCCGCTCCTGTGTCCTAACCTTTGACCCCATTTTGCCCATTTTCAATAGAATTCGTCCCCAGGCAAGACCCTACAACATACTAACATTTCATCCAAATCGAAGCATTTTTACTTAAGTTATGACGCATAATGGCGATGGAAGCGATTCCGCTTCTATGTCCTGACCTTTGACTCCATTTCTCTCATTTTCAATAAGGTTTGTCGCCAGGTGGTCCCCTACCACATACTAAAATTTCATCGAAATCTAACCTTTTTTACGTTAGTTATGACGCATAATAGCAGTGGAATGAATCCCGCTCTTATGTACTGACCTTTGACCCCATTTCGTTCACTTTAAATAGGGTTCCTTCCCAGATGATCCCCAACCAGATACTAAAATTTCATCGAAATCGAACGATTGTTACGCGAGTTATCCTGCGGACCGACATACGCACACAACGCGTGACGTAATGAGGCACATGGGAATTGCGACCATCTGCTTGCTGCAAGTGTGACATCATAAAACTTTAATAGGATCAACACACAATGCGTGACGTAATGAGACAGATGGCGTGACCGCGCGCCAACATTCTCAAGGGCGAGATTATGACGTCATAAGATTTCTAAGCATTGGTAACATTAATGGAACAACGCCATCACTAAAAACATTATAATTCGGGGTGGTTATTTAACCCACTAAACGAATTCTCCTAAAGTCGAGATCAAGCTAAATTGATTTCTAGTACCAGAAAACGGTAGGTTAATGACTTTCATCAAAATTCTTAGAGCTGTTTTCAAAATAAAATGTACATATGTACATACAAGAATTGCTACTTTAAGGTGGACGTCAAGTAATTTTGCTTCCTATACTTCCAATGGAAAAACTTCTGTACACATTTTCTTCACAATTAATGCATTCCCAAGGATGAAAATTTGAACATCGATTAAAATATCTTCATTTTATAACTTGCAATACTTAATATTTTCTAAAACATAACCACATTTATGCAATTCAACATTTGTTTGTCTACTGACGTCATGAAAATACAGGTCGTGCCATCTTTTTTCTGGACAATTAATGCGTTCACAAGGATGAAAATTTGAACATAGATTAAAATAGCTTCATTTCATAACTTGGAATCCTTAATATTTCCTAAACCATAACCGTAATTATGCAATCCAACATTTTTTGTCCACTGACGTCATCAAAGTACAGGTCGTGCCATCTTTTCTCTGGTTTCAACACCACCAAGGAAAAAGTGATTGATTTTTAATATAATTATGGTTATGTTTTAGAAAATATTAAGTTTTCCAAGTTATAATATGAAGTTATTTTAATCGATGTTCAAATTTTCATCCTTGGGAACACATTAATTGTGAAGGAATTGTTTACAAAAGTTTTTCCATTGGAAGTATAGGAAGCAAAATTACTTGACGTCCATCTTAATAATATGGTATAAGGGCAATGGAATGCATCCCGATCTTATGTCCTGACCTTTGACCCCAATTCACACATTTTGAATAGGGTTCGTCCCCAGGCGGTCTCCTACCACACAGTAAACTTTCATTGAAATCGAACCATATTTACGCAAGTTATGTCGCATAAGGGCTATGGAATGATCCCGCTCCTACGTCATGACCTTTGACCCCATTTGTCCCATTTTCAATAGGGTTCGTCCCCCAGTGATCCCCTACCTCATACTAAAATTCCATCGAAATAGAACCATTTTTACGTCAGTTATCGTGCGGACGGACGGACAAAGCTGGAGCATATACGCTTCTTCAACCTACGGTTGGAAAGCGTAAATAAAAGCAAATTCTGTTGTGCTCTATGATGTTATTTTCATAGTGAGTAACAGTCAGAGTTGTATAAAAATAAAATGCATCTGCGTACACAACCATTGAAACAGAAAATGTGCTGCAAAACCGTGAATCACGAATAACAATACAATAAGATAATTTAAACAAAAAATTAATAAAGCAATAAATAATTATTACAACATTACAGATTCCAATTAGGACAAAATAAGTACATTACAACTGAATGTGCAACAATGTGTGTAAAATGAACCTTTATGGTAAAATATTGGACATGAACCTCATAAAAACAAGACTAAAGAAAAAAAATTAATATCCAGAAAAACAGTTCCATTAATGAACTTCAAACATTATAAATAGCATTTTCAACAATTTAATTAAAAATAGTAAACTTACAAAATACATAAGGAAAATATTTTAATTGAATAACTAGCAACTGCAAGAGGAACCTGGCAATCAAATTTAAATTCTTTCTGTGCAAACGAAACTTTTGATACAGCTCCTATACATTTAGAACAGGCTTTGATAAAATCTAGGCCAGAAATGTCTGTGAAAACAAAAAGAACTCAGAAGATGTGAAATATAATTGAAAATTCAAATTTTGAAGATGACAATCCGATTTTAGGCGTAAATGTGACAAGGATGGTAAAGTCAGATAATATCCGGAAACTCGAAAACTTCAAGTTTTCGGATATTATCTGACTTACCATCCTTGTCACATTTACGCCAAAAATGGGATTGTCATCTTCAAAATTTGTATTATATGGCGTAATCCCGTATTTCTTTCATGAAAATTCAAGTTAAAAAAGAATTATCAAGCTGAGTAAATCCTTGAGTGTTTTAATTGCTGTAAATAACATTTTATTTTTTTAATCTACAAGTAAAAACTATTTGCAAATTGGAAAGTACCTGCATACAGCGTACACATGTACGTCTACAATCTGCTACTCTGGTAACAGTTTCATGTGCTATGAATGGAATGGAAGTGCATTCAGCATGCAAGGTGTATTATTACTAGTGAAGCACACATTTGCCTGCATCAAGGCATAACTGGATTTAAATACAAATGTTAAATCAAAGCTTGCACGAAAGTACCATAGAGCAGTGGTGCCCATATCAGTACTTTTAGGGGGGGGGGGCTAAGAAAAATCCTTACCTCCTTCAAGGCTCACAGACTTTTTAGTAAATGTACAAGATACTAACATACAACAAAAATAATTAATACAATCAATCATTAATATCTTATTATGTTTAAAAATGCTTTAAGAAAAGGTTTAGTCTATTTTAATGTTTTAAATTTTTAAATTCATCAAACATTTGGCTATTCCAATGGCTAGGGGAGGGATATTGACTCTAGGATATTTAATGTTTCACTTGACTTACTACCTTTACAAGGAAGAGATGGACACAGCAACTATGGCACTTCAAAACTACCTTGCAAGGGATTGTTGAAGTTGTTAATGTGGAAGGGATGGTGACAATACTAAAAAGGTATGTAATTAGTTAAAATTTTCAATAAATTAGCTTGTGGAATTAAAAATTGTGAATTAAAATTGAACAATTTTTCTTTCCCATCCCGATAGTTTTTCCCTTTGCATAATATTTTAAAAAAATCCATGAATTCATGATCCCACTGTGATCATATCATGAAACTTTCCACAAATGATGCTAAAATATAGTAGTTTGTGTGTGAATGTTTTAAAATTTTTAAAAATTAAGTTTTTAAGAAATTCAAGGTCAAAAATTGTATCGTATGACCTTGAAATTAAGAAGTGTCCAAAACTAGCAATGTTACATATCATATGAAAGCTTATAAAATAAGCTACAAAATGGTTCTCACTCCAACCTTCTATCTCATTTCTAGCTTGAGTAATAATTTATTTTGGAAGTACATATCAGCTGAAAATTGTGTTGTTGTTGTTTTTTGTTTTGTTTTTTTAAGATTTCAGAGGGCCATAAATTTAAAACTACTGCAGACAAAAATCTAAAAAATTGGAATTTTTACTATCTCGAGGGGCATGGGCAGCGGAACCTAATATTTTCAGAGGGGGCCCAACTTCGCCGAGAGCAAAAACAATTAAAAAAAAGTAAGGAGAGAGAGAGAGAGAAATAAAACAAAGTCAGTAGATGATTATATACTCGTACATATCATCATCATCAACCATTTTCAATCCACTGCTGGATAAAGGTCTTCCAAAGTACCTTCCACAATTTTCTCTCTTGAACCTGTCTCTTCCCAGTCACTTCAGCATTCTTTCGTATTTCATTCACATATGGTGCAAAGACATTAAGGTCTCTGCTCCATCTTTCTCGTGGTCTTGTTCTGGGTCTCTTCGTGCCCCTTGATATTATATCTAATATTACAGTTGCTCAAACACGGCCAGTTTTCCTAGCAATATGACAGGTCAAAAACACACACACATTCGTCCAGAATCGTTTATCTCCTATGTGTCAAAACACCAAGAAAGGTGTGTGCTCTGTGCACAACAAGTAGTATACTGCTTAATTCGAGTTCATTTGTTCAGTTATTTATTTCTCAGATATAAATATTTAATGGGTTTTCTGATCTCGAGTAAGACACATTCGGACTCGGGGGGGGGACTCACAGAGAGGAGGAAAGACACCCCTTCTCCACCCTGGTTATTGCTTTAAAGAAATTTAAAGAATTCTTTAACTATCTTTTTAAGGAGAAAAACAGAGCATTGAATTAACTTTTCAGTATTATTTGTGCAAAATCAATTTTCAAACGTGTACATAAAGAATTTTCCAAAAAAACTGTGAAGCATGGTATCCAGGAAATCTTTAAAAAAAACTGTAAAATATATGTGAACCACATATTTTTAAGATGTTTCCTCGGTAGACCCCCCTCAGTGAGAGGGACCATAAAATTCCAGAGGGAGTCCGGACCCCCGCGTCCCCTACCTTCCGCCGTCCATGTCTAGGGGTACATTAGGTAAGCCAAATTTGAAAAAAATCCAAGATAGTAAGGTAAAAAAAGTATTAAAATTTTGGATCACTTGACATGGAATGACCCGAAGTATTTGCATGGGCTTTAGAGCTTAAGCTGTACATTGCGCGCACATTGTAAACTTGTAACTATTTGGTAAAATGGTGGTTCCTCGGCAAACTAGATTTGGGTAGGAAGTAGGGACTCGGCAGGGCTATTTATTCCAGGCTTGGTAACAGATGCCATAGGCCATGCATTAGTGGATCTCTGTGGAGAAAGAAAAGCTTCTTCATGAACTATAGGTACAAGATAGATAGCACTCTGACAAGATGTTTCCCCCAATTTCCACAGCAACTCCTAGCTAATTCTATTGAGCAATGTACGTAGATTACAATGCTGCCCGATTTTTCTGGAAAAACTTCCGCTAGAAGAATTTCAGGAGGCCACGAATGCTTAAAAAGAATATCATGTGGATCTATCTTAGAAACATATGTTGGACCCTTCCCACTGCCTAGTTGAAAGAGGCATCACTTAATTGTGGGGGAGGGAGAGAGATTGTGTCTGGAAGAGGGGATTTTTTTTTTATTATTATTAATGCTTAAACAGACTAGTAGTAGTTTTCGGGCTCTTATCTTTTGGTATAAAATTTGGGTTCAGGCAGGCATGCATGGGATAACATACTTTAGACTCTTAAAATTGAGCCCAAACTCAGCACTGGTCCTTGGGTATTGGGCCTTCTTGTATGTAATTCCATAGTGTTGCACAAAATTGCGGACATAGGTATGTCATACGAACTTGGAAAATGGCTCATTTTAGAGATTCTGATCCCAAGAATGGGGGGGAGATAAAAGTTTTCTTCAAAATTTAATCAGATAACTGCTGTACGTGTCACAAAACTCAGTCTAGCTTTCACTTCATTTCACTGCAACGTGGGCAGACAGGTACACTGTACGGCCTTGGGAGATGGCGCCATTGAGCAAGGAGCTGATTGACTATTGTCAAGGACAACTCTGCTTACATGTGCTTCCACTTCCATTCAACTGTAAACTATGTTACACAGTTACAATAAGGATAGAAACTGGGTTCTATTATGAGTAGCGCTCGAGGGAGACCACCCAAACGAGGACATATTTTTTTTAACGCATGTGAGCAAAGGAATTTTGACAGCACACGTAATGAGTGTTATCGCAGTAATATATGCGGCAACCTATCTTTCCAAAAAGCTTTATTGGACAAAACTGGCATACATGAGCACAGCTTGGGTGCAATGAATACTGAGTGTGCACACTGACACACTTTGCATTTCGCTAATGAGGAAACTAATGGTAATTTTAATTCCTGTTATCATAACAGCCTTATCTTCCTTCCAGAACTACAGCTAAATGCAGGGCTGAAGAACTTAATTCTAAACAGTCCTAATTCTGTCCAACACATTCAGAAACACAATAGTGCATTAATGGAAATACAATGCCCATCCCTCTTGGCCATAAAAAAAGGAGATTCCAGGCAATGGTCTGTACTGCTTTAAAATTCAGGGACAGATTCACTGGTACATCTCTGATTTGTTACCACTTACTGAAGAAAATTGTACTTTATAGATTCCTCAGCAGCCACTGATGTACATATTGGTCGTAATGAAAATAAGGAATTAAAGCAAATCGATATTGGCAGCCCTGGCAGACAGTGATGTATTCAAGCATCTTCTCGGGGGTGCTTAGCCTCCCCGAAAATATATGAACGTCCCTCCGTAGGTTTTTGGGTGATCTTTTAGTCTAATTGTGTTAGTTTATAGCTGAATGGTTGGAGAAACTAATTTTAAAAACTTATTAAAAATATTTTCCCTTATTTTCCTAAGAAAAAGAAAACATTTGCATGGACTTCAAAATCTGAAATTTCTATCATCTTTCAATAAAACATTAAACAGTTCTCTCTGAAGGGGTAATTTTTTAAGTAGTGACAACTCGAACTACTTCCACAATAAAACCTAATTCTGCAGAGTAGAGATGTTCGCACTGTAATACATCATCATGGTTTGGAAGCTGGCATTCAGCTTTATTTCAATCTCTTGAATGCCGACTTTCCATGTATAGGGTTAAGCCTCAGTGAAGCTAACATGACGTTAGTGCTTCCAATACAACAAAATATTTGCTACCTAATTTTTAACAATACCAGATTATTAGAAATTGTTCCCATAAAAAGTTCTTTTTTTTCTGGTAGTGGGTGGTTTACACCACTGACAAAAAAAATCGAAACACCTCGAACTGGCATCCAAACGATAGTTAGATTAGCACATGGTAGTTAAAAAAAAAAAAGTAATCTAAAGGGCCTGAAACCCCAAATGGTAGGGGAATGGTTTACACCATACACTTTCAGGTAACACTGTAATGATTCCTTAATAACAAGAAACACTCTTGTAGTAAAACTAAGGCGAGGTTATTTTTACTACTACTAATATTTGGGGGGGGGGATTTTCACCAGTACAGAGCCTTATCTTACTACCATCCTCGATGTTTTACACCACCACATGGTGAAATCCATGGTGTATTACTAAATTAAAGCAAAGATATAACATTTTTACTTTTTTAATCACTGGTATGTGTAGATTTCCTAGAATTAGCATTTGTGATATACGAGCATAAGAAAATTTTTATAATCTATTTAAAATTTTTATATACATTAATGCATATGTAAATAACAAAATTGTGATTATATGTAAATAATCAGTCAATATGTTTCAGTCCCCTCAAAATTATATTTCAGCCCCCTCAAGTTTGCTGAGGATGGCTACGTGGGAAATAGTACAAAGTGTGGCATCTATTTGTCATATGCCTTTCATTTGTGAAGAATGAATCCTTCGAAGTTAGCTTTCCATTTATTTCTCTGATAAAAAAAAACAACCTGATTTAAAAGTAGTGATGGTTCTCTGGATAGAAAGAACCATAAAATATAAAAAAGGTTTTCCTTTTCGTTTCAGTTTTATTCCATAAAATTATTCATCTAAGTGAAATACCATGAAACAATAAGGATTTTGAAAATAATGCATAACCCAAAACAGTAAAAAGTTCACAAATGAAAATACAATGTAACAAGATAGAGTGAAAGATACGATAAAAAAAAAAAAAGTTACTAGGGAATATGTGATAAAGTTTGTATGTGTGTAGTGAACTTCTGCCCCCTTAGAGCACTCTGCAGGGTCGTAGCCACAGAAACATTCTAAGGAGGCTACAAGTAATGTACGGAAGGCTAAAAAATTTTTAGTTACTTCATTACATTAATTTTAATCTAATACAGTATTATTTATCGAGGAATTAATATATAACAGATTGTGTGCTTGGCAGATGCGTTACTTACCGGGGGGTCAAGACATACTCTGATCATGCGAGGAATGAAGATGTGTTGCAGATGTGTTATGTGAGACAAAATGTTGTTGTTAGTAAGGTGGAGACTAATATTCTCAGGTGGTTTGGCCATGTTGAAAGAATAAATGATAAGATGCTTACTAAGAGAATTCTTTCAGCCCAAGTGGCAGGAAAGAATGGTAGGGCCAAAGAAATCATGGAAAGACCAGATTCAGGAATATCCGCTTGAGAAAAAGATTATGAATACGAAGTACTTTAAAAGGTCTTATGTGTGATGCATGATGGATGTCAGTGAAGCTCTAGCTGTGTGCCAAGGTCGCTGTAAATAGAGACATCTGATACACGAACAGTAAGTAAAATCTAGTTCCAGGAGTTAAACATTTATCTGTCAGATTGTCTTTCTTTGAGGAGCTAACCTCTAAATCTCAGAGAACAGCTTAATGAATGTATTTATATGTTAATTTACACAAAAATACTATTTTAAGGTTTACTTTTTAAATGTTTTCCAACACAATGTTTTTAACTATTTTGATAGAAAATCAGCACAGGAAAAATGTGTTTTTTTTTATTCAACAAACTGTTAATTAACTATTAATTAAACATTATGCTTTTGTAGTTAACAGTCACTGTTTTAAATGGGCTTTTGAAAGCTTCTCATGTTCCATTAAGGGTGTCAATAAATGATATACCCTTCATTTCACTCTTTCTATAAGGGTTAGTTACTAAATCCAGAAAGGAATAAAAGACCAGAGCTGAACAACAAATACAATTCTGATGTCACTGAAACTTCAACATAATTCTACTTTTTTTTTTTTTTTGATTGAAGGTTTAGCGAGCACTATGAGCAACTCAGTGGGTTATAAGCAGTTACCCGTCCCTGATTTAGGGCCACTGGTTCCAGGGAAGGGAGAGAGTCAGTGCCATAAGACACATAACATCCATGCCTCACCGGAATTCGAACCCGAGCCCCTTTCAGACAAATGATCAGAAGCCATCGCTTAAACCACTGTGCCACCAGGGCAGCTAATTCTACTTTAAAAGGTTTTCTCAACACGTACAATTATCAGAAAATCAAGCACCACTGCTTAACCTATGAATTGTTGTCAAATATAAAAGTTGTTTTATCACAATGATGAAACCTTCGTGTTCAGAGTACCTACATACTGCAGGTAAAAATTTGAGGAAATCTTATTGATTATAAATATCGCAATACCAACTTTTTTAAAGCAACTTTGAGCATCAACACTGGTAGCCACTGTTAATGGTATTTAATAACATATGCACAAAATTAACAACTGAAAACATGTTTAAACACCGCATTTGCAAAAAAAAAAAAAAAACCATACCAAATATTTACCTAACGTCACAGATATCAGAGTATGTTTGAAACCGAAAGAGGGTATAAATTTCGTTTACTTTCCCTCCAATGCCATTAGCTTGAAAGATAGAAGCTGGACATCGTTGTTTTATGTTACTAACTCCTAGTAATGGTAAGAGCCAGAACGGTATGGCTTCACTTGCAGCTTATATTCAAGTCCTAGTAGGTGTCTGTTCTGAAGTGAACCACCGACCCACTTCAGGAAATAATGAAATTCACACGTCGGAAACCGCGATATGCACCGAAAATTCCATACAATTAACAATGTTTGCAAACGTTATATGAAAATTTCACACACGTAAACACCATAAAAGACCGATTTTTCTTACTTTTTTAGTCAGTACCACAATTTTCTCTCTCGAAAATAGATAGTTACAGAATGTCGCGAAAATACTAGAGTACATGAGAAAACATTAAAATCATTCAGTATTTAAAATTAAGTCTGCCTTAAAAAACATGTTAAAATGCGGCTTAAGAGAGAAAAGTTTCGTCAAAATATTATTCAAGAAGCAGGAAGTGAATTTTAACTTTTTTTTTTATTCATCCGCATATATACAGAAATCGAAAACATTTCCCTGTTCCTAAGAAGTTAACTGAAAATTAGTTAGTTCATAGTTTCAAATACCAAATATGGTCTTGGCCTTTTAACGTGAAACTCACGTGTCTTCTTGGAGTTATTAACCTGACCTCGAATATTAAAACATCACTGAAGAGTGAAGACAGTAAACAACTTCCACAAGCGAACCGGTCCGTTCAATGCAGTAGTGCCAAAGGAAAGGAGTGTTGTGTACTACTTTTTGTTGTAAGCACTTGAACGATCCCAGATGTCATGTCGCAAGCAGTACGTTCCTTTGGGTTCTCGTTAATCTGTATAAAAATTGTATTATCGGAAGTCTCGTTAATCTGTATAAAATTTTTACGGAAATACAATGGAGAATCTCCAAAGTCAGTTCCGATATCTTTTATACATACATCAGATGCCGCCCCGGTGGCGCAGTGGTCTTAATCGTTGGCCTCTGATCATTCGTCCGTAAGGGGTCCGGGTTCGAATCCCGGTCAGGCATGGATGTTGTGTTTGTCTTACGGCACTGGCTCTCTCCCTTCCCTGGAGCCAGTGACCCGAAATTAGGGACGGGCGACTGCTTATAGCCCATTGAGTTGCTCACGGTGGTCGTTAAACCTCCAACCAAAACAAAAAACAAAAAAACATACATCAGATACCCAGTGATATTAAGCCAAGAGTCGGAGTGACGTCATAAAAATGAAGCTATAAAAGCGAGAACTTAGAAACGTCTTATAGCCGCCTATGTGACAAAGTCCAGTGAAGGACTGGCATCTGACCAGTTCTCCGAGATGGTCAGAGTAAGAGTCCCGGATGAAGCATTTGTGGTGCTCTTGTCGAATGGCGCTGGCTCCCTTCCTTCCCTGGAACTTGTAGCCCTAAACCCAAGGAGGTTGTTAGAATAATACTTCTGGATATGCTGTGGTCTCTTAACCGTGAAGCTGCAAGGTGTGGGAATTTTTTGTTGTTGTTGTTGCTGAGGTTTAACGACCACCGTGAGCAACTCAAAGGGATATAAGCAGTCGCCCATCCCTAATTTTGGGTCACTGGTTCCAGGGAAGGGCGAGAGCCAGTGCCGTAAGACAAACACAACATCCATGCCTGACCGGGATTCAAACCCAGACCCCATACGGACGAATGATCAGAGGCCAGCGCCTTAGACCACTGCGCCACCGGGGCGTGGGAATTTCACAAGGAGGTTATATTACTGGAGACACCACTGGCTCTGCCGCCATAGGTCACAGCTAATCTGTGGTGTGACGTCACAAGCAGGCAAAAATGAACTAAATTATACCGTTGATGAAACACTTAGCTTGTATATCATTGATAAAGATTATTGAATTACTCATTTTATCTGTTTATACGCTTAGAAGCTTTTGTTCCATTGGTTTCCAAGCAGCTTCTCTTCTGTGGCTGCGTCGTGCCTGCTCATGACGTCATTTGCAGCACAGACGATAACTTATGGCGGCCAATGCTGCGTGAATAGGAGTGGTATCTCCAGTAATATAACCTCCTTGCTTGAAACCCATCAGCTTTCTCACGCTTTGACGGCCGTCGCTCGCGGTTATAGAGATATTCTTTGGTTATAGTAAGGTGATCAGATGCCCTCATTCTCTGAGAACAGTCTTCAGTTTCGATGCTTTTCAATGATCCGTCCTCAGTTTTCTTAAAACTGAATGAGGACGTCAGATGTCCTCAGTTTCGTATTTTTTTGTCCTCAGTTTAAGAGAATTGCCAAAAATTTTGAAATTGATTTAATTTTTAACTAAAATTTGAATTTTATGGGTATTTACCCGGAGAAGTCACACGATATCATCAGCAGCAACAGTGCCATGACTTGCAGTTTACGGTTTACTGTAACTCTCATGTATGAGGGGGTTTTTTTATTGCAGGTTTTTTTTTTTTTTTTTTTTTGATTGGAGGTTTAACGACCACCGTGAGCAACTCAAATGGGCTATAAGCAGTCGCCCGTCCCTAATTTAGGGTCACTGGTTCCAGGGAAGGGAGAGAGCCAATGCCGTAAGACAAACACAACATCCATGCCTCACCGGGATTCGAACCCAGACCCCTTACGGACGAATGATCAGAGGCCAGCGCCTTAGGCCACTGCGCCACCGGGGCGGCTATTGCAGGTTTAACGACCACCGTGAGCAACTCAATGGGCTATAAGCAGTCGCCTGTCCCTAATTTAGGATCACTGGTTCCAGGGAAGGGGAGAACCAGTGCCCTAAGACAAACACAACATCCATGCCTCACCGGGATTCGAACCCGGACGAGTGATTATAGGCCAGCGCTTAGACCACTGCGCCACCTGGGCGGCTTTAAAGGCTTCAGTTAGTCCCATACAGTATTCCATGAAACTAACCAGAGTGCAGAGTAGCATACGCTGTGTGGTTTGAACATCTCATAACCATGAAGAAAATTTTTCAAACCAGTGATTGGAGGCATACAAAAACAATATGTTGATATGCATAACCTCCATGATTTTTCCGAACATGTCACTGGGATCAAAACCTAATTAATCATTTGTGTTCTGTCGTAGAAATTTTTCTGAGCGTTTAACCTTGAATGAAATTTTTCCAGGCCCTACCCCAAAGCTTCTTTCTATAGTTACGTTCATTATCCGATACTCATTCCTTCTGCGTTGGTTTGTTTTTCGTTCTGCATTTCTTGTTGGCGTTCACATAGCGTTTACGCTTTACTTTGTACTCAACCTGTGGTTCTTGGGTATTTACCTAGTTTTCACATTTTTAATAAAATTATGTTAAAAACCTGAGGTGCGATTTTTGAACGATCATAATACTTTCCTTTAACGATGGTGTGTGAGAAAGTAAAAACCACGTATTATTTGAGTGGAACTCGAAGAGGCGTAATTTCAAGTCTCGCCCTTCAAGATAAGAAAAGCTTGCTACGGTCCTGATTACACACCCACACCATCCAAACCTCACCTGGTCACATTTCAGACGAATGCAGTACGTTAGTACCTCAGATCACTTGCTTGCCGAGGTGGCAACGTCTAATTGTTTCACACCTGAATGACTTCATAGAAATTATTTACAGAATGATTGTGCTCTCCAGACAAAACCAAAAGCACTTATTTTAGTGTTTACAATGAAACCTGTTGAACTTTTTACGTGTATTTCAGCAGGTCAGTTTTACAACAATGAGCTATTATATTATGACCACCTACCTAATGAGTTGTAGGATCCCTTTACTCCGCAAAACGGCGGCCACTCTGTGAGGTACCAATTCAGTGATATGGGCATAGATATCCTGGGGGATCTGGTACAGTAATGTTAACAGCTGGTCCGCCAGTTCCCGTACATTTCGGGGTGGTGATCATTAAGCGCAAACCCGCTTTTCCAAGTCGAACCACAAATGCTCGATTGGGTTCATGTCAGGTGAATATGGAGGCCAGGGTATTGACAGAAAGCCACCAGCATGTTCCTGGAATCACTCCTTGACGATCTAATGGTTATCACCAACAGGGAACGCAGTTGCCATGAATGGGTGAACTTGGTCCTCAACGATGTTCAGATATTTGACAGATGTCGGTGATTGTGCTGTTGGGATAATGGGGCCCTAAGGTGTCCCATTAAAACATCGCCTACAAAATAACACCACCGCCGCCGGCCTGTTTCCGCCCAACAGTGCATCCAGGTGCCATAGCCTCCGTTGGTAACAGGCGTATCAGCGCTCGGCCGTCTACGTGATGCACCAGGAATCTTGAATCTAAACCAGGCCACTTTCTTTAAATCATCCACGGTCCAATCTCGATGATCGCGGGCTCATTTCATGCGTTGTTGGCGATAACGTGTAATGAGCATGGGGAACCGGCTGGGGTTTTGCTTACGCAGACCCATGCGCAGAAGGCTGCGATGAATTGCGTGCTGTGACACATTGTCCTGATCACCACTGTTGTAGCTGTGGTAATTTGTCGCACTGTGGCCCTGCGGTCACTGTGAACAATGCGTGACAGTCTCCCCACCCCTCTGGCATCAATGAACTGCGGGAGACACACGGCTGGACGACCGTTCCTCGTTTGGCCATCTGTGCACCACTTTTGATACGTACTCACTACAGCGTCAGGTGAACAACGCCGCTCCGTTTCCCAGATCGTAGTTCCGAGGCGCCGTGCCTTCAGAATTTGTCTTTCATCAAACTCTGATAAATCGGCAGCTTTTCCCATTTTGTCTCCGAACACTACTAACCGGAAGCCGGTTCTTGGACTGTATATATATATACTGCGCTGTGAACTACACCTGGTGCCGCCCCGGTGGCGCAGTGGTCTAAGCGATGGCCTCTGATCATTCGTCCGAACGGGGTCCGGGTTCAAATCCCGGTGAGGCATGCATGTTGTGTTTGTCTTACGGCGCTGGCTCTCTCCCTTCCCTGGAACCAGTGACCCCGTTCGGACGAATGGACGGGCGACTGCTTATAGCCCATTGAGTTGCTCACGGTGGTCGTTAAACCTCCAATCAAAAAAAAAAAAAATAACTTCACCTGCACCACCGTTCGGTCTCCAGGCGCGCTCATTTTTTCTAGGCTGGGCATAATGTAATGGCTTATGGATGTACTTTCTCCCAAAAGTTCTACAAAACTACTTTAGCATTGAAATCCACACTTATTAAGCATAATAGTTTAACCACACAATTTTGGTTGTGGTGCGCGCGTGTTTGTGCGAGTTGGTGTGCGTGTGGATCATGATGATCCATAAATACTACTTACTAAATAAATGCCTAGGTAAATAAACGTGAAAGGATTATTTTAACTACATCAAACATGCTTTCATCAGTAACTCTAACGCAACAGTTTGAAAGTACGGACAACTTTTTTGAAAAATAAAATTAATATGCTTTAAATGAACTACAAAGAAATTACAGAACACTGTTTTACTATTTTATAATTAAATCAGTTCTGCCTTTTCTAAACCAACTTACAGAGAGTGAGTCGAAAGTTTTGCAATATTTGGATCACTTTATGCCTTCATACTTACATTTACGACGAAAACGAACTAGCATACAAAGTATAGGCCATCTGTCTGCCACGGTAGGCGGTACCAGTTCTTGTCCTTCGAGGCGAAGGACTACCACCCGCGAAGGAAGTCGGGCCATGGGCCACAACAAGTAATAATCCAACGGGGCAAGGTCCGAACTACTGTATATTGCTGGGTATGGCATCAGTTCGATGCCCTTAAGTTCTTGGAGTTTTGCCCGGGTCGTTCGCGCGGTATGAGGCCGAGCGTTGTACTGCTGTAGGAGAGAGCGCTTTCTGTTTACCAGGGCCGGGTACTTCTCCAGAACGGCATACATCCGCTCCAGCTATTCAGAGTAGAGTTAACGTTGATGGTCCAACCGTCTGGAATAAATTTGTAATGGATTATCCCCTCGAAATTCCACCAGATGCAGAGCTTCACCTTGTGCTCAAAGCGCCCACGTTCAGGTTCTGGAAGCTGACCCGGGCTCAATCACTACCGTTGTGTTAGGATTACGAAAATAGACCCACTTTTCATCGCACGCAACAATTATCTTGATGAACCGTACATCGCGCAAATTTTCTTGGAGTTTCGTGCACACTTCCACTCGGCGGTTTGCTTCAGCTGGCGTCAGTTCGTGAGGGACAATGCGGCAGCTACTGTAGACCTTGCCGAGGTCTTGAAGGTGACGAACCATGGTGGTCTGCGAAATCCCCAGTTCGCTTGATAATCTCCGAGTGCTGGTTGTCCGATTTGCCTCTACGGCCTCAGAACACAGTTTGCGGCCAACCTAAACTCGGCTGATCGTCGAGGTTTCTGTCACCTGAGCGAAATTTTGTAAACCATCTGGTTGCGGTGCTGTGCTCCACGAAACCTTCCCTTTTCGCATGACAAATGTTTCGTGTTGCATGAGCAGCATTATGGCCAAGTTCAAACACGTAAAGCAAAAAGTTCCCTAATTAGCCGGTTGTGGTTGTTCATTTTTTAGGCGTCCCAACCACAAAAAAAAACGACATGCAGTGCTGTTAACAGCAACGATTACCACTTTACACTGCAGTCAGTCAAAAAGAATTTCGACTGACTGCAGTGCGCGACTTGAATTAGTTTAAACACGTGGCATATCCGCCGCAGCACATACGTTTATGCAAATATTGCAAAACTTTCGACTCGCCCTCTGTGCAATATACAGAAAAACTATGATCACACAGGAAATCGGACATTATTGCAACAGGTGCTACTTTAAAAGTCGTTGGTTCTAGTTCAAAAATAAAATGGATTGAAGATGAAAGTACAATGCTTTCATCAATGAGAGAGGTATTTATTTGTTATGGGTAGGGGATCTCAGAATGGACCGAGAAAAAGTTTATAGGCAGCCAGCAATTATTATTATTTATGACGTTCTATTTCCGTTTTGGTTTGCGTTTGGGACATCATCAGTCTGAACACCTCTTCAAAGTGGCAAAACTAAACGAAAAAATTAATTACAGCATTTGTACTTTATTTTGACAGTCATAAATTTCTTCCCTTGAGTTGAAAAAGTGTGGAAGCGCTCTTTTTTTTTTTTTTTTTTTTTTTTTTGATTGGAAGTTTAACGACCACCGTGAGCAACTCAATGGGCTATAAGCAGTCGCCCGTCCCTAATTTCGGGTCACTGGCTCCAGGGAAGGGAGAGAGCCAGTGCCGTAAGACAAACACAACATCCATGCCTCACCGAGATTCGAACCCGGACCCCTTACGGACGAATGATCAGAGGCCATCGCTTAGACCACTGCGCCACCGGGGCGGCATGGAAGCGCTCTAAGAAATATCTCTTGCTTTTCTGCATGGCAAGAAAAAATGTAGTTTTTCCAGGTGAATCAATCCTCCGTGGTCTGAAAGCAGTCTCGATTTTTTTTTATTCAGACAAACCAATATCAGTACGAGGATTTCTTTTTCTTTAAGAGACAGTCTTTTGTTGTCAACGACATCAAACACTAGTGTCAGGGCATTGCACCCCCCCCCATTATTTAGATTTTATTTTCGCTTCTCTTCTCTTTTTATATGCAGCATTTCATATTTACTGCTCACAGAAACTGCACTTTCTGTCTATCTTCCTTGAAAAAGCCATCTTGTTGCTGTGCGAAAGCTTAGAAACGCTTATTTATATATTCCTACACCAACAAATCCGATTACTAGTCTAGTTTTACTTATTTCTACATAATTGGTGGATAGTTCCTTGTTATTAATATTTTTTTGAAGGTTTAACGACCACCGTGAGCAACTCAATGGGCTATAAGCAGTCGTCCGTCCCAAATTTAGGGTCACTGGTTCCAGGGAAGGGTGAGAGCCAGTGCCGTGAGACAAACACAACATCCATACCAAGGTACTTAGAAAGAGGAGAGGTAGGTCCAATCAAATTACTTAGAAAGAGAAGAGGTAGGTCCAATCAAGGTATTTAGAAAGAGAAGAGGTAGGTCCAATGGCCTTTGTTCCGCCGGCGAGCCGTCTCCCTACGAGGTGGGGTGTGACGTAACAGTGGCCATAAACGCTCTCGAGCAAGTGCGAGGTCATTCGGAGCTTGTGTGGCAGTGTCGATTACTCACTGTATTTCTTTGTGAATTTTAGACCTGCTTTGTCCTTTTTCAATCATTTTTTTCTTCATTTGTTTTCTGTGTAACGTACAACTATCTTGAAAATGCCTGGATGCGCTGTTGCCCTTTGTCGTAATCACAGCTCAAAGAAAAGGAAGTTAGATGTTACATACCATGTTTTCCCATTGGATAGAGATTTATTGAAGCAATGGGTAGCGAAATGCTGTCGAAAGGATGTATTCGATGCAAAGAAAGCTCGAATATGTTCAGAGCAATTTGATGCCTCGAACTACCAGCGGGATCTTAGAAATGAATTGCTGAACTTGCCTCCCAGAAAAAAACTAAGAAAAGAAGCCGTGCCTACAAAAAATATCCTTTATCAGATTGAGGAGCAAACTTCTGTTCGAAGTGAACGGTTTAATACCAGAGAGGTCCGAAAAAATGCATTAGATCGAATTGAAGGTATGTCTCTCATTAAACATCAAATTACATCAGATCACAATGAAAGTGATAGCATTCCTGACCAGCATTCATCATCGTCAATTTTATGTGAGAAGTGCGAATGTCTGAACAAAAATGTAATGCAACTGAAGAGTGAAAATAATTCACTACGGGAAGAATTATCAAACGTAAGGAAACAGTTGGTAATTGTAAAACAACGCTCTTGTCTCGAGAAAAGAAGCCTGAAAGCGGAAATTAATATTTTGAAACCAAATGCAAGAATGGAAATTTACTGAGCAATAATGAAAGGTGGCTAGCTATCAGAAATTTACTTGGCCATTGTTTCACCGATGTGCAAATTCAAACTCTTGTCAAAAAAAAGAGCAGCAAAATGGAATGAACAAGATATAAGTCAAGCACTTGTTTTGCATGCTATTTCTCGAAAAGTATATCTTTTCATCAAAAATAAAATGCACATACCGCTTCTAAGCATTTCCACTCTGAAACGGTGGTGTGGTAAATTTGCATTTACCGATGGTTTAATTGAGCCCGTTTTAAAGGTGATGAAAATGAATGCTTCACATCTAACAGAGTTTCAATTTTATCTTTTGATGAAATGAGCGTTGATTCCAGATATTGTTATGATGCTGCTGCGGATAAAATTTTAGGACCGCATAGTAACGTTTTAGTAGTTATGCTGAGAGGATTATGCAAAGCTTGGAAGCAACCCATATATTATTCCTTTGATAAGCAGATGGATCAAGAGCTGTTAACTGACATAATTCAAGCCGTTGAGCAATCGGGTTATTTAGTGCACGGAATGGTATCTGATCTTGGGGGGAGGGGGATATCAAGGTTTGGCGGCAGCTTGGAATAACCCCAATATCGTCTTATTTTCCAAATCCAGTGGATGAAAATCGAAAAATATGGATGTTTGCCGATGTGCCCCATCTAATTAAACTTCTCCGAAATCATATATTAGATCACGGAATACGCTTGCAATGCGGAACAACCATCACTCGCCAGATATTTGACCTTTTGCTGGAACGCAATAGCTCAGAATTAAAGGTGCTTCATAAAATGAAATGGATCCACACAAATGTAAGAGGCAACATGTGACAGAGGGTTAGCTTAGCGGCCCAGATGCTATCTAACAGCATAAGCAAAGCTGTAGAGTATTTTTTCCTGAAAGAAAACAAATTGCTAATTTTATAAAACTGGTAAATGACTGTTTCGACGTAATGAACTGTAGATTGCTCAGCTCC
This sequence comes from Macrothele yani, assembly GCA_039090855.1. Classification (NCBI taxonomy): domain Eukaryota; kingdom Metazoa; phylum Arthropoda; class Arachnida; order Araneae; family Macrothelidae; genus Macrothele; species Macrothele yani. The sequence goes on along the minus strand of CM077007.1, from coordinate 133,983,843 downwards.
AAAGAACCATTGCAGTGTGCTTTTGGAAAAAAAAATAGGTATTCAGCAAAATATTTTGAGCGAGATGTATTCTACACTTTCCTCAATGCGTGTTATTGGAAGAAATGAGCTGCTTCCATTCCAGACTGGGTGGATGGTATCCATAGCATCTCTAAAAGGTTTGCATTCCTGCTCAGCAAAAAATAAAATACAATGCATCTTATGTAACAGACTAAACCAAGACGTGTTGGAGAATCTTTTTTCGCAGATAAGAGGTTTGGGTCGCTTTTATGACCACCCGCTACCCACGGAAGTAAAAAATAGATTAAAACTACTGTTGCTCAGCTTAAAATTGCCGCCACCTTCATCACCCAATGTAAGCGCCGAAAACTGTTCAAACATGCAGTACTTCAGTAGTTCCTTTTTCAACTAACTCACAGACTTGCAAACGGAAAATGATTCCAGAGAACAAACGGGAATCAGAGAAATTATTTGTGATTACGATGGTGCCCAAACTGCAGACAATGTGTCCGGTAACAGCGATAACATGCAACATAGCCATGATTGTTCATACGAGGGCCTCAGGTATTTAGCTGGTTATGTAACGTTTAAACTGAGACACGTCGACAGATCTTTGGGAAATCCTACATCAGAACTAAATTATAGACATATCATCACCTTCGTGGATTCGAACACTGAGCCGCGGTGGTTTAATTGAGCCAACAACGGAATGGTTTGAAACAGTTTGTAAACTGGAAAATGAATTTCAGTCTTTTCATGGAAAAGAAACTGTTCATAAATCTTGTGGAGTTATAAAACATTTGGCAGAAAACCTCTGTAACAAGTTCCCCTCTGTGCAACGATCAGCCATAATGCTATACGTCCGCATTCGGACATTTATAAGAATCAGACACTTAAACAATCAAAAGTAGAAACCCTTCAAACGGATGGTGTAGCATAGTGAATCAAATAACTTTCTGTTTGAGGTAAGTGTTTATTTAATGCATGTCACATTAAGCAAAGAGCATTTCGAATATGCTGTTATCGATGTAAGACGGAAGTTTTATTTTTCATGCTAGAAATATGTTTGAGTTACCAAAAAATTCCTTCGTAGAGAAGCATCGAACAGTATTCACGTCATATTCCCGTTTTTGCCCAGTATATATATTTACCATGTTTCAAAAATAGTTAGGCGTTTGTACAATTCTTACTTAAGAATTACTTACTCGAAACTGGCGCTGGTAATTCTAATGAAAGTTCCCAGAGCACAGAAAACTTCCTCGTTGTGACTCCGTGCACGCTACATCTTCCCGTATGGCCGCCGTGACGTCACAGCGCAGCCAAGAGAAACGGGACGATTGCGATGGGCCTACCTCTCCTCCTTCTAAGTACCTTGATCCATACCTCATTCGAACCCATCTCGGACGAATGGCCATAAGCCAGCGCTTAGACCACTGCGCCACCCTGGCGGCGATATTAATATGTTTACTGCTGTTTCATATACACCAAGGTGGGTCAAGAGCACAGATATCGTATAAGGGACTAGATTGGCTGTCTGTTCTGTTGAGCATGGGCTTGCGCTGTGAGAAGCATGGAGCCACATTGAGCGGGTCAAGATGGTGGCGGAGCACGGCACGTTACGCAGGATGGTTTGGACTTGGTTATTGTATAAATCATGGTGAAAGCTTCCTCAGATAAAAATATTACGCAGAGAGACGAAAATATAATTGCTGTTACTTATTTGCCTCTTGCCCAGTGCTGAAAACAATACATATAAATATATATTAAAATTTAAAGCTGGTATTGTATACAAATAGAGAAAATTATTGGAAAACATTTTTAAGAAGGTAATGCGGCAACGATTTAAAATAATGGAAACGCAAATAATTTATCTAAAATCAATAAGTAGCTATTAAATCCAGCAAACTACTGATTTGAACCCGAAAAAAAAATGCTTCCACATGCGTTACATAGAAAAGCTGAAATAATGTGAATCTTTTTCCTTGTTGCTATTACCTCTGTCATTCTGATTTATTTATTATGTTTGCTCAAAAAGTTTTGAATTTCACCAAACATTTTGATATTTCGTCTAGTTATGCACTAAAGAAATTTCAGCTTTTAACATTTCATATTATTTATTTGGGCAATATAGCAACGAAATGGCGTATTAAATGGAAGCATTCATTAACAAGAAACGTCAAAATCATATCTCTCAGCAAATTAAAACCAGCATGATATTTTTTCATATCGCAGATACCGGAATGTCTTCTCTGGAATTTAAGCCCTGGCCGAATCTGAAATAATTCAATATTTGCAAGACCCTTGGCATTCTAGTTAGCACTAAGGAATATTACTGTTTTTTACTTAAATTTTATAACTTCCGCCGCTAAATGGGTACTGACTGCTTTGAATCTCAATATAAATAGAAAATCACAGTACCAAACTCGTATTCCTTTGACTTAATGCAAAGTAGCCTTGCTTAAATGGATCGTGATGACCCCCTGAAAATGGCGCCTACCTTCTCACGCCTCTTGGGCTGGGTGTCCAATCTAGCTTCATGTATATGACATCTGTGGTCAAGAGTTCGTCCCGTTTTCAGCTAAAAAAGTTGATGCCAGAAAACCATACATGTTCACCTCATCCTGCAAAGTACAGGCAGCACCGTTATTTTTGGTCCTTTGATCACTTTCCACCAAAGCCACAATTCCACAGCAGAACAACTCAGCAAGATTCGATGACAGAAACTCTGCCAGATTCCACATCCATTAATGAAGCAAAAGGTCCATCCTTATAGGAAATGGGCTATGAAAAACAAAAATGAGGCTTTGCTAGCGGAGAGTTTACACATCGTCAATAACGCTGATAAATGTTGTAACGATGAAGTACCCAGATTCATACCTCCAACTTGGATGCACTTAATTTCGAACAAGCAGCAAATAAACCAATAACTCGAACCTTATTTCGGAACTCACCCAATAACAATTAAGACACAACAATCATAAGTCAGAGTATGGTGACTTTTTTTGAAGTCATTTGGGAGCTGAACGCGATGTATATAAACAAAAGTGACGTTCCACGGTGGACTCTTTTTCAAATTTTTACAATACCTGTTTTAGAATTCACCAGATGTGCTGGGAGCCAGCACGAAAGATCTAGAGATGTTATTTTGACTTTCAACTTTTGATTCAGTGTAAATAAAAGTAATTTTTCATCGTTAAATTTGAATTTCATCTTATATTGTGCAACGACGGCATTTTAGCAATTAGTGTTATTGGCACGAATTTCTTCAACGACTTCAGAGCAGACTTTTATTCGAAGTGAACGGTTTAAGATCTGAGAGGTCAGAAAAAAATGCATTAAATCGAATTGAACGTATATCTCCAATTAAACGTCAAATCACAGGTCACAATGAAAGTGACATCATTCCTGACCAACATTTACCATACCGCCAAAGTTAGGTGAGAAGTGCGAATGTCTGAACAAAAATATAATGCAACTGAAGAGTGAAAATAATTCACTACGGGAAGAATTATCAAACGTAAGAAAACACTGGGTAATGGTAAAACAATGCTTTTGCCTCGAGAAAAGAAGCCTGAAAATGGAAATTAATATTATGAAACTCAAATGCAAGAATGGAAATTTGCTGAGCAACAGTGAAAGGTGGCCAGCTATCATAAATTTGCTTGGCCATTGTTTCACTGAAGTGCAAATTCAAACTCTTGTGTCTAAAACGAGACCAGCAAAATGAAATGAAGAAGATATAAATCAAGCACTTGTTTGCATGCTATTTCTCGAAAAGCATATCTTTTCATCAAAAAAAAATGCACATACTGCTTCCAAGCATTTCCTCCTCTCTGAAACGGTGGTGTGGTAAATTTGTGTTACCGATGGTTTAATTGAGCCCGTTTTAAAGGTGATGAAAATGAATGCTATACACCTAATCGAATTCAACAAAGTTTCAGTTTTATCTTTTGAGGAAATGAGCATTGATTGCCGATATTGTTATGATGCTGCAGCAGATAAAATTTTAGTTCCGCGTAGTAACGTTTTAGTAGTTATGCTGAGAGGCTTTGGAAAGCTTGGAAACAACCATATACTGTATTATTCCTTTGATAAGCAGATGGATCAAAAGCTGTTAACCGACATAATTCGAGCCGTTGAGCAATCGGGTTATTTAGTGCATGGAGCAATCGTATTATTTAATGCTGATCTTGAGGAAGGGGGGATATATCAAGGTTTAGAGGCAGCTTGGAATAACCCCAATATTGTCCTCTTTTCCACATCCAGTAAATAAAAATCGAAAAATATGGACGTTTGCCGACGTGCCCCATCAAATTAAACTTCGAAATCATATAATTTTTTTTGGTTGGAGGTTTAGGGACCACCATGAGCAACTCAATGGGCTATAAACAGTCGCCCGTCCCTAATTTAGGGTCACTGGTTCCAGGGAAGGGAGAGAGCCAGTGCCGTAAGACAAACACAACATCCGTGCCTCATCGGGATTCGAACCCGGACCCATTTCGGACGAATGATCAGAGGCCATCGCTTAGACCACTGAGTCACCGGGACGGCAATCATATATTTGATCGCGGAACACGCTGTAGTGTGAAACCATCACTCGCCAGATATTTGACCTTTTGCTGGAACGTAATAACTCAGAATTAAAGGTGTTTCATAAAATAAAATGAATCCACACAAATGTAAGAGACCCCATGAGACAGAGAATTAGTTTTAGGGCCCCAGATGCAATCTAACAACGTAAGCGAAGCTGTAGAGTATTTTTTTCCTGAAAGAAAGCAAATTACTAATTTCATAAAATTAGTAAATGACTGATTCGACGTAACGAAATGTAGATTTCCCAGCTCCAAAGAGCCATTGCAGTGTGCTTTCGGGAAAAAAAAATCAGCAAAAAAGCATTGAACAGTATTCATGCCATATTCCCGTTTTGTTCCCAGTATATATATATATATATATATATATATATATATATATATATATATATATATATATATTTACTCTATTTTGAAAAATAGTTGCATGTTTGTACAATTTTGACTTAAAAATTATTTACTTAAAACTAGCTCTGTTATTTCGATTGAAAATTCACAGAGCACACGACACTTTCTCGGTATGGCTCCGTGCGCGTTACACCTTTGCTTATGGCCACCGTGACGTCACAGCGCAGCGAAGAGAAGCGCGAAGACGTCCCGGCTACGATGGACCATGAACTGGAAAACCGTAAGTTAACCGGTCGACATTTGAAGTTCAGCGTTGTACTGAAAGAATCTGTCACATCTCGTTCTCTACTATAAACTTTCGTGTGTTTATATCAATTATACATCCATTTTTTAAAAATGTATTACCAGTAAGATTTAATTTTTTGTTGTTATAAATAGCGTGTAAATATTGTAAAGTATTTCAGAAAATAATATAGACAAATTTAATGAGCTAAACAGATTTTTAAAACTGTTATATCTTGCGTAGCGTACGGATGTACCAATAAACAAACAACTGGCCAGCAGACACTTTCATTTCGTAGGTTTCCTCATAATAATTGTGACACTTTGGGGAAGTGGGTAAATGCTCTGACTGCTAACTGGAAACGAAGCTAAGCCAAAATCTGACGATTGTCATTTAGCAAGGGGTATCACACACCTTGCGGTCTCACTAAATCGTCATTACCTGTCTGGAAATAGAAAAGATAAGTGCGACGACCAAGTTGTCCCCAAGAAAAAAAGCGAGAAAAAAAAAGGAAACATTCATATTTTCATCCGGATTTAAGTGCTAGTCACAGCAATGTGGCCGTGACTTGCAGTTTCAATCAAGGCTTCTCACCTTTTTTTTCCTAATCTTTCCCATGAAATAATGGAGGTGTTTTAGTATGTTAAGTGCAAGATGGTACGTTACTGTCGTTTTTCACTTATTTGATATCTAAATATTAAATTGAGGGACTTAATTTTTACCAGAGCCTTTTGTCATTCACCAGACTGTGTTATGGCTCTAAAGGGAAGGTTTCTGGTTAAACCTACACATGGTTTGTTAACTCGTGTTTCTTTTCACAGACTTTTCATCCTCGAAATTTGTAATTGTCTAAACTCTGAATTATATGAAGAGATCATTTCTTTCTGTCATATTTAATTTTACTTTTTTCCCCCGTTGAGTAGCTATTACGAATCCATAATACTGGGGAAAAACTTCTGTAATTAAAAGTTTTGCTCTCGGCTATTTCTCTTAACAATAAACAAATGGCCATATTAAAATGATTTTTGACATTACTTAGAGTGTGAATTACGAATTTCATCCAACTAGACTATCACGCAGTTTGCAAGCAACTGAAGCAGAAATATATTTTACACGTAGGACAAGCGACGTTTCCAGGGGCGGCTCCTGCTATGGGGCTGTGGGGCTGCAGCCCCTACCCAAAGCAGTTTTTTTTCATGCCGTACCAAGAGAGAAAAGTTTTGTGAACACCGCTGTAAGTTTTCCCAGCATAATGCCACGACTGCAGTCTTCTGAACTCAACTGGAAGTTTTCTTTGCATAACACCAGTGGGAGCGGGAAGTACGTTACGGACTGCGCTCCATGCAGCCCTGACGGCTATTGAAACTAACTCATGTGGGAAACTCTGCCTATTCCCACATCAGTTCGTTTCCTTTGAATAAAACTTTCCTGGGGACTGCATTCATGGCAGCTCTCGCTAGCAGGGTTCCTCGCGAATGCGGTCTCTCGTTATGTGGGAATGCATCGACGGGCCTGTGTGCTTTGTTGATTAATACGGTCTTGTGCTTCCGAATAAAGCATAAAATAGGAGAATGAATTAAAAATAATGACGAATGTTGAAATAAAGTATTAAATAAAGTACGTTTGAATGTATTACTCAACCTGTTTTTTTTTTTTTTTTCTTCAAATTTTTGGTTTGTTCCTGCTTTTATTCAACGTAATAATTATTCTAACAACATTGTTGCTCCCATCTAAAAACAAATACTCAGTTGCCGGGACTTTTGCAAAAAAAGGGTTTTACTTATATTTTCTCTTCTGGTCAAAATGGACATGTGAACAAGTTGCGATTAAAAATAGAGGTCAGTATTGGATAAATTGAAAAAAAAAAAAAAGAGAGAGAGAGAGAGATACTAATTTCTGCAGCGAAATACTTGCACAAAATTGGTTTCTTCACTTACCAAGCACAGTGAAATTTTCGCTTTCAAACTCATGTAAACTTTTATTCACCAAGAATCATTGAAGTCACTCCACTGGATACATTTTATTTTTCTGCTGCATCCCCCTCCCTCCCAAAAATCAGCTGTGCATTTCAATTGAGGTAGTGTCAGTGGTGGCTCGTGGTAAGCTGAGATAAGGAAGCTGCATCTCAATTTTGTAGATATCACGATACCACTTCGAAAGTTAAGTTACTGCGCCTGTGCTGACGCTGTCCGTTTAATAATAATAACAATAATATATATATATATATATATATATCATACAAGAAGCAAGTGGAGAAATTGAAACAGTACTCGCCCAAATTTTCACTCGATGCCTTAATGAAGGGAAGATTCCTGAGGATTGGAACAATGCTACAATGATCCTGCTACATAAAAAAGGTAACATTGAGGATCTCAGGAACTACAGACCTATCAGCCTCCTATCAGTGGTTTATAAAATCTTCACTAAAGTTCTTTCACACCGATTGAAGGTAACACTGGACATGGCTCAACCGAGAGAACAAGCTGGATTCAGGAGTGGCTACAGCACAATAGATCATATCCACGTACTGAGAGAACTAATTGAAAGAGCGAGGGAATATGAACTTCCATTGTGCATGGCTTTTATCGATTATGAAAAAGCTTTTGATTCGGTGAAACCATCAGCAGTTACCACGGCTCTGAAATCCTGCGGTATTGAAGATGCATACATTAATATTATTAATAACATCTATGAAAATGCAAGTGCAAAGATTCGGCTGTTTGAAAATACAACACACATAAAAATTGGAAAGGGAGTGAGACAAGGTGATACCATATCTCCCAAGCTCTTTAATGCCACATTGGAAAATGTCTTTCAATCACTGAACTGGGAAAACAAAGGGATAAAGATTAATGGAGATTATCTAACCCACCTTCGTTTTGCTGATGACGTAGTCATTTTTGCAACTACCCCATCAGAGCTGCAGAGTATGATCCAGGAACTTGCTGACAAGAGTAAAAAAGTGGGATTAAAAATGAACTTTCAGAAGACAAAAGTGATGTTCAATGCTTTTACAAGAAATGAAGATTTATCGATTGATGGAGAAAAACTGGAGATAACAGATACGTATGTTTATCTTGGACAGCAGATATCAAGTGAGGGTCACATTGATGAAGAAATTAATCGGCGTACAAAACTTGCCTGGAGAGCTTTTGGAAGAAACAGCATAATTTTCAAGAGCAATATGCCATTATGTCTTAAAAGAAAAGTGTTTGATCAATGCATCCTTCCAGTGCTTACGTATGGTGCAGAGACGTGGACCTTAACTAAAAGAGACATACAAAGGCTGCAGACAACTCAAAGAAGCATGGAGAGGTGCATGCTTGGTATAACCAGGAGAGATAAGAAGAGGAACTCGTGGATCCGAAAAATGACGAGAGTGGAAGACATCATGATCAGAGTTAAATCCCTGAAATGGCAATGGGCTGGACATACTGCCAGAAGGACAGACCATAGATGGACAGCCGAAATTTTAGATTGGATTCCAAGGGACAGGAAAAGACCCAGAAAAAGACCACATGGGAGATGGGTGGATGAAATTCGTAAATATGCGGGAGTGACACGGAGGAGACTGGCACAAGACAGACCGTTGTGGAGGAAACTTGGGGAGACCTTCGTCCAGCAGTGGATTGATAATGGTTGACAATGATGATGATGATGATGATATATATATATATATATATATATATACTGATCGAAAGTGCTTTTTTTTTACAAGAAATTAATATTTAGATTTTATATTTAGCGATTGATGGGGAAAATGTAAAGGTACCGATACCTAAATAAGACAACAGATATTAAGCGATGGCCACATTGTCACATTTATGAAGAAAATAATCGACCTATAAAACTTCGTCGGATACATTATTTCTTAAAAAGAAACTGATTAATCAGTGCATCCTTCCAGTTCTTACGCATGGAGCACAGCCATGGACCTCAACTAAAATAGACATACAGACGTTGCAGACAACTGAAAGAAGCATGTAGAGATGCATGTTTGATGTTACCTGGAAAGATACAAATAGGAACTCGTGGATCGGGAAAATGACAAGAGTGGAAGACATGGTCAAAATTCCTGAAATTGCAATGGGATGGACATATTGCTAGAAGAAAGAACCACCGACGGAGAGTTGAAATATTGAACTGGATAGCAAGGGAAAAACAATATCCAGAAATGACAAGAGGGAGATGGGTACATGAAATTCGAAAGCATGAAAAAACTGACTCAAGGCAGACTGTTATGGAAGAAGAAACTTGGAGACTTTCATCCAGCAGTGGATTGATAGTGGTTGCAAATTATATATACATGCATATACTGTACGTATATATATATATATATAAGGACAAAAAAATTAAAAAAATTAATGCGTGTGCCAGTGGTAGCTGAGACACACTCAAGGTCATGTACGCGTTCGCAAGTGTCTCATTGTGACCCCTAGAAATATGACAATATATATTTTTTCTTTTGATACACTCCCTTTGAAACTTCGACTTGATACCGACCACTGCAACTTGGACGGCGATGAAAAACATTTTGTGGAATTTTGAAGGGTTTCCAGAATTTCGCGACGAGTTGTTATTGCGATACTCACACACCGGCATTCTCTTTAATAAAAACGGATTGCAAACATATTCAGTCCGATTTTAATTCTGAAGCCATCATGATAACAATTTAGTGTAGAAAAATTTGTTTTCTAAAATTTACCAACTTCGTAAATTTTCTAAACAATGATACCTGATTAAATGTTGTTTTCAAAGTAATTAAGTACACTACCTCAATTGAAATGCGCAGCTGATTTTTGGGAGGGAGGGGGGATGCAGCAGAAAAATAAAATGCATCCAGTGGAATGACATCAATGATTTTTGGTGAATAAAAATTTACGTGAGTTTAAAAGCGAAAATTTTGCTGTGCTTGGTAAGTGAAGAAATCAATTTTGTGCAAGTATTTCGCTGCAAAAATTAGTATCTCTCTCTCTCTCTCTCTTTTTTTTCAAATTATCCAATACAGAACTCTATTTTTAATCACAATTTGTCCAGAAGAGAAAATATTTTGACCAGAAGAGAAAATATAAGTAAAACTTTTTTTGCAAAAGTCCCGGCATTCCGGCAACTGAGTATTTGTTATTAGATGAGAGCAACATTGTTGTTAGAATTATTACGTTGAATAAAAGGAGGAACAAACCAAAAATTGGAAGAAAAAAACAAAACAAGGTTGAGTAATACATTCAAACGTACTTTATTTAATACTGTATTTCAACATTCGTCATTATTTTTTATTCATTCCCCTATTTTATGTCTTATTCGGAAGCACAAGAACCGTATTAATCAACAAAGCACACAGGCCCGGCGATGCATTCCCACCCAACGAAAGACTGCATTCGCGAGCAACCCTGCTAGCGAGAGCTGCTATGTATGCAGTCCCCGGGGAAGTTTTATTCAAAGGAAACGAACTGATGTCGGAATAGGCAGAGTTTCCCACATGAGTTGGTTTCAATAGCCGCCAGGGCTGCAAGAAGCACAGTCCGTGACGTTCTTCCCGCTCCCAGTGGCGTTATGCAGGAAAAACTTCCAGTTGAGTTCAGAACACTACAATCGTGGCATTATGCTGGGAAAACTTACAGCGGTGTTCACAAAACTGCTCTTTCTTGGTACGGTATGAAAAAAAACTGCTTTGGGTAGAGGGGCTGTAGCCCCACAGCCCCATAGCAGGAGCCGCCCCTGGGTAGTGTACTTAATTACTTTGAAAAGAACATTTAATCAGATATCATTGTTTAGAAAATTTACGAAGTTGGTAAATTTTGGAAAACAAATTTTTCTACACTAAATTGTTATCGTGATGGCTTCAGAATTAAAACTAGACTGAATATGTTTGCAATCCGTTTTTATTAAAGAGAATGCCGGTGTGTGAGTATCGCAATAACAACTCATTGCGGAATTCTGGCAGACCCTGCAAAATTCCACAAAATGGTTTTCATCGCCGTCCAAGTTGCAGTGGTCGGTATCAAGTCGAAGTTTCAAAGGGAGTGTATCAGAAGAAAAAATATTTATTGTCATATTTCTAGGGGTCACAATGAGACACTTGAGAACGCGTACATGACCTTGAGTGTGTCTCCGCTACCACTGGCACACGCATTATTTCTTTTTAATTTTTTGTCCTTATATATATATATATATACGTACAGTATATGCATGTATATATAATTTGCAACCACTATCAATCCACTGCTGGATGAAAGTCTCCAAGTTTCTTCTTCCACAACAGTCTGCCTTGAGTCAGTTTCTTTCATGCTTTCGAATTTCATGTACCCATCTCCCTCTTGTCATTTCTGGGTATTGTATTTTCCCTTGCTATCCAGTTTAATATTTCAACTCTCCGTCGTTGGTTCTTTCTTCTAGCAATATGTCCATCCCATTGCAATTTCAGGAATTTTGACCATGTCTTCCACTCTTGTCATTTTCCCGATCCACGAGTTCCTATTTGTATCTTTCCAGGTAACATCAAACATGCATCTCTACATGCTTCTTTCAGTTGTCTGCAACGTCTGTATGTCTATTTTAGTTGAGGTCCATGGCTGTGCTCCATGCGTAAGAACTGGAAGGATGCACTGATTAATCAGTTTCTTTTTAAGAAATAATGCATCCGACGAAGTTTTATAGGTCGATTATTTTCTTCATAAATGTGACAATGTGGCCATCGCTTAATATATGTTGCCTAATTTAGGTATCGGTACCTTTACATTTTCCCTATCAATCGCTAAATATAAAATCTAAATATTAATTTCTTGTAAAAAAAGCACTTTCGATCAGTATATATATATATATATATATATATATATCATCATCATCATCATTGTCAACCATTATCAATCCACTGCTGGACGAAGGTCTCCCCAAGTTTCCTCCACAACGGTCTGTCTTGTGCCAGTCTCCTCCATGTCACCCCTGCATACTTTCGAATTTCATCCACCCATCTCCCATGTGGTCTTCTTCTGGGTCTTTTCCTGTCCCTTGGAATCCAATCTAAAATTTCGGCTGTCCATCGATGATCTGTCCTTCTGGCAGTATGTCCAGCCCATTGCCATTTCAGGGATTTAACTCTGATCATGATGTCTTCCACTCTAGTCATTTTTCGGATCCACGAGTTCCTCTTCTTATCTCTCCTGGTTACACCAAGCATGCACCTCTCCATGCAACTTTGAGTTGTCTGCAGCCTTTGTATGTCTCTTTTAGTTAAGGTCCACGTCTCTGCACCATACGTAAGCACTGGAAGGATGCATTGATCAAACACTTTTCTTTTAAGACATAATGGCATATTGCTCTTGAAAATTATGCTGTTTCTTCCAAAAGCTCTCCAGGCAAGTTTTGTACGCCGATTAATTTCTTCATCAATGTGACCCTCACTTGATATCTGCTGTCCAAGATAAACGTACGTGTCTGTTATCTCCAGCTTTTCTCCATCAATCGATAAATCTTCATTTCTTGTAAAAGCATTGAACATCACTTTTGTCTTCTGAAAGTTCATTTTTAATCCCACTTCTTTACTCTTGTCAGCAAGTTCCTGGATCATACTCTGCAGCTCTGATGGGGTAGTTGCAAAAATGACTACGTCATCAGCAAAACGAAGGTGGGTTAGATAATCTCCATTAATCTTTATCCCCTTGTTTTCCCAGCTCAGCGACTGAAAAACACCCTCCAATGTGGCATTAAAGAGCTTCGGAGATATGGTGTCACCTTGTCTCACTCCCTTTCCAATTTTTACGTGTGTTGTATTTTCAAACAGCCTAATCTTTGCACTTGCATTTTCATAGATGTTATTAATAATATTAATATATGCCTCTTCAATACCGCAGGTTTTCAGAGCCATTGTAACTGCTGATGGTTTCACTGAATCAAAGGCTTTTTCATAATCGATAAAAGCCATGCACAATGGAAGTTCATATTCCCTCGCTCTTTCAATTAGTTCTCTCAGCACGTGGATATGATCTATTGTGCTGTAGCCACTCCTGAATCCAGCTTGTTCTCTCGGTTGAGCCATGTCCAGTGTTACCTTCAAGCGGTGTGAAAGAACTTTAGTGAAGATTTTATAAACTACTGATAGGAGGCTGATAGGTCTGTAGTTTCCGAGATCCTCAATGTCACCTTTCTTATGTAGCAGGATCATTGTAGCGGTGTTCCAATCCTCAGGAATCTTTCCTTCATTAAGGCATCGAGTGAAAATTTGGGCGAGTACTGTTTCGATTTCTCCACTTGCTTCTTGTATGATGTCTACAGTAATTCCATCTTCTCCTGGAGCTTTTCCTCGCTTCATGTTCTTGATTGCATGTGCAACTTCTGCTGGAAGGACTGGAGGAACTCTGGTACTGGTATCTTTCATGATGTCTGGAGTGCATATATCATCCCTTTCATATAATTTGGAGTACAAATCTTTCACTCTTGTCAAAATTTCGCCTCTATTTCTTGTTACAGAACCATCTTCTTTTCTCAGTGCCATAATCTGTTTTCTTCACTTACTGAGATGTCCCTTTGCTATCTTTAGGCTTTGGTTGTTTTCAATTGCTTTCCTCACTAGTTCACAGTTGAATTTCCTTACGTCTTCAGTGATACTTTTTCTTACTGTCTTGCATAGCTCAATATATTCCACTTTGGAAGTCACATCTTCTTTAGTTGTCCTCATCTCTCTTCTTTTTTGCATCAACATTTTGGTTTTTCCTGATAATTTGTTCACATGCAACTTGTTCTTAGACTCAGCTAATTTTGCTGCTGTTTCCATAAGAGCTTTGGTTACTTTTCTGTTAACTTCAGAGATGTCCACTTCTTCCGATGTTAGGCCTTCTAAAGCAGAGAACCTGTTCTTCAGTTCTAACTTGAAGGTATTATGGTGTTTTTTGAGGTTGGTTATGTCAATAGATTTTGTTTGTCTTATGAGCTTGCCACGTTCAAGTTTAGCGTTGAGGTGCATCTTACATCTCACCAATCTATGGTCACTACCTGTGTTGAACTTGTTTAGCACACTGCAGTCTTCTATGACGAATTTTTTGTTACACATAATAAAATCAATTTCATTTGTCGTCCCATTTGGATGTCTCCATGTCCATTTCCTGTGTGGCTTTTTCTTGAAAAAGGAGTTCAAGATGAAAAACCCTTCTGCCTCTGCAAACTCAACGAGAGTATTTCCACGCTGGTTTCTGTTGCCGTGACCGAATTTACCTACTGAAGTTTCATTCTGTTGCCGTTGCCCTATTTTTGCATTGAAATCTCCCATAATTATTTTCAAGTGCTGCTTACCTTTATTATTTAGATGACAAATTTCCTCATAAAATTCTTCAATTTCTTCTTCAGGATGACTTGTGGTGGGTGCATAAGTTTGAATAATCTGAGCCTGGTATCTTTTCGAGAGTTGGATAACAAGTCGTGCAGCTCTGTCAGAGGAACTTTCAACTTCTACAACTTTATCCTTCAGTTTCTTGTTTATTATAAATCCAACACCACTAGTTCTGCCAGTATCTGTCCCACGATAGTAGAAGAGATGTCCACTTTTCAGTTCGATTAGATCTTCTCCTTTTCTCCTTACCTCACTTAGCCCCACGATGTCCCACTTGATCCTTTGTAATTCCTCTTCCAATTCAAGAAGCCTTGAATCAGAAGATAGGGAGCGTCCATTGTACGTAGCCAAGGTCAGCATCAGATGGCAGCCTAGTCCGGTCCTCCGGGGATTCTTAGCACCCTCTGCCTTCATGTCGCACTGGCCGCTGCCTTGGCCAGGTACATTCCAGCTGCCGGAGACTGAGGGCCAAGATTGAAGTTGTGGAATCATTTTGGAGGGGTTTGGCCATAACTCACCACGCTGGCCAAGCGGGTTGGTGAGTGTGGGATAGAATTTCCTCTAATCCCGATGGTATTGTTATACCGCTATGGGCGGTCGTCAGAGCCCCTTTAGTGGGAACAGGATGCACCACGAGAAGGCGGGGTTGACATTTGTCAAGGAGAGGCTGTGATGTTACGCATCACTTGACCTTACATCCCATATATATATATATATATATATATATATATATATATATATATATATTATTGTTATTATTATTATTAAACGGACAGCATCAGCACAGGCACAGTAACTTAGTTTTCGAAGTGGTATCGTGATATCTACAAAATTGAGATGCAGCCCCCCCCCCCCATCTAAGTTTACCACGAGCCGCCAGTGGAAGTTTCCCTTCAGTTATTTCATATCCCCCAAAATTACGATGTGATGTTTTCTTTAATCGTAAGTTAAAAGGCGCAATGTCTAATTTATACCCATTGAAAAAAAATTAATACGCAGTATTAAAACAACGTAAACTTTCTTTTTTCGCGCAGGTAAAATAGCTTAATTAACGTTGCTTACATAGGACACACGCCGTTTTATCCGTACAAGCTCTGTGATCAAAATGTCGCCAGATGCTGCCACTCATTTGCACAAGAACTTCCAGTCTATGTATCTTAAAGGTCTTTGCGATGGACCTACCTTGAGGGCAAGATCCGGACTGTATGGAGGAAGGGAGGAATCTCGCCTCCCTTCCAATTTCTGTAGTTTTGGACCAATGGCGTGACTTGGGCATTATCCACTTGCTGCAACGCCCACTTCTTATAGACAAGTGCTCGGGGGTAGCATTGACACAGAGCATGAGGCCGCTGGTGGCCGAGTGGGCAACGTTCGTGACTGCCACGGGAGGAGCTTCAGGTTCGATCCCAGGCAGATACGAACGCTCGATCCACTAAATACCCGCCGTGCGTCGGATGGGCACGTTAAGCCGTCGGACCTCGGGTACTGGCCCCCGGTAATAAATAAGGGAGTCTTCCTCCCCCTTTCTACTTCGCTTCCGTGTCACTTTCCTATCGGGCGCTCTAGCCCAAATCTCCTAGTTTCCTATTTCTAAGGGTTGTTTAAGACCTGGGGTCAGACATTCCCTTCCTAAAATTCTCTACATATGATCATGATCATGACACAGAGCATCGTGGATCCACGGCAATTGTTCAGCATAGACGTTCCCATCACCTGGACCTGAGTTCCCAGTGCCCTTGACCTTCACAATTTCACCTAATATGCTATCTTTCCTGTAGAACTGCTTTCTTTACACCACTGACGTACCGGAAAATCCCCCCCCCAAGTTTGTTCGGGGGCCTTTCGGGAAATTCTATTAGCCTTCGATTACTTAAATTTTTTATTTCCATATTATTAACTAGGTTTTATCGCTTTAATAATTAAAATTCTTTGCAACCTACAGGTATTTCTCGTAAAAACAAAATTATCGCACTTTACTGCGTGTCACACAAATGTACACTTCGTAATTGAAAGAGTTGCCCTAATTTTGTACCAATAGAAAGTATTACAAAACAGTTACTCCAAAGTTGAAAATATCATGAAAATTTTGTTCTTTTAGAGAAGTCCAGCCTCTTTGAAATGCTTCACAAGCACACACAAAATACGTAATTTCTGTGTAACAGTGTGTCAGTGTCTAATAACCTTTTCCGATTTATAGGAAAATACAAAACATTACAAGCAAATAAATAACACTTAAGAATAGTGGCACAGAAAGGAAAAATGCTTAAAGTATTTGCTCTTGAATATAAAGAAAACACACTTAACATAATGTTACAATGTTTATGCACATAGTACAAATTCTTCTCGACTCTGTTACAAAAAAAAAAAAAAAAAAAAAAAAGACAGAGGACTTTGCTTCTGCCGGCGAAGAACACCCTTTCAGTTCATTATATTCTGAAGCATACGCAGAACACTTTATTCTCATTGGTAAAATCTTTTCATTCATTGAACTGATATTTCTTCCACATTCTGTTAATATACATGTGTAGGAACTATCGCTATGATTGTGAGAAGGGGCCTCAGGTCCTCCGAAGTACGGGCTTCCCATCATCCTGTTTTTATAAATTTAAACCACGATAGAAGAAAAAAATCATTTTTATTTTTAATTTTTCTTTTAAGGCTGTCGTAAAAATTTGCTGGCTATTTCTTTATTCACATACATGAAGTTTTCGCAAAACATTCTGTAAGATGTTTTTGCTTAGGCTAGAGGCCCTCTTAACCGTGAGGACCCTGCAATGCGGAGGGGGGGGGCTATCAGTACGCGCATCGAGCCTGCCACTGGCTATGTTTCTTGCCATGGCCTCGGCCAAAAACCCCTGAAGAGGAAGTCCCAGCGCGCGAACTGCGAATGGGTGTGACATCACGGTCAGAGAGCCATCACAATCATTCTCTGCAGAAGCAGAAGGATCAGGGGGTCCTGTGTAGGTTTTATTTTTAGTGTCATTTGCTTTACTATCTTAAGTATCAGCTTGATTGTAAAAAAAGTGTAATGGGGAGATTTCAAAAGCATTTTTCCACTGATGTGTGAATGTTCTTTAGAAGTTTTCGTTCCTTTCTGCAAGAAGCAGAACGTACTTATATATAACGAATGAACACATTTGTTGATGCTTCTCTTCGGTTTACCGTTTGTGTGTGTGTGTGTGTGGGGGGGGGTGTTAATTGATATTTTCAATGTCTGTATCAGTTGAAAAATGAAAAAAAATTGCTTTACGATATACTTCTGGAGAAAATTAATACCTTTTGTGTTATGTTTTTGTTTTTCAAAAGATATGACATTTAGATTTGCAGCATAAAATTTGCGACGTTATATGCATAAATTCAAAAATATCCAAATTAATACTTTCCATGTACATTTGACAAAAAAACTTTTTCCTAAGTGATTTTAATTTAAATTTCTTTTTACCTTCTAGAAGTAGTTGCAAAATTTTAGCATATATCTTACCGCAATTTCAGGAAATATACTTACCAAATCAGAAATTTTGCTTTCGCGTTCGTTACATAATTAGAGAACTTTCGTTTTGTTTTTAATAAATCGAACGCGAAGGGAATTTTACAAGTTTTGAGTGAAATGATTATGTTCACGAGTCCTGCCAATTTGCCATTCACGCACATATATAAAAAAAAAAAAAAAAAAAAGTTGCAAACATGCTCAACGTAAAATGTTGGGCTTTTGATGTTATGCGTGAAAAAATTATGTTTGTGTTCTTTTAGCCAAATTGAAGACTAAAGGAAAATTTTCCAGAAACATTGATTTTTAAGACCAGTACACGAAATCCTTTCGCAGCACAAGAGCAAAGCTTTGGAATTCCCCGATTTGTAGATATCATTGTAGGTAACTGAGAAAAAAAAATGAAAACTAAGGATGTAATCTTTTGATATTATCTAAGGACGAAAAATATAGAAAAAAATTACATGCTTCACTGCAACAAAATAAAGCTGCTGCTTTGAAAGGGATTTTTAAGAGTTATTATTTTTTTTATTGGAGGTTTAACGACCACCGTGAGCAACTCAATGGGCTATAAGCAGTCGCCCGTCCCTAATTTAGGGTCACTGGTTTCAGGGAAGGCCAGTGCCGTAAGACAAATACAACATCCATGCCTCACCGGGATTCGAACCCCGACCCCGTTCGGACGAATGATCAGAGGCCATCGCTTAGACCACTGCGCCACCGGGCTTTTAAGAGTTAACTGATCTGGTATTCCTGTAGATTACAGATGCATTTTCTTTATGTAATTCTCAGAATCTGTGTATGAAATTAAGCAGCGAGTACTTGTGTTGAATGAACATCTCTTTAAACTGTGACATCAACAGAAAAATGTGTCGATCATTTTCTTTAAAAACTAACTGAACTGCTATATCATTCTTTTATTGTGCGTCACAACAATCCATACATGAATTAAAATTGAAAAATAAATTCTTAGTAAGATGTGATTTTTACAAAAGGTATTCCTTTTATTATACAGGATGAGAGATACTGGGATATCACTGGACAAATCACAGGCAGCCATACGTGCTCTTCATATGTATTACGTGAATGATTGTCTACAATGCCCATCTTTAGCAAATCTTATCCAAGTCACTAATACACAACACATTTCAGAAACTCCTTGTAGTTTCTTAACCAAAAACTTTTCCTGCAAACCAATGAAGATATTTTAGTTTTTGATGGGTTTGCTACCCAAAACGAAAACAAAAAACTTTATTAACTCGTGAATGCATGGAGCAGATTCTGACGGAGTGCTGAATGACATTTAGTGCAACTACACATGGAAAAATTATGTGGTGTTGGGGGAACTGCCAAAAAATTAGCTGCACCTTTCAAATCTTCAGCATCCATATAATGAGCAAATTATAATAACACAACAGTGTTTTGAGTTTAGTTTTCCAAAAGCCACATTGATGTCATAAAATTACTATGTTATAGTACAGGATCATACTACTAAAGGAAGAAAACTTAGATTCAATTAAATTTGTACAATTCCTGGTATGTACTCAAAAGCTGCATGAATTCATTCCTCTGAGCAAAATTAAGGTCAAAACTATAAAACATATTGTTATTCCCCCATTGGTAACATTGAATATGTGACCTCAAACCATGAAGAACCCTACACCTTCATAAAATGCATGGATAACATGCTTGTATGATGGCAAATGGTAGTTAGGTTGTGTAATTGAAAAGTAAAGGAAATTTTCACTGTTAGCTTTCTGCACTCTATGGAATTTGCATATCTTGAAAGACCAGATATTCAGACTGCATAAAACACTGGTCCACTGGGAACAAACATACACTAACATAGGAAGGGATGCTGAATGCATCTGAAAAAACAGCAATCAAAATTTCATACATTCATTGGGTTAAGTTACAAAAACTGAAAACACTTTAGTTTGTGTGAACTGATACTGAAAACACTTTAGTTTGTGTGAACTGATACTGAAAACTATTAATGTGTCAGCTTGATTACAATCTCAATTCACAATTAATAGGATGCAGGTAAACTACAATTACTTGTTTTTAGTGGAGATTTATTGTGAGCTGAATAATCTTCATTTTACCTTTCATTCTAATCTCAATTTTAGAGATGACTGATTTATTTCTAAGGCTTTAAAAAGGTTAACTAGGATAGTTTTACAATTTTTAAGATGCACCAATTCATAAAGAGTGATACTTAACATATTTACATTTGGATCATATCAGCTTTTTTGTTGGTTGTTGTTTTGTTTAAAAAAAATATTTATTAAAGGTTTACTATTTAACATAAAATTATGCCAGATTAATCTACTTTTTAACGTACATCCTCGTACAAATTAATTGCAACAAGCATACTGAAATGATAAAAACTTCATTTGAATTTGTACGAAAAATGCTGTGTTAATTTGTCTATCAGTGCGTAATATGTCACCTCTTTCTTTGAGTAGCACCTAAATGCATCCTGGCATGCAGTCCACTAAATTTGAACAATTAGATCTAGTGCTGATTTTTAAGTCCCTGTACCAGACCTGAATCAGGGCTTGGATAAGCTCTTTCACGATAGTACAGTCCATTTCACGGAGACAACTCTTGCAAATTGATCAAAGATTTTTAATCCGATTCATTATCTGGTGAGTTCCCAGGTCAGTCAAGTATGTTTATATGCTGCTGGTGCATGAAGTTCTCCATTTTTGACATGTGGCAATGAGCAAGACCTTGCTGAAAGATGCTAGATCTGTCAGGAAACCTCTTTGCCATCTCGGGGACAACTCTCCTTTGAAGAACTTCAACGTACACTGTTAAAAATTTTGTGGTGGGTTGCACCAAAAAGTGGTGCTACACTACTTTCTGAGGAAAGATACACCATTGTGCGGTGCCAACAAAACCCAACAATATGATGCAACCTTGCATCATAATGTGGGGCGACCTTGTACTATAACGTGGTGCAAAGTTGCACCATGTTGTTGAGTTTTGTTTGCACCACACAATGGTGTATCTTTTCTCAGAAAGTGATGCAGCTGGTGTAGCACAACTTTTTGGTGCAACATTTATTTTTTCTTTATTTCATTTTTATATTTAATTGTCACATCAAAATACATGTCATATTTATATTATCATAATTGATGATTGTTGAGACAACTAGGAAGAAAGAGGGAAAAGGCCATTTGGCCTGGCATAGTCCTCTTCTCCCTGAAGGGAAGATTATAATACAAACATACCATGAAAATTTTAACAGTGTACTGTGTTGAGCACATCATACTGTTGACCGGATGCAAACTGCCGATGCCAAAGTAGCTGAAACATCCCCAAAACAAATTATTTTACGGATATTTCACAATCTGGTTGTGATGTGGGAACTGGGAACCCTGAAGCTTCTCTTCTGGTGCCATCTGAACGTGTTGGCTCCCATGGCCTTGGATCAAGAAACAACTTTCATCATACAACAACACTTTTCTCCAATGTTCCTTGGTCCAGTTTATTTCAGTGCCCACTTTTATCTTTTCCCTGTCATCAGTTTTGTCAGGAGTTGTTTTTTCACAGGTCGTCGGGCCTTACAACCATGGGCCAGAAGTAGTCTGTGTACAATTGAAGAGCTGACCTCTCTTCCTTTCTCTTTCAAATCTCTGTTCACTACATCACTAGTCTTCTGAGTGTTGTCTTTTTTACTTTCCGAATCAAGTAGGCTTCTCCTGGCATTGTTTTCTGCTACTGTCCACATTTGCCTAGTTCCGATTTGGAGAAATCGATGTGATTTTGTTCTTCAAACTGATGATACATCTGACAGTTGCAAGGCTGACACTGGCTGTTTCCGCAGTATCCCTGTAGGTCTTAGATATGTATTTGTGCAAAGTAATGATCTGTGTGCGCTTTCTTTGTGACATCTCCATCATGAGAGAAGGTTCTGAATGTGTAATGCAATATTAATGATGCAGTGATTGCAGCAGCCAATCCCAACATGTGCTATTGGCAACTTGCCAACCAACATGGTTTCAGCAGGCTGTTGAATACCTCCGGTGAACAAATACAATATTGGAGTATATTTCAGCAGGAGAAATCTAATCGAATGAAAAGAAGCAAAAACAGCACTTTGTTTCAATTATTTTGCACAAGGATGCATAATCCCGATTACAGGCACATAGGCAAGGAAAAAAATATCCTAGTTTGTGAACTTTGTGGACATTGTATCCTGATTGCTAGTAAGAGGAAGGCACACTTTTTAAGGTTTTCAGAGCACTTGTAAACCTACAAAATTCTGATGCAATGTAATTACCCATTCTTAAAAAAATAAATAAATTGTGCATTGTTCAGATTGTACAAACAATTCCACACCTTAGTGAAAATCCTCCAAATATGTGGACGTGGAGTCAGTGAATATACAAAGACATCGCTCTTTCCACGTTTTACCAACACACAGCAACTGAAAAATTGTTATTCGGCCACTGCAGGGGAATAAACCCCAGATCTCTCGATTATCTAGCTGAGTGCGAAGGAACATCTCAGTTGTTGAGCCCATCTTACGGATTTATGATGTCAAAAGCTGACAGAAAAACACACATAGCATCATGGTTTGTTGGCCACTGGCCACCATGGTGTAAGGCTAACTAACGTGCTCGGCTAGATAATCGAGAGATCTGGGATTCGATTCCCCAGCAGTAGCCGAATAACAATATTTTGGTTGCTGCGTGTTGCTAAACGTGGAAAGAGCGATGTCTTTGTAAATTTCACACCTTTTCTAGCTAGTGTAAGACATTTTTATAATGCTGATATTCCTTTGTGTAATTATATATAATGCATATTCTCACTGCTGGTGATCTCGTTTAAATAAATTTTTTTTGTTACTTTTTTCCACTGAAAAGTGCATTTTTTGATCTAAATTAACAAATTCCAAATTATTCAAAATATGACAGTATTCTTCCAACCAGAATTTTTTTTTCTGGTCAAAATTAATGCCTTCAAGAGCACTGCATTCAAATCAAGTTATAACCAATCTGCTACCAATGTCAACCTTTGGTCAAAATCTAGTGTTTCAAATTGATTTGCATTTAAATCCAGCCATAATTTTTATGGGAAATCACATTTTGCTGCCAAAATAATTTTTGTTTTTTTAGGGGCGAAGAGGAGTAACAATCACCACGAGCAACTCGAGGGCTATACTCAGTCACCTGTCCCAAATTTAGGGAAGGAAGAGAGTCAGTACCATAAAACAAACACATTCTTGCCTCACTGGGATTTGAACCTGGACCTATGTTGGACGAATGATTACAAGGTAGCATTTTTACCACTGTGCCACCACAGTGGCCTGGAACGATTGATCTGTGCTCAAAAATAATGTAATTTCAATCATTTGCTCAAACACTTACCACGTATGGTTTTTGTTTTAGAAAACATGCTATAGAAAATGATTTTGAAAAATGTGAGATAAGTGTCAGACCAAATTAATCTATTTTTCCTGCTTCACACAACCGTTTTACAAAACTTTGCTGAACTATAGTTTCACATGCGTTCAAAATAGAACAAAGAAAAAAAAAGTCTGAGTTTCTTTGCAAAAACTCCTGAAAGACCAAGAGATTTAAGAGTTTAAAGGAATGAATCAGGAAATCAAGAATCTCACATAGAAAAAAAAAGTTGAGTTGGCAGCTGTGCCTCTGGATAGAAAAATGATGTACGCATAACTGATGACAACTTTTGCATCCTGAAATCCATTAGTCTAAAGCAGTCTTTAAGGCATTTGAAAACAACTGCACTTTCAGGAACAATCCACATCTTAATAACATTCCTGACAGCTGCTTGCTACTTTTGAGAACAAAATTACAAGCATTTTTTTGCATTACAAGTTCACTAAATAGCCATTTGCCCCACAAAAGTCCTCACATCTGAAATCCAGACAACCAATTCTGCATTAATGTGTGTCTGCCTTTCTCACCTAATTTCAAAGCTGTCATTCTAAGCACAGTTCACAGTAGCTATTTACAATAGCATGTGCCATCTAGTTCCATTTCTTGCAGTGGTGGATTTATAGTTAGCAGGTGTTGGTGCACAGCAAGAGTTGTTTCTTTTTCGGGGGGAAAGGGGGATTCACTTTGTTCCATCCTCGTTACCGCATCTCCCTGTTTTTACTCTCATAATGCACGAGAAAGTATTGTAATCACAAAATAATAATAATGATGAACTCCAGATTTCAACACAATACACTTTCGCCAACATTTAGGCTATTTTTGCAGGATGTGGTTTGTTATGGTTTGTAACCGCCACAATTCAAAAACTATTATAGCTATCAAGATAAAATCAAATACTTATAGCTTTTCTGACACCCTAATAGGAAAGAAATAGTGGAAATTACAAGTGAGAATGCCTTTGTTCAAGGAGAAAAAAATGGAACATAAGGATGATCACCAAAAAACAGTACTAGCATTTAATATTACATAAGGTTAGTTCACAGCACTGCTTTGACATTTATGTTACATACAGCGTGAAATCTACTGTACCATAACATCAGATTCCACCCCGCTGACAGTTCACCTACAAAGTCCGAACACAGATGAAAATAGATTCTTGTGTCTCATAAAACCAGTTTTTCCAATGCCATTTTATATTTGTATGGTAAGTGTCTGGTAATTGCCTCTTAAACTGGACTGAATGAAGTAAAAGAAGTTTAAGGGAAAAGATGGGAAGTCACATTAAATACAGAATTAAAGAGCAAAATGTTCATTACATTCTAAGAAACTGGCTAGAAAAAACACCCCAATTTCTGAGTTCAGTTTGTGTGTTGCATTAAGTAAAATTAATCTCAAAATCATTTTTAATGAGCCTGCATTTAAGCTATTAAATTCGTGCTTGTAGATGATATACAGATTTGGGCAGAATCATGCTCCCAACCCAGCTCTAAGTCTTTTTTTTTTTTTTTTTTTTTTTTTGAGCAGCAAAATAAAAAAAAAATCAATTTTTGAGGCTCTCCAACATCGGGGGCCCAGCACCTGGGTTTTCCTGCAACTCTGCCTCTGATTTCTTGGTTAAATGAAATCTTACCTTAGATTACTTATGACCCACCACACAATGAAAGCATTCTCCTTGTGGATGTTTGAAATGTTTGCATGAATGTTTGAAACATTCTTCTTGCAGGATGTTTGTGATATCTCTTCCTTTGATGGGTTTTTTTACTTATTTAAATAGACATAACATACAAGGCATTTTATTCCTAAGTTCAATGCACTGAATTTTGATGAAATTTGCTGATAAAGTTCTTTCTTTTATGATGATCTTAGGTATTTCCTGCATCTGTGATGCTGGGTAATTAAATTTGTTGCTGCTGGAAAAGGGTTCTAATTTTTAATGACACTTACTCACAATGCTTCCACAGTCTTACATCAATGTTGTCTGGTACAGTTTTGACCAGGGGTTTCAATTATAACTACTTACCACAAAACTAAATTGAACAATGCCAATTCAAAAAAAAAAAAAAAAAAAAAAATTACCCCCCCCCCCCATCTCCCCTCTAGCAAACTTTTTAGAATTGTCATTAACTAGGTTCTGGATTATTTGATGGGATTCATCTCTAGACAATAGACATGGTGCTTAAGCAGAAACATCGCTAGACTGTTTCAGGTAGGGAGGGGGCATTGAAGCTCTCCTCCAAAATCTCAAAATACGATTAACTGAATTTCTAAACCTTTACTAAGTTCGTAATAATTTTATTTATTTTAAATCAACCATCAACAAATAAAGACTTACAAGTTAATAACAAATTTACATTTGACTATTACATGCTACCGAAGGACACATATGGAACCTCCTCTTGCTTAAAAACATGCCCCAAGCACTGTTGCCTGTGTAATGTGGTTTGCAATTTTCTTTTATTTTTTAAGTCATAGGTTGTTTTTGTGAATTGGCAACACTGTATGTATCTGATGGACATCAAGTGAATATTTAGAAATTTTGTCTCTCTTACAGTAAATATGGTGTTACAGGACTAGATTCTTGCCTTGTGGAGAGAGTGTCTTTATTGCTGTTAATTTAAGATGTTCTGTCTGTCTCTAAGGCCTGGAAACCTGTAACATCCCCACCCCAATAAACCAGATCACCCAGCCAGTGTGCAGAGAACAAATCGGATCCACTATTCACTGTGTCTCTTGTTTAAATGTGGGGGCTATAAAACCAAAAGTTTGGCTTCCATACTGTTTACATATATAAAATCTGTTGCTCATCCTAACAAAGCCTCCCCCCCCCCACACACACACACAATCCTAAACAGAAGAAAGGTCAGCTTACTGCAGCACTGATCAATACTCCTCACCACAGCAAAGCAACTGGGGAACAATCTGTGTGTATGCTTTCAAAAACCCAACGACAGGGAGATTAACTTTTAAAAATAATATTAATGCTGAACTTTACAGTTACTGCACTAAAAACTGAAGATCTTGGGATTACTAAGTGAAATTAATTTAATTATTTTAAAATTAAAGTGACAACTATTAATTTAAAAATAAATCAATAGTTGTTTTCTCATTATGGAAGAGTGGGTTATGATACCAATACAAGGTAGTGAAAAAATTAAGCCCTGTGTAGCCCCCCCCCCAGTGACCTTAAGTCTACCAACACCCCTGTTTCTTTTGTAAGTGTCAAGTGCTCCCACAACTGCAAATGTGAGGGGAATGCATGGAAGTGAGAATAGTATATTGTGCGGCTCAATGGAAGTATTGTTACTTTAAAAAAGAAATAGAGTTCAAAATTACGCCTCTTCAGATTCCACTCAAATAATATGTGGTTTTTACTTTCTCACACACCGCCATTATACAAAAGTGGTATGATCGTTCAAAAATCACACTTCAGGTTTTAGACATAATTTTATAAAAAATGTAAAAACTAGGTAAATATCCAATAGCCACAGATTGTAAATACCAAGTAAAGTGAATGCCAACTGCACAACACTCCACAGAAATACAGAACGTGTATCGGATAGTGAATGTAACAATAGGCAGAAACTTTACGGGTAGGGCTTGAAAAAAATCTGTTCAAGGATAAACGCTCAGAGAACTTTCTGTGACAAAGTACATATGATTAAGATCTTCATCCCAACGACATGTTCGGAAATGTCATAGAAGTTAGGCATATCATGTTTTCTATGCATTCATTCACTGTTTTGTAAAATTCCCTTCATGGAGATCAGATGTTCACACCTCATAGTGTATGCTACTCTGTACCCTGGTTGACTGCATGTCCATACAGTTAACTGTATGAGACTAACAGTTAATACTGTAGAGACTAACAGTTAATACTGTATGAGACTAACAAAAGTCTTTAAAAGGAAAATACTGAAGGGTGTAACTTAGTTTTTTTAGTTACATTTCTACTTTTTACATATCCCAGAGCATGAATTTGCACCCCTGAAATGACCATTCTGGGAGGGCAACCACAATCACTGACCCCCGTAGCTATGGCTCTGCCCACTGGGGTGGCATTTCAACATTAGGAATGAATGTTAGTGCAAATTAAAATCCCATAAGTCTTTTCCAATTTCTTGAAAATTCATTTCCTAGGTTCATCTGTTCATCATTGTAAAATACCCATATAATTACCAAAGGAATAGAATTAATTGGTAAATTTCATTCATTGGTAATTTTTTCAAAAGTTCATCTAAGTTCTAAAAGATTACTTCAACGACAGCTTTCACACTTCATTCATGTACTCTCACCATCCTTAATCATCTATAAATCTATTAAGAAATGCCCTAAGCCAGTACGATCTGCTGCTATTTCCAAATTTTCCTAGGCTGTTACCGATAGCAGCTATTGTCCTGCTATGCTCACAAGTCGAAAGGCAGTTTGACTAAAATAGTGTTTTGTGATGCCCTTCTGAACAACTCATTTTTCCTGAGAGTTATGCAGAAAGACTTCACCTCCTCCATAGGGATACATGCTGTAACAACAGCTCATTAGGAAGACTTGTGACAGCAAGCCTTTCTAATGAGTTAAAATAGTTTCCTAAACTTTTAGTGCTTAAGCATCCTCATAATTATTTTAATTAGATTTTTTGGTTTTCAATATTTTCCCTTGCAAAATACATATGTGTTTGCTAATGTATATGCATAATTTCCCTTGGGGTTTGTTTCTCAAAACTATGAATACCTCTCAACCACTCCAGTGGCTACGTGGTGCAAGGTGATTTCTAATCACTCGTCTTGCGACACTCTCTCCCTTCCCTAGAGAACCAGTGGACTGAAATTAGGGACAGATAACTGCTTATATCTCATTGATCAGCTATGTTCTGGGACAAGGATATAAAAACTGTGTTCTGGAACAAGAATATCAACTGTGTTCTGCAACAAGGATGGGATACTGCTAGTGTAACTACTTGGAAAAGGGTGCTATCACCACAGCAATATATTATACATTCCTTCTGGATAAAGTGAAGCTGGAACTCTAATCAAAATGCAGGGAGAAACTGTCAAAGAGGTTTGTTACTGTTGTCTTTGACTCATTGATACTTAGTCAAAGACATCTAAAAACAGTTTTTTAGGCAATTACAAAACACTGAAAGGAAAATTAACATTTTCAAGTAAATTAATATACGAAACATACAAGGTCAGTCACATTATTGTGACCCCCAGGTAATATCCAGAGTAACCATTGTGTGCAGCATGGACAGCAACTAGACCGGCTGGGAGTAACTCCATAAGGTGCTGGAAGGTGTTCACAGGTATGTGGAGCCATGCTGACGGCAGTGCATCTGACAGCTGCTGGAGGATCCATAGAGCGAACAACATGATCAAGGTGGTCCCACAGATGCTCAACTGGGTTTAAGTCTGGGGAATTAGGGGGCCAGGGAAGTACTTTGAAGTCTTCATTGTGCTCTTCCAACCACTCTCGGACATTTCTAGCTGTGTGACATGTCGCATTGTCGGGCTGGAAGATCCCATCCTCCCCGGGGAAGACAATCAGCATGTACAAGCCTGTGAACAGAGGTGTAGCTAGCATAACTATTATTAAGAGTGGTTAAGAGCAATGCTTAAGGGCCCATGATGCTAAGGAGCTGAAGAATAAAAAAATATGAAATTTTAACTAAAATCCATTGACAAAAAAAAGGATAAGAGATTAGGAGGAGGAAGGAATAATCATGACAGCCAAGTGAGAGGAAGAGCTCTTTTCATTTCACTCATCTGCTATGGTGTCAGCAGTGTTGGAGACAGGGCTAGAAAATTACTAGGGGCCAGGTCGCCCAACTTTTTTTTTACTTCAAATTTCGTAATTTGCAGTCATTACTTTGAGTTTATAGATGCAAAATGTAACTTCAACAAATTGTAATTTAATAAAATCAAACTCTGAAATTTTCTGCTTTGATCATATTTATAAATTCTGTAAGTTTTTATCCTGAACCATGCATTTCAAGCAGAGAAACACGATTAAATCCTCTGAGTCACGTGACTAACCTGTCAGATCGCAGAAGCATTGAAGATCATCACCCTGTTTGGTTTAAGCTGCCGGCCCAGGAGCATAAACAGAGAGGTACAGCGACGCCCGTTGCAGATTCTCGGGAAGGTTTGCAGACTGTTTTTCTATTTATTTTTTTAATATTAATTCTTTTTAAGATTTCTTTAAATTTTAAAACAAAGGAAGGGAAATTTCACGCATTTTTAAAGCTGGCTCCCGTTTAAGATGTAAAGCTGTAATCGATAGATCACGCAGACAACTATAATCAATAGATGCCCCCATCCTCATTTTATTTTAGCTTTCATTCTTCCATATTTTTCAAACAGATAACTTCAACTTGATGAGATATAATTGCTTTTCTTAAGCTTTGAATCTCGGAAGCGATATTTTTATGCACTTTTGACACACCACACACGTTTGATGTGCGTGGTGGTTAAAAGGGCATAAAAACATTTCGGAAGCTAAGGTCGCAATTCCTCTTTTTTTTTCTTTTTTTTTTTTGCGTGGAGGCCTAAATTTTAATCTAACTAAAAGTTAAATTAAGGCAATTTCTTTTCCTTTTTTTTTTTTTTTTAACGAGAGCCATAACATGTTTTTAAAGCGTTTTCTCTGTTCCCGCAGCCGCTGGCTTTCCATAAGTTGACATCGCAACTTTTTTTTTAAACCATATTTTTACACATTTTTATTGTCAGTTTTCCATTTTTTACAGTCACATTGCGAGGCATTCCGGAAGTTGATCGTAGTTTTTGCGTTTTTGGGCTTCAGATTGCTTCATTTCAGTTAGATTTTTTTTTTTTTTACGAAATTCATATTTGTTAAGCGTTTGCAACATTCCCTTCCGTTTCTGTGGCCATGCGGCTTTTGGAAGTTGGTCGCATTTTACTTCATTTTATCTTTTTTACTTCCAGATGGCTTATCTCGAATTGTTTTTTTTTCTAAAACCACATCTTTACGTATTTTTTAATGCCCCTGCTTCATTTCTAAAGCTGTATTATGCAGTACTCCGGAAGCTGACGGTTGCAATTTTTTTTAGCTATTATTTTCTTCCAAATAGTTTCATCTCAGATTGATGAGGTTAAAAGTTTGTTTTTTTTCCACATTCTTTATGTTTAGATTTTTATCAAAACTATAAAACCCCAAGATTTATAGACTGAATTTGAATTTTATTTAGCAGTAAGTAGTTTGGGTAATAAGCAGTGCTTAATACACTTATATTATTACTCTTTGTTCCAACATCATCACCATGCATTACGTTTGCGTATGATACTTTGAAATTCTCTTTTGTTTTACCTGGCTCCAAAATTTTGGAGCTGGCTCCTAGATCTGGAACTTATTTTTCCAGCCCTGGTTGGAGACAACTGGCATGATGCAAAACTTTGAATTACAGATTTAAAAGAGCTGAAGACTCATTAAGAGTCAACATATTTTACAAAATTTTAGGCATAACAAATTAGAAAAAGATTTGTCGGTATGCAAAAAACTGTCAATAGTTTCACATTTTTGAAGCGTCAAAACCTGCTTACACTAAAAGTTATATTTTTCACATACATACATATCACTAAGCTGTTCTCTGATGTTTAGAGGTTAGCTCCTCAAAGAAAGAACTCACTGTTGCTGTATCAGGAGTCTCAATTACAGTGCTCTTGGCACACAGCTCAGTCTTCGTTGACATCCATTACACGCCACACACAAGACCTTTTGTACTTCATACTCATTATCTTTTTTCATGCAGATATTCCTGAATCTGGTCCTCCCATGATTTCCTTGGCCTTCCTTTACCTTTCTTGCCCTGCCACTTGGGCTGAATAAATTCTCTTAGTAAGCATCTCATTACTTATTCTTTCAACATGGCCAAACCACCTACGAATATTAGTCTCCACCTTACTAACAACATTTTGCCTCACATTACACATCTTCATTCCTCATATCATCAGAGCATGTCTTACCACACACCCCTTGTAAGAAACGAATTTCCCCAGCACACAAATGACTCCTATGTCTTTTCAGCAGAACACAGGGTTCACTGCCATACATCAGAGTAGCAACAATTACACTTTCATATACAGCCATTCAGGACTTTACATCAGAGTAGCAACAATTACACTTTCATATACAGCCATTCGGGACTTTATATCAGAGTAGCAACAATTACTTTCATATACAACCATTCGGGACTTTACATCAGAGTAGCAACAATTACACTTTCATATACAGCCATTTGGGACTTTACATCAGAGTAGCAACTAGCAACAAATACACTTTCATAAACAGCCATTCGGGACTTTACATCAGAGTAGCAACAATTACACTTTCATATACAGCCATTCGGGACTTTCTTGAGAACCCATTATTCCTGTGAAATCCTCCTAAAGCAGCTATGACTTTTAATCAAGAGTTCACTCGCCTACTAATTTCACCACCTAATTTGTTCTCTCTGTCAAACATGCTTCTCAAACATATTTAAAAATATGTAAAAAAATATATATATATTTTTAAATATGTAAAAAATGCAATGATAAAGATCTAAGTAAAAACTTACTCTGTTCAATGTTTGCAAATATATTTATAAAAAGAAGAAATTAAATCAATAAAATATAAGAACCTGCACAGTTGTTAATAATACAGTTCAGTTTTTTACCCAGAAGTCTCTACAGCATTTATTTTACATAACATAAATTAGAAAAAGATTTGTCGGTATGCAAAAAATTGTCAACAGTTTCAAATTTTGGAGCCTGTTAGTTACTTTCGAAAGGTACATTCTGACTTCTTTCAGCAAGCTGAAAGAAGTCAAAATTTATTTGTGAAATATCATGAGTAGGAAATGACTGAAATGTTTTCCACTAATTGCCACTGAAGCTTAAGAGCAGTTTCAATACCAAAGATTTAATTAGATACTTTGTCAATGCAAAAAGAAGGGAGAAAGATTTTTTTATTTAAATATTTATAATCTATCCATAAAAACATAAGAATTTATTTTAATGAAATAAATATGTTTACAAATTAAAAATACACATACTTTCGGGGTTTTTTTTTTTTTTTGTTAGTTTTGCAAATAAAGCAGAAGCAAGGGAGGGTTTTTTTTTTAAATTTTACTCAAGGGTAAAACATTTGTAGTTACCCCACTGCGTGTGAAAAAAAAAAAAACCAATAGAGATGGAAAAATCTTATGCTTTCTTAACAAAATAAATCAGTAAAACTAAAAACAGCAGAACTATCTTCACTGCACTGACTTCACCAAAACGCAATTATAAATATGGTTAAACTTTTTTGATGACACCTTAATAGACACTAATCAATGGAAAATCTATCACAAAAATTTCAACTAATAGAATTGGTTTTTCAGTGTTTATCACTTGTTTACTTTTACAGTACTTTCGTGAAGGTCAGTATAGTAACATGTACACACTGACTGCCAGATTTCATATATTATGCAGCAAAATTCTGCTGACCACCTGCCCACTCACATGAATCACATGATCTAACAGCTGTCGGCTGCCAATTGGCAGATTACCTTTTTTACGGAAAATCTGTTCATTATGCTGTACAGTACAAAGGCCAGAAAAGACAAATTTCTCACAAAATGAGTGACAATATGTGAGCAGAATCAAGCCATAACTTTTCATATACAGATGGACAGAATATTTAATTTTCTGTACTTTAATAATACATACTTGAAATGAAAAAATGTTAACAGAATATTTCAATTTACTTCCGATATTGGAGGTTATATTATTTAACGTGCATTAATGCATTTGCATTTTTGAACTTCACTTTTAGTTGGTTACGTTCGATGAACACTTACCGCACGTGGGGCTTGGCTTTCAATTCCTATTTCCGTTATGTGGATGCGGCACGGGGGTTTTTCATTTGGCCACGGGTCCGCTTCTTTTTTTTCCCATTGGAAATTTATTTTGTCTCATCACCAAATGAGTTTTTCCTTTGCTGCATCCTCATTTACTTCAATATTTATTCATACCAGAGTACTTTCAGTAAAATTCCTTTACCGTCTTCGAGGGGACGTTTTGCTCCGACTAGCACGGACCGTGTCAGCTGGGCATTTCGGTGGTTCTCGCGGGCTGCTTCTGTCATCGGCTATCGCTTCTTCTTGGGCGTTGTGGCGCCATCTCTTGTTGGTCAGTGATCTCACTTTTCGAACTTTTTCATTTTTTTGCTCAATTTTAATTAAATTTTTCCAGCTGTTTCTCAAATTATTAGGGTCATTGTGGTTGCAAACTTTTGTCCTATTTTTTTCAATCATTACCGACTCTGCTATTCTGAGGTGTTTTTCGGATTTACAGCTTTTGAGTAGCTGTTTCAATGAACAATAGCATTAGCAGCCATTTTAGAATCCATTGGCACTATCAACACACACAGATACACCGATGAGCCGTTCCATTATGACCACCCCAAGCCTAAAGGAATGAGTGGGCCTGGAGACTGAGCGGTAGCGCAGGTGAAGTTCACAGAGCGGATATATATATACAGCCCGAGGACCTGCTTTCGGTTAGCAGAGTATTTGGAGTCAGAACGGGAAAAGCTGCCGATTTATCAGTTTCATAAAGGACAAATTGTGATGGCATGGTGCCGCAAAACTACGATCTCGGAAATGGCATGGTTTGTTCACGGGCCACTGTAGTGAGTATGCATCAAAAGTGGTGCACAGATCGCCAAACAATGAACAGTCGTCCAGCCGTGTGTTGACCACAGCTTTCAATACATAAAGCTGTTGCACATTGTTCACAGCGACAGCAGTGCCACAGTGCAACAAATTACCTGCAGCTACAACAGTGGTTATCAGAGCAATGTGTCACAGCACACAGTTTATTGTAGTCTTCTGCGCATGGGCCTGCGTAGCCGAAGACCCAGCCAGGTCCCCATGCTCACTGCACGCCATCGACAAGGCACGAAATGGGCCCAAGAACAAGATTGCACCGTGGATGATTGGAAGAAAGTGGCCTGGTCTGACGAATCAAGATTCCTGGTTCATTAAATAGATAGCAGAGCACTGATATGCTTATTACCAGCGGAGGCTATGGCAATTGGATGCACTGTTGGGCGGAAACAGGCCGGTTCTATTCTGCGAGCGATTTTTCTTGGGACACTTTAGGCCCCATTATCCCAACAGCACAATCCCTGTCAGGTATCTGAACATCGTTGCAGACCAAATTCACCCATTCTTTGCAATTATGTTCCCTGCTCTTGATAGCCATTACCAACAGGATAATGCACCATGCCACACTGCCAGAATCATCAAGGAGTGGTTTGAGGAACATGCTGGTGACATTCTGTTAATGCTTTGGCCTCCAAATTCACTTGACATGAACCCAACTGAACATTTGTGGTTCGACCTGGAAAAGCGGGTTCATGCTAAAATCACCACCACCCCGAAATGCACAGAAACTGGAGGACCTGCTGTTGTCATTATGGTACCAGATAATCCAGGATACCCATCGCTTCATCGAATTGACGCCTTGCTGAGTGGCCATAATTTTGCAGGCTAAAGAAACTAAGTACTACAGCTTATTAGGTAGTTGGTCATAATGTAATGGTTCATCGATGTAAGTCATTACATAAAACTGAATTTAGATTTTGAACTTGTCAACAGAATACAATACAATCTTCAACAAGACATTTAATGGCAAGAAAAATACCACAGAGAATCTGGCAACAGTATTTAAATATACACGCTTGGTAAACAACGCAACACAGAAAATGAAGACATTGCGTACAGGTAAGAAAATGTGATAGCACTGCAAATAAAATACGAGCAATAAGGAAAATTATCCAACTGACAGAACCTAGCTGGAAAATTTTCCCTTTATTCTTCTTCCAATGCACTGGATATACTCACATATAAGCCAACCCACTTACTTCAACAGCTAAAAATTTATAAAAAAAACTTTGACCTTCATATATAAGCTAACCTTAAATTTCAAGATTTTGAAAAACATTTTATTGAAATAAATTATACGAATTTCTGAGATTATCTGCTGTAAAAACCTTCAAAGTATTGGAGTTTTGAAATAATTCCTGTAATATCCATGGCATTACTCATGCTACATTTTTTGAAAGATCTTATAGAGCATTTCTGGTGAAATTGCATCCCACAATTCTTTCACCCAAGAAGTAACAAGGCCAATGTTGACCTTTTTCAAGTTACCATCTTTTGTAATGCATTGTGTCTTTGCTCTTCCATAGCACTAACCAAGCTGACAGCTTCTGCCACCTCTGTCTGCACTAGGCTGCCAAAGACCATGCAGACTTACTATGCTTGCTGTGAAAACTCAGGAGAGGAGAGATGTCCGATTGGTTACATGTGGGTCCCCAACAACTACACGATTCATCTGGTGCCTGATTCACTGCGTGTCCACTTTGAAAGATAGCGTCCTGCAGTTGCACAGGGAAAATAAAGTATTCCTTCATGATTGGAAGCAAGAAATCCTACGGTCTCCAATTTGAAATGCTATTAGGTTTTACATTTATAATGTTAGTGGCACCTATTCTAGTAGGAATCGTACTCTGAGTGAAAAAATATGTTACTTATATATACATATTTTTTGGAAGCACTTCTGAAGAAGCGTTATGTAAATCCTCCCGCTGCCAGTTGTTGCCAATTTGTTTATGAAAATGCAAAACAGGTTCAGACTTTTTTAAGAATACATGTATATATTTCAATGAACAGAAGTATAAAATAGGTATGGGATGGAATGCCAAAATTTTCTGTAATCATAATTTCCTTCTTCAGTGTGAACAGTGGCGGCTGTGCTGTGGCACGCTAAGAAATTTTTAATTGTGATTCATATTGTTTATTGTAGCTGAAAGTGCACACATATGATTAGCTGACAACACAATCTGATTTTTGACGGGCCGTAATCAAGGTTCCTGTTCATTATTCGGTCTGTGTTGTTGGTCAGCATGAGCATAACAGCATGGTTCTGCTGCCGCTTAAGCGATCGGTCTTTTGTGCTGTGCACCACATAGCATGGCCCCAAGAGTTTTACACAGCATGCTGAGTTTCTCTGAGCACAATATAGGAGAGCTAGCAGCAAATAGTGTTGAGACCCCCATCCCTTTTTCACATATTGAAACTGGGGCAGTGCAAAGCTTTACCCACAATTCCTACCAGATGTGGTAGTTAAAACAGAAAGAAATTTTATCAGATTCTTACCATGCTCTGAACAAATTTGAGTGATCAATAGTTAAATTCTTTTTGTGCACTTCAGTTCTATGTTTTGTTTTTTGTAGTGAAAATTTCGTAATCTTTTAATTTCTTGAATGGCAGCTGCAGTAGATTTTTTGTTGAAACAATCATTTTCTTCAAGAACTTTAGAGGGGAAAATTGAAGTAAAATCCGTAGGATCTCAAGTTAAAGTAAAAATAAATCCTAAGTAAAATCCTTAGGATTCGTGATTTTGGGGGAAGGCCTAAAAAACAAAACTTTATCCAAGAGTAATTATTTATACTTATTTTGCATTTCACGAACTCTATACAGTATAATATGTAGTGTAATTTAGTTACTTCATATACACTTAATTCACATTTAAACTCTTCAAAAGTGCATTGAAAATCAGAAATAATAAGATTGTAATGTTGACTGTATATTGAACAAAGACACCATAAAAATACTTTTCCATTAAATATACGGAAATAAATAAAAATGTATTTTTCAAAAGAACTTAAGTAAATTATTTTTCTAAATGATCCACAGCTGAATGTTTTTTTTGCCAACTGAAGTTGTCGCAATTTAATAAATCCGTATGTTCTTCAAAATATTAAGGTTCATATTTTATTGAATATATGGTTATAAATTTAACAGCTAACACAAAAAAGGTGACTAATGTAATCACTGATGCTAAAAAGGTGAGAAAAATGATTAACAATTCATGTAAATTTGTATATAATTATGGAAAACATCTGATGTTACCCTTTTTTTTTTTTTATTTTTTATTTTTATGGTGTATGGTGAGGCTAAGCCTATTGAATCCTAATTCTAAGATCTTTGCTGGAAAGGGAAGGGGGTAAGTCGTAGCACATACATTTTCAGCGGCATGAGCCACCACTGGGTGTGAAACCAATGCCTCCTTTTGCATTGCAGGGTACACCGTGATGGAAGGAGTGTAGTTTCTCCACGGTGTCTTGAGAGCAAAATAACCATATCTACCCATTATTATCCACAGCTGTGCCTTCCCTCAATTGAAGGGGGGGCATAGCTTAGATATATATTGTACAGACCAGAAAACTATCACGGAGAGCTGTGGTCTAAAACGTAAACAAACTTGCCATCAGGGAGAATTTATGCAACACTTCAGCAGTCCAGCCCTATTTTACTAACCAGCGTCACTTTGAAAGCAGTTTTTTTTTCCAAAGACTTGACTTATATGCGAGTATGTATGTTTTTTCTGTTGTTTTTTGTATCAAGCTTTAGCAACTATCATGACCAAGAGCAATTCTGTAGCTATAAGCACTTGCCCGTCCTTAATTCAGGGCCACTGGTTTCATGGAAGAAAGAGAAACCAAGTAGTATAAGACCAACACCACCCATGCCGTATCCAGGACTCAAACTCGGGCACAGCTTACACAATTAGCCACAAACTTGTATCTTTCAGCATTTTTTTTTACCTGGACAAAGAAAACTGTGTTTTTTGTATGTGCATCAATCTCTTGAAGCACATACATTACATAAATGACAAACCTCATGAGTAAACCCTGAACTTAAAATATACTTGCACATCAGTTTCAACTACACATTACATTCGCATCTCTTGCCACTTGCCAGAAACAAATTAAAACAAGCTGTGATAGATTACAGTTATGCAAGTTTGAGATGAGTATGGGCTCCTTTTTTAAGAGGCCAGGGTCAAGCCTAAGCCCATATATCATTATTTATGACTGGCTCAGGTTTCAAAATTCGTGCAAATTTTCTCTATGAGAATAAGGAAAAACTGAATCATTTACTCCTATTTATATTTCCATCATCAGATAAGGATGTCGGGCTTTCCGTTAATTTTGACCCCCCAAATTATTATTTTGGGCATCATATTCAGGTAACAAAATGTCCATTTTGTTTCCCATGTGTATCAAGTTAATTCGCTTACCTCAGCTCATCTTCATGTTTTCACCGAATGACAGAAAATTCCCATTTTTTATATTGCAGCTAGCAAAACTTTAAATTTGAGTCACCAGAAAACTTCATACGAAGGACATTTCAAAATTTTTGCATTGCGGAGGCGCTGTCGGTGGGATGATATGATCGCTTCAATCATTGCGCCAGTTGTAAGTCAGACTTCATTTTACAAAATTATGTCTATGTTTGCAGGCTAATTTGTTCCTGTTTCAAAAAATTCTGCCTAGAAATGGAGGAAGAAAGTGAGTCTGGTCAAATCTCGCGTAGCTACCAGCGATCCTACATTAAAATTGAAACCTTGAAGAAAATTCCCTAACGAAATTCATAAAGCTTTATGTGAAGTTTGCAGGGTTAGTGTAGTGGATCGTAGCACAGTGTCAGGGTGGGCTTCTTGTTCCCTCTGAGGTCGGGAAAGCGTCGAAGATGATCCAAGAAGCAGCTGGCCATCAGATGCAATGGATGATACTTCTGTGGTTATTGTCAACAGCATTTTGGAGGAAGATCAATGGAAAACATGTGAAGAGATTGCATATGAAGCCAACATGTCTACCTCTTCGGTTTTTAAAATCCTAACAGAAAAATTACTGAAGAGAAAAGTGGCTGCCAAATGGGTTCTGCATAATCTAAGTAAAGAGCAGCAAGGAGTTTGCAAAGGGATTGCAGAAAAATTGCTTCGGCGGTACAAGGCAGAAGGCGAGCAGTTTTTGAACAGAATTGTTGCTACACACGAAACCTAGATGCGAGATTTTGAACCTGAACTGAAATCTCAGTATGCTCAATGGAAAAATCCAGAAAAAATTCTGCCAACAATCGAAGGTTAAGCTGATGATGATTATGGTGTATGACAAGGTTGGAGTGACAGCGACAGGGGACCACTGTAACAGCTAAATATTACAGGTTTCTGCAAAATGTTTTGCACCCAAAGATGTGCCAAAGAATGCCCAACATGCTCAAAGCCAGTGTCATCATTTTGCAATGCGAGGCAGCATGCTGCCTGTACAGTAAGAGATGTTCTGGAAAACTATGGATGGGAATTGCTTCCCCATGCACCATACAGTCCTGGCATAAGCCCCCCCCCCCCCCCGAAGATGATTTGTTCCCAAAACAGAAGCCACTGTGCAGGAAACGATTCAGTACAATTCGGGATGTTTCTAATGAGGTGTCCAGAGTAATCCGATGCCTCAACAATGGAGGTGTCCTTACTGGAATATAAAACTTGCCCCCAAACGTTGAGCCGCTGTCATAAAGAAACGTGGAGATTACTTCGAAGGCCTGTAAAAGTATGTTGTGAAGTAAATATGTCACTCGTTTTAAGAGATAACCCACAGTGTGTAAAACTTTTGAAATGATCCTCATACTCAGTTGTTGTTTTTTTTTTTTTTTTTTTTTTATCATGTCTAGGAAATAATACATAATTCTTACTTAAAACACTCAGACGTTTTTGAGTTACAAAATGCACAAAAACAATAATTCAAAATTTTAAGCAAAGAACAAAAGAGGACTATAGCCTAACCATTCAGTTGTGTGTTTTCCATTGCACGAGTTAATTCAGTTAGCAGTGTTAAATAAAAATCAATTAAAAAAGTGAAACAGAAAATAAACTTGAGCCTGAGTGGGCCCGGGTTTTAGTCAAAGATTTAATATAAGAGCCCACACGGGGCCCATAATCATCTTCAGTGTGAGTATCAGCATTTATTTATCTCTTTATGATAGATTGGTATGTACTTTGAAAAACCAGACTTCTACCGTGTAATTTCTATGTAATGCCCATCTAGTGTTACAACTTCAATAACTGTGCACTGAATAATTATGTACAAAGTTTCTCAAATGTAATTACTTTTTAGACTTCTTCCCTTTATGAAGAAGCACATGCCTTGATAGGTTGCCTTTCTGCCGGAATGTTTTATGGCAGGTGTGGCATGCATAAGGCTTCTCACCTGTATGAAGCATCATATGCAGTCTTAGGCTACTTTTCTGTGTAAAAGTCTTGTGGCATAAATGACACTCTTGAAACACCTCACGCGTGTGACAGACCACATGCTGAGAAAGGCCACTCTTCTGCGTGAATTTCTTGTGGCATACATCACACTCGTAAGACTTCTCACCTGTATGGATAACCATATGCTTTGTAAGGCTACTTTTCTGGGTGAATTTCTTGTAGCATATATCACACTCGTGAGGCCTCTCACCACTATGAACAGTCATGTGTCTTGACAGAGTTCCTTTGTCTTTAAATTTCTTAAGGCATACATCACATTCAAATGGCGTCTCACCCGTATGAAGAAATATGTGCCTTAACAGGTTGCCTTTCTGCGAAAATCTTCGGTGACATATGTCACATTCATGAGGCATCTCCCCAGTATGAACAAGCCTATGCTTTGAAAGGGTACTATTGTGAGTAAACTTCCGGTGGCATATGTCGCACTCATACGGCATAACACCAGTATGCAGAAGGATATGGTTTGCAAGGCTGTTTTTCTGCGTGAATTTTCGGTGACATATTTCGCACTCGTGACGTGCATCACCCTTATGAGCTGCCATGTGCACAGACAGGGAGCCTTTCTGAGTAAATTTCTTGTTGCATATATCGCACTCATAGGATTTACCACCAATATGAAGATGCATGTGTGTTGCCAAGCTGCTTTTCTGTGTGAATTTCTTGTGGCAGGTATCGCACTCATACGGCATCTCACCTGTATGTTGAATCATGTGCCTGAGCAAGTTGCCTTTTTGGGTGAATTTTTTGTGACATATGTCACATTCATACGGTATCTCACCTGTGTGGCAAAACATATGCTGTGCAAGGCCAATTTTCTGGATGAATTTCTTGTGGCACAGGTGACATTCAAAAGGCATCTCATTAGTATGAAGGTACATGTGCTTCGACACACTGCTTCTCTCTGAAAATCTTTTGAAGCACACAGAGCACTCGTAACGTTTCTCACCCGTATGTTTAACCATATGACTTGCTAGATTGCCTTTCTGGGTAAATCTCCTGTGGCATATATCACACTCGTGAGGCTTCTCTCCGGTATGGAGGAGTGTATGAATAGAGAGGCTGCCTTTAGATTTGAATTTCTTCAGGCATATGCCACATTTGTGAG
The DNA here is from genome assembly GCA_039090855.1 of Macrothele yani. NCBI lineage: Eukaryota > Metazoa > Arthropoda > Arachnida > Araneae > Macrothelidae > Macrothele > Macrothele yani. The sequence goes on along the minus strand of CM077007.1, from coordinate 133,942,142 downwards.
ACATCTTGCTAGTAGAAAGATATCTATGCTGTTACGACTGCCTTTATGTGTCACTCTTTATGCTACATGTGGGGACTCCGAGCACCTGTACAAAAAATCATACACTGAGAAATAATTCTACAAGAATGTAATATAATTCGTACTGTTAATGCTTTTCAATAAATACAAAGATGCCAATGTCTATAATAACTAAATGCTTTGAACCAACTGTGAGTTAAACATTTCACATTGCTTCACTTGAAAATGTGGAGATTTTAAGTACGATTAAAAGTAGTTTTCTTGACATACAATTTATTGACTGAAGGAGATGGCTGTACTGAAAAATAATGAAGCATAAAGATCATGCAAGGTTCTTTTTTTTTTTTTTTTGATTGGAGGTTTAACGACCACCATGAGCAACTCAATGGGCTATAAGCAGTCGCCGTCCCTAATTTAGGGTTACTGGTTCCAGGGAAGGGAGAGAACCAGTGCCGTAAGGCAAACACAACATCCATGCCTCACCGGGATTCGAACCCAGGCCCCTTTCGGACGAATGATCAGAGGCCATCGCTTAGACCACTGCGCCACTGGGGCGGCATGCAAGGTTAATTTTAAATTGTTTGATCAAGCTAATGCTTACGATACACAACCTATAATTGTAGGAGGATGGGAGTTAAAGAAGCATTTGTCAATCCCCTTCACGGATATTTATTTTCCTTGCAATTTATTCTGTTAAACAGCATAAGCCATACAATTTGCCACTACTAATTTAACTTCTGTACACTGGCAGTCAAGCAGAATTTTGGTCACTTTTTAACCTATAGATACAAAGCACTTATACATATTTTTTATTATAAACTATATTTTTTGTGTCTAAAATGTATACATTTAAACAGTGTTTATCTATGGTTAAGTAGTTAAATTCAAATATGCTAGTTCACACAGTTACCTCATGCAGCTTGGATGACATTAAAAAGTTATCAAGTTAAAACTTTTGCCATAGTAACATTCAAATCACAATATTTTGGTCAAAATTTTGCTTATCCATAGCTCCAGTTCCATGTCAGTACAAATGGTCATTAGTACTTGATTTAATACCATCTGTCATGCAGATTTCCTGGTAGAATGTTAACCACTACATACTTATAGTTGAATAGTCATACACCTGGTCATTCAAATTCTACAGCATCATGACAGCACTGAATTACTGTTAACAGGAAAACAGTGAATTTCAAGAATATTATGAGTGCATGGGCAAATGTTGAGTATACATCTGCTGCACATAAGAAGAAAAACCCCCAATAAAGCTGTAATGTAGAAACTTGCATGCATTCAGGACATATATCAAAATGTTACTAGATTACAGTTAATGATCTAACAGCATCAGTGCAGGGAAAGAACAAAAGTGAGCTAACAGCAACAAATGAGTACAACTAGATGAAATGTGCTGACATAAATTATGCTATATCAAACAGAAAAGTGACACTCCTAAAGCATTATTAAAAAATCAGTTTTGCCAGTGAAACAAATTCTTCAAATATTTACAATTAATTGTTCAGTGTCAGCATTTAGAAGTCTGTTTTAAGAATTAGATTTTGAAATCAACCAAATTAAAACAACATGCTGCTGAAAAGTTTTCGCAAAGCATAAACTAAACAAAAGGCAACTTCTCTGAACCTTGTCAGCATTAAACACTTTTCACGCGGTGTATAAGGGGGTAACTTGTAGAAATACAAAAATGACATCTATGAATAACAACGGCGAAGAAGTATACAACATATAGTCGTGCCAGGAATATTATCTCGCCGATGTACTCTCTCACGTTTGCTTGTGCAGACACACTAGTATGTGAGTACGGACTATTCCTGCAGTGACAGCACGTTAAAATAAATGTATTACTGTAAAATCACAGAAACGTTTTCTGTGTACCACAATGTACTTCAACGCAAACAAAACTAACTGCCACTCACCCAAGTCCCAAGCTCATACTGTACCGTCACCAAAATTACGGAGGAAGGGGAAACAATACATTTCACTTTACAGAACTTGCCCTGTCGCTCAATCGGCTTTGTTACTGAGCTTGCATACCGACCTGCCGTTGGTCACCCCAAAAGCAAGGTCTTTAGATATATCTCATGGCCCCAAAAGAATAATACTGAAAGGTAGTCTATTTACCAAGGATTTACAGCTGACAAAATTCCCGAATTAGAAAGGTAGGCTCAGAAAGTAAACGACCACCGTGAGCAACTCAATGGGCTATAAGCAGTCGCCCGTCCCTAATTTAGGGTCACTGGTTCCAGGGAAGGGAGACAGCCAGCGCCGTAAGACAAACACAACATCCATGCCTCACCGGGATTCGAACCCGGACCCCTTTCGGACGAATGATCAGAGGCCATCGCTTAGACCACTGCGCCACCGAGGCAGCTCGGTGATGTCTGATTGCTGTGTTGATTACATCATGAGTTAAATGCTTTTAGTATAATATATTATTTTTGGTCAAATATTTTGGGGCGATTTTTTTTTTTTTTTTTTTTGACAAATTTAAGTTTTATCACATGCTTACCAAAGTGTGCTTACTACGTATATTTGGTTTAAACCTACTATAGTTGGTTTTAACTTGCTGTTGTTGACTTCACTTCACTTCGGTTTTTTTTTTTTTGATTGGAGGGTTAACGACCACCATGAGCAACTCAGTGGGCTATAAGCAGTCGCCCGTCCCTAATTCAGGGCCACTGGTTCCAGGGAAGGAAGAGAGCCAGTGCCGTAAGACAAACACAACATCCATGCCTGACCGGGATTCGAACCCGGACCCCTTTCGGACGAATGATCAGAAGTCACCGCTTAAACCACTGCGCCACCGGGAGGGCCACTTGGTTTCAGGAAATTTTATGCTTCCTTGATTTGTCGCTAAGTTTTTTTCTAAAGTTTCAACGACTTTACAATGCATTAAAGTGGATCCACCTAAAATCTTTGCCGCCCCGATGGCGCGGTGGTATAAGCAATAGCCTCTCATCATTCGTCCAAAAGTGGTCCGGGTTCGAATCTCGGTGATGCATTTTTTTTTTTTTTTTTGATTGGAGGTTTAACGACCACCGTGAGCAACTCAATGGGCTATAAGCAGTCGCCCGTCCCTAATTTAGGGTCATTGGTTGTAGGGAAGGGAGAGAGCCAGTGCCGTAAGACAAACACAATATCCATGCCTCACCGGGATTCGAACCCGGACCCCTTACGGACGAATGATCAGAGGCCAGCGCCTTAGACCACTGCGCCACCGGGGCGGCCTCGGTGAGGCATGGACGTTGTGTTTGTCTTACGGCACCGGCTCTCTCCCTTCCCTAGAACAAGTGACCCTAAATTAGGGACGGGCTTATAGCCCATTGAGTTACTAACGGTGGTCGTTAAAACTCCAAACAAAAAAATCTTTGCCTTGCATTTTCAATGGGCAAACTTCTGTAAGCAATCGCAATACATAATGGTCCGTATGAGTCGTGGTGTGCGTTTACTGTCAAAGAAATCAACTTCTGAATTAAGTATAATGAATTCTGCATTCTTATCAAAATCTCGTTGGTGAAAACATATGGAAATAGAATCAAACAAAACAGGAGTGTCTGTACTTTTTTTTTTCTGAAATGATTTCTTTTTTTACCTTTTATTATTATTATTTGATTGGAGGTTTAATGACCACCGTGAGCAACTCAGTATGCTATAAGCCGTAACCCGTCCCTAATTTAGGGCCCCTGGTTCCAGGGAAGGGAGAGAGCCAGTGCCGTAAGGCAAGCACACCATCCATGCCTACGGGATTCGAACCCTGACCCATATAAGACGAATGATCCGAAGCCATCGCTTAGACCACTGCGCCACCAGTGCGGCATATTATTTTGGAAATTACCCAGTAATGGCAATAAAGCTCTGCCGAAAATCTTGCAAACTCTAACCGGGACTGCATATCTTTGAAGCAGCTGACGACTGTTTTGTTGAACGTGTTCACCGGTAGTGGGATTTTTAACGAGCAAACGAAACAAAACAAACTAGGCAATTCGAAAAGTTTACCAAACTTTAAGTGAGTGATCAACAATTAAAGTTCCTTTTCACTTTCCAGTCCCATTTCAACTTGTGTAGTGCTGATATGAGAAACAATTGAAAGTCAGATTTAGCCGCATTTTTTTTTTCTTTTTCTAGAAGTTGATTTGTGTTTAACGTTGGTTTTAGTGCGATTGTATGGATGAATTTAACACGCGAAAAACTTTTTCGGTATGAAATACATTTTTCATCACGAAAAGTTTACCTGTGGTAAAAACGAGAGTACTGGATGAGGTTTGTATTGGCCGCCCCGGTGGCGCAGTGGTCTAAGGCGCTGGCCTCTGATCATTCGTCGTAAGGGGTCCGGGTTCGAATCCCGGTCAGGCATGGATGTTGTGTTTGTCTTACGGCACTGGCTCTATCCCTTCCCTGGAACCAGTGACCCTAAATTAGGGACGGGCGACTGCTTATAGCCCATTGAGTTGCTCACGGTGGTCGTTAAACCTCCAATCAAAAAAAAAAAAAAATAAGGTTTGTATTGTGCTATTTACTGACACTTGTGGTGAATGTTTCGGTAGCTCGAAGAGCATAATCTTACGCTCCTAGCTCAAAAACACATTGAGAGCCTCAGATTTTCGCTTTTAAATATGAATATATATATATATAATCATTCCTACTGAATGGTATCTACGTTGAGCCCAGGACCTGATTACTGCAAGAAATTCGGAAGCCGCCTCCGTGGCGAAGTGGTCTAAGCGATGGCCTCTGATCTTCCGTCCGAAAGGAGCCAGGGTTCGAATCCTGTTTGTCTTATGGCACTGGCTCTCTCCCTTCCCTGGAACCAGTGACCCTAAATTAGGGACGGGCGATTGCTTATAGCCCATTATGTTGCTCACGGTGGTCGTTAAACCACAATAAAAAAAAAAAAAAAAAATTCGTAATGGGGGTTGGGGTGTCTGGCTCTGCAAGTAGAAATGCTCATATATGTGTACTTACGCGACGTGACTGTTATAATAAATGTTTTGATCTGTGAAAGAATTGAATACAATGTATTAAATTCTAAATGTTTGACAGCCTTGAAGAAGGTGAGGATTTTCTTAGCCCCCATAAAAGTACTCATATGGGCACCACTGATTGTATTCATGAATTATCCAGCTGCAAATGGTGTTTTCATTGTTGTTTTTACTTTTAATAAAAATACATATTTAAAAAAGGAGTTAACCACAAATGCAATTATTTTATCTATTGCTATATTATAGTTTCATAGAATGTATTTTAGAACAAATTCTATAATGCATGATTTCAGCAATTATGAAAATTGGAATTCACCAATTAGGAAAATTGGTGAACAGTTAGAGGGTTAGGAATCTCTCGTGTCGGACACTGATGGTTTCGGAATCATATTACAAAACATTTGGCCTCGTGGGGGGGTCCAGACCCCGGGGACCCCCTTGGGTGCTTCCTGACTGCAAGGGCTTCTCCTTAACCGCACCCCCCCTTTTAAAAATAAAATTGGTTTTAGAAATGACTTAATCCGTACTGTTCTTTTTTTTATTACTATATTATTTTTGTGAAGTAATATTTTTATTTTTTTATGGGATTTTGTTGTACCCTCTTAGAGAGAGAGAGATTATTAGATTGTGGGCATTCAGCATTAAGGAACTTAGACCTAGCGGCATCAGAATCTGTCTCTCTTGAAGATCGCATTCAATTTTGCTTTAGAATTTATTACTAATTCTGAGATTATGAAAAATTATCATTTTAGATTTGCAGGTCAGTAATCAAATTCTACTATGACTTTTCAACTATTACATAATCAGATTTCTATATAGGATGATGCAAAATTTAAATAGGAGGAAATATGAGTAAATATCTACATATATTATGCATGTATCACATAACATCTATAGCACTATAGATGAAAGATTTGGTTTCAATTGAGGTCTTGCCATTTTCTTGGCCCTGGGCCCTCAGGTATTTTAGTTGGACCCTGCTTGAGCCAGTCTGTTCCAAGTCACTCCAGTATGCTATCGAAGTTCATCCACCCATCTCTCTGTGGTGTTCATCTTTTCCTATCCTTTGGTATCGAATCTAGCATTTTTGTTGTCCAACACTTGTATGTAGCATTTCATGGACTCTGTCAATCATGACTAAGTTGATCAGAGTGGATGGCCAAGGCATAGGTTTCTGGCCAGTCTCGGGTCTGCGTTTGAGACCCTGATGAGGCATGTATAGTGTTCGTCCTATGATGCTGGAGCTCTCCTTTCCATAGGACCAGGGCTGTAGCTACTGGGAGGGTGGTTGCCCTCCCAGAATAGGCATTCCAGGGAAGTAAATTCATGCTCTGGGAGATGTAAAAATTACTAAATTGTAACTAAAAACAGAAAACTACACCCTGCAGTAGTTTCTTTTTAAAGACTTAGTCTTATATTCCATGCAGTTAGGCAAGGTACAGAGTAACATACACTATGAGGTGTAAACATCTCATATCCATAAAGGGAATTTTCCAAAACAGTGAATGGAGGCATAGAAAACAATATGGTGATATGTCTAACCTCCGTGACCTTTCCAAACATGTCATCTAGATGAAGAGCTAATTACTCGTTTGTGGTCTATCGCAGAAAGTTCTTTGAGCGTTCAACCTTGAATGGAATTATTCCAAGTACTACCCCTAAAGCTTCTTACTATTGCTACATTTTTACATGACACTTATTTGTTCTGCACTGGTTTGTTTTTTTTGTTCTGAATTTCTGTGGTGGTGTGTTGTTGGCATTTACATAAAGTTTACACTTAGTATTTACAACCTATGGTTCTCAGGTATTTACTTAGTTTTTACATTTTCAATAAAATTATGTCTAAAACCTGAAGTGCAATTTAGGAATGATTTCAATACTTTCCAATAATGGCAGTGTGTGAGAAAGTGAAATGCCGCCCCGGTGGCGCAGTGGTCTAAGCGATGGCCTCTGATCATTCGTCTGAACGGGGTCCGGGTTCGAATCCCGTTGAGGCATGGATGTTGTGTTTGTATTACGGCACTGGCTCTCTCCCTTCCCTGGAACCAGTGACCCTAAAATAGGGACGGGCGACAGCTTATAGCCCATTGAGTTGCTCACGGTGGTCGTTAAACTTCCAATCAAAAAAAAAAAAAAGAGAAAGAAAGTGAAAACCACATATTATTTGAGTGGAACTCGAAGGGCATAATTTTTATCTCAAAGAGCAGTAGTTTGATGTCTCGCCCTCTGAGATGAGAAAAGCTTGCTACGGTCCTGCATGGAACCTGAATTAGATAGGCTACTGCTTCGAGTTGCCCATGGTAGTCATACACCTCAAAACAAACAAAAGTCCAAGGTGCAGTAGGATTTAGTGTTTTTTTTTTTTTTTTTAATTCAAATGTAGGCCTAACTGTTGGGCCTTGGTTCAAATCTCAGTATGGTATGAATATTTTGTTTTCCTAAACCGCCTCCATACTGTTGTGTTGTTTTTTTTTCTTTCTCTAAAACCAGATGACCTAAAACAGACAACACATCCTACCTCTAACATGTAGATGTTGAAAAATGCTTAAACACAGTACTTTTATTGTTATTTCATTTAACATCTATCTTCTGTTGTACCCAGAATTTCATCTAATACTCAAGTTCTCATTTGCCATGTGTAATACATTGCAAATTGGGAAACAGGAAAGTAGTTCAACGATACATTTCAAATTATACACAGGTGACTAGTTCAATGCTGTTGGAAAGGTCGTACAACTCACAGCAAATTTGAAACTAATTCAGTGCTGGTGGGAAGGTTGTAAATATCAGAGCAAATTAGGTTGTTTCAGATGAAGTTGTGCTTTGAAACAACAGGTGAGCACAGCTTCGTCTGTTTGTGTCCAGCTCACTTTTAAAGCATTTGGTTACAGACAGTTTTATGCCTACTGTATCAGTGATGATACAAGGGTTGAACAATATACCTTCGAATTCCAAGGTACAAAGATTAAGTATAATAACCACATAAAAATGAGTTAGGACAATGAATATAGAACACAAAGCTTACTTTTCCACATAATCACTGAATCAGTTAAGAGACTTGTCCCCCTGATACACTAACTTTTGTAAACCTTGCACAATGAATTCAGTATTAAGTGACTGCATCCAATGCTTCACCTCAGCTACTGCTTTGTAGCCATTATGGAAATGTTTTCCTTCAGTGTGCTTTTTGAGAATGCAGAACAGGTGGAAGTCTGAGAGTGCAAATTCCAGGCTGTATAGGTGATGGGGGAGACAGGATAAACCAAACTTATACACAAGGGGCATTATTGCATTTGCAGTATGGGAACCAGCTTTGTTGTGCAAAAGGATTGCCCCTATTGTGAGCATGCCAGGATATTATCTACAGATCGCTTCCTTCAAACACCACAGATCAATATTAGTCAGCAGTGACGGTTTGCCTATAGGTCCAAAAAAAATGCCCTGGGCTTCCCAAAATGCTATAAAAATAATATTTCAAAAAAAATAGCAGTCTTGAACCTCTTTTGTACTGGAGATGATGTGTTCTACTCCACTGTGCTGTTTTCTTTGACTCTGGCAGGAAAAATGGAACTGTAATGTTTCATTGCTGGTGATAATGCAGCTAAGGAATTCCTGGCCTTCCATGTAGAATTGTAGATGTGAAATGCTGGGTCCCGTTCGCAATGTTTTCTGTTCTGTCATCAGTTGTGTAGGAGAACCCATCTATCTAAAACTTTTCAACTCCCCAACACATGATCAGGGCTGGGTTAAAAATGGTGGTGGTGGGGGGTCTATAGGGACTATAGCATTAGGGCCCACTATGACCTAGAGTTCAGGAGGCATGCTTGGGCAAATAATAGATAGAGGGAGAGAGGTTTATAAAACAGTTTTACTTTCTGTCTTGTAAGATTTCCACTTAGTCAGAAACGGAGGCTAGAAGACGAACAGATTTTAAGGCAGCAACTTGCCAAGGGTAAAGGTTTCATGTCGCTGTGTGCGGCAGGGTCGGTGAGACAGTTTTGGCTTTTTCACTACCACCCACCAACACTTCCAAATTTGCACTTGGAACCATTAATGGTCAAAGTCCCCTGTGGCTTCACATTGCATAACAAAAAAGATGCACTAAGAAAAGTATACAATGCTAAATCATTAGAAAATCCAAGACAAAATCTAGAAATCTTAAGCTTTTAATATATAATGTTTAAGAAATATTCCTCTCATAATGCATGGAAAATGCATCATGATAATTAACACAGCGATCAGACATATCTGAATTGACTGTATTTACTGTACTTCACGTAATATCAATCACATTAGGAAACTTGAAAATGTCATCACCCGGGAGCGGGAATCAAACCTGCATCTCCCAATTAAAATAATCGGGAGATGCTGGTCTGATTCCCGCTCCAGGGTGATGAAATTTTCAAGTTTCCTAATGTGATTGATATTACGTGAAGAACAGTAAATACAGTCAATCCAGATATGTCTGATTGCTGTGTTAATTATCATTAAGCTTTAAACTCATGTTCTTATGAGAACAGTGAAAAGTACAGTGAATTATTATAATGAAATTTAGCTGCAGATAATTTATTAGTTTGAAGAATGCACTGCATATTACTTCTCACAAGCATATTACTACTGTTTCATGTTTTAATGGAATTCATGAAGATTCCCCATCATAAGCTCTTTGGGAGCCTACTCAGATGTTGTAGCCTTGGGGCCCACTCAAATGTCTTGGCCTAAGGGCCCAGTCGAGCCTTAATCTGTACCAGTGCATGATGAATGATGAGACACAGTACCAAAAGAAACATTTGCAGCAATCTGGCACAATCTATCTTCTTTCAGCAGATTCTTCATACATGCTGCATTACTGTCTGATCTCGAAGGCCAACAAATGCATTTTTCTCATCTGTCAGTACTTTGCATCAATGTGCAAATTTTGAAAACTGTTCTGACATGCATTAAATGCTCATGAATTGAAGACCTTATACTTTTTGCAGCTTGTGATGGATTTCCACTACTCTACTGGCATATTCTGTGCCCAAAGAAACCTAATCACTGTGCACACATCTGACTGCAACTATGTTTCCATTTGTGTTGTAGTTTTTACTTGGTTCTGTTTACCAGCAGTTGCCATTTCATTCAATCTCCTATGCCAAACAATGCCATCTAGTCAAGAAAGAGTGTACTTACATTTGGTGATACCAAGTTACATATTCCTAAGCCACTGCTAAAGGTCATCAGAAATTACTTATTGAGCAGCCCATGTAATTATTTACAAGTCATGTGTACCATGCACTTGTTTTAAGTAATGCTTTTTATAACAATAATTGATGCTTTTTTTCCAATTCAAATGCAGGAAATAACAGGGTTCCCACTCAACCTGGAAAACAGGGAAAACCTGAAATACTCAGGGAATTTGAAAATGGTTCCAAAAATCAGGGAAAACTCAGGGAAAATTATCATTTTTTGTAAAAATCAGGGAAAACTCTGGGAAAATTACCCTTTTTTTGTAAAAATCAATGGATACTTTATTTTGCCAAAAAAAAAAAAACTTATTTTTTCAAGATTTCAAACTTTTGCTTGCAATTACCACCTGCCTATAATTTGGTAGATCTTACTTTCAGTTATATTAAGTATTTCCTTTATTCTCTAAAAAAGATGCTAAATTGAATTTTTAAAATTGCCAGTTATTAAGCTTTTGTTAAATTTCTGCAGGCAGTTGTTATAACATGGAACAATTAGGCAAATGGCTCCTGCTTGAAGAAACACTTCACAAGAGAACCAACCAAATGATAGATCAAAGTCCTTTCTCTGTTGGTTCTCTTGAAACATGTTTCTTTGAATAGAGCCATTCCATCATTAAGCTTAGCTGCATTGTGTTATAGAAAAACTGAAACTATTCAACTGACAGATTTTTTTTTACATATGAGCTGTTTCTATGGGAATGTAGTCACAAATTCCGTGTGGGTAGTATTAACAAAACCACGAAACTTTGGTACAGAAAATAATGTGCACAGTTAGTTGTTATTAATGAAAAGCAGGTAATTTTATAAAGACAAATTACATAAAGAATTTACAAGTGTGTGCTTTGGTGAGAAAATGGAATGGAATGAAATGTAACAATTCTTTGCAACATCCCACTTTGGAAAACTTTAAAAACCACCTGGAGAACCTGGAAAAGTCAGGGAATTTTTTTATTACTTTTGAGTGGGAACCCTGAATAATACTTTTTATGGGCATGTGTTTTTGTATTATTTTTGCTATTTTTTATCATGCAGATTTATTATATGCACTGGTTTCCATAAATTAAGGAAAGAAGCGGAAAATTTGCAATTATTTGTGAAAGAAGGGTAAGAAATGCATGAAACTTGATAAAAAAGAATGCGCAGAGTGAAATGTAATGCAGAGTAAGGATATTGCTTGCTAATGAGTGGCAATGGCATGGGTTTATGCAAATAAGTCACAGAATAAAAGGGGCCATTGCAGAGGTGTGCATATATTTTCCAAATATACGACTTCTCCTGTCAATTACGACATAAATTTTTTAAAAACCAAAGTGCTGCAAAAGCCATATTTTAGCAGCTCATGTAATCTGTAGAGCCTTAATCTGTAACTTTTTGAACAGATAATCTGTGGATTATACACTGACGGGAAAAAAATCCCAACACCAAGAAGGGGTTGTGTTAGATAAACGACAGTTGGTAGGCGGTGAGAGTACATCTGTAAGATGACGTCTATGCAAATTTCGCGCTCGGCGCATGCGTGTGGCGCTAGTAGCGCCCCTCGGAACGTGCAAAGCAGGTTTGCTGTAAATACGCGCTGTAACGTTCGTGAGCGTTAGTTATCGTTGAGATTCGACGTAGTGTGTTGATGTTAGTCAAGAATGCCTTTAAGAAGACGAAGAAGCCATTATCAACAGCTCACGGAGTTTGAACGAGGTCGTGTAATAGGGCTACGAGAAGGTGGATTTTCTTTCCGCAATATTGCAGAACGACTTGGCAGGAATGTAACCACTGTGCATGATTGTTGGCAGCGGTGGTCAAGGGAAGGTACTGCCTCAAGAAGACCGGGTTCCGGCCGGCCACGTGGCACTACTGAGAGGGAAGACCGCCGTGTACGGCGTATGGCAGTGGCGCATCGTACCGCGTCTGCGGCAGCAATTCGAGCTGCAGTTGCCACCACAGTGACACAACGAACTGTTACAAATCGGTTACTTGAAGGACAGCTCCGAGCCAGACGCCCCGTAGCGTGCATTCCACTTACTCCAAACCACTGCCGTTTGCAACGTCAGTGGTGTCAAGCTAGAGCTCATTGGAGGACGGAGTGGAGATCTGTTGTGTTTTCTGATGAAAGCCGGTTCTGCCTGGGTGCCAGTGATGGCCGTGTGTTGGTTAGAAGGAGGCCAGGTGAGCGCCTGCAACCAACCTGTCTGCGGCCAAGACACACTGGACCTACACCTGCAGTTATGGTCTGGGGAGCAATTTCCTATGACAGCAGGAGCACTCTCGTGGTTATCCCATGCACCCTGACGGCACAGTTGTACGTCGGTCTGGTGATTCAACCTGTTGTGCTGCCGTTCATGAATATCATTCCAGGGGTGTTTTCCAACAGGATAACGCTCGCCCGCATACCGCTGTTGTAACCCAACGTGCTCTACAGAGTGTTGACATGTTGCCGTGGCCTGCTAGATCACCAGATCTTTCACCAATCGAGCACGTATGGGACATCATTGGACGACAACTCCAGCGTTACTCCCAACCAGCATTAACCATTCCTGTATTGACCGACAAAGTGCAACAGGCATGGAATTCCATCATACAAACTGACATCCAGCACCTGTACGACACAATGCATGAACGTTTGCGTGCTTGCATTCAACATTCTGGCGGTTACACCGGTTATTAATGTACCAGCATTTCACATTTAAAATGGCTCTTCTCGCGCTTACATTAAGCTGTGATCTTGAAACCTTAATTGATTAAATATGTTACCTATACAAATGTATTGCCGCCATTTCATTCCTCTACAACTATTTTTTCGTGGTGTTGGAATTTTTTTCTTTGTCAGTGTATGAATTGCAGTACTAGTAGCAAGTAATAAATTACTTGTAGATAATTATTACTTGCTGTATTAGTACTAACAAATGATAATTAACAGTACTACTAACAAGAAATAGTTACTATCCTGGTCCTTGCCATGCAATTATATAATGCAACTTGGGAAATATAAAAACTGAAGAGCTCATTTCTTTCACACAGGTAGCCTTATTTGCTCTTTATATTGAGTGATGTATTTTCATCCAATTTAGCAACAGATAAAAAATTCTATTGACTACAGGGAGCATATTCCTCTTTCTTGAGGAGAGCAGAATTGGTGTCATCTTGCTATTAGCTACTGGGAACATATTCATCTTTCTTGAGAAGAGCACACTTGATGGCATCTTTCAGCACTTCAAGTAAATGTAAACTCCGAAGTGAGCTAAATCGTAAAGCTTAGCCACATTTCTATTTTATGGCAGAGCAGCAAGCATTACCTCCATACAATGGATTATCAGAGTCTGTTCAATATCAATGTTAGTTATAATAATTAATTACTTCATGGCTTCCTCCTAATTACTTCAGTATTATAAATATTTAACAGTAATTATAGAGGATAAATTTTTTAAGGTACTTTACCTCTCAAATTTTTGATCTATACACTAGATTATCATCAGGAGTTCTTGCGTCTTACTACTTCCACAGGTCTGGCGACCAAGCCTGGTGGATTATCCATCCAGCTTGGTCGTCGATGTTGCCACCTTGTGTCTTGTGAATTTCCAGGGATTCCTCTAATTTTCGGATAATTGCGTGGAATTGATGTTTGATTACTTGCAAGGAGTCCCAGTCCATTTTGTGGCCAGTTTGTTGTATGTGCATCAGCATGTCTAATCCTGTTTCATTTGAAATATTCCTTATTGCTGCTTTGTGTTCATTAATTCAGCAATAAAGAACATTTCACATAAAACATGATTAGACAGGCACGTACAACAAACTGGCCACAAAATGGACTGGGACTCCTTGCAAGTAATCAAACATCAATTCCACACAATTATCCGAAAATTAGAGGAATCTCTGGAAATTTACAAGACACAACATCAAAGAGCAAGCTGGATGGAAATCTATTAGGCTTGGTCGCTAGACCTGTCTAAGTAGTAAGACGCAAGAACTTCTGACGATGATCTAGGGTATAGATCAAAAATTTGAGAGGTAAAGTACCTTAAAAAATGTATCCTCTATAATTCCCATTAAATATTTATGATATCGATGTTAGGTTTATTTGAAGTAATCAAGCTTTCGGTTTCATGATAGAGTTGTTGATGCATCATGACTTGCTAAGCACAACATGGATGCCGAAAAGACATATAATTCCACAGTCAGTTTGCCTTTGTGCTTTTTTGAAGAACTTTTTGATGTTCATGGTTAACAAAGGAACAAACTTTTTATGTGGATTCAGATTTTAGAGTTGTGCTTGTATACAGTTTGGCTATATCTTTGTAGGGGTAAAAAAAGAAATCATGATTATGTATATAAAGGAAATAAATAAGTAAAAATAAAAGAAAAAAAGATAAAAAACATGATGGGCATATACAGGGGTTGTCCAAACTAATGGAAACACCTTTAAACAATAGGTGTTACACACCTAATATGGTGTGGGAGCACCCTTGGCATTTAAAACTGCTTGAATCCTCCTTGGAATGGATGCATACAAGTCCTGGATGGTGGTAAGTGGTATGTTGTACCATTCTTCTTGCAAAAACTGCTCCAATTCCTTGAGAGACACTGGAGGAAGATAACAGGATCACACTCTGTTTTCCAACACAGACCGCAGGGGCTCAATGATGTTTAAGTCCGGTGATTGTGCAGGCCAGGGAAGGTGTGCAACTTCATCCTCATGTTCCTCAAACCATGATTGAACAGTTCGACCGACTTCTGTGAATCAGAGCATTATCATCTTGAAAGGTGCAATCCCCTGTAAGGTGATAATGGGACCTGCTGCAAACCACGAGATCATGGCCCAAACCATTACGGAACCGCCCCCAGGCTTCTTTGTAGGAAGGAGACAGTCTGTATTGTAAGCTTCTGCAGGGGTTCTCCACACATAAACCTGTCCTGTGGTGGGGAATAGTGAGAAACTTGATTCACCAGAAAACAAGACATGTTTCCATTGATCCGCAGTCTACGTTTTGTGTTCCTGGCACCACTGTAGTCTTTGTTTCATATTCACCTGTGACACCAGGGGTTTTGCAATTGCAGCTCTGTCGTAAAAATTGTGCTTACGCAATTCCCTTTGTACTGTATGGGTCGACACTGTGTTTTGGAGATGTGCATTAAGCTCAGCAGTCACTTTCGTCGTCGTGGTTTTCCTCCTTGCGGTCACAAGCCTCTTTAGTGTCCTCCTGTCTCTCGCAGTGAGTTTGGTTTTTCTTCCACAGTTGTATCTCGCAGATGATGATGTGCCGTGAATTTTGTACGCTGTCATGACCTTCGACACAGTACCTCTCAATACCCCCAATACCTGTGCCACTGTGGTTACCGACGCACCAACCAGACACGCTCCTACAATCTGCCCTCTTTGGAACTCTGACAGGTCACTCATTGTGCCTTCACCTGGAACGAAATTATGCAAACACCGATTTACAATGCAATCACACAGACTCTTGAGACTATAAGCAACACTTTTTACAAAAAAAAAATTGTAGCTACATGTTCGTTTTACTTGAAAAGCAGCACATACCATAGTCACTGTTTTCAGCGAGATGTTTCCATTATTTTTGGGCAACCCCTGTACATTGCAAACATTGACTTCTTGTGGCTTGGGATTGCTAAGCGGGCCGCCCCAGTGGCGCAGTGGTCTAAGGCGATGGCCTTTGATCATTCGTCCGAAAGGGGTCCGGGTTCGAATCCCGGTGAGGCATGGTTGTTATGTTTGTCTTACGGCACTGGCTCTCTCCCTTCCCTGGAACCAGAGACCCTAAATTAGGGACGAGCGACTGCTTATAGCCCATTGAGTTGCTCACGGTGGTCGTTAAACCACGAATTAAAAAAAAAAAATTCTAAGCGCATGTTTTTTTTTTTTTTTTTTAATTACTGCATTTTTGGAATATAAGACTCACTTTAAAAAAAAATGGTGTCAAGATCACCCTGTGTCTTATATACAGAAAGTCATTATCACCATGGAATGTATATTTATCTATGGTGAAAATACTCCAAATACGTGGCGACAGTTAATACATAAATACATCGCTCTTTCCACATTCCAGAAACACACATCATCCGAAAAATTGTTTTTTCAGCCGCCGCTGTGGAATTGAACCAACATAACTCTCGATATCTAGCCGAGTGTCTTACATTCACGCAACGGTGGCCAACAATCTACGGTGCTATGTGTATTTTTACAGTGCTATGTGTATTTTTATGGTGCTATGTGTATTTTTACAGTGCTATGTGTATTTTTACAGTGCTATGTGTATTTTTAAGTGGCGGCTAAAAAACAATTTTTTGGATGCTGTGTGTTTCTGGAACGTGGAAAGAGTGATGTATTTATTTATTAATTGTCGCCACGTATTTGGAGTATTTTCACCTTGGATCTTGCCCTTTGGATTTAACTGCTATAATATATATATAGCCAGTGCCATTAATGCCCACCTGATGGAGACGTCTCAGTAGCTGAGCCCATCTTACAGATTTATGATGTCAGAAGCTGACTTAAAAAAAAAAAAAAAAAAAAAAAAATTCACATAGCACCGTGGATTGTTGGCCACCGTTGCGTAAATGTAATGCACTCGACTAGATATCGAGAGTTCTGTTGGTTGAATTCCAGAGCGGCGGCTGAAAAACAATTTTTAGGATGCTGTGTGTTTCTGGAACATGAAAAGAGCGATGTATTTATTTATATTTATCTGTGTTGCTGTAAAGTCTGTTAAATGAGTTTATCGCTTTATTTTAGGTACAGTAATTGATATTCTTCAGCACTTTTTCTACAGTGTCATTGTATTGTGAATGCTTGCATGTACTATACTTTTATGTTTATATCCATTGTTAACTATGCATGGGTGTTTTTTTATGAACCAGGACTGCTACTGTGCTAGATGTATGTTTATACCTGTGTGCATACCAGTACATTTGTGAGTTAACTTAAGCACATACCTCATATGTTGTACATAGCGATCTGAAGAGGACGTAATCTTAATTCTTTTAAAATGCAAAGTGGTAAATAAAGAAGGGAAAGAATGGCATCTAAGGACAAAACATTACAATAGGCACTTCAGACATCCACCAGCAAACTGGGGGTGCAAAAACATTAGTGCTGGTTACATTATTTCTGCTGCAAATTCTTCGGTTTATACAAAACTTTCGTAGACAAAACTGTGTTCTATGGGGATCGTTAAGAAAGCCTGTTATTTTAGGCCAAATTTCCTGAAAAAACAGAAGTACTTCGTGATTATCTCCAATGCCACCAGAGGCCGCTTTTACGGACGACAACATTGACTTCACGTTAGTGCTTTTAGTATACTGCCATAGGTTACGATACTGCATGTTTCTCGTGTGTGTGTTTTTCCGTTATTCTTATTTAAAAGAAATGAGGTATTGCTATGTGCCATTTTGTAAGTTCTCACAAGCAAAAGTTTAGAGCATATAAGTGTGGGAATTTTGATTTATTTACACAACACTCATAAGGTTTCAGTTGTGTGTATTTTCAAATTGCATGATTTTTGGTTGCAGATTGTGTTAATATCAAACTGGAACAAATTATACTTCATAAAAAGAGTGTTCTTAATTTTAACATTATATTTGTTTTGAACCTGCATGAGCATTTTGTGAATTCCAATTTAAAATAGAAATGGGTAGGTGCCTCAAAATAATTACAGACTTTATAAATGCAGCATTTTCTCACACATTGGCAGCAAGTTATAATGAAAACTTAGAAACATTTGCAACAAAATAATGCGATTCAGCCTCACAAAATGCACCACAATAGCCTTGGAAACGACCAGCTTTGCCACACTTTAATGGTGGCTGCTTATGGTTGTATGCTTCATGCAAAGTGGTATTGCTCGATTGATGAGGGCATCTCCAGATATATTATTCTAACCTCCTTGGGTATAACTGACTGACACATACCATCATACTTATTTGTGTACTAGATGCATTCTAATATGAGGAATTACCATACTGCCTCATTTTATCACAAATTTTGTTTAACAAAATTGTGGACAATTTCCTCGATTTAATTTAATTGAAAATTGCAATTAAGCCAGAGCATTATGCTCCTCTTAAATAAGTATTTTTGCACGAGAAATCATGCAGGCAGTAAAACTTGAGCATAATGAACCCTTTAAGGATGGAAAGCATTCAAATACATTAGAAAGTAGGTAGTTATGTAATCTTACCTTTCAAAAAGATTTGGGAAGAGTGAATTACTAAATATATATATGTATATATTCTATATAGCAGGCCATTGATATGTTTAACGTCTGCTGAAATGTGCAACTTCGTTGATCCAGAACATGATAAACTATACATCAAAGTCATTTATTAGTCATATAATGCTATTAATTGCTTTTTCAAGAAAAAATAAAAATAAAATCTGGCTATTTTGGAGAAAATTTGTGATTTAATTCTGTAAGGCAACACACTCACTCACCACCACCAGCAGCTAATCATTGTTGTTGTCCTGACTGAAAGCACCACCTCCTGAACTTCCCGGCATAAATGCTTCCTCGGTTTGAAGGCAAAAATAGCAGGTTTCTTTCACGAGCGCGAACCCTGTGGGCTATGTCAAAATGCAAAAATCTTATTGATTCACAGTAACATAAATACTATGAAGCCATAATTTTGAAGTAATTTCTTGAAAAAACCATTCATGAAATGTGCAAATTTTGTTTGAATTTCTTGGAGAACATACTTCTATTTGCAGTTTATGATAAAAGATGCCACCATATCTGACAGTCTCACTTCCTTGCTGTTCGCCAACTATGTACAGAGGCTAGCCCGTTTGCTTCTTTGATGATATTTTTTTACTTTGAATAGTAAGTAGTTTTAGATTTAAAAAAGAAAAAAAAAGGTCCCTGTTCCCAGGAAGTATTTATGCCAAAGAACTCTGATAGACTTCAATTAAGGCAACCCTACTTTGGCACGTCAGCCATGTAGCAAAGATGACCATCGAAGCAATAACGAAGGTCATTGGATGTATGAAGATGTGACATCTTGGGCAAATCCTGCATTGCATGTATGCCATTGGCTGATGGACTAAGTGATGTTTCTGTGTGTTTTGTTAATAAAGCAGTATTACACATTGCTAATTTTGTAAATAGCAAGGATTTAATTATTCATCAGCTGCTATTTTTTAGGATTTAATTATTCATCAGCTGCATTTATTTTTTATTACATTTAATCTTTTTACTTAAATTTTTCTCAAAATATAAGGATGCAATATATGTATCAGTGTGTCTTATATTCTGAAAAATACAGTAGTTTGTTTTCTTCATTGTTGATTAAAAACAACACAGAAAAAAAAGAAGAAATGCTTAATCTTTGTGATAAAATTCTGTCGGTTGTTGTTTTCAAAAATAGTGCATTCCAGCTGTTTCTCAGTGCACTAATCGGTTAAGCATCAATCAACCTTGTAGCTGTGGCAGCTCTCATCAGGAATGTTAATTCATTTCATCTGAGAACCACAAGTATTTCAAAATTATCAGAATGAAATTGCTTTGAAAAAATAAATGAAATCAAAGGTTTTCATTATTGCCTGCAAAAGAAAAGGAAATCTAAATCAATTTCCCAAAATTTAATTTCATCATAACAGTACAGGGTTTATGGAACAGTGAAAATTATGAATTGGAGGAAGTTTTAAATTATAACACAAGTGTGTTCAAATGAGTTTACTATCAAATAAAAGTAGATTTTTACACTAATTTTAACAAATAAAATTAAAACTAAGTAAAGGAACTCGAATAGCAGAACATAAAGCAGCTATAAAAAATTGCTCCAAGACAGGTTTAGATAGGCATGTTAAAGAAATTGGCCAGAACATGGACTGGAATTCTCTTAAAGACATCAGTTTTCAAAGCAACTTTCAAAAAGGAAAATTAAAAGAAGAAATAGAAATTAAGAATCAGAATTCCATGATCAATGACTGCAGAGCTTTGTTCCTGCCTTACATCTGGCAAGATTTGGAGAAAGAGTGACAAAAGTGACATTCTTATGAAGGGAAAGAGTTTTCTCCAAAAATTTGCAATTTAAAATAAATAATTCCTAAAAAAAAACATATTGGAAGTTTAATTAGGTATTTAATTTAATAAACTGGGAAGCCAATTTTCAACATGAGCTTTAAATAAAGGAGTTTTTGTAGCAGGGGTCTTATGGATAAAATTAATTTTAAAACATTTTATTGAAGCCATTTTTTTTTCTTACAATACTATTTGAAGTTCACCTTTTTATATCTCAAATTCTGTATAAGAATAAAACATAAAAATATTTGAAAATACACATACAACTAGTTAGACAGAATAAAAAATGATTTACTCTCTGAATCATTTATACCTAAGAATATAAAGATTATCTCCTGAGTTAGGAATGGAAAATATTTGAAAATCTCTAGTTTGTTTTTGCATGATTTTTAGTACTTTCAATAAAAATATTCAGATTAAATTTTATGACTGATTTTTAAAAGCTTAACAGTAATAAGGGCTGCAGCTATGCAATTGTATTATGAAGATTAATAAAATGGAAATTGTCTTCTATGTAATTGCTCTTCTTACAAAAGTAAAAAAAATGTTTTTTGTACATGCATTTAAGCTTATTTTATGATTAATTTAGCAAAATAAGAATTACAACCTACATGTGATTTCTACTTCTTACCCTTTTTAATTATAGGTAAGACTTATCAGAAATTTCATAGTGTAAACTGCCACTCCATGATTCTGCATTTCATTCAAGAATTAGCCAAATACCGTGTGGTATTGGCAAGCAGTTCACCTCGAAGGAAAGCCATTTTGCAGAATATTGTAAGTGATATGATCTCTTTATTCATTTTATAGGTGAGAGATTTTAGTTTTGATGTTTCATTTAGCATTTGTATACTGTATGTGAGTGTTGTTTGGGTTTAATAGTAGGTGCACAGATGCAGGTGTTTCAAGTAAGCTAGATTTCTTTTATTTACACAAAAGCAATCCATATCAGTGCAGATAGTCAAGATGACATACCTCTTACAATGAAATTTCTTCTTTTATTTTGCATTTTTTTTTTGTCAAATTTAAACATTTATTCCTACTATTCATGAGGGGTTTACACTGTCCCAACAAGTGGCTTTTATCTTTCTTTATCTCCCAGTTTTCAGGTGTCTCTGGTTAGAATAGTGTTAAAATTCTGATATTATTAAAAAAAAATTAGGAACACTTAAAAGAAGAAACTGAAGGAACCAATATTAATTAACAGGACTGTTATAGACCGTTCATAGTCTTAAGGAAATGTCCTTTCTTGTATAGTGCTTGGTGACAGTACCTTTAAATTTATTTTAAAATGTATGTCTTTAAAATTTGTTGAACACTACTTAAAGATAAATGCATTTTAATTTAAAATCAAAAAATGCATTTTAAAGATATTGTCACCAATCAGCATACAAGTGAGGACATTTCCGAGACTATGAAAGACGACAGGGAGTAGTTCTCTTAACTAACATTGGTTTCTTCAGTTTCTTCTTTTAAGTGTTTTTAAGCTTTTTTTAATAAGATCAGGATTTTAACACTAAGTAGAGAACCTGAACATTTGGAGATGAGGAAAAGATGAAAAGTACTTTGGATAGTATCAACTATTCATGAAGAATGGAGACTGTAGTGCTAAAACTATTTTAATTTGAAAATGGAAGAAAAACTTCATTACAAGAAGTATGTCATTTTTACTTTCAGCAATATTAATAGCAAAGATTATATACAGTGCTAGTACTAATAGGCCCTATATAAAGTATGTCTGTATAACACAATTTTACAGTGTATCTCAATTTTCATATGCACACATTTTCACTGTCATTCTGACAGACATTGGTGCTCTCACTATAGATTGATGCAGTGCTTTTTTTCTGAAAAAAAAAAGGTGCCAGTACTCACCATGAAGATGTTATTACAGCAACTTCCACACTTTTAACATATCCTCAGATATACCCTCGCCGTCTCTAGATCGCTTCTTGCTTTTGGTATCAACTGCAGAATGACATACCTCGGAGCAGCCATGAGTCTACATATTTGCTAGGGTTGAACTGAATGAGAAGAGGTCCTACTATCCTGATGAACATCAGTGCAGAAGTTGTCTGTACAAGCAGAGATGACCAGATGAAGTTACTATAAGGTTCATCTGAGAGAAACCCCTTCACATTCACTGGAAGATTTTGCAGTTGTGTTCAAAGTGTGCCTTAGATGAAATAGTATGTCCGGGACTTTATTTACTTGAAAATATTCACGCAAACCACGAACTGCTTCTCTTTCATTTAATCAGAATTTCTGTGCTAACTTTCTAATTTCAGCTTCACCAAATGTCAGATGCTTCCCAGGATTTTCTGGATAATACTTGGAATTTAAAATTTGGGCACATTCAGGCAAATCATCAGCATCATCTCCTTCAGGCAGACTCTTTCCAACAGTCTCTCTCAGACTTTTATAAAAAGCAGATGAACTTATTGCAGGACTGTGTCTTTCATTTGTGTAAAGCTCAGTCCTTTTGAACTTCATGTTCTTCTGACTTTGAAGAGACATACTGTAGTACGGACCAGGATTTTCAATTCTTTCCTCAAAAAGTTGAACTGTATTCTTTATCTTCCTGTCTGCTTTGTATTCAATACAAGTCAATATTTGTCTCTTGTAAATCTAGATTTATTTCGTTAAGTTCTTGGAAAGCATCACACATAAGGCCCAAATCAAGAACAAACTCGCATGGTGTTATTTTCCTTAAAAGGCCCTCATAAAGACAGCAATCTGTTTTGCTTCTTCTGCTGTTTTCTTTTGCCAAAGTGATGGATGAAGGCTTCAAAGTCTTGCCACACTGCAGAAACAGTGCAAAAGCTGGATGCAATCCAGTTATTGCTTAAAATTCTGCCAATTTTAAGAAATTGAAGTTCTAGAGTAGCTGCACATTCCTGTAGTTCCCTAGCATTCTTAGGTGAAGCATGGTAAGCCACATAAAGTTTGTACATGAAACTCTTAAAGCAATTCACTCCTGCCACATTGTTCACCATGTCACTAACAGACAATTCAACGTGATGGCTACACAATGCTAGAAAATAACACTAGGAAATTTGTCTAGCAATAGACTCAATTCGTGACCACTTAGTCTTGCATTAGCTTCAATTCATGAACACAGTATCACCTGCCGAAATGTTTATAATACATTTTGCTATCAATAAATCGCAATTTTTTTTAAACTTAAGAAAAAAGGTGCCTGTGTTGTGTATGTTGCGTACCGCCAGAAAAAAAAAAAAAGCACTGGATTGATGTAACTTGTGTGGAAAGCAGTACTTGAGTTATCATCTGATGTGAATTTCTGCTCTCCCAGCTACGGCTTCACTAGCTCTAATAAGTGATAACCAAGCATTGGAGGCTAAATCTAAATTATAAGGATTGTGATTCAAGTTATCCCTATTCCCTTAGGTTGTAAATGCAGTAGTAGGGTAATGTGCCCCTCCCCAACACACACATATGAAGTAGCAACACTTGGTATTTTCTGGATTTTTACTCCTGCTGAAAACATGTATCATTTTTTTTTTCACTGTTAAGCTTGTAAAATGATGAAGTCATCTTTTTCATTCAGTCAAGTTGATAGTGGTACTAATAAAAGCATTCTAGGATTTCATCCCTATAAATCTAACCATTCATAGAGCCAGTTTGAAGCTCATAGAGATCTGTACAGTTGCTCATGCTTACCCAGAATGAAGACACTACCACTACCATAACTTCCCTTTTTCAAGATAGTTAAAGAGTGATGGCATGTCCCTGACTCTCCAGATAAGTCTTTGTCTAGAATAATTCAGGAAAGCAAAGCTGGGCTCAGCTGTAAAGAGAACAGAACTCCATTAATCATCAATCCATGATTGCAACACCAATTGGTTTAATTATCTTCTATCTGGAAGAACTTTCCTTTATATCTTCACTTCCTCTCAGTTCTCTTGTTTTCACAGACATTTCTGGCCTTTAGACTTTTATCAAGGCCTGTTCTCAATGTCTGTTCTTAGGTAAGTAGTTTAACATCAATTGAGATCTCAATATTTGCAACATTGATGGCAATTAACTACCATTCAAGTACACTAATTCATGTGCAAGTCAATAATGACTTCATAACACGAAAGAATTCAACTAAAGGAAAAAAATGACAAACATGTAAATGCTAGTGTGTGGGTATATCATATAGAGTTATCACGAGCGTCAAACCAAGCCATTGCCTGTGAGATAGCATCTGTAAGTAGCAAGCAGTTAAGAAGAAAGATAAAGCCCGAAAGACAGTCACATAAGAATCGTCTGTGTCAACGTGCATGAAGTGTTTATTGAAAGAGGACATAACCTTAAGAGTAAGTTGAATTTTTACTTGTTATGAAGTCATCAATTGAGATGTTCTCTTTAGGGTTATTCCATGTCAAATCAACCAGTGACTGTTGCTTGACATTTTAAAATATTTTTTATATTTTGCATACAATATTCCCAATATATTGACACTCCAAAAAAATTTTTTTTTTATAAGTCTTTATTTTTTCTGGCGGCCATTTTTGTTTGGCTCAGCATGGCATATTTGACCGAAATCACCATTTACGTAAAATTTAATAACTTCTTTACAACTGGAGCTATCATGTTCAAATAAAGATAATTCTTTTCTACATGAAATGGTCTACATTTTTGACTAACAATGTTTTAGCTATCTCCTGTGCAAATACATGCAATGGCCCTTACAAAATGTTTAATAATTTCACTCAAATTTCTGATTTCAAGCATAATTTTTTTAAGAATGGTAAAAGTCTCATACTTCAGACTTTGTATGTTTACATATATCTAGTTTTACTATTAATTCACAAAGTTTGAAACCTGAGACTCTTGCCCATGCTTTTTTGTTTTATGGGCCTCCAAACATTGCCTGAACCTTTAAATGATCACCTTTTTTAGGTCTAATATCTCAAAAAGGATAGCTCCTAAAATTCTAATATTTTTACACAGCAATGTGGTCTTAGAGGTAAACCTGCAGTAAAAATCTAAACTTGTAGACATAAGTAGTTTTAAGGCTGTGCTACATAAAAATAATGGAAAAATACGACCATTTTTATTTGCGAACTTGTGAGCCAGGGTTGCTTTTAAATCATTTTAAATATGCACAAGAAAAATTATAAATAATACAGTAACATTTTATTATTCATTGAAATAAGGAAATATTAAAAAAACACAATAAGACAATCAGCAAAATAAATTTACCTGATTATGAATGTATGGTTTACAAATGTCCATTTTACATATGCATGTAGTTATAGGGACAATAATATGAATGTAATATAATTCAATTTTTTTTAATGTATTCATGTCATTTTCTGATGGAGGCAGCATAATTCCTGTCACTACGTATCTAGCTGAGTCATTGTTTCTGTAGCAGCCTGTTCAATTCCTGTTAAGGCCTGTACATTAAATGTAGCTATATATACCACCACCGTCATTCTTGTCCCAGTTAGGTGTTTCCATTGTGACTGGTGAGTACCGTATATACTCGCGTATAAGTCGACCCCCCCCCCACTTCCCCATTTTCAGAGGAAAAAATCGGAAGAAATCGGAAACTCGCGTATAAGTCGATCCCGGAATAAGAAAAAAAAATTCAATGAATTTATTCAAAAACATTTGAAAACGAAAAAAAATATATGTATAATACTAAATTTAATTTGCATACCCAAAAACTTCATCGGAACCCTTCAAAATCCGAGTCAGACTCGCCAAACAGTTCAAAAAAGTCTTTCTCCGTCATCGGCGCGTCATCATAAACATCAGTATTCCCATCTATGCTTGTGTCATCAGAATCACTGTCATCATCACTCATAAAAATCTCATCATCCTCTGTGCCATCAAGTTTGTTACTAATGCAACATTTCTTGAATGATTTCACGACCATTTCCGCAGGTATCGCATCCCAAGCATCCTTGACCCATCGCGCAATCAAAGCGATATCCGGCTTTTTTAGATTTCCGCCCTTGGTTTCAGTCGGCAAATCAGAACTTATCCAATCTGCCCAATACCTCCGCACATTGTCCTTGAAGGGCTTATTAAGGCAGACATCTAGTGGTTGAAGAACAGATGTCAACCCACCTGGGATGACAGCAAGAGTTGTTTTTGAATTTTCTGCAGTTTGTTTCACTTCTGCACAACATTGTGCAACAAACATATCCCACACCAAAAGAGAAGGTTTTCTCAAAAGTGCACCTGGCCTTTTGTTCCACACATTCTTTAACCAGTCAATTGTTCAGGATTTGTTCATCCATCCTTTTTCATGGGCACGAACGAGCACACCAGACGGAAAGACAACGCTTTTCGGCAGAGTTTTGCTTTTGAAAATAATTACCGGAGGTAGCTTACTGCCGTTGACCAAACAGGAAAGAACAACCGTGAAACTGGATTTTTCGTGGCCAGTCGTTTTGATCAAGATATTTTTTTCGCCCTTTTGGTTCACCGTCTTATTTCCAGGAAGGTCGAAACACATGGCGGTTTCATCCATGTTCCCTATTTGGGAAAGTTCAAAAGCAGTCTCTTCTCTTTTGATACTTTTGAAATTCCATTATCTTTGCTTCGAGGTCACGAAGTAACTTTTGTGTAGTTTTGGTGTGCTGGCGTAGACACAACCCATAGCGGTTCATGAACCTTGTGCACCAACCTGGTGAGGCACGAAAAGTGTTATTTGCGGCTGCAAACTTTTAATCTTTTGCGAGCTCCATTGCTCGCAAACGTATACCAGTTCGCGTTACAATGTAACCATTTTGTCTGCAGCCCACAATCCAATCATTCAAGACACTTTCCAGCTCTGGGAAAGATGTCGTTCCACGGCGCAGCGCCTTTTGCGATTTTGGGATTTTCACCAAGTCCGGTTTTTTTTTACGCCAATCTCGAATCAGTTTTTCGTTAATGCCAAATTGACGTGAAGCAGCACAGTTGTTAGTATTTTCTGCAAAAGAAACCACTTTCAACTTGAATCCTGCGTTATAGGACATCCGTTTCTTTACACAATCTGTGTCACCCATAATAGGAGAAGCGAGACACGTGCAATTAAGAACAAGAAAAACATGTGCACTTAAGAACAAGCAACACCTAACACTGGCTGTCGCATGGCTCCGTTACGTCGAAGGTCAGCGCAATCAACTGGTAGTCGGAAGGGCGGAGCTTTCTATGCGTGGCTGTGACTGCGCTGTGGATACGCAAAGCCAGGAGAGAGGAGACTTTTCAAAGCGCGAAGAAATTCGGAGGGTCGCGATTTCGTAATTCTACCACATCAGTGTTTTTTCTTTCTTTCTTTCTTTTTTTTTTTTTCTTTCGAGGGTTGCGATTTTGTAATTAATACCGCATCGGAATTTTTATTTCTTTTGGGATGGATTGCCTTTTGCCTCACGGGAAGAACTGTTGGACTTACGATTTTTTTAGACCCCGCGTATAAGTCGACCCCATTACTTTGAAGCTCTCATTTTGTCCCAAATTTCTCGACTTATATGCGAGTATATACGGTAGTTAAAATGTGACTTTGTGATGACCTGATAAGTGTATTTGTGACAAATCAAAATGGAATGCTCTGTTGGTGTATATGTCAGTGAAGAATGCCATAAATGTGATTATGGATCTGTGACTAAGGAATTATGTAGCATAAATAACCAATCAAAAAGGGCCTAAGCGATTTCCACAAGACGTATGGGTTCCCATAAGCTATGTTTTACAAAAAACTGACTCCAATGGACATGACGACAGTGACTGGCTGTTCTTACAACATCATGGAAAGACTGTGTGATAACATTTCTCAGACACTGAATTTATTTCAGTATAACTAGAACATCAATGGAACTGTAAGTAACTTTAATTTTTTCATAGTTATTGTAAAATATATGTTAATGCTATTGTTTCTATATAACGCATATGTAAAGCGGACGTTTGTAAACCATACACTCATAATCAGGTAAATTTATTTTGCTGATTGTCTTATTGTGTTTTTTTTAATATTTCCGTATTTCAATGAATAATAAAATGTTACTGTATTATTTATAATTTTTCTTGTACATATTTAAGATGATTTAAAAGCAACCCTGGCTCACAAGTTCACAAATAAAAATGGTTGTATTTTTCCATTATTTTGATATAGCACAGCCTTAAAATTACTTATGTCTACAAGTTTAGATTTTTACTGCAGGTTTATCCCTAAGACCACATTGCTGTGTAAAAATATTAGAATTTTAGGAGCTGTCCTTTTTGAGATATTAGACCTAAAAAAAGTGATCATTTTAAGGTTCGGGCAATGTTTGGAGGCCCATAGAAAAAAATGACGGGTGAGAATCTCAGGTTTCAAACTTTGTGAATTAATAGTCCAACTAGATAAATGTAAACATACAAAGTCTGAAGTATGAGACTTTTACCATTCTTAAAAAAAAAAAACTATGCTTGAAATCAGAAATTTGAGCAAAATTATTAAACATTTTGTAAAGGTAATTTTCTGTATTTGCACAGGAGATAGCTAAAACATTGTTAATAAAAATGTAGAACATTTCATGTAGAAAAGAATGATATTCATTTGAACATGATAGCTCTAGTAATAAAGCAATTATTAAATTTTACGTAAATGGCAATTTTGGTCAAAAACGCCATGCTGGGCCAAACAAAAATGGCCGCCAGAAAAAACAACTAAGATTTGTAAAAAAAAAAAAAAAAAAAATTGCTATTTTTGAAGTGTCAATATATTGGAAATATTGTATGCAAAATATTAAAAATATTAAAAAATGTCAAGCAACAATTTAATTCTGTATTGGGTGATTTCACATGGAATGACCCTTTAATGGTAAGAGGGGGGATGCAAAGCATAGGTCTCCTAGCATAAAGACCAATCCATGAAGTTTCCTGTGCACCATGAGACAAGATATCATATTCCATGTTGTCATAAGATCTGAACATATTTTGGTAAATTTAGCATTCTTTTTTCTTTAAGTACTAAGCTGCAGATAATGGCCGTCCCTTGAAGTTGTTACCCGAGATTTTTCATTACTGAACCTTCCAAATGCCATATTTGCACTTTGGAATGTGGTCCAAATCTGGAAGACTGTGGATTGACTTACATTGAGCCATTTGGTTCGTTTCAAGCCTTCCAATGGCTGTCCATCATAACTCTTCTAAATGGAAATAAACTCTGAGGTTATTACCTTTTCGCCTAAAAATCTTTAAGGAGGTTTTCAACTTCTTAACAAACATTTCAAACACGTCTTTTGTTTGTTACAGCATGGTTCGAGTCTTTGATACTTTCTTTAAAACTTGTGATACTCCTATTTTCTCATGCAACCATGTGTCAAACCATATGTACAGAAATATCTTTTGAAAACATAAACACAGATACCCAATTGAAATGCAACTCATTTAGGAACCTATAATACATAGTTCCTTAAAACTTTTTCCTTTAAAAAACCCTTACATCCTGTTAAAAATCTTTAGGCACAAATATTTACACAACACATTGATTAATGAATAAATCCTAAAAGAACCAACTCTTCCAAAAAAAGAAAATGAAAAATATACAATCCACCAGCAAATTCAAACTCTCTTCCAACATGGCAACAACATTCTTTCCAAGTACTTTCTGCCTCTACCGAGGCCATTATCAAGGAGCGTTTGCAACCATGGACTGCTCTCATCACCCTCCATCACAGTGAATGTTCTAGTCCTCGCATTGTATCCCTCATCTCGTTCTTCATTAATGCGATATGCCTTGTTGGCGCCATCTGTTAGAAGATTCAGCTGCTACTTTTCCGTTTTGGTTCAAAAATCTGTATTCAAGGGCAAACTGCTATTATCTTTATATTATTTATTTTCCTTTAATTTGTCATACTGATTTCATTTCATTCCCTTGTTTTCTTTCTTTTTTTTTTCTCGTCTTTTGGTTTTCTATTCTAATTAATTCTTTTTAGTATATGTTTAAACTGTTAGGGTAATTGAAATTGCATGCATAACCTGTGCCTGTTTTTTTTTCAATCAACCTGGTTTCAGCTAATCTTTAATGCCTTTCAGTATGACAATTCTTGATAGTTTTTATTTCTTCAAACTTCAGATATTGTTTATGTTCGAAACAGTATTGGATTAATGCAGTTTTTGCTTCTTTTTTTTTTTTTTTTTTTTTTTGCCAGTTTTTAAGATGCTGCTGTAGACAATGTTTTAGTTTATTTTTAGTGCTACCTATATACGATATTGGGAGACTTTTACTTATTGGGATTTCATAAACTCCAGCTCTATCTAAGCATTTTGTATTTCTTTTATTATTGAGAACCACATTTTTACTGGTGTGCACTTTATTGTCCAATTGTAAGTTGCATTTTTTAGGTAATTTATTTATTACTGCTGAAATTCCCTTTATGTACGGAAGAGATCCTATGTATTTAATCGGCTTATTATCATTTCTCCTTATGTTTGAAGTATTAATACAATTGTTCTGTACTTCAGTAATCCATTTTCTCACTTTTTTATTAGGATACCCATATTTTTTTTGCTACTTCTTTAATATATTTCAATTCTTCATTTTTATACTTCATATTTTATGTGTGTGAAAGCTGTTTTAATTAAATGTTTGTATACTATTACATTTTTGAGCTATGGATGATATGAATCAAACGGTATAACCACAGGTACATATGACGATTTTCTATGTACTTTGTGTTCCAACGTATTAGATCATTCAATAACTTATGCATCAAGAAAAGCCAAGGTATTCTGCTGTTCGATTTCAATCATTAACTCTATCGAGGTATACTCTTCATTAAACTTTTTAGCCAAGTCTTCTAAAGAAGTCTGTGTAATTCAGTTTTGATAAAATGAAAATGTTGTCAATATATCTGCAGTAGATTAATGGTGGTTCTTTCATATTTTTTATCACTTTAGTTTCACTATCTGTCGTAATAACTTCTACAAATAGTGTGGAAAGGGGTGTACCCATTAATCCTCCTGAATTTTGTCTATATGTGATATCTTCAAATGCAAATACATTATTTTCATATATGTATAACACTGCATTTTTTTAACTCAAGTACATGTATTTCACTTAGAATTTTCTGTTGTATCAATTCTTGTGTAATAATGTCTATTGCTTGTGGAACTGGAGTACTTGGATATCAAGCCTTTACATCCATACTGGCCATTTTGTAAATTTGCAAATCTTGTTTTATATTTTTAATTAGGTCAATGAAGTCATAAGTATTTTTGTACTAGAAGAGAATCATATTTAGTACTTGAAGAGAATGTTGTTGCCGTGTGGAGAGAGAGAGAGTTTGAATTTGCTAGTGGATTGTATATTTTTCATTTTTTCAGAAGAGTTGGTTCTTTTACGATTTATTCGTTAATCAATGATGTGTTTTGTAAATATTTGTGGCTAAAGATTTTTAACAGGATGTAAGGGTTTTTTAAAGGAAAAAGTTTTAAGGAATTGTGTATTATAGGTTCTTAAATGAGTTGCATTTCAATTAGGTATCTGTGTTCATGTTTTCAAAAGATATTTCTGTACATATGGTTTGACACATGCTTGCACAAGAAAATAGGAGTATCACAAGTTTTAAAGAAAGTATCAAAACCTCAAACCACGCGTAACAAAAAAAAAAAAAAAAAAAAAAAAAAACGTTTGAAATGTCTGTTAATGAGTTGAAAACCTCCTAAAAGACTTTTAGGCGAAAAGGTTTGTAACCTCAGAGTTTATTTGAATTATATAAAGCATGTGAATATCAGAAGTAGCTAAATGGAATATTGCCAATAGCAATGCTGTATTGATATCTTCTAAATGGTGTCCAAATAATGTCATAACAGTAGAATGTAAAATTTCAAAACAATGTTTTCCGCTTATAATCTAGAAACGCAGTGAAAAGATGCTCTCAATGGCCTACTGTTTAACCTAAAGCTAATTTGTGTATGTAGAGGAACTTTGTGTTAATTTATTTCTCACACCTGACATCACCAGGTTAAAATACCTCTATTACATCAAGTTCATCAACTGTAGAATTTTTGCAAAAACTCCAAATTCCATGTTGTTCCTTAATTTGTGGAAGCCAGTGTATTGTTTCACAAAGTGATAATGCAAAAACACGTTTTGTCACGTACTCATCATTTTGGTTATTGTTAACAATAAGGAGCTCCACTTCAAATGATATAACCCATATAAGAAATTACAAGATAAAAATATCAATAGGCAGAGAATGGTTCACTGTAAACAAATGTAAGCAGATTTTATAGCTCCAGGATGTTTCTATTGGAAAAATAAGTTGAAAACTTATACTTCCTCCTTGGTGGTATGATCTCTGTATGGAGTTGTGGCTATGAACTTGTCATGTGCAGACTTCACCTGTGTAAGATGAGGCACCCATTTCTACATTTTACTTTAACTGGCTGTCATGCAATTATTACCCATAGCTGTGCCACCCTAAATGGTGGAATTCAGCTGGGATATAACTGGCAGAAGGTCACAAAAGTATCACAACACATATTCATAGATGCCCATATGGAGGACAAAAGCCCCTCCCCTCCTCCATGGGGAATTACTTGGAAATCTACGCAATTTGTGTTGTTAAAGATTTTCCCTGTAACATTAATTCTGATTACGAATTTTTCTGTTTAATTTCTGAATGTGTGTGCAGTAATGTGTTAAAAGTAATGTTTTCAAACATTACTTTTTTAACAGTAGCATAGTAATGTTTGAAAACAGCTGGAGTAGAGTGAAAATACACAGTAACAAGAAAGATCACCAAATTTTCTGTTGTAATGAGTACGTCTTTTGAATCCGCTCTGACACGAATGAAATTTATCAAAGTTATTCAAAGTCAATGGAACCAGTTAGGAAAATGATCAACCGATTTCAACAATTGATAAAACATCCAGAAATAGAAAATCTGCTTAGTTCCACCAGTGGCTAAAAGCATGTTATGAAAATTAACAAATGGTGCATAAAAAGTTTTTCGTAGCACAAGGAAGGTATCAGGCACAAAAAGATTTTCAAATTGAACAGTTAAAAGAAGAAATATGCAAGAGAAGAAAACATTATATAACTCTGTCCTTCTAGCAGAAGAATTTTGTATAATGGACAAGTTGAAAATAGGCAAAAATATTCTGCATAGAAAAAGCTATGCTAAGGAAAAATAACTTTTCAAATATGTCTCCCAGAAGCAGAAATAATGAGAAAAAGTTTCAAACTTTATGCCCCCTAGCAGGAAATCTATGCATTATTTAACCCTTTAATGACCATAACACCCAAATCACCCATACATACAAATGACCATAGTGGCCCGAAATGCGTGTCTAGAGGGAGTCAGTTTCTTACCCTTACCCGTTCTTTAAAGTTGCCCGACCTATGAGCGATCAGCAGGAGTCACTCTCAGTCATCATTGTTGTTACTAAACAAAGAAGTGAACCAACAGACAGTCTGAGGCGTTATTGTATTTGGAGTGATACAAGATTTTAGGATCATGGTTGTTAAAATGTTAAGATGATAATACTCCCCCTCTCTAGTATAGTGAATGGCATACAGTAAAGAAGTCTCAGTTGTGCTTTTTGAAGCAGTGATGTGGCTGCAAACTTAAGTACACAAACACCACGTACTGATAGAACTGTGAACTACAAAATTCCTCATATACTGGCCTAAAGTGTTCTACAAGGTAAATGACATCTGGTGTTGAAGGAATTTTTTAAATCGCCCATGTAGAAACAGAGATGTTGAAAAAAACATGTTAAGCCTTTGCGCCCCTAGCGGCGAAATTGTGCATTATTTTCGAAAGAAAATGTGCACATAGAGTTAGCAGTATGCATAGTTTGAGTTTGCATAGTTAGTAGTATCTGACCAAAGAAAGAAGTTTTTCAGTCAAGGTTTTAGTGCCGCTGATATTTCTGGAAACAAAAATGTGAACTTATGCCCTCTGGTGGCTGACTTGTGCATTGAGAAAATTTTTAAATTATATGAGAAACATTTCACATCAGGAACGCTCTCCAACAAAGAAAGAATTTTTCAAAGCGGTCAATCAGAAGCAGAGACATCGACAAAAGTAAGATATACATCTATGCCCCATAGTGGAGAAACTGTGCACTATTTTAAGCAGGAGGTATTCTCAAAAGGTTTTTCGATGTGAGTCGTATTGGTCCATGGAAGAATTTTTTCAATCAAGTTTTTAGGAGCTCAGATTTTGCTGCAAATACATCAGAAGCAGAAATAAACATTTATGCCTCCTGGTGGCCAAACCATTCTTTACCAAATATTAGAAATTATATGCAAATCATTTTCCATCAGAAGCTGTATCTGGCGCAGAAGAGATATTGGGGAAAATGCAATTTACCTTTATGCCCCCTAGCAGAAAGTCTGTGAATTACTTGAACATTTTGAAATTATATGAAAAACATTTTGCACTGGAAACTCTATCAAACAAAGAAGGAATTTTTTAAATCGGTCTCGTAGAAGCAGAGATAGCGACAAAAAGAAGGTTTATATCTACGTACCCAATGGAGAAACCATGCATTTTTTTTTGTTTTTTTTGTTTGGAGGTTTAATGACCACCGTGAGCAACTCAATGGGCTATAGTTGCAACCATGCATTATTTTAAGAAGAAAATATTTTGAAAAGGTTTATTGACATGAGTGGTATAGGCCGACGAATGAATTTTTCAATCAAGATTTTAGAAGCTCAGATTTTGCTGCAGATGCTACAGAAGCAGAAATTAACATTTACGCCCCCTAATGGCCAAACCGCTTTTTACCAAAAATTAGAAATTGTATGCAAAAGATTTCCCATCAGGAAATTTCCGGCTGCAGAAATAATTTTTTGAATAGGAGGTTTAGAAGCAGAGATATCGGGGAAAACGCAGATTAGTTTTATGTCCACCTGGTGAAAAATCAGGAAAAGTTACTATACCTAAAATAATCTTCGGCATAAATGGAATCAAAAGGAAAAAGAATTTTTTTCAATCGGACATTTAAAAGCAAATATACGGAATAAAATGTATTTTGAATTCGATATCATCAGCATTTGTGACTTCTAGCGGCAAAGTTGTGCATTGTGAAAAAAAAAAAAAAAAAAAAACTAAATAAAGGATCGTTATTCACACATTTCAAGCTTTCCAATGCAAAAAGAATTTTCCAAATTGGACTATTAGTTGCAGAGCTAGGGTGTCCACAGACGGATGGATGGACAAACCGATAACATAAGCTTGATCTTTTTTACAAAAGACGTGCTGAAAAAGTAACACTGAAATTTCTCCAGCTGCACTTTAGAGTACAACATACATAGGTATAATACAGGAAAGTATGAAGTGCAGCAAAGTAAAAAATATATCACCATCTGCAGCAGCCTTCACTGCTGAACAAAAGTCTCCAAAAGTTTCTTTCAGAATTCTGTCTTGAAGTTTTTAATGACTGATTGAATGCTTTCTGAGATTTTGTGAAGCACATAACAGAAGTATACAGGAATCCATCATCCACCAACAATTTCAGCATTGTGCATGTTTCCTTCTGAATGAACATTATTGATAAATAATGCTGTTCTGCAACTCTATGCACATTACGCTGCAGCAGTTCACCTTGTGGAGATCACTGTGTCTCCATTTGATATCATGCTATGCCTTAGCTCAACGGACGCCATGTTCAGTCTTCACCTCTTTGCCAAGAAAAAGATTGACCAGATATTGTTATATATATAAATGTCAAAGCACTCAATAAACCATTCCATATAACTACTGAATTACATAAAACTTTAAAATCATTTAAAAACATTTAAAATGTTCAACACATAACACTGGTTGTATCCATAGGCTCACACACTATATTTTTGTATTAAATGGGGTACAGTACTTCACGTGTATGACCATTATCAATGTTAATACCACAATAATGGGGAGATAAGGTCTCACTACAGATGAAGGGATAGTTTCCAATGTCAAGTCGGAGTAACTAATAGCTATCACACAGGTCTAAAATTCTTTTAGATGGTAAAAACAAAGGAGCAGTCACTACTCATGATTAACACTATGGTGTGCACTAAATCCAATGGTACTTGAACTCTGAAGCACTGCACAGTTTCATGGATAAGTTCGTCAGGTTATAGTTAGTTAAAGTAGGCTGTAGTTGTTGGCGGCTGGATTGAAGGAAGGCTGTCTTCACACTTTAGTCATATTCTGAATGCACTAGAAACAACATGTGGACGCTAAATGCTTTGAGCTTGTTCAGAATTTAAATGGACACTACATAACTTTGCAATCGTGGACTCCAAACAAACCAAGTTATATTTCCTGGTCAAACTTGTAGTTCGTCTTCGCTTTGCATTTCAATACAACCTATACCATCTTCAGGCCAGACCTGTCGCTTACTGTCACACGTGTGACAGTAAGCGACAGGTCTGGCGTGAAGATGGTACACGTTTTGGCCACATCATGACAGGTGTGGCCTGAAGATGGTACAGGTTGTACTGAAATGCAAAGCAAAGACAAACCACAAGTTTGACCAGGAAATATAACTTGGTTCATTTGGAGTCCACAATTGCAAGGCTATGTTGTGTCCATTTAAATTCCAAACAAGCTCAAAGCAATTAGTGTCAGCATGTCGACACTAATTGCTTTGAGCTTGTTCATTTTCCCGTGCATTCAGAATATGACCAAAGTGTGAAGACAGCCTTCAATCCCGCCAACAACTACAGCCTACTTTAACTAACTATAGCCCGACAAACTTATCCATGAAACTGTGCAGTGCTTCAGAGTTCAAGTACCATTGGATTTTGTGCACATCATGGTGTTAAACATGAGTAGTAACTGTTCCTTTGTTTTTACTATCTAAAAGAATTTTAGAACTGTGTGATGGCGATAAGTTACTCCGACTTAACATTAGAAACTATCCCTTCAGTTGTAGTGAGACCTTATCTCCCCATTTTTGTGGTATTAACACTAATAATAGGCATACACGTTAAGTACTGTACCCCATTTAATATAAAATATAGTGTGTGAACCTATGGATACAACCAGTGCTATGTGTTGAACATTTTAAATGTTTTTAAATGATTTTAAAGTTTTATGTAATTCAGTAGTTATATAGAATGGTTTATTGAGTGCTTTGACATTTATATAATAATATCTGGTTGATCTGTTTCATGGCACATAAGCATGATATCAAATGGAGACACAGTGACCTCCACAGAGTGAACTCCTGCAGCATAATGTGCATAGAGTTGCAGAACAGCATTAATTATCAATAATGTTCATTCAGTAAGTGCATAGCATGTTAATATACATAACTATAATTTATGGTCTGGAGTAGCCTTGTAAGATGTTTCCTTCTACTCAGAAGTTCAGAGCTGCTGCTTTATACAGATATCAGAACACTTCCAAGGAAGAAATAAGTTTTACCCCCCCCCCCCGCAATAAAAACATTCCAGAACTATAAAAACCAACTACATTTGTTCACTGCAAACTTTTTCTATCTGCTGACATTCTTATTTCGTCATTTTGCAATTTATTTTGCAAGATACATCATTTTAAACAGGAACCCATTGTTGCAAACAATTGCCTTCTTTCTTTCTTTTTTTTTTTCTTTTTTTTTTTTTTTACTGTGTAGGACATAGGTCCATCCAATCATTCCGTAATTTTTAAAGATTTTGATTTGTTTTTCTTCCTATTGCCTGTTTATTATATGGAATTCTATAAAAGGCAGAAAAATGTAAAACATTCATGAAAATTACTTTAAGTTATCTCCTACAGAAGTAAAAGTTGTTTGATGGTTTACATTAAAATCACTATAAGGTTACAACTTACAAACAGTATTTCTTTCAGAATTGTTTTCGAGGAAAGGTGCAAAATGAAAATTTTCATTGCAACTAACTGTTGCTGACTGTATTGTATTACAGCAACATTTTACCATGAGAGATTTAATCTTCCAGATGCTTTTGACCTGTATATGCCCCCCACCCCAAAAAAATTGGTTATAAACATGAAAAGTCATTTTGTTTTCTTTTTCAGTTTTTCAGTTCATGATGACTCATACATATTTTTTTCAATTTTCTGTTGAGAAATATCTCAATCATTTGACCACCTAGTTCAGTGGACATTCTCAACTTGGACTCAAATTCAGACTTTTAGCATTAGAAATTAGCCTCCTAACCATCTTTGGCATGAGTATGCACAGGGTAAGTTGGTTCTGTATGAGTTACTTATTTTAAGTTCATTGTTTTGTTAAACAAACAATCAAAACTCTGTGTTCATACAGACTGTTTTGCAACAATAAAAAAAAAAGGACAAAAAATAAAAATTAGTGTCCCAAAAGAGCAACATAATTGCATTTTTCTAGAAATGAATGGGAAAGTTTAAATTAAAAAGTGGTAGAATTAATGTAAGGAATTGAAAATAAAGTCTATAAAAATTTGGTATACATAAGTGAGACTAAGAAGCCTATGCAAGTGAAATGTGCTCTTGAGTATAATTTATTCTGATATAAAGAAGAATCAAAGACAAGTTGATGTTCTTTGAGTTTTTTGATCATTCAAAGGCTTCCAAGTCTATAAGGAAGGAACCTGCACTGGAGCATGTTGTTTGGATTGTTTGCAGACCGAACATTATGTAGTTAAAAATCCTGGCAGTCTAATGACTAGCTGAGAGAAGGTGGATGTATAGGCCCAAAAGAAGGAAAGTGTGCTCTCAAATCACAACCCATATGAATTAAAATAACCACAGAAATATCATGACAATTTAGTGTTTTTATAGTGTGGACATATAGGAAGTATGCCATGTTCATTATCCTGCAATAGCTATTGCACTAAAGAACACCCTAAAGGTGTAAGCATAGGCTGTTTCTGCACTATAATAAATAGTTATTCAACCTCATTGAAAAACTGTCCTTAAAATACATTAAGAGACTTTACTCACAATAAAAAGGTTGAAAACATATGTGCGAGATCTTTTGCGGTCACTCTGACCACATCATCAGGCGTGGGCAAGAGTAGAGCAGGTACCACAGTTTTATATAACATACACTCTCAAACATTTATGCACACAAGTTACTGATCGTTGCCAGTTCCGACAATGTTATAAATATCTGAAGAGCCTCTAACATCGGCTAGAGCGTGATGTGAAATTAAGTTTGGACTTCAAGTGTGTGATGACTGAAGTTAGGGGGACACAAATAATTGGTCTCCTTTCATAAAGGTATTGCTCATGAATTCTACAAACAGAATGCCGTGGGTGATGGTAGGTAGGGGACACGGGGTCGAGACCCCCTGGAATTTCATGGTCCCCTCACTGGAGTATGATCTTCCTGCAAAACAATCTTAAGAATTTGTGGTTCGCATATGATATAACTTTTTTTTTAATAATAATTTCCTGCAGACGGTCATCACTTTTTGCAGTTTTCTGGAAAGTACTTCATGAACAACTTTTAAAATTGATTTTGCACAAATAAGTTGAAAATTTAATTCACCATTGTGTTTTTCACTTTAAAGAAGATCGTCAAAGAATTTTCAAATGGCAATGTGCTGGATATGTTGCTATATGAACTGACTGACCACTGTTAAACAAATGAGATATTAGGTTGGATTTGACCAAGGGGAAGACCCAAAAGCATACCACCTGGAAGATGGGTGCATGAAATTAGAAAGCATGCAGGAGTGACTTGGAAGAAATATTCTCAAGACAAAAAGTTATGAAAGAGACCTTCATCCAGCAGTGGATTGATAATAGTTGCCAATGATTTGTTAGAATACTTGCATATATAAACTACAGTTTCTTTGTCTTTTTTTTCATTGTTTTAACTCTTGGAGAAGTTGGTCTCCCCTGAAATTATTGGGATCCTCTGCCTTTGCAGAATGCCTTGAAACTCTCATTCCTTCAAGCTCCAAAGACAGTTGCTTAGTGTAGGTATCTCTCTGTTTCATTTGGCAGTCGAACTCATATGGTGATCACCTGCAGCAGTTGTGGCTTTAGTATGCCTTGTTCTGGTCAACAACAAACATCTTCTATCTATAGAAACTGTCACCAGAGTCTTGACTGGACATTTTGTGGAACATTCAATGCTCTGAAAACTTCCATCTTGGACTGGTGTGCTTCCATCCTA
The DNA here is from genome assembly GCA_039090855.1 of Macrothele yani. NCBI lineage: Eukaryota > Metazoa > Arthropoda > Arachnida > Araneae > Macrothelidae > Macrothele > Macrothele yani. Next base: position 133,901,822 of record CM077007.1, on the reverse strand, counting down.
CCAAATGTTCTTCCCTACTGAAAATCATCTGCACAATGTCTTTGTGGCATAATCAGCTTGACGTGCCATTAAAATGTAAGCAGGATGGGAGTAGACTTGCACGCATTTTTAACGCAATCCTAACCTGCATATTTTGGCTTACCTGTGGCAGAAGTAAATGTGGGATAGTCTTGTGAGAAGTAAAATTAGCATGTTCTCCAATTTTCAGTGCATTGTTTTACATACATCGGCAGCTATATATGTTTTTGTAGATTATCCATTAATTTTTTTTTGTTGTTTTTTTTTTAGCACCAGTGTAGTTTGTAGCATTCGCTATCAGAGCTTAGATTTTGGAATTAGTTTGTATTTTTTAATTTGAAATTTACTAAAGAATGAAATACTAAAGAAGAAATAGAATATGTAGAAGAATGCATATATCTAGGAAAACTAATTACCACAAAGAAACAAGGAATTATGGAAGAAATTGACAGAATAATAAAAATGAGGTGGTCAGTTTTTGGGAAGTTAAAGAAGTTTCTATGTAGGGAAATAAAGCCAGAAAATACAGCAAAACTTTTCAATCAATGTAATACCCATTATGACATATGACGCTGAAATTTAGCCTATCAAGAAAAACATCTTAGACAAATTGCAAAAAACACAACATAAAATGGAAAGATCCCTGCTAAATATAAGACTTCAAGATAAAATAAAGAATACAGATATAAGATTCAGAACAAAATTTTTAGACACATGTGAAAAGATACTCAATTTAAAATAGAAATAGGCTGGCCATGTAACAAGAATGGAAAATAATAGATGGACTAAAATAATAACAGAATGGAGACTGTGTAAAGGAAAAGGAATAGTAGGAAGACCAAAGGGAAGATGGATGGATGAAGTTAACAAAACTGTAGGAAAGCTGTGGATTAGACAAGCCCTGGACTGGAACCTTTGGAAAGAGATAAGGAAAACCTATGGCCTCAATTGGCTATAAAAAAAGGTTGAAAGAAGAAGATAGAAAGCTTGAATTCTCAGTTACTTTAGGTGAAGCTGTACAAGTACCCAATTATTATTATTTTTTTTAAACAAATTGTGCAATTAATTTTGATTCCAACTTTCTAATAATTAAGATGCTTCATTTTAAGTGTTTACGCCACTGCAATTTATATTCTGATCTACTTCATCCCCAGTTAATCCAGTTAAAATCAGAGGTGTAGTGGAGGTGATTTGTGCCCAGGGGACAAGATGTATAATTTTGTGCCTTCTGAAAAACAATACTTTGTCGGCGACATTATTCTAATCTTTTTGGTACTCCATGGATTTGCACCCCAGGGTATCTTCACCTTCTGTGCCCCTGTCACTGGACCTTTGGTTAAAACATCTCCTGGATATGACATCATTGATATTATATTATGGTCCCTGGGATGATGTCGTATTCAAGTTCTAATGCACTATGCAAATAAATTGCACTCAAACTAGCATCCTTGTTTAGCAATAAGTGTCCTAATTTATTAATTTTTCATTGTTCATGTTTTTAATTTTGTTTGTAACTTCTGTGTACATAACCAGTTTCTTGCATTTAATTTGTTGTTAAAACTGTATTACATCTGCCTCTCTCCCTTTTTTTAGGGTCTTTCTTTTGAAGTCATCCCTTCAACATTTGAGGAAACACTTGACAAAAATTCATTTCCCAGTCCTGTTGAATTTGTCATTGAAACAGCAAAACAAAAAGCTTTGCAAGTTGCGTCTTCGCTGAAAGAAGACAAAGTAAGAATTTCAATTTCTCTCTCTCTCTCTCTTGTTTTGTTTTCTGTGACATATTCTATGAGTCACACTTACCTGCGTGGATAGCCAGCCAGAGGCATATGAATATCTGTTTAGCTATGTTATTTGCTTATGCTGTATTTGAACATGCTTCCTGTACATAGAGTAGGCAAATGAAGCAAAATGGGATGTTAAGCTTTTTGAAATATTAATAGATATACAATTGTCCCTAGTACTGTTTCACACGTTATTTAATGTAGTGCTTTCAATGCAGGCCATGCTAAGTAACAAATAGAAGTATGAAAATAACAACAATGTCAAAAACTGGAATAGTTGGTTCTATAAATGAATGAACTTATTAGATTATTGTCCTTGGATAGATACTGGACCCAGGTAAAGCAATATATTAAACCTTGTCAAATATAGGGTTACATAGTCCTTTTTAGCATGTCATTCGAAAGTCCTTCTTTGTTTGAGTATTATCTCGATTGTGACATTAAAGTTGCGTTATATGATGGAAATTGAACCACACAATGCAGTAATTACTTCAAAAGTAAAACAGTCTAGTTAAAACTATTATAAATTATGTAATATGTGGCCTATTTCATTACCGAAGCAAGTGCAAATATCTTATGAATTGAAAAGACCATCAGAAGTCATTGAGGTAAACAAAGATTGCGATTAAAAGGAGATTAAATAAAAACATATAAAAACCTTTTAAAAACTTTAAAACTTGAAAAAGAATGGCTTACATCTCATACTTAGACCAAACTAGTTTCAACAGCCCCTATCACTATCTTCTTCAGTGGTGTGTTTGCTGAAATTCAGCCTGTTGTACCAAATGCACCTTTGATATCCACATATTTCAAAGAGACGTTGTTACACGTAGCGTTATCTCGTCTCTAGAGCTTACACATAATTTGACATGATGTTTCTTCATGGCACCATTTGTTGGACTAGCTAACAATTATCACCAGAATTTGGTATTATTGTCATTTAGGTTGAATTATTTTTCTGTTTTTTATAAGCTTTTCATTAGTTTCTTTCTTTTTTATATCTTGCTCGATGAGGTACTTCCAGGGGTATGGCAGCTGACATGGGGATGCAGTATTATAATTTCTACTTCATGTTTTTTTGATGACCATAGATTCTGACAAAATTTGGTTATGTTTTTATGCAAAGTCATTATCCTTGCGTTTTCCCAATCAGGGATAACATGATTTTCATTATTTCAATGTACCAACTATTCTAGTTATTGACATTGATGTTATTTTCATACTTCTATTTGTTACTTTGCATGGCCTGCATTGAAAGCACTACATTCAATAATGTGTGAAACAGTACTAAGGACAGTAGTATATCTGTTGATATTTCAAATGGATTAGCCACTTAATTTATTTGGTTAGAAAACTTTAGCCAAAATATTGTAATGGGAGTTAAGCATTGAGTTAAAGTTATAATACATAGTAAAAATCATCTCCACTTATTTAATTTAGTAAGTGTACACCATTGCTCTTGATGATATACAAAGTAATCCATAATGGATTTTGAAAAGCATTTTCCTTTGTTTCCTTTTTTCTCCTTGTTTAAAAGGTAAGGCTTTGCACAAACATAATCAGTCATGTCACAGAACCAGTTGTTTATTCTGAAATATCATAGCACAGTTTTCTTTAGAAATATATTATTTGGCTTTGAAATTAAATGAATTAATGCAATCCATATAGAGAACTCAAAAATGTTGAAAATGATATTATAACGGACCAGGAATTGAAGCCACAACTCCAAATATTTGTTCAAGTGGGCTACCTATTGTGCTTCCCAAGACAATGCATATGCAGGCAATTTAGTTTTTTGTTTGTTTTGTTTCATGGTTTTAACAATTACCATAAGCAACTTTAATGGCTATAAGCAACTGCCTATCCCTAATTTGAGGCCATTGGTTCCAGGGAAGGGAACCAGCACTTTAACACAAACACACCACCCATGCCACGTTTGGGAACTCTGGCCCAGGCCCATCTTGGAGACTGATCTAAAGCCAGTGCCATAGAGCTCTCTGCCACTGGGGCAATCAAATGAGGTATGCAAGCCCATTCCTAAACCAGAACATGCTGGTGGTCACCTTTTGCCTTTTCAGACAGCCAATTCCTGCCTCAATAATGGGTGTGCAATACTAAAATTTTCAATTAGATCATATGAAAATCACCGCAAAAATTAGTTAATACTCATAAGAAGTCGATTTATCGTGCTGAAGGATATTAAGAACACAGTTTTGCCGTCTTTACACGATTTAAAAATTACGGTTAAAATGATATATACATGAGCACTTTCAAGTCCACTGTGGACCCATCATCAGATGGTGTGGTTGCACTATGCCCTGGGAGGGTATATATTATGTAGTATGCGCACTGACGTAATAGTATGTTTTGGCATGCGCATGCTCACTACATAATCATGTCGTTTCATTAGAGCAGCCGGTATTGTCTCTTTCGTTGTAATAGTTACAGAGTAGTTTCCATGGCAACGGTATAATGATAGGGGTATCATCGTTACAGCATTCAGCCCTATGTTTATGTATCATTAGGCTTTCTAACAGGAGGATAGATGAACATGTAGTTGGCGTATGTAACATAGTAACATCGTCCCAGATAGGTTGGTGTTGACCCTTCAGGAATAGTCTTGAAAGGGCGGTGGAGGTGGAGCATGTTTTAACATTATATCTATGTTCAGAGACACGTAAATTAATATTGCGACGGGTCGAACCTATGTACATCTTGTCGGTTACGTCAGCATTCATAGCTTTTAGTGGGATTGCGTATACACCGAATTTGGAATCATGGGGAATCCGATCCCTGTCATTTTTAATATGGGCGAGAATGTTGCACGTTTTTATGCCAAAATCAAAATTAAGTAGACGACATGCGTTTTTCAGGATATTTGTGACAGCAGGGATGTATGGTAGCTTGCCGACATATGAAGTGCTTGGTATCGTTCTTGGTAATGTTGAGTATGATGCATTAAAGACACGGCGCATTATGGAATTAACTGTGGTAGATGGATAATTATATAATGCTGCAATATCCATAATTTTTGCAACTTCTAGGTCTCTTTGATCGGTTGAGGATGAATGTGTAACTGCTCGGTGAAACATAAAGTGAAGGGCTGAGAGTTTTTGCCTGAGTGGGTGGTAGGAGTTATAGGGAATCATAGATATTGTTGCAGTTGGTTTTCTATAAACAGAGTGAGTTACTTCGTTCGTATTAGGTTTCTTTCCAACAAGATGTCCAGATAGGGTAATGCATAATTGGTCTCGAATTCTGTAGAAAATTTTATGGAACTGTATTTTGTAGACAACAAGCTGGTGAATTCGGTAAGGCTTTCAAGGGTGGACTGCCAAAACAAAAGCACATCATCCACGTATCTCAGGTATAAAATAGGTTTCACATGAAAGTTTGCGAGAACTTCGTTTTCCAGGTCTTGTAACAACAACTCAGATAGAACTGCTGAGAGGGGTGACCCCATAGGGGCCCCTTCCCGTTGACGGTAAATAGTTTCATTAAATCGAAAAAATGTTCTGTTGTACACAAGTCTTAAGGCATTAACAATGCCTTGAATTTCATTATGTGTATAAGTTCCGTGGGCTGACAACATTTCTTCAATGATACTGTGGACAGCAGGTACGGTACGTTAGGGTATAAGGAAATGATATCGAGTGAGACCATTATAAACTGCGAGCTAGATGGTGTAACAGAATGTATTTTATTTAATGCCTGAGCGGAACTGGACACCGAGAATATGGATGAAGTGGTTAATGGAACTAGACATTTTGCCAATGCTCCCTCGAGTTATTATAATGAATAGAACTGACTACATTGATAAAATGAACCAGGCAATTGCAAACATTCCACATACCATCTGCACCCGTGATCCCACTAATGCTACCATTTCGGCCCTCTCCAGGTTAAAATCTTCAGGTCTACTTCCTACAAATATCACTAAAGCTATGCACCCACCACCTGGACCCAGTGTTCCCGAATTATTTGGAAAACTTAAAACCCATAAAACAGGTAATCCCATACGCCCCCTCGTTTCGGCCTATGCAAGTCCAACTAGACCCCTCGAGGGAGCATTGGCAAAATGTCTAGTTCCATTAACCACTTCATCCATATTCTCGGTGTCCAGTTCCGCTCAGGCATTAAATAAAATACATTCTGTTACACCATCTAGCTCGCAGTTTATAATGGTCTCACTCGATATCATTTCCTTATACCCTAACGTACCGTACCTGCTGTCCACCGTATCATTGAAGAAATGTTGTCAGCCCACGGAACTTATACCCATAATGAAATTCAAGGCATTGTTAATGCCTTAAGACTTGTGTACAACAGAACATTTTTTCGATTTAATGAAACTATTTACCGTCAACGGGAAGGGGCCCCTATGGGGTCACCCCTCTCAGCAGTTCTATCTGAGTTGTTGTTACAAGACCTGGAAAACGAAGTTCTCGCAAACTTTCATGTGAAACCTATTTTATACCTGAGATACGTGGATGATGTGCTTTTGTTTTGGCAGTCCACCCTTGAAAGCCTTACCGAATTCACCTGCTTGTTGTCTACAAAATACAGTTCCATAAAATTTTCTACAGAATTCGAGACCAATTATGCATTACCCTATCTGGACATCCTGTTGGAAAGAAACCCTAATACGAACGAAGTAACTCACTCTGTTTATAGAAAACCAACTGCAACAATATCTATGATTCCCTATAACTCCTACCACCCACTCATGCAAAAACTCTCAGCCCTTCACTTTATGTTTCACCGAGCAGTTACACATTCATCCTCAACCGATCAAAGAGACCTAGAAGTTGCAAAAATTATGGATATTGCAGCATTATATAATTATCCATCTACCACAGTTAATTCTATAATGCGCCGTGTCTTTAATGCATCATACTCAACATTACCAAGAACGATACCAAGCACTTCATATGTCGGCAAGCTACCATACATCCCTGCTGTCACAAATATCCTAAAAAACGCATGTCATCCACTTAATTTTGATTTTGGCATAAAAACGTGCAACATTCTCGCCCATATTAAAAATGACAGGGATCGGATTCCCCATGATTCCAAATTCGGTGTATACGCAATCCCACTAAAAGCTATGAATGCTGACGTAACCGACAAGATGTACATAGGTTTGACCCGTCGCAATATTAATTTACGTGTCTCTGAACATAGATATAATGTTAAAACATGCTCCACCTCCACCGCCCTTTCAAGACTATTCCTGAAGGGTCAACACCAACCTATCTGGGACGATGTTACTATGTTACATACGCCAACTACATGTTCATCTATCCTCCTGTTAGAAAGCCTATTGATACATAAACATAGGGCTGAATGCTGTAACGACGATACCCCTATCATTATACCGTTGCCATGGAAACTACTCTGTAACTATTACAACGAAAGAGACAATACCGGCTGCTCTAATGAAACGACATGATTATGTAGTGAGCATGCGCATGCCAAAACATACTATTACGTCAGTGTGCATACTACATAATATATACCCTCCCAGGGCATAGTGCAACCACACCATCTGATGACGGGTCCACAGTGGACTTGAAAGTGCTCATGTATATATCATTTTAACTGTAATTTTTAAATCGTGTAAAGACGGCAAAACTGTGTTCTTAATAGTTAATACTCAATTTTCAAAGTTATGGTAAATATTTTATGCATAGACATGCCATCAGAAGTTGTCGCCCATATGGGGAACATCTCAGGAACTGCAACTGGAACTTTCCTGGAGCAGATATAAGTCTTTACTCCCAATTTCCATCCAGAAGTACCATCTTTGATATTTACACCATTCAAGATACTTCAACTGAAACACTGATCCTCCCAGTCGACATTACTATTCTTGAAACCATGTGGTTTAAGTTGTCATATTCTTGGAAAATTGAATATTTATCCATCTCTGTTACATGTTTCTTTAGCAATGGGTTTCTCAATCAAGGTCAATAGAGTGGATTTGGAAAGTGATTCATTCCCATATCATAACAACACTAATATCAGCTGATGGTTGAATATCTTTTTTGCTTGCTAGGGCTATCCTCAGATGTTCTCTTATGCCAGGTCTATCTGTAATGGAAATCCAGAATCAGAAATATTCCATCTACTTTTTACTGGGAATGTAATGTCATCCAGAGAAGCATAATCTTTTTTATTAGTTGAAGATTTCAATAAATTGGGAAATTGCTCAAAGTAAAATAATGTAGAGTAATTTACTCCCGAAACTTTCCACATTTTCCAGCGTATCATTTCTAGGTATCCAGTTCTTTTCATATTTGATGTTCATGACCTTCTACATAGTACATATCTTAGAAATTTGGTAACTAATGCATTCATTTGTACAGGTTCTGAAAATGTTTGTTTGTGCTGTAGCAAATTATACCAGTGAATCTATGAGGGTTATACCAAAAGTAATGCAAAAGTGGGCTTATTAACTGACAGAGGTCGTTCAAATTGAACATGTTGGTAGAGTAACTCTTCCTCTATGCAAAGGTACTATTCTACGTAGTCTCCATCACAGTGATGTATTTGTGCTATCGTCAAACCCAACTCTAAAATCCTCTTTGAAAAAATTCAGGTGTGAACTGTTGTGCCCACTTCTTCACAGTCACTTTCACCTCATCTGTGTCATCAAATCATTGTCCCTGGATACTGCTCTTCATTGGACCAAACAGGTGGAAGTCGGAGGGTGCCAGATCTGGGCTGTATGGTGGGTGGGGGGACCACCGACCAGCCTAATCTGCTGATCGCCTGGTTTGTTGCTAAAGATGTGTCTCACATTGTCATGGTGAATGTGGATCCTTTTCAGATTCTTGTTTGGTCTCTTCCTCTTTATGGCTTCTCTAAGCTTCTTGAGTATCTCAATGTTCCACTCACTGGACATGGTATGGCCACATTCAAGAAAATCAAGGAAAATGACACCTCTGTCATCCCAAAAAACAATCACCATGACTTTCTGTGCTAATCACTGGCTCTTGAATTTCTTAGGCCTTAGTGAAGAGGTGTGATGCCATCCATTGATTGATTCTTCGTTTTTGGATCATAAAGATATGCCCACATTTCATCCCCTGTCATCAGATCAGAAGAAAACATGTCTTCATTGGCTTCAAATGCTTCCAGAAGATCAGAGCAGACTTCCACCCTTCTCTCCTTCAAATCGGGTGTCAACTGCCGAGGTACCCACTTTGCACATGCTTTCTGATACCCTAAGCCTTCCACCATCTTCTGTATGGTATTGTGACCACATTCCAGTTGTGCAACAGGCTCGCAGATTGTGGCTCGTCTCTCCACATGAACAATTCATCCACTTGCCAATGATTCGTATCAGTGGTTGCAGTTGATGGTCTCCCACTGCGTAGTTTGTCTTCAATGCTGGTTTCCCCTTCTTTAAACTTCTTCATCGATCTATGAACATTGCTGTTGTCAATGGTGTCATCTCCGTAAACATTCTGTAGCCTTCTGTGGATATTGGACAGCCTGCATCCTTCCTTCGTCAAGAAGTCAATGATGGCACGTTGATTCTGCTTGGAATCCATTATTTACCTGCAATGAAGAAGAAGGGTTACTGTAGAGGAAGAGTTACTCTACCAACATGTGCAATTTGAACGATCTCTGTCAGTTAATAAAAAAGTTATGCCCACTTTTGCATTACCTTCAGCACAACCCTCGTAAATATACCAATGAAAAATAATTCTCACCACCAAAACAGTTTTTGTACATAAGGGATTAAAAAACCGATTCTGTGTCCATTATCTACAGTGGGAATTCCTACTACCATCCGATGGGTTAGGATGGCATAGGAGGCAACCCAAGTTCAATAGGGGCATCAAATGATCACATTTTAGTATACTCATTTAAATCTTAGTTGATCCTCTAAAACTCTCATGCAAAAAAGGAATTCCTTTTCTGGGAACAGTTCAAGTAATTTCAGTACTGTTTTATTTCATGCATTAACAGATAATTTTTTAAAACTAGCTCAATTTCACCTGTTTCATGAGAGTGCCCTCTAGAACCATTGTTATATATTTTTAAAATTATAACCATTGTTATCATTCAAATGAAAAAAGAAAATATATAACAATATAACAATTTCTGTGTATTTTTCTTTTTCCTTTTAAAATGTTTGATGGCAAAAATTGCAGTATAAATATACTCCTACAAACCAATGTACTTTTGTACTTTTAAGATCAGAGGTAAAAAAGGAAACATGTTTTGGAACTAGTTAGAGTCCACTAAATCCTTTTCGTTTTTCTTTATGAAAAATATTTTTCAGTTACTTTATTTATACAGAATTGTCCTAACTGACAGTCGTTTTTTGTGGGATTTTAAGTTTGTTTATTAATGTGAAGTATGTTTATTCATGAAGTATTCAGTATGTAAATTTACTTGTGAATCAAATTAGGTATGGTGATGTATAAAAATCTGCTCGTTTTCTTTTTGAAATTAAGTTCTACCACAGGTTTATTAAATATATGTGTTCAATGCATCAGTTGGTGCATGAATTGATTCGTGTCAGAATCATAGCCAATGACTTGAAACTTAGGCTTATCTGCAATGAATTCTTAGGAATGAGATTCATGGCCAGTGAGTTTAAATCAATGACTTATTACCATAATTTGTGGGCTAAGCCCCACATCAGCATAAAAGCAGCATGTGCAGAATGACAGAAATCACTATTTAGGAAACAAATTTGTTGTGTAAGAGCTTCACCGATATAAGCCCCCCCACCCCCTCCCCTGTCGCACGCACGCACGCACACACACACACACACACACACACACACACACACACACAAAATTATAGTCTCTTAGTCATTGATGTAAGAACTTCAACAAATAACTTCATAACACATTTGGTAACCTGCATATTTTCAGTCAGTTTTGCATAATTTCACAATATATTTAAAGTTACTTTTAGCAATTAATGCACTAATATAAAACTGAAAAGGATGATGACATTGGAAGTTCTGAATGTTCTTCCTTTTATTATTTTTTTTTATTTTATTTATTTGCAGTTAAGAGCCATTCTTAGAGGGTGATATTGATTATGAATTCCAGCTAGTAAATACAGTTTTTGTGCCATGAATTACTGGAGCTATTTTTAGTTGAAGAAAAACAACTGATTTGTGTTATCAAAAAACTATCAGAACAAAAATAAAGTGAGGAACATTAAATGCCCGTTTCTTATAGAAGAATGTTCATGAAAGAAGTATAAATAAAATGGATGAATGTGAAACAGAAAATGTGCTGAAAAGAAGAGGTAAAAATCAATTTTGTTTTTAATTTCAACCGTGAAGGCTATTTTTGATAACAGTTCTATCCTAATCAAAAACTACTATTATGGGAATTTTTACTAGGAATTTTTTTTATTTTAATTGCAAATTTTGGAGAAAACTCTTCTCCTTCTTCAGGCTGTCTTTTTGTTGTCACTTATTCCCGTCACTATCGCGGTTACTGTTAACCTTGACGGTTACGGTTATTTTTCATTAAATCCTGCCAGATGTTGGGCAGGAAAAATCCTCTGCAGTCATTGATGATGGAATTTTGATTTTTCTCAATTTCTATTCCTTCTTTTAAAAGCTTTCTTTTTTGAAAATTGCTTTGGAAACTGATGGCTTTAAGGGAATTCCAATCCATGCTGTGACTAGTCAATAAGTGACAGCAAAAAAACAGCCTGAAGAAGGAGAAGAGTTTTTTCCGAAAATTTGCAATTAAAATAAAAAAAAAATTCCTAGTAAAAATTCCCATAATAGTAGTTTTTGATTAGTAATTGAATTAAGAAACTAGGGAGTCAATTCTCAACATGAGTTCTATCCTTGTTTTGTCCAAAAGCAACAAATTCTCAGAAGTGCTGCAGATTGTGACATGATAAAAATGTGGGACCACTCCTACAAGTTCTCATTATTTATATATATTTAGCTTTTAAGTTACTGCTGACCATGTATGAAAAAAATATCCCAAACTCCACCATGATTGGTAGTCGCTGTCCTTGATTTTGACCTCGCAGGTAGGGAGGGGATGAAAGTGAAAATCATCTGAGGCTTGGCAATGGCATATATTAGTTGTCTTCTGCTTGACCTCATATAATCTTCAGTTCTCTTTCTGTGCTACTTTTTAAACCACTGCTTCTCTGGTTGCTGCCATGACATCATAAACAAAGGCACAAAAACCATGGTATAGAAATGGAAGACATATGCTGATACAAAGTTCACATGCCTGGGTGCCAACTCTAAAGGGTCTAAATTTCTGCTAGCTGCTATCATTAAATATGAGCATTTATATTATGCAAATGATTAGTTTCTTACTGAAAAGTATTAATGCATTCAGGTTCTGGTAATGTTTTTCTTTCTAATTAATATTAATTTAAATTTAGTGACATAGCAATGCTGAATTTCAATATTTTTGATAGACTTTTCTCTGTGTACTTAAAACTTTTACTCAATGTAGTTTTGTAAAAAATGGGAAAGATAAATCACCGGGAGAAAATGGTGGTGATTTTTCAATAACCTGACAGGGATAAACATGTGGTTAAAAAAAGTGGGGAAATTCATAGCTATTTACTGTGATAGCATGAGACATAGCAATGCTGAATTTCAATATCCTACACAAACTTACATTTGCTGTGATATCCTACACAAACTTACATTTGCTTTTTGCCAAGCAATTAACTGGAAAAAAATATGGTGTAAACTCCACGTCGGCGTAAGATCTGCGGGGAGGGCTAACCACACTTTTTTTTACAATAAGAGCCTCAGCTTTTAGCCCGAAAATTACAGTACTGGTTGAAATCTCTTGTTCTCATTATCACATTTCTTGGGGAAATTGTTGGCCCTCATATCTCTCTTTTCTTACCTCTCATACCTCTCTTTTCTTACCTCTCATACATCTCTTTTCTTTTTCTAGACAGGTGATATAGTGATCATATAGGTAGAGTTCATTAACCCACACTGTTGAACTTAAAAGCAGGGGTGATTATGTTCCAAAATTTCCAAGAAATTGATGCAATCCGTTCCGGAAATTTGAACTCCCGTGGTTGGTTGGTCGGTCGGGGGGGGGGGGGGGTGTCTGCCACTAATTAAAAAAAAAAACGTACAAAGTGTGGAAATCTTAAAAGTTAGCAAAAGCTGATCGTTATGTTTTGCAATGAAAGTAAAAGAAAATTTGTGAATTGCCATTCCGCGCTTCCGAAGTACAGAAGGAAAATGCGGCATGTAGAGGTAGACCATTTCATTTTGTTGCGCACCTGGAATTCGTCAGGCTCACGGGGTAAGACGCGAACTAGGTCAAAGTCATTTTCCCATGTAGTAATTGAAAAGTGATAATCATAGTGAAAATTGAACCCTCCTCTCTCTGAATAAGCTAAGCTAGAATGAGAATGGCTTGTGGCTCTGTGCTTTCTGCTGCCATTCTTTGGTTTTGGTGGTGCATAGTACAATTGCAGTGTGTGTTGAATTTGAAAGATTGCATGCAGCACATATCTCAACTTTGTGCCACCACGTGCTTCATTGACAAACATGTTTTGTTTTTGTTAGTGGATTAATTTGCTTGAAATACATTAATAATGAAATTTATTGCTAAAGACGATGTGAGTGCTTTACAGATAAAATAAAAATACCAACGTTTACCACAATCAAAGGTTTAATATATATTGACTATAGTTTCGCAGTGTTTGGCTTGACATCATCAGGAAGAATGAAATGTAAACATTCAAATCATTGTGACATCATCAGAGTTCTGACGGTCACGGTTTTTGGTGAGTTGTTTCCACGCGCTTGAAAGAAATGGAGTCGACGTCATGTCGTTGACAAGCGGAGAAGAGTTCCGGTATATGTGGAAAGCTTCTAATACATTAAGCTTGATAGTCAAATCAGGTTTATCAATGAGCGTAGCGTTTTCAAACAAAAATTTGTGGTTATTTTCCTGACAATGTTGGGCTATAGGCGACTTTTTTTAGCTCACAGTTCCATACGTAGGTCTTGTGTTCCTTCACACGGAAATTTTTAAGCCCTGCGGGTCTGTCCTATATATGAAAATCTACATTCACAAGGTATCTGATAAATTCCCCATGAATGTATGTCCTCGACGTAGTCTTTTGATCCGTAAAAATTTATCTTGTTTATGGACTTTCATATATAGGACAGACCTGCAGGGCTTTAAATTTCCATGTGAAGGAACACAAGACCTACGTACGAAACTGTGAACTAAAAATGTCGTCTATAGCTCAACATTGTCACGAAAATAACCACAAATTTTTGTTTGAAAACGCTACGCTCATTGATAAACCTGATTCGACTATCAAGCTTAATGTATTAGAAGCTTTCCCCATATACCGGAACTCTTCGCAGCTTGTCAACGACATGACGTCGACTCCATTTCTTTCAAGCGCGTGGAAACAACTCACCAAAAACCGTGACCGTCAAAACTCTGATGATGTCACAATGATTTGAATGTTTACGCTCCATTCGTCCTGATGATGCTGAGCCAATAGCTCTGCGAAACTATAGTCAATATATAATAAACCTTTGATTGTGGTAAACGTTGGTATTTTTATTTTATCTCAAAACCACAAGTTTTGTAGTCATAAATTATATATGCTTTACAGATGTTAGAAAAAGATGTTATAAATAAATTTCGCATGAACTGGCTAACGAAATTAGAAAAGAGTGATTATCGAATTGAATGATGGTACAGAAAGATAGATGTGCCTGGTGAATGTTATTGTATTTGGTGCTGGAAATCAATAAAATACCAGAGTGGTGGTTTAAAATGTTTAATTAGTCATTCAGTATCATCACAGCATGTGGAAGCTAAAAACTCTGTGAAGGGTACGCTACAGCTATTTTCGTATGATGCCGGTACCGATTCAAGCCTGAATGAAGGTCAAAGGTTAATTGATTTAAACAGCAGGAAATTAAGAGTTCAGTCCACAATATATTCATTTTTAGCAGAACATTCTCTTCCTTTTACTGCTGGTCCAAAAGTACTGGAACTTGCAAAAGTTTTAGCTAAGGACACTAAAGCTCTTCATAGTTCTAATATGTCATGTACTACTACAGCATACAAAAAGAAATATGTTGTGACTGAAACCATTAAAAAAATTGATGCAATCTTTAAAACATAATACTTTCTCATTAAACATTGATGAGAGCACCAGCAGATCTAATAAGAGCATATTGACTGTACTAGCATAGTATTTTTCATCTGAAAATAATAAAATTGTAATTGAACATTTTGCTTCATTGGAACTCTTAGTTTGTTCCTCAAACAACATTTTCAAGGAAATTGTTTGTATGATGGAAGGAAGTGAAATTCCATGAGAAAATATCATCAGTGTGTTATTTGACTCCTGTGATACGATAAGAGGAGTGGAATCAGGTGTAGAAGCACTAAATGGTGTGACATGCTTCACTTTGATTTTTGAAGTGTACACCAACGATCATTTTTTTTTATTTGTGAAATATTAGGTATTAAAAATTTTGTCCCTATTTGATTTCTCATCCTGATCATTGCTGGATATATGTGCTTCCTGCAGTTGAGAGAATTGTTTTATTGTGGGATGCATTACTAGTGCATTACTTTTCTTGGGCTAATGCATCTGACTTAAGTCCTGTATAAAAGTCAGTTGCAGGATATTTATAAAAGCAGAGACTTAAAAAAAGGATTCAGTATTGAAACTGCAGAAAATCCGATCCATTCTAAAGTCAAAAAATATAACTGGCTCAGGAAGAGAAAGGAAAGAAAAAATTATTAAAAAGTTGTTTATAAACCAGAAGAGAATCTTATTGCAGTTAAATGTGTACAGAGATGTTTTTCCATTATTTTCTGCCTATGTAAAACTGTTTCAAAGCCACAAACCATTAATACACGAGTTACATGTTTAATCAAGAAATTCCTGTCCTTTGTTTTAAAGCATGAATTAACATCTGATTTTAAATCTTTTAAATATTTAAAGCAACTAGATATAAAAAACAAAAACAATTATTTGTCTGACAGGTTGTTATCTATAATACATAGAGATTCATTATCTCTTTTAGAATTGCTATTACGCACGTTAAAATACGGACATGTGATTATGGTGGTGCAGTTAATTATGACGTTTATTGTTGAAAAAAATAAAGACTAAAAGAAAGCAAGAGCAATTACTCGCATATATTCGTCCAGAGGTCGTTTCTGTTTGCATACCACCATAGTTCCACAAGTTGTTTGGTCTCAGGTGTTCAGCGGCTATGCATTGCAAAAAGTCTGATGGTGACTATAATATGGTGTTTAGCAATGTCAAAGTAGTAGTTGGCCCAAAGAATCTTGCTATATATTGTACCGTAAGCTCAAAAGAATAATACAACTGAGAATAAAAACCCTGTAATGACCTATGCCACAGGCTGGTTAAAAGGCTAACAATGAACAATCCAAAAAAACTATAGCGAACGAATCTAAAAGGCTGATAGTGAACAAATCTAAAAGGCTGATAGTGAACAAATCTAAAAGGCTGATAGTGAACAAATCTAAAAGGCTGATAGTGAACGAATTTAAAAGAACAAAATAAAATATGAATGGCCAGAAGAAACGACGAATGAAATATTTACATAATGCATACACCACCTCCTCACGTCCACCAGCGTCCCCAGACGCATTTTGCCCTAGTCTCTTCCTAGGCGTTTTCAACGGGAAATGAAACGTCTGTTGGTAAGTGACATTGTTTCGTACCTCCAGAAGTCATGATGTACATTGCGCATGGGTCAGTTTTTCTCCTATATGGTGGTGCAGTGCCATCTGGTGTCATAGTTTGATGTTTCTGTATTTGTCGTTGTCCTTTGATTTTATTTTTATGCTCCTTTTAATCTTTTTTCGGTGTCCACTAAATTCCTCCAGGCATATGAAAGGTCATATGGCGAATTGTTATTGCAATTTGATGCTTTGGTCTTCTGTATTAAGATGGATTCAGCAATCTGGATGGTCTTCCAGTTTTTTTGCTGATTTATCAATTTTATTTCTTTTCATAGTGGTGTGCATTGATTATGGGAAGAAATAAAATTGATAAATCAGCAAAAAACTGAAAGACCATCCAGATTGCTGAATCCATCTTAATAGAGAAGACCAAAGCATCAAATTGCAATAACAATTCACCATATGACCTTTCATATGCCTGGAAGAATTTAGTGGACACCGAAAAAGATTAAAAGAGGAGCATAAAAATAAAATCAAAGGCCAACGACAAATACGGGAAAATCTAACTATGACACCAGATGGCACCACCATATAGGAGAAAAACTAACCCATGCGCAATGTACATCATGACTTGTGGAGGTACGAAACGTTGTCACTTACCAACAGACGTTTCATTTCCCGTTGAAAACGCCTAGGAAGAGACTTGGGCGAAACGCGTCTGGGGACGCTGGTGAACATGAGGAGGTGGTGCACGCATTATGTAAATAGTTCATTCGTCGTTTCTTCTGGCCATTCATATTTCATTTTGTTCTTTTAAATTCGTTCACTATCACGGTAGACACTATAATTCGTGCATGAATACTAGTATTAAAAGAAATCCGTCTTGTTGCACGATGATATTTATTCAGCTAAAAAACGAAATCTATATACAGTTTTAAAAACACGTGAGCACTTTCGGTGTCACGTTGACACCTTCATCAGATGTGATTTCACCATGTGGTTACATGCTGGTCTAAAAAGTACGTGGAGTAGATGCATCATGGGAAAGGCAATGTCAATGTCACATGATATACCAGATAACAAGACAATAAAAAAGGCATAATTAGCCAATGAAGATCACTTAACAGAAGCAATTGCTATTGTGCTGTCCTTCCCAACAAGATTGCTCCAAGGTTCAGGTAAAACATAAGGATAATAGTCATTACAGCAACGTGTATTATAAGCCGAAATATAGAGGCTTTCTGCAAATAACAAGGAATAAACAGAGTTAGGTGTGTTTATGATCTTAGCGTTGTCCCAGTCTGGGATGGAATTTCCAGCACTTATGGTTCTTGCAAAAGAGGTGCTTTGGTGATTCATTTTTAGATCATATCTGTGTTCATTTAATCTCAAATCCAAATTTCTTTTGGTAGAACCCACATAATGATTGTTCACTATCAGCCTTTTAGATTCGTTCGCTATAGTTTTTTTGGATTGTTCATTGTTGGCCTTTTAACCTGCCTGTGACATAGGTCATTACAGGGTTTTTATTCTCAGTTGTATTATTCTTTTGAGCTTACGGTACAATATATAGCAAGATTCTTTGGGCCGACTACTACTTTGACATTGCTAAACACCATATTATAGTCACCATCGAACTTTTTGCAATGCATAGCCGCTGAACACCTGAGACCAAACAACTTGTGGAACTATGGTGGTATGCAAACAAAAATGACCTCTGGATGAATATATGTGAGTAATTGCTCTTGCTTTCTTTTGGTCTTTATTTTTTCAATAATAAACGTCATAATTAACTGCACCACCATAATCACATGTCCGTATTTTGACGTGCGTAATAGCAATTCTAAAAGAGGTAATGAATCTCTATGTATTATGTATTTTAACCACATATAACTTGTGACTTCCTTATACGGAAGATATACATGAAGTATGTAGGTTGTTATCTGTTGGAGCTGGAGCAGCAAAATTTATTTCAGTGTACAAATCAAGTGATTACTCAGTCTACATGTTGAAAGATTTATTAAAAAGGGCATACATCTCATGTTCCCTGTATATGTTAGAAAAATTACCATATGGCAGTTCAGTGTTAATTGCATTATCATGCTTAAATCCACAACTTAGGGGGCAAATAACAACCGTGACAGGTTTGTTAAAATTGGCAAAATTTACCAAATCTGTATTGATTCCTGCAGACATACATGTTTAGACCAAGAAGTTAGGTTTTACCAAATTGATGACAAGATAAATGAAAGTTTGATATATAATTATACTGTAAATGGTGGAAACACCAAGAAGAATTGATGAGTATTAGGCTAATGTGTTTGCAATTGGATCTGTTTGTGGAACTAAGAGCTATCCCATTCTAACTAAGCTTGCAAAAGCTGCTTTGTCATGCTTTCATGGACCAGTTCTTGGGGGTGCATTCAGTTTTATAGAAAACACCATTACTGAACACAGAGCAAGTCTAGACATAGAAAATTTAGACATTTACCAAACAATTAAATATTATTTGATGGCAAATGATACGTCATCTGTAGAAGCATTTTTTTCAACTGAATGCCCAGAAACAGACCCAGTTGGAACACATCTGCTAAGAAATATGATAAATAGTTGGCAAGATCTCTTTAAGAAAAACATCAGAAGTCCAGAAAAATAAGGAAAATTTCTTACAGAGCACTGCATCTTGCAGCAAATCTGGAAGTACTGCTGAATCTAATGTATACTCATATGCACCGAATAATTCCAAACAAAAAAACTAATTTCTATTGTCCTGAAAAAAAAATCAACCAAAGAGAATACTTATAGTTCTTCATCTTCACAGTCTGAGGAAAAAAGTGAAACTGATAATGCAATGTGTAGGCCAAGGAAAAAAAATTAGAATTGAATTACAACATCAAAAAAAGCAAACTACAGTAACAAACTTTTTTTAAGAAAGTGATTGAATTTGTTAAAAACTTGTGTCTCTAAAGATATTTATAAAGCTTCTATGTGTAAAGTAAATGTGTATAATATTCTTTTTAAGTAAGAAATGTGTGCAGTGCATTAGAAAAATTATGCACATGTAGTCAAGCAGTATGTTATGTACTTGAACAATGTTTTTAAAGCTGTAGTGGTTTTAAATGTTTCTTAGAAGAAACTGAACTGTGTTGCATATTTAGAAAGCTTATGCATATGAACTCTAGTAGTTTATTCTGTGCTTGAACTGGTGCTTTTAAAACTGTTAAATTATTTTGAATATTTCTTACAACAAACTTAATTGTGTTGGCATATTAAGAATTTCCAACTTTTCAGTTTTTGTGTTGCTTAACATTGGCATTTAGCTGTGTTATTTTTCGTGAGAAGTATTCTTAATTAAAACTGTTGTGATATGAAAGGTATTTATATTTTATTTTATTATTGATTTTTATTTTCATTAAGTTTGTTGACTTACTAATTTTCTTGAATAGTTTAAAAGTTAAGCAAAATTTTGTTATGATATGTCAAATAAAAAGAAGGCTTAAGAACTCTGATAAAATAATTGGGTTACACATTGAACATCAGTATTCTTGTAAAATATGTTTTATGTGTTATTTCAGAAAATTTTTCATCAGGTTCAGAAAATTTCACCAGGATCCACAATCTTTTCTGCCTAAAAGATTCATGTAGAGAAAATAGTTAGGTCACCCAGGATCATACATAAAGAACATATTATTCTGTGTTTTGTGCAAGTGATGGATATGTGTATAAGAAAATGATGGGACTCTTCGAGATGAGTATGATTGCATTGCCATGATTGCAAAGTGCAGAACTTAAATCTGTTAACTTATAAACATTGAAGATTGTGCCAATATTCCGAAGGTGTAAGAATACTTTATCACAACCGTTGATATTGTATTAATTATGGGTAAGGACTACAGTGAGAATACTTCTGGAACTGGCCATTTACTATTGATTCAAAAGCCAGGTGTGTACAGTGAGATGGTAATAGGAACTCTAAAGTTTGGGCTGCTGTTCAGTGGCTAAATTTGTCTTGTGGGAGAACAAATCATTTTGTAGTGAAAATTAAGAGAATAACTAAAATCCTCATATCATGCATTGGTTACATTATGAAACTGTAAATGGTGGAATGCAACCAATGTGTGATATGAGGATTTTAATGATTCTCTTAATTTTTATCATGTTACTTGGGCAGGTCGTAGTGAGCGAGCGGGCGGTCGTAGTGAGCGATGGGTTTGCCTTCTCAGGGCGCTCCGTGGTAACAATGGCACACACAACAGCAACTAGGGCCTCTATGAATTTTGGAGAGGTGCAAGCTAGTTCTGTGTGACATTGGCAAAAATACCCCAACTCACTGGGTTTTGTTCCAGAATCCTTAGGTTGAATGACCAACTGGAACCCTCAGCTGTGGGCTAATCCCCCACACTGATGTACTTACCTGATTAAAAAGACAAAAAGAAATATTAAGAATGACTCAAGTGTGGGATATGGTGGACCTACCACACTTGAGAAGGACGGTCCACCACGGAATCGACCTGGACTTTCTAAACGGCGTATGAGAAAGAGATCTCGTCTGAGTGAATGTAAGATTGGTGTATGGAATACTAGAGGTTTAAATGGCAAGATGAGTGAGGTGATTGAGGAGATGAATAAGTATAGACTGGATGTGCTGTGTGTAAGTGAAACCAAAAAGAAGGAAATTGGGGTAGAAGAAGTGAATGGCACGGTGAGTGTGTGGTCTGGAGTATTGGATAATATGAGAGGACAGGCGGGTGTAGGTGTGATTTTAAGTGAAAAGATGAAGAACAACTTGATTCACTATAGTTGCGTAAGTGAAAGAATTCTCTGGATTCGTTTGAAAGTGAAACTTCAGAGAATTGTAATTGTTGTAGTGTATGCTCCTTGTGACTCGGAACCTTCTGATAAGAAGGAAGATTTCTGGAATGAGCTAAAGGCTGTTTTGTGCCAGTTTGGTGCTAAAGAAAAAGTTATAATAGCAGGGGATTTCAATGCTAGAGTAGGTGTGCAGAATGCAATTTCTGACAATGTTCTGGGTAAGTTTAATGATCCTTGTGTGAATGATAATGCTAAAAGATTAATTGAACTCTGCATTGAGAATGGTTTGTGTGTATCTAATACATTTTTCAACCACAAGTATATCCACACATATACTTGGGAAAATCGTACTCTTGGTCAAAAGAGTGTGATAGATTTTGTTGTCTACGATCAGCGTTTGAAACACTTAGTTGTTGACACCCGTCTGATGAGAGGTGCGGATGTTAGTTCTGATCATTACTTGGTAGTGTCATGAGTGAAACTTAATGTTGGTTGGAGGAAAAGGAATAGGAAGTGACCCAGGATAGAAAGAATAAAGGTTGATAGGCTCCTTGAAGATCATCAGCGGTATTCTGACTTACTCAGAGAACGACTGAAGGATCTGAAGTCTGGTGAGAGGGATGCAGAAAAGAAGTTGGAATGTTTTAAGAACTGCGTTGTCACTGCTGCTAAAGAGGACTGTGGCACCACAATAGTGGGTAACAATAGAGGTGATGCTTGGTGGAATAGTGAGACTGAAGAGGCAGTAAAGAGAAACAAGGAAACCTATTTGGGGATGTTGCAAGGTAGAGTGTCTGTGGATGAATATTGCTGTAAGAAGCGTGAAGCTGCTAAGCTGGTTCGCCACAGTAAGGCAAAAGATAGGAAAGAGAAAGTGGAAAGGCATAAACTGGCTTTTTGGAAAGATAGGAAGTCCTTCTGGAAGTACACGAGACTCAGAAAAAATAGGGGAAACAAAGTTGTAAGTTGTGTGAAGAATGAGATTGGGAAAATGTTATGGGAGCCCAATGAGTTAAGTGACAGATGGGGTGAATACTTCTGTGAGTTATTAGATCAGGAAAGCAAAGATGATTCTGAGACAGATGCAGATGATGTCACAATGAGAGATGAAAGCACAGGAGGGATCTCAAGAGAAGAAGTGTGTAAAGCTCTAAAATCTCTTCAGAATGGTAAGGCTCCAAGTTGATGGCATAACTGCAGAGATGTTGAAATATGGTGGTGACTCTATAATTGACTGGTTAACTGAATTTTGCCAGTTGTGCTGGGAGTTAGGAATGGTCCCTCGGGATGGGAAGGATGCTATCATTGTTCCCTTGTATAAGGGAAAAGGTGATCAGACTGAATGCAAGAACTATCGTGGTATTAGCCTACTGAGTGCGCCAGGGAAAGTGTTTGGTAAGGTTGTTATTGAAAAAGTACGGGTTCTTACATCATTGAAAGTGTGGGATGTTCAGAGTGGTTTTATGCCTGGTAAAGGCTGCACTAACCAGATTTTTGCATTGTGCATGATGATTGAAAAGTATCTGGCTGTTGGGAATAAAGTTTTTACTGCCTTCATAGATTTAGAGAAGGCTTACGACCGAGTAAATAGGACACTTTTGTGGAAGGTATTGAATGAATATGGTGTTACTGGGAATCTACTTAATAGTGTAAAAGTCATGTATGCTGGTAGTAGAGCTTGTGTACGAGTGAATGGTGTTTTATCAAAATGGTTTTCCATTGGTGCAGGAGTTAGGTTGTGTAATGTCACCATGGCTGTTTAATATATTTATGGATGCATGCATGCGTGATGCCAAAATAGATAATAGTGGTTTATGTCTTGGTGATATCCGTGTGTGCAGATCGCTGTATGCTGATGACACTGTCCTGTTGGCAGAGAGCAAAAGTGAGTTGCAGAGTATGTTGACTCGGATGCACGAAGTTTGCATGAAATTCAAACTGAGTATAAATAAGGGAAAAACCAAAGTTATGGTGTTTGAGAGAGGAACAGGTAACACTGAATGTAATGTAAGTATAAATGGCACTGTGATTGACCAGGTGAGTGAGTTTGTGTATTTAGGAAGCATGTTTGACAGAGAGAACAAGTTGGATGGTGAAATCAGTAGGCGAGTGAATTCTTCTTTGAAAGTCATAGCTGCTCTGGGAGGTTTTCACTGGAATGATGGGGGTTCTCTAGAGAGTCCCGCATGGCTGTGTTTGAAAGTGTAATTGTTCCTACTCTGATGTATGGTAGTGAAACCTGGGTACTGCAGAAGAAACATAGGAGTCGTGTGTGCTGGAGGAATGCGTTACTTACGTGGGGTTTGTGGCTAGACACGATATGATTGTGTGAGAAATGAAGATGTATTGCAGTTGTGTGATGTGAAGCAAAATGTTGTTAACAAGGTGGAGACCAATATGCTTCTGTGGTTTGGCCATGTTGAAAGAATGAGTGATGAAATGCTTACTAAGAAAATCTTTTCAGCCCTAGTGGCAGGAAGGAAAGGCAGAGGAAGGCCAAGGAAGACATGGGTGGATCAGATTCAGGAGCGTCTGCATGAGAAAAAGATTATGAGTATGAAGTATAAAAGATCTTGTGTACGGCGTGTAATGGATATTAGTGAAGCACGAGTTGTATGTCAAAATCGCTGTAAATGGAGAAGTTTAATACGACAGCAATAAGTAAAAATATCTGGTAGTTTGTATTTCTTTTTGGAGCTAACCTCTGAATCTCAGAGAACAGCTTAGTGATATTTATGTATGTACTTGCTTTACTGCCAGTCCTCATTTTCATTTCGTATTGGGTTGGCCAAAAAGTAATTGCGTTTTTTTCTTGTGTAAATGAAAGGCAAATTCTGAATGGGAAACAAAACCTTTAGTCAACAACATATTGTTCATTTTGTTCGATGACCTTTTGCCATCTCGCAGGCAAGTTCGTGATTCCTTGCTCAAACAGTTCCATGAACAATTTGATAGCCTCATCAGCAGTGAAGGTTTTACCATTCAAGGTGTTTTGCACCGAACGAAACACATGATACTGTAGTCTGATGGTGCCAGGTCTAGCGAATATGGTAGATGTGGTAACACATCCCATCCAAGCTGTAACAATTTTTGACAAGTGACCAAACTTGTATGTGGTCTTGTGTTATCATGTTGCGATTCATCAATTTTGGATGCTTCCGTTTGACTGCATCACTTAATTTATCCAGCTGACGACAGTACATATTCGAAGTAATGGTTTGGTTCCTTGGAAGCAATTCAGAATATACAATACTTTTGAAATCCCACCAGACTGACAGTATAACCTTCCTTTGGTGCATATCTGCTTTTGAAGTGCCAGGTTCATCACGCTTGCTCCACGATCTTTTTCGTTCGACATTGTTGTGTAGACGATACATTTTTCATCATCTGTTGTCATACGTTTCAAAAATGGCTAGTTTTCTTCATGTTTCAAGAGCGAATCGCAGATATCAACGTGCTTAGTGAGATGAATTTCTCTGAGCTCATGTGGTACCCACATATTAAGCTTCCTAACGTATCCCAGTTGCTTTAAATGGTTTTCAACACTTGATTTCGATATGTTCCGATTCTTAGCAATCTCTCATGTCATTAAACGCCGATTAAATTTGATTAATGCCTTTATTTTGTCGTCATCAACTTAGATTGGCCTTCCTGAGTGTGGTGCATTTTTCACATCAAAATCTCCAGACCGAAATTTTGCAATCCAATTCTGACACTTCTGTAGTTTTAAGGCATCTTCACCACATACATCACATAACTTTTTATGAGCTTGCACAGCTGTTTTTCCTTTTCGTAAGTAATACAGCAAAATATGACGAAAATGTTCTTTTTGATTGTCCATTTTGAAATCAACACCAAACAAACACTTATTAATTAAATTGTGCACTTTCTGTTCCTAAAACAAGTTTGAACTGTCTGCTGTCACGTTACATAATGAACTTGCAGTTTCAAATGACTTTAGTTACATTTTGAAACATGTTTTGCCATCTATGTGTTAAAAATGCAACGACTTTTTGGCTAACCCAATAGTATTCAACAGAAATTTCACACACAAAGAAAATTGTGTTTTCATACCTTAAACCCAATTCATACTCCAAATAATGAGCACATATGGTGCAAACTGCTAGGGCCTTAAAGAGGAATTGAGCTTATCTGTTGTCAGTTTTTTTATTAAAATTTTTGTTCCTATGAGGGAGTTTGTATTTGTAACTTGATGGAGAATATCAACTTTTAGCTATAAAAATGTTGCTTATAGTTTGTTAAGAACATTGTATCTCCATTCGATTCTGTATGTGTACAGTATTCAGTTGACCAGGAGACCACCACTTGTTGATCTGTCTTTGACAATAATGCTACACTTGAATCAATTCAGCACTGTATGGAAAGAATTAAAGGTTCCATTCATTTTTCATAAATCTGAAAAAAAATGCTTGTATTCATCCAATCCATCTGAAATCTATTATTATTTGTATAACTTTCAGTAGGTGGAGTAGGCATTTGCTCTCACAAGCTGAAAAGTTTTAGAGGATTAAGTGATAATAAAGAAAAGTTAGCTGAACTGAAGCACCTCCTGGCCCAACTGTAATGTTGTATCTGTGACCATATCTGCATTTTTGAAAGTCTGCCTAAAAGAAAAAAAGAAACGTTTTTTGCTTTAGGTAGAATATTTTGGGGAAAACATTTTGCATGAATTTTCTGCTATTACAATACAGTTCTCCTGTAGGTTTGCAAATGGTAATTTCTATTTGAAACACCATTTTGTCTTCTTCTAAACAGCTGGTTGAAAAATTATTTTTGCATCAGACTACATTCCCTATTGTAAGGGTTGCCTAAAATTAAATGACTATTTAGTTATTAATGTACATATGTGAATAATTAATGGACATTTTCAAACAGTGAGAATGGACATTTCATGTTCACCATTTTGTAAATAGCATAAAGACATTCCTTAGCGTGAAAGAGATGAACATTTATTTTCAGAAGATCACAATGTTAATCACACTGCAGACAATGGGCAAGGGGATTGTCAACACCTAAGGCCTCTCTTGACCTTGTGGAAAACAACAGTAACCTTGACTTAACAGCAAGGAGGTTGCTCCGGTAGTTATCAGACCAGTAGCGTACCACCAGAGATGTTTGTACTTGTGTCATTGATGTGTTATGGAATTTCCTCTTTTGGCTGTTTCCAAGAACCGTTGTTGAAACTCGATCTCTCAAGTAAACCACTTGTGATATGGGCCATGTTGTACTTGTAGTTAGTGGAGATCAACTCCCAGGGCAAAGAGCCAAGTAGTTGTCGACTGAGACCAGGAGAAGTAGTAGTTGACTGAGACTGGGATCAACCCCCAGGGCAAAGAGCCAAGTAGTTGTCAACTGAGACCTGTGATATGGGCCATGTGGTAAGTAGGAGCTCAGTTCACACATATGTAGTTAGTGGGGATCAACCCCCACAGCAAAGAGCCAAGTAGTAGTTGACTGAGACCAGGAGAGGAGGAAGGACTTGCTTTTTGACCAGCAAAGGTTAGGGTCATGCAGTAGATGTTGCGCTTCCAATGCATGGCCTGCAGGCATCGATAGATATGGAGGCTCGAAAAAGGAGCCGTACCAAAGGGCTCAGCCTGGGAATAGTGAGAACAAACATGCTAGCACACGGAAGCTTGTATGAGATAGAGTCTGGGAGACATTTGGAACAACCGGATCTGGAAGTGGAGAAATCTTAGCAATATTTCATTAAGTTTTACTACATGTTATGAACTCATTTACGCCTAACTTGTTTAAGAAAGAACGCTTTTCAGCTGCCTTGGTTACCAGATCACCCTAGTAAAGGTAAGGCAGTGGCTTGCTTCATATAGCTGAATGACTTATATTTGAGTTAATGCTGTAAAATATGTTGCAAAACCGTTTAGTGGGAAACTGCAGTAAACTTCCAGCTGGGGAGCCAGGTATAATGGCACCTGCCTTACACCTGTGATGAGCACAATGTTAAATATGAAATCTTTGTTATTAGATTTTGTATGTCAATAAATGTATTAAATAGTTATTACATGTTATGCATCACTCCTTTAGAGTCAGAGGATGTGGTCTTTACAAATGATAATTCAGTGTCATCCTTCTTGTTTCTTAGGACAAAACAGGTATTGTCATTGGTGCTGATACAGTGGTAACATTTGAAGGTGAAATATTTGGTAAGCCAAAAGATGCAGGTGATGCAGTTCAAATGCTTAAAAGGTATAATTTACTAGTCTTCTTTATTCTGCATGTTTTTACTGTGTGGTAAAAATGTAGTTTTGTAGAGTTATTCCAAATCAAAAGGGCTACTGCAGTTATTGAGTAACTTTATATCAAAACACATATATACTGAATAAACAATGTCTTAAATATCTGTTTATTAGATGTAAAATAAACTCAAAAACTGCCAAGCCTTCACTCTCCTCAGGAAGGCTTTTTCAAGGCTGTATGTTAGAGCAGAATTCAAGATAGGAATAAGTACTAATAATAAGAGATAAACTAAGGCGTGTGGAATACTAAGCCATTGTAACAGGTGTAATGCTATTTGGTGTTAACCTCAATTCTCTGGTCAGAAGATTGCACCAGGCACGTGAAAGTTTTAAAGAGAGGTTCACTTTTTGCTGGCTGCCATTATTGAAAATTTCTGCACTTGTGTGTGCTACCATGCCCTTACAGCTGGTGTACAGTGCCTATCTTTTTACCTCATTCCATGTTGGTATCATGTCTTTCTTTGCTACTTCTTTACACAGAGCTGTTGCCATTTTACCATGTCTGACATATCTCTTGTTCTCCTTAGTTCTTGTTTTGATGAATCTTTTTGTCATACCTATGTGCAATTTACCTGAAAGTCTTGAAACTTGGATGTTTTTCAAAATGGTTTCCAACTGCAGTTCGGGGAATCTGGCAGAAAGACCTTTGTTCATAATGCTTGCGATTTCTGCGTTCTTTCAAATAGCCATTCTGAAATGGCTGTTTTGTATGTTTCTGGGCATTTTCATTTCGGTGGTGTAAAATTTGGTACTGATATGAGTTGGTAGTACACCACAGAATCAAGTGTGTCATCTTTCTGTTTTGTTTGGAGCACATCTAAAAATGGTCAGCTTCCATTATTTTCTTTCTTGTAGGTAAAAGAGGTAGCATATGATAATATACCTATTACAAAACTATGGAAAACATTAAAAGATGCTGATATTAATACTACAATTATCAAAGAAGTCAAAGAATTGTATCAAGGATCAATAACAAAGATTAAAATCGGCCAGAAAACTTCCAAAGGATTCCTAGTTACTAAAGAACTAAGACAGGGATGTTGCATATCTCCAACATTATTTAAGATTTATGCAGAACAGGCTTTAAAAGAATGGAAAAGGAAGTGTCGAGCAATGGGGATTAATTTAAATGGAACGATAGTATTTACTTTAGAATTCACTGATGATCAGGTACTTTTTAAAGAAGATAAATATGATTTGGAGTATATGACTAGAAAAAAAAAAAAAGAAGAGTGTGAAAAATGGTGATTAACTATGAATTTAAATAAAACAAAATATTTATGTATTGGAAGTAATGAAACAAACCTACATCTAGAAGATAACAAAGTAATTGAAAGATGTGTTCATTTTAATTACCTAAGAGTTAAAATTACACCAGAAGGTAGACATACAATGGAATTGAGAAATAGCAGACGTGCCAACTCTCCAGATTTAGGTGGGAGACTCCAGATTTTCAGCCCTTTCTCCCACCCTCCAGATGAATGTCAAATTCTCCTGATTTTCACCAAGAATTAGCCGTTAGGATGGTCGAAATTCCATCAGCCATCATGATTTTGAACCACCTGTGAAATCATTTTCTTTCTGTGTCGATGCAAGGCAGCATTACAGTCATTGGTTTCATACTTTTCCAGTGCAATGATCTAAGACTTTGTTCACTATGCAGTCACACACTTATCACTTTGGCTAGAAGTTCTGAAACCAAGGACCCCATGAGTGTTCCTTTAGTTTGTTTCTGTTGGGTTGGAAAGAAAGTAATGTCTGCAAATGCAAAGCAACAGAAAAGTGCTAATTACCATATATACTTACAAGTACAAATCAATCCTGAATGTAGTTGCCATGATTTGTCACAACTTGTTTCCATTGTCTGGGTAGCTGTAGGATATTGTTCCTGTAGAATTGTGGCAGCTTGGATGCAAAAAAGTTAGTAAGTTCACGATATTTTTTATTTTTTTTTTTGATAGAAGGGGCACTTTTGAATTTCTTATTTTTACTGGGATGAAGGGTGTTTCCACTCCATACTTTACCTCTTGCTTTCAGAGTTAAAGTGATTGACTAGGTTGTCTCCAATGACACTCCTTCCCAGTAAACCTAAATCTTCTTCATAGTGCTGCAAAAATTGGGGTGGAAATCTGCATACACTGTTGTTGACATTGATTGATCAGCTGTTTCAGGACTCACCTGGCACACTGGTATATATGTTACCGCTAAAGCTCGAAAGCCGTTAATGTGCACATTACCTAGCTAATCTGCAGATTAACTGATTTGCTCCGTTAACGTGCAGAATCAAGAGTTTTCCGCATTTTACGTAGGTAATGTGCACATTAACGGCTTCCGTATCGTTAAAGTTCAAAAGTTTGTTTCTCTCATTTCCTTTCCCTACACCTTCCCCCTCTCCCTCCACTTTTAGTTTGGTTTCGCCTGTTTCTCTCATTTCCTTTCCCTACACCTTCTCCCTCTCCCTCCACTTTTAGTTTTGTTTCGCCAGCGTCTAGTCGTCGTCGGCTGTTTTTATTTCTCATAATTGACATCGACTGCCAATGCGTAGCATAGCTAATTCTGTTTTCAAATTCGTGATGAAGCCAAGAAAGGTTTAGAAAAGCAAGCAAAGAAAATTTTAGCAGTTTCTAATGCAAAGCACCCAAATGTCGATGAAGGTGTCACTGTGAGAATTAAAGTACCCGAAGTAGACAGAGCAAAAACTGATGCCCGCTCGATTTTAGCTGTGGTTCTTAGTAAAACAGAGGATGGCTTTTATAAACTTGGTACTAACACGGGTATTTTAAAACAATTGTATGCAAAATCTGAATTCAGTGTTTACAAAGAGAGATTTTTAACGAAAGAAGATGTCCCTGCTGTAGAAATATCTTTACGTCAAACAGCAATAAAACAGTCCCTTGGTACTGGGCAGGGTTTCAGAAAATATGACTGCAAATCTAAATGTACCACAAATAGGTGTGCTTATCGCAAAACCCAATTGCTATGTAATTCAAAGTGTCACCAATCTTTAGATTGCACTAATAAGTAAGCATAATTTTATCATATGTTTTGCAAATTAATTTCTTTAATTATAATAATATTTTAAACCGTTGATTCTTTCTGTTATAGTTTTTTAATTGATTGATGATTGATTCTATCAACTAATTTGTTGATTGTTTTAACTTGATTCTTTATATATCGAAAAATAAATAAATAACATTATGTTAATTTAAGCATACAGAAATGCTGCTGTTGTTCCAGCAAATATCTTAATTTCACTTTAACGAGTGCCTAGTAGGTAATGTGCAGATTATCTAGGTAATTTGCAGATTACCTAGGTAATTTGAGCAATGAAACAATTTTCGGCACTTTAACGGATCCCCCTAGTTAATCTGCACGTTACCTAGATAATCTGTAGAATAACTGATTTCTGCACTTTAGCAGTAACATATATACTATTGCATAGTCAGTCATCATACGCTATTGCATAGTCAGTATGTTTAACATACTAGCTATAGAAGATACAGTAATCTCTTAATCTTTTAGAATGAGAGAGTTCACATGATCAACATGGTCTTGAGTTAGTGGTATTGATTGGGCCACAATTGATCTTCATCAGTCACACTTGTTCTCCGTTTTTTTACCAGATCTGAACCTGTCTACCCATTTGTAAACTTTTCTTGGGACCATACACTATTTCCAAGCTGTACATACATATATATCACTAAGCTGTTCTCTGAGATTCAGAGGTTAGCTCCAAAAAGAAATACAAACTTCCAGATATTTTTACTTATTGTTGTCGTATCAAACTTCTCCATTTACATCGATCTTGACATATAACTCGTGCTTCACTAATATCCATTACACGCCATACACAAGATCTTTTATACTTCATACTCATAATCTTTTTCTCATGCAGACACTCCTGAATCTGATCCACCCATGTCTTCCTTGGCCTTCCTCTGCCTTTCCTTCTTGCCACTTGGGCTGAAAAGATTTTCTTAGTAAGCATTTAATCACTCATTCTTTCAACATGGCCAAACCACCGAAGCATATTGGTCTCCACCTTGCTAACAACATTTTGCTTTACATCACACAACTGCAATACATCTTCATTTCTCACACAATCATATCATGTCTTGCCACAAACCCCACTTAAGTAACGCATTCCTCCAGCACACAAACAACTCCTATGTTTCTTCTGCAGTACCCAGGTTTCACTGCCATACATCAGAGTAGGAACAATTGCAGTTTCATACACGGCCATGCGGGACGCTCTAGAGAACCCATCATTCCTGTGAAAACCTCCCAGAGCAGCTATGACTTTCAAAGAAGAATCCACTCGCCTACTGATTTCACCATCCAACTTGTTCTCTCTATCAAACATGCTTCCTAAATACACAAACTCACTCACCTGGTCAATCACAGTGCCATTTATGCTTACATACATTCAGTGCTACCTGTTCCTCTCTCAAACACCATAACTTTGGTTTTTCCCTTATTTATACTCAGTTTGAATTTCATGCAAACTTCGTGCATCCGAGTCAACATACTCTGCAACTCACTTTTGCTCTCTGCCAACAGGACAGTGTCATCAGCATACAGCAATCTGCACACACAGATATCACCAAGATATAAACCAGTATTATCTATTTTGGCATCATGCATGCATGCATCCATAAATATATTAAACAGCCATGGTGACATTACACAACCTTGTCTAACTCCTGCACCAATGGAAAACCATTTCGATAAAACACCATTCACTCGTACACAAGCTCTGCTACCAGCATACATGGCTTTTACACTATTAAGTAGATTCCCAGTAACACCATATTCCTTCAATACCTTCCACAAAAGTGTCCTATTCACTCGGTCATAAGCTTTCTCTAAATCTATGAAGGCAGTAAAACTTTCTTCCCAACAGCCAGATACTTTTCAATCATCGTGCATAATGCAAAAATCTGGTTAGTGCAGCCTTTACCAGGCATAAAACCACTCTGAACATCCCACACTTTCAATGATGTAAGAACCTGTACTTTTTCAATAACAACCTTACCAAACACTTTCCCTGGCGCACTCAGTAGGCTAATACCACGATAGTTCTTGCATTCAGTCTGATCACCTTTTCCCTTATACAAGGGAACAATGATAGCATCCTTCCCATCCCGAGGGACCATTCCTAACTCCCAGCACAACTGGCAAAATTCAGTTAACCAGTCAATTATAGAGTCACCACCATATTTCAACATCTCTGCAGTTATGCTATCAACTCCCGGAGCCTTACCATTCTGAAGAGATTACACACTTCTTCTCTTGAGATCCCTCCTGTGCTTTCATCTCTCATTGTGACATCATCTGCATCTGTCTCAGAATCATCTTTGCTTTCCTGATCTAATAACTCACAGAAGTATTCACCCCATCCGTCACTTAACTCATTGGGTTCCCATAACATTTCCCCAATCTCATTCTTCACACAACTTACAACTTTGTTTCCCCTATTTTTTCTGAGTCTCATGTACTTCCAGAAGGACTTCCTATCTTTCCAAAAAGCCAGTTCATGCCTTTCCACTTTCTCCTTCCTATCTTTTGCCTTACTGTGGCGAACCAGCTTAGCAACTTCACGCTTCTTACTGCGATATTCATCCACAGAGACTCTACCTTGCAACATCCCCAAATAGGCTTTCTTCTTTTTCTTTACTGCCTCTTCAATCTCACTATTCCACCAAGCATCACCTCTATTGTTACCCACTATTGTGGTGCCACAGTCCTCTTTAGCAGCAGTGACAACACAGTTCTTAAAACATTCCCACTTCTTTTCTACATCCCTCTCACCAGACTTCAGATCCTTCAGTCGTTCTCTGAGTAAGTCAGAATACTGCTGATGATCTTCAAGGAGCCTATCAACCTTTATTCTTTCTATCCTGGGTCCTATTCCTCTTCCTCCAACCAACATTAAGTTTCACTGGTGACACTACCAAGTAATGATCAGAACCAACATCCGCACCTCTCATCACACGGGTGTCAACAACTAAGTGTTTCAAATGCTGATCGCAGACAACAAAATCTATCACACTCTTTTGACCAAGAGTACGATTTTCCCAAGAATATGTGTGGATATACTTGTGGTTGAAAAATGTATTAGATACACACAAACCATTCTCAATGCAGAGTTCAATTAATCTTTTAGCATTATCATTCACACAAGGATCATTAAACTTACCCAGAACATTGTCAGAAATTGCATTCTGCACACCTACTCTAGCATTGAAATCCCCTGCTATTATAACTTTTTCTTTAGCACCAAACTGGCTCAAAACAGCTTTTAGCTCATTCCAGAAATCTTCCTTCTTATCAGAAGGTTCCGAGTCACAAGGAGCATACACTACAACAATTACAATTTTCTGAAGTTTCACTTTCAAACGAATCCAGAGAATTCTCTGACTTACGCAACTATAGTGAATCAAGTTGTTCTTCATCTTTTCACTTAAAATCACACCTACACCCGCCTGTCCTCTCATATTATCCAATACTCCAGACCACACACTCACCGTGCCATTCACTTCTTCTACCCCAATTTCCTTCTTTTTGGTTTCACTTACACACAGCACATCCAGTCTATACTTATTCATCTCCTCAATCACCTCACTCATCTTGCGATTTATACCTCTAGTATTCCATACACCAATCTTACATTCACTCAGCCGAGATCTCTTTCTCATACTCCATTTAGAAAGTCCAGGTCGATTCCATGGTGGACCGTCCTTCTCAAGTGTGGTAGGTCCACCATATCCCACACTTGAGTCATTCTTAATATTTCTTTTTGTCTTTTTAATCAGGTAAGTACATCAGTGCGGGGGATTAGCCCACAGCTGAGAGTTCCAGTTGGTCATTCAACCTAAGCATTCTGGAACAAAACCCAGTGAGTTGGGCCACATTATTTTTTAATTTTGTGGGCTTGAGCCCTTATGCCCAAAGAAACCTTATTTCAACACGCTGTTGAACAGCAGTGCAATCAGTTATAAAACCTTCTATGCCTGAATGCTCACCACCAGAACCAGGCTGACGTGTAGCATTGTGCAATGCAGGCACTATGTACATTCTTTAACTGTATTATGGGATGTTCATGCTGGTCGGCTGCTGTCTCTTGTGGTATCAGATTGATTCATAAATTGTTTTTACTTTTTGATTTATCCATGTACATTACTATTTCTAATTCATCAACACTCCAGATATTTTGTAGTATGGATGCTTTTCACTGTATCCTTCTGGGTAGAATTAATGATAAAGAATAGCATGGCTATTCCTTGAAGTCATTACTGATAAAATTTAAGTACATAGCTTATCCCAAAACAACTGAAAATGTTTTTATAAAAAATGTGTAATACTGCATTTGACCTTGGCACAAATCTAGAAAAAATGGTAGTCATTTTAGTAACCATAGCAACACCACACCTTTTTATCACGCATGTGTCATCAGTAGTGTGCAGTTTAATAAATGTTGTTTCGTGAACCCTTAACAAATGTTTTTGTGCTCTGATTTTTCGAAAAATGGACGTGAAAGATGAACAAAGATGTGCCATTAAATTTTGCTGTCAACTGGAGAAGTCTGTCGGATAGACTCCGTCTTATGCAAGAGGCTTATAAAGATGAATGTCTAGGAAAATCAACAATTTACAGATAGCATAAAGAACTTATGGATGGTCATGAGTTGGAGGCTTTAATCACGCATGGACTGTTAGAGAGGTAAACATCAATACAATAAGTGTTCTTATGAGGGAAGATGACCATAGATGACCATAGGCAGTGACCATAGATTGGTGAGATGTAAGATGCACCTCAACACTAAACTTGAACGTGGCAAGCTCATAAGACAAACAAAATCTATTGACATAACCAACCTTAAAAAACACCATAATACCTTCAAGTTGGAACTGAAGAACAGGTTCTCTGCTTTAGAAGGCCTAACATCGGAAGAAGTGGACATCTCTGAAGTTAACAGAAAAGTAACCAAAGCTCTTATGGAAACAGCAACAAAATTAGTTGGGTCTAAGAACAAGTTGCATGTAAATAAATTATCAGGAAAAACGAAAATGTTGATGCAAAAAAGAAGAGAGATGAGGACAACTAAAGAAGATGTGACTTCCAAAGTGGAATATATAGAGCTATGCAAGACAGTACGAAGAAGTATCACTGAAGACGTAAGAAAATTCAACTGTGAACTAGTGAGGAAAGCAATTGAAAACAACCAAAGCCTAAAGATAGCAAAGGGACATCTCAGTAAGGGAAGAAAACAGATTATGGCACTGAGAAAAGAAGATGGTTCTGTAACAAGAAATAGAGGCGAAATTTTGACAAGAGTGAAAGATTTCTATTCCAAATTATATGAAAGGGATGATACATGCACTCCAGACATCATGAAAGATACCAGTACCAGAGTTCCTCCAGTCCTTCCAGCAGAAGTTGCACATGCAATCAAGAACATGAAGCGGGGGAAAGCTCCAGGAGAAGATGGAATTACTGTAGACATCATACAAGAAGCAAGTGGAGAAATCGAAACAGTACTCGCCCAAATTTTCACTCGATGCCTTAATGAAGGAATGATTCCTGAGGATTGGAACACCGCTACAATGATCCTGCTACATAAGAAAGGTGACATTGAGGATCTCGGAAACTACAGACCTATCAGCCTCCTATCAGTAGTTTATAAAATCTTCACTAAAGTTCTTTCACACCGCTTGAAGGTAACACTGGACATGGCTCAACCGAGAGAACAAGCTGGATTCAGGAGTGGCTACAGCACAATAGATCATATCCATGTGCTGAGAGAACTAATTGAAAGAGCGAGGGAATATGAACTTCCATTGTGCATGGCTTTTATCGATTATGAAAAAGCCTTTGATTCAGTGAAACCATCAGCAGTTACAATGGCTCTGAAAACCTGCGGTATTGAAGATGCATACATTAATATTATTAATAACATCTATGAAAATGCAAGTGCAAAGATTAGGCTGTTTGAAAATACAACACACATAAAAATTGGAAAGGGAGTGAGACAAGGTGACACCATATCTCCGAAGCTCTTTAATGCCACATTGGAGGGTGTTTTTCAGTCACTGAGCTGGGAAAACAAGGGGATAAAGATTAATGGAGATTATCTAACCCACCTTCGTTTTGCTGATGACGTAGTCATTTTTGCAACTAGCCCATCAGAGCTGCAGAGTATGATCCAGGAACTTGCTGACAAGAGTAAAGAAGTGGGATTAAAAATGAACTTTCAGAAGACAAAAGTGATGTTCAATGCTTTTACAAGAAATGAAGATTTATCGATTGATGGAGAAAAGCTTGAGATAACAGATACGTACGTTTATCTTGGACAGCAGATATCAAGTGAGGGTCACATTGATGAAGAAATTAATCGGCATACAAAACTTGCCTGGAGAGCTTTTGGAAGAAACAGCATAATTTTCAAGAGCAATATGCCATTATGTCTTAAAAGAAAAGTGTTTGATCAATGCATCCTTCCAGTGCTTACGTATGGTGCAGAGACGTGGACCTTAACTAAAGAGACATACAAAGGCTGCAGACAACTCAAAGAAGCATGGAGAGGTGCATACTTGGTGTAACCAGGAGAGATAAGAAGAGGAACTCGTGGATCCGAAAAATGACAAGAGTGGAAGACATCATGATCAGAGTTAAATCCCTGAAATGGCAATGGGCTGGACATACTGCCAGAAGGACAGATCATCGATGGACAGCCGAAATTTTAGATTGGATCCCAAGGGGCAGGAAAAGACCCAGAAGAAGACCACATGGGAGATGGGTGGATGAAATTCGAAAGTATGCAGGGGTGACATGGAGGAGACTGGCACAAGACAGACCGTTGTGGAGGAAACTTGGGGAGACCTTCGTCCAGCAGTGGATTGATAATGGTTGACAATGATGATGATGATGATGATGATGAGGGAAGATAGACACCTTTCAATTAGAGATATTGAAGATATGGTTCACATTTCAAAATCATCAATTACCAGAATTTTAATTGAGCATTTGGGCATGAAACAAGTTTGTTCAACTTGGGTTCTCCCATTTCTTTTCATGTGCAGCCCAATGCAAGGGTGCACATGGATGGTTCTGTCATTTCGTATTTGGAGAAAATGAATATTAAGTCGATGCCCCAACCTGCATATTGTCCAGACGTGTCACCATGTGACTTCTGGTAGTTCCCAATTATAAAAAAGACATTATGAGGGCAACAATTTAAGATTGATCAACAACTTATATCAGCTGCCCAGGGGTGCTTCATTCAATAGCATTCCAGAAGACATTTAAAAAGTGGAAAGAATGGTTGGATACCTGTATTTGATGCAATGGATAGTATTTTGAAAAAGATTACCACTTCTTCGGTAATTAAGGTACGAATATTTTTTTTTTTACAAAAATATTCTCAGTTGTTTTGGGACAACCTTTCTATTAAATGAAGTCTCAAAGGAATACATTACGTGTCAAATGTTTGGGGAGTAAACCTACTCATCCTCAGGATTCAGTAGCTGTTGCCACTCCTGTAATAAAATCCAACCCTTCTGATCATTTAATGCAGTTTCTCTTCTTCTCACTATTTCCAAAGTTTCTGGAATTTTTTTTTAATAAAAAGGGATGTTGATGTGCTAGAAGTTTCACAGAGTCTCAAATCACTTTCTGCCCTGTACATGTTTGTCCAAACCTGTTTTGTTTAAAATGTGAAGCGTATGTTCTGCCACTCTTGTTCTGCATTGCCTCCCTGTCTCTTCCACATAGCTGCCCGCACGGGGATAACCGGTTTTCCAGTTATTTGGGGAGCGGCGCCCCCACGGCCCGAGCTGACCTTGTGACGGAACATCTTACTTTTTCGTCTTGCACGATTATGTTACCGAAGGGACAGCTGTTCATCCAGCTGCTGGGGGATGGCGTCCCAACGGCCCGAGCCGACATGTACTATACGTGATGATTTTCACATTTTTTATGTTTTTTGTTTTTTCACTTGACACGCACCCGCCTCAGTTGTAGGTTGCTGAGGTTATGATTATGCGCCAGCTCTGGATTTTAGTTTCTCGTTTTCTATCCTGTCTTCTCCATTTTATGTTCCTTTCTTTGTTTTTCCGAGCTGGTTAGCTAGACCTACCTGCACGTTTGCCATGTGCGGTGACCCGTAAGGTGGAAAAGGGGATGCTGGAGGCTGAGGTTTCTGGAGGCCTGGGTGTTGTTGTCGCCAGTTGCCAACACTCCTTTTTGCCCCCTGCTTCACCCTAAACGGGCGGCTAGGAACTAACCCACTCCTAGTTAATGAGGTCTGTGGCCGAGTGGAGCCCAGACCTCTAACGGCTTGTCGTTTCGTATGACAGGGTGAGTCTGGGGATAGGGTGGGCATGCCAAAGGGGTGTTCCCCATTCATGGGAAAGTCTGGGTGCATGCCGAGCGCATGTCTGCCCCATCAACTTGCTATATCCGCTTCCTATCCCTAGAGCCGTGTCCTGCGTCCATTTGGGCTTGCGGACCTCCGGCTCTCCCTCGTTGGGCTCGATTGTGGGTGGGGAAGTCGGCGGATGAATTATTAATTTATTCCATGGATGAAAATAAAGTTTCCCACGAACCAAAAAGCAAAAGAGGTAATGAGGAAGGCTCATCCCCTTCCGCCAAAAAGCATGTGCCTGATTCTTGTAATGCTCGTTTCTTTTTTGTTCATTCATTAGACCCTTCAAAGCCTTTGAGTGGCAAAAAGTCCATTTTGGATAAATAAAGCACTTCAATCCATTGCAAGCTCTCCTAAGAGCATAAAGAAGCTCCAATATGGAGATCTTCTTGTAGAGATGTCCACTGTGGCCTACAGTACCACACTTATAAACACTACCACGCTGCTCGAGGTGTTGTCTCCTTTCAGGACCTCATTGAGTGTACTGAGGAAGAACTACTTGAAGAACTGAGGAGTCAACACGTTACGGGTGTGCGGCGTATCCTCTTCAGGCGGAATGGGCAGTCTGTCCCATCCCGCAACATCATTTTAACTTTCGACAGTCCTTCCCTGCCTACGTCCATCAAGGGCGTATCTCTAGGGTATCTTCACCTAGAGATACGCCCGTACATCCCTAACCCTTTGAGATGTTTTAGGTGCCAGTCTTACGGCCATTCTCAGCAGTCGTGCAGGAGCAATCCTAGGTGTGGACGCTGTAGTGCCACAGAACATCTTATGGCAGAATGTGTGGCCGAGGCCGAGTTCTGTGTGAACTGCAAGGGTTCACACGCAGCATCAGCCAAAGATTGTCCCAAGTGGAAGGAGGAGAAAGAAATCCAAAGGCTGAAAACAGTTGAGAATATTTCCTATCCTGAGGCTAGAAGAAGAGTAGTTCCAGTTTCTTCTGATCGGCGATCTTATGCATCGGTGGTGGTTGCCAAATCTACGGTTGCTATTCAAACCGACATTCAGATCCCTGTTAAATGTCCCTACAAGCTGGACAATATCATTGCAGCCGGACTGGAGGCACTCCAGTCTCGAGCTAGGGGTCTGAAAGCGCCACCCACCACTTCGCCGAAGCAGACTCATCCCACCACCAACAAGGGAACTCAAGCCACTTCTTCTAACAAAAAAAACAAAGCTCAGGATAAGAAAAGCATTTCTTCTCCTCCAAAATCTCAGCAAACGACTCAACATCGTGCGCCTCCCGTTAAGACACTTGGGACAAAGCATGCTCCCATCTTGGCCCCTGGTCACACGCCTCCTGATCTGGGGGAACCCCCATCAGAGGTGATGGAGCCTGACTTTGTTTGATCATTTTCATTTTCATTTCATTTATAACCATGACTTCAATCATTCAGTGAAACTGTCG
Source organism: Macrothele yani (assembly GCA_039090855.1). Lineage (NCBI taxonomy): Eukaryota > Metazoa > Arthropoda > Arachnida > Araneae > Macrothelidae > Macrothele > Macrothele yani. The sequence goes on along the minus strand of CM077007.1, from coordinate 133,861,407 downwards.
AGATTTTCGGACGAGTTTTGATGAAGTGAAACATCTGCTTTCGTTTTACTCTCCGGTGTGCCTTTGTTTACAGGAGACGAAGCTTAAACCATCAGACCTGCTTTCAGTTCCAGACTACAGTGCGTATCGGACAGATAATGCATCGGGAGACATCACCTATGGGGAGTCGCTATTTTTGTCCCTCACAGTGTTCCGGTGTCTTTCGTTGCGATATCCACAACTTTGCAGGCTGTGGCGGTGCGAATATCTGTCCCTGGGCCTCTTACTGTCTGCAGTGTCTATCTCCCGCCGGACGAAAACGTAAGCATCTCTGTACTGGAGAGATTGGTTGATCAGCTGCCTTCACCCTTTCTTTTACTTGGTGACTTCAATGCTCATCATCATTTGTGGGGTAGTGTCAGCATCAGCACGAGAGGTCATCGCATAGAGTCTTCTGTCCTCGGCCTCTTTGTGCCTTTTTAACACCGGTGCTGACACGTACTTCCATGAGTCGACAAGATCCTTCAGTGCGATCGATTTGACCTTGGGATCACCATCGATTATTGCTGATTGGTCGTGGACGGTGTGTAATGACCTCCACGGGAGCGACCATTTTCCAATTGTCCTCTCGCATCATGCGAACATGCCATCTTCTGCCTCCTGCCCTCCTCGGTGGAGGATGGAGCGTGCGAGATGGGAGGTCTTCACATCGTCCACAGCGATATCTTCTGCAGTGGTGACCCAAGAGTCAATCGACGCAACTGTTCTTGAAGTCACAAATTGCATTCTTCAGGCAGCTGATCTTTCTATACCCAAAACATCGACACTCTCCAGAAGTCCGAAGCCTTGGTGGACCCCTGAATGCGCAGCGGCTAGGAGAGCTCAACATAAGGCCTGGTCTACGTTTCGGCATTATCCGACCGATGCTAATCTCGTGACATTCAAACGAGCAAAATCTTATGCTCGGTTGGTGCGTCGACTTAGCAAGAGGGAGTCTTGGATCCAGTATGTTTCATCTCACTTCACGTGCCAGTTCGAAAAGTGTGTGGGACAAGATTCGTAAGATCCGGGGTAACTACAGCTCTCACCAGATCTCCATTCTCGAGAGTAACGGCTGCACATATGCTGAAGTTGGGGAGATTGCTGATTGTTTGGGGGAGGCGTTTGCCTCCGTGTCGAGTGACCTGGCATATCCTACTTCTTTTCAAAGAATAAAATCCACTGTGGAACGCCAGAGAATCTCCTTTGCACCTTTTCTCGACACTGGATATAACTCCCCCTTCAGCATAGTTGAACTACGGGTGGCTCTGCATCAGTCCGGCACTACATCTGTCGGTCCCGATGGCATCCACTATGACATGCTCCTTCATCTCTCGCAGTCGTCTCTCGAGAATCTCTTAATCTTGTATAATCGTATTTGGTCGGAGCACAGTTTCCCGGAATCGTGGCGAAAAGCTTTTGTTCTGCCTTTTCCCAAACCTGGCAAGGATCCCAAGTCTCCCTCTAGTTATCGTCCAATTGCTCTCACTAGCTGTCTGTGTAAAGTTTTTGAACGCATGGTTAATTCCCGGTTAGTTCATTTTTTAGAATACCATCAAGTACTTTCACCATCACAAAGCGGCTTTCGCCGTCATCGTTCACCTCACGATCCTCTCCTGCACCTTGAGACATCTGTGCGCGAGGCGTTCCTGCGTGGGCAGCACCTGGTGTCGGTTTTCATTGATATTGAAAAAGCCTATGATCGAGCGTGGCGGCACGGTATTATCCATGACCTCCACGCATGCGGATTGCGAGGAAATCTTCCAACCTTCATCGTCAATTTTCTTCGCAATCGGGTGTTCCAGGTGCGCCTGGGTATGACGCTCTCGTCACCGTTCCATCAAGAACAAGGTGTTTCTCAAGGTTGCATTTTATCTGTCACATTGTTCATCCTCCGCATTAATTGTCTTTTCACAAATCTTCCACCTGCGGTTTCAGCTACTGTTTATGTTAATGACTTGCACATTTTCTGCTCGTCATCAAGCATGAATTTTATTGAAAGGCAGTTGCAGTCTGCAATTAACCAGATCTTTAAAGCGGCGAATAGCAATGGTTTCGTTCTTTCTCCCGACAAGACAGCGTGTGTCCATTTCTGCCGGAGGCGCGGCCTCCATCCTGACCCAGAGCTGTATTTAGACCATGCAACCATACCAGTTTTGCCCGAGACCAAGTTCCTTGGTTTGACCGTTGACCGTGCGCTTACATTCCGTGCGCACGTTCGGTGGCTCAAGATTTCCTGTCTGTGGGCTCTATCCATTCTTAAGATCCTTTCGAGAGTCTCGTGGGGTGCAGACAGGGTGTCGCTGTTTCGCATTTACCATTCTTTAATACGGTCAAAACTGGATTATGGTTGTATCGTGTATGGCTCTGCTCATCGTTCCGTTCTCCGGCCTTTGGGCACTATTCACCATCAAACATTGCGTCTTTGTTCGGGAGCATTTCGAACATCTCCAATTCCCAGCCTTTACGCTGACGTGAATGAACCATCACTTGAATTACGCCGTCTGCAGCTGTCTATTCAATTCTACTTGAAACTTAGATCTCTTCCAGACCATCCTTTATACGATGCAGTTTTTCATCCCCAGCATGCTTGTTTATTCGAGAACCGGCCCTCGTGCATTTCCACCTTCGGTCTTCGTATGGCGGCCGTAACCCGTGATGTAGGGCTCGACTTGTCACTTGTTGGAGAGACCAGGAGCTTTGGGGATCCTCCATGGCACCCACTTGGGGTCATGGTTGATACCACCTTTACATCTTTCGATAAATCCTCAACCCCTGCGTCAGTGTACCAGCAGCTCTTCGCTGAGCACCGTGCCCTCAATTCTGAATACACTCCCATTTTCACTGATGGCTCTAAGATGCACGGAGTCGTTGGATCCGCGACGGTTTGTATTGATGACGTCTCTGTTGCGCGGATCCCAGCTGAGTCCACGGTGTTTTCGGCGGAGATGCATGCTGTGTATCTTGCACTACTTCATGTTCAGTCGGGCTCTCATCAACGGGCTGCAGTGTGCACTGATTCTTTGAGTGTTGTACAGTCATTGTCATCGTTGGACTGCTGTGACCACCCTTTTCTTTTTACCGTACGAAGGCTTCTTTGTTCTTTGCTCAAGGCCGGTGTCCAGATACAATTTTGTTGGATTCCCGGGGCATGTTGGAATCTCGGGTAATGAGTGTGCTGATGCGGCTGCTAGATCTGCTTCCTCTTTGGTCGTCACACCCTTGCCACTGTTTCACCGGGATTTCCGCTTTCTTGTTCGCGACCATATCAAGCGAACGTGGCAAGGTCTGTGGGACCAAGAGGTGGAAAATAAACTGCATCATATTAAACCTAATCTTGAAATTTGGAAATCCTCATATCGTCGGAACCATAGGGAGGAAGTGGTGCTTGCGCGTCTCCGCATTGAGCATTGTCATTTCACTCACCGCTTTTTGCTGTGTGGCGGCACTGCGCCGATGTGGGAGACGTGCAATTGCAGACTCACCGTCACTCATCTTCTGTGTACCTGTGTTCATTTTCGTGATGTACGTTTTCATTTCTTTCATTCTCATTTGTTGACCAAGGACGCCGTTACACTGCAACGGCTCCTAAATAACCACTGCAATACTGTTGCTGTTTTTTCATTTTTAAACAAATTGACTATTTTAAACGTATCTAGATTTTAGCCCTATCATCATACTCATTTTCTCAGTTTTGCTGAATCAGCTAGATTTCTATCATTGAATCATGTTTTTAATACTGTTTGTTTCATTATCTTTTTTAGCCCTTCCATCGTTCTCATTTTTCAGTTTTACATGATCAGTCAGATTTTAAGCTTTTTACCACGTTTTTAATACTGTTTGTTTGTCTTGTGTCTGGCGCTCTTTGGCCAAACATGGCCCTTGCGCCATAAAAATTAACCAACCAACCAACCAACCAACCAACCAACCTTCCACATAGCTGAGACTACATTGTAAAATGAGAATGTGGATATACATTGAAGTAACAAATTATTAGGAACACCGAATAGTAATTAGACACATGCCATCCTTACTTACATATGCAGCTATCACATTGAGATGGCTTTATAAACAGTTAACTGCAAACGACTGAGATGTGTGCACAAAGCATAGATAGGGGCAATATGGGAAAGACTCATGATTTAAGCAACTTTGAGAAAGGCATTGTAGTGGTTTCTACGCTGGCAAGTGCAAGCATCTCAGAAATGACAAATTTCTTCTATGCAAGAATGCCTGTATTGAGGGTATACAATGAGTGGTGCACAAACAACAAAACAAGTAGTTAGCAATCTTCCTATGAGTGGAAATGACTACTTGATGTTTCAATGCAATGGTGGCTGGGGAGGATTGTACAAGGTAACAGACATGCTCCATTGTTAAGAAACCATGCAGTACGTATAATAGTGGCTATTGAGAGAAAAATCTCAGCATACATATAACTGTACAATGTGGTGATGGTGGTGATGTATCTAGTTGTTTATGTGTTCAGTAAACAAAGCTGTTAGAAATTATATTTGTTACATTATTTTTCTAAAAGTCAGAGCAAATGAGGTTAGTGTGATAATGCATAAGGGTCAGATATGGATATGCACCCTACAAGCTGAACAAGCAGAACTTAAAAAATATATATATCAAAATAGTTTGGCATGCATTTCAGTGTAAATTAAATACTAAGTGATGTTGTTACTTACATTTTCTGCTCAAATTTAAGAACTGTCACAGTGTCTTTTCCTCTTGCATGTTTTTTTTAATATTTTGTTGGTTGAACTGTTTTTTATGCATGTTAAATGGTTTTGTAAAATTAAAACTGTGTTCTTAAAATATTTATCTATTGCAGGTTGAGTGGTAATGCTCATGTTGTTTACACTGGAGTGACAATTATTTTGACTAATTGCCACATAGGTTAGTTCACAGTATAAATATTAGTCTGTTTTTTTCTCTCTGTGTTCTAGGGAATTGTGCCATTGCTTTTTTTTTTTTTTTTTTTTTTTTTTTTCTTGCATTAGTCTTGTCGAACTTATTTTTTCATGGAGGGCATGATGACATGACTATAAATATTACAGGTGGGCTGCAATTTTCTCTGAAACAGTAACCATAAAAAACAAAACAAAAAGAATTTATGTAATATTCAGAATCCCAAATTACTGGCAGAATTTTGGTAATTTCTTGTTAAAAAAGATTGAAATAATAAAAAAAGTATAAAGAAAAAAGGGAATAGAATTAAAATTAATTTGAAGTACAAGTTTGTTTGAAACTTTCATATTAGAATGTTCCGACTATTATAACTTTTTGCATGTTATAACCTTGGTATCAAAAATTGGTTTTTAATGAAGGTCTTTTCAGTAAAATTAAAATGTAAAAAGTGTTCTTAGTGAACACTTAAAGCTCAGGAAGTAAATGTAAAAGTAGTGGTAAAAGCAATTCTGTACTTTGAACTAAACAACGGAGGTGGACTCATTCTCTGCAGCAATCATTGAAGGTAAATTGTACTGCTGATAGTGATTCATGATATGTAAAAACACAAAGAGCATGAAAAATCATGTGATTTAAAGCTTTTGTTGAAATTAAAATATTTAGATTAAAAACTTAGACAGATAAAAATGGTGACAGAATTTAAAACAGGTGAGGAAACAGTGCCATAAATGGTGATGGAATTGTAAAACATAGGAATGATGAAATTAAAATTGAAATAACAAGAGGTCAACACCAAACCAATGGATTCAAATACCTCAAAAGCTAGACTGGTATGTTGTAGTAGTCCTATGCATTTTGGCACCATACACTGAGTCAACTTAAGAGTGTACCACTATGTAGGGTGTGAAACAGCTGCTTCCACTACGAAAAGTGGTCCCTAGAGTTTTGAGCGAAAACCAGTAGAATTATTGCTCAGAATCCATTTTTGTTTGCTCAGCAGTTTATCAGACAAAATTGCCATCTCAAAAGTTCCAGAAGTTAGTGCGCTTTTGGAAATAAATTTGTTATGAGAAGTTGCTGAATCAAGAGCTTCTCATGTTCAGCTGTTTCTTCCCACTTGGGATACAACTCGGACAGGGGGAAGGGGTGGGAGACCTCTCCCAACAGGGACAATAAATTATCAATCGGGGAAACTCGAAGGGTGCTTTACTTAAACAGGCAGTAGGGGAAGCAGTTCGGCATCCACCAGAGCCCCACTCACAATCCCCACTGCTTGTGAGATGTGTGGGTGGGTGGGGGGATCAGAAAGGAAAATGTAGAAGAGCACATTAACGCGGATGGATACTGTTCTTGCGTTCCATGACGAGTTGTGATAAGGCTCTCCCGCCTTTACCAACAGTACACTTTTAGGATGAATTGGAGTATAGTTCATCATCACATCCTCAAGGAAAAAGAGTTAACTGCTGTATCTTTTGCAGTCTACAAATCCTAGTGTCAACACCCTAAATCTTAGCAAGCACCATGGTCTGGCAACTCCATGTCATAATGCTAGGTATTGTCATTTGTTGTGTGGCAACTTCTGCAGACATCTAGTGTGGGCCATAGTTGATGTCAGTGTCGTGTACATGCAAAAAGTCATAATAGTTGGAACATTTCAATGTGAAAGTTTCGAACAATCTACAATTTGAATTATTAACATTTTATAACTCTTGTGTAATGTTGAGAGAAACTTGAATCGAAAGTCAATTTGCATCAAGGTTGTAATTTTTAGTTTCCCTGCAGATAGCAGCACATCAGGCACTCAGAGCTTGAAATTAATAAAGTTAGGTATGCACAGTAGCATACTGACTCAGACTGCACCCAACAAAGAGTAGTTCTCTATCCACCAATGAGACAGTCACTCCCTGTCAACATAATGAACCAGCCATGTGGTATTATGCTGTTTCCGGCATGAGAAGATATGATGAAGAATGCAAGTGTTATTCTAAAATATTCATCCTAAACCATTACATTATTTATCTGCAGTCCGCTCTTGCCAGATTATTTTTTTAAAGTGTTGATAATTATAATTGAAAAATTTGATCTTCACAACTTAAAGCCTAAATTAGTCAATAGATCTGAATCACGAGCAGCCTTCATATGTAAGATCAGAAATTTAACTGAAAACTTTTTTAATAGTTATGCAAAAAATAAATTAAGAGAAATAAGATTTAAAAATTTTAAACAATTTAAAGTTTACAAATATTTGAGTTGAACACTCAAACCATTAAAACATGTTTAATGATATATACAAATTAAGAAGTTATGATTCAATGATAAAACTTCTCATGCTTAAAACTGTACATATCATTCTAGAACAATTTGCGTACCAAATGCACTATAGAAACAACGAGGGATCTTCACAAAAGGTAATACTCACTGTATTTGCTGAAAAAAAACCTGAAAGTGGTAACTAAAAACTTTCTTCATCAAAGTAATTCCGAAGTATATCCTGAGTCACCACAAAATGACATGTCAGAAACTCAAGCGCCATAAAACACATCACAAAGTCTCTAAGTTGTAATGCACTTTCTTCAATCTCATTTTTATTAATTTGAAATTTATAAATGAAGAATGCAATTCACGGATTAAAACGCTACAGGACGAAACTTGAGTTTGATTAAAAACAAAGTACACGGTACAGATAGGCTCAACCCGTTCAACTTAAAACCCATTAAAACAATAAGTCATAGTTTGCCTCTTGAGTCACTACAGAATGACATGTTGAAAATACGAGTCTCTAAAACGCATCACAAAGTCACTAAGTTGTAAACAAACTTCCACCAATTTCATTTTTGTTAGCTTGAAATTTAAAAATGAAAAATGTACACTCACAAATCAAAACACTTCATGATGAAACATAAGTTTGATTGAAAACAGAGCACACGGTACAAATCCTCTCAACTTAAAAGCCATTAAAACAATAAGTTATAGTTTGCTATGCATTTCAGGGCAAGACTTGCACCATCCTCAGGCAGTCGGCCTCGATTGATTGTAGACAACCATCATCATCATCATCATTGTCAACCATTATCAATCCACTGCTGGACGAAGGTCTCCCCCAAGTTTCCTCCACAACGATCTGTCTTGTGCCATTCTCCTCCATGTCACCCCTGCATACTTTCGAATTTCATCCACCCATCTCCCATGTGGTCTTCTTCTGGGTCTTTTCCCTGTCCCTTGGAATCCAATCTAAAATTTCGGCTGTCCATCGATGATCTGTCCTTCTGGCAGTATGTCCAGCCCATTGCCATTTCAGGGATTTAACTCTGATCATGATGTCTTCCACTCTTGTCATTTTTCGGATCCACGAGTTCCTCTTCTTATCTCTCCTGGTTACACCAAGCATGCACCTCTCCATGCTTCTTTGAGTTGTCTGCAGCCTTTGTATGTCTCTTTTAGTTAAGGTCCACGTCTCTGCACCATACGTAAGCACTGGAAGGATGCATTGATCAAACACTTTTCTTTTAAGACATAATGGCATATTGCTCTTGAAAATTATGCTGTTTCTTCCAAAGCTCTCCAGGCAAGTTTTGTACACCGATTAATTTCTTCACCAATGTGACCCTCACTTGATATCTGCTGTCCAAGATAAACGTACGTGTCTGTTATCTCCAGCTTTTCTCCATCAATCGATAAATCTTCATTTCTTGTAAAAGCATTGAACATCACTTTTGTCTTCTGAAAGTTCATTTTTAATCCCACTTCTTTACTCTTGTCAGCAAGTTCCTGGATCATACTCTGCAGCTCTGATGGGGTAGTTGCAAAAATGACTACGTCATCAGCAAAACGAAGGTGGGTTAGATAATCTCCATTAATCTTTATCCCCTTGTTTTCCCAGCTCAGCGACTGAAAAACACCCTCCAATGTGGCATTAAAGAGCTTCGGAGATATGGTGTCACCTTGTCTCACTCCCTTTCCAATTTTTACGTGTGTTGTATTTTCAAACAGCCTAATCTTTGCACTTGCATTTTCATAGATGTTATTAATAATATTAATGTATGCATCTTCAATACCGCAGGTTTTCAGAGCCATTGTAACTGCTGATGGTTTCACCGAATCAAAGGCTTTTTCATAATCGATAAAAGCCATGCACAATGGAAGTTCATATTCCCTTGCTCTTTCAATTAGTTCTCTCAGCACGTGGATATGATCTATTGTGCTGTAGCCACTCCTGAATCCAGCTTGTTCTCTCGGTTGAGCCATGTCCAGTGTTACCTTCAATCGGTGTGAAAGAACTTTAGTGAAGATTTTATAAACTACTGATAGGAGGCTGATAGGTCTGTAGTTTCCGAGATCCTCAATGTCACCTTTCTTATGTAGCAGGATCATTGTGGCAGTGTTCCAATCCTCAGGCATCTTTCCTTCATTAAGGCATCGAGTGAAAATTTGAAGCGAGTACTGTTTCGATTTCTCCACTTGCTTCTTGTATGATGTCTACAGTAATTCCATCTTCTCCTGGAGCTTTTCCTCGCTTCATGTTCTTGATGATTGCATGTGCAACTTCTGCTGGAAGGACTGGAGGAACTCTGGTACTGGTATCTTTCATGATGTCTGGAGTGCATATATCATCCCTTTCATATAATTTGGAGTAGAAATCTTTCACTCTTGTCAAAATTTCGCCTCTATTTCTTGTTACAGAACCATCTTCTTTTCTCAGTGCCATAATCTGTTTTCTTCCCTTACTGAGATGTCCCTTTGCTATCTTTAGGCTTTGGTTGTTTTCAATTGCTTTCCTCACTAGTTCACAGTTGAATTTCCTTACGTCTTCAGTGATACTTTTTCTTACTGTCTTGCATAGCTCTATATATTCCACTTTGGAAGTCACATCTTCTTTAGTTGTCCTCATCTCTCTTCTTTTTTGCATCAACATTTTGGTTTTTCCTGATAATTTGTTCACATGCAACTTGTTCTTAGACCCAGCTAATTTTGTTGCTGTTTCCATAAGAGCTTTGGTTACTTTTCTGTTAACTTCAGAGATGTCCACTTCTTCCGATGTTAGGCCTTCTAAAGCAGAGAACCTGTTCTTCAGTTCCAACTTGAAGGTATTATGGTGTTTTTTAAGGTTGGTTATGTCAATAGATTTTGTTTGTCTTATGAGCTTGCCACGTTCAAGTTTAGTGTTGAGGTGCATCTTACATCTCACCAATCTATGGTCACTACCTGTGTTGAACTTGTTTAGCACACTGCAGTCTTCTATGACGAATTTTTTGTTACACATAATAAAATGAATTTCACTTGTCGTCCCATTTGGATGTCTCCATGTCCATTTCCTGTGTGGCTTTTTCTTGAAGAAGGAGTTCAAGATGAAAAACCCTTCTGCCTCTGCAAACTCAACCAGAGTATTTCCACGCTGGTTTCTGTTGCCGTGACCTAATTTACCTACTGAAGTTTCATTCTGTTGCCGTTGCCCTATTTTTGCATTGAAATCTCCCATAATTATTTTCAAGTGCTGCTTACCTTTATTATTTAGATGACAAATTTCCTCATAAAATTCTTCAATTTCTTCTTCAGGATGACTTGTGGTGGGTGCATAAGTTTGAATAATCTGAGCCTGGTATCTTTCGAGAGTTGGATAACAAGTCGTGCAGCTCTGTCAGAGGAACTTTCAACTTCTACAACTTTATCCTTCAGTTTCTTGTTTATTATAAATCCAACACCACTAGTTCTGCCAGTATCTGTCCCACGATAGTAGAAGAGATGTCCACTTTTCAGTTCGATGAGATCTTCTCCTTTTCTCCTTACCTCACTTAGCCCCACGATGTCCCACTTGATCCTTTGTAGTTCCTCTTCCAATTCAAGAAGCCTTGAATCAGAAGATAGGGAGCGTCCATTATAAGTAGCCAAGGTCAGCATCAGATGGCAGCCTAGTCCGGTCCTCCGGGGATTCTTAGCACCCTCTGCCTTCATGTCGCACTGGCCGCTGCCTTGGCCAGGTACATTCCAGCTGCCGGAGACTGAGGGCCAAGATTTAAGTTGTGGAATCATTTTGGAGGGGTTTGGCCATAACTCACCACGCTGGCCAAGCGGGTTGGTGAGTGTGGGATAGAATTTCCTCTAATCCCGATGGTATAGTTATACCGCTATGGGCGGTCGTCAGAGCCCCTTTAGTGGGAACAGGATGCACCACGAGAAGGCGGGGTTGACATTTGTCAAGGAGAGGCTGTGATGTTACGCATCACCTGATCAGACCTTAAATAAATGTAGCCTAAATACCTTGCCCATTCGCAGTCACACCCTTTGCTGTATCTAAATCATGGTTGTTGGCAAGCTGCTTCATGTTGATTTCTATTCGCTCATGGTGTTTTTTCTTTTTCATTATCTGTTCTTTATGCTTACTTTGTTCTTCATGTATAGTATAAGCAATTTTCATGGGTATCGTAAATCTATTGGATTATTTTTATTACAGTTGGATTCTTTGGTCTGTTCGATAATAATACAGCTTCTGCTAAGCATAACTCTTTCTCAGTACTTTGATTACAAATGATGGTTATATTTTCAAAATCTGGAATTTCTCCATTATTACAGCAGTATTCTATCAAAAAAGTTTTATTTTCTTGCTTGCTCCAATTTTGAAAGGCAATTTTTTGTATAATACTTCCAATATAGAAGCTCTTTTGATTGGGGATTCTTTGATTGTACAAAATTGAGATCTTGTACACTCCAGATTCATAAGGATTTACTGGTTCTTTGTTATTAATAATGAAATATCTATATGTTTTTACTGCAATACCAAAATCAATGTTGTTAATTAAACATGCTTTTTTCATAATTATATTAATTCATGGTTGAAATGGTATCTCCCACAATAAAAAACATTTTCCTTAGGTTTAGGTTTTTAATGTTTATAGTCATAAATTAGTTTTTTAATAGTGGTCAATTTATAGCCAAATGCATAGGCTATTCCAAAAACCTATTTAAAGTTGTTTTTTTCTCTCAAACAAACTATATTACTGTGTGTAAATGCCCTTGAAATAAAAGATGAAGGCAGAAATTTTCTGTGGCCAGGGGTGATAGGAGTCATGGGGAATAAGAACTGGAACATATGTGGGCTTTCTATATACTTGAAACTGAAATCTATCTTGAGTTTTTGACTAATACATCCAAAAACACTAATCCTTGGTTTTTCTTACTTTCTATTTTGTGAAGATCCCTCATTGTTTCTACAGTGCATTTGGTATGCAAATTGTTCTAGAATAAAGTGTAGAGAGTTTTTAAGCATGAGAAATTTTATCAATGAATTATAACTTCTTAAATTATACAAATTTTAATTTTTTTTTTAATGTTGATACAGAGAAGAACATGCACAATGTGTTTTGAAGTCAAATTTTTAGATGAGCTCCTTGTGAAATTTATATTTCATGAAGTGAATAGCCTTTAATTTATTAATAAAGTGAATATATCAATTAAAATTTATATTGTTGAAGCAAAAGTAATAGCATATGAAGTAATCATGGCTTTTGGTTTGTTTTTAGTGGGAAAGTATGCTTTTTGAATGTTTATGTTAACTTTAGAGTCAAACACATAGATTTGAAATTCAATATATATTTTTCTCCTGTTGTAATGTGACTCTAATATTTCACCTGAAGTTTTTAATCTTTTATTTACACTGTTCTTGCAAATGTTAGATTTCTGTTATTTTATCAGTATCTGTCTTACCTCCATTGGCAAAATTTATGGCCACATTTTTTCTCATGGACATCATGTTATTTTCATAAGAGAAAAGTTGTTCACATGGATAAGTACTGGCAAAACTGCCCTGCTTTCGTTATATTACATTCACATTAAATTATTCTTGGAAATGGATTTGCAGTTCAGTATGACATGCTAACATAGCTGCAGTTTTAAAGTCAGGTCACACTGATTTTCTTTACATTCCATTTGTAAAATTTCTGCACTTGCAGCATCACAATTAAACGCTGTGAAGGATATAGCAAATTTTATTTCATAAAGTTTGACATTAGAAGACCTAACTTCTAAGTGATATTCAACAAAATGTTTTGAGTGCAGCCATTGAAAATTATATGTGGCTCACTCATGATTTGCAAATTTCAAATCCTCTTTTGTATGAACTTTCCAAAGGTGATTTCTTGAGGATTTTTTGTACTTTCTTACATAGATGTGACTCGTTTTTTCTTGAATTCATATGATTAAGTCATATAATGTCATATCAAGTGTGTGTGTGGGGGGGGGGGGGAGGGGGAACACTGGCGCCCTAATGGTCAGAGGCACTGCACTGGTTTCTGGCTTGACATCTAAGTCGGGCCTGCTTTCGAGTTCCAAGTGAGTCATGGGTGATGTGGTTTTCTTACATCACTGGCTTTTCCTCTTGCCTGCCCCAAATCAGGGACAAGTAACTGCTTATAGCCATAAAAATTGCTCATGGTGATCACTACACCCACCCCCCACCCCTCAAAAAGCAAAAAAAAAAAAAAAAAAAAACAGCCCTAGTGCTTACCCTATTTTTGTCACTAACCAAATACTTTTTTCTGAATCTCTATCTATGAATGTAATGAATTTCATTCTTAAAATCATGAAACAGATTTTTGAGGGCCTTGTGACAAGATGACCATCAAGCCTGCGAGCAATATATAGCAGATGCTTGTATCACTTCTCACATTGCAACGGAAATTATCGTTGATAGCTCTCTGTTATTTTATCACCATGCACTCTTCATGGTAAATTATGCAATGAAAGTTGAGTCTTTCCACCTTTTTTTTTCTTTTTCTTCAGTTTCTTTTTAAAGTACTACTCTTGGAAACCTTCATTAAAGGTGAACCATTCATCCCCAAATGCAGAAGTTTGTTGAATGTGAATGTGCCATTTTTATTTCAACTCATACTGTTAATATATTTTAAATATTTGAGTTCATGTTTTTGAAGCATTTTGTTTTTCCAGTTTGCAGCAAATTTCTGCACCTTTGGTAGTGTCATGTTTTGGAATTATTTTCAAAAATTCCATGTTGTAAGAGCCAAACCAAAATTGTAACAGTGAATAACAACATCAATATTTTGGTCATTTGTGTTTTCCATCGGTTATTAAGCTTGGAAGTCTGTTGAATATACACTGATGTCCATAAATTAAGGAGCAGAGGCAATATTCAAATTTTAGGACATTAAAATAGGTTTTTATTGGTGGAAAATCGCTAACGGTAGCAACTGACATAAGAGGCAGATACGACTGATTGGCTGCCCATAATTTACATATATGGAAACGTGTGAGAGCACGAGATTGCTAAACAGTGATAAAAGCTGAAGCAATAGAGTTATCTTTACGTGTGTTAAATTGTTGGCTATTTGTTGTTATGGCGAGTGACACAATATCACAAAAAACATGTCTCAATGATTTTACCCATAGAAGAATTGTGGGGAAATTGGAAGCAGGACGTTCAATGCAAGATGTAGCCAATGAATTCAGAGTTGGCAAAAGCATAGTCGCACAACTGTGTAAACAATTATCCGAAAGTGTAACAGCTACCAGATGGTACAGCAGTGTTCGACCATGCAAAACAACCCCTGCTGATGTATATAACTGTAATGGCAAAAAGATGTCACCGCATAACTGCTGGCAGGTTAGCATATGAGAGCTTCAGGCAAGCATGAGGACCACAATATCGTGCCAGACTGTGTCAAGGTGATTGAATAGTGTTAGTTTGTATGTCCGCAGACCAGTATGATGTGTATCTTTGACCATATCACATAAAGCACAGAGGTATCAATGGTGTTGTGAACACACCAACTGGACTGATGAGCAATGTGCCAATGTCCTGTTCTCACACGAAAGTAGATTTTGTTTGTTGTCAGATTCGAGGCATCAATACATCTGGCGTGAACTACGCACTGCCTATTCTTCCACCAACTTCGTGGAAATTGAGCATTACAGAGGTGGTGGAGTGATGGTCTGGGCCGGTATCATTACAAATGGACATACCAAACTTTACGTGTTGCAAAGTGGAATTATGAATGCTCAGCATTTTTGTTAGGATATTGTCGTTCCTCATGTACACAATTTCTGTGGTGCTGTTGGAAATTCCTTCATTATGGATGACAATGCCCATTTTCATCATTCGGCCTGTATTGATGACCTGCTCAACAGCGTAGGAATAGACCGCATAAAATGGCCTGCGTACCCCCTTGGCCTGAATCCCCTAGAACATGTATGGAATGCTCTTGCGAAGCACATGGTGAAACACAGTCCCTCACCGCATACCAACAATGACCTGGTTATGGTGCTGAAACAGGAGTGGCATAATCTACCTCAGGATCTGCTGGACAATCTTGTCAAGACCATGTGCAACTGATGTCGTGCATGCATGCATTGCAGTGAGGGGTGGACAACTGGACATATCCCCTATTAAAATTTGACTGGGGACAGTATTCCAAGTGTTATGGCCATTTTGCTTCTGCTTTGCCAAGGACCAAAACTAGTACATTTTGTTCATGTACCCTATATTACCAGTACATTCACAAACGTCTACTTCTTTATGCATTTAAATTTCTGTTAAGTCTGTCTGTATGTCATATTAACATATTTATCATCATTCTGTCAGAAAATGTTTTCTCTAAAAATATAACTGCCCCGTATTTTATGGACATCAGTGTGCCTGATTGATCTCTCAATTCCATGTTAGCATCAATTTATAGGTTCATTTGCTGTGCTTCTGTGTGATATCTTTCTTAAGATATGAAATTCCCTCTGGGGCAGTAATTTCAATTTTTCCTGAATTTTTTTATTTTGATAATGATTTCTAGACTTTCAGTCGATCATTCTAAAATGAATATTCCTTCTGTAGAACAGTTTAGTGTGAAATAAGACATTGTGCGATAATTTGCACTGACAACCATTGCTTTCTTTGTTAATTGTATGAAAGATTTTGTTTCGTTATTTTTTCCACATTTTTTTGTCAGGTTTTAACAACCACCATAGGCAACTCTTAGGGCTACAGGCAGTAACACATTGCTAATTTGGGGCCATTGGTTCCAGGAAAGGGAGAGAGAAACAGGATAAAAACACCTTCCATGCCTCATTTGGCATTCAAGTGACTAGCCAGGAAACTGCGCCTCTGACCACTCAGCCGCAAGGTGCCCTGGCATAAATTTTTACTATCATATTTTGCTCTACACATATACACAAATGTGTTGCTTTTTCCTTGTGCTGATTGTTTGTTGGTAAATGTAATGCACATTATTGCTTTCGTCCACAATTAAAACAAAATTGGTTACACTTACCACTTTTCTTGAAAAACAAAACATGACTGTCCTATTTCTGCTGTCTACTTTAACAGGGATTTAGTGTAAACATTAGTCAAAGTCAATGCAGCAATTGTTCTTATTAACTTCCTTCTTACAGAAAGCAAAACAAGTACCAGAATATTCAACCTCCTTGTACAACAAAACATTATTTAGAGGGATGCATGTACCATATGTTTTGTTATATAGTCCACAGATTTTGTGTTAAAAAAAGTTATAAATTTAGGTTTCACAGAATGCATCAAAGTAGGTAACATCCTGTTTTTTTTTTTTTTTTTTTTTTGAATAATGTTCTTGCATGACTTAATTTTTTTAAAAATTTGCATTGTAATTGTCCGAGAGGTCATATATTAGGAAAACTACCAGAAATGCTTTAATAACAGGAAAATGTAATGCAACACAATGTTGGAGGTCCGCAAACAGTTGGAAAAGTTTTGTTTCTACTTTCGAGCATTTTGACAGAAAATACGAGGCAATGGAGAGGATATTATTTGCTTTCATAAACGATCATGTGCTGAAGTTCAGCATTGGACACGCTCGTGGGTGGTAATGAGCTTCATGTTGTGTGTCTAACAATGGAGTTGCAATAATGGTGAAAAAAAGCTCATGATTTTTGCTCTTTATTCACTTGAAAGTAACAGGAAAGCATTTGAAATTGGCTGTTACTTTTTTTTTAAAGATCCTCCTAATTTCTTTGGATTGCAGAGTTATCCCTTGAATCACAACTTTTTCGTCCAAAATTAAGGTTCAAGGTCAACATTGCAGGTACGGTTTATTCAATGATTTTTCCCTCTCAATTTCATGGCCTGCAGGTTATATGCTGCCACAGATTACTTGCAGGATTTTTATTTTCTTTTCCTGAGTTTTATGGTCTGGATTATATGGCAAAAAATACAGTAGTTCACCATGCACTAGAGATGAACTTGAGCTCAATTCTGAGAACCCAACCCAGGACCTAAGTCTTTCAGCCCTAGCCTTTGAGGTATTTTAAGTTTTTGTTGTAAAATCTGATCTCAAATCTACCTGAGTTTAATATTTTGTTACATTTAATTTACAATAGTACCATTTTGTGCACTATTAAATAAATAAATATCCTTAAAAACTCTGAAAAATCTGAAGGTAGATTTCAAAGTAATGTTTTTTTAATCTACTAATATTTATTCATACATTATAAATAAATTTAAGCTTTCCCCTTTTTTGTTGGAAGGGTAGTATTATAGAAAATGTTTTATTGAAATGAATTTTACCAAGTTCTAATTAGTTTGGCCATCATGCCTCCAATATTTTTGTTTGCATTTATATTGTTTTACAATTCATGTTGCACCAAAAACATTAAGTTCTACTGACTGCAAAAAAGTATGATTGGCTGTGTGAAGTATTCATACTCTTCTGCAAAAGTATATTCATATTCTTTTGCAGTTGGTGTAGCACATTTATTGATATAATGTGAATATGTGTTAGTTATATTATCTACAGCATGCAGATCATGTAGCTACTGAAAAAATACTGTACACTACCAAAGAAAAGGGATTTGATTTTATAAACCATGTGAAGCATGTGTTTTTTAATACTTTAATAATTACATTCAACTCAATACTTTTTTCGAATAGTAAATGCAATTCTTCTAAATATTCTGTTTCACACATTATAAAATTTATAACGTGTAAAATAGGAGATTTAGAAGAATTGTATTTATTCTTCAAAAATAGTATTAACAATTGCTACATAATGCAGCACCAAGCTTAATTTGAGCTTGAGATATATTTGAGACATTCAACTCATTTTAGGTAAAGAAAGAAATATTAAACTGAACATTTTATAGTTCATTTATAAAAAGTTTTATTCCCATCTGGTGAAAAGTGAATCACCCTTAACATTTTGGTAAAGGAGAAAGACACCCACTTGAAGTGTATCCTGGCATGGCAATGATGCTCAGATAGATGAGATTTGAACTAATTAAAAAAAGTACTTGCTGAGCATTTTTCATAGGTGCTTTAACCACAAAGCTGATAACATCTTCATACATACATACATATCACTAAGCTGTTCTCTGAGATTCAGAGGTTAGCTCCAAAAAGAAATACAAACTTCCAGATATTTTTACTTATTGTTGTTGTATCAAACTTCGCCATTTACAGCGATCTTGACATACAACTCGTGCTTCACTGATATCCATTACACGCCGTACGCAAGATCTTTTATACTTCATACTCATAATCTTTTTCTCATGCAGACACTCCTGAATCTGATCCACCCATGTCTTCCTTGGCCTTCTTCTGCCATTCCTTCCTGCCACTTGGGCTGAAAAGATTTTCTTAGTAAGCATTTCATCACTCATTCTTTCAACATGGCCAAACCACCGAAGCATATTGGTCTCCACCTTGCTAACAACATTTTGCTTTACATCACACAACTGCAATACATCTTCATTCCTCACACAATCAAATCGTGTCTTGCCACAAACCCCACGTAAGTAACGCATTTCTCCAGCACACAAACGACTCCTATGCTTCTTCTGCAGTACCCAGATTTCACTGCCATACATCAGAGTAGGAACAATTACTGTTTCATACACAGCCATGTGGGACTCTCTAGAGAACCCATCATTCCTGTGAAAACCTCCCAGAGCAGCTATGACTTTCAAAGAAGAATCCACTCGCCTACTGATTTCACCATCCAACTTGCTCTCTCTGTCAAATATGCTTCCTAAATACACAAACTCACTCACCTGGTCAAGCACAGTGCCATTTATACTTACATTACATTCAGTGCTACCCATTCCTCTCTCAAACACCATAACTTTGGTTTTTCCCTTATTTATACTCAGTTTGAATTTCATGCAAACTTCGTGCATCCGAGTCAACATACTCTGCAACTCACTTTTGCTCTCTGCCAACAGGACAGTGTCATCAGCATATAGCAATCTGCACACACGGATATCACCAAGACATACACCACTATTATCTGTTTTGGCCTCACGTATGCATGCGTCCATAAATATATTAAACAGCCATGGTGACATTACACAACCTTGTCTAACTCCTGCACCAATGGAAAACCATTTTGATAAAACACCATTCACTCGTACACAAGCTCTACTACCAGCATACATGGCTTTTACACTATTAAGTAGCTTCCCAGTAACACCATATTCATTCAATACCTTCCACAAAAGTGTCCTATTCACTCGGTCGTAAGCTTTCTCTAAATCTATGAAGGCAGTAAAAACTTTCTTCGCAACAGCCAGATACTTTTCAATCATCGTGCATAATGCAAAAATCTGGTTAGTGCAGCCTTTACCAGGCATAAAACCACTCTGAACATCCCACACTTTCAATGATGTAAGACCCTGTACTTTTTCAATAACAATCTTCATGCCCCTCATATTTTACCCGTGCAAATTTTCATTCAAAAATTTATCTCCAACTTTTTAGATTAATACAGTTTGATGTAAAATGCAATATTTCTTTTTATTTTTTGGTGAAATGAATTTGATGTTGCATGATAAAGGTAACAAAAGTTGGCATTTTATTATGTCTTTAACATTTAGTCTCATTATTTCTGTGGCTCGTATAATTTTCTACAAAAAGAGCATTGTATCCTCTCCATCAGAACTATAGCTACATTTTCTCCCACTAAAACTCACTCAGCAACACTGGTCCTGTTTGCTGGATGCACTGCTGGCCAGGATGCTGAAAATATGACTGGCTACTCTAGCCAGATTCAGAAAAGGGAAATGCTTCTCCCAAGGCAAGCATGCTCTTGTCTTTCACATTAGTTTCTAGAAGGAAAGTGAATATATAATTGAATTTCATCAATGACTAACATTGGATTCTGTCCGTTCTTCAAAATGTTAAAATTTCTAATTTCTCTCGCCAGTTTGAATGGACTGGAATTGATAGTAGTGTCTATCTGGTTTTGACCTTAAAACTGAGGCACTGTATCCTGCACATTTGATATAACTATCTATTTCTCTTCTGTTGGTCAACATTTACAGATATTTAAATTTTGCATTTAGAAATGTTGCTATCCTATAAAGTTTGTCCACTTGTAACTTCCTTTCTAACCATTCTTCAATTTTCTTTTCCATGAATGTTTCAATATTGCAATTTGTATCTTTATATGCAAAGTGTAGAATGAGATGAAAAATGGGATAAAATTATTCTCTCTCTCTCTCTCTCTCTCTCTCTCTCTCTCTCTCTCTCTATATATATATATATATATATATATATATATATATATATATATATAAATCATCATCATTGTCAACCATTATCAATCCACTGCTGGACGAAGGTCTCCACAACGGTCTGTCTTGTGCAAGTCTCCTCCATGTTACTCCCGTATACTTTCGGATTTCATCCACCCATCTCCCATGTGGTCTTCTTCTGGGTCTTTTCCTGTCCCTTGGAATCCAATCTAAAATTTTGGCTGTCCATCGATGGTCTGTCCTTCTGCCAGTATGTCCAGCCCATTGCCATTTCAGGGATTTAACTCTGATCATGATGTCTTCCACTCTTGTCATTTTTCGGATCCACGAGTTCCTCTTCTTGTCTCTCCTGGTCACACCAAGGATGCACCTCTCCATGCCTCTTTGAGTTGTCTGCAGCCTTTGTATGTCTCTTTTAGTTAAGGTCCACGTCTCTGCACCATACGTAAGCACTGGAAAGATGTATTGATCAAACACTTTTCTTTTAAGACATAATAGCATATTGCTCTTGAAAATTATGCTGTTTCTTCCGAAAGCTCTCCAGGCAAGTTTTGTACGCCGATTAATTTCTTCATCAATGCGACCCTCACTTGATATCTGCTGTCCAAGATAAACGTACGTGTCTGTTATCTCCAGCTTTTCTCCATCAATCGATAAATCTTCATTTCTTGTAAAAGCATTGAACATCACTTTTTTCTTCTGAAAGTTCATTTTTAATCCCACTTCTTTACTCTTGTCAGCAAGTTCCTGGATCATACTCTGCAGCTCTGATGGGGTAGTTGCAAAAATGACTATGTCATCAGCAAAACGAAGGTGGGTTAGATAATCTCCATTAATCTTTATCCCTTTGTTTTCCCAGTTCAGTGATTGAAAGACATTTTTCAATGCGGCATTAAAGAGCTTCGGAGATATGGTGTCACCTTGTCTCACTCCTTTTCCAATTTTTATGTGTGTTGTATTTTCAAACAGCCGAATCTTTGCACTTGCATTTTCATATATGTTATTAATACTATTAATGTACGCATCTTCAATACCGCAGGATTTCAGGGCCATTGTAACTGCTGATGGTTTCACTGAATCAAAGGCTTTTTCATAATTGATAAAAGCCTTGCACAATGGAAGTTCATATTCCCTCGCTCTTTCAATCAGTTCTCTCAGTACGTGGATATGATCTATTGTGCCGTAGCCACTCCTGAATCCAGCTTGTTCTCTCGGTTGAGCCATGTCCAGTGTTACCTTCAAACGGTGTGAAAGAACTTGAGTGAAGATTTTATAAACCACTGAAAGGTGGCTGATAGGTCTGTAGTTCCTGAGATCCTCAATGTCACCTTTTTTATGTAGCAGGATCATTGTAGCGTTGTTCCAATCCTCAGGCCCCGCACGGGGATAACTGGTTTTCCAGTTATTTGGGGAGCGGCGCCCCACGGCCCGAGCTGACCTTGTGACTGGTCAACATCTGATGTCATGCCACCGCATGTTTTTTCTTTTGGTGCTGTTGGTGTTTGCAGGGACGGCTGTTCATCCAGCTGTTGGGGAGTTGCGGCCCCACGATCCCGAGCTGGTCTTGTGTCTCGCTTTTTCGTTTTTATTTATTTTCTCCACTGGCTAGTTGCCCGTGTTGTCTTCTCTACCTAATCGCTACCACGTTATGTACTAACATCCCGGTCTTGTGGTTTTCTTACCCTCCACCACTAACTGTTTTATATTAACCGCTCAGTTCGTAGGTTGCTGAGTTTCCGTTTAGGTTCCCTTCCAGGGTTTTGTCTTCCTTGGTTTACTTTTTTCCTTTTAGCTGGTTTGGGTGCTAGACCTACCTGCATGTTTGCCGCGTGCGGAGACCCGTGAGGCGGAAATGGGATGTCTGGCGGCTGAGGTCGCAGGAGACCGGTTAAGTGCCTCCTGTGTACCAACACTCCTCTTCGACCCCGGCTTCGCTGTAAACGGGAGGCTAGAGACTAACCCACCTCTAGTCAGAAGTCTTGTACCAGGTTGTGTACAGGGCTTTAGCGGCTTTTTTGTCGTATAGCACGGCAGGGTAAGCCCGGGGGCTGTGGGATCATGCCAAAGGCGTTGGCATGACGGTACCCGGAGGCCGAAGTGTCCGCCGAGTGCGTGTGATCACAGCCAACGAACTATATCTGCAACGTATAAGCTCCAGAACTGTGTCCAGCGTCATTTTCTTGACTTGCAGACCTCCAGTTCTCCCTCGTAGGGCTCGGTGGTGGGTGGAGTAGTTTGCAGATGAATCCTCTTCCTTTTTTCTATGGGTAAAAACAAAAAGAAAAACTCCAAATTTAAGTCGCCTGAGCAAATGATTATTGACAATGACTCTCCTTCGTCTTCTCAACCTACCAAGTCTCCTAACCTTAAACGATCTTTAGACCTTGACCTGGACCAAGAATGTGGAACCTCTTCTTCGGCAGCTGTTCCAGTCGCTCCGAAGCGTCGTCTCCCCTCGTTTGCTGTGACTACGCATGCTACACACTTAGTTGTGGAATCCATCGATCCGAATGAGAGACTGTCTACCAAATCTCCCTTTTTCATTTGTAAAGCTTTGGACGCTGCGGTTGGCCCATTGAGGTCTGTGAAGAATCTTCGCTCTGGGGACCTGCATGTCCAAACTTGCAGTGTTTCTCAGAGTAACACTTTTCTGCACCTCACTAGTCTTCAAGGCATTCCTGTCAAAGTGACACCTCACCCGTTTCTTAACACCTCTCGGGGTGTTATTTCGGAGTTTGATCTCTTGCCATGCAGTGAAGAAGAATTGGTGACTGAACTTGCAGATCAAGGTGTTATTGCTGCACGCCGTATGATGTTTCGGCGCGATGGTTCTTTGATTAAGTCTAAAAATGTGATCTTGACTTTTAACTCCCCGAAAGTTCCAACCGAAATCAAGGCTGGCTACTTGGTCTGTGGAGTTCGCCCGTACATTCCCAGTCCTCTGCGCTGTTTCAGGTGCCAGAGGTACGGGCATTCACAACGTTTCTGTAAGAGTTCCGCTCGTTGCGCTAATTGTGGCTCCAGTGAACATGACGGGGAAGGTTGCACTTCTGCGGCCTGCTGTGTTAACTGTGGTGAGGCCCATGCAGCTTACTCCCGCAACTGTATGAAATGGAAGGACGAGATGGCGATCCAGCGCCTCAAGACCCTGGAAGGCCTCTCGTACCCTGCTGCAAAGGCCAAGTTGGGTATACCCACCAATCGACAGCGTACTTTTGCCGCAGTAGTTCAGTCTCTGCCACAACCCGTGCAGCCCTTTGTTCCGCGCCCTGTAGCTCTCGCCGCACTTGCCAAGCGATCTACAGCTGAACAAGCGACACAGGTGGATTTCCACGAGCTCCTGATAGCTGAGTCTGCGCCTTCTCTTTTGAAGACGACTGACTCTTTCAGTTCCCAGCAGAAAGCCTGCACGTGCGGAAGACCCGGCCCTCAATCCGCAAAGGTGTGCAGTGTCCATCCAACTGTCGCGGTCCGCCTGACCAACATTGCAACTGTCTCGGACTCAGCGAGGTCCCCACCCTCAACCAACATTATAGAGGAACATAGGGGGAGGAGAGTGACAGCTCGTCCCCAGCCTCAACCAACATTGCAGAGGAACGTGGGGGGAGGAGAGTGACAGTTCGTCCCCGCCCTCGGCCAGCATTGCAGAGGAGTGTGGGGGGAGGAGAGTGACGGTTCGTCCCCCTCCTGTGACTCATCCTTTGTGTAGTTGCGTTAAATGAAAAACAAATTATAATAATTATAATAGTAAGTTAATAAATTAAACCCAATTAACTAACTTGTCTTCACGGCTTTCATCATCCTTTTTTCCAACTTTTACCAAGCCTGTCTGCTCTTAATCATTTTCCACGCTTTTAAAAATCTGTAGCTGATAGTTCTTTGTCTGGCGCTCTTTGGCCAAACCTGCCCCTTGCGCCACTAAAATCAACCAACCAACCAACCAACCTCAGTTTTACTTAATCGGCTTGTTTCTCACCATTGTCCCATGTTTTTCATACTGTTTGTTTCTTTGTCTTTTTTGGCCCTTCCTTCGTACTCATGGTTCGGTTTTACTTAGTCAGCCAGTTTTTGCGATTTATGCTCCGTTTTTTTAATTTTGTCTGTTTGTCTTGTGTCTGGCGCTCTTTGGCCGACCATGGCCCTTGCGCCAATAAAATCTAATAACCAACCAACCAATCCTCAGGAATCTTCCCTTCATTAAGGCATCGAGTGAAAATTTGCGCGAGTACTGTTTCGATTTCTCCACTTGCTTCTTGTATGATGTCTACAGTAATTCCATCTTCTCCTGGAGCTTTTCCCCGCTTCATGTTCTTGATTGCATGTGCAACTTCTGCTGGGAGGACTGGAAGAACTCTGGTACTGGTACCTTTCATGATGTCTGGAGTACATGTATCATCCCTTTCATATAATTTGGAGTAGAAATCTTTCACTTTTGTCAAAATTTCGCCTCTATTTCTTTTCCCAGTGCCATAATCTGTTTTCTTCCCTTACTGAGATGTCCCTTTGCTATCTTTAGGCTTTGGTTGTTTTCAATTGCTTTCCTTACTAGTTCACAGTTGAATTTGCTTACGTCTTCAGTGATACTTTTTGTACTGTCTTGCATAGCTCTATATATTCCACTTTGGAAGTCCCATCTTCTTTAGTTGTCCTCATCTCTCTTCTCTTTTGCATCAACATTTTGGTTTTTCCTGATAATTTGTTCACATGCAACTTGTTCTTTGACCCAGCTTATTTTGTTGCTGTTTCCATAAGAGCTTTGGATACTTTTCTGTTAACTTCAGAAATATCCACTTCTTCCGATGTTAGGCCTTCTAAAGCAGAGAATCTGTTCTTCAGTTCCAACTTGAAGGTATTACAGTGTTTTTTAAGGTTGGTTATGTCAATACATTGTGTTTGTGTTATGAGCTTGCTACGTTCGAGTTTAGTGTTGAGGTGCATCTTACATCTCGCCAATCTATGGTCACTACCTGTGTTGAACTTGTTTAGCACACTGCAGTCTTCTATGACGAATTTTTTGTTACACATAATAAAATCAATTTCACTTGTCGTCCCATTTGGATGTTTCCATGTCCATTTCTTGTGTGGCTTTTTCTTGAAAAAGGAGTTCAAGATGAAAAACCCTTCTGCCTCTGCAAACTCAACGAGAGTATTTTCACGCTGGTTTCTGTTGCCGTGACTGAATTTGCCTACTGAAGTTTCATTCTGTTGCTGTTGCCCTATTTTTGCATTGAAATCTCCCATAATTATCTTTAAGTGCTGCTTACCTTTATTATTTAGATGACGAATTTCTTCAAAAAATTCTTCAATTTCTTCTTCAGGATGCCTTGTGGTGGGTGCATAAGTTTGAATAATCTGAGCCTGGTATCTTCTCGAGAGTTGGATAACGAGTCGTGCAGCTCTGTCAGAGGAACTTTCAACTTCAACAATTTTATCCTTCAGTTTCTTGTTTATTATAAATCCAACACCACTAGTTCTGCCAGTATCAGTCCCATGATAGTAGAAGAGATGTCCACTTTTCAGTTCAATGAGATCTTCTCCTTACCTCATCTAGCCCGACGATGTCCCACTTGATCCTTTGTAGTTCCTCTTCCAATTCAAGTAGCCTTGAATCAGAAGATAGGGAGCGTCCATTGTACGTAGCCAAGGTCAGCATCAGATGGCAGCCTAGTCCAGTCCTCCGGGGATTCTTAGCACCCTCTGCCTTCATGTCGCACTGGCCGCTGCGTTGGCCAGGTACATTCCAGCTGCCGGAGACTGAGGGCCAAGATTTAAGTTGTGGAGTCACTTTGGAGGGGTTTGGCCATAACTCACCACGCTGGCCAAGCAGGTTGGTGAGTGTGGGATAGCATTTCCTCTAATCCCGATGGTATAGTTATACTGCTATTGGCGGTCGTCAGAGCCCCTTTAGTGGGAACAGGATGCACCATGAGAAGGCGGGGTTGACATTTGTCAAGGAGAGGCTGTGATGTTACACATCACCTGACCTTACATCCCATATATATATATAGGATAAAATTGTCTTAGCTGTACTGTAGCTTCTTGAAATTTCTCTAAGAATACAATTAAAAACACTCCAAACTCTCCACATTTATACCTGTTGTTTGGTGGCCTTAATTTTTTTCTTTTTTTTTCTTTTAAGTTTTATTCATCCTACTTCAAAAAATTTACAAAAAAAAAAAAATTCTTTTTCCATTTTGGTAACTTTTTTAAAGTAGCATGAATGAAACTATTCAGTAGCTTTAAAGACATTTCAGAGTATGTCACTGAAGAGCAATTGATTTAGAGATACCTGTCTAGTAACGTGTATCACCACTTCTTTCCCTGATGATGGCGGCGATTCGTCTCGGCATGGACTCTACAAGACACTGGAAGCGTTGGGAAGCCATATGGATCCATGACCCCTGAACAAGCTCCCACAGTTCATGAAGATTTGATGGACGGGGGTCAGAGCCTCGATGACATCCCAGATGTGCTCGATGGGATTGAGATCAGGTGACCTAGCTGGCCAAGGAAGCGAGGTCGCATCGATGGAGTATTCATTCAACCATTCGGATACAATTCGGGAGTGATGGCACTGTGAATTGTTTTGTTGCAGGATGAGGTCCCCAGTGGGATGTTGAAGAAGCACAAAAGGGAGCAAATGGTCGTCCAGGATATCCCAGTAACGTTGACCTGTGAGGGACGATGTCAAATGTACCAGGGGTCCCATTTCAGTCCGTGTAAACAGTCCCCAGACGAAAATGCCACCACCACCACCTTGAAGAGTACCCTGCTGGCAAGAAGGATCCATCGCTTCACGTGTGGTTTGCACCATACTCGTATCCTGCCATCCGCATGTACCCACGTGAATCTCGACTCATCAGTCCAGGCAACATTTTTCCACGTCTAGGGTCCAGTGGCGATGTTCCCGCACCCATGCTAATCTTTGCACCCTGTGATGTGTGGTCAGCAGCGGTACCCTCGTGGGACGATGGCTTCTGTACCCCATAGCGAGGAGATGGTTCTTGATAGTGTGCCTGCTTACGCGTTTTTGTGCACCAGCGTTAAATTGCCAAGTGATTTCTTGCACTGTGGTAGCCGCACTGATGAAGGCCATAGTAATGGCTGAAATATATTTTAATTAAACTTTTATACGTAACTTAGCGTGTTCTACGCTACCTTCTTAATTTGTTCGTTAGTTACATGCATTGCCTACCACTCATTTCTGGATGGCAGCCACTTTTCTCTTCTGTAATTTTTCAGTTAGGATTCTGAAAATCGAAGTGGTAGACATGTTTGCTTCATATTCAATCTCTTCACGTGTTTTCCGTCGATTTTTTTCCAAAATGCTGTTGACAATAACCACAGAAGTGTCGTCCATTGCATCTGATGTTCAGCTGCTTGTTGGGTTGTCTTCGATGCTTTCCTGACCTTGGTAGAAACGAGGCTGTGAGACTGCTATGATCCACTACACTAACCCCACAAACTTCAGACAAAGCTTCGTAAATTTTGGTAGGGGATTTTCCTCTCAAAGGTTCAATTTTAATGTAGGATTGCTGGTCACTACGCGAGATGCGACCTGACTCACTTTCTGCCTTCGTTTTTAGGTAGAATTTTTGGAACAGGAACAAATTAGCCAGGAAATGCAGACAGAACTTTGTATACTGAATTCTGACTCACAACTGGCGCAACGATTGGAGCGATTGCATCATCCTATAGGCAGCGCCTGCGCAGTGTGCAAAACTTTTGAAATCACCTGTGTATTTTGGAAAATCAGTATTTGATTTAATCCCTACATACTGGAATTGAAGCAGACTCTGGAATGCATTCCTATGAAGAGGTGGTGTGTATAGTTGTTTTTTTTTTTTTTTTTTTTTTTTGTAGCTCTTCTATGCGTTTGTTCTACTTAAGTTCACAATGAAAAATACCAGTATCAAATCTGCTGTTGGGTGCCATCCAATCATGTCCTAAGCATGTTTGAAGGAGAAAAGGTCTGGTTATCTCACAGGCTTTGAGAGAACATTCACATCTTGAAGAGCCACTCTGCTAATTGATGATATGTGGATGCGTATTATCTTGCTGGAACATGACATTATCCATATTCACTGAAAACAAGATGAATGCTGAGTTACATTTTCACCATTTTCAATGGGCTATCATATCACCCTCCACAAACATAAGGGTCATTTCCTTGTGATATTCTTCACTTCCCTGCAAGTTGGAGTTCTTGCAACATGTAACTCTCTTGTGTATAGCTTGTGCTCTCTCTCTCTCTCTCTCTCTCTCTCTCTCTCTCTCTCTCTCTGTCACACACACACGCACACACAGTGGCGTGTGTAGAAAATGTTTTCTGGGGGTTACGAAATTTATTTTGGTATACAACTAAATGTGTTATGAGTACATTTTGAAAATGTATACAACATCCACACAAAAATATTCAGATAAATATTGCTGGAAAATTAATATTCTTATTACTTATATTCCTATCACCACATAATGGTTGTCCACTTATATTTTGCTATTTATCAGAGAAAAGTGACTGGAATCCTGATAAAACCGATTTGTGTGCGAGAATCTATTTTCCAAAGCACTAATAAGCATGTCTACAAATGGTACATAAATTGAAATCCTATAATAGTCTTCAGGGTTTTCTGTATTTATGTAACATCGTTGTTTTTGTTTTGATGTGATTCTTGGTATTTTTAATCAAAACACCTTGCTTTTTAGCATGCTTTAGAGTTATCTAAGGCAAGTCATGGAACTCAAATTTGGTATTGCCTTGTCACCACAGAAACTTTCAGTATACCCTTGCAGCTGTTGCCCTGGCTTTTTAAAAGTTTTTGCCAACTTATTCGCCAAATAAATTTTTTCGCCAAAGCGTTATAACAGTACAAAAAGTAATTGCCAAAACTTTTTTTTGCCGTCACCAAAGTGATTTTTTCCCCCACAAATTGTGAAGAATGTGATCGGCAGCGCGACCCCTGCTATGTATTGGTTTTTCATTGCAATGGGACATTCTAAGATCTTTGGCTCCTTGCCGCTTCTTTGTCTTCAAGGAGAAAACACATTCAATTGTTGCTATGAGACATGAAAACAATTTCAAATACTATGAAAATTTTGCCTTTTAAAATCATGTTTTTGAAATATTGAAAGGTTCCAAAAAAATTTGGGGGCAGGGGGTTTAACCAAAAACCCCTGGAGAGAAAGCCCCAGTGCGCGAACTAAGAAGGGGTGTGACGTCACTGTCAAAGGGCCATCGCAATCCGTCTCTTCAGAGAGGTCAAAGGGCAAGTGTAAAAGGAATGGCGTTATTAGCTTCACGTACATGTGCCATTGATAAGTATTGAACTTTCGGTAGTTGTGAACGTGAGTAAGCATTTTTATACAACATGCCTGGAAAATATTGAGTGCCTTTATATAGATCTAATTATAAAGCACATCCAAAAGCCACTGTTTTCAGGTTTTCCTGAAGGTGAAAGCTTTCGAAGAAGGCGGTTTTCTTTCATTGAAGAATTTTCAACCCACCGTGAATTAAAAGGTTAGTTAAGGCTAATTGTTCTCATGACAGCATTTTCTGCTTTCGTTGTAAATACAATTATAATTTAGTGAATTGTTAGCCGTTTTTTTTTTTTTTTATTGACGGAGTAAAATTTAAGGGCTAGCCTTCCGATTATCTGCTCATTATTTATTGTCATTTAAATAATGGTATTAATTACCATTCAACATTTCATTTCCATAAAGTAATAGTTATTTTTCTTTACAAAATTCGTAGTTAGTAGTGTTCAAATTGAAAAAAAAAAAGAGATGTACATATATTATCAGAGCATCAAGTACTCAGGTTAACTAGGCAAAGAAACTGGCAATAAATAATTACGTTATTTATTAATCAACATTTCCGTAAAACAAATGTCAGTTTTCTTCAAAAAATTGCGGTGCTGTATCAGTGTCCTATTTGCTGTATCAGTGTCCTAATTAAAATAAGAATTCGCACGAAATGTACAGAACTACTTGATGCGCTGATAATCTGAAGACTAGCCCAAAGAAAAGTCTATTGGAATGTCCAGCAAATGTATCTGAAAGTTTGGAATTAATATATTCCATGTTCATTTGACGAAGAACTTTTTCCTAAATGATTTTAATTTAAAAAATTTTTTTTACCTTCTAGAAATAGTTGCAAGATTTGAGCACACCTCTTACCGTATTTTCAGTAAATATACTCACTAAACCAAAAAATTTGCTTTCGCTTTCGTTACGTAATTCCGGAAAAGTCTTAAAAAAAGAAAATCGAACGCGAAGGGAATTTCTAAAAGTTTTAAGTGAAATGATTATGTTCATACAATCCTACCAATTTGCTATTAACGCACTTAAAAAGATCATAAGCACAAGAGCAAAACTTTGGAATTCCCGATTTACATATATCATTGCTGGAAACTGAGTAAAACAATAAAAGAAAGCTAAGGATGTAATCTTTTGATGTTCTGTAAGGACAAAAAATACAGAGAAAAAAACAAGGTCGATTTATTGCTGTGTGCGCATATTGTCTAGTATCGCACTCAAGAAATTATATCTCTGAGTAAACACCGCAGTACTTCGTCGGTGTTTTCAGGAGCGGAGAGCTTGAGACAGTCGGCCCACTAGCTCTGACGTCACAGACCAGTTCGGAGGCTTTCTTAATCTTCAGGGGTTTTTGGTTTAACCCACTCTGGGCATGCTACTGCCTGAGTGCACTCGTGCACACGCACGCACGCACGCACACACACACACACACACGCACGCACGCACGCACGCACGCACACACACACACACACACACACACACACTTATTCTTACTAACATAAAGAAATGGCTATCATCACCTTCTAGCATGTACTTGATATTATACCTATTACTGAAGATGTGGATAACTGTAGGTGAATAGGAGTGGGAAGCAAACATTTCATTGGTACTTGACAGCCCTCTAAATTTGAGCAAATAAGGTTTGCTTGTCTGCCAAAATCTTATATCTTATACTGGATGTCCGACCCATATTTTTTGTCCTTGCTGCTGGAAGGTCCTGTGCCTAGTTTTCTTGTACAACATTGAACTGTTGAAATCTTTCAGCTGACTTTGATTCAGAGTCACTACAGGAACATTTCACCCTTTCATAGCCTGATTCTCTGTCCTTTGTCAAATTCAGTAAGTTGGACACATGAAACAGTTGATCTTTGCATTAGTCTGCATATTCAATGAATTTCATTAAATTAATTAAGTTCATTAATTAAGTTCAAAAATAGTAGTTTCATCTTCAGGATTTGTTTACCAGTGGTGTTTTATCCTGTTTAATATTAATCAAACACCTTGATAAAAACTTAAATTTTTTCCCAATAACTCTCTTAACATTATCACCAAATTTTTGTTAGAAATTTGTTAATAATGCTTTTATTCCCATTAATTTATGTAACTAGCATCTAGAAAAAAAAATCAAAATCTAAGATGTGAAATACTATTTTTTTAAATCAAAATCTAAGATGTGAAAACAAAAGTACTAGCAGAAAACAGTGTTAATGAGCAAAACAATAATCTGAATTTGTCATTTTTTATTATATGTATGTATCTTAAAACATATGCTAGAATGTATTAATGATTTTTGTTAATTCTGTACTTAGAATCACATTCATAAAATGTGTTTGTTATTTATTTCAATGAAAAACATTAATAATTAGTATTTAAATTGATACTCTGCTTTCTGTTTTTAGGTGAAGATTCTCAGTTTGTTTTGAGGACATTTCATGAAGGAACCAGTGTGAAAATGGCTGACCTTTCTGATGAACTGATTAAATCATATGTGCAGACTGGAGAACCACTGTAAGATTTCTCTTCCTATCTTCCTCCTGTATCTCTTGACTTTCACTCTGTTTCTCTGTTGTTGTTTTTTTTTTCTTTATATTTGATAGGCTTTCCATTGACTTCCCTGTAGTGAATCAGTGTTGTTTTCTAAAAAAGAAGTTATAAGGAGGTGATGTGCATTTCTGTCATGGAAAAAATAATATAAAACAATTTACAGGGAACACTTTTAGAAATAATCTGATGTAATTCAGTCAAACCCATGAAGGATGTAGCCACCTGCACTCTCACTTGCAAAATACTGCTAATCATGCAGGTGATGTCATACATATAATATCTACATCTGTATCTGAGAAAGGGCACAAAGGATTCAGCTGTTTTGCTGGGACTGTATGAAGTGACCATAACTGGGAGGAATCTGTACTTAAGGGGGGCCCAATAAGGGAAGTTTTACTGCATTAGGTTTTCTGTAGTACAGGTTTGATAAGAATATGTGCAATTTTCTTTCTCTGTTACTTTCATTGCCATAATTGAACCCTTGGGCTACACAAACAGCCATGCCTGGTTTACAGTAA
This sequence comes from Macrothele yani, assembly GCA_039090855.1. Classification (NCBI taxonomy): domain Eukaryota; kingdom Metazoa; phylum Arthropoda; class Arachnida; order Araneae; family Macrothelidae; genus Macrothele; species Macrothele yani. The sequence continues at coordinate 133,828,600 of CM077007.1, read as the reverse complement.
CTTGTCTGTGGATATTTTACAGTTTCTCACCAAACTTTGTGTGCTGCCCAATTTCTGGGATCTTGAATACTGTTACAAAACTAATGGAATTTTATAGAGTGACAGATGTTGTGGTAGATTATATACAAACCCCATATATTGGAGGAGTCATTAATTACAGTGAAACAAAGATAAAAGAAGAAATCAGTTTTTGCAAAAAATAAAAAATAAAAAAGTTTCATAAAAGTTGTTGATTACTAGCAATTGTGGAACTCTCAAAGGGCAGCATTTAATTTACTATAAGAGTTTTCTGAAACTATTTTGTTTATTTGCATTTTTGAACTTCGCTTTTAGTTGGTAAAGTTCGATGAACACTTACCGCACGTGGGGCTTGGCTTTCAATTCTTATTTTCGTTATGTGGATGCGGCATGGGGGTTTTTCATCTAGTCACGGGTCCACTTCACACTTCATTTTTTTTTCCCGTTGGTATTTATTTGGCCTTGTCACTAAATGAGTTTTTTTCCTTTTGCTGCATCCTCATTTACTTCAATAGTTTTTCATAACCCTAGTACTTTCGGTAATACTCCATTACCGTCATCGAGGGGACGTTTTGCTCCGACTAGCACGGACCGTGTCAACTGGGCATTTCGGTGGTTCTCGCGGGCTGCTTCTGTCATCGGCTATCGCTTCTTCTTGGGCGTTGTGGCGCCATCTCTTGTTGGTCACTGATCTCATTTTTCGAACTTTTTCAATTTTTTGCTCAATTTTAATTAAATTTCTCCAGCTGTTTCTCAAAATATTAGGGTCATTATGGTTGCAAACTTTTGCCCTATTTTTTTCAATCATTACCGACACTGCTATTCTAAGGTGTTTTTTGGATTTACAGCTTTTAATGATTTTTATATTTTCGAATTTAGGATATTTTTGGTTATCCAGACAGTATTGAATAAGTGCTGTTTTTTCTTCTTTTTTCTGCCAATTTTTTACGTGTTGTTTTAATCTGTGTTTAAGCTTATTTTTGGTACTTCCTATATAAGCCATTGGAGGATTTTCAGTAATAGGAATTGAGTAAATACCTGCTTTTTCTAACATTTTTATTTTTTCATTATTTTTTATTACCATATTTTTGATGGTATTTACTTTTCCTCCAATTTGAATGTTATGCTTTTTACAAATATTATTAATTTCATTGGTAGTAAGTACCTTTAATGTAAGGAAAAGCATTTAAATATTTGACTTCTTTTTTATTTACTACAGCATTATTTTTTATTTTCTTTATTACTTCTTTGCAAGTACTGAAGCAAGAACAAATGCCAGAATGACAAATGGTGGATTGAACAAAGAAACTGCTATGGTAACATAAAAAAAAAAAAAAATTATGTATGAAAATAAAACTTGGTGATAGCAAATCTGTGGGTCAGTAGCTTTCATTTAAAAAAAATTGCAAAAATTGCTCCAGTGGGTGGTGCTTGCAGATTGTAGAAAAAATGGCCTTGTATTTTAAATATATAGATTACTTGAAATAATTAAGGCTAAAATGGGAAGTGAAAATTAAAGTATTTGTATTTCATTTTAGATAAATCAAAACATGCAACATTATTTTTACCCCTTACTTTTCACTCCGTATTAAGTACATTTACCTCAAAAGTCATGGGGGATGCATACAATATTTTTGTTGTTGTTGTTTCTGTGGAAGCATAGTGAAATATTTCATATGAGGTTTTGTAATTTTATTGTTCTGGAGTATACACAGCAAATGAAAAATAAATAAATAGAAAATTGAAGGGAAAATAGTTTCTTTTCAAAAGTGACAAGAGACTCAAAGGAAGAAGAATTCACACCAACCTTATACTTCTCCGGCATGCACTCCCAGTGTGAGTGACTACTGAGTAGCACATCTGGGTGAAATAACTAAAACTTGTAAAAATGATATAAGCTGTTGACTTACCTGCATATACATTTGTTGATTGCAAAGCAAAAGAGTGCTGAACCCTATTGTTCATATGCTGATGTAAACTGAAACAGCCCATAAACAACAACCACTGCACTCAGCCGTAATCGAATGCTGCACTTATCAACTTGTTATTCTGCAAGTGGGGAAGCATTCACTTCTGTTTCATTGAATAAAAGCTAGATTTTACAACTTTCTTTTATCCTTACCTGGCCTTGCCTACAGGGACAGATTTCCCAGTAGGCCGACTAGGCCTGAGCCTAGGGTAGCAAATTTTAGTAATAGTAAAAATTAATAATTTGCTAAAATCCCGTAAAAATTATAAAAGAAAAATTTAAAATTAAAATAAAAGTGGAAATTAACATTTACTCCGAAAACTTTTGTATACAAGATTTTGTTTCCGAATCCTTTAGTAATTCCTTTCTTCGACTTGAGAAACCCCAGGCAAACAAACATATGTCAATCTGTTTCACTATGCTTAAGAATCGAAATAAATATTAACTGGTGGAGGGGCGGACAAGAGGGGCATTAATGCTGCTCTTTGGAGCCCGACAAAAATTTTTCTGGTTTAGATAAAGGAAGATTGCTTTGGGCTTTAGATGGAGACATTTGCAGGATTTTCGTGCAAAGCTGTTCCGTCACCCCTCAGAATGAACACAATGGGGGGCAGAGCAAGGGCTGAATTTTAAGCACCATTAGCTATTTCATTTTTCCCACACCGACCTCATTGAAGGTGACCCTTTGATCACTTTGCTTATCTTACAACTTCTTCCTTAGAAGTTACAGGAACCTCATAAAAATTCCAAGAAAAGTTAAGGGGATGGAAAGAGGTACACAATTGACTCATTCCATCCTTACTATGACAATCGTAGCCCCCAAAGCTTCCAATACTGTTTTCTGGCAGTCCATCTGTACTGAATAGTTTGTTTCTGTAGAAGAAAAAGATAATTATCATTTCTCAAAATTATTCTAAGTATGAGTGGAGCTCAGTGCAATAAAAAAAAGTTACTGCTAAAAAAGCAAAAATTGCTTAAGAATTACTAAAATATCAAAAAAAATGATGAACATTTCACTGTTAAATGCACTGGATCAGCTACAGCCACCAATGAAGAAACCACTTCATTTGATTTTATGCTTTAAATGCTACAAAGGAACCAATAATGAAGCAAATACACTGCCGGACAATTGCTAAGGATGGATGACAATAGCAACGATAGCAACCATAAAATGGAAGGCAGGAAAATGTGGAAATTAGCATAAGTGCGGGATACAGTAAGAAGTGTTGTGCGTATGCAAATTTTGGATTGCCTAACTTGTTTGTGACGTCATAGCGCTGATAAGAGATATAAAGGATTCGACGCATATTGACCGTTGTTGTTCAAACGCAAAGTTGAAAGGGAAAGAATCAATTGACGAACTTGCAATTTTCAGTATGTCTTCCCGACATCACCTAGATGATTTTACGCGTGGCCGTATTATTGGCAAGATTGAAGAAGGGCGAAAAATAACAGATGTTGCCAGAGAGTTCGACGTCAGCCACAGTGTTGTTTCAATGCTTTGGAAATCATTTCAAACAATTGGAGAGTGTAGCAAACGTCACGGGGCAGGTCGTGTTCGCAGTACGACACCTGCAGAAGATCGGTACATAGTGCTATCAACAAAAAGACACCGGCGCAGCACAGCTAGTGAGGTAGCAAATCAGTTTATGGCTGCTACTGGCAAGCGGATCTCCCGAAAAACTGTCGCCAGACGTTTGCATGACGAAGGACTATACGCCCACCGTCCTGTTATGTGCATCCCATTGTCCAGACGTCACCGTACCGCTCGTTTGCAATGGTGCCATCAACATCGCAATTGGACTGATAACGACTGGTCTGCTGTCCTCTTCTCAGATGAGAGTAGATACAGTCTATCGTCTGATTGTCGACAACAACTGATCTGTGATAGTGGTACTGCATATTGTCCAGCAAACATACAGGAAAGGGACCGATATCCATCATGTAGTGTCATGGTATGGGCTGGCATCATGATCAATGGCGGTACATCCCTCTATGTGCTTCCAACTGGGACTATGACTGGCCAACGATACATTAATGATGTTCTGCTACCTTATGTTTGCATGTTCCGTGGTGCTGTCGGTGATAGATTCATTTTCATGGACGACAACGCAACATGTCATCGAACAGTCGCTGTCCAGGAGTGTCTTGAGAGCGAGGATATTCAACGCCTCGTATGGCCAGCACGTTCTCCAGATCTGAATCCCATTGAAAATGTGTGGGATGCTTTGGGGAGGAGTCTTGCTGATCGCCAATGCCCTGCAATAAACAAGGACACCCTCATCCGTGCACTGACAGAGGAATGGGATAAATTACCCCAACAGCTGCTTGATAATGTTGTGCAAAGCATGACACGATGTGTGGAATCTTGCATCGCCCTCCATGGTGGCCATATCCCGTATTGACATCTTACGCCGGAACGCCTGCAAACGGTAATTGCATTTTTTTCACGTTTACGTATTCTGCACAAAATGGCCTGTTTGTCCTTTGAACACGTTCCAAAGCCTTCTGGATTTCAGAGCACAATAAATTGTCTTTCTTGTAATGTCCTGGCATTCTGACATTATTTTATTTTCACTTGGCATCCAACCACACTTACTTTTTTATGCGCTATATAGCCGTTTATGATCCGTCCTTAGCAATTGTCCAGCAGTGTATTTTCACGCATGAATTACGTATTAAACTTCAGGAATAGTAGGATCTTTCTGTTGAAACATCAGCCTTGTTAACACTCAAAGCAAGCACTCACATGGTTTAGATCATTTCTTTAGTTGTTGCCAGTAGAGATTTCCAAATAATTGGAATATTGAAGGGTGTATCCGAATTGCAAGAGTTTTTATTGAAGAGAATTTCAATGCTTTCTCTGTAGCGTAATGAAAATTTGTTTGAGAAGGGTGCAATCCTTTTGGTACTAGTCCAGTTTGGAGAGGCAGAGGTATCTTCAATTGTCAGAAGAGAAAGTGCAGAAGTCTGAAGGATTTTTCTGACATCCCTTTTATGTTCCAAAATTATGCAGTTTGTTGTACGAAAGGTGCTATTTATATAACATTTTTCGTCTGGGGAAGTAGATACAGGGACGGTCTAAAGGATTTAAAGGTTGTCTGACTTTAGATATTGATTGGAGTTAGTGAGAGGAGGATTGATTGCAAACCTGCAACCGAAATTTTTGAAAATTTTGAGAAATTTGTAAGTAAAAGAATGATGGTAAGGGATTGAATCAATAAAGGAAAGAGACTATTTCTGCAGAAAAGATAGATGACTATTTCTGCAGAAAAGAAAGATAGATAGATGACAGACAAATTGTTTGACTTCAAACTTTTTGAAAAGTTTTGTGACAATTCTGAGGGGAAATCGATAATTTGTAGCAATTTCTTGGATGATTGCATATTCTTTTTGTAATGAGTGGGGGTCATTGCAAATGACATTGGTGCAGTGAATTAGTGATTTTAGAGCTCCAAGCTTATGGGAAAGATCAGTATTAGAGTAAAATGGAATAATACTTATGATAGTGGTGGGTTTTCTGTAGACAGATGTATGGAGTTTGTTATCGATTCTAGTTATTTGTACATCCAAGAAATTGATGCAGTTATTGTTTTCAGGATTGAAAGTAAAATTAGTGGGAGGGAATTTTCTAGAGATAAAAGAGGTAAAATTGTGCAAGTCTTTTAAGTCGTGAGGCCAAATTATAAAGATGTCATCCACATAACAAATCCAAAGTTTGGATTGGAAGGGAGTGTTTTACAATGCTATTTTCAATTTTGTGCATGAACATTTCTGCAAGAAGAGGAGAAAAAGGTGATCCCAAGGGTGCTCCTTGGAATTGAAGGTAAAACTATTTGTTGTAAGTTAAACAATTCATTGTTATTATTTGGTGAAAGTGAAACAAAGAAGTGAAACAATTAATTATTATTGTTTATTGTAAGTGAAACAATTAATTGTTTCACTTACAACAAACAGTTTTGCCACCAATTCTAAGGAGTACCCATGGAATCACCTCTTTCCCCTCTTCTTGAAGAAATATTCATGCAAAACATTGAAAATAGCATTGTAAAAACCCTCCCGCTTCCAATCCAAACTTTGGATTTGTTACGTGGATGACATCTTTATAATTTGGCCTCATGACTTAAAAGACTTGCACAATCTTACCTCTTTTATCTCTAGAAAATTCCCCACAATTAGTTTTACTTTGAATCCTGAAAACAATAACTGTATCAATTTCTTGGATGTACAAATAACTAGAACCAAAATGAATTTCTAACTTTTTGAACCTACAGTGGACTTCAAGAATTTCTAACTTTTTAAATGAATTTCTAACTTTTCGCTCATTACAGCAGACCTCAAGGAATGTGTTAATGATGTCATCAGACATGTGTGTTGCATCAAACTTGATGAATTGCATGTTCGTTTCCTGGAAGTTCCTTGCACACTGCTCCATGAAATCGTAATGAAACACCTTGGCTGCCGAAAAATGTGTGCAATTTGAATACCACGAATGTTAACTGATGACCACAAAAAGAATTGTTTGGGTGCCTTTTTGAGTTTTTTGGTCCCATTACACATAAACAGGCGATGAATTTCTTGACCACATAGTGACAGGAGATGAAATGTTGATCAGTCATTTCATGCTAGAGAACAAACGCCAGTCACTTGAGTGGCACCATTCCTGGTCCCCAGTGAAACTACGCAAGTGTAAGCAAATGGTTTCAGTAAAGGTCATGATCACTGGTGGAATATACTTTATCTCCCACCTGTAACCTAGAAAGGAGGATTGTGGAAAAATGTAAACATCTCACCTCCAGCCATCCTTTGCCAATTTCCTCCACTAAAGAGTTCATTGAACCCTCTGACAAAATGTTCACTCTGGATATAGTCTCTCTCTTCCCTTCAGTCCCTCTTTTCCACTCTCATATGCTGTTAGTACAATTGCTCAAAGAAAACCAATCACTCTCTGGCCCACTAACAAAAAACCTGTATGACTGCCTTCAAACTCTGAGAGATCTTAATTGTTTCAGGTTTAGCAACAAATACTACTGTCAGCAAGAAGGACTTCGGATGGGTTCACTTCTCTCTCCACTTCTGGCTGAAGTTGTCATGCAACATATCGAAAAAACTGTAGTCATGGAACACAATCTACAACCTTCCATTTGGCTTTGATACGTTGATGATATTTTTGTAATTTGGCCACACAATAGAACTGACCTTGAATCTCTTCTTGAAAAGATTTCCCTGAAATTCCCACCAATAAAATTCACCATCAGTAAAGAATCACTGCAAGGCATTGACTTCTTGGATGTCCATCTGACAAGGCAAGAGAATCATCTCAACAGATCTGTCTACAGAAAACCCTCTGCAATAACAAACATAATCCCATTTTCATCCCACTCCCTTACTGCGCACAAATTTGCAGCCTTTAAAACTTATGTCAATCGTGCCAGGATTGTCTGCAACACTGAATCTTCCTTCAATGAAAAAATTGACACCATAAAGAAAATTGCCAAAGCCCATCAGTTCTCACCTTCTACAATCCAAAAATTCCTCCAAAATTCCCACTTGAAAAATCTGTCTGCTCTCTCACCAATAATAATGGAAAAACCACCATTCATTGGTTCCATCCCTTTCCATGGATCCTTCTCTTATAAGATGTGTAAACCCTTCAAAACTATGGGCTACACTCTCACAGTGAAACCTAACCCTCCTGCAATAAAGTGCCTGCTTAAAGACAAGGATCCTGTCTCGCCCTTGGAGTTTATGCCATTTCCATTTCAACTTCCTCTGGTCTTTCAGTGTATATTGGTAGCACATACCGAAGCATCAATTCGAGACCTAGTAAACACAAAAAGATTTTTCCAATGGTCTTCTAAATACAGCATTATCTGCACTAACCCTTAAAGAAACCTCTGCAGTTCCCCTTTGGAAAGAAATGGCCCCATTCATCAACAAGGCATCTCTGCATTTCCAAGAAAGCATTGAAATTTTGTTCACCAAAAACTGTAATTCAGTGACCTCTCACCAAATCCCATTTATTTGGATCTCTCTACTAAAATCTGGCAACAGTTAATTTCAAATTGTAGTTCTGGCAACCAGCCCATCAAGTCGATCGCAGGTGATCTAGGGCGTAGAATGACTGGAAGCTACTGCTAAACGAACCTTTTATCATATGTGACTTTGGGTGCTCCTTGCTCGATTTCTATGTTTATGACCAGTTTGTTTTTGGGACTACAGAGGTCTCTTGCTGGTTGAGTTCATGCCCTGAGGCGCAACCATCAATACCAAAGTCTGTTGTGGAACACTGCATAGGCTGCATAGGGGCATCCAAAACAAACTGAGTGGTATGCTGTCTAAGGGTGTGGTATTTCTCCATGACAATGCAAGACCTCACATGGCACCCCAGACCCAGCACCTGCTTTAGGGTTTCAAATGCGAGGTTCTGGATCATCTGCCCTACAGTCTGAACTTGGTTCCCAGTGATTACCATTTGTTCACCAAATTGAAGGACTTTTTGGAAGGACGGTGCTTTGCTAGTGACAATGATTTGAAAGATGAAGTTCGACAGTGGTTGTATGGACTAGCAGCAGAGGTATATGATGAAAGTACTCAAAAACTGGTCACACGATATGACAAGTGCCTAAACACCAGCAGTGATTATCTAGAAAAATGAGTGATTGTATGTAGTATTAGTTAAAATACAAAAATTTAAACAATGCCAGTTTCATTTATTTTTATTTCATAGTGGGTATTTTTTATGACCCTCATATGTACATATAAAGTATGTATATGTATACATGTAATTTTATATTTAACAGCACAAAAAAAGAAAAAAAGAAATCGACGAAGCTTGTATTGTGCAATATATTGTGCAATAGTGTGTGCCTGCCAATAGCTCACAGATCATCCAGTCCGGAGGTGTCCGCTATTCAGAGGTTTTACTGTATTTGTTTTCAGATATTTCAGTTACAAAATCTTAAAGAAAAGTGCCTCTAATTGCATCTGACATGGTAATGGTGGTATCTGTGTGCTTGTGTGTGACACAAGAGCATTGTGCTTGTCTCAGTTTGTAGTTTTGCTAATGAGTTATAACAAAATTCACGACGCTTGTTTTCTTCAAGTTTGCCAGTGGTTGTTTGTGCCAACATCAGCTAATTTTCATTTGATTGATTTGCCATTTTGAAGATATTACTCAATTTTGCAATTTGTGATGTTTAATATTGTTGTTTTTCTTCCATTATTTTTAAATATGTATCATAGCTCTCTGTAAAAGTTTTATTGAAGAATATGCTGATGATGAAATTAGTGTTTAGATGAATTTCTTTCAGTTAGTACAGAACATTTGTTTTTTGTTATAGGGATAAAGCTGGGAGCTATGGCATTCAAGGAATTGGTGGTAGTCTCATAGAAGGTATAGAAGGGTGTTATTTTAATGTAATGGGATTTCCCTGCACAGATTTTGTAAAGAACTGTACAAGCTACACAGTGATTCCTTGATATGATACATAAAACTAGTGTGTGTGTACATAATATATGCAATTATTTTCCATGTGTCATCACAATCCATTTCCAAATAAAAAAAGGTCATACTGTGCATAACACATATTTCACCCTTAATCTGTTCATTGTTTACATTACACCATGTAGGTCAGTGGGACATTCAGGTTTCACAACAATTATTTGCAGACTTTAAATATATGGTGTGTCCATAAGGTTAAGTGAATGCACAGTAAAGATGAGTGAAATGGGTAACATTAAAAAAAATTACCATAATTTTGGGGCTAAGAGCTTCATCTGACAAAAATCATGATTTTAGAAACAAATTCGTTGTAAGAGCCACACTGGCATAAGTGCAACATCACAATTTTTTTAAATCTTCTAGCCATCAGTGTAAGAGCTTCAAGAAGTAACATCATAACCTGTTTGAATCACTACCTAAACTACCAGCATATTTGTAAAGTAATTTTTCTGTAACATCTTTTAAGTTATTTTTGGTAATTTAATGAGATAATATAGAAATGTGACGAATCATGACATTGAAAATACTGAGTGTTCTTTCCTTTATTATCTTATTTATTTAGTGGCACTTAATAGTTGTTCTTAGAGGGTGGTACTCATTATGAATTCCAGCTTGTAAGTACAGTTTTCACAGTACGAATTATGGATGTTATTTTTAGTTGAAAACTATTTTCTGCTATCAAAAAATACCTGAATGAAATTAAAGTGAGAATTATAAAATAGGCATTTCTTATAAAAGAATGTTCATAAAAAAGTAAATAAATGGATGAATGAAGCAATGTTCTGGGAAAGAAGAAATAAAAATCAAAACTTTTTTTACTTCAAGTACTTTTATTACCTTAGAAGAATTCTTGAAATCATCATATCATACGTAAGTTACGTTGAAAATTATAAGCAGGACGTTTCAGTAGCGACTTCTACCTTCATCAGCCATGGAATGAGACACGTAGTAAAAGCGTCAGTTGTTGCCAGATTTCAAAATCGCTTTCCAAATAATAGGGATGTTAAAAGGTGTGTCAGTATTGCAGGTGTTAGGGGTAAGGTAGATTTCAATGCTTTTGCGGTACCTGAGGGCATGCCAATTGCTTAACGGGACGATCTGCTTAACATTTTGCCAATCGAGAATCGCGGACATATTGCCATTAGTTAAAATTGAAAGGGAGGTGGAAGGGCCTCATTTCTTAACAAGGTTAGTAGACTCCAAGGTTATGCTTATCCGACACTTCCGCTGAGCACTGTCTCAGGGGTTGCCTTCATGACGTCACAGTCCCGGAGATTTCCACACCCCATCCGCCTAAAGCTGCTTGCTCCCGTTTTTCTGGTTCAGGGTCTGAAAGCCACATTGTCTCATTTGAAGCTAGGTATTTGTAGCAAACAAATTTTCTTTTCCTTGGTCATACTGAACATGCCTGGTTCGTGCGCAATAGCAACGTGTCAAAATTATTCTTCGAAAACCAGAAGGAATGGCATTCATTACCATAGGTTTCCGAAAAATGAAGTTTTGCGTAAAACATGGAAATTGAGATGCAAACGAGCTGACAGTTTCAACGAAATGAATTCAGCTATTTGTTCGGAACATTTTCCTGAGGAAGACTATGAACGCGATTTAAGGAATGAACTTCTAGGTTTGCCTATCCGCAAAATACTAAAGGACACAGCTGTACCAAGTTTAAACCTCCCGGGAAACTTTAATGTAAATTCTAATTCAGAGAGAAGGAACAGACAGGAGAAAAGGAAACGAACTGATCTTGTTGGCGATTTGATAAACTCTGATAATGCAGAGGAAATTTTGGAAGACATGTGGAGTGCCGATGATGAAAATACTGAAATTGAATGTATGAAAGACCTGAAAACAGAAAATGAAATTCTATTGAAGGAAAATTATATTTTGATGAAGGAAAATGAAAAGCTGAAAAAACAAATATTATATTTGAGCTCTTCAAACCATAGTCTAACTTTACGTGTAAAAGTCCTCAAAGTAAAACAGAATCAAATGCAGAAAGAATTATTAGAATTGCGAAGGTTATGGAAAGATGAGAAAAAAGACAGAGAAATGTGCATAAAAAATTTGCTTTCTACAGTGTTTACTCCAGGACAGATAAGGGTTTTGTTAGGCCAAAAACGGATTGTTTGGAATTCTACTGATATTGCAGCTGCAATAACATTAAGAACTGTTTCCAGGAGAGCATATCACTACTTGAGAAATAAAGTTAATATTCCGCTTCCTGCTTTGTCAACATTGCGCCGATCGGTAGCTACAATTAAATGTTCACCTGGAATTCAAGCCACAACTTTAAAACTGATGCAGAGCCAAGGAATGCAAATGACTGAAGCCGAAAGAACATGTGTAATTTCTATAGATGAAATGAAAGCTTCCAGCAAAATGTGCTATAATATTGAAACAGATGAAGTTATAGGACCGTGTAGGTATGTACTGGTATTCATGGCAAGAGGACTTGTTAATCCCTGGAAACAACCAGTATTTTACGATTTTGACGTTAGTGGTTCCAGTCTCAGATAAATATTAATGAAAGTAATTTGTGCCGTAGAAAATATCATGTTTCCTGTATTTGCTCTTACTTCAGATCTGGGAGCTTTAAACCAGAAATTATGGAAAGAATTGGCTATATCGCCTGAGAGTCCGTTCTTTGAAAATCCTTTCGACAAAAACAGACATATAAATGTAAATGCTGACATTCCACATATGGTAAAGTTATTGCAAAACCATATTTTTGACAGTGGCATAAAAATAAGAAATATAGTGATAAATTGCTCCCTATTTGAAAAGCTATTAGAGAAGGACAGTAAGGAATTAAAAATAGCGTATAATATGAGTGAAACACACATACATGTTAAAGGAGCAAATAGGCAGATTGTACGTTATGCTGTACAGTTGCTTTCGGAGCGTGTTGGAAATGCCATCAAATATTTATTTCCCGAAGATGATGAAGCAGCAAATTTTATTCTTCTTGTTGACAGATTTTTTGATACAATGAATTCGAGGCAACCATTCTCAGACAAACCATTCCGATGTGCTTTAGGTAACAATCAACAACAATTTCAACTTCTGAATGAGGCTTACAACACTTTTTCGCAGATGCGCGTTGTTGGAAGAAAAAACGTCCTACCATTTCAGCAAGGTCTTCTGGTCAGTATTACATCCGTAATGGCTGTCCACAAGATTCTAAGCGAAAAATATGAGCTAAAATATTTTTTAACTCACAGAGTTAATCAAGATGTCCTAGAAATTTTTTTCTCACAGATACGTGCAGCAGGGAATACCTATGATCACCCTTCACCACTGGAATTTCAAAATCGTCTCAGACTGCTGGTACTTGGGAAAGTAGTCTGGAACTGTCAGAAATCTAACGTTTTGCCTGAGTCAGAACAACATTATTTAACTGTCTCCATGCTCTCGTCTTCCTGTGTCTTACACAATAATGTATCCTGCAATGATGAAACAGCCCACACAAGTGAAAATGAAATTACGGCTGCACTTCGCGAAGAACCCACAACTGCAATTACGTCTTCTAGTGACAGCATATCGTACCAAGCTTTACGATACCTTGCTGGATATGTTGCATTTAAATGCCAAACAACGTGTTCTGGGCTGGGGGACAAAAATGCACCTCTGGACCTAGTGCAAGAAAAAGGAATTCTTTGCGACTGGATTAGCATCATAAGCAGAGGCTGCTTGCAACATCCAACAAATGAGTGGATGAGCATGGTTATCCAACTAGAAGAAATTTTTTAAAACTACATGGGAAAAATAATTTAAGGAAAGTTAAAAGAATTGTTCACACCGCAGTGGAAGCTTCTGCCCATCAGTTCCCTCCAAATGTGCACCCTGCTATCAAACTATTCATGAAAACCCGAATTATGATCCGTATGCGCCATATTAACGCTCAGCAAAAAATATATTGCCAACCCAAGAAGAGAAAACTGGTTAAAACAGTTACCTAAGGAACATGACAAAGGTAAGTGAAGAAAAAAATTTTTTTATGTTAAATAATGTCCCGATTCTTAAAGTTCTCAAAATTTAGCGAATAAAATATGACTAAAGAAACAAACAAACAAAAATTGCAAAGATCCATGATTTTAACTTTTCTGTTCAGCGATTAGTTACAAATAATAGCAGAGCATTTAGTGAAATTAATTTCCAACTTTTAATTTAGCAAGTTAGTGGAATGCTACTCAAGTTTTTATTTGTTCCGCTTAAAAGGATTTCTTCATGAGGTTCTGACAGCATAATCTTAAGTTTTTTTTCCTTCTTTTGAATTTATTTAAAGACAGTATTACAGTTGCATATAAATAAATTAGAAGGTATAATCACTGTCCCTGCACTTTTCCTTAGTGTCATGTCAATATCCTATTTAGATATTTAGATTAAACAGATTTGAAAAAAAAAAAAATGAAAGAAATGCATAATAAGTTTCTTCACATTCTCGGTTTACTCTAAATAAAATATTCACATGGATGTCCGTTTTTCCTGATTATATTACAGATGTGCTTTTGCATTACATCTTGGTTGCAAGCTTTCAGATTCAGAGCGCATTTGAGTAAAAAATTGTTGACATTTCTCCCGCGAGTGCTTCAATTGTATTAACAGTCTATCCGTCCTGCTGGCTGCGTCGTGTGGTACACTGACGTCACTACGTAAGGGACCGGCACTTCCGCTGCGAGGGAGGCAGGATGAGCAAACCTTACTGTCTATTAACCTTGATTTCTTAACATCAGCTATATGTTCCACCAAACGGCGGTTTATGCTGCGGTAAGTACTTACTACCAATATAGTGGGTATTGCATGTGGAAGTGATAGGGATAGAATAGACACCTTGTAACTCTAGGAGTTTATTGGGATCTCTGTCTTTAAGAGTGAGGTTGAGAAGATGTGGAGGTGGTTTAACTGCAATCCTGTAGCCAAAAGACCTGAAAATAGAGCAAACTTTATGAGTGAAGGACAGGCTAAAGGGCAAAGTGCCAACAAACTGATGGGTAGTGGAAGGTTCAGCCAGTAAACTAGATCTATTATGTGATCCAAAACTCTTAATTAGTCTATGTACTAAGAGGGGTGGAAAGCCATGCAATTTGCCAATGTTGATGATGTTCTGATATTCTTTTTGAAGAGCAGAATGGCTGTTGCAAATAAGGTTGGCTCGGTGAATGTACGACTTTAGAGCAGACAATTTGTATTTTTCAAAGTACAAGACTGGTAAGGGATGATATTATGAGTGGCAGAAGGTTTCCTGTAAACAGAGAGGCCATGTGAGAAGTCTGGGTTGATGTTGATGTTAACATCCAGAAAACTAATATTGTTGTCAATCTGTTCTTTAGAAGAAAATTTTATATGCAGGAATTTTGAAGTTATAGAGGACATGAGTTCAAACAGAGTGTGTTTTTGGTGTGGCCAAATAATGAAGATGTCGTCCACATACCTTAACCAAATGGTGGGTTTTAAGAGGGATGGGGCAACAATTAATGTTTCAATATTCTGCAAATAAATTTCAGCAAGTAAGGGAGATTAGAAAAGTATTCCTGTTTTGTATACAATGGTATCTACTACCAACAAAAACAAGGCATACCTTTGGGCTCTCCTCTTTCCCCCTTTACTTGCTGAAATTTATTTTCAGAATATTGAACTCCAAAATTCCCGCATATAAAATTTTCTTCTCAAGAACAGGTCGACAACAATATTAGTTTTCTGGATATTAACATCAACATCAACCCAGACTTCTCACTTGGCCTCTCTGTTTACAGGAAACCTTCTGCCACCCATAATACCATCTCTTACCATTCTTGCACCTTTGAAAAATACAAATTGTCTGCTTTAAAGTCGTACATTCACCGAGCCAACCTTATTTGCAACAGCCATTCTGCTCTTCAAAAAGAATATCAGAACATCATCAACATTGGCAAATTGCATGGCTTTCCACCGCTCTTAGTACATAGACTAATTAAGAGTTTTGGATCACAGAATAGATCTAGTTTACTGGCTGAACCTTCCACCACCCATCTGTTTGTTGGCACTTTGCTCTTTAGCCTGTCCTTCACTCATAAAATTTGCTCTATTTTCAGGTCTTTTGGTTACAGGATTGCAGTTAAACCACCTCCACATCTTCTCAACCTCATCCTTAAAGACAGGGAGATCCCAATAAACCCCTAGAGTTGCAAGGTGTCTACTCTATCCCTATCAACACTTTCACAGGCATTACCCACTATATTGGTAGTACTTACTGCAGCATAAACTGGTGTTTGATGGAACATATCGCTGATGTTAAGAAATGCAGCCCTTCCCTTCCACCTCCCTTCAGCTACCGCGAAAGCATTGAAATCTACCTTACCCCTAACACCTGCAATACTGACAACATCCCTATTATTTGGAAAGCGATTTTGAAATCTGGCAACAACTGACGCTTTTACCACACGTCTCATTTCATGGCTGATGAAGGTAGAAGTCGCTACCGAAACGTCCCGCTTATAATTTTCAACGTAACTTATGCATTATACGATGATATTAAGAATTCTTCTAATTTTTTGTGTGTTACATGTTTCACTGACAATCTTTCTCACTATGACTTTTAAGTTACTGCTGGCCATGTGTGAGTGAAATATCCCCCAACTCCGTCATCAATAGTACTCACTGTCCTTGGCTTTAGCATCACAACTGCAGAGAGGATGAAAGAGGGAATATTCAGAGGATCAAAAATTTTGCTGCTTTAAAACTTTTGTTCCATGCAGTTTTGTTAAGAAAGTGCAAAAGACAAGTCACTGGAAAAACCAGCAGTAATGAATTTTCCTCTCGTTTTCAGTAACCTTGCAGGGATAAATGCATGGTTCAAAAACAGGGGGAATTTCATGACTACTTATTTTTAGAGTAATATTACACACAAACTTACAATTGCTTTCAACAGGTGATAACTTATACATTGGAAGCACATACAGGAGCATTAACCAGAATTTTAGAACATAAAAAATATGTTTTGAAAGCCAATCCTAATACAGCCTTGTCTATTTTGACAATGGAAGACACATCTGCAGTTCCCTGCTGGAACGAAGCAAAACGAATTGCTTCTTTTGACAATCGTTTTGCCCTCTGTTACCGTGAAAGCCTGGAAATTTTTTTCAACTCAATGACTTGCGATTCCGAATCTCCTCTACATTCCGATGATCTGGCGATCAATTCTAAGTTTTTGCAACAAAAATAGAAAAAATTCAAATGTAGAATCTGGCAACAATCTTAGTACTCCATTGGCGTGATGAAGACCTAAGATAAGGTCGAAAGCTCCTAACTTACGAACTTTCTTGTAAAAGTTTTTTCATGTAACGTAACTAGCGTGATCAAGTTACCTTTATTTGTTAATATTGTTATGTGTTTTGCCCATCATCGTCATGTCACATTGCTGTTTGCTGAGGAGTTGTTTTAAGAAAAATTATAGGTAAGTTCTACATCAGAACAAGAGCGGCAGGGTGGGCAAACCATCCTTTTTTTATTGAAAGATCTGCGCCTCTTACCAAAAGATACACCACTTTACTGACCTTTAAAATATTTTTTCCCTCTCCTAATCCAATACCCTTTTTGCATTGTTCGTGTGGCTGCTGAAAGCTATGGGAAAAGTCATCCTTTGTTATTTTCTGCAGCTGGGTTATCCTGTTCACTTGGATGTCTAAAATGGCCACAAATCTCTTCCCTCGCGGCACTAATTTCATTTGAGGAAACAAAGAGTAGTGAGCTGGAGCCAAATAAGATGAATACAGTGAGTGATCCAATGCAGCAATGGCTCACTTGTCTAGAAATTTTTTTACTGTTGTTACTGAATCGGATGATGCATTGTCATGCAACAGGAACCAACATCTTGACTGTTCAAAGCAGTGCCGTCTTAACAATTTTGGGGGTCCTGAGCCGTAACATTTTCAGTGGTCCCTAATTTTTTTTATCATTGTCAACCATTATCAATCCACTGCTAGATGAAAGTCTCTCCAAATTTATTCCCCAACTGATATAGAAACATCCAATATCTAGCAATATCCAGTAACTTTTTAATTCCACTTGAATGAAAAATGGTACATGAACTCCACGAAGTCTACCAAATGCACTCACAGTTAGTTGCTTAGTAAATTGCAAGAAAATGGGTGCTGAAAGATGATGTTTCTTCCCCATTCTACAAATCATTCAACGAAAATTAAATTAAAACAGAAGAAATAAAGAAGTAAGCCAACTAGCTCACCGCTTCCAGACAATGTGACGCACCAGACAAAAATGCCAATATGTGGCACCAATCGTTGTTACTTATTTAAACACCGAAGATTGAACATATAGAGGTAGCCTTAGTGGGCAAACCCCAATGATAAACATACGTGCACTTCTTGGTATAGATAGACAACACAAATGACTGTTTAAATGAAAAAAGTGATTCGAAAAAAATGCGATGTGTGCGCAGAAGGAGAGAAAAAAATGCCTTGCTCACATGAACATGAGTTAATTTTAATGTAATTTTACATCTTGCTCACTGAATGACATTTGGCTCTTAAATTCTTTTGAAAATGAATTATCTGAGGTTGAGAAGTTTGTGTTTTAAAAATTGACAATTCTCCTGTGAGAACATAAACACTTGTATATGCACTTGTGGGAGTGTAGTAGTTGCATTACATTCGGAATTCTAGATATGTATGCCAAAAACAAGATAAAACGAAACACTTGCCCCGTCGGTCAAAAATAAAATCCATGTGCTCGTGACATTTTCTTGAGAAATGTTCTTCGGATACATGCTGACACGCCACTTTGTTTTTCGGATACCTCATACATGTTTACGAATCATACATTTTTACTTCCGTTCAGAATTTTCATTAATTTGTTTTATAAAATCACTATCACCCCCACTCGGGACAGAAGGGAGGTCTGCTTTCTTTGTTTCTTATCTTGTCACAAAAGATTCATCTTAACATCTAACTTCCCTCCTGTCTCCTCACTCAGAAAATCAAAGCTATGGGGCGGGGTTTGAGAAACAAGGCGGAACAACACCAACTGTCTGCATTGGTGTTTCTTCTTTTCATTAAATAATAATAAAAAAAAACTGCTGGTGAGTGGTGGAAGGGTTGGGCTTTTTGTAAATCCATAAGACACTTGGGGCTTTGGGGTCCCTGGGCATCATCGGCCCACCCCTTAAGACGGCCATGGTGCGAAGTGTTGCCATACTCAACAAATGAGCTTCAACAATTGTGTTTGAAACCTAAAGATAAGTTTAATGTACTCACAGTTTCTCCTGGAATGAATCCCTCGTGTGTGATTCTATCTCTGTCAGAAAGAGACTAACGTAGTCTTCACCTATGATTTTTGGAGACTAAGCTCTGTCACTTTGGAGAAATGGGGTTCCACCATTCCATACTTTGGTGTTTTGTCTCTGGGTTGTATTGAAAGCACCAGACCTTGTCTCCTGTCACAATTAACCCTAAGAATGAAGGGTCACTATCACACATGTTAATGCACCTTAAATCTGGGGAGTTTTTGCTCTGTGGTTAAAAAGCATGGAACAAATAGTGAACAGATCTTGTGCTTCCCAAATCCTCTTTTAAAATTGTACAGGCTGTTTCCCAATTAATATTGAGTTCCTTAGCAATCAATCGTTTTCAAAGAGTCAGTCGATGATCATTCACTACGAGCTCCGGCTTTTTTTCAAAGTTTTCAGGACTTTTAGAGGTTGCAACAACCTGTCCATTCCAGGGGACATCCTAAATAGAGTTCCTTGCTTCTTGGAAATATTTGAACCAGTTGAAAACACCCTTCAAGGTTACTGTTTCATCGCCATGAACTTCTTTCAGCATTGCAGGTGTTTCCAGTGCAAATTTTCCCAATTTAAAGCAGAATTTGATATTGGTTCTTTGCTACATTTTTGCCTGCTAATGGCATGCATCCACATTTTGATAGCATTCACCAAACTTGATTGACTCACCTTATATATATTTACCATTAAACCATTCAAATTATCTTAAAATAATAACCAAAGACAGAGACTATCATCTATGATGTAGATAACCTGTGACTATTCATACTGTAATTTGCAAAGCATGTTCTGCTGAAATGTAGATTCTCTGGCTAGTTGTGATTTGTTCTGTTCTTTCCAGAAGAGCAGCACATTAATTTGCTGTGTGAACGAGTCCCTTTAATTCTCTCTGTGCTGTTTCTTCTTAACATACTTCTAGTTCTGCAAAGTTTAGTAGCACAATGTTTATTACTGCCATCCTTTGGTAACAATACATCATGTTTTTGTAAAAGCCTAGAAAATTTTCCAAGCACCAATAACTAATTCAATCATACCTTTCATCACCTCAGATTTTCTGCAGAAAATGAACAGAAAAATGGTTCTTCCATGTGAATTCTAACCCTATTTCTCCTTTCCACTAGCACCTGGCTAAATAGTTCTTATAATTTACAGGCACAAAATGCCAGTAAGAGTTTATCAGTACTTTTATTTTTTATTGTCTTGTTATTCTTCTTTATTTACTTCATTACGAATGTGTTTCATATGTCAGTACAGAGACAGCAAAATGCATCAAGAAGCCAAGTGAGTCATATTAAAATCAGCAGCCTTTGTAATAAATGCTGTAATTTTGCACCATAATTTTCCTTGATAGTGTGTAAACCCAAAATGTTACAAAATTTTAACTCTCGTGCACTACCAAGTTGGCGGTATTATGTAATATCAGTTTAGGGGAAATAGGCCACACAACCAACCAATCTCCTACATATTTATGAAATATTTAATATATTGGGTCAGTGCGAATGAAATGTACGGCAAAGGAACAGCACAAGTGCACGACAAGAATGGAAAAGTAGGGCAACTTACCTAGGCAAAATAATCCCGCTTGGCATTAACACATAGTTGTCATCTGTCCGGCAAGGTTATGATCCCGGAAAGAAAAAAGTCTTGTGGCTGGGACTTGAAGAAGTCATCAACAGCACAGCATTTTCTACCCAAGCCCAGAATAAATAGCCATCTCGAATGCCCGCTCTCCAACCAGAACCAGTTGCATGAACCTTGTTGTCTGTCATGAACTGTTTCCCGAACAGGAAGTGATCCAGGCGACGAAACAGATGATAGTCTGTCAGAGACAAGTCCGGGTAACAGGCAGGATGAGGCAGTGCTGCATAGCCCAAGGCACTTGGTGTCAGCATCGTCCGTTGTGCGACATGAGGGCGAGCGTTGTCCTGGAGCAGAAGAACACCATGTCTGTTGACCAAAGTAGGTTGTTTTTGCAGCAATTTCTGGTGCATCTGGTGTAATTTAGCACAATAACATTCTGCAGTGATAGTTTGGCCTCTTGTCAAGAAACTCCGATGAATTACCCCGGCTGTGGACTACCAGACAAGGAGCATCATCTTCTTGGTGTGTATGGGTGGCTCAGGATGCAGTCAAGAAGGCTGTGCCTTGCTTAACCATTGTGCAGATCGTTTCCGATTATCATAAAGGACCCACTTCTCGTTGCCGGTGACAATTGGATACAGTAGAGGTTCCTGTTTATTCCTGGCAAGCAGCGCAGTGCAGACTTCCAAACGCCTAGTCTTGTTGGCAGTTGTCAGCTCATACGGCAGCCACATGACCAGCTTTTGACCTTACCCAGCGCAGCCAGATGCCAAACAACTGTCGTGTGGTGAACACCTACCTCTCATGACATGTTTTTTGGGGGTCTGCTTCAACCACACATAACAGAACATCATCGCAAACAGCAACAGGTTGGTGACCATGTGCTTCGGTTTGCAGGTCTGTTTCTCCGCTTCTCAACTTCAGAAACCATCGCCGAATGGTTCGTTTGTTGGCTGTATTCTCCTTAAACGCTTCGTTAACATTTTGAGTGGCAATTCCTGCAGAATGTTCCAGTTTAAATTCATACAGGAAGATGACTCTCAAATCCGGCGTCTGCATGTTTCCTTTGCAAGCCACGTTACGTCCAAACAAACCATGCCTGAACCTTGTTCTTCATACACGTGCAAGCTATTTCTAGTAACTCTGTGACGTAATACCCGCAACACCTGTGGGTGGCATTCCGCTGTGGTAGGGACTTGTCTCCACTGCTCGTTCGCGCCGGACATTTCATTCGCACCAACCCAATAGTTTATAATTTTAAAAAATCCTGGTTAAACCATAAATTATTCCCACTCTGGTGAACAGGTCATTTACTTCAATATAAATTTTTCTTGGATTAAATGGGGTCATCCATTATTTAGTTCAAATGTTCTGTGAGAGTTGAAATTCATAATTGAATTATTGCCAGTTAAAATATGTGTTTATCATAATCTTCTGTGTGTGTTTAGGAATGGAGGACACGCATGACAAAATACTGTATTCCATTTTGGAGAAACTACAGGATCATTTATGGGGAAGTGTGTTTGTCAGGTAGGTCTGCTGCATCTGGTTTAAATATCAGTGTTTTCATGAAGGTCATAGTCATGAGCACACCATGGTAAATGGCTTTACATTTATGTGAATGGGTGGAAAAAGAAAGAAAAAAGAATTGTTGAACAGATTTGTTCATGTACTAAAAACTCTCAAAATATTTCTCATTTATTGCATGTTTCCATGTAACTAAACACTGGAAGAAATATAAAATAAAAGTGTGTCTGTGTGAACCCTGTCCTACCAATTACTAGTTCTTCATATACACCATAGGGGGTGGGTGAGTGGGGGTGATACCCAATGCTCAGAATAAAACTTAAAGGGGTTCTGTTGTTGTTGTTTTTATGCAGATACACATAAATATAGTGCAGTGGAATTAAAGAAAGGAGAAACAAGGAAAGTTTTTAATAGAGGTGGGATGAATCCTAAATTTTATAAAATCCGAATCCTAATAGGTTCTCGAATCCTTCATGTAAGTATAATTATAAGGAAAAAAGGGGAAGAAAAGACTTCTACTTAAAATTAAAAGTTTTTAATTGAAGCAAAATTTGAAATCTGTGTTTAATGAAAAACAAATTAAAGAATACAGTTTTCAAAAAATATACCCATACTTATTAAGAAGATACAAATGAAATTTATAATTTATGTTTAATAAATGAAGTACACTGAAGTGCCAGAAAAAAACTGGTACAGACGAGCTTATGCAAAATACATAGCAATGGCACCTATGCGTGTACTCGGTTGCGTCCGCCAGTGCGTATATAAAGCGATAGACATCCTTGGCAGCTGTCAGAGCTGTTTTCGGCATGAGAATGACAAGTAATAACGATTTAGGCAATTTTCAATGCGGTGTCATAGTTGGCGCTCGTCAGATAGGCCATAGTATTTTGGAGGTAGAAACGAAGTTCAGATTTTCATGGACGACCATTGCGAGGGTGAACCGTGACTACAAGAATTCCAGCAAAATCTCCAACCTACGATACCAGTGTGGCCGTAAAAAGACATTGGGTAAACGTGACCATCGTCGGCTGTCAAGAATCGTTTCACGCGATAGCCATGCAGCATTATCACAGGTATCATCGGAATTCAATGCTGGAGCCTCAACAAGCATCAGTGTCCGGACTGTGCAACGTACCCTGCATGATATGGGCTTTGGGAGCCGACGCCCAACTCGAGTCCTCTTGATGGGTGCACGACACAGAGCTATGCGCCTCGCTTTGCCACGGCAACACCGCCACTGGACACTTTATGACTGGAAACAAGTAGCCTGGTCTGACGAGTCATGTTTCCAACTGTATCGGGCAGATGGAAGGATTCGTGTGTGGCGCAAACCCCATGAAGTCATGGATCCCGCCTGTCAACAGGGAACTGTACCGGCTGGTGGGGGGTCCATAATGGTATGGGGTGGGTTTATCTGTACTTCACTGGGACCCCTGGTATGTCTACAAATGTCTGTGACTGGCCAATGCTATGTGTGCATCCTTTTTGACGAGGTACATCTGTTCATATCCTGCATACATGCTGATGGGTTGGGCCTGTTCCAACAGGACAATGCACCTCCACACAAGTGTCGGGATGCCACATTATGGTTAGAGGAGCATTCGTCTGAGTTTGAGGTGTTGCCATTACCACCCAAGTCCCCAGATCTGAACACGATTCAAACTCAGACGAATGATCAGAAGCCAGTGCTTTGACCACTGCACCGCTGCCGTATAGTGGCTACAACTGGGGCAGCTACTGTAGTTTGGACTGTTAATACCTGTATAGAGGCACATGAAAACCACAAGGTGAACACTTGAGTTCTGCTAACGTTTTTCTTTTTTTACTCTGCATGTTTATTGGAAGAGACTGCATCACCTTGATTGAAATGTGTGTGAAAGACTTGGATGTCTTCGAGTTTCTCTGTCTGTTGTCCTGTTTGGATGTCATAAACACAGCATTCATAAAGTTGTTGATGAAAGAAAGCATTTTTCTTAGGGACGTTTCAATTTGGGAGACAAAAAATGTGTGACTTATAAGGGCACAATATAACTGGGGCCAGTGGCGAATCCAGCGGGAGGGGGATTGCCCCCCCAAAGTTTTTACGTTTAAAGTAGTGAAGATCATAAATGATTAACTTTGCATATTTTGTCTTCAGTTTTTCTAAAAAAAATTAACAATTAAACTTAGTACGGAGGATTTAAAATACTTATTACATTGATTTAGGTTCAGTAAAAAAAGAAAGAGAAGGGAATAGAATGAAAAGAGAGAGAGTGCAAAAGATAAAGCAGGGACAGTGGGGGTAATAAACATGGGGATATTCTTTGTTAGTTCTTTGCTATTGTCATATTATCTAGCATCTGTGTCGTCTCGAAACAGGGTAAGGCAGAGCTTGGTACTGAAATCAGAGTAGGTGGGAGAAACTGTGAATAACAATCTGATCTACGTATGTATCTTAATTGGGTCATAAAGACAATTCGTAAAAATGCCCCCACTGCTTCCTCTCAGATGGTCTTTTTAGGACTTCTTTTTTTTTTTTTTTCTGCTGTCTCACAGATATATATATATATATATATATATATATATATATATATATATATATATATATCCTAAAGCAGAGTTAAAGACAAAATTAAAAAACAAAATTTTTTGAACATACATTCTGAAGATCATGACGCGCAAGGCAGCAGTGACGAAAAATCAGAACGAACAAACTACAAAGCTGAGACTGAAACAAAATGGTTATTTAACGATGACAAAAAATACAAATTAAAACTCAAAACCCAACAGGCAAGAGTAAAAATAATAAACAATAACAAAACCAGAATGTAGAAAGTGTCGAGAATGCGCCTTGGCTTTATCCAAGGACCAGCAAAACTCTGCATTTTCTCACTTCCACAAAGACCTAGTTGAAAATGGGTTTCTGCAAAGCCATAGATGCAAGTATAAGTCACCCCCCCCCATTTTTTTAATTTAACATAACCGCCCTCAATGGTGCAGAAAAAATAATTTGGCAAAAGTTTTAGCATACATCTATCACTTTCCTGGCCCAACCCATACTCATCATCTCCCACAAAAACAGAAAAACATTGTCAAAAAAACTGTGAGAAGGCTTGAACAACCAACAGAAAAAATGCAGTTTTAGCACATGGTTAAGCAACCATAGCACCCAAGTAAAGTTCCAAACGTGAACCAAAGAACAAAAAGCTCTTTAAAAATGTCATTCCCTGGGGAAAAAAGCACTTCCAAAAATAAAATAAAAATAAAAATAAAAGAATAATAAATTACAACAGAGACCACTGAAGTAAATAAGAACTTATGTACATACAGCTCCCACGAAAAAACGGAAGCCAGAAGAACAAAAAAACGTGAAATGCTTTGGAAAAAGTACTTAAAGTTAAAAAAAGTTGCAATATTTACAAAGTATTCAAGGAATGCTGTAAGATTTCAAAATAGAAATTTTGCTCCAACCAACTCCAAAAAACGAAGACAACCACGAGGTCGAGTGACCGGCTAACAGCTCTAACAAAGGGCACAAAAATGAGCTCATGGCCAAAAGTAAGTGAAAGAAAATACTCAAATAGTAGGAATACAATTTGCACCTATGCCAAAAAAGAAAAATAATATATTTTAAGCATTTAACGAAATCAATTAAAACAAGAGAAAGAACCTGCACAAGAACAAAGGCAAGAGCTTACTTGCAATGCTGCTACCTCTACACTCCACTGACATAAAATGGCCGACCTTAGAGCAGCAGCCAAGGAGGATGGGAATGTCCCTATGACTGTCCCGCACAAAATTATGCTGCACACGAAATTCCTCCAAGCAAAACTTAGAATGGAGATCTGCTTGTCCAGTAAGAGTAGAATAACTCTCCAGAATACACGAAAATTATTATCAAATATACCTGATGTGTATTTAATAATTTTTACCTGTATTAAAATACTGTAGTGTACTTCTACAGATGCAACCAGTAACCTATTTTATTTTAACGTAAGTTTTACCATTTTTATGTTAGCTATTCTAGAGATAGAATATCTAGTTTACTTTTTGTGTTTTTTTATTTAATTTTTTAATAAGACTGTCCTGTCCATAGCACTAAAGGTTCCTGTTGTTAGTTAATATGCATCCTCTAGACCAACTTCCAAGAAGGCTTTCATTGGCCAGAATCATTTTATTAACTGTGAAGAAATTAAAACAGATCTGCCAACCTAACTCTATTATTAAGAACGATTTTTCTTAATAATCTTTTTATAAAAAGAGCTGGAATCTTGTTATCTAGGAAACTATTTAATATGATACTTATGTGGTCATTGAAATCCAAATTGTTGCTGTAAATTCTGGAAATTCTAAGTACCTGTGAAATAAGTACATTTTCAATTACTTTGGTTGAGATGTTATTGTACCAGTGTAAATATTTTATTACTTTGAAAGGAAAATTTACGCAGTAAATAGTAGCACTGTACTAGTGATCCGATTTATTGGCGTAGGAAATAACACATAAGCGTTTCCAAGCTTTAGCACATCAACCCGATGGCTTTTTCAAGGAGGCAGTTTCTGTCTAACTTCCTTGAAAAAGCCATCGGGTTGATGTGCGGAAGCTTGGAAACGCTTATTTAGAAACGCTTATGTGTTTATTTCATACGCCAATAAATAGGATCACTAGTACAGTGTTACTATTTACTACTTAATTGGTGTACTGTTCCTCGTTATGAAAATTTACTCTTTTATCAAAAAGCCTGATGACGGGTTACCTCTGTTACGCTTAATGCTCAAGTCTAAGAAATCAAGTTCTTGGTTATTTTGGTTTGTTTTACACAATTTAAGAGAGCTGGGGTAGATATTCATAAAATCAATTTTGATAATTTCATAATTATTTATACAAAGCAAATCATCAATATACCTATAAGTGTATAAGTAGTTATCTGAGCTCAAAGACCTATTTTTAATAAACTTATATTCTTTAAAGAACAAGAAGAGGTTACAAACGCTAGTTGAGTGAGAACATCCCATTGGGATACCGTTAATTTGCTTATAGAGAGTATTATTATATAAAATATGGTTATTATTGATGCAACAGTTAAGATGAGAGTTCCAAGCATTTGCATTAACAAATTGGTTCAGTTTAAATTCTACATACAATTCTTTAAAGGTGGAAATGATATCTAAAAGAGGCAGATTAGTATATAGGTTCTCAAAATCATAACTATTAATATCTATGGGTTTTAAGCTGAGAATAGTGGAAATCACTTTGGAATTATTATTTATAATCCAAAAATCTCTGTACTGCAGATTAGTACAGTTACTGATAAGTTCCAAAAACCTCTTCAAGAGTGCTTCAAAAGCCTGGTCTATTTTCTTTTTATGACTCCTAACTCCACTGGCTATGAACCTAAATTTCACCGGATCTTTATGAAACTTAACAGTTGCAAAAAGAAAGGGAAACTCAGGTTCATACCTCCTAAAAGATGGAATTTTAAGCTTCTTGAAGAAAGCTTTAAAACGATTTTCAAGCTGTTTGGTACAGTAACCTACTGGCTAGTAGGTTACTCTATTATTAAGTTCTTGATTTAACAATTCAAAATAGAATTTCTTACAGATAATTGCAAAATTATTGTTAGCTTTGTCAGTTGTTGTAAAAATATATTGATCTTGAAGTTTAGAGAGAGGCATTTTTGCATCACCAGAGAAATATAGATTGCTGTCAAAACATAAATCAAGACCAGCCAACTTTCCAGAAAAGCTACGGATAACATTAAACTTCCATTCTGCAAAGGCCTCAATAGGCTGATTGTAAGCTAAACTAGTCTTAGTAATGTATCTATGTGTATCTATTAACACACACACACACACACACACATATATATATATACAGGGTGATTCTTAAAGAAGTATATAGTTTCCAGATGCTGTAAAACAGTAGCAGTTGAAGACACGGACCAGAACTGCGAACCGTTAGGTAGATGCACTCATAAAGTTTTGTGTCCTGCTACTGAGGGAAGTGACGTAGGTGATAGCGCGTGTGTCACGTGACTAGTCAGTCAATGAACATCTTCCTCATTGATGGATTGGACGAGCCATGGACTACAACATACCACTGACCCAATGGCCACCCAGAAGTCCTGAATTAACGCCTTGTGACCTTTTCTTATGGGGGTACATAAAGGATAAGGTATTTGCCCCTCCCCTTCCTGTTGATCTAGCGGAGCTGAAACAGCGTATCACAGCCACTATCACTGCACTTGATTCAGATATCTTACCTCGCGTTTGGGCGGAAATGGATTACCGGCTCGATGTGTGTCGTGTGACTAAGAGTGCACACATAGAACATCTGTGACTGTCTCTAAAAAACTTGAAACATTCCCCTACAATTTTGTTACAGGTAATATAAAATATCTTGCATTGTTCTTGTTTTATAGTGCGTTGAAACTGTATACTTCTGTATGAATCACCCTGTTTATATATATCTGTGTGTGTGGGGAAAACACTTGGGGAGGCCTTCATCCAGTGATGGATTGATTTTGGTTGATGATGATGATGATCATCATCATCATCATTGTCAACCATTATCAATCCACTGCTGGACGAAGGTCTCCCCAAGTTTCCTCCACAACGGTCTGTCTTGTGCCAGTCTCCTCCATGTCACTCCCGCATGTTTTCGAATTTCATCCACCCATCTCCCATGTGGTCTTCTTCTGGGTCTTTTCCTGTCCCTTGGAATCCAATCTAAAATTTTGGCTGTCCATCGATGGTCTGTCCTTCTGGCAGTATGTCCAGCGCATTGCCATTTCAGGGATTTAACTCTGATCGTTATGTCTTCCACTCTTGTCATTTTTCGGATCCACGAGTTTCTCTTCTTATCTCACCTGGTTATACCAAGCATGCACCTCTCCATGCTTCTTTGGGTTGTCTGCAGCCTTTGTATGTCTCTTTTAGTTAAGGTCCACGTCTCTGCACCATACGTAAGCACTGGAACGATGCATTGATCAAACACTTTTCTTTTAAGACATAATGGCATATTGCTCTTGAAAATTATGCTGTTTCTTCCAAAAGCTCTCCAGGCAAGTTTTGTACGCCAATTAATTTCTTCATCAATGTGACCCTCACTTGATATCTGCTGTCCAAGATAAACGTATGTGTCTGTTATCTCCAGCTTTTCTCCATCAATCGATAAATCTTCATTTCTTGTAAAAGCATTGAACATCACTTTTGTCTTCTGAAAGTTCACTTTTAATCCCACTTCTTTACTCTTGTCAGCAAGTTCCTGGATCATACTCTGCAGCTCTGATGGGGTAGTTGCAAAAATGACTACGTCATCAGCAAAACAAAGGTGGGTTAGATAATCTCCATTAATCTTTATCCCTTTGTTTTCCCAGTTCAGTGATTGAAAGACATTTTCCAATGTGGCATTAAAGAGCTTTGGAGATATGGTGTCACCTTGTCTCACTCCCTTTCCAATTTTTATGTGTGTTGTATTTTCAAACAGCCGAATCTTTGCACTTGCATTTTCATAGATGTTATTAATAATATTAATGTATGCATCTTCAATACCGCAGGTTTTCAGAGCCATTGTAACTGCTGATGGTTTCACCGAATCAAAGGCTTTTTCATAATCGATAAAAGCCACGCACAATGGAAGTTCATATTCCCTCGCTCTTTCAATTAGTTCTCTCAGTACGTGGATATGATCTATTGTGCTGTAGCCACTCCTGAATCCAGCTTGTTCTCTCGGTTGAGCCATGTCCAGTGTTACCTTCAAGCGGTGTGAAAGAACTTTAGTGAAGATTTTATAAACCACTGAGAGGAGGCTGATAGGTCTGTAGTTCCTGAGATCATCAATGTCACCTTATTTATGTAGCAGGATCATTGTAGCGTTGTTCCAATCCTCAGGAATCTTCCCTTCATTAAGGCATTGAGTGAAAATTTGGGCAAGTACTGTTTCGATTTCTCCACTTGCTTCTTGTATGATGTCTACAGTAATTCCATCTTCTTCTGGAGCTTTCCCCCGCTTCATGTTCTTGATTGCATATGCAACTTCTGCTGAGCGGACTGGAAGAACTCTGGTACTGGTACCTTTCATGATATCTGGAGTACATGTATCATCCCTTTCATATAATTTGGAGTAGAAATATTACATTCTTGTCAAAATTTTGCCTCTATTTCTTATTACAGAGCCATTTTCTTTTCTCAGTGCCATAATCTGTTTTCTTCCCTTACTGAGATTTCCCTTTGCTATCTTTAGGCTTTGGTTGTTTTCAATTGCTTTCCTCACTAGTTCACAGTTGAATTTCCTTATGTCTTCAGTGATACTTTTTCGTACTGTCTTGCATAGCTCTATATATTCCACTTTGGAAGTCACATCTTCTTTAGTTGTCCTCATCTCTCTTCTTTTTTGCATCAACATTTTGTTTTTTCCTGATAATTTGCTCACATGCAACTTGTCCTTAGACCCAGCTAATTTTGTTGCTGTTTCCATAAGAGCTCTGGTTACTTTTCTGTTAACTTCCGAAATATCCACTTCTTCCGATGTTAGGCCTTCTAAAGCAGAGAATCTGTTCTTCAGTTCCAACTGGAAGGTATTGTGGTGTTTTTTAAGGTTGGTTATGTCAATACATTTTGTTTGTCTTTTGAGCTTGCCACGTTCGAGTTTAGTGTTGAGGTGCATCTTACATCTCACCAATCTATGGTCACTACCTGTGTTGAACTTGTTCAGCACACTGCAGTCTTCGATGACGAATTTTTTGTTACACATAATAAAATCAATTTCACTTGTCGTCCCATTTGGATGTCTCCATGTCCATTTCCAGTGTGGCTTTTTCTTGAAAAAGGAGTTCAAGATGAAAAACCCTTCTGCCTCTGCAAACTCAACGAGAGTATTTCCACGCTGGTTTCTGTTGCCGTGACCGAATTTACCTACTGAAGTTTCATTCTGTTGCCGTTGCCCTATTTTTGCATTGAAATCTCCCATAATTATCTTTAAGTGCTGCTTACCTTTATTATTTAGATGACGAATTTCCTCATAAAATTCTTCAATTTCTTCTTCAGGATGACTTGTGTGGTGGGTGCATAAGTTTGAATAATCTGTGCCTGGTATCATCTTGAGAGTTGGATAACGAGTCGTGCAGCTCTGTCAGAGGAACTTTCAACTTCTACAACTTTATCCTTCAGTTTCTTGTTTATTATAAATCCAACACCTCTAGTTCTGCCAGTATCTGTCCCACGATAGTAGAAGAGATGTCCACTTTTCAGTTCAATGAGATCGTCTCCTTTTCTCCTTACCTCACTTAGCCCGACGATGTCCCACTTGATCCTTTGTAGTTCCTCTTCCAATTCAAGAAGCCTTGAATCAGAAGATAGGGAGCATCCATTATACATAGCCAAGGTCAGCATCAGATGGCAGCCTAGTCCGGTCCTCCGGGGATTCTTAGCACCCTCTGCCTTCATGTCGCACTGGCCGCTGCCTTGGCCACTGCCAATAGCGGTATAACTATACCATCAGGATTAGAGGAAATGCTATCCCACACTCACCAACCCGCTTGGCCAGCGTGGTGAGTTATGGCCAAACACCTCCAAAAATGACTCTACAACTTAAATTTTGGCCCTCAGTCTCCGGCAGCTGGAATGTACGATGATGATGATATATAAATATATATATATATATATACATACTGTATACAGGATATACTAACATTATATGAAAAAAAAAATTCACAATGCCCCCCCCCCCCCCCCGAGTAAACTTCTGGATCCGCCTCTGTCTGGGGCTACTGTATATTTTCTACTTGCCATATAAAAAAGGAATCTCCACTTCGTTTTAATTGAGCTCAAAATTTCATTTTCACTTCATATCAAAAAACAACTATGTTATACACTTTGTGGAGAAAGTCTTTTGCTATTTATTTTCCCACTTGTTCAGACTAGAGGTTTGCAAGAGTTATAGCCCAAACCTGACCCAGCCAGAGATTTTTTTCTCCCATCAGTTAAGTAAAAAATCCAGGGTTGGGTCAGGCCTTTACCTAATAATTTAGCATTTTTCACCTGGATTCAAGAAAAATGTTTTGACTCACAATACTACAACTGACTGGTTAAACAATCAAATAGCAAAGATCAGAGTGAAACTAAAGATAAGGAAGTACATCCACCACTGGATGCATTAATTACAGCTGAAAGCAACAAGCCAGGCTGTAAGATGAGAATCTGAAACATGCCAGTTCATTTCTTTGAAAGTGAAGTCAAATTCTGTTTTAACTTGGTTGGCTTTAATTTCCTTTAACAGTAGAGCAAGGTAGCTATTGGGATTTCAGTAACCACCCTACAGACAATTTTAACGAACAACATGATTACTTCACAACATTTTTCTTGAAATTTGCATCTGGAGAGGGAACTCAGTTATGACCAGTTTATACCTACAACTGTGGCTAGCTTGACTGTATTGATGTAGTTCTAAATAAAAAAGTGCCTTAGCGCTGAACATATTAGGAAATCTCAACCCAGGAAAAATACCCTCAAAAAATTTTCAAAAGCCCTCTGAAATCTGATTTAATCCTCTATAATTCCCATTCAATATTTATAATACTGAAGTAATTAGAGGAAGCAATGAAGTCATTAATTATTAGAACGTTTCATTAAATTTTCATTATTAATTGCTTTTATCAATTTATATTAAAATTGCAGAATTAGAGCAATTTTAAATAAAAGAATGTTATGTGGTAGTCATATGCAAAAAATACAAAATTTTTATTTCAGTACCTCTCTGCCATTCTACATGATTCTAAATATTCTTGTGAATAATATGTATTAGTCACATAGAAGAAATGTAACTAACAGTTACGTATATGAACTCAGTGTGACTAATGCACAGTTTTTTCTAAGATTATTAGGTGGTTGCATGATATGTTTTTCGTGTTACCCATAAGGAAGCAGAGATCGAGTGCGATCAGTGGATAATTTTCATCAAAGCCGATATCGAGCAGTTTAGTAGAAATGCTCTTCACTACCGTTGTTTTTTCTCGAGGCAGCGCAATCTTAACCCCACGGAGTCAATCTTAACACTACATATAACTTTATGTTAACTGTCGTCAAGAAAAATGAGTTCACATTGACTTTGTACTCTCGAACCCTCAGGATCCGTGAAACTCCTATTGCATGATCAGACTGTATCATTTCATCCATACAGTGTTTTTTGTTTGTTTGTTTTTTCTTTACCGCCAGGAGCAACTCATAGGGCTGTTAGCAGTCGCCTGTCCCTAATTTCGTGCAACTGGTTTCCGGTAAGTGACAGATCAATCCAGTGCCATTGGCCAAGTGCATCACTTATGCCTCTTTCTAGACTCGACCACCGGAGCAGGCATCTTTGTAGTATAAACATTTGGTTAAGATGTGAGTATGCTTGTATACAGAACATAGGTTTCCCTATTTTTGTATACACGATCATCTAGAAATATTCCTTAGCCCAGCTTCTCTTACCATCTAACCCCAAAAAGTGACTTAGCGCCGCTAAGCCTAAAAATAGTGCCTTAGCACCACTAAGCCCCTTCTACATCACAGCTTGACTGGTATAAAGATTTCATGCAAAATGTGATTACAGGAAAATGGGCATTTCTCAGGGTCTTTCGATGTCACACACCGTCTCTCGTTTTTGAGCAATGTTTATATACGCAGAGTAACTACCAAAATGCATGGCCTTTTTCCTTTTCAGAAAAAGATCCAGCTTACCTTGGGAGATGGGGGAGAAGGGGGTGGGGGATGGGGCCAGGTAAAAAAAAGGTTGATATAGATGATTTGTGGAAGAGCCACATAGCTGACTCTATCTCTGGCATTTTACAGCTTTTTGAAAACATTTTTCATCAAAAAAATTGTGCAAAAATTTTTAATCACAAAGTGGGAAGTGTAAGAGAAGAATCAGCATTTCCCCCTGGGGTTCAGTTACCTGCTTTGCAATGAAATGAGCTCCTTGCTTTTTAAACATCTAGTCGGTACAGAATCTTTTAAAATAAATTTGAACTCTTCCATTCAGATGGCTTAATTTAATTAAATATAAAAAACTCCAGATCAAATCATGAAATCATTCCTAAGCAATATGACTCAATTCTTTAAAGTATTAGTTTATTCTTTCTCAATGCACGATTCCCACTTCTTTTGAAAGGAACTTCCATTTATTTCACTTCAGAAAGTCATTCTTGCACCATTCATTGTCATACTGGCAATTTTCTTTCAGAAGTTTGTGGAAATACTGTTAAACAAAGCACACCCACTGCTTTTCATGATCAGTCAAAATATCTTTTCTTTTCCACTCTCAGCTTCCTTTGTTTCTGAAACTAGTTTTTTTCATTTTGTTCTTTCTCTCTGAAGCTAAAACAGCACATTTGATCTCCAAATTCACAGCAAATTTTAATAGCTATGAAAACTTTTATGAAAATGTGTGCATTTATTACTATAACTTTGCAAAAATAAATACATTAATAATTTACACTCTTGGCCATTTAAAAAGGAAGTTCATTTTAGGGAGGCAATCACCCCACATTATATCCACTACTGGTTTACAATTTTAAGGAGTAAGGTCTAAACCCACAAGAAATGGCAAGTATATTATTACATCCTGTTTGCTACTGAGGTAGTTCAACTCAAAACAGCTTTGTTTTTAAAGAGAAAGAGCATATATTCACTTGCAATAAATAAGTAGTTGACCAAAAATAAATTAAAAAATAAATTGCAGGATGAAAATCTGAAGCAAGCCAAGCTTCTAAAGTTTGGATCAGGGCTGGGTTTTCTAATTTAAAGCTTGGAGAGAGACACATTCCTGGTCCCCTTATAACACTCTGCTTGACAATTGGTTATTGGTATTACCAAATTAGTTTTAATACAGTGAATACATTGGGGCAAACATCAATCAAATTATTATCTATACATATTTTGCAATGTCTTGGGAAGTAACTTCTTTTTTGCTTTCTTTTTCTTTGATTGTGTTTTGTGCAGTGGCTACATTCACACTTTTGATAAAGTCATAGAACTGTGAAATTTCACTACGTAAAGATGCATCCAATTCGTCATTGTAAAAATCTAAACAGTTATTTAGAGAAATCTGGTCGACAATATTAGAAGTTTGGCAGTTCACTAAGAATTGAAACAGAGACTGAACATTTTTATAAGCTAACAGACATTTGTTAAGTTTGCTATGCAACTGATCAATAATCACATTAAATATTTCTACTTCAAATTTTTTCTCTCCTTAAAGAATAGTTTCATTACAGTTATTGCTATCTGCATATTTTTTATTTGATTGTGATTCGACAAAACTTCCAGGAGATATTTCACTTAATGTTTTAGCTATTTCTTCATATTTTTCAAAATTATTTCTTTCATTGGCAATGAAATGGGATAGTGACTAAAGAAAGTTACATCCAGTTAACAAATATAGTGAAGGTTTTTGTAATTTGGTACTAACTTTATCACATTTTTAAAAAATATTACGCCAAAGAGCACTCACACACATGAAAACAGATTCAATTTTTTTTTTTTTTTTTTTTTCCGATTTTGCTTGTTGCCGAAATTCAGGTTTTTCTTGTAAATTCTCAGATATACTATCTAGGGTGCTCAAAATATTGTCATAGTTCGTGAACAGTGCTGCTCTCACTGACTCACAATGATAAGTCCATCTAGTCTTGCTCAAGCTTTTTAAGTGAAGTAATTTATTATTCACATTTTGGTTCAAATTGCTAGAAAATATGGCCCATTTCCTAGGGGAACTTGAGAAAAAAACATACAAAAAAAAAAAAAATTAGGGATTCCAGACAACATTCAACGGCACTAACTCCCATTAAGTTTAACGAGTGGCCTGTGCAAGGTACAAAATGGACAAATTTATTTTCCTTTTTCCTTTGTGTTTGAAATGAAAGTCTTCATACTGATAAGACTTGTTTGCGGCATTATCATAAGATTGCCCTTGATAGAGATTTGAAGGGATGCCATAATTATCTAAAAACGACTTAACTTCACCAAACAAAAAATATGCAGTGTGATTTTCAATCGGCTTAAAACAAAGATATATTTCTTTAATTTCCCCTGAATAGAAGTATCTGACCACTATTGCCATCTGGTTACATGAGTACACTCTACTGACGAGTCTACTGTAAATGAATAATACAATCGAATTTGCCTAAAATGGAAATTGGTGACACCAAGAAATTTTTCCGTTGTAGGTAGATTTCCGCTTTACAAAGATTTTGAAAAATCAAAGATCGATAATACGCAATTTGCAACACTCACTTGGCAGTGGTGATGATTCACGCATATTATCAACATCTATACCATAATTAAGAAATTGAAGACAGAACTTACTCATTTATACAGTACATACATACTACATACACCCATGCTTCTTCATTATTTAAAATAATCTTTAATAGCCGTTTGCTTCTGATTTTTTTCGCAAATGCATTTTTCAACTTCACATCGAACACTGCTAACCAGTTTAACATTATTAGCACGAAGACTGGAGTCTTGCAACTTATGAATAGGCTGTAAAGAGTCATTATAAGTTTTTATGTCATTTTCTATGTTCACTTCATCCTCGACTTTGTTTTTCTCATCTATTAAGTCAATATTCTGAATGCCTGCTTCAGTGCAAACATCACTGTCTGAGTTAACGAATTCATGCGCTTGTATGTTTTCTGATGTAGCTTTGTTCAATAAATGTTGCAGAAATTCATCGTCGAACTGTAGAGTATCATCACGAACATCTGTTACGAATCCTGCTTTGCGAAAACACTTTTGTATTGTGAGAGGCGAAACATCTTTCTAAACTTTAGCTAGCCAATTAATTGCATTTAACACATTTACGGATTTTGCAAGCTCATCAACGCTGTTGCTGCTATTCATACTAGCAATGAGAGATTGCAAAAGGAGCTTTGGATATTTCATTTTCACAGTGTAAATTACTCCTTGATTGAGCAGTTGTGTGTACAGCTGTTGTGTTGCTTGGTAAAAATGTTAAATTGACATTTGTCAATGTAATATGAGGGTGACAAGTAGCATTGTCTAAAAATAAATGACTTTCCTATTTTGTGGAATAACTTTTTTTACGGGTCTTTTAGAGGTTATTTTTAATGAAAGTTGGTTGTCAAATTTTCGAACTAAAGCCTAGTTCGTCATCAGGACTATGTCACTGGAGTAGTTGCTGCCACTCAATTGGAAGAGACCATCCGCAATTATCGCCCTGGAACAGGAAAAAGACCATAGCATCAATTACCTGGATTTAACCTTGACCTCAAGAGAAGGGAAAATATTCACTCAGCTTTTTAGAAAACCCACCAACACAGGGAAGATGTTAGACTTCTGCTCATTCCACCCTGATTATATTAAATCGAATACAGCGAGACAATTTTTGGAAAAAATTGAAATCCTGGTCTCTTCAGCTTCTCAAAAAGATCTTCACAAAGAAGAATTAAAGGAAATGTTGGCAGAAAACAATTACCCCTCCCCATATGTTGAGAAAATATTTAAACAAGTGCCAAAAAAGAAGCAGGAAAAAACCAACTTCAAATTCACCAGCAAAATTACGTACCACAAGGGACTTTTCGAGAAACTGAAAAGGATCGGAGCAAAATATAATATCAGGCTAGCTCCAGATCTTAATAACAAAATAAAGAAATTCCTGCCAGCTTTAAAGCAGAAAGAATTGGACATCCAATTGCAGGAAGGAGTAATTTACTGCATCGACTGTAACTGCGGACTCAGCTATATAGGAGAAACAGGGAGAAGTATTAAGGTCCGAATGAAAGAACACCAAGCAGCTATTAGGAACATTGGGAACAAAACAGGGCTAGACAGACATGTACAAGCAAGTGGACACTCCATAAATTGGGACTCAGTGAAAATAATCGCCCACCAGTCAAACTTAGTAAAGAGAAAACTAGAAGAAGGGATCGAAATAGCAAGAAGAAGAAGTACCACAATTAACGATAATTGCGGATGGTCTCTTCCAATTGAGTGGCAGCAACTACTCCAGTGACATAGTCCTGATGACGAACTAGGCTTTAGTTCGAAAATTTGACAACCAACTTTCATTAAAAATAACCTCTAAAAGACCCGTAAAAAAGTTATTCCACAATCACTATGAATAGAGGTGCCATAAATGCATTTTCCTATTTTGTTCTTTCATTTTGTTGTTCAACATGTGAAGCCACTCCTCTTTTATTTTTGCTGTCATCCACGATTTTCTGTTTGCCTTCCATATCACTGGGAGGTCTTTGATATTGACGTTTTTAAAACATCTCGGTTTTGTTGTTTTTCCTATCACCAGCGGCATTTTAAACTCTCCTTCCATATTACAGCAGAAAAAAACAGTGAGACGCTCTTTTGCATGTTTTTCGCTGATGCATTTGTCTCCTGATACTCAGAGTGATTCTGTTGTCAGTGCACGAAAAAACAATGCTGTCTCATCACAGTTGAAAATATCAAGTGGTTTGTATCCACACGTTACATTTTCTAAATTTTCCTTACATATGTGTACCAAGCTATCATCGTTTTTGGCTTCATCGCAAAAAAACTTTACAGGCAATACTATGTCTTTTTTTAAAACTTACCAACCAACCATTCAAAGCTTTGAACGAATTCTTCCCCAACTTTTCTGCTACTTTAAGAGCTTTGGCTTGTAAAATCGGACCTAATATTGGCAGGTTTCTTGAATGTGCATCTGCAAACCATGTCATCGATACCTTCGTTTTCTATTCCTTTTTTTCTTTTATAATTTGCGCCTTCAGCCCATTCTTATTTTATTTCACTTTTCTTTTTTAGTGTCATGTAAATTTGGGGTTTACCACATTTAAATAGCTCACACAGTACTTTAACCGATACGCTTTTGTCATGCTGCTCAAGGGTCAGTACGTTGTGTGGCTTACGACTATTGCTGGCCATTATTACGATTTCAATAGGGTTTGGAATTTTCTTTACACCTACGTATGGAGAAAGCACGCTAACATGAACTCCGCCACTGTCCGAGTTGGAGGTCGGACTTCGGAGTCTGTCCGCCAGGCCAAGAGGGGCGCCTCTTTTCTCCGACAGGTTCCACTTATCAACTTCTCAAACTCCACTGCTCATTTCTTGTTGGAAATTCCTTTCTCCTCTTTGTTTCCACCCCAACCCCACCCCCGCCCTCCTAGTGTCAGCGTCGCCGACGGCAGGGTGAGAAAACCTGTTTCCTGGGACTTGGGTCCTGTTGGTTTACCTACTGCATTTAGTAGCAATTCTGCATTAAGCAGGTTTTCCTTTTCCTGCGTCCTAAAATATGGCATCCGTTTCCGCTTTAGATAGATTCTGTTTTAGTAATGTATTCATGCCATAGACATTTCTGCGGTCCTGAAAACTTTTCCATTTTAAGCAAATTTCTGCCTTGGACAGATTCTGTTTTAGGCAGATTCGACTGTATTTTGATTTCTTTATTTCTCTCACTGACTATTTTATTTAAAACCTGTTCTCCCATTAACTGAAACAGTTCTTCACAAAATGTTTTCGACAAATACGAAGCCTCTCCATGTGCCTGTCCTTTACCATACTTTGCAATGTGCTCCTTCAAAAATGGGTCAAACTGAGACAGTAGATCTAGAATTCATAAGTAATTGTCATTATTGTATACTCTGAAAATTTCGTTTTCTCCAGGAAATGCTAGTCCTCGCTCTACAATTCTTTTAATAATTTGTACCAATATTTTGACTCTAAATTAATCTGTTTACTGAATTCCCTATCAACCCAGAGGAAATATTTTGTCTAAGCAGCCATGCATGAATAAAATTTCTATGTTCTACACTATTTTCATAGACAAGGCAGCTTCTTCTGCATTTTTCCAGTTACGAAAACCAGTAGTAGCGAAATAGGAGTCGCATGAAGAAAATAGTTTACAATGGTAGCAATAAACCTTTCCAGTAGTCAGTGAATACATAAGCCAAATCCTTTTAACTGAGTCCCCATTTCGAATTTGTCGAATGTATAAACTGTCTGAGTAATATCTATTTTGAGATTTCAACTCTTGTTGGATTCAAGGTATTTTACCGAACTATTTTGGAAATGCAGAGGTCTAAAATTTTGACTTGTTCTTCGTTTAGTTCTTTTAACTTTCTTTTTTCACATCCACTAAGATATTTTTTATGTACATCCATGCCTGAAGAATCTGCTGCCGCCCCAGTGGCGCAGTGGTCTAAGGGATGGCCTCTGATCATTCATCCGAAGGGGTCCGGGTTCGAATCCCGGTGAGGCATGGATGTTGTGTTTGTCTTACGGCACTGGCTCTCTCCCTTCCCTGGAACCAGTGACCCTAAAATTAGGGACGGGCGACTGCTTATAGCCCATTGAGTTGCTCGCGGTGGTCGTTAAACCTCCAATCAAAAAAAAAAAAAAAAAGAATCTGCTAGCTGATCTCATAGTCAGTACAAATAAACAAATGCTTTAGAATAAGATAACAGCTACAGAATTAGAGGGCACTAACAAAACATACTTGAAATATACATGGTGCATTTTCACAATAAAACACTTTTGTAATTTCTTGTAAACGCAAAAGTGAACACTGAACACAAACACAATTACAATTATTATTCAAAAAGGCAGTCATGGTTGTCACTTGCCAAATTAAGAACTAATTTTACAGGCAAGAAAAAATCAGAACCAAAGAAGCAGTAAAATTTCTAAGCTCTTAATCATCGACTGGTGCTGCCATCTAGAGTCGTTCCACAACATTAAAATATGAATGGAAATTATTTCTTCAATTTATGTTTCTCGGAACTTCTTTACTTGCACAAAGTTTTCAGCCCTCAATAAAACGGGTGTGAGTCACACTCGTTTTGTTGGGGACCATAAACTCCAGGCCGCTTTGCCAGACCCAGACCCAGAGTAGGCCCCTGGGCTTAAGCCCCTCTAGCCCCCCCCCCTCCCCCAATAGGACTGTTTGTAGTTGAACACAGAGCTACCCCTGGTTCTGAGACTAGCTACAGCACTGGGCTATTGTCATTTCATGGAGGCACGAGGGTCCGCTCATGTGGATGTACAGGGGCTCGTAAATTGATGATAGGGCACTGCAATTCTTGCGGCTCCTGAGGTACACTTATGACTTATTTTTCCAACACTGAAGATGCTTCTTCAGGAAGACACTTTGACGTCTGTAAGTTCTGTTTTACACGTTATGTAAAGTGGATACAGTCTGCAGTGGTGCATTAACTTATTCAATTAAGATATAAATCGGTTGAAAGTCCTAAAAATATTACTCACGGAAGTGCATGTTCAGTCCGACATCAGTAGTTATTGAGAGTTTCTTTGTCCAAAGTTGTATCTTGCTTCCATATGGTCAGTTGTTAGGGTTAGCTCGAGAGCCATTTCGTCAAAAGTTGTACCCTACTTCGATCGAAGTAGGGTACAACTTTTGACGAAATGGCTCTCGAGCTAATTTTAATATTCGAAGTAGGGTATAAAAGTTGTACCCTACTTCAATCGAAGTAGGGTACAACTTTTGACAAAATGGCTCTCGAGCTAACCCTAACAACTGACCATATGGAAGCAAGATACAACTTTGGACAAAGAAACTCTCAATAACTACTGACGTCGGACTGAACATGCACTTCCGTGAGTAATATTTTTAGGACTTTTAACCGATTTATATCTTAATTGAATAAGTTAATGCACCACTGCAGACTGTATCCACTTTACATAACGTGTAAAACAGAACTTACAGACGTCAAAGCGTCTTCCTAAAAACTCTTGTGGTTATGTAATGGTATGTGAACTTTATGATAGAATCGCATGAGATATAATGACTGAAGATGCTAATTTAGTTATCGCGGTTATTGTGTCTTGTGGCAACTCTATTGCTGACTAAGACCTGGAAGCATTAGTGAAGGCAGCTGACAGTGAGGAGAAAATTTTGGAAGAAAATAATACCAGTGATGGCAGCATTCATCTTACCTCAGAATTGAGCGAAGAAATATCAGACAATGGAGTTCTACGTGATAATGTACAAGTTGTTCAATCAAAAGACAAAATCACCTAGAGTTTAGAAGCCTTTCCACAACAAGAAAGAGCATTCAGTGCAAACATCAAATTGACACCTGGTGTAACCAGATTACAGTCCATCCCACAATTATATGAAAAAGTGTAAAAACACAGTAAATGTACGATTAGTGAAAATGTACACAACCCATTAACACAGTGGTGAAAATAAACCACATAGTATTTGCAGAAATATTTTGCGGATGAGAAAATAATAATTTCGGATATGTGTTAAATGCTTTAAACATGTAGTGTACTGAAACTGTCCCACAATTATATGGAATTTCACACAAACACGCAAATGCTAACACACACTGCTATGCAAATTAGCCTGGCGTCAGAGCAGGATAAATAGTCGGCAAACGTCATGAGGCTGATTTAGTTTTAACAATGCCACGTGGGAAAGAGCTGTCAGCGGAGGAGATAATTCATGTTCGGGAGTCGCACGATCAAGGAATGAATGTAAGTGTGATTTCAAACAAATTAAAATGATCCAAATCTTCTATTTATAATGCTTTAAGGGGTAGCACAAAATATCCAGCTCAGAAGCGAATTGGATGGCATAATAATGTTTCGCCTTGAATGAAACGACATATCTGAAAGCTTGCTGTGTATGATAATCTGTCTGTACGGAATATAAGTCAGCATGGAAACGTGAAAATGTCAAAAAGTATGGTTCATAGAGTATTGCAGCAGACATCCCTCATGAAATATGCAAGACTGTTAAAGAAACCGCCTTTAACTACACAGCACACACAAGCTCGATTAAACTGGGCCAAAGATCGTGTCATGGAAGGACGAATAACTCCAAGTATTGTTTAGTGATGAAAAGAAATTTAATTTAGATGGCCCAGACGGTGCGAAATATTATTGGCATGATGTGAGAACAGAAAAACACCAAATATTCAGTCAACAATACGGAGGAGGTTCTGTGATGGTATGGGCCTTTTTTTTTAATTTAATGGGCAAGGTAATATCTGCATTTTGTCAGGACGTTAAAATGCCATAACATACCAGGAACTTTTAAAAGACAGTTTGCTCCCAGCTGCTGCTGAAATAGGTGGTCCTGATTGGGTTTTCCAGCAGACAACACAAACATTCACAGAGCAGCCTCTACGATGGCTTGGATGAGATCGAACAATGTCAAATTACTGCAGTGTCCATCACGCAGCCTGGATCTCAACCCAATTGAAAATCTTTGGGGAATTTTGGTTTGAAGTGTTTATGCCACTCACCAGCAATTTTCAAGCGTTAAAAATCTGGAAACCGAAATCCTGAACTGTTGGTATAATATTGACAGTACAATTATGCATGATTTAATATACAGTATGCCAGAACTCAGCTTATTGCATGAGGAGGAAAGTCCATTAATTGTGTTTGCCATTTAAATATTCTTGTTTTTTTTTTTTTGTTTCTATATAATTCTGCAATGTTACATAGTTTGATTTCATAAAGCTAGAATATTATGTTAAGTATATGTTAATCAACAGCATTTGACGTGCATATATTATATTGCTGGTCATAATATTCCACTAGAAGTCTTTATTTCCTGCATGCAACTGCTTTCGTTTACAAAATTGTTTTTATATATATACCGTATATACTTGTGTATAGGTCGACCCCCCCCCCCCCGATTTTTATCTGAATATTTGCAGTTTTTGTATATCCCGTGTATAAGTCAAACCCCCAATTTTTATGTGAATACCTGCAGTTTTTGTATACCTACCTATCTTGTGTATAAATTAAAAAATATATATATCTATTTTCGGAGCATGTGCCTGCATGCGGAAACGTGAACCTACTATTTATTGTTGTAGCTGGCTCTCGCAATGTTACTTGCGGCAGTTTCCCGCAAAATGTGGGTGGAATTGAGGCACAATTCTGGGAAGATGATAGGGCTCACCACCCTGGTTAGAGTTTTCAGGGAAGGTTACACATTTTAACAATATATGAACCCACTTTTGCACATAGTCTCCCCCCCCTTCTCCCACTTATTGCGAGCGAGTTTTCTGCAGTTACTTCATTCATGGAGAGTAAAGCATTTGTTCCAGCAGCAAACGAATCGTGATACATTTACCACACGTCGTAAGGCACATCGTTATTTAAAAAGAAAATAGAAAAAAAAGAACTCCGTGAAACATATTTGGAAAGCATAAATAGGTCTTGATGTCAACTTGATAGTTTTTCTATCCCATAAAGAATATGCATGCCGTAAAAAGTAAATATGTAACTTTTGAAGTTTTCAATGGATTTCTTCAAGATGTAAAGTGAATCTTTATTTTGATGTTTTGCGGACACTTTAAAATTTGCACGCAACTATTTTAAAAATTGAAGAAAATTTGTTCTATAAAATTTTCTCCCACTACC
Organism: Macrothele yani; assembly: GCA_039090855.1. Lineage (NCBI taxonomy): Eukaryota > Metazoa > Arthropoda > Arachnida > Araneae > Macrothelidae > Macrothele > Macrothele yani. Next base: position 133,784,347 of record CM077007.1, on the reverse strand, counting down.
CTGTGCAGCGTAGCAGCTGTCGGTCAACTGCTGAGTTGTATGAGTGTGTGATTGACAGAGAGGTCGTTTATCTACTCCCGAGTTTCATTCCCCCTGTCCACCGTGTTTGTGACAAACAATCGGCTTTAGTGACAAAACCAAACATCGCTCCATTCAGTAAAGATGCAATCCTTTTTGCTCACTCTTAGTCTTCAGAAAAGGTTACTGTTTGTTTGATTTTTAGAGCTGGGGCACACTCAATTTAATGGCAAACATAAGTAGGTTGTTAAACTAATGCACTTTTTTACTATCAGTGGCAGTGTTATTCTGAGCGATCAGCCAAGTTTAAACACTTTCATTTTCAGGATGCATTGATCAAGTTACTGCTGTTCTCTAGATTGTCACACCTCTCTTCGCCGTCGCTAAGCAGGGACAGTGGTCTCCTTTTGCAATAGTCTGTCCTTTTCCCTCTTCATCCTCCCCATCAAGAATTGAGCATGATCGTAGGTCACGGCATGGTGCAACTTAAACTACTGGCTGACACGTTCACCTCTTTCCTCTGGGTGATTTACCAGCGGGGCAGTAAAGACCAAATCGGCGGATTTAAAACGGACTTTGAGACATCCTTGCGAAATGAGTTTTTCTATTAGTGAATAAAAAAAACTCGTACATATAAAATCAAGAAAATTCTTAGCAATAATTTTCTTCTGTACCAGTAGCACCCGGAAAATGACTAAATATACAACTACAAATGAACTGATGGCACAAAGAGCTAAGTATGTGCATTTCCATAAGGCATCAAAATTTTTCAACCTATCAGAAATATTTTCCGTGTATAGGTCGACTCCCTAATTTCGACCTAAATATTTCATTAAAAAAAGTCGACCTATACACGAGTATATATGGTATATATGTATATATATGGGACAGACTGTACTACCACTAGAGCAAAGGATGTAAAATCTTTTCAAGAAATTATGAACCAAACCCCCTTGCAAGTGTTGCATTGAAAATGACAAAAGACTAGCATTAAGGGTCGACAAGTATGCACTGATGACTGGTAAGAACTAGACAAAATCGCACTCTAAGCATACATTCGTATCATATTACTGGATGGTGTTTATAAATTGTATAGTGAATTGACAAAGAACTTGTGGGATCCAACAACAGGTAGATTCATATTTTATGCTACAATGTCACTAAAACAGTTTTATTGCATCTTGCATGCCTTACATTTTGATGCATCTGATCAACAGGCAAGAAGAGCAAATGTCTAACTAGTACCTGCAAGTAATTTCTGGGAATTGGAGTAGAAAAACTTAAAAAAAAAAAAAAAAAAAAAAAGATATAATCCTGGTGCAAATGTAACTGTTGATGAGCAACTGGTAGGCTTTAGAGTATGTTGTCCATTCAAGCAATACATCCCAAGTAAACCAGCCAAATATGGGAAAAAATATGGACACTGTGTGATATTTTTTACGTTTTGAAAACACAAGCTTATATACGAAAACAACCTGAAGTACATGAGCAAAATCAAGGTATGCGGCTTGTCATGGATCTGACATACAATCTAACAAGTCTAAACGTTACATGTGACAATTTATTTACATCACATATGTTGAATCAAGCACTTCCCAAAAGAAATGTTATAATGTTGGGGAAGATGAAAAAAAAAAAACAAGACTAACTCCCCAATTTATCAACAAAAGATGTCTACAGTTCGAAATTCTGTTTTACAAAAGATACTACAGTAGTATCCTATATTACAAAGAATAATGATCAGATGAGCACAATTCATACGGATAAGGAAGTAACAAACAGAAAATCATACTGGACTACAATCTGACAAAAGGAGAGGTTGACATGCTATATAAGCTTGTTGTTGCACTCACACATGCAAGGGAAAAACTAATAGTCATCCAATAATTGCATTTTACAATATTCTTGATCCGACTGTTTACAATGCTTTTGTGTTGTAGACAAAAAATATTCTTTGTAAAAGAATATTGCTCAAAGAACTGGGAAGACTTCTTGTCACTCCATACATTGAAGCTACAGAGGCTGCCACAAAATGAACAAGCAATAGCTATTGTGAGAAAGATACAAGCAGAGGACCCAGATGCACCAAGCTCTAGTGGCTGCAACCAAACTTCCAAATGGGCAAAATGCAAATTTTGTCCAAGTTGTGACAACAAAACTCGGAAATGTTCAAATAACAAACAGGTTTGTAAAGCTCGTGTTACATATTACCCAAACTGTAAAAAGTAATTCATTAGCAATATTTTGTGTTCAAAAACAATCATTGGTACTTATGCATTAGTCGGGTGCCAGTAGAAATATATTAGTAAATGTCACAATTGTCGATAGATAGCGCCACATGAATGGTCATTTCTTTTTAGAATTTAGCTGAACGATGTGATGAGTTTGTTTTTAGTAAATACAATTTACGAAGAAAATATATTGCAAAAATGACAGTAATATTGCGATTTTTTTTTTTTTTAAATCTGTGGAGGTAGCGTGTTTGTATGCAAAGCTGTACATGGCGCTACATCAGTACCACAGATAATGTCTCGTTATTTGGATAATTGACGTGATTCTCGTGTGACTTGGTTATCTGTTTCTGTGGTGTTGAACAATATGAAAATTTGGGATTTACCACGAGATGAAGGAAGTGCTGTGTCGTTTCTTCAAAGTAAAGGAATTCTGCCGACTGAAAGAATCTGTAAATTGGGCCATAATATGAAGCTATACTTTGGAAGTGAAAGTATTCAATGGTGGTGCAACATTAGAACATGCAGATCTAAGGTAGGCTTACGTGTTGGAAATTGGTTTCAGAGTAGTCGGCTTCCTTTTTTAACAGCTGTTCGATTTACTTATAGCTGGAGTGAGAATTTAACTTCTATTAAATAGTGTAAACAACAGTTGAATATGGCAAGTCTCAACTGTTGATTGGAATAACTATTTGCAAGAAATTTGTGCAGATGTTCTCAAACATCAGTCGGACAAAAAATTGGTGGCCCAGGATTAATTGTGGAGATAGACGAAACATTATTTTCGAAAAGAAAGTTTACAGGTTGTGCGTTTCCAGTGCAGTGTATTTTTGGAGGAATTTGTCGTTCTACTAATGACTGTTTTTTAGTGAAAGTGCCAGACAGAAGTGCGAAAACCCTGTTGAAGGAAATTAAGAATCATGTTGTGGAACATTCTACAATCTATTTGGATTCATGGAAGGCATACAAGACTGAGGAGCTAGAAGAGGCAGGTTTTGAATATTTCAAAGTCAATCATAAGTACAACTTTGTCAACACAGAGAGTGGAGCCCACTCAAACAATAAAAAAGATTGTGGGGATCAGCTAAATGGAGAAACAATTGCCACCGCAAAACTGCTAGACAGCACATCGATTCGTACTTAGCAGAGTTCATGTGGAGACATCATTTAGCTTCATCAGACCCATTTGATTCCATTTTAAATTGTATTAAAACTTCTTGGCCCCCAAAAATTAATGTGTAGGTTTCAGGCCACTAACAATGCTTGTATGTTGCGATATATTTCCTTCATAAATTGTTTACCAAAAATAAACTCATCACGTTGCTCATTACAGCTAAATTCTAAACAGAAATAGCCATTCATGTGGCGCCATCTATCGACAATTGTAACATCTGCTGATACATTTCTACTGGCGCCTGGCTAATGCATAAGTACCCAATCATTGTATTTTGATCAGTGTTACATCAATTTTAACAATTTATATGAATAATTTTCCATTTTACCTTAATTAAATTTGATGCACAATTTTTTTCACCACCACCTTCAATATCCCACCACATTGGACCCATTTGATCCAAAAGAGTATAAGTGTGCAGTATTATTGAGAACAGCAGGGTTAAATAAGTATACATAGGGGTGCAATTTGAAAAAGACTGATTTTGAGATGAAAGGCAGTACTGCTGTTGATCATTTGAGAACAAGAAACTAAAGAAGAGTCTTTCTCAACACCTGCTGTCAAGGTAGTCTCTCTGGGTAGCCATTTTAAAAGAATGTGAAGTGGGCGAAACTGCACACGTGTTGAAACTATGGAATGGAGCAAAGAGTGAATAATAAGTTTTGTGCATCCTTGAGAAAAGTGCAACAGAAACATTTAACAGGATGAAGCAAGTGTATGGGGACAGTTGCCCATCTCATGCAAGTGTTTTTGAATGGCAGAAATGTCTCTGGCAGTGGAAGAGTCACTAGATGAACATCTAGGCACAGCAAGGGCTGTATAAAAATCAGACACGATTGAAAAGGTGAGAAATTATCTCTGCTGACAGAAATGCAACCCTTTGCAGAAGTTACTCTGGCTTTTTAAGTTTTTATCAACCCATTTGCCAAAGATCAACGACTAGCGAGTTGAACACCGCACAGACTAGACTGCTGCTGTTGAAAGAAGCCCCGGTGGCGTAGTGGTGTAAGCAGGAGCCGCCCCTGCTTAGACGCCCCCCCCCTCCATATTATGAAGCACATGTTATAATTTTTTTCTCTCCTTCCTGACGTTCATAGTTCCTTAACGGCCTAACCTTATTTAGTTTCCTTGTACATTGTACAACTGCAATATACACAATGCGCGGGACTGCAAAATTTGCAGCTCTTTATCTAAAGAGCGTGGCGAGGGGCTGAAATTCCCGTATGTAACATCTGTGTGTTTAAACTTACAAGGTGGGGATACAACTTCACCGGGACTGGTATCTCTGCAGCCCTCGCTTCGAAATCTCTTTTCATTGGCTGCCGTAAAAGCAAACTTCGTGGCTCGTGATGTTGATCGCCTAGGGGTAGGAATAACTTGGGGCAGGGATCAGAAAGTGTAATGAAAGGTAGTGTCCCTTTCTGAACCCCCTCTGCAATTCCCGCTCCCCAAAAGCTTTGGAAGACTGAAAGGTGGGGGAGGCACTCCAATGCATTCCTTGTTTTTCATCGGAGACTGCAGTTCCTGCAGCCCTTAGTACTAAATCCGTTTTCACTTGCTGCCGTAAAAAGTCCTCGTGGTGACGATCGCCTAAGGGGTAAGCTGGACGGGCAGGGCGAGGGTGGTGAATAGAGAAATGTCCCGCTCATAACCCGTTCTGCAATTCGTCTTAAGCTTCGGGAGCATGAAAGAGAAGGGTGGGGAGTCACTCCAATATATTCCTTTCCATGTTTCTCCGGAGAGGAAATGTTGATTATTTAACATCCGCATTAGCTGTCGGGTTGCTTTTGCTGTTCAAGAGTTCAGTTTGAAATGTTATTATTCCTTGCATGTCATCAAATTCTGCAGTTAGTATGGCGAAAGCTGTGGAATATCTGAAGCGGATTCAGTTTAGCAATTTGACATTTCAAGAAAAATTAGACTTGAAAAACTTTAGTAGACCGATGCCTGATTTGAAAATAATGCAGATAGCACATAGCCGAAATAAAAGCTATCAGCTTAATTTTAACAAGGTGTACATGGAAAATGACTAGATTTGTGGATGTGGAGTCTCAAACTCCCTGTTTTGCTTTCCATGGAACTCTGTGTGGGCCAAAACAGGTGTGAACGACTTAAAAAACTCAGTGAAAAAGCATGAAAATTCTGCGAAGCACATAGAAAGTTCAGTGGATTTCGCAATGTTGGGGAGTGTCAATATTGCTACGCAAATGGATAGTGCATACAAATTGAGCATTAAACGCCACAATAAGCAAGTCAAGAAAAACAGGTCAGTGTTATCAAAAATTATTGATTGCATCAAATTTTGTGGAAATCACGAGCTTGTACTAAGGGGGCATGATGAAACATCGGAATCCTCTAATTCTGGAATAATTTGAGGTTTACTTGAATTTGCTACTCAGTTGGACCCAACAGTCAGGGGAACATTTGGAAAATTTAAGTCTTCAAGAGCACATCAAAAACAATCCAAAATGAGCTTTTGGATTGTATGTTAGAAATTTCACGCCAACAAATAAAACAGGAAATTGATTCTGCCCAGTTTTTGTCCATTATGGCAGATGAAACCACAGATGTATCGGAAATAACACAAATTAGCACAATAACAGTTTGTTTGATACAGTAACATTTCAAGTAGTTCTTAAGCTCCCCCTAGGAGTGATAAAAGTCCTGCATACTCATATCTTTAAACTTACGTTTCTAAACAATCTTCGCTGCTTTAAAAGTTCATTAACATCTAACATGCACTTCGTAAAACATAAATTTACTAATTTAAGCAGTACTGAAGTTTTAATTACGGTGAAATTTTCCCTCTAGGGGTGCTGAAATTCCTTTGTATCATCTTTATTAATCAATTAACAAAAATGCATTTTGATCTCTTTATCACTGCAAGTCATTTCTCAATTTTAACGCTAGGAAGTAATTTTTTTATTACTTTAATTAAAATTAAGAACCATTTAAAAATTCTTAAAGCACTTGATGGAAGTCAGAAACTTTTAAATTTGACATTACCCGCTTGCACTGCAAATTTTGCGCGGTTTTCGCTAAATATCAGTAAATTAGGCAAACCATGTGTTTTTGTTACAAAATGTATTCTTGATATTCCTTAAGCAGTGGAAAGTTACATAACTGCCAATCTTCCAATACGGAGTGTGCTGGGCCGAGGTAGCCCACATGCTCACCTCCAGACTTGAAGGATTCAAGTCTCATTGCCGCTGAAGACCCCTTGTGGTTCGGAAGTGATGTTAAGCCGGCGATCCCAAGGTAATGACTCCTCGTTTTAAATAAACCTAACTCCCATCCTTCGATGTTTGGCCCAGGTCATTTAGCCCTCAGTGTAGCATAAATATTCCCCGGTGGGGGTCAGCTAATAATGTTTTATATATAAACTGGAAAATAAACCAGCGGGCAACCGTGAAAACTCAGTGAAAGAAAACATCGAAGTGATTTACTTGCATTTGGAAAAATATGTGTTTAAGTGCAAAATGGATATTTTTGCATGTTAAACTTTTAATTAATCATCTCTGTTAATGTAAGTATTGGGAGGGAAAAAAGCTGAAGTGCGCCTGTGAAACTAAGCTCTAAGCATATATTTTTTATTCATTTCAACTGTATCACACAAAAAATTTGGCTGTATGTGTACACAACACAGCAAAAAATAACCCTCAAACAGACACACAAAAAATTATCTTTGAATAAGATATCCATAAAATCCGGGTGCCCCCCCATCAACTGGGCACGAGCCACCACTGGGTGTAAGCGATGACCTCTGATCATTCGTCCAAAAAAGATCCGGGTTTGAATCCTGGGTGAGGCGTAGATGTGTTTGTTTTACGACACTGGCTCTCCTCTACCTTCCTTCGAACCAGTGACCATAAATTAGGGACAGGCAACTGCTTCTAGCTCATGGTGGTCGTTAAACATCTAATATATATATATATATATATATACCATCAGCAGTTACAATGGCTCTGAAAACCTGCGGTATTGAAGATGCATACATTAATATTATTAATAACATCTATGAAAATGCAAGTGCAAAGATTCGGCTGTTTGAAAATACAACACAAAAATTTGAAAGTGAGTGAAACAAGGTGACACCATATCTCCCAAGTTCTTTAATGCTACATTGGAAAATGTCTTTCAATCACTGAACTGTGAAAACAAAGGGATAAAGATTAATGGAGATTATCTAACCCACCTTCGTTTTGCTGATGACGTAGTCATTTTTGCAACTACCCCATCAGAGCTGCAGGGTATGATCCAGGAACTTGCTGACAAGAGTAAAGAAGTGGGATTAAAAATGAACTTTCAGAAGACAAAAGTGATGTTCAATGCTTTTACAAGAAATGAAGATTTATCGATTGATGGAGAAAAGCTGGAGATAACAGACACGTACGTTTATCTTGGACAGCAGATATCAAGTGAGGGTCACATTGATGAAGAAATTAATCGGCGTACAAAACTTGCCTGGAGAGCTTTTGGAAGAAACAGCATAATTTTCAAGAGCAATATGCCATTATGCCTTAAAAGAAAAGTGTTTGATCAATGCATCCTTCCAGTGCTTACGTATGGTGCAGAGACGTGGACCTTAACTAAAAGAGACTTACAAAGGCTGCAGACAACTCAAAGAAGCATGGAAAGGTGCATACTTGGTGTAACCAGAAGAGATAAGAAGAGGAACTCGTGGATCAGAAAAATGACAAGAGTGGAAGACATCATGATCAGAGTTAAATTCCTGAAATGGCAATGGACTGGACATACTGCCAGAAGGACAGATCATCGATGGACAGCCGAAATTTTAGATTGGATTCCAAGGGACAGGAAAAGACCCAGAAGAAGACCACATGGGAGATGGGTGGATGAAATTCGAAAGTATGCAGGGGTGACATGGAGGAGACTGGCACAAGACACTCCTCCATGTCAGTCCCGCATACTTACGAATTTCATCCACCCATCTCCCATGTGGTCTTCTTCTGGATCTTTCCCTGTCCCTTGGAATCCAATCTAAAATTCCGGCTGTCCATCGATGGTCTGTCCTTCTGGCAGTATGCCCAGCCCATTGCCATTTCAGGGATTTAACTCTGATCATGATGTCTTCCACTCTTGTCATTTTTCTGATCCACGAGTTCCTCTTCTTACATCTCCTGGTTACACCAAGCATGCACCTCTCCATGGTCTTTGAGTTGTCTGCAGCCTTTGTATGTCCCTTTTAGTTAAGGTCCACGTCTCTGCACCATACGTAAGCACTGGAAGGATGCATTGATCAAACACTTTTCTTTTAAGACATAATGGCATATTGCTCTTGAAAATTATGCTGTTTCTTCTAAAAGCACTCCTGGCAAGTTTTGTACGCCGATTAATTTCTTCATCAATGTGACCCTCACTTGATATCTGCTGTCCAAAATAAACATACGTGTCTGTTATCTCCAGCTTTTCTCCATCAACCGATAAATCTTTATTTCTTGTAAAAGCATTGTACATCACTTTTGTCTTCTGAAAGTTCATTTTTAATCCCACTTCTTTACTCTTGTCAGCAAGTTCCTGGATCATATTCTGCAGCTCTGATGGGGCAGTTGCAAAAATAACTATGTCATCAGCAAAACGAAGGTGGGTTAGATAATCTCTATTAATCTTTATCCCTTTGTTTTCCCAGTTCAGTGATTGAAAGACATTTTCCAGTGTAGCATTAAAGAGCTTCGGAGATATGGTGTCACCTTGTATCACTCCCTTTCCAATTTTTATGCGTGTTGTATTTTTAAACAGCTGAATTTTTGCACTTGTATTTTCATAGATGTTATTAATAATATTAATGTATGCATCTTCAATACCGCAGGATTTCAAAGCCATTGTAACTGCTGATGGTTTCACCGAATCAAAGGCTTTTTCATAATCTATAAAAGCCATGCACAATGGAAGTTCATATTCCCTCGCTCTTTCAATTAGTTCTCTCAGTACGTGGATATGATCTATTGTGCTGTAGCCACTCCTGAATCCAGCTTGTTCTCCCAGTTGAGCCTTGTCCAGCGTTACCTTTAAACGGTGTAAAAGAACTTTAGTGAAGATTTTATAAACCACTGATATGCTGATAGGTCTGTAGTTGCCGAGATCCTATACATATATCTCTATAAGCAAGTAAACAGTATCCCTATGGGAACGTCAACATCCACAAGTATTGCAAATCTATTCCTGTTCTTTAAGGAATATAAATTCATTAAAAATCACTCCACTTACTCCGATAACTACCTTTACACATTTAGATATATTGACGATCTGCTGTGTATAAATAATTTCAGAAGTTATAGAGTGATTTTGATAATATATATCCTAGCTCTCTTAACTTATGTAAAACCAACCACAGTAATCAGGAACTAGAGTTCCTAGACTTAAGTATTAAACTTAACAGAGGTAACCTATCTATTAGCCTCTTTGATAAAAGAGTTAATTTTCCTTTCAAAGTAATTAAATATCTACACTGGAATAATAACATATCAACCAAAGTAATTGAGAATGTACTAATTTCTCAGGTGCTTAGAATTTCAAGAATTTGCAGCAACAATTTGGACTTCAATTACCACATTAATATACTATATTAGACAGTTTTCTAGAGAACAAAATTCTTACTTCTTTCATCAAAAGAACTTTAAGAAAAATTATTCTGAATAATAGAATAAGGTTGGCAGATCTGCTTTAATTTTCTACACAGTTAATAATATGATTCTGACCAATGAAAGCCTTTTGGAAGTTGGCTAGAGGATGCATATTAACTACAAAAAGGAACCTTAGTGCTATGGATAAGAAAGTCCTATTAAAAATTAAATAATATAGACAAAATCACAAAAAAACTTAAAAATCTGTTTATAAAAGAAAATAAAAATAAATATAAAAGAAAACTAGTTATTCGCTCACTAGAATAGCTATACTAAAAATAGTAAAACTAGCATAAAAATTAATAGGATTCTGAATAGTCTACAGAAGCTCACTAAGGTGATTAAATACATGCAAAAATTATTAAATACACTACTTGTGTATTTCATAATATTTCTCATGTATTCTGGAGAGTTAATTCTGCTCTTTCTGATCAAACAGGTCCACAATCTTAATTATATTTTTCTCTAGTTAAAATCTCTGCAAGTAGGATTTTTTTCAGTGTGTGGAGGCCTTCAGCCCCACCCACACTGCCCCCCAGCGACTAGGGAGTGGCAGGGGTGTTTTGAAGTTTGGGGTAAAAGGTCAGCCATGTTTCCTCAAGAGTGGAAGAAGTTAAGTTGCATGAGAGGTAAGCTCTCTTCATTATCTTTGGGTTTTAAGTTTTCCAAGTTCAATGTTTGAACTTCTTGAACATTTTTTCTGTTTTTTGCTTTAAGCATTTAGGCACTAGCAAGTCTATCAACTTTTTTGCGGATTTTAACTCTTTCTTTTCTTGGTAACTGCATCGTTTTTAGGGAACTAAGGCTAAGCAGCCGGCCGTTCCATTGTTCTTGTAGTCTGCGATGTGTTTTCAATGTAGTTAAGGTCTTAATAACTACTTAATTATGCACTTAAAGCACTTCTGAAATACTTTGTACATATTGCAACTAATTGTTTATGTCATATAACCTTCACAAAGCATTTCTTTAGTTTATTATTGTCTTTATTTTATTCTCGTTTTTGTGTTGTCAGAAGTTGTGGAGTAGGGGTTTTTATAATCCAGTTTTCTTTCAAGAATCTGTGCTTTAGGGAAAAAAAATTAATATTTCCTTTTTTATTGCAATGTTTAAGAATTTGTAGTACTTTAGTATTGCTATTCAGGTTTAAATTCTCTCTCAGGCGACTAGGTAACTTGGCAATTTGTTATTGCTGAACATTATTTCTGATTCATTATGTCACTCTTACAACTTGAGTTTTCTATAATCATCTTCTTTCTGTTTATTAGCAACAGATGAAGAGCATGGGTCTGGCCAGGAAAGTTATGGATGCAAGCTAAATTGTTAACTAAAGCTTGGTCATACAACTCAGTGGAGGTTATGACATATATATATTTTATTTTTTTATTTTTTTTTTTTTTTTTTTTGGTGGTCTTATTACTTGCATCTATGACTTTGCAGAAATCCATTTCCAAATAGGTCTTTGTGGAAGTGAGAAAATGCAGAGTTTTTGCTGGTCCTTGATAAAGCCAAGGCTCAGTATTCTCGACACTTTCTACATTCAGTTGTTCTATTTTTTTTCTTTTTACTCACACCGGTCAATACATAACCTTTTCTATGTTGTACTTGGTATGAGTCAAAAAAATTGTTTGCTTCAGTCTCTTCTTAACAGAATGTGAATTCTGAATTTTCATAACTGCTGCGTTGCGCGTTTTGATCTTCAGGTTATTTTGCAACTTTCGTTTTAAATTCTTAAGTTTTTCTTATGTTTTCGGCTATGCTCTTAAGTATATATATATATAAAGCCCAAATTTCCTGAATAAATCATTACATGCGACGAGAAGTGGGTCTTCTGATGTGAATTGAAATGAAACGGCCAAATGCCAAGAGGAAGTTAAACTCTCTGCAAGCCAAAAAAAGTTAGTAAAGATCAAAAATCAACTCTACGATAGCAAAGGAATTCATGCCCAGTGAACAAACTGTTACTGCCGAGTGTTATGTGGACGTTCTCAAGTTTGCTGCGAAGAGTGACGCTGGTTTCTTTTGCATGAATATGATCCTTCTCACAATGCAGTCACCATTTGAGTTTTTGGCCAAAAAACAGGTCTGCACGTTGTCCCACCCTCTTTATTTGCCAGATTTATCTCAGCATGACCGCTTTCTTTCTCAAATTCAAATTGCCACTTAAAGGGAGCTATTTTAATTACTTGTACACTATCCAGAAAGCTGTGACAAGGGTTCTTAACAGTATTCCAGTAATCATTTCATGCACTTCACAAGCATGCAAACCAGCGTATGGCAGAAGCTACTTCAAATAAATTAAGGTTGGAAATTTACTACAGCAATTAATTTTTATCTAACATTTAAATTGAACTGCACAGTGCAGTTTTTTTGTGAACACAGTGCATCACTTTTTTTACAAAAGTTTCAACTTTCTTACTTGTTTTCTGAAATCCCCCCAAGCCAAAACATATTTATGGAGTAAAAATACCGGGCAAAGGAAATATTGCAAGAAAAAATTACAGGAGAAATTTTCATCCAGTCTACCTTCACGTTTCCAAATTTTTAAAGATTAAATACTGTTCCAAGATTGAAAACTGACCCCCCCCTCTCCTCCCAAAATTTCTAAGTTTTGCATCAATCAATAAAGTGACAAAAAGTGGACTTCTACGGATGAATCTAATGTATGTTGGTGGAGGAAATTTCTACCCATTGGCATTCAAAAAGGCTTGGGGTTAGAAATTTCAAAACTATCTGAAAATGGTCGATAAAAAAAGTAAGTGCTGTAGAAACGATTCTCTTAATTGATAACAAGTACTGTACACTGACGCATTCCTGAAATTAAATCCTTAAAAGTTCAGTTTTTACCAAAAAGTGTGTGTGTGTGCAATTTTGATTAACTTTTAGACCAAGGAATCCTCCACAAAAAGATTTATTGAAAACAATGAAAAACACTATTATTGAGGAAGATAAGCATCTGTACACTTGTTACCAGCAATGAGAATGACTGGCAGCACATGGAGAAGAGACAGAAAACACACTTACGGACAATGAAATTTGCGTACCTAGGAGCAAAACATGCTACAATCACAAAACTTTGCAAATAGCTAGAGTGCGTGCTGTTATGCAAATGATCCACATTTGGCGCGAGTATGCATGACCACACACCCTGTGGTGGCACTGCAAGCCTAAATAAACCGGGTGTAGTCTATGAAAGCAAAAAACACCCCATGAAAGCAAAAAACACCGGCCAACGCAAGCAAGAGTATACAGAGTGACAAAAATGTAGAGTAGACACCAGAGACTTCAATTTACGCAACTTAGACTTTTAGAGGGGCCTGAAAATTGCAGGGTGGTCGGCCGGCCATTAAGCTCACCACGCGGATCGTTCTGACCATACCGTCCGTGTTGGGAACAAAGGACACACGACAAAGCACCAGTAGAGAGGATATATTGATCGTGCGCCAGGCATGAATGTTTCCCACGGGGACCCGGTCCACTATACAGGCAGACATAGCGGTGCCCACGAACCATTTCTTGATGCCTTGCGGAAGCAAATCTCCGATCCCAGCGCCCCTTACACGTGCTGCCATTAACACCAGAACATCGCCTACTCTGTGTGCAGTGGTACCAGGCCGGAGCAAAGTGTAGTGTTTAGCAATGAGTGCCACTTAGTTTTGGAGACTAACTATAATGTCCGGATGTGGAGGTCAACGGCACAATCCCCAACCTCGCTATCAAGCACCACACCTCCCCCATGGCAGGAGTTATGGACTGGGATGCCATTGCTTACGATAGCCGATCAGCTCTAGCAGTGGTATGTGGGTCAGCGACAGGCCAGAGGTATGTGGACGATATCCTACGGCCTCGTGTGTGCTATACCAGCAGGGTAATGCTCACCCGCACGCGTCTCGTGTTGGCCTGGACTGCCTACATCATGTCCAGACACTTCCATGGCCTGCCCATTCCCCAGAAATGTCCCCTATCGAGCATGTGTGGGACCAGTTGAAATGCCAGCTACTACCGTGCTACACTATTCATGATTTAGAGCACACCGTCCAACACATGTGGGCCAGTCTGCCACAGGACATCAGGAGTCCGTTTGCCTCCATGATGGACTGTATTAGATGCCACAGAAGCCTCTGCAATTGTTCTGCAGCTCTATTTTTGCCATCATTTGTATCATTCATCTGCATCATTACATCCATAAAATTTCAGTTCAATCCTATGCCGCCTTCTTGGTACGCAAATGTCATTGTCTGAGAGTGTACAATAAAAAAAAAAACTGCCCCTTTAGCTGCCAATAGTGAAAAAGAAAACTAAGATCTAATGGAACATTAACCTCGTGAGAATGGACCCTAATTTTGCAAAATTTTAAAGTCAGATGAAAAAAAACCCTACTTAACTCATTAAATATCAATATTGAAGTAGAGGACATATCCTAAATAACCAAAGGAGATTACTCCAACTTCTGTTTTAGGGGAAAGCCAAGCAGGAATAAAAAATTTAAAACTTTATTGAAGTCATACTTGTAATAAGTTATCAAAATTAGAATGCAATTGCATGACTAAAAACTATTGAACATGAAAAGACAGAGTGCACAGTTACAGATTTCTTAAAAGGAGTAAATAGGGTATATCAGTATACTTTCATTCCACTGTATTGTGATGAATCAAACATTTTGAATGCATTTTAAAATATTTGCCAGGGCTTAAAATCTGAAAAGTAACATGCCCAGCTGGGCAGTTGCAAAACTTATTTACCTGCCCAGGAAAATTTAAGAAAAAAAAAAAGGGGGGGGGGGGCGGGGGTCCAATTTGTTAAAAGGTGATTAACTTAAGGAACTAATAAAGTTAAAATAATGCTCACTGGAAGCCTCTCTCTCTCTATATATATATATATACACACTTTCTGCAATTTAAAATAATGCTCACTAGAAGTCTATGTATATACTTTCTGCAATTTTAATTGCAGAAAGTGTAATATAGAGGCTTCCAGTAAGCATTATTTTAATGAACATGCCCCCTATGAGTTACACAACATTTGGAAATCAAAACAGTAAATTATAAATTTTAATATAAACTTAAAATTGAATGTTTACCCCACCCTACATCATTTCTATAATATAATTCTACGATTTCTTCACAGACCATTGGGCCAACAGTATATGCAACAATTTGGCGCATGTAGATTACCATTGGCTAATAACTTACCATGCTTCCCACAATGCAATGATCTATATTATATATAGATTAAATGTGTCTGTTACATCTGAAGATGAGGCAGGCGCTGCCTCGAAAGTGCTCATGGTTTTAATTGTACACATTTCTCATCTTTTATCATTAAATAGTGCTAAACACTGAAAACTTTCATAGTTTCAGTGATTTATGTCGCACAAGTCTTCAATATTTGTTGATCGTTGTACCGCATAATTATATTTATTCAGCATTCAAATTTACATACGCATGTGGAAAGCAGCAGTAACTACTTTTAGAAACTTGCATCTCAGCTTGGCCAAGGAGGAAACCCACTTATATTTTCGGTCAAGTTGTAAGGACTTGGGAGCGATTCCACGATTTCTGCAAATCTATACTCAAGGACTATCATGGCATGACAACAGAATACTACGGATTGCCAAAAATAAAAGGCTATCAAGGGCTATAGACAGCAAAAGAGGTTTATTGGATCTTCTAAGCCGTAAGTGCTACATTGCTCACCTAACTTTGGTCAAAAATGAACACCCAGCTATTGTAGATCAGGGACTCACCATTACTTCTGCTAATTTAAGGAATGAAATAGAGACTCTGACTTGCACTCATATCAAAAAACTATGTTGGTCAACAAAAGCGTTGGAAAACAAACTGACTACCGTCAGACCTACCATGGTAGCCCAGAACACACAGCTCTAACAAAGTTTAAAAACCTCAGTAATATTGAAATTAATAGTGTGCAAACCAAGGCCTTACATAAGGGAGCAAAATTCTTTTATCCACCAACGAAAGGATCCATACTGAACACTATTTACCCAGGTGGAAAGCATAGTTTAAATTTATTCCTGAACAGCATGATTACACCAGTGATAATGGCACATACCTTACAACATGGCTCTTGTTACCCTAGCCCACAACCTGATCTTATTCAAGAGCCAAGACAATTAGTTGAACTCAAAAACAATTACTTGTCCATTGTACTTGCAGACAAATCTCATCAGATTGTGTTATTGAATAATTGTTATGTTAAAAAAAAATGCATGAAGTTAAAACTATTTCACACAAAACCAGTCAAAGTGATCCTAGTCAGGCTACTGTTGTGGCTCTTCAAAGAGTAAAAAAGGCTTATTCTTTTCCTGAAGGTTTTTCACATGCATTCACCCCTCCACCCGCCTATCGTGTGCCTATGTTCGGTAGGGTTATATTGCACAAACAGAATTTTTTCCCCATTAGTCTTTTTTTTTTTTTATTGAAGGTTTAACGACCGCCGTGAGCAACTCAATGGGCTATAAGCAGTCGCCCGTCCCTAATTTAGGGACACTGGTTCCAGGGAAGGGAGAGAGCCAGTGCTGTAAGACAAACACATCCATGCCTCACCGGGATTCGAACCCCGTTCGGACG
Organism: Macrothele yani; assembly: GCA_039090855.1. NCBI lineage: Eukaryota > Metazoa > Arthropoda > Arachnida > Araneae > Macrothelidae > Macrothele > Macrothele yani. Next base: position 133,767,693 of record CM077007.1, on the reverse strand, counting down.
AATGATCAGAGGCCATCGCTTAGGCCACTGGGGCAGCGTCCTCTATGTTAGCGCCACCAGACCCTTAGAAAAAGCCTTGGCCCAATATCTAGCCCCTTATACTGTGGATTCACTTCTTCTATTAAAAGTTCCACAAAGGCTATAGAAAGACAGATTGCTTCAGTCACAATTGCAGCCTTTCATTTTGGCATCTCTTGATGTGGTGTCATTGTACCCGTTGTGGCCACACATCAGATTGAGGCAAAACTTGCCGATTCCCATATCCCGAGTTCAGAAATTAATGTTATTATGAGCGCACTTAGTCTTGTTAAGAAATGTTCATACACTGACTGAAAAAAAAAATCCCAACACCACGAAAAAAATAGTTGTAGAGGAATGAAATGGCGGCAATACATTTGTATAGGTAACATATTTAATCGATTTAGGTTTCAAGATCACAGCTTATTGTAAGCGAGAGAAGAACCATTCTTAAATGTGAAATGCTGGTACATTAATAACCGGTGAAACAGCCAGAATGTTGAATGCAAGCACGCAAACGTTCATGCATTGTGTCGTACAGGTGCTGGATGTCAGTTTGTGGGATGGAGTTCCATGCCTGTTGCACTTGGTTGGTCAATACAGGGACAGTTAATGCTGGTTGGGGGGTGACGCTGGAGTTGTCGTCCAATGATGTCCCATACGTGCTAGATTGGTGAAAGATCTGGTGATCTAGCAGGCCACAGCAACATGTCGACACTCTGTAGAGCACGTTGGGTTACAACAGCGGTATACATTGTCCTATTGGAAAACACCCCCTGGAATGCTGTTCATGAATGGCAGCATAACAGATTGAATCACCAGACCGACGTACAACTGTGCCGTCAGGATGTGTGGGATAACCACGAGAGTGCTCCTGCTGTCATAGGAAATTGCTCCCCAGACCATAACTCCAGTGTGTCTTGGCCGCAGCCAGGTTGGTTGCAGGCCCTCACCTGGCCTCCTTCTAACCAACACACTGGCACCCAGGCAGAACCGGCTTTCATCAGAAAACACAACAGATCTCTACTCCGTCCTCCAATGAGCTCTAGCTTGACACCACTGAAGTCTCAAACGGCAGTGGTTTGGAGTAAGTGGAATGCACGCTACAGGGAGTCTGGCTCGGGGCTGTCCTTCAAGTAACCGATTTGTAACAGTTCGTTGTGTCACTGTGGTGGCAACTGCAGTTCGAATTGCTGCCGCAGACTCAGTACGATGCGCCATACGCCGTACACGGTGGTCTTCCCTCTCAGTAGTGCCACATGGCCGGCCGGAACCCTGTCTTCTTGAGGCAGTACCTTCCCTTGACCACCGCTGCTAACAATCATGCACAGTAACTACATTCCTGCCAAGTCGTTCTGCAATATTGCGGAAAGAAAATCCACCTTCTCGTAGCACTATTACACGACCCCTTTCAAACTTTGTGAGCTGTTGATAACGGCTTCCTTGACTAACATCAACACTACGTCGAATCTCAACGATAACTTACGCTCACGAATGTTACAGCACATATTTACAGCAAACCTGCTTTGCATGTTCCGAGAGGGCGCTACACGCGAAATTTGCATAGACATCTTACAGATGTACTCTCACCGCCTACCAACTGTCGTTTAACACAACCCCTTCTTGGTGTTGGGATTTTTTTTTTTTCCCCGTCAGTGTATTTAAAAACAGCATTTATCAACAGTTGGAGGGCTTCCCAATGGGTTCTCCTCTGCCTACTGTCCTAGCTGAAATTTTGTTACAGCACATCGAAAATCAGGTCATTAGTTCTTTCCCTCACAGCCAGTTGCTTTAAAGTATGTTTGCGACATCCTGGTTGCATGGCCTCACAATCAGGATGATTTATACTTATTTACTTGGATATTTTTATTCGTAAGGACTATAGCCTTAATTGCATTACCACCTGTTTTAATATCTTATCATTCATCACACCCTAAACAATATAAGTTGTCAGCATTATTCTATTTGTTTAGAAGAGCTCACTCACATTCATCAACTACTGAATCATTTCAGCAAGAAGTTAACTACATTTTCGGTTTAGCTGAGCAATAAGAGTTCCCTAAATATCTGATTAGGAAAGTGTTTGGCAAGGTCAAATATGCCCTACATACTACCCTGTTAAAAAACTCCAACAGCAATTCCATATATGTTGGTTCTATGCAATATAATCCACATTTAACAAGAACCTTAACACAACTATGTAAACCATATGGCTTGAAATTTAGTTCACTAACACGAAACTTATTTTCAGTAGTTCATAAGGATCGTTAACAGAACAGCAAAATGGGAAATCTACAATATCCCACTGGTTAAGGCAACTACAGGACAAGCAGCCTCTATGTGGGTTCTACAAAACGTAATATTGAATTACGAATTAAGGAACATAAAAACAATATTAAAACGGGCATGTATTGTACATCCCTAGCCAAATCTGTTATACAAGATGATCTTAATCCCGACTGGAGTAATTTAAGAATAATTAATACTCCTAGTAAACCTGGTGACCTTTCAATTGCAGAAAGTGTGTGTGTATATATATAGATATAGAGGCTTACCGTGAGCAATGTTATAACTAACATGTCCCCTACGAGTTACCAAACGTTTGGAAATCACTTATTAAAACAGTTAATTATAAATTGTAATATAAACTTAAAATTGAATGTTTACCCCACCCTACACCTTTATTTCTATAATATATTTCCATTTCTTCACAGACCATTGGGCCAACAGTATATGCAGCAATTTGGCACATGTAGATTAGTTACCATTGGCTACTAACTTACCATGTTCTGACGACCGCAAATAGCGGTATAACTATACCATCGGGATCAGAGGAAATGCTATCCCACACTCACCAACCCGCTTGGCCAGCGTGGTGAGTTATGGCCAAACACCTCCAAAATGACTCTACAACTTAAATCTTGGCCCTCAGTCTCCGGCAGCTGGAATGTACCTGGCCAAGGCAGCGGCCAGTGCGACATGAAGGCAGAGGGTGCCAAGAATCCCCGGAGGACCGGACTAGGCTGCCATTTGATGCTGACCTTGGCTACCTACAACGGACGCTCCCTATCTTCTGATTCAAGGCTTCTTGAATTGGAAGAGGAACTACAAAGGATCAAGTGGGACATCGTCGGGCTAAGTGAGGTAAGGAGAAAAGGAGATCTCATTGAACTGAAAAGTGGACATCTCTTCTATTATCGTGGGACAGATTGCTGGCAGAACTAGTGGTGTTGGATTTATAATAAACAAGAAACTGAAGGATAAAGTGGTAGAAATTGAAAGTTCCTCTGACAGAGCTGCACGACTCGTTATCCAACTATCGAGAAGATACCAGGCTCAGATTATTCAAACTTATGCACCCACTACAAGTCATCCTGAAGAAGAAATTGAAGAATTTTATGAGGAAATTCGTCATCTAAATAATAAAGGTAAGCAGCACTTGAAGATAATTATGGGAGATTTCAATGCAAAAATAGGGCACCAGCAACAGAATGAAACTTCAGTAGGTAAATTCGGTCACGGCAACAGAAACCAGCGTGGAAATACTCTCGTTGAGTTTGCAGAGGCAGAAGGATTTTTCATCTTGAATTCCTTTTTCAAGAAAAAGCCACACAGGAAATGGACATGGAGACATCCAATTGGGACGACAAGTGAAATTGATTTTATGTGTAACAAAAAATTCGTCATCGAAGACTGCAGTGTGCTGAACATGTTCAACACAGGTAGTGACCGTAGATTGGCGAGATTTAAGATGCACCTCAACACTAAACTCGAACGTGGCAAGCTCATAAGACAAACAAAATGTATTGACATAACCAACCTTAAAAAACACCATAATACTTTCAAGTTGGAACTGAAGAACAGATTCTCTGCTTTAGAAGGCCTAACATCGGAAGAAGTGGATATTTCGGAAGTTAACAGAAAAGTAACCAAAGCTCTTATGGAAACAGCAACAAAATTAGCTGGGTCTAAGAACAAGTTGCATGTAAACAAATTATCAGGAAAAACCAAAATGTTGATGCAAAAAAGAAGAGAGATGAGGACAACTAAAGAAGATGTGACTTCCAAAGTGGAATATATAGAGCTATGCAAGACAGCACGAAAAGTATCACTGAAGACGTAAGGAAATTCAACTGTGAGCTAGTGAGGAAAGCAATTGGAAACAACCAAAGCCTAAAGATAGCAAAGGGACATCTCAGTAAGGGAAGAAAACAGATTATGGCTCTGAGAAAAGAAGATGGTTCTATAACAAGAAATAGAGGCGAAATTTTGACAAGAGTGAAAGATTTCTACTCCAAATTATATGAAAGGGATGATACATGTACTCCAGACATCATGAAAGATACCAGAGTTCTTCCAGTCCTCCCAGCAGAAGTTGCTCATGCAATCAAGAACATGAAGTGGGGGAAAGCTCCAGGAGAAGATGGAATTACTATAGACATCATACAAGAAGCAAGTGGAGAAATTGAAACAGTACTCACCCAAATTTTCACTCGATGCCTTAATGAAGGGAAGATTCCTGAGGATTGGAACAATGCTACAATGATCCTGCTACATAAAAAAGGTGACATTGAGGATCTCAGGAACTACAGACCTATCAGCCTCCTATCAGTGGTTTATAAAATCTTCACTAAAGTTCTTTCACACCGCTTGAAGGTAACACTGGACATGGCTCAACCGAGAGAACAAGCTGGATTCAGGAGTGGCTACAGCACAATAGATCATATCCACGTACTGAGAGAACTAATTGAAAGAGCGAGGGAATATGAACTTCCATTGTGCATGGCTTTTATCGATTATGAAAAAGCCTTTGATTCGGTGAAATCATCAGCAGTTACCACGGCTCTGAAATCCTGCGGTATTGAAGATGCATACATTAATATTATTAATAACATCTATGAAAATGCAAGTGCAAAGATTCGGCTGTTTGAAAATACAACACACATAAAAATTGGAAAGGGAGTGAGACAAGGTGACACCATATCTCCGAAGCTCTTTAATGCCACATTGGAAAATGTCTTTCAATCACTGAACTGGGAAAACAAAGGGATAAAGATTAATGGAGATTATCTAACCCACCTTCGTTTTGCTGATGACGTAGTCATTTTTGCAACTACCCCATCAGAGCTGCACAGTATGATCCAGGAACTTGCTGACAAGAGTAAAGAAGTGGGATTAAAAATGAACTTTCAGAAGACAAAAGTGATGTTCAATGCTTTTACAAGAAATGAAGATTTATCGATTGATGGAGAAAAACTGGAGATAACAGATACGTATGTTTATCTTGGACAGCAGATATCAAGTGAGGGTCACATTGATGAAGAAATTAATCGGCGTACAAAACTTGCCTGGAGAGCTTTTGGAAGAAACAGCATAATTTTCAAGAGCAATATGCCATTATGTCTTAAAAGAAAAGTGTTTGATCAATGCATCCTTCCAGTGCTTACGTATGGTGCAGAGACGTGGACCTTAACTAAAAGATACATACAAAGGCTGCAGACAACTCAAAGTAGCATGGAGAGGTGCATGCTTGGTATAACCAGGAGAGATAAGAAGAGGAACTCGTGGATCCGAAAAATGACAAGAGTGGAAGACATCATGATCAGAGTTAAATCCCTGAAATGGCAATGGGCTGGACATACTGCCAGAAGAACAGACCATCGATGGACAGCCGAAATTTTAGATTGGATTCCAAGGGACAGGAAAAGACCCAGAAGAAGACCACATGGAAGATGGGTGGATGAAATTCGAAAGTATGTGGGAGTGACATGGAGGAGACTGGCACAAGACAGACCGTTGTGGAGGAAACTTGGGGAGACCTTCGTCCAGCAGTGGATTGATAATGGTTGACGATGATGATATCTGAAGATGAGGCAGCCGCTGCCTTGAAAGTGCTAGTTGTTTTAATTGTATATATTTCTCATCTTTTATCATTAAATCGTGCTTAAAGACAAAACTTTCATCATTTCAGTTAAAATATACAATTTTATTTTTTTGAAGGTTTTGCATTTTAAAGGTCTATTCAAAATGTTCAGTGCACAAAGTCTTTTATCTTAAGTTTTAATATTACGTTGAGACTGGTATGATGAAATCGGTATTTGAGAAATTTAGTGATTCTGCCATTTTCCTTTCATTAAAGTTTTAAATGAAAGGAAAATCGCAGACTGGAGGGCTAGCCAATTTCATCAAAGACATGCATCCAGTCACTAACTAGAAACATTTGGAGCAAAACTACATATGGTTCAGATTTCTGGACCTAGAGCATAAGTAATATTCTTCTCTCCTTGGCACTATGTAACAATGCAACTTCTGGTAATTAGCAGTGAAATTAAACTCTACATGAGACTATTTTCTTTAGTAGGAAATTCTATTCTAAACTTCTTAAAATTTAGTTGCCTGGACAAGTGGATTTTTTTTTTTTTTTACCTGTCCAGGCCAATAATTTATATTGCCCTGGGTATAGTGTTTTCCTGTTTGTGCTTAAAAATTGCAGTAAAAAGTAAAATAAATGATCCTTTAAAGATGTGGCTAAAGATTAAACTCAAACTTTTATTTTCTCAACTTTTTTTGTACTCTTTGGATTCAACTTTAGAGTCAACTGTACTTAAAAATGTGGTTATGGTGACAGTCCACTAGAGTAACAAAAAGGCAATGTTTTTAATAGCCACATGGTAGGTACGTGTTAGGAAATAAAACATATGAAAGAAAACACTTCAGCAAAACAAAAAAATACTTTATTTAATGCAGTAGTAGTACAGTAACAAACATATGAAAGACAATAAAACATCTTACTTCCACAAAAATTCATTGTTATAAGTTAAAACAAACAAATGAATAAAATGACTTCAGAAAAGGATGTGGCAGAACACTCACCACGGCACTTAGAAGTTGACCTTGTGTGCACATGTACAATTTTGAAGTTAAGGACTGTGGCAAGAATCAGAGATAAATAGACAAATTACATCAACAGCTGATTAACAACAAAACAAACTCCTGAGTAGGAATTTAACAGAATTAAACTTTGCTTGACTAGTTAAGACAGTAGGCCTCATTAGGTCTGGCCAGCACATTAATTAGTACTTACTACTATTGTATAAAATTAAAATTTAAGCATAAAATTCCAAAAAACAATAAAAAGTTGTCAAACATTCAAACCTTTATCCAATAATCAAATTTTAAATATTTAGTTTTACGAAAATATTTTAGTACTGTCACAGCATTTGGAGTCGTACTGCCTTTTTTTCTCAAAAGCACCAGAAAAGTGGGCATTGACAAAGCACCTTACGATATTCTGGGCTGCTATAACAGTGGAAGCCAATATTTACACAGTAACTGCGGAATAAAACGAGTACCAACTATTTTTTGTGAATTTTTTTTTTTATTTTTACTTAAAACTGCGGATGCTGGCTAAATTTACACGTAATACTGTATTCCAGAGTTTAAAAAAATGGAATGTACACTAAAGATGTGTAATAAGCTCTTTTACCACTATAAAAGATTTATTCCAATCAATCACAACACATGCACAATTGTTTAACATGCGATTTATAAAATAAGCTTTGGAGTTCCGCTTTTTCCAGCACAAATACATTCATAGGATGAGCCAACTACACAATACCATAGTGCAGTATTGAAAAAACAGGTTTCTCCACAAAGAACGCACTTTAGCAGCTTTTAAAAAGTAGTCAACATTGGATGTTAACAGATCTGTATATTCAACACTTATCAAAAAATTGGCCATGGCAAAATAAATTTTGTTCTTTCTGAAGACTAAAAACTAAAACAATATTGGAGAAAAACATTGCATAGTGGAGAAAACCTGGCCAATAGGACTTAACTGACTAACATCTAGGGTATATAATTCGTCCTACAAATACAATACAAACACTACCACTGTTACAAGATATGTTGAGTAATGGTGTAATATATATCAGGCATAACATTAAGGTTCAACACCAAAATTCAATAAAAATTAACAAAACAGCATAACCACTAACTTAACACAAAATATCTGTCAAATTTCAGAACAATGAAAATTGAGCCTGCACATGTGGCTGACAAAATTAAAAAGTGGGGGAGGGGGCCCATCTTATTATGCTCAAGCACTAGAATGAAGGCCAAGGAAAAAATACATTTCTGACATAGCAAAATAATGAGTTTGTGCAGGCCAAAAAACATTGCCAGCCCTGTGCACAGAAATAAAATTCAATAAATCCAAAATTATAACTATAACTAAGAGCATTTTTTTCCCCGTCGGCAAGCTTCTTTTTGCCATAGTTTGGACAAGCCAATGGAATTTATTAGGTGCCTGGAGAGTTAACTACACATGAGCTGTGAGAGTGTGATAAAACACTTCACAACAACAACTGTTTAAAAATGCCATTTCAAACCACGAAATTTGGAAATTCATTAACTTCAAAATGGATTTCAATGATACAACATACATACTGTAAAACACGAGTACAAAAATCACTCATCAGAAAATAGCTCAAACATTGTGTAAAAAGCACTGTTTTTTTTTTTTGTTTTTTTTTTTAACTTGTTCCACAGGATTGAGCACTACAATTGCTACATATTGAAACAGTAATGAAATTCCCAATCTTAAATATTTCAGTTTCAACATAAAGTGTTTGACAATTAGCGCTAAAGACATCAGTTCACATGCAATGTGAACTAAATTATCCAATATTTAGCAGATAACACACAAATGCCAATGCTTTTTTTTTTTTTCCTTTTTAATTTTTTTTAAGTGCAACATTCAAGCTAAGATATTCAAAAGTTAAAAAGAAAAACCCTTGGGACAACAATAAAAATTCAAATGCCCCACAAAAACTTCAATGGCTCAAACAAAAATCATAGAACATTTAAAATAAGTTAAGTGTAATAGCAATAAAATTAACTACAATACTAGGAGTAAATAAGTATTCTAAACACTGAGATCAACCTGAAAAAAATTAATCATAACAAAGAAGAAATCAATTTGTAACAAGCTTACAAAACTAGAAACTAGCAGTTTAAAAAAAGAACCTCAAAAAGGTGGTAACAAAAAAGGAATGACTGCATAAAACCAAAATTATTGCAAAAACCAAACGAGGTAGGTTTCCCACCTTCAAACTGACAGGATCGCACACTGCGTAAAATTTGTAATTTTCCTTAATCAGAAAAGAAAACAGAACATAACTACAGCTCTACACAACCATATAAATAGGACCTAAATATTTTTTTTTTTTTTTTTTTTTTAAGTCTTGCTGCCATTAAATATTTCATAATGCTTACACAAACGTGCAAATTTAATTCACTTATTGCAGAACGATTTCTATGCACTTATTGCTACTACGGTGCTAAGGGGAGGGGAAAAAAAGAAAGAAACTCAATCTTTGGTGAAAAGAAACGTGCATTAGTTGGCTTACTGGCCTAATGCCAATCAAACAGTTTATAAAGACAAGTGTAAAAATACAAATTTCTATTTTTTACGTTATGAGTAACATACAGGTAAACATCGACTTTAATACATGATTGTATAGGCAAGACATGTACAACTAAAAATACAAATACTTTACACTATTTCTTACTTTCATAAATTGGCTATTTCAGGAGCAAACCGATTTAACTTGGTCCATTTATGTAATTCATGATTCTCTGCACATTATCTTTAAACAATAAACAAAACTAATTCTATCAAATTCACAACGGTAACTGTATTCATTGCTCAGAATTAACTAGTTAAGAATTAAATGCTTGAATGCTCAGATTTCAACAGAGATTGATTTACCACAGCAGTTAGGACTGGCTGAAGTAAGTTTTTCTGGTTTGAGAGAGAGATATATATATAACGATCAGATCTTGAATAACAGGCTCAACTCCTCATGTATTCAAAATTCCACAGCATGTAATAGAACGAGCAGGAATAAATAAGTTAACGTAAGACTTAAACACTAAAATTAACAGGGAAATTGGCACCCACGTTAAACGTAACTCATAAAAACTGGAAGTTCCTTAAATGACGTACAGGAAAAAAATACCTGCACAGTATTGGAAGAGAACAGACCTGGTGCGTGAAACAGGTCACAAAGGCATAGGTTGATGCTGTTTAAAGTCCAAGCATTTTTAAGGCAGAAAATTCAGGCTGGCAGAGTGTTCAACAACTGTTCTTAACAAGTGGCCCCAATCTTCAGAGATCACAGGAAAAGTTACAATGCATCTTTGGCTTTTTTTTTTAAAAGTTACTTTAATAAATAAGTTAAAACAATGTCATATTTCAACATAGTACAAATTGTGAGAACAAGCAATGGAAGCTTCATAGTAATAGCTGCTGACTATTATGACTAGGGCCATTAATACCTTTGATAAGTGCAAAAAAATACGGCATCTTAAAAGTAACTATGTAGTCATATCCAACATAACAACGCCTGTCAGAAGAGGACACTTATGAGAAATAATAACTTAAGGAGTCTATCATAGTGCCCCTTGATTAACAAGTGACAGCTGTTATGTGGATTTTTTTCCTTTTTGCCATGGAGTGTACATCTGCTACTATATCTGCTGTTGGGTATCCAATAAATAAGTGATGCTGCACGCAGCAATCCATGAGAGCAGAAACACCAACAGTTCACAAACATTCATATCCTAACATGAAAAGACTTTCCCCATAATCGAATGATACCACGACTTTTCGCACAACACCCACTGCTTTCAACACAACTAAGTAGGTCAAACACTGTGCAGTTATCGTAAAACTGATGTGCAATACGAACTATGCCTTTACTGATGCCAACCCTGCCACAAAATCTATCTTTTACCCTTACGACAGTGTCTTAACCACACCTCCACAGTTCAGTTTTAACAGCTGCCATAGTTCAGAAAGGCAAAAATTGAGTAACCTCAAAATACAACAAGTTATCACGAGAATGTTTTATAATCCAATGCCAGGAATCTGCATGTAGCGGTAGATATACAGACGGTAGTCCTTGCTGGCAAGGACCACCGATCCATCATCCATCAGAGCCACGTCGAAGCATTGGGCATGCTTCACTTTGCTCTCCGAAGCATTAACAAGTTGTCCGTCTTGGGTAAATATGGTAATGTTAAAGTTGTTGTGATTGTCTGCAACCAATATCTCTCCATTTTGGTTGATACACACGCCGATCGGATAATTAGTCAATCCTTCACCACCAATCTGACGCAGAAAGATGCCGTCATAGTTGAACACTTTGACGCAGTGAGCTCTGTTATCACTTATAAAAATTTCCTGCTTCTCATTCACGACAACTCCATTAGGGAACTCAAGATGCTTTGAGCAGCCGAACTTCTGCAAGACGTTGCCCATTTGATCGAAAATTATCACTCTCATTACTTTGCATTCTACAACAATGATGCGCCCCTTGTTGTCCACAGTCACCCCTCGAGGATGCTGGAGAATGTTTGCTCCAAATTTTCGAACAAACTGACCATACTGATTATAAATTTGTATTTGGTGGGTAGGGCTTCTCTCGGTAACAATTATGTCGCCAGAAGTTTTAACCACGGCCACTCTGTTTGGATACAGTAACTGTCCATCTCTCTTGCCGCATTCACCAAACTGGAACTTGAAGCGCCCCTCTTTGTCAAAGATCTGTATGCGATGATTATTAGTGTCAGCAACGATGATGTCATTCTGAGCATTAACTGCAACACCACTTGGCTCTGTGAACTGACCTTCCATCACACCAAATTCTCCAAACTTACAGTGGTAGATCATTTTTTGTCTCTTAATCTGAGATTTGAGTGGAAAGACACCACCAGGAGGAAACTTGCTAGATAGATCAATAACAGGATCAGGAGCAAGATGGAATGAATCTGTAGTGCCATTCTGGAAAATGTCGGAAGGCCCGCTGGACCATTTTTCGTATGGACTAAGCTCACTCAGACTTGTGGAAAAAGGGCCGAGACTATTTGCTGAGCCAAATCTTTTAGATATTATATTGGATTCATAGATGTGTCCATTTTGGAAGGTGCGATCAGAATTAACAATGCCGTTTGGTCTAGCAATGGGCTGAGGTTTTGTTGTGGGAACAGTTTCAGAATTATGGCGAATGTATCCAAAAGTATTACGCACACCTACTTGGATGGCCTGATAATTGGACAGGAACTCTAAGTCAACTGACTGCAAGTTCAATTCAGGATTAAAAGAAATTATGGTTTGAAGTTTATTGTCTAACAGCTGCTTGAACATGAGTATTTCAGAGTTGCTGGAAAATTTCATCATACGGTCGACAAATCTTGACATCTGGTGAACCTTGTCAACCATATCCTGAACTTTCTGACTCAGAAGACTCAATGAAACCATTTTGGTGTTATACAAGTCATCCAACTCTTTCATTACCTCTTCTTTACGTTCTTCTAAGACAGAACAGTAGAATTGAAACGTTTCTGTGATTTCGGTCTGAGCCTTTTGATACTGCATCTGCAAACGTGATGAGAAGTGCTCTACAGACTTCACAGCATTCCTTAAATCATTTGTTTTGGCCTTACTCTGATCTAACATTTCAGTCAACATCTCCACTTGCTTTGAACCAATGTCGGCAATATGATCGTAATCATGTATTCCTTTTGGATGTTCAACAGTAGTGCACTCTTTGCATATCGGTGTGTTGCATGTCCTACAGAAATATCTCAGACTTTCACTTTTGTGTCTAGGGCAACAAAGCGGTTTGTCTACTTTGAAGTCGTCCTTGTCAGGAATCTCATTTAACATTAAGACGTGATGACCTTCAAAACAATGCATGAACTGGTGCGCCATGACGCAGTTGGGACACAAATAATTGGCACAATCGTAACAACGAGCAACGGCGTTTGTATCTTTGCTCTTGCAACCTGTACAACTTAATGCAGCACCTTCTAGAGCAGATGATTCTAGAACGTTGCTGATCGCATAGTCAGAGAGAAGGCCAGAAACACCTTGTGGTGGAAGAGTACAGTCTTGTTCACACTTTGGGCACTGGATTTTATCAGAGTTTTCTTGAATTTTCTCAAGGCAAGGCTGGCAAAAGGTATGCAGACAAGGCAGAACTTTAGGGATTGTGTATGTCTCGTGACACAGTGTACACTGGGTGCCGATGTCAGTATGTGGTTGCTGTTGATCTCCAAATGTGCCTAGCTGTGGTGATCCAAACAATGAAGAATCTGGCAAAGATGGAGTAGGTGATGCCATTTTATGATAAGCTCTTCAGTTTATAGAAGAACCAATCTGAAAGAACAAAAAGTCGGTATTAGCAGTTATTTAAACTAAGTCATTCAGCACTGCATGGTAATAGAAAAAAACTATTTCAAAAACTTGCTGTTAACTTTAATATAAAATTGATGTTCAGGAGTTTTGATTCATATTTCAGATCAGGTCTAGCTTATACAATAAATGTTTGAATTTGCTGACTTTTTAACACTAAATCTACCAGTGATCACTTTTCATTCAAGTTCTAACTTGGTCCTATTCAAGATATCAACATCGGTTTTTGAAGCTACTGAAGCTTATCCTTAGGCTCTTTTAAACACCATTAAGGTTATTCTTTGCACAGGTTTTATTACAAAATACCTATATTTGTATATTTTGTTTCTCCTAAGTATGACAAGATAGAAGCATCTAAGTAAACCTTATCACTATCAAGGTCTGTACTCTTCCCAGCAAAATAAATTCAAGCACTTTTTAAAACCAAATTATGTGTTCTTCCTAAATTTTTTTACAGCTGGGTGGTACTTTTATAAGACTTTTCCTAACCAAAATAAAGATGCTGTTTTGCTTAACATTATTATACTTATTAAATATCTTTAGTGGTGTGGTATGCATTAATGTACATAACATGATAATCAACATTAGAAAATTGTACAAAAATGACGAGTACTCAAGAACAATAAATCATTTGATACAGATTTCAGCCAGTTTTCACCAATATTTATGGTGTATGTGATAAGTGTTCCACTCTTATTATTTGCATAGTAAAAATGTTTATTAAAGGAAATTTAGCTAGGTGGTAAAGAAAATTACCTGGGCAGGCCACCCAGGAAAAAGGCTCTTGAGAGAAAACTAGTTTGTGCTATCGATTGGTCAATAGGTCGATACTTTACAGTGTTCGAATTACCCAGTGGTCCGCTGGCCATTGGCCAGTAAAACTTCCGTCGGACCACTGAACTATTGATTTTACTGGCTCGGGTGGCTGGTAAATTTTTGTTTTTTAAATGTCACAAGTTGAAAAATTAATTTATTTCTTTTACTGTGCTGTACAGTATTCTTTTTAGACTGCAAACTAGTGATAAGTTCACGAAATTCTATTGGATAACAGCTATTTTCTCTCTCTCTCTCTCTCTGATTTGTAAAGAGTGGAAGAAACAAATACAGAAATGCAGTTTCCTAGTCCATGTCTTGTAAAAGTTGTTTGTTACCTCTGTCCCCACTATTCATAATGAACAGAAGCAAAATAAACACCTTCCTTGCACCCACCGACACCAGACAGTTTGTTTCTTCCCCAAGAAAACACGCTAGTGGAGGTCAATTGGATGTGTGAAGGTAATTTTTACAAAAGAATAATTCACATAAAACAGTGTTTAATAAGGGACTAAAACTAACTTCATGGGAAGGTAGGAAGGTTGAGCAATAAGACTAAAATAACAAAAAGGAAGCTAAACCTTAAACAATAAAACTTGAAAAGGTTGCTAATGTAAGTGAATTTTTGTACCCTTGAAGTCTTCTCCTTACTTAAAAAACAGATTGGGAATGCACTCTTACCATGCTACATCACCAATCTGCCAGAATTTTATTCTGGAAAACATTCTTTGTCCTGTGAGTTGCACTTTCAAATTAGATGTTCTAAAAACAAACATTGGAGATAATCCCATTGAAATGACATGTCATTTTCTACATATCTTGTAGATGTCCAAGTTATTTTTCACAGACCAGTGGGAATTTTGGTGGACCAGTGGCTTGCAAATTCTAGTGGTCCACTGGGACAGTAGGAGATTTATTTCTAACACTGTTTTAAGTTCACACCATTAAACTTAACTGGAACAGGTGCACCTTCAAATCATCAGTCTGTTAACTCCCTGCCCCTGTTGGTTTATTTTATTAACTTTGAATTGCCCCCCCTCTCTATGGCTTGGTGATTTTTGAAATTTTATTTTGCAGAATATTTTTGAAAGGGTACATTTTCATCAGCTGGTATATTTATTTCCTTTTAACTTTATTTTTGATGCGTGACTTTGATGCAACCAGGAGACCAGTCAACAGAAGTCCATGACATTTTGCAAATGCATTATATTTTATTCCAATAGCAAACTTTTTTGTTCTGCAGTGACGCACCATAGCCAAGGTACCAGCTATCTACGTGCTCTCCTGAGTTGAACGCAAGTTCTGGGATATTTGATCAGTTCGTTTTTATTGGAACTACACAGAAACCTAGATACAACTTTTTAGCACAAACAATTATTTTACACACACTTTTATATCACTTTTTTTTTTTTTCAAGTACTGTCAAGGACTTGAAAATTAACTTTTTTTTTTAAAGGTTTCCAAGGAGTGTAGAGCCAGGACTGCTATCAATATTGGTTACATCCTGGTTGCTGAAGTGTTTTACTGCTAATAACTATCTGAAACTCCAGCAATCTAACTGTATAAAGGACAAAACTTAACTAGAAAAATAAACTGAACTTAAGGATAACACTAATAATGTGAAGATCTAGTTGGCACACAGATCAGTAGTCTCCATATAGAACAAGCATAAAGTGAACATCTTACCAACGATAAACACCAAACGGTATGGACATTTAAGTGTGCCACCATGTGTTAAAAACTACACAATTTACCATTTACAATCTGCAAGCTAAAGTTTATTCAGATCATCCACCTTAATACTGCTGTATTTTGTACGATCCAGAAAAGTTGCTAGCATATTGCATTTCAAAAGCAGATATAAAAATGCAACTTACAAGCTACCACAGCAATTTAAAGTACAAACTACTACATAAGCACAAAGAACTGCAAAAGTAATAGCCAGAATTATATTTGACACTGCATTATGAACATTTCCTAAGGTGTATATGCTTACTAAAGTTTAATTATCTCCTTCAAAACGCTCTCAGATAATGCAGTGCTACCATGTTCAGCTAGTATGCAACATTTGCTGCAATTTTAAGGTGTGGTACCACTGAAGATTTGTAGTTTTGTCAGTAACCCACTGGTCAACAATGCTGAATGTGCAGGTCATATTATAATGCATCTACCAGGATTGAGACAATCATTGCTGGGGCCATTTCTATGAAGTTTTTCCTTCAGTCTTTTCAAAGCCCCTTTGTAGTAAGTCAGGTTTATAGTCTGCCCCCAGTTGGAGCAAACAAAACACTTTTAAAGTCAACATAACCATCAAATTGCATTCTCCAGGGGGGGGGGTTAGAGGTCGGACAACTGGGATTGTTTCAGGGTCACAGCCTAGACCTAGAATCCATGATGTGCAATATTTTCTATCATGAGTAGGTGCACTGTTGCACAGTTTGAGGTATAGAGAAATGCTTTTGATCATGTGAGAAGCCTGAGCACACACTATCACTATTCTCATTTCCAAATCCTGTGTCAAAATCTGATGTGCCCCAGTTAAGATGTCAGTTTCATTAGACATTTCCTTAGCAACCTGTCATGTCCAGTGAAGAGGCTCGTGTCCCCAATACTGCATGGGCTGACACATGGTCTGAAACACCCCACCACTTACAAAGGCCTTACTAATTGGGATTCACTGGGCTTTATCACTAACCACTGATGTTGAAAAAATATATAGGGGCAACAAAATGAATTATTCATTTTGTTTACCTTTCATTAGTAATTAAATTTATCACCTTTTTGGCATTACTGTTTAAATGTAGTATAACCACAATTTTGAAAAATATTAAGCCTAGTATTTTTGCAGAATACATTTATTATTCAGTGACAACTTCAGTTCATAGAGAAAAAATTTCAGCTCTGGATCTAAAAAATTACCTGAGAAATTCCAAGCTTCTGTGAAGTGTTTTGAAACTTTTTTGTATTTTTAATGGAAAACATTTATGCTGTGCCTTCAATTACCCTTGCAATTTTATTTGCAATTTTGAAGAGCTAAAGTATGAATTAAATTCTTCACATACTGTAGAATGAACTACCTATGAACCCCCCCCCCCTTTTTTAATTTCTATTTGGGACTGTTTAAATTTAACACAACAGAAAGAAATTAAGATTACAAAAGCTACAGTACAAAGAACAAGAAATAGCTCAAATAAAATTGAAGTAATTGACCATACAAATATCTTGAGAGCAAGGTAACACTCAGTTAAGCTTTTCCTCTGTTCCCCATGAACAGGCCTCGCGAATGTTGGTCGCCAGTCACCAAATGGAGACCAGATATTTCGTAGTGGCTAGTAAATTTTTTAGTGTAGTAGCCAATGATGGCAAGTAGATTTCCTCCCCACCCTCAAATGAGCAACTATTTACCTTTAGTTACTGCGCAGCAAGAAGCTGGGGGAGGGGTGGGGGACTTTGCGCTGTGCTGCGCAAACTTCAAATATGTATAACTCGACACCAAGTGCTATGGCATCAAAATTGGTCTCAAACGAAAGCGAACATAGAGATCTGTCGATTTAAAACACTAGCAGTGAAATCAAGTGCAGTGTTGGTTGTGAAACTTAAGATCGCAGTTGAAAAATTAAGAAAAATTCACAATGTCGACATATACTCGTCGAAAAGCCAATTTGAAAAACATCGAAAATAGCCACGCAGAAGAGCAACTTGTCAGCTTTCGATAAACATTGCAATGTGCATCGGCAGAATGCACGAGAAAGTATCGGGAGCGAAAGAAAATTGCTGCAGCACAGCGCGTGAGCACTTCGGCAGCGACTCACGAGCCCGTTGACGTGGAGCATCAGCAATAAACCTCATAAAAACCAGTAATTGAGCATGTCTGAATCATGACACTTTAAACAACTTAATGATTAGATGCAATGGCACTTCAATTGAAGATTTTGATCCTCAAAATGCTATTTCAATTGTGGTGGGCAGATACCTTTGATGGGAAGACCAGACAGCACGTATCAGTGGTAAACTGTATCAACATTATTAGTGCCATCCTAGCTTTTGTCCCTTTGTTTTAAATATTATTTAAAGAAATCTGACATTAAATTCAATGGCCTCTCAAAAATAAATTATGTATGTGTAAATTAAGATAGTAAAAGTAATGATATTACAGCACTGAAAATAAATTATCAAAAAATCAATCATTTTGGAACAAAAGCATATGCAATATTTGCAGTCAATCTAATGACCCTATGCAGTAACTGCTCTGCATCTGTTTTTATGAAGTTAATGGGGGTGGTGTGTCTCATTAGGAAGAAGAAAAAACATGCACCCATTTAGTTTCATAGAAACTTAATTAGAGAAGTTACTGAATTATTTTTTAATTTCGTATGGCCAGTAGATTTTGTCATTTGGCTAGTAAAATTTTTTATTCCACTAGCCACATTGGCTAGTAGAAATTTCAGCAGTTTCGCAAGGGCTGCTCGTGAACTACTGCAACCTGTAGGTATAAGCAGGTAAAATGGCAGACTTTCCCCCTCAGATTGGTTAAGAGAGGAGGGCCAAAAACAAACAAGACAAATTAAACTATTTGTTGCTGGTTCTACTGTGTGCAGGGAAACTCTGCACTATGCAAGATGCTGTGTCATGTTTTAGAGGACAAGGGTGTACTTTAGATAGCAGGAAGGCAATGTGGATGTGGTCATGCTAACTAAAGCATAGCATAGCATAAACTGCTAAAAGGGCATTTTTGTTCTGGCTATGGCTTAGCTCAAAATAAGATTTTGTTCTGGCAGAAAATAACATGCTGCACTATCAGCTAAATAATGCAAATCCAGTGTTTGAAATTAGAGGTCATTAGTCGTATTTTGTCATTTTAAATTTGGTTTTCACGCCTAAATATTTGTGCTTGGTAGTCAAATTTGGTGGGGTGAGATACAAAAATCTGAATTTTTGGGTACATATATAATAGCTATTAACTCACAAAAATATATATATAATGGCTATTAACTCACAAAAATTGGTTATTGTGTTCAGCCTAGTTTTTGATATACAGGGCTTGCTATACCAGGAAAAAGTTGTTATTGGTACATTCGTAATACTTGTTTAAATGATATAAATATCATGTTACATTTTTTTAAATGCACACAAATTAAAAAATTAACAGTTAGCTATAAAACGCTTCAAGAAAAATCTTAAACTTGGTTCTTGTTTTCAGCCTAGTTACTGAGATACAGTAGCTCAAATAAGGGGAAAACTCAAGGGGGTGGAAACTAATATTACATTAAATTTGTCTTATGTTTATCAACATTTTATCAAATTACTTGTGTTTAATGTTGCATTTCTTTATTTGCAAAAGGGTGAACATTTTTGTGATCCAATATCTAAACTACATGTGATGGAGCAAAATTATTAGAAACACTGGACATGTTTAGACAATTGCAAACAGCATGGTTCAGGCAGGCAAAACCTGTCTGAACATGCCTGTTCCTGGCTTCATTGAAAGCCAGCAGAAATTAACATGCTCAAACTTGTTGGAAAG
This sequence comes from Macrothele yani, assembly GCA_039090855.1. Taxonomy (NCBI): domain Eukaryota; kingdom Metazoa; phylum Arthropoda; class Arachnida; order Araneae; family Macrothelidae; genus Macrothele; species Macrothele yani. Next base: position 133,748,077 of record CM077007.1, on the reverse strand, counting down.
TGTCTTAACCTGTACATTCAGAGTTAGCCACAAATCAGCAGCATTCTGCTGCTTGTCTTTATGGAGTGAACATGCTAGTGGTGTGCTTTGTAAGCTTCACAGTTTTAGTGTTATTTTAAAGTGTGAAAGTAAACTATTGCTTTATTTATATTATTGGATTACTATTAGACTAAAATCTTCCTGTTTAGGCTTTTAGACTGTTCTTAATGTTTCATTCTTAAACTGAATTCATTTAATTAATATAGAGTGTGCTGTTGGATTGTGGTGCAAAAAGACCCTTGTCATAAGTTACGGTCAAGTACCTCAGCAGATGCTACAACTTACAGAGCTTAGTGAAGAGTACCAAAACCTAAACCACAGGACATGATCAGAGATCACCTCTATTCGTTTCATTTGTGTTTAAGTGCCGAGGCTCTTGCTCTGGAGAATACACCTGAAAAGCATTATGCTAACTTTAGAAAGTTTAAAGGAATATGCAAGATGTTATTCCTATCCCAGCAGAAAGCAAAATAACAAAAACAACCTCAACATCCATGGACTTCAATGAATATCAAGTCAGTTGCTTATCAGTTGTGACTCCAAAGCAAAGAGACTATGTTGCATGCATCTATGGCTCTAACTGGTGGGTTGGACGTGTGCGACACAATAAATTTCACTTGTCCCATTTGGATGTCTCCATGTCCATTTCCTGTGTGGCTTTTTCTTGAAAAAGGAGTTCAAGATAAAAAACCCTTCTGCCTCTGCAAACTCCAAGAGAGTATTTCCACGCTGGTTTCTGTTGCCGTGACCGAATTTACCTACTGAAGTTTCATTCTGTTGCCGTTGCCCTATTTTTGCATTGAAATATCCCATAATTATCTTTAAGTGCTGCTTACCTTTATTATTTAGATGACGAATTTCCTCATAAAATTCTTCAATTTCTTCTTCAGGAAAGAGCATGCATATATAACTGGTTATTTGGTATGATCAGTGATATTGAAAAGGATGAAGACTTGAAAATTAAGTTTATGCATCCACATGGTCCTGCAAAGCAATTTTACTGGCCACTTCATGATGATATGTGCTACGTGACTATGCAGCACATATTGTGTACAATGCAACCCCCAATGACGACGGGCACGGCCCAAGCATATTTTCGTAAAGAAGACATGAAAGCTGTTCAGATTAAGTGGTATGCAGCACAGAAAAATTCCCTACAGTTAGAAAAACTCCCTCTGAGGCATGCATTGGAATAAACTGTAGAACATCTGTTATATGTGTAACTGAATATTATAACATTCAAGCAAGGAATGAATAGCAGCTTAATATTAACATGTGTAATTATAACTTATTCCACCATTGATTCAGGATAATGCAAGTAGTTAATTTTTAAAAACTGATTTTTTCCAGTTTTTTTTTTTTTTACAGCTACTTGAAAAATGGCACTTATTTTAAACATGATTTTATTTCTAACTCATCACTTCAGTTTAATAGTTAATAACATTTATTCATAGTGAGCACTGGTTACAGGACCGAGCTCCTTATGGATCTTACGCTTAAATAAAAAGTATTTAAATGTTTGGATTTATGAGCCAGCACTGCACTCAGTAACTGTACACATGTTTTCAACTTAAAAAGGCACCATATAATAGACCCCACAAGTTGAAACAGGATCAGTTTGCTGTTGAACGAGTGGTTAGGCCTAACTTTCGAGTGCTGTATCTCTGAAACTATGGAATGTGGAAGATAAAAAAATTTGAAGTCTTTTGCAGCTTTGTAGAACAAAATGGCTGAAATGTCAGAGGAGAGCCCTCATAAAATTCAGATAATTTTAACTATCTGAGAAAATATGCTGATAACCACTTTTTTTTTTCAAATATGTTATAGTATGTGTTATCAATATAAAAAAAAATTCTCCCTCATGCCAGAGCAATATTCTACAGAGCCTCCCATAAATTTTGCTGTAATTTTTCACTTCCCCAATAGGTGGCACTCACTTAACTGGTGTTTCAGGTAAAATGAAAAGTGTTTTCAATATGTAGAGACCCTTTTCCATGTGATTTTAAAGTTTCATTCTCCTAAATTCAGTAGCACACAAACTACAGCATGTTGTGTAAAAAGTGGCATGCTACTGCACAGCTGCAAAAGTGGGTGTTTGGCTAAATTTTGGAGCCCTGTATTTTAAAAACTACGAGGTTTAAAAAAACAAACTTAGTATTTTCCCATATCTTTATCGGGCATATCTACCTGCCAAGTTTCATTCAAATCTGAATGAAATCTGAATAAGATTACGATAAAGAATGGCAACAACGAATCCTCCAAAACTTCAGATATGCCTATGCTATGCTGTTCACACATCTTCCCAGTCATACCATACGCGCTTCAACTGCAGAAGTCGCAGTCTTAGTCAGTGGTCGGCAATGTTCTTGCCCCAACTGCCAAGTCATCAATGAGATTATATCTCTTATTCGATGATATTGGTAAAGGCATTGATGACTAGGCAGTTGGGGCAAGAACATTTCCGACCACTGACGAAGACTGCGACTTCTGCAGATGAAACGCGTATGGTACGACTGTAAAGATGTGTGAACAGCATAGTCATATCTGAAGTTTTGGAAGATTCGTTGTACCCAATTTTTTTTATTCGTTCTTTATCGTAATCTTAGTCAGATTTTATTCCGATTGAGTTAGGATTTCATTCAGGCTTATTTCAATTTTAATGCTTTTACTTCATCCTGGTTCTTACTCAGATGCCAACCTCTAAAAGTAGTTTTCAGTAACCAACATGTTCATTTTTCAGTAATTTTCAGTAACAATTTTTTTTTTTTCAGTAATTTTCAGTAATCCAGTCTACAGCAGCAAATTTGGGTATAACACTGCAACAAATTTTAATCTGTCAGAACTATTAACAAAATAATAATAATACAATAAAAAATAATTTGCTAGTGGGAAAATTTAAAATACTGTACCAGAAAAATATAATAAATTACCTCCAGACATGAAGAAAAATTCCTTGGAATGTTGCCAAATTATGATAAACTGGCTGTAGTTGCCATTTTGGCCTTAGTTCAATTTGTGAAAACTTCTTCACTGTATGCAATGCTGTTTATTTTTTCTACTAATAAAGAAGACAGCACATGACTACTTAGATTAGGTCTGAATCATTCATGGGTTTTTTTCACAATACTGAAAATTCTTTCTGTACTTGCATTGCTATGAGGGACTATTAAAATCATTTTCATAATTTTGCTTAATGATTCATACTTTAACTGGCCACTTTCATTTTTCATCAAAGAAATTCTGTGCCACACTTCATCCATTCTTACAGAAGTAACAGCACAGTTAAAATTTTCAAACTGGTAGTGAGTAAATTCAGATTCTACCTTGTCAGATTCCTCTGGTTTCAAAACTGGAAACAGGGAGCACATATATTGGACTGATGCAAAAGAAACACTTTGCCTTAATGCTACATCTGCAATTTCAGCATGACTCAGAAATTCATCATTAAGTGGACATTTTCTTAAAATGTAATTGCAGCCTGCCTTGTAAAATTCCCTTACCTCAGAATAAAAAGTAGCCACTGTGTCTTCACTCAGATCTGCAGTTGTGCCTATATAAGATCTCGCTTTTGACCCAATTACGAGATCACATTCTTTTTTATTTCTCCTTTCAAAATTCCCATCTGCAAGAGATGTTGCTGTCACATCAAATGCAGATGGCTTGATAAATTGTACAAGCAATTCAGATAACAGACTATGAAGTTTTCTTTTTAATACATGCACAAGCGGAGCTTCCTGCTGCAAGAACACGTTAGCAGATGTAAACAAAGGAAGAGTAGCAGATAAAAAAAGACAGTTTAGATGAAGGATTTCCAATCATACTTGCAAGGTTCTTATACTGTGAATTAGCTTCTTCATTGTCACTAAAATAATGTTCTAGAGCCTCTCACTGTTCTAAAATTCTGTCAATGGATTCCAAAAGTGATAACCAGCTGGTATTGACATGCTTTAGAATTTTGTGTGGTTTAGTACCACAAACAGCTTGACTCAGTTTTAGATTGTGTTTCCTCTTTGAACTTTTCTCCAAAAAAAAAAACTATCAGAAACTGCTCAACATTAAATCCTTTCAGTTGAGTAGCAGATTTCTGTGCAGCTAAATTTACTAAATGTCATGAACATCGCTGCACTATGATTGCAGGCTGAACCTTCTTTATGTGAGAAACACCTTTTACTTGACCTATCATAGTGTTAGCATTGTCACAGGAAAATAACACAGTTGCTCCACGAGATATTTTTTTTTTTAACAAACTCATTGTTCAAAACGTTGAATATTCCTTCACCTGTATTACTTGATTCAACCAATGATAAAACAGTTGAATTTTTCCCTATTTTTTTCGTCAAAATATGTTATTGTAATGGGATACAGTTTATTTGCTTGAGCATCATTACTTCCGTCCGTAGATAGAGAAAAAGGATTTTTTTACTTCAGATACGATGTTACTTGTAGAAACACTGGCCATGTGCTGAATTAGTGCAGTAGCCTTGGTTCTCCCACACGAATATTTGTTTGTGATCGCTGAATCGGGAAAGATGGCTTGAAATAACGGTTTTTCAAGCTTTCAGTTTTCGGAAATTTATCCAACATTTTCAAGCTGAAATACAAATATTTATGGAATAAAATGATATCTAACAATACTGGGTAGAGGAAACATCGCAAGAAAAAAAAATTATGATTACCAGAGAAATCTTATCTCCGTCTACTTTCCGTTTTCGAAGGATGAAATTCCATCCTCCGGAGAAAACGACCCCCCCCCCCGCTGCCACCAATCCTCCCAAAATTTAAGTTCAGTTATGCATCGATTTCGTACATGGACCAAATGATAAAAAAAGACTGAATTCCTCGAATCAGCGTGAGAATCTCGTCGCCGAAGATTATGGGGAAATTTTCGGGCGGCCTAACTTCCGTTTTCGGAAATCGTTGCCCACAATTTCAAGCTGAAATTATGCAATGAAATTATATTTAACAGTACTGAACAGAAGCAACATCGAGAGAGAAAAAAAAATACGATTACGGGAAAAATCTGCACTTCGTTTAACTTCAGTTTCCGAAGTTTAAAAAAGACAAAACAACGTCCCCAGATGGAATACGATCCCTCCCCCAACTAATATCCCAAAAATTTCTTCACTTTTGCATCAATCTTGGAAAAAAAAAAAGGAGGGGAACCCCGCGAATCTGCGGAAGAATCTCACGTACGAATTCACTGCTGAATCGGTTTCGAATGTCTTAAGATAACGCTAAAATATCGATGACCGGTAAATTTTAACTTTTGGCGCAGATTTCGTCGAAATGGCGAATTTTTAGCAGAATGGCGCAAGAACGTTTTGGCCCGGGCTGGCACAATTGGCGCAGGTCTGGCAGCCCTGAATGTAGCATTTAATTTTTTTCTCCCAGAAAAACTTGAAGAACCAACAAAAATTTTTAAGTTGATGAAAATTTGCCTTCTATTTCAGAAAATTAAATCAAATGGCGATTTCCCGTAATTTCAGCAGTGTTTCCGTACTTCCGTAACAGCAACCAAAAATCCGTAAAATTACGTACTAGTTGGCATCTATGCTTACTAATCACCGAATAAGGGATATTGGTTCATCTGGTTTTTACCACTAGCATCGAATAAGCAACATATAACGGGAACACCTAACTAGCATGAAGTTTCATGCAGAACGAAGGTGAGTTAACATTTTTCGCATTAGCATAACTGATTTATAATCAACTTCCTTAAATAATTGCGCACACTGCCTAGAGCCTTCCATAGTCAGAAACTAAGAATTTTAACGTGTAAAACAGAAAAGTTTAGAACGAAATATTTTTCTAAGATGCTATTAGCATCTTCGTGTAACTTGAAAAAGTGACTACACTTAGAAGTCTGACATAAATGGAATCTAATGGTAAAACAATTTTTCAATCTGATGTTTAGAAGCAAATATGGAATGAAATATTTTTAATTTGATATTTTTTGCATTTACACCCTCCAACAGCAAAATTGTGCAAGGTTTTGGGTAGAAAATACCCACAATAATTTTCATAGTATCTGACCAAGGAATTTTTTCAATCTGGTTTTTCGTTGCGTAGATATTGATGTAAATGGAAACTAACTTACGCCCTCTAGTGGCACACTTGGGCATTCGGAAAATTTGAAACTGGCAAATTTTGTATCGGAACTACTACTCTCCAATAAAATTTTCAAATCCGACTCTTAGAAACAGACAAAAATAAGATATATATATCATCATCATCATCATTGTCAACCATTATCAATCCACTGCTGGACGAAGGTCTCTCCAAGTTTCCTCCACAGCGGTCTGTCTTGTGCCAGTCTCCTCCATGTCACCCCTGCATACTTTCGAATTTCATCCACCCATCTCCCATGTGGTCTTCTTCTGGGTCTTTTCCTGTCCCTTGGAATCCAATCTAAAATTTCGGCTGTCCATCTATGGTCTGTTCTTCTGGCAGTATGTCCAGCCCATTGCCATTTCAGGGATTTAACTCTGATCATGATGTCTTCCACTCTTGTCATTTTTCGGATCCACGTGTTCCTCTTCTTATCTCTCCTGGTTACACCAAGCATGCACCTCTCCATGCTTCTTTGAGTTGTCTGCAGCCTTTGTATGTCTCTTTTAGCTAAGGTCCACGTCTCTGCACCATACGTAAGCACTGGAAGGATGCATTGATCAAACACTTTTCTTTTAAGACATAATGGCATATTGCTCTTGAAAATTATGCTGTTTCTTCCAAAAGCTCTCCAGGCAAGTTTTGTACGCCGATTAATTTCTTCACCAATGTGACCCTCACTTGATATCTGCTGTCCAAGATAAATGTATGTGTCTGTTATCTCCAGCTTTTCTCCATCAATCGATAAATCTTCATTTCTTGTAAAAGCATTGAACATCACTTTTGTCTTCTGAAAGTTCATTTTTAATCCCACTTCTTTACTCTTGTCAGCAAGTTCCTGGATCATACTCTGTAGCTCTGATGGGGTAGTTGCAAAAATGACTATGTCATCAGCAAAACGAAGGTGGGTTAGATAATCTCCATTAATCTTTATCCCCTTGTTTTCCCAGCTCAGCAACTGAAAAACACTCTCCAATGTGGCATTAAAGAGCTTCGGAGATATGGTGTCACCTTGTCTCACTCCCTTTCCAATTTTTACGTGTGTTGTATTTTCAACCAGCCTAATCTTTGCACTTGCATTTTCATAGATGTTATTAATAATATTAATGTATGCATCTTCAATACCGCAGGTTTTCAGAGCCATTGTAACTGCTGATGGTTTCACTGAATCAAAGGCTTTTTCATAATCGATAAAAGCCATGCACAATGGAAGTTCATATTCCCTCGCTCTTTCAATTAGTTCTCTCAGCACGTGGATATGATCTATTGTGCTGTAGCCACTCCTGAATCCAGCTTGTTCTCTCGGTTGAGCCATGTCCAGTGTTACCTTCAAGCGGTGTGAAAGAACTTTAGTGAAGATTTTATAAACTACTGATAGGAGGCTGATAGGTCTGTAGTTTCCGAGATCCTCAATGTCACCTTTCTTATGTAGCAGGATCATTGTAGCGGTGTTCCAATCCTCAGGAATCTTTCCTTCATTAAGGCATCGAGTGAAAATTTGGGCGAGTACTGTTTCGATTTCTCCACTTGCTTCTTGTATGATGTCTACAGTAATTCCATCTTCTCCTGGAGCTTTTCCCCACTTCATGTTCTTGATTGCATGTGCAACTTCTGCTGGAAGGACTGGAGGAACTCTGGTACTGGTATCTTTCATGATGTCTGGAGTGCATGTATCATCCCTTTCATATAATTTGGAGTAGAAATCTTTCACTCTTGTCAAAATTTAGCCTCTATTTCTTGTTACAGAACCATCTTTTCTCAGTGCCATAATCTGTTTTCTTCCCTTACTGAGATGTCCCTTTGCTATCTTTAGGCTTTGGTTGTTTTCAATTGCTTTCCTCACTAGTTCACAGTTGAATTTTCTTACGTCTTCAGTGATACTTTTTCTTACTGTCTTGCATAGCTCTATATATTCCACTTTGGAAGTCACATCTTCTTTAGTTGTCCTCATCTCTCTTCTTTTTTGCATCAACATTTTCGTTTTTCCTGATAATTTATTTACATGCAACTTGTTCTTAGACCCAGCTAATTTTGTTGCTGTTTCCATAAGAGCTTTGGTTACTTTTCTGTTAACTTCAGAGATGTCCACTTCTTCTGATGTTAGGCCTTCTAAAGCAGAGAACCTGTTCTTCAGTTCCAACTTGAAGGTATTATGGTGGTTTTTAAGGTTGGTTATGTCGATAGATTTTGTTTGTCTTATGAGCTTGCCACGTTCCAGTTTAGTGTTGAGGTGCATCTTACATCTCACCAATCTATGGTCACTACCTGTGTTGAACTTGTTTAGCACACTGCAGTCTTCTATGACGAATTTTTTGTTACACATAATAAAATCAATTTCACTTTTCTTCCCATTTGGATGTCTCCATGTCCATTTCCTGTGTGGCTTTTTCTTGAAGTTCAAGATGAAAAACCCTTCTGTCTCTGCAAACTCAACGAGAGTATTTCCACGCTGGTTTCTGTTGCCGTGACCGAATTTACCTACTGAAGTTTCATTCTGTTGCCGTTGCCCTATTTTTGCATTGAAATCTCCCATAATTATTTTCAAGTGCTGCTTACCTTTATTATTTAGATGACAAATTTCCTCATAAAATTCTTCAATTTCTTCTTCAGGATGACTTGTGGTGGGTGCATAAGTTTGAATAATCTGAGCCTGGTATCTTTTCGAGAGTTGGATAACAAGTCGTGCAGCTCTGTCAGAGGAACTTTCAACTTCTACAACTTTATCCTTCAGTTTCTTGTTTATTATAAATCCAACACCACTAGTTCTGCCAGTATCTGTCCCACGATAGTAGAAGAGATGTCCACTTTTCAGTTCGATGAGATCTCCTTTTCTCCTTACCTCACTTAGCCCAACGATGTCCCACTTGATCCTTTGTAGTTCCTCTTCCAATTCAAGAAGCCTTGAATCAGAAGATAGGGAGCGTCCATTGTACGTAGCCAAGGTCAGCATCAGATGGCAGCCTAGTCCGGTCCTCCGGGGATTCTTAGCACCCTCTGCCTTCATGTCGCACTGGCCGCTGCCTTGGCCAGGTACATTCCAGCTGCCGGAGACTGAGGGCCAAGATTTAAGTTGTGGAATCATTTTGGAGGGGTTTGGCCATAACTCACCACGCTGGCCAAGCGGGTTGGTGAGTGTGGGATAGAATTTCCTCTAATCCCGATGGTATAGTTATACCGCTATTGGCGGTCGTCAGAGCCCCTTTAGTGGGAACAGGATGCACCACGAGAAGGCGGGGTTGGCATTTGTCAAGGAGAGGCTGTGATGTTACGCATCACCTGACCTTACATCCCGATATATATATATATACAAGGGTTAGTCTCAAAACAACAATGTTTTTATAAAAAAAAAATGTGTACCTTAATTATTAAGGAAGTGATCTTTTTCCGAAATATTGTCAGTTGCATCAAATACAAGTGGCCCAATGTTCCTTCCATTTTTTGAATGCCTTCTGGAATTCTGTTTAAGCACCCCTCATGGTTCGTACTCTTCCAAGCAAAATAAATTCAAGCACTTTTCAAGGACTTTTGAAACCCGAATTTCATGTGTGCACTGTCCGTCAGTCAGTAGGTAGGTATTTTAGTAAGTTCAGACCATTAATCTTAGCTGGGGTTGGCACACCACACCTTCAATGACCTGCCATTACCCCTTCCCCACAGTTTATTAACTTTGAATTGCCCCTCTGTTTTGGTACTTTTCAAAATCATTTTATCTTGCAAAATATTTTGAAAGGGTACGCTATTTTTGTATTCATTTGCTGGTATAACACTTGTTTGTTTTAACCTTCTATTTTTGATGCAGTGAGAAGAAATGGTCCACACATGAAGCACAAGCAATTCCTGGAAGTTGCACCCTCTGGCAAGAATGCGTTCCAACCCCAGTAAACAGAAGCCCATCACAATTTGTGAATACATCATTCCACTTATTTTACTAACATGGCCGATGCTTTACTCTGTAGTGATATCACAGCCAACGTACCAGCTGGCCACACTCTCCCCTGGGTTGAACACAAGTTCTGCGTTATTTGGTCAGCTCGGTGTTTTTATTGGAACTACACAGAAATCTCCTATACAACTTTTTAGCACAAACAATTATTTTACACATGCTCTTTCATATCATTACTTAACATTAACAAAAAAAAAATTTTCAAGTACTATTTACAAAGCCTTAAACTTTTTCAAGTACTTTCAAGGACTTGAAAATGAATTTTTATTCAAGGACTTTTCAAGGAGTGTACAAACCATGCCCCTGTGCAGCTGTAATAAGTTGTTGATCAGTCTCAGATTGTCTCTAATGTCTTAAAATGGGGTACCAGAAGTCACATGGTGATAAGTCTGGGCTATATGCAGGTTGTGGCATCAACAAAATATTTATTCTCTCCAAATAAGAAATGACAGAACTGGAACAAACTCGTTTCATGCCCAACTACTGTTAAAATCCTGAATTTAAGATTTTGAAATGTGAACCATATCTTCGGTATCTCAGATAGGTGTCACACTTCCCGCATAGTAACACCTATTATGTATAGATGTTTACCTCTAACATTCCATGGTCTTCCACCATGCACAATTAAAGCCACCTACTCACAACCATCCCTAAATTTTTTTATGCCATTTGTAAATAGTTTATTTTTCTAGATGTTCATCCTTATAATCCCCTTTCGTAACACAAAGTCTAACAGACTTAAGTAGACAGCAAAATTTAATGGCGCATCTTCGTTTTTCTTTCACCTTAGGTTTGTTTTTTTAATCACAGCACGAAAACACTTGTTATAAGGCTCGCAAAACAATGCTTATTAAACTGCACACTACTAATGACGCATGCATGATAAACAGGTGTGGCCAGTTTTTATGGTTACTACAACTACTATCGCTCTTTCGAGACTCATGCCAAGGTCGAACGCAATATTGCACTATTTTTATAAAAACGTTCAGCTGTTTTGGGACAAGCTGTGTAGCTTGTCCCAAAACAGCTACCATAAAATGTCTAAATTTTGCTGTAATTTTTCACTTCACCACTAGGTGGCACTCACTTAACTGGTGTTTCAGGTAAAATGAAGTGTTTTCGATATGTAGGGACCCTTTTCCATGCGATTCTTGCACTATAACTATATGCACTATTTTAAGCAGGAGGTATTCTCCAAAGGTTTACAGAGGTGAGCGGTATCAGCCCACGAAAGATTTGTTTCAATCAAGTTTTCAGCTCAGATTTTGCTGCAAATACATCAGAAGCGAAATAAACACTTGCAAACGCCCGGCGGTGGCGAAACCATTATTTACCAAAAGTTACAAATTACGTGCAAAACATTTCCCCACCAGGAGCTGTATTTGATGCACGAATAATTTTTCAAAAGCACAGACATCAGGAAAAATTCAATTTACCTTTACACACCCTAGCAAAAAAAAATCCACGCATTACTTGAAAAAGGGACTATACCTAAAATAGTCTATAAATAGTATGAAAGGAAAAAAAAATTCAATCATATTTAGAAGCAAATATAAGTGCTTTGAATTTGATAGGATCTGCATTTACACCCTTTAGTGGCAAAGTTGTGCATAGGTGGAATGGAAGGATTGTCCTCACATTTCATGCTTTCCACTGCAAATTTTTTTTTAAATCTGACTAACAGTTGCAGAGATCCACAGACCACCGGACAAGGCGATAACATAAGCACGGTCTTTTTTTTTTTTACAGAAAATATGCTAATAACCAGGGGTAGAAAAATATTCTGAAATCTGGTGGCCTAAAATTTTTAGTGGCCAGACATTAGACTAGCTGGGGAGGGGGAGTTATATATAATATCAGTCATGTAAACTTCTGTCAAAAAGTAATGCTTTACCCTCAGCCTTTAGCTTATCTTTCCCCAGGAAGTAAAAAAAAACTACTTTTTTCCGGGGCTCGCAAGTTCTTGAATTACCCGCAGACCCTGGAATTTGCACATTTTTTTTTGTTTTATCTTTGTATAATATGCACTAGTGTATAATCAGCAGTAAGTGACATTCAGAAAAAGAAAAAAATCGCCGTATAATCCGAGCATCACAAATGTTGATCCGGAAGCTGAATTTCCGACATTTTAAAGACCCCTGATTCCGAAGTAAAAAAAAATACAAAGAAAAAAATTGTTTAAAGGTAACTTTTTTTTTAATATATTTTTATCTCTGGACATAAAGCTTAGTAATTAAATTTTGTGTTCTATGGAATCCATAGAGCACAAAAAATAATCACACCTGTGCAGTTCTAGAGCATTACTGATACAGAACAATTAATAGAAATACACACCTATATACTCTTGTGCAAGTCTAAAATTTTTGGAAGAAATCCTGCTTTCAAAATAGGGGAGTTGGTTTACACACAGGTCAGTAAAAAAGAAGGCTGGACTGCCGTGGAGTTTACCGACTGGTTAGTTTAAGTTTCAGACCGCAGCTTTTCGCGTATCACTGAGCTCTAGTTTCCTGACCTTTTGAAAACTATTGTGTAATGACATCATATCTTCAGTTGTGCCCCTCACTTGAAGTTTAAATTCGGCAGTGTAACTGAAACGTTGCCTTTCCAAGACATAAATAGCAATGAAGGAAAATATAAGCAGCAAAGACATGTCAAAACAGCAAAGGATGAACTAAACACAAGCAGCACAGTGCACACGAGATCTAAAACATGGAATAATTTGCAAAAACGATTTTTTTAAAATCTGCTTTTATCTGCAGAGCCTAATTTTTAAAAACTTTTTAGCAGATAATCCGTAGATTATACGACGAAAGTTACAGTACATGTTTTACAGTGATGTTTTCCATGGCGGCTTGGCAATTTTTTTGATCGCCCTGGGCAACCAGGCAACCGCATTTTTCGATCCCTGCTAACAATGCAACTTCAATACTGCTAACAGACAAGAAAATCAACTGCTTTTGCATTCTGCTGGGGGTGGAGAGGTCAATTTGTCAGACAAGTTATATCAGTAGAAAAATCCTGAACTACAAAACATCTCAGGGACAGAGGCAGGAATGGGTAAAATTCCAGGGTATGCAACAGAATTTTAGGACATTTCCAGTACAACATGGAATTCCAGGGCATGTATGAACCATGTGATTATTCATTTACAAGTACAGATGAAACTAACAATGCCAGAGGAACTAGCTAGTGCTGGTACAGACAAGCAATTTTATGGTTAAATTACACTATTTTAGCTAATTAACAAAATAAAATAGTGCTGCAAATTTCAGTACATCATTTAGTCATTTTTCAGCTGCTAGCTAGATACCACTGTAATTCTTGTTTCAAACTTGAATGTTTTTCAATGGTGTGAGTAGGAAGGGAACAGAACACACTAGCTTTATATACTAAAAATTAGTTTTAAAATTATACAAAACAATATTTTTTCAGCAGGCTAGAACATTACATAGTAAACTTTTTTTGTAAAATACCTTAACTGACTTGGATCACAAGATTGAAAAGCAAATTTAAAAACTAGCAGCTGATCTATAATCACACAGTCTTCCAAGATAGAAGGCAGGCAAATTTTTTCATACCCAGAATATTTAATTGAAATCAACTCTCAAGCAGCTGGTAGTGAATGTGTTACTACAGTTCAACATTAAAGCAGTGTTATCCCTAGATCCTGTTTACTGGGCAGACAGCACGGTTAATTTTCTCTGCTGCCCAGCTAAGTTTCCTTTAACACGTTGACTGCCACGATAATCACTCATGGGTCACAGTAGACATGAGTTGCAATGATAAATATGTAATTGTGGTACTGTAGGAAGGGTTCCAGAATTTTGTCTGGTCAACCACTAAAATGAATCTAAATTATATTTTATCAACCAAGGTTCCACAACATGTATGTACGACACTAGGCCCTACTAAGTGTTAGAAGTTTCCTTTGAAAGATTTGTAGTACCTTAGTGTTTTACGCTGTACGATTGTTTTGTTATATGCGTTGTTGAAAAATGGTAAGTATATTTGTAAATGTGGTACTGCATATGTACAAAATAGTATTGATGTTTTTTATGTGTTGAAAAAAAAGGTGGAATATGGTGGTGGGATTATATTTTTTTACTTAAATGTAATAAGTTTCAGATTATAGAAAATTGATGAATCTTGTACCAGCGGAAGTCAGAAACGAACAATAAGTTCAGATCATAGAAAATTGAAGAGAGCCTCTACACAGAAAGTAGAAGAGAAAGTGAGAATTTATAGAGGGAGAACGCAGCTGTGAATCCATTGCACAATTTCTCCGATGTTGCATCAGAATTTTGTTGTGGAGCAAACAGCTGAAGTGACTCGATGGTTAGTGAAAACAGTGACACTGTAACATGACAAATGATCCAGATTGAGGTATCCTTGGATGTACCAGTTTTGCAAGACTATTTCGGATGCATGGCATGAAGTAGACTTACATTTGAGACGCGATGTCCATTTCTGCGGAAATGCATTGGTAAATGCTCGTCCTGGGAATTATCCAGACAAAGCAGACCCAACTCCTTTGCAAATTTACTCCAAGTTTTTAGATATGCAAGTTCTAGACTTAGTTACACTGGAAACAAACTGTAATGCAGAACAAAAGAATATGAAAATGTACAGTCGCCATGCTAGAATCAACAAGTGGAAACCTACCACAAATGATGAAATGCAAAAAAATTTTAGGCAGTCTTATAACATTGGATTCTTGAAATATCCGAAAATTAGTTACTATTAGAATCACTCAATTTTAAACCAGAACAAACTTATACTAGCTGTTATGAGCCGTAATCGCTTTCAGCTATTATGAAATATTCATTTTGCGGACAATACGACTGCTGATAAAACTGATCGAATTCACAAAATATGCAAGATATTTAGTATAGTACAACAAAATTTTGCGGAAAATGCTGTTCCTCGGGGAGATGCTTGTTGTGGACGAGAGCATGGTGCCTTTTAGGGGCCTCCTATGTTTTAGACAATATATTCCATTCTGAATAAAACACAAAATGGTCAGAAAATGTTTAAATTGTCAATAGTTTGGGATACACGTACAGAATGTCTTTGTTTATAGGTCAATCATTTCTGGATGGCTCTAAGCTGAGAAAATTGTGCTGGAGCTCACAGACATATCTTCACTCAGGAAGAACCGTCTTCACTGACAATTACTACACAATTACATTAGCTATCAGCTTACTGAAAAAAGGAACCCATCTACTAAGAACATTGAGGAAGAACAGTAAAGGACTCCCAAATGATGTCAAACTGTAAAATAAAGGGGGGGAGGCTCAGGATTCGTAGTATGCAATTGATGGGCAAAAGAAGTTTGCTTTGTTTCAACAAAACATGGAACTGATCAGCAAGCAAGTGGCAGAAAAAATAGGAAAGGGGAAATATGAAAACCTATAGCCATTATTGATTATGATCATGGAAAGGCAGTTTCTCTTTGACCAGATGGCAAGCTAACTTTTCACCACTAAGAAAAACAATTCATTGGTACCACAAAGCTGTTTTTGAATTGCTATTGAATACATCTGTTGTAAACTCGTCGATAGTTACGATACAATTGAAAAACGAAAAATCTCAATAACGCAGTTCAGAGAAAAACATTCTTGGAATGTTGGGAACCAGTAATCAAAAACTGCCAGAAGAAAAGCATAAATTGATAGAAACAGAAGCCGAAACCGGACAAAATAGAAAAAGAAAAACACATGCTCTAGTTGCTGTACCAACATTCAGGCAGAGAAGGGCAGAAAAGAAGCACAAATCTACAAGAAAGGTTTTGACAAAGTGTAATAAATGTGACTTATCTGTGCTTCAGTTGTTTTACTGCAAAACATTAAATTACAGAGATTCGCAGGTCATGCTCATGGCACACAGTGCATAATCATATTTCCCAGGCTCCATGAGCATCACCAGTGGCCCGACAGTTTCTTTTGGAATTAAATGCTTCATATGCCTTATTTACATGTCATTACGTTCAGTCGACATATAGCAGCCACAATATTTCATTTTTTACCCATGGCCCCTAGATAAGTGTTTACGCGTTCTTATGGTGGCAGCGAACGTGTTAATGAACATTCTCATAACGCACATAATAGTAAGAGTGAAAAACTTATTCCCACATACATCATAAATATTGATAAAAACTGGCTGAAATTTGTGTCTAATATGATTTATTAGTAAGTACTCATCATTTATGTACAATTTTCTAATGTTCATAGTCATAGCTGGGGGCACATAATCCCTCAACTTAAAAAAATACCTAGTTGTTTCCCTTTTAAATGCTATAAAGTGGCATACAGCCATGGGAACACCACACAATAGCGAGCATTGCAATGACTACTTTTCACAGTCATTCCATGCACAATAGCATGCAGTCACATGGTTTTCACCAGATGACTGTACGAGGTGCTTTGAAAGGCACTTTTTTAATATCCTCGTAAAGTGAAACAACCAAGCCAGGTACACCTCATAGTTTTGGATATATTAGGCATGTAAAAACCTAAGTTATAGCAAGTGAAAAGAGTTTTTCAAGAAACTATTTCAGAGAATCCCCCCCCCGAAAGAAACCACATTAGTTTACACTTATTTGTGCCTCCAATTTTTTGTCACGCTACGCCTATGCTAATGTTTATCGTGTTTTTACATTAATGCCTGTCACACAGCTAAATGTTTAATAAGTATATTAATGTTATGCAAAACTTCTTGCTCAGTCTGAGAACAGTCATTAAAAGTATCATCCAACTAAAATTTCTAGCCATCCCACTGTAAAAATAATCTAGGGAGAACCCTGAAGCACCATTAAAAGCATAAATGTAGCAGGCAGAACACTAGGTCAACTATGAACTTGAAACTATTTTGATAACCCCTGGACAATTTGCAGTGGGAGATTGTAGTTTAGTGTTTATGCATAAATCATTAGACAAGGCTGTAATTTGGTTTTGTATTGGTAATGTGACAGCAGGATGGACAATGATACACAAGTTACCTTAGCAATTTAGTGTTACAAAATCACTTTTCAGAGTAAGCAGTTATGCCATCTTTAGCTACAGAGGAAAACCGGGTGTGAAACTAACTCAACACCAGGGGTTGATCCAGATTTTTAAAGATACCTCATTTTTATGAAATTCTGCCTATCTCTGAAATTTACTTGTTTGTGTGTTTAGAGCAACTTTGCCAAAAATGTTAAAACCCCTGAAAAATGCGTGAAGGTTCAAAGTGCTGTGGATTAATAGACAGAATCATTACAGATCAGAACTTGTAAAATATTACTGTACAGATTACAAGTATCAAAATGATTGGTCTGGGCATGTAAACAAGTTTAGTTGGCATACCTGGTATGAAAAAAAACAACTGTCCTGTTTTTACCTTCGCAGCAAAATAGAATGCCAAAAATAAAAGCACAGCAAACAGCATAATGTTTAAATGCCACTTATGTTGAAATAAAATTTTATTGAAACTATATTGTGAAGATACCATTACACTTAAATATTTTTGTGAAGCTATGGCCAACAATATCAAATGCCGTGTGGGTTAACTCACACACGGACCAAAAATTCTGCAAAACCTGTATCAAACAAAATAATTCAGTCTTCTGTGCACATAATGTGCAGCAACACATCTACTTGGAGGGGTGGGCAGCAATTCAACTATTATAGCAAATACCTATGGTTGAAATTTAAAGAAGGAAGAAAGAGCACATCTGAGACATTGAGGCCTTTACTACCTATCATAAGAATATACAGTGATCTCCTTTGGAGATTGCACACATAAAACCAAGTACAATCACAGCATATATTATAATCTTTTTAAAATAGAGGAAATTTGGAATACCACTTACAGCAACATTCAAAATCAAAAGTTAGCCAAATAATAGAAGACTTTATACTGACTATTCCCAAATGAAACATCAAGGTGGATGTCAATGAAACATGTTCAGCGAAGCTTTCACAAAATTTATCAAAACAGTTCAAATCAAACAAAGCCACGAATTTAAGATATAATATCACCGATTTTAATTCATTGGCACTTCACACAACTTGAGACAACTCTCCAAAACAAGTGCTGTTACAGGTGGAAGCATGCGAGTGACTGAGGTAGTCTTAAGTCCGCTTTTCCGAGAAAACCATTGCGCGAAGCAATGAGCCTTTCCCCTCCATACACTCATTCAGGTTGTCCTGAAAATGCTAGCAGGTGGTCATATCGAAGGTCTTCAAATCAGATCAGCAAAGACTGGAAAATCTGCTTGCGCTATGCAGTTAGTCTTCGCTCGCCAGACAGTCAAAAAAGCAAATCAGTACGCGTTTTTCGAAGTGAAAGCATAGACATATCTTAATACCGTTGGCAATACTTATTTCTGTACATTTAATTGATTTATTTGTGCATTCTCTGGGCTTCACAGCTAGACTTTAATATATGCACTTTGGTATCAGCATTTATCAAGATTTCATTTACCTGGTAGCATACATCTGTTATACAGCCTAAGCACCCACCAAAAAAATTAAAGAATGACAGCTTAGGAATAAAAATCTAAATTCTACTGATTAGAGATGTCACGACTTTCTCCAAGATCATTTAATAAGTGAGTTACTATGGGTATTTAGAGGAGGAAAAGCTAGATTTTACATATTAAGTTTCGAGTTTCTTTAGAATTTGACAACAAACAAGGGTCTCACTCGAGAATTCGAGGTAACCCCCGCCCCCCCTCTAAATACCCATAAGTAACTGATAGGTCTGTAGTTCCTGAGGATCTCAACTACAGACTTATCAGTGGTTTGTAAAATCTTCACTAAAATTCTTTCACACCACTTGAAGGTAACACTGGACATGGCTCAACTGAGAGAACAAGCTGGATTCAGGAGTGGCTACAGCACTACAGATCATATCCACGTACTGAGAGAACTAATTGAAAGAGCGAGGGAATATGAACTCACATTGTGCATGGCTTTTATCGATTATGAAAAGGCCTTTGATTCAGTGAAACCATCAGCAGTTACAATGGCTTTGAAATCCTGCAGTATTGAAGATGCATACATTATTATTAATAACATCTATGAAAATGCAAAGATTCGGCTGTTTGAAAATACAACACAAAAATTTGAAAGTGAGTGAAACAAGGTGACACCATATCTCCCAAGTTCTTTAATGCTACATTGGAAAATGTCTTTCAATCACTGAACTGTGAAAACAAAGGGATAAAGATTAATGGAGATTATCTAACTCACCTTTGTTTTGCTGATGACAGTCATTTTTGCAACTAGCCCACCAGAGCTGCAGAGTATGATCCAGGAACTTGCTGACAAGAGTAAAGAAGTGGGATTAAAAATGAACTTTCAGAAGACAAAAGTGATGTTCAATGCTTTTACAAGAAATGAAGATTTATCGATTGATGGAGATAAGCTGGAAATAACAGATACGTACGTTTATCTTGGACAGCAGATATCAAGTGAGGGTCACATTGATGAAGAAATTAATTGGCGTATAAAACTTGCCTGGAGAGCTTTTGGAAGAAACAGCATAATTTTCAAGAGCAATATGCCATGTCTTAAAAGAAAGGTGTTTGATCAATTGATTCTTCCAGTGCTTACGTATGGTGCAGAGACGTGGACCTTAACTAAAAGAGACATACAAAGGCTGCAGACAACTCAAACAATCATGGAAAGGTGCATGCTTGGTGTAACCAGGAGAGATGAGAAGAGGAACTCTTAGATCAGAAAAATGACAAGAGTGGAAGACATGATCAGAGTAAAATCCCTGAAATGGCAATGGGCTGGACATACTTGCCAGACCATCGATGGATGGCCAAAATTTTAGATTGGATTCCAAGGGACAGAATAAGATCCAGAAGACCACATGGGAGATGGGTGGATGTAATTATAAAGTATGAGGGAGTAACATGGAGGAGACTGGCACAAGGCAGACTGTTGTGGAAGAGGCTTGGTGAGACAGTCCAGCAGTGGATTGATAATGGTTGACAATGAGGATGAACTCGTTTATATAAAACAAGAAAAGTTCACCAATTTTGGGTTTTCCTGATTATCAAAAAGAAACTGCCCATTACCAGAGGCATCCCATCCCTTACGAAAAAATGCTGTGAACCTGTCTTTAATAGGTGCTGACTATGTGGGTGCTCAGACACCCATTTATAATAAAAGTTCCTACCTTCCTGAAAAAAATTGCAGAAGGATTTAACTGTAGAATGTTCATAAAAATTGAGTATATATATATATATATATATATATACTTAAAAAACACCATAATACCTTCAAATTGGAACTAAAGAACAGATTCTCTGCTTTAGAAGGTTTAACATCGGAAGAAGTGGACATTTCTGAAGTTAACAGAAAAGTAACCAAAGCTCTTATGGAAACAGCAACAAAATTAGCTGGGTCTAAGAACAAGTTGCATGTGAACAAATTATCAGGAAAAACAAAAATGTTGATGCAAGAAAGAAGAGAGTTTAGGACAACTAAAGAAGATGTGACTTCCAAAGTGGAATATATAGAGCTATGCAAGACAGTACGAAAAAGTATCACTGAAAACTTAAGGAAATTCAACTGTGAACTAGTGAGGAAAGCAATTGAAAACAACCAAAGCCTAAAGATAGCAAAGGAACATCTCAGTAAGGGAAGAAAACAGATTATGGTACTGAGAAAAGAAGATGGTTCTGTAACAAGAAATAGAGGCAAAATTTTGATAAGAGTGAAAGATTTCTATTCCAAATTATATGAAAGGGATGATACATGCACTCCAGACATCATGAAAGGTACCAGAGTTCTTCTAGTCCTCCCAGCAGAAGTTGCACATGCAATCAAGAACATGAAGTGGGGGAAAGCTCCAGTAGAAGATGGAATTACTGTAGACATCATACAAGATGCAAGTGGAGAAATTGAAACAGTACTCACCCAAATTTTTACTCAATGCTTTAATGAAGGGAAGATTCCTGAGGATTTGAACAATGCTACAATGATCCTGCTACATAAAAAAGGTGACATTGAGGATCTCAGGAACTACAGACCTATCAGCGGTTTATAAAATCTTCACTGAAGTTCTTTCACACCACTTGAAGGTAACACTGGACATGGCTTAACCGAGAGAACAAGCTGGATTCAGGAGTGGCTACAGCACAATAGATCATATCAATATACTAAGAGAACTAATTGAAAGAGCGAGAGAATATGAACTCACATTGTGCATGGCTTTTATAGATTATGAAAAAGCCTTTGATTCGGTGAAACCATCAGCAGTTACCAATGGCTTTGAAATCCTGTGGTATTGAAAATGCATATATTAATATTAATAACATCTATGAAAATGGAAAGATTCGGCTGTTTGAAAATACAACACACAAAAATTGGAAAGGGAATGAGACAAGGTGACACCATATCTACGAAGCTCTTTAATGCCACATTGGAGGGTGTCTTTCAGTCGCTGAGCTGGAAAAATAAGAGGATAAAGATTAATGGAGATTATCTAACTCACCTTCATTTTGCTGATGACAGTTATTTTTGCAACTACCCCATCAGAGCTGCAGAGTATGATCCAGGAACTTGTTGACAAGAGTAAAGAAGTGGGATTAAAAATGAACTTTCAGGAGACAAAATTGATGTTCAATGCTTTTACAAGAAATGAAGATTTATCGATGGATGGAGAAAAGCTGGAGGTAACAGACACGTTTATCTTGAACAGCAGATATCAAGTGAGGGTCACATTGATGAAGAAATTAATTGGCGTACAAAATTGCCTGGAGAGCTCTTGGAAGAAACAGCATAATTTTCAAGAGCAATATGCCATTATGTCTTAAGAGAAAAGTGTTTGATCAATGCATCCTTCCAGTGCTTACGTATGGTGCAGAGACGTGGACCTTAACTAAAAGAGACATACGAAGGCTGCAGACAACTCAAAGAAGCATGGAGTGGTGCATGGTTGGTGTAACCAGGAGAGATAAGAAGAGTAACTCTTGGATCAGAAAAATGAGAAGAGTGGAAGACATGATCAGAATAAAATCCCTTAAATGGCAATGGGCTTGACATACTGCCAGAAGGACAGACCATCAATGGGCAGCCAAAATTTTAGATTGGATTCCAAGGGACAGAAAAAGACCCAGAAGAAGACAACATGGGAGATGGGTGGATGAAACTCGAAAGTATGTGGGAGTGACATGGAGACTGGCACAAGACAGACCGTTTTGGAGGAAACTTGGGGAGACTTTCGTCCAGCAGTGGATTTATAATGGTTGACAATGATGATGATATATATATATTTCAATTTTAGAAACCTATCACACATTAAATTTACTCATTTGCATCTAATTGATGTTCCACTGCAGATTTATGTATGCATGAATATAGATAAAGAGCTCTGCCACCCACTAAACTTCCATTAATATAAACAACACTTGCCGTTTTTACACGATACTATAAAAGTCTATGATGCTGACTATAAAACTTTAATCAAAAGGTTGTAATACATTAGTACTTTCGGGTCTACTATAGACCCATCTTCAGATTTGAATTAATCGAACTCCGAGATTACATATGGTTATATCAAGAACAATGCCAGATTACAACTTAAAACTTGAGAACTAAACTTCCCCTTGAGAACTTTGGTACCTATGCCTGGTAGTATATTAACATTTGCTTACAAAAGATGCACTATGCTTTATTTATGGTGTTCCCATTGTCTGAGGTGTGTACATCTAGTTATGTGCTAAATAATTTAGAATTTCTAGCATACAGGCTTAAGAACACAGTAATATCCAGTACACATAACTGTGGACTTGGACTGACGAAATGTCGAACCCCAGTCTGTAGTCTCACTGCAGTCATTTTTCCAAAACTGGAAAAGCAGACTGCAGTGAATACTTCTTAAAGCAAAAGCTAGATGCAATATACAAATTGAGGTGGTAAATGGGTTTCCTCTGATATTTCTTTTGTATTCTATTGTTACTGAATGTATTACTTCCAAACTAGTCAACCTAAGTTCAAATACATAATTCAAACTAGTCAACCTGAGTTCAAATACATAATTCAAACTAGTCAACCAGAGTTCAAATATATAATCTTTTATGATAATTATAATTCACTAGTGTGTGTGATGGCCACTTCACTATTTATGTTCACCTTAGTTTTATTACAGCTAGGTTATAACCTAACTGACAAATAGCTACTGCCAATTTCAAGCAAACTAATTTATCACATTGCCCACTTTAAAGTGTAAACTTAAGGTAACTGTACATTGAATGTTATTTTAACAGAACACTAGTCGTAAAAGTCTAAGAGCATAGCGATAATAAAATTGCTTTCCCTTTTTAAAATAGAGAATTTAAACAATTAGAGGATGCAATTATGAAAATAAGTCAACTATGCATGGAATTCTACATTTAGAGAAGGAATAAGTTGGCAGAGCTATTGGTGCAGATAATGAGTTGCTTGTAATATGGGATACTGGGCAACTATGCTTCTACAATGTGTCAGACAGCTGTATTACTTAAAATATACACAAATATTGCTACTGCATACCTGCAGAAAAGGAGTTTACGAAGGACTGACAAGTTCCATATTGTTAAATCACGCAAACTGTTTTTTTTTTTTTTTTTTTTACAGCAAGATGTTTACCGTTCATCAGGCAACCACCCGGAATGGCCAAAGCATTCTCAGGCTGGGGAACTTGCATTGTTAAGTTCAGAAAACAAAATTGGAGAAATATTTGTTTTAAGTTGCAACATCATTCACTCGGGCTAAGCTGAAAATTCAGTCTCCACACATCACTTTTTTTACACTGCCATTATCTTTTTAACTGCAACATCACACAACTTAATGTACTCTTATGACCACTGGTTTGAAATACCTAGTCAATTTTCTTTCAAGTCTTCATAAGCTGTCTTCTATGAATCTTTCTGTTGGAAACTACTACAGGATTTTTTTTATTTTATCTCCCTTCACCACAATGGTTTTAAACGAAAATACTGAGTAATGCCCAGAGTAGCAGAACGTAGACGTACCCAGAGTTTCCAAATTAGCAGATACTTTTTGCTTAGATTAAAAAAATAAGTTATTTACAGCAATTAGCACTTACTCAAAGCTTTACTCAGATTAATATACTTAATTCAATTCTTTTTCACATCCGAGTTGCTTTTACACACATTTTTGGTCTAGATTTTATCAAGACCTGTTCTCAATGTATAGCAACTTTATCAAAAGTTTCATTTACACAGAAAAGAATTTAAATTGTATTGCCAGGTTCCTCTTGCAGTTTTCAGTTATTAAATGAAAATATTTTCCTTATGTATTTTGTAAGTTATTTTTGAATTAAGTTGTTGAAAATGTTATAAATTTTGAAGGTTCATTAACGGAACTGTTTTTCTGGATGCAAAAACTTTCTTTAATGTCTTGTTTTTGAGGTTCATAGTCCACTATTTTAATATTTTGCAATAAAAGTCCATTTCACACACATTGCTGCACATTCAGTTGTAATGTGCACATTTTGTCCTCCAAATCTGTAATGTTTGAATAATTGTTTTATTATTGTTTCTATAAATTATCTTATTCTATTGTTATCGTTCGCATTTTACGAGTTTGCACCAAGTTTTCTGTTTCAATGGTTATGTACACAGATGCATTTTACTTTTATATTGCTCTGGCTATGCCATAGCACTACTCTCCACCCCCACTATTTTGCAGGGTTTTATTTTCCCAAAATTTAACTCACTACACTCAAAGAACATTCATGCAGTTTCTGTGACTCAAATCAGTCAACCCTGCGGGCTAACAGATGCTTAATAAATTTTACAATTTTACGTGGAATGCATCAAGACTCATACTGTCATACATAAAACAGTCATTAGAAAATACACCTATTTTTCCATGACCATTTGCTCCCCCTTATTTGTGTTTACTCATACATCACTGATGTGGCAGTTAAATCTTGTCCCATTTACAAAATATGATATTGGACATCTTCCCCTATGTTCCAAATAACATGTAAACTAGTAGGGTATGAGGTATGTTGGATAATTTATATTCAACTGCAATTATAGGAGCTGAATGACTTTAAGTGTGTCGTATTGTTGGCACAGGTTTTTTTTTTTAGCAGTACAATTTCAGAAGTTTACACATGACATTATCTTCCATTCATTGATGAAACAAAGAATTGTTATAAGCTTGAAATACCTAAACTCAAAAAGCCTTTTTATACTTCTCACCGAACATATACAGATTCTTCACAACGAAATTCAAGCAGCTGAGTGCTTTTGTCCGTTCTACAAATTAAACTAGCAAGTTGTCAGTTGGATTCAAGTAACGTGTACGTTGCTAATTATGAAATCCGTCCACACAAAGTATGCTACATACATTTTTTATTTTATTTTTTTATTTAGCAGCGAGTAGAAATTCCTAAAATACTGAACTTCTGAAGTACATTTCTTTGGATACATTTAGAACGCGACGAGTTCACATAATTTTCTTTCCATTGCCTCGCAACAAGCACACACACCATATTGACTGTCAAACTAACATAATCCTCTTAATTACCACAATATCGCGTATCTCAAGTTCGATACCTACTTACCAATCAACAGCAATTAATTGTTCACGAGAGTAAACAACACTGAATAAATAACCGAAATAAATGAGCCGGCACGAATTGGACAACTTGGAATATAAAATAACACGTTGTGACATCATCACGAAGCTACGCGAAAGCGAACACACATCGTATACACACCCAACAGAACTAAAAAACCACCCAGGCTTCCAAAAATGTGGCGAAAAAATGTAAACAGCGTAGAATCAAAACATTCTTGTTATGCCTAAACTACGCACTGCACTGGCTCAGCTGCTACCAACGCCATATTGTCAATCAAGTGACAAAAGAAAACACGTCGCTAGGAGCACCGAAACTGACAGTTGAACCTTCATTACGCTCACACGGGAGTAAATTCGTTTACTTGCATCAAAAACGCGATTATCACCAGCATCAGTTCAAGCGCCGAGCTAATAAACTTGTAAAAAATGACAGCTTACTTGTGTTTCCAGCGTAACTCTTTGTTTGGGGTTCTACGTTCTTACATGCGTGTCTAGCCAGCCCGCCATCTTCGAGTTGGTCTGCAGCCTCGTTCTCGGGGCGCGCCGCGCTCATATTTTCTTTTATAAAGCGAAAAGGTGAATGTGCGCTACGGTCAATGCGCAACAGGAGGATATTCACCAATTGTAAAAATCGGTTATTTCTCCTCAGAAGCTCCGCCGTAATCATACCTGTCTGCTGCGCCAATATACGAAAAAGCTTGAGAAACTCGGAGCTCCTATTTATTTAATAAAAGATCGTTTTTATATTGTCCTAAAGGGGTAAACAGATGTAACGTAACTTTCTCTCTCAGGTTAGTTTTGCAGTCTGAGACTTGTGACATCGCGTTCGACCTTGAGGTTCTGACCCTTAACTACCTGCATTGAATGAGAGAGGTAAATGCTCCGATGATAGGGAAAAGAAAAAGTTGCATTGCCGCATCAACGCACTGTACTCAGGATTTCCCGTAACAGCTCAACCGTGAAGCGAGAAAAAAAAATTAAATTAATTTTAAAAGGTTGTGTTCATGTTTTAACGTCTAATCACTAACAATTACTACATTCTCTTTCTGTAGGAATTAAGCATTCAACAGAACTGGAAAAACTAAAATTCCTGGGAAAATCGCGCTTTACAGGAAGCTGTCGGACAATGCACTGAAATTCCAAATAATTGAACAATCAATAAAAAAGGTTCCAAAAGTTTTTTTTTTTTTTATTCGCGTGTCACATAAAAAAAAGGACGCTAATTTTTGTCATAAGCATGTGAAAAGTAAAACTAAAAATACTACTTACAGATACCATAAAATAATTCACATAGATCATCAAACTGGTGATGTATGCATGCTATTATTAATATATATTTTGAGAAGAGGAAAAAGTTGTTTTTTTATTTCTTCAATAACTATAAAAAAAATAGCATGCTCTTGGAACACTTCAATTTATAGAAAGCTGTCGGAAATGTACTGTAATTCTGAACTGCGAATAATTTAGCACCGGTAGTTAAACAGGCAATATATCTAACAAAATAATGTTGGCCATGAACACACACACAAAAAAAGGAGGGGAAACAAAAGCAGAGAAACTAAATTATTCAGTCTCTCTACCTTTTTTGTTCTTCATATATATATTTTTAAATTTAGCAAGCGACAATTATCGTTAAACGTGTGATACCTCTAACAGAATAACTGTAGCCCGTTTAAATTTAAAAATAACAAAAGTAGAGAAACTCAATAATTTTCAATAAAATTTTAACAGGTAGCCCAAACATGCTATGATTATTATATTAACATGGAACGGGGGAAGAAAATATTTTTGTATTCCTCGTATAAGCAGAAAAAATGAATCGAATGGGTCATGAAAATTTAGTACTTGACTTCTTCAATTTGGAAACCTTCATTCACTTCCATTTCAATATCAACATAAGAATACTGAATTTTTTTTTATTTTTTTTTTTAAATCGGAACTACCCGCCTTGGTTACACAGTAAACAAAGAGCTCAAAATGAGTGGTAGAAATACAATAAATACACAGACATCAAACTCCATTGATTATCAATTTAAAAAAGGCATAAAAATGATAAACAAAACGAAAAAGAAATAAGCAGCGAAACACAAAGATTTAGTCACAATCAGGAATTGTTAAACACTTACATATTACCCCCTCCACAAACACACATACACACACCCAAATAAAAATTTAACATTTAAAAACACACCAAATAAAAATTTCAACATTTAAAAATGCGTGATGCATGCTATATTAGACACACACCCAAATAAAAATGTCAACATTTAAAAATACATGATATATGTATGATAACAAAAAATATAATAATCATAAATAGTTACCCATATAACATAAACTGCTTCATGGATGTCAGTGGCGTACATTGCAGATATGCAAAAACACTGCATGCCCAATTTATTGCAAATCAGTATCACAATTTCTTAAATACGTATCTGTTTGCACTTCTATATATATTTACTTTTCATTTTGCCTTACAGCGTTTCTGCGCTCATAATGGCAGTAGTTATTAACATAATTTCACCTCTTTAAGCAAAGTTTGTAGTTTCGGGTGACGTAGAACAGCCACAGTGAGCCTCAGCGGCGGTAAGGCACCATTTTTTTTTTGCCTGGAGGCTCTACGGGACTTCCCGTGCTTTAATTATTGCAGAACACAGGCAAAGAAATTTCTTTAGATGGTCAGATATTCGATAAAATAAGAAATACTGTGTTTTATATGCAAGCATACTCCCAGCTTAACAGAATATTTGTACTGCAAAGATGAGACTAAACAGATGGATCACGCAGTAGGACTTCTCACGCATCATAAGGGTTCCAGTATAATGTTAACTTCTTCATGTGGACGACAGGACTCTGAATAAGGCTGTAAGAGTTAAAATTAACCATTCGGAGGTAAAACAGCAGAGAACAAGAAAGATGACACCGAATTTTCGATTGTAATGCGCATGTCTTTTAAATCCTTTGGCAGGCACGGCGGCGCATCAGTTTAAGCGATGGCTTTTGACCATTCGTCCGAAATGGGTTCCGGTTCGATTCCCGGTGAGCCATGGATGTTGTGTTTGTCTTACGGCACTGGCTCTCTCCCTTCCCTGGAACCAGTAACCCTACAATAGGGAAGGGTGACAGCTGAGGTGGTCGTTAAACCCCCCAATAAAAAAAAAAATTCCTTTCCGGCGCGATTAAAATTTATCAAAGTTATTCAAAGTCAATGGGACCATTTACAAAAAAACATCAACCGGATTTTTACAATCGATAAAACATCCAGAAATAGAAACAGCTACTTACTTCTTTCAGCGGCTAAAAAGTATGTTACGAAAACTAACAAATGGCGCACAAAAAGTTTCTCATAGCAGGAGAAAGGTGTCAGAGACAAAGAGATTTTCAAATCGAACTCTTAAAAGAAGAAATGCAGATGGAAACATGATATAACTAGGCCTTCTAGCTGAAGAATTCTGCATAATAGAAAAGTTGAAAATAAGCGAAGAATATTCATCATGGCAAAAGCTATACTAAAGAAAAATAATTTTTCAAATACGTCACCCAGAATCAGAGATAGCGCCCCATAGCAGGAAAGCTGTGCATTACTTAAAGAGGATAATGCTTCCTACCTTTATTGTAGCGAATGAAATACAGTAAAAACAGAAAATTCACAATAAGGTTTTTAGAAGCGGAGATACAGCTGAAAACAAGTACACAAAACCACCTAGCGACAGAGGTGTGAACTTCAAAACTCCTCAAATACAAACCTAAAGTGTCCCACAAGGTAAATGGTATCCGGTGTTAGAAGAATTTTTTAAATCGTACATTTAGAAGCAGAGATATTGAGAAAAACCGATTAATAATAGCGCCCCCTAGCGGCGGAATTGTGAATTATTTTACGAAGAAAATACACACAAAGAGTTTGCATAGATATTAGATAGTAGTATCTGACCGAAAAAGAAGTTTTTCAATCCGGTTTTTAGTCCTGCAAATATTGCTGTAACCGAAATCGTGGACTTAAGCTCCCTACCGGCACATTTGTGCGTTAAGAACAATTTGAAATTATATAAGAAGCATTTGGCACCGAAAACGCTCTCCATCAAAGAAATAATTTTTCAAATCGGTCAGTCAGAAGCAGAGATATCGCCAAAAATAAGATATACATCTACGCCTACTGGCGGGAAAACTGTGCACTATTTTAAGTAGAAAGTATCCTCAAAAGGTTTTTCGAAGTGAGCGGTATCGGTCCACGAAAGAAATTTTTCAATCGAGTTTTCAGAAGCT
Source organism: Macrothele yani (assembly GCA_039090855.1). NCBI lineage: Eukaryota > Metazoa > Arthropoda > Arachnida > Araneae > Macrothelidae > Macrothele > Macrothele yani. The sequence continues at coordinate 133,718,131 of CM077007.1, read as the reverse complement.
CAGATTTTGCTGCAAATATATCAGAAGCAGAAATAAACGCTTACGCCCCCTAGTGGCCAAACCATTCATTACTAAAAATTAGAAATTATGCCCAAAACATTTCCCATCAGGAGCTGTATCCGATGCAGGAAGAATTTTTCAAGTCCGACTTTAGGAAGCAGATATATCAGGGGAAACGTAATTTACCTTTACGCCTCCCAGCGGAAATTCTTTGCATTATTTGAAAAAGATACTGTACCTAAAATAGTCTTCGATATAAATGGCATCGAAAGAAGAAACAAATTTTTCAATCGGATATTTAGAAGCAAATACATGGAATAAAATATATTTTGAATTCGATACCATCTGCCATGACACCCTCTAACGGCGAAGTTGTGCATCTGGAAAAAAACAGAGTGCAGGGATCGTTATTCTCACATTTCACGCTTCCCAATGCAAAAAGAATTTTTCAAAGCGGACTAATAGTGTTAGAGGTATGATGTCCACAAACAGACGGACGGACGAAGTGACAACAGAAGCACGATATGCTTTTACAAAAGACGTGCTAAAATTTATGCAGGTGTGAAAGTTGTGTAAGAACGGTTTTATAGTTTTTAAGAATATTTATACTAAACAACTCGTTAGCGGTGGAATAAAAGTAATCCCCGCAGTTCGTTCTCAGATTTGCTATGGACAACACAAAGGAAATTTCCTATGTCACCTCCGTAACCTTAGAAAAAATAGCGCATTAGTCATACTCAATAGAAATGGATATATCAGTTACTTATAATCAGTGCGACTAATACGTATTATTCAAATCAAATATTTGAGATCATGTAGATTTACAGAAGAGTATTTGAAGAAAAAAATTAAATTTTTAGCATGTAACACACTCGTAGCATTCTTTTATTTAAAATTGTTCAAATTAAATTTTAATAAAAATTTATGAAAGTAATTAGTAATAAGAATTTAATAAAACAATTAAGTAATGAAGCAACAAATCAGATTTAAAAGTGATTTTGAAAACTTTGAGGGTCTTCTTCCTGGGTTGTTTTTACCTTATCCCGTCCCCGCTAAGAAGACAATTCTGTCCTTACGAAACTGCATAATTCATACTTAGTCAATGATGGAATAGAGAGGAGTCAGGAAATTACAAGAGAAGAATTTGAGGAGGCGCTTAGATCAATTCCAAACAATAAAGCTCCAGGAATAGATGAGATACCCATCGAACTACTTAAAGAATCTGGTGAAGCTTTAATTAATCAATTAATTATTCGTCTTTGTTAATTGTTGCAATCAAAAAGGAATTTGGCCTGCTGACCATTCGACCTCCATAATGATTCCTGTACCAAAGAAACCTAAGGCAACAGAGTGTGAACAGTACAGAACCATAATCTTAATTTCACATGCATCGAAGATTCTGCTAAAGATTATTAAAAAGAGATTGGATTTTAAGGTTGAAGAGGCGTTGGGAGAGCACCAATTTGGATTTAGAAAAGGAAAGGGTACTAGGGATGCGATTGGCACCCTGAGAGTCTTGGCAGAAAGAATGATTGACAGGGGACGCTCCCTCTACATTTGTTTCAGAGTTTCAGAGAAGGCCTTCGACAGAGTGACATGGACAAAACTTTTTCCAATCCTAGAGAGACTTGGCATGGATGATAACAATATCCAGCTTATCAAAAATCTCTATGTAAATCAGGAAGCATTGATTTCAATTCAAGAGGGAATGACTGATCCAGTCTCAATAAATAAAGGTGTAAGGCAGGGATGCTTGTTGTCACCTGGCCTTTTTGGTATTTATGCCGAAGTTATGATGGATCAGGCCTTGGGAAGCGCCAGCGAAGAAGTTTGGGTTAATGGAGAGAGAATTAAGGCCATTAAGTTTGCTGATAACCAGGCAATTGTTTCAGGATCAGCCAAGTCATTACAGCGCATGATGTCAAAAATATACAAAAATGCGGATATCTAGGGAATGAAGATAAATAAAAATAAGACAAAACTAATGGTAATAGGGAAGGATCCAAAACAGGCTTTCCTTAAACTTGAAGGACAATGCATCGAACAAGTTAAATCACTCGGCTATTTGAGTCAAATTATTACTAAAGATGCGAGATGTGAAAAGGAAATTACAATGAGACTGGGGATTGCAAAAACGGCTTTTAGAGAGAATCAAAGACTACTGACATCCAAAAATATAGATCTAAAACTGAGGAAGAAAATTTTAAAGGCATATGTTTGGTCAGTCAGTAGCTCTCTACGGTTTTCAGACATGGACATTGACCAAGAGGGAAGTGAAGAGGCTGGAGGCATTTGAGATGTGAAGCTATTGAAGAATGGAGAGAATAAGCTGGCTCGATAGAAAGACTAATGAGGAGGTCCTGAAGAGGGTGGGAGAACCTAGGAATCTGATCAATATGTTAAAAAGAAGAAGAATGTTATGGATGGGATACACATTGCGCCACGGAGGCCCGATTCTGAAAGTTTTGGAAGGTAAAATTCAAGGCAAGAGAGGAAAAGGACGGCCAAGGAATGGTTTCGTGGCACAATTACTCCAAGACACCAATACTAGGACATACTATGACTTGAAGAGAACGCCGGAGAATAGAGAAGAATGGAGAGACAGAGTACATCTACGGAACAATCAGTCCTTGGACTGAGTAACCAAGAAGACGAAACAGCACGTGGGCCGAGGAAGCTGCATTCCAGAGTTAATCTTTTTTGCATGCCATTACTGAATACATCTTAGAAGGTTTAGCTGACAAGAAAAAAATAAAAGCTTCTGAAGAAATATGTAAAAGTTTTAAATACTTTCGGTAGTATCTTGATATGGAAGAAACCCAACTGGCTGCTTTTGCCTTTTTAAAGTGCATTCCACTGTGGCTGTGGTGAGATGTTCACCTTTGCGAAGTGTTTCCAAGTGTTGCCATTTATCTGAGGATTTCTGTTTATATTGCCAAAGCTGAAGGCATAATGATAAACACAAGTGAACACTATAACGCGCTGTAAGGATTCCAAATTACATTGCAATACCTAAGATCAAAATATGTGGGGAGTGAGTCACTGCTCTAACACATACGTGTAGAAAAATAAAACAAAATGTTCGAAAGCGAAAAAACACTCATAAAAATGTAATAAATTTTCCGTTTCTTCTCATACACTGGTGTGCAAAAATTAAGGACGAAGAGGAGAAATTAGCATAACAGCGGAATTAGCAGGCAGAACGGACCGAAAGACCCCTCAGGAGATAGACTAGGGTCCGGTACGGTAGGGCATGCGCATATATGCAGCATGACGTAGGGAGGGGGAGTGTCGGGAGGGTATAAAGCACACAGGCGGTGTGCGCTCAGAAATTCGGTGAAAGCTATTGCACGGTGTACATCGGTTAGAACGACGTCGAGTTGCTGCCACCGTGTGATATGGCCAACAGGCAATCCAGTAGACGACATCTGGATGACTTTAACCGAGGTCGCGTCATTGGGAAGTTGGAAGAAGGTCGAAGTGTTGACTAGTGAGGCCGAGGAGTTCGGGATCGCTCACAGCATCGTTTCACGAGCTTGGAGAGCATTTCAAACGACAGAAATAGCTGTCCGAGAGTTTAGCAGTGGTCGTCCACGAGCAACCAAGGCGGTGGACGGCCGGTATATTGCCCTACAGGCGAGAAAAGACAGACGGCAGACAGCGGGAGAAATCGCAAGGAACATGCAACAGACAACTGGACGTCAGTTATCGCGTTTTACCGTAGACAGGAGGCTGCACGAAGGTGGTCTATTTGCACGACGACCAGTACGGTGTGTGCCATTAACGCCTGCTCATCGGAGACGGCGGTTTTTGTGGTGTCAGGAACACAAGAACTGGACACATCAGCAATGGGTTCGAGTTCTCTTTACGGATGAGAGCCGATTTAGTCTGACGAGCGATTCTGGACGTATACACATCTGGAGAGAGCAGGGAACACGTAATCACACCTCCAACATCATCGAAAGGGATCGGTTTGGAGGTGGCGGAGTTCTCGTTTGGGGCGGTATCATGCTTGGTAGCCGTACTGACCTCCACATCTTCCAAGGAGGTTCAGTCACTGGTATCCGCTATAGCACCGAGGTTCTCCTGCCTCGCGTGCGTCTGTTTAGAGGTGCTGTGGGTCCTGAGTTCCTCTTCATGGACGACAACGCTACACCTCATCGTACAGTGACTGCCGCAGAGCTGTTGGAGAGTGAAGATATTCAACGCATGGATTGGCCCACAAGGTCCCCGGACCTAAATCCAATCGAACACGTGTGGGACCTTCTCGGGAGACACTTGGCAGCACGTCACCAGCCGCCAGCAACGATTTCGCAGCTGCGATTGGCGCTACAAGAGGAATGGGCCGCGATGCCTCAACAGCTCCTTGACAACCTCGTCCTCAGCATGGACAGACGATGTAAATCCTGCAACGCAGTCAGGGGGATCATATCCCCTACTAAAGACTGAATTTTTCTTGACAGCCGCATGTCACATTGACGTTTCAGACTTCTGTCCAGTTGTGTTCGAAGCTACCTTTTCAATAAAGTGCCTTTGTATCCTTTGGATTCCTTGTGTTGGACGGTTTTGCTCACTTGTCCCATATTCTTACATCTTGGGGATCTTATGGTATTATTTAAGTCGATGTGGAGCACTTCTGCACGACGTTATATTCGAAAAACCGTCTCGTCCTTAATTTTTGTACGCCAGTGTAGTTACGTCTGAGACGACATGAGAAATTACGTTCAGATCGCCATAAATATTTACCGATTAAAACGTACAATGCAAAACCTATGTCCCGGGAGTAAAAAAATCCCAGTCGATGCGTGTGAGTGGTCGCAAATAGGAGCAGTCTACGTGAATGGGTATCAACTACACTTGGTGCACATACATCAGGTTTTTGGTTCCTTCCGCGTGAAAGTAAAGACAATTTTTGGGAGTTGCTACAATAAATGCTATCTACATACTGTATATTGGATAAACGGAGCGAGGCCGAAATTATTGCTGATGGTTTTTCAAGTGATGTTAGAGAGGCTGTACTCTACAAGATGATACTGCCGATGCAAGATGCAAGTCACTATGGACAGCCACAACGTTACGGGTGGGCAACTTTCCTTTGAGCCCCCCCCCCAATATTTAAGCAATTAAAACACATGGCGAGTGCAACCATCTAAGATTTTAGGGAACTAGGGTCTGCGCCTCTAGGCTTGCTACGCTCGTTTGCAGAGTAGGGCTCGGGCCCTGCAGCCCGATCTTCAAGTATATCACACGAAATAAAAACTGGAAAAACACCACCTAGTGACAGAATTGTGAACTATAAAACTCTTCATATACTAACCTAAAGTGTTCTACAAGGTAAATGGCATCCAGTGTTGAAAGAATTTTTTAAATCGCATTTGTAAAAACAAAGATATTGAGAAAAACATATTAAACATTGGCGTCCCCTAGCGGCAAAATTGTGCATTATTTTGGGAAGAAAATACACGCAGAGTTTTCATAGTTAGTAGTTAGTACTTGAATGAAAAGGGACTTTTTCAATCGGGTTATTAGTCCCACACACATACTGAAGAAATGAAAATGCTCTCCCAATTGTTCAATACTTTTTTGCGCTGTATCGATTCCAAGATGGCGGCTTGTTTACAGTTTTTCTTTCGCTCCTGGTGAACTCCCGTTGGATTTTTGCGAAACTTTTTTCACTTTCCTTCTATTTTTATTGAAGGACGAAGTTTCCCAGTTTTTTTACTGTCGTTATTTTTTGGAAGTGCGGACTTTTGTCGTTTGAACTTATACGTCAGAATTGTCGACAAATGTGTTCGACTGTCTCTCTCCGGTGATGTCATCTGTCTAAATGAAAATGTTATCCCAATTGTTCAATACTTTTTGCGCTGTACCAATTCCAAGATGGCGGCTTGTTTACAGTTTTTGTTTCGCTCCTGGTGAACCCCTGTTGGATTTTTGCGGAACTTTTTTCAGTTTCGTTCTATTTTTATTGAAGGACTTTGCTTCGCCGCCATTCCGGAGTTTCCGAGGTTTTTTTTTACTGTCGTTATTTTGTGGAAGGGCGGACTTTTGTCGTTTGAACTTATAGCAATTACTAAATTTACCACTAAGGAAAACAAAAGCGGTCCAAAATGCATTTCCGTAAACCGTTATGCTAAACCGTTCAAAATATATACATAACAAATTTTCTATGTCACCATGGCAGCAGGTCACGGGACCAGAACGTTCCTCTGTGGTTATCGTGAAGACAGACAAGCCGTTCGTTTCTTTCCTTTGCGTCTTTAAAAAATGCGTAAAAATCAGAAAATGACTTTATTTTTATTTTTATTTTATTTTTTGTAAGAAAGGGATGATAGTTGTAAGTTTATGCTGCACAAATTGCAATGCGTTATAAATTATAGTTTGCCATATATCCGGGTTTTTTTTTAATGGATCCCATCGCGAAATAGAGAATTTTGTGAAATTTAAAAATTTAATTTCTTGTAAACTAAATCGAAATTCAAAAAAAGGGCAACGAGGTGCAAAAATTTGGTCATGACGCTACATGCCTACAAAGTTTCGTGGTTCTGTTGCTGTTAGTGTGCCCGGAACGCGACCTGATAGCAATTTTTTTTTGCTTACCATGACTTTGAAATACAATAGCTCTTGAAGTATCGCCAGAATCAAAAAACAGTTTATTTCAGCTTGTTCTCCAAACAATTCTCTACAAACGATGTTAATTTCATATTTTTGTGTTCAATACGTTTTGCGCTGCGAGCTAGGAAAGCAAGAGTGTCGCGAAATTTCTAAAACAGCGGCAGCGGCGACAGTTACTATTTTTTGAAATAGAGAGATTTGGATAAACGTATGTGAATTATTCGAATTCACAGAAATATTTTCCTCTGAGCGAATGTCGAAGAGAGTAGTAGAAAGGCACCATTTCGCAATCACACTTTAAAGCGATAAAAGATATTCCTTGTCAGGTTACAAACTAAAACTCACAAACAGCCTTATGACAAAAACAAAACAGGAAAAAAAAAAAAAAAAAGAGCGGTCAGTCAGTCAACTATAATTAGGAAGATATAGTAACTTGCCATTGAGATTTGTATCCATGGCAGAGTTGGAAAGGAGTCAAAATTATTTTGGACCCTGACCCACCCGTCACATAATTGGATCCGACCCGGACAAATCTGCATTGAGTTATAAATTCGAATATATCATCATCATCATTGTTAATCATTATCAATCCACTGCAGGATGAAGGTCTCCCCAAGTTCCTTCAACAACGGACTGTCTTAGACCAGTCTCATTCACCCACTCGTGTCAAATGTGGTCTTCTTCTGGGTCTTTTTCTGTCCCTTGGAATACAGTCTGAAACTTCAGTTGTCCATCCTTCTGGCAATATGTCCAGGCATTGCCATTCAGGAATCTCTGATGATGATGTCTTCCACTTTTGTCATTTTTCTTATATACGAGTTCCTCTCTTATCTTTCCTGGTTACACCAAGTAAGCATCTCTCCATGCTTCTCTCAGTTATCTGCAGTCTTCTGTACGTTTTTTTTTTTTTTTTTTTTTTTTTCAGTTAAGGTCCACGTCTCTGCACCATGCGTAAGCACTGAAAGGATGCACTGATTAAACACTTTTCTTTTAAGACATAAAGGCCTATTGTTCTTGAAAATTGTACTGTTTCTTCCAAAAGCCCTCCAGCCAAGTTTTATACGCCGATTAATTTCTTCCTAAATGTGACTCTCGCTTGGTATCCGCTGTCTAAGGTAAATGTAGGTATGGGTTATCTGAAGCTTTTCCCCATCAATCAGTAAATCTTTATTTCTTGAAAGAAGAAGCATTGTACATCAGTTTTTGTCTCCTGAAAGTTCATTTTTAATCCCACTTCTTTACTCTTGTTAGGAAGTTCCTAGATCATACTCTGCAGCTCTGAAGGCACACCGGGATCAAGGCCTTGCCTAGGCAAAAGCACAGCGACACTGTGTGACGTATTATAGAGGTGAAGCACATGTCAAGATGGATAAATTGCAGCGATAAATCCCACCGATGTAGCTTAATTGGGAAAGAAATCGGCTCCGGACCAAAAGGATGCGGTTTCGATCTCCGTCACCGGTAAAATTGTGCTTTCACATCGGCGACAGATCGTGGAAATTGATCTACTAGCTGTTAATCTACTTCGGAAAATGTGTGTTGCTTCTTCCACACATCGTCTGTAATTGGTTAGAATTTCTTCTTCTACAGAGAGTTACTTCAAGCATGGTTTGCCTGCGGACCCGAAACCTGCGATTTCGTGCCCCCGCCTTTCTCGGGGAGCGGGGGATATATGACGTACTACAGAGGTGAAGCAAAGACTGCAAAGTTGCTGCGACAATTTCCTTCTGTGTAGTTTTATTGGGAAAGCGTTCAGCTTCGAAGCAGAAAGAATGCAGGTTCGACCCCCGTCACCGGCAGATTTGTGTTTTTACAAAGCTGGACCACATAGGACTACAAACGGATTGCCTGGAGTGATGAATCCATATTAAAACTGCATCGAGGCGATGGGATAGTGCGGATCTGGCATTAACCTGATGAAACCATGGACCCTTCATGTCAAGTTGGAACAGTACAGACTGGTGGTAGCTCAGTGATGGTCTGGGGTGTCTTCAGCTGTAATGCTTTGGAAACTTTAGTACGTGTACAATCGACTTTGAGTGCTCTCAAATCTGTGTACATCCTAGCAGACAATTTACATCTATTCATATCCAGCATGCATCTCATTGGCAATGGCATATTTCAGCAAGGTAATTGCCCATCCCACAGGTCCCACCTCTACTGCATGGTTACAAAAGCACTGAAGTCAATTTGAAACGCTTCAGTACCACCTAGAAACCCGGATTAAATCCCAACGAACATCTTTGAGACCCCGCCCAACAAGCTGTTGGGGCACGTGTTCTATCGGCTACGAATTGTGCACATTTATAGATATTATGGACATTTTTTTGAGCGAATTATGAACAACTTTGGAGAAGGCATGGGGTACGATACCTGCAGAACATTCTCGTCAGCTCGTGGAGTCAGTGCTTCGTCGGGAGCCGCCGTCATTAGGGCAAGAGGTGGCCCAAAACATTACCAGGCAGGGGTCTCTAACAAAATAGCACGTCACTGTACAAGCGGAGATATTGCCGCGGGGATGCAGTCGATAACTTTTTCAAATTTATGTATTGGGTGTGTGCAAAAGTTCTACCCGTTTTTGTAATAGATGCAAATTGCGATAGGAGTAGTTACGTCACAGATGAAGCTGCGATGCCAAATTTTCGGCCAATAAGTCGTGGAGCAGTAGATCATATAGAAGCATTAGGTTTGTCCGAGTAAGTCATTCGTAACGTAAATCACGGACGGTGTGACATGGCATGCGATAAGGAGCACATTAGACATTGTTTACTGAACGAGTTCGATAAAGGCAGTACTGCAGCCGCGGCTTGCAGCAACATCTGTCAAGTGTATGGGGATGATGCAGTTGATGATAGTACACGTCGCCGTTGGTTTCGGAAATTCCGGGACGGAGACAGAAGCTGTAAAGATCAACCACGTCCTGGACGTCCATCCGTGGTTTCTGACGAGGATGTGGACCAAGCCATAACAAATGACCAAACCGTTCAGGATTTAGCGGAAACGTTGTCGGTACACAGAACAACAGTCGAGAGACGGAGGCATGCGCTTGGGTTTATCACCAAGTTCGATGAATGTGTTCCTCACCAGCTTTCTGCAAAGCAACGAGAGGAGAGAATCCGTACCTGTGTTTCTTTTCTTTCACGTCACAGAAATGAACCAGTTTTGGGGATGAACTGTAACGGGTGATGAGAAATGGGTACTGTACCGTAATGTAAAGCGTCGACGGACTGTGTGCCAAGGTGCGGAGGCTGCTCTATCGACCTCAAAAGGAGGACTGCATCCCAAAAAGATTTTGTTGAGTGTTTGGTGGGATGTACAGGGAATAATCCACTGGGGGGTGTTGGCACCTAACCGAACGAAAAATACTGACCTCTACTGCCGACAGTTGGACAGATTGCGAGAACAACTGACATCGAGGCGGCCAACACTCGTCAATCGCAAAGGCGTGATCCTTCATCATGATAACGCCAGACCTCATGCTGTTTTAATCACTCGGCAAAAATTACCGTACTTTGGTTGGGAAGTGTTACCTCACCCGGCGTATTACCCTGACCTGGCACCTACGGACTACCACCTTTTTCGATCGTTACAGAACGCCTCCGCTCTCCAAACCTTCAATGATGTGGACGATGAGAAAGCGGCTTTACATGACTTTTTTTATTTTAAAACTCAGGAGTTTTTTCCGGCGTGGGATTCATCTACTCATAGACAGATGGCAAGAGGTCATACAGAATGATGGCAATTATGTGAAATCCTAGGTACGTTATTTGTTGTATATATATATATATATAGTACCAGACAGTTTATATGTATATTCGATTTCAAAGGTTCCCCCCCTCCTTCCTCACGCGCATGTACCTGCTAGGTCAATAACGCCTACAACGTCTTCAGAGAGCCAGGTATAGAAGACAGAAAGCCATTGACATGAACTCTCTATATTTTATACACATATATTGGGCAAAAGATGCTCCAAGAGAATTAAGACAGATATTACGAATTTCTAAAATGCTCTTTCATATGAAAGATATTCATATAACAACTGCGTGGTGGGTGGGATAATTGCTAGATTCACAATCAAGAGATACCGGTACACTACACGTGGAAAAATCTCAATGCCCGTGAACTTTAGACTCTCAATAACGACTGCACACAGTGCACCTAAATCAACTACAAGAACTCTTCGCATTGCACAGAAAGGCGTAATTAGCGTCTAGTGAATAACGTCTACTCACCATCAATCTCAATGCAGTAACTTAATGTATGTATCTCCTACGGGTACTTCTATAGCAACTGCTCAAATTACTGTCAACACTTCTATCATTTACAGCAGTTTTTCAGAGAAACACGAGAAATACAGGTCCTCGGCAACCTTACGGTTAAGTTTAACTGAGTAAGGGGCCACTCAAATCTCATATTAAGTCGAGTATTCCTGTTACATCAAAACCTTGAGATTTCCACTCAATGTGAAGAATTTTCCCTGAACATCCAAGAAACAAATGCAGACGCGACGCTACGGGCAGGCTTCAGCCCACCCAACTTTTCTTTGAGCTCACACTTAGCCCCCCCCCATATTTAAGCAGTTGGAACATATGGCGGGTGCAATCGTCTAAGATTCTAGGGAACTTGGATAAATGTATGTGAATTTCTTGAATTCATTGAAATTTTGTTATATAAAATTTTGTTAAATTTAGTGTTCGTACTTACGGGAAAGAGAGTCCTCTTAACGAATTTCTGAGAGAGCAGTAGAAACACGAAACACACCATTTTTGTAATTATAGGTTTAAACAATGAGATAGATAGATAGAGAGAGATTCCTTGTCAAGTTACAAACTAAAATCCATAAACAGCCTTATGAAAGCAAAGACAAAGACAAAAAAAAAATCGACCTGAGTAAGCTAAAATTGCGAAGAATTAGTGACCTGCCACAAAGATTCGTATCCATGGTTCCCATACTACATGCGTTGAATAAATACTACGTACAGTATGCACCTGAAAACTTTTTTGGATTAAGGATAACATTATCAGTGTAGGGTAAAATGTGCATGAGCGGAAATTTTCACCAAAATTTCTGGCAAACACTTCAAAATTTGTGCCCCCTCCCCATCATGATGATCATGATCATATGTAGAGGATTTTAGGAAGGGAGTGTCTGACCCCAGGTCTTAAACAACCCTTAGAAATAGGAAGCTAGGAGATTTGGGCTGGAGTGCCCGATAGGAAAGTGACACGGAAGCAAAGTAGAAAGGGGGAGGAAGACGCCCTTATTTATTACCGGGGGCCCAGTACCCGGGGTCCGACGGCTTAACGTGCCCATCCGACGCACGGCGGATATTTAGTGGATCGAGCGTTCGTACCTGCCTGGGATCGAACCTGAGGTCCTTTCCGCGGCAGTCACGAACGTTGTCCACTAGGCCACCCGCGGCCCTCTCCCCATCATGCTTAACCCCCCCCCCCTAGCCAACCCCAGAGGTTCCAAATATGTACGTCGTGACGCCCCAGGGCGTCACCGATCTTGTTCCGGGGCGTCGCGACTATGAGGCGCATCTATCTCAACTCAACGTTCAATTCGACAAATATTTTCCTCAGCGTCACAGACCCGTTTACAGCAGATTCACCATCAACCTTCGGTACTGCTGAGCAGGAACAGTCAATAGACATTTCTTCAGACTCCACACTGAAAATGACTTTCTCTTCCGGAACTCTGCCACAGTTTTGGAACAGTGTGGCAAAGGAGTACCCAGAATTGAGTAAGAAAGCCGTGAGAGTAATTCTCCCTTTTTCCACATCCTACCTTTGCGAGGCAGGATTTTCAGCTCTGGCGGTAATAAAAATCCAGATATAGAAGCAAAGTTAACGTTGGGAAGGAGATCCGGGTAGCTGTATCGAACATTTCCCCCAGATTCCATGTTTTGTGTGACGAGAAACAAGATCCCCCATCCCATTAAGACGGAAATACCTCTGTTACGTAGCCTCAAAAATTACTGTAAAAATGTGAAAGCCAAATGAAGAGTGTTACCATTGTGAAAATATGCCTATCTCATCAATTTCTTCTTATTCAGTTCTGTAATTTTATTCTAATTTTGTATTTTTACATTAAAAAGAATATAAGCTAGTAACGTAAATGACTATTTCCTTTTAAAAAATTACCACAAACTCGAATTCGGGCATATATATATATATATTTAATTTTGGGTACAGGGGCGTTGCACGAAAAATGTGACGTGAAGAGCGGCGCGGTCTCAAAAATTTTGAGAACCCCTAGCCCACTCTGTACTGAGCGTGAGCGGTTGGCGTCGCCACTGAACAAAAGACATGAAACAGTTCTAAACCGTGATGAATTAAAAAAAAAATGCTATTTTATACACTGCAGGCTTTCCGTTTCCAAAAAAAGTACTTCGATTTTGTGTTTTATGATTCAGAGAAATAAAAAACTGTATTTCGTACTGATAACAAACATCCTGAGAAGCCACAGGCGATCCCTCACCGCGGGAGGCAAGTAGGGTATTTATCAGCCCCTCCATCGGAATTGTGAATCTCTTATCGGAACACTGATAAAAAATACTCTTTTTAAGTAAATGTCAATCTACAAACTGACTTATGATCAAAAGAAACGCCAAAAGTCCCAGATGATAGAATACGTGTACGTAAATATGACAGAGAAAAGCGGAATTATAGTGGAAACACATGTGTGCGATGAAAGGGGGAGTGTGGGGGGGGAGTTCCTCTGGTGTGTCTGTTTACAGGTCACCTCAAATCTGTGCTACGTCTTAAGCATTTAATTTCCATGTGGCTCTGGCATTCTTTGTAATTCCGCTTTACAGACTTTTGCGTATCGTCTGGCGATTGTTTCTGACTTTTGTCATTTTTTTTTCTTATCCAATAGAAAAGTGAAAATGAAAGGTTGAACTATGGCCAATTTATTTATTTTTCCCAACATGGAAAACAGTTGGTCGACATTAGATTTAAACAGAAGTGAAGTCAGTGTACATGAAAAATGCAGCCAAGAAAAGAATTCCAAAATTCCGATGTCTTTTGATGTTGCAGGAACGAACGACTGATAAACACGTATTCAGTCCCATGCTGGGTGGCTGTGCTTTTTAGCCGATTTCGCGGGAAGAGAGGGGGGGTAACGACTACCGTGAGCAGTTCAATGGGCTATAAGCAATCAGCCATTCCCAATTCAGGACCACTTGGTTTCAAGGAGGAGAGAGAGCCAGTGCCGAATACAAGCAAACATACCACGCCTTACGACTCATCTCGGGCGAATAGTCAACAGCAAATTTGGCGGGGGAAGGAAAGATATGTTATAAGTAGTAGTAAAAAAAAAATACTACAACACTGGAAAGATATGTTATCATCATGATAACATCTCCAAACGATGCACAGGCAGGGTCGGTGCTATCATTAGGCCAACTAGGCAGCCACCAAGGTCGCAGACCTCAGAGGGGTGCAATGCGGACCTTTGAGGAGCACGGTTTTATACAGATTAGTTTTTTAACCTATGTACGAAATGCAACCGACAATTTATATCTTTTACGATATATACTACAACACAGTGATAATTGAAGTCATACGAAAAATTTCTATACAGCGCTTTTTACGCTTTCCAACCGCAGGTTGAAGAAGCTTATATGCTCCAGCTTTGTCCGTCCGTCCGTCCGTCCGCACGATAACTCACGTAAAAATGATTCGATTTCGACGAAATTTTAGTATGTCGTAGGGGACTACCAGGGGACAAACCCTATTGAAAATGGGCGAAACAGGGTCAAAGGTAAGGACATAGGAGCGGGATCCATTCCATTGCCTTTATGCGTCATAATTTGCGTAAAAATTGCTCGATTTCGATGAAATTTTAGTATGTAATAGGGAACCACCTGGGGACGATCCCTATTGAAAATGGGTGAAATAGGGTCAAAGGTCAGGACATTGGAGCGGGATCCATTCCATTGCCCTTATGCGTCATAATTTGCGTAAAAATTGCTCGATTTCGATGAAATTTTAGTATGTAATAGGGAACCACCTGGGACAAACCCTATTGAAAATAGGCGAAACAGGGTCAAAGGTCAGCACATAGGAGCTGGATCCATTCCATTGCCTTTACGCGTCATAACTTGCGTAAATATGGTTCGATTTCGATGAAAGTTTAGTATGTGGTAGGGAACCACCTATACACGAATCCTATTGAAAATGGACGAAATGGGGTCAAAGGTCAGACAGGGCATAAGAGCGGGATATATTCCATTGCCGTTACGCGTCATAACTTGCGTAAAAACGGTTCGATTTCGATGAAATTTTAGTATGTGGTAAGGAACCACCTGGGGACGAACCCTGTTGAAAATGGGCGAAATGGGGTGAAAGGTCAGGACACTGGAGTGGGATCCATTCCATTGCCCTTGTGCATCATAACTTACCTAAAATGCTTGGATTGCGACAAAACTTTATCATGTTGTTCCGGACGTATAGTGAACCGGTTCTGTTGAATATCATAGAAATGGGGTCAAAGGTCAGGACACAGGAGCGAGAATTATTCCACAGCCATTATCCTCATAACTTGAGCAATGATTTCTGGTATGTTGGAAAGCGTATCATAATCAATGCATTGCATGATTTTACTAACTTGTTTATTTATCTTTTTTAGTAATAAATTAAAGTTGGCGGGGGGGGAGTTGCAAGTACCAAGCGTTGCCTTGAGCGCAAAATAGCCTGGCTCCAACACTGTGTACAGGGCTGGCATAAGTCGACAGACAAATATTTTGTGGAGCATTGTTACCGCATAAAAGATGAATTGTATCCGAATATATGCTGCCCCGGTGACCGAGTGGTCAGATGCATAGGTTTCTGGCTAGTTGTCCGAGCTAGGCCCGGACCCGAGCCCAGAACTAGGCAGGAGTGGTGTGCTCGTAATGTTTCAAAACGTTTCGTTTCATGTCACTTTATGAATGCATAAATTAAGGAAGTTACGGGTTTTAGTAGTTTTTTTTTTTTTTTTCTGTGAAACAGAATTTCCCAGTTACAATTATCATACATACGGTAATTCAGTGAGTAGTGAAAGTGATGCAATGTTCTGATCGGAGATGGAAACGGATCACGGGTCAACGGGTCAAACGGGTCGGGTAAAAGCGCTCCTCTCCCGATTTCGACACGGTTTTATTTCCGTTTTATTTTTGAGAAGAAAATAATATTTCAAAAAACCCTTCAGAGGTTTTTGAAATAATACCGCACAGCTTCAAGGTATGATCCAGGAACTTGCTGAGAAGGGTAAAGAAATGGGATTAAAAATGAATTTTCAAAAGACAAAACTGAAGTACAATGCTTTTACAAGGAATGAAAATTTTTCGATTCATGGGGAAAAGCTAGACATAACCGATACTTACATTTACCTTGGGCAGCAGATATCAAGCGAGGCTCACAATGATGAAAACATCAATTGGAGTAAAAAACTTGGTTAGTGAGCTTTTAGAAGAAACAGTACAATTTTTAAGAGCAATGTGCCGTTATGTCTTAAAAGAAATGTGTTTGATCACTGCATTCTTCCAGTCCTTACATACGGAGCAGAGACGTGGACCTTAACTAAACAAGTTAGTAAAATCATGCAATGCATTGATTTATGATACGCTTTCCAACATACTAGAAATCATTACTCAAGTAATCACTGAAGTTATGAGGATAATGGCTGTGGAATAAATATCGGCCCTGTGCCCTGACCTTCTATCCCATTTCGATTATATTCAACAGAACCAGTTCAGTATACCTCCGAAATAACACGATAAAGTTTTGTCGCAATCGAAGCATTTTTACGTAAGTTATGATGTATAAGGGCTATGGAATAGATCCCGCTTCTGTGTCCTAACCTTTGACCCCTTTCGCCCATTTTCAATAGGATTCGTTCCCAGGCAGGCCCCTACAACATACTAACATTTCATCCAAATCGAAGCATTTTACGTAAGTTATGACGCATAATGGCGATGGAAGTGATTCCGCTCCTATGTTCTGACCTTTGACCCCATTTCGCCCATTTTCAATAGGGTTTGTCCCCAGGTGGTCTCCTACCACATACTAAAATGTCATCGAAATCGAACCTTTTTTACGTTAGTTATGACGCATAAGATCAGTGGAATGGATCCCGCTCCTATGTCCTGACCAAAACCCCATTTCGTTCACTTTCAATAGAGTTAATTCCCAGGTGTTCCCCTACCACATACTAAAATTTCATCGAAATCAAATGATTTTTACGCGAGTTATCGTGCGGACGGAGTCCGACGATAACTCGCGTAAAAATCATTTGATCACGCGTTGTGACGTAATGAGTCCCATCTGCCTCATTACGTCACAACGCGTGACGTAATGAGGCAGATGGGACTCGCGACCATCTGCTCGCAAGAGTGTGACATCACAAAACTTTAATAGGATCCACACACAACGCGTGATGTAATGAGACAGATGGCGTGACCGCGTGTCAACATCTCAATCGCGAGAGTGTGACGTCATAAGATTTCTAAGCATGGGTAACATTAATGGGACGACGCCATGACACTAAAAACGTGGTAATTCGGGGTGGTTATTCAACCCACTAAACGAATTTTCCCAAAGTCGAGATCAAGCTAAATCGATTTCTAGTACCAGAAAACGGTAGGTTAACGACTTTCATCAAAATCCTTAGAGCCGTTTTCAAAATAAAATTTTATACATATAAGAATTACATCTTTAATAGTATAGCATAAGGGGGATGGAATGGGTCCCGATCCTATGTCCTAACCTTCGTCCCCATTTCGCCCATTTTCAATAGGGTTCGTCCCCAGGTGGTCCCCTACCACATACTGAAATTTCATCGACATCGAACCATATTTACGCAAGTTATGACGCATAAGGGCAATGGAATGGATCCCGCTCCTACGTCGTGACCTTTGACCCCATTTGTCCCATTTTCAATAGGGTTCGTCCGGAGGTGGTCTCCTAACACATACTAAAATTTCATCGGAATCGAACCATTTTTACGCGAGTTATCGTGCAGACAGACAGACGGACAAAGCTGGAGCATATACGCTACTTCAACCTACGGTTGGAAAGCGTAAAAAAAGACATATACAGACTGCAGACACCTGAAAGTAGCATGGAGAGATGCATGGTTGGTGTAACCAAGAAAGATAAGAAGAGGAATTCCTGGATAAGGAAAATGACAAGAGTGGAAGACATCATGATCAGAGTAAAATCCCCGAAATTACAATGGGCTGGACATATTGCCAGGAGAACGGACCACCGATGAACAACCGAAATTTTAGACTGGATTCCAAGGGACAGGAGAAGACCCAGAAGAAGGCCACGTGGAACATGGGTTGATGGAGGAGAGTGGCCCAAGACAGTCAGTTGTTGAAGAAACTTGGGGGAGACCTTCATCCTGCAGTGGATTGATAATGATTGACAATAATGATGATGATGATGATATATTCGAATTTATAGTTCATAGCAAATTTGTCCGGGTCAGGTACGGGTCGATTCTGGGTCGGGTCCAATTACGTGACGGCCGGGTCCGGGTCCAAAAATTTTTACCCGTTTCCAACTCTGGTTCCGATGCAGCATCGAATATGCAAATTGGGTACAACTTTAAAAGAAGCTATCCAAACGTCTGCCTTTTCATTCGTGATTTAGCGACATTGCGATTGCCTATTCCTCCAAATGTCTTCACAACGCCGTTTGCATGACAGTCTGAGGTGGAAATCCATCATATTGATGGAGGAGGTTCAAAGTCATGCAGAGACTCCCAGATTTATGAATGTGTCCGAAAGTGTCATATGAAGGCTATGGCGACAGTTCCACGGCGCATGATCATGCACTAGAAGGACATCCCAAGGTCGACCAAAGTCAACCACAGCCGAAAACGACGTTATTTAGCCCTAACTGCAAAATGCAATAGACGCATGTCAGCTCGTCAACTCCGCTTTGAGTTTATCTCTGCCACAGGAAGGCCAGTGTCAAGGTGAACTGTGTCTAGAAGTCTTCGCGAAACGGACCTGTCTGCCAGCAAACGTAGGATCTGTATCGAATTTACGTGGCTCCGAAAAAGCTCGATTAACATTGAGTACGCGGCATCACAATTGGATAACTGAGCAGTGGAGAGATGTGCATTTCAAACATGAGTTAAGATTTTCGCTAAAAGGTGGTTCTCGATGCCAACACTGGGGCGCCGACTTCACCAAATTATTGGAGGGGGCGTGAAGATATGAAACGGGGGAGGGGCACGTCTCTTCCATTGTCAGGAAGAAGGCCAAAAAGAGACTACGAGATTCGACGTATGTAATTGTTCATCAGCAAATGAACAGGAAAGCAGAAATATTCTTTTGCTGAATATTAATATTTTTAAAAATAAAACTCAGCTTGTGATTTTATAAAAATATCCAGAGATTTTATTTCCAGACGTTTATTAAAAAAAATTAGAAATTAGCTGGGTTACTTAAACAAAGAACAAGAAGCGCAACAAATAAATAGGCAAATAAAGGCGCTAGAGATTATATGTTTTTGTATCTTTATTTATTTCATTTTTGATAATTATTTTAAATATTTATCACATGCCACGAGAACATGTTAAAAACAATACGGGGCTGGCAATCCAGTTTCTTATCAAATGAGCAATGATAAATATTGGAAAAAAATTACTTATTTTGTTACTTACTAATACTTTTGGAAACAAATCGCTTTGGCTTCATAATGTGGAGCTTGGGTCCAGCGTCTTTGCCAGCACATCTAGAGAAGTAGTACATCGGTCGTTCCAATCCCTCTGTTGTTGTTGTTGTTTTTTTTTTTTTTGGGGGGGGGGTTACGACCACCGTGATCAACTCAATGGGCTATAAGCAGTAGCCCGTCACTAATTCAGGGTCATTGGTTCCAGGGAAGAGAGAGAGAGCTAGTGTCGTAAGACAAGCACAACGTCCATACCTCAGCAGGATTCGAACCCGGACCAATCTAGGACGAATGGTCAGAAACCAGCGATTGGTCCACTGCGCCACAAGGGCGGCTAGTTGCAGAGCATCAGCAAGTCCTAGGCAGTATTGTAGGTTTTCTCCACCAAAAGGTTTTGGCCGGCGCTAAAACACTTTTCGTTGTTAGGTGGTAAAAGAAAATGGGCAATTTTTTTTTAGATGAGTCAATACCATTAAGACAAACACAACATCCATACCTCACCGGGACTTGAACTCGGACCTATCTCGGGCGAATGGCTCTCAGAAGCCAGCGCTTAGACCATTGCGCCCCTATTGTAGAGCTCAGGGAATCCGAGGCAATATTGTCGATTTTTTCTCCAACGAAAGGTAGAAAATACCTTAGCGTCGGAACTGAGGCGTTTTTCGTTGTTAGGTGGTAAGAAGAATTTTTTTAGATGAGCATCTACGGAAAATGGGAAATAATGTGTTTCAACAAGAAGAAACAAACTTGTAGTATTTTATACTACAAAGAGAATGGGAACTCCTTTGTCAAGACGGCAGTCCTCGAAATTAAATTACAGGAGGTGGCTGGATTCTCTGCGGGTTATGACTGAACTGCAGGGAGTTAAAACAACACAGATAAATTAAACAGGCATGAAGTCTGAGTGACAAGTAAACGTTTTATGGTTGCAAGGGGCATTTCTACTGAACTCGCCATCAGCTCCAATTTAAAAGCAATCTCCTGAGTTCATTCTCTGATTCCTTATGGGTAACACAAAACATATATTTTCTACACTGAGCTGATAATTTTAGGAAAAGCAGCGTATTAGTTACATGAACTCAGTGTGGCTGATTTGTATTATTTCCATTGAAGACTTACCAATCGCGAAGAATTACAAAGCAATATTTAATACTAGGTGAAAGCCCATTAATAATGACGAGGGAAAATAAGATATTCTGCGTAATTTTTTATTTACAACATGTATATGTATTAATACAGACATTTATTCCGTGACTCACTTATAAACGTGGAAAGAGCGAAGATCTTTGTTTGATGTCTCTTGTCCACGTTAAATGTCTGTATTAATTATTCATTCGCCTTCTAATTATTTCTTCAGTTGCTGCTTACCATCTTTGGTGAATCCCCAGCATTGTGCGGGGCTCCAAGAAGCAACCTGCCAAATTGGCTTGGCAGTTAGCGTGTGTGAGTCAGGAGGAATTCGAGGCCACTGTGGTGTTGCAGAAACATATCCGGCGCGTAACTGGGAGACCCTGGGTTCGACTCCCGTTGGCGGCCAATGAGAATTTTTCCGTGACTCACTTATAAACGTGGAAAGAGCTAATATCTTTGTTTGATGTATATTTTTAATATGTACAAATATGAAATATAAGTATCATATATAAATATATACACACTGCTGCCCCCCCCCCCCCAATGCAACACTAAGAAGGAAGCATCCGATTGGCCTGAAATTCGCAGCATGCGTCGCCCGCGAGAGGACATGCAAACGATTAGCATTGCAGGGAACATGCAAATCATTTGCGCCCGGCACGCCACCGAGAAGCACTATAAGAAGGGTGCACAGAAGGCGGGGTCTAAGTACTGGAAGTGTGTTGTGCTGCCGGACCTGTGCGTGGGAAGCTTCCTGATGCCTCGTCGCAGAATACGGCAGTCATTCCAGCACGTTTCAGAGTTCGACAGAGGACGAATAGTGGCTTATCGCGACAGCGGTTTATCGTACCGAGACATCGGCGTCCGTGTGGGACGACATCCAGCCACAGTGAGGCGAGTATGGATTCGGTGGGTGCAGGAGGGACGGACGGAGCGATTGCCGCAGCCGCGGCACACCACCGAACGAGTGGACCGGCATGTTGTGATGTGGGCATTGACGGC
This sequence comes from Macrothele yani, assembly GCA_039090855.1. NCBI lineage: Eukaryota > Metazoa > Arthropoda > Arachnida > Araneae > Macrothelidae > Macrothele > Macrothele yani. The sequence continues at coordinate 133,696,708 of CM077007.1, read as the reverse complement.
TCGCACCGCCACATCACGAACGTTGGCGCAGGAATTAGGGTGTGTTGCGCAACAACCTGTGTCAGCACGTACCGTTCGACGTCGTCTGTAGGAGCGGGGACTTGTCGCACGGTGCTCATTGCCCCGATTACGTCGCAGGACACCCTTGTATTTCAGAAACTGGAGGGAAAATAAAAGATCTGAATACCCCAGCAAAGAATCAGTAAGGGGGCCTATCTTTTAGGCTATTTCCAGAACATGGCCGCCATCTTGAAATCCGCCATATTGGATCAAGGTCAAATTTGTCAAATGGTAAGGGGATCGTGTTGCATATCAAACAAGACCAGAATTTTCTCGGAAATTAATTGCAGTAATCGGATTTGACATGTGTGTTGTGGTTCACAGGTTATCAACACAGAAAGTTGAAATAACCATTGCAAGTAAGTGAAGATGGCATTGACGAAAGAGAGAGGATTAAGGTGATCCTAATGTCTGGGGAACGCAGCTGCCGCATCTTCAACAACCGACACCCAGAAATACCACCAATTTCACACAGCGCTGTTGCATACCTGATGTCCAAATTCCAAGAAACTGGGACTGTGGACTACAAGCCACGTAGTGGTCGGCCAAAAAAATGCTACCGACGAGGAAACCCCAACAATGGTCTTGGCATCCTTTGCAAAGAGTTCACAACGTAGCACACGAAGTCTCGCAGCAGAATGTGGTATCAGCTAGTCAGCCATTGTACGGATTCTTCACATCGCTCACTGGCATCCGGTCAAGATCCAGATGCAGCAGCAACTATTAGAGGATGACCCTGATAGACGTGTCGAGTTCTGCACTTGGGCTTCACACCAACAACAAAGGGATCGCTCATTCGCACAAGGCATTTGGTTCAGTGACGAGGCCAATTTTTATGTCAGTGGTGAGGTTAACCATCAGAACTACAGGTACTGGAGTGACAGGAACCCTCACTGGACGAAACCATCCAAAGTCGTTGGTAATGTAAAGGTTATGGTGTGGTGAGGAATATGGGGCACCCGTGTAATCGGACCCATTTTCATCGATAATAACCTAAATGATCAACGCTACTTAGAAATGCTACAGAAAACAGTGTTCCCTTCCCTTCTGCATGAAGATGGCAGTTTCCCCTGTTATTTCCAACAAGATGGGGCTCCATCACAATACGGAGCAACTGTTCGTCAATGGATAGATTTTCAATTACTTGGTCATTGGATTCGCTGACGTGATCCTGCGCAACGGACACGCAGATCCCTGACCTCTCACTACTCGACTTTTAGCTGTGGAGTCATTTGAAATACCTGGTGTATGCTGAGAAAATCCGCGACAAACACCACCGGAAACGCATCTTGGTGGTCTGTGACGGCATTTCTCCAGATATTCTCGTGCGGGTGCATAACGACTGGATCAAGCGCCTTCAGCTCTGTGTGTTCAGCAACAGGGGCAACACATTGAACACATCAAATAGCTGCACATCACATGGTACTTTAGAGGTTGTTATTTCAACTTACTATGCTGATAACCTGTGAACCACAACACATATGTCAAATCTGATTACGGCAATCAATTTCTGAGAAAATTCTGGTCTTGTAGTTAAATTGTGTATTACGGGGATTCATCATCATCATCATCATTGTCAACCATTATCAATCCACTGCTGGACGAAGGTCTCCCCAAGTTTCCTCCACAACGGTCTGTCTTGTGCCAGTCTCCTCCATGTCACCCCTGCATACTTTCGAATTTCATCCACCCATCTCCCATGTGGTCTTCTTCTGGGTCTTTTCCTGTCCCTTGGAATCCAATCTAAAATTTCGGCTGTCCATCGATGATCTGTCCTTCTGGCAGTATGTCCAGCCCATTGCCATTTCAGGGATTTAACTCTGATCACGATGTCTTCCACTCTTGTCATTTTTCGGATCCACGAGTTCCTCTTCTTATCTCTCCTGGTTACACCAAGTATGCACCTCTCCATGCTTCTTTGAGCTGTTTGCAGACTTTGTATGTCTCTTTTAGTTAAGGTCCACGTCTCTGCTCCATACGTAAGCACTGGAAGGATGCATTGATCAAACACTTTTCTTTTAAGACATAATGGCATATTGCTCTTGAAAATTATGCTGTTTCTTGCAAAAGCTCTCCAGGCAAGTTTTGTACGCCGATTAATTTCTTCATCAATGTGACCCTCACTTGATATCTGTTGTCCAAGATAAACGTACGTGTCTGTTATCTCCAGCTTTTCTCCATCAATCAATAAATCTTCATTTCTTGTAAAAGCATTGAACATCACTTTTGTCTTCTGAAAGTTCATTTTTAATCCCACTTCTTTACTCTTGTCAGCAAGTTCCTGGATCATACTCTGTAGCTCTGATGGGGTAGTTGCAAAAATGACTACGTCATCAGCAAAACGAAGGTGGGTTAGATAATCTCCATTAATCTTTATCCCTTTGTTTTCCCAGCTCAGCGACTGAAAAACACCCTCCAATGTGGCATTAAAGAGCTTCGGAGATATGGTGTCACCTTGTCTCACTCCCTTTCCAATTTTTATGTGTGTTGTATTTTCAAACAGCCGAATCTTTGCACTTGCATTTTCATAGATGTTATCAATAATATTAATGTATACATCTTCAATACCGCAGGTTTTCAGAGCCATTGTAACTGCTGATGGTTTCACCGAATCAAAGGCTTTTTCATAATCGATAAAAGCCATGCACAATGGAAGTTCATATTCCCTCACTCTTTCAATTAGTTCTCTCAGTACGTGGATATGATCTATTGTGCTGTAGCCACTCCTGAATCCAGCTTGTTCTCTCGGTTGAGCCATGTCCAGTGTTACCTTCAAGCGGTGTGAAAGAACTTTAGTGAAGATTTTATAAACTACTGATAGGATTCTGATAGGTCTGTAGTTTCCGAGATCCTCAATGTCACCTTTCTTATGTAGCAGGATCATTGTAGCGGTGTTCCAATCCTCAGGAATCTTTCCTTCATTAAGGCATCGAGTGAAAATTTGGGCGAGTACTGTTTCGATTTCTCCACTTGCTTCTTGTATGATGTCTACAGTAATTCCATCTTCTCCTGGAGCTTTTCCCCGCTTCATGTTCTTGATTGCATGTGCAACTTCTGCTGGAAGGACTGGAGGAACTCTGGTACTGGTATCTTTCATGATGTCTAGAGTGCATGTATCATCCCTTTCATATAATTTGGAGTAGAAATCTTTCACTCTTGTCAAAATTTCGCCTCTATTTCTTGTTACAGAACCATCTTCTTTTCTCAGTGCCATAATCTGTTTTCTTCCCTTACTGAGATGTCCCTTTGCTATCTTTAGGCTTTGGTTGTTTTCAATTGCTTTCCTCACTAGTTCACAGTTGGATTTTCTTACATCTTCAGTGATACTTTTTCTTACTGTCTTGCATAGCTCTATATATTCCACTTTGGAAGTCGCATCTTCTTTAGTTGTCCTCATCTCTCTTCTTTTTGCACGACCGCCAATAGCCGTATAACTATACCATCGGGATTAGAGGAAATTCTATCCCACACTCACCAACCCGCTTGGCCAGCGTGGTGAGTTATGGCCAAACCCCTCCAAAATGATTCCACAACTTAAATCTTGGCCCTCAGTCTCCGGCAGCTGGAATGTACCTGGCCAAGGCAGCGGCCAGTGCGACATGAAGGCAGAGGGTGCTAAGAATCTCCGGAGGACCGGACTAGGCTGCCATCTGATGCTGACCTTGGCTACGTATAACGGACGCTCCCTATCTTCTGATTCAAGGCTTCTTGAATTGGAAGAGGAACTACAAAGGATCAAGTGGGACATCGTGGGGCTAAGTGAGGTAAGGAGAAAAGGAGAAGATCTCATCGAACTGAAAAGTGGACATCTCTTCTACTATCGTGGGACAGATACTGGCAGAACTAGTGGTGTTGCATTTATAATAAACAAGAAACTGAAGGATAAAGTTGTAGAAGTTGAAAGTTCCTCTGACAGAGCTGCACGACTCGTTATCCAACTCTCGAAAAGATACCAGGCTCAGATTATTCAAACTTATGCACCCACCACAAGTCATCCTGAAGAAGAAATTGAAGAATCTTATGAGGAAATTTGTCATCTAAATAATAAAGGTAAGCAGCACTTGAAAATAATTATGGGAGATTTCAATGCAAAAATAGGGCAACGGCAACAGAATGAAACTTCAGTGGGTAAATTCGGTCACGGCAACAGAAACCAGCGTGGAAATACTCTCGTTGAGTTTGCAGAGGCAGAAGGGTTTTTCATCTTGAACTCCTTCTTCAAGAAAAAGCCACACAGGAAATGGACATGGAGACATCCAAATGGGACGACAAGTGAAGTTGATTTTATTATGTGTAACAAAAAATTCATCATAGAAGACTGCAGTGTGCTAAACAAGTTCAACACAGGTAGTGACCATAGATTGGTGAGATGTAAGATGCACCTCAACACTAAACTTGAACGTGGCAAGCTCATAAGACAAACAAAATGTATTGACATAACCAACCTTAAAAAACACCATAATACCTTCAAGTTGGAACTGAAGAACAGATTCTCTGCTTTAGAAGGCCTAACATCGGAAGAAGTGGATATTTCGGAAGTTAACAGAAAAGTAACCAAAGCTCTTATGGAAACAGCAACAAAATTAGCTGGGTCTAAGAACAAGTTCCATGTAAACAAATTATCAGGAAAAACGGGGATTACAAGGATATAAGTTTTCACTTTGTTCAAATGTTCAGAGTCAATGAAGAACTAAAAACCATCCTTAATAAAGGTAGCAATTTCAACCTATCGCCAACCCAGCTGAATAAACAGCAATTAATTATTGAATTAGAAAACGTATGTAATTCAATAGAGAATCAAGATCCTATGACAGCAAGTGAGCTGAGGAGTGAATACTCCAGCTGTGTTACAAGTTATTTTAAAAAAGGAATTAAGAAGCAAACTACTAAATATTCAAGTAGAGAACTAAAATTACTGAAATAATTTAAAAATAACGAAGCAATTTTGGCCTTGAAGGCACATAAGAACAGAGCATTAGTGCTACTAGAAAAAGATAAATGCTTAGAAAAAATGCTTGAAGAATTGCAAAAACCGTTATGTGAAGAAATAAAAGCTTACCCACTAGACAGCACTATAAAAACTTTTCTAAATTACTAAAAACTTTGAGAAAGTATGATCAACTTTTTGATAATTACAAAAATTTTGCAAAATTGCACTTTAGAGTCTTTCAATTATATGGTACTGTCAAGATTCATAAGCCAGGACCCCTTTACGTCCTATCATCATCATCATCATTGTCAACCATTATCAATCCACTGCTAGACGAAGGTCTCCCCAAGTTTCCTCCACAACGGTCTGTCTTGTGCCAGTCTCCTCCATGTCACTCCCGCATACTTTCGAATTTCATCCACCCATCTTCCATGTGGTCTTCTTCTGGGTCTTTTCCTGTCCCTTGGAATCCAATCTAAAATTTCGGCTGTCCATCGATGGTCTGTTCTTCTGGCAGTATGTCCAGCCCATTGCCATTTCAGGGATTTAACTCTGATCATGATGTCTTCCACTCTCGTCATTTTTCGGATCCACGTGTTCCTCTTCTTATCTCTCCTGGTTACACCAAGCATACACCTCTCCATGCCTCTTTGAGTTGTCTGTAGTGGATACTAAGTTTTCCCCCTTGTCTAACCTCTCCTACTATCTCCTAGAACACGTGAATAAGCTGTTCTCTCCACCTCAAGCACTTATTAAGAATTCAATAGAGCTGGTCAAAAAATTGAGAACTCCCGATAATAGAGCATCCATTACTTGCAAGTCTTGATGTAATTTCAATGTATATAAATATTAACCTGGACCTTCTGATAGAATTTCTAGCAGATGACTTGGCAGAAAAGATAATGTTCCTAAATCATGATAAAGAAAAGCTCATAGGACTTTATGAACTGCTGTTATTTTCTTTCAAACATAATTTTTTTCAATTTCAAGAAAAATGCTACAAACAAACTTCTGGCTTGGCTATGGGTTCACTGCTATCTCCTTTTCTAGCTAACTATTAATTTGGGCAAGCTAGAAGAAAAATAACACTCCCACAACCATCATTGTTCTGCCTTTACGTTAGATATATGGATGACATCCTGATAATAGTAGACCAAGAAGAAAAATCTCTGCTAATAAACATACTTAACCTATTCAACACCCTAGATGACTCTCTTAAATTCACCCTGGAAGTGCAGCAAGAAAATAGCCTCAATTTCCTAGATCTGACACTCTCTGCCATAGAATGAAAAATCTCTTCATCACTCTATAAAAAACCTACTAATACTCAAAAAATGCTAAACTACCAATCATACCACCCATCCTACTTAAAATATAATGTAGCCGCACAGTTCCTAGAAAAATAGCAACGTTATATTCTGCAATAACTTCCAAAGAAATCCATAAAAAAGAATTAAAGAAGTCGCTGACAGATAACAATTACCCGGAAAATTGGATAGAACAAATTTTTAAGGGAAAAAAAGATAAGTCAAGCCATAAAAAACCTGATAAAAACATTAAACTCACTAGAAAAATAACTTACCATAAAGGGTTGTTTGAAAAGGCTGCCGAGATTTAGCTTTAACTTTCATATTCGTCTTGCTCCTCACTTACACAATAAAATAAAAAAAATATTTTCCACAGTTTAAACAAAACAAAAAAAAAATAATAATATGCTACTACAAGAAGGAGTTACCTACAGTGTAAACTGCAATTGTGGTAACATATATGTAGGAGAAACTGGAAGACAACTCCGCACCCGTGTAGCTGAACACAAAGCCGCAATTAGGAACATTACAAGCAAAACAGGCCTAGATAAGCATGTACAAAGTACTGGACATTCAATGAACTGGGAATCATTAAAAATTCTTGCACACCAACAACACTATCTAAAACGGAAACATGAAGAAAGTCTACACATTGAGAGAAGAAGAGGTTCCACGATTAACGAACATAGCGGTATGACATTACCACTTGAGTGGCAGCACCTTCTATCTTAGTCAGTCCTGACGAAGGGTTGGGGTACACCCCGAAAATTTGACAAAGTGAAAACTTATATCCTAGTAATCCCCGTAATACACAATTTAACTACAATAATTCTTCACTAGGATTTGCCATGTCTTCATTAATTCTGGTCTTGTTTAATATGCAACATGACCCCCCTCACCATTTGAAAAATTTGACCTTGATCCAATATGGCGGATTTCAAGATGGCGGCCATGATCCGGAAATAGCCTAAAAGATATGTTTCCTCACCGTTTCTTTGCTGGGGTATTCAGATATTTCATTTTCCCCTCCCGTTTCTGAAATACAAGGGTGCCCTGCGACTTTTGACTCACCGTGTACTTTGCAGTTTGGTGAACTTATAATCAAATGAAGAGTTTCTGCTGTAAAATCATTGCTTTGTTCTTGTTTGAGGTCCCCAATGTCTGTAATTTTGTACATCGCTTTTTTCATTCTTTCTCCACTCCCGCAGGTTATTCCGAGATATTTTATGGTTTCGAATATCCACATCTGCAATCCGTTCTTCACTTTTAAAACGCGCGCGTGGTGGTGGTGGTGTGTGTGTGTGTAGTAACTTGAAGAGTAAAGCTATAACTTAAATTGAAGAAAATATCAGGCTGACTTACGTATTGTAGCTTTCCAACGGTAGAAACTGAAGAATACCAAAAGTGCGCAATGCATTAATGTTGTTCACATAGACAGAGAGACTCTTCGTGAAGCATAGTTACCGTATATAGATGTACAAAATGCCACACAAAGCCCGTTTCATGAAGCTTTATTTTACGTCTGCAAATACTTCCGACACCTAGATTATTTTTTAGCTGTTCCAAGAAGTGATGTGCGTTTAACCTCGTGGCGATCACGCATGCGATACCTCCAAAACTGAAAAGGAAAAATAAAAAATAAATAAAAAAAGATTCGCGCCTCCGAAGCGCTCTGTGAAATGACGCGATACGTACTAATCCGACCCATCTTGCTCGAGAAAAGCACGTCAAGTCAAGCGCTCACGTACGATGGAAACATCTGCAGTCCTTTCTTTACAACTCATACAGCGAATATTATGGGTCTTTGACCGACTTGTTTTGCCACTTTCCTCGCTAAAGGTGCTGCTGTTGTTATTTCAAATAAACTGAGACAAAATTCGTGGATCGTCTGGATACGAAGCAGACAGCGTCTGAAGAGATTATTGAAAAAAAAGAAAAAAAGTAAATCGCATAGCGGCTGCAGCGAGTGTCGTTCCTGAAGTAAACAGAAAGATTATTCCTTGATCGAACGAACACATTTCCACGGAAATTCATTCCTTAAACTAAATGGGGCTAGACTTATTAATAGTACTAAGAACGGCATCAAGGTCATGCTCACGCGACAGTGATGTTCTTATGGGCGCAATATAAGTTAATGCTTTCACTGGAAACCAACCGTTCTGCTTTAGTTAGTTCAAATGCTATCTTTAGAGAAGCTTACGAATTTTTAACAGGTGTAATCATAATTCACCCAAGTTCAAGAGGTTTTACACAAACAGCTGAACAGAATGAACCAAGCATCCCACCCCCTTATAAATGGTGTCAGCCGTTTTCAGAGAATCCACCAGAGGCGTAACTAGGCATTCATTTCTGCGCTCTGGGCAAACCACAAAATATTGCGTCCCCATCTTTCTGTCTTACATAACATTGTCATCAGCCGTTATCAATCCACTGCTGGATGAAGGTCTCCCCAAGTTTCTTCCATAACGGTCTGTCTTAAGCCAGTTCCTCCATATCACTCCGGCACGCTTTCGAATTTCATCCACCCATCTCACATGTGATATTCGTCAGTCTTTTTCTGTCCCCTGGTTTCCAGTCCAATATTTCAGCTGTCCATTGGTGGTCCGTTTCTCTAGCAAAATGCCCAGCCCATTGCCCTTTCGGGGAACTATTAAATCAGTAATATATATTTATGCATAACTATTATATTAAATTAGTAATGTCGGGCAGTGTATGCTTTATATATAAATATGTTTGTACAGCTTTTCAAAATTGCTTCAAAGTTCGGACCTTAGGTGCCGCATCAAACGGACAGAATGAAGCTGGCTGTCTTCCCAAATGAAAATTGGTAGTCATGGAGCACATCCCCCGCCCTCCCAAGCGAAAACTGGTGACTAATGGAGCCCATCCCCCGCCCTCCCAAGTGAAAACTGGTAGTCATGGAGCCCATCCCCCGCCCTTCCAAGTGAAAACTGGTAGTCATGGAGCCCATCCCCCGCCCTTCCAAGTGAAAACTGGCAGTCATGGAGCCCATCCCGCACCCTCCCAAGTGAAAAACTGGCAGTCATCGAGCCCATTCCCCGCCCTTCCAAGTGAAAAGTGAAGTGGGTACCAGACAGTATATATTGTATACACATATATATTCGATTTCAAAGGTTTGCCCCTCCTCCTGCTTCCTCCTGCATATCTGCTGGAGTCGATAACGCCTGGTCGGGTCTTCGGAGCTTCGGGCTACTTCTTTGTTCTGGACTGTACCACTGGCGCAAGGTCAATATCTGCTCCGCAAGCGAGAACGAGAGAGAGAGAACAAGATAATTTCATCTGGTTCTGGCAATCTGATTAATTTGTTTGTCACTGTTACAGGAAATTTTCACTAAAAAGGCTCGCAATTTTACGCACCACAACATGACGATGAGATGATTTTTTTCTGAGAATTATTTTGCTATCAACTTCAATGGCCATCCAAATAACGGTAGTTTTATGGGATGAAAGTAAGATGAGTATCCAAAGAACGGTGGCTTTGTAGGATGAATGTAAGATGGGTATCCAAATAACGGTGGCTTTGTAGGATGAAAGTAAGACGAGGATCCAAATAACGGTGGCTTTGCAGGATGAAAGTAAGATATTCACTATTTAAATAGCATTGAATACATACGTATATTCATTCATACATACATACATAAATACATGTCACTCACTCGCTCTCTGAAATTCAGAGATTAGCCCCTCAAAGAAATCTCATCTGCCAAATTAAATTCACTAACTCTGTAACTCATGGTGTGGGGTTTTACTTTCTGTTGATGTATGAAATGTCTCCACTTGCAGCGATCTGGACACACAATTCGAGCTTCACTGATATACCACACGCCTCCCTTAAGACCATTTGTACTTGATACTTATTAATCTTTTTCCCTTGCAGACATTCCTGAATCTTGCCCTCCCATGATTTCTCTAGCCTTCATCTACCTTTCTTTGTGGCCCCCTGGGTTCTCTTAGTTAATACCTCATCACTAAGATGGCGAAACCACTTCAAAATATTTGTCTCCACCTTACTAACGACACTTTTCTTCATATTACACATGTACAACACATATATAGCTCCTCACATGATCAGAACGCTTCTGTCCACAAACCCTCCCTCTGTAAGTAACTCATCTATCCAACACACAAACTACTCTTGTGTCGTGTCTCTTCTGCAGCACCCAGGTTTCACTGCTGTACATCAGAGGAGGAACAATTACACTTTCATGCCCATCAATCTTACCAAAACAATCTCAAAGCAGCTATAACCTTCAAAGCTGAATTCACTCGCTTACCGATTTCACCAACTAATCTGTTTTCCTTGTTAAACATACTTCTCAGATACACACAATTCTTCACCTAGTCCAACTCTGTGCAATTTAGGCCAATCTTACACTCACTTCCTTGCTTAAAAACTGTAACTTTGTTTTTTTCCCTTACTTATATACTCAGTTTGAATATCATACAAAATTTTGTACATCGGACTCACTGTTGCTCTCTGCCAGGAGGACTGTGTCGTCAGCATACAACAGCCTGCACACACGGGAATTACAAAGACATAAACCAATATTGTCTACCTTGGCATCACACACTAATGCATCCATTAATGTACTGCACGACCAGGAAGTCATTACACAACCTAATCAGACACCTACACCAAAAGAAAACAATTTCGATAAAACATCATTCACACGTGCCTATACTCAACTACTAGCACACACAGCTTTTGTTGCACGCTCAAAGAGATTCCCAGACATACAATAAATATTCAAGACCTTCCACAGAAGTACCCTGTTGACTCGGTCATCAACTTTTTCTAAATCTAAAATGGCAACAAAAACTTTCTTACCGAAGGACAGATGTTTTTCAAACATCATACGTAATGCGAAAATTTTCTTAGTGCAGTCTTTGATAACACCTTACGTTCTGGATAAATTCCATACTTTCTCAGATGCAAGGCCTCGTACCTTATCGATAATGACCTTTCCAATCACTTTCCCTGACATACACAGCAGGATGATACCATGATAATTTTTATATTCAGTTCGATACTCATTTCCCTTTTACAGAAAGATATTATTCCAATACTGAGGGCAGATCTGAACTCTCAAAATAGGAGATAGGTTTCAGTTCAACAGCCAATGAGAGAGTCAAAACCATATTTTAACATCTACATAAGCTGTTATTCCATCTATTCCCTGGGCTCTGCCAGTTTTGGAGAGATTCTATAGATTTACAAACCTCTTCCCTTAAGATCCCTGCTGTGCTTTGTTCTCTCTCAGCGGCATCGTCTGCTTCCTTCTACCACACACGAAAAAAAAAAAAAAAAAATCATTCCTTTTATGCTGCAATAACTCACAGAAATCTTAACTCCATCTTACACTTAACTCATTACTCTCTAACATCATTCCTAATATTCTATTCTTCGCACAACTTAGAATTTCATTTCCTATATTTTTCCTGCGTCTCGTGTACTTCCAGAAATGTTTTTCTATCTTTCCAAAACGCAAATTCATGCCTTTCCACCTCAATCTTCCAATCTTACGCGTTATTCTCGCGAACCAGACTTCCTGCTACGCGCTTCTTACAGCGATGTTCGTTCTCAGTAACTCTACCTTTACAACCCTCCCCAGATATGACTCCTTTTTCCTTTTTACAGCCTCTTTAATCTCACTATTCCGCCAAGCATCACATTTAATGCTTCCCACTGTTGCCATATTACAAGCCTCTTTGCAGACAGCGACGATACAGTTCTTAAAGCATGTCCACTTCTTTTCCACATCCTTCTCACGTGCCTTCAACTGATTCAGTTGTTCACTGAGCATTTCAGAGTAACTGCGATGTTCTTAGAAAGCCTTTCAGCCATTGTTCTTTTCATCACAGGTATCTTCTTATTCCTCTTTCTCCAACCAAAATTCAGCTTCATTCGTGACACCAACAAATAATGAATTATCACAGTAGCGTTGAAAAAACAAATATACACTGCAGAACAGATGTACATAGTCACAGAGTGTTTGCCTTATAATACATTATATCGATGGTCATTGCAACATTTTCCACAAAAATTTCAAGAGAAGTAATGCACTAACAACAAGCTGATCTTGATAAAACCTACGTAATTCATCGAAATATGGAATTAACTTGCTACAACATGCAGCTTCAGTTTTTGAGGCCAGTCTCTAGACTGGGGATTCCCTTTCCTTCCCTCGATTTTGGGTCTAATTTCAGAAAAAAAGAAGTGTCAATGATGCTTCATGTAATGAATCAGTTCGTTTCAAACCAAATTTAGGAACAGTGTGAAAACACAAGTTTGTCCGTGACGGGGATCGAACTCGCCCCCTCACTTCGGAGTAAGTTGCTCTCCCAACTAAACTACACGGACGGAATGTATCGCGGCAGATTTGTCTCGTCTTGACACATGCTTTACTTCTGTAGTACGTCACATCATCTACCTCTTAATTTATTTTTTATTTTTTTTAAAGCGAAAAACGAAATTTTCATTAATTCTAGACGATGTGTGGAACAACCATCACACATTTTTCGAAGAACACAACGGCCAGTGGATCCATTTTTACGTTCGGGCGCCAATGCGAAAACACAAGTTTGTCCGTGAAGGAGGTCGAAGCTGCGCCCCCTCACTCCGGAGTAAGTTGCTCTCCCAACTAAGCTACACGGACGGAATGTATTGCTGCAGATTTGTCGTCTTGACACGTGCTTTACTTCTGTATAGTACGTCACAACAGAATATGAAAACAGAGAACTGATTAAGTGCATTTGATTTCCCGTGTGATGGAAATGCTACAACGAAGTGATCATAGTCATATGCATATTTTGTACGGCTCAACATCCCTTAAAAGCAGTCACTGCATGAATCTAACAATATTCTGACATCTCCATAATTTTGTCACCTGTCAGGCTTCCTTTCCGTACCTCAAAATAAACTGGATAGTGTGCATATAAAGAGCAATATAACCAAAGTGTTATAATACCAAAATCAGTAAGAAACAAAGATTAAATTATTGGCAACTTCAGATATGTTTGATAACACAATTCAAATTGCTGCTCCAAGCTACATATCGAAGAACCAATAAAAAAAGTCGTAAGGGTAAAAAAAAATAAAAAAATAAAAATAAAGAGGTTGGAAACGAAGGACTTTTATTTTATTTTGTAAATTTCAGTAATGATAGTTAAAGACTGTCTCTTTAACTATTCTGATAGTTAAAGAGACAGTCGATCCTCGCAATTATTATAGTGCAGGAAATAGGAACAGCTTAACACGTTGATTGTGTAAAAACTAAGATCAGTAAAAGTATTACATGCACGGCCGTAGCTTGGAGGCTGAGTCTCCCCTGGAAAGTTTTGAGCCTCGCCTGGATAGTTTCGAGACTCCCCTGGAAAGTTTTGAGCCTCGCCTAGATAGTTTTGAGACTCCCCTGGAAAGTTTTGAGCCTCGCCTGGATAGTTTTGAGACTCCCCTGGAAAGTTTGGAGCCTCTCCTAGGACGCTTTTGAGCCTCCCCTGGAATGTTTTGAGCCTTCCCTAGGAAAGATTTGAGCCTTCCCTAGAAAAGATTTGAGCCTTCCCTAGGAAAGATTGGAGCTTCCCCTAGGAAAGTTTTGAGCTTCCCATAGGAAAGTTTTGAGCTTCCCATAGGAAAGTTTTGAGCTTCCCATAGGAAAGTTTTGAGCTTCCCATAGGAAAGTTTTGAGCTTCCCATAGGAAAGTTTTGAGCTTCCCCTGGAAAGTCTTGAGTCTCTCCTAAGAACGTTTTGAGCCACCCCTGGAAAGTTTGGAGCCACAACTGGAAAGTTTGGAGCCAACCCTGGAAAGTTTGGAGCTACCCCTGGAAAGTTTGGAGCCTCTCCTAGAAAGTTTTGAGCCTCCTCTGGAAAGTTTTAAGCCTCCCCTGGAAAGTTTGGAGCATCGCCTGGATAGTTTTGAGACTCCCTGGAAAGTTTGGAGCCTCTCCTAGGACGCTTTTGAGCCTCCTCTAGGACACTTTTGAGCCTCCCCTAGGACGTTTTTGAGCCTCCCCTGGAAAGTTTTGAGCCTTCCCTAGGAAAGATTTGAGCTTCCCCTGGAAAGTCTTGAGCCTCTCCTAAGAAAATTTGAGCCACCCCTGGAAAGTTTTGAGCCTCCCTGGAAAGTTCGGAGCCTTCCCTGGAAAGTTTGGAGCCTCCCTCCCCTACAAAAGATTTTTCGAATATAATAATAATTAGCACATGCCATATTTAGAAAAAAAAAGAAAAAGGAAAGAAAGAAAGAAAGGAATTTCAGTATCACACTTAAAAACTGACCACCGTTGAAAAACTAAATTACTAGACTAGATACCATAGGACAAAAAAGACATTGAGAGATGGGTGGTATAGCGCTATATATCTATTGATCTGACTAAGAGGAAAGAGTGTAAGCCAGCAGATTCAATAACATATATACAACAATACAATTCGCCAATCAATATGTGCCTTTATAAACTGTTGCAAGATTTCGTACAAGGTATGCCAGTCCATTCCCCGTAATTATATATAACGATTACTCATTTTTGAAAAGCTTTGCATGAATGAGATCCACTGGAAAAGTTTAAGTCCAAATAATATCAACGTTAAAAGCACAAAAATACGAATCAAAGGAGCACAAACATTGAAAAGCAAGTCAAACACTTTAAACTGCGTCATTACGCAATGGAAAACCAACGCATACAATCTATATGATTATATGTACATTGTCATGGCGTGAAAGGAAGAGAATCTACATGCCTCAAAAGTTTAGGAACAACAGAAACGGATTGCAAAACATAACATTATTAGATATGTAAGGTATTTGCAGACCCCTGTATCAACTCGAAAACACGTTTCTCCGTTGAATAAATCAGTTTCGGTTAATACAGTTTTCAGTAAGCAGTTAATTAACTAATCATAGTACAAGAATTTATCAGTATGTTATCTTCGGTCGTCCTTGAATGCTTTTCGTTTGGAGTTCTTAAATGCATTTTGTCCGATTTTTCTTTTTTTAAATCGCCAAGCCTATAGACGAAACAAACAGTAGTTTCGCAGTACATATAGGATACTTTTGCCCAATTTCAACCAAATCGATTACAATTTTTTTAATAAAGCTTGGAAATATCAAATTTCGTCTTTAACTGTTAAAACACTTTTTGAGTAATTTTACTCTACAAAAAAAAAAAAAAAAAAAAAATAGAAAAAGAAATATCCCGAAGGTGAAGGTACTCCACTTTTGGTGCCATTAACGGCATCAAAAGAGGAGTCTCCGGATAGACATGTATATTTTTGAAAGAGTATTTCTGCGCTTATTAATATTTCAGTAAATACTGCTATAATATTATATTGATTATAATATACTCGTACATGAATTTATCAGTAATAATTTTCCTTTAGATCTTAAAGACATTTTGTATGATTTTTTTTTTTAATCGCCTAGCCTAGACGAAACAAACAGCAATTTCGCAGTACATAAAAAAGGATACTTTTGTCCAATTTCAACCAAATGGATTATATTTTTTTTAAAACAAAGCTCTGAAATATCAAATTCCGTTCCTATCTGTTAAAACAGTTTTTGAGTCATTTCATTCCAAGAAAAAAATTAGAAAAGTAAAAGAGATATCCCGAAGGTGACTCCACTTTTTGTGCCATTAACGGCATCAAAAGAGGAGGTACGCTCGGAATATACATATATATCCTTGAAACAGTGTTTCTGGGCTTATTAATTTTGAATAAATACTGCTATGATACTACTCGTATATTAAATTGCATAATGCAATACGTATTTTAACCTATAATACAGATTAAATTAATTTATGAAAATATCTAAAAATTGTCTAGCCTCCCCTGCATTATTTGTAGCCTCCCCAAGAATTTAGCACTAGCTAGGGCCCACATTACTCGCTTATAAAAAAGCATCAATACTAGTTTAACTAAACTATGAAGAACTCATCATCGAGAAGAAACGGAGGACTATAAATGATTTTACCGGGACCACTTTCGCGTGCGAGGAGTACAGATATTACGAAACTGATATTAAAAAAAATCGATACGGTTCAAATGTTGTGCTATGGAAGAATGTTGGGGATTTCTCATCTTCAGTGGAAAAGAAATGAATGGTTGCAGAGGAAAACCGGGAGACAAAATTTTTCTTCACGTCTTCACCGTGACAACCGAATAAAATAATTTCTGTATGCTGACACATTGCAAAAGTGAAAGATATTTATTCTCTTTCCATTTCCTCCTCTTCTTTTTTCTTTTTTTTTTTTTTTTAAAGAGACGAAACTAGCAGGAAAATTTGAAGGTAAAAAAAGAATCAAGGAAGCCATAAGCCACGAGTGAGGCTGGAATCAGAGATCAGAATGCTAAAATAGGTGTCTCATTTGACTCTGTGAACAATAGTTAACATTTGGAGTTTTTGTGGGCCCACAACAACACACCCTTTAGCCCCCCCTAATATTTAAGCAGTTGGAACATATGGCGGGAGCAACCGTCTAAGATTCTACGGAACTGTGATGTATGTGAATTTCTCGAATTCAATGAAATTTTGTTATAGAAAATGATCTTTTTGTTAAATTTAATGTTTGCACTGATGGGAAATTGGGAAATGGAGGGAGTCCTCTGAACCAATTTCTAAGAGAGTGGTAGAAAAAAACTGTTTCTGTAATTATATTTTTATATTTTAAAACGATGAGAGAGAGAGAGAGAGAGACTGATATTCCTTGTCAGGTTGCAAACTAAAATTCATAAACAGCCTTATGAAAGAAAAAAACCAAAAAAAAAAAAAACCGACCTAAGTAAGCTAAAATTGCGAAGAAACAGTAAATTTCCATAGAGATTCGTATCCATGGTCTTCATACTGCATACATTGAATAAATGCTACGTACAGTATTCACTTGAAAACTTTTTTTACTAGGGATAACATAGGGTGTCCATTAAGGAAGTATACCATTTTCAGTATGCTATTAAAAAAAAAACTACAATAAATAACAACTAACAACGCGGGTGGCCTAGTGTTCAACGTCCGTGACTGCCATGGAGAAGAAGTAGACATCGGGTTCGATCCCAAGCAGGCACGAACGCTCGAACCACTAAATATCCGCCGTGCGTCGGATGGGCACGTTAAGCCGTCGGAACCCCGGGCACTGGCCTTCCCGGTAATAAATAAGGGCGTCTTCCTCCCCCTTTTTGCCTCGCTTCCGTGTCACTTTCCTATCGGGCACTCTAGCCCAAATCTCCTAGCTTCCTATTTCTAAAGGTTGTTTAAGACCTGGGGTCAGACACTCCCTTCCTAAAATACTCTACATATGATCTGATGTCAAATCACAAGAGCCGCGGGTGGCCTAGTGGTCAACGTTCGTGACTGCCACGGAAAAGACCTCAGGTTCGATCCCAGCAGGTACGAACGCTCCAACCACTAAATATCCGCCGTGCGTCGGATGGACACGTTAAGCCATCGGACCCCCGGGCACTGGCTCCCCGGTAATAAATAAAAGTGTCTTGCAACCCCTTTCTACCTCGCTTCCATGTCACTTTCCTATCGGCCACTCTAGCCCAAATCTCCTAGCTTCCTATTTTTAAGGGTTGTTTAAGACCTGGGGTCAGACACTCCCTTCCTAGAATCTTCTACATATGATCAGATCGGATCGGATGTCAAAACACATGGTAACTGTGAAAGTTCCTTTTTTTTTTTAAATGTCAGTAGGTCTCCACGTGGGCTCCGTTGGTTGCTCGTAGGATGTCTAAACGATAGTCCAGTTCCACCCGTACGTACACTGCAGAATGGCATGTGTAAAAAGGAAAAAGGCTGCAGTTTTCCTAGAATCTTCTACATATGATCAGATCGGATCGGATGTCAAAACACATGGTAACTGTGGGTTGGGGAGTTCACGACCATTATGAGCAGCTCTAAGGACTATAAGTAGTCATCCATCCCTAATTCGGGTCTACGAATTCCAGGGAGGCGAGAGATCCAACGCCATCAGATAACAAATACACCACCCATGTCCCGACCGCGCCTCAGACCCTTCGCTCACAGGGGCGGCGTTGGAGACAAGACTGCATGGGTACGTGCAGAAAAACTGTACGAACAAGATGATGGGTAACTCAAAAACTAGACAACTTCCTGTCAATTTTTTTACAAATTTTAACCTTCAGAATTCTGCAGTTTGGGGATTAATGTGTTCAAATAGTGATCAGAGCTAAGAGGTAAATGCAATGATAACTGTTTGTGTAATTTGCCATAGCTCTGAATGCCACATGTTAGAATGCAAATATAAAGATGATCCCTAGAATTCGTGCTTTTAACTTAAAGCTAAACGTCAAAAGGTAGCTAGAAAGTAGCTATACTTTTCACACAAACTATTGTAGCTAGCTACTTTTTTGAAAAAGCAGTTGTGACTGTAGCAAGCTACTTTTTAAAGAAAGTAAATGTAGTAGTAAGCTACTCCTAAAAAGTAGCTTTTCGATCACTGATATAAAACATGCCACACGAATCGAAGCAGCAACTTAAACTTTTTGTTTCCTTCATTTCACACCTTATTATAAAGAAGCTTAATAAACACTCGTTCTTCTTTTTAAGATATATATACATGCGTTCTTTGTTAATGTTTACAGTAAGCTGACTTTTATCATAACCTTGCTTCTGAGATCTTCGTTCGATCCCATATGCATAGTGATAAAAGTAATAAACGGACGAGGACGTGCAGAAAAACTGTACGAACGTATTTAACGTTATTATAAATACACCAAACTGTGAATACTCAAGAGACGCATATAGCGTATTAAATCCGTTTATTTTTGTGGTGTAGTAAGCACAAAGGTTCGCCAAGCTTTCGCACTCCACTGGAAGGCTTTTTCAAGGCAATAGTAGCCATAAAAATAAATTTTTTACTACACCACAAAAATAAACGGATTTAATATGCGTCTCTTGAGTATAAAGCGGTC
The DNA here is from genome assembly GCA_039090855.1 of Macrothele yani. Taxonomy (NCBI): domain Eukaryota; kingdom Metazoa; phylum Arthropoda; class Arachnida; order Araneae; family Macrothelidae; genus Macrothele; species Macrothele yani. The sequence continues at coordinate 133,677,467 of CM077007.1, read as the reverse complement.
TTTGCCAGCTATCAGACTTACACTGCTGGACAATTGCTAAGGACGGATCATAAACGGCTATATAGCGCATAAAAAAGTAAGTGTGGTTAAATGCCAAGTGAAATAAAATAATGTCAGAATGCCAGGACATTACAAGAAAGACAATTTATTGTGCTCTGAAATCCAGAAGGCTTTGGAACGTGTTCAAGGGACAAACAGGCCATTTTGTGCAGAATACGTAAACGTGAAAAAAATGCAATTACCGTCCGCAGGCGTTCCGGCGTGAGATGTCAATACGGGATATGGCCACCATGGAGGGTGATGCAAGATTCCACACGTCGTGTCATGCTTTGCACAACATTATCAAGCAGCTGTTGGGGTAATTTATCCCATTCCTCTGTCAGTGCACGGATGAGGGTGTCCTTGTTTATTGGAGGGCATTGGCGACCAGCAAGACTCCTCCCCAAAGCATCCCACACATTTTAAATGGGATTCAGATCTGGAGAACGTGCTGGCCATACCAGGCATTGAATATCCTCGCTCTCAAGACACTCCTGGACAGCGACTGTTCGATGACATGTTGCGTTGTCGTCCATGAAAAATGAATCTATCACCGACAGCACCACGGAACATGCAAACATGAGGTAGCAGAACATCATTAATGTATCGTTGGCCAGTCATAGTCCCAGTTGGAAGCACATAGAGGGACGTACGGCCATTGATCCTGATGCCAGCCCATACCATGACACTACATGTCGGATATCGGTCCCTTTCCTGTATGTTTGCTGGACAATATGCAGTACCACTATCACGCCAGATCAGTTGTCGTCGACAATCAGACGATAGACTGTATCTACTCTCATCTGAGAAGAGGACAGCAGACCAGTCGTTATCAGTCTAATTGCGATGTTGATGGCACCATTGCAACAATGGGATGCACACAACAGGACGGAGGGCGTATAGTCCTCCTTCATGCAAACGTCTGGCGACAGTTTTTCGGGAGATCCGCTTGCCAGTAGCAGCCATAAACTGATTTGCTACCTCACTAGCTGCGCTGCGCCGGTGTCTTTTTGTTGATAGCACTATGTACCGATCTTCTGCAGGTGTCGTACTGCTAACACGTCCTCCCCGTGACGTTTGCTACACTCTCCATTTGTTTGAAATGATTTCCAAAGCCTTGTAACAACACTGTGGCTGACGTCGAACTCCCTGGCAACATCTGTTATTTTTCGCCCTTCTTCAATCTTGCCAATAATACGGCCACGCGTAAAATCATCTAGGTGATGTCGGGAAGACATACTGAAAATTGCAAGTTCGTCAATTGATTCTTTCCCTTTCAACTTTGCGTTTGAACAACAACGGTCAATACGCGTCAAATCCTTTATATCTCTTATCAGCGCTATGACGTCACGAACAAGTTCGGCAATCCAAAATTTGCATACGCACAACACGTCTTACTGTATCCCGCACTTATGCTAATTTCCACATTTCCCTGCCTTCCATTTTATGGTTGCTATCGTTGCTATTGTCATCCGTCCTTAGCAATTATCCGGCAGTGTATTACCATTATAATTCTTTAATTTGTTTCATTGCTACCATTTCAGAACATGTACAATAAAGAATTTTCCTGCATCATTTTTCAGTATGTGGCAACGCTGTGTGTGCTATTACAACACTAAAAACCGTAGCCAGGGCTGATTTAAGGTTTTAATAGGCAGAACTATGCTAAGACATCTGAGTGGGTCCCAAAAGAACTCATGACGATGAATCATTATGGTCCGTTAAAACACGAAACTGTAGCCAAATACTTGTGATAATTAATACGTAGTAAATTCTTCAAATAAGCTAATGAATTATCTGCACAGTTTTCGTAACAAGCATATTCCCCGTGTTCACAGAAGAACATAAGTTAAAAGTTTTAAGATTCCTAGATTTCATCTAAGATTTTTAATAATTTAGCATTGTATACTGTTTTTGGTACATCACTTTTCGCCTTGTGATAGAGTGGAAACCATACGAGATAAAATTAAAAACATTTTGTAAATCTCTCTGTCTGTCTGTGTATATATATATATATATTATTTTGTGTCACTTTCCTGTTGGGCACTCTAGCCCAAATACCCTAACTTCCTGTCTCTAAGGGTTGTTTAAGGGTCCTCCATAACTCGTGAAAAAAAACACGCATTTGCTCAAAACACGCATTTGCTGAACGAAATTACATATATAAAAAAAACAATTTAGAAATCCGGTTTTTTTTTCACATGTAGAATAAACATTATACCATCTTTCTGCGTTTCTATATTAGCGTCACTTTGCGGAGTAATATTTTAATTATTATCCCAAAAGTGTAAAATAATGGGCAGATTGACAATTATTTTCAAAAAGTAATAATTTTTATATCTGCTAGGTTGAAAAGCAGGAAAACAGTTTGATATTTTCTCTCGAAACATAAAAACTTAGGAACACATACGAGTGATATGATATATTGATTTTTCCATCTGCATGATGCTATATTTGTTTCAATTTCGCATTCGGCGGAATTGAAACAATACGGGGTATGGAGGATTCTTAAGACCTGTGGTCAGACACTCCCTTCCTAAAACCCTCTACATAGGATCTGATCTGAAGTCGAAAGCATGCTGGAGTAACATGCAGTAGACAGACTCAAGACAGACAGTTGTGGAAGAAACTTGGGGAGACATTCATCCAGCAGTGGATTTTGATAATGGTTGACAATGATAATGATATATAAGCTGTATATTATTTGTGGTATGCCTTCTGGGCCCTTGATAATGGTGTGCCCCTAGGCTATAGTCCCTTACCCCCCCCCCCCCCGTTCCTTTTTAATCCTACCCTGACTGTAGCTTCCCTGGCTGTTTCAACGCCACAGAAACTAAGTAATCTGCGGTTTTTGTGTCTCAAAAATGCCACAAAAAGCAACATTACCACTGTTGTCTGATTTCTTTTTTGGCACGAAGGAATTTGTCGACGCATGAGCGTACATTCGAAATAAACAGGGAATTATAATTTCATTTGAAATATTTGGAAACGATAACAAATTTTGGGCAATAATTTGGACTCCGGAAAACTGGCTTGCGCAAAAGGCAGTCTGTTAATCCATGGGAGGTCAACATCAGCACAGCTTCATCTCAACGGGCCCGAAAATCTCACACACGAGATCATGGACGAAAAAAAAGTGCTTCCGAAATTTCACACTAGAGGGAGCGAACGGAGTGCTTTTTCGTCGTTTGGCCTTGAGCGGCACGTGCACCCAAAGTCCCCGCACTCGGAAACATGGACAAGCTGACCTTGAGATGCCAACGCCCTCACATCGGCACAGACTGGTATATCACGGAAACATTCATTGCTCCTTCACAAACAATATTGAACTTCAAAGACAACAATAATATCAGGGGCAGGGTGCTTAAGACAACAAACCACATGCCGAAACGGTTGACAATGAATATCATGATAATTTACGTAACTAGAAAATACAATGTTTGGTGCAAAGAGATAAAGGAAAACAAAACAAAACAAAAAAAAGATTGGGGTTAGAGATCCCTCTCAACTATCACACTCCCTACCTCCCCTCAGAAAATCGCAAATGCTCCCCACAGCACGGATCAATAAACACGTGGCAACGGCACCGCCGATCGATAAAAACTGCCCTACATACAGCACTCCAGTCCAAATTTAGGAGTGTGGGGGATCGTCAGACTTCCTAATGTTCGCAGCGATTCCCTGAGCTGGAAAGGAAATAATATTTTGATGGCACAGATATCCGACTTACAATGGACAGAGCCATCAAACTAAAGTTTCGGCGCCCGCACAGCAGCACTTTGAAGCTCATAAATGCATGAAATGCGAAGTTATGCTTTCGAAGGTATTTGCTCTAACAGCTCGTCAAAAGCACACTAGCCAAACACAAAGCTTCCAAAAAGTTACCTTTCTTTCCTAAGCTTTTAACAAATACCTGGCCAAATATTTGTACTGAAAGTTTACTTGACAAAGAGCAGCGGGTATTTTAAAAATTGCCGAAAGGAACTGCACCGAGTTGTCTCTCGTCAAATAATTGCTGTGTGCAGTTAAGAGGCAACACACACACGCGCACGCGCACAAAATTACGTAGCTTACGCTTTTTCAAACTATTTACACTCTTAAAAAACACTCACCAAATTTTATTTCCGAAATATAATTTTTCCTATACAATGGACATCATGATAATTTACGACGAATAGCATGACAATCGTCGTAAATTATCAATCCGAAACAATACTTGATTTCTAAATTTCTCGGGGAATTCCCTTTTCAATAATAATAATAACTTCTAGTACAAATGAAAATAATTACATTTCTGAGGAACAGACAAGAGTTTTAGATTAAGGTAAACAAGGAAAAAATATGTGCGGTTTAAAAGACAGAAGAAAACCCGAGTGCTTTTTAAAGCACAGAACGGGAAAAAATGTGTGTCGTAGTTTACATGACCCTTGGACGAGATCTCTTCACTTTTTCTTTCCTAAAAAACTGGAAACAGTAGATAAATTCTGTTGAAGAAATATTTATTGTTCTCACAATACGTGGACTTGTGTCAGAATCGTCAATACAGCTCAATTTGCCTGTATTTACTGATCTTTACGTAACACTATTTTAGAGGGCATAATCCCAATTTTCAAGTTTTCTAATGTGATTAATGCTACGTGAAGAACAGTAAATACAGGCAATTCAGAGATGTCTGACTGCTGTGTATTGACGATTCTAGAAATAATAGTTTTTTAACACTAGAAGGCGCACTATTTTTTTCTATCTGAATAATAATAACTATAAAACCTACTCACCGACATTTTTAGAAGGAACAATCGCAATCATAAGGATTTGCTTTACATTAAAAAAATAAAAGATGCAACATTGACTTCTGCAAAAGGAAATAACAGAGTATGAGAGAGAGAGAGAATACAAGGATACTTGGATTTTTCTCAATAATATCGCTGATATCTTGGAAATAGTTTCAAACCCGATGCTTTTTTTTTTTTTTTTTTTTTTTTGCTTTTTTTTTTCTTTTTTTTTTGTGGTTTGTCTAAAGACATTCTGTAAGAAACCTGTGCAATACATGCACTACAAAATGGCTTTATTTTATTACTACATTTCGGCTTATTTTGTCGTGCCGTTTTACAGCTTACTTTTTACAGTTGCGGAAACATATAACTTCATGTTTTATAATTAGAAAACTAAGGTGCATTCAATATAAGTTTTTAACGCTAAATACCCCAAAAGGAAATTTTAAACAATATATAGCAAAATAATAATGATTTTTAACAATGTATAGCCAATTAATAATGAAATGCAGCATACTTCGATTTTTAAGTTTTCGTTTTCAGTTCTCAGGAAGAAGTATGAAGAAATACATACTATATCCATACACAGTCACCAGGGAAAGCAGCAGGAAAACTAGGAAAACGTAGCATAGAGAGATAAGTGTTTGTAGTAACCAAAAAAGATGGAGAGTATAAAGAAGGAGAATGTGAACATGCAGTTTTGGAGTAATGAGAAAAGAAGCCACAAAGATGGAGTATGGAATGATACCATCAGAGGCGTAACTAGGAAATTTCTGTGCCCGAATCAAACGAAATAATATATATATATATATATATATATATTATTTCGTTTTTATATCAAACGAAATAATATATATATATATATATGTAAGGTCAGGTGATGCGTAACATCACAGCCTCTCCTTGACAAATGTCAACCCCGCCTTCTCGTGGTGCATCCTGTTCCCACTAAAGGGGCTCTGACGACCGCCCATAGCGGTATAACTATACCATCGGGATTAGAGGAAATTCTATCCCACACTCACCAACCCGCTTGGCCAGCGTGGAGAGTTATGGCCAAACCCCTCCAAAATGATTCCACAACTTAAATCTTGGCCCTCAGTCTCCGGCAGCTGGAATGTACCTGGCCAAGGCAGCGGCCAGTGCGACATAAAGGCAGAGGGTGCTAAGAATCCCCGGAGGACCGGACTAGGCTACCATCTGATGCTGACCTTGGCTACTTACAATGGACGCTCCCTATCTTCTGATTCAAGGCTTCTTGAATTGGAAGAGGAACTACAAAGGATCAAGTGGGACATCGTGGGGCTAAGTGAGGTAAGGAGAAAAGGAGAAGATCTCATCGAACTGAAAAGTGGACATCTCTTCTACTATCGTGGGACAGATACTGGCAGAACTAGTGGTGTTGGATTTATAATAAACAAGAAACTGAAGAATAAAGTTGTAGAAGTTGAAAGTTCCTCTGACAGAGCTGCACGACTTGTTATCCAACTCTCGAAAAGATACCAGGCTCAGATTATTCAAACTTATGCACCCACCACAAGTCATCCTGAAGAAGAAATTGAAGAATTTTATGAGGAAATTTGTCATCTAAATAATAAAGGTAAGCGGCACTTGAAAATAATTATGGGAGATTTCAATGCAAAAATAGGGCAACGGCAACAGAATGAAACTTCAGTAGGTAAATTCGGTCATGGCAACAGAAACCAGCGTGGAAATACTCTCGTTGAGTTTGCAGAGGCAGAAGGGTTTTTCATCTTGAACTCCTTCTTCAAGAAAAAGCCACACAGGAAATGGACATGGAGACATCCAAATGGGACGACAAGTGAAATTGATTTTATTATGTGTAACAAAAAATTCGTCATAGAAGACTGCAATGTGCTAAACAAGTTCAACACAGGTAGTGACCATAGATTGGTGAGATGTAAGATGCACCTCAACACTAAACTTGAACGTGGCAAGCTCATAAGACAAACAAAATCTATTGATATAACCAACCTTAAAAAGCACCATAATACCTTCAAGTTAGAACTGAAGAACAGGTTCTCTGCTTTAGAAGGCCTAACATCGGAAGAAGTGGACATCTCTGAAGTTAATAGAAAAGTAACCAAAGCTCTTATGGAAACAGCAACAAAATTAGCTGGGTCTAAGAACAAGTTGCATGTGAACAAATTATCAGGAAAAACCAAAATGTTGATGCAAAAAAGAAGAGAGATGAGGACAACAAAAGAAGATGTGACTTCCAAAGTGGAATATATAGAGCTATGCAAGACAGTAAGAAAAAGTATCACTGAAGACGTAAGGAAATTCAACTGTGAACTAGTGAGGAAAGCAATTGAAAACAATCAAAGCCTAAAGATAGCAAAGGGACATCTCAGTAAGGGAAGAAAACAGATTATGGCACTGAGAAAAGAAGATGGTTCTGTAACAAGAAATAGAGGCGAAATTTTGACAAGAGTGAAAGATTTCTGCTCCAAATTATATGAAAGGGATGATATATTCACTCCAGACATCATGAAAGATACCAGTATCAGAGTTCCTGCAGTCCTTCCAGCAGAAGTTGCACATGCAATCAAGAACATGAAGCGAGGAAAAGCTCCAGGAGAAGATGGAATTACTGTAGACATCATACAAGAAGCAAGTGGAGAAATCGAAACAGTACTCGCCCAAATTTTCACTCGATGCCTTAATCAAGGAAAGATTCCTGAGGATTGGAACACCGCTACAATGATCCTGCTACATAAGAAAGGTGACATTGAGGATCTCGGAAACTACAGACCTATCAGCCTCCTATCAGTAGTTTATAAAATCTTCACTAAAGTTCTTTCACACCGCTTGAAGGTAACACTGGACATGGCTCAACCGAGAGAACAAGCTGGATTCAGGAGTGGCTACAGCACAATAGATCATATCCACGTGCTGAGAGAACTAATTGAAAGAGCGAGGGAATATGAACTTCCATTGTGCATGGCTTTTATCGATTATGAAAAAGCCTTTGATTCGGTGAAACCATCAGCAGTTACAATGGCTCTGAAAACCTGCGGTATTGAAGATGCATACATTAATATTATTAATAACATCTATGAAAATGCAAGTGCAAAGATTAGGCTGTTTGAAAATACAACACACGTAAAAATTGGAAAGGGAGTGAGACAAGGTGACACCATATCTCCGAAGCTCTTTAATGCCACATTGGAGGGTGTTTTTCAGTCGCTGAGCTGGGAAAACAAGGGGATAAATATTAATGGAGATTATCTAACCCACCTTCGTTTTGCTGATGACGTAGTCATTTTTGCAACTACCCCATCAGAGCTGCAGAGTATGATCCAGGAACTTGCTGACAAGAGTAAAGGAGTGGGATTAAAAATGAACTTTCAGAAGACAAAAGTGATGTTCAATGCTTTTACAAGAAATGGAGATTTATCGATTGATGGAGAAAAACTGGAGATAACAGACACGTACGTTAATCTTGGACAGCAGATATCAAGTGAGGGTCACATTGATGAAGAAATTAATCGGCGTATAAAACTTGCCTGGAGAGCTTTTGGAAGAAACAACGTAATTTTCAAGAGCAATATGCCATTATGTCTTAAAAGAAAAGTGTTTGATCAATGCATCCTTCCAGTGCTTACGTATGGTGCAGAGACGTGGACCTTAGCTAAAAGAGACATACAAAGGCTGCAGACAACTCAAAGTAGCATGGAGAGGTGCATGCTTGGTGTAACCAGGAGAGATAAGAAGAGGAACTCGTGGATCCGAAAAATGACAAGAGTGGAAGACATCATGATCAGAGTTAAATCCCTGAAATGGAAATGAGCTGGACATACTGCCAGAAGGACAGATCATAGATGGACAGCCGAAATTTTAGATTGGATTCCAAGGGACAGGAAAAGACCCAGAAGAAGACCACATGGGAGATGGGTGGATGAAATTCGAAAGTATGCAGGGGTGACATGGAGGAGACTGGCACAAGACAGACCGTTGTGAAGGAAACTTGGGGAGACCTTCGTCCAGCAGTGGATTGATAATGGTTGACGATGATGATGATGATATAGTGAGTGAGTGTGAGTGAGGGTCACATTGATGAAGAAATTAATCGGCGTACAAAACTTGCCTGGAGAGCTTTTGGAAGAAACAGCATAATTTTCAAGAGCAATATGCCATTATGTCTTAAAAGAAAAGTGTTTGATCAATGCATCCTTCCAGTGCTTACGTATGGTGCCGAGACGTGGACCTTAACTAAAAGAGACATACAAAGGCTGCAGACAACTCAAAGTAGCATGGAGAGGTGCATACTTGGTGTAACCAGGAGAGATAAGAAAGAGGAACTCGTGGATCCGAAAAATGACAAGAGTGGAAGACATCATGATCAGAGTTAAATCCCTGAAATGGCAATGGGCTGGACATACTGCCAGAAGGAGAGATCATCGATGGACAGCCGAAATTTTAGATTGGATTCCAAGGGACAGGAAAAGACCCAGAAGAAGACCACATGGGAGATGGGTGGATGAAATTCGAAAGTATGCAGGGGTGACATGGAGGAGACTGGCACAAGACAGACCGTTGTGGAGGAAACTTGGGGAGACCTTCGTCCAGCAGTGGATTGATAATGGTTGACAATGATGATGATGATGATATATATTATTTCGTTTGATTCGGGCACAGAAATTTCCTAGTTTCCTCGTCATAGACATAACCCAATGTCTATGACGAAGGCACAATTAAACTGCAACTGTTTGTACAGCCTTTCGTAACTGTTTCGGAGTTCGGACCTTCGGTAACACATCAAACAGACCGAATGCAGCTGGTAGTCACAGTAATGATCAAATAGCCCCAACAGGACATTCAACAAAGTGAACGTGAACGACGTTCTTATCTTATTCATCTAACTAAAGAGAAATGCCATCTTTATCCATCGAATAAAAGAAAAATTGTGGTACCCATTGTTGTCGACAAAGACCATTGTTGTCGGTTTTACTTTAGTTTAATGAATTATAGAACCCCTCCTTCATTTTTAAATGTAACTAGCATATCCTGAGGATTTCGAGGCAGAAATTCGAATTTTAAGTACACCAGAAACTGGTGAAAAGGTTTCAATTCTAATTTTAATCATATTGTGAGCAATGGTTTTTTGCGAGCTGCGCTCAGGAGCAGACCGTGGGCAGACACCCCGTCTACCCCGCCCAAGTTACGCCTCTAGATACCACTTTGGTGTAACTAATAAAGACGGAAACAGAACTGAAACGACAGAGGTCGGGACAGAATCTCTCATAAAAGGGCTGAAAAAGTCAAAACTCAAGTTTTTCCGAAATTTCTGTATCAAAGTGGGAAACTTACAACTGACTTTTCTGAAATAAACAGAATTCGTGACAACGGAAAAGCAGGAGATAACCAATACCTACATTTATCTTGGACAGCAGATGAGGGTCACATTGATGAAGAAATTAATCAGCGTATAAAACTTGCCTGGAAAGCTTTTGGAAGAAACAGCATAATTTTCAAGAGCAATGTGTCATTATGTCTTAAAAGAAAAGTGTTTGATCAATGCGTCCTTCCAGTGCTTACGTATGGTGCAGAGACGTGGACCTTAACTAAAAGAGACATACAAAGACTGCAGACAACTCAAAATAGCATGGAGAGATGCATGCTTGGTGTAACCAAGAGAGATAAGAAGAGGAGCTCGTGGATCCGAAAAATGACAAGAGTGGAAGACATCATGATCAGAGTAAAATCCTTGGAATGGCAATGGGCTGGACATATTGCCAGAAGGACAGACCATCGATGGACAGCTGAAATTTTAGACTGGATTCCAAGGGACAGGAAAAGACCCAGAAGAAGACCACATGGGAGATAGGTGGATGGAATTCGAAGGTATGCGGGAGTAACATGGAGGAAACTGGCACAAGACAGACCGTTGTGGAAGAAACTTGGGGAGACCTTCCTCCTGCAGTGGATTGATAATGGTTGACAATGATGATGATGATAAGTGATAATGGGAAACCTGTCAAAATACTGAAGTCAGAAACGGGAACTTTTTAAAACGGAAATTTCGTTAAAAGACGGAGACCTACCGGCAACTTTGCTGCACGTCATTTTCCGGAATTTTCCGTGAATTCACACATCTTATTTTTTACGTGATATTTGAGTAAAACGTTTACTCCGAGGCTGTTCCCATGTAGTCGTTTGCTGTGACATTTTTTTAAACCTACAGTGAAACCTCGGTTATACGTTTTACTAGAGGATGACCTTAAAACACGTATAAGCGAAATTCCAGAATGTTAAATACTGTTATTGTACACTTTATGCTTTAAGGGAGTGCCAGATACTCCATAATAATGATTTTTTAAAGTCGAATTGGCGGGCAAAAAAAAAAAAAAAAAAGCTTTACAAATTGCATTTTATCGCATTGCAAAAATCATAAAACCTAAGAAAATCAAACTTCTCTTTTGACGGCTCCATCTGTCTACCAAAATCCTGATTATAGATGAAATGAAATCTTCACAACTAAGAGTCCGAGACCAGAGCTTCAACATACAACGCATGAATTAACAGCTTTTTTGTTCCTGCGGATCCGGAGTGTATCCATTTGAAACTAAAATATAATTTTCTTTTTTTGCTTGAAGGTTTAACGACCACCATGAGCAACTCAATGGGCTATAAGCCGTCGCCTGTCCCTAATTTAGAGTCACTGGTTCCAGGGAAGGGAGGGAGCCGACATTCATGCCTCACCGGATTCGAACCTGGACCCTTCTCGGACGAATGGTCTTACGACAGCGTTTAGACCGCTAAGCCACCGGGGCGTCCCGGAATGTTGAACGTGATACATTTAGAATCCCATTTCACCCTGCCACGATATAGTGGAGCCATGAAGTTACGTCCCAGAAATTTATCAATTTTAAAATAGCGCATATGTATGTGAGTCATGAAATGCGAAACCAATTTTTCATCCAAACCTAAAAAAACCCAGCATCATACATACCCTTCGTTGATGGGATCAACGTTCAACTTTGTCTGCAAGAAGAAGGAACACAGCAACGCTGTCTCAATCGTCTCAAAATTGGAAAACACCCGGTTACGTACAAAGAAATCAAAGAACCTTGTGTTTTTCATAATCTATAGTTCAAATTTTGTCGTAAAAATGAATTAATAACCGAGTTAAAAATCCGATAGAAGTTACAGTCAAGTATAGGGACTAACGCAGAATTACGTATAAAAGTGAAAAACGTGTAACTGAGAAATGTGTATAACCGAGATTTCATTGTATTTTGGTACACAATTAAGCATTTAGTTTCTCAACAGTGGCTTATTTCCCCAACATGGCCGAATAGCTACCACTTCGTAGTCTTTACACTACTGTTAATGTCTGCAGTTCTAACATTTTCTCAGATCCATGATATACCTTTTCTTTCCCAGTTACTCAGCAAGTTTTTAACTCAACATATCCATTTTCGTCAGTGTATATTTTAGATCAATAAATGGGAAGAGTTATGTGTGACCCCCCCCTCCCCGTCTCTACACTTTTTTTTTTTTGTTGTTGTTTTGTTTTGTTTTTTGTCAGGTTCTGACGTAAATGAGAATAGGATGTATTCACCAATGGACTCGCTTCTATTTGAGACATAATGTGTTTTACTTACGAAAATATAGTACTACATCTCCAAACACACTTCACACAAGTTTAATACATCTATTGATTTCCTCTATCCTCAATTGGTATACTTTTCCAAGGTAAATATTGGCATCAACTTCTCCAATTCCACTCAATCGATTTAATAATGTTTCTGCCGGTTAAAATTAGCTTTGAATGTCGGGTTTTCGATATTTTTGTTTTAATGAACATCTTTTTTTAATCCCGCATTTGTACCTTTTCCCGAAAGTCCCTGGGTTTCTAACTCTGAAAGACGTTGCTACTTGTAAAATAAGAATCTGGTCCGTACCCTCCCCCCCCCCTTCCTTAAGAAATGTATGGCTACACCACTGCATGGATCCCATTAATTTTTATAACAGTTCATTGTCTCATTCGTTTAACTAAAAAATATTCTGTACGTTATGCCCTGAAATACTTCGAAGAAGCAAAGCCACCATCCTTCATTAGATTTCTTGGCTTAAGTACATCTTTTGACAAACAAATATAGCCCCATCACACGCCATTACAAAAAGGGGGAGGGGGGACTCGAAGTGCTCACTCATGTCATCGTTTGGCTCCGCCGGTGTTTTTACTTCTACAGTTCACACCCTTTTTTTTTTTTTTTTTTTTTTTTTTTGTTGTTGAGATGAATGCAGAGACAGAGAAAAATATCCATGTGTTTCTGCCTTCCTCTGGCAAACCATTTTTCTGCAAAGTGCTATACACTTCGTTTGTCATTATCGCTGGACGGAAGACTACACTGTTAAAAAATGTTGTGGTAGGTTGCACCAAAAAGTGGTGCTACACCACCCACACCACTTTCTGAGAAAGATACACCATTGTGCAGTGCAAACAAAACCCAACAACATGGCGCTGTCTTGTACCATAATGTGATGCAAAGTTGCACAGTGTTGTTGGATTTTGTTTGCACTACACAATGGTGTATCTTTCTCAGAAAGTGGTGTAGGTGGTGTAGCACCACTTTTTGGTGCAACCTACCACAAAATTTTCAACAGTGTACTCCCAACTAACATGAAAAGCTTTTTTTTTTTTTCTTTTCTGGTTCCTTTCCGTGGATTCACGGAATGGCAACGAGGAGTTATTGATGCCGTATTTCGACTCTTTCTACCGCATCTTTAATCGCGCATTCTCCTTCGCTGGTGCTCGGAGGTAGTCTGCTTTTACTGTGGTCAACAGCCAAACCTTCCTGCCCCACTCAGAAACCAAAAGCCCTAAGATTCCAGCCAATAAACATTTCTTCTCCTACACATGCCTCGCAAAACCACTCCAACGGACCGCAAAACATCAAACAGGAAGAAGTTGAAAGCCTTCTCTCTTGCACACAAAGATTTCCCTTTAGCACTGTTTTACATCACCTAGAGGGAAGCATTTAGCTAAAACGTTCCCATGACAACACTTCTTTATAGGAAGTTAACCATCTGAAAGTTTCTTAACGGCAGCTTAGCTTAGAATCTCACAGTCACTTACCAAGTGACAAACAGTTTTTCATCCCGTATGCGCAACTACGCCTCCACCTCCACCTCTCTCTCTCTCTCTTTTTAATGTTCTCTCATATTTTATGTTTCCTCAAAAAAAAAAAAAAGATTTCTCTCTTCCCTGATCTTTAGTGGCAACGAGTCCGGTTTACATGTCGCAGAGAATGAATGATTGGTGCAGATGTACCTATTGACTCATTTCCAGAAATAATTTCTTTTGGGTTATCCGTTGTTCCATCCTGTATTGTTTCAATTTTGCTTTTTTTAAAAACGTGCAATGCACGAATAAATAAGGTAAACTACTTATGCTTATAATGAAATACAAAAGAAATTTTCATGAACCATCAAAAATAAAAGTTCCAAGTTTTCTGAGCCCTCCCTCCCTGCAAAGGGAGGGCTCAGGGGCATAAGTCCCCTCTAGCCCCACCTGCTAGCTGCGGTCCTGAGCATAAACGCATATGAAGTATTTCCTTAGTGTCCTACAGACAGACTGTGACTTCCATTATTTGTACGCACCCCTACGACACTAATAAATAATAGAAAAGGACCTGATACACGTAAGCCTACCCAAGGTACTTGACATAGTTCCCGGTTTCCTAGATGTATAAATTTTATCCACGCGATAGGAATGTACATTGGCCCTGGGCCTGATTGCACATGAACCCGTAGGGCTCAGGCCCTTTTCCTTTCAAAAATTGTTTCTGGAAAAGACTTAATCATTGTTGAACCTTTTTTTCTTATTAACATTATTACTGTTGTTATTATTTATTATTGTGGGAGTCATATTTTATGTGAGATTTTGCTGCACTTTGTTATCGGTCAATCTCCAATGCTTTCATTAAAGTAGCCGTTTAATTTTCCACATGAAACTGCCCCTTTAATAAAAGGTGTTTATATTAAATCTCTGAAATTCCCGCCTTCAAGATCACAAAAATTTTCACTCTGTAATTTATTACAAACTTTACAACTTTCTAACAGTCAAATTGATACACAGATTTATATACAGATTTCTATCAAATTTGATACACAGATTATATTAATTTGAAAGCTCCCTCATATGATTTTACGTTTGCTTTTATTACATAAAAATAAATCATTTATTTTTATAACAAATGACTTTCGGTTATTTCCCTAGTAGTCAAATATATCTTAATTTTTACAGTAAATATATTTATTCTTTTATTTTGTAACAAATGCCAACAATTCTTACTGGATTCTTACTGTCTGTTTCTGTAACAGATAAATGTATTTTGATGCTTATTTTTTTGTAATTTTCTTGAATACCAGTGTTGCTCTAGAAGAAAGTGACGCGTTTTAAACAAAAAAATATCAAAAACTTCCTTGACAATATAAATGATGATGAAAAAGAGACATGAACTAAAACAGGAAAACTGCAGTTAATTTCGTAAATGAACATATAAACAAACAAAATATTGTTAAAAAAATAAAATGCTTATTTGAACTGCTCAGCAGTAAGGCTTCGTTATATGCAACATTAATTTTCTTACGGTTTGGAGTTAAAATGGACTATTTTCCTTTCTTAAATACTCTCCAGCTTCCCACGTAAGGCTGGCCGTATTTAGGAGAAAGGATATCGTAGAGCCGGACATCTATTTCGAGAGACTGGCCTTGAGCGTTATTGATGCTCATTGCAGAACTTAACTGAATGGGAATCTGAAGTCCTAAATTAAAAGCGGAAGTCTGGCGGTGTTATTGGAATCTTTGGAATAACCACAACCATCCCAGCTGCATCAGTGCTATTCACAGTGCTTTCGCATACGAAATTAAAAAGTTTTTTCAGTTCGATTGCATCTCGTCGTATCGGTGATTCCGATTTCTCTAATACTTTCTAAATTTAGTACCAGTAATCGTTTCTAAACAGTTTTAAAAAAATCAGATGAATAATTAAGAGCATGTTCATGTATGAGCAAATTCTTAATTATTCATTTCCATCTTGCGCTGTTTCCAAAGAGCCACATATTTCCCCCAAGCTTCCTGTTAATTACATCAGCAGTACATACTGAACGCGGAATTTGTGAAAATTTGTAGAACGCACAACATTCAAAAAACATTTTTATACAAAAGAAAGTGCTTTGCAGTCTTTCATGAAATGCCGCTACTCAAAGGATTTCAAATTTTTTCACACTTCCGAGGTTGCTAAAAGCCTCTCCTCGGAAGCTTGTTATCGCCCCCCTCCGGAGGAAGTTGAGATAATAACCGTTAGCCATAATAAAAACTGCATTTTGCAACACCCGGAAATACACAGTGTGGCAAAGAATTTTTAAGACTGGGTCTGTAAAAGGATATAGAAACAAGAAATTATAATTTGTTTTGGTTTGTTATTCCAAATAAGTCCCTCCGGTTTTAATACATTTGTTACAGCGATTTAATAATGATTCGAATGCCTGTTCCAGTTCACTTTGCGAAATTGTCTCCAAAGCACGCGTCGAAGCTGTTTGTATGGTCGAAATATCATCAAAATAACACCCTTTTAACGTCATTTTAAGTTTTGGTAACAAGTCGCAGAGTGCTAAATCAGCCGAATACGGTGGATGATTCAACACACACAGACGTTATTTTTCGCCAAAAAACTACGAACAAAAAGTGAGGTGTGACTGGATGCATTATCGTGCAACAAACACCAACTGTTTTCATCCCGATATTCTGGACGAATGCGACGAATTCTGCCCATCAAACGCCTCAAAATATTTAAATAAAACTCACCAGTAATTGTTTGTCCACTTGGAACAAATTCTTTGTGGATAATACCCTTACTATCGAAGAATGTAATGAGCATTGTTTTGATTTTCGATGGAACTTTTCTTATTGTTTTGGCTTGTGATGAGTTTTTTTACTTCCATTCCGCACTTTGTCGCTTTGTTTTAGAATTATATTGAAAACACCATGTTTCATCACCTGTAACAATCGATTTTAAGAAGTTTGGATCATTTTCAGCGGCTGAAATGATGTCTCTGCAATGTGCACCTCTCCTTGATTTTTGTTCATTGGTTAACGTGTGTGGAGCAAATTTAGCACAGACTTTTGTTTTGTCCAAATCTTCATGCAGGATGGTTCGAATCGTTTCTTTGTTGATGTTTAAAGACTCTTCCATCATTCTTAGTGACGCACATCGATTGTTTGCCACGAAATCACGCACTTTTTCAATAATCTCAGGTGTCCTAGATGAACTTGGTCTTCCGGTATGCTTATCATCTTCTAGCGTCTCTCTTCCGTCCAAAAAACGTTTGTGCCACAGGAAAACATTTGATCTACTAAACAAAACTCACCGTAAACTTGTTTCATCATTTGGTACGTTTCCGAGGCACTTTTACCAAGTTTTGCGTAAAATTTAATAACAGCCCTTTGTTCCATCTTAATAATTCAAAATGAAACAAATGTTACTTCTCTAATGAACGGCCGTTTCGTTTGAGTTACTTTAACAACTGCGCAGTACTTTTGGCAGAAAGCAAGCAGATGGTCACGGTTTTAACGCATTCGCGATTACACTGGTGGCGCCAACGTAGGCTGAAATCTAGCGCCAGTCTTAAAAATTCTTTGACGCACTGTGTATTCAGTAGATCCAACGGAGAAAATTTCCTGGAACCAGCCCTCAATGCCTGTGACGTATACTCTGATTTGACGTTCCTTTTGAGTTCCTCAGTGTTCTTAGGTCAATTTGGTTTCTCCTTCTTAAAGATTTTCTAAACTAACGTCACAGATTCCTGCCCGACGAATTTGAATTTGGCAACACCTGACAACAAGTACCATTTCCGCAGTCAAAAAAAAAAAAATAAGAGCTGTTGAGTTCGACGATCTTGAGGCAATCTTCAGACAATGTTATCGAAGGCTATGAGTATGTTATGAGACAATGTTATCAAGCCAGTGTTACTAAAGCAATCTTCTGAGTACTGAGACATCGATTCATATGTGGATTAAGTTTTATGCGATATGAAGTCTAACGTATTTAAGATTTATTAGGTGTTCAAATAAGTTTTAAAGCGTTTTTTGTGTGACGTATACTGCTAATTTACATATCCGACATTCCCCCCACGTTGTTCGCGTGTGACCGTAACTGGTCCAGAGTATAAAATGTGACACAGAAGTTTGCCCAACAGTCAAACGCACTTCCACATCGGTAGCTAAAAGACGGCAAACGATACTGCACTTATTCCATACTACATTCGTTACGAATTTCATCAAAGAAAAGGTGCTGCGAAAGCATGTGCATCGATCTGTTCTGTTCTGGGGGAGAATATTGTATCGAAAAGCACGTGTGAGTTTTGGTTTAGACGGTTTAAAGCAGGTGATTTTGATGTTGGCGATCGAGAACGTAGCGGCGCCCCGCAGAAGGTTGCACGTGAGGAACTGCAAGCATTGCTAGATAAAGATTCGTCTCAAACGAAAAAAAAACAAAAAAACCAACAAACTAGCTGAACAACTGGGGATAACTCAGCGAACCATTTCCAGTCGTTTACGCGGAATGGGAAAGATTCAGAAGAAAGCAAAATGGGGTGCCACATGACCTGAGTCAGAGGAACAAGGATAGGCGTGTAATGAAATGTTTGAATCTGTTGAATAAACCACACAGAAAGTCTTTCCTGTAGAAAATTGTTACGGGTGATGAAAAGTGGATATGGTACAACAATTTCCAACGCAAAGAACACAGGGCAGACCCAGGTGAAGCAACGACTTCGACACCGAAACCCAATATTCAATCCAAGAAAGTTCTGCTGTGCATCTATTGGGATATGAAGGATGTGCTCTATTATGAACTATTGGAACAGGGTCAAACTGTTACTACTGATCGCTACAAGCAACAATTGCTGCGATTGAACCAGGAAATCTGTCGGAAACGTCCATTCACAGGCAAAGGATTGCCTCCCGTGAAATTACTGCATGACAACGCTAGACCACATGTCGCGAAATCGGTCGAGGAAACGTTATTGCCGCTTAGCTATAGGAAGTTTTGGAGAGCCCGGCGAATAGTCCCAACATAGCCCCTTCAGACCATCATTTGTTCCGATCGATGCAAAACGGTTTGTCTGCTGTACGGTTCCGGACATGTGACGAACTGCAAAAATGGGTTGACGTTGACGACTTCATCGCGTCACACGACGAAGTATTCTTCATGGCTGCAATCCGTCAGCTGCCCGACCGATGGCGAAAGATGATAGATGATGACGGAGCATATTTTGATTCGTAAAGGTATTCTTGTTTTCTCTCAAATTACATATTGCGTTGTATTAAAACGCTTTAAAACTTATTTGTACACCAAATATATTCGTTGATGAAATTATTGCACTATCTTGTTCATACTACGACGTCCTGTCGATAATTGACGTGCAAGTGGATATAATACAGACTTGGATTTTGTTTGTGAGTACAGCCTCGTTACTCATCCCTGGTCATTATTTATTGAAGTGCATAATTAGTTTATGCCTAGTTAAGACTTTCAGCGACAGCTAGCTTCGGAGTTATTCAGGTTCAACGAAAGCTAATTTAAAAATGTTCAACGTTAATGAGGCGGCATGTATAGCGTGGAGTGAAGTAGGAGTGAAGCTCTTCAACACCTGCCTGAAATCCTCTTCACTCCACGTTACATGCCGCCTCAGGTACAAAACTCCCCGTTTGCTCATGATCAGAGTTAAATCTCAGAAATAGCAATGGGCTGGGCATTTTGCTAGAAGTGAACAACACCATTAGACAACTTAAGGACTGAGGGTATTAGAGTGATGAAGCTAAACGTAATGAACTCAAACCCTTTATTTCCGCAGCAAAGCTATCTTAACATTTAAGATCCAATTCAACTAAACTCAGTTAAACATTAAAACTTTACATGCCATTTTAGCTTAACTGTTAATTAGAATTTTGAGAAGCCCCGCATTATTTGGAGATTTCATGCCTGTCACATGCCACAGCGTCAAACGAACACGCTTTCAGTTATGTTGTTCGTGACATAATACAGTAGTCTCGATGACCGGGTGGTCAGAGGAGTGGATTTCTAGCAGATCAAGCTGGGGCCCGGAATGAAGCCTTGGGGGCTGGCTAGTGTGTTGGATCTGGTTCTGTTCCTTCCCTGGAGTTAGTGGCGGCCCCATGCTGGGGACGAGAATATAGCCTCAGATGCTGTGTGCTTGTTTGTTTCGGCGTTAAGCAACTACCAAAAGCCATGCTTAGGGCTACAGGCATAGTGGGGGCAATAGGGGCACTTGCCCTCCCTTGGAAATTTCACTATGCCAATTTCTATTCTTAGAAGGTACTACAAAAACTTTCGCGATAAGACTAAATCTGATTTCCAGTTTTTCTGCTGAACATGTGTGCAGTAAAAATAGAAAAAACACTGGGAATTTACAGTAGAAAGCATGAAATTTTGCTTTGAATGCTGGAGCACAGTTTATATACGTATGACATAGAAAAGCATGGAAGACGAAGGAAAGAAAAATATATCATCCGCTGTAGGCCATTTACTGCTGGACGAAGATATCTCGAAGTTTTTTCCAGAATTTTCTAGCGACAGTATTTTTTACTTCTTGATGACTATTTGAGTGATCGCTGTAGTTTCGTGGCGCATGGGGACACGCGGCCAAAAGGCACAAGAGGACAGGAATTTCCTTATCATCCCAACATGTCGAATTTTATCTATCCGTGTCTTTTATGTAGTTTTTAGATATTCCAGTTTTCAATTAAATTTATGTCGACGAAGGCACAGTAGAGATTTGCATGTGGTCTTTGTGTGTGTTATTTTTAGTTACGATTTCCGTTTTCCCCTCCTGAAAAGCAAGTTATGGGCGCCATGGCTACAGACCGCCGCCTGTCCAAATTTGGCGGTACGGGTTCCAAGGAGAGGATACGGCCATCGAGCCATCAAACAAAGATACACTATATTGACAAAAGTCACTGGACAGCCAGAAGAGAAACACGACATAGCATTTATTGACATACATGAGTACGGTCTGAGATTTAACTCTGATCATGAGCAAACGTCCACCTTTGGCCTTAATGCATGCACTGACCCTTCGAGACATGCTTTCGACAAGGTTTTGGAACAACACGATAGGTATGCGCTTCCATTCACTACACAATGCTGCCGCTTACTGTTGCTTAGTAGTAGGCCTTGGTTACAAACTTCTTATGCGGCGCTCTAATTCATCCCATAGGCGTTCTATGGGATTAAGATCAGGGTTCTGTGCTGGCCAGTCCACACACGATACGGAATTATCGTCAAACCACGCCGTAACAGTCCTTACTTTATGGCTCGGTGCATTATCCTGCTGGTTCCATAGGCTCGGTGCCACAGAGTTGGTAAGGCATAATTGTCCAGAATATCGAGATAGATGTCTTGGTTAACAGGTTTGTCCACGATAACCAATGGGCCGGGACCATACCACGAAAAACACCCCCACAAGAGTACACTGCCAGCTCCAAACTTGACCGTAGGAACAGTACACTGTGGTAAATAGCGTTTCCCCGGCTGCCGCGATACCCACATACGACCATCAGACTGATGGATCGTGTATTTGGATTCACCAGTCCATAGGACCCGTCTCCATTGATCTACGGTCCGCGATAAATGTTCTTTACACCATGCTAAACGACGAGTAGCATTCCGAGTGGAGATGAAAAGCTTATGAGCAGTAGTAGCACGACCACGGTAACCCATGGAATGAAGTTCTCTGCTAATGGTACGTGTACATACCGAGGTTCCAGCATTTTTACTCCCCTGCGGGGTGAGTAAAAATGCTCATCTTGTACGAATCTCAGAAACACCGATGCGACATAGGTTTAGTAGATTAATGCCCCCCCCCCCCAAGACGAGATGCAACGATAAAATAGTGGCTGTTGTTTGGAGAAATCGCTAAACTGATGAACGCTTTCTTTGTGGAATAGGTAACCTGGTCACCTAGCGCATGGTTAGTACATACCATATGAAGCATAAAGTTTCTTAGCTAATTAATTTTCGAGAAATCGCGGGGCACGGATACAAAGACTATTCTCTTATTGTTACAGAAAACTAAGTCAATTAATTAGCATTTAGTTTTATGAAGAATCAGAAAATTCAAAATCATTCAAAATCCGTCTATATATATAGTCTTACAACAGACTATATATATAGACAGCAAAGCAGTAAAACCGCCCTGCACTGAAATTTTTTTTTTTTTTTTGAAATTCACGAGCCTTTTTCCGTGATTCCTTTCGTGCATTAACGAAGCATGTTTCTGATACAACCTTTTCCGTGAAATGACGGAAAGGAACCTGAATTTCACGGATTTTTTTGTAAAACGGGAAAATTCTGAATTTTCAGAAACCTTTTCGCAATTCCTTTCGTTTATTAACGGAAAAAACTCCGTTCTCACTTTTTCCGTATCCACATGACGAAAATTTTCAGGTAACGGGAGACATTCACCAAAATACGTGAAGTTTGATTAATTTTATAATTCCATAGTCTGTCGAAAAATGTGATTTTGAAGTTCTGCAGCGAGATCTGTATTGTGGATAGAATATCGCATGAACTTCGGTTATTGATTTTGAAGTTCTGCAGCGAGATCGGATATTGTGGATAGAATATCGCATGAATTTTGGATATTGATTTTGAAGTTCTGCGGCGAGATCGGATATTGTGGATAGAATATCGCATGAATTTTGGTTATTGATTTTGAAGTTCTGCAGCGAGATCGGATATTGTGGATAGAATATCGCATGGATTTTGGTTAATGATTTTGAAGTTCTGCAGCGAGATCGGATATTGTGGATAAAATATCGCATGAATTTTGGTTAATGAATTTGAAGTTCTGCAGCGAGATCGGATATTGTGGATAGAATATCGCATGAATTTTGGTTATTGATTTTGAAGTTCTGCGGCGAGATCGGATATTGTGGATAGAATATCACATGAATTTTGGTTATTGTGGCACAGGATATTTGTCCTCCTCTTCTCCATTTTGTGCACCAGCTATTATTTATTTTGTTCCCATAAGAAGCCGGCTAATTAAATTATCGTACGGGTGACTGTATGATGTCTATGCATCATTCATTCTGTAGACCCCTCAAGACAAAAGCTATTATAGCTATCAAGAGTAAATTTTGAATTTAGAGATTCTGTGAAATAATACGATGAAGCAGTAGATTTCACCTTCTCTTAAACATAATTAAAAGTCATTGTCAGTTTAAAAAGACCTGAAGTTCCAAAACATTCTGTCGCTTCGAAAAATCACGGTGAAAAAAAAAATGGGATTTGTAATAAGTCCTCCTACACAAAAATTAAAGTTACCACAAACCTATTCAGAAAAATAATAAGCTCTTATTGCGAATGAAATGGCTAATTAACCCGCATTAATATCGAAAAATATTTCATCATCGCGCGGCCCGATTTCTGCTTCATATGTGACCAAGTATCATGTGTCTTTCTAGGTCAGTCGGTAGCGCGCGGTACGCTGTCGTTGATGACAGACGCACAAGGTTCAACCTCCACCAGGCGCAAAGGGAAAGGATTTTTTCACTACGTACGTCCGGGAAAAAATATCTCGTAAAAGGGCTGAAAAAGTCAGAATCCAAGTTTTTCTGAAATTTCGGCAGAAAAGCGGGAAAACCCGCAACTGAGTTTTCTGAAGTAAACAGAATTAGTGACAACGGAATCTATGATGTCTATGTACCAGTCTCTGAAGTCCTCAAGACAAAAAAAAAAAAAAAAAGCTGTTATAACTATCAAGAGTAAATTTAATATCTAAATGTTTTGTGAAACAATACTATAAAACAGTACATTTCACCTTTTCTTAAAGATAACTGTTGGAAGTTATTGTCACCTTTTCTTAAAGATAACTGTTGGAAGTTATTGTTAGTTAAAAAAGAGATCTCAAGTTCCAAAGCATTCTTGCTTCGAATAATCGAATAATCGCAATCTAAAAAAAAAAATACTTAATTTGTGATAAATCCTCCGACAGAAAAAATAAAATTGTTACAAACGTATTCAAAAAATAAAAAGGCTTCAATAGAAAATAAGATAACTAAATTACTTGCACTAATGGGGGAGGGGGACGTAATCGTCGCACAATTAGTTTTACCTTGAACGTGAGTGCGATTCCGAATGCATTCTGGCTCAGTGGTTAAGACGCGCGGTTCGATCTTTGCCACCAGTGCGAAAGTATTGTGAGGCGTAATGGCTGAAAACTTCAACGTCTTCGGCTTTACGAATTTTTTGTATAAATACTGAAAAACTTGAAAGGGGGATTTTCTGAAATAAACGGAATTACTGACCGGAAAATCTGTGAAAACACGGAAGCTAGGGGAAAAAAACGGGAACTTTTAAATTTCGGTAAAAGTCGGACACTTACCGGGAACTTTGCTGCCCGTTATTTTCAAAAAATTTTTGTGAATTCACACCACTTATTTTTTATAGTGTGTAAGAACGACCCCCACGCATCTAGGCTGACTGTTTTGGCTTCTATCAAAATTCATCAAAAGTCAGAACATTTCGCTGATTTCATACACCGTTCACTATTCTTACAGCATTTAGTGACCGCAAATTAATTTCCCACAACGGTTTTGCGAAAGCCACTCCCATTGCCACAATTAACTACTACTTTATGCATCGCTGGTGTGTACCCACCCAACTTCACAATCAACGAAAAAGAGAACAAACGGCAACGCAAGAAGCATTAGCATTTTGCGTTCCAAAAAGTAAAAAACAAAAACATTCTGCGCGTCTTGACACGGCAAACTTGTTCATTTGTTATCGCCCATTTTAATGAATCATGATTTTTCCGGGGACGTTAGCCCCCCCCCCCCTTCCTTTTTTTCATTTTGTAAACAATACAAACCGAAGAACGCGGTTGAAACATTCAATATCTAACACACTACGTGTATTTTTCACGCTTTGCAATTTGGGAATATAACGCAATCTTTCACTTCGTGGATGGACTGTTAAGTTTGCTCAGACATTTTAAAGCACGTGCTCGAGAAGGTTTATAAAGACACGAACTCAAGCTTTCTAAAAGGTTCCAATCAGAGTGTGAAATAATCTTTCACAAAATAGGGCGTGTGAGACCAACAGCATTTAGGCACTTGTTCACGCTATACATCTCAACCAAAAGAAAAATAAAGAAAAAAAAAAAAAAAAGAGAAACGGAAAAGCAAGGCGCCGGAAAATGCGAGAGATTCCAAACTTAATAATTTACAACCGATACTCCTCCACCTTCAACGTTCACGATTCTTTTTAAGATGTTTAAGTTGGATTATTCTTGAGAAATTGACTGAGACGAGCTCTGAAATCGCTTACATCAATCTTTCATAAATTAATGAACTGTTCGCTAATCTCTGAGGCATTTGCCCTGAAGCAATTTACACTATACATCTTCAAAATGATGATGGCTGCAACGAAAGTTCCGGAAAGAAGTGAAGGAGCAAAGGAAAAAAGGATCCTTTCCTCTTAAGGAGAAAAAAAAATCGTGTGTGATAGGAGAGATAGTGTCTGTAGCCAGCTTACCTTAAAAACTCGAGAAGTGTAATTTTAATTTGCCTGAATTCTAGTTAAATACTAATTAGAAGAATAAAAAGCCCCGTTTCAAGGTAATCATTACGGATATGTCATGTTGGGAATGATGCGGAGAAGAGGATCAGCGGTCAGTTTTACTTTTGGAGTTGAGTACATATTACAAACGTTGGAGTATTAATTAACAATGTAATCTGTCATACCTTTAGAAACGAAGAAGATACACTACGTCACGTAAGCGAGACGCCATTATGCTCCTTAAATATTCCGAATCTAGTTTTTTGATAACACACACTTTTTCTATGGCAGATTTCTGAAAAATTCCATGAGATCATATGCAGAGAATTTTAGGAAGGGGGTGTCTGACCCCAAACAACCCTTAGAAGTAGGAAGACAGGAGATTTGGGCTAGAGTGCCCAACAGGAGAGACGCAACTTTTCTTTGAGCCCCGCTTCAGCCCCTCCACAAAATTATTTAAGCTGTTAGAACATATGGCTGGTTCAGACGTGTGAGATTTTAGGGAATAAATGGACTTGAATTTTTCGAATTCACAGAAATTTTGTTATATAAAATGAAGGAACTTGCCACAGAGATTCATATCCATTGTTCCCATGCTACATACAATTTGTACGTTGAATAAATACACTATATTGACAAAAGTCACAGGACACTCCTTCAAAAGCAAATGAACGGATTCGCTGCGTTGTTAAGATGCGCGGTACAGCTGCAAACGGTTGTGACGTACCTGCCAGCAGGACGCACACGACATAAAGGCAGATAGCAATCAGAATGCACGTCTGCGTAGCTCAGTTGGTAGAGCGACTTGTTCCGGAATAAGCGGACTCGGGTTCAAATCCCGGCGTAGACCAAAAATGACGGAGAAATTTGCTTCGTTATAATGGCGCCCGAACTATCCGGATGATCCAACCGTTCAAAATCTCGCAATGGTGTGATGTTATTTCCACACCGCGAGATAGGAAAAATCAGAGAATCCCTTCTCCAGCGCTTCGAAAAATAAATGTGTGTGACGTTGCATTCCACACACTGGATTGACTGGGAGTTCTCAAGTGCACGTTCTACAGTGGATGGCTGCCTGCAACAATTCATGGTCACGGCTGACCCGTGGGCCATGCCCCCGGCCCTCTTTCGGGGGGGGGTGACGTACCTGCCAGCAGGACGCACACGACATAAAGGCAGATAACAATCAGAATGAACGTCTGCGTAGCTCAGTTGGTAGAGCGACTTGTTCCGGAATAAGCGGACTGGGGTTCAAATCCCGGCGTAGACCAAAAATGACGGAGAAATTTGCTTCGTTATACGGTATAAAAACAAGTCTGCAGCTGTCCGCGATCATATCGCACTGTGAGGTTGAGTGAAAATGTCGCGGCGGGAGAGATCTGACTTTGAGAAAAGAAAGACTGTTGGGTGTTATATTAGTGGGTTATCCATAAGAGAAACCGATAAACGTTTAAACATACCAAAGTCAACTGTTTTGGATGTACTGAATAAATGGAAGACACATAGCGTGCCTGAAGCAGCAAAACGTACCGGCAGACCTAAGAAAATCAGTGATAGAGGACGTCGAAGCTTCAGGAGAGTTGTTACAACTAATCGACGGAGTACTGCACAACATCTCAGTGTACATGTACTATCATAGTCAGTCTTTAGAAAACTGAATACCCAACTAACACTAACGCCAGTTATTTACAAAATCCCCGAGAAGATGGAAGAATAAAGGGTACGTGACCTGTTCTGATTTATGCGTCTGACTTTGCCTAAAACGAAAAACGATGGCATATCATTTTCCGGGCGAATTCACACAATGTTCAAGCATGCATGCCTAACAACACTTTTTCTTTGTAAATCACAACAAAACATCTTTCATGAGGAGTAAATAACTCCACGTGGTTGATCTCTAATGTTCAGCATCTGAACAATTTGATACCGGTTTCGAACTGCGTGATTTAAAAATATTTTGCTGGTTTTATTTTTGAAACTTTTCTTTTCAAACAGTGGTTGTTTTGTTGACAATGCAATCCTGAATGTACTCTTCGCTAGGCACAACTTCTGCACTTAAAGGGAGTTACGTCCCCCTGCAGTTTACAATGAATTCGTACCTTAAGGAAATGATGAATTTAATGTTTATCAAAGATGAGGCAATTTTGTGGAAACGTTTTCTGATAAAACCTTCCTACAGATTCCGGCCAGGAAGTTGACAATTTCAGAAAATTATCGTTCTTTCTTTATCATCTTCTTCCCAATAGCGAATCCATGATTATGTAAAAGCACCGCCTGGGTATTTGTACATATCCCATCATCATTATCATCAACTATTTTCAATCTACTACAGGTTGAAGCTCTGTACAAGTCTTTCCCACAATTCTCTCTCTCTCTCTCTCTCTCTCTCTCTCTCTCTCTCTCTCTCTTCTGACAAATTCTCTTCTATGTCAATACGTCATGTTTTCGAATTTCATCCATCCACATCCCATGTGGACTTCTTTCCTAGGAACCTTTCTATGCATTTCCAGTCAGTCTAGTATTTCACTTGTCCAACGGTGATCAGTTGTCCTAACAATGTATCCAGCCAGTGGCGCACCCACGGGGAGGGCGTATGCACCCCCCCCCGGCTGACAGAGCGGAAAATCAGTACCATATTATTATGACATACAATAATTGTAAGGGAGTAGTTCTGTTAAATAAATTTACAAAAATCTAACCAGGAAAAGAATTTCACCTACTGCTTCTTCTAATTATTTAACTTTCTTGTACTGTAACATTACTAGTAACCAGTGGCGCGCCGAGGAATTCCTGTTTGGGGGGGGGGGGCTAGATGTATATTTAGGCATGTGTGTATACGCACATAGTATATATGTATATATACTCGTATATAGAGACAGGCTTGGAGACACCTTCGTCCAGCAGTGGATTGATAATGGTTGACAATGATGATGATGATACATATACTGTATATGTACTATGTATGCATACAATAGATATATAGATATGTATACAAGAGTAGATGGAATTACTGTAGACATCATACAAGAAGCAAGTGGAGAAATCGAAACAGTACTCGCCCAAATTTTCACTCGATGCCTTAATGAAGGGAAGATTCCTAAAGATTGGAACAACGCTACAATGATCCTGCTACATAAAAAAGGTGACATTGAGGATCTCAGGAACTACAGACCTATCAGAATCCTCTCAGTGATTTATAAAATCTTCACTAAAGTTCTTTCACACCGCTTGAAGGTAACACTGGACATGGCTCAACCGAGAGAACAAGCTGGATTCAGGAGTGGCTACAGCACAATAGATCATATCCACGTACTGAGAGAACTAATTAAAAGAGCGAGGGAATATGAACTTCCATTGTGCATGGCTTTTATCGATTATGAAAAAGCCTTTGATTCGGTGAAACCATCAGCAGTTACAATGGCTCTGAAATCCTGCGGTATTGAAGATGCATACATTAATATTATTAATAACATCTATGAAAATGCAAGTGCAAAGATTCGGCTGTTTGAAAATACAACACACATAAAAATTGGAAAGGGAGTGAGACAAGGTGACACCATATCTCCGAAGCTCTTTAATGCCACATTGGAAAATGTCTTTCAATCACTGAACTGGAAAAACAAAGGGATAAAGATCAATGGAGATTATCTAACCCACCTTTGTTTTGCTGATGACGTAGTCATTTTTGCAACTACCCCATCAGAGCTGCAGAGTATGATCCAGGAACTTGCTGACAAGAGTAAAGAAGTGGGATTAAAAATGAACTTTCAGAAGACAAAAGTGATGTTCAATGCTTTTACAAGAAATGGAGATTTATCGATTGATGGAGAAAAACTGGAGATAACAGACACGTACGTTTATCTTGGACAGCAGATATCAAGTGAGGGTCACATTGATGAAGAAATTAATCGGCGTACAAAACTTGCCTGGAGAGCTTTTGGAAGAAACAGCATAATTTTCAAGAGCAATATGCCATTATGTCTTAAAAGAAAAGTGTTTGATCAATGCATTCTTCCAGTGCTTACGTATGGTGCAGAGACGTGGACCTTAACTAAAAGAGACATACAAAGGCTGAAGACAACTCAAAGCGGCATGGACAGGTGCATGATTGGTGTGACCAGGAGAGATAAGAAGAGGAACTCGTGGATCCGAAAAATGACAAGAGTGGAAGACATCATGATTAGAGTTAAATCCCTGAAATGGCAATGGGCTGGACATACTGCCAGAAGAACAGACCATCGATGGACAGCCGAAATTTTAGATTGGATTCCAAGGGACAGGAAAAGACCCAGAAGAAGACCACATGGGAGATGGGTGGATGAAATTCGAAAATATGCGGGAGCGACATGGAGGAGACTGGCACAAGACAGACCGTTGTGGAGACCTTCGTCCAGCAGTGGATTGATAATGGTTGACAATGATGATGATGATGATGATAGTGCATAAGATAGACAGATAGATATACGAGTACATTAGATAGATAGATAAAAAAGTTGACGTACGGGGCTTGGGAGGGCAGCTTAATCCCCAAAGCCCCCACCCCCGGGGTGCGCCAGTGCTAGTAACTGGATAAGAATAAATGTACAAAAGTCAGCCTCCGTCTTAACTGTTATGGCACCTGACTATTTTCCCCGGTAAATTTAGAGGGTTACCCCCACCTTGGAAAAATTCGGCGTACCAACCCCCAACCTTGGGACACCCCCCCCCGAAATATCTGGGTGTTCCTCTTTCCATCTTTCCTGGGTACAAGAAGCAAGCATTTCCCATGCTTCTTTGAGTTGTCTGCAGCTTCTGTTTATCCTTTTTAGGTACGTCTATGGCCCATAAGTAAGAAATGGATGCACTGATTAAATATTTTCTTTTTAAGACATAATGGCAAATTGCTCTTGAAAATTGTATTAATTTTTCCAAACATAACTCAACCAAGTGTTACAGGCCTACTGATTTCCTCTTCAATGTGGCGCTCGCTTGATATGTGTTGTCCAAGGCAGACGTAGGTATCACTGTTTTCTAGATTTCTCTTATATCAGTTTTTAAAACACACACAGACATATGTTGGGTATAAGTGAGGGGCGGGCCGCTGCTCCCTCTGTACCCACGCATGAATCTTACATGAATGCATGATGCTATTTAAGAACGGAAACTGGTTCGTTAAAATCTCAGGGACTGAAGACGTACTTATAAAGAAGAAATATATTAAAGGAATGAGAAGCACGACTGCACACCGAATTAATACAAGCCATTACGACAGGGGCGTACTGAGAGCCCCGCGACCCTCGCATTGCAGGGGCCTCGCGGCAAAAAGGGCCTCCAACTCGTGGAAAAATGTTTTACAACTTTTTTTTCTCCCGGAAACTGCATATGAAGCTGATTAAAGAAATAGCTAGGATTTTTTTTTACAGGAGCTTTGAAGTATTGAAGAAAGCGAATTTTTGTATTTTTTTTTTTTTTTTCATTAAATAAGTCCGTAAACATTTGAAAATCATTTTCGTGGTTTTAGTTTATAAAAACTGGATGACGGAAAAGTAACTATTCTAGACAACTGGACGCCCCTTTTACAGTCAAACAATAGTCCTTATAAATGTATGTGAAAGAAATATCAGTTCAATGAATGTAATTTTTAGATCAATGAGGATAAGATGTCATGTATTACAGGTGTTTGCACATAAATACGCATTACTTAGAGTATAATGAACTGAAAGGTGTTATTCGGGGAGTCAAGAAACGGAAACCTGTGTCATTTTTAATAACAGAGTCAACTAAAAAAATTTCTATGTGCAAAATATTTTGACATGATGTGAAGCGTGTTATTTATACATCATCATCATCATTGTCAACCATTATCAATCCACTGCTGAAGGAAGGTCTCTCCAAGCCTCTTCCACAACGGTCTCCCTTGTGCCAGTCTCCTCCATGTTACTCCTGCATACTTTCGAATTTCATCCACCCATCTCCCATGTGGTCTTCTTCTTCTGGGTCTTTTCCTGTTCCTTGAAATCCAATCTAAAATTTCGACTGTCCATCGATGGTCTGTTCTTCTGGCAATATGTCCAGCCCATTGCCATTATATATTTAAATTTATTAATTTTTTAAAAAAGTTTCTTAGTGTTTTGCATTTTGTAGTATCGTGGTTTGATCTTTCTTTTATGCAGCCTTGGGCGCTTTGGAATTTCAAAGTTTTTATTGATTTTAACTTCTAGTTGTTTTTTTGCTATATATATATATATGTATAACAAAATTGTGATTATATGTATATAATCAGTCAACAAGTTCCACCCCCCTCAAAATTTGTAATTGCCGCCCCCTTAAAAAAAACTCTGAATGCAACACTGCGTATTTCCTATTCACACAAGACAAGAAAGAATGAATACTTACACTTTTCTCTATTGCCCATGCCTAATCCAAGCTTGTGAACTTGAAGTTGAAGAAACAAATAGGTAAACACGTTGAATACTTAAAGAACTGTTAACATTTAAAGCAAGGAAAATATAGTAACAAACACTTTGCTAACACTAATATCTGGGCTTCGACGAAATTACAGTATGTTGACCTAATAGCAACATGTCACAACTTCCACAGTTGGACCACACACGCCACACCAATTGTTCAAGTAATGGGCTCGTACATTTTACTGACTTGACTGCCTACCAGGAGTTCCGAAAAAATAAACTCCAGGAAGATATGACATCAAGTAACAAGAGGTAACGAGAACTAAATTTAGAAAGGAACAAAAAACCAAAACAGAAAAAAAGTCAAAAGTGACAGAACTGTTAAACAAAAATTGTTGTAAGAAAAGGGGCTAATAGAAAGCAACTCAATTTCTTGAATATTGCTTTTTAAACATTATAATTGTTGCATGGTATAAAATACAGAAACATAATTTATATGCTATTACATTAAATCATTATATTAAAAAACACGATTCCATTAACAGCTCTATAATACATAGCATATACTGAAATTAAAACCTCTGTCAAGCTTACCTACGAATGAGAATTAAATTTGCACTAAGGATTGCATTACACTGAGGGACAAAAGGGCTGCATTTTGTTCAACTCTTGAGATATTTCTACCGGTCTCGTCCGCTCTTTGTCTTTCGTATCCACTGCTGAATGGTGCTCTCGTAGGAGCCACGGTAGGAAGCGTTTTGTTGGACTAAACTGGGTTAACGGAGGCCCAACATCTTTTATTAATAATGAGATTTTTGCCACGGCTGATAGAGAAGATCTAACTGGGATGGTTACATAATTAGTCTGAGAAAATCCTCTTTCACATTCGCTAGAAGATACAGTAATGGTTGTGACGTATACTTTCCCTCTTTCGAAATAAATTTGAGCCCTTCTATTCGGATGGCTTAATTTAACACAAAAATTTCCAGCTTCAATCATTGAATCGTGCCTAAGCAATATGACCGGTGATAACTCTTTAAAATATTCGTTTATTTTTTGCTGTGCGTGGTTCTCACTCCTTTTGAAAGGAACTTTCATTTACTAGACTTCATCATGTCATTCCTGCGACATTCATTGCCTAACTGGCAAATTTCCCTCGGAAGTTCGTGGAAATATTACATTGAACAAAGCACACCATTGCTTTTTCATGATCAGTCAAAATCTCCTTTTCCTTCCGCTTTCAGCTTCCCTGTTTAGGTTTTTTTTTTTTTTTTTCCTGCTCTCTCTCTCTCTCTCTCTCTCTCTCTCTCTCTCTCTCTCTCTCTCTCTTCCCTGAGGCTAGAACAGACCATTTAATCTCCAAATTTGAAGCGAATTTGAACTGTCATAAAAAATTTTTACGAAAACCTGTACATTTATAACTATAATTTTACACAAACAAATATATTAGTTATTTATTATCATGGTCATTTAAAAAGATAAAGTCTGATTTGGGGAGCGGGATCGCCCCAGTCCCACCGATGGATCCGAAACTACCTGTGACAGTTTTAACAAACTATTAAATACTTTTCCCCCTAGGACTGTCTTTCTTTTCAACCCTCGCCAAGAAAAACTGCCAGTCGTCAACGACGCACTCTCAGCTAAAGAAACCCGTAAGAAAGAGAAAGCACTCCCTCTAGAGCAAACCAGGTTATACCCAAAACGAGAATGAATTTCACTTACTTATCAGCAACCAGTAGAAGAAGATGGCTACATCACACTGAAGTTTCAGAAAATAGTCGTGAGTTGGACATGCCAGAAGTGATGCCGTTCGGAACATTTGGAGTGTCAAGGCGCGTTGTGGTTTCGCAGAGTTTGAAACGGATGTGCACCCCACCTCGGCAACACCGGTACTTCTCAAGACGGGAAAGGAAGAAGGGAGAAGCACGCGGCTGCTGGGAAAGAGGAAAGCCACAATGGGTTGCCCCACCTGGACAGGATGTTTACTTCCCGTCACAGGAAGAAGAGGAGGAAAAGGAAAACGTTTTTTATCAGACGACGAAATACTACTGGGGCGAAGAAAAAAAAAAAAAAAAAACGGTAGACATGCGGACACAATGAAGACATCGGGAATGTAAAAATGCCCTGAGAAATAAGTAAAACAATTCATAAATAAATACAAGAAACTAAACTGTAGTCTCTTCTAAATTCAAAAAGCAAAATCCTTTTCTTGATATATACATACAAAAATATGTGCCTTGCGCAATTTTTTATTTTAGTAGAAATTTCTTTATAGCCACTTTTAATTTTACACCGAGACACACATAAATTATTTAGAGGCAGCGGCTGTCATTACTAATTAGCTGTCAGCGGTTTTTTGTAGAAAAGTTCTTTTCCATGACCATACACTATCAATTACTGCTTTGACGTTTACTACAATTTTT
Source organism: Macrothele yani (assembly GCA_039090855.1). Taxonomy (NCBI): domain Eukaryota; kingdom Metazoa; phylum Arthropoda; class Arachnida; order Araneae; family Macrothelidae; genus Macrothele; species Macrothele yani. Next base: position 133,643,224 of record CM077007.1, on the reverse strand, counting down.
GTGTTTTAGTGTAGTATATGGCGTACATCCATAAGACCGTTGATCACTTTGAATTTTCACTGAAGAGTGATGCGAACGATATTACCAGCTGTCTATTTCTAAGTGATATATATACGGACAATTTTTGTCTACATTTACTGTGAACAACAAATATAGGGGTGTAAAACTTGGTTGGAGAACATTTGGAAGAGACAGTACAATTTTCAAGAGCAATTTACCTGATAACTTGAAAGAAAAGTATTTAATCAACGCGTCCTTCCAGTTCTTACTTATGGATCAGAGATGTGAACTTTAACTTCGTTTTAGTATTCACAGATCTGTAGAAAGCTAACAGAGAAACAGTACAAATGTCAAGAGCAATTTACCATTATGTCTTAAAAGAAAAGTGTTTAACCCAGGCATCCTTCCAGTTCTTACTTATGGATCAGAGACGTGAACTTTAACTTCGTTTCAGTATTCATAGATCTGTAGAAAGCTAACAGAGAAACAGTACAAATGTCAAGAGCAATTTACCATTATGTCTTAAAAGAAAAGTGCTTAATCAAGGCATCCTTCCAGTTCTTACTTATGGATCAGAGACGTGAACTTTAAATTCGTTTCAGTATTCATAGATCTGTAGAAAGCTAACAGAGGAACAATACATTTTTCAAGAGCAATTTATCATTGTCTTAAAAGAAAAGTGCTTGATCAAGGCATCCTTCCAGTTCTTATTTATGGATCAGAGACGTGAACCTTAATTTCGTTTCAGTATTCATAGATCTGTAGGAAGCTAGCAGAGAAGTAGCACAATTTTGAAGAACAATTTACCATTATGTCTTAAAAGAAAAGTGTTTAACCAATGCATCCTCCCAGTTCTTACGAATAAGAAAGACATGGACCTTAACTAAAGATAAGTGAGCAGAGGTGAATCCTTGGTATAACCAAGCAGGATAGGGAGAGGAACTTGTGGATCAGGAAATGATCCACAAGTTCCTCTCCCTATTGATGACATCATGATCAAGTTAAAACCCCTGAATTGGCAATGGGATGGATATATTGCTAGAACTCACCACCGTTATACAACTGAAATACTAGATCGGATACCAAGAGAGAAAAAAAGAAAAAAGACCACGTGGGAGATGAGTGGATGAATTCCTGAAGCATGCTGGACTGACATGGAAAAGAATTTCTCAAGACATATAGTTGTGAAAGCGACTTCAGGAAAGTTTTTTCCAACAGTGGATTGAGAATAGTTGAAATGGCTGAGGATTATTAACACAGTGAAATATCTGAATAACAGTCACCGCTCGGACCGGAAAAAAGTGACCGTTGTTCGCAAGTTAGGAAGATGGGTGGATGAGATTCGAAGGGATATCGAGGAGACTGGCGCAAGACAGAAAGCTGTGGAAAAAAATAGGGAAGACCTTCATCCAGCAGTGGATTGATAATAGTTGGTGATGATGATTACACTAGTGTTTAAATCTACAGTGATTTGCCTTTTCGTGGTCCGTCTGTTCACTTATACAATTTTCGACAGTCTCCTTTGACTCCTCTGATTCACCAGCTGTTTTTCTCCATAGGATCACTGATTGCTTAAGGTTTGTTGTGCGTCGTACTATTGACGGTAAACCCGCGCTACTGTTGTGCGTGAAAAATCGATGAAGATTTCCTTTATAGAAGATGTTTGAACCCGACTGGTGAAAACCATCATTGCGCATTCAAAGTATTTTTCTTATGAGGTAACAACCAGAAATGGAAACGGGGCACAGGTCAGCAGGTCAACAATTTCTTGCGAGTGAAACGGGTCGGGCCAAAGGTGTTCCTGACCCGATTTCAACCTGGTTTTATTTCCGCTTTATTTTGGAAAAGGAAAAAATAAATATATTTCAAAGAAAAATAAAGTCCACGTCTCAGGAGTCCACGAAGCGAAAAATGATTTGTCATGTTAAAATATTGTCTTCCCTTTTTTAAAGCAACTATGATTTACGATACGGCGCCGACAACAGACACACTATATCGTAAAACGATACTTCCTTTGCGTTTGTTTTCAATGCGATTGTCCAGAGCAAGGTACAGACAATGCCTGTCGCCTGCTTTTCTGCTAATCCACTCTTTCACACCAAACATGTCACATTGTAAGACTGGAGTTACTTTTTACATCGCATCTTTTGAATTGAGCATTCAAAGGTTTTCATTTGACGTGTTAACATCTCGTTCCCATGGCATGTCGCGTCGGAATTAATGCCTTATTTGTTAATATGGATGAATTTAATATGAAGGTGGGTTTTCCTAGCGACAGGTTTTATACGCAGCGGAGAAAGGAAAACGCTACACACTGACGTCGGGTTCTGCGTAACGTAATACGCTGGCTTGGAGTGTTTTCCTCCATGGGACAGAAGACGACGGAATAAGCCAGTCGCGACCCAACAGGGTGAGGACATCTACTCGTGTAACAATGCAGTGCGTCTCAGAAAGTGTAAAGACGTGTGTTTCAAAGAAGAAACTATGTGTTTTATGGCTTGTCAAGTACTTGGAAGAAGTGGAAGAAGAGGAGGATTACATACTTGAACGGTTGCACCAACGAAAACCAGTTGGTGCGATGTATTTATGTCGGGAAATAGGAGTCTACAGAAGTTTGATAGAAAATCGTTTGCCCGATGATGAACTTTTACGTTTAAAGCATATTTCAGATTCACAAGGGAGCAGTATAATTTCATTATTGAAGATAAAATAGCCTGTAATTCATATAATCGAGTGAAGAAGCCAATAACGCCTGCAGAAAAACTTGTCCTCACTCTGAAGTAAGTAACTAGAGGAACGTGTATTATTAAAACAAATATTTGTGTGATTGCGGATCATTGTTTATTAAGTATGTATACACTAGAAATTTTTCTACATTAAAACAAATACGAAATAGAGCAATGAATAATTCTAAAAAAGTCATTTTTGACGGTGTAGAATCCACAAAAAAAAAAAAAAAAAAAAAAACACACATTGGGATAGGATAAAAATTATGCCTAAAGTATTTATTTTTACTCACTACTGTCACTGAGGGCGTATGCAAAAGCGTCTGTGAGGACGTTACTTTCTTGAGTTGAATACTGTTCCATAAAATAGGATTTCCACAAAATGTTCCATAAAATAGGATTTCCACAAAATGTTCCATAAAATAGGATTTCTACAAAATGTTCCATAAAATAGGGTTTCTACAAAATGTTCCATAAAATAGGATTTCCACAAAATATTCCATAAAATAGGATTTCTACAAAATGTTCCATAAAATAGGATTTTCACAAAATGTTCCATAAAATAGGGTTTCTACAAAATGTTTCATAAAATAGGGTTTCTACAAAATGTTCCATAAAATAGGATTTCCACAAAATGTTCCATAAAATAGGATTTCTACCAACCAATTCTATCAACTGCTCATACTCAGAAGCTGAGAAACGATTAATAACATTGTTAAAAATAATAGGTTACTAATAATCGAAGAAAAACGAACTATCTTGGTGAATGGATTATACTAGCGCGCTGCGTGCTACGCAAATGACTGTTCTCAAAGCAGTTGCCTTATCACGCCGAGCATCTCACGTCGGCGGAGAACCGGTTTCTTCCTGCTAGGAAAACAGTCTGGGTTCTTTCCATTGTACAAGTGGGTAGAGTGAGACGCTCGACGTTTTCCGTTATCCGCTGCGTGTAAAACCCGTCGCAAGGAAAACCCGTCTTTAATAGCCGCTGGTGGCCTAGTAGGCAACGTTCGTGACTGCCATGGAAATGACCTCAGGTTCGATCCCAGGCAGGTACGAACGCTCGATCCACTAAAAATCCGCCGTGCGTCGGATGGGCACGTTAAGCCGTCGGACCCCGGGTACTGGCCCCCGGTAATAAATAAGGGCGTCTTCCTCCCCCTTTCTACTTCGCTTCCGTGTCACTTTACTATCGGGCGCTCTAGCCCAAATCTCCTAGTTTCCTATTTCTAAGGGTTGTTTAAGACCTGGGGTCAGACACTCCCTTCCTAAAATCCTCTACATACTACTACTACACCCACCTTTAATAAGGATATTGAAAAAGGCGCAGAGGTCAATAAATACGCGCTTGTTGAAAACAAAAAAGAGAAGAGTGAACGCTACAAATTGTTTGGCCTCATTAAGGAACCAGTAAATAATTCCTTGTTGTTTAAATATTCGGTGTTGTCATCACTTTCCTAAAGCAACGATGATTTCCACCGACCTTCAACACAGCGCCGATGCTAGACACACCAACACCATATCGTAAAACGATACTTCCTTTGCGTTTGTTTTCTGTACGATTGTCCGGAGCAAGGTACAGGCAAACGCCCGCCGCCTGCTGCTTGATTGATTCACTCTCTCACACCCCGCATGCCACATTGTTAGACTGAGAGTTACAATGTGATACGCGGGGTGTGAGAGAGGAAACTGAAATTAAACATACAACAAGTTACTTATTTCAAAAAAAATTGACTGTAGCTCGCAGATGTGTTTGAAAACGTGTGAAACAGTTAGGTTACGTCTTGCAAATGAAGGAAGACAGTTTCAACACTTCCTGTAAGTAAGTGAGTAAATCATACGTTACCGTAATACATTTGTTTGATTTCCGAATAATCTATGATACCCACTGCGAAGACATTTTTTGAACGCCATCTGTGTGTTTGTGTGTGGTTGACACACACACATGGTGCGTAAAAAATGTCTCAGCAGTGGGTACGTATGGTATATACACTGCTGGCCACCCAAAATGCAACACCAAGAAAGAAGCATCCGATTGGCCTGAAATTCGCAGCATGCGTCGCCCGCAAGAGGACATGCAAACGATTAGCTTTGCAGGGCATATGCAAATCATGTGCGCCCGGCACGCCACCGAGAAGCACTACAAGAAGGGTGCACAGAAGGCGGGGTGGAAGTGTGTTGTACTGCCGGAACTGTGCGTGGGAAGCTTCCTGATGCCTCGTCGCAGAATACGGCAGCCATTCCAGCACGTTTCGGAGTTCGACAGAGGACGAATGGTGGCTTATCGCGACAGCGGTTTATCGTACCGAGACATCGGCGCCCGTGTGGGATGAAATCCAGCCACAGTGAGGCGAGTATGGATTCGGTGGGTGCAGGAGGGACGGACGGACCGACGTGAGAGAATTTGGTTTTGTGGTTTAGGTAGCATGCCCAACCGACAATTTTGGCTTGCCTTGTCGCTTTGTTGGTACTAGAAAGGCCACTCCCACAGGTTGATGCTCTCCTGATCACGGCAACCTGTTCCAGTTTTTTACTTGTTTTGAAATTTTGTATTTTTGTTCTGTAATATTTTCATTCTATATATGTGATTATGTATGATCATAAATTGAGTTTCGAATTTATAGTTAAAAGCAGATTTGTCAAAGAGGGTCGAGTCCGGGTCCAAAATTTTTGAACCGTTTCCAACTCTAGTAACAAGCAGCGCCGTAGACCCAAAACCAGAGGGAAGCTGAAGGGTCTTTTCTTCGAGGTGTGGACATTTCTCTCTTCGGGGGGGGGGAGCTCTGTGTTCAACTATAAACCATATACAGACTTAGGTTCTTCCTTTGTTTTTAATCTTCTTTTGTCAATTTACTTTATTAGTGCATAATTATGCAAAAAAAAGTAAAACTTATTAGATAAAATACAAAATAGAAAACAAAAATGGGGAAAACGAAAACAGAACTCTCTTGAAATATAAAAAATAAATCATATTCTTTGAATTTGCTTGACGGTGGTTGAGCTGCACGTTCCTTATTTCTGGAATCAAAATAACACAATTAGCGCGATGTTTTTTGTTTTGTTTTTCCGATTTACTGTTCTGGTGTGTTTTCTGTGGATCCACACAACGGCATCAGGGATTTACTGATGCCATACTTCAACTTCTTCTACTTTTCTTTTTCAGTACAATTTTTTCTTTATCTCTAATCACGTAATTTCCTTCGCTGGTGCTCGGTGGTAGTCACTTCTTACTGTAGTTAATAGCCACACACCCTTTCCCTCTCAAAACCCAAGAGCCCCAGAATCCCGCTAAAAAAAAAAAACCACCTTTTTTTTTCAGCATAAGCATCGTAAAACCACTCCTACTGGACGAAAAACAATGAGCGAGATGTTGAAATATCTCCCTCTCTCTCGCGCGCGTAGTGATTTCCCTTTAACACTATTCTCCAACGCGTAGAGGTATACATTTCGTTAAAATGTCCCCATGGCGGTACTTCTTTGTAGACAACGAACTACCTGAAAGCATTTAAACAGTACCTTAGCATCTCATAGTCACTAAGCAAATGACGAACATGGCCTAACCTTCTGTCCAACTACGCCTCCACCTCCGTCACTCTTTCTTTCTGTCTTTTTTTTTTTTTTTTCTGGTAATGTTTTTTATAATCTTACGTTTCTTGGTGTGTGTGTATGTGGGGGTGGGGCATTTCTCTCTTCCGTGACCCAAAAACAAACAATCTTTGTTTTAAAGTAATTTCCCTGTAGTTATTCATCGTTCGTGTTTTTAGATGTTCACATGAAATTTCCAACTAATTTTAGCATGGCGGCAGATTTAAATTTGTTGTCAGAGATGTTTCCACGAACACACATTTTTTGAAAAAGTAATCTTGTAGAATTATTCTGCTTCAAGATAATGTTGAATTAAATTGGGGATATAGTATAATCTAAAATTACGATGTAAAACTTTTATTGACGGAAGCAGAAACGAGCAGTCCCGACACCGCTGGAATTCTACATGTTTCTGGTTTTTTTTCCGTGTTATGCCAAGTGTTTAACTTCGTTGGAGCAGCGAAGATGATGTGTGTTTCTTTTTTAATTCTGCCAAACCGTTCATCCCATTATGTTCGTTCATCCCGAATAAAATCCAAGAATAATGGAAATCTTTCGTCCAATTAATTCGATTAGCATAATCAACTTGATCGATTCTTTCGATTAATTAAACGACTGACGCAGGTCGTCAACGCCTCAGCATTCTGAATGAAAAGGATGATTTCTCAACACGATTTGAAGACATGTAAAATCACGATGCTCGGCAGGTTTCGAGGGGAAAAAAAAAAGAAATTACAATAGTTGGTCATTTTACGAGCAGATATCATAAACATTTTCGTGAATTTCGCCAGAAAATTAGAAAATGGATACTAAGCACATTTTACACAACTCAAACAGGCAGAAACTTAGGTCGAAGTCATGACTGAAGATTGGGGGGGCAAGCGACGTTTCTTAACTGACAACTGTGCGTTCCTACACCCATATTTGTTTCCTGTTCTGTTGTCTCTCCTTATCAGATTACTTCACCTTGTTTAAAATTTTACTTTCACAGTATTTCTTTGTGATGAAGATGCATTTATCTAAACCTTCGAATCCTCTCCAAATATTAGCTATTACTGAAAATTGGACAAGCGACACCGCTATCATTAAGAGCTTCGTCTTATAAATTAAAAAAAAAGATATGAATCGTCTTTCACGGTTTAAATTTTGTTCCTAACTGATTGCCTTTGCAAGTTTTTGGTGGTAATGCCTGATTTAAAAGATTTTCTCATTGATAAATCAAACGAATAAGTAAGCGCAAGTCACAAAGATTGAGCGTACGACTTTTGACCAAAATGAATCAAATTAGAACCTTCCACGTTAGTAGTCAGTGGCTTGTAATCTTTCGAAACACTTCACAACGACGGAGATATATGGTCACAGACAGATATCTCCCATTATTAACTTTATCATATCAGCACACTTAACTACAGATAATATCTTACGTTTAACCCTTTAAGGAGAGGGTTTTGCCACACACAGAGAAAACACTACGGTACAAGTACGTACAGATCAGATCATATGTAGAGAATTTTAGGAAGGGAGTGTCTGACCCCAGGTCCTAAACAACCCTTAGAAATAGGAAGCTAGATGATTTGGGCTAGAGTGCCCGATGGGAAAGTGACATGGAAGCGAGTTAGAAAGGGGAAGGAAGACGCCCTTATTTCTTACCGGGGGCCAGTACCCGGGGTCCGACGGCTTAAAGTGCCCATCCGACGCACGGCGGGTATTTAGTGGTTCGAACGTTCGTACGTGCCCAGGATCGAACCTGAGGTTATCTCCATGGCAGTCACGAACGCTGACCACTAGGCCACCTGCGGCCCTACCAGTACGTTCATACTCCTCAAATGGTTAAGAAGTTTTGGGGTGCATGTGAGAAACCAAAACGATTTAACGCCACCAAGCGGTAAAATCTTAGGTTTCAAAAAACAAGAGTTTTTTCTACATTTTTTTTTTTTTTTTTTTGGACATCTTCATACCGTCTACGAATGTTTGAAACCGACGGAAATTAAAAACACCCAAAAAAACCAAATATGCTTACTAAATGCTAGAAACTTTTACTGGTACATGGAAATGAACTTTACACAGATGTTGAATAACATTATTTCATGGAGATTTTCGATTTCCGTAGTATATTCGGTTTCCCGCACTCTCTAACGGACCAACGATTTCCGTAGTATATTCGGTTTCCCGCACTCTCTAACGGACCAACGATTTCCGTAGTAATATATTCGATTTCCCACACTCTCTAACGGACCAACGATTTCCGTAGTGACTACGGAGAATCCACAGAACATGGAGTGCCTTTGTCTTCTCGATAGAAATGCCGTGCGAGGCACGTGACGAAGTTTATCCAATCACGCCTGTTGCTCATCCCATCATCTGTAGAGGTCCGAGTAAGTGTCAGCTGGGAACGGTAAGTTCAAAATAGCTTCCAGTAAACGAAATAAAATCGCAAATTTCTGAACAAATAGATAAATAAATAAAATAAAAATGAAAATTTAACTTCCAATCAGCTAAATCAGCAATGGAAGGAACCAAAAAACATCAAATAGAAGTCATAGAAGTTGTTGGCACCAAAAAAGTTCGAAGTACAAAAATTTCCAGGAGTCCTTTTTTTTTTTTTTTTTAATAAATAAAATTTTAGGACTTACCCAGGAGTCTGAAGGTAAAAAAGGAGAAAAAGGCCCATTTTAGGAGTTCTCCTTAAATTGCAGGAGCCATAGAAACCCTGCATACACATAACACGAGTTCAATGTAATCAAGCAGTGCGATAAAAGACGAATTAAAAACTTTCGGAGGAAGAAACATGGCAGTGTTTACAAAAAAGAGAAAAAATCTTTACCTCCTGATACGAAATGAATTATTTCCATATTTCAAGAAGAATAACAGAAAAAAATCCCTTCATGAGATAAATGTAAAAATCAGTTTAACAAAACTTATTGCAAGTCGCAGTTCATATCGAGTTTATGACAAGAACATGCAAAAAGAAAAGCATCAAACACTTTATCGCAAGTTAAAATTCCAGTTATATTTACTGTCGCATCAGTTACATCTGCGTCCGAAAACTATGTGTGATCGTACGAAAGGTGGCAGAGTTTTTGACATACGACATAGATTTTTATTGATTGCGAAAAACACTGCTCGAAGATACAACGCAATTTTAACTGTTTCCTCGAGCGTAGAGGAGGCGGGAACACAGCTGCTTCATATTTTTCAGAACATTTCTAATTTAGAATCCACATGATTAATAAAAGAAAAATAACCGCATTATTAAAAAAATGGATTCTAATTTTTGATAAAAAATCCGAAGAAAATAAACCAATATTTTCTGAACAAGAAGGGGCTTATTCAATGAAAAGCTTTAAAAAGTATTTGGAAAGTAACGAGAGGAAAAAACTTCTTAAGATATTCTGAATATTTTGCTAAAAACTAAGATGACAAGCAAAACGATATAAAAGCTTCATGTAAACCAACAGTACCAAACATCATAGCAATCTATTGCTGCTTCAAAAAGGATCTGATATTATTCCTTTGTTTACTCATTTTCGAAATATGACTTTTCGAGGCTGCAGAGGAAACTTATTAGCACTTTTTCTGGGAAACCGTACATTCCTTGATACGCAGTTGCTGTTTTTTTACTCCGTTCCCGTTGCTCCTGTAATCAAAGTGCATTCTGTTTTTAAATTTTACTTTCACGGGCACAAGGATCTATTTAATATGAAAGTATCTCTATCTAATGGCTTGAAAATATTCGCAATGTAACATAAATTTTTGCAATATTACTCTTATAGGCAGGATCGACTAAACCATAGGAACAAACGGAGGGGAGGGGGAGTCGCGGTTGCCCCGCACTTTCACACTGCCTGGCAGTTCAGGAAAACAAAATCATTTTGGGTAGAGTTTTTTATATTTGTTGTTATTATTATTATTATTATTAATGATGATTCCACGTCTTCCTGAAGTTTTTCTCTTCCTTCCGGGGCGGGTACGGCGTACCAAGTCTGCGAAGTGGTATTTCTTTCGCTTAGTTGTCCAGGAACTTCCTTACTATATCCCATGAGCGCCTGCGGGAAATTTTTCAAGGGGGGTCAAGTGTAATTAATTAAGGTTTGGCTAATATGTAGAAAACAGTAATTAGTGAAAGTGAAAGGTTAATACTATTACTATTACTACTACTTACTTACTACACTAGAACACTACTACTATTATTATTATTATTATTATTAATTGATGCTGCTCTTGAAGAAAGTGTATCTTAGTAATAGTCATGTATTATCATGTACATTGGTAACTGTTTTCAAAATAATGAACAGTGTCGAGCAGGGCTACGTCAAGCCTTTTAAGTTCAGCACACACCACCCTGAGCGGAACTTGTTTGGGCGTACTACCTTACGGTTTGCTAGGTTTTCCGCTTTCACGTTAATGTTTTCCAATTCCAAATTTCCCATGGGATATTAGATTAAACGCCCCAAACTCCATCTTTCCTTGTGGTCCAGTTCTATGAGTGTACAAAAAAGGAATAAATAAAATAAAATAAAATAAAATAAAATAATTCTACGGAGGGGGGGGGTCGTGTGACCCCTGTGACGGTATCTCAATGCAACCTCACTTTCCTATCCCCGGAAAGAAAATCTCAGATTTTGACACTCTTTTACTCTTTGAACTTTCAATCCATATTAAGGTCTTTTTCTTAAGCTTAAAGCAAATACTTCCTTGAAATGGATAATCATTTTTTTTTTTTTTTCTGTAGGACAGTTTTCGTGCGTGTTCTTTACAAATGGCATTTTTTCACGTAGACTTCATTACAAAATATGAAAAGTATTTTCTAGGGCCTGCAATGAAATTTTGCTCACAGCCCCGCTATGAAATTTCGCCCTGGCTCCCGCAAAAGATCAGATCAGATCATATGTAGATGATTTTAGGAAGGGAGTGTTTGACCTCAGGTCTTAAACAACCCTTAGAAAAATAGGAAGCTAGGAGATTTGGGCTAGAGTGCCCGATAGAAAAGTGACACGGAAGCGAGGTAGAAAGGGGGAGGAAGACGCCCTTATTTATTACCGGGGGGCCAGTACCCGGGGCCCTAACGGCTTAACGTGCCCATCCGACGCACGGCGGATATATTTAGTGGTTCGAGCGTTCGTACCTGCCTGAGATCGAACCCGAGGTCTTCTCCGTGGCAGTCAGGAACGTTGACTACTAAGCCACCCGCGGCCTGGGTCCCGCTAAAGTTCCATCCGATCCTATTTATAGGAATTGATTGGACTCGCTCTCACGAATCAAGACTATACAATGAAGTATTTCTAGGTTCCAATGGAAGACCACAGCGTTTGAAACAGACACGTGGTCCCCCCCCTCTCCCCCCGTAAAAACTGAGTTATCTTCGATAAATTATCGGACGCAGCAGCTCGTCGATTTGTTCAAGGAGCTAGCTTATCACTCACAGTGTTGCTGGATCAGGGCTGTTTTAAGATATTTGATGTTGTGCTCTCTCTAATGGTACTAGATCTCTTTCCTGGAACCAGTGGCCCTAATTTAGGGTCACGCGACTCCTCCTAGCCGATAAATTAAAAGAGGAAGAAAGAGAGAGATATATTAGATGTTGCTGGTAAAATAACTTGTCGCAAAAGTGAAAAAAAAATCCTCTAGAAATTTCCTTTGCTGATGCTACAGAAGTGTTTCCTGACATGGACGGTACCCCCCCCCTCCTCCACACACACACATACAGGGGGTGTTTATGATTTTATGATTTTTCAGGGGGCGGTAAATCATAAGGGGACGTTGAAGGGGCGTTTAGATTTTTATGGACATAATGGCAATAATTTTATGTTAATAATAAAGGCAACAAAGGGGTCTTAAATTTATTTTAATATTTATGTTCTATAATTTTGTGTTACAGTACGTTTAATTATTTACGTTTGTAAACATTTAACATAAGTTATGTTTTAACGTGTTTTATTCATAAGGATTATAAGTTATGCCACGAAAAAGTGCAGTTATTTTGTAATCATGTTTTAAAAACGAGAATGTATTAACCATCTGGCAACATAGCATTTCCAAGAAGGTGTGTTATTATGAGAGATTTGGGCATCCGTACGTCGTCTTGAATACTTCATTCGCTGTCTTGAATACTAGTATTTTCCAATACTGATGTACACTGTCAATTCTACTTCGTTATGATTAAAATTCGGGTTCCTTAAACTAAAATATGAATGTATAATGAATTGAAGATTATAGTTGATTTCAGCATGCTTATTACATTTGACTTAGGGGCAGGGACGGTAGCCAGCATCGAATTCTCAGAAGTGGGCGCTAGGCTAAAAAAGGTTAGAAAACGATGGTCTAGAAGTATTTCAGTTGAGGTTTGTCTCACGTGACTTTTTCGGAACAGGATAGGAAGAGGTTACATAAGACTAGAATTTAAAATTTTACGGCGATGCTTTTTTTTCCTTTTTTTCTTTTTTTTTCTTTTGAGCATTAAGATATGCAGTATTCGGTTTTCGAAGTTAAGAAACAAATTTCTTTCTTTAATGATTTCAAGCGAATTCTGCAAATCTCATTGTACCAAACATGAAAGATGTAACATTAAACGGGTACTTAAGCAAGAATTAATGCTACGTGAGTCATTTCATTTCATTTATTTCGTTATGGGGTTACATTTGACTATGTTTCATTTCAAAATTAATTTTATGACATATAGTATTAAGAAAAACAACATATACATGTATAATGTGAATACTTATGTACAGGTTAACCACAGAACAGGAAATTGAGTAAAAGGCTATACATTACAGCCTGAGTGAATCCCAATTCCCCTAAAGTACGTAGTCAAGTCAAACGTCCTGCACATCTTCTTTAAGTATACAATAAAACTAGTGAAATCTTTAGTCGGCGGATCTGAAGTTGTGTTGGAAAGCACGAACTATTTTTGCAAAATATCTTTAATTAAATTTGATAAAGAGATAATGTGATTCACTGTTAATCGATGTGATAGATTTTTCAGAAGACCTGAAAATCATATCGTGCCCCGGTGCATTTCCCGAATGTGTTGTAGTTCACATCCGAATCTATACGAAGCAGCGCTTGCTCTTTTTTTTTTTTTTTAAGTTTTCGCCAAACCAATCGCGAAATTCAATTTATTTTCAGCCAAATGTAATCTGAAGTCGCCATTTTTTTTTCACCCACCTGAAATATAAACATCATAAAAACATGTGTTGTAATAGGTCTTACGTCAGCGATTCTGTTACTCTTTTCGCGCAATCGCTTTGCGTTTCACGAGCAACGCAAACAAGGAATAAAGTAACTTAACATTCGAATTTCATTTTTCAAATACCAAATCGAATAAAACTTAAAGATTATTTTTGCTGGGATGTCATTAAAAAAGGTAATATCCAATATTTTCGCCAAAACGTTTTGTCAATCGCCAAAATGATTTTTCTTTCGTAAATGGCGAAGAATGCGATAGGCAGCACGATCCCTGCGAGATCTACTTCTGTATCAATTCCTGAGATTTTGCTAAAATCACTTGACAAACGCCGAGCATTTTGATTATTAAAATTATCATTGTTATACTACTCGTAATTTTTTCATCTGCAGCAATGGTAGCTATAGCCTGATTATCGTGTACGTACAGATAGGACTACTATATATCTGCATATTTTAAAACGTTCTTCGTGGTTTTAAAGTGATGTATGCATTAAGGATGGCTTCTTCCTATATTCTGGTTCTTTGTTGTTACATACCCACAAACCACAATGTCAAGTTGAGTTATGAGACTAGAATTATACCCATTATGGAAATTACTAGCGCGGACGTCTGTTGCTCCCCAAACCCTCTCTCTCTCTCTCTCCACATCTGCTTAATTCCTACAACCAACTAATCTACGTGCTTATTGATTTTTGTAGTTCAGGTCGTTTGAATTTTAAGATGCAGTAATACTGCAAAATGGACGATCGCTCCTTTTTATCATGTGATTACATCCCGGCGATTGATAAAAACGGTGGTTTATATCTATTCTCCCATGTTTCCTCTGTAATTGATGAAAGTGTTATCTATTACTTCGACGGTTTGACACTTCCTACAGTGCCGTCCCCTGACAAGAGTTTTGTACCCTGGGCCGGCTACTTATAAGTTACCTTAGCACGGTTGTTGTATCTTTGCGTGAAATTTATGCTAGGAAAATTGAATCCGATATGTTCGAAAACTTTCTAGATACTTGAAAAAATATTCAACAGTCGTGAAACAGCAATTTTCTTTTTCAGCGTATTCTCTGCAATTCTTGATTGAAATCATTTGGACTGTGAAATAAATTGCTTAGCATTTTTCACATTTCTAGTTTAGAACCCATATAATTAGCAAAAGAAAAGTAACTGCACTTTTACGTAAAACGTCAAGGGTGACTATCTGGAATTTAATTGGTGGGCTAATTAGTGTTAAAATGGTGAGGATAACTAACTTGCTGATGATAATAGTAAAAAAAAAAACAATTATTATTAACATCGTACTGCAGTGGAACTTTGCTAAAATGATAATGAAGTTGGTAACAGCGCACATTAGGGGCACAATTCAATGTTGGATCTCTTTTCCATTGTAACACTTTATAGTGATTCCTATCAGCGGAACTCAGTTTGGAACACACTGTTTACTGAAGTCAAAATTACTTTACCGTAGCGATGAAATTTTAGATAACGTTCATACCTACATTATTTTTAAAGTAAGAAACTGGAATATTTAGCAGAGCATTTAGCGGATAGCGTCTGGCAAACACTGAACTTTTGAAAGAAGGGGGCAGTGTGAATTGAAAATGGTTGGCCTGTATGTGCTCCTGAAACACCGTCTCCAATATTGTAGTAAAGAGAACATATCTGAAATCTAAGCGGAGTACCGTTTTCGAGAGTGTTTTAAAAGTTTACGAAAATGTTGAAGCACAAAACGTTGCTTCAGAAATTGTTAACGTTTCTGCGAGACAAAGCGAAAAGGAAGAGAGCCACAAGAGGAGAAGCGATTGTGACAGTCACGGATAGGCACTTTAGTCTATTGACAATTCTCTCCATTTCATGAGTGAATGGGCTCTGAACAGAATTCAAATCTGAACTGCCGTCAAATGTAAACAACTCCAAAACGGCAAACAAATATTGCAGACTGTTTATTAAAACAAGTAAAAAAAAAGGGGGGGGGGGGTCATATTAAATAAATAATTTGTGACACATTTCGAGAGCAAACTATAAAATATGCTACATTATCCATGTTTTTTTGCTTAATCGCACTTCCTTCCCATTTTACTAGCACATGCACTTCAAATTAACTGCGTTAGGACAACCCTTATATATGAAAGATAACACTCAGATTCAATGTAGTTCTTTAAATAACAGTTTTACTAGAAGGAATGAGAAAGCATTCCAAACTTAATATCGTTTAGATTTAACTGTTGTAGCTGTAAGGTATGTGCTTACGTGGCTTAACTATGAATTTCGTCGATGCAATATTTCGTACTGAACTTGTGAACATAAATACATATCAATTAACAAAATGGAAACCAAAATGGCGAGAGTAATGAATCAGTGAATTAACTTACGTTTGTCCAAACTTTATTAGCTTGCCAGAATGTGAACTTGCTGGCTTCAACTCATACAACATTCACAGCACTCTTCACACATATAATTCTCAGAGTAACATTCGTTCAACAAGGAAGGGAAACAACTCTGCGTATTCGTATAATGCGTCTCTAACAAGTCTCTTTTCAATGTGCACACAGTAACTTGCCTCTACTAAAAATGCACTTCGTTCAAGCAAGTTTGGCAAAAATGTGCTCTCTACATCTGAATGTTAATATGTTTTATCGACCTCTGACCTTCTGACCCTCTGTCAGTGATACCAAAATGAGAAAGCTCTTCCAGGAAGTATGTGCCGTTCAGTCAGAAGGCGTTTAACGAGAAGAAACAAAATTTACATAAGAACACCGAAACTCAAAAGGAAGATTAAATTAGAGATATACATCACAAAGTACGGAATCAGTTATTCATAAATTGTCAAGCAATACGGGAGCTCAATTTCCTGCGATCAGTTTCTTCAGGATGAGGATTTCCCTCACGCCTCAGCTTTTGAGTAAGGCTTTAAATAATACTCCTAAAATTTAATGAAATTTGAGACCAGAATCTGTCGAACAAAAAGATCCACTCGGGGTTAACACAGTATGTAGAAAATCCGTGTGCGTTAATATAAACATACAGGAGCCAAGTTTTTGCTCTCGTCAACGAGTGTCTTTCTCAAGACATACATACAACACAGCAATGGGCAATGCAGAATGCTTTTATAATGCATTACGATTTAAACATCAGATTTTATATAACTTGTCCTCACGTAAATAAAAATAAAAATACTAGCTATTGGCAGATGTTCATGGCAAATAACGGCACACACGCGCACAGTCACACACACACACACACACACACACACACACACACACACACACACACACACACACCAGAGCTGAGACGGGCAGAGCTCGAGCCCGATAGCCCAAAGCAGAGCCCGGGCCCGAATCGGGTTCGGGCTGTAGAATATTTACTGTGGTTCGGGCTCGGGCTCTTAGAGAGAGGAAGAGCGAGAGATTTTTATATGATTTAGCAAATGAGACACTTTATAGTTGGTAAAGGGAATTAATTCTTCGGCAACTGGTTCTGGTTGGAGAGCAGGTATTTGAGACGGCTCTTTATTCCGGGCTTGGGTAGAAAATGCCGTAGGCCGCGCATTAGTGTGTTTCTGCCGAGAAGGAAAAAGCTTTCTCAAGAACTATAGATATTGGATTGTGGATAGCTTGCCGACGATAATTTACCTCCTATCTCCACGCAGTAGCTTCCTGCCAATTCTATTTGGCAACGTACATATTGCAGCGCATTATGGCGTGATAATATTAGCATTATTAGAGCAACATACAATTGCAGCACCGCCCGATCATTTTGGATTCCGGCCGCCCGAAGCACTTCAGGTGGAAACGAACGGTCAAAGAAAGTCGTACAGTTACACTATACAAATAAATAAAGGTCCCTTCCCCACTCCCCATTTTAGAAATACATTGGTTAATTGCAGGAGGAATTAATCTTAATAATGCCCGGCCGCCCGAAGCACTTCAGGTGGAAACGAACGGTCAAAGAAAGTCGTACGGTTACACTATACAAATAGATAAAGGTCCCTTCCAACCACTAACCATTTGAGAAATAAATTGGTTAATTGCAGGAAGAGGAGAGAATGGAAGTGTGAAAAAGGAGGTGTTTTTTATTAATGGATGAACACGTTAGCCAGTTTTCGGGCTCGTTCGGGACCGGGTTCAATCTTGCAATATAAAATTCGGGCTCGGGTGGGCTCGGGCTGATATACCACGGGCTCGGGCTCCAATAATTGAACCCGAACTCAGCTCTCTCTCTCTCTCTCTCTCTCTCTCTCTCTCTCTCTCTCTCTCTCTCTCTCTCTCTCTCTCACACACACACACACACACACACACACACACTGTGACGTATACTTAAATTTAACTTTCTTTTTTAGTTTCTTTCTCTATGTAAATCTGAGTTCCTTCTTCTTAGCGTTTTTAAAACTTAGCGTAATATCTTCTCTCTCGCAAGAGTATGGTTGGCAATACGTTGAGGTCAAAACGCATGACGTGTATATGTGTTCGATGAGAGCTGAACGTTGTATAATGTTTGCGCAGAAGCAAAAGTGTGAAGATGGATGTTATAATGTTAATTGTGGAAGAGGCGTTGATTAATTAAAGTTGTGTCTATTTAAAGGCTGCGTATTGTGCTGATATATACTCGCATATTTTCAACATTAAGAGTTCTCCAGATTAACGTTATTTAGTTCTGAAGTTTACTACTGATCTTATACGTTTAACGTTCCACGTAAAGTGTTCTGTTCTATTGGAATATTACCGTTTCACGGATCTGTTGAAATAATAAAGGAATCAATCTGTAAGTAACTTTTTTTTTTTTTGACGTTTTCTTGGAAGACTCCTGTTTCACTGTAAGTGAAGTAATTAAGAAATGATTTATGTAGTGTTCGGTCAGCCATAGTTACACGAACATTACAACAGAGAGAGAGAGAGAGAGAGAGAGAGAGAGAGAGAGAGAGAGAGAGAGAGAGAGAGAGAGAGAGAGAGAGGGAGGGAGGGAGACAGACAGAGAGAGAGAGAGAGAGAGAGAGAGAGAGAGAGAGAGAGAGAGCGCGCAAAGAAACGAATAACTAAATAGAAATAAAATAAATAAAAGGAAACAAGATCAAAGAATTAGGGGCCTAGTCCTTAAAAGGTTCATTCACAGTTTGAGTTTATTCAGATGATGCCGCAACGTTGCGCAAATTTAGGCCAGTGATCATCGGCGCCTATAGCTTAGTTTTCAGGAGGGGTCAAACAAGAAGTACAACTACGAATAACGCACACAAGCACCATATGCAGATGATTTCCACTGCGTCTTTTTGTTATGTTACCGTTTTTACCACACTAACAAAACGCAAATTTAATTGGAAACCAGAAGAACGAAAACCCATGTAAAAAAGATAGATAAATGAAATCAGATTCTCTCTCATAACCATATTCTAGATAGATAAATGAAACCAGCTTCTCTCTCGCAACCATATTTTACATCGATAAATGAAATCAGATTCTCTCTCGCAGCCACATTCTAGTTAAATGAAATCAGATTCTCTCTCGCAACCATATTCTAGATAGATAAATGAAATTAGATTCTCTCTCGCAACCATATTCTAGATAGATAAATGAAATCAGATTTTCTCTCGCAACCATATTCTAGATGGATAAATGAAATCAGATTATCTCTCGCAACCATATCCTAGTTAGATAAATGAAATCAGATTCTCTCTCGCAACCATATTCTAGATAGATAAATGAAATCAGATTCTCTCTCGCAACCATATTCTAGATCGATAAATGAAAGATTCTCTCTCGCAACCATATTCTTGCGAGAGGGAAGATATAACGCTAAGTTTGAAAAACGCTAAGGAGAATGAACTCAAATTTACATAGAAAAAGAAACTACAAGTGAAAGTTAAATTAGAGTACACGTCACAATCTTTAGAAATCATTTTTACGCTTTTAGTTTATAAAAACTGGATTATGGGAATGCAGCTATTCCAGACGACTTGAGGCCCATTTTCACTCCCGTATAGGAATAGGCCCTGTACATACCTGTGTATATTAACAACAGAATGTGAAAGAAATATCAGTTCAATGAATAAAATTTTTGCATCAGTGAGGAGAAGGTGTTACGTATTACAGTTTTTTGAACATAACTACTGATACCTCAGAACATTATGAACTAAAAAGGTGTTCCCCGCGGGGGACCAAGAAACAAACACCTGTGTCATTTTTTTATAACAGAATCAAGAGAAAAAAAATTCTGCGTGAAAAACATTACGGATTACGTTAAATGTGTTTTTGATACATTTAAATAATTCAATTAGTTTTATTTTTGGTGAGCCATAAAGCTTAACCGTTACTTATTTATTTGCTTACTTATGTTCTGTATTTTCGTATAAATCGGAAAAGTTCATTAGACGCTGCCACACCGCAGTTATGTGTTATGTGTGTGTGTGATCGTGAAGCATTTCAAAGAAGCTGGCCTTAGCTGACGTCTGTCGTAGTACTTTGTAATGGTGTAAAACTAGGACAATTATTTCAACTATAACGTGCACATCTGCGTTACAAGCAGTAATGTGCAATAATTTTCGTTTAACGAAAAATACCTATATGTTCCAAAAAATTTGAATTATTAAAACGCTCATGAAACCTAGTTAATAACATGGAAGGTGAAAATATTCCAAATACGTGGCGACAGTTAATAAATAAATACATCGCTCTTTCCACGTTCCAGAAACACACAGCAACCGAAAAATTGCTTTTCAGCCGCCGCTGTGGAATCGAACCAACAGAAAAGGTAACGCACTCGGCGCGATACCGAGAGTTCTGTTGGTTCGATTCCACAGCGGCGGCTGAAAAGCAATTTTTCGGTTGCTGTGTGTTTCTGGAACGTGGAAAGAGCGATGTATTTATTTATTAATAACATGGAATTTAAAAATTTCAGTATTTGAAAACTAATAATATTCACAGTAAGGCCTCGAAGATATTTTTTGTGGGGGTGCCCCAACATTTTCCGGTACGTCGCTGTGGAACGTGTATTTTTTTTTTTTTTTTGTTATGCTCGGTCCTCATATATTTTTGTTATCGTATACCACTAAACAGATTTATTAGACCATTCTAACATTGATTTTCGTGCAAAAAATATTCTTTTATATTGACTCGGTACATTTAAAGTTTCCATACCGCTGAAATTTGATGAAACTGAGATGATAAATTTGAATTTTGCGTAAATTCTCTTGTGTTTGCTTCGACATTCTTCACACTTACAAGAACCGTTTTTTTTTTTTTTCTATTATTACGCCATCTGCGAGTGCTCCATTCCATAGATATAACAGGAAGGTATAGAGTAAAAATAACAAACTAAATACCAAATTAGCTTTGTAGTAACATAGGATGCAGTAATTTCCAAAATAACAGAAATATCGAATTACAATTTTTGTACTAAAATGGTGCACTTACCGTTACTTGTCCTTTAGCTAAATTACTTTTGCACATTCCTAGAGATATCGGAAGTAAGAGCGATAGCTACTAGCAGTTTTGCAATATAATCCAGATAGTTCTTTCAGCAAGCAAGATTGATTAAGAACTTAAGTACAGTTCTTTTTAAAGCGTTAATATATGTTCTTCTGGCTTTAACTTCACACACCGGAATTGTTGGCTTTAGCTGAGCAATTTCACCCTATAATTGCGGCTTCTCCCCGCAACAGCTGAGCTGTACCGTGAAGAAACGGTTCCGAGTGGCAGGCACGTTCGCTTGGCAGAAGGCACTTATGCCTTTTCTCTCGTGAAGCGAAATCCCTACTAAACTTGGTCGCCGTCGTCAGCGTTTTACCTGGCGACGCAGGAGCAAGTCCAAGTCATGGAAACGCCAGTGGCCACATCATGAAACCGGCGTCAGTCTGGCTTTCGTTGGTAACCGAAGAGACAGACATTCAGGAAAGTTGTTGGCTCCGATGATTCAAAGACGACGGCAAACGGAGCAAAAAGCCCCATTGGAGATGTGGGCGGGTTTTTACAATGATACAACAGCGGTGACTCACTGGTATTTTATTGTTAGGGGCAAAACGATGAGTACAACCGACTAGTCGATAATTTTGCCGCTTCGTCCTGCGACAAGAATAGAAACAGGTTTAGCTTTAAAATTCCGGGATTTTCGTTAAGTAACAATTCTTCACATTGAAAAATACGAACGAATGGGGGCGGGGGGAGGGGGCATAATAGACAACTACTTTGCTAATTATTACAATTCAAATTCGATTATTTTAGTGGCACCCATTTCCAAGCAAGATGATTATGGATGGCATTTGCTCATTTACCATGATGTCCGCCTTCGGAAGTATGTCGTACACATTATTTGCACCTTTTGAATACTTTAGTAAATTGCATTAGCAGAGTTTCTTACGGTGAATACAATGTGAAACACACACATTTGTTTAAGGAAAAATACAGTTAAACCCCTTTATAGCGAACCATGTTTATAACATTTTCTTGAGCCGGGTAGACGTGGGCTGAGCAGACAAAGAGGGACCACCGGTGGAACGAGAGGACAGGAAGAGGTGTTGAAGTATTACAGTGCACAGTTGGAAACAGGTAAAAAAATTCGACCCGGACCGAACCCGCCCGTCACATAATTAGACCCGACCCGGACAAATCTACTTTGAGCTATAAACTCGAATATATCAATATCATCATCATTGCCAATCATTATGAATCCACTGCTGGATGAAGGTCTCCCCACGTTTTTTCCACAACGGACTGTCTTGGGCTAGTCTCCTCCATCCCAACAAAAACACATGTGCTGGGAAACTGCTGGCCACCAGCTGGCAGTGATGGATCACTGCTGGCTGAAATCTGCCGCTCACGGCCCGTTAGTGGTCCGTTGGCGGCAGCGCTATCAGTTGGCGAGTCATTGATGGCCCTCCGGCATCGCCGTGAATT
The DNA here is from genome assembly GCA_039090855.1 of Macrothele yani. Lineage (NCBI taxonomy): Eukaryota > Metazoa > Arthropoda > Arachnida > Araneae > Macrothelidae > Macrothele > Macrothele yani. Next base: position 133,620,850 of record CM077007.1, on the reverse strand, counting down.
GTGGGCCGCCAAGCAAGTGCCACTAGTGGCCCGTCGCTGGCAACCAATGCAACCCCAACAGCAGGTGGAAGCAACGGGACTGCGCACGCGCAGAAGCAACGCTTGCTGTGTTTCTCATGGTACCAGTTAGTTGAAGACGACGCTATCGCCATCGTGTTATTTTAGTGGATGTTAAGAAAAAAATTCATATGTTGAGAGGCGAATTAATTTCCTAATGAAATTCCACGTCGACGAAGATATCAGATTAAGCCATGAAATACTAGATTACAGCCATGAAATACACCCACTCCATTCCCATGAATAACAATTCATGGAATAGAGCGGGTGAATAACAAGAAAAAATTTTAAACCGCTTGAAACAAATGTCCTGGAAAACCATTAAAAAAACGTTTGTTGGGGGGGGGAAGAATTAGACGCGTACAAAATTTATTTTAATTATTTGAAAAAAAAAAAAAAAAGCAACGCTATGTGGATATAATGTACTCATCCATGGGTTGAATACACAAGACTGGAAGGAATTTGCTTCTAAAAATAATGAGAAGTAAAATAAAACGTCTTTCCTCTTCAAAAGAAATGTAGCTTCGGACAACGGAAAGGAAAGATACAACGTTCAAAATGTAATTGAATGCGACATGAACCTGGGTAAATATACGTATATTAATTCAACAATCTCCTTTCAAGACGACAAGGACAGTACAAAACTTTGGAAAGCGACTAAGTGTGTACACTCCTTGAAAATGAGTGAAGTTCCCTAAAGGTAAAAAAAATAAAAAAAATATCGTTACGTTGAAAAAATAAATTTATGAATTATATGAAACTGACTTTTATGAAAAATACCTCGCAATATTGTAAAATGAAAGAGGGAAGGAACCATTCGATTACATATTCCGCACTAAACAGACAGCTTCAAGCACACGCACGTGCGTGGCAAATTAGTCCGGTCGGTATAAAACTCAGGTCCCACGCAAACGGCCCTGGTTCGTATCCACTCAGAGTCAAACGGGCGTTTTTCCGGTCTGTTGAGAAAATTTCCCCAGCGCAGTGCTAAGTTTCGTAAGGATAGAAAAAAAAGGTTGTAGCTGTGGGGAACTGCGGGTGTCCTTGACATTTTTTTTTATGGCTACTACTGGGAAATTGGCGAACAAGATTCGGCAAGCCACCAGTTACGTCACGTGGTTGCCGGCTGCCACTACCGGCAAACTAGCGGACCACATTAGGCTAGCCATCATTTCTGGCACGTGCTTGCAGGGCCACTTGTGGCAGCTACTGCTTGTGATGGACAACTGATGGGGTGCCAACTGTTGGCCTGAACTGCCGGCCCTTCTGTTGTTGGCCGCCCGGACATTTTATTGAAGGTCCGGCAGCGGCAACATAGTGCTGGGCCAGCAAGACTGTTTTTGCTGGGATCCACCCACGTCGCACGTGGTCTTCTTCTGGGTCTTTTCTTGCCCCTTGGAATACAGTCTGAAATTTCGTTTGTTCAACGGTGGTCCGTTCTCCTGGCAATATGTTTAGCCTATTACCATTTCAGGGATTTTACTCTTCCACTCATGTTATTTTCCTTGTCCAGGAGTTCCTCTTTTTATCTTTCTTGGTTACACCAAGCGTGATTTCCTTCATGCTTCTTTCAGTTGCCTGCAGTCTTTGTATGTTTTTTTTTTTTTAGTTAAGGTCCACGTCTCTGCTGCGTACGTAAGCACTGGAAAGATGCATTGATTAAATACATTTCTTTTAAGACATAATGACATATTGCTCTTAAAAATTGTAGTGTTTCTTCCAAAAACTCTCCAACCAAGTTTTATAGGCCAATTAATTTCCTTCTCAATGTGACCCTCGCTTGATATCTGCTGCTCAAGGCAAATGTAGGAATTGGTTATCTCCAGCTTTTCCCCATCAATCAATTGATAAATCTTCATACAGCATTGTACATCTGTTTTGTCTTCTGAAAGTTCATTTTTAATCCCCATTTCTTTATTCAGTTCTTGGATCATACTCTGCAGCTCTGAAGTATTATTTCAAAGACCTCTGAAGGGTTCTTCAAAATATATATTTTTTTAACAAAAATAAAACGGAAATAAAACAGGGTCAAAATCGGGTCAGGAACAACTTGACCCGAGCCGATTTGACCCACAAGAACTTGTCGACCCGTTGATCCGTGACCCGTTTCCATCTCAGTTACAGTGTTGATGGGGGTATTAACAAAGCTGTCGTATTTGGTTTCATCATTCAAGACTCCTGAATAGTGAGGGGAGGGGTATCAATAAAGGAACAAAATGCTTTTGTTAATGCATAAAACAGCGCTTATAGCTCGTTAAAGGCAAGCACTTCTGCCATAAGCGTACCGTAAAAACTTTGGCACCCCCGAAAAAATTATCTTGGAAGCCCTTTAGCGAAAATCTCCTAGCTTTCAATTATTGAAATTTTTAAGTTCCATATTATTATCGAGGCCTTATGGGGTTTAAAAATTCATGTTCTTTGGAACCCCCACCCTAACAGGTATTTATCGTAAAACTTAAATTATTGCACTTTATTACGTGCAACACAAATCTGCATGCTGCAATTAAAATGATTAACTAGTTTTGTATCAATGCAAAGTGCTATAAAAAAAATGCAAAAGTTATAAAACATGCAAAAGTTAATCATATCATGCACATTTTATTCTTTTATAGAAATAAGGCCAGCTCACAAAACACATAATTGCCGTTTGGCAGTGTTAATGACCTTTTCTGATTTACACGAAAATACAGAGAATAAGTAAGCAAACAAATAAGTAATACCTGTGACGCAAATAAAGAAACACTACTTAATTTACTCCTAAATATGGAAAACACACTTAACGTGATGCCACAATGTTTTGCACACAGTAAAAATTTTTCTCTAGATTCTGTAATCAGAAAAATGACGCAGGGTTCTGTTTCTTCGTCCCCACGAAGAACACCTTTTAGTTTGTTATATTCTCAAGGATTCGTAGTTATGATCGGACGACTGTAACACATAACACCTTATCCTCATTGGTAAAAAAATTTCATTCATTGAGCTCACATTTCTTTGACATTCTTTTGTCAATATGCATCTTCATGGCTATGAAAAGAGACCCGAAGTCCTGTGGAATAGCTCTGCTCTTCCGTCATCCAGTTCTTATTAACTAAAATCGCGTAAATTATTTCTAAATATGTTGAAAAAAAATTGCTTTTTTTTTTTTTTATAAAACTTCGTTGAAAGCTGCCGGCAAAAATTTCTGGCTATTTCTTTATTTTTCTTTAACCAGCTTCATATGAAGTTTCTGCAAAATAAATAAATGAAATTGAAAAATCTTTTTGCTGAGACTAGAGGTCTTTTTAGCCATGAGCCCCCACCTCCCCATGCGGGGGTTGCTGAGCCTTAAGCCCCTGATTTCTGCCCAAAAGTGGGTTTTCTTATTTGGATTACGAATCGGTATGTGTAAGAAATAAAGACCGATTGCTTTAACATCCGTTAAATTCTTACTCAAATTACAGGGTGAAACGAACTGTTTTTCGTGATTTTGTTTCAGTTATTTTCGTAATTTTTTATTTCGAAGAAAGGAGAATGGAATTTAACCTGTGAAAGAATGGTGTGGTACACAGTATGCTCATTCGATTTAAACCCAAGCTTGTACTTGTGTTTGTAACTTGCTAATTTAACGGCATTTATAAGTCGAGGAAAGCAACTTCTTACGGATGCTGGGAAATGGAAATACGCTCTCTGAAAACTGAGTTTTCAAAAGGACAAGCAAATTTTATTTGTCTACAGGCTTTTCCTGTTTTTCGTGATACTGTTTGTTTCGTCTGTATTCAGGTTTTCACTGCAGCGAATGATTATTGACTGTGTAGTGAGTATCACCCCTCGAGTCCTCTAACCACGAAAAATATTGTACCAGCCTTTTATGCATTCTGAATGTGAAAATCTTGTTAGCAGTGCAGCAATAATATCTTTGGAATACGTGAAAATTTCAGTTTTATAAGTTCACAATACCACCCGGTGAAAAACGAGTTTGTCCGCTATGGGAATCCGTGTCCCTTCACTCCAGAGTAAGTCGCTCTACCAACTAAGCTACGCAGGAAGAATGTCTCGCTGCGGATTTGTCGTTTTGACGCATGTTTTCACCTCTGTAGTACGTCACAAACCTTATAAACCACGCCCATAATTAAACACGGTAATGGTTATAAATTCCCAACTAAGTCCATAATTACTTTCTTCTGCGGTAGTTTGGTCCAAGAAATCTATCTACCAGTGTCTGCTCAATCCACTCCACCGTTTAAAACGATACCCCGGCTGTAACGATCCCTTTCACTGGCCCAATTAGAAATCTCACTGAAAATGTGTTAATCTAATACATTTGTAACAATCCTTCTACTCTTTTTTCGTCGAAAGCTTACTAAAACTTTCCGAAATTCGCCGAAACACTAGTTTACGGAAAGTACCTGATGCAGGTTGGTAATCTCAGGTTACCTGTTTTCCTGCACGGGAATGTGGGGTAGATCTTAGCGAAAATCGACTGTTACAAATTAAGATGTTTAAGTTTAAAGGCGATAGAAGGCTAAGGCAGCACGAACAGACAGAGAGAGGTATAGCACATCTTCATAGCTCAAACCTTTAGTTGCACGTATCCAATCAGAAGCTGATGAAGATTCAAGCTCAATACTGCTGAAACTAGGATTAAAAAAGGGCAGAGGTTTTCAACAGCTCTGAAAAACTTGTAGCATTAGTTGATCCCACAAAAACGGACCGCGGATGGCCTAGTAGTCAACGTTCGTGAATGTAACGGAGAAACCTCAGGTTCGATCCCAGACAGGTACGAACGCTCGAACCACTAAATATCCGCCGTGCATCGGATGGACACGTTAAGCCGTCGGACCCCGGGCACTGGCCCTCCGGTAATAAATAAGGGCGTCTTCCTCCCCCTTTCTACCTCGCTTTCGTGTGACTTTCCTATCGGGTACTTCAGCCCAAATCTCTTAGCTTCCTATTTCTAAGGGTTGTTTCAGACCCGAGGTCAGACACTCCTTCCTAAAATCATCTACATATGATCTGATCTGATGTAATCCCGCAAAAACGGCATTGGTCGGTTGGAGATGGATAGTCCCTAATCAGCATATCACTAATTTGGGGTCATTGGTTCCAGTGGAAGGGAATCAGACAGCTGCACTGCTCAAGCTTTAAGCGGAACTCGAGCCCTGGCCCATCTGGGACGAATGGTCAGAAGCCAGCACATCAGACCACTAGACCACCGGGCAGGCAATAGTCTTTAAACAAAAAGAAATATATTTAACTAATTATCACGGACTACTATATCTATAATACTAGGCGTCTTATTATACATGATGATACAAAAACTTTGTAGTTTCCGTTTCCAGACTTATTATCCGCTATTTTTTCCAGTTGATATTCTTCAGTTTCATTGAATCTCAACAGCAACTTTAGAACTTCTAAGACATCTTTTGCACTAGAGACGCGCACAATCTTAGTTTTGCGTTCTTCATCAACTTCACTAGCAAAGTTTTGCCACAATTCTTAATTCCTTGAACGATCTTAACACCCCACCCCCACCCTCCATTTCCGAAAGCCACTTTAGTTTTGTGCTCTCTGTATAAAACCTTTCACCGACACTTGCGAGTTTCGTCCTAATGTTGCCCAACAGAACTCGGAGATGATCTTTAAAGCCTCTCGCTGAATGGTAGATCGCTGTCAGTTGCATCTGCTCCTAACAAACAAACAAACTCCGCGTGAGGCAAACCGTTACTGATTTTTTCGGCAACTTATTCCATGCTTTTCTCCAAAAACGAATAAATAGCATTTACAAAATTCATACCGGTTTCTTTTTTTTTTGTTTTTTATGCATTTTACGATATTATTTTCATATAAATCTCCTTTAAAAGAAGCAGAAGCAAAAGTGTGGAGAAGTTGATATTTTTAGTGATAGTGTTACAGTCAAAGTTGTTTATTACCTTTGACGGTAGTTACTGGAAACCCTAACATGCGGCGATTCCTTAATTTTAAGACCGAAGCATAGTTTTCAGGAGAGGCCAAACAGAATTTACACTGTAAAAAACTGCCGTGAAATATTCACATGCTTTCCAACAAAAAGCAGTTCATTTTTTGAAGTTAATTAATACATAGTAAGATTTTTACAGAATAATGTACATGTCTTAGTATATCTAATCGAAGTTTCTTGAATGCGGCCTTGTTAGATCACAGCTAATTTAATGCGGCCTTCCAACACGAAGATGTGCCCCACCTCTGGTCAACACCACTAGTTCTGAACCAAAATAAGGTACATGTCGAAGTTTCTTGAATGCGGCCTTGTTAGATTACAGCTAATTTAAAGCGGCTTACCAACATGAAGAGGTTCCCCACCTCTGGTCTAAACCACTAGTTATCAACCTAAATAAGGTACATGTCGAAGTATATCTAATCAAAGTTTCTTGAATGCGGCCTTCCAACACGAAGAGGTGCCCCACCTCTGGTCAACACCACTAGTTCTCAACCAAAATAAGGTACATGTCGAAGTTTCTTGAATGCGGCCTTGTTAGATTACAGCTAATTTAAAGCGGCCTTCCAACATGAAGAGGTTCCCCACCTCTGGTCTAAACCAATAGTTATCAACCTAAATAAGGTACATGTCGAAGTATATCTAATCAAAGTTTCTTGAATGCGGCCTTCCAACACGAAGAGGTGCCCCACCTCTGGTCAACAGCACTAGTTCTCAACCAAAATAAGGTACATGTCGAAGTTTCTTGAATGCGGCCTTGTTAGATTACAGCTAATTTAAAGCGGCCTTCCAACATGAAGAGGTTCCCCACCTCTGGTCTAAACCACTAGTTATCAACCTAAATAAGATACATGTCGAAGTATATCTAATCAAAGTTTCTTGAATGCGGCCTTCCAACACGAAGAGGTGCCCCACCTCTGGTCAACACCACTAGTTCTCAACCAAAATAAGGTACATGTCGAAGTTTCTTGAATGCGGCCTTGTTAGATTACAGCTAATTTAAAGCGGCCTTCCAACATGAAGAGGTTCCCCACCTCTGGTCTAAACCACTAGTTATCAACCTAAATAAGATACATGTCGAAGTATATCTAATCAAAGTTTCTTGAATGCGGCCTTCCAACACGAAGAGGTGCCCCACCTCTGGTCAACACCACTAGTTCTCAACCAAAATAAGGTACATGTCGAAGTTTCTTGAATGCGGCCTTGTTAGATTACAGCTAATTTAAAGCGGCCTTCCAACATGAAGAGGTTCCCCACCTCTGGTCTAAACCACTAGTTATCAACCTAAATAAGGTACATGTCGAAGTATATCTAATCAAAGTTTCTTGAATGCGACCTTCCAACACGAAGAGGTGCCCCACCTCTGGTCAACACCACTAGTTCTCAACCAAAATAAGGTACATGTCGAAGTTTCTTGAATGCGGCCTTGTTAGAATACAGCTAATTTAAAGCGGCCTTCCAACATGAAGAGGTTCCCCACCTCTGGTCTAAACCAATAGTTATCAACCTAAATAAGGTACATGTCGAAGTATATCTAATCAAAGTTTCTTGAATGCGGCCTTCCAACATGAAGAGGTTCCCCACCTCTGGTCAAAACCACTAGTTCTCAACCAAAATAAGGTACATGTCGAAGTTTCTTGAATGCGGCCTTGTTAGATTACAGCTAAGTTAATGCGGCCTTGTTAGATTACAGCTAAGTTAATGCGGCCTTCCAACATGAAGAGGTTTCCCACCTCTGGTCAAAACCACTAGATATCAACCTAAATAAGGTACATGTCGAAGTATATCTAATCGAAGTTTCTTGAATGCGGCCTTGTTAGATCACAGCTAATTTAATGCGGCCTTCCAACATGAAGAGGTCCCCCACCTCTGGTCAAAACCACTAGTTCTCAACCTAAATAAGGTACATGTCGAAGTATTTCTAATCGAAGTTTCTTGAATGCGGCTTTCCAACATGAAGAGGTTCCCCACCTCTGGTCAAAACCACTAGTTCTCAACCAAAATAAGGTACATGTCGAAGTTTCTTGAATGCGGCCTTGTTAGATTACAGCTAATTTAATGCGGCTTTCCAACATGAGGAGGTTCCCCACCTCTGGTCTGAACCACTAGTTCTCAACATACAGTATGTATCACGGAAATATTTCAAATGGACCGTCATTCTACCTCCGCGAATATTAACAAAATGAAATATTTTATTAACTGTAAGTAAATGTTGTTAATTAACTGATACGCAAAAGGAAAACATTTGAAGGTCCCTAACACTGTGTCAATATGCATTAATTTTGTCAAGTAGTATAAATTTCAAACAAAAAACCTTGTCTACTGGTTTGTTTGTTTTTTAATTCTATTCTGTTGACTTCAGTCCGACGTATCTGGCAACGCTGTGATAGAGTTGCCATTCATGTTAAGGAGGGTAAGCCAGGGCCCGAATTTCCACATAGGCATCTAAAATATACAATGGGCATGGCACTTTTGAGCTGCTGAGATCACCAATTGGCCCCGATTTCTTTGCAGGGTGAAATCAGACCCAACCAGTGATCAACGGGGCGCTGTTCAGACAAGCTACATCAACACGGTGGTCGTTATTACAGTCCCTTTAAGGTGGATCCACCTAAAATCTTTGTCTTGTATTTCCAATAGGCAAACTTCTGTCGCCATTTTTTTCACAAATAATGCGCTCTCACAAGGATGAAAATTTAAACATCGATAAAAATAACTTCATATTATAGCCTAGCATACTTAATATTTTCTAAAACCTAACCATAATTATATTAAAAAACAATAACTTTTCCTTAGGTGGTGTTGAAACCCGAAAACATATGGCGCCACATCTACACGTGACTTATTAAATGCTATCAGGTCGGATTTTTTCCAATAATTTCATTAATTTTTGGACTGCAATCAACACTTGTGCCCATCCATACGATAGTTCGGAATGGTTAGAATGATTCGAGCCACTTAGATTAAATGTTCTGATAACAATTTAACCGAAAATGTAAACAGAATTGTAGATGCTGATGATTTTTAATTCGGAAATAAACCAGCAAGCTCACTCTGCAACATTTTCAGCTAAATTAATGTTAGAATATTTAATCTAAATGGTTCGAATAATTCTAACCATTCCGGACTATCGCATGGATGGACACAAGTGTTGATTGCAGTCCAAAAATTAATGAAATTATTAAAAAAAATCCGACGTGATAGCATTTCGTAAGTCACATGTAGATGTGGTACCATATATTTTCGGGTCTCAACACCACCAAGGGAAAAATTATTGATTTTTAATATAGTTATGGTTAAGTTTTAGAAAATATTGAGTATACTAGGCTATAATAGGAAGTTATTTTCATCGATGTTCAAATTTTCATCCTTGGGAACGCATTAATTGTGAAGAAAATGGTTACAGAAGTTTGTCCATTGGAAATACAAGGCAAAGATTTTAGGTGGATCCACCTTAAGCTATTTTTAGCACGTCTTTTGTAAAAAAAGATCGTGCTTCTGTTATCGGTATGTCCATCCGTCCGTCCGTCCGTCTGTACCCACGTAACTATTAGTCCTATTTGAAAAATTCTTTTTGCGTTCGGAAGCTTGAAATATGCAAATGATGATTCTTCATTTCGTTTTTTTTTTTTTACGATGTAAAATTTTGCCGCTAGAGGGCGTAAATGCAGATGATGTCGAATTCAAAAATACGTTTTATTCCACATATTTGCTTCTAAACATCCGATTGAAATTTTTTTTATCTTTCGATTCCATTTATGTCGAAGAGTATTTTAGATATAGTTACTTTTTCAAATTACGCATAGATTTTGCGCTAGGGGGCGTAAAGGTAAATTACAGTTTTTCCGATAACTCTTCTTCTAAAACTCCGATTTGAACATTTTTTTCTTCAGCGGATACATCTCCTGTTGGAAAATCTTTTGCATATAATTTCAAATTTTTGGTAAAGAATAATTTGGCCACCAGGGGGCGTAAGTGTTAATTTTTGCTTCTGATGTATTTGCCATAAAATCGGAGCTTCTAAATTATCGATTCAAAAAATTCTTTCGTGGACTGATGCAGCTCACATCGATAAACCTTTTCGAAATATTTTCTTCTTAAAATATTACACAGTTTCTCCGCCAGGGGGCGTAGACGTACATCCTATTTTTGTCAATATCTCTACTTCTAGAAGTCCGATTTGAAAAATTCATTCTTTGTTGGATAATGTTTTCCGTGTGACATGTTTTTCATATAATTTCAAAATTTTCAAGTAATTCATAGCATTTCTGCAAGGGGGCGTAGCGGTAAATTGCGTTTCCCCTATATCTCTGCTTCTAAATCTCCGATTTAAAAAATTCTTTCTGCACCGGATACAGCTCCTGATGGGAAATCGTTTGCACGTAATTTCTAATTTTTGTAAAAAAATAGTTTGGCCACCAGGGGGCGTAAATCTTAATTTCCGCTTCTGTTGTATTTGCAGCAAAATATAGGCTTCTAAATTCTCGATTGAAAAAAAACGTCGTTTGTTGACCGATACTAGTCATGTCAACAACCTTTTAGGAACCTTCCCTTCTTAAAATAGTGCATGGTTTCTACGCCAGGGGCGTAGATGTATATCTTATTTTTGTCAATATCTCTACTTCTAGGAGTCCGATTTGAAAAATTCCTTCTTTGTTGGATAGTGTTTCTAGTGTGACATGTGGTTCATATTATTTCAATTCAAGTAATTCATAGACTTTCCGCTAGGGGGAGTAAATGTAAATTGCGTTTCCCCCTATATCTCTGCTTCTAAATCTCTGATTTGAAAAATCTTTCTGCACCGCATACAGCTTCTGATGGGAAATCGTTTGCACATAATTTCTACTTTTTGTAAGAAATGGTTTGGCCACCAGGTGGCGTAAGTCTTAATTTCCGCTTCTGTTGTATTTGCAGCAAAATATGAGCTTCTAAAAGCTCGATTGAAAAAAAGTATTTTGTGGACCGATACTACTCATGTTGACAAACATTTTAGGAAATTTTTCTTCTTGAAATAATGCATGGTTTCTACGCCAGGGGGCGTAGACGTATATCTTATTTTTGTCAATATCTCTACTTCTAATAGTACGATTTGAAAAATTCCTTCTCTGTTGGATAGTGTTTCCGATGTGAAATGTTTTCCCTATAAATTCAAAATTTTCAAGTAAATCATAGACTTTCCGCTATGGGGCACAAAGGTAAATTGCGTTTTCTGCGTTATTTCTGCTCCTAAAGCTCTGATTCTTCCTGTATCGCATACAAGACCTGATGGAAAATATTTTTCACATAATTTCTAATGTTTATTAAAGAATGATTTAGCCACCAGGGGTCATAAGTGTTAATTTCTGCTTCTGAAGTATTTGTTGCATAATCTGGGCTCCTGAAAACTCGACCAAAGTTTTTGAATAGCTTTGATAAATTTAATTTGCGTCAGAACATATTCAAAAGACGTGCTTATTACACCCGAAAATTCGGTGTCATCTTTTTTGTTTTTTCTTTGTGTGTACGTGTGTGTTTTGTTCAACCAATCTGCTTTCGATACTGAGAAGTGTATTTCTGTCACAGGTTTCACTAAAAAAAGTGCGCATTGGTACATCCAGAAGAAATTCTGAGGTTTATTCTTTTACCCATTTTAGTTGTAATATCTCTTCAATGTTTTCCAACGTGTGTATGTAGCTCTGGGAACAAACACTACGTAAAGTTTGCTCTTCTTATTCACTCACCTTAAGTGAAACAAAGTCACTCAAAGTTCAAGAAAGCTTTACTTACAGTTCGCTTTTTATTCAGCCGCACTTTACTAAATCATAGCACCGATAACAACAATAGGTATTAGTGGAATAACTTCAATTAGTAAACACAGTAGTAGTTTGAAAAGACTAACAAGCGAAGCCTCAGGAGAGTCGTTACAGCTAATCGACGGACTACTGCACAAGACCTCAGTGTACAGGTGAGTAAAAATGCTGCAACCTTGATATGTACACGTACCATTCGCTGAGCACTTCATTCCATGGGTTACTGTAGTCGTGCGGCTGCTCATAAGCCTTTCATCTCCACTCGGAATGCTACTCGTCGTTTAGCATGGTGTAAACAACATTTATCGTGGATCGTAGATAAATGGAAATGGGTCCTATGGACTGATGAATCCAGATACACGATCCATCAGTCTGATGGCCTTGTGTGGGTATGGGGGCAGCCAGACGAACGCTATTTACCACAGTGTTTCCTACGGTCAAGTTTGGAGCTGGCAGTGTACTCGTGTGGGGGTGTTTTTCGTGGTATGGTCCCAGCCCATTGGTTATCGTGGACAAACCTGTTAACTAGCATGTCTACCTCGATATACTGGACAATTATGCCCTACCAACTCTGTGCAATACTATGGAACCGAGCCTTGTTGGTACCAGAAGGATAATACACCGAGCCACAAAGCAAGAACTGTTACGGCGTGGTTTGACGATAATTCCGTATCTGGCCGGCACAGTGCCCTGATCTGAATTCCATAGAGAACCTATGGGATGAATTAGAGCGCTGCATAAGAAGTTTGGAACCAAGGTCTACTACTAAGCAACAGTTAGCGGCAGCATTATGTACTGAATGGAAGCGCAAACCTATCGCTGTGTTCCAAAACCTTGTAGAAATCGTGTCTCGAGGGGTCAGTGCATGCATTAAGACCAAAGGTGGACCGACACCGTATGTCAATAAATGCTATGTTGTGTTTCTCTTCTAGGAGTCCGGTGACTTTTGCCAATATAGTGTATATATATATACATCGCTGATCAACAAACGCTATCTGTATGGAAGAATACAGCTTACAGATCCGTACGGCCTCCACGACCACCCCTAACGCACCAGCTTCCTAGCTTAACACATTATAGTACATGCAGCGATCTTGCCTGTCAATCATGCATACGTCATTCATCCTTGACTTCAAGACTGTTGCCAGATGGCTTTCAGTGAGTAAGAAAATACAGAGTTAAGATTGAAACGCTAAGAGAGGACAAACTCAAAATTTATGTAGAGAAAAAAACTTAAACTTAAATTAGAGTATAACGTCATATAGTTTAGTAACAAAAAGACTGAAACTAATACCATGACTATTCCCAAACGTTTTGAAATTTCTTCTTGAACATAAAAAGATTTTAAAGGCTGCAATCAGAAAATCGCAGATATTTCCACTTAGCTTGGTTGATGCCTTTAGAATTATACAAGTCAATGGCGTAGCCAGAAATTTCTTAAGGGAAAGGGGGAGTTGTTTCATAGATTTGTTTCATCGGTGAAAGCCTCCAGATAAAAAATAATCCAAGTGAGAATAAGCCCCAAATCACTAAAAGTCAAAAATTGAAAAAAAAAAAAAAAACAATTATTGGGGAAATTTTTTTCAATATATATATATCATCATCATCATCATCATTGTCAACCATTATCAATCCACTGCTGGACGAAGGTCTCCCCAAGTTTCCTCCACAACGGTCTGTCTTGTGCCAGTCTCCTCCATGTCACCCCTGCATACTTTCGAATTTCATCCACCCATCTCCCATGTGGTCTTCTTCTGGGTCTTTTCCTGTCCCTTGGAATCCAATCTAAAATTTCGGCTGTCCATCGATGATCTGTCCTTCTGGCAGTATGTCCAGCCCATTGCCATTTCAGGGATTTAACTCTGATCATGATGTCTTCCACTCTTGTCATTTTTCGGATCCACGAGTTCCTCTTCTTATCTCTCCTGGTTACACCAAGCATGCACCTCTCCATGCTTCTTTGAGTTGTCTGCAGCCTTTGTATGTCTCTTTTAGTTAAGGTCCACGTCTCTGCACCATACGTTAGCACTGGAAGGATGCATTGATCAAACACTTTTCTTTTAAGACATAATGGCATATTGCTCTTGAAAATTATGCTGTTTCTTCCAAAAGCTCTCCAGGCAAGTTTTGTACGCCGATTAATTTCTTCATCAATGTGACCCTCACTTGATATCTGCTGTCCAAGATAAACGTACGTGTCTGTTATCTCCAGTTTTTCTCCATCAATCGATAAATCTTCATTTCTTGTAAAAGCATTGAACATCACTTTTGTCTTCTGAAAGTTCATTTTTAATCCCACTTCTTTACTCTTGTCAGCAAGTTCCTGGATCATACTCTGCAGCTCTGATGGGCTAGTTGCAAAAATGACTACGTCATCAGCAAAACGAAGGTGGGTTAGATAATCTCCATTAATCTTTATCCCCTTGTTTTCCCAGCTCAGTGACTGAAAAACACCCTCCAATGTGGCATTAAAGAGCTTCGGAGATATGGTGTCACCTTGTCTCACTCCCTTCCCAATTTTTACGTGTGTTGTATTTTCAAACAGCCTAATCTTTGCACTTGCATTTTCATAGATGTTATTAATAATATTAATGTATGCATCTTCAATACCGCAGGTTTTCAGAGCCATTGTAACTGCTGATGGTTTCACCGAATCAAAGGCTTTTTCATAATCGATAAAAGCCATGCACAATGGAAGTTCATATTCCCTCGCTCTTTCAATTAGTTCTCTCAGCACGTGGATATGATCTATTGTGCTGTAGCCACTCCTGAATCCAGCTTGTTCTCTCGGTTGAGCCATGTCCAGTGTTACCTTCAAGCGGTGTGAAAGAACTTTAGTGAAGATTTTATAAACTACTGATAGGAGGCTGATAGGTCTGTAGTTTCCGAGATCCTCAATGTCACCTTTCTTATGTAGCAGGATCATTGTAGCGGTGTTCCAATCCTCAGGAATCTTTCCTTGATTAAGGCATCGAGTGAAAATTTGGGCGAGTACTGTTTCGATTTCTCCACTTGCTTCTTGTATGATGTCTACAGTAATTCCATCTTCTCCTGGAGCTTTTCCTCGCTTCATGTTCTTGATTGCATGTGCAACTTCTGCTGGAAGGACTGGAGGAACTCTGGTACTGGTATCTTTCATGATGTCTGGAGTGCATATATCATCCCTTTCATATAATTTGGAGTAGAAATCTTTCACTCTTGTCAAAATTTCGCCTCTATTTCTTGTTACAGAACCATCTTCTTTTCTCAGTGCCATAATCTGTTTTCTTCCCTTACCGAGATGTCCCTTTGCTATCTTTAGGCTTTGGTTGTTTTCAATTGCTTTCCTCACTAGTTCACAGTTGAATTTCCTTAAGTCTTCAGTGATACTTTGTCTTACTGTCTTGCATAGCTCTATATATTCCACTTTGGAAGTCACATCTTCTTTAGTTGTCCTCATCTCTCTTCTTTTTTGCATCAACATTTTGGTTTTTCCTGATAATTTGTTCACATGCAACTTGTTCTTAGACCCAGCTAATTTTGTTGCTGTTTCCATAAGAGCTTTGGTTACTTTTCTGTTAACTTCAGAGATGTCCACTTCTTCCGATGTTAGGCCTTCTAAAGCAGAGAACCTGTTCTTCAGTTCTAACTTGAAGGTATTATGGTGTTTTTAAGGTTGGTTATGTCAATAGATTTTGTTTGTCTTATGAGCTTGCCACGTTCAAGTTTAGTGTTGAGGTGCATCTTACATCTCACCAATCTATGGTCACTACCTGTGTTGAACTTGTTTAGCACACTGTATATATATATATATTGTGTGAATTCGTACTCAATCCTCCACTGAAGGGGGTCCCGGACCCGAGGACCCCCTGCCTTGGCTACGCTTCTGCTCGAAGTCACGGTAAGAGTGTACTGTTAAAGGAGGAAGCCTTATCAAAACCTTTCTGCAAGAACAGTATCAATCCGCGTTACAATGAACTCCTGCTGTTTCCTTTCAGTCACACAATTCCTCTCCCACTGAAACCACATCCACCCACACATCACACAAGCAGTGGAGATTGTGAATAGAGTTGTGTGGTGTAGTCCGAACTTCTTACTCCCTACAGCCTGTTTATGTAACTTTCCCCGCGAGTTACCCCAGTTATCAATTTCTTGTTTCTGTATTGTGAAAATATGAAGAGACAAACTGGAAGAACGGGGAAAGAAAATCATGGAGCAAATTGGAACTTTATTTTGCAATAAGTTGGTTTGTGTGAAAAGGAAAATATACTTTATCACTTTTGATTCCAGCATCATCACTACACGTTAGATTCATGCATTACACTTTGAAATTTTCCTTCGTTTCACCAGGCTCAGGGGTGTATTCAGAGGGAGAGACAAGGAGCCTTGATTCCCCAAAAGTTTTTCTTTTCCTTTTTTTTGCTAAAATGCGACTTGCATTAGACAAAATACTTTAATTTAATAAAAAAGCATTACCTTACATTAGAAAATAATGCTTTAATTTTTTCTTCTATTCTTCATTAACTTTTATTTTGCCCTGATGGATTTCAGACACTTCCATCTTCTGTCGCCTCCCTTTCCTCACAAAAAAAAAAAAAAAGATCCATATATTCTATATACGCTCCTGACCTGGCTAATAAATTTTGGGAGCTGGCTTCTAGATCTAGAACATATTTGTCGAACCCTGTGATTAAACTGACTAAGTTAACGACAAGCAACCTGCACAACACAAACTTAAGTCATCATAGTTGGTTTACTGCAACTTTGATTTCCAGGCATTTCTTGACACTCTCCAGAACAAAAATAAAGAAATACGTGTACAAAAACAAAAACAAAAATATCAGAAAAGTTTGCGAAAAACGAATGCAGAAAAAAAAAATATATATATATGGATAATGTTTTTCAAAAAACCCAGAAGTAACCTTCGTAAAACTCATTCCAAAGTTACGAAAATTGCTGCATTGGCATTACGGATGTATGCGTCTAATGAATTTCGATTCTGTCGAAAGAAATATTATCTAATCATGGAATAAATGGAAAACTATTTTCTTTTTTTACTAACAGCAGCGAAATAATTGCTTCGGTTAACGATGACTTCGGATTACGACGAATGCACACTTTACGAACGCATTTGGTGTGTCTACTTATTTTTACATGCGTAATACGGTTAACTTCATCTTACTCTGAAATACTTCAGTCTAAAATATCGAACAGATCAAAACTTTACATCCGTTCTGCAACGTAAGATATCTTTCAGGGACGGTTTTTTTTTTTTCTTTCGGCCACAGCTTAATTCGCTTTCTCAAAGCTTTCAGCTCCACTTTTCCCTCACGTTCATCCAGAAGCAGAAAATTTTTATTTTTCGCAGAGATTTTATTCTTGAAAGGTTTCTTGAGATCAGAGACATCCAGGGCGAGACAACAGATGAAAGCTCTACTGATGTTTAGTCTGATGTTCGATCTGACACTGTGCTACTGAAGTGACCCTATTCTTTACGCTTAAGTAAAGGCAAAATGTATTTTTATTGAGATCTGAGAACTGAAGAAGAAAAAAATCATCCCTTGAGACTGGCGTAGGTTACTACCATTCAAGGAAGTGTATAAGTTCGGAAAGATCCGAAGAAGAATATTTTAAGATACGTTCCTTACGCATTTCTCTTAATTTTCGGACTGCTGCTGCCTGAATTCTCTTTATTGAAAAAAAGAGAGAAAACTTAATCAGAGCTGATTTAGAATTCAAAGGTAGATGTTTTCGAGAAATCCACAATTTCTCTTCAGAGAAACAAAGCACAAATACCTTCAGATTTGAAAGAAAAGATATCTTTATTCGCCTTTATATTTACCAGGTGTGATTTGCAGGGTATGTCAGAATGGTAAGAACATCGAGTCCGCATTTTACAAAATAAAAAAAAATGGGAAATCTGAAAAGGAAAAAAAAAAAAAAAAGAAGAAGAAGGAAGTGAGAGCAAGTCTATTACTGCAGTGATAACAACTGTAAACACATCACGTCCAGTTCATATTGTCTCTACTGCTAGCTCAGAAAAAAACATGCAAGCAATTACTTCAGGTAAAAGAATAAAAGAATAGATAAAGGAAAATATCCAACAAACCTAGGACACTAAAAGTTATCTTCAAGAAATACTCTTTGGTTTTAGTCTACTACGGGAAAATACACTATATTGATAAAAGTCATCAGACACCCCTTTAAAAGCAAATGAACGGATCCGTTGCGTTGCTAACACGAGCGGTGCAGCTGCAAACGGTATAAAAACAAGCCTGCAGCTGACCGCGATCTTGTCGCATTGTGAGGTTGAGTGAAAATGTCGCTGAGGGAGAGAACTGACTTTGAGAAAGAAAAGATTTTTGGGTGTTATATTAGTGGGTTGTCCATAAGAGAAACCAAGAGGCGTTTAAATATACCCAAGTCAACTGTTTTGGATGTACTGAATACGTGGAAGACACATGGCGTGCCTGAAGCAGCAAAACGTACCGGCAGACCGAAGAAAATCAGTGACAAAGGACGTCGAAGCCTCAGGAAAGTCGTTACAGCTAATTGACTGAGTACTGCACAAGACCTCAGTGTACAGCTAAGTAAAAATGCTGGAACCTCAGTATGTACACGTACCATTCGCAGAGAACTTCATTCCATGGGTTACCGTGGTCGTGTTGCTGCTCATAAGCCTTTCATCTCCACTCGGAATGCAACTCGTCGTTTAGCATGGTGTAAAGAACATTTATCGTGGACCATAGATCAATGAAAACGGATCCTATGGACTGATGAATTCAGATACACGATCCACCAGTCTGATGGCCATGTGTGGATATGGCGGTAGCCGGGGAAACGCTATTTACCACAGTGTACTGTTCCTACGGTCAAGTTTGGAGCTGGCAGTATACTCGTGTAGGGGTGGTTTTCGTGGTATGGTCCTGGCCTATTGGTTATCCTGGACAAACCTGTTAAGCAGCACGTCTACCTCGATATTCTGGACAATTATGCCCTACCAACTCTGTGGCAATACTATGAAACCGAGCCTTGTTGGTACCAGCAGGATAAAGCACCGAGCCATAAAGCAAGGACTGTTACGGCGTGGTTTGACGATAATTCCGTATCGTGCGTGGACTGGCCAGCACAGAGCCCTGATTTGAATCCCATAGAGCACCTATGGGATGAATTAGAGCGCCGCGTAAGAAATTTGGAACCAAGGCCTACTACTAAGCAACAGTTAGCGGCAGCATTATGTACTGAATGGAAGCGCATACCTATCGCTGTGTTCCAAAACCTTGTCGAAAGCATGTCTCGAAGGGTCAGTGCATGCATTAAGGCCAAAGGTGGACCGACACCGTACTAATGCATGTCAATAAATGCTATGCTGTGTTTCTCTTCTAGGTGTCCGGTGACTTTTGTCAATATAGTGTATCTCTCGGTAGTAAATCATCAACATCATGAACACATCGTAAACACGTGAAAAAGTATACGCATTTCCTACGTTAATGAATAAAGACACTGATTCTGAAAACACGCTTTTTGAACATATTGCGTCAGCGAATAAAAGTCTTCAACTTTTTTTTTTCTTCATGTGATATACTGCATAGTTGTGAACATTTGGAACGCACAAATGAAAGTTAATTATTTGATTTGTTTTGTTTTTTCCCGAGAGGTGAAAACATTGTATTAGCTGTCATCATTCAA
Organism: Macrothele yani; assembly: GCA_039090855.1. Classification (NCBI taxonomy): domain Eukaryota; kingdom Metazoa; phylum Arthropoda; class Arachnida; order Araneae; family Macrothelidae; genus Macrothele; species Macrothele yani. The sequence goes on along the minus strand of CM077007.1, from coordinate 133,601,383 downwards.
AACAGGGCATCCTTTTTATGACCATGTCACATTTGCACAAAACTTGAACACTCTACATAAAAATTGTGTTTGAAGCAAAAGTGTTTTTAACGGGACTTCCGATGGATCTGAAAACTGTTAGTGAAGCTGTTAACTGGAAACTATGGCGTCGGGCGTCGAGAACTCAAGAGTTGTTTGTCTTCAACAAAATGTTCGTTGAAAACATGTCAAATGGCAGGTAGGAAGAACTAGACGAGACTTGGTATTAAAGGATGAGTGAGTACTGCAAATGAACACGTTAATTAAAGAGTCAGAGACTGCCAATAACTAACTGAAAGTTCAGGAGAACATACCGGATTGAAGACTGACTGACTGTAGAAACCTAGTGAACATGTTGGATTAAATAAGGAGTGTTCACATACAGCAAGGTACTAAAAGACGAACAGGACAGTTACTTGAAAGATAATGATAACATGCTTCGTGAAAGAGGAACTTCAGCGAATAACTGGTAGATAAACAGAATTATTTTAATGAGAAACTGTAGCAACTAACTAGTACTTCAAGACAGCATTTTGAATGGAAGACTGAATTGAGCGACTAATAAATCAAGAAAACATTTCGTATGAGTAACTTTAGCGACTAATAGATCGAGAGAACATTTCATACGAATAACTTTAGCGACCGAAATGCAATTGTATTAAAATACATTTAAAAGAATAAAAATTACATTTTAAAATAATAGATTTACATTAAAGAATACATGAAAAAGAATACATTCACATTAAAATACATTGATAAGAATACATTCATATTAAAATACATTGACAAGGATACATTTATATTAAATATAAAAATATACGATACAATACATTTATATTATATTTTATATATTACATATAATACGAGTATACAAAATATAATGCATTTATATTAGAATACATTTTATATTAAAAAGAGTGACTGCAGCAACTAACTAATAAAACAGGAGAACATTCTGAATAGAATAGTGATCGTAGCAACTAATTAATAGATCAAAAAGCAGACGTGGAAGAGTGACTTCAGCGACTAACAAAGCAAAAAAACATTTTGTGTGGAAGACTTACTGTAACAACTAACAGATCAAAACGACATTCTCAGTGGAAGGAAGTGACTTTAATGACTAACAGCTTAAAAGAAAACGTTCTTTGAAAGAGGGTCTGTAGCTATTATCTAACAGATCAAGACAACATTCTAAGTGGGAGTGTGACTGTACAGCTAACTAATACAGATCAAGGGAACATTCTAAGTGGAAGTGTGACTGTACAGCTAACTAATACAGATCAAGGGAACATTCTAAGTGGGAGTGTGACTGTACAGCTAACTAATACAGATCAAGGGAACATTCTAAGTGGGAGTGGGACTGTACAGCTAACTAATACAGATCAAGGGAACATTCTAAGTGGGAGTGTGACTGTACAGCTAACTAATACAGATCAAGAGAACATTCTAAGTGAGAGTGTGACTGTACAGCTAACTAATACAGATCAAGGGAACATTCTAAGTGGGAGTGTGACTGTACAGCTAACTAATACAGATCAAGAGAACATTCTAAGTGGGAGTGTGACTGTACAGCTAACTAATACAGATCAAGGGAACATTCTAAGTGGGAGTGTGACTGTACAGCTAACTAATACAGATCAAGGGAACATTTTGAATGAAGGAGTGGCCACACCAACAAGCTGAAAGATCAAGATAATTTTGGATGAAAGTGAGGAGTGACTATATTAGAAACTAAATGAAAGATAAACAGACCATAGTACATATCTACTAACAAATCTAAAAAACATTTCAGGTGGAAGAGTGAGCAACGACATTCGTATTAAACTGATCAAAGCAGCATTTTCGAAAAAACAGTGACGGCTGCAACTAAATGAAATAACAGAGGAAGTTCACTGGACAAAAGAGTGAGGAATGACTACGTAGCAACCAACTGGAAGGAAAAAGGAATGTGTTTCATGTAAGAGTGAAGAAGCTGTTCGGCGTCAGAAATTTTTCTAGTTGACTGGATACTAGCGTTCGCCGCGTGTTCAGCAAACGTTTGCACGTTAAATGGCATTGTTTAACTAATTATGGCCAATCTGCATATAACACTTAATAAATGGTATAAAATAAAAGGGTTTAATTGGTTGTAGAATTATTTACGTGTAAGGTTTAATTCAACCTAAATTTGCTAACCCTGATTATTCTAAATTGTTCGTTTGTTCCTAACAGCTGAAATCTTAATTAAGCATGGAAATCTCTCTGTAGATACTTTTCAAAATAACGGCCAAGGTTAGTTATGAGACAGTACTTAACAAAACCCAAATCCACTGTGACATACTGCAAGAGGTGAAAACATGTGTCAAGACGACAAATCTGCAGCCAGACATGCTGTCCGCGTAGCTCAGTTGGGAGAGCGACTTACTCTGGAGTGAGGGGACACGGACAAACTTGTGTTTTCACTATCTTTTCAGCCACCACGTCCATAGTCTTCCAATAAACACGACGTTTTCAGCAACAAGATACGTTTGACTAACATCTTTATTTACATAATATAAAGCATCACGTACTCAGAATATAGCTTTCGTATTGTAATAAACACTTAGCGCTACATCATTCAGTATAACATAGTTTTCACAATATAGCTCTCAACATATCACATGATTTTCAACTCTGAATACAAATTGCTCTCTCATAAAATCCACACAGCTCTTATCTCAGACTTTCTATTTCGTTTGACTGCAGCTTGACTCACTGTCAGGCTGCCAGTTGTTACAAGATCGTCGGAAGAAATTATCTGGCGTTAAGTGAGAAAATATTTAACGAGGGGCAACTAAATTTGCACGAGAACACAGAAACTGAAAAAGCAGGTTAAATTAAGAGGTATACGTCACAACAGACATGGCTGAGTAATCGCAGAAACTAACTGAAAGATCGAGAGAATTGGGGCGTATACTCTAACCTTCCACTTTTGTTCCTGTCTTCTTATGTAACATTTGGTTTATTCTTTTTTTTTATTAGAGGTTTAACGACCACCGTGAGCAACTCAATGGGCTATAAGCAGTCGCCAGTCCCTAATTTAGGGCCACTGGTTCCAGGGACGGGAGAGAGCCAGTGCCGTAAGACAAACACAACATCCATGCCTCACCGGGATTAAAACCCGGACCCATTTCGGAAGAATGATCAGAAGCCATCGCTTAGACCACTGCGCCACCGGGGCGGCATGGTTTATTCTCGTTAAACGTTTTTTAGTCTGAACGCTACATTTTCTCTCCCGACGGATTTGTGTTTTGGCAACCCTGGAAGCAAGTCAAGGTGCAATTAAGTAGTCGAAAGCAAAAGATAAGAACGAATGAGATCAGTCTTCGAGAGGCAGGCAATGTGATTATCCGTCTAAAAGGCAATGGGTTTATCCGACTTCGAGACAATGTTATCTTAGCGATCAGAAAATGTTATCAACAAATGTATTGGGCTATGTTTCTTTACTGGAGTCATGTTGGTGATCTGATGTTCAAAAAGGCTTCCATGCGTAACATGTGTTAGTCAACCTTGAATGCTGCGTCAACATGATCGATATATCTCAACGAACCACCTGCCTATGTTAAAATATTCAGAGGGTTTAGAAGTCGCCATATTCTGTAGCCAAACTGTTTGTGGTGTGCCATCCGTCTAGAAAGTACAAGGTCACGAAATTAGAGATACGAGTTCCCTCCGTTTGTGACGTCACACTGCTACACGGGCTGATACGTCGTTGACATGTGACGCCATACACGAAAGCGTTGGAAACCAATCGGAAGCCTTGGTTTTCGTGTGACGTCACTGAAAGAGGGAACACTTTTCTCTGATGTCATGGTCTTGTATTTCTCTAGACAGCCTTGGCCATACTGCTCGGTCTTGACGAACGTGAAATTAAAGACTGAAACCCGAAAGTAAGATTTCTTTGACATTCTTCTGCATGGTTGTTAAGGTTTCTAGAGTTTAATTGGTCGATTCTTGTTAAATACCAGCTGTGACGAAGTGAAGCTGCCGCCCCTGTGGCGCAATGATCTAAGTCCTGGCTTCTAAGTATTCGACCGAGATGAGTCCGGGTTCGAATTCCGGTGAGGCATTGATGTTGTGTTTGTCTTGCGACATTGGCTCTCTCTCTCCTCCCTGAAGTCAGTGCCCTAAGTTAGGGACGGGCGACTTCTTATAGCCCACCGAGTTGCACAAAACTCGAACACATGAACGTAACAACCTGATATTATAACCATGTCTCATAACTTACCTTGGCCGTCGTTAAACCTCCCTCTAAAAAAAGGAAAGGATTGAAAAAGAAGTGAAGCTATCCGCGATTCAGCTAAAATATCAGGTTGTAAAGAAAGTATCCAGAAAATAGAGAAGAATGTATTTCAAGATTAAAAAATCGTACAAAACACTTAAGCAAATCGCCCAGGCAATCCCCATTGGAACTGATGATCTTGTTCCACCGATCTACGAGTTGAAATATCCCATTGCGATAGAAGTCTGGCGAGCGGTAGTTGAAGAAGTCATCTATGCAACGTTTCACATCATCGGATCCACTGTGATGGCATTCCACCAGCAACTCAGCATCAGCTTCCGGCCATGAAGGGGTGGCTTAGCGACTTTCTGTGGAGTGTGGGTTGTCTCTGCTTGGTCCATGCTCTTTGTCGCTTAACATTCACGCATGGGACCTGCATGTGAACCATTTTTCGTCACACGTGACCAACAGATGCAAAAAGCTCTCCCGTTTTGTACGTTCTGCCCTTAGAAAGTTTTTCGCGCACAGCACTTTGGGATGCTTACGTCACAACAGGCCTTCAGTATCGTGCATTACGCGCGCCACATACGCCTTTTTCTGGAAACTTTCTTTACCAATGGCGTAGCCTGAAATTTCTTAAGGGGGGAGGGTACATGGGTTTGGTTCATTGGTGAAAGCCTCGTATACACATAACACATATATATCGCTTTAAATTCATGCTCAGTCTCCCCTCAAAGAGGGGGGTTCAATCCCCTTCCTGTTTGGGAATTGGTTTGAACCACAACCAATTATCAAGTAAAACAAATATTACTCCAGAAAAAAACTATAATACCACAAAATATATTAGACAAACTTGTGAATACTGACTATAGCAATTAATTGAAAGACAACAGCAAAATGCTTCAGGAATAATTGACCATAACAACTGACTAACAGATCAAGATAAGATTTTGAATCAAAAAGTGAGTGACCTGGTATAACTAAGTGGAAGACAAAGAAAACAAGTCGGAATCGACAGTCGAATTGAAAACCAAATGACTATGAACTTCCTTCCATTTCACTCCACTGTTCTCTTCCGTTCATTCATTCCTTCTTCTTTTTTTCTTTTTTTTTTGTAAGAGGTGGCTTACTTGGTACAGATATATCAAACAACTGCAGTTCTTTACAACCTCACCGAACATTTGCAATTCCAATTTCTTTACAACGTTGCGGCGTTGAAGTTAGTTAGAAAGAAGTTTACACAAATGAAAATATTTATAAAATACCAGACCCGAAGTTTGTTTGAAAAAGAAGAAAGTATGAAAACTGGAAAAGGCAAGAAGCAGGATATTATAATTTCTCCCAGGCTATTTAATGCTAGCCACCACAATAGCTTTCACTCACTGAACTTGAATATATATATATACAAAAAGTACACGGATTAATGGATATTTCTCACTTTGTTTCGCTGATGACATTATTATTCTTGCAATAAATCACTTAAGACTAAAAAATATATTCCAGGAGCTTGTCAGAGAAGTTAAAAACTAGTAAAGAAAGTGAACATCACCAAGCCAAAGCTCGAGTTCAACACTTTCGCAAGAAAGGAAGAACCGCAAGTCTATGAAGTGAAAATGAAAGTGCTTGATATAACAGAAATTAGATTACTTAATCCCTTAAACAACAAAGATGAGATGACCTCGTTCAATAGTTAGTGTCTTAACTTTTGTTTTCCTCCCTGTTTTTTTTTTTATTTTTATTTTTGGCAAAGAACAGACCAGCTCGTCTACACATTACGATTGTGGGTTTTGATGGAAAGGCATCCAAATGAAAGATTCATCAAGGAGAAAAGATCTGGAATTTTGTCGCATTGTGAAATACTGATACGTGCGGCTGCATACTTTAAATTATAAAGCTCAAAATAAGGGGCCGTAGATGTTAAGGCACTTCAGGTTGAAACTAAGATTATAAAAACAGCAAAACCAAAATGTTTATTTCTGCTATTTGTAAATAAAATTGAGCTTCCTTTGATAACTTTTTTTTAAATCGGGGGTTACATTCATGACTTTTTGATTCACCGAAAAATAATTTTGTATGAAATGTGAAATTTAGTTCGCTAGTTAGAAAGACAAAAAGCTTTAAAGCATTTCATCAATAAATATATATATATATATATCGTGACATACTTTACTGTTATGTACATTTCAGAATAAACGAAAATACACGTGTTTTATGTGTTTTAAATATTTTCTGTTGGTGGTAACATTGCACCCTCTATCAGGGGCGCCGACTTCACCAAATTATTGGCGGGGGGGGAGAAGAGATCAGACGTGGGAGGGAAAAGAAAGTGCAAAAAGATAAACTACAAGATTCGACTTATATTTCAAAACGCAATTAAAATTGCTCATCAGCAAATGAACAAGGAAACAAATATTCTTTTGCTGAATATTAATATTTTTAAAAATAATATTCAGCCTGTGATTTTATAAAAATAACCACAGAGATTTTATTTCCAAACGTTTATAAAAAAAAAAAAAATGAGAAATCAGCTGGGTTACTTAAACAAAGAACAAGAACGCCAAAATTAAATAGATAAATAAAGGCGGCGCTAAAGATTATACATTTCCGTATTTTTATATTGGTTTTATATTGTGTATTTTTATTTATTTTGTTTTCGATAATTGTTTTAAACATTTACCACATATCACGATAACATGTCAAACACAATACGGGGAAGCCAGTTCAGTAGTTTCTTATCAAATGAACAATGCTGAATATGAAAAAAGTTTACTTATTTTGTTAATTATCAAATTTTTGGAAATAAATCACTTTGGTCTCATAAGGTGGTGCTTGGTCCACCTTATGATGCTAAAGCGACTATTTAATTAAACAGAACGAAAAATATTGGGTGGGCACTGCCCTCCCCCCCCCCATTAAAATTATTGGAGGGGCAAATTCACCTTGCTCTCCTCCATAGTCGGTGCCTATGCCCTTCCTCGATGCTTGAGTCGCTGATCGTGTCTAAGTGCTTGCGGCGTTCTTCATTTTATATGTTTTCTATTGTTACTTAAAAAGCTTTACTAATCTGTATTTTATTTTATTTTTACAGATTTCTTTGGGGTGACATTCTGGGTCCACAGATTTGCACAAAACTCTTCTGTTCTTTTGAGTGAAAGGTAGACAGACGCCTTCTTCACAGGGACATTGACAGTAGACGCAACGTTTTCATTTGCTCGGGATTTAAAAAAAAAAAAAAAAAGTAATAAGCTTTTAGCTTTCTTATTTGCATATTTTGATGTGCTCATAATATCACAGACGAACAAAAGAAATGGGTTAGCACCGCCTTGTATCTGAATGATTTCATACAAAAAACAGCAACTACTTTCAACCTTTGGAAGCTTCAAATTTATAGATCCCGATCTCCAAAACCTACAAGCTGTCTTCATAGTGTTATGTCAACATCCTGAGTCCGACGTCGAAACATCCCGAAGAACGAGCACAGCACAGTTCATGGAAAATATTTTCTGATCAGGTTCTGTGTTTTAGCAATAAAAGCCCGAAGTAGTGATTTTTCAGCTGCTCACGTGCTATACTACTGTATTTCTCTGAACATATGACGATCGTTTACCTCATGAAATACAGATATAAAAGTAAATAGTTGTCTTATAATTGTAGCCTAGCGAATTTCGATCTCTTCATCCATTTAGCATCTGCGTATAGTGAATAAGTTGTTTCTCTACAGATGCTGGTTGCCTGTGATTTGGTGGTTTGGATCACGTGACCTGATCCAGCACTCAGTTTAAAGCTCATGACCGAATGGCTAAAATCCCAATGGAGCAGATGTTCAGGTACATTATTGATAAGAAAAGGCACGCTGGTGCTGGACGCAATGGAGGAATATCTGGCCGATAATGTAAAGAATGAAATAAAAACGGGTAATACGAATTTAGTTGACATACGAAGTTGAACCAGGGATGAACTTCGGCTATCTGGTGCCCTACGCTATGCCAAGTTCGTGAGGACACTTGATTTTCGGTGGGAGGCAAAATGGATGCAGATTAAAAAATTAAAGTGAAACTGGGGGATTATTATAATCAAGAAACAATTTTGTTTCTGAATGATAATAATGAATGTATGAAACTATCATAATAAATGCGTTTCAGACACAGAATAACTAAAGCATTAAAACGTTTTCTTTCGTTATTTTTAGGAAGCAAGGTCGTTGAATACATTTTTAAAAGATATATTGTTAAATTCCCCACTTTCATAGAGAACTTTTCTTATGATATTGTTACCCGCAGCTAATTCTTTGTGTGCTTTAAACCCGAAAATAATATTCTCCCTAAACAGCTTGTAACTATGAGAATCAAACGTAATGCAGCATTGTCTCAGCATTAGGGAAAAGTCAACTGCATTTTATTTTTGATTACGGTTTGATAAATGACCTGACTGTTTAAGTGTCTTTCGGATGAATTTCTGTAATTGTCCCTAATATAAGCATGAATATGCTCCGTCTCCCCAGCGAAGTTAATATCAATCAATATCTTCCAAGTATAGTTTTGCAACGGAAATCTCACATTTTCATTCAGCCACTGTTCAGGGCCATCCAAAGTCTACTGAAAGCACAAGCGTTTTATTAACAACAATTTCGTATTAGGTTGAACTTTTCTTCAGATTAGTTTCAAACGAATGCGGGTCAGTTCGTTCTAGACGCAGCGAGTTTGTTTCCGGAAGCAGCTCTTTTCCCTTCTGAACCAAAGAAGGGAAAGTAAGCATGTCGTATTAAAGCCGCGCCGTTTTGACTCTAAAATCAGCATTTTTATTATTCAATTTCCGTTCTTTTCAAGCAATTCCATGTTTTCGCGTAAATAAATACAGCAAATCCTTTTTGACGTAGGACTACGTCTAACTCCGCGGATAGTATGGCGCGACTTACGGCCGACCTCCTGTGACAAAAATAGGTCCCAATTGAAATCATTATAGCGTTAAAAATACATGCCGCACGCTAATCATGTTAGCATATTCGTAAACAACATGGAGTCCGATTCGCGTGCTGCGCAATAAATCGTGCGCGCGACGCTCTCCTCGCTCCCTGTGCGCGGGGGAGATGATACAATATTTCTAGGTGTGCCTCCGCGTTTGACTCAGTCTATCTCGGTAACCGTGAGCTCAACACGACTGTGCGTGGTACCGTTTTAAAGCTCTCGACGAGATCTATTGAAATATAGGGCTGCGTGTGGCCTAGTGGTCAACGTTCGTGACTGCCACGGAGAACACGTCGGGTTCGATCCCAGGCAGGTGCGAACGCTCGTGCCACTAAATATCCGCCGTGCGTCGGATGGGCACGTTAAGCCGTCAGACCCCGGGTACTGGCCCGCCGGTAATAAATAAGAGCGTCTTCCTCCCCCTTTTTACCTCGCTTCCGTGTCACTTTCCTATCCGGCACTCTAGCCCAAATCTCCTAGCTTCCTATTTCTAAGGGTTGTTTAAGACCTGAGGTCAGACACTCCCTTCCTAAAATCCTCTACATGTGATCTCATATGACCTCTCATCTATTCAAATATACGAAGAACATTTCGCTGTGGTTTGAACTGAACATTTAAAAAATTGTTTTCTTGCGAACTGGGGAACACTTTTGACAATATCGCGGTTTATCTGGACAACCGTGAGTGCAAAACGACTGTGCATGGTATCGTTTTAAAGCTTTCGACGAGATCTATTCAAATATATAAAGAACATATAGCAGTGGTTTAAACTAAAAATTTTAAAAATTGTTTTCATGTGAACGGGTTAACATTTTCGACAATGGCGCGGAATTCGCAGAAAGAACGCAATCAAAAGTGGAGAAAATCAAAACGAGAGGCAAGGGAAAGTGCTGAGGAATGTAAGAAGCCCAAGAAGACTGCAGCCCAACGAACTAGAGAGCATCGAGAACGCCTGAAAGCAGCCGCCGACAAATAAAAATCCAACACACCGATCGTAATGTTACGTTCCAAACTGCCGGCTCAATCAGAACTGAGCCTACCTATTCTTGGCGGGGGGGGGAGACAACCACCGTGGGGGCAACGTTAAAAGAAATAAGCAGTCGCCCGTCCGTAATTTGGAGCTGTTGATTCAAGTGGGGACAGTGCCGAAAGTCAAGTGTATCAGCCCAGGCACAGTTGGGCAAAGCTGTTCTAGTTGTTAAATAGAATTCTTCGGCAACTGGGATTGGTTAACAAATACCATAGGCAATGAATTACTGAATTTCTGCGAAAGGAAAAGTTTCGTTAAGAACTATAGATAGTAGATAGCAAGCTGACCCAATTTTGCTCCCTACCTCAACGAGGCAGCTCCCTGCTAATTCTGTTGAGCAACGTACGACGTAGATTGCTGCGCCACCCGATTTTTTCTAATGACCGGCCTCCCGAAGCATTTCAGGAAGAAATGAATGCTCAAAGAATTCATAGAAATAGATAGACATCCCTATTCGGGCTCTTAAAATTGAGCCCGAACTCAGTTCTGGTGCAGAGCCGGATGGAACTTTTGCGGGGCCCCGGAACAAGATTTCATTGCTCGCACTAAAAAGTATTTTATATATATTACAATATTAAAATATTTATTTAATATATAATTTAATTGTTTATTTTATAAATTATAAAAAATAATGTTGAAAAAGTTATTAAAATAATTTTAATACTATTATAAATGTTTATTATTATTATTATTATTATTATTATTATTATTATTATTATTATTATTATTATTATTATTATTATTATTTTAATATTATTATAAATATTATATTATATTTATTATATTATATTTATTATTATTTTAATAATATTTTTATTAAAATAATTTATATATATATAAATATATTATGAACAAAAAATTATGAAAATAGTTTTCATTTTTTGCAATTTTTTATTTATATATATATATATATATATATATTAATTTCAAGATTTCATTGCTTGAAATAAATCTTATATTTCAATAACGTCGTTACGTGAAAAATGTCCGTAAAGAATACACACGATGCGAAATCCACAAATTCGCCGGTGACGGCGGCGAATTCGTATTCCTCTACTTCAAAGCCGAATGCTTTTCCAATTAAGCTACACCGACAGAATTTATCGCTGTAATTTTTCCATCTTGAAATGTGCTTTACCTCTGTAGCACGTCATGACGAAACTATCATAAAGACAAAATGATTATCTCAAAGAAGTATTTGCTTTAAGCTTAAGAAAAAGACCATAATATGAATTGGAAGTTCCGAGAGAGAAAGAGAGTAAAAACTGTTAAAATCTACGATTTTGTTTCCAGGCAGATGGTGTTGAGGTTGTATTATGACTCTTATAAAAACCTCCTCACAAAATGACAAAACGCTACCTGCGTAGCGAAAATTTTTGGATTGCGAACATTTTAGTGTAAGAACAATAACAAAATTGTGTACATATAGTTTTTTCCTCCAGATACATGTTTTAGTGATTGCTTTTTAATAAAAGTGGAGTAAGGGACAAATTAGTGACTTTTTAAACTTTTATACGTGCTCTTATATGATTTTTTTTCAATTCCTAGTAATTTTTTTAAAGTCACTGAATAAATGGTCCCCATATGTAGCTAAAAACCAACTTTGATATTGTTCTTTTTATTTCTTTAAATTTAAGTACGTATCTGGTTTGCACGCGAATTTGTTAAATATATAAACGTAAGGGTCACAAAATGATGAAATTTAATTTGCTATTTCGTGAATGTGGAAAATATTAAGGCAGCTACAATAACAATCACTTGGAATCTGCAAATTTCAGTATTTGTACGGCGAAGGGCGATTCGAAAAAAAAAAAAGGGGGGGGGGATTGGAAACAAAAAAACTTTTAAAGAACATCTTTTTAAGTGCCTCGCACCCCAAAACATACACACACAAAATGATAATTGTAAAAAATTCTACCGAAAATGAATTTTTGTCCTATACTGCGGGGCCCCTTAAGGCGCGGGGCCCGGGAGACAGTCCCGGTTGCTCCGATGGTACAGCCGACCCTGCGGCGGTGTCTCTGTATGCATCTGTGGTTTGTTGCATCCATAGCTCAAAAATTATTATAACAATCAAGCCGAAATTTAATATTTAGGGGTTTCTTGATATCTTGATGGGGAAGAAATGGCGGCAGTTACGAGTGGGAAAGCCCTTGTTACGGAAGAAAAGACGGAACTTTTATATGGATGGTCACTGGAGTACAGTACTAGCATTTAAAATGTTACATACCGCGGTTAGTTTACGGGCTGCTTTTATTGTCACTTATGGTACACACAGTGTGAGATCAGCTGCCGCATACCATCAGAATTCATACCACAGACAGTTCTCCTAACGGTCACGAACAATGGATGAAATTTATTACAGTGTCTCATAAAACCAGCTTTTCCGGAGCCATTTTACTTGTATGGTAATAGCCTTGTGATTGCCTCTCAAACTGGACTCAATGAGGAAAAAGAAGTTTTAACGGAAAGATGGGCGGTCATATTAAATACCGAATGAAGCAGAAACATTTTCATGATATTCTACGCAGATTGGCCCAAAACAACACCTTAATCTCTGAGCTCAGTTACAGTGTTGTAGTATTAAATAATATTACTCTCAAAATGACTTTTAGTTAGCCTGCAATTAAACTAGTAAATTAAAACTTGTAGATGACGTAGTTCGAATCCGGGAGGAATCGCGCAACCAAAACTCAGAACAGCGAATTTATCTCTTATTCTATAAATTTTTTGAGAGCAAATTGAAAACAAATTAGTGAAATCATGCAATGCATTGATTATGATACGCTTTCCAACATACCAGAAATCATTATTCAGGTTATGAGGATAATGGCTGTGCCCTGACCTCTGACCCCATTTCGATTATATTAAACAGAATTGGTTCAGTATACCTTCAGAACAACATACTAAAGTTTTGTCACAATAGAAGCATTTTTACGTAAGTTATGACGCATAAAGGCAATGAAACGGATCCCGCTCCTATGTCCTGACCTTTGACCCTATTTCGGATATTTGCAATAGGGTTTATCCTCAGGTGGTTCCCTACCACTTACTGAAAATTTCATCAAAATCGAACCATTTTTACGCAAGTTGTGACGCATAAGAGCAATGGAATGTATCCCGCTCCTATGTCCTGATCTTTGACCCCATTTCGTCCATTTTCAATAGAGTTTGTCCCCAGGTGGTCTCCTACCACATACTAAAATTTCTCCGAAATCGAACCATTTTTAGTCAAGTTATGACGCATAAGGGCGTTGGAATGGATCCTGCTCCTATGTCCCGACCTTTGATCCCATTTCGTCCATTTTCAATAGGGTTCGTCCTCAGGTGGTTCCCTACCACATATCAAAATTTCATCGAAATCGAACCATTTTTACGCGAGTTATCGAGCAGACAGACAGACAGACGGACAAAGCTGGAGCATACACACTTCTTCAACCTACGATTGAAAAGCGTAAAAAAAAGGGAAAAATAAATAAGAAATTGTTATTTAGTCGGCCTTCCCTGTAAATCTGCTCCTGGTGTACAGAGATTTTAATGCGCATGCGCCTACTCAGGGGCAGCCAACAAAGCGCACGCCCAGGGCAAAGAATATATAATGTTAGATATTCTTTGCCTAGGGACCCAGGACGTGACGGGCACCGAAAACGTGTAATTGGATTGCCAGTTTTATTTACGCTTTCCAACCGTAGGTTCCAGCTTTGTCTGTCTGTCCGCACGATAACTCGCGTAAAAATGGTTCGATTTCGATGAAATTTTAGTATGTGGTAGGGGACCACCTGGGAACGAACCCTATTGAAAATGGGTGAAGTTGGGTCAAAGGTCAGGACATAGGAGTGGGATGCATTCTATTGCCCTCATGCGTCATAACTTGCATAAATATGGTTCGATTTCGATTAAATTTTAGTATGTGGTAGGGAACTTCCTGGGGACGAACCCTATTGAAAATGGGTACAGTGGGGTCAAAGGTCAGGACAGAGGAGCAGAATGAATTCCATTGCCCTTATGCGTCATAATTTGCGTAAAAATAGTTCAATTTCGATGAAATTTTAGTACGTGGTAGGGGACCATCTGATGACGAACCCTAATGAAAATGGGTGAAATGGGGTCAAAGGTCAGGGCATAGGATCGGGATCTATTCCACTGCCTTTATGCGTTATAACTTACGTAAAAATGCTTCGATTGAGACAAAACTTTTCATGTTGTTCCGGAAGTATACTTTACCGGTTCTGTTGAATATAATCGAAATGGGGTCAAAGGTCGGGTTATTGGAGCGAGATTTATTCTACAGCCATTATCCTCATAACTTGAGTAATGATTTCTGGTATGTTGGAAAGCGTATCATAATCAATGCATTGCATGGTTTTACTAACTTGTTTTGGTTTTCACGGACCAAAACAAATCAATCCTTAAAGCGACCACTTTATTTCCATTTATCAATTGATATTTTGCTTTTTCATATTAGTAACACATTCTGTATTTTTTTTTTTTTTTTTTCCTGTTGTGATACTCATCATTTTTGAGTTCTTATCGATGTACTTGTTTTGGAAGGCACAGTTAAAATCATTTAGCCTTCTTTTTGGCTGATAGTTTCTTCACAACAGAACCACAGTTTTTTTAATCTTTGATTCTAACAGCCCTTAGGGGTAAATTCATGAAGTCTATGGGATATTTAAAGTGCCAAACTTAATATCCTTTGATTTTCTATTAGCTGCAAAAATATTTTTTTTTAATATCTCTGAAAACAAAAAAGTTTGATATGCACAGACAGACAAAGGAACTGCATTAGCACGGTTTCTTACAAAACAATCTAATAATAGAAAGATAGAATGGCATTTTAAAAAAGGTAAAAACTTTTTTCTTGACTTTATTACGATTTTTTTAAACTGACGGATATAAAGTTCTGAACGATGAGAATTGGAGGAGTGGGGGGGGGCTAAATCTTTTAGCACCTAGGGACCCAAAAGATCTAAAGTCGCCTTGCGCCTACTAGCATCACTAAAAAATTCAGTTGAATCGCCACTTATGAACATCACAACAATTATTGGCAGCATCTGGGTCCATGGCAGCAATTTTCGCCCTCCTCTCTCTCTCTCTCGCACACACACACGCACACTAACAACTACGGTCTAGAACAGAAGTTTTGCAACTTTTCGGAATCACAACACAACGGCTTTGTGCGTTGACGTTTGTGTTTATATCACTACTTGTTGTGCTCTTATGTCTCAGTGTCTTGACATTCTTGGAAATTACAGTTCATTGCAAACCTAACAATAAGAGGAAATTGTGTGTGTACGCATGAGAGAGAGAGAAACAAGGTGAGCAGACGATAAGGTTACATCATCTGTTCCTGACCTTGATGATTTCCATGTAGCAGCTAAGCCAGCCACCGGTTACTACGACTTACTTTGTTCTCGATTTTCCTGTACTATGTAGAATTTCGTTGTAGTTGTTGTGCTTTTACCAAAGGATATTTTAAGCAAACTATCACCATCATTAAAAATAAAAAATAAAAACTACCAAAAAGTGCCCGTGTGTTCCGATCCAAATTGGGATTATTGTTTATCTGAGGCAAAATGGAACGGTATTTTCATTTAGCGCAGTTTACACAGTCTTGCGATTTTACTTTCAAACCGATTTTTTTTTTTTTTTTTTTGACAGCTGTTTTTACACACTAGGCAAGTACTTCCTGCAACCAAAACGAGATTAACCATAGTCTACACCCGCATAAAAGCTCTGCTTTCATTTTAAGCTAAGGGCAGCGAACCAGAAGCTGAAACTTAAAAAAGAAGTTTGTAGTTCCGTCGATTTCACCAATCAAACGACGACTCTTTTAAATAATTTACATTATTTTGTCGGATGGAAATGCATCATTTTTCTACTTCTGATTTAAACAGGAAGGAAGTCACCAAAATTTTAGATAAAATTATCAAACATCAATTGGCATCGAGGAGGCTATGCAGCCGATTCGATCCGGTTCTCCCAAAGTTCGTTGAAATAATTCGACGTTCGGAAGAAAAGCAACATGCAGACATTCGGTAGTTCGGTACTAATTTTTTTTTTTTTTTTTTTTTTCTTAATTGCTTCATGGCTTATCGAGATGCAAAAATTCTGTTCCGGGCATTCACGAGGAACTTAACCTGTTGAAAAAAATTGAAATCGAATCAATATTTCAAATGTAAGAAAGATATTAGTTCACTAACAATTCTGTAAAATAAGCTCATAATACTTTTTTCCGATTTCGATGGTGATTAGCAAAAACTTGCGGTATGTAAACTGAAAGATCTTTGAGGTGCTCACGTTACTACTGACAAACAAACTGGGCCGCTCCGGTGGCGCAGTGGTTCTCAAACTGTGGGGCGCGAAGGGCTTGAAAGGGGGCGGAGCATACTTTTCTACAGATAAAAATTAAAAAATAGTATGTAGAAAAACACAAAATAAGCTGAATAAAACGTAAAACTTACCATGAGTTCTATTTTGGTAAAGAAAACAGGCTGGGAGGGGGGGGGGCGACAGCATATTCTCTTGTCAGGGGGAACCCACAGGTAAAAAGTTTGAGAACTACTGGTCTAAAGGGTTTATGACCATTCGTCCGAGAAAGGTCCGGGTTCGAATCGTGGTGAGGCATGGATGTTGTGTTTGTCTTACGGCACTGGCTCTCTTCCTTCCCTGGAACCAGTGACCCTAAATTAGGGACGGGTGACGGCTTATAACCCATTGAATTGCTTACGGCGGTCGTTAAACCTTCAATAAAAAAAACTAACAACAGCAACAAAAACAAACAAAAACTAGACCATATCCACGTACTGAGAGAACTAATTGAAAGAGCGAAGGAATACATTGTGCATGGCTTTTATCGATTATGAAAAGGCCTTTGATTCGGTGAAACCATCAGCAGTTACAATGGCTTTGAAATCCTGCGGTGTTGAAGATGCATACATTAATATTAATAATAAAATATATGAAAAGGCAAGTGCAAAGATTCGGCTGTTTGAGAATACAGCACACATAAAAATTGGAAAGGGAGTGAGACAAGGTGACACCATATCTCCCAAATTCTTTAATGCCACATTGGAAAATGTATTTCAATCACTAAACTGGGAAAACAAAGGGATAACGATTAATGGAGATTATCTAACTCACCTTCGTTTTGCTGATGACGTAGTCATTTTTGCAACTACCCCATCAGAGCCGCAGAGTATGATCCAGGAACTTGCTGACAAGAGTAAAGAAATGGGATTAAAAATGAACTTTCAGAAGACAAAAGTGATGTACAATGCTTTTACAAGAAATGAAAATTTATCGATTGATGGAGAAAAGCTGGAGATAACAGATGCGCACGTTTATCTTGGACAGCAGATATCAAATGAGGGTCACATTGATGAAGAAATTAATCGGCGTATAAAACTTGCCTGGAGAGCTTTTGGAAGAAACAGTATAATTTTCAAGAGCAATATGCCATTATGTCTTAAAAGAAAAGTGTTTGATCAATGCATCCTTCCAGTGCTTACGTATGGTGCAGAGACGTGGACCTTACCTAAAAATGCCATACACAGGCTGCAGACAACTCAAAGTAGCATGGAGAGATGCATGCTTGGTGTAACCAGAAGAGATAAGAAGAGGAACTCGTGGATCAGAAAAATGACAAGAGTGGAAGACATCATGATCAGAGTTAAATTCCTGAAATGGCAATGGACTGGACATACTGCCAGAAGGACAGACCATCGATGGACAGTCGAAATTTTAGATTGGATTCCAAGGGACAGGAAAAGACCCAGAAGAAGACCACATGGAAGATGGGTGGATGAAATTCGAAAGTATGCGGGAGTAACATGGAGGAGACTGGCACAAGACAGACCGTTGTGGAAGAGGCTTGGAGAAACCTTCGTCCAGCAGTGGATTGATAATGGTTGACAATGATGATGATGATGCAGCAGGGAAATTCTTTTACTTATAGTAGATTAACACACATGATGACTTCAGTGACCATCATTCATGTTGTGGTCAGTACGAACCGGTAGTTATCAATTTAGCATATCACTCCTAAATCGATATATGAAATCTTATACTAAACGGACATTACGATAAGTTAGTTATCCTTATAGAGAACGGAGTCCGACGCAAAAATAATTTTTTTCAATCGAATTTTTTTTTATGAAGTGGAGACATCAAATCAGTGGCCCCAAATGAAGGACTGCTCATACAAAACAGTGGGCCCTAATGAAGGACTGCTCATAGCAACCACTGTCACCTACTGAAGAACTGCATAGCAACCATTGGCGCCTAATGAAGAACTGTTCATACCTCCAAAAGCTGTTCGTAGTGGCTGTTACCCCCTAAGGACACCGTGTATTATGTACGAATTCTGTTAATTTTACTTTTGTTTTCATAAGCACTGTTATAATAAGATAGAATCACCATACCGCTCCAGTAATAATATTCCTCCACTTTCACGGCATATCGGGATACATTTCATAACAGAAATCTACAACAGTTTTGCTGTTTCAGTGTTGTTACCAATTACTTTTTAATTTCGGTGTGCTAATTTAAGCGGAAAGGTAATCCAGAATGGCTGTACATGAAAGTGTGATTGTTCCTACTCTGATGTACGGCGATGAAACCTGGGTACTGCAGAAGAGACACAGGAGTCGTTTGTGTGCTGAAGAGATGCGTTACTGCCGTTACATCTTCGTTCGTCACACGTTCTGATCATGTGAGGAACGAAGATGTCTTGCAGACGTGTGCTGTGAAGCATAATATTGTTAGTAAGGAAGAGACGAGTATTCTGAGGGTTTATAATATACGACTCACATAAGTCTAAAATTTCCTTTAATGGCGTAAACACAACGCTCAGCATATGCCGAACTTTCGCACTCCGCTAGGAATCTTCATCTAGGCTTGATTCTCAAATATTAGAACGGTCACGGACGACCCTGAGCTCGACATATAGGTATACTGAGTGGTGTGCTTACACCATTACAGAAAATTTTAAACTTATGTGAATCGTATGTTATAGACCCTCAGAATATTCGTCTCTACCTTACTAACAATATTTTGCTTCACATCACACGTCTGCAACACATCTTCATTTTAATGCAGTGAATAATATTTTTTGTGACGATGGCTACACGAGGATATGCTAACTTTCTATTAGTTGTGTATTGTATTTTTATTAATTGATGTAGTGGCTACATGAGGATGTATTAAATGTCCAGACAGTATGTTTCTGAGAAGTTTGTCATCCAAAAGCAAAATAGGAACTTAAAGGTTTCGTAATACTTTAACGACCAATATCAGCAATGGCTATATAATGAATATATGTATAGCGCTTGGAGCATGGAATAATACGAGGAAGGTCACCCATTTCTAACTTAGAGTAAGTGGTTCCAGGGAAGGGGCCGAGCTAGCATAGTAAGGCAAACATGCTACTCATGCCGCATTTGGGACTAGAACCTGGACCCAGCTTGAACGGCTAGTCAGAAACCTGCGCTTGTGACCGCTCGGCCACCTGAGAAGAAAAAAAAAAAAAAAAAAAAACTCTTACCTTTAGAGTGAAACTTGGAGACCAAGACAAATAATGGGCTCCAAATCAGGCATGTGCTTTTTGCGTTGAATATGTTTCTTACACATTTCTCATAATGTAGACGTAGCCTACAATCCATTCGCTTTCTTGTAATGTAGACGTAGTCTATAATCCACACCACAAGGAACCCATGAACGGAAGTGTGAGAAGCGTAATTTAAGGAAAAAGACAGAGGTATTACAAGGAGTTTGAAAGTCCTTAGATGTAAGAACAACACATATTTGTAAATGATTTTAACCTGACAGGTGGGTTTTTTTTTTTTTTGTTGCGAGTACAACGACCACCGCGTGAGCAACTCAATGGGCTGTAAGCAGTTGGCCGTCTCTAATTTAGGGCCACTGGTTCCAGGGAAGGGAGAGAGCCAGTGCCTTAAGACAAACACAACACCATCCATGCCTTACCGGAATTCGAACCCCGTACCCATCTCGGACGAATAGACCACTGCGCCACCGGGCGGCCTGATGGATGTGTAGCTTCAATAATCAAAATTATTTTTTCCATGATTTTATATATTTTACAAGCTTGCACACTCTTCCGAAAGTGCTACCTCTTTTTGTAAAAACACCTGACATTGTTAAACTAATATTGCATTTGTTATCAGCTCCGCAAATAAGAGCAACATCTTCCAAAATAACTCAAATATATATTGAAGACCTGTATAATTTTTTGAATTTCAGCCAAAGCACTTGGCAACATTACCTGCAAAACGTCCATAGAAATCGAAACTGCTACTACTGCTGTTGAGGAGGCAGGCAAGCAGCTGGTTCCACAGGAAATGGCTTTTCACAAGCATCCAAATCATAAAACAAGTTCAACCGAGTGCGCGGTTACTCGAGCGAGACATGTTTGCCTTACCGTCCTCCGGAAATGAAATCACTAGAAGAAAGGTGCTCCATACAATGACCCGATGTTCTCCAACCGATTACAAACGCAGAGCGATTATTGCTTTGTTAGTAAGGCTTGAATAACTCATCGCAAGCGCTATTAGTATTAGTACTAAAACATAAAAAGGAACATGAATTTTTATTTTTTATTTTATTTTTTACAGCACAGGCTTTCCTGGAAGAAATGTTAGTTAAAAGTTACTGACCGCAAAACTCTGAAGAATCATCCATTTGACCACAGCCGCGTGGGAAAACATGCTGAAACGACAAACCGCATGTTCCACTTTGTAAATGCTGCGCCATGTTAATTTCCAAAAGTCCGTTTCTGCGTTCAACAGGAAGTTTTAAGTATTTATTTGATTCAGAGATGTTGACGAGGATGCTCAAAATTTTTTTGCTTTTTTTTTGTTTTGTTTTTGTTTCGGAGTTTAACGACCCCAGTGAGCATCGAGGCTATATACTTTCACCTATCCCTAATTCAGGGCGGAGGCGTAGCCAAGAGAAGGGGTACCCTCCCCTCTTGAGGGTGGATTGAGTACGTATTTAAAACGATAAACATGTATATATGAGGGTTTCACCAATGAACCAAATCCATGGACCCTCTCCCCTAAGAAATTTCGGTGTTGGTAAATTGCGGCGAAAGCCACGGGTGGTCTCCAACCCTCCAACTCCATAGGTAAATTGCGACTATAGCGTAAAGGAAGGGTATATGACAGCGGCTTAGAATTTACCGGCAATCCCATAGGTAAATTGCGACTATAGCGTACAGGAAGGGTAGATCACAGCGGCTTAGAATTTACCGGCAATCCCATAGGCAAATTGCGACTATAGCGTTAAGAAAGGGTAGATGACAGCGGCTTAGAATTTACCCGCAATCCCATAGGTAAATTGCGACTATAGCGTAAAGGAAGGGTAGATGACAGCGGCTTAGAATTTACCGGCAATTCCATAGGTAAATTGCGACTATAGCGTAAAGGAAGGGTAGATGACAGCGGCTTATAATTTACCGGCAATCCCATAGGTAAATTGCAACTATAGCGTAAAGGAAGGGCAGATGACAGCGGCTTAGAATTTACCGGCAATCCCATAGGTAAATTGCGACTATAGCGTAAAGGAAGGGTAGATGACAGCGGCGTAGAATTTACCGGCAATCCCATAGGTGAATTGCAACTAAAGCTTGTGGGAAGGGAAGACAACACGAAAAATAATAGCCTACATCTTTAAAATAATGAAAATCAAATTAATATATCCAAGCTAAATATCTGTTTATGTGGTTGCTATAAGAAGAATAAAAAAAACTTTTGCCTTACCGATACTGAAGTCAGAAAGATGAAGTAATACTGTCATAACATATACAAAACTTGAACATGCATACTTTATTATGCTTCTGAGAAAAGTTGAATAAAGAAAATTATTTTCACTTTCAGGAGTCAACCTCAGCTTACCCAAAAATTAATATTTGGAAAAATATTATGCAAATTTCTCCAATTCAAATCTGGTTATACATCCGCCTCTATGATCGATTATTTTCTTAGACAACATTTTGCATGGCAGTTTTGGATTTCCTTCTCCGAGTGACATCACCTGAGCTTTGGATTTTAATATACATATTTGAGTTTGAAAAAGTTTCAGAACTTCTATAAAGTTATATAAGCTTGGGATTGGAATGATGAAAGTGAGTATTAAACCGAGCACTAAAAGACTCACGTGCATTCGTTGTGTGTTCTGTTGATGCCTGGCATTCAGCATTTATTTTTATTTATTTTTTGACACAAAAAACATCTTTTTCTGTAAGGGTCTACAAAGCGCGAGAATTTCTTCTACAGCAGCGTCAGTATCTTTGAAGGATGTTCAGAAATATTCTATTCAGCTTTTCGCTGCAATTTTCTTGTGGGGTTGCAATGACCTAGAATGTCTAAAGACTAAAGGGGATTATTCAGCCGCAATTTACCTACATCCAGAAATTTCTGGGGACGCCACTGATTCAGGGCCACTTGTTCTAGGAATCAGACAAGGCCAGCGCCGCTGGACAAACGATTCATGCATCCGGGACTCTAACAAGGGAGTACGTAACTCGAACTTACTTAAAGATGCAGAAATAATGCGCTTTTGAAATTTTTATTCAGGGTAGCAGAAATAATGAACTCTGAAACTGAAAAATTTGGTTGTAGGAGAACTGGCCACAAAAATTTTAAGTGACCGAATAAAAATTGCGTTTTTGACCGCTTCGTGGCCACAACCAAGGTAAGTAAGTAGATTATAGAAGGTAGGTCTGAGAGCAGGTTTTCGAAGTCAGCAATTCTAAAGCCTCAGGCGGAGGGAGTTTTATGACGACAAAGGTGCAAACGGAGTTAGAATTTTTTTTTTTTTTTTTTTTGTGGCCAGTTCTCCGCTTTGTCCTTGACCCGAAAATCATGGAAATGTCTAAATTTCTTAATGAAAATGAAATATTAAATATCATCATCATCATTGTCAACCATTATCAATCCACTGCTGGACGAAGGTCTCCCCAAGTTTCCTCCACAACGGTCTGTCTTGTGCCAGTCTCCTCCATGTCACCCCTGCATACTTTCGAATTTCATCCACCCATCTCCCATGTGGTCTTCTTCTGGGTCTTTTCCTGTCCCTTGGAATCCAATCTAAAATTTCGGCTGTCCATCGATGATCTGTCCTTCTGGCAGTATGTCCAGCCCATTGCCATTTCAGGGATTTAACTCTGATCATGATGTCTTCCACTCTTGTCATTTTTCGGATCCACGAGTTCCTCTTCTTATTATTTTCATATATATATATATATATATTTTATGAACAATATTTGCTCAAGTAGTGGGGAATAGAGCCACACGAAATTTGTTTATGCAGAACAATTTTATGGCACTGAAATTCCAATGTGTCCAGTTCTCAGGTAGCCACTTCTCCGTACCCGGAAAAATTTAGGTCAGCATAGTATGGTGGGTGACAAACTAAAGCAAAATGTTGAGGGGAAGTGGTCCCAACTTAAGAAAAAGTAGCGAAGGCACGTTCCCTCCCCCGTTCCCATACAATTTCACTCCCGTGTGTGGCATCAGTGATAATCTCGAAAATGAAGCCCACATGGTTTGAAACAATGCTACGCAGAGCCATTTTTTCAGTTATAAAGCTAGCTACCACAACAGGCGAAAGACATTATAAGTAAATTTTGTACCACAAAATACGATCTAATTAAAATCGGATCATACGCAGTGATTTTTGCGCCCTCTCTTGAGCTGCGCCCGGGGCAACACCCCGCCTTCCCCACCCTGATTACCCCTCTGAATTTAATCATCTAAAGTCGTAGAATCGCACAGATGCAGGAGCTACGTGTTTCCCTCAACTCTCATAAGTAGGAACCGTTCCTCTCAACCTTTGGCTTCAGTTTGCCACGCAACATAACATGCTGCTTTAAATATTTCAATTTCAAATGCTTATTAAGAATTTTAATTAAAATTCAGAATAATTTAGCACTACATATTTTTAATGCCAAATGTATCGTTCTGAGGTTGTTTCTGTCTACCAACGTGTTTGATGAAATTTCATGGGAACAAAATTTTCGAGATGACGGGTTTGTAGGGCATGGTCCAAGCTCTGAGCCACCGCCTTCTGGCATTATGCCCTTCCTAATCCTCACTGTTTGCACCAGATGTCTTATGCAATTTGCAGACCCAGAGTGACCCTACTAATGACATGCAATAAAGTGCGGTCACAGTGAGAATGACTGCACGTAGCAGAGGTCATTTTTATTATTTAATGAAAATAATTAGACTGACACAAGACAGAGCGCTGTGGAAGAGGCTTGGGGAGACCTTCGTCCAGCAGTGGATTGATAATGGTTGACAATGATGATGATGATAAATTACATATACACACAGGGCTTGAAAAATACCATGCCCGAGATGCTCGGGGTATGTAAATTATTGGATTGGGCAGGTAAATAAAAAATCTAGCTGCCCGGTCCGGGTAAATAAATTTAAAATTAAAGTTTGGAATAGAATTTCCTACTGAAATTTAAATAAGACAAAACATGCAATATATAATTGCAAGTTTTGTCTCTTTTCACTGCTAATCACCGGAAGTTGTATTATTGTTACGGAGTGCCAAAGACAGAAGAATATCACTTCTTTTATTATATTATTCTCTAGGTCCAGAAATTTGAACGATATGTAGTTTTGCTCCAGATGCTGTTTTATAGTCAGCCACGGGATGCATGCCTCTGATGGGAGGACTAGCCTCGGGTGTTAGTAACAAAGAGCGAAAACTTGAAAGAAAGGAACATGGCAGAATCACTAAATTTCGAAAATACCAATTTCATCCCCATACGATTTCATACCAATTTTATCATGGTACCATTTCATACTAATTTCATCATCATACCATTTCATCAACATACCATTTCATACCAATTTCATCCCCATACGATTTCATACAATTTCATTATGATACCATTGCATACTAATTTCATCAACATACCATTTCATATCAATTTCATCACCATGCCATTTCATGCCAATTTCATCATGATACCATTTCATACTAATTTCATTATTATGCCATTTCATACCAATTTCATCACCATACCATTTCATACCAATTTCACCATGATCATCTTAAAACTTGCGATACGCGCTTTTGTGCATTAAGCAGTTTGAATACAGATCCTTATAACGGAAATGCAAAACATTTTTAAAAAGTTAATCACATTTTTTAACTTAAAAAAATGATCGAGGGTTCTGATTTGTTATCTTAAAAGTTAAATTTTCCTGGGCATACAGCTTTTACTACCTAGGCAGGTAAATAATTTCTGCACATGCCCAGCTGGGCATGTAACTTTTCAGATATTTTTCAAGCCCTGTACAGATATTATCATGACAACAGTCCTCGCCCCCTGCAAACTTCTGCGAGATGTCTACGACCTTGCTTTAGGGCATGTTGCTAACCTTTTTGCATATTGTGAAGAAGATCTTAACTAAACAGAAATCCCAAGAGGAACACTGTCGATGAGAAAGCACCTCCGAATTCGATTACCCATATAGAATTAATCCCAAGAAAGGATAACGAGTGAAGAAGGTGGTGAATTAGCGAAAAGCAATCATATGAAATATCCATTTATCAAATAAAAAGATGTAGAAGCACAAAATATATGAAATTTCATCACTGACAGAACAGTTTTTCTATCGATTTTGGTTTAAATCCATCTCCATTTTATCAAGCACTCACTGATGATGGGAAGAAGATCAAAATTGAAATAATATTAATGCTGCGCTAAAAGTATTGTACTATAAATGAAGATCTCGAAGCTACACTGCTGGGTTCTAAGTGAAATTAAATTTATTTATTTTATAAATTTAAAACGCAATTAAATTAAAAGTAACAATCAATTTTAATATTCACCTGTTGTTTTTTTTTTTTGTTTTTTTTTATTACGGAAGTTGGAGGAATGGGGTGTGACGAAGTAGTGAAAAAATTAGGCGCTGTTCAGCCCCCCTCCCTCCGAATGTTATTAATTTAGCGACGCCCATGAGGCATTACATATATAAATAAACAACAGTTTATTGATACATGTGTATGTGTGTGTGTGTGTGTGTGGCATAATCATCATCAAACATATATCATTTCATGATCAACCACTTATGGAATGTAAGTCTCCCGAAGAATCTTCCACTACTCTCTCTGTCTTGAGCAATTCATTTCAGTGTCAATATAAGCATACTATCGAATTTCATCCGCCTATTTCCCACGTGGCTTTCTTCTGAGTCTTTTCCTTTCCTTTTGTACCCAGTCTACTATTTCAGTAGTGTAATAGTGGTAAATTCTTCTAGCAACATGGCCAACCCATTGCCACTTGATGGTCCTTACTTTGATCACGACGATATAAACTCTTGTCATTTTCGCGATCGACATTGTTTTTCCTATCTTTCTTGGGTTTTCAAATGAGGGGTGAAAAATAAGGGGTGTTAGATGAAAGCAAATTTTTCAAAGGTTGAAATTTTTATAGTGGAAAATTTAGGCTTTAATTCTGCCATTAAAAATGTGAATCTCTTAAAAAAATAGAGAGCAGTTGAATTTTTTTTATGGTTAAAAATGGTAAAAGCCGGAATCGTTTTTCTAAAATTATGCGTGATGATTTTTTTTCATGGTGTTTTCAGTTTCCATCTCTCATGTCTAAATGCTTCCTTAAACAAGGATAAAGCAAAGAAGTATTAACATGGGTTGTTGAAACAGTAGATACATATATCTGCAAAATTTTCAGCAGACTAAAATGACACATACGCAGGCGTGACGATACGGGTGGACTAGCCCACCCAACTTTCCTTTGAGCCTACCCTTTAGCACCCCCTCCCCCATCCCATTGTTTAGGCAGTTAGAACACATAGCGAGTGCAAACACCGAAGATTTTAGGAAACTCGGGTAAAAGTACGTGGAATTTTTTAATTCACAAAAATTTTGCTGGGAAACGGTGGGAGTCATCTGAACTAAGAGAGTAGTAGAAAAACACCATTTTGTAACTTTCTGGAAAAGGAGGGAGTCGTGTCTAAGAGAGTAAGTAGAAAAACACCATTTTGTAACTTTCTGGAAAAGGAGGGAGTCATGTCTAAGAGAGTAAGTAGAAAAACACCATTTTGTAACTTTCTGGAAAAGGAGGGAGTCATGTCTAAGAGAGTTAAGTAGAAAAACACCATTTTGTAACTTTCAAGTTACAAAAAAGTTCATATAAAGTCTTATGACAGCAAACATTAAATTACTGCGAAAGAAATAGTAATTTGTTTAAAGGCCACAAAAGTTCGTATCCGTGATTGCATATTTTTTTTTTTTTTTTTTTTTTGATTGAGGGTTTAACGACTACCTTGAGCAGCTCAATGGGTTATAAGCAGTCGCCCGTCCCTAATTTAGAGCCACTGAAGCCAGGGAAAGGAGAGAGCCAGTGCCGTAAGACAAACACAACATCCATGCCTCACGGGATTCGAACCCGGACCCCCATCTCGGACGAATTATCAGATGCAGTCGCTTAGACTGCGCTTGCCAGTACTACATACGCTGAATAAATACTATGCAGACACTGCAGATACGTACATACGTTTTGTGGTTGCAAAGACTGTCAGACATATGCTTTCAACAAACAGAACAACAGAGAAATATTATACTGCTATATATGTAAACTTAAAATAAAATAAAACATCACTTTTCAGTAAAAGATGCTTCAAGGCAAAGCTGAGGAATTCGTGTAAATGATAACTGAAAGGACAAAAATTTAAATTAATTTGGTTATTCCCACACAGTGTTGAATTCTTAAGCATAGTTTGGATTATTTAGTGGTTTTGTTAATGATTAATAATAGTTCATTTCTTTTATTGCTACAAAAGTATTTACAATTATTATGTTATTTAGTCATATGCCATTAGACATAATAAATAGCCCGCAAACGAACGTATAAAAAATCTGCACGATCGTGGAATTATCTCCCATTTTAAATATAACATCTGACACCGTGTTCTCCTATTGTGAATATATAACGTTGCATTCATTCCTTCTCTTCAAAACATTATGACAGATTGAAGCACCCAGACTTCGGTATGCAAACAGATTTTCGTTGAAAACAAATTCATAATCATTAAATTTCGAAGTAACTTCATCTTAAATGTCGGTTGTTTAGAAATATGATCTGATCTGAGAGATAAATCTTACATTCTGGCTTTCTCGCTAAATCCCAAAGTGCCGCATGTTAAATTTTGATAATT
This sequence comes from Macrothele yani, assembly GCA_039090855.1. Classification (NCBI taxonomy): domain Eukaryota; kingdom Metazoa; phylum Arthropoda; class Arachnida; order Araneae; family Macrothelidae; genus Macrothele; species Macrothele yani. The sequence goes on along the minus strand of CM077007.1, from coordinate 133,572,913 downwards.
CAGATACAACATCTACATCAAAATTTTACCAATTCTACGAGCCACATTCTATTGGGCAATTCAGATACGCAATGCGCATCATATGAAATAATTTTTGTATCCTGTCACTTTCACACTGCAGTAACTATCTTTGGAATTGTTTAAAAAACTGCAAATATTACCTTAATTTTGCTTAGCGTTTGATTTACATTTCTATTAAAATGGTTTAACGAATTCTGCGGTTTTCTTCGAGACATATAAATTTGTATTATTTATTAAATAATGCATCTTTATTTAGTATAAGTAAACACTGGAATCTCCTTTTCCAGTTAAACTTACAACACATGCATTTGTAAAAATTCAATTACTTCGCAAATGGTTAATCAGTTATTTTAGAAAATTAATATATGCGGGAATTACGTTCTTCGTGAGCTGTTTGTGCGTGCGGTTCGTCATTTCCAAACAATTTTGTAAAATTCCGCAGAAAACTTGAGACCCTATTGATTCCACTTTCATTGCACACACACACTTTTAAGAAACAAACAAGCATCCAGTGAATTTCGCGGTTAGCTGGCCAACTATAGGAATACATACAGACGTCGTTTACGTCACTAAAAGAAGATTTATGACCGGCGAAAACGGACACACATTTTTTAAACTATTTCCATCAAATGGCAGGCTGCAATGGGGAATAATAAAAGAGATAAAATAACAATGGCTTTCTCAATGTTTAACAACGCTAAAGATGTAATAAAATTGATCACCTGACAGTACAAAAGTTCAAGTATCTTCGCTTCGTCGAGGGCTGCGTCCTATGAGCTTGGAAACAAAAAGACCATTGATTCCCCGGTGAAAAATTGGAAATAGCAAACAACGAGATAAAGGTGACCTTCGCCTCTGTTAAATTCGCCAATGGGATCAATCCTAAATAACCCCTATCAGCACCTTTAGTGGAAGTTCCGTTAAGCGGCAGGCCACCTTAAAAACAGTTCCCCTAAGAGACTGGGGGAAAGCGACTGCAAAAATGCGGGCGGGAGAGAATTCGGGTGACAAAGGTTGTAGGACCTTGTCCACGCAAAAACAACTCGTGTTGCAACAGGCTTAAGAACTTGACATTCAACAATGTCAAGTGATCTACAACGAACTGACACGAACAAACAAGAGGGCGTATGATTAAGGAAAGCTTCATGGTAGACAGCACCACGTGTTTTTGACGTAATGTTTTTCCTTTCAATTAACACCGCTTTTCAGAAATAGAGTAATTACTCTTTAAATTCCCACGAAATTTTTATGTAGAGATATCTCTCAGAATACAAATATGGTAGACTTCCAGTTATCTTTGTTGATAAGAAATGAATTTATGAAAGGAATTAGACACGTTTGCTTCAACTAGTGCTGAGAAATCAAAATATCTGACATTTCAGATTAATGATTCAGTTGTTTGGATTTCATTGTCTCGGGTGGTGTAACGGCTAGCATACTCGAGCGCAAATCGGGAGATGCGGGTTCGATTTCCGTTTCAGGACGATAAAATTTTCAAATTTCTATGGTTATGTTACATGGGATGAACAGCTTGATTTAAGTCAGTACGTAAGCTCATATTAGGGCAATAAAAGAACAGGTACATTTATAGTCCCAATTCAAGGTTACTAAGAAAACGAACGACCAGTAAATATTACATTTTTTGTTTGTGTGTTTTGTTTTAAGTCAAAGTTCGCACCTTTCACGGTTCAAAGCAATCACTTCAACTTTTTCATTCTTCAGCAGGCGAACACCTTAAGCAAAAATACGCAGTCGCCCTTCCTTGATTTAAGGCGACTGGTTCCAGGGAAGGGAGAAAGCCAATGGAAGCAAACCAAACACACTATATCCATGCCTCATCTGGAACGCGAGCCTGGGCCCAGATCGGACGACTGGTCAGAAACCAGTGCTTCTATCCATTTTAGAGCCACGTAATAGTCTTCCGTTCAGTCTCGGAAAGGTTATTCCAGTTGGCAATCCTGTACAAATAAGAACTGTAGCATACTACGTTACGCGACGTAAACGAAGTTATATTCTTTGGTTCTACAGAGGTGACGCATGAGTTAAAGTGATAATTAGGCATCGATAAGCCTGCCGGTGTAGTTCAGTTGGGGGAATAGCCGCTTCGGAGTAGGAAGACATGGCTAACCACCACCGGTAAAAAGGTTATATGTTATAAAACATGACTATGATTTCAGAGAAGCTCCTGTGACTTTTCTACACATCAAAATAAAGCCCTTTCCAGTTCGTACTATGTACAATCAACTCTCCGGAAATAGAATTCCTCTACTTGTGTGCTTGTTCCTTTATAAAAAGCAATTTTATCAAAAGTTTAGTCTTTCAAAGTGAGCACTCCCGGATAATCTTCACCCAGTGCATTGGAAATATAATTTACACTACCGATGATCCGGGTAACGTCTCTCGGAATAATATAATATCGCGCCGAGTTACCTCAAAAGGCACCTTACGCAGTGACAGAATTACGACAGGGTATTACAAACACATGCCCAAGATCTCCAGATTTTGCAAGATTCCCAAAAATTATATATATATATATATATATTTTTTTAACCAAAATATATATATATTTTTAACCAAACTCAGGAACGAACAAAAAATTTAATACCCACACCCCACCCCACTCCCACCCCCCAAAAAAACATTACCTGAAAACCCAAATGAGCAAAAACAGCAGAGAAGAATTCTCAGAAAAAACACTCACTACAAGAAGAAGCAATTTCAACAGGAGCCAAAAAAAAAAAAAAAGGAAAAAAGGAAAAAACACCAATGCAAACGAGCAGTGAAAAACATGCTAGAATGCAGAAAATATTGATAATGCTGAGCTTTGGCTTTATCAAGAACCAGCAAAACACAGCATTAACTCATCTCTACAAAGACCTAGTTGAATATGGGTTTCTGCTATGTCATAAATGTATTTCTGGCAAATGACCCCACAAATCAAAAATACCTTCTAAGACACGGAAAGGTAAAAATTAAGAATTTAGCAATACATTCATGACATAATTGGCCCATCTCACAGGACTCATGGTCCACAAATCCAGGAAAACTAGCACAAAAACCAAAAGCGAAAAACAAAGAATTCTAAATTATTTTACAGACATTTGCCGGAAGACACGGTAAGACTTTAGACAATTGAGACGTAATATAAAACTTGAAAAGTTACTTAAAATAATGAAAAAGAAAATTATTTTAAGTAACTTTCCAAGTTTTATATTACCTTTTAATTGTCTAAAGTTTAGCGGAAAATGTGTGTAAAATAATTTTTGTTTTTCGCTCCTGGTCTCTGTGCTAGTTTTCCTGGATTTAAAAACGATGTATGTTGGCACAGAGCTGTTTTTCTTTTTACTTTTTTTTTTTTTTTGGCTTTGCATTTTATGGAGCTTGTGCATTCTGGTAAAGCATTTTTACATTGCTGTGTTCATTTAAAAAAAAATTGTTTTTAGTGTTTTACCATGTAAAGTATTATTTACACCATAGGCGTAGCCAAAGGGGTGGTCCTCGGGTCCGAACCCCCCTTCCCGGAGATTTTGTATGAATTTAAAGCGATATATATGCATATATGGGGAATGAACCAAACCCATGGAAAATGGGGAATGAACCAGACCCCCTCCTCTTAAGAAATTTCTGGCTACGCCACTGTTTTACACTACTGTGTACATATAAAAAAATTCCTTTCTTTAAAGTTTTTTCCAAGATATGTATTACGTTTCAATGGTTTAAATTCTACACGTGTCTGGCAATAGTTAAATATTTTTTATATTGCTAAATTCGTAGTTTTTACCTTACCGTGGCTTAGAAGGTGTTTTTGATTTGAGGGGTCATTTGCCTGAAATACATTTATGAGATAGCAGAAACCCATACTCAACTAGCTCTTTGCAGAGATGAGTTAGTGCTGCTGACTAGCTGTTTGCAGAGACGAGTCAGTGCTGCAGACTAGCTGTTTGCAGAGTATATACACTGCTGGTCACGCAAAATGCAACACCAAGAAGGACACGGGATAGCAAAGCCAGATTTACTGGGCACATAACAACAGATACAAAGATGAAACGATTGAGCTCACAGGCCCGTGCGACTTGCGGAATACGCAGACATCAATAGTTCGTGCGGCACCCATTGTTGGCAATAACGGCCGCTACACGCCGCGGCATCGAACAAAAGAGGATTTGGATGTGGGGTTGGTGCAGGCTGCTTCCACACGTTGCCACAGTTCATCACGTGTAGCCGCGGGTGGTGCTTGCCGGGCCACTCGGTTGCCGATCAGCGACCAGACGTGTTCGATGGGCGACATATCGGAAGAACAGGCGGGCCACGGCAGCAGTGACACCTGGTGGGCTGTGAAGAATTGTTGTACGATGCGGGCACGCATTGACCTGTTGAAACGTGGCCGCTGGCAGGTCCTGCAGGTAAGGGAGGACTACAGGCTCCAAAACGTCGGAGATGTAGCGGTGGCTGTTGAGTGTACCAGCGATGCGTACCAGAGGGGTGCGAGTGTCATATCCAATTGCGCCCCAAACCATAACGCCAGGCGACGGACCGGTATGGCGATGCATAATGCAGGCGTCATACAGTCTCTCGCCGCGGATCCTACCATCGAGGTGTTTCAGGCAGAAGCGGGATTCGTCGGAGAAGACAATGTCGTGTCATTCCGTAGTCCAGGTGCGGCGTTCAACGGCCCACTGCCGCCGCACTCGCCAGTGGTGTAACGTCAATGGTAATCGGAGCAATGGGCGCCGTGCGACAGGTCCCCGCTCCTGCAGACGACGCCGAACGGTAAGTGCTGACACAGGTTGTTTGTCAACACACCCTAATTCCTGCGCTAACGTTCGTGATGTGGCGGTGCGAGCCGTCAATGCTCGCCGCACAACATGCCGGTCCTCTAGTTCGGTGGTGTGCCGCGGCTGCGGCAATCACTCACGTCGGTCCGTCCGTCCCTCCTGCACCCACCGAATCCATACTCGCTTCACTGTGGCTGGATGTCGTCCCACACGGGCGCCGATGTCTCGGTACGATAAACCGCTGTCGCGATAAGCCACTATTCGTCCTCTGTCGAACTCCGAAAAGTGCTGGAATTACTGCCGCATTCTGCTACGAGGCACCAGGAAACTCCCCACGCACAGGTCCGGCAGCACAACATACTTCCACTACTTATACCCCGCCTTCTGTGCACCCTTCTTATAGTGCTTCTCGGTGGCGTGCCGGACGCACATGATTTGCATATGCCCTACAATGCTAATCGTTTGCATGTCCTCTCGCGGGCGACGCATGCGGCGAATTTCAGGCTAATCGGATGCTTCCTTCTTGGTGTTTCATTTTGGGTGGCCAGCAATTTATATATACTATGACTAGCTCTTTGCAGAGTATATATATATTTGACTAGCTCTTTGCAGAGTATATGTATGATATATATTTATTTATTTATTTTCAAAAATGCTTGAGGGATTACAGTTAGGTCATGTGTTCCCCAAACCCTATTTTTCTGTAAGCTATTAAGTTTAAGACCTGCGAAGTATTATTAAAGAACGAAGGATTCGCTATTGGTGGCGATTGGTGTACGTGCTTTTCTAATTTTTTACTTTCCGTACGCAAGTTTTGAAACAATACGTACTGCATTTTTCTTTTATTTACGGAAGCTATTATGAAGACGTGAGGCGAGTTTAAGAATGATATCGAGTTTGTGTACGGAAACTGATTGTTACATGAAGAACAATTTTATCAGAAAAGATTTATTTTTGTAACGGATGGATGAACAGGTTAAAGGATGGAACAGAAGATTGCTTGAAGTTTAAAGTTACGATACTATATTCCTACCGACGATAAAACATAGTTTTAAGAGCTCTTTAACAGCGATTAAAAACGAATGAAATGACAGGAAGAGAAAAAACTCCAATTCTTTACAACTTATCCATTAGGAATGACATTCCGCTGCGTCCCCACCCTCAGATGAGTTTTTCGATTCTCCACAATATGAGACAAAAAGATATAATTGGACATTCACGGACAGCAAGCTCGCTAGGGAATCTCCTTTTCAACACGTTGCCAGAGGCTTCGGATTCCATGCGATTTTTTCTATGTGTGGTTGAATCCCAGGCTGACTGGTCAATAATGGGCTTAGTGAGTCAGCAATCAGCATAACTCAGGAAGCGTTATGTCCTTTAAACGCTGGCAGTAAAGTCAAAAGTGAACAGATTTCTGCATATAAGGGACCATATTGCTACTCAAGTGTTTAAAAGGAATCAAAAATTACAATCATCTAAAGTTTCATATACGAAAACATTCTTTAAGGAGGCATCTGTCGTTACACGGTAAAATTCAAGGGGACATCATCATCATCACTATCATTGTCAACCATTATCAATCCACTGCTGTACGAAGGTCTCCCCAAGTTTCTTCCACAACGGTCTGTCTTGTGCCAGTCTCCTCCATGTTACTCCCGCATACTTTCGAATTTCATCCGCCCATCTCCCATGTGGTCTTCTTCTGGGTCTTTTCAGCTGTCCATCGATGGTCTGTCCTTCTGGCAATATGTCCAGCCCATTGCCATTTCAGGGATTTTACTCTGATCATGATGTCTTCCACTCTTGTCATTTTTCTGATCCACGAGCTCCTCTTCTTATCTCAACTGGTTACACCAAACATGCATCTCTCCATGCTACTTTGAGTTGTCTGCAGTCTTTGTACGTCTCTTTTAGTTAAGGTCAACGTCTGTGCACCATACGTAAGCACTGGAAGGATGCATTGATCAAACACTTTTCTTTTAAGACATAATGGCATATTGCTCTTGAAAATTATACTGTTTCTTCCAAAAGCTCTCCAGGCAAGTTTCATACGCCGATTAATTTCTTCATCAATGTGACCTTCACTTGATATCTGTTGTCCAAGATAAATGTAGGTATTGGTTATCTCCAGCTTTTCCCCAATCAATCGATAAATCTTCATTTCTTGTAAAAGCATTGTACATCACTTTTGTCTTCTGAAATGAACTTTCAGAAGGCAAAAGTGATGTACGATGCTTTTACAAGAAACGCAGTTTTATAGATTGATGAAGAAGAGTTGGAGATAACAGATACGTACGTTTATCTTGGACAGCAGATATCAAGTGAGGGTCACATTGATGAAGAAATTAATCGGCGTATAAAACTTGCCTGGAGAGCGTTTGGAAGAACAGTATAATTTTCAAGAGCAATATGCCATTATGTCTTAAAAGAAAAGTGTTTGATTAATGCATTCTTCTAGTGCTTACATATGGTGCAGCTTTAAGAGAGACTGTAAGCTGGATGATTTGCAATTGGGTAAGTGTAACTATAACGAAAATGAATAAAGGTCTACATACTTTGCAAACACCATATAATTTAAATGGTACAGTGTTTGTGTGTGAGTGTTTTTACTGTATGTGAAATACCCCAGAAAATAAAGCTGAATTTTATGAAATAAAAACCTATTTCGAAATGCAGCTATTAATACAATTTATACTATCAGGTTCAGTTGCGGATTTTGCACTGAATTATTGAGCAATATCTGAGAAATAACACATTAATTTTGATCGCCGAAGCCCACAATTCTGTACAAGCAGTTTTAGTTTAGACCGATCGCGGTTTTGTCCTCGTATCTCTTGACCTTTTGCCTGAAAATTTTGGGGCTTTGTCTACCCCTCCGTATTTGATAATAATGTAACCAGCAGAGCCATAGATAACGTCAGGGGTTTATCCAGAAATTTCAAATTAAAAGGGTACTGAAATAATTCTTTTTTTTTTTTTTTTTTTTTTTAATCTGTCATGTTCAATAGTTTCCCTGAGCAATACTAAAGCAAAGAAGTGTGAACATGGGTTGCTGAAACAGCAGATTTTGATATTTTCACAAATTTCATGTATGCTGAAACGATTCAGAAGTACATACACAAAATCTGTAACAGCCTAAAACGAAGAGATCCGTACGCACATTTTGTAGTTGCATAAACGGCTTTAAACAAGAAAAACTATTTGAAAGAAACAGGAGAATTCATGGCAGAGCTGAGCAATTCATGCAAATAGATAATAAAAAGAACAAATACCTAAAAATTAAAAAGTACACCCAATGGGCAAAGCATTAAAGATATCTACCTAAACGCGTGTATAACGGCTCGTATACCCCGAGGAATCGACTCCGTCAGATGTCGGAGTGTTTCCGGAGGTAATGCCAGCCATGCCTGTTACAGCGATTGTCCACAACTCCACCCAAGACCTCAGTCCACGATCCATAGATATGATATCAAGCTCCATACATCCCTGAGAGCTTTCACAGGGTTTAAATACGGGGAACATGGGGGCCACTGGATGGTCCCAAACTCAGATAAAGTCTCTCGAGCCATTCCTAGGTGGTTGAGGCCCAATGGGGCGGCGCACTGTCCTGCTGAAACAGACCATCGGCTGCAGGATGCGCGTCATCAGATAGCACATGCTGGTATCACGCTGCTGTTAAGGACCTCTCAAGACACATTAAGGAACTTAATGTATCCTATGAGAAGGCTCCCAAACCATCACAGAGCCACCACCGCCTTGAATATAGCTGACCTGGCACGACGGAGCCTCATGCTGCCGACGCCACACCCGCACCCTCCCGTCATCAGATGAAACCGGGATTCATCTGACCACAGGATGCGGCGCAACTCTGCAGAGGTCCAGTTTTGATGTTCCTGGTACCAGGCGAGACGTAATTTCCGATGACGAGTAGTCAACAGTGGCACACGAGTAGGGCGTCGGCTTCCGTAGCTCATGGTATGAAGCGTGCGTCATACCTTTCGCTCGCTGACGCTACTTAGGCTTCCGACATTTAACCAGGATGTGATTTGCGCCACCGATGCCAAGCGGTCGCTCTGTACGAGCCTTGATAGTCTACGTCGGGCCGGGTCATCAATGGCGTGTGGTCGGCCACCGCTTACTCTCTGGGCGCTGCTACGTCCATCGATGGTATACTCGCGGTAAACACTTGATATGGTTGACCTCGGGAACCCTAGAGTTCTTACCACTTGGGCGATAGAATGACCCATGTGTATTGCGCCGACAATGTGTCCACAATCAAAGTCGCTCAGATCACTACGTTTACCCATGTTCGTCGATTGCGATACACAGTTGCGAAGCTCTGTTCGTTTTGGGTCTGTTCCACTCTGCGCGGGGGAATCCCATGCCCATCACCCCTATCTCTAATGTTTTCTCTACTGAATGTATATAGAGATAGGGCTGTGTGTGTGTGTGTGTGTTTACTTAAAATACAAGTAGTTTTTTGGCACACACACACACACACACGAAAAATACTATAAAAATGTCAATGGCCCCCCTAGGGCCCCGCAACTTCCGCAGTTCTATTTAAATGTATATGTCTGCTTTGGAGTGAATCTCAAATTTCGCAACTTTGAGCTTCTGTAGCTTGGTTAACGATGATTAACGAACGACAGTGATAAATTTAAGTGCTTCTGATACAGTTTCGCAATACAATATTTTTTTTTTTTTTTTTGGTGATGCTTTTTAATAAAAATTATTTTTGAAAGTTGTTCGATTTTGAGTGCTTCTCCTCGAAAATGTAACACGTGGGATTTCATTACTAATTAATCTGCCGCTAAATGCACCAAATGATTCAAAAGCGATCTTCCTGCACTTTATTTCGCGAGTACCAAAAACGGAAACGCTTATTGATCATTTAATTTGAATAGGCGGCTTGAAATGATACACTTTCCGAAAGATGATGCAGAGAGGGGGAGGGGAGTATTATGCTTTGCCTAGTACACCAAACGTGAATAAGAGTGCGCTTTTAGAGACACAGAATTTTTCAGAAATCAGTAATCATATTTTTGTTACGATTTACTTCCAAGGAAAACGTTTATCTGAAAGGAGGTCTCCATGGCTTTGACAAGTCATCGTTTATGGTACCGGCGAAAGAATGGGACGACAGATTCTCGCTGAAATAAGATGAATCATGCTATTCTGAGGGCTTCATTATGTAGCGGTGCGGCAAGGGTTTCGTATTGACTATAGCGTTCCTGTCACGACGGATATCTTTTCAGAGCTCCCTTTGAAAATGGATGCAACGCTACACAAAGCCAAATTTCTCAAATTAAATGAATATATAAGCTAACGGTTTCCTTTCTCGCTTTTATTATTATTGCTACAGATTTTTTTTATGCTCAACAATTGGCAAGACAGTTTTTAGCTAACTTGGAATTCAAATCCTGTCGCCGACCATCCGAATCGCGGTTTTCGTTAATGCATCGTGAATATGTAGTTGGCTACATAAATCGGACCTTCTTGGACCACCGTCAGCTAAGCACCATCATCACGGCCAATCTCTCTGTGGATTGAGAACGCTCGGGTCAAAGGTCACATGATTGGACGAATTGTATTTTTGACTAACAAGTGGATGAAAACAAGCTGTCACCTCATAATCTGCAAAGGGTAAAAGTTCTGACGGCATCAAGTGAATTTCTATCGCAAGCTCTGAATGCATATCACTGAAAAGTAAGGACAGCAGTACGCTATATAACTGCTATATAATTTTAATATATCTTTCTAAGAAAGTTTTGAAATGCTTACAGCCTCGTGCGATACAGAAATGATTTTGGTAACACGACGATGAAAACTTGCACATGTTCCCTGGCCTTCCCTGTCACCTAATCACATTGCAATTGAAAAACAGAAATAGTGTTTGGAGAAGATAACGAAATGTTTCGTGAAACAGTGGTGTAAAATCCACAGACTGTTCAAGACTTACGTTCTGTTTTATTTCAATAAACTCGTCTAGTTTTGTCTCCAAGTAGAGATCAAACGGAGGCGCTTGTAGTTTTCTGTTCTATCTATATACTACAGTATAGCACTGATTTATACACTTCTCTGTTATAAGTTTTTATCATTTATACGTTGAATTCATACAGCCCCGGCAAACTCCGACAAGCGCTAAAGTTAATTTATTTCAGTTATACGTTATTTTCGTTTATGCGTTTTCATTTTCTAGCTAAAAGGAAAAATTGCCCTTTTTGAGCCTTTGGAGAGCAAGGCGGTATAAAATTCATTCTATTTTAAGTAGAAGTTACAGTAAAAAAAGCTACACCTTCTTTTTTCTACTGTACACTTCTACTTAAAATAGCATAACTATACTAGTAATCAGAATTTCCTGGAGTAGAATAGAAATCAAAGTTTCCAAGCTTTCGCACATCAACCAGATGACTTTTTTTCAAGGAAGGTAGACAGCAAACTGCAAAATGAATAATAGAACGCTTCAACAATTTCAACGCGGTGACTTGACTTGAAGATAAACGAACAGATGCTAATGTAATTATTCATTCAAAGACATGGCGTCATGTTCGTTTAGCACGCGGTATCCTGGAAGGAAAACGAAAGGCATTCATTATTTGAAGAACTGGTTTCAAATTTGTGGCAACTCTAGCGAAACGCTATATCATTGCAGGACTCACTGTTGGCAATAATCTCCAAAGTTTCGTGAATGGCAATAGATTTAGAGGTGGAGTAAGAAGCTAATTTCTTTATGTCATCCAACATAGGAGCAGCGGACTTGAACTTGACTTCTCTTGATTGGGCCGTGGTTACTTTACCGTTCTTTGTGTCCCTTTGATGTTCGCTGACTCTAATTCTAAATGAACGTTTACACTGTAAAAAATTCTGAAATTCACGAGCCACTTTCCGTCATTTCTTTCGTGAATTAACGAAGCATATTTCTGATACAACCTTTTCCATGAAATGACGGAAAGAAACCTACATTTCACGGATTTTTCGTTCCTCGGGAAAATTCTGAATTTTGAGAAACCTTTCCGCACAGTTTCTTTCTGATATTGACGGTAAATTACCGTTTTGGAATCCGCGAGGAATGCTTATAGCGTAGTATATCCGTTTATTTTCGTGATGTAAGCGTTCCTTGCGTATTCACAACGTGATGTATTTAAAAATAGGAGTACCGTTTTAGAGATGCCTTAACGGAAATTTTTGAATTTTCAGAAACGTTTCAGCAATTCCTTTCGTGTATTAACGGAAAAACTCCGTTCTCACTTTTTCCGTATCCGTATGACGAGAAATTACCGGTAATAGGAGCGACTAGTGAGAACACTTGACGTTTGATTAACTTTTAAATTTCAATCGTCTGTCGAATTTTGAAGTTCCATAGCGAGATCGGATACTGTGGATAGCATATCGCATGAATTTTGTTTATTGTGGCACAGGATATTTCTTTTCCTCTTTTCTATTTTGCGCACCAGCTATTTATTACATACATGTATATTGCGTTACTGTAAGAAATCGGGTATTGGACTTATTCTACAGATGGTTATACGTACTATGTATTTGGACAAAATCTATTACAGCTACCATGAGTAAATTTTATATTTAAGAATTGTGTGTGTGTGTGTGTGTGTGTGTGAAGTAATACTATATAAAAGTACGTTTCACTTTTTTAAAACAACTGATATAACGAAGTAAATTTCTCCGTCATTTCTGTCCACGCCAGGATTCGAACCCGGATCCCCTCATTCCGGAATAAGTCACTCTACCTATCTGCCTTATGTCGTGTGCGTCCTTCGGGCAGGTACGTCACATCTCCTGGTACGTTACATCATCTCCCCCTTATTATTTTTTTTTCTTTCGAAGTGCTGGAGAAAGGATTCTCTTATTTTTCCTATCTCGCGGTGTGGAAATAACATCACACCAATGCGAGATTTTGAACGGTCGGGTCATCCGGATAGTTCGGGCGCCATTATAACGAAGTAAATTTCTCCGTCATTTTTGGTCTGCGCCGGGATTCGAACCCGGATCCCCTCATTCCGGAATAAGTCACTCTACCAATTGAGCTACGCGGACGTTTTATTCTGATTCCTATCTGCCTTTATGTCGTGTGCGTCTATCGGGCAGGTACGTCACATCTCCTGGTACGTTACACTGGATGAACGTCATTGTCAGTTTAAAAATAAAGTTGCAAAGAATTTTGTTGCTTCGAAAAATGACGATTAAAAATGCTTTATTTGTGAAAAGTCCTTTTACAGAAAAAATAATTATTACAAATGTATTCAGAAAAATAATGAGCTGGAATAAAAAATAAAATGACTAAAACACTCGCATTAATGACAAGAAAAAATTCTCATTGTCGCGCAATTTGTTTTACGATATACGTGACTTTTTACATACGTGATGTCTGTAGCACTGTGGTTAAAGGCGTGCGTTATCTGTTGACCCAAACGACGGGGGTTCGATCCTTACTGCAGCGGCAGGATTATCTGGGGTAAGGGCTGAAAAATGCCGGGTCGTCGATTTTGCGGAATTTCAGTTTAAATAGGAAAAAACCTGAAATGTATTTTTCTGAAATGAATGGAATTTCTGACTATAGAAAATATGTAAAAACACGGAAGTTAAAATAAACGGGTAGTTTTAAAAATGGAAATTTCTGAAAAACACGGACACCTACCGGCAACTTTGCTGCGCGTTATTTTCAGACATTTTCCGTGAATTCACACCACTTATTTTTTACACTGCACTGAGTGTAGTCATTTCAATGTACGTAGTATCGCTTGGAGCCTTATAATCTTTTATAGAACTTTATCGCTAATAAACTTTTGTTCTTTTATGTTAATCGGTGCTATATGAGGAGGACAGAGATTTGTCGGTGGTATACTTTGAACAATATAAATTGGTAAGAAGAAAAATTGGCTTTTTCACTTTTAAAAACTTTGGTGTAGGTTACACCAAAAAGTGGTACTACACCAGCTGCACCACTTTCTGAGAGAAGATACACCATTTTGTGGTGCAAACAAAACCACCAGAATGGTGCAACTTTGCATCCCATAATGGTACAAGTTTGCACTATGTTGCTGGTTTTGTTTACACCACACAATGGTGTATCTTTTCTCAGAAAGTGATGCAGCTGGTGCAGTGCCACTTTTTGGTGCAACCTGCCACAAAATTTTCAACAGTGTTGAAAGCTATGGACTTTGTTGCCACGGCTTGGCAAAAGATTTAACCGCAAATGGTAAAGAATTGTTTGACCAAACTGAAACGAAGATGCCTCGCAAATGGAAAATTCGGAACCAGAGCAAATACTAAATTTAGTCGAAGTTAAGCAGTGCCATGAATGGTTAAGTGCAATGTTAAGAATTTGGTTTCCAATTCACGTTTTTATATCTTGGATTAATTAAGGTATTTTATGTAAAGAGTGAAGTTTACTCTGTGTACAATACATGGTTGTGTTATTTGCATTCATTTGTACAATTTTCATTCATTATAGTTTAAAAGATGGCAGAATATGAACTAATTTAGCTGTAAATTGGCATAATAAAATATGACTACTGGATCTTCTTCGCTTAATTGTTTACACTAACAATAAATTTTGTTTCCAGGTTGTTGAGTAAAGCAAAAATGAAAGGTGTAAATCTAAAGAGGTCGCCAAAAAAAACAACTGAAAAAAGATACTAGGATTTGCATTCTATGCAAATTGAAGAAATTGAAAGACGTTACATATGGAACGGACACTGGTAGACATCTGCTGCAGCTATCATCAAGTAAGCTTCAAGACAAGCTAGTAGAATCAATTCCCGAAGAATCATTTAAACAGTGTGTATACTATGGTCTTTTGACGGTTCCTATCGTGTTTGTAGACCATGAAAATCAATGTCTAGTGAAAAAATGGATGCTCTAAGTAATTTGATATTGAAGATGTTAACGAAAATGCATTTTTCTGTAATGGCGGATATTTCAAAATGGCAGCCAAACTGACATGATTCACATCATGTGACCAATCAAAAATGCATGCTGGCAACCCCTAGAATCGATATCAGAAGTCAAATTTCGTAGACGTGAAAATTTCCCCACCACCTATTGTGGCTCCCACACTATATGTATTATTCGGGGTTTAACGATCGCCATTAGCAACTCAGTCACCCGTCCCTAATTTAGGGCCACTGGTTCCAGGGAAGTGAGAGATCCAAAGCCGGAAGTCACATCATCCGCGTCTCACCAGGATTCGAACCCGGACCCTTTCTCGGATGAATGGTCATCAGCCAGCGCTTAGATCACTACGCCACCGGGGTGGTTGGCCTAAGATTTTGCTGCCTATGATGTGTGTTAAAAACATTTCTCATCATGATATAAACGAGAGAATTCAAAATTCTCTCAGTACAGTGTAAAATGAGTTTTTTGCTTTACGTTAAAAAAAATTCATCTGATGCTCAGCTGGCACAGTATTTTTAAATTATAATTGAAAAATAACTGTTGTTAATCCGAGTTAGACTACGTATCGATAAAAATACAATTCAGCACATAGCTATTCCAGGAAACGTTTGTATTAAAGTGCAATAGTGTCCATTAGCGGTAAATGCATCAAATACTGTATTTTTAAAATATAGAGTTTCGTATTTTTTACAGTAATATCGTTAAAATTTGAAGTTACCTGATGCGTTTTTCACAGTTATACGATTTTTTTTTTTATTTATTTATTTATTTATTTTCTTGTTTCCTGGGAAAACGTCTAGTCGATGCTTTACTGTACTTGTCAATATATCGCGTTCTACCGTTTTTGGAGGGAACACCAAAAATGAATGTTAAATCCGAAAAACTGTTAAATGGAGTAACAGGTGTATATAGGAAAAATTCAATTTGATTGTTGCAATGTTTTCTTTTTTTTAATATGATATTGTTTTGTACATATATAATGTTATCCACTTCCTGCTTTTTTCACACATGCAATAATTTCCATTGCTGCCTCATCTTATTAGGCATCCATATATGCACAATGTAAAAATGATGAAGTATAAGTGAATCAGATTTGTATAGAAAGAGAAATCATTAGAAGAATTATCCAAGGTAATAGAGCCTTTTAGGATACTTAAAGACTATTTAACCGGTGATTTTCCATTGTGTTTAAAAAGAAAAATCTTCAATATATGTATTATCCCCGTGTTTACTTGTGGAAGTGAAACGTAGAGTATCACAGAGCGACAATGCAAAAAATAAGAGTATCGGTAAGAAAGTTAGAGAGAAGAATGTTAGGAATATATAACAAGAGACGGAGTTAGAAAGAAACTTATCCAAGAAGGAACAGGAATAATAGATATTATAAAAATAATAAAAGAATCAAAGTGGAGATGGGCTGGACATGTTGGAAGACTGAAGGATGAAAGATGGTCACGATTAATAACAGTATGGCAACCAAGGTTGCCAGAGAACAAGATGAAGAGATGACCTTCAGAGACTTAGAGGTACTAAATAGTAGACTGAAGCTAAGGATCGAGGAAGTCGGAAAAAAACTGGGGGAGGTATATACCCTGCAGTGGGTGTCAACAGGCTAAGAAAAAGAAGGAGATTCATGTCTGTAAACCTATGGTTTCAATGTCAAATAAAGACCGAAAACAGTAGTTGTGGGGGAAGCGACACGTCTCCCAATCTCTCCACCCCCTCCCATACAGTTTGGGGCTGGCGAATATTGCGGGCTAGGTCCCAGGCTGGAATCTGGTGCTGTGCGGGACTGCGCTCGCAACACACTCTCACTGTGTTACAATGAGTTCTGCAAATCCCTGCGATGCCCTCTAAGCGGTGCAGGTAGAATATATCAATGTCGGAGAAGCTTCATGACTACACGGCACAAAATCCTGCTACACAAGACCGTCATCAGGCCAGTGTTTAACTACGCTGCTCCAATCTTGGGTAGGTGTTAGTAAGAAACAGCAGGAGAGATTCGAGAGGGTGCGGAGCCGAGCACTTCGAATGATCACAGTGGTTCCGCCATGGGCCCTACTACGGCACCTGAAGGTTACACTTGGAGTTAAGGAGGTGCACGAGTTTAGCACCAGACTCGCCAAGAAGTTCTTCAGAAAAGCGGTTGCTCACCCTAATGAATTGGTTAGGGGTGCAGTTGACTATGACCCTAACAAATTCTTTAGGTACCCTAGAACTAAGGCGGCGGTGACTGGAACTCGTGTGAAGGCAGTACTGTTGGCAGTTTTCTGGACTGGAGGCCTTGGATCAGATGAGAGATTCGATCAGATAGAGTGTAGGTATGTGAACATTTTGGTGGACGTTCGAGAAACCACCACCCCCTTCTTTGTCAGGTTAGAGTGTGATGGTGAGAACTACTGATTGCTGCTCCGGCTTCCGGATGTAGATTTTCGTGAGTTTAACTCCCCCCTCCTCCCTCGGGTGGCGGCGGCTGGCTGTTGTTGTGCTTCCCCCTTTTCCCTTTGGGATGGTGTGGCAGTTGCTTCAAAAATTAGTTCTCTCCCTCCTGTCCCTACATTCTTTTGTTTTTCTTTCCTAGTGAGTTCACTTACTGGAATATCCAATACATGACGTCACCTTAAGAGTGTACTGTTGTTAAAGGCGGAGAGCCTTATCGTGACTTTCAATGGAAACCAAGAACGGTATCCATCCGCGTTACAATGTAGTCAAGCTGTTTCCTTTCTGTCAAGCAATAACACTCCCACTGACCTCCCTCGCCCCCACCCATCACATCAGACAGGCAGTGGGGACTTTGAATGGGGGAAGGGTGGAGTTCGAACCTCTTCCCTTACTGCCTGCTTAAGTAACCTTCCTCTCGAGTTTCCCCGAATGTTAATTTATTGTCTGTGTAGTGAATGTTGGGGGAAGAGGTCTTCCAACCCTTCCTCCCTCTCCAAGTTATTTCCCAGCTGGACAGAAGCAACCGAAAGTGCGAGGCTTTTGATTGAGTAACTTCTCATATCAAATTTATTTCTAAAACCGCTCTAACTTTCGGAAAATTTGTTTTAGATAGCAATTTTTCCCGATAAACTACTGAGCAAACAAAACTGGATTCTGAGCAATAATTCTGCTGCTTTTCGCTCTAAACGCTAGGGACTATTTCTCGCAGAGGATGTAGCTGTCTGGTATCCTACACAGTGGTGCACTCTTAGGTTAACTCGGGTATAGCTTCCAGTTTTTCAACGGCAGTTTTAGACCTGGGGGTCAGACACTTCCTTCCTAAAACCACTTCAATTAATCTAATCTAATTTCCAACTCTTAATACCAGCCCGGTAGGATTTTAATTTTGCCTTCTTTCTTTCTTTACTTTCGCCTTTTATTATTATTTTTTTTTTGTAGCACAGTGTATGTACTGTGTTTCATATCGATGTATTAACAACATTTATTGCTACCTTTGTTGGTTTTACAAGGTTTTACAAAGATTCTCTCATCAATTTCAAAACTGTCATCTACTATTCGTAGAAATGAACTAATATCCTAATTGAAGAGACTCAGAAAATTAAAAGAGCAATTCCACAAGATTTTGGGTGATTTTTTTTTTATTTATGCTTATGCTCAGAGAGCAGTTGGCATACCTACTTAATAAATAACTAAATTCATACATCCTTTTTAATACATGCTATATAGCTAGTTTATACATAATTTCATTAGTGCTTCCACCGAATCTTCTTTGTAAAACAGAAGGGAAATGTCTGAAAGGAATTTTAATTAATATTCCATATGAGCACTTCTTCGGAAGAAAGTCACAAAAACAATATTTAGAATTTATGTTTCGCGTGTTTGCGATAAATCCTCCTACCGTTAAATGCAATTAAAGTAAGAAAAAACAACTACCTCTGATCAGTAATGATTTTACGCACGGTAAAAGTTCATTTCGACCGGGGCTCCATTTCCGTCCATCACGGGACAAAACAGTCTGCGGTAAATTAGACTCAGCGATTATAAACGCTACACACGAGAAAGGGAGTGGGGGGGGGGGAGGCGAAGCCCTCGAAGTCTGGAACAATTTGTCTTTTGTTGAAATAGATTCAAATTAGAATGCTGTGCAATACTACAAAACCATTTAGAATCTATCAGGAAAAATATCTAGGGAACGAAAAAATGGTGATGTACTTTCAACTGTAATACAAATTTTGTCTATCGGGAGAAAAATCTACACATGAGTGAAAAAAACAACTGTAAAATCGTACTCATGCTTACGATCCTATTTCTTAAAATTATTCAAATGAAAATTAAAAAAATAATGAACAAAATATGCGAAGTGCTGAAAAGTTTTGCCGCTACGGCAACATTCGGGGTAGAAGAGCAGAAATCCATATAAAACCTGTTTTGTGGCAGTCACATCAGTTCGCCCCTCTCCGTACACCGTACTGGAGAGCATGCATGGGAGTCCCTCAGCTTAGCACGGTTCATGCATGCTCAGCAGACTTGCCAATTTAGTTGACTTTCAAAACTAGTTGATGATTTCCAATCTAGTTAATTTTTAAAACCTGTTGATGATTTCCAATCTAGTTGATTTTCAAACTAGTCGATGATTTCCAATCTAGTTGATTTTCATAACTAGTTGACGATTTCCAATTTAGTTGATTTTAAAAACTAGTCGATGATTTCCAATCTAGTTGATTTTCAAAACTAGTTGACGATTTTTAATCTAGTTGATTTTTAAAACTGGTTGATGATTTCCAATCCAGTTGATTGTTTTTTTGTTTTGTTTTTTATTGGAAGTTCAATGATGACCGTGAGTAACTCAGTGGGCTATAAGCAGTCGCCCGTCCCTAATTTAGGACCACTGGTTCCAGGGAAGGGCCAGCGCCGTAAGATAAACACAACATCCATGCCACCGGTACTAGTTGATTTTCAAAACTAGTTGATGATTTTCAATTTAGTTGATTTTCAAAACTAGTTGATGATTTTTAATTTAGTTGATTTTCAAAACTAGTTGATGATTTCCAATCTAGTTGATGATTTTTAATTTAGTTGATTTCCAAAACTAGTTGATGATTTCCAATCTAGTTGATGATTACCAATTTAGTTGATTTTCAAAACTAGTCGATGAGTTCCACTCTAGTTGATTTTCAAAATTAGTTGATGATTTCCAATCTAGTTGATTTTGTGCAACATTTGGAAAATTTTTGGTTTAGTTGGCAGTTGAAAAATCTGGTTGACTACCTGAAAAAGTTAATTGATTTCTAGTTGTTTTTATTATTTATAATTAGTACTTCGTTTTTTTGTTTTACTTTGTTCTTTTAAGCTGGAATCAACCTTAACTGCACCGTCATAAACAATTTTTTTCCCATGTTGGCGATTAGTGTGGTGTTCGATTATATATGTAGGCAAAATTATTGTTATTACTATACAGTATAGCAGTGTGCACATGATCTCTTTGAGTGAATATTCTCATAATAATCGGTCGGACACAATATGTCGTTAAATCCGAGTCTCTAAAAGACAATGCTCCGCCTTATTAACTTTATTCAAAATCTGCTTCACAACAAATGGGTTCCTAAGTTTCAGTAATTGGTAATCAATGCACTTAAAAATAAGAACATTTCGGATTTCAGGGTGGGAATATGCAATTTAGAAATCCGTAGAAAAATGATTTATATACTTGCCTATAAAACGAAACAAAATTGCAGCAGCTGTACGTATTCCAGCTTCATTTCCAGATCATGCAAAGCCAGCAAGCTATTTTAACCAGAATAACACACCAAATGAATCACTCAGTGACGAGATTTTCGCAGAAATGTCCGTGACTGCCCAAGAGAAGGTTTCGGTCAGCAACCCTTGACACACGCTCTTCGGAGCGGCACGCGAAAGTAGCACGTTACCTACTAACAAAAGGCTGAAAATAATTTCGATGTTTGTTTGTTTTCTTTGGGTTATCTTTTTCTTTCTTTTTTTCTTTGTTTTTCTGTCTAGCAAAGGTGGAATAAATAAAGAGAAAGTTGAATGCCTTATTTTTCACTCCCAGTAGATCTAGAGCGTGTGGCCACCATTTAAACACGTGATTTGAAAAACAAAAATGTCCCAGTTCGGAGTAAAGATGAGGTTAGATTTGTTTTTTTCAAGTTCAAGCCCGAGATGTTCATCCAACCCAGAAAACAACAATTCTAAGATCACCTGGCATGTACATGCTAATGGGAGTTCTGTTGAGAACTTGGAATTGCTCTCTAGCTTGTAACACGCGAACACCCCCCCCCCCCACACACACACACAATCCAACTAACTTATAACGAAAGCGCAGATGAGGGGAAAAAAATCACATATTTAACGAAACATATAGAGTGAAATTTGCCGCTTCTGTCCAAATACGAAAATGAATTTTTTTCCTACTAGGCGCAAAACAGGAAAACGCATGATTTTCAACGAGCGTTACATAAATCCTTAACCAAGAATACCCGTCTCTTGTATGCTGGAGATACTGTGCTATTACTCTTTGAAGAAGTCCCCTCTAACTTTAATGCATTTAACACATCTTCGTTCCAGCTTTGGGAATAAAAGTCCCCGTCATGTCCAGCGAACCACGACTCTGTGGTTCCCAAGAGATGTTCCTTGTTTCTGTCCATGAAGATGCTTCGTCAACTTCCGAAAAAGGCAGAAGGCAGCAGCACGGTTTTCAGAATACGCACAGGAAGAAAGACCAATCGATAAACCTCAAGCTGTCTGACGCCAACAATCTGCACTGTTTTTCATCATTTCTGACGTCAGCATTCGTCGGACCCGCCTTAAATAGACATCAGACAGGTCGAGCTTCTAGTGTGAAACTGTTCCTTTGTTTCCTATAGCAACTTTATCTCGCTAACGTTCTGTACATCGTTGCGCAGTGATTTTTCATCCCCATCTTACTGCACGGGTTTTCAGGGATTACTTCGACCGAGGATAGTCTTCCAGTGACTTTGCTTAGTTTTTTTAAAATGCTGACCATCTTGCAAACCACAGGGTTAAATCATTCATAGAGGCTCAAGGAAACCGTTTGGACCCGTAGATCTCAATAGAACTGCACTTCAGCGGACGAATATGGAACTAATACGCCGTAACCGCAACCGCTGAAGTATTTCTGATCCTTAAGAGTTTTTCATGAGTGTCAACTCTCTCCGCGACACTGCTTTTATAACCTCTGAATTTGTATCACGTGACGGACGCTACCGTAGTTTCAAGTCTTTCCGCTGAAGAGTTAGTAAAAATCCCTATTAAACCTTGGTATCTTCTTCATGTTTCAAACAAGCTATATGATGCAATACCCACACATTCTAACTATATCCTCGTAAATACAGGCAAGCGTAATTCCTTTTCAAGTTTAAAATTCAATCGCTGACCAGTGCTTCAATTTCGCCGACGCTAAAGACTGAAGCAAACATATCTCACAGCTCTATTACGTGATACCTAGCGGCTGCTTAACACAAAAGAATAATATAATTCTGACAAGAGAGCATTGTCAACATCCATCCATGCATCATTATTGTGCTTAAAACTTACTGAACGCCACCTGTCAACGCCCCCTGTAACTGAAAGCCTAACAACTTGCTTATGACGTCATCGTAAGTGGCAAAGAGAATACGAGGTTTCTAGCAAAAGAGAATACGAGATTTCTGGTGTAGTTTGAACAAGTAGAATAGCAAATGTTCAAATGTAGTCATTATGTAGCAAAACTGACTGGATTTGTGATAAGCACAACTATAGGGGGCGCTGAGTTATGTCACTAGACACGCCAATTACGTTTTTATTACTAATCCAGTTAGTTTTGTGACGCGAAATAATAAACAACTACTAATATATGCAAACATCTGCTGTTCCGTCTGTTTAGGCTCTGCCTATTCTCGTCAATAGACGAATACGGGAAACGAGAAAGTGGTCCACGTATGATGACGTCATAAACAAGTGGTTAGGCTTTCCGTAAAAGAGGGCGTTGCTTCTATGATCCTGTTGTGGCCACATATCGAGCATATAAATAGGCGCTCACGCACATAAAGCGCAACCAAAGCGAGTACATATGAAGCGCAGGAACTCCAATGGAGATAGTGTATCCCCTAAACCTCAGCGCCATCTGGCTGTGAGAAAGCAAACCAACATGGTCACATGACAGTCCTAAGCCAGTAGAAACACATTACAGATCTTTGGTTAGAAGTGCGCGTTTTGCATGCGATCTGGTGAATTAGTATATCAATATGTTGAAAAAACGTCCATTTTAAGGATTGTTCAGTTACAGATGAGTACAAATCAAGCCTTTTTGGATTTCCAAAGCGAAAAGATCGGCAAGTGTTTCTTTGGTATTTATTTCTTTTGTAATAATTACTCGTCAGTGTTGACGAACTCACGTGGAGCTTGTATGAAGCTGATAGTAAGGAATGCAAATTGAATCCTATGAGCTTATTTCGAGAAGCGAAGGTTGCTGTAGATGTTTTGTCCGCAACAAGAGTAAAATATTTTTAAGAATAAAAAATAATTAATAAAGTATAATTGTGATACACACGTGACCCCTAGCTCCGTCTCGGCAGGCATGTGCTCCCACAATGCATTGTGCGTATTCTGTTTTACCCCCTGGCCGCTGCTTCAATTGGCGCTGCAAGCGGAGAATTCTTGAATCTCGAGGCTCTCGTTTTTAACGTTAAGTTCCCTCGCTTACTCTTGTACTCGCTTTGAGTGCAACTAGTTTATAACGAATACGTGAGGTAACGCCCCAGTGAACAGATGAAAATACGCGCCGCTCTTGCATTTTTGCGTGACAACCAACTTTAATTTATTACGGTGAGTCAATATTTATCCGCAATGCACTTCAAATTCCTTTCTTTGGTTGTTGTTTTCGGGGTTTAACGACCACCATGAGCAACTCTAAGGGCTATAAACAGTCATCCGTCCCTAATTTAGGCCCACTGGTTACAGGGAAGAGGAAGAGCCTGTGCCGTAAGACAAACTCACATCCCATGCTTCATTCGGGTCTCGAATCCAGGCTTTCTCGGACGAACAGTAAGAAGCCAGCGCTTATACCAATGCACCACCGGCGGGGCTAATCCCTTTTTGGTTGATCGTACTGCTTGATGTGTAGGTGTGGCGTCGATATCGCCACTATGGTGGAAGTTGATTAGTCAGTTCTTGTGTCGTTGTCGTGCCTTTAGAATGGCTGCTTGGCTTTCCGCATGCACAAAAGAGGAACAGTCAGAGGTCATCTTTCTTTTCTTTTTGTGGGTTCAAGGAGTACTAGGGGATGAAATTCACTGAAAGCTTTTCAGCACAGTATTGGAACAATGTTTTGCCACAGCGTTGTTTTCACGAATGGATTTCCAAATTCAAAAATGGTTGCAGCAGCGTACACTGTTAAAAATGTTGTGGGAAGTTGTACCAAAAAGTGGTACTACACCAACTGCACCACTGTCTGAGAAAAGATAGACCATTGTGTGAGGGCAAACAAAACCCAACAAGATGGTGCGACTTTTCACCACATTATAATACAAGGTTGCACCACATTATTGGCAAGGTTTCACCATGTTACTAGGTTTTCTTTGCACCACACAATGGTATAACTTTTCTCAGAGAATGGTGCAGCTGGTGTAGCACCACGTTTTGGTGCAACCTACCACAACATTTTTAACAGTGTAGATCATGAAGAAGGCACAGAATGTCCGTAAGTGTGCACTTCTGGATACAATTCGTGTAATGGTTCTTGGAAATAGACTGGTGACTATGAATATGTAACAAACGAAGTTGCAAACCATATTCAAATCAGTCATGGTTCCGTCCATGAAAGTATAAGCAACAGGCTAATCTTTTCGGAAAGTCTGCGCAAGGTGTTGTCCAAAATTTCTCATAGAAGTGCACAAACACATCATTCGAACATTTTTTTTTTGATTGGGGGTTTAACGACCACCGTGAGCAACTTAATGGGCTATAAGCAGTCGCCTGTCCCTAATTTAGGGTCACTGGTTCCATGGAAGGGAGAGAGCCAGTGCCGTAAGACAAACAGAACATCCATGCCTTACCGGGATTCGAACCCGGACCCCTTCGGACGAATGAGCAGAGGCCATTGCTTAGACAACTGCGTCACCGGGGAGGCCATTCGAACATATGCCATCGCGTTTTGCAGTGCTATGGTAGCAGTCCTTTTTTAAAAGAATCAAATTAAGACGAAACATGGATACCCCATTATGAGTCTCAGATAAAATTTCAGAGTTGGGAATGGGAAACAACCGGGACCACTGTTTTCTGGAGCTCAAGAGGACTAATATTGGAAGATTATCAGCAGAGGGGAATCATTAGTGAACGCTGTTTGTTTCAGTGAGATGCCACATGACAAGCAATTCAAAGCGAACACCAAGGACTAAAGTCGGAAGGAGTTTTGTGGTTGCGCGACAATGCCCGTCCACATACTGCTGTCCATACCGTTGAAATCCTCAAGCAAATGAGCCTAGAGGTATTGCAGCATCTTTCGTGCAGTTCTGACCTCGCCCCTTGGCACCGCCGCCCGGTTAATCCAATCCTCAAGAGGCCGTCGTCTTGCCACGGAATAAGAACTGGAGGAAGAAGTGCTTGTATGACTCGTCTCTAAGCAAAGAAAAATATGACAGCATAAAGAAGTTCGTGCAACGCAGGATCATGTGTGCTGAAAATCACAGTGACTATATCGAAAAATGATATCTTTGTCAGTTGCCAACTGTTGCAAAATGCACAGCGAAAACGACAATTGGAAAAAAATGACTGATGTTATGAGACGAGTGCTGCTGCCATCTACTGTAAGTAAACATAAGCACTGCAGTCAAGGTCAGAGGAAATTGCCGCCATTTGAGAACGTATTATGAGCTCAACCCTCCTGTGTCTGTGTTGTGAAATTACAATGGAACGAAGAGTGAACAAGTAAACATCACGTTTTGGGTTCCACTGGTCAAAAGTGCCACGGAAACATTTCAAACGATGAAGCAAAGGTATGGAGAGAATTGGCCATCTCGAACACGTGTTTTCCAGGAACATAAACGTTTCTACCATGGAAAAGAATCAGTGGACGACGACGAACATCCAGGCCCAGTAAAACCGGTTTAAACGTCAGCCGTAAAAATGCGGGAAAATCACAACCAGTGACAGAAGTGCAATGTTCAGTATGAATTCAGACGATCTGCGCGTTAATAAGGGGACCATTTGGCAAATAATAACCCAGGCTTAGAAAGAAATTAAGGTCTGTGCGAAGTATTGTTAAATATTCGTTAACAGATGAGCAAGGACAGTCGCGAAGCGAACTGAACACTGCTGGGAACTCACTGAGGCAACTGAGATCAAATTGAACTTCCTGATTTTGATCGTTACGGGTGAAGTGTCATGGTGCATTCAATACGACCCCCGAAACAAAGCGGCAAAGTGTGGAGTGGAAGTCGACAAACTCTCCCAAGGTCGAAACAGAATTCATTAGGAAAGGCCAAAAGTCTAAACACTGCTGATCATTTGCTACGATAGCGAGGGAATTGCGCGCAAACGATTCGTGCCCAATTGCCAAAGTGTTACTACTGCGTACTGTCTGGACGTTTTGAAACGTTTGTTCCAGAGAATCACCTCAGTATCGATAAGATGGCAGCTGATTCATCTTGTACGACAAAGTTCCAAGCTAAAGGTGTTTTATTGTTCTGGAGTTTGGGTACAGAAAGGCCATTCGTGGCACGGCTTGAATGGGCTTCAACAGCCGATGACCACGTCGTCAGTCCTCTAAACTCTCTAATCTATCAGCTGTTTTCTTCCACAGGATCGTTAGTTATTGGTAGTTTTTTGCGTGTAGCCCCATTTACGGTAAACCCTTGGTACGCATGTGCGTGAAAGCCAAGGAGACAGGCGGTTTGCGAGATGCTCGAACCAGCACGCCTAATACCAATTACCATTCCACTTTCAAGGTGGTCGATCAGATCACTTCTTTCAGATCCTATTCCAAATACCAATCGAATGCTAAGTGATGCTGGACGAGCTGGTCTGCCTGTTGTTTTTTTTTTTTTTTTTTAATTAGCCAAAACAAAGTTATATACAAAGCAGCTAGTGAAAACAAGGAATAACAGAAGATCTGGGTATAGTCAATTTAGGCACAACACAACAAAATTATACAGTATACAGTAAAAGAAACGAATGTACAAAGCATTTAATCGTATAAAAAGTATAAGCTTAGCAGATGCAGATATACAAAATTAATACATAGTCACCGTCGGGGTTCAGGTCTTAAAAAAAAAAAAAAAACGAGCAATGCAAGTCAAAACAGCACATCGGTAGTCTGCTCGAAGGTGAGAACATAGTTAGTCTAAAGATAAACTGGGTACAAAGCGCCCATTGTGCAAAGTGTTGATCTGGTGACTGGTATTGTGAAAAGTACCATCTGGTGACTAACTGGTGTGAAGGTGTTGATCTGGTGACTAACTGGTGTGAAGGTGTTGATCTGGTGACTGGTATTGTGAAAAGCACCATCTGGTGACTGGTATTGTGAAAAGTACCATCTGGTGACTAACTGGTGTGAAGGTACTGGTGTGAAGGTGTTCATCTGGTGACTAACTGGTGTGAAGGTGTTGATCTGGTGACTGGTATTGTGAAAAGCACCATCTGGTGACTACCTGGTGTGCAAGTGTTCATCTGGTGACTGGTATTGTGAAAAGTACCATCTGGTGACTAATTGGTGTAAGTGTTCATCTGGTGACCGAACTGGCTGTCTATGGGTATTGTGAAAATTAAATAAAACGTGCTTCACAAGAAGCAAAAAATAAGAGCACAGTCTATGAGAAGTTTGTGTGACGTTGGAGGCAGTAGCACACCCACGAATTCCTGTTGAGGGGGGAGGGGCTATGTACGCGCGCGCGCACACACACACGCACGCACGCTGACACATACATATACATGTGTATAGTGTATACATTAGATACATAGATAGATAAAAGAGTTAACGTACGTCGTTCTTAACCTCTTTGGCGCTTGGGGAGGGTTGAGGGTGCTTAAGCCCCAAAGCTCCATCCGTGGATGTGCCAGTGGTTGGAGGTAACAATACACAGTAAGGGTATGCTGATGTGTACAAACATATGATAAGACTGCCCATAGAACATCAAACAGCAAAATTAAAATGATACAGTGAACATACACGTGCTCAACAGTTCCGGATTAATTCTTCAAAAACGGGGAGCTTGTCATGTAAAAACCTCCTTTGCACGTCATTTTCAACTTTTCTGGTAAGTGTCGTATAGGTAATCCTCCAGACGGGACGGAGAGAAATCAAAGATACACCTTCAATAGGACGAGTGGAAGACCCAACACCACGCAAGAGCTCTTGATAACAATCGTGGGAAGGAATAGTGCTCAGATGTTGAAACATTGTAGAAGAAAGGAAGAGATCTTTTTTTTTTTTTTTTTTTTTGATTGGAGGTTTAACGACCACCGTGAGCAACTCAATGGGCTATGAGCAGTCGCCCGTCCCTAATTTAGGGTCACTGGTTCCAGGGAAGGGAGAGAGCCAGTGCCGTAAGACAAACACAACATCCATGCCTCACCGGGATTCGAACCCGGACCCCGTTCGGACGAATGATCAGACAGCGCCTTAGACCACTGCGCCACCGGGGCGGCAGAGAAGATCTGGTAAAACCATTGGGTAAAACGGAATTCCCGGTCATTTACCCAGTCAGGGTAAAGTGTACGTAGAGCCAGTTGTACATCACGTAGCTTTTTTTGTTTTTTGTTTGGAGGTTTAACGACCACCGTGAGTAACTCAGTGGGCTATAAACAGTCGCACGTCCCTAATTTAGGATCACTGGTTCCAGGGAAGGGAGAGAGCCAGCGCCGTAAGACAAACACAACATCCATGCCTCACCGGGATTCGAACCCGGGCCCATCTCGGACGAGTGATCAGAAGTCATCGCTTAGACCACTGCGCCACCGGGGCGGCAAAGGCACGTAGCCTGCTGACATTAGTCTTCACTCTGATGAGGATAGAGGAAATATCATTTAATGATTTCCATCTAAGGGACGGAGTGGCAAGCTGACTGACGATCATGTGCAGGGCTTGAAAAGTTTTAGTTGACGAGTAGAAAATTTAGCGGAATAATTGACATTCAGTCAGCTATCACTTTCTTAACAAAGCTTGTTTTTATTCACAGAAGGGATGCGTGATTGTGCGCCAGCACGGGAAACTGGTTTCTCTGCGACAGAAGTTGTGCTTAACAAGAAACAGGATGTGAGAGACCGCAAGCCCGATAGAATGATTTTCTCAAACGCTGTGAGCAAAGATAGGCAGCGCAAGAGTCACGTGCGCCCCGCGAGCTGCTTCTCAGCCAATTGCTGTCGTAGGTCACTGGACAAACACAGGAACCCGTGCTTCCGGGGAGATGTGACGCGCCTGCACCGCAGGACGCACATGAGATAAAGGCAGATAGCAGCGAGAGCACACGTCCGCGTTGCTCAGTTGGGAGAGTGACTTATTCCGGAATGAGGGGACCCTGGGTTCGATGCCCGGCGTGGACAAAAATGATGGAGAAATTTACTTCGTTATAACGTAGACTAACCAGTGTCATGGAAAAGAAGACTCGCGTTTGCGAAGCGTCATAAATCGTGAACTGCTGAAAATTGGAGTCAAGTTCTTCTTTTTTTCGATGAATCAACTGTGCGTCAATTTGAACCATGTGAATCACATGTTCGACGACCAAAAGGCAAAAGGTTTGATGAAAAATACACAGTTAGCACCGTGAGATATCCGCCTAGTCAAATGATATGGGGTGCTATGTCAGCATCTGGTACTGCTTCATTATCCTTTTTGCCGAGAGGCACTAACATGACTGGTCTTTTGCATGTGAAAATGTTACGGAGAAGCTGTTAATTCATATGCAAGTACACAGATGCGCAATCTTTATGCATGATGGTGCTCCATGCCACAGATCTAAGATAGTAAAGGATTACCTGCAGAGGAAAAACATAACTGTGCTTGACTAACCCGGTAATAGTCCCAATCTTAACCCCATCGGAATTTTGGGGACCATTTTAAAAGACAAGATAGCAGAAAAACAGCCATCAAATTCCCAAGCTTTGATTGATTCGATAAAGTACGTGTGGTGCAAAGACATTTCAAGTGACTACTGCAAATCCCTTATTGAAACTATGCCATTTCAGTCTTTTTTGTGTTCTAAAGATGTAAGTGTTCATCTGTGGTGTCATTTTTCAAATATCTCTGACTAGTAATTAGTTGTTTTTTTGAAAATCTTAATTTTCAATAAATTGGCAGGTGGTCTTAAACTCTTGCAAATGACTGCATATCGATAAATTCTACTTTGATATGAAACAATCTTTGTATAGGTGAATGTTTTGTCGATTTAATCGTTTTGTCTGCAGCTTTTCCTAACGACGTCAGCATGTCCTGTTTTACCATAGTACGATGAATTTTTTTGTCCAAATTAAAAATTTTGTGTTATGATGACATCTTGCCCCCGCTGTCATAAAATATTTCTGACACCCCCGTGTTCCATACCATGGACGTGTTATCTCTCACTCCGTACGTAATGGGATTTTCGTTAAAGTCGTATCGGTATAAAAAAAAAAAAAGCAGGACTTTTGGAAACAAAACAACAATAAAAAAAAAAACAGACTTTTGTAAATGGTTATCATGCCATAAATCACAGCCATGAATTAAGAGAACTAACTAAACAATCAAATGCAGCACCGCTATTTATGCTTTATTGATTATCGAAAGCAATATGTTTAAAATGTTGCAGGACTGAATAGTCTTATATTACATAACATAATTGGAAAAATCAACCAAAAAGCACGCGCACGAACTTCCATTGTCTGACAACGCAAAAAAGAATAAAAATTGGGAACTGAAGGGTAAGCGAGACGGGAGACACTATCTCTACCCAGTTTTTCAAAGCTAACATTTTTCACCCAATGAACAGTGACTGCAAAGAGATCGAGATTAATGGAGATCATTTACTTCATCATTTTTTTGTTTTGCTGCTAACACAGTTATTTTTGCAAATAACCGTTCAGATGCAATTACGATGCGCCATTTTTCACAAAGAAGTAGAATCAAAGAAAAACTTTTCAGAAGGCAAAACAAAAATTCTGTGTTTGTTTCACCTTTCCCGAAGAATGAATGGGCTGAAGGTCAATGGAGTTAAACAGAAAGTTCGATATTTCTCCAGAAAAGAGAAGATACTGGTGGTATTAAAACTTTGGTGGTGTGTGTGTGGGGGGGGGGGGGGCGATACGCCCAAACGACTGTCTTTACATAAGCTGATTGAGACGAGCTTTGATTTGAGGCCTTAATTAAACTTGCAGTCGGTATTTAAGAAATTATAAGGAGCTTTTTTTATTTTTTCATTCAAAATCTAAAACAAGGCGGAAATGGAATTATCCTTCTCGAAAACGTTTCCAAACAGCTGAAAGCTATTAAATATAATTTGATTTTTGTAACTGATAACAACGAAATATTTAACAGATGCATGAAACTTTGAAGATGACAACCCGTTGTTGTTGTTGTTTTTTTTGTTTTTTTTTTTTTTTGTGTGTAAATATGACAAGGATAGTAAGTCATCTTTGATTATTTATCTGCTCCTCCGGGCAATCACGGTGTAACGTACCAAGAGATGTGACGTACCTGCCAGAAGGACGCACACGACATAAAGGCAGATAGTAATCAGAAGAAACGTCTGCGTAGCTCAGTTGGTAGAGCGACTTGTTCCGGAATAAGCGGACTCGTGTTCGAATCCCGGCGTAGACCAAAAATGACGGAGAAATTTACTTCGTTATAATGGCGCCCGAACTTTCCGGATGACCCGACCGTTCAAAATCTCGCATTGGTGTGATGTTATTTCCACACCGCGAGATAGGAAAAATAAGAGAATCCCTTCTCCAGCAGTTCGAATAAAAAAAAAAAAAAAAAAAAAAAAAATAAGGGGGAGATGATGTAACGTACCAAGAGATGTGACGTACCTGCCAGAAGGACGCACACGACATAAAGGCAGATAGTAATCAGAAGAAACGTCTGCGTAGCTCAGTTGGTAGAGCGACTTGTTCCGGAATAAGCGGACTCGGGTTCGAATCCCGGCGTAGACCAAAAATGACGGAGAAATTTACTTCGTTATAACGGGATAGGATTCTTAACCTCCAGATTCGCTAAACATGAATGCCGGTTGCTTCGACTAGCGAATCCTGTGATGGTTATATTCAAATTAATCGGAAACATGATACTTGGTCGTTTTGGGTAGTGTAGTGGTTAGCATACCCGGACGCTATCTAGGAGACGCGGGTTCGAGTCCCGCTCTAGGACCACGGAATGTCATCTTCAAAATTTGTATTGTAAGGTATAATCCCGTATTCCATTCATGAGATGCATGAAAGTTGACGAAAAGGCATTTGGAAGAAATAATGTGATTCTTTTGTCAGAAAGGAAAGATGTTTAATCAATAAATTCCTGTGAAAAATAAATGGCGTGAATTCACGGAAAACTTCTGAAAAAATTCGAGAAGCGAAGTTGCTGGTGTGTCTTTCCGTTTCGAAAAGTGTCCATTTCTAAATTTCCGTTTTGAGAAGTGTCTGTTTTTTTCCGAGTCGCCAAAAACTTCCGATTCTGAATTTTTCAGGTCCTGAAACAGAAGAAACTTCCGTTTCCACTCTTCTTTCAGCCTACATGCACCTTTCGCATTGCAAAACTTCAATGCCCTTCCGCGAAATGGAGATCGAACCAGCGATGGTTTGCACGCGCGCAAGCAGCGCTGGCGACTGGCCTATTGGGTTGGTGCGAATAAAATGTCCGGCAAAAGACCAGTACACGTGGACGGCGAGAACGGAAAAGTAGGACAACTTACCAGGGCAAAATATTCCCCCTCGGCATCGACACATAGTTGCCATCTGTCCGGCAAGGCCATGACCCCCCCCCCCCGGAACAAAGAAAGTCTTGTGGCTGGGACCCGAAGAAGTCATCAACTGTACGTTGAATCTCGTGGTCTGTCGTGAACTGTTTCCCGGACAGGAAGTGATCCAGGCGACGAAACAGATGATAGTCTGTCGGAGACAAGTCCAGGGAACAGGCAGGATGAGGCAGTGCTTCATAGCCCAAGGCACTTAGTGTCAGCATCGTTCGTTGCGACACGAGGGTGAGCGTTGTCCTGGAGCAGAAAAACAACATGTCTGTTGACCAAAGCCGGTTGTTTCTGCAGCAATTTCCGGTACATCTGGTGTAATTCAGAACAGTAACGTTCTGCAGCGATGTTTTGGCCTCTTGCCAAGAAACTTCGATGAATTATCCCGGCTGTGGACCACCAGACAAAGAGCATCATCTTCTTGGTGTGTGGGGGTAGCTTAGGATGCCATCCAGCAGGCTGTGCCTTGCTTAACCATTGTACAGATTGTTTCTGATTATCATAAAGGACCCACTTCTCGTCGCAGGTGACGATTCGATGCGAAAGAGGTTCCTGTTTATTCCTGGCAAGCAGCGACGTGAAGACTTCTCAACGACTACTTTGACATGAACACTTTTTTTTTTTCAGCCTAAATTCAATCTTGTTGGTAGTTGTGAACTCATGCGGCAGCCACATGTCAAGCTTTTTGACATTGCCCAGCGCAGCCAGACCCCAAACAACTGTCGTGTGGTGGACACCTACCTCCGCCGCTATCTCACGACATGTTTTTTGGGGGTCCGCTTAAACCACACGAAACAGAACATCGTGAGAAACAGCAACAAGTCGGTGACCCAGTGCTACGCTTTGCAGGTCCGTATCTCCGCTTCACAAACCATCTCTGAATGGTTCGTGCGTTTGCTGCGTTCTACCCAAACTCTTTGTTAACGCTTCGAGCGGCAATTCTTACAGAATGGCCTAGTTTAAATTCATACAGGAAGATGACTCTCAAATCCGGCGTCTGCATGTTTCCTTTGCAAGCCACGTTACGTCCAAACAAACCACGCCTGAACCTTGTTCTTCAGATCAGATCAGATCATATGTAGAGGATTTTAGGAAGGGAGTGTCTGACCTCAGGTCTTAAACAACCCTTAGAAATAGGAAGCTAGGAGATTTGGGCTAGAGTGCCCGATAGGAAAGTCACACGGAAGCGAGGTAGAAGACGCCCTTATTTACTACCAATGGGCCAGTACCCGGTGTCCGACGGCTTAACGTGCCCATCCGACGCACGGCGGATATTTAGTGGTTCGAGCGTTCGTACAGTCTGCCTGGGATCAAAACCCGAGGTCTTCTCCGTGGCAGTCACGAACGTTGACCAATAGGCTACCTGCGGCCCAACTTTGTTCTTCGATACGATACGATATTTGAAGAAGTTTTTAGAAGGGGGTGTCAACACATGTACAGTTTTTATTTTCTCTGATGCGTTTATTTCTCTTTATTAAAACTAAGTGTTCAACGAATAGCAAAATAGGTTGAATTTTGACATTTTTTATTTTTACCAACCGCGATGTTTTTTGGAAAAGTAACCAACCCTAGCAGTTGACAAGGGGGCAGACGAAATTCTCGTTAGAACTACCGAACACTAGGAGGAAAGGACTGGTAAAATTTTTACATTCTTCTGCGCTCTCTCTCTCTCTCTCTATATATATATATATCTATCTCTCCACTTCCTGGAATTGCAGATTTATCTCGGTTTTCACAAACCTGATCAGCAGGATGTTGCGAATTATATGGACGAACAAAACACGTGTAGGGCGTGATTTATAGCTTATGCATCATCATTAGATAAAACTTAAATGAATTACATCGCTAAATGATTATTAATTATATCATCCAATCCCATATTTATTTAGGACTGTTGTGTGGTGATTTTTTATTATTTGTTTTGATATCGCATTGGTGCGTAACTTTGCGATCAAGCCAATAGCGGAATTTCAGATTTCGGTCACTAGTAGTTGCTGCCACCAGCCACACCTTTCTTGGTCTAATAATACTTAACCTTTTCATTCACTTTTTAGTTATTTAGGTTCGATCCACGAAAGCAGACTCCCCGTCTCTATTTACAGATTTTTATTTATATCACCCCCTATTTGCAGAGGGGGTGCAGACTATTCACTTATACACAAGTCCGATCCACTTCGGTTGTTCCACTATGAATCACATGAGTCATTCAATATATACCACTGAGTGAATTCATGAGAGTCCAACAAATGGCCAGTTCATCAGCGAGTTCACAGAGTGTGGTAACGTTCCTCTCACTCAAGCTGTTTAGAGCAGTAATGTGCCAGGATCCTGCTTTGAATCAAATCCACAGAACCAATTATCTGTACAGCAGTACAGGGTGATCTCTACTATGTACGAATCAGTGGCGTAGCTACTACCCCCGCATCTGATAGGGGGTGGGGGCGCAGGTAACTAAGGGGCATACTGCAGCTGCCAGTTATAGTTTTATGAAAAAATTCGATCACGCACAATAATTAACCCAAATATTCATATTTTGCTTTAAGATATATTCAGCTTTGCCTAAATTAATGCCAAGTTTCACTTTTAAGACACTGAATATCCTACAGGTTGAAAGTGTTCGGCTTTCTGATTTCGGGATGTAATACGATTGCTGTGCAATGGGTTGTAAATAATACGATCGCTCTCCAATCGCCCTCTCTCTCTCTCTGCGCTGCTGAGGAAAAGCGCGAGGCCACAGTGGGATTCCCCGTGGAGGATGTGGGAAAACAGTCAATCACCTAGGATTACGTGCACGACAGGCGTCACCATTTATTCACAGCAGCCGCAGATTTGATATGTTTAAGAGGGTGATTTCTTCAAGTGATTTATTTTAGTTTTGCACAAAACAATTACACGTATTGTCAAATCTATTACTGAAAAAAGGCTCTAGGTACCACCATTACTTTTGCGGACACTCTCCCTGACTTCCTAACCCTAATGCATCCTCCCTCGTGTTCGAAATCCTGGGAAAATGGCTGTGCTCATGGGCGCACGTTGTGCTAGTTACGCCACTGGTACGAATATATTTTATGAATGACCTCGGGCACTCTAAAACTCCAAATAGCCTAATGACCGCGGTCATCAGGGATATTTCTTTACCATCCTTCCACTTGAAGGAACAACAAGAGAGTGCCCGCCAAATTTCTGTGCCCCTGGTCCGAAATGCGATTTCACACAGCTCCCTCGCCTTCAGCCAATCCCGTCAGTGCACCTTCTGCAAGATGCATACTCCGGGGGTCTCATAGCTCACCAAAGCTGTCACATCATTCACGTCTCGGACGTCCCGTTTCCAGGCAAGAAGGATGCTTAGTGGACACGCCTCTTTTCTTATCTCTCATGCTTTTCCAAAAGCGATTCCTTGCTTCACATTATGCAACATGGCGTCTCACTCCTGTTTTTTTTTCGAAATTGACCTCTCAAACTAACTTTTAGGCGCGGGTTGCATTCCACTTCGCCACAAGGACTTTCAGTATTATTTACAAGATAACTCTTATCACAAAGACATATTTACAAAGTTCTATCCCCGTGTATCTAACTCGGAACTCACTAATTGCGTAGTAGCAACATCAAGACATTATTGTTCCCTTGACTTGACTTCGTGTTTGTTAATGTGACAGCAACGCCGCCATACACCTAATGAAACAGTTGTGTACGAGTGCCAGTTCAGAAGGCAATATGACAGCCAACATTGTCTTGCTGTGAGCATGTTCTGAGAGGAGAAAAATTCCTAATAACACAATTAACTTTGGAAGGCAAAATAAATGGGGAAATGTTAAAGGCAGAAGAAGAGGAGGGTGGATCGATGCCTTGAAAAAAAAAATGGCATGAAATTAAGTACGGAGTAAATTACTTGCAGTCTTGGGCTGAGTAGTAAGGCCACAGTGTTTGCTGCCGTGTCTCCCTTTCGGAGACGAAGAATTCGAAAATTAAACAACTCGAAGGGCTTGAAGAGCAATAATAATTAAAAAAAAAAAAAAAAAAGACAACTAAACTACCCATAATGATGATCTTAGCAGTTTCAGTAGGATCAATACAGTATTCTGGTGTCAGAAAAGGAGGCCCTATTTTAGATACGTTTGACATACGGTACTGGAAACTAAGTTTCACCATTTTGCCAACTTGCACCGTTGTCTTTAATAAAATAATCTATCGGAGGAAATGTTTGAACCTCATTCATCTGCAATACATCCGAGGGACTTGCTCTGATAAGAAGCGAAAACCACAGACGCGTTGCGTTAACAACTCAGGTGGTGGAATTTGACACCAACGCAA
This sequence comes from Macrothele yani, assembly GCA_039090855.1. NCBI lineage: Eukaryota > Metazoa > Arthropoda > Arachnida > Araneae > Macrothelidae > Macrothele > Macrothele yani. The sequence goes on along the minus strand of CM077007.1, from coordinate 133,536,003 downwards.
GGCACGTTTTGCTGGGAGATAACTTTTTGTTAATCACTTTCTGAAGTAAATATTTGTATTCTGACGACTCAGCTGGCTTTATCTGGATAACAACAGCAGCAGCACGATAGCACCATAACACCGCCTGCAACATACTGCAAGAAAAACTCGGTGCATGCTATCAGAAGAAAGCTACGGCGAAGCTGTTTGGGGGATTTCTGCAACACCCCCCCCCCGTTCCCCCAGCTCTTTGCACGACTTCACTTATGAGAAGGATGACCCCCGTGAATCAGAACACATCGCCCAAAACTAGACGAATAACGGGGAAAGCAAAGAAGACACATGCAATATCTTTATACCTCCATTACACGAAAGTGCTTTCCATCTTATTGGACTGTACACCACATTTCAAAGACAACTGGAATACACTGATTCCGTAGATTTAATATGATTACTTTTTTATTTTTATGTCTTCACGTGTGTCCCATTACAATTTCAGTACAGCCACACACAGGGGCGGATAGGGTCGACGAAATGCGGATAGGAATTTTAGTCTTGTGAACCACTACAGAAAGAAACGTACCCACAGGAGAACACCTCATAAAAAACCTTCATGGAAAATATTATGTTTAACTTGGCCTAGTGGTCAACGTTCGTGACTGCCACGGAAAAACCTCAGGTGCGATCCCAAGCAGGTACGAACGCTCGAACAACTAAATATCCGCCGTGCGTCGGATGGGCACATTAAGCCGTCGGACCCCGGGTACTGGCCCTCCGGTAATAAATAAGGGCGTCTACCTCCCCGTTTTTACCTCGCTTCTATGTCACTTTCCTATCAAGCACTCTAGCCCAAATCTCCTAGCTTCCTATTTCTAAGGGTTGTTCAAGACCTGGAGTCAGATACTCCCTTCCTAAAATCCTCTGCATGTGATCTGATCTCATTCTGTTTAACTCCTGGATGAAAGAGAACTGTTGAAATATGTATTATAAAACGAATCCGGTCGTGAACAAATTTTAGCAACAATTTAAGGGTGAAAGGATTTTAAAAATCCAGTTGTGACTGAATGTGGCGTGTCAAATCATGCGCAAAACGAGGTTTTGTACCAGATAATTATATTAATTTGGTCACTGATCGTCTACTGTGGAATGGTATTCGTACCATCTCCTTGAATAGACACATTTTTGAAATCTACCCATTATTTTGACTCATGAACTGCCATTCCCAGGAATCAGTACTGCTAAATCGTTGTTAAGATAAATGTGGATGGGACACGGATTTCGAAGTATCTCTGCCCTAAGAATTGCTTTGTGCTCTATGTCTGTATGTGGATAAGGGAATGAGGATGATTTACTGTCAAAATTGTTATTAGTGCCTCCTTCAAGATTACGAATGGAGGGTTGGACCTACGAATGACCCTTTGGCTTCAAGTCCAAGGACCTATGTTTAACCACATTAGCTCAATTTATTAATATAACAGCGTGCTAGGTCGGGCAGCAAAATTTTCACTGAGGTAGAGAGAATTTTTTTTGTCATTTTAGAGCAAACGCCCAACATATATATATTAATATATATAGATAGACAGAAACGCCATTTTTTAAAGACAATATAGTATTTTAGACAGATAATATAAAGCTCAAATGAAGTTAATGATTCTTATTCATAAGTACCAAAACAATTATTTGTTCTTTTCTTTTTTCATTGGGTGTTTAACGACCACAGTGAGCAACTCAATGGGATATAAGCAATTGCCCGTCCCTAATTTAGGGTCACTGGTTGCAGGTAAGGGAGACAGCCAGCGCTTTAAGACAAAAATAACATCCATGCCTCCAGGGACTAGAACCCCATCTCGGACGAATGGTCACAAGCCAGCGCTTAGACCACTGTGCCACCGGGGCGGCTCGTTCTTCCCAAACAATCCAGACAAAGAGGATAAAAGAAATAGTGGGCCATTTCTCGAGTGGTCCATCGGGAAAAGATCCCGGTGGGCCAATCCACCCCAGGCCATACTGTAAGCACAGATTTTAAACATTCCGATTTCGAGACGTTCAAGAGAAATTCTTCTTCGCCTTGCCATTCTGGTTTGAACTATTACTGGTTGAAAGGCCTCTACGGTTTCTCTCCAGGTGTTTCTGTTCTTAGCACTTACTTCCAATCCTTTCCCCATCCTCCGTTCTCTTCCTGCAGTTCTGTTTGCCTCATTATGCAAACAAATCTGGTGAAAGAAAAGTTGCAATAATTCCAGAGCCAATGAAAAGCTCGTGCTGTTCTCTGTAATGATGCTTCGATTAACGATGGCATCGGTTTAAGAGGAAGCACCCTTTCAAAGAGAAATCGAGTGGCAAACCGGGATACAATCAAATTTAAGAAACATAGTTCTTTTTTTAGTGGTTAGGTGTGTCACTTTCCCTTTGGTCGAATGGTGTAGGTGTAGACTTTTCAGTACCCGTAACTACAGTAAAACCTCCTTAAATGGTGCTCCCGAATAGCGGGCACCTCCATTTAATGAATAATTTTGTGATCTCCAGTCCCGAGGTACACTACCGTTTGTGAAAATTGCAACACCACGAAGGGCTACTGGTATTAGCTTGAAACTTACAAGATATGTACAACAGTTTGGGACAAGCAAATGATTAAAATGTCAGTGAAAATGCGCATGCGCTTTCAGAGCAACACCCTCTGAACTGTCCGGTCTGAGGTATCAAGAACTCAAACGAGATATTGCACTCAGAGCAGCGGATGGTCTAGTGGTCAGCGTTAGTGAATGCCATGGAGGAACCTCAGGTTCGATCCCAACAGGTACGAACACTCGAGCCACTAAATATCCGCTGGGCATCGGATGGGCACGTTAAGCCGTTGGACCCCGGGTACTGGCCCGCCGTTAATAAATAAGGGCGTCTTCCTCCCCCTTTCCACCTCGCTTCCGAGTCCCTTTCCTATCAGGCACTCTAGCCCAAATCTCATAGCTTCCTATTTCCAAGAGTTGTTTAAGACCTGGGGTCAGACACTCCCTTCCTAAAATCCTGTACATCTGATCTGATATTGCAATAAGCATTTCGCTGCAATTAAGAAAAATAAAAAAGGCACTTTTGGGGGCATAAGTAAAAACTGTCAAGGTAATAAAAAATGACCTTTTTAGGACGTATGTATTACAAATTGTAACCCATCAACAGGAAAAATCAATTCAAATTGCATAACTTCAAACGAAATAAAAACTTACTTAACGCTATCTATAAAAATAAACTACATAAGAAGGCCTCCAAAACCAACACAACAACTCATAAAGTTATGGCTCCTCACAAATATATAATTACAAATAAAATAATTAAACGATAACTGTAAGACGCTTCATTTAATTATTAAAATAAATGTGCTACTCCACACATATGCAAACCAAATTAATACAAGAAATCGTATTTAAATGAAAGCCTTCTCCTGCTGCTAATTAATTTAATTTAAACAAATAAAATTTGCCCGCTTGACTTAAACACATTTTAATTACATTAAACTAAACAAAATAAAATTAAACAAAATGCTATCAGGGTATGAGACATATATTTTCATCTTATTTGGCATAAGCCAAAAGCAATGCACACTTTCCTCAACTCTACTTTCTTCATCACTTTTGCTTCTTGACTTCCCTATCTGAACATCTCTTCATTCCTGCTTTCAAAGGTGGTTGGACCTACGGCGTCATCACGTCTTTCCCGTTTGCCAGGGCTCGGCTGAAGTAGCATACAGGCAACTGAACCTTTTAGGGAACTAGTATTCGAAGACGTTTATCGAAACTGTTAAAGCTTCGCATCGAAGTTTCGAATCTTCAATTCGTGATCCGTGGATGTTACACTCAGTGAAGAGCCGACATTGAGTCGAAAGGGTGTTTCTTGTGTCTCACTATGGCCGCCGTCGAAAACAGTCACATTATGAACACTTGACGGACTTTGCGCGAGGAAGGACTGTTGGGTTGAGAGAAGCTGGATTTTCCTACTGCGAAACTGCCACACGCACGACACGAAACGTGAGTACAATGATGCGAACGTGGCATCAGTGAACAGACGAGGCTCGGATGCACAGAAATCCGGGAAATGGATCGACCCCGATTGCACGGGATGACATACACACCTCTACCGCATGGTAGTGGCCGATCGCACAGCGACATCCAAGGTGTTCTTGCAACAGTGGAACACTGTCACACGTCAGGCTTTGTCCTCGAACACAATTCGACGTCGTCTGTTTAACAGAGGATTGGTCGCTTGCAGCCCACCACTGCGGATTCCATTGACCCTAAACCACAGATGCCTCCGAGTGCAATGAGGCCTCGAAAACAGACATGGGTGCGCTGATTGGCAACAGGTCATGTTTTCTGACGAGTCACGATTCAACTTGATGCACTATGATGGTCGCATTCGTGTTCAAGACATCGTGATGAACGGCACCTTGCAGCGTCATACCGGCCCAACGCCAAGTATCATAGATTGGGGCGCAATTAGGTTCAATTCGCGACCTCGCCTGATACGAATTGAGGGAACCCTCAACAGCCAGCGATAAAACAGGGATGTTTTAGAGGCAGAGGTGATACCGTTCCATCAGAGTTGTCCTGGCGCAATATTCCAGAAGGACAATGCTCGGCCACATGTGGCCCGGAATGTCTAAAACATCTTCCATGCACGGCAGATACCACTACTTCCCTGGCCTGCACGTTCGCCGGATATGGCCCCGATCGAACATGTATGGGTCATGGTAGCTAAGCGACTGGCCAGTCAAGCGCCTCCGCCAATCAGCATAAATGAACTCTGTATTGTATTGAAGCAGCCTGGCAGGACGATATCAAAAACATCTTCCATTCAATGCCACGTCGTGTAGAGAATGTTATTGTTGCTCAAGGTGGCTTTGCACGATACTGAGCTTTGAAGCGAAAAATCTTGTACAGCTCTCTACAAATGTAATCAGTCATCTCCTGTAACACGAGGAATTTCTGATATAAATTTCATTTGAATAGCACGATTCCTTCTTGGTTTGCAGACAGTTCTCATAAACAGTAGTGTATATACGATTCTGTATGTTCACCTCTAAATAGCGGACCCTCCGAGTAACGGACAGTGAAGTTTTTCATAAGAGAGTTAAAAACATGAAGGTTCAAGGGGGAAAAAAACTAGGCGAATTTTTGCCGCAAAGACTTTGTTTAGCTTCTTTGGATGGAAACACGGTACCTTTTGTCCTCCAGATCCCCATTACAAGAACTACTGTTCTGTGGTTTCAATATGGCCGATCTTTTTTTCTTTAAAGTGGGAAAACTGCGTCTTTCTAACAAAATGGGGTATTCGTCGTCGCTCCAAAAGAAGATTTAGACGTCATTATTTAACTCATTACGTGTCTAAACAGTGAAAGAAACGCAAAGGACTTCATTACGGTCCATGGATATCTGTGTCTCGAAGACGCAACGAACAATGTGCGCGAGTTCGTTGCTTTGAAAACATCGGAAGAAATTGAGGAAGCATCTGGTGCACTTGTAGAAGAGGTGCGCGATAATAAAGTGTTACAAAAGCTTTTTGCACACAAATCGGACGGATTAGCACTATTAAAGAATTTGAAAACACATTTTGGAAAACATGTAAAGAATCGCCAAAAATAAAAAAAAATGAACTGTTATCAGTTTTTTTTTTGCTGCCAAAAATTGCTGATTGATTTAATTAAAGTGGACGTCTAATGATTTTTTCCCCCATACTTCCAATGGAAAAACATTCGACCCTATTTCCAGCGAAGAAAGATTTTCCATACATAACAATTGGTCCACTAATAAAAAAAACATCCTAATTTAGATTGTACAATTGGTGCGTTTTGAAAAAAAACTTTCCTGAACTATTTTAAAAATCAATAACTTTACTTTGATTATATATAATTTATGACTACAAAGCTTGCGGTGTTAAGATAGAATAATAATAACGTTCCGCACAATAAAATGTTTATTATACATCGACTATAGTTTCGCAAAGCCTTTGGCTTTGCTTACTCAGGACGAATGGAGCGTAAACATTCAAATCATTGTGACATCATCAGAATTCTGACGGTCACGGGTTTTGGTTAATTGTTTCCACGCGCTTGAAAGAAATGGAGTCGACGTCATGTCGTTTACAAGACGTGACGAGTTCCGGTATATGTGGGAAGCTTCTAATATATTAAGCTTGATAGTCGAGTCCGGTTTATCAATAAGCGTAACGTTTCCAAACAAAAAAATTATGGTTATTTTCGTGACAATGTTGAGCTATAGACGACTTCTTCAGTTCACAGTTCCGTACATAGGTCTTGTGTTCCTTCACACGGAAACTTAAAGCCCTACGGGTCTGTCCTGTATATGAAAGTCCACATTCACAAGGTATCTGATAAATTCCATAGCAGTTTAAGTCTTCGACGTAGTCTTTTGATCCGTAAAAATTCATCTTGTTTATGGGTTTGAAAATAACTTTGAAATTAAAACTTTTAAGGATTTTTGAAATTCCGAAGCAAATTTGAGGAACAAATGGGATAACTGCCCAATTATTTCGTATTGGGAGGCCTACAGGCATGAGCGTGCAGACAGGCTTCGGTTTCCTAAATTTTTGGACAGCTTTGTCTATAACGGAAGGGCTGTATCCTCTGTGTGCTGCAATTCGTTTAACAAAATCAAGCTCTTTCTGTAAGGAATCCTCAGTTGAGCAGATATGTATTGCACGATATACGTATGTAAAGAAGGCAGATATCTTTTGTTTCCATGGATGGTTTGATTTTGCATGAGGGGGTAAGGAAACAGCAAATGGTTTTCGATAAACTGTTGTACTAAAGGATCCTTGAGAGTGTGACACAAGGACATCAAGGAATGGTAAGCAGCCATCATTTTGCTTCGGAATTTCAAAAATCCTTAAAAGTTTTAATTTCAAAGTTATTTTCAAACCCATAAACAAGATGAATTTTTACGGATCAAAAGACTACGTCGAAGACTTAAACTGCTGGGGAATTTAGGAGATACCTTGTGAATGTGGTCTTTCATATATAGGACAGGCCCGTACGGCTTTAAGTTTCCGTGTGAAGGAACACAAGACCTATGTACGGAACTATGAACTGAAGAAGTCGTCTATAGCTCAACATTGTCACGAAAATAACCATACATTTTTGTTTGGAAACGCTACGCTTATTGATAAACCGGACTCGACTATCAAGCTTAATGTATTAGAAGCTTTCCACATATACCGGAACTCGCTACGTCTTGTCAACGACATGACGTCGACTCCATTTCTTTCAAGCGCGTGGAAACAACTCACCAAAACCCGTGACCGGCAGAATTCTGATGATGTCACAATGATTTGAATGTTTACGCTCCATTCGTCCTGAGGAAGCCGAGCCAAACGCTCTGCGAAACTATAGTCGATGTATAATAAACATTTTACTGTGCGAAACGTTGTTATTATTATTCTTTACTTTGATGTCGTTATTACACTTGCATACAGGTGGCGCCACTCTTCCTTAACACTACATCAAGGTAAAATTATTAATTTTTTATATAGTTCACGAAAGTTTTCTGAAAAAAAAACACCGATTGTACAATCTAAGTTAGGATTTTTTTTTTTTTTTTATCAGTGGCCAATTTTTATGTATGAGAAATCTATTTTTGTTGAGGAAATAGGGTGTAAATGTTTCCCGTTGAAAGTACAGGGAACAAAATTACTACACGTCCGCCTTAAATAACGAGCAGTAAGTACGTGAGTTTTAAAATTCATGGCGCTCATATTTTATTGTACATTGTACTGTTTTTAAAAATGAAAATACTGTACATGTACTGTCCGTATCCACATGTATGGTGTTGTTTCTCACTGAAAAACAATGAAAAAAAAATCAAAACACATCCCTTGTAATATTATACACTAAGTTAGCTTTGCATTATGAACCCCCGCCCCCCGTTTTACATATTCGGGGCGATAACGAAGTACCACGCCATATCAACGTCATGTGCTGCTACTATAAATTCTGCACACCTATACATAATGAGTAAACGGGCCGTGGGTGGCCTAGTGGTCAGCGTTCGTGACTGCCATGGAGATAACTTCAGGTACGAACGTTCGAACATCTAAATACCCGCCGTGCGTCGGATGGGCACGTTAAGCCGTCGGGTACTGGCCCCCCGGTAATAAATAAGGGCGTCTTCCTCCCCCTTTCTACCTCGCTTCCGTGTCACTTTCCTATAGGGCCTCTAGCCCAAATCTCCTAGCTTCCTATTTCTAATGGTTGTATATGACCTGGGGTCGGACACTCCCTTCCTAAAATCCTCTACATATGATCTGATCTGATAATGAGTAAACATTTGCCAGTAATGCGGAAACGTCGCGTCATAAGCCAATTTGACCGCGGGCAGATGGTGGGAGCCCAGAGGATATGTTCCAGTATTTCGAAAAAACACACTTATTGGATGCCCCCGTACTGCTGTATCAAGGGTGTACCAGGATTGGATTAACCATGCACAGACAACCAGCAGAAGGGCTCACTTGTTGGCTGCTCCCGTACTAGTATGTATATCAAGGATGTACCAGCACTGGATTAACCATACACAGAGACATGTAGCAGAAGGGACCACATTGGTCAGCCACATTTGTTGATTGCTCCCGTACTACTGTATCAAGGATGTGCCAGGACTGGATTAACCGTGCAGAGACATCCAGCACAAGGGCTCACATTGGTCAAGCACACTTATTGGCTGCTCCCGTACTAGTCTATCAAGGATGTACCAGGACTGGATTAACCGTGCAGAGACAGCCAACAGAAGGGCTCACATTGGTCAGCCACACTTGTTGGTTGCTCCCGTACTACTGTATCAAGGTTGTGCCAGGACTGGATTAACCGTGCAGAGACATCCAGCACAAGGGCTCACATTGGTCAAGCACACTTATTGGCTGCTCCCGTACTAGTCTATCAAGGATGTGCCAGGACTGGATTAACCGTGCAGAGACATCCAGCACAAGGGCTCACATTGGTCAAGCACACTTGTAGGCTGCTCCCGCACTAGTGTATCAATGACGTACCAGGACTGGATTAACCATGCACAGATATCCAGCAGAAGGACTCACGTTGGTCAGCCACACTTATTGGCTGCTCCCGTACAACTGTATCAAGAGTGTACCAGGACTGGATTAACCATGCACAGACATCCAGCAGAAGGGGTCACATTGGTCAGCCACACTTGTTGGCTGCTCCCGTACTACTGTATCAAGGGTGAACTGGGACTTGACATCCAGCAGAAGGGCTCACATTGGTCAGCCACACTTGTTGGCTGCTTCCGTAGTACTGTATCAAGAGTGAACTAAGACTTGATTAACCATGCACAGACATCTAGCTGAAGGGCTCACATTGGTCAGCGCGCAGATGATCGTAGAGGTGAGCGGCGGGTGTCACGACAGGTACCTGAGCAACGACGTGCAATAGTCACCCAGCTCACCCGCCAATACAACATCGGTGCAGTTAGACCTTTTTCCACATGCACCATGAGCCGTACCCTGCTTCATCTGGGGCTATACAGCCGGAGACCAACGAGGGTACCCATGATGACATCCAGTCGTCGCAAACAACACCTCGCATGTGCTAAGGAACGTCAGCAATGGACCAGGCCGGTGGAAGTGGAGTTATGGTCTGGAGTGCTTTTTCTGGCAAGCCCTAGGTCCGGTGGTTATCATCCCCCAAACAATGAATGGTGGATGGTAAAGGGGCCTGTTAGGCGACCATCTCTATCCATATGGTGGTTTACATTGTCCTGTTGAAAGATGGCGCTGAGGGCCGGGTAAAGGTGGTTTACCCGGCCTTCAGTGCCATCTTTCAACAGGACAATGCACCGTGTCATCTGGCTGGTATAACTACCGGGTGGCTGGAAAAGCACGGCGACGTATTCGCTAAACTCCCCTAACTATAACACGATTCAGTATTGCCTTGGGACCACAAACTCCTCTGACTATAACACAATTCAGCATTTGTGGGATAAGGTAGAACGGGGCCGTGAGAACTGCTCATCCTCTTTCACGGAATGAGCGTGAACTGAGGAAGCTGCTGCAGCGAACACGGAACAAGTTACGTACGAAAGTTGTTCGACGCCTAATAGAATCTGTTCCTATCCTTCTATTCATCCAAAGATGACACTGAGAGAGAAGGTACGTGAAACCTATCGCCGCGACTGAAAGTAGTTCCCAACATTTTCCGTGAAAACCAACGCATTTATTGACCAGAATCAACTTCATATTGTCCTAGCTGTTTACTTGTAAGTACATATAGTCATTTTAGACATATCTAAAAATGATCTCTTTTCAGAAATTAAGTTTTAAAATTAGACCGACACACGCATGCGCAGATATGCAGTGTTTGGGAGACAAGGATGCCAATGAGTTGATGGGGAGGTGATTGACAGCTTCTAACAGCAGGACACAGTGGGGAGTGACGCGGATGAATATAACTCTCGGCCGTCTCTGAAAGCTCAGTGAGTGCGTAGGCTCTTGTACTTTAAATTGCAGTGTCATCTTAGGTTGAATCGAAGTAGTGGTGTTTGCGAGCAGTGACTGCACAGAAAGGTGGACCAACGCGTTATTAGGTAGGTGTTCCTAATGCAAAGCTAACTCAGTGTACATTGCACGTGTGTATTTAATATGAAGTTTCTTCTATTGTGATTTGTGAGCCTAGCTGGGCTCAGAAGTCAACCTCCCGAATAGAGGGACATCTCCGAATAGCAAACAGATGTCGAAGTCCTACGGTGTCCGCTATTTAGAGGTTTTACTGTATTAGTATGCCACTCATGACTCATTCTGGGTTCGAAACCAAAACCGTGCTCTTTTCTCCCAGTGACGTTAAATGACGCGCGCTTTTTACCGATGCGGTGGAACTAAATCGAGATGGGGACGGGTTTTTTTTTCAAAAGGATAGCCATCATACTATGACATAAACAGCATATTTTATGGAATTTTATGCGCATTTGCTTAGCTTTCAATTACGTAACTATTATATCAGGAAAGTCATAAGTCAAGACAATGCGAATGAACGGATGAAAAAAATCCTTAAAAACAACGACAGACCTACCAACTTTCAAGAACTGAAATCCGTAAAAAATGTTCAGTGAACGTTTAATCGATATGCTTGATTAACTGTATCGAACTTATTGATTGAAGGTATCGATTAAAGCCTATTTATTACGAACATGATTTGTCGATTTTAATCAATTTCATATGCTATAATAAAGATATTTGGTACTATTTAACGCTTACAGAGATTAAAAAATGCGATCGGTACATAATTACCTCATTAGTACGTCATCATTAGGGTACATACCCATAAAAATTTTATTTGTAACTCCAAAATTATTGCGATACATTGCAGTAACTTTTTAGTTTAACTGAGGTTTTGATCTTAAATTTTTATGCCAACATGTTAGAATACCTTTTAAAAATACAACTTTAAATCCTATACGTGAGGCTGATATATTTGTTTTCATTTCTTGCTCTCTGTTTTAGCAGTTATCACCAATCTTAATCCTACAACATTTTTACCCGGCTTTCCGGCTAGGCTGCGAGCAGAGAGGACGCAATTTTTTTTTTTTTTTTATTGGAGGTTTAACGACCACCGTGAGCAACTCAATGGGCTATAAGCAGTCGCCCGTCCCTAATTTAGGGTCACTAGTTCCAGGGAAGGGAGAGAGCCAGTGCCGTAAGACAAACACAACATTCACGCCTCACCGGGATTCGAACCCGGACTAAGTGTGATCCGGTAAATCCGAATATACAGACGTCGCCGTGGTCCTTGGGAACAGTTATTCTTTTCATATTGTACTAACCTAGGCGGGGAAAAACGGAAATCTAAAATATGTAGTCCGTAAAATAACAGTAAACCAAGGAGAATTTCCGTAAATTTTAGGGTTTAAATGTAAAACTTGGCAGGTATGCAACGATTGCTAATAATTTTGAATATCTGTAGCATTATCATAAATTTTAACACTATAAAAAGTTTTCTGAAATTCATGAGCCACTTTCCGTGATTCATTTTGTGAATTAACGAAGCATATTTCTGATACAACCTTTTCCGTGAAATGACGAAAAGGAACCTGAATTTCAAGGATTCTTCGTATGCCAGCAAAATTCTGAATTTTCAGATACTTTTCCGTATTTTCTTTTGTATATTAAGGGCAAAACTCTTCTCTCACTTTTTTTCCGTATTTATATGGCGAAAAATTTCCAGTTAAAGAGCGATTCGCGGAAGTTATTACGAGCAAAAGCACTACCCGTGCTAAAGCCCGTATCAAAAAAGACGACAGCTTCTGGCACTAAAGTTTTTTGCTTGTAACAGAAGTACTTGAGGTTTGATTAACTATTAAATATCAATCGTTTGTCGAAGGATCTGATTTTCACGTTCTGTAGGGAGATCGGATATCGCGAATAGCACATCGCATGAAATTTTGGTTATTGTGGAATTTAATATTCCTTCTCCTTTCCACCAATTTGTGCACCAGCTATTATATTTTGTGTAACCATAAGAAACCAGGTACTGAAAATATTGTACATGTGATTGTACTATGTCTATGTATCAGTCTGTCGGGCCTTAAGACAAAAGCTATTAGCTACCAAGAGTAAATTTTATAATTAGGAATTTTGTAAAATAATGCCATAAAACAGTACATTTCACCTTTTCTTAAAACAATTGAAAGTAAAAAGATGTTTCAAAGCATTTTGTTGCTTCGAAAAATCATGATGGTTTTAAAAAAATACTTAATTTGTGATAAGTCCTCCTACGGAAAAAATATTAAATAATTACAAACCTATTGAAAAATAAGCTCCAACAGAAAATAAATGGCTAATTCACTCGCATTAATGACAAAGAACATTTCGTCATTGCTCAATTGGAGTTCTGCATTGAACGTACCTGTGATTTCTGAGTCTTTCTGGATCAGTGGTAAGACGCGCGGTTTCTGCTGAGCCAACCCAAACAACATCGGATCGAATCCCACCAGGGAAAAAGGGATATGATTACCTGGTGTAAGGGCTGAAAAATTCAGGGTCTTCGATTTTGCTAAATTTTTGTATAAATACGGAAAACCCCGAAACGGGCTTTTCTGAAATAAACGGAATTACTGGCTGCAGAAACCTGCGAACACACAGAAGTTAAGAAAAAAACGGGAGCTTTTAAAAATGGAAATTTCGTTAAAAGACGGACACCTACCGGCAGCTTAGCTGCACGTTATTTTCAGCAGTTTTCCGTGAATTCACACCACTTATTTTTTACAGTGCACACACTAAAATTCTAACGAAATTTTCGAAATCAACGAAATTAACTTAAATTTTGAAACCAACCACATTATTTTTTCACAATTATTTGTGTTACTGGTGGTATCGATAAGATCGGTGGTGTTCCAACTCAGCCATATTGGCTGCTGATGATGATGGTACCAGCATCGTCTGTAGTCATCAAAGGGAATTCGGACGAAATGTAGAGAAGAGGGCGACTTTTTTTTTTCTCTCTCTCTCTTTTTCTTCCTCGCGTTAAACACAGTAAGGGTACATTATGAAAGAAATCATGGGCATCTGGTAAGATATGAAATGAATGAACTATGCGGGGAGAAGAAGAACGTAAGATAACAGTTACCTCTACGTAGTTCATGGTTACAGCCTTAGAACCAACGCTCCTCTGAATAGATGCTATCGTATCCCTTCCAACCCTAGGTTTTTAGAAGGATATGGAAGTCAAAAAATGACTTGTTTCTCATAAACCTTTGTCCTTCAGTTAGCCCTCTGCAGAAACGATACCTTCGCTTCCTGAAGTACGACAAGGAAAATCCTTTTCGTATAGAATGACCAAGATTTTCTACATATTATTCAGCTTTTCCACATTAGGTATAGCTTTTTTACTCAAGTCAACCAAAATTTAAACAGCGACCGCCGCTTAAAAGACTCACATTTGTAACTGCTGGTTTTGAGACTTATAAGCTGCGAATTTGTTTTAGAAAAATCCTCAATTCCTTCGAGGTGTTATTCTGCTAACTGAGACCATTCATAAACCTCGCTTTCTTAAACCACTGTAAAACAGCTTCTTCGACAACAGCACATTTCCCTTCGCGTTTTTGTTTCCTGTTCAAATTCCCATTTGATGTGACCTCAGCGATGATTTCATTTCTTTCTTTCAAATTTTTACTTAATGCGGTCTTCGGAACATTCTCAAAGCAGGATCCTCTTGCCTGCATTTTGGAAGTAAATCGTACAATTTTGTTGCTACTCTGACAAATTAAAGGCTTTCGTTGACATGTTGAAGCTGCTACTTGCTATAAAATGCGCTCTGGACTGGCCATAGACAAAAACTTTTACTATACTCTAATTGATCTCTCTCTCTCTCTCTCTCTCTCTCTCTCTCTCTCTCTCTTTCTATCAAGAGTATAAAAGTACGGAGGTGTCTTTATGCTCTTAATGAAGCCCACACGTTTTAAATCTGTCATAAAAAAAATAAAAAAAAATAAGACGTTCTGTTTCCATGAATAAAGCAGCGGATAAATAATTTATTAGTTTTTTTTGTTTTTTTCAGGAAAGTGGAAGAATAATCTCTTACGAACGTTTAACTCTGTACCCATCCCCACTCTTCTCAGCCGCTCTGCTGCGACCCCTTTTCGCTGCCTCGGCCTCCGATTGGTCAGAGGCGCAGATTTCTGGCTGGTTATCTGAGATAGGCCTGGGCTCGATAGAGTCCCGGATGAAGCATGGGTTGTGCCCTTGTTTTACTGTGCTGGCTGTCTCCCTTGCCGGAGACCAGTGGCCCTAAATTAGGGACTGCCTATTGCTTATAGCCCTCAAAGTTGCTCATTTTCTTGCTGTGACATTTCTATTATGTGGTAGTTTAACGACTATCCTCTCCCGTCCTACGAAAAAAAAGTCCCTTTTTCTTTTCCTTTCTCAGTTCGGTTTGATTAGCTGGTAATCCACAAAAATAAAAACTCACTCAAGAAATGCAATGAACGCAAGTGAAATTTGACGTAGCCTACTGTATTTGGAGCACCGAAATATGGGTTCATCGACTTATTCAACTGCTAGAACACGGAAGCCCAAAAATTTCAACACAGATTTTTCCAGGATACAGATCTTCCCACCACCAATTATGACTAAAACTTTGAAAACGTGTTGGCAGTCAGCGCTTTCTGTTATATTAAATTTGTAGTGACAATGACTTCGTTGAATTTTTCTCATTTTCATGAAATTTATGAACAGAATGTACGACAAAATAACCTGACCTTAGTATTTAAAAAAAGAAATACGACCAAACCTTACTTGGCGGCGACTCCTAACCCCCTCCCCCCCCATCCTGAACCTATTTAGTACTGATCAAATCAGTAGTCGGCAATTTTTGTCACATTTGTGACATTACTAATTATGTTAACCGGTATTTCTGGCTTTCAATGTTTGAACGGATCGTGTGTCAGCAAATCAGGTACATCTACTAGCTTCCAGCACACAATGCCACTACTTTCTCCCTTCTAAACTTCAGAACAGCGTATTCCGCCGACTACTGCACGCGCTATGCACCGATATCAAAATTACTTGCTCAGCAGACAAGAAAACGCCCACTCTATCCCCCCCTTTACTTCGAACCTTTACTCAAATACCATAACAATTTCGATACTCTAATTGTTGAGCAACATCTCTTGTTTTAAAATTTGAGAAAATGTTTTCACGATTCGTATAAATCAAAAACTAAAGCAGATAGAAAATCACGACCCTTTCTTACGAAAAATTACTGAAGAATAGCGATTTTTGTATTTTTGTTGTTATTTTTAAAGAGATACTTGCGATTTTTGCGCAAAAAACATCCCACCGTGCACCAAAACTTTTGAAGTTTCAGAAAATTCGTATCTATTAATCCATCAGATATAAAAATAATTTTGCTTTGGAAATCTCCATGCATTAAAATGGAGGTGTTTGCTAGTGTAAAAAAAAAAAATAAAAAAAACCGTACGAATCGGTGATTTAGTGGGTAGCGGCTGCCGATTATGACAATGCTCCAAGCTACTAGGCATCGATTTAATATAATTCTTTGCATGGAAAACCGGGAAAAGCCCACTAAATGATTTACATCAATGGTTTCCTTACGAAAAATGAACCTTAGTTTTCACAAGAATAGGGATTTTTATCTCGGTTTTTTTTTTTTTTGCTTTTTTTTGAAAGAGATATTTGCGATTTTTCGTAAAAAAACATCCCACCGTGAACCAAAATTTCTGAAGTTTCGAAAATTAATTTCTGTTAATGCATCAGGTATATATATAGGTTAAGACCTTCATCACCATTAGCGTTTTTAACACAGTAGGTTAAGACCTTCATCACCATTAGCGTTTTTAATACAGTAGGTTAAGAATTTCTCACCATTAGCGTTTTCATATGAAGATGTTTGAAGCATGAAAAATCATAAATTGCGATCAATTTAGGTCGTCTGTAGAGACTAAGCTTAGACATTCCTTGAGCGCAAGCCTAAACCTTACATAAAACTGCAATTTCAATAACTGTACCAACCCTGAGAATTCCTTTCTACAGATATAAACAACAGGGTCGATCTAATAAAGTCACCATTAGCCAATTTGCTTCTTAAAAAAATGCATTGCTTTTGTCAGTTATTATCTTGGAGTACTTTAACGGGTTTTTGTTAAACGTCAACTAAATAATTACCCAAATTGTTTGGAATGTCGAAAAAAAACTCATCACCGAGAGCAGTTTTTCCCACTACCAAAGATAAAAACTTAAATTAATTAAAAAAATAAAAATAAATAACAAACACCTCACTTCTACTAAAATGTCTTTAAACTGATTCTCAGAGAACATAAAAGAAATCAGAATTTACGTAAACTGTAAAATTCTGCAAAACACCTGCTCTCTGGAAGCAAAGCAAAGCATAGTAAACAAAATGCCATTTTCGTAATATGTAATTTTTTGGAAGGCAGCAAGACAATATCGATTTTCCAGAGAAAAAAAGGAAAAAGCAAGTGAGAAACGAGGCAACTGTAAAATGTCAGAAGATTAAAACACAACTGCGAAAAGCGCTCTTTTTTTTTTTATAACTCAGAGGTACTTTTTTTTCCCACCAATGTTTTCAAAACACCTCAAGTATAAAATAGAATTTTAAAGTAACTGCGAGAAAAGAGTAATTGAAATAAGTATTAAGGACTCACGTTTTTTTTGACTGGTGAGAAATTAAAAAGACTGTAGTGGGGTGCATTCTCTGGGTTCAAGATAATGAAAAATGAGTTTTTTCAATTTAGATATTAATTGTCAAAACAGAATTACTTGAGTGGAACCTTTTCTAGAGAATACTAAAATGCACAGAAACGACTGAACTGATCAATGTGCAGATCTCATTTTGGAAATATAATTTCATCATACAGCACAGTGGCGGTTAAAAGAATTCTGCGAAGGCCGCGAATCGTTTCAAAAACAAGGTAGACTTGGGGCGTCGCCAACAGCCATTACTGATCAGATGGAAGACACTACAGCCGCCATTATTCGTGAGGATCGTCGGCCACAGTGAGACAAATGGCAGAACATTTACAGATTTCAGTTGGAAGTGCCCACACTATACTCAGTTACAAACTACACTTGACGAGAGACAGTACAAGATGGATTCCTCGGTTACTGACGCTTGAACAAAAACGTGTTGAAGTGTGTGAATTTTTGAAGCAAGAAATTACTTCAAACGAAGATTACCTGAAATCAGTGATTACGGCGATGAAACTTTTCTTTATCACTACGATCCAGAGGGCAAACAATAGAGCTCTCTGTATGGGAAACTCCGTCATCTCCAAAGGCAAGATGTTAAAAGTCTGCTGGGAAGGTAATGGTAATCACTTTCTTTGGTTACCAAGGAATGGCGTACCAGAATGTCGTGCCACCGAATACAACGGTTAATGTGGATTATTACGTATCTGTTTTGATAAAGATATCCGTAAGAAGCATCCACACATTCACCAAAACGGTTGGAAACTCCATCATGATAACGCTCGTCCTCACGTGGCGCAGAAAGTCATTAGCTTCTTGGCTGAAAATATTGGAACGGTTACACACCCTCCATACAGTCCAGATTTAGCACCCTGGGGTTTCTTTCTTTTTCCAACCCTCAAAAAAGAACTTGCGAGGACGTCTGTTTACGTCAATAGAAGAAGTAGTCAGAGCTCTGAAAGGGATAAACAAAGATAGCTTCCAGCACGTCTTTGAGGAGTGGCAGTGACGTTTGGACAGGTGCATTGCCTCCGGAGGAGATTACTTTGAAAATGACCACAGACATATGTAGTTCAGGTTCGTACATACATGTTTATAAATTTTCGCGTAAGTCTTTCTTGAACAGATGCAGCGTTCGAATTACCCAGTGGCCCGCTGGCCATCGGCCAGTAAAATTTCCTCTACCCCAATGAACTATTGATTTTACTGGCCCGGATGGCCAGTATTTATTTATTATTTTTTTTTTTCTAATTTGTCACAAGTTAAAAAATGAATTTCTGTTTCTTTTATCTTGCTCTACGGTTTTCTTTTTAGGCTGCAACCTAGTGATAGGTCCATGAAATGCTATAGGATAACATTTTTTTTTATCCTCATGATTTGTAAAGAGTGGAATAACCAACAAATACAGGAAAAAGTTTCTCAGTCCTCGACTTGTAACGGCAACAGCCGTTTTTTGTTACTTCCGTCCACATCATTCGTAATGAGCAGAAGTAAGCAAAATAAGTGTACTGATCTTCCTTCGATTCGCCCACCCTAGGAGAATGCAGCAGATGCTGACACCAGACATAACCCGAATTTTGTTTCTGCTCCAAGAAAACACAAGCGGAGGAGGTAATTTTTGCAAAAGAGCAACTCACATGAAATAGTGTTCAGTGGGGGATTAAAACTAACTTCATGGGAAAGTAGGAATCCTGGTGAGGCATGCATGTTGTGTTTGTCTTAGGGCACTGGCTGTCTCCCTTCCGTGGAGTCAGTGGCCCTAAAATAGGAACGGGTGACTGCTTATAGCACATTGAGTTGCTCGCGGTAGTCGTTGAACTCCCAATGGGCGTTTTGGCAGACAGACCAGTGGTTTGCAAATTCTAGTGGTCCGCTGGGCCAATAAAAGATTTATTTCTAATTTTGACACTACATATCATCATGGCATTTAGAATCTCAGGCGCTACAGGCCGATCAGCCTCCTATCAGTGCTTTATAAAATCTTCACTAAGGTTCTGTTACATCGCTTGAAGGTAACACTGGGCATGGCTCTACCGAGAGAACAAGTTTGATCCAGGAGTGGCTACAGCACTATACGAGCAGATCATATCCATGTGCTGAGAGAACTAATTGAAAGAACGAGGAAATATGAACTCCTATTATGTATGGCTTTTATCGATTACGAAAAGGCCTTTGATTCAGTGAAACCATCAACGGTTATAATGGCTTTGAAATCCTGCGGTATTGAAGACGCATACATTAGTATTATATGATGAAAACGCCAGTGCAAAGGTTCGGTTATTTGAGAGTACACTACCAATAAAAATTGGAAAGGGAGTGAGACAAGGTAAGGTACCACCATATCTCCCAAACTTTTTAATGCCACATTACAAAATGTCTTTCACTGATTGAACTGAGAAAACAATGGGATAAAGATTAATGGAGATTATTTAACTCACCTTCGTTTTGCTACTGATGTAGTCCTTTTTGCAACTGCCCCTTCATGATCCAGGAACTTGCTGGCAAGAATAAAGAGGTGATATTAAAAAGGAACTTTCAGAAGACAAAACTGATGTACAATGCTTTTACAAAAAATGAAGATTTATTGGTTGATGGGGAAAAGCTGGAGATAACCGATGGCTACATTTACCTTGGACAGCAGATATCAAGCAAAGGTCACATGGATGAAGAAATTAATCGAAATATAAAACTTGGTTGGAGAACTTTTGGAAGAAGCAGTACAATTTTTTAAAAGCAATATGCTATTACAGTATGTCTTAAAAGAAAAGTGTTTTAATCAATGCATTCCTCCAGTGCTTACGTACGGAGCAGAAACGTGGACCTTAACTGAAAAATACATACAAAGACTGCAGACAACTGAAAGAAGAATTGAGAGATGCATGTTTGGTGTAACCAGGAGACATAAGAAGAGAACTTATGGATAAGGAAAATGACAAGAGTGGAAGACATCATAATTAGAGTAAAATCCCTGAAATGGCCATGGACTGGACATGTTGCCAGAAGAACGAGCAACCGATGGATAACCGATTCTGGACGGGATTCCAAGTCACAGGGAAAAACCCAGAAGATCACATGGGAGATGGATGGATGAAATTCGAAAGCATGTGGGAGTGACATGGAGGAGGCTAGCGCAAGATAGACCGTTGCGGAAGAAACTTGGGGAGACCCTTCATCCAGCAGTGGATTGATAATGGTTGATGATGATATATCATCAGCATGGGATGAAGGTATCCCCAAGTTCCTTTCTTCCACAACTTTCTGCCTTGAATCAGTCTTTTCCATGTCACTCCAGCATGCTTTCGAATTTCATCCATCCATGTCCCACGTGGTTTTTTTCTGTCCCTTGGAATCCAGTGTGGTATTTCAGTTGTGCACGGTGGTAAATTCTTCTTCTAGCAATGTGTCCAGCCCATTGCAGTTTCAAGTCTTTTGCTTTAATCGTGATGTTTTCTACTCTTGTCATTTTCCTGGTCTACGAGTAACTCTTACCTTTCCTGGCACCAAGCGTGCCTCGTAAAGCAGCTCTCCATGCTTCTTTTCAGTTTTCTGCAGCCACTGTATGTTTTTTTAGTTAAGGCAGACGTCTAGGGCCTGTAAGGGTCCGAAATAATTTTCCAGCGTATTTCCTTTACGAAGAAAGATTTCCCATATAACAAAATTGACACACAGATAAAAAAGCATCCTAACTTAGATTACATAATCGGTGTTTTTGAAAAAAACCTTTCCTGAACAAGAATATAGTAACACTATACTACTGATCCGATTTATTGGTATAGGAAGATATACATAAGCGTTTCCAAGCTTTCGCACATCGACCAGATGGCTTTTTCAAGGAAGTTAGACAGAAACTGCAGTTTCTAACCCTTGAAAAAGCAGAAAATTGCAGTTTCTGTCTAACTTCCTTGAAACAACCATCTGGTTGATGTGTGAAAGCTTGGAAACGCTTATTCATATTTTCCTACGCCAATAAATCGGATCACTAGTGTAGTGTTATTATATTCTACATAATTGGCGTACTGTTCCTCGTTATCAAACTTTCCTGAACTATATTAAAAATCAATATCGCTTTATTTAGAAAATAGTAACTATACTAGTGATCCGATTTATTGGCGTAAGGAATATACACGCAAACGTTTCCAAGCTTTTGCACATCAACCAGATGGCTTTTTCAAGGAAGTTAGACAGAAACTGCAACTGAATGATAGAACGCTTTAACAATTTGAACGCGGTGACTTAACAATAAATAGATACGACGTTATATTCATTTAAAGATACGAGGTATCACGTTGGTTGTGCCCGCGGTATATCCTGGTATAGGGAGAAGGCGTTACTTGAAGAACTGGTTCCCAATTCGTGGCAACTCGAGTGAGACGCTATCATTGCAAGTATCAATGTTGGTGATGATCTTCAAAGTTTCCCGAATGGCTGTACATTTAGGGGTAAAGTAGATAGCTAATTTCTTTATAACATTCCACATAGGAGTAGCGGACTTGAACTTGATTTCTCTGGATAGGGCCGTGTCTACTATACCGTATTTTGTGTCCCTTTGATACCTCATACGTATTTTGTGCCCATTTGATACCGTGATACCTAGTATCTTTAAATGAATATAACGTCGTACCTTTTTATTGTTAAGTCAAGTCACCACGTTCAAATTGTTAAAGCGTTCTATTATTCAGTTGCAGTTTCTGTCTAACTTCCTTGAAAAAGCCATCTGGTTGATGAGCGGAAGCTTGGAAACGTTTATGTATATATTCTTACGCCAATTAATCAGATCACTAGTATAGGTAGTTACTATTTTCTACATAATTGGTGTACTGTTCCTGGTTATCAATCTCTATCTGATGTAGTGCTGATACCTGCTTACAGGTAGTGCCACTATTCCTTACCACTGGCTAAATATGAGCTAGTGGCACTTTAAGCATTTTGTATTATTTAATTTCTTATTGATATTAAAAGTTGTGAATTGCACAAGTTGGAATATTCTTCAAAATATAGTAAATCTTGATTAATTAGTCTTGTTGTTATTAAGCACGAAATAGGGTCTAAAATTTTTGTAATCTACGCCACATACTAGATCAGCCAATCATCTAGCGTATTCTTATCGCTGTGATTTGAGCACGTGACCTCAAGTTTGATTATATTTTGAAAATTCACCGTAACCGTTCGAAGCCGGTGTTTTTTGGGGTTTTTTTTTTAATGGTTCTTTGAACGTTTGTGAAGTGTGGTATTTCGTTTGTTAATCATAAGATAAGCGTTCTTAAAACCTTCTAAACCTCATCTGCATTATTGCAGCCATCCACCGCTCTACGCATGGTGGGTAAATGACAGCACAACGATGCGTCAACGAGGTGCTGCAGCCTGTTTTGTTGCTCTATCTCCGTGGCAACCCTGATGTTCGGTGTCAACAAAATACAGCCCGCTCGCACCCTGCTAACATCAGCAGACAATGCCTACAAGATGTCCAGATGCTGCCCTGGTTAGGGCAATTCCCAAACTGCCGTTAAGATTTCTTCGTCTCTCTCTTCTTTTAGTGAGGGAAACAAGATATTTCGGAGACGAAATTTGTATTTGGGAGCGCTATAGCAACACTGATGTCTTCACTCTCCATTACAGTTATTTCTTTTTTAGCCGATGTTACTGTTATTTTCTTACCCAAGACGCTCTGAATTTTGGGATGTCTCCACTTCTGTTGCCATTACTAGATTCAGAGGTTTTAAATATCTGGTTGTATCATAAAAATTTATGGAACTACGCACTCGTAATTATTTTGAATTTTCTTCTTCTGTGGTTAAGTTGTAGGAAATAAATCGAAGGCTTATTTTACATTTCATTTAAATTCCAAATTTATTGTTAAAAAGACAGTTTTGTAACTGTTTTTGAACTGACCCCCCCCTCCCTGATGTTTAAATCTAGCTACGTCACTGCCCACTCTCCGAGTCCATTATTAAAAAGGTCGCTGATGTGAAAGCTCTTTTTTTCAGTGGGGGAGTCAAATATTATTCTATATACATGAGCACTAACGATGTTTTGCAGGAAGGCCGGTAAAGTTTCGTTGTACCACTAATCAAAGGCAAGAAGAAATCGTTCGTCCCTAATTTAGGATTGCCAGATCCCGGAAGTGGAGAGATTCAGAACCCAAGTACAATCAGAAAATCCATCTTTCATAGGGTATTTATTCACTCAACCGAAGTCCACTGGTATAAGGAGCAATGTTAATAACTCAAGTATACTTGATATCTAAAAAAAAAAAAAAAAAGGGGGGGGGGAAATAATGTCAAAATAAGTAAAGAAAGAAAGGGGAAATATAAAATAAAAAGAGATATTTATTCACAAATATTAAAATCGTGCTTAAAAAACATGTTTTGTTTTCGGGCCCTTTTCTGTATCATCACTTGTTATAATATATATATAAACACTCAGATCTTTTTCTTTCTGTCTGGAACGCTTGACGTCACAGCAACGTCTGCATTGTCGCGCCATCACGTGTCGATCAAGTCGTGTGTGCTCTCGAGATCTCAAAGTGATTGCCTGCTATATAATAGCACGCGATCACATTGAGATGTCAAGGTGATCGCGTGCTAATTTAATAACATTGGATTATCAATGACTCTAGTTCAGAAGATGTCAATCCTATTTTTGGCGTAAATGTGACAAGGATGGTAAGCCAGATAATATTCGAAAACTTGAAAATTTTCATCGTCCTGGAGCGGGACTTGAACCCACGTCTCCCAGAAAACGCCCGGGTATGCTAACCACTACACCACCCAGAACGACAAAGTTTCAAGTTTCCGATCAATTTGAATATAACCATCACAAGATTCGCTAGTCGAAGCAACCGGCATTCATGTTTAGCGAATGATGAAAATTTTCAAGTTTTCGCATATTATCTGACTTACCATCCTTGTCACATTTACGCCAAAAATCGGATTGTCATCTTCAAAATTTGTATTATATGGCGTAATCCCGTATTTCTTTCATGACTCGAGTTCTATTTATCCGATCTACAAAATTCGAATTGAATTCTTAATAACACGGCAAGTTACGTTTGTATATTAATTTAATTTAGCACAATTTGAATATTAATTTGCACGCTTTAATAATTTTTTATCTTTTTAATTTAACTAACTATCCGAGTTTAGTTTAGTGCTTATACAATTTACAAAATATCGATCTATCTAAACGCTCTAACCTACAATAAAAACTGAAATCTTGAGATGTCAAAGTGAGCAAAATTGCATCTAAAAGTAGATGTTGCCCCAACAGCACATTGCCGAGGATTTTAGATGGGTCCGGTTTGTAATACCAGATGTCGCATTATTTTGCAGAAAAAGCTTCGGTATGAAGTTTCAAACTAACAGTCGAATGGGACAGTCTAAAACAAGCCGTGAAGGGAATAACAAGTGGGCCGGAGAAAAAGTAATTTAACGCGAAATATCAAAGCAAAAGTTATTGAGGTAAGTTTAAATGAAAACAACTTTCCCAGTGTAGTGCTGAATACACTGCACATTTTGCAAAATATCGATCTATCTAAACGCTCTAACGTACGTTAAACAACAAATATTTTATATAGAATGTTATTTATTGCGAGGTCTTTTGAAAAACGGAAATAAATAGCATATAATTTTTAGTTCTAACATGATGAGTTCTTACTATATATAAGTTTTTGCTATATTTCCTTACAGAAATCCGGCCTCTATTTGATTTGTTTTCAATCTGCTTCAATTAAAAATTTCACTGCGTCATAGAACAGCATCACCTAAATAAATAACTAAAATACGAAAGCCACAGCAACTTCGGCGTATCCATTGTTTATAGCTTTATGAAAGTCACCGTAAAGAGCAATTGCCAAAAGTGCTACTATGGTTGACAGCCCAGAAACGTGAAGAGCGGCGAACAAAAACTGCGACTTCCTGTTGGGATGACGTGTTTGTTGACACACGCGGGAAAAAATTGCGAAACACTATGCATGGAATTTAGATTTTTTGCGTGTTTTGTGGCTACCGAATTCCCCGGCACATTTCTTCCCGGTTCCTCGCAGGCCAACCACGTGGAGTTCCACAATTATTTTAGCCGCGGGACACTGGATTTTTTGAGTGGGCTGCTGCTGAGTATGGTTGTAACGATACATGAGGCCGATTTTTATCTGGCAGTTATTCCGCAATACAACTAATTCATGCACCAATATAATTCTACAACTCTGTGTATAGCTGTTAGCAGCTATCTTCACCCAGAAACGGAAACTCTAGGCGAGGCGCAAAACTTGATTACGAATTTTCTGTTCGTAACTACACAACTGCAACTCAGAGCAAGTGCTCTTCCGAGAAATGAGCTACGCATTTGACTTGACTGCAAGCACCACCCCTCAAGTATCTCGTGTGTAGCTCTGTTCTTTAATGTGTCACAGTCACAAGTCCACAGGAGCAGGAGGGTAGGTACATTTAAGGAACGAAAAATTTAGAAATTACTGCAACATTGAAAAGCCGCAGAAGAATTTTCCATTGTTTTTTTCTATCTTTAAAGTAACATATGCCAATACAAAGGATGTATAAATTAGAAACAATCGATAATATATAATCTAATTCTAAACTATTAATATTTAATGTGACATTTCTCACTCTAACAAACATTTAGAGCTTGTGAGACTTATTGTAGCGCTTTTAGAAGGGAAAGTTGCCCTAACGGAACGTACTAGTATCTATGATATCAATTAAGATGCTGTCCATTCAAAAATAATAAAAATAACTTCCAGTCGCTAACTTCTTAAAGGCAGCACAACAAATTCATCTTTGTTCAATAGTTTTCTTATGACATTTTAAATTTCTTAATCGATTATTATAGCAATCGTGATAGTTTTTCATGTAGTTCTTATTTGGCCTGTCAGGTAATAAGGAAAGCAAGCATCGGGGAAGACACCGCAAGGCATTATGCCCCCCCAATACTGCGCATTTGTGACCTCTGGTTCCCATTCTGTAACAGCTGATGAAGTATGCAATTTTCCATGCAGCTTGTAACGCCGCGGCTATCCACGATGAGCATTAGCGATTGCACTGCAATGTTGCCCCTACGTTAAACTGCAGCATATAAGCCAGGTTTATGCGTGATGAACATTAGCAATTGGCCTCCACCATAAACAACAACTTATAATCAAGGTTGTCCATGATGAGCAATAGCAACTGCGCTGTAATGTTACTTCTTTCTTAAACTGCAGCTTATATAAACCAAGGTTATCCATTATAAAAATTAACGATTGCGCTGCAATGTTGTTCCCCTCTTTAAAGTGCAGCTTATAATCCAGGTTGTCCATGATCAGGAATAGTAGCGATTGGCTGTAATGTCGTCTCCTCCACAAATAGTAACTTGTAATCGAGGGTATTCATGATGAGTAATAGCGTTGCGCTGCAATGTTGCTTCGTCCTTAAACTGCAGCTTATATAAACCAAAGTTATCCAATATCGATTGCCCTGCAATTTTGTCACCTCCTTAAAGTACAACTTATAAATATTCACGATAAGCAAGAGTGATTGGTAATATCGTCTTCTCCATAAACAGCAGCTTATAATCAAAGCTATCCATGATGAGCAATAGCAACTGCGCTGTAATGTTGCTTCGTCCTTAAATTGCAGCTTATATAAACCAAGATTATCCATTATAAACACTAACGATTGCGCTGCAATATTGTTCCCTCCTTAAAATACAGCTTATACGTAATCCAGGTTATCCATGATCGAGCCTCATCATGACTGTAATACTCTCCTCCACAAACAGCAGATTATAATCCAGGTAATCCGTGATCGAGCCTCATCATGGCTGTAATGCTCTCCTCCACAAACAGAAGATTATAATTATCCGTGATAAGCCATAGCGATTGGCAGTAACGATGTCTCTTCCTTAAGCTGTAGCTTATAAGTCAGGTTATCTATGATGAACAAGCAATAGTGATTGGCTCCTCCATAAACAGCAGCTTGTAATCATAATGAGCAATAGCAACAGCGCTGTAATGTTGCTTCGGTATTAAACTGCAGCTTACAACCCAGGTTATCCATTACGAGCTTTAGCGATTGCGCAGCAATGTTATCTTAAACTGCGATATTGAGGCCATTTGTCGTTAGGGCGAAGGCAAACATATGAAATTTAGTTCTTGAAAAACTCAGTCCTTTGTTGTAAGTTTTTCTTCAGCTTCCCTGGCAGCTAAAGTTCTTTTCTACAAGTACAGTCCACTACCAATGCTGTGCATTGTATACCTTCTCTCTCCATTCGGGCATTTTCATGTCTGGACGAAATTTCTCCGTCGTTTCCTCGGTCTTTTCCCAGGTCCTTTTTCATTAGTCTTCATGGCGTGGACGTGAACATTCCGAGTTCCAGCGTGGTATGGTCATAGGATGACATTTGAGTAACGTTTCCATACGGAGCATTGCAGCTAAACTAAACTTTCCGAGTTCCAGCGTGGTATGGTCATAGGATGACATTTGAGTAACGTTTCCATGCGGAGCATTGCAGCTAAACTTTCCGAGTTCCAGCGTGGTATGGTCATAGCATGACATTTGAGTAACGTTTCCATACGGAGCATTGCAGCTAAACTAAACTTTCCGAGTTCCAGCGTGGTATGGTCATAGGATGACATTTGAGTAACGTTTCCATGCGGAGCATTGCAGCTAAACTTTCCGAGTTCCAGCGTGGTATGGTCATAGGATGACATTTGAGTAACGTTTCCATGCGGAGCATTGCAGCTAAACTAAACTTTCTGAGTTCCAGCGTGGTATGGTCATAGGATGACATTTGAGTAACGTTTCCATGCGGATCATTGCAGCTAAACTAAACTTTTTGAGTTCCAGCGTGGTATGGTCATAGAATGACATTTGAGTAACGTTTCCATACGGAGCATTGCAGCTAAACTAAACTTTCCGAGTTCCAGCGTGGTATATTCATGGGATGACATTTGAGTAACGTTTCCATACGGAGCATTGCAGCTAAACTAAACTTTCCGAGTTCCAGCGTGGTATGGTCATAGGATGACATTTGAGTAACGTTTCCATGCGGATCATTGCAGCTAAACTAAACTTTCCGAGTTCCAGCGTGGTATGGTCATAGGATGACATTTGAGTAACGTTTCCATACGGAGCATTGCAGCTAAACTAAACTTTCCGAGTTCCAGCGTGGTATGGTCATAGGATGACATTTGAGTAACGTTTCCATGCGGATCATTGCAGCTAAACTAAACTTTCCGAGTTCCAGCGTGGTGTGGTCATAGGATGACATTTGAGTAACGTTTCCATACGGAGCATTGCAGCTAAACTAAACTTTCCGAGTTCCAGCGTGGTATGGTCATAGGATGACATTTGAGTAACGTTTCCATGCGGATCATTGCAGCTAAACTAAACTTTTTGAGTTCCAGCGTGGTATGGTCATAGGATGACATTTGAGTAACGTTTCCATGCGGATCATTGCAGCTAAACTAAACTTTTTGAGTTCCAGCGTGGTATGGTCATAGGATGACATTTGAGTAACGTTTCCATACGGAGCATTGCAGCTAAACTAAACTTTCCGAGTTCCAGCGTGGTATGGTCATAGGATGACATTTGAGTAACGTTTCCATGCGGATCATTACAGCTAAACTAAACTTTTTGAGTTCCAGCGTGGTATGGTCATAGGATGACATTTGAGTAACGTTTCCATGCGGAGCATTGCAGCTAAACTAAACTTTCCGAGTTCCAGCGTGTTATGGTCATAGGATGACATTTGAGTAACGTTTCCATGCGGATCATTACAGCTAAACTAAACTTTTTGAGTTCCAGCGTGGTATGGTCATAGGATGACATTTGAGTAACGTTTCCATGCGGAGCATTGTAGCTAAACTAAACTTTCGGAGTTCCAGCGTGGTATGGTCATAGGATGACATTTGAGTAACGTTTCCATGCGGAGCATTGCAGCTAAACTAAACTTTCCGAGTTCCAGCGTGGTATGGTCATAGGATGACATTTGAGTAACGTTTCCATGCGGATCATTGCAGCTAAACTAAACTTTTTGAGTTCCAGCGTGGTATGGTCATTGGATGACATTTGAGTAACGTTTCAATACGGAGCATTGCAGCTAAACTAAACTTTCCGAGTTCCAGCGTGGTATGGTCATAGGATGACATTTGAGTAACGTTTCCATACGGAGCATTGCAGCTAAACTAAACAAACCCAAATCGACTGTAAGTGATGCCGTGAAGAGATGAAAGCAGGACGGTGCAACCACAGCAAAAATAATAAATAAATAAATAAATAAACGTTCATCAGGAAAGCCGCACAAACTGACGGAACGTAACAGAAGAGCCATGGTAAGAAATGTTAAGAAATCCCTTCCTTTCTAGGCTGTTTCGCTGCCGAAGTAAGAAATGCTTGTAATGGCTCGGTAAATACCATAACTATCCGCAGAGAGTTGCACAGTGTGGGTAATTATGGTAGAGCAGCGGCACACAAGACACGCATCACTATCGTGAATGCGAAGCGCCGTTTGAAATGGTGTCTCTCGTCCTTCCTGGACTGTGGGCGACTGAACAGCTGTTCTTTGGAACGATGAGCCAGGCTTTTCATTCTTCCAATTTCATGAGCATGTTTGGATTCGGCGACAGCCTGGCGAACGATTTTCGTTACTCTGTGTTCTTCCAATTTAAGTTCGGCGGAGGCTTAATAAGATTAAAACAATATATTACGATCTTCGTCAGACTGTTTCTTCCAATTTAAGTTTGGCGAAGGCTTAATAAGATTAAAATTCTCGGCCTGGTTTTGTCGACCTAATCAGCCTCTGTCGCCCGAAGAAAATAATTCTATATACGTTTCTGCTTTATGACCGTGAAATGCTTCACAGATTATTGTAAAGAATTTCTTCTGCGTATGACTTTAAAAAAATCTTATGAGAACCCAGAACCAAATCCAAATTTTAAGAAACTAAAAATCCTCGTTCCCATAAAAAGACAGGTTCGTTGGTAATAAAGGTGAATCAGCAGGGTTTGTAGCGTGGCGCCATCTATTATCAAAGTTACTACTAAACACTAAAATCCCAGTAAAAAATAAAGGAAATGCTGTTTTCCGTTAAAATTATTGCAAGGAAAACATTCTTAATTTATCAAGAGTTGATTTTTCCTAACATTTCTTGGATGAAAAAGAACTTACGAAAATGTTAACTTACCAAAAAAAAAAAAAAAAATCTCCAAATGTTTTCAAAAGTTCTCTTTACTCTTGTTTTTCAGGAGAACATTCTTACTAGCTCGAATTTTTTATTTTTATTTTTTAGATTTCTATTATTCACAAGGTTTAATTCCTATTTTTAGATTTCTATTATTATCCCGTCATTTTTCTGATAGGTCATCTTACTAGTAATTCACAGAAATAATTATATTTTCGATTACACTAAACAAAACTTTGTCCCGTCTTTCATATAATGATGCCATGTTTATTAAATATTTGTTCATTATTCCCTATTACGTCTCGCTGTTGTTTTTTAAAGCGGCGTAGTTTTGCTTAGCACTTACACGATTTCGTTTTTTAAAATTGTTGGTAACATATAACCAGTCTTACATCTTTAGAGTAATTTTTTTCCAGTCACAGTGAATTAAGATATACAGAGTATTTAAACAAATATTCATTCGATTACTGCTAAAACTTTACTAGAGCTGCTTCCACCTATGGAAGTGGCTATATCCAATTTTACATGACACCTGTCTCATATTTATATCAACTTATACTGAGAAAAACATATGCAAACGAATATCACCGGCAATGTGTAAATTTGAAATTTGATTTTATAAGTGATCTAAAGATAACTTTTTGTGTAAAAATGAAAGAACAACATCTTTTTTTTTAAAGTATCAGAAATACAGTCTGTTTCTGCCTCGTAATGCTATTTCAAGACCTTTTCTCTTAAGTTTACCATCACAAAATTAGCTTTTGTTTCGACGGTTTCTATCAACACCATTGTTACTGCCGAACCCGTATATAACGGAATTGAAGTCTTAAAAACATTCGATACATGCGAACTTCGTTACAACAGGGCAAATGAAAAAGGCCTATTTTTCGCATATTATATTACTTCAGGTTTAAACTAGGCAATCATAAACTGCTTATCAATTAATCGAAGGTAATTGGTACACAGTTAATTAAAGAAATAGCTAGAAAAATATATGAGAGATCAGCCACAAGCAAAACATTCGACAGCCGTAAAGATTAAAGTACAAGGTTATTGCAAAAAATTTGAAATTTCACTTGTTACATTTGATTTTCTCTTTGGAAACACGAATTGTTACTTCTTCTTTTGTGCTCGTCATAATAGCTGTTTTAAATGTTTTCAAACTTCTGACGCGGTGGTTAAGATGTTTCTAGATGCAAAATAAACTCTACGATTTTCTAAACAGAGATTAAGTGATTAAATGGTAGCAAGGAGAGAGGATAAAAGACAGCATTTGCCCAGGAGATGTATGTGTAGCAAGCGGGGGGTGGGGAGGGTTACAAGAAGATGTGAAAGTAGACGGTTTGTTTTGGGGGAATACAATGTTTAGTGTTTAAAGTCTGGGCGGACTCTCTCTCTCTCTCTCTCTCTCTCTCTCACACACACACATTTTATACATCTGAGTTCATTTACATGCTCAAAAATGAATAAAAAAGTATTACAATGTATAAAAGCTAAACCCCAATAAACTTATAATTCACCTAAAAATGTCTATATCACAAAGAGCAGGTTACGTGTCCCCTGAAGGAGTTTCGTTTCTCTTCATTGCGCAGCCACAAAAGAGTGAAAACATTTGGAATTCACTAATTGTTTTCCTACCTAATTGTACATACTTGTAGAACTAATCATAATAAGTGAGTATATTCAGTTCATCGACATTACGCAGTGTCAAAAGGACAAAAACTACACAACCTGGTAATTTAAACTTTCTTATGTCTAATGCCACCAAAGAAACCACTGCTGTAAGATACTATTTACTTTAACAATTAAGAGGATGCCGTCTCTTCCTGAAGCTAGTGCGGTGTTGGGCAGCTGCTATGTACCGAATGATGACTGTGAATGAATTTGAGTTTGGTACTCTAAAGCCAAAGTTAGTAGACTATTAACTTTGTTCTAAGTGAAGCCTGAAACATTGTTATCAGTTCAACATTCCTCCCTGCGGGATAACGTACTAAGTGATACGAAAGCAAAACAGTCGAATGCGAGCATCCCCTCTGGCTACAGGCCTTTAAGAGAAAGTACGAAGGACAAAATTTATTGTCTCGGGTCAAAAGCTCTGAAAACTGCAAAATCACAGACAACATTTTCAAACGTAACAATCTTACACAAATTACGAATCGAATTCATGGATATAGATAAATTGCGAGCCAAAATTTCCTCGGTATAGTTAATATTGGGTGCTTTAGTTCATCACTATTTAGGGAAACGCCGTTCCCCACCGTTCCAGACCACTTTCACCACGGGGTATCCCCTGGGTAACGCTAATAGAGTCTGTCGACTTTACCAGGTAGAAATAGAAGCTCACATATGATATAAATATATAAAAATTAATGTCATATGATATACTGTATACGTACCCACACCTACTTATGGTTCTATAAGCACAGGTTTCCGACAGCGGAAAACACTGAGGGAGTCTCTGAGTGCAGTAATCTCTCTACCAGAGAAAAGCTCTGGGGGGTGGAGTTGGGTGTCTTTTCAGTGCAATTAGCCTATGAATCTGGAGAGGCTGTGAGTGCAACTGACCCTTTTCGGAGTTTCTTGAGCGCAATTGACCAACACCACGCAAACTGACTTGTCTGTAAAGGGAACCACGGGGCTTTGTCAACAGCTAATTCCTAATTTTTCAGGCAAAAAACTGGTTGAATGCTACTTATTTTGTTTGCTGATAACCGTGAACTTCGATATATGCGTTTTTTCCAAAAAAATATTATTCGCAGTTAAAATAGCAATGGAGAATATTACGAAGTTCGAGGGATCTATAAAAACTTCGGTTTATGCGGAAATTCGTATTATGCGACGTCGTTATATGTGGGTTCGATTGCACTATCTATGGTTTTTTTTTTCTTTTTCGACGTCGTAATTCGTGATGTAGCATAAGGTACAACGGTTGTTCAATGTTTAAATCGAGGTTCTTGTCACTTCACCATTGAATTAGAAAATGATCTGCTAAATCAGAGACAGGTTCGCATTCGTGGTGGTCTGCTGGCGCAAGACGACTAAAAATCAAAATGGCGGGGTAACGTCATTTATTTCAGAAAAAAAGCTTCGACCCACCCCCACCCCGTGGGGGGAAGTAGTGAAGTTGCAAAATATTTTTCGCCGTTCACGGTAGATAGCAAATTTATTCCTTGTTACATCCTCTTTAAGTGGATGAAAATTGAAAATTCAAACAGCTAGTGTAAAAGTTGTGTGGATTTCCTTTTAAAAAAAAGTCGTTGTGTTATATAATATATTGGGCATGGAAATATTTTGGTTGTGATAGATATTTTGTGTTCCATTCCTAGCACATCAACTGAGTGTGAATGGGGTTAAGAAATATGGGAGAAATCAAAACAGACTGGCGAAATAAACTAAACACTGAAACTGTTTATTTTAATGAGGGCACTGGCGACGCCAGTAGCTCAGAGCTGGGGAGAAGGCTATCAGGGGCCATCCATAAAGTATGTCCGTGATTTTTTACTATTTTTAGACTCCTCCGTGTCACATTTTGCACAATTGTTGACACCTCCCTTCCTATAAAATACGTCCTAATTCCCGCAACCCCCCTTTATTTTTGACAACTGCTTTTAGAAGTCTGTTGAGAAACAGAAAGAAAACATGTAATTATTTAAAGTAATCTTCCATATATTTACACTTTTTCTTCAGAAAAAAATTATTATTTAGGCATTAATTTATTACCAAATGCTACCCGAACTTTATCATTCTGAAATAAAGATCTACAGATGAACGCACGCATTCAAGGTTGCAACACTCCCGGTCATATACCATCCACAAACCACGAAAGATTTGGTAGTAAAAATACAAGAACTTAACATTCGGATTTAGCTAAATGTCATCAGAAATATTTTATACCTTTTTTTAATTATTAAAAGAAGAAAAAAGAGAAAACAAAACGAAGACATATCATCCGCTATATTTTTGCCGCTGGACGTCCGAATTACTAAACCTCCCCCTCCTCCTCTAATCTCGGACGTAATTTATAGACGGCCCCTTAGAGGAATAAGCATCATTCGAGGGTGACACAAATTTAGAAGTGCTGCGTGGGATCTCTTTCATTACGTTTATCCAGAATTTTCTAAAATCTCAGATGCCTGCAGTCGACATGTGTTCTAATTCTAACTGTTTAAATATTTTTCTTGGGGGGGGGGGGGCGCAGCGCTAAAAAGTGGGTTCAAAGAAAAGTTGGCTGGGCTGAAATCCACCGTAGCATCGCGCCAGAATGAGAATATTACGAGATACCCCAGATTCTGCACATTTTGTTTCACTTCCGGCAGTGACACGGTAGATCCAATCAGGTGAAAAGACAAAAGTTCTTGCTAAACATTACACCCGTCAGCACACCAACTAGAATTTTATCTAAATTGCATATTCATTAATTGGCATAAAAAAACGTAATCAATGCAAAAATAACTTGTAATATCTGTACTGTATTACTAGTTAATTTCAAATTAAAGTTTGTGCTTCACTGTACCCTGCCTTGAAGGGCATTAAATACAACATGCAAATTAATAAGTGCTGAATATTTTTGTCATTTGTGGTCCACTAACTTCTGGTATACATTAGTCAGCAGAGGAGCAGTGAAGTTTTTTTTTTAAATTCCACCACTGGACTAAATTATTCCTAAAATATCATGAAAGTTTGTAAATGCATTCTGAAATACATACGTACTACTATTTCTTAACATTAAGCTGAAAGAAAAACTATTATTTTTTTAATAAACCACTACATAAAAAAAAAAAAAAAATGAGAGAAGAAAACACACATCTGCAGATATCAGTATAATGCGTAGTATTGCGGTTTCCATGGCTTTCACAATATTACGGCTTCCTTATGACAAGTATGACGTCATTTAGTTTCATATGACATCATACTTCCATTTTTCTTGTTCCGATCTCACAAATCTTTACTCATCACCTTCTGAGCTCATTTGTTCTATTTGAAATTATTTCTACCGCCCCGGTGGCGCAGTAGTCTAAGCGATGGCCTCTGAGCATTCGTCGGAAAGGGGTCCAGGTTCGAATCCCGTGAGGCATGGATGTTGTGTTTGTCCAATTTAGGGTCACTGGTTCTCTTCCGTGGAACCAGTGACCCTAAATTAGGGGCGGGCGATTGCTTATGGTCCATTGAGTTGCTAACGGTGGTCGTTAAACCTCTAATAAAAACAAAAAATATTTCTATGAAAATGTCTGTGGCATTACGGCTTTTATTTGGGCCTGCCCCATGGAATAGTCTTTAAATATTGATAGAAACACTTGCTTTCTTTTCTTTTTTTTTTTCTTTTGTACAATACAAAAACAACTTTCGCCTACTGACAGCGTGTTTTGCTTTTTCCATAATAACGGAATAGAAGCATTAAAAAGACAAGTGTAGCGTTGAAACGAGAACGCCTGAATTAGAACGAGGAGAATTTGTATGCATTCAAAATATAACTGATGAATTCATAGTGCACCTATTTATCTTGCTACTAAAATGTGTACTATTAGCAGCTGTTAACGGTGGCATTCCTTTATTTGAAGTGATGTTTCTACGTGCTGTAGAGAAATAAGACTCTTACTCGTCAGCTACATTAACGTAAAACTGCGAATTACTGGTTTCATTTCACTTACAT
Source organism: Macrothele yani (assembly GCA_039090855.1). Lineage (NCBI taxonomy): Eukaryota > Metazoa > Arthropoda > Arachnida > Araneae > Macrothelidae > Macrothele > Macrothele yani. The sequence continues at coordinate 133,499,975 of CM077007.1, read as the reverse complement.
GGCAGATTTTCTTTTATTGCTCTCATTACGACGATTCTGTTTTATCGAGCTTGTCCTTCATTTAATTAAATCGCTTACTTTTGCCTTGTTCTAGATGAAAGTAGGCATTATTATACATTTGACAGCGCTTTCATTCTCAGCAGGCAAATAGCATGTTTGTCATTTCTTCCAAGTATAGTCCCTTATTTTATTTTTAACTCTATTCCGGATCAAATAAATGCACCAATGTTGTAATACTGAGCAAATGGCTATCCCTCTACGTATATGAAAATCACGTTTTTAATCACAACCATTTCTAGCACTCCAGTTAAATTTTTGTTTCGGGTGAAAAAAATAATGTAATGTTATCACTTAGCGGTGTACAAATATTTTATCCATCATTAGTATGCGAATATCAACTGTCTATCAGCACTACAATTTCTTTCGCTCGAAGTAAGTACTCAAAACTTATTTTTAGAGTAAAAAATATTAATATGCATGACACTATGATTGCTCACACCAACAACTGAAAAACGTCATGTTCATCATTCCACAATATGCAAAAATCAAGTGATCATACGTTTTTTTAACACCAACTCTCTTACATTTTTTTGAGCTACTTAGAATTAAAAATAGAACAATATTATACTCAAAACACTAGCCTATATAAATTTAAGATTATACGTCTTTTCAACGCCAACTTTGTCTTACATTTTTTCTGAGCTATTTAGAATAAAAACGATATAACATTATACTCATAATTCTAGCCTATTATTATAACATTATACTCATTTCTATTGTTGAACAGTACGAAATATTATCATCTCAAAAAATGTTTGCACCCGAGCAGTGATGTCACTTCTCTTTCTGCGTAGTTTCCAACAAAGATGCAATAATATTCAACATGCTGCCACCCTCAACGGTATACGAAATTTAACATGACAATAAGCACAATTACTTTTTTCTGATTTCAAATTCTTTTCTTCGACAAACGCACTTTTCACATTTTTTAGGAAACATTCAGAATCCGAAAGAAGAAATAACACACATGACGATTCAACAACCCGCAGAAATTTAGGTTATCGTTCAAACCCCATTTGATATCACGCAACATCGTGATGTCTGCCGTAGATTTACTTTAAAATGCCAATAGCGATTCTTCACTTTTTGCTTGACGGAAGAGAAAATATAAACACACAGGACTGAAGGGCACATGCGAGTGGTGTCACGCGCAAGAATTGAAATGTATTGTTTAAACACCATCTGAAGACATCCAACAATGTGATTTCTGCAAAAACATATTTTTACTTTAACGCGACTGTCACCTTTATTTCTTTCGTTTGACAGAAAGAAAATATTATAAATCCACAGAGATTTGACAATTACGGTTGCCATAGGATACAAATTCTGTTCGTTTTCCATTTTCGTATGCTTTCAATTATTTTCCACGAACCACAATGAGTCAGTTTGGGAGTTGTAGTTGTCATAACACATACTGAGAAAAACTGAGTAGAATTACCGTAAAACCGCTATACACGAAATATAAACAAGCCATTCAGAGAATATAAACATTCAGAGAATATCGAGCGTAAAACTCTAAATAGGAGAACCTGAAACAGGAAACTCACCAGATAAAACAAGCCACCAGACATAATAAGCCATGAATAAAATGTTCACGGAGATTATTAAAAAGAAAGTCCCTCCTTCTCCGCACGAGGCTCTTGAAGACGGATGCTCGGAACGAAGTGTCTTCTCGGGATCACGCTGATTACAGCAACAGAAGCAACAATCTCCTCCTCCTGGATCTCGCGAGGGTAACACACTCACTGGCGCATTTACCTTCGGCGTCTTTCCTTTGTTTGGCAGCGAGGCTGACGGCAGACAAAGAGACCTCCGCTGACCACATGAGTCATCGGCCTGGCCCGTGTGGCTGAACTACACTACGCCAGCGTGACGTTTCTTTTCCCACAGGACTTTGGGTCAAAACATGCCAGGATTTTGTCTTTTGCGGAGTGCGATATGAGTTCAGCGCCATCTGTCGGCGGATGACGCACCCCGCTCTCCTGGTGCTAATCGTTTGTTTTTTGTTCATTGTTTGGCAGAGGTGAAAGCAGCCGAACATTCTCCTACGTTATGCACGAACAGACGTTGTAAGCCACAGGGGTTGCTATCATGGGACATATGGCCTCTTGCAGCTGACCCTTTTTATTTTACTTTTTAGTGTGTGACACCAAAAATGTTTTGTTTAGAGATCTTTTTTTTTTTCTTTTACTTGTAGTGATCCACGAGCCCAGCTGCTGATTTCCGAAGAAAGAAAGGGCAAACGGTTGCTATCAGAATTTCAAACGAGCGTTAAAAATTCAAGTTAATCACTTCATAGCAGTTGGGTGCTAAGATTGAAACGAAATCACGCTTTATGAATATATTGGTTGATAAATGCTGATTTTTATCATGAGCTAATTCAGTTTAACACGTTGCTGCTTGGGATCAGATGTATGCAAGAGTGACCAAGGAAATAATGCCAGCAGAAAAAATGCCCTCTTCTCGAAAATAGGAAAAAATGCCCACGTCTCGAAAATAGGAAAATACGCCAGCTGTAGATTAATGCTTTCTTACGCCTGTGAGAAACATGAGGTCTTTTTTAATTTCATGAAAAAATAATACCTTTACCTCAACTAAGCAATCGACAAAAAGTTATTCAGAAATTTCCCCCCGATCAGCCCCATAACGTTAATTAGCATTACAAGGGCATCATAGTTTGTTCCAAGGGCGGATATAGAATTTTTTTTTGGGGGAGGGGGGCAACCCGAAATGAAAGCCTCTGAAATCCACTAGAACAAAATAAAAGTAAATGAAAAATAGAACAAAAAAATTAAATCATTCTTTTTCTAATGTAATTTGATATACTTTAATTAAATTAAGGCATTTTTTTCAAATGTAAGTCGCATTTTAACCAAAAACATGAAACATCAGGTCAGTTGTAGAGGATTTTAGGAAGGGAGTATCTGACCCCAGGTCTTAAACAACCCTTACAAATAGATTTGGGCTAGAGTGGCCGATAGGAAAGTGACACGGAAGCGATTTAGAAAGGTGGAGGAAGACACCCTTATTTATTACCGGGGGCCAGTACCTGGGGTCCGACAGCCAGTGGCGCCCATATGAGTACTTTTAGGGGGGGGGGCTAAGAAAAATCTTTACCTCCTTCAAGGCTGTCAAACCCTTCAGTAAATGTACAAGATACTAAAATACAAAAAAAATAATTGATACAATCAATCATTAATATCTTATTATTTTTAAAAATGCCTTAAAAAACGGTTTCGTCTATTTTAGTGCTTTAAATTTATCAAAAATTCGTCTATATCAACGGCTGGAGCCACCCTCTGCCCACACGAGCGCCCTCCGACGGACGGCGGGCATTTACGAGCGCCATCCGACGCACGGCGGGCATTCAGTGGCTCGAGCCTGCCTGCGATCGAACCTGCGGTTACCTGCGTAGCAGTCACGAGCGTTGACCACTAGTCCACCCGCGGTCCACAGATGCTACATTTTCAGAGGGCCTTCTTTAAATACTTCGCCCCGATTTTGTTCCCAAAATGGCATTGTTCGAAGGAACACGTGCATAGTTCATACATGAACAGTAATTACGCCAAAAGCAATTCTTTTTAGTGAGTGGTACATTTCAAGGAAAGCAACTTTAACTAACCTTTCCAACTGAGTCTTAGACACGTGGTAAAATCAAAAGAACTCCCACCTTATAAACAAAGCATCGCATAGGTTAATACGGGAGTGAAAGTGCACCAGAGTAATTAATAAGTCTCTACCTAGTAACATGGATCACGCTGCCGATCGCAATTTGTGAAAAATATATTGTTTTGGCGAGTACCTTTTTGTGCAGTTATAACACATTGGCGAATTTTTTTTAATTTGACATGTAAGTTGGCGAGTACCTTTATGTACAGTTATAACATATTGGCGAATTTTTTTTTTAATTTGTCATGTAAGTTGGCGAAAACTTTAAAAAAGCCAGCGCAACCCCTGCCTAGTAAGATATTTTGAAAATGCCAATTCATAAACCTACGACTTTCAGTGTCCGAAAAGAGGAAATGGTTACTGGCTCTTGATAATATTTTATTCCATATTTGCACATATTAAAATTGTTGTGTTTCTCCGAACAATGAGTTTCTTCTACCATTTTGGGAACACACTATACGATGTGCTTGTAATTCTAAGAAACGTCTTGTGTTTGAGCAGGGGAAATGTTCTGGCTAGTTCTGTGGATTGCTCAGTTGAAATTACGATTTTTCTTCATGAAATTAAAGAAAAAAACAAGAACTCATGTTTCTAACAGACCTAAGAAAGCATCAGTCAACAGCTGGTGTATTTTTCTAATTTCTAGATACAGGCATTTTTTCCAATTTTCGAGTAGTGGGCATTTTTTTTTTGTGGGCATTTCCCCCTCGTACCTTTTGATCAGGGAAGCGACGGAGAAATTATGGCTTTCTGAGAATTTTTAACACGACCCCCTTACGCACAGACATAACTTGGAGGGGAGGGTTCCTCCAGCATTTTTCACTTTTCAGATAATAATATATTTACTTTCAAATGGAATATTTAAAAACAATCTAACTTGCGTTTTAATTTTACTAACTTAAAACACGACGAGAATTCACTGTTGAATCGCCAAAAAATGGAGGTTGAATTTTTTTTTTTTTTTTTTTTTTTTTTTGAAATAACACAAGTGAAGATTCGGTATTTTGCCCCTCCTACCTCCCCAAAAGGAAATGAATAGCCCAAGTTACGTTTATACCCATATACGGTCTTTCCTCTCCTTCCGCACACGCATATAACCATTATCTGGCTTAGAGGTTAAGACACGCGGTTTCTGTCAAACAATTCCAGCGAAATCGATTCGAGTTCTACTGGTGCGGTAGGAATCGCTGGTAAATACTCAATGTCTACGCTTTTAAGACTTCTGTATAAACACTGGAAAACCAGAAACACGGACTTTTTGAAATAAATGGAATTACCGACTACTAAGCAATCCCCCTCCCCCTTATCACGAAAGATGTCTCTTTCGTGTACCTCATAAGCTCAGGCAAAAGGGCACATTAGTCACATTGAAGAGATGTCACTATATCATTGGGTTGTCGAAAAAGTCATGCCGCATTTTGGCCATGTTTTGCAAAGGTCATTTATTGATAGAAAGAACAAAGATCAATCAATGACATATTGGCCGTTTTATTCGATAACCTTTTGCCATCTTTCAGTGAGCTGCAGAATGCCTCGTTCATAGAAGGACCCGTCTTTCGTGGCGAAAAACTGTACAAGGTGCTGATTTACAGCCTCATCTGAATTGAACGTTATACCACGCAAGGACTGTTGAAGAGAGCGAAACAAGTGGAAATCTGATGGCGCAAGGTCAGGCGAGTATGCTGGGTGTGGCAACACATTCCACCCAAGCTTCAATAATTTTTGGCGGGTGATCAAACTTGTGTGTGATCTCACGTTGTCGCGATGGAACACAACACCTTTACGATGAACGTGCTCTCGACGTTTCTGGATGATGGATTCGTTCAAACTGTCCAATTGCCGACAGTACACATTCGAATTGATTGTTTGACTCTGTAGTAGGAGCTCGAAAAATACGACACCTTTAAAATCCCACCACACTGAGACCAGAACCTTCCGCTGATGAATGTCTGCTTTGGATGTCGTTTGAGGCGAAGCAGCACGTCCGGACCAAGACCGTTTGCGCAGCACATTGTTGTACACAATCCACTTTTCGTCACCAGTTATCAGTCGCTTCAAAAAAGGATCGTTTTCCTTACGTTCAATGAGCATATCGCAGATGTTTATACGCGCCGTCAATTGAGCTTCTTTGAGTTCATGAGGAAACCACACATCGAGCTTGCTTACGTATCCCAGCTTCCTCGGGTGGTCGTGAACGCTTGAATAATGGATGGGCAATGTATCCGCAATCTCTCGTGTCATGTAACGTGGGTTTGACTCGATCAACACCTTGATTTGGTCGTCATCAACCTCGGTGGGCCTCCCCGACCAAGGAGCATTGTTGAGGTCAGAATCACCAGCACGGAATTTTGCGAACCACCGCTCGCCCTGACGTTATTGTAGAGCATTATCACCGTACACTTTACGCAACTTTTCACAAGATTAGCACGCGTTCTTCCCTTTACGGAAGTAAAACAGTAAAATATGGCGAAAATGCACAGTTTGATCTTCCATCTTCAACTTGATGTCAAATCTCCGCAAATCAACCAAATCGCTCAGTATTCCTTTTAGACTGCAGCTAGAACTGGCACCTGTCGAATGCCATAGAGACAACAGAGCTGCGCATGCCTCTAGTACTTCCAAAACCGCCCAACCGCCATCGGGTGCCATGCGTCATGACTTTTGCGACAACCCAATAGTTACGTCTATTCAGTATGACTTACAAGCAGCATCACGCTCAATTTGGGAATCGCATAAAATGCCAGAGCGGTATTTAAAGAAAAACTGAACTTTCTTAGCTGTGGCTCCCACATAACATTTTTTCTTTTATTACTAAAAAAAAGATGCTCAAATTAAGCAATTTTAATAAAACTAAACGCAATTAGTAATAAAAGCTTTGTAAAATGTACTAAATAATAAAATAACAAATCAGAATTCACAATGCTTTTGGAACCTTTAAGAGTTTTATTCTAAATCGTTTTTAAATAATCCGTTCAGCACTAAGTCACTTTTTTAATTATAACTACATCGTGTTCGGAATGGTATACTACCTTTTGTTCTGTTTACTTAAAAATGCAAGCAATACATAGACCTGGTCTCAGAATAAATCAAGAAAAATTTTTAAATCGTTTTCTCGCTTTGAGAGTTTCTTGAAAATGTAACTACTTCACCTTGGTCTACATATACATTTCAATGTATTCTCTCGGTTTCAATTTGACCTGTTAATGTGATCGCTGCAGTCACCTGATTTAACCGCATTTCCTTTAATTCTTTGTTTTTACTGATATATTTTATTTCGATAACAGTTGACTAATGCCGACTGATAAAGCTTGAACTTTATTGTCGCTTTTTTTTTTTTTTTTTTTTTGTTATAACGGCAGAGAAGTGGTCTTTCCTTTTGCTTCTATTTCCTTTTCAGTTTGATATTTCTCTGTCGAATCAATACAGGATCTCATAAATTTATACAATGTTTCGTAAATTCCGAAGATTGTTGCTTTTCACCTCTTGCTTTTTTTTATTAATATGTATATATAAATCCCCGTTGTTTTTTGCCATTCTGAAATCCTCTTGCACATTTCTATTCAATTTATATATATTTCGGGTTTCGCTTTGTATACGTTTCAGTGCCTAGATCATATAGCCTTCCTAACGTGACTACCACATCAAGACGGCTCTTCATATGGCAAAATGAGATTATATACTCTTCCAAAGGCTTCAGCTGTGCTTTAAAGATGATTAAATTTCTTTTATTTCCTCCAGCAAAGTTATTGGAGTCCATGACGCCAATTTTCTAGAATCGGCTGGAAAACATAAATAATATTTGTTCTTTTGTTCATAACTTCTGGTTCTTCCTCTTTTGTGCAGTCGGAAATCCTCGCTTCCTCTCGTAAAGAAAAAATTCACTTTGTGTAACTTGAACAGGAAGAGTGCTTGGACTTTCGGATGCTAAAAAAAAAAATCCGACAAAATTTTTATGCTGAGATTCAAGCGGTTGATCAAATACGATACAATCTACGTAGGTGATTTCAAAAGTTTTGCACACTGCGCAGGCTCTCTGCCCATAGGATGATGCAATCGCTCCAATCGTTGGGCTGTGAGTCAGACTTCAGTATACAAAGTTGTGTCTACGTTTGCTGGCTAATTTGTTTCTGTTCCAAAAAAATTCTGCTTAGAAATGGAGGAAGACTGTGAGTCAGGTCGCATCTCGCATATCGACCAGCGATCCTACATTAAAATTGAAACTTTGCGAGGAAAAATCCCCTACCGAAATTCATAAAGCTTTGCGTGAAGTTTACGGGGTTAATGTAGTGGATCGTAGCACAGTGGCACGGTGGGCTTCTTCCATAGGCGCCGACTTGAAAAATTTGTGTGTGTGGGGGGGTCCAGATATTTTTAATCGAATTACCCATGTATTTTTCAAAGTATCTAAGTCTAATTTAACTTTCATTCAGTCAGAGTATCTGGCACAATAAGACGCATGAAATGTTAAAATGAAGCAAATTATAGTTAATTACAGATTTTTTCTTTCTCTAGATAATTATTTATTTCACTTATTTTGCTTTTGTAGGCGCGACATCATTATATACAATACACAGATACTGTGTGAATTTCCAACTCAATTGTCTTATAAAAGTAACAAAAACATGCAACATTGGTTTTAAGTTTTTTTTTTACCAACTTTAAAAATGCCAATAATTTTTTTCTTCAAATGATTTCTGAGTTAAAATAGGAGGTTAGAAGTGAGAGGACATGACATCAGCCGCACGCCCTGCGTTTTCCGTGGGCTCTATTTCGTATCAGCTGTGTATACCCAGTATGTCCAACTTGGGCTGCTTCTGTACTTTTCTATGGAGAAATCTGACTTTGAAGATGTTTTAGAGGTACTTGTGCAAGCATGTACAGTCAGGAAAAAATGAGAGGGCGCAAGAAACTAGATGATCATATTTGGCTTCACCAGCGGCTGCTGATGCCATCTTCTAACCTCCTTGACCCCCGTCTGCCCGAAGATAGAGTGGATCAACTGACTATACAACATATTTCCGCCTTTATCACTATGACCTCGAATAGGTTGTCGTCTCCGAATGTAGAGCAAGACTTTTCCATTTTGTGGGAACCCAGACAAACCGAAGAATTTTCTTTTATAAAGGAGGCAGTTTTAAATGTTCTTAAACAACGGTACTTGAGGTATTGTCTGCCTCGTCAAATTTGAATTGCACGAACAAACACTAATTCTTTTTTGAGGCACAATAAAAGTTTGAGGGGTAAATTTCTATACACACTTTCTATATCTAGTAAACGGGGAATGAATAATAAAAAACTTGAAGAATTGATAAAAAAAAAATTATGCACATATGCGTACGTGTATTTTCCCCATGAAATACGCGCAGAAATATTAGGGGTTCGAGGAACCCACAACAAAATCATTGCGGGTTCAAAAGTGTCTCGAACCCACGAAGTCGGTGCCTGTGGCTTCTTCTCTTTTCCTCCAAGGTCGGGAAAGCATCGAAGACGACCTAAGAAGCGGCCGGCCATAGATGCATCGAACGACACTTCTGTTGTTATCGTCAACAGCATTTTGGAAAAGGATCGGCGGAAAACATGTGAAGAGATTGCAGATGAAGCAAACATCTCTACCGCTTTGGTTTTCAGAATCCCAACTGAAAAATTACAGAAGAAAAAACGGCTGTCAAATGGCTCCGCATAATCTGAGTGAAGAGCAGCAAACAGTTCGCAAAGGAATTGCAGAAGCATTGCTTCAGCGGTGCGAGACAGAAGGCGCGCAGTTTTTGGACAGAACTGTTGCTGTAAGACGAACCTGGATATACAAGATTTTGAACCAGAACTGAGATCTCAGTCCGTTCGATGGAAACATCTGGAATTACCTCCCAGAAAAAATTCCGCCATGAACAATCGAAGGTTAAGCTGATAATGATTATGGCCTATGAAAATTTGGAGTGATATCAACAGAAAGAGAGTACCTGAGGGGGCAACTGTAACAGCGGAACACTACAGAAGGTTTCTGCAAAATCTTTTGCGCCCAAAAATTCGCCAAAGAAGACCCGACATTCTCGAAGCTGGTGTCATTCTGCATGGCAACGCGAGGCCGCATATTGCCCGTACAGTAAGAGACATTCTGAAAAAGTATGTATGGGAATTGCTTCCTCAGACGCCATACAATTTTGACATGAGTCCCCTAGACTATGACTTGCTCCCAAAACTGAAGGAGACACTCCGCAGGAAACGACCCAGTACGATTCAGGATGTTTTTAATGAGGTAATCCGACGCCTCAACAATGGAGGTGTCCTGACTGGTTGGTTGGTTGGTTGGTTGGTTGATTTTTATGGAGCAAGGGCCATGTTTGGCCAAAGAGCACCAGACACAAGGCAAACAAACAGTATTAAAAAAGTGGTATAAAGCTTAAAATCTGGCTGATCAAGTAAAACTGAACAATGAGAATGATGGAAGGGCTAAAAAGACAATGAAACGAACAGTATTAAAAACGTGGTACAATGATTAAAATCTAGCTGATTCGGTAAAACTGAGAAATGAGAATGATGATGGGGCTAAAATCTAGATACGTTTAAAATAGTCAATTTCTTTAAAAAATGAAAAGACAGGAACAGTATCGCAGTGGTCATTTAGGAGCCGCTGCAGTGTAGCGGCGTCCTCGGTCAACAAATGAGAATGAAAGAAATGAAAACGCACATCACGAAAACGAACACAACTACACAAAAGATGAGTGACAGTGAGTCGGCAATTGCACGTCTCACACATCGGCGCAGTGTCGCCACACAGCAAAAAGCGGTGAGTGAAACGACAATGCCCAATGCGGAGACGCGCAAGCACCACTTCCTCCCTACGGTTCCGACGATATGAGGATTTCCAGATTCCAAGATTAGGTTTAATACGATGCAGCTTGCTTTCCACCCCCTGGTCCCACAGCCCCTGCCACGTTCGCTTGATATAGTCGCGAACAACAAAGCGGAAATCCCGGTGAAACAGTGGCAAGGGTGTGACGACCAAAGAGGAAGTAGATCTAGAAGCCGCATCAGCACACTCGTTACCCGAGATTCCAACATACCCAGGAATCCAGCAAAACTGAACATGAAAACCGGCCCGGAGCAAACGACCAAGCAACTGTCTCACATCCAAGAGAACAGGATGGTCACGGCAATCTGCATATGACAAAGACTGCAAGACACTTAAGGAATCCGTATAGACCATAGCACGATGATGAGAACTCGACTGAACATGGAGAAGGGCGAGATACACAGCATGCATCTCCGCCAAAAACACAGTGGCCTCAGCTGGGATCCGCGCTACTGAAACGTCATCTACACAGACAGCCGCGGATCCAACGACCCCATGCATCTTGGAGCCACCAGTGAAAATGGGAGTGTAGTCAGAATTGAGGGCACGGTGCTCAGCAAAAAGCTGCTGGTACACTGACGCAGGGGTTGAGGATCTGACTGGAATACAAGACTTGCCCAAACGTTGGGCCGCTGTCATGAAGAAACATGGAGATTACTTCAAAGGCATGTAAAGGCATGTTGTGAAATAAATTCGTTTTTTAAGAGATAACCCACAGTGTGCAAAACTTTTGAAATGACCCTCGTAATTAACCTACATAAATAAGCAAATTGTATTTATTTAATATCTCTTCTCTCATCAAATATACATGAAGCTTAAGGTGGCTCCATAAAGCTCCGTAGTATGTTTCCAATGGTAAAAACTTCTGTAGACATTTATTTCGCCATCAATGTATTCCGAAAGAAGAAAAAATACATATCGATAAAAAATAACTTAAAATTATAGCATGGCATACTTAATATTTGCTAAAATTTAACCATAATTATATTAAAAATGAATAATTTTTTCCTTGGGTAATGTAGAGACCAGCCATCATTACCTGTACATTGATGACGTCAGTAGAGAAACAGCAATCGATGTCTTGTTTCGGAACTAGGTAAAAGCCCGTCAATAATGACAGAGGAAAATAAGTTATGTACAGTAATTTTTTAATAAGCATGTATTCTTTTCCTTTGTGATGTCCAAATGTGAAAGTATGTTTCATGAACATTTCACCAAAATGGGACAAGCGTTCAGAGAAAGGAAATTATATTGCTTGCGATTAGAAATCAGCAGCACCGACAGTACTGTTGATGTTTCTTCAATAATTTTTATTAATTTTAGGAATGGAGTCAAAATTTGAGACTATCCATGCGATGGTCTGGAATGTTCAGAATGATTTCAGCAACTTAAATAAAATGTCCTGACAATAATTTAGCTAAAAATGTCAACAGAACTGTAGGTACTGCTCATTTTTAATTCCGAAATTAGCCATCAGATATTTGTTTGTCTACTGACGTCATCAATCTGTTGGCAGATCTCAACATTACCCAAGGAAAATTTTTGATTTTGAATATAATTATAGTTAAGTTTTATCAAGTATTAAGTATGCCATGCTCTAATTTGAAGCTATTTTTGTCAATGCGCAAACTTTCATCCGTAGGGTGATCGTGCTGTATTACGTTTCAAAAACATCCGTGTGCGACGGGCACCCGCAGCGAGGGAAAGACTACTCCGTGACATCACAAGTTCTTAGCTTGTGGGATGACCTTGCAGAGTGCGCACGTGTTGCTGTTGTTCTCCGGAACTCTCAGAACATCGAAAGTCTGTGCATCGTTAAGGTAGCATTGGAGTTGTAGGAGCTCGTGAAAACTTTGAACTTCAAGGTGGTAATACCTCCCATTATTATTATTATTATTATTATTATTTTTACTGTGAAATCGTGGATCACTGGATGAAGACTGGAATCATGGCACAACGTAGTAATGAGGAGCAAAAAAATTATATTCTTTCTTCAAACGTGCCGCAAGATGACATTGTTTTAAAATGTTCAAGATATTGGAATTACATCTAGTACTAAAAAAAAAAAAGAAATACTGTGAAGAGTGTATTAAAATTGGTTTTTCATTTACGGAACAGGGTGGGTGGGGGTGAGGACTGTCCACGCCCACAAGGTATGATTTGCGGAGTAGTCCTCGGGTTCGCGATGACAGTATAATATTGAAAGGGGTCCGCGGGTGAAAAACGGTTGGGAACCGCTCTATTATTCCTTAGAAAATGTATACAGAAATTTTTACCTTTTGGAAACATAGGGCAGAATTTTTAAGTGGAACCACCTTAAATGTAAAATAAATAAATAAATAAAACTGTACCTTTTCTTTAGTATGTAAGGTGCAGAATTAGTTATCTTAAAAATTAATGATAATCAATTTGTTAAATTGCCTTAATTAAATTTATTGGACGAAAGATACTAAAATAAGTTGTGGAAAGACGTTAAAGGCGAAAATAAAAAATTGAAAGTATAATAAGAATTCTAAGAGCGTTTCTTTGGTGGCAATTTTTTTAACAACTTTATGATTGCTCATTGCATCCCCCCCCCCTTTTTTTTTTGATTGAACGTACTTTATTAAACACAAGTATTTGACCTTTATTATGTAATAGATCGCTAAAATTGGCAAAGTCGTTAACGTTATTATTTCCATGTTTATTTCTCATTAATTCATAGGAATTTTTTTCGTTGTTTTTCAAATTTTCGTCTTGGATGGGAAATGAGAGCAACTTAGGAAATGTTAAATGTCCTGAAGTTTCGTCTTAAGAAATGAAAATGAACGCATCTATGAGCAGATATTAGCTGAAATTGCATCAAAAAGAAGTGAGCAACCGTGCTTACTCTAGTCTAGACCAGCACCTCAGACTGGTTATTACTCACCATGGAGGTGGCGCAAGAATCAAAACGGCAAGTTGCAATAATAAGCCAAGGTCGGTGTAATTCAGTAGGGAGAATAATTGACTCCAGAGCGAGGAGACGTAGCTTCGATTTCCACAACCTGCAGAAATGAGTTTATTTTCACAAACCATATAGTCTTGAATTATAAAATACAAAATTTAGCGTATAATAGCAAAAACGTATAGTTAAATTACGTCCAATCGAATTGAAAAAGCGATAGAAATTACAGTAAAATATCGGGACTAGCATAGAATTACGTATAAAAGTGAAAAACTTATAACTGAGAAACGTATAACCGACATTCCACTGTACTTATCTTTTCTCAGAAGAATGCATATCCACTGTTGCATCAGTTTAAAATAACTACAATAGTTAAGGGATCTGACGTTTAGATAATTTCTCAGTAATTTTTAAAATAATTTCATTTGTATACTTAATTTCGTAGTAACCATGAAAATTGTCGCAGTAATCGAAAGAGCATATCTCTTTTTTTTTTTTTCTTTTTTATTTTTTTTTTCCTGATTGGCTCTACAAATACCTTCAGCAAATGTCACACATACAGGAAACCACTCTGAATAATTGCTGATGGCATTTCTATGCTAACAGTCAAATAAACAAATAAAAAAATAATCTTTTGCTCTCAGCTTTGCTCTAGTGAGTTCGCAGACCAGGTGGTCGCTTTTTTGCTTTTGCAGGTGATAACAATACAATAGGGCGGACAGAAAAGTAGCGGAAAATAGTCACCGTCAAAACAGCGAGGTGATCGTTATACGCAAAACTTTTTGCCATTGTATCCTGTACCATTATGATGATACTTAAGAAAGTTTGTAGTGTTTTTGATGTTTAAATGGTTGTGAAGGACTTATTAATTGTTTATACGTGTTACACCAAGACATCAGATTGCTGTAAAGCCAGTGGCTACCGAAAAAACTCGCCCTCCCCCACCTCCGAAAAAATATCTTCGAGGCCCTTTTGCAAAAATCTATTAGCTTTCAATTACTGAAAATTTTGAATTTTATATTACTAGGTTTTATGGGCGTTTTATTCATTTAAATTCTTTGGAACCTACAGGTATTTTATCTAAAACCAAAATTATTGTACTTTATTGCGTGTGACACAATGTGCCTGTTGTAGTTAAAATGGTGGCCCAGGTTTAAAATAATAAAAAGTACTACAAAACAGTTGCGCCACAGTTGATCACAAGGTAAGGTTTGCTCATCCCCCTTTCTCGCAGATGAATAATCGTGACGTCACTGAGTGATATCACCGTCCTAACATGTGAATCGTAGATCCTACCTGTAGCTGTGGAGGAAGATGACTTGTCAACAATTTGTATAACTCAAATACAGAGCAGAAGTTTATGCAAAAACACATTTACATTAAATACAGAAAAAAATTACAGTCATATGATTATGTTAGTAATTCACAGTCATGTTGATTATGTTTAGTAAATTTTGAAATAAGAAAGTTTGCACAAACTTTCTTTATTTTAAAAATACCTCCCGTACATTTTTGTTACATAAAGAGCGGGAAGACGGTTATATTTTGAAATATTAATTTAATTACTAGGGCTGGTTTTATATAAATTTAGAAGGGAAAACGCGCAGCAGGACATAACGTCATATAATAAAGAATTTCTTTATGAGGAATGGGAAAAGCATGTCGGCAACATTCACCAAAGTTTTTAAATTAAAGTTTGAAAACATTACGCATTAAACAACTTAGTAGAATTTATGAAGATTATAATTCCAACACGCTGCTATGGTGCAGTGTGACGTGCTTGCACCGCAGGACGCACATGAGATAAAGGCAGATAACCGCGAGAGCATACGTCCGCGTAGCTCAGTTGGGAGAACGACTTACTCCGAAGTGAGGGGATCCGGTTTCGATGGCCGGCGTGGAGAAACCTGCGTTTTCATAGCAGATACTAAGAAGCGTGGCGATCAGGAAGTCTTACGATGGCGATTTGGACATGGACGTCACGAAGGAATCACCGGAAGTTCAGGGTGAGCATAACCTTGCCATATACTAACCTTGAGTTGATCATATGATTCAAATTCTTTTCTTTTAGAGAACTATCGCCAGCCTTTTTGAAATGCCTCACGATCACACACACAAAATCCGTAACAACCGTGTGACAGTATCAAACAACCTTTTCCGATTTATTCGAAGATTCAGAACATAATTAAGCAAATACGAGTAAATAAGTATAAATTAAAAACTGTGGCACAAGAGAAGTAAAACTGCTTTAATTTTAACTCTCGAATTTTTTTTTCTCTATACTCTATTATGAAACAAGAAAGATGACACCGAATTTTCGGGTGTAATAAGCACGTCTTTTGAATCCTTCTGACGCAAATTAAATTTATCAAAGCTATTCAAAGTCAATGGAACCGGTATGGAAAACAATAGTATCTGACGGAAGAAAGAAGTTTTTCAAACGAGTTTTTAATCCCTCAGATATTGCTGTAAACGGAATCGTGACCTTACGCCCTCTGGTTGCAGACTTGTGCGTTAAGAAAAACATGAATTTATATGAGAAACATTTCGCACCGGAAACTCTCTCCAACACAGAAAGAATTTTTCAAATCAGACTCTTAGAAACAGAGATATGGACAAAAATAAGATGTGACTTTACGTCCCCTGGTGGGTAAACCATGTATTATTTTAGAAAGAAAGTATTCGAAAAAGGTTAAATCAATATAAGCGGTATCGGTCCAAGAAAAAAAAATTAGTCAAGTTTCCAGGATTCCAGATTTTGCTACGTCAGAAGCAGATATTAACACTTATACCCCCTGGTGGCCAAACCATTCTTTACCAAATATTAGAAATTATGTGAAAAATATTTTTCATCAGGTCTTGTATGCGATACAGGAAGAATTTTTCAAATCGGAGTTTTAGGAGCAGAAATAACGCAGAAAACGCAATTTACCTTTGTGCCCCCTACCGGAAAGTCTATAATTTACTTAAACATTTTGAATTTATAGGGAAAATATTTCGCATCGGAAATCCCATCCAACAAAGAAGGAATTTTTCAAATCGGACACTAAGAAGTAGAGATATTGACAAAAATAAAATACATATCCACGCCCCTTGGCGTAGAAACCATGCATTATTTCAAGAAGAAAATGTTCCTAAAAGGTTTGTCGACATGAGTAGTATCGGTCAACAAACGACTTTTCTTTCAATCTAGATTTTAGAAGCTCATATTTTGCTGCAAATACATCAGAAGCGGAAATTGAGGCTTACGCCACATGGTGGCCAAACCATTTTTTACAAAAATTTGAAATTATGTGCAAAGGATTTCCCATCAGGAGCTGTATCCGGTGCTGTAAGAATTTTTCAAATCGGAGATTTAGAAACAGAGATATAAGGGGAAAGGAATTTACCTTTACGCCCCCTAGCGGGAAGTCCATGATTTACTTGAAAATTTTGAATTTATAGGAAAAACATTTCGCATTGTAAACACTATCTAACAAAGAAGAAATTTTTCAAATCGGACTCTTTGAAGTAGAGATATTGACAAAAAAATAAGATATACATCTACGCCCCCTGACGGAGAAACTGTGGAATATTTTAAGAAGAAAATATTCCGGAAAGGTTTACATATGTGAAGGGCATCAGTCCACGAAAGAAGTTTTTCAATCGATATTTAGAAGCTCAGATTTTATGGCAAATACATAAGAAGCAAAAATTAACACTTACGCCCCCTGGTGGTCAAAGGGATTCTTTACCAAAAATTATTCTTTACCGTAGTCCACGTGCGGCGTTCAACGGCCCACTGCCGCCGCACTCGCCGGTGGTGTAACGTCAATGGTAATCGGAGCAATGGGCGCCGTGCGACAAGTCCCCCTCCTGCAGACGACGTCGAACGGTACGTGCTGACACAGGTTGTTGCGCAACACACCCTAATCCCTGCGCTAACGTTCGTGATGTGGCGGTGCGAGCCGTCAATGCCCGCCGCACAACATGCCGATCCTCTCGTTCGGTGGTGTGCCGCGGCTGCGGCAATCGCTCACGTTGGTCCGTCCGTCCCTCCTGTACCCACCGAATCCATACTCGCCTCACTGTGGTTGGATGTCTTCCCACACGGGCGCCGATGTCTTGGTACGATAACCCGCTGTCGCGATAAGTCACTATTCGTCCTCTGTCGAACTCCGAAACGTGCTGGTATACCTGCCGTATTCTGCGACGAGGCATCAGGAAGCTTCCCACGCACAGGTCCCGCAGCACAACACACTTCCACTACTTACACCCCGCCTTCTGTGCACCCTTCTTATAGTTCTTCTCGGTAGCGTGCCGGGCGCACATGTTGTGCATATGCCCTGCAATGTTAATCGTTTGCATGTCTTCTCGCGGGCTACGTATTGTACGAATTTCAGGCCAATCGGATGCTTCCTTCTTGGTGTTAGATTTTGGGTGGCTAGCAGTGTAAAACAATAAGGCCCATAACTTGGTGGAGGAGCCATTTGTGCTCCCATCGATGCAAATACAAGAGAACTATTAATCGACCATATGTTAACCGTAAAGTATTTTGAATGCTCATGCTGATTTCATAAGTTGTTCAATTAATGGGAAAGTGCGAATAGGATCCAATTTTACTGCTCCTTTTGAGCAACATTTAGAAAATTTACCATCTGAAGGTCTTTCTCCGGCAAATGTTTTGGCTTTACAAAATTCACAAATTTGCTCAAGAGTTCCACATGAGTGTCTCGCTATAGTCTTTTCATCGTCTATATGGTTTAAAGCCACATGACGTGTAGCATTTGTTTGTTGTTGTCGGTTCGTTAACGTCCTCTGAACCTCTCGAGCGCCGCATTCATTCCTTTGTTCGGGGGTCGTATTTTGTGCCTCTGCAATATGTACATTTGTCATGCACTGTGATTCAGCTTCAATATGTTCCGGCGTCATATTATTAGTACGACGATCATAGAAACGCCGAATTTCAGAATTTCTTTCAACGGCACTGCATTTTTGTCTTCTTTTTGTTTTTTTCTGGCATGTTCGGCATTCCGGAAGTTAACATCTTCTCTTTCGACTGCAGTGCGTCGTTCGCAACTTGCTCGATCGTAATATGTTTTTTTATTGGGGGTTTAAAGACCGCCATGAGCAACTCAATGGGTTATAAGCAGTCGCCCGAACCTAATAAGACAAACACAACATGCTATAAGACAAACACAACATGCTATAAGACAAACACAACATGCTATAAGACAAACACAACATCCATGCCTCACCGGGATTCGAACCCGGACCCAGCTCTAACGAATGACCAGAAGCCATCACTTAGACCACTGCGCCACCGAGGCGGCAAATAGTCTTTGCGGCGTTTACCTTCAACCTCTTCGTCTAATGAAGGAGGTAAATTTCTTTTTTGACGCGGCATAGGCGAGTTTTAAAACAACAGTCAAGTTCGCGAAGGACACTAACGTTCGTCCTTGCCTTACTGAAATAAAAGTCATCCACATCGTTGAAATTACGTATTAAAATTAATAAATTTATAAGTATTAACGGTTATTAAATATTTTAGGAGGAAAATGCATGAAAAAATAATAATCTTGTATGTTTAAATATATAAATAATAAACATCTTACAGCATAGAACTGGCCGCCCCGGTGGCGCAGTGGTCTAAGGCGATGGCCTCTGATCATTCGTCCAAAAGGGGTCCGGGTTCGAATCCCGGTGAGGCATGGATGTTGTGTTTGTCTTACGGCACTGGCTTTCTCCCTTCCCTGGAACCAGTGACCCTAAATTAGGGACTGGTGACTGCTTATAGCCCATTGAGTTGCTCACGGTGGTCGTTAAACCTCCAATCCAAAAATAGCCTAGAACTGAATTCTTTCACTTCCACCGCACTCGAAAAAAAAAAAAAAAAACCTCTACCTTTGAACGAAAGAAAAAAGATGTAAACAAAACGTTAAACAGAAACGGTTACGGATAACACGGTGTGAGCACCGACATATAAATGTTCGTCTTTTTCTGTAAACAGCATAATAAAGCATATCAAGTGAAACCAAAATTCCTGACGTAGTTTTCCTATTTCTAAAGAGTTGACCGTGTGACGTAACGCATATCTGACATCATGTGAGAATGATTTGGATGAGATGACGTCACACCAGCAGCTGTGTTCTTTGTTGCTATGACAACAATACAAAGTGATATACGCGTGAACTGTGCACGGGTAGCTCATGACGTCACCTGCACGTAAACACGAAAAGCTAATCGTGACGTCACAAACATTTGTTTCACGGTTGTTGCTATGTTGACTTAAAAAGTGATACAGGTCGTCGCCAACTTAGCCTTTTATATATAACGATGTAAGGTCAGGTGATGCGTAACATCACAGCCTCTCCTTAACAAATGTCAACCCCGCCATCTCGTGGTACATTCTGCTCCTACTAAAGGGGCTCTGACGACCGCCAATAGCGGTATAACTATACCATCGGGATTAGAGGAAATGCTAACCCACACTCACCAACCCGCTTGGCCAGCGTGGTGAGTTATGGCCAAACCCTCCAAAATGACTTCACAACTTAAATCTTGGCCCTCAGTCTCCGGTAGCTGGAATGTACCTGGCCAAGGCAGTGGCCAGTGCGACATGAAGGCAGAGGGTGCTAAGAATCCCCGGAGGACCGGACTAGGCTGCCATCGGATGCTGACCTTGGCTACGTATAATGGACGCTCCCTATCTTCTGATTCAAGGCTTCTTGAATTGGAAGAGGAACTACAAAGGATCAAGTGGGACATCGTCGGCCTAAGTGAGGTAAGGAGAAACGGAGAAGATCTCATTGAACTGAAAAGTGGACATCTCTTCTACTATCGTGGGACAGATACTGGCAGAACTAGTGGTGTTGGATTTATAATAAACAAGAAACTGAAGGATAAAGTTGTAGAAGTTGAAAGTTCCTCTGACAGAGCTGCACGACTCGTTATCCAACTCTCAAGAAGGTACAAGGCTCAGATTATTCAAACTTATGCATCCACCACAAGTCATCCTGAAGAAGAAATTGAAGAATTTTATGAGGAAATTCGTCATCTAAATAATAAAGGTAAACAGCACTTGAAGATAATTATGGGAGACTTCAATGCAAAAATAGGGCAACAGCAACAGAATGAAACTTCAGTAGGTAAATTCGGTCACGGCAACAGAAACCAGCGTGGAAATACTCTCGTTGAGTTTTCAGAGGCAGAAGGGTTTTTCATCTTGAATTCCTTTTTCAAGAAAAAGCCACACAGGAAATGGACGTGGACACATCCAAATGGGATGATGAGTAAAATTGATTTATTATGTGTAACAAAAAATTCGTCATAGAAGACTGCAGTGTGCTAAACAAGTTCAACACAGGTAGTGACCATAGATTGGTTAGATGTAAGATGCAAATCAACACTAAACTCGAACGTGGCAAGCTCATAAGACAAACAAAATGTATTGACATAACAAACCTTACAAAACACCTATAACGAAGTAAATTTCTCCGTCATTTCTGTCCACGCCAGGATTCGAACCCGGATCCCCTCATTCCGGAATAAGTCGCTCTACCAATTGAGCTACGCGGACGTTTCTTCTGATTGCTATCTGGCTTTATGTCGTGTGCGTCCTGCTGGCAGGTACGTCACATCTCCCCCCCCGAAAGAGGGCCGGGGGCATGTCCCACGGGTCAGCCGTGACCATGAATCGTTGCAGGCAGCCATCCACTGTAGAACGTGCACTTGAGAACTCCCAGTCAATCTGGTGTGTGGAATGCAACGTCACACACATTTTATTTTTCGAAGCGCTGGAGAAGGAATTCTCTTATTTTTCCTATCTCGCGGTGTGGAAAGAACATCACACCAATGTGAGATTTTGAACAGTCGGGTAATCCGAATAGTTCGGGCGCCATTATAACGAAGTAAATTTCTCCGTCATTTCTGTCCACGCCAGGATTCGACCCCGGATCCCCTCATTCCGGAATAAGTCACTCTACCAATTGAGCTACGCGGACGTTTTATTCTGATTCCTATCTGCCTTTATGTCGTGTGCGTCCTTCGGGCAGGTACGTCACATCTCCTGGTACGTTACACACCATAATACCTTCAAGTTGGAACCGAAGAACAGATTCTCTGCGTTAGAAGGCCTAACATCGGAAGAAGTGGATATTTCTGAAGTTAACAGAAAAGTAACCAAAGCTCTTATGGAAACAGCAACAAAATTAGCTGGGTCTAAGAACAAGTTGCATGTGAACAAATTATCAGGAAAAACCAAAATGTTGATGCAAAAAAGAAGAGAGATCAGGACAACAAAAGAAGATGTGACTTCCAAAGTGGAATATATAGAGCTATGCAAGACAGTACGAAAAAGTATCACTGAAGACGTAAGGAAATTCAACTGTGAACTAGTGCAGAAAGCAATTGAAAACAACCAAAGCCTGAAGATAGCAAAGGGACATCTCAGTAAGGGAAGAAAACAGATTATGGCACTGAGAAAAGAAGATGGCTTTGTAACAAGAAATAGAGGTGAAATTTTGACAAGAGTGAAAGATTTCTACTCCAAATTATATGAAAGGGATGATTCATGTACTCCAGACATCATGAAAGGTACCAGTACCAGAGTTCTTCCAGTCCTCCCAGCAGAAGTTACACATGCAATCAAGAACATGAAGCGGGGGAAAGCTCCAGGAGAAGATGGAATTACTGTAGACATCATACAAGAAGCAAGTGGAGAAATCGAAACAGTACTCGCCCAAATTTTCACTCGATGCCTTAATGAAGGGAAGATTCCTGAAGATTGGAACAACGCTACAATGATCCTGCTACATAAAAAAGGTGACATTGAGGATCTCAGGAACTACAGACCTATCAGCCTCCTATCAGTGGTTTATAAAATCTTCACTAAAGTTATTTCACACCGTTTGAAAGTAACACTGGACATGGCTCAACCGAGAAAACAAGCTGGATTCAGGAGTGGCTGCAGCACAATAGATCACATTCACGTATTTTTTTTTTTTTTTTTAATTGGAGGTTTAACGACCATCGTGAGCAACTCAATGGGCTATAAGCAGTTGCCCGTCCCTAATTTAGGGCCACTGGTTCCAGGGAAGGGAGAGAGCCAGTGCCGTAAGACAAACACAACATCCATGCCTGACCGGGATTCGAACCCGGACCCCTTACGGACTAATGATCAGAGGCCAGCGCCTTAGACCACTGCGCCACCGGGGCGGCCATCCACGTATTGAGAGAACTAACTGAAACAGCGAGGGAATATGAACTTCCATTGTGCATGGCTTTTATCGATTATGAAAAAGCCTTAGATTCGGTGAAACCATCAGCAGTT
The DNA here is from genome assembly GCA_039090855.1 of Macrothele yani. Classification (NCBI taxonomy): domain Eukaryota; kingdom Metazoa; phylum Arthropoda; class Arachnida; order Araneae; family Macrothelidae; genus Macrothele; species Macrothele yani. The sequence goes on along the minus strand of CM077007.1, from coordinate 133,477,160 downwards.
ACAATGGCTCTAAAATCCAGCGGTATTGAAGATGCATACATTAATATTATTAATAACATCTATGAAAATGCAAGTGCAAAGATCCGGCTGTTTGAAAATACAACACACATAAAAATTGGAAAGGGAGTGAGACAAGGTGACACCATATCTCCGAAGCTCTTTAATGCCACATTGGAAAATGTCTTTCAATCACTGAACTGGGAGAACAAAGGGATAAAGATTAATGGAGATTATCTAACCCACCTTCGTTTTGCTGATGACGTACTCATTTTTGCAACTACATCATCAGAGCTGCCGAGTATGAACCAGCAACTTGCTGACAAGAGTAAAGAAGTTGGATTAAAAATGAACTTTCAGAAGACAAAAGTGATGTTCAATGCTTTTACAAGAAATGAAGATTTATCGATTGATGGAGAAAAGCTGGAGATAACAGACACGTATGTTTATCTTGGACAGCAGATATCAAGTGAGGTTCACATTGACGAAGAAATTAATCGGCGTACAAAACTTGCCTGGAGAGCTTTTGGAAGAAACAGCATAATTTTTAAGAGCAATATGCCATTTTGTCTTAAAAGAAAAGTGTTTGATCAATGCATCCTTCCAGTGCTTACATATGGTGCAGAGACGTGGACCTTAACTAAAAGAGACATACAAAGGCTGCAGCCAACTCAAAGTAGCATGGAGAAGTGCATGCTTGGTGTAACCAGGAGAGATAAGAAGAGGAACTCATGGATCCGGAAAATGACAAGGGTGGAAGACATCATGATCAGAGTTAAATCCCTGAAATGGCAATGGGCTGGACATACTGCCAGAAGGGCAGACCATCGATGGACAGCCGATATTTTAGATTGGATTCCAAGAGACGGGAAAAGACCCAGAAGAAGACCACATGGGAGACGGGTGGATGAAATTCGAAAGTATGCGGGAGTGACATGGAGGAGACTGGCACAAGACAGACCGTTGTTTAGGAAACTTGGGGAGACCTTCGTCCTGCAGTGGATTGATAATGGTTGACAATGATGATGATGATGATGATGATATAAGGATACGTTTGGGTTTCAGTTTGAAAATGGAGCAGACCATTTACCAACGGGAAGTCAAACTGAGAGTTGTAATCTTAAATTCTTGAGCTAAACATTAGTATTGCCGCTTAAACACCATCCAATGGGAGCCAATACTGATGTAATCCTCAGACAACTCATGTGCTATCTTAATCTAGAAAACCGGCTTCCCCAACATCAGTTGGTTCTACGTTTTCGTGTCCTCGGAGTAACATCTCACTGCAATGGGTCTGCAAGGGATGCAGCCCTTTGAGCCATTTTTTAGCACGTGTTTTGTAAAATCAGATCGTGCTGATGTTATCGGTTTGTCAGTCCGTCCGTCTGTGGACACCATATCTTTGCAACCAATTGTCGGATTTGATTTTTTTTTTTGTTTTTTTTTTGTTTTGGGAAGTGCGAATGATGATCCTCGCATTACAGTTTTTTCTACAATGGACAACTTTGCCACTAGAGGGCGTAAATACAGATGATATGGAATTCAAAATACACTTTATTGCATATATTTGCTTGTAAGTATCCGATTAATTTTTTTTTTCTTCCTTCCGATGCCATTTATAAAGAAGACTATTTTAGGCGCAATTTCTTTTTTAAGTAATGTATAGATTTTCCGCTAGAAGGCATAAAGCAAATTGCAATTTCCCCGATATCTCTGCTTCTAAAAATCCGATTTGAAAATTTTTTCCTACGTCAGAAACAGCTGCTTATGGGAAATATATAAAGTTTTGGTAAGGAATGGTTTGGCCACCATGGGGCGTAAGCTTTATTTCTGCTTCTAATGTATTTGCAGAAAAATCTGAGCTCCTGAAAACTCTATTAAAAAAATTATTTCGTGGACCGATGCCACTCTCTTCGGAAAACCTTTTGAGAATGCCTCCTGTTTAAAGTAGTGCATAGTTTTCCCACCAGGGGCGTAGACGTATATCTTATTTTTCTCGATATCTTAGCTTCTAAGAGTTCGTTCTTCCTTTGTTGGGGAGCGTTTGCTGTGCGAAATGTTTCTCATATTGTTTCAAAATTTTCAAATAATGCACAGAATTTTCGCTAGGGGGAGCAAAAGTAAACTGCGTTCTCCTCGATATCTCTGCTTCTAAAACTCCGTTTTGAAAATTCCTTCCTGCATCGGATACAGCTCCTGCTGGGAAATGTTCTGCATATAATTTCTAATTTTTATAAAGAATGGTTTGGTCACCAGGGGTTATAAGTGTCTATTTCTGCTTCTAATGTAATTGCAGGAAAATCTAAGATTCTGGAAACTCGATTGAAAAAATTATTTCGTGTACCGATAGCGCTCCCCTCATAAAACCTTTTGAGAATACTTCCTGCTTAAAATAGCGCAGTCTTCCGGGTGGCGCAGTGGTCTAAGCAATGGCTTCTTACCATTCGTTTGAGATGGGTCCGGGTTCGAATCCCGTGCGGCATAGATGTTGTGTTTGTCTTCCGGCACTGGCTTTCAACCTTCCCTGAAGTCAGTGGCCCTTAATTAGGGACGGTCAACTGCTTATATCCCATTGAGTTGCTCACGGTGGTCGTTTAACCTTCAATAAAAAAAATAGCGCATAGTTTTCTCGTGAGGCGGCGAAGATGAATATCGGATTTTTGTTCATATCTCAGTTTCTGATAGCCTGGTTTGAAAAAAATCCTTCTTTGTAAGAGACCGCTTCTGGCGCGAAATGCTTCTAATATAGTTTCAAAATTTTCAATCATCCCACAGATTATTTCCTATAGGGGCGTGAGGATAAATAGCGTTTTCCTCGATATCTCTGCATCTAAAACTCCGATATAAAAAAATCTTGCTGCATCGAATACAGCTCCTAACGAGAAATGTTTTTCATACAATTTCTATTTTTTTCTACAGAATGTTTTGATCACGAGGGGGCGTAAGTGTTTATTTTTGCTTCCGATGTATTTGCTGAAAAATCTAAGTTGCTGAAAACTCGATTGAAGAAATTATTTAGTGAACCCATACCACTCACCTCGGGAAAACTTTTCAAAATGCTTTCTTTTTAAAATAATGTATAGTTTTTCCACAGTGGGCGTAGATGTATATCTTATTTTTGTCGGTATCTCTGCTGCTAAGGGTCCGATTTGAATTTTTTTTTCTATGTTGGAGAAATTTTTCGCTGCACAATGTTTCTCATATATTTTCAATTTTTTCTTAATGAACAAGTTTACCACTAGAGGGCGTTAGTTCACGTTTCCGTTTTCAGCAATATCTGCGAACCTAAAGACCCGATCAATTTTTTTCTTTTTTATTTTTTTTGGTGAGATACTACTAGCTATGAAAATGTTTATATATATTTTTCTCCCTAATATAATGCACACTTACGCCGCTATGGGGCAATATTTCATCTGTTTCTTTCAATATCCCCGCTTCAGCATGGGCGATTTAATTTAATTTAATTTTTTTAACACCGGATGTCTTTTAGCTTGTGGAACACTTTAGGTTAGTATTTGAGGAGTTTTATCACAGTTCTGTCGCTAGGTGTTTTCATCTGTATCTCCGCTTCTAAAACCTTACGGAGAAATTTCTTTTTTACTATATGCCATTCGCTACAATAGAAGTGTGGAGCATTATCCTCTTTAAATAATGCTCAGATCTCCCGCTAGGGGTCGTAAAAGTCAAAACCTTTTTCTCGTTATTCATTCTTCCGGGAGACATATTTGAAAGTTATTATTTTTTTTATCATAGCTTTTCCCATGAAGAATATTTTTCGCCTATTTTCAACTTTTCCATAATGCAAAATTCTTCTGCTAGAAGGCATAGAGTTATATAAAATGTCCTTCTATATTTCTTCTTTTAACTGTTCGATTTTAAAATCTGTTATTCTCTGATACTTTCCTTCTTCTATGTGAAACTTTTTGTGTGCCATTTGTTAATTTTCGCAGTATACTTTTTAGGCGCTGGTGGAAGTAAGTAACTGTTTCTATTTCTGGTTGTTTTAATCGATTGTAGAATTCCGAGTGATTTTTTTCGAACTGGTTGCATTGATTTTCATAAACTTTGATAAATTTAATTCTCGTCAGAAAGGATTCAAAAGACTCATTACGACCGAAAATTCGTTGTCATCTTTCTTGTTTATTTATTATTATTTTTTTCGTCGGCAGATGCAAAAGTTACGATATTGCTACGTTTAACCGGGGTATCGGGACTTTCACGATCTTGTGATGACTTACTCTTAGCTCCATATATCATCTCCATAGTATCGTAAATTTTCCTGTTTCAGTCGTAAAACTGACGGATTATTCACAGACGTTTCAGACCCCCACTATCATATTTCGAGGTGGTGCTCTAAAGTTGTCGTAAGGTCAGTGGAGATGCACTCTAAAAAATAAGTGGAGTGAATCCAAGGAAAATTTCTGAAAATAACGTGCAGCAAAGTTGCCGATAAGTGTCCGTCTTTTAACGAAATCCCCGTTTTTAAAAGTGCCCATTTTTTTTTTAACTTTAATAATTTCACAGATTTTTCGTCGCCAGTAATTCCACTTATTTCAGAAAAGACCGGTTCAAGTTTTTCCGTATTTATTCAGAAATTTCGCAAAAACCTAAGACACTGAATTTTTCAGTCCTTACGCCAGAAAATCTCCTTCGAACTGAGGTAATTTTGAAACCGCGTTTCTTAACCACTGAGCCAGAATGTCTTCAGAATGGTGCATTTGTTCACGGTAAAACTAAGTGTCCGATGATAATTTTTTTCTCTATCAATGCGAGTGATTTTGTAATTTATATTTTCTGTTGAAGCTTGTTATTATTATTATTATTATTATTATTTTAAATACTTTGTAATAATTTTATTTTTTCTTTACAAATTAAGTATTTTTTACTCATCGTGCTTTTTCGAAGCAACAGAATACTTTGGAACTTGAGATTTCTTTTTTAACTGAAAATAAATATTCTGTAATCACAAAGAGCCTTCTATAAAATTCCAAGAGAACAGAAATGTAGTGTGCACAAGCTTACTAAATTACTATTACAATGGAACCTCGTTTGTACGTTTTTCAAAGAACAAAGTAAAATTAACGTGTAATTGAGAAAAAAAAACGTATAAATGAAACTGGGGAAGTTTAGCATTAAGAGTAATTCAGAATTTCTGTATTGGCAAAGTTTTACGTAGAAATGAGGAAAACTTATAAACGAGGTTCTGCTGCATTTTTTACATGTACCTTACGTCATTGCTCCCAAGCGAGGAAGTTCTGATGTAGAAAAACTGCTAATTCGTGTGTACCTGACCCAATACGAAATGAATTCGGCTCGGACGCCTCTTAGGAACTGAGATATGAGAAGAGAAAAATACACATTCCAGTCATTCAGTGCTCAAGAAAAAGCGGAAAGTGCGTCAAATAAATTAAATACGGGTATAGGTGTTGTGAAGTGCCTGCACCGCAGGACGCACATGAGATAAAGGCAGATAGCAGTGAGAGCACATGTCCGCGTAGCTCAGTTGGGAGAGCGACTTACTCCGGAGTGAGAGGACCCGAATTCGATTCTCGGCGCGGACAATCTCGTACGTTGTAGTGTCATTGATCCACAGATCCTTTTGTATCTTTGATTACAGGTCTTTTTAAGTTTCTTAGAAACAGAGATGCGTTACATGGTATCTGTCTATTCCACCTAGCGAAGAGGACGGAAGGGGAGATAATGCATGATAATGCATTATCATGCTTGCATTTATTCGACGCAAATGGAATTTTCTCAATTTGCAGACGAACAAATGAATGCACAAACCAAGCCGTTATTTGTGCGAGTTATTTTTCTTTTCTTCCCTTTTCTTTGCTTTTTTAAGCACTTTAAAGTCTTCATCGTGCTCTTCCAACCACTCTCGGACATATCTAGCTGTGTGAAACGTTGCATTGTTGTTCTGGAAGATCCCATCCGCCCCAGGGAAGACAATCAGCATGTATGGGCGTACGTGGTCTGCAGAGATGGATTCATAACGAATTCGGTCCGCAGTGCCTTCCACAGGTATGAGTGTACCTAGGGAATACCACGAAAACATTCCCCAGACCATAACGCTCTCCCCGCCAGCTTGTGTTCTTCCAGCAATGGTTGAAGAGTGTTTGTTCTCCGATGTTTCTCGCCTTATACGCCAACGTCCATCCGTCCGATGAAGCAGAAAACGTGACTCATCGGAGAAGGCAATCATCGGAGGTCTAATTCCGATACTGCTGTGCAAATGTAAGCCTTTTCTGCTGATTCACCTTCGTTAGTATAGGTGCAGTGACGATCATTCTGTATCGGAGTCCCATACGCCGCAGGGTTCGCTGAACTGTGGTTTTAGACATACTTCCGGTAGCACCCTGGTTCATTCGGCCAGTGAGTTGCTCCACTGTAGCGTGTCGATCGGCCAGCACGCACCTTCGCAGCCGATGGTCACCTCTCACATTAATGGCACGTGGTTCTACGCAGTTTCCACATCGCTTATTCGCAATGGTGCCGTTTCTCCAATCACGATACACTTTAAGCACAGCAGCACGCGAATAGTTCACAAACTGCGGTGTTTCAGAAATACTGCCATCCTTAGCCCGAAAGCCGGTGATCATCCCTTTTTGCAAATCTGATAAATCGCTCCTTTTACACACGACAGCAACGAGTGATATGTTTTCAGAATGTCTACAGCACACCTTATATGCCCTCCAGGACAGCTCACGACACGTGTCTTCTTTCATTGGCTACCCGCTGTTGACGTCAATAGTAGGAGGTGGTCACAATAATGTGACTCGACTGTGTATAACAGATTAAATTACGGAACAAATTGAATGGAAGCTTTGGCTATAGTACAAACACAGAGGTAGAGAGTGTGGAATGCGAAGTAACCTGTGTGTGAAACAGTTAAAAGGTTTCTAATGCACAGGGATAGACGTCACAGTGTAAGCACACTATTGAGAACGTCAAAACGTCACGTTCGACACTGATATGAGCAACTTCGTTACTTTCACAGAGAATCGATTACAGGCTTTCTAGAGAAGGGAATGGTCACTTCGTCGGGTAGCAGAACGAATGGACTGTGACAATATCACCGTGGGCTTAGGTTTTCCACAGTAGCTGTAGGAAGGCCATAGTACTCGTTGAGTTGATAAGGACAACTACAGAAAGAGAGGATAGTCACCTCTGTTGATAAGTTCATACAGCACCTACAACCACTTTAACGATCATCAAACGAGCTGTGACATCCTCTGTCTGTTACTCTATCTTCTGTCAGTTGCAGGTTCACACAGCGCCTACAACCACTTTAACGATCAGCAAACTAGCTGTGATATCCTCTGTCTGTCACTATCTTCTGTCAGTTGCAGGTTCATATAGTACCTACAACCACTTTAACGATCATCAAACGAGCTGTGACATCCTCTGTCTGTCACTCTATCTTCTGTCAGTTGCAGGTTCAAACAGCACCTACAACCACTATAACGATCACCAAACGAGCTGTGACATCCTCTGTCCGTCGCTCTATCTTCTGTAAGTTGCAGGTTCATACAGCACTTACAGCCACTATAACGATCATCAAAAGGGCTGTGACATCCTCTGTCCGTCACTCTGTCTTCTGTCAGTTGCAGGTTCATACAGCACCTACAACCACTATAACGATCATCAAACCAGCTGTGACATCTTCTGTCTGTCACTCTATTTTCTGTCAGTTGCAGGTTCATACAGCACCTACAACCACTTTAACGATCATCAAACGAGCTGTGACATCCTCTGTCTGTCACTCTATCTTCTGTCAGTTGCAGGTTCATACAGCACCTACAACCACTTTAACGATCATCAAACGAGCTGTGACATCCTCTGTCTGTCAATCTGTCTTCTGTCAGTTGTAGGTTCATACAGAACCTACAACCACTTTAACGATCATCAAACGAGCTGTTAACTCTATCTTCTGTCAGTTGCAGGTTCATACAGCACCTACAACCACTATAACGATCATCAAACGAGCTGTGACATCCTCTGTCTGTCAGTCTATCTTCTGTCAGTTGAAGGTTCATACAGAACCTACAACCACTTTAACGATCATCAAACGAGCTGTGACATCCTCTGTCTGTCAGTCTATCTTCTGTCAGTTGCAGGTTCATACAGCACCTACAACCACTATAACGACCATCAAACGAGCTGTGACATCCTCTGTCTGTCAGTCTATCTTCTGTCAGTTGCAGGTTCACAGCACCTACAACCACTTTAACGATCATCAAACGAGCTGTGGCATCCTCTGTCTGTCACTTTATCTTCTGTCAGTTGCAGGTTCATACAGCACCTACAACCACTTTAACGATCATCAAACGAGCTGTGACATCCTGTGTCTGTCAGTCTATCTTCTGTTGGTTGTAGCGCGAATGATGGAAGGGAGCATCCATTAATACGAAATTCCCCTTCTGTGGCCGTTGCGCCAGTCATTAATGATCATCCCACCCCCAGTAGTCCATCGTTAACAGCATCTGAAGTGCTGCCTCGCAGTTCCACGTCGGATACCTAATGGCATCAAGTGCTCTGCACCCATGAATCCCGTTTCTACGGGGGCTCGATGATCAGCAATTAAACGTGTCGCCACGACTTAATGAAAGCAACGAACGTAGAGTCATTGCCGAGCGTCATGCTTGCACATTCTGCTGTGTTATAATGTGGGGAGCCATCGGTTATGGTTTTTGGACTGCATTATGACTTCTGTGAAAGCATAGGTTTGTCCGCGACGAGCATCGAGCCCGTTTCCCCTCATTTCGGAGTAAGTCGCTCTCCCAACTGAGCTACGTGGACGGAATGTCTCGCTGCATTTTTGTCGTCTTGACACATGTTTTCGCCTCGGTAGTACGTCACACTTCTCATTGCTATGTCACCGTGACTCTGGATCCCGTCTCTCTCCCCTTTCTTACTGGGATGCATGACGTCATTTTTCTCATCATGAAAATGGCCGCATATACGTCGCAGGGGTTTTCTATGAATGTCTTCTACCTTGGTCAGCCAGGTCTCCAGATTTCTACTCACTCGATGATCGTGGAGAAGTATGTAGATGGTGTTCAATCATGCCATCTACAGACCGAACCCGCAGCTAACACGTATCACGGCTGCTTTGCGAGAGCAGGAACAAGAGGTGGGATTAAAAATACCGCAGAAGGGTATTCGACAGCTGGGCAACTCTATTCCGGAACGCCTTGCTCAATGTATTCACAACCGAGGTGGTTTCACATCACATTGGTCTCTCCATGTTTTGAGCATGGAATTCAGTGTCAGGGTGTGTGTAATATTAAAGAAGATTGGTATGCCTGTGTTCACAGCCAGTCAGGTGAGAAAAGTCGGAAAGCCCCCCTCCCCCTTCCATTGGTGGCTCTGCCCAGATCCACCACAAGCCCGCCAAAAGATCGATTGCAGCACAATATCAGACACAACCTAAAGCTTCCAGGATGGACGGACTGAAATTTCCAGTGATCTCCTCGAGTACTTACGATGCTTCATCACTGCAGAACCGTCAACTTACTAAATACAGGAAAGAAGGAAGATGGTCGTGCTACCTAAAGTCACTCTAACATACGATTGGGATGCTTGCCGTGTCATGTCCTCAAACCAGTTATGACGTATACTCTAATTTAACTAATTTTTAGTTTCTTTCTGTATGTAAGTTTTGAGCTCCTTCTCTTCAAGCGTTTCAAACTTAATCGTGAATACGATAATTGGACCCTGGAAGACTGGCAACATGTAGTGTAGTCCGATGAGTCACGCTACCAGTTGTTACGATCTGATGGTAGGGTTCGGGTGTGGCGCAGACCCCATGAGGCCATGGACCCAAGCTGTCAATAAGGCACAGTGCAAGTTGCTGGTGGTTCCATGCATGTATGGGATGTCTTTATGTGGCACAGTTTGTGTCTTCTCTGTGTTCTGGTTCTCGTAAACACGTTATTAACCAGTAATCGCCTTGTTGCTCTGCTGGGGGACCATTTGCAGCCCTTCATGGACTTCACGTACCCCAACAATAATGGGATTTTCCAGGCGGACAGTGCACCACGTAATCGGGCCCAAGTTGTCTAAAATTGGATAGAGGAGAATTCTGGATAGTTCCGACGGATGGTGTGGCCACCACGTTCGCCCGACATGAACCCAATAGCGCACTTATGGGATGTGGTGGAAAGGTCCATTTGCATCCAAGATCCTGCACCTACAAATACCAGGGAACTATGGGAGGCGCGGCTATTCAGACGGCATGGCTCAACATCTTTCCAAGAGTCTTCCAGCCACTTGTGGAATCTATGCCATGTCGAGTTGTTGCCCCTCCCCGGACTAAAGGAGGTCCTACACGATTCTAGGCACGTATCCCATTAATTTTGGCACTTCAGTGTAATTTATTCATACTATTTATGAGGCTCGTCTGATTTGTGCTGTACTCCAAAACGCCTCTCAGCATTCGTTAGAAGTTTACCGACTTTATGAGTTTCAGCTTTACTGGCTTCAGCATGTCTCTCGCCAGTTAATTCTGTGTCTGTCAAAATAGCAGATTTGCTCGTCTTTCAGGGAAGCGAAAAAGTTGAGTTGAGTCATATGATATACTTTCACAAATTAGTAAAATCATGCAATGCATTGATTATGATACGCTTTCCAACATACCAGAAATCATTACTCAAGTTATGAGGATAATGGCTGTAGAATAAATCTCGCTCCTATGAGCTGACCTTTGACCCAATTTCGATGATATTCAACAGAACAGGTAAAATGTACTTCTGGAAGAACATGATAAAGTTTTGCCTCAGTCGAAGCATTTTTACGTAAGTTATGACGCATAAGGGCAATGGAATGCATCCCGCTCCTATGTCCTGACCTTTGACCCCACCTCACCCATTTTCAAAAGTGTTCGTCCCTAGGTGGTCCCCTACGACATACTAATATTTCATCGAAATCGAACCATATTTACGCAAGTTATGACGCATAAGGGCAAAGGAATGTGCCCCGATCCTATGTCCTGACCTTTGACCCCACCTCACCCATTTTCAAAAGGGTTCGTTCCTAGGTTTTCCTCTACGACATACTAATATTTCATCGAAATAGAACCATATTTACGCAAGTTATGACGCATAAGGGCAAAGGAATGCATCCCGTTCCTATATCCTGAACTTTGACTCCACTTCACCCATTTTCAATAGGGTTCGTCCCCAGGTTATCTCCTACCACATACTAAAATTTCATTGAAATCGAACCATATTTACGAAAGTTATGACGCATGAGGACAATGGAATGGACTCCGCTCCTATGTCGTGACCCTTGACCCCATTTTGCCCATTTTCAATAGGGTTCGTCCCCAGTGATCTCCTATCATAGACTAAAATTTCATCGAAATCGAACCATTTTTACATGAGTTATCGTGCAGACGGACAAGGCTGGAGCATATACGCTTCTTCAATATACAACCGTATGTTGGTGGTCCCCTACGAAAGCGTAAACGAGGGGTTCGTTGTGTTCATAAGATCTACCTATTTTTCAACGACAGTTTGGAGAAACCTAGATAGATTTCCCTGTCATATGGAGCATGTGCGTGTGTGATGTGTGTGAATGCGTCAAGCGAATGCGTCTCCGAATGTATGCTTTTACTTTTGAGCGGAGCAGAAAAGTGCTTCCCTTAACACAGGAAAAAAGAGTTACTGCTATTATATGTAAACTAGTTTATTTTGTGATTATCGTTTTTTTATTTTAAGTCATCACTAAGAATGAATTAAACTAAAGCGTTGTAAGAAGAAGTTGGTAATGAATGCCCTGCAAAAAATAATCCTAATTACCTCCGTGTCTATTATCCATGCATTTCACTATTTGTTTACTGATGCGGATTCTTGGGAACGTGCTCTTGAAACGCTGTGAGCACTTGGAGCATTTATCACCTTCGGTGTGTTCAGCCAGAGATAAAGGAATGAATCATGCTTACTTGAAGCTTTTCAATAGGGAGAGTTTAAGAACAAAATCAAGCACACATGATAACAATGAGCGAAACGCTGATAATTCTAAGCCTACAAAAGATGTTTCTTATGTATTTTTACACACTTGGTCAGAACGTAATAAAATTGATATTTGATGACATTTTCTGCGATTAGAATAACAGATACCCACACACACGTTCATTTTTCATCCCATTTCTTTACTATTGTCGGTAAGTTCATGAGTCAACCGCAGTTCTGAGGGGATGCATGTAAAAATTATTATATCATCACCAAAATGAAGGTGGGTTAATATACACAGATGAGCTAAAACATTAAAACCTCCTACCTAATATGATGTAGGTCCTCCTCTCGCCGCCAAAAGAGCTCTCACCCTATGAGGCATAGATTCAACAGGATGTTGGTAGGTGTCTCTTGATATTTGGTACCATGCCTGCAACAGAAGACCTCGCAGTTCACGCCAATTAAGTGGGGTGGGGGGTGGGGGTGGGGATTGCTGCTCATACCCATTTCTCTAACTCAAACCATAAATTCTCGATAGGATTCATGTCCGGTGAATTTGGGGGCCCTGGTAATAAATGGTATTCTTCTTCATGTTCTTGGAACCATTCCTGAAAATTCATTGCAGTGTGACATGGAATATTGTCTTCTTGAAAGACGCCACCTTCGCCAGGGAATACAGTCGCCATAAAGGGGTTTACTTGGTTAGCCACGATATTCAGGTACGTGACAGCTGTCAGAGTTCACTCTACGGAGATAATGAGTCCAAGTGTTCCACAAGAAAATATTGCCCAGATCTATTCACACCCTTCAGCCGCGCGGATCGGTCCCACAGTTCATCCAGGTGAGGTTTCCTTCGGAAAACATTGCCCGTCGAGTTCCTCCGTTGACATGGTGTAACAGAAAACGGGATTCGTCTGTTCATGAGACCATCATCCAATCCCGTATGGTCTAATGTCGATGATTACGTGCCCACTGCAAGCGTTGACGACCGTGAACCGCTGTGAGCATAGGCACACCAAGGAGGTTATATAACTGGAAACACCACTGGCTCTGCCGCCATAGGTCACAGCTAATCTGTGGTGTGACTTCACAAGCAGGCAAAAACGAACTAAATTATACCGTTGATAAACCAGTAAGCTTGTGTATCATTGATAAAGATTATTGAATTACTCATTTTATCTGTTTATACGCTTAGAAGCTTTTATTCCATTGGTTTCAAAGAAGCTTCTTTTCTGCGGCTGCGTAGTGCCTGCCTATGACGTCATTTGCAGCACTGACGGTGACTTATGGCGGCCAATGCTGCGTGGATAGGAGTGGTGTCTCCAGTAATATAACCTCCTTGAGGCACACAAATGGGTCTGCGGCGACCCATATCTAAAAGCGTACCATAAAGTGTGTGTTCGGACACACTGCGCCCTTCAATACAGTTGAAATTATGGGTAATGTCAGCCACAGTAGCCCTCCTGTTGTTGCGGACAAGACAAGATAGCCTGAGTTGACATCTGGCATCAATGAGGCGTGACTTGCCCACTCATTGTCGACGGCTTGAAGTGTTACCTGTTCCAGATCATCTTTGATAGGTACTAACTACTGCATAGCGTGAACAGCCAACCAGGCGTCGCTGTTTCGGATGTGCTCTTACCAGATCTCATTCAGCGGGAGAAATAACATCTCGTTCAGTAAGAAGATAATTTACATAGTAAAATAAAATAACCAGAGATAGTAAAAATCAAAAGGAAAGTGAATATAGAGTATACGTTACATCATCTCCCCCTTAATTTTTCTTTCTTTTTTTTTTTTTCCAAAAAACCTATCAATTTTGGAGTGAAAGTCTTACACTTCGTTGATTGACGTTTATCGACCTCTTTTTTGTTGTTGTTTTGGTGGCAGCAGTATGTACAATATCAAACTTGGCATGACAAAATCAAGAAATCTGTATTCGTCTGTGAAACACTTTGTATACTTGAACAAAACAAACCTGCATCGGCATACCTTCCTTTTATTCTGCCTAGCAGGAATCACTTTTTTAATTTCAAATTACGTTCTCATTATTCGTTGAATACACACCAACTGTATCAGCAGCGAAGATTGCCTGGAGCTGCCTAACAGTAACAATTTTATTATTTTACCCCTAAGCACATAGATATATAAAAAAAAATGGATTAGTAGATGGACATAGAAGAAATATATAAAAAAAAAACCACATATTTACACAAAAAAAGAATGCATAGGCCCACACGAAAAAAAGAACTTCTGACACGCCAACTGGTCGTGCAGGAAAAACAACAAACGGAGAAAAGAACCTGTCCACGAGAACTTACTTATCTCGAGGACGCATAAAAAACTCTAGTACGATAACGTTTTCCAGGCCTAATAGGACTGGTTAATTCAGGTGGCGTAGATCTTTTCAAGGACTTGAATGGATCTGGAACATCGGTAGTCTGTCGGTCAAGAAATCCCGGCGGCTGACAGGAACGGTCAGGAACGGCTGAAATCCGTCGGTCAAGAACGGCTGAAGTCTGGCGGTCCGGAAATCCCTGCGGCTGATAGGAACGGTCAGAAATGGCTGAAGTCCGTCGATCAGGAACGGCCGAAGTCTGGCGGTCCGGAAATCCCTGCGGCTGACAGGAACGGGCTCCCCCAGGCTTTTGATATGTAGTCCCTTTGTGCTGGGGCCCGTGTTGTCCTTCCAGCATTCTTTTGGACGGACGTGGCTCCGGCCACATCGTTTGTTTTCGTTTTCGCCCTCGTGGCATGAGAGTAGCAGCAGGCATCGGCCCTGTTTGCCCTGAGTGTAGGTTCCAGGGGCGAAACCCGGGCGGATGCAAGGATCTCTGCCTTCGTCGCTGTTGCGGCGAAGCAGATTGGGGAGACAAGTTACGTTTTCGCCCAGCTTTTGGTGGTTCTGGACGGTTTGTAATAGTCAAATTATTGTCCATAACTGATAAATCAGAAATATCCGAAGCCTCTGAGTCGCTGCTGTAATTTAGTGGTCGTGCAGGGCGATGTTTATTTCTGCCTATAGGAATACTTTCTGACGAGGTATTCAAGGAAGTAGGAGCTTGTGTTGGTGCAGAGTTATCAGGAAACGGCGCAGCAATAGTCTTGGCAATGGTTGGAGGGAAAGGAACGATACTAGTATTTGAAGAACTTGATTCGAGCCTTCGTCTCATGGGAGAATCAGGTTGCGTGTTTGGAAACCCGTCTTGAGGAGAGGAGAGTGAAGAAAAAATCACTGGAGATTCTTCAAAAATGTTTGTTGGTTCGTCTAAAATTTCTGGCGGTTGATCGTGAGATATAGACTCTTGAGTCTGTGGAACAGAAGGTTGAGTAGGGTTGATTATAAAATCGATATTTCGTTCATGATACTTGCGACACTGAGCAACGTGTACGTATTGAAATTGATTGTCAGGTTTTTCAAGAACAATGTTATTTTCAAACACATTTGCCACCCGATATGGACCTTCGTAGCTGGGTGCAAATTTCTTCACTAAAGTATGAGAAACAGAAGACTGGAAGTGCGTTTCCACGAGAGTGAGATCTCCAACGACAAGATCTGGTTCCCTACGCCTAGTATTATAATATCTTGCTTGAGCCGCTTGTGCTCCTAGCATTGCAACACGAGCTTTTTCTGCCATGATTCGTACTGATTGCGGAGTTGGTCGCTGGTTTAGTTCGTCGATAATCCCCGTCAAATTTTCAAAAGGGGTTTTAATTTTGCGACTCAGAAAAAGTTCTGCAGGAGTAATTTTAGTAGATTCGTGGACAGACGAGTGGAGGGCGAACGAAAAAAGCTCCAAATGGTCATCCCATCGTTCGTGATGATCCATGACAAATGTAGCAATCATTTTCACTAGCGTGCGGTTTACGCGTTCCGCAGGATTACTCTGGGGATGATATGGGGAAATGAATTTATGCTTAATGTGTAGTCTCGCACACATTCTTTCAAAAATGTCAGAAATAAATTGAGGACCATTATCCGAAACTACTTTATTAGGTGCACCATATCTAGAGAATACTTCATTAATTAATACATTACAAATAACTTCTGCCGTAGCGGCTTTAATGGGAAAAACTTCAACCCATTTAGAAAAATTATCAGTTAGTACTAAAACGTAACGAGCTTTGTTTTTAACAGATAAAGGATAAGGTCCCAATAAATCTATTGAAATAATGTCAAAAACATGAGAACTTGAACTAGATTTCAAGTGACCGGCCGGTCTTACATTACGGTAATTATTAATCTGACACAAGTGACATGATTGAACGTATGCGAGCACACTTTGGTACATGCCAGGCCAATAGGCAACATCCCGCAATTTACAACGGGTCTTGCGAATACCTAAATGGCCTGCAAGAGGTTTGTCATGAAATTCGTTTAAAATGGCCATTCTAAGGGTTCGCGGAATACATGGGCGAAACTCTGCCCTAGTAGTCCTAGATTTCGTATAGTAAAGAAGACCTTCTATGACTTCAAAATGCTGTGACCTTCCAGCCAGAGAAGGATCACTTTGTAGGGGCGAACCCGCAAGCAAAAAATTATAGATATCCCCGAAATCTGGATCATTTATTAATTCTGCCATTATATGCTCTCTGGATGTTATATCAGCTATTAGAAGTAAAGGCTGACATCCAGGAGTAGTTTCCGTGGGGACCCCACTAATCGGAACGCGAGACAATGCGTCCGGTAATTGATTCTTATGACCTGGCTGATACGAAATTTTGATATTGCTCTCTTGTAACTTCAGAGCCCACTTCATAAGTCTTTGAGATAGGTGCTTAGCAGAATTCAAATACTGAAGGGCAGAATGATCCGTAATTATGTTAACTGTCAATTCGTTAAGATAACATTGAAATTTATCAAGAGCATACACAACAGCAAGACATTCACGTTCCGTAGCTGAATAATTGCGTTCAGCTTTGGCTAAAGTACGAGACGCAAAGGCTATTGGATGCCCAGCTTGTGACAAAACGCAGCCAAGACCAACTCCGGATGCGTCAGTATAAATATCAAATTCTTTAGTATGATCCGGGAAAGCCAACACAGGAGGCTGAGTCAACTCAGACTTCGATGTTTCAAAAGCAGCGTTGGCCTCAGGTGTCCAAACAAACGTCTTGTATTTACGTTTCAAAGCATACAATGGCTCACAGATTGCAGCATAAGCGGGGACGAACTGCTGATACCATCATGTCATTCTCAGAAAGCGTGATAGTTCTTTTGCTGTTTTAGGCCGAGGAAAGTCAACAATAGGCCTAATTTTTTCATTATCCGTAAATAAGCCGTGGGGAGTGATTTTCAACCCCAGATATACAATCTCGTCCCTCGCTATCTGGCATTTACTATATTTTAACGTCAAGCCAGCATTGTATATGAGTTGGAACACCTGTTTGAGCAGAGAAAGGTGCTCGTCAAAAGTCTCGGATGTAATAATAATGTCATCCAAATATACATGCACATGGGGACCAAGAACAGGTCTGAGAACCGTATCCGTAAGCTTTTGGAAAGTAGCAGGTGCAGAAGCTAGTCCAAAGGGCATACGCAGGTATTCATAAACCCCAAAAGGAGTCACAAAGCCTGTTTTTTCGACACCGGATGTACCGCCACCTGCCAATATCCACTCGCCAAATCCAAGGTTGACATCCATTTGGTTGATGACAGGTCATGCAAAATATGGGACATGACAGGTAGTGGATAATTGATCGTTTTTGTGACTTGGTTGAGCTTGCGGAAATCTGTCACGAAACGAAATTCATTGGATTGTTTCTTTGGAACCAAAAAGGCAGGAGCAGCCCAGGCGCTTGTTGATTCCCTTATTATGCCTTGTTTAATCATTTCATAAATTTGACGTTGCATTTCCTGTTTCTTATGTGGAGCACAAGGGTAAGGTTTCGTCGCTATCGGTTTCGAACCGTCAGTGTCAATGACATGATAAACCACCTGTGTGAAACCAGGTTTATCAGAAAATAAACCAGGGCTTTCCTGCAAAAGTAGAGAAAGCTGGTTTCGTTGCCTCTCATTCAATTAGTTACTCAATAACAAACTCGTTATATCCATAGGGACCGTAGGAATCATTTCGACAGGTTCCGGAAAGGAAATCACATGTTGTACGAAATTCAGAGTTATTTGAAACGTATGAATAAAGTCCATTCCCATTAGACATTTCACAGGTAGTTCGTCTATAAGCAGGAAAGAATGCGTAAAACGAGCCGTTCCCAGCCCTAGAGATAATGTGATAGTTCCTGTGATACTGAAGATTTCGTTATTTGCACCTCGCAAATACTGCGTCGCAGGCTGAACGAGGACTGCAGGAAAATTGTCAGTGCAAAACTTCGTATTTAGGGCTGATATTTCAGAACCAGTGTCGAACTTTGTCTCGACAATAATATCTTCAATTGTCAAGAATACATCAGGCAACTGAGGAGTTTGGACAGTCACTAATACTGTTTTAGGGTCAGAATGCTTGGTATCAGGAAGCAGGACCGACCCTTGGTCTACTTCCTTTGGAAGTTTAAAGGATTCCTGGTTGGATTATCATGCGGTCTGAAACCTCGACCCTGCCGGGTATCGGAAAAATTTTCGCGATGAGGAAAACTGCGTGAAACCTGCGTCGGGAACTCCGCGTGTCTGTTGACATTGTCATATCTATTACTTCTTCCCTCAGCACGGGCAGAAAAATCATCATTGCCCTGAGCATGAAAACGTTCCGAATGCTGCGGATTGGAACGGGGTCGAGCATACTGTGCATTTGTACGATATCCCGAAGATTGTTCAGAAACTCGCGGTTGGTTTGCCACTCTTCTGTGTGGTGGAACGTATGAAGCTTGGGTGTGCACTTGTGTATGCTCGCGCTGAAAGTTATTATGCCTATTATGCCGCTGAGGGTTTTCGAAATAAGCCTCGCGGGGTGCCCGAGCATGGTGAGTTGAACCATGTTTGCCATGTCGCTCTTCATACGTTCGTATGAGGCGAAGGCATTCATGAATTGTAGCAGGGTGTCGAACCTCAAGAAAATCTTGTAAAAATGGGTCGAGCTGCTGCAAGAGGGTATCCAACATGTCGACATGACTGGCATGTGGATCCCATAAGTTATATAAGCGTGTTGTTTCCAACGCAAATGCAACAGGGCTATCGTTGGGTCCTTGCTGACGAGAAAAAAGTTGTTGTGCAAGGCTAGCTCGACTGAGGCCGAAAGGAAAGACCTCCAAAAATTCTGCTCGGAAATTCTCATAATGAGAATCCGGGTTCGACACTCTCCACTGCCGATACCAGGTCTTAGCGGTATCCTTCAAGCAAGTGCCTGCGATTTGTACTTTGCAGTCTTCAGGAATATTGTATAGATCAAAATGATCTTCCAGATCTTCGAGGAACTTTAAGGACCCCTCCAAACCATTAAAAAGAATTGTTCCTGCATGCGGCACGAAATGGGCAAGTATTCTGCTTCGCTGAGAGGATTGAACTCCCTCAGGTACGACCCGCGACTCAGAGTAATAGGAAGCTGGTGAATTACGAAATTGTGAAGAATGCCTGGGTACGTGTAGATCACTTATATCAAAGTGAGCCCCACAGGCTTCTTGCAGATGGTCAAAAAAAACACCATCACCATCGAAACTTGCCTTAGGGTGAAAAATTGAAGTTGTCTCAGGTGGTGAAGACATGGGTAATAATTGTCAAGACCTCGTGTCCGAGAAAAGTTCGGGCGCCAATTATAATGAATATGATTTTACTACTAAGCTAATTATCGTGAATATAGCTTTCACTAATATTATAATGAATTCAATGCTTGTACTAAGCTAACGCTTCTTCTAATGGTTGTTGTGTTATTAATTATGAATAAACTTTCCTGCTAGTAGTGTAGTAATAATAATAATCAAGCTTATAACTGGTAGTAATGTTGTAGTAGTAATTAAGATGAATAAAGTCTTATGCTGGTTGTTACTAATAACACTAAATGAAATAAACCTAACAGCCAGACAGAGGTCTGACAGTAACTATGAACTGAGAAAAACGTACTTACAACAAATTCTTTATTATTGAGACTTCTCGCTCTTACATAAACGAACTCTCTTTATACAGCACCAGCTTTCTGACACATAAACCACAGCTCACTTCGTACAACAACAAACGCTCTCCTTCACATAAACCAACGCTCTCCCTTGGTATCGTTGAACGCGCCTATTTATACTGGCTACCACCACGTCATGACTTACACTCATTGCCAGATCTCATTCAGCGGGAGAAATAACATCTCGTTCAGTAAGAAGATAATTTACATAGTAAAATAAAATAACCAGAGATAGTAAAAATCAAAAGGAAAGTGAATATAGAGTATATGTTACACAGCTTCCTCTGTTTCTGAAACTATAGGGTTTTTCCCCCTTCTTGTGCTCTCTTTCTGCTTGTCTGTCTCCTCTTTATCTTCGTCTGTCAGTCTCTTTCTCCTCTTTCTCTCTGTCTGCCTGTTTGTCTTTCTCCCCCTCTCTCTCTCCCTATCTCTTTTTCTGTCTGTCTCTTCCTCTCTCTCTTTCCCTCTCTCTTGTTCTATCTCTCTTTCTCCCCTCTCTCTTTCTCTCCCTCCCTCTCCCTCTTTCTCTTTCTCTCTTTCTCTCTCTCTCTCTCTCTTTTTCTCTCACTCTGAAGCTGGAACAGCATATTTTATCTCGAAATTCACAGCATATTTTAATCTATACAGTAAAACACTTTACGAAAATCTGTGCATTTCTTACTATAATTTTACAAAAATAGACCATTAGTTTTTATGGTTTTGGCCATTTTAAAAGTAAAAGTGGGTTTTACGAAGTGGGCGAATGCACCAGTCGTCCCCCGCTGAATCCTCTACTCTGAGTGTTGTTAAACAAAGCTATACAGTACGTTGAGTACGATACGAAAGATATGCTCTGAATACGTTGTGTTGCACGTATGCTATGTGAATAGAGATATTAGTCAAGCGTATCTTATTGAGAACGACGCACAGTGGTTCCAAATACAAATATAGATGAAAAAAATTAAGAAATCCTCTCCTATAAAACAGATTGTCATAGAATTTTATACGAATGTTCAAGTTGCATTTTCCTATTATTTTTATTTATTGCGGTAAAAATATCAATGAAATATTCGTATAGTTTTGTAAAATTTAGTGCGAATAATTTTTTAAGTCTTTGTTCTTATTTGAACAAAATAACAAGTTAATAGGGTTTAAACAAAACACCAATTGTGGTCAAATAAACGCATATTTCAAATATTTACAGGCTTCAGAGAGATGTACATCTATTCATTTTCCACGATCATCGCTGCCACCTTGGTCTTAGAGTAGTCTCAGTACATCAGGAGATATACTTTTACTTCTCTTTTG
This sequence comes from Macrothele yani, assembly GCA_039090855.1. NCBI lineage: Eukaryota > Metazoa > Arthropoda > Arachnida > Araneae > Macrothelidae > Macrothele > Macrothele yani. The sequence goes on along the minus strand of CM077007.1, from coordinate 133,455,853 downwards.
ACGTTTGACTTGAAGACTGCTTACAATCGGGTCCGATGAAATTAATAGCGTTTGCATCAAGTCCGTCATTGTATCGGCTCTACAAAATGTACGAGTATGATGTTCCCTGAAATTCTTATAAGTCCTTATTCCGGGCTTCTTGAGCTTCCTCGGACATCATCCCAACTGGAAGTACGGCTTCCTTCATCAACTGTGCACCACGGATAAGTATCTTATGCACACTTTGTGGCATATAGTACCGTTGTATTTTTGGATGTATAATTCTGCTGTGTCGAAACAGTATTTTTCAAACTCTCCCTTGTTAACCATGTACCCAATGGTGATTGTTTTAAAGCTGGTTTCAAATAGTCGAATCACCTCTTCATGTACGCCAGTAACATTTGATGCTAAAGCTGGATCTTCAAAGAACCCCCGCTCGCTATTTCCATCATTGGTCCGTACTAAATCTTTGTTTGATTATGTCGACAAACAGCCCCATTTATTTGTGGCTGTTTTTCAACAAATTACTGTTTTTTCGTAAGAATTCTTTCAATAAATAGTGACAATTAGTCCACCGTTCTTTAAGTTTCTTACAAAATTAAGCACTTTCTTTCTGCATTAGTTCACGAATATGTCTTTCAGGATCTTCCAAGCCATATTTTGTCAATATTTATAATCATACACACACAGGCTAATGTCCTTGAAATATTCTTTTCATTTCGCCAAACATCAAACAGCTCTCTTCTTGGCATTCCGCCCGCCATCACTAAAATATTAATAAAAAAAGGAGTTGGTTCAAGTTGGTCATAAAACAGTTGTAATTACATACCTAAATGACTAACTTAAACACTGAATATACTTTCACAACGGACTTTTACGGCCTTTGTAAGTCTGTTACTTCGATTGCATCTTAAAACAATTTCATGGAATACGTCTGTTATAATGAATGAACATAAGAACTAAATAACACAATGTTAAAGTTTTAAAATGCACTGCAAATGTAGGAAGATACCTGTACTTTTATTCGTTGAAGACCCGAATAGGATCGATAATAAATTACGTGTACACAGATCGTAGTTCCGAAGGCAACTGCTGGGCGATGCTAACGAGAAAATGATGGTTGCACTAAATACGTGACATCCACCTGCTCCTGTTCAGACCCAATTATTTCTTTTGCAAAACTGATTGTAAGTCGTAGTTACACAACCAATTAGGATTACAGTACGACAGTATTTAAGTTGTTTTGAAGCTCAAACAATTATACCTTTTGTTCAGCTACATTTGTATTTGGAACCACTGTGCGACGTGTTTAATGAAAGATTATTTGATGTGCTGGCTGACAGGATAATAAACAGTGGATTCCGATTTTGTTAGTATTGTCTCATGACATACCCTGGAGGTTATTTTGAAAAATGTCTACGTAGAGACAGGGCTGTCGCTAGTGCTATTTTCTAGGGAGGACACAAATAATGCAGGTGAGGCTAGAAAAATTTTAGGTACTTTTATAAATTAATTTTAACCTACACAGTGTGGCAAAGAATTTTTAAGACTGGGTCTGTAAAATGAAATAAAAAAAGAAATTATCATTTGTTTTGGTTTGTTATTCAAAATAAGTCCCTCCGGCTTCAATACACTTGTTACAGCGATTTAATAATGATTCGAATGCTTGTCCCAGTTCATGAGGTGTGACTGGGTGCATTATCGTGCAACAAACGCCAACTGTTTTCATCCCGATATTCTGGACGAATGCGACGAATTCTGCCCATCAAACGCCTCAAAACATTTAAATAAAACTCACCAGTAATTGTTTGTCCACTTGGAACAAATTCTTTGTGGATAATACCCTTACTATCGAAGAATGTAATGAGCATTGTTTTGATTTTCGATGGAACTTTTCTTATTGTTTTGGCTTGTGGTGAGTTTTTTACTTCCATTCCGCACTTTGTCGCTTTGTTTTAGAATTATATTGAAAACACCATGTTTCATCACCTGTAACAATCGATTTTAAGAAGTTTGGATCATTTTCAGCGGCTGAAATGATGTCTCTGCAATGTGCACCTCTCCTTGATTTTTGTTCATTGGTTAACGTGTGTGGAACAAATTTAGCACAGACTTTTGTTTTGCCCAAATCTTCACGCAGGATGGTTCGAATCGTTTCTTTGTTGATGTTTAAAGACTCTTCCATCATTCTTAGTGACGCACATCGATTGTTTACCACGAAATCACGCACTTTTTCAATAATCTCAGGTGTCCTAGATGAACTTGGTCTTCCGGTATGCTTATCATCATCTAGCGTATCTCTTCCGTCCAAAAAGCGTTTGTGCCACAGGAAAACATTTGATCTACTTAAACAAAACTCACCATAAACTTGTTTCATCATTTGGTACGTTTCCAAGGCATTTTTACCAAGTTTTGCGTAAAATTTAATAACAGCCCTTTGTTCCATCTTAATAATTCAACATGAAAAAAATTTTACTTCTCTAATGAACGGCCATTTCGTTTGAGTTACTTTAACAACTGCGCAGTACTTTTGGCAGAAAGCAAGCAGATGGTCAAGGTATATAACGCATTCGCGATTACACTGGTGGCGCCACTGTAGGCTCATATCTAGCGCCAGTCTTAAAAATTCTTTGACGCACTGTGTATATTATAGGTTAAAATATTATATTAAATTTAATATTATATTATAGCAGTATTTTATCGAAAAAAATATAAACACAGAAATACTGTTTCAAGGATTTATACTGTATTGACAAAACTCACTGGACACCTAGAAAAAAACACAACATAGCATTTATTGACATACATAAGTACGGCGTCGGTCCACCTTAGGCCTTAATGCACGCACTGACCCTTCGAAACATGCTTTCGACAAGGTTTTGGAACACAGTGATAGGTATACACTTCTATTAAGTACATAATGCTGCAGCTAACTGTTGCTTAGTAGTAGGCCTTGGTTCCAAACTACTTATGCAGCGCTCTAATTCATCCAATAGGTGCTCTATGGGATTAAGATCAGGGCGCTGTGCTGGCCAGTCCACACACATTACGCAATTATCGTCAGACCACGTCATAACAGTCCTTGCTTTATTTCTCGGTGCATTAACCTGCTGGTATCAACAAGGCTCGTTTCCATAGTATTGCCACAGAGTTGGTAAGGCATAATTGCCCAGAATATCGAGGTAGACGTGCTGGTTAACAGGTTTCTCCACGATAACCAATGGGCCGGGACCATAACACGAAAAACACCCCTACACGAGTACACTGCCAACTCCAAACTTGACTGTAGGAACAGTACACTGTGGTAAATAGCGTTCACCCAGCTGCCGCCATACCCACGCATGGCCATGCGACTGATGGATCGTGTATCTGGATTCATCAGTCCATAGGACCCGTTTCCACTGATCTACAGTCCACGATAAATGTTCTTTACACCATGCCAAACGACGAGCAGCATTCCGAGTCGAGATGAAAAGCTTATGAGAAGCTGCACGACCTCGCTAACCCATGGAATGAAGTTTTCTGCGAATGATACGTGTACATACCGAGGTTCCAGCATTGTTACTCACACCTGTACACTGAGGTCTCCATCGATTAGCTGTAACGACTCTCCTGAGGCTTCGACGTCCTCTATCACTGACTTTCTTTGGTACGTTTTGCTGCTTCAGGCACGTCACGTGTCTTCCACTTATTCAGTACATCAAAAACAGTTGACTTGGGTATGTTTCAACGCCTTTCGGTTTCTCTTATATACAGCACACTAATACAACACTCAACAATTTTTCCGTTCTCAAAGTCAGTTCTCTCCCTCCGCGACATTTTCACTCAACCTCACAGTGGGATATGATCGCTGTCAGCTGCAGGCTTGTTTTTATACAGTTTGCAGTTGTACCGCGCATTTTAACAACGCAGAGGATCCTTTCATTTGTTTTTCAATGGGTGTCCGGTGACTTTTGTCAATATAGTGTATATACACTGAAGTACCAAAACTCTGGGATACGTCTCTAATACCGCGTTGGTCCGCCTTGCGATCGGATAATGGCAGCAACGCGACTTAGCATGGACTCCTCGAGTTCTTTGTAGTACTAGGGAGACAGTGCACACCATGCTTCCTGAAGAGCGTCCCACAATTCCGTACTATTCGCCGGTGGACGATTCCTGTTAGTGACTGCACGTTGAACAGCTTCCCAAATGTGTTCGATGGGGTTTAAATCCGGAGAACATGGGGGCCAAGTCAGAATGCGTGAAATGTTCGTCCAGCCATAATCGGGCGACTGTGGACCTGTGCTGTGGCGCATTGTCGTGTTGAAAGAGGTCACATCCGTTGGAGTGGGTGCATGACATGAACGAGTGCAAATGATCTCCGAGGAAGTTTGCGTAGCCTCCGCCGGTCAGAGCGGAATGCAGACGTATGAGGGTGTCCTTATGCGAGCCAGCTGAAAATACGTCACAGCGTAACAGAGCCACCGCCGGCCTGCACTGTCTCTTGTAGGCATGCGGGATCCATTGCCCCGTGGGTTATAGACGCCACACTCAGAGTCGACCATCTGTCCGAAACAGTTGGTACCGCGATTCGTCAGACCAGGCTACACGTTTCCAGTCATCTTGCGTCCAATGGCGGTGTTCCCGAACCCAGGCAAAATGCACGGCCTTGTGTCGTCGGGTCAGCAGTGCCACCCGGGGGGTCGTTGGCGCCGGAACCCCATAGTACACAGGGAACGTTGCACTGTCCTAACGCTGATGCTACTACTGGCCCCAGCATTGAATTGCGCTGTAATTTGCGGCAATGTTGCATGCTGGGAGGATGTTACGATGCGTGCCAGACGCCACTGTCCACGATCGTCCAGGACTTTTCTACGTCCACATCGGACTCGCATTCTGGATGTTTCCCCTGAGTTTCTGTAGTCCAGGTATACCCTTGAAATTGTTGACCGTGTAGATCCAAATGTCGTGGTAATTTTCGAGATGGAGTCACCTAACTCCCGGGAGCTGGTTATCGTACCACGCTCGAAAATCGTTTAAATCCTGATAAGCTGCCAATTAAACTGCGATTGCTACTACTTGAGCTTCCAGATCAGATCATATCCTATGTAGAGGATTTTAGGAAGGGAGTGTCTGACCCCAGGTCTTAAACTTAGAAATAGGAAGCTAGGAGATTTGGGCTAGAGTGCCCAATAGGAAAGTGACACGGAAGCGAGGTAGAAAGACTCCCTTATTTATTACCGGGGACCAGTACCCGGAATCCGACGGCTTAACGTGCCCATCCGACGCACGGCGGGTATTTAGTGGATCGAACCTGAGGTTATCTCCATGGCAGTCATGAACGCTGACCACTAGGCCACCCGCGGCTCCACGGAAGCACTTGAGTTTCTAGAGATATCTGCCTCTATATATACGTTGTTTGAGGAAGATACCATTTACAACATAGGTGTGGTGGAGTGTAATGGAAATGGCAGAGCCCTTCGCAGTTTTTTTGGCACCTCAGTATATATATATGTATATCCATAGCGTGCCTCCTCTTTTGATGTCCTTAGTGGTACAAAAAAAATGGAGGCACCTTCGAGATATTTCTTTTTCTTTTGTATTTTTTAAAATGAAATGACTCAAAAACTGTTTAACAGATCAAGACGAAATTTGATATTTCCATGTTTCCAAGCTTAGTTAACCTTCCTTGAAAAGGCCATCTGGTTGATGTGAGAAAGCTTGGAAACTTTGATTTATAATCTACGCCAAGAAATTCGGATTACTAATATAGTTAAGCTATTTTAAGTGTAATTGGTGTACAGTTCCTTGCTAATGCATTCTCCGAGCAATGTGGAAAGCATTTAAATATTCCGGAAGCTGAGGCTCTAACTGGAGACCTCGACTTTTATCCGCTTGCAAGATATTCGGCTTGATTCCAAAGTTTCTTAATTTTAAAACTTCGGTAAAAGGTACATGTTTCGAAAAGAAAAATGACAAATTTCTTCGTCAGGCCCTATCAAGGACAGTAAATCTGAAAAGAAAGGACGTTGTGTCTTTGGAAGCCAAGTGCTATACCCTATATATGAAATTACATATTCTTTGCGATCCGATCACTTTCAACAACTAAACGCTCTAAGTGGACATGTCAGTCGAAAGACTCCCATCTTCCTTATATTCCAAACACAACAAGAAGCTGGATTTCTTGAAATCATCCCAGAATCCAAATCCTAAAGATTTCATCATTCCATTCGTCAATATTACTAAGCGGACGCTCACCGTAGAAGAAACTAAAGCTTTGGAACTTGAACCAAAGTTCTGCTTACGAACGAAACCGAATCCTAAGCGCGTAATTTCTGAGTTTGAAAGCGTAATGTCGCGTGTTCCAGAAGAAAGACGAGCTACGCCACATCTGTTGTTCTAGATTACGATCGTGGTACAATTCAAAACACAGGCATACTAAATTTAAAATTTCGAAATCGATTTCGAACGTCAAAAATGACCGCTCCATAATATTAACTCTAACGGACAATTTCGCCCAGATTGCTATTATGGATGCTGTAGATTACAATCAGAAACTCGTAGATTTTATCTCCACTTCTGGATCTACAGTGCTGCGAACGAACCCTCTAAATTGTTGGATTACAGAGGTACAAAGAGTTGCCAGGCTGACCGCTATTCGGGACGATATCAAAGCCGCCAAATTACTACCAGGACCTCAGATCCCGAAGCTGTTAGGAAGACTTAAATACCACAAGCCCGGTAATCCATTGAGACCCATCGTATCAAGGAGGTCGCATCGACGCACCTTTTAGAGAAAGCACTTTCAAAATTTCTGACTAATTAGATCCCTAAATCGGACTTTATAATAACTTCCACTCTGGATTTTATCACGAAAATAAAGCAGATATCTGTCCAACAACATGACATTATCGGCAGTTTCGATGTGGTTTCTCTTTACCCTTCGGTCCCCGTGCCGAAAGCCATCGGAACATTAAAAGAAGCCGTATCTAATTCATCACTTCATTCGAAGGAATCTTGCCTCAAGATCTTCAAGATAATGGACTTGGTCTCAAATTCCAGGTACTTCAGTTTCCAAGGAAAAATCTACAAACAGATTAATGGTGCTCCGATGGGATCCTCGATTTCAGCCGTTCTCGCGGAAGCAATTCTTCGCCCAATCAAGCAATATACAGTATATTTACCAACATCCCTCCAAGACCTACCACCTGGCTGAGATATGCAGACGATGCATCCTTCATATGACCGCAAGAAAAGGAGACTCTCCCGCTTTTCCTAGATAAAATTAATGATATTCACTCTACGATCAATTTCACTATGGAGCTCGAACACAGTAGTGCCTTGCCTTATGAAGATGTTTTACTGAGCAAGTTGCCTGAAAATCACCTTCGTACAAAAATCTACTATAAATCCACATCCGTCCCGAACTTGATACTCCGCAGCTCATTCTGCCCTGCTAGTTACAAGACAGCTTTCTTCCGTGGTAGAATCAGAGGTCTTTGCAGTCTCCTCCGATATTCTTTCTAGATAACGTGAATTAAAGAACGTTACCGAATTGGCCACTGAGGCAGGATACGCCCCGGACCTGGTACATAACTATATCGAGAAAGTCAGAACCAGTCATATTAATCTTTCTATGTATGCTGCAACTACGCTACCTGGGCTCAATTCCCTACATACCAAATGTTTCTCATCAGCTCAAGAACACGCTCAAGAAGATGAACCTCGGTGTTGGCATCAGGTCTCCGGCATCTTTATTTGCCATACTTCAGGGACACTTTGACAAGCACACGCATTCCAATGAGGTAGGTGTGTATGCCATCCCTTAACAATATCCGGACGGATCCAAGAGATACTACATTGGAATGACCAAACGTTCATTTGGAATTAGAATCAACGAGCATAAAAGGGGCATCAAGAACGGTAAAGTAACAACGGCCCTATCCAGATAAGTCCAGTTCAAGTCCGCTACTCCTATGTGGGATGACGTAAAGAAATTAGCTTCTTATACTCCACCCCAAAATCTACCGCCATTCGCGAAACTTTGGAGATCATCAGCAACAGCGAATCATGCAATGGCAGCGTCTCGCTGGAGTTTCCACGAGTTTGGAGTCAGTTCTTCAAATAGTGAATGCCTTTGTTTTCCTTCCAGGATTCCGCGTGCTAAACGAACATGACTCTTGTCTTTGAATGAATAATTACTTAGCATCTGTTCGTTTATTTTTAAGTCAAGTCACCGCGTTCAAATTGTTGAAGCGTTCTATTATTCAGTTTGCCGTTTGCTGTCTACCTTCCTTGAAAAAGCCATCTGGTTGATGTGCGAAAGCTTGGAAACTTTGATTTCTATTCTACACCAAGATATTCGGATTACTACTATAGATATTCTATTTTAAGAAAAATTCATATATCTTGAAATTTGTATACTTTTGTCCACTTCTATCCTTTATTTAATAAAAATATACTTCTATCCTTTATATAATGCGAAGCTGCTGTTCGTTTCGTCTAGGAGATTAAAAAAAAAAAATCGGACAAAATGTCTTTAAGAACTCCAGAGGAAAATCATTCAAGGACGACCAAAGATATAATACTGATAAATTTTTATACTATGAAAAGTTAATTAACTGCTAATTGAAAGCTGTATTGCCGCACCGGTGGCACAGTGGTCTAAGCGATGGCCTCTGATAAGTCCGAAAGGGGTCGGTGTTCGAATTCCGGTGAGGCATGGATGTTGTATTTGTCTTACGGCGCTGGCTCTCTCCCTTCCATGGAACCAATGGTCCTAGATTAGGGACGGACAACTGCGTACAGCCCATTGAGATGCTCACCGCGGTCGTTAATCTTTCAAAAAAAAAAATAAAAAAAAGGAAAAAAGCCGTATTAACCGGAAACTACAGAATCTAATTTATTCAACGGAGAAACGTGTTTTCGAGCTGCTACAGGGGTTTGCAAATATGATACATATCTAGTAATGATATGTTTTGCATTACGTTTCTGTTCTGCCTAAACTTCTGAGACATGTAGATTTCACGCCATGACGATGCATATAGATTGTATTAGTTGATTTTCCACTGCATAGCGTGACGCAGTTGGAAGTGTTTGATTTGCTTTTCAATGTTCGTGATCCTTTGATTCGTGTCTTTGCGTTTTAACGTCGATATTTCTTTAGCCCAAAACTTTTCCAATGGATCTCACTGAATGTAAAGCATTTCAAAAATGAGTAATCGCAATAAGTACGGGGAATGGACTTGCATACCGTGTACGATTGCAAAAGGCTGTGACGTATTATAGAGGTGAATCACGTGTCAAAACGAGAAATCTGCAGTGATATATGCCGTCCGTGTAGCTTAGTTGGGAGAGCATCTTATTCTGGAGTGAGAGGGTTCGATTTCGATATCCATCTCGGACAAATCCGTGTTTTCACAAGCAGGGGCAGATTTCCCACTGCAGGGCGTACTAGGCGCGCGCCTAGGTCCCCAGATCTTGAGGGGGCCCCGAAAACGTGTAATTTGATTGCCAGTTTTGTTTTGCTTTTCACGGACCGAAATAAATCAATCCTGAAAGTGACCACTTTATTGTCAATTGATAATTTACTTTCTCATTTTAAATTTTCGAATTGTTATTGATGTACTTGTTTTGAAAGAAACTGTTAAAATAACCTAGCCTTCCTTTTAGTGGTAGGCGAAACAGGGATTGACGCTTCCCACACTTTTCATTGTTTAAGGCGAATACTTAGCTGGCTGTGATATAAATTACTTTCATATGACTTCCAGCCAAGAAAAAAGATCTGTGTTGGAACTTTTTAACTGTTTTTCCTGAGCTGCGATGAAGAGTGCTTGTAGAAACTGTCCTGATGGTCCGGGGTGTTTGCAGTTTACTACCTTTTCTCTCTGGGGTAGTATAATCAAGTTTTTCCTTAACCCTAATCTTCCTACATCACCTTAAACCAAAGTAGCTAATACAATCTTCGCTAAAAAGAAAGAAAGAAGAAAAAAAAAAAAAAAAAAAAAAACGAAGCACCCAGAAAGAATTATCCTAAGACGAAAAATTGGCATGTGCAATGTACATGTATAGGAGAGCAAATGATTGCAATTCCACAGCAGTTGGGCCATTTATCCGGATAAAGCAGTTACATGAGTAGAAGAAGTCAGTAAGTTGTAGCGCCACCTCTCGCTCGGATACAAGCAGAAACCCAGCGTGGCAGAGACATATACAGCTTACGGATACAGTTCTGAGGTATGGAATGCCATATGGTGTCCAAATTGTGGGCCAATTCGCCTACATTCCGCGATGGGTGTAGGTGAGGTCCCATCATGTTTGATCGGTTAGAAATCGGGTGATCGGGCTGGCTTAAAAGGGTGTCGACATTACAGAGACAGGCCCGGGAGAGTTGTGCCGTGTGTGGCCGGGTATTATCATGTTGCAAATTTACTCGGTGATGTGCTACAGGAAGGGCAACGCAACAGGTCGTAGAATGCGTCAACGTACCGTTGAGCAGTAAGGGTAGTACGGAGGACTTCGAAGGGTGTCCAGCTATCGTAGGAAATAGCTTACTAGACAGTCAGATCGGGTGTCCGAGCCCTGTGCCGTTGCACGGTAAAAACAGCATCCGTGCGCTAATCGGTTCGTCTCCAGACACGCATGCGCTGGTCATCGGCGCTAAGTGCAAACCGTGATTCATCACTGAAGACAATGTGACACCAGTGGTGCCTGCGATGCTCTCTGATCAGTAGTAAGCGGCGGATTGGCCTCCTCGAATGCAATGCCTGTGCCGCAACTCGTCTAGCAACGGGCCGAATGGCCACTTCCGTACCTGTGGACGACGTAACAGGGCCACGGATTGTCGAGAGCGAAGAATTTGGTTCTGTTCGTGCGGCTCTCACAGCAGCTCGAATCTCGCGTTCCACCGATGCTCTCGGCCGTCCACTGCCCGTGTGCCGCTGGATTGCGGTGCCCTGTTTGACCCATTGACGCCAACATCGTCCGATTACCGCGTTGTTCCGATCCAAATGCTTGGCGATACGGCGACTTAACCAACCGGCTTCTCTCAGCCCAATTATATATCCTCTCGCAAACCCGCTCGTCTTCTCGTGGTGTGCACTGATCCGTCGTCATGGCATCCTCACAGTCTGGATGTTAATGTACCAGCAATTCGCTGTCACAATTGTCCGGTACGTCGACGCATTCTACGACCTGTTGTGTCGCCCTTTGCTCTTGATAAACCCTTCTCGATGCGGTTCCCATGCGCTGTCGTGGGCCGCTATTTAGTCACTGATCGTCATTTTTTTAATCATTTGAATATTCGGCCCTGATATACTTGCATGCAGAGTTTCATTAGGATCAAAGGACTTTCTCGGGGTGCTTCGTTCTTTTTTTTTTTTTTTTTCACAAAAAGTGTGTGCTTAGGCTGCAAAATAAAGAAATTCAAAAATATTGCACTGTTTATCTTTTTTCTTATTGAATAGTGTTAAAACAAAATTCTATTGTATTGCAATAGCTTTTTCTTATTACTTTCCCCTCCCTTAGTTTAATACTGATAATTATCAGGTATTCTCACCTTTTCCATTCCTTAAATTGACAACAAATTAACATTTGAAAAAGCAATAAAAGTTATTTTTTTTATTGAAGGTTTAACGACCACCGTGAGTAACTCAATGGGTTATAAGCAGTCGCCCGTCCCTAATTTAGGGTCACTGGTTCCAGGGAAGGTAGAGAGCCAGTGCTGTAAGACAAAAACAACATCCATGCCTCACCGGGTTCCGAACCCGGACCCATCTCGGACGAATGGTCATAAGCCAGCGCTTAGAACACTGCGCCACCCAGGCGGACAATAAAAGTTTCAATGATGCTCTTACTCGAAAAACTGTGGTTCCTACTTTTCCATTTTCAAGCTGGATCTTTTGCACTTAATCGTTATGCTTCTGTTTCTGATAACTGCGGTGGAAGTATAAAGAAAATCTTACGCATCTTTTTGACATTTTAATTTTCTGATGAAAATAATAAGGAAAAATGTTTCCAAGAAACTCTTCACACTCTAGCTTTTTGGCACTGAGTGATGAAATTCTTACTGTGCAACTATTTTGGTCCATGACATTTGTCTATGCCATGGATGGCTGAATCTCTTTGATTTAGAGAATCGTTCGCCACAGGAAAACTCTTCCACGAAAAGTCATCCACCCTTTTTAAGCGAAGCACTGTGCACAAATTGAAATTTACCCGTATTTTGTGGCGTGGAGGACTTCTCCGGTTGCCAGTGTCTTCAAGAATTTTATTTTTGCTAGATACCATGCTCGTTTCCTACTAATTTGACTAATTCGCTCATAATGTAAAAACAAGTTGATTTTCTAAAGATGAAGTAATGGAGAGGGCATGTTTTGTAATTGAAACTTATTCCAGTTCCATGACAATTTATACGAAATGTATTGATAAATTTAGCGAAACTCCATTTTCAGCGCCTTTAGCGTTAAATTTACCAAGTAACTATAGCAACTGAAGATGTACTAATGTAGCCAGTTTTGCCTCAAAAATAACTTTTGCCGTAACCGAAATGGTCTCTCGTAGCGTAAAGCTGAAATTTATTAAATTTCCAATTCCAGAACAACAGGGAAATTTATGAACTGGTAGTGAAATTTAAAATGGCCAAAATTTAATGAAACTTTATGTCCTATCATTCGCAAAAATGATTTTTGAAGAATTTGTGAAAACCACATTTATTGTCCCAGTATCTCTAGCAGGAAATTAAGGAACTGATTCGAAAATTTAGGTATTTCAGAAAGAACTGTGAAGCCAAATCTGAGAGGCACAAAAATATTTCTTCACAAGAGAACTTTAATTTCTTGAATGTTCGACTTTGACAGCCCTTAGTCGTAAATTCATAAAGAATCATCATCATCATCATTGTCAACCATTATCAATCCACTGCTGGACGAAGGTCTCCCCAAGTTTCCTCCACAACGGTCTGTCTTGTGCCAGTCTCCTCCATGTCACCCCCGCATATTTACGAATTTCATCCACCCATCTCCCATGTGGTCTTTTTCTGGGTCTTTTCCTGTCCCTTGGAATCCAATCTAAAATTTCGGCTGTCCATCTATGGTCTGTCCTTCTGGCAGTATGTCCAGCCCATTGCCATTTCAGGGATTTAACTCTGATCATGATGTCTTCCACTCTCGTCATTTTTCGGATCCACGAGTTCCTATATGGGATATTTAAAGTGGCAAACTTAGTGCCCTTTGATTTCCTATTAGCGGCAAAAATAATTTTTGAAATATCTGTAAAAACAAAAACTTCGATGTGCGCGAACAGTCAAACTGATTAAACATCAGCGTTGTTTCTGACAAAACGTCCTAATAATTTATGATAGAATCTCATTTCAAAAAGCTCAAAAACATTTTTCTTGACTTTACTTTTTTTTGTTGTTATTAATCTGACGCATGAAAATTTCTGAGGCGATAAGAAGGGGAAGGAGGGGCCCCAGAGTCGTTTAGCGCCTAGAGCCCCAAAAGATTTAAAGTCGCCTCTGTTCACAAGGCACAAACTGATCTGCGAATTGTACTGCTGTATCTTAAATAAGCTTCTACACGGACATGTCCTTGAATCTGCTGACTCACGGGTTTTCCTCTCAGTCAGATCAATAGATTTATTGCTGTATACCACCAATCTCTCAAGCCTTTTTTGTTCTTTGGTATCCAGTCTAATAGTTCAATTGTTCAGCTGTGGTCAGTTTTTAAGTGTGATATTGAAATTAGCTTCTTTATTTATTTGTTTCCAAATTTGGTATGTGCTAATTATAATTACATTCGAAAAGTCTTTCTTAAGGGAGGCTCAAAACTTTTCGGGGGGGGGGATAGCCTCCTCTGGTGGACTCCAAGCTGCGGTCCTCAGAACAGATTTCTGTGCTTAATTAAGATTTCAGATGAAATTTGCGCACCTAGAGGAAAACATGTTACAACCGGGAAATTTTGCAAATAGCTAGAGTGCGCGCTGGAATGCAAATGATCTACGTCTGGTGCGAGTGCGCATGCCCGGCGTGCAGTCGATGTCCCATGAAAGCGAAAAACACCGGCCGACGCAAGCAAGAGTACAGTGTGACAAGAATGCCGGGTAGACGCCAGAGACGTCGATTTACGCAACTCACGGACTTTGAGAAAGGCCGGATCATCGGGCTGAAAACCACAGGGTGGTCGGCGCGCGGTGTAACCCGCCACGTGGATCATTCTGACCATACCGTCCGACCGTGTTGGGAGCAGTGGACACGTGCCGGCACTGCCACACGACGGAGCGGCTCCGGACGGACCAGCTGGACCGCCGGTAGAGAGGATCGACATACCGTGCGCCAGGTACGAACGGATCCCACAGGGACCAAGTCCACTATACAGGCAGATGTAGCTGCTCCTGTGTGCCCACGAGCCATTTCCCGACGCCTCGCGGAAGCGAATCTGCTATTCCAGCGCCACTTACGCGTGCTGCCATTAACACCGGAACATCGCCGGATCCGTGTGCAGTGGTGCCAAGCCAGAGCGATGTAGAACGCCACAGACTGGTGACGTGTGGTGTTTAGAGGTGAGTGCCGCTGCGTTTTGGGGACAGATGATAATCGTGTCCGGGTGTGGAGGTCCCCGGGTCAACGGCACGATCCCAACCTCACTATCAAGTGCCACACCTCCCCCACTGCAGGCATTATGGCCCGAGGATCCATTGCTTACGATAGCCGATCAGCTCTAGTAGTCGTACGTGGATCATTGACGGGCCAGCGGTGTGTGGATGAGATCCTACTGACCCATGTGCTCCCATTCCTGGCTGGGATTCCAGGTACGCCCTACCAGCAGGATAATGCCCGTCCGCACATGGCTCGGTTTGCCCAGGACTGCCTACGTCATGTCCAGACACTTCCATGGCCTGCCAGTTTCAGGGACATGTCCCCTATCGAGCATGTGTTCGCCGTGCCGCACTATCCAGGGTTTGGAGCACATCGTCCAACACGTGCGGGGCAGTCTGCCGCAGGACAACATCAGGCGTCTGTTCTCCTCCATGCCGAACCGTATTGCAGCATGTATCGCCACACGAGGCGGTGCGACGCGCTGATGAAGATGACCAGACTGCGTGCCACAGATCCCTCTGTAATTGTCCTGCAGCTCTGTTTTTGCCATCATTCATCTGTATCACTACTTCTATAAAATTTCAGTTCAATCCGATGCTTCCTTCTTGGTGCGCAAATTTCATTGTCCGTGAGTGTATTTGAACAGAGAAGAGTTTGATTTTGGGTTTGCCGCTTAAAGGGTTAATTGTTCAAAAATTCCTCAACACCACATTTCCCAACAGAGGGATTGGGTGGGGCGGTTCAACTTCATGGCCTCCACGGTCACCCGACATATCACCCCTAGACTTTTCCTGTGGAGTTATGTCAAGGATAAATTCTATTCAACACGAGTGTGTGATTTGAAACTCTGCAGAAAAGGATAAGAGGATAACAGATGCTATTGCCACAGTCTCCTAAGAGATGTTAAGGGAAAGCATGGCGAAAAATTGAAAACAGAACAGATGTGCTTCAGGCCACGAACGACGCTCATGTGGAGATGTACTAACAATGTAGAAAGAAAGCCCTATTAGTTTACATGCATCGTGAACCAAACCTCTTGTTTCTACCTATAATAGTTTTTTAAATAAAAATTTTCTGAACGAGGGAAAGACTTTCTGTCCGCCCTGTACCTCTGTTGCCGAAAAAATTCTTCTAAATTCGGGCACATTGCTTTCGGTATAGAAATACTCAAATTCGGGATTCAAATACCAAATTAATTGTTTTAATTATGTTAATTAATTATCATAATTAATTATGTAACTGCTTAATTGGAGTAATTCGTAATTAGGTGCAAGAAATATTATCCCAACCCAAGCCGCATAGGGATTCGCTAGGTTCTTTTCTTTTTCTTTCTTTGCTTTCCCTTCGCGAGGGGAAGGAGATTTAAATTGCAAGTGCCAGGCCAGGTGCAAAATTTCGCAAACGAAGCGAAAGGTATTTTCTTCTATTTCCCGGCATTTCAGAAGCAACAGCATTGCGAATTACATAATGCTCCCTTAACTAACAATGGCGCAGTGTTGGCTATAAGGTGGAAATGTAAGAAAGAATCATAAAGCTGGTAAGAAGGTAGGGCTAGGCAATAAATGTCACCCAAGCTCGGTGTCGGAGAACATATTTCAGTCGGGCATACGTGCCTACGAGCAGTCTTCAAGTTTTAAAAAGGGTTTGCTCGGATGCTCCGATAATAGAACTCAACAACGGGTTGACAGTTACGGCCAAATAAATTTTTAAAGGGCTTAGCTCAGCAGATGGTCAGCAGGCCCGGAGAACATCTGCTCAAAGTAGCCACTGGCCGGCAGCAACTGGGGCGGCAGTCCATTTGCGAACGAGGGGGGGGGGATCAGAAACCAATGAAGGGGCAAGGGACGTCTTCTCGAGGTAAGGACACGCCTCGCAGCAGGGCTGTAAGGAAAGCGAAACTTAAATAAAATGAGAAACTTGGAAGAAGTTTTTTTTTTTTTTGGAGGTTGGTCGGTCGCAGTATTTTGGTTGGAGTGGTTTGTTGGCACTTTGTTGGAAGTCGCAGCTCAACGGCAGCGGTAGGCAAGAAATGCCTAACTGTGCGAGGTTCAAGAAGTCGGTCGTCACAGAGGCAGGACGTTTAGACACCACAGAAAATTAGAGGGAAAATCTTAGAACACTACCGGCTGTGTTTTATCCACGGAGGATGCCAGCCAAAGACTACGGCCACCAGACGACAAACGCATTCCTCAACCGCCGGATCGGTGCAGCACAGCAGAAGTTCTATTTAGGGTAAGACCTAATTCAATTATTTCAATCCCTTGCATGCTGAGTATTCATTGAAAGTTTAGAAATGAAATATTATTGCTCACCTCGTGCTAGTTGGATTGTTAGGGACGTTTGTAGTTCTATAATACGCAAACTAAATCCTAACTTCTTTTTGTAGAGATGTCGTATTATAACTTAAACTGGTCCCACCATTAAATTGTACCTAAATTAAGAATTAAACCCAAAATAAATTTTATATTTGTTTCTTTAAACAACGTGTTTTTCTTCTAGCTGCTCTGCAAATGAGTACGAGTGTCTGTGTACTGGTTTAATTTAAAGTAATAGTTTTCTTTCTTCGCAGATAACCCCATTCAAGCATAAAGCGAAATGTTAGCTTTTCAATTTAATTTCTTTGCGGCATATGAGTTCTTGCGACAACCTCGTACGAGCTCGTATGAAACACAACGCTTTTAAAAAGTTCCAACGATGAGGCTGGGTCGCCTATACTAGGTAGCCCAATGTCATTGTTGCCAATCTAGGCGATCGAAAATCGTTAACAAAATTTATGCCCTCAAGTTCCCCAACGGGACTTGGCGTGGTGACACCTCAACCAACGTATGAACTCCTCACATTATTACCACCCCTACTCGATGTGAGGGCGAACCATCTGCTGCGTCCTATTCGCTGCAGTGGGATTAATTATTAAGAAGGCCGTTAATTTTCGTAACTCTTTACTCTCTATTATCTTCCGCCTATGGGTGTCTACCGTGAAGTTGGGTTCCCTAATGGAGGGTCTCCAAGTTCAGGGTTGACGGGTGCATTGCGTTGTGTTTCATATGGGAGAACATGGGAAACCCATATTCCTCCATATGCCGCTTGAAATTTAATAAACTCATGTCAGATTTGGACCTTTTATTTTCCTGCGACTGGGTTTGCTAAATGTTAAAAGTTATTTTCTTCTTAAAATCTTGGAGTTGTTACTCTACCAAAACTTTACGATTGTTCTACTTAATTATTCAGGTTAAAATAAACAAAGATTCACTTATTTTGAATTTTCAAAGATTTGAGAAACTCGGGTAAATTTCATTATAAAATACAGAATTTATTTTCATTTGTGTTTCCTTAAAATCTATTACACTGATCGGTGGAGATTTCTATTAATTTAAACCAAAATATATTTTAAGTTCATTATGCTTTTTGATATTCGCAATCATATTTTAAAGTTCACCTTCCGCAAAATATAAGACACATTATGTTATTCAGCACTTGCAAGAGATTAAAATTATCTTTTCTACCGAGGATGTATAGGAGACAAAATCATGATCATGCTAACGAGATATTGGGAATTATGAAATTTTTCTCACCAAATTCTTTTCTTTTCATCTATTTCGTTGTCGTCCGGTATTACTTATAGGTATAAAGTCTATGGTTGGGACCTCATCCGGTCCTGCTGAATGCACACTGCCCGCATAAGATCACTCGATGCTTCACCCAAAATTTGCGTAAAAACCTCTCAGGGAAAACATCATACTTCCCTTCACCTGGAAATCATCTTGCTCAATTTTGAGCGTCCTCCCAGGAAAACTCCTAACTTAATTCTTTCTGCGATATTCTGCCCAGGATTCATCTAGAGTCCATCTTTCCTCTCTGCGTTCACCCAGAAATAGCAGTCATCATTCCATCCCGTGTTCTCTCCAAAATCATCTCCGCCTAAAAAAAAACTTTTTCTCTCGTCTATGTTTAAGGGGTTCGGGGGTGTTCCTGTCCTACCCAAATGGTTCTCCCCTTATTGGTTGGGCCGCTTTTCCTCGCTTCGGCATTGGTTTACATCCCTGTATGGGAATCCCTCCGATTCGTTGGCAAAGGCTTGAGAACATCGAGTTTTCTTGAAGATGAATATTCCTTTATCTTGTCAACTGCTCCGCGGGATGTCCGCGCTGCCTTAGAATTTTCACGTACGCTTCCTGTATGACTCTTTCTGTTGGTGTCAACCAGTTACGCCCACTACGAGAAATATGCCCTGTTCGTTGCCCGCTAGCGTGCGTAAAACGTGACTTCGTTAATAGCGAAAGGTCCAGTAAATTGGCCCCCACCTGTGATTGCGAGCATTTCATTCTCGTAGCGTTGCTTGCTAAAACCTCCGAGTTTTCTCTTTACTAACCTAGGGGTGTGTTTCGTGCGTATTCTTACTGGAATTTCCGGAGAGCTCGGGGAACACAAAATAAAATAAAAAAAACAATTCAAAAGAATGATGAAAAAAAAATAAGGAATTTCCTCCTCAAGAAAGAAATCTGCTCAGCCAGGTCTTAGAAAAATTATGAAATAGGTATTATAATTATCCTCTTAGAACGCCTGTCCACATTATGCTTCTCGGATTTTCTTTCCCAATTCCCGCGCTCTCTAAATTGTTTACTTGGTAACTACTCTTCCTCGTTTAACTATTTCCTCGTACTATGCGATACCGTAGGAATTATTTGGTGAATATATTGCTTTCCCACACTTACTAATTTGTAGGCCCCCTTTCCGAAATTCATACCTACGAAATCATGGTCCTCCAATGTTACACGATATTCCGGAGGACATACGGGTAACATTATCTCCCTCTCCCATAGGGTTGAAGAGCTTTGTCCCCCAAAGTTAGGTGCTGTGGATTCCTTCCTCTCTTGCAAGGCTGCTCGTTTTCGCTCATTTCAACATGCGATGAATTACAATCATTTGCGAAAACTTATGCGCATATATGATACATAATGTAATTATAAGCACATACAATAAGCATAAAACTACGAGTAAGATTATTATAACAATGTTCAATAAATATTAAATTCCTCCACCGAATCTAATTCTAAGTTTGACATTGACAGATAACATATGCACTGTATATATATATATATATATATGAATTCTTTCCGATAGTGACAGATTTCTTCAGCCGCCGTCTTCTCGGCGACACACAATATTTGCTCGGGTACGCGCCTCCGTTGGGCGATATGGTTTCGGTTTTGGGCGTTCCCATCTCTTAAGCACTCAGCTAGTTTCTCAGAGTTCCTTTGGAGATCAGCCTCCCAGACGGGAGTGATGTAGGCTAACACCATCTCCACGTTCAGTTCATAAGGGTGCCGTACCATTACGCCGAGGAATAGTTCCCGGTAACATTTACCGCCTGCAGCAAGTGATGACCGACGAAGCGATAAACAAAATTATTATTACCGCAGCGGCTCCGGCTGCGATTATTTTGAAAGCTCCGAACAGGGAAGTGCCGAAGGCGTTGAACAGTAGCCCACTGCTCCATTCGGGTGGGCCTGCTGGTTGCCAGTATGCGCTGGAGATATTAGGATAAGTCAGCTGAACTGAAGGTTGTTCTAAGCAAAAGTCTAAAGTGGTACAAGCGGTAACGGTTCGGGCCTTTAAGCAGAGTTTTTCGCTGTGGCACTTAGCGTCCGTCTTTAGATTTATCTTGATCGTTCGTCTTTCCGTCTGTAGTTTTACCGAACGAGAGTGCACCGTGAGTTTTTCGAAGTGAACGTCCACAATCCCGGCTGCGCACGATGAGAAAGCTTCGATCTCTACCGTAGCCAAGGGCTCGCATGCAAAACAGCCTGTTACCTTGATTTCTGCCTCCGTGAATTTTGGGCAGACAGTTCTGGTTTCGATCGAGTACTTGTACTTCTGGAATTGAAGATTTACCACTATAGGGGCTGAGTGTAACAGTTCCGAAACAAGTTGGCCATTTCCGTCAACCTTCAGTTGATGCCATGCTGATGCCATTGGTAAGGCGCTCTTTTTTTGTTCTATCATATTCAGTAAATACGACTGTTGTCGGTGGCATTTCATAGAGTCCTCATAATAGCTACAAGAAAACATGCTTTCGTCGAAGATAAAATTTTTCGACATCGATTCGTTGCTCTGCGTATCGCCGATATGTCCTTTCATCGGTCGTGAAGGTAAGCTTGCCCTTTCAATATAACTCTCTTGAGGGTTTCCCACTCGAGGGATCAGATGTGTGTTCACGATTTGTGTAGGCTGGTCCAGTGATCCGACTACTTGCACTATGATGCCCGTAGAGGTCGTGGCTTGGTTCTTAACCGTCAGAGTCTCTACGGTGTCGTTGTTGTGCTGTTGAATTAGTAGCTGATAACTACACTGCATCGATACTATTCTGCGTACGTCATATGCTCGCAGGAAATCTGCTTCCAGCCATATTCGAAAGAAATGGCAATGTTGCGAGTCAATGATCCAGCATGACGTGGACCCACTGTCGGACGGCTGACACCCTGTGATGCCGGGCCAGTCTAGCGATTGTTTTGTCAGTGCGTCAAATTGTTTTGATCGCACACATCCTTTTCCCCAATTGCAAGTCTCGTGATTTGCACAAACCAATTGGCTGAGATAACGCATTGTAGTCACGTGCGTAAAATAGTCTCTCGTCGTGTGCCAGATACAGTTTGCCTGCTGGTAGGTTACTTTCAAGGAAAAAAGTGTATGGTCATTTTCCTGGTCCGTAAACCATATGCATTGTTCATGCCCCAAATTCATTAGGGTTACCTGCGCATTAGTAGTTAGACGGCAGTTGTGCTCTACCTCTGAGTCCGTGCACTCCTTCACCTTTGATGCAACAATCGAATGTGCGTTACATTCCGCGGAAGTTCCGTTTACCAACAGAAATAAGCTCAAAAGTACCAGTCCGTGTAAAGGCGGTTGCGCCGCTGGACGGGCAACTTGCCTCTCCAAATATTCGTGCATCTGATTTACTCCGTTACGTAAAACATTTCCTGTTAGGGCTCCTGTCTTTACTGCCACAAACGTTGTTCCTCTGAGGAATCTATATGACTTCCAAAGAATTATTCCGACTCCACACAACAGCTTCCAGATGCTAATTACTACTTTCCTGGCATATAGAAAGGTTACCACTGAAATTAAAACTAGCACAATATACACTACATAAGTGACTGCGTGGGGTAAACACTTTAGCTGTCGTAGCATCTCACGACACAGTATGCACTGTAGGGGTCTACACGTTGTTCTACCTACGATTTGCAAAGCACCCCTTAGGGTTTTTCCATCCGTGGTAACGAAAATCAAAGTTAGTTCCGCAGAAAGCTCTAGTAGTTCCGGTGGCAATGATGTCTGATACGGAGCGTTCCTTAAAGTGATAACCCGCTCCATACCTCGAACTCGAATCACCAGGGTTCCTGGAAGTGAGCTGGTGATGATTGGGTCGTTGTATGATACTTTGATATTTTCCCTTTGAAATACTGCCTCTTCGTCAGACAGCAAATGTCTCTGGTGACGGCGCCGAGGTGAAATATTAGTGCGCGGTTTTCCAACGCACTCTGTGAAAGAGATCAGCGATGGGTTCGAAATCCGTAGTCCTTCCGCTTCATGTATCAGTGTAGATACTGCTGGCGTTAGGCGGCAGTTGCACGTAGTGACGGATTTATTCACACAGCTCGCCAGTGCACAATATTCGCTCGTTCCACTGCACGGTGCATCGGCAGTGCAGGCACAGTGTAAACCGTCTCTTGTGCACTCCATTAATGAAAGGGCTCCTTGTGGGTTCGGTTCCTGCTGAACGAAGAAATTTCTCGGTTCGATAAGCTCATGGTTGTGCGTAATGAATGTCCTCCAGGCTTTCACGCACTCGTCGCATGAATGTGCATGACAAGCACTCCGCGGCATTCCTAGTTTCAAAAGTTCGGCACGAGATGCTACAGTGCACTGATACTTATCTCCCTTGAAATGACAGAGTTCGTGATTAGCAGCTACTCCGCTAACTGTCCAGATTACCACGGCGAACGCAATCACGTTCATCTTGTCCATTTTATTGACGAATGTCACTCTCTTCAAATATCTTAAAAGTGGTAATGGTTCTGTCAACACCTGTCGGCCATAATTATCTCAAAACAAACATATACATGAAATCACTCCTTATCACCTCGGTATTTCTCTTGCACATGCATTATATACTCTTTACATTAAGAACTAGTTAATTTTTCCTTCGAAAAGCTCGTTTCACTCTGACCTACGGGAAGTGAAGGGTTTTTATGTGCATATTTATTTACATATTTTTTTCTCGAAACTCCGAAGCGCATTCCATCCCAGGCTTCCCTTTTCTCTAATTGTATTTTTTTCTTCCTACTTGTAGGTTTTCTCCAACAACAACAAAAATAAAAATCTCATCACTCGTGTTTCTTAAGCTTACTAAATTATAATTAAATAACGGTTGTTTACTTCCCATTTATCTATTCTGCAGCTATTATTTCCATACGCTGGTGCGTCTACTACTTCTAAAAGAAAAATTATTAATTTCCCTTTTCGTGTTTGTCGTATTGTCTACCAGATATTACCCGCGTATAGTCGCTTATTTCCCTTTTACGTTGTTTAACTTAATCGTTAGTTCTTTGCTGAACTATTTCTTGCCATTTTATCTTTAGTGCTTTACTCTTTTTTTTTTCTTCTCTCTTTTTTTTTCTCGCGTATTACCATTGTATTCTCATTCCTGGCTATTTCTGATTTCACGACCAGATGCTTTCCTCGTGTATTCGCAGGTGTGCGGCGACCATTTAAGGAACGCCGATGATTTCGGAAAATAGGGAATTTCCTCGAAAATGCTTGCGAGGGTCCCCTTTGGGCGATGTCACCCCTGCAAATTCGTCGATCCAAAAATTTTGGGTCGTTCCTGTGTTGACCGTTTCTCACGGCTCGAAATCTGAAACACCTGCGCTGATGCCTGTGGGTGTAAGTGAGCGCACAATAGCGTAGCCTCTTGCATGTTTTGCTTACATCGGAGGCTTCTTGTTTAGCCTATGTAGATGCATTCTGTGTATTCTATTACCTGGGGCTAATACCACTCCTCTAATTTCTGCAGGTCAGTGCTCAGTTCGCTGACGGATTTCATTGAAACAACACGCTTCTTTTCGTCTGGTGAACTTGTCATTCAAATTTCCTCTTCTGCTTTATCTCCTTTTTTTTTTTTTTTTTTTATTGGTATCGTTGCACCATGTCTGCACGTATTAATCCTCATCTCACCTCGTCGCATTTTTCGCATGCTCGACGCCAGTTGTGGTTTGGGAGAATCTGCAACTGCTCCTCGTGTGCTGCGGTGGTAGAGGATGGGGAGCTGGGCCTGGTGAATTTGTCATTCACATTTCCTCTTCTGCTTTACTCAACCTCTAACCTCACGATGTACCTAGTGCATTTCTACCTCGATTTCATTTCTATACTTTTCCTTCCGTTATACTTGCCTTCCTTATCAATTAAAACTGAATTTTCCTACTATCCACAAAACAAAACAAAAAAAATATAGTACCTTTGGATATTTCACTTCAAGGTAAGTGCTTTTTACTGTCATTTCGATAGGTTATGGTTAGGCTATGTTAGGTGACGTTTAGGCTACGCGTCGATCATGTTTGTTGCTACTTTCTTATACCATGTTTTGTTTCAGGTTCGCGTATTTTAATTGCTTTGAATACCTGCCATGGATAGTAATTTTGAACCACTGCATTATCCGATACGCTGCTATTCTCATTGCATTCCGTCGGTGTTTCCGCACGGCTATTTCTCCGCAGAAGGTGCTTACGTTTTTTTTTTTTCTAGTGATATATTACTCCGGCCTATGCTTCTGCTACAGAAAGTTTTGAGAGAAAAAAAATATATTTTTTTTCGTCGTGCTGTGCTCCCGTTTATAGTTTCCATCCTTTGAAATGCTCGGCCTTTGCTGTACAAATTATTTTACTGAGCGTTCCCGTTCTTTTACCGATAAATTTTCCTTCTTTGCATTCTTGCTTCAAGATGGCGGCCCAAGATGGCGTCTTCCCATTCTTCCTTTTGCTCCTTGCCAGCCAGTTTGTGTACGGGGTTTCTCAAACTGGAAACACGGTCCGTCCGTTCCTCTACTCTTGCAAGCCCCGTGCATGAGCGACATCATTCTGCCTACGATTACCTTCGCTTATGCTCCTACTGCCTATCATTAATAAAATTCGAGCGGAAAAATATTATTTTTCCTCCTTTTTTTTTTCCTCTTCCTACAAAATATTTTTTTTTTTTTTTTTTTTTTTTTTTTTTAAAAGGAATGATTGCTACCGTTCAGTCTTTCCTCTGAAATAAAAACATTGCTTCCTCCACAGGTTTTTTTCTCTCTGCTGGGCGCTTAATCCCGGGCCCATTCTTCCTCTTTTTTTTTTTTTTTTTTCTTACGTAATGTATTTTTCCTTACTTAATATTAATTTTCCCCTTATCGTAGCAAAAAAAAACTTTAAATCTAGTTTTCCGTGGTTCGCGAACTCAAAACTGGAAAGATTGCGATGCACGTACTAGGCTGCGGTCCTGCTATGAATATTATTAATTACTTCCTGCATATTCTTCCATGTTTATACACCATTTTCTAGCTAGACTCTTTTACGAATTATTTTCGATTACTGATCAGATCGCAAAATTTGTTTTTTATTTTTTTTCTTTTTTTTCACCTATCAAATTTATTTTCTGCTAAACGTTTACCGTGAAAATTCAGGGATCTTCCCACTTATTCCGCATCGCTGTTTCCTTTTTTTTCTTTTTTTTTTTCACAACACACACAATTTTTTTTTTTTCTTCGCCCAGCGTTCTTCCTACTTCCTCGGCTTAAACCAATGATTCCTGAGGTTTCGCCACGATTTTCCTCCACTGTGGATAAAGATTATTGACGGGTGCTCCTTCTGGTGTCCCTGCGCTTAGGTTTTCTTGAATGCGCTGCGACAAATAGCGGTCGGCTAAATCGAACCAAGAGGTTCCCTCTGGATTACTGGGTTGACTGAGACTTTTCAACATTCTATTTACAAAGCTAGTATCTTCCGGCTGCTCAAGTCTTTCGGTCGAGTCGCTGACCACAATTTCCTTTGGGTACGTGCGATTCAGGCCTATTTCCAAAGTGTTGGGCCCTTGTGAATTTGCTGTGGGGTGTATTGCTGCTGTCAGCTGAATTCTGTCCTGCGAACGTAGTAGATATGGATCTCTAATAACCCTTTGGCGCGTTGCTTCTTGTGTTTGTCGGCTGCTACTTTCCTGATAGGAATCCTGTGACGGCATGGTCTCCTCCGTTGGTTCCGCGATTGCCTGTGTGCGCCTCGGCTCTTCAACATGTTGCGAGGGCAGCGGTACTTCCCTGCTTGTCTCCCTTCGCGCTGAACTCGACGTAGCGGGCGGCGAATTTATCGGTACTCCGATGTTGGGCGGTTGACTTACGGGCGGCATTGCTCTACTGCTTGTCGGTTGCGGCATGACTACTCTGGGAAAATCGACCCAATCCAGATAGTCGTAGTCCTGTGTGCTTTCCGATCCGTCGTCAGAGAAATCCTGCGATTGTCTGGGTACTTGTACCTCTATATTGTCCTGTACCGGTGACTCTGCTATAAGCTGGGGTAGGCGTTCAGTCCGCTTGAAGACTCGATTTTTATGCACGGTCTGATATTTGTTCGGATTTTCGACTGACCTCAACTGAACATTTACTGGGGTGGGGAACGAAACTATCTCCCAATCTCCGCAGTTAGTTCGAGCTAGCTTACGCGATAAATGTGGCTGTGAAAAAGGGGTGTGCAAAAATACTCTGTCGCCTAAATGTAGATTCTTTTCCGCAGCGTGCCTGTCTGCATACTTCTCTTGTTTCGCCGCAGCTTCTTGCAAATTTCCGTATACAATTGGTTGAATTTTCGCTAATCTGGTCTTCTTATTGAAGTGAATGGGACGATTTGTGAGGTTAGCTATCAATACGGGTATGATGCCTGATTTGTCCAGCGTGTTTACTGAACGACCCAAGCGTACTTTTCCCTGGGCGTATCTTTCTGACGGCTGTACTAGCACTTGGTTAACCTGGCATCCCGAAAATTTCCCACATCGGATCCGAATAACCCTTTCCGAATACGGTGGGATGAGCTCCTTATGGACGGTCCTTCCTATCTTGGTTACGTCGGGGGTAATGGGGTTGGTCCTTTCCGCTGAAGGCACGGACAAGACCTGGGTTCGAATTTTCGACTGACGTGCTTTTCCTTTAAAATTTCTTTTCCGGTTATTCCTTCCTCTACCGTACTCTGCTCTAGCTAAATTTGCTCTGCTTTCCCGTTTCAAAATTCCTTTTCCTGCGTCGAATACGTATCCGTGCTCCTTCAATAGATCCCAGCCTAAGATTAGAGAATAATCTTGATGCAACTTCCGCTGAGTAACGTGATAGGGATGTAAAATGGTTTCTCCTCCGATTTCTACCGGTATCTCATAGCACTGAGATGTAGGTAAAGTGTTTCCAGTAATGCCTTTCACTAAAACTGCTGATCCTAAGTCACGTATACGAATCTTTCCCTTTATCTCCTTTAATAGTGAAGCACAAAAGATTGAGATACAAGCTCCGCTGTCGATGAGTGCAAACGCGTGAGTATCTCCTATCCTAACTTTCACCAACGGGAGTGCTCCATCACCTCGGACGTAACAATTTGTTAAAGTAACTCCACGGACCTTATTATAATTCCGGCCAAGGGCGGTCCCCTTATCTTGACCCGAAATTAGTTTAAAGGACGCGAATTTTGCCTGGAATACCTATTGCAATCTCTTCCTGGTGCATCCTCTTCAAAACGAACGCGGTTTTCTCTTCTGTTCCCCAAATTCCTTGGATTCTGTGGGACGTGAGCGTCCTGTCGGTAAGTGGCGCTGTAGTTCCTGTAGGAGCGATACTGATTACCGCGGCTGTCGCCAGGGGAGAAGTTATTCTGCTGTCGCGGGTACGAAGGGTTGAGTGCCCTGTCCCATGAACCTCTTTGAGCTTGCTGCGATGGTTGCGTATAAGCTGCTCCTTCCCGATTGTTCCGATAACAAAATCGCTTGATATGGCCAAAATTTCCGCAGTTATAGCAGATGGCCGAAGTAATGTCTACGTCGGGTAAATTTCCCCTAGATTGATAATTAGTGCTTTGGAAATTTCTCATGCGATTTGCGTGCGTCCGATGCGAATTCTCTGCTTGCCTTAGCCTTTCCCTCAAATTATCTGCCTCACTTTTCAGAGCGTTCACCTGCATCTCATGAGTTGCTAGCTGCTTCGCCATCATAGAACACAAATCGGCTATCTGGTCCGTTGAATGGCTCTGTTGCCCTTGTGAAGTCCCTGGGATCGAACTCGATTCCTGCTGTGCATCGTAAGCGTTAACGTCCCGGTCTAATAAGAGATTGTGAGACTCTTCGGCCAGCGCTCTCTGAACTGCTGCCTGAAAATTTTCCGGGGTGAAGGATAAAACCGTGCGCCTCAATTTGGGGTTTAATCCATTCAAAAACTGCGACATTTTAGTGCTGTCTACCAGTCCTCGCACTTGCTCATTTTCTAAATCCATCGTCTCCATGTAGGAATAAGCTAAGCCGTTAAGACGAGCTACATACTCGGCCACCCGTTCTCCTGGTTTTTGTCGGCAAGTCGTAAATTTCTGCATTCTCACGGTAACCGGTTGCAATGCGTCGAATCTTTGTACTATCGCCTGCTTAAATCGTTCGTACTCGGTCTCCCTCCTAATATCGACGGCCTCCGAAAGAAAGTGACTGGCGGCTCCTTTGAATTTTGCTTTAGCTGATAAAATTTTAACGGCGTCGTTCCATCCTGACAGTTCGGCGGTGCTCTCCAACGTTTCGAAAAATTGACGTGCGGTCAGATTTTCATCCGATCCGCTGAATGTGGGGATATACGCCAACATTCCCGCCATTATTGGTACGTTCTGCGGGGCTACTACACAATTTTCTGACACGGCTTCCCCTTCTAGAGTGCCCTGAAGGTCGTTCTCCTGGTTCTGTTGATCAACTATGCAATTTTCCGAAACAAAATTCTGTTCACCGTTGCTCTGTTCTCCGTTCTGTTGGTTAGCCATATATTTATTCTTTAACCTTACTAACTTAAATTCCCACGGCTTCTACTATATGCTTCGTAATCTCGTAAAGTCGCATAAAATTAGAAAAATTCCGGTGAAGCTACCACGTAAAAATAAAAAATTCACTCTAACGTAACTCGCTGCTTCGTCTGCTAACCCACTTGACTTATGATCAGAAAACAATTGTCTACGAATAAGATGATTAACGTTCCTAGCTTACTCCTAAATTGCATTCGGCTTTCAACTTAACTCTACCTAACTCGCGACACACTAAACAAAATTCCCTCAAAATATGCACATATACAACCAGCACTTCACACTAAGATATGTAATAAATTTGAACGTCTTAAATATATATATAAATACACTAGAAACATTTGAGATCAAATTATGCACTTGTAACAAAATTAATACGATAACCACTTTTTCAAGAAATTAGAACCACACCTCAAATACTTATGCTGACTTCCTAAATTCATTAAATTTTAGTATACTAGCAATAACCTCTGTCTACTTCCCTTGGTGGATGCAATCCCACATTTAAAGCACAATAAATCACACTTCCATAAACACTATTTTCATTTCAAAAATTTGTTCCAGCATTATCCAATTATTACTCCTACCAATTCTTCTTGCACTAGTCCTTTTTATTACTCTTTCCCAAATATTAATCCACTTAACTACTCTCTGTCTACACTCCCAAGTACCTCTACACATTTAAATGCACAATAAAACACACACTTAGATATTACATTCCCTTTTAGTCTTCCAAAACAAATCAAGATTACTGCTTAACCTTCTATTAGCTCCTATATCTTGCAGAAAAAAAAATTAATTCCTCTTATCAATAATTAACCTGCCTATTCCTTCTTAAATTATCAGTTTCTTATCAATGCATCAACACACATAATAAAATCACACTTCAATAATAATGCACTTTTGATTTTAAAATATATATCACCACAACTTCTCATCACTACTCTTCTATCAGTGCCTCACCGTTAAATTATACATTCCCCAAGTTATCAATGAACCTATTATTCCTCCTAGTTACCGATTTAAAATCACAACACTCAAATGCACAAATAAACAACACATCAAAAATAATTTCACTTTGATTTGCAAGGAATTTTCCCTTGATTTTCAACGATAATCAAAATTATTCATGAATTACACTTGTATAAATTTATTTTCTCCGTACTATTAATTTTCATGTATTTTCTGTAAGATTTCATCTATTCATTTGCTAAATTAGCAGTATCACTCTTATTTGTTTTTCTGCCTATTTCCTTAGAAATTTAAATTTATTTCAGCATAATCTGATTTCCTGCAACTTATTTACTTGCATTTCACCTTCACTATTTTTTTTTGAAGTTAAAATCTTGCTACAATTTCCTTAATTTTTCTATAAAACCTGCATCTTGTTACTCAGAATTGAAGGGGAGATAATAGAAACACATCGCATTATTCTGCTAATTCTGTATACTTGATTAATTATCCTGACCACCGAAAACAAATATTCTTTTTTTTTTTTTAAACCACAGGATCAAAGAAATCCTGGTCCTAGCACAAATTTTATATTAATTAACCAAAGAACTGAAAAATCCTGGTCACACGGCACCAGTTTTATATTACCACCCCCTACTCGATGTGAGGGCGAACCATCTGCTGCGTCCTATTCGCTGCAGTGGGATTAATTATTAAGAAGGCCGTTAATTTTCGTAACTCTTTACTCTCTATTATCTTCCGCCTATGGGTGTCTACCGTGAAGTTGGGTTCCCTAATGGAGGGTCTCCAAGTTCAGGGTTGACGGGTGCATTGCGTTGTGTTTCATATGGGAGAACATGGGAAACCCATATTCCTCCATATGCCGCTTGAAATTTAATAAACTCATGTCAGATTTGGACCTTTTATTTTCCTGCGACTGGGTTTGCTAAATGTTAAAAGTTATTTTCTTCTTAAAATCTTGGAGTTGTTACTCTACCAAAACTTTACGATTGTTCTACTTAATTATTCAGGTTAAAATAAACAAAGATTCACTTATTTTGAATTTTCAAAGATTTGAGAAACTCGGGTAAATTTCATTATAAAATACAGAATTTATTTTCATTTGTGTTTCCTTAAAATCTATTACACTGATCGGTGGAGATTTCTATTAATTTAAACCAAAATATATTTTAAGTTCATTATGCTTTTTGATATTCGCAATCATATTTTAAAGTTCACCTTCCGCAAAATATAAGACACATTATGTTATTCAGCACTTGCAAGAGATTAAAATTATCTTTTCTACCGAGGATGTATAGGAGACAAAATCATGATCATGCTAACGAGATATTGGGAATTATGAAATTTTTCTCACCAAATTCTTTTCTTTTCATCTATTTCGTTGTCGTCCGGTATTACTTATAGGTATAAAGTCTATGGTTGGGACCTCATCCGGTCCTGCTGAATGCACACTGCCCGCATAAGATCACTCGATGCTTCACCCAAAATTTACGTAAAAACCTCTCAGGGAAAACATCATACTTCCCTTCACCTGGAAATCATCTTGCTCAATTTTGAGCGTCCTCCCAGGAAAACTCCTAACTTAATTCTTTCTGCGATATTCTGCCCAGGATTCATCTAGAGTCCATCTTTCCTCTCTGCGTTCACCCAGAAATAGCAGTCATCATTCCATCCCGTGTTCTCTCCAAAATCATCTCCGCCTAAAAAAAAACTTTTTCTCTCGTCTATGTTTAAGGGGTTCGGGGGTGTTCCTGTCCTACCCAAATGGTTCTCCCCTTATTGGTTGGGCCGCTTTTCCTCGCTTCGGCATTGGTTTACATCCCTGTATGGGAATCCCTCCGATTCGTTGGCAAAGGCTTGAGAACATCGAGTTTTCTTGAAGATGAATATTCCTTTATCTTGTCAACTGCTCCGCGGGATGTCCGCGCTGCCTTAGAATTTTCACGTACGCTTCCTGTATGACTCTTTCTGTTGGTGTCAACCAGTTACGCCCACTACGAGAAATATGCCCTGTTCGTTGCCCGCTAGCGTGCGTAAAACGTGACTTCGTTAATAGCGAAAGGTCCAGTAAATTGGCCCCCACCTGTGATTGCGAGCATTTCATTCTCGTAGCGTTGCTTGCTAAAACCTCCGAGTTTTCTCTTTACTAACCTAGGGGTGTGTTTCGTGCGTATTCTTACTGGAATTTCCGGAGAGCTCGGGGAACACAAAATAAAATAAAAAAACAATTCAAAAGAATGATGAAAAAAAAATAAGGAATTTCCTCCTCAAGAAAGAAATCTGCTCAGCCAGGTCTTAGAAAAATTATGAAATAGGTATTATAATTATCCTCTTAGAACGCCTGTCCACATTATGCTTCTCGGATTTTCTTTCCCAATTCCCGCGCTCTCTAAATTGTTTACTTGGTAACTACTCTTCCTCGTTTAACTATTTCCTCGTACTATGCGATACCGTAGGAATTATTTGGTGAATATATTGCTTTCCCACACTTACTAATTTGTAGGCCCCCTTTCCGAAATTCATACCTACGAAATCATGGTCCTCCAATGTTACACGATATTCCGGAGGACATACGGGTAACAACATGAGTAATTTGCAAACAATGGAGTTTTGAAAAATTATTCTTCACAAGTAGAGACCAACCAAGAGCAGTGAATGCATTAAAGTGATCGATGATAAGAAAAGTTTTCCCAGAAAAAAAAAAAAAAAAAAAAAGAACTGGAGACGAAAATCACGTGGCGGCTCAAAGTGGAGATAGAACTTAATTTCACGTGGAATTCAGTGAAGTATTTCAAGTCAAGTCCCACTAAAAAGACTAACATGAACATTTTGCTTTGTTCATCTCCTCGACAAATGGTTGCGATTCTCCCTTGGATGTCAAAGGGATGGCCTCATAATTCGGAAATCACTGCATTTAAGTGATTAGGTCTATTGCTCCCACTCACAATTGTTCGACTTCATCATCCTCTTCCGCATAATGACGGAGAAGCAATAAGCATGGTGGACCGTTGTTTACAGAGTAAAAGAGCAGTCAACTTAGCTGGAAACGCAAGGTCAGGATTTTCACGCCGGATGCTTTCAAGGCGTCATCCGAGGAACCGTCAATTAGCGAACGTTAAATATTACTTTCCACTGCATGGAATACGAACTTACGACCCTACCCACGAGAGACGAAAAATTGTATGCAGTGGCGTACAGGAAAAACTCGAGCCCTCCCCCCCCCCCCCCGAAAGAAATACACGACTGTTTGTGAAAATTGTAACACTAAGAAAGAATTGCACTGTTCAAATGAAATTCATATCACAGATTCCTCGTGTTACAGGAGATAACTGACTACATTTGTAGAGCTATACAAGATTTTTTCTACAGGTGGGACGAATTCTAAATTTTCTCGAATCGGAATCCTAAAAGGCTCTCGAATCCTTCATATAAGAATAATTATATGAAAAAAAGGGGAACTACTTAAAATTAAAAGTTTTTAATTGAAGCAAAATTTTAAATCTGTGTTTAATGAAAAACAAATTCAAGAATACAGTTTTCAAAAAATATGCCCATTAAAAGATACAAATGAAATTTATAATTTACTTTTACTATATGAAGTACATAACTCTTGAGTCTTGAGTTTCATTTCCATTTTCTGAATATAATTTGATAAATAAATACACTGGTGTGCAAAAATTAAGGACGAAGAGGAGAAATTAGCATAACAGCGGAACGAGCAGGCAGAACGGACCGAAAGACCACTCAAGAGATAGACTAGGGTGCGGTACGGTAGGGCATGCGCATATATGTAGCATGACGTAAGGGGGGGGGAGTGTCGGAAGGGTATAAAGCACACAGGCGGTGTGCGCTCAGCAATTCGGTGAAAGCTATTGCACGGTGTACATCGGTTTGAACGACGTCGAGTTGCTGCCACCGTGTGATATGGCCAACAGGCAATCCAGTAGACGACATCTAGACGACTTTACCCGAGGTCGCGTCATTGGGAAGTTAGAAGAAGGTCGAAGTGTGACTGAGGAGTTCGATATCGCTCACAGCATCGTTTCACGAGCTTGGAGAGCATTTCAAACGACAGGAACGGCTGTCCGAGAGTTTAGCGGTGGTCGTCCACGAGCAACCACGGCGGCGGACGACCTGTACATTGTCCTACAGGCGAGAAAAGACAGACGAAAGACAGCGGGAGAAATCGCAAGGCACATGCAACAGACAACTGGACGTCCGTTATCGCGTTTTACCGTGGCCAGGAGGCTGCACAAAGGTGGTCTATTTGCACGACGGTCAGTACGGTGTGTGCCATTAACGCCTGCTCATCGGAGACGGCGGTTTCTGTGGTGCCAGGAACACAAGAACTGGACACATCAGCAATGGGGTCGAGTTCTCTTTACCGATGAGAGCCGATTTAGTCTGACGAGCTATTCTGGACGTATACACATCTGGAGAGAGCAGGAAACACGCAATCACACCTCCAACATAATCAAAAGGGTCCAGTTTGGAGGTGGCGGAGTTCTCCTTTAGGGCGGTATCATGCTTGGTAGCCGTACTGACCTCCACATCTTCCAAGGAGGTTCAGTCACCGGTGTCCGCTATTGTACCGAGGTTCTGTTGCCTCACGTACGTCTGTTTAGAGGTGCTGTGGGTCCTGAATTCCTCTTCATGGACGACAACGCTACACCTCATCGTACAGTTGCTGTCGCAGAGCTGTTGGAGAGTGAAGATATTCAACGCATAGATTGGCCCGCAAGGTCCCCGGATCTAAATCCAATCGAACACGTGTGGGATCTTCTCGGGAGACGCTTGGCAGCACGTCACCAGCGGCTAGCAACGATTCCGCAGCTCCGATTGGCGCTACAAGAGAAATGGCCGCGATGCCTCAACAGCTCCTTGACAACCTCGTCCTCAGCATGGACAGACGTTGTAAATCCTGCAACGCAGTCAGGGGTGATCATATCCCCTACTAAAGACTGGATTTTTCTTGGCAGCCGCCTGTCACATGGACGTTTCTGTCTTCTGTCCAGTTGTGCTCGAAGCTACCTTTTGAATAAAGTGCCTTTGTATCCTTTGGATTCCTTGTTTGGACGGTTTTGCTCACTTGTCCCATATTCTTACATCTGGGGGATCTTATGGTATGATTTGAGTCAATGTGGAGCACTTCTGCACGACGTTACATTCGAAAAACCGTCTCGACCTTAATTTTTGCACGCCAGTGTATTTGAGTAACAATTCACATTTTTCACATTTTTCTTTAACAATAAAAGTTCCAAAACCTTTTTAAATCGAAGCAATGTAGAAGTGGGGAGTATTATTTCAAGAGTTAATGTAGATGAACTCTAAACATGGAACACTAAATTGAGTAAATTCTTTCCAGAAAATTAAGAAAAATCAAAAACATGTTTGTTTTAAGAGTTAATAAAAACACTAAACACTGAACTCTTTCAGGGCAATGTAAAAAAAATCAGAAACCTTTAATGAAGATTTCATGCTGACCAAAATTCGAACAAATATCGCTCTAGAACAGTGTAACGCAACCGGTGTGCCCCCACAAGGTGAAAGGTGTGACGCGAACTTTTACATATTATCCTATTGTAGGAAATTAATTGTTGAGTTTTATTTTTTAATTTTATCCCAGTTACTGTGTTTCATATGCTTGTATTTCATTCTCTTCAGCTGCACTG
The DNA here is from genome assembly GCA_039090855.1 of Macrothele yani. Lineage (NCBI taxonomy): Eukaryota > Metazoa > Arthropoda > Arachnida > Araneae > Macrothelidae > Macrothele > Macrothele yani. The sequence continues at coordinate 133,420,544 of CM077007.1, read as the reverse complement.
ATTAAATAAGATGATGCTTGTTTATTCTTTATTACATGTCGCGAATTTTTATGTATTCTAAGAAATGAAATGTGAATTATTTACTCACAGTTGTCGTTATATCGTAGTTTTGCTTATTGATATACTTGTATTTTTCGCCTCTACCGCTGCGCTATTCGGCTTCTTTGTTACACTTGTCGCATGTTCTGTGAACGCTTTTCCCTAAAAGTGCTGGGATTAGCAAAACTTTCCCTGTCTTTTATTATTTTATTACGTTACTTTGGTATTTGTCCCTGTTTGTTAGTGCTTCTTCAACTTTATTACTTTTTTCCTGTACCGATGCACTCATCCATTGTTAGACTTTATTTTAAACAAGTCTTTATATGTATGGTCCCTTTTTCCCTTTGAAGAGTATACGTCCCACGTCGTACAATTATTTCAGTTCTTCCACAGTTGTGCTCTGAAGTAGTACGAAAATTGTGATTGCTAATCAGTCTTGCTATTGTTTATTACTATTAAACTATTTTATTTTTCAAGATGGACAAGTTCCTTGTACGGAGTGCTCCGTCCTAATAATAATAGGTTGATTACATTACGTATTTATATTGTATAACGAAGTAAATTTCTCCGTCATTTCTGGTCTACGCCGGGAATCGAACCCGAGTCCGCTTATTCCGGAACAAGTCGCTCTACCAACTGAGCTACACAGACGTTCATTCTGATTGCTATGTGCCTTTATGTCGTGTGCGTCCTGCTGGCAGGTACGTCACATCTCCCCCCACCGAAAGAGGTCCGGGGGCATGGCCCACGGGTCAGCCGTGACCATGAATCGTTGCAGGCAGCCATCCACTGTAGAACGTGCACTTGAGAACTCCCAGTCAATCTGGTGTGTGAAATGCAACGTCACACACATTTATTTTTCGAAGCGCTGGAGAAGGGGTTCTCTGATTTTTCCTATCTCGCGGTGTGGAAATAACATCACACCAATGCGATATTTTGAACGGTCGGGTCATCCGGATAATTCGGGCGCCATTATAACGAAGTAAAATTCTCCGTCATTTTTGGTCTACGCCGGGATTCGCACCCGAGTCTGCTTATTCCGGAACAAGTCTCTCTACCAACTGAGCTACGCAGACGTTCATTCTGACTCCTATCTGCCTTTATGTCGTGTGCGTCCTGCTGGCAGGTACGTCACAATTGATAGTGTCATATCATACGTTTTTGAGGGGATTAACATTTGGTGTGCCGTGCTGAGTCATGGATAATTTATGGTGTGCTGCGAGTAGAAAAAGGTTGCGGAACAACTGCTCTAGAACAAGCACCAAACGCCAAGTTTTTTAGGTTAAGGTTCGAAAGATTCGAATGTCCCATCCTTAATATTTTCGCCACGAAACTCGGCATCGTGTGAAGACACCTCGAGCAACAATAACAGACTCTACACGGCGTGACATTGAATAAAAGAGGTTTTTGATATCGTCCTGGGGAAGAGTCTGCCTGACTGCTTTTATACGAGACCAGAGTTCATTTGTGGTCACGTGCCAGTCGCTTAGCTACCATGTCCTAGAGAATGTTTGATGAGGGCCATATCCAGCAAACGTGCAGGCCAAGGAAGAAGTGGTATCTACCGTGCATAGAAGAGGTCTTGAACATTCCGGGCCATATGTAGCCGACTATTGCCCTGCTAGAATATAGCGCCAGCACAACTCTGAAGGAACGGTATCACCTCTACCTCTAAAACATCACTGAAGTGTCGCTGGATGTTGAGTTGTCTCAATTCGTATCAGGCGAGATCGCGATTTGAACCTAATGGAATCCCACACCATGATGCTGCAAGGTGCCGTTCACAACGAGATCTTCGACCATCGAGTGGAATCGTGATTCATCAGAAAGCACGACCTGTTGCCAATCAGCACGCCATTGTCTGTGTTCGTGATCTAGAGCGACTGTGGTTTAGGGTCAAAGGAATGCGCAGCGATACTATACTCGGGGCAAGACTAACCTGACTTTGGAGTTAAAGTTACGAAGTGTGTACTTCCACTGCATAATATAGTTCCAGTTGAAAAGCTCGGATTCGAACTTGAACTGAGACCTAAAAAGCACATGGATATATCGATATTGTAAATATTGTACGTACATAAATTAAAAAAATTAAGATCCAGTTTCGGTCGCGTTTCTAAAAAATACAAATATTTGTATTTTCGCAACATCATTGTCACTTCTGTCTTGCTTCAGACAGGCTATACCGTATACACGGAGGATATTTGCTGAGCGCGCGGGAGGTGAGAATTGAGCCAGAGGATAAAAGGGCATATGATGGGTCGAGGCGGTCACTAAGCTTGTCCCTTTCTTCCTGGTTGCTGTCTCAAAATACTCGTTCTGTCTTGGACTTGGTGTTTATCAGTACATTTGGAAACACAGCGCAGTGCAATGTATTTCTCATGAAATGGAATAGTAAGGAATTAGTTCAACGAAGGTGTTTATCTTATCCATACCCAGATGCGTTTTTGAAAAGAAAAAAATTGTTTGTCTGGTGGGTGGCAGTTGAGGGGGACATCATGCATGAGCGGGAAGATTCCTTTTGTCTTTCCTCCCATCCACTTAAGGTCGTAGGAGGAAGGGTCAGCGACACTTGGCACCACATTAGTGGCGGAGAAATACAGGTAAACAAGAGATACGGACTTGTCGGTGAATCGGTTTGACAGCGTTAACAGTGTAACCAGGTTAGCTTTTCCCCGAGTATAGAGAGCAGTCCTCTGTCAAAGAATATCTAACCGAGAAGAAGTTATGGCTCGGCGAGACGTAACTAGCGTCGCCATATCTTAAGAATTAAAATGCAGTGCACAGAAGCCAACATACAGGCTGATGCCGGAGCAGACTGCGCATGCGTATTTCGATTGACTTCAATTCTTTGGGTGAAGGACAGTCAGCCGAGCTACTCACAACACGTGATTTTTACCTTCTCGGTAGCATAATCACTTCGCAAATCGGATATGTTAGTTTTGTTACGCCAATCGGGTAATTTAAGGCTTTTGTTTGTTCTTCAGTTTTTCAGAAACATTTTCAGTAATGCCAAATACTAGAGAATGTCTGCATTTTGCACGGATGCTGAGGCCTAACTACAATATTTGCTAAAATTTAATTTAAATAGTAATAGAAATGTTATTGCATATTATTTTCACCAAAATAAGGGATGGGCGGGATATCAGAAAACAGCAACAACAACAACAACTACAAAAAAAAAAAACTGCTCTAAGGAAATAGTCATCAGATCAAAGGAAACTATCGTGGATCAAAGAAAAGTTTCACTGCCGTGGTCCCCTTAACGTGTTTTGCTCCTGAATGTTAACTTTCCCGCTGATCATATTACCTCTAAAGATGTTGTAACGTACCAGGAGATGTGACGTACCTGCCAGAAGGACGCACACGACATAAAGGCAGATAGGAATCAGAATAAAACGTCGCGTAGCTCAATTGGTAGAGTGACTTATTCCGGAATGAGGGGATCCGGGTTCGAGCCCCGGCGTGGATAAAAATGACGGAGAAATTTACTTCGTTATAATGGCGCCCGAACTATCCGGATGACCCGACCGTTCAAAATCTCGCATTGGTGTGATGTTCTTTCCACACCACGAGATAGGAAAAATAAGAAAATCCTTTCCCCGGCACTTCAAAAAAAAAAAAATAAATAAATAAATAAGGGGGAGATGATGTAACGTACCAGGAGGTGTGACGTACCTGCCAGAAGGACGCACACGACATAAAGGCAGACAGGAATCAGGAGAAAACGTCCGCGTAGCTCAATTGGTAGAGTGACTTATTCCGGAGTGAGGGGATCCGGGTTCGAATCCTGGCGTGGACAGAAATGACGGAGAAATTTACTTCGATATAATGGCGCCCGAACTATCCGGATGACCCGACCGTTCAAAATCTCGCATTGGTGTGATGTTCTTTCCACACCGCGAGATAGGAAAAATAAGAAAATCCCTTCTCCAGCACTTAGAAAAAAATAAGGGGGAGATGATGTAACGTACCAGGAGATGTGACGTACCTGCCAGAAGGACGCACACGACATAAAGGCAGATAGGAATCAGAATAAAACGTCGCGTAGCTCAATTGGTAGAGTGACTTATTCCGGAATGAGGGGATCCGGGTTCGAGCCCCGGCGCGGATAAAAATGACGGAGAAATTTACTTCGATATAATGGCGCCCGAACTATCCGGATGACCCGACCGTTCAAAATCTCGCATTGGAGTGATGTTCTTTCCACACCGCGAGATAGGAAAAATAAGAGAATCCCTTCTCCAGCACTTTAAAAAAAAATAAGGGGGAGATGATGTAACGTACCAGGAGATGTGACGTACCTGTCAAAAGGACGCACACGACATAAAGGCAGATAGGAATCAGAATAAAACGTCCGCGTAGCTCAATTGGTAGAGTGACTTATTCCGGAATGAGGGGATCCGGGTTCGAATCCTGACGTGGACAGAAATGACGGAGAAATTTACTTCGTTGTAATGTGGTGGCGCTGTTGTCGCCTGTTTTACGTTATCTCTATGAGAGTTGGCGTTCTTCACGCGAAGCTTTATATTCTTTGCCTCTGTTAAGCGCACGACGTCAAACTGTTCTGGTCAAACTGTTCTGCCTGACCTGTGACAGTGCTCCACTTCCAAAGAATATCTAACGCTTACAGAAGATTAACTCTCAAAGAGATAACGTAAAACAGGCGGCCACATCTTAAGAGATAATATGCTCTGCGGGAAAGTTAACATTCAGGAGAAAAACACGTTAGGGGGGGGGACTACGGCAGTGAAGATTTTCTTTGATCCGCGATGGTTTCCTTCGCTCTGATGACTGTTTGCTTAGAGCAGTTTTTTGTTGTTGTTGTTTTCTGATATCCCGTCCATCCCTTATTTTGGTGAGAAAAATATGCAATAACGTTAGAATTACTATTTAAATTAAATTTCAGAAAATATTACAGTTAGGCCTAAAGGATCCGTACAAAATGCAGACATTCCCTAGTATTTGGCATTACTGAAAATATTTCTGAAAAACTGAAGAACACACAAAACCCTTAACTAACCCGGTTGGCGTAACAAAACTAACATATCCGATTTGCGAAGTGATTATGCTACAGAGAAGGTTACAATCACGTGCTGTGAGTCTGAGTAGCTCGGCTGACGACTGACTGTTCTTTACCCAAAGAATTCAAGCCAGCAGAAATGCGCATGCGCAGTCTGCACCAGCCGATCAGCCTGTATGTTGGCTTCTGTGCACTGCATGTTTTCCCTGAAGATACAGCTGCGCTAGTTACATCTCGCTGAGCCTTAACCTCTTGCCACTACTGCGCTATACCGTGGATGTCGCTGTGCCACCGATCACTGACATATGGTAGAGGTGTCTCATCTCGTGCAGTCGTGTCAGTTTGCTGTCCATTTTCCAGATTTCTGTGCGTTCGAGCCTCATCTGTTCAATTCCACGTTCGCATAACTGTACTGGAGTTTTGCCCCATAAGAGTGGGAATTTTGCTGTAGGAAAATCCAGTTCTCTCATACTAACTATCCTTCCTCGCTTGAAGCCCGTCTGGTGTTCATAATGCGACCTCCTTCGACGACGGAGTATAGTGAGACACAGAAAATATCCTTTCAACTTAATGTAGGCTCTTCACTGATTGCAACATCTCGTTTGAGCCAGCGCTTTACACCCAAGACCGGACAGTTCAGAGGGCGCTGCTCCGAAACCACAAGCGCATTTGACTGGCATTTTTATCATTTACATGTCCCAACTTGTTGTACACATCCTGTAAGTTTCAATCTAATACGAGTAGTCCTTCATGGTGCTGCAATTTTCACAAGCAGTAGTGTACATATTTTTCAGGAAGGCCCTTTTGCAAAAATCAATCAGCTTTCAGTTACTGAAATTTTTAAATTTCATATTATTTACTAGATTTTCTGGACTTTAATATACTGCTGGCTACCCAAAATGCAACACCAAGAAGGAAGCATCCGATTGGCCTGAAATTCGGAGCATGCGTCGCCCGCGAGAGGACATGAAAAACGATTAGCATTGCAGGGTATATGCAAATCATGTGCGCCCGACACGCCACCGAGAAGCACTATCAGAAGGGTGCATAGAAGGCGGGGTGTAAGTACTGCAAGTGTGTTGTGCTGCCGGACCTGTGCGTGGGAAGCTTCCTGATGTCTCGTCGCAGAATACGGCAGTCATTCCAGCACGTTTCGGAGTTCGACAGAGGACGAATAGTGACTTATCGTGACAGCGGTTTATCGTACCGAGACATCGGCGCCCGTGTGGGACGACATCCAGCCACAGTGAGGCGAGTATGGATTCGGTGGGTGCAGGAGGAACGGACGGACCGACGTGAGCGATTACCGCAGCCGCGGCACACCAGCCAACGAGAGGACCGGCATGTTGTGCAGCGGGCATTGACGGCTCGCACCGCCACATCACGAACGTTAGCGCAAGAATTAGGGTGTGTTGCGCAACAACCTGTGTCAGCACGTACCGTTAGACGTCGTCTGTAGGAGCGGGGACTTGTGGCACGGTGCCCATTGCTCCGATTACCATTGACGTTACACCACCGGCGAGTGCGGCGGCAGTGGGCCGTTGTACGCCGCACCTGGACTACGGAATGGCAAGACATTGTCTTCTCCGACGAATCCCGCTTCTGCCTGCAACACCACGATGGTCGGATCCGCGTGTGGCGGCATCGCGGCGCCTGCATTATGCTTTGCCATACCGGTCTGTCACCTGGCGTTATGGTTTGGGGCGCAATTGGATATGACACCCGCACCCCTCTGGTACGCATCGCCGGTACACTCAACAGCCACAGCTACATCTCCGACGTTTTGGAGCCTGTAGTCCTCCCTTGCCTGCAAGATCTGCCAGCGGCCACGTTTCAACAGGATAATGCGCGCCCGCACGTAACACGCATCGTGCAACAATTTTTCACGGCCCACCAGGTGTTACTGCTACCGTGGCCCGCTTGTTCTCCCGATATGTTGCCCATCGAACACGTCTGGTCGCTGATCGGCAACCGAGTGGCCCGGCAAGCACCACCCGTGGCTACGCCTGATGAACTGTGGCAACGCGTGGAAGCAGCCTGGACCGACATACCCCAAGCCCACATCCAAAGTCTCTTTCGTTCGATGCTGCGGCGTGTAGCGGCCGTTATTGCCAGCCATGGAGGCCACACGAACTATTGATGTCTGCGTGTTCCGCAAGTCGCACGGGCCTGTAAGCTCAATTGTTTCATCTTTGTATCTGTTGTTATGAGTCCAGTAAATCTGGCTTTGCTATCTCGTGTCCTTCTTGGTGTTGCATTTTGGGTGGCCAGCAGTTTGAACCTGTCAGTTCGAACTATATCAAGTTTTTCCGTATTTAGAAAATCTATTAATTTTTTGTTTATAATTTAATATCGCGACAATTTACATCGATCGGTATTCCCTTTGTTTGCAGATACGTGCTGAACCCATTCCCAAGTATAGTTATTACGAATGCAGAAATACCGTAAATACTTTCATTGTTCTAAATTTATCTTTATTATATGCTTTTCTTCTAAGAATATATCGCATATTTTGTCCAAATCATCTAATTCAATGGATGTGAACAGGTTTTTAAAGTCTAAAGTTTGAATATCGTTTTCCCGAAATCCAAAGGACTCTTTCAAAGTTTTAAGAATATTTTTATTGTCGCGAACGATCCAAGTTGCGTCAATATTATTCAGTATTTGCTTCAAATATTATTCAACCAATTTACTAGCCGACTTTCTGTAACAATTTACAGCTGATATGATGAATCTGAATTTTACAGGAGTCTTATGAAATTTTGGCACTGCGTAAAGGAAAGGAAGGTTAACGCTGATTTCAGCGATTTTCAACCTTTCCTGTAATGCGATTAATTTTTTGCTAATAATGCTGCGATTCTGGGAGATGGAGGTGTAAGATTCGCTGTTAGTTACTTCATCAATGAGTAGAGCATGATAGTATTTTTTACATATTATTACAAAGTTATTTTTAGACTTACCAACAGAGGTGATAATGAATTTTCTTTTAAGTTTACTTATATATTTGTATATGCTTCTTGGAATGCGTTTAAATTCTTCTTTATTTTGACGATTTCCGCTTTTCAATTCCATTTGAATTTTTTCGAGGACCTCAGCAAACGAAGACATAAAAGCCTGCACTGGACAGTTGAAGTAGTTTGAGGTCTTCATTACATATCTTGAAATGTCAGTTGTAATTACCTTAATGATCTCCAGTGTATCTGGGCTTCCATGAAGAGGTCTGAAATTTGCACCTTTACTCATTACATTCCAAATTACCCAACGTGGTGCTCTATCTCCTTTGGCTTCTTACATTCCTCATCACTTGCTCTTGCCTCTCGTTTTGATTTTCTCCACTTTTGCTTGCGTTCATTCTGCGAATTCGCCGGCATTGTCGAAAATGATAACCCGTTCACATGAAAACGGTTTTTTAAAATTTTAGTTTAAATTACTGCGATATGTTCTTTATATATTTGAATAGATCTCGTCGAAAAATTTAAAACGATATCACACATAGTAGTTTTGCACTCACGGTTGTCCAGATAAACTGCTATATTGTCAAAACTGTTCCCCGGTTCACAAGAAAACCCTTTTTATAATGTTCAGTTGAAACCATTGCAAAATGTTCTTCATATATTTGAATAGATCTCGTCGAGAGCTTTAAAACGATACCACGCACAGTCGTGTCACGCTCACGGTTACCGAGATAGACTGAATCAAACGTAGCGGCACATCCAGAAATATTGCATCATCTGCTCAGCGTACAGGGAGTAAGGGGAGCGTCGTGCGCACGATGTATTGCGCAGTACGCGTGCTGTTTGCGAATATGCTAGCACAGTTAGTATGCGGCACGTATTTTTAACGCTATAATGATTTCAATTGGGACCTATTTTTGTCACGTGCGGTCGACCGTAGGTTGCCTCATACTATCCGCGGAGTAAGAGTAATCTTACGTCAACAGACATACAAAGACTGCAGACAACTGAAAGAAGCGCGGAGTGATGCATGCTGGGTGTAACTAGGAAAGATAACAAGAGTAACTCGTGAGTAAGAAAAATCACAAGAGTGGAAAACATCATGATCAGAGTCAAATCCCTGAAATGGTAATGGGCTGGACATATTGCCAGGAGAACGGACCACCCATGGACAACCGAAATTTTACATTGGATTCCAAAGGACAGGAAAATACCTAAAAGAAGACTTCGTGGGAGATGAGCGGATGAAATTCGAAAGCACACGGGAGTGATATGGAGGAGACTGGCCCAAGACAGAACTTTGTGGAAGAAACTTGGGGAGACCTTCATCCAGCAGTGGATTGATAATGGTTGACGATTATGATGATGATGGTATTTATGTAACTAAGTGCACTTTGGCAAATGTGATACAAATATATATCATAATGAACAACAACAAAAAAAAAAAAAGAAAGAAAGAAAGAAAGAAAGAAAGGGAGAGACAAAGAGAGAGGATCTCATCCGAAATGAAATTCTGGCTATGTCACTATCCACAATCCTCTGTGTATAGGAAGGAGCGTTTGCTAAACGAAAAGTTCATTCAGAATTCTATAGAAGACATAGAGGAAGGAAGATGCATATCCGAAAACCTTTGAAAACCATTCCTACAACAAATAGATGGCGGACGTAGTTGTTCAGTGAAACCCTAAACCCAAAGGTGCTGTTTTGAGGATCTGCATTCAGAATACGTAATTCGAAAACCGTGAATCGCGCTAATTTCGCTTTCCGAGATCTGTTTAAATTACGCATTGAACGGTTGAAATAGCTCTCAGAATATTAGCCACGACTTAATTAAGATGGACGTCGTGGTTTTGTGGCTTCTCTGCTTAAGTGATGCATAAGCATTGTTGTTTGTCATTTTGGTGTCAGTTACATAACGCGTGATTCAGAATACTTTTTATTTGCATGATATTCAGCATCACTTGTAGAGCTAATAGGCTGCTTCTTGCCAGCTGCTAGTTAATAAGACTCCTGGAACATCCATTTCAGAGAATTCTTCCGATAAACAGCAGCAGGAAAATGACGCCTGTTCTGCTTCTCAACTGAACAAAAAAGAAACTGTTCGTAATGTTCTTCGTTCTGCGCCAATAAATGGCGGCTGAAAAACCAGCTGGGATATCCGAATCACGAAATTGTCTGTGTTAGTTAAATTACCGTAAATTTTGCTTAGCAGTGTCGGTAAGACGCATACTTTTAGGACCAGGATATCTACTTACATTTCTGAGAGCTAGTTGAATGAATAAGCATGATTTTTTTTTCTTCGGACAATGTCTGATAATATAGCAATGATTCTCCGTAACGATATCAAATTTAGCAATAACTCGATTTTTGAGAATACAGCTGAGAGACAGATTGAGAGATATGTATAATACAAAGATAAGAGTCAGGAGAGAGAGCAGAGCAATGCGAGAGCGATATAGGCAATGCTATCAAAGCCTGATTTACGTCTAGACCCGCAAGGCCAGGCAGGTCCTAGGGCCACGCATTTTAAAGGGCCCCAGAATCGCAATGCAAAAAAGTATTAGGCTTTTTTTACGTTTTCCAACCATAAGTTGAAAAAACATATATGCTCCAGCTTTGTCCGTCTGTCTGTCTGTCCTTCAGTCCGCACGATAACTCGCGTAAAAATCGTTCGATTTCGATGAAATTTTAGTATGTGGTGGGGAACCACCTGGGGACGAATCCTATCGAAAATGGGCGAAATGGGATCAAAGGTCAGAACATAGGAGAAGGATCCATTCCATTGCCCTTATGCGTCATAACTCACGTAAAAATGCTTCGATTGTGACAAAACTTTATCATGTTATATATGTTCCGGAGGTATACTGAACCGGTCCTAATGAATATCATCGAAATGGGGTCAAAGGTCAGGACACAGGAGCAAGATGTATTCCACAGCCGTTACCCTCCTAACTTGACTAAAAATGCTTCTATTGCGACGAAACTTTAGTATGTTGTTCCGGAGGTATACTGAACCAATTCTGTTTAATATCATCGAAATGGGATCAAAGGTCAGGACACAGAAACGAGATTTATTCTACAGCCATTATCCTCATAACTTGAGTACTAACTTGAGTAATGATTTCTGGTATGTTGGAAAGCGTATCATAATAAATGCATTGCATGATTTTACTAAATTGTTTAATTAATTAATTATTATGAATGAAAAAACATTTAGGGAGAAAAAAGTCTTTTTTTTTTTTTTTTGTCTCTTTTTCCTGAAATGATTAATATTGGTGTTTTTACTAGGCTCTTTCACTACCACCTCATTTTAACTGAAGCTCAGTGACTGCAATGGCTTTGGCTTTAAGTGACTCAGTGGCTGCAATGGCTTTAATTTGTGTGCGGGCAGACAAAGATGTGGAGTGACAAAAAAAAAAAACCACTGTGGTAAGGGTGTGAATAACTAACTTGATCTTAGCCACTTAACTCTGATGATTGTTCCGTTTTTTTTTTGTTTTTTTTTATATAGTGTGTGTGTGGGGGGCGGGGGGGGATCTAATATTTTCACGGAGGATCCAACTTCTCTGAGAGCGAAAACAATTAAGGAAAAAATAAAGTAAGGAGAGAGAGAACGAAAGAAACCCGCGCGGCCTGGTTATTGCTTTACGGAAATTGAAAGAATTCTTTAATGATTTTTTAAAGAGAAAAACAGAGTGTTGAATTAACTTTTCAACTTATTTGTTCGAAATCAATTTTCAAAATTGTGCTTAAAGCGTTTTGCACAAAACTGCGAATCGTGGTCTGCAGGAAATCTTCTTAAAAAAGCAGTAAATTATAAGTGAAACCAGATATTTCCCAGCAAAAACAGCGTTGCTGGGTCAGCACTCAAGCCAGCAATGGCCCAGCACTATGTTGCTGCTGCCCAACCGGCAATAAAATGCCCCAGCCGCCATCACATGAGCCAGCAGTTCAGGCCGGCAGTTGGCTAGCAGTTGGCACCCCGTCAGTTGTTATATGCCGGAACAGGGCCATCAGTTATCCATCGCAGTCAGTGGTTGCCACAAGCGGCCCTTAAGCGGCCCTTAAGCGGCCCTGCAAGCAAGTGCCTTAAATGATGGCTAGCCTTAATGTGGTTCGCTAGGTTCCTGGCAGTGGCAGCCCGCAGTCACGTAACGTAACTGATGGCCTGCCGAATCTTGTCCGCCAATTCCCAGTAGTAGCCAAAAAAAAAAAAAAAAAAAATGATAACCGTAGTTTCCTACTTTTTCTTTCCCCCAACGAAACTTCTGCATTATGGAAAAGCGTTAGCGTAACTTTCTCAACATGTCCTGAAGAACATCCATTTCGATCTAGCTGGTATCAAACCATAACCTCCTGGATAGAGGTGTGCTGGTTTGCCTTTGCTTGAAGCTGATCCTTCATGCGCGATGCGAAACGAAGGGTTGTCTTTTTAATTTTACAATACTGCGAGGTGTTTTTCATAAATGACCGTTTCATATAATTCATAAATTTATTTTTTCAAGGTAACGATTGTTTTTGCTTACTTTAAGGGAACTTCACTCATTTTCAACGAGTGTACCAACTTAAAGGCGCTTTCCAAGTTTTGTGCTGTCCTTGTGGTCTTGAAAGGCGATTGTTTAATTAATATTTTACCCGTTCATGTCACATTCTGTTACATTTTTAACGTTGTATCTTTTCTTTCCACGGTCCGAAGCTGCATTTGTTCTAAAGAGGAAAGATATTTTATTTTACTTGTCGTTATTTTTAACAGCGAATTCCTCCAATCTTGTGTATTCAACCCATGGATATGTACATTGTATCCACATAGCGTCGCTTTTTTTTTTTTTTTTTTTTTTTTTTGCTTTTTTCCAAATAATTGATAAATTTTGTACGCGTGTAATGCTTATTTTTTTTTCAACATAACGATTTTTTAATGTCTTTCCGGGACTTTTGCTTGAAGCGGTTTATTGTATGTTAAAACGAAAGATTACTCTGAAATTATTTCTTGTTATTCATGGGAATGGAGTGGGTGTATTTCATGGCTGTCTGTGTTCTCGATTCTTTGTGTGTTTAGTGCAGGAATTTTGCTACGAAATGAGCTTCTATAAATACATGAAAGTAACTGACTATTTCTTACAGTTCATTAATAATTATTTACATAATTTTCTTTCGACGGCAATCTTCGTCGACGTGGTATTTCATTAAGAAATGAATTCGCCTCTCTATGTATGGATTTTTTTTCTTAACATCCACTAAAATAACACGATGGCGATAGCGTCGTCTTCAACTAACTGGTACCACGACAAACACAGCACGTGTTGTTTCTGCGCATGCGCTGTTCCGTTTCTTCCACCTCATGTTGGGGTTACTTCGGCTGCCAGCTACGGGCCACTTAGTGGAACTTGCTTGGAAGTACGCAATTCACGGCGATGCTGCAAGGTCATCAGTGGCTGCTGAGTGATGGCGCTATCACCAACAGACCGCTATACGGTGACGTGAGCATCAGATTTCAGCCAGCAGTGACCCAAAAGTGCCAACACTTGTGTTTTTGCAGGGTTTTAGGACGTTTTGTAGGTCGACCCCAGTGAGGGGGACCATGAAATTAGAGAGGGGATCTGGACCCCCCGTTCCCCTACCTTTCCCCGCCCGTGTGTGTGTGTGTGTGTTTGTGTGCACAAACCATCACACAACTTACTTTTGGTCCTCAAAGTCACATGCATTGCTAAGATACTTTGTAGAAGCTTTGAGTATTTCATATCGTAAAGTATCAGATTTTAAAATTGCTTGGGTCTAAATTAAGTGAAATAATGAGCTGAATAATGTGCTTTTATGAGTGTGAGAATTATCCAGTTATGTATGTTTGCTCAAATCTAAGTATCATCCCTCTGTTATAGAATTATATTCTATTATAATATTGAACACATTAAAAGTGATTAATCAGCTACATGGAAGTTCACCTTGCCCCCAAAAAATCAGTCTGTACCAAGTCTAAATAATGTTTATCGGTGCAAAAGAAAATTAAAAGGGGATGAATAACTCAGCACCTGTGGATATTTGAATTATTGCATAATTAAATACAAAAATAGCAATTCTAAGGTATCAAATAGTGTTTTACTTACACGTCTATATTTTTAAGTGTGAATTTCTTAGCTAATATTAAGATTTAGTAAAATATATTACGAGTATTTCCTATTTTTTCCCACACAGTGTCCCATTTATTAAATCAACTTTTAAGTTAATTAATAGTATTTAGTCGTGACAAATGTACTTACTCTTTCAAGAATGTGGATGGGTGAGGGGCCTCATCTTATGCTGTGCATAGGGCCCCATTCTGTGTAATCGGGCACTGAATGTTATTGCATGTGAGCAATTCATGATGAGATAAACAAATGTTACCTATGCCGCCCCGGTGGCGCAGTGGTCTAAGCGATGGCCTCTGATCATTCGTCCGAACGGGGTCCGGGTTCGAATCCCGGTGAGGCATGGATGTTGTGTTTGTCTTACGGCACTGGCTCCTTCCTTTCCCTGGTGCCAGTGACCCTAAATTAGGGACTGGCGACTGCTTATAGCCCATTGAGTTGCTTACGGTGGTCGTTAAACCTCCAATAAAAAAAAAAAAATGCTACCAACGTTCAGATGATTAACGTTGATAAGTGCGAGCGATTCTTGTATGTAAAAGCAGTTGGTACTGAATGAACACATTGTTATTCAAAGAGTGTCACGTATATCGTTTTTCAGTTGCATTGAACACATTGTTATTCAAAGAGTGTTACGTATATCGTTTTTCAGTTGCATTGAACACATTGTTATTCAAAGAGTGTTACGTATATCGTTTTTCAGTTGCATTGAACACATTGTTATTCAAAGAGTGTTACGTATATCGTTTTTCAGTTACATTGAACACATCGTTTTTCAATCAAATTGAACACATTGTTATTCAAAGAGTGTCACGTATATCGTTTTACAGTTACATTGAATACATCGTTTTTCAATCACATTGAACACATTGTGATTCAAAGAGTGTCACGTATATCGTTTTTCAGTTACATTGAACACATCGTTTTTCAATTACATTGAACACATTGTTATTCAAAGAGTGTCACGTATATCGTTTTTCAGTTGCATTGAACACATTGTGATTCAAAGAGTGTCACGTATATCGTTTTTCAGTTACATTGAACACATTGTTATTCAAAGAGTGTCACGTATATCATTTTTCAGTTGCATTCAGCTTATACTGTGTTGCGGCAACTTGTTGATATCAGTGGTGCGGTCCTAAAAAAGAAGTGGCCTGGCACTCGACCGACCCATAGGCGTTATCTACTCCAGCAGGTATTCGGGGAGGGGAGGGAACAAGCCTGTAAACTTGAATATACATACATATCATCATCATTGTCAACCATTATCAATCCACTGCTGGACGAAGGTCTCCCCAAGTTTCTTCCACAACGCTTTGTCTTGTGCCAATCTCCTCCATGTTACTCCCGCATACTTTCGAATTTCATCCACCCATCTCCCAGGTGGTCTTCTTCTGGGTCTTTTTCTGTCCCTTGGAATCCAGTCTAAAATTTCGGCTGTCCATCGATGGTCTGTCCTTCTGGCAGTATGTCCAGCCCATTGCTCGTTCTTGACAGACGTTGTGCTGGTGGCTCCTACATTTTATGTATTTTAGTGTGAAATACCTTGTCCCTCTCTCACCTGTTGCAAGGCATGCCTGTTTAAAGGTACTGTGTACGCTTTGAGCTACTTTTCTAGCGTTATCGTCCTTGTATTAGTTCATATTCATCCGTTTTCATATCGTTTGCTCACGTTTGGAGGCTGCCAACATGTCGGCTTCCGGTCTTTCCTTATCATCTCTGGGCGTGGCGGGTGCACGTCACGTCGCACTTCCCACGTCCATGGAAGTTGACATACTCTCGTCTTCAGATGTGTCTGATCAGGTGCCTTCCCCAACATCCAAGTACTCCTGCTCAGGTGCTTTCACCGGACTTGGCAGTGTCGCCTTCTTCAGCCTCTGTCGCGGCGCCATCCCTGGGTACTACTAATACTACTGCTTTGCCTTCTGTCTGTGGTCCTCTTCCCTCACTGCCTCCTGGGCCTGCCGGCTCAGCACAGACTTCCCCTCCGAGGTTGACATTTGACTCCACAGTGCAGCGAGGCGCTATTTCTATGTCAGCTTCTTCTCAACCCGATGGTCTCTTGCAATCAGCACCTATTATTCAGGTATCCAACCACAAGGCGAAAGTAAAGAGTGATGAAAATTCGCAGATCGGCCGTGAGTTCCATAACCTCCTGGATAGAGGTGTGCTCTTTCATGCGTTACCAAATACTTCTACGCCACGCTACATGGAAGCCTTCCCTAGTCATGTGTTGTCTGCGTCTATCTCCGGAATTCCCCATACCCCTCGGGGCATCTCAGTGCAGTTCAAGCAAAAGGAGGATGCTGACTTTTTCTTGCAAACGGGCTTTCTATTGGAACAAATCATCTCGTCCCTTCTCCTCTTTTCAAGCGTTCGGTGAACATCACGTTCTATTCTGTTCCACAGGAAGTGCATGATACTGCGCTTCCTCTCCTTGTCAATCACGTTTGTAAAATCGTTGGCAAGGTCTGCCGCCTTTCGGACGCTCCATTTGCTCATGTTACAGGCCCTCGGCGTCAGTTGTTGGTCGTTTTTCCCACTGAGAAAGCCTTGGCAGATTGTCCTGCAGACGCTACTGTAGAAATTGGTTCGCGCAAGTACAGTTTCAAGGTTTTCACCTCTCACTATTGTACTCACTGTCTTACACAGGATCACACCACTGCCTACTGTCTGCGCATACGCCGTGGTCTTCCTTCCAGCTCGCCTCCCAGTGCTGTTCACACTGGTTATTCTACCATACCCTCTTCCAGTGTTGTGCCAGACGCGACATCTTCTTCTCTCCGTCAGCCGCATATTCCAGTCAAGGACAAGGATCCCTTTCCTCCTCTTCCGCACCGTACGGTCGTGCATCCTCTTTCTGTGTTGGCAGAGATGTCATCCACTACTGATGTGTCTCCGGCGGTGTGTTCCACCTCAGATGTGTCGAGTGGTGGTTCGGCACTCCGACCGACTGGCTCTCCTCTGTGTCTCTCGCATGTCGGATCTCCTACTACGACCTTGTCTGATGTTCCTCTGTCGCCGCACCGTCCTGCTGCCTCTGCTAATGTTAAAGTGTTCACCGATGTTGATCAGGTACTTACTGATTCTTCGGCGCATCGTGTGTTCTTGTATCCCGTTTCGGGTGTCCATCCAGATCAGCCAATGGATTCATCCGCCTCATCTTCGTCTTCGAAACGGACTGGTCTTTCCAAAGGCTCTGTGAAACAGAAAAAGGTAAAAGATCTTTCTGTTACCCCTTCTGTGGTCTCATCTAGTGTTCCCGATGTTTCCTGTTCAGATGTTTCTCCGCCTGATGAGCCTTCGAACAGTATGCATCTCCGTTCTGGTCCAGTCAATCCTCTCACAGATGATGAGATTTTTCAGACAACTGATAAGTTTCCTCTAGTTCCTGGACCATTGTCCAGACAGCAACTCTTACGCCTCTTTCAATCTGATAGTACGGTTGTCTGTACTGCAGGATTTCTCCATTCACCTGATCTCGATCAGAGTGCAGCGGTGATGCAATTTGAAAGAAGCGTATGTGTCCTTTTTCAAATCCCTGAGTGTCACAGATTCTAGGTATCAGTTTTCATGAGACGATACTCTCGCCCTCTCTCCTCCTTGAAAGATCTCGCGGAGACACAATTCTGTGATACCGTACTTCCTCAAGCCGAAGAAATTTAGCGCTCCTTCCCAACCATACACTGTTTAGGTAGTCCCTCACATACTGCAATATCGTTTCATGTTTCTGTTCTAGTGCATTGTTCATTTACACTCCTTGAATGTCTTAGATACACTAGTGTTTTCCTCTGTCGCTGTTTAATTTCGTACGCAATTTGTTAACTTTGTTCTTCTACCCTTATTAATATGCTTATAATGTGGTACATGTTTTGCCAATCTGCTGTTCCTTCTTTGTGTACACCGTCTTTTTACTGTATGTGCCAACTGATGTATTCTATTTGCTCTCCAGTTTGTGTTGTGGATATACCAGATTTTTCATTTTTATAGTTTTTATGCTGCAATATTCAGAGATATCTACTATGTATGTATCCCATGATAGCAATAAACTGGGTGACCCTGGTACCCACAATTACCAAAACAAAAACCATTGCCATTTCAAGGATTTTACTCTGATCATGATGTCTTCCACTCTTGTCATTTTTCTGATCCATAAGTTTCTCTTCTTATCCCACCCGGCTACACCAAGCATGCACCTCTCCATGCCTCTTTGAGTTGCCTGTAGTCTTTGTATGCCTTCTTTAGTTAAGGTCCACGTCCCTGCACTATACGTAGGAACTGGAGGGAAGCATTGATCAAACACTTTTCTTTAAAGACATAATGGCATATTGCTCTTGAAAATTATACTGTTTCTTCCAAAGGCTCTCCAGGCAAGTTTTATACGCCGATTAATTTCTTCATCAATGTGACTCTCACTTGATATCTGCTGTCCAAAGTAAATGTAGGTAACGCTTATCTCCAGCTTTTCCCTATCAATCGATAAATCTTCATTTCTTGTAAAAACATTGTACATCACTTTTATCTTCTGAAAGTTCATTTTTAATTCCACTTCTTTACTCTTGTCAGCAAGTTCCTGGATCATACTCTGCAGCTCTGATGGGGTAGTTGCAAAAATGACTACGTCATCAGCAAAACGAAGGTGGGTTAGATAATCTCCATTAATCTTTATCCCCTTGTTTTCCCAGCTCAGTGATTGAAAGACATTTTCCAATTTGACATTAAAGAGCTTGGGAGATATGGTGTCACCTTGTCTCACTCCCTTTCCATATTTTATGTGTGCTGTATTCTCAAACAGCCGAATCTTTGCACTTGCATTTTCATAGATGTTATTAATAATATTAATGTATGCATCTTCAACACCGCAGGATTTCAAAGCCATTTTAACTGTTGATGGTTTCACTGAATCAAAGCCCTTTTTATAATCGATAAAAGCCATGAACAATGGAAGTTCATATTCCCTAGCTCTTTCAATTAGTTCTCTCAGTAAGTGGATATGATCTATTGTGCTGTAGCCACTCCTGAATCCAGCTTGTTCTCTCGGTTGAGCCATGTCCAGTGTTACCTTCAAGCGGTGTGAAAGAACTTTAGTGAAGATTTTATAAACCACTGATAGGAGGCTGATAGATCTGTAGTTCCTGAGATCCTCAATGTCACCTTTTTTATGTAGCGAGATCATTGTAGCGTTGTTCCAATCCTCAGGAATCTTCCCTTCATTAAGGCATCGAGTGAAAACTTGGGCGAGTACTGTTTCAATTTCTCCACTTGTTTCTTGTATAATGTCTACAGTAATTCCATCTAATCCTGGAGCTTTTCCCCGCTTCATGCTCTTGATTGCATGTGCAACTTCTGCTGGGAGGACTGGACGAACTCTGGTACTGATACCTTTCATGATATCTGGAGTACATGTATCATCCCTTTCATATAATTTGGAGTAGAAATCTTTCACTCTTGTCAAAATTTCGCCTCTATTTCTTGTTACAGAACCATCTTCTTTTCTCAGTGCCATAATCTGTTTTCTTCCCTTACTGAGATGTCCCTTTGCTATCTTTAGGCTTTGGATGTTTTCAATTGCTTTCCTTCCTAGTTCACAGTTGAATTTTCTTACGTCTTCAGTGATACTTTTTCGTAGTCTTGCATAGCTCTATATATTCCACTTTGGAAGTCACATCTTCTTTAGTTGTCCTCATCTCTCTTTTTTTTTTTCTTTTTTTGCATCAACATTTTGGTTTTCCCTGATAATTTGTTCACATGCAACTTGTTCTTAGGCCCAGCTAATCTTGTTGCTGTTTCCATAAGAGCTTTGGTTACTTTTCTGTTAACTTCAGAGATGTCCACTTCTTCTGATGTCAGACCTTCTAGAGCAGAGAATCTGTTCCTCAGTTCCAATTTGAAGGTATTATGATGCTTTTTAAGGTTGGTCACGTCAATACACTTTGTTTGTTTTATGAGCTTGACACGCTCGAGTTTAGCATTGAGGTGCATCTTACATCTTACCATTGTATGGTCACTACCTGTGTTGAACTTGTTCAGCACACTGCAGTCTTCCATGACAAATTTCTTGTTACATATAATAAAATCAATTTCACTTGTCCATCCATTGGGATGCCTCCATGTCCATTTCCTTTGCGGTTTTTTCTTGAAAAAGCAGTTCATGATGAAAAACCCTTCTGCCTCTGCAAACTCTACGAGAGTATTTCCATGCTGGTTTCTGTTGCCGTGACCGAATTTACCTACTGAAGTTTCATTCTGTTGCCGTTGCCCTATTTTTGCATTGAAATCTTCCATAATTATCTTCAAGTGTTGCTTACCTTTATTATTTAGATGACGAATTTCCTAATAAAATTCTTCAATTTTTTTCTTCAGGATGACTTGTGGTGGGTGCATAAGTTTGAATAATCTGAGCCTGGTATCTTTTCGAGAGTTGGATAACGAGTCGTGCAGCTCTGTCAGAGGAAATCCTTCAGTTTCTTGTTTATTATAAATCCAACACCACTAGTTCTACTAGTATCTGTCCCACGATAGTAGAAGAGATGTCCACTTTTCAGTTCAATGAGATCTTCTCCTTTTCTCCTTACCTCACTTAGCCCGACGATATCCCACTTGATCCTTTGTAGTTCTTCTTCCAATTCAAGGAGCTTTGAATCAGAAGATAGGGAGCGTCCATTATACGTAGCCAAGGTCAGCATCAGATGGCAGCCTAGTCCGGTCCTCCGGTGATTCTTAGCACCCTCTGCCTTCATGTCGCACTGGCCGCTGCCTTGGCCAGGTACATTCCAGCTGCCGGAGACTGAGGGCCAAGATTTAAGTCTCTCTCTCTCTCTCCCTCTCTTTCTCTCTCTTTCCACATGTATACATGTATATATGGTATATTTGATTTCGAAAGTTTGTGTTTCTTCTTCTTCTTATACATATATAAATGTATAGAGCGAGGGAATATGAACTTCCATTGTGCATGGCTTTTATCGATTATGAAAAAGCCTTTGATTCGGTGAAACCACCAGCAGTTACCACGGCTCTGAAATCCTGCGGTATTGAAGATGCATACATTAATATTATTAATAACATCTATGAAAATGCAAGTGCAAAGATTCGGCTGTTTGAAAATACAACACACATAAAAATTGGAAAGGGAGTGAGACAAGGTGACACCATATCTCCGAAGCTCTTTAATGCCACATTGGAAAATGTCTTTCAATCACTGAACTGGGAAAACAAAGGGATAAAGATTAATGGAGATTATCTAACCCACCTTCGTTTTGCTGATGACGTAGTCATTTTTGCAACTACCCCATCAGAGCTGCAGAGTATGATCCAGGAACTTGCTGACAAGAGTAAAGAAGTGGGATTAAAAATGAACTTTCAGAAGACAAAAGTGATGTTCAATGCTTTTACAAGAAATGAAGATTTATCGATTGATGGAGAAAAACTGGAGATAACAGATACATATGTTTATCTTGGACAGCAGATATCAAGTGAGGGTTACATTGATGAAGAAATTAATCGGCGTACAAAACTTGCCTGGAGAGCTTTTGGAAGAAACAGTATAATTTTCAAGAGCAATATGCCATTATGTCTTAAAAGAAAAGTGTTTGATCAATGCATCCTTCCAGTGCTTACGTATGGTGCAGAGACGTGGACCTTCACTAAAAGAGACATACAAAGGCTGCAGACAACCCAAAGAAGCATGGAGAGGTGCATGCTTGGTGTAACCAGGAGAGATAAGAAGAGGAACTCGTGGATCCGAAAAATGACGAGAGTGGAAGACATCATGATCAGAGTTAAATCCCTGAAATGGCAATGGGCTGGACATACGTCCAGAAGGACAGACCATAGATGGACAGCCGAAATTTTAGATTGGATTCCAAGGGACAGGAAAAGACCCAGAAAAAGACCACATGGGAGACGGGTGGATGAAATTCGTAAATATGCGGGAGTGACATGGAGGAGACTGGCACAAGACAGACCGTTGTGGAGGAAACTTGGGGAGACCTTCGTCCAGCAGTGGATTGATAATGGTTGACAATGATGATGATGATATATATATATAAGAAAAAAGACAAACTTTCGAAATCAAATATACGGTATACACACGTGGAAAGAGAGAGAGAGAGAGAGAGACGTATATATTAAGACCAATATGCCATTATATCTTTAAAAAAATGTTTAATCAACGCATTCTTCTAATGCTTCCATATGGAACGGAGACATGGACCTTAACTAAAAAAGATATAAAAAGGCTGCAGACAACTGAAAGCAGCATGGAGAGATACATGCTTAGTGTAACCAGGAGAGATAAGAAGAGGAACCTGTGTATAAGGAAAATGACAAGAGTGGAAGACATCATGATGATAGTAAAATTCCTGAAATGAAAATGGGTTGGATTGGACATATTGCCAGACGGACCACCGATGGACAACGGAAGTTTTAGTCCCCGGAAGCTTTCTGGGGGTGCCGTGCATCGGATCATCAGATCCACGGATTCTGGACCGACATCTCGGGTGGAGTTGTCTACAATGTCTCTGTCATTACCTCCGGAAATCTCAGGCATTTGGTGGAGCTGATGCCACGACGTGTACAGGCTGTTATTCGCGCTAGAAGGGGACCAACACGCTGTTAGGTAGGTATCTTTAATGTTTTGTCCAATGAGTGTATATGTTAATTTAAGAGTTTCAATTACTTCAAAGGCTGTTCCATAAAAACTGAGAGTAATGTTTTTGAGTTGGCAACAGTACGAAGAGGGAAAATTGCCATGCAGACGACTAACTGAATTAAGAAAGTATCTATGGTAACAGTTATTAGCCGTGGCAGACGATTCTGGTTTTGTTATTGCGCAGTTGTTTTCGCCATACAGCTATGGAGGTGAGTGATTCAGAGTTAAGAAGTGAAATGCGTTGTGCGATAAAAATTTGCTATCGTTTGGATAAAGCGGCTCCAGAAACAGTTGATTTAATTAAAAAATCTTACAAGATGTGCATGAGTCAACTATTTTTAAACAGCACCGTGGTTTCGAAAAACGGCATTTGTCGGCAGATCTCACTCCTAGGCCTAGTCGACCTGGAAGTGTTGTGTTACGGAGCTTATTGTTAACACTGTTTGGGCAATCCTGCAAGAAGATCGACGACTGACGTGTGAAGACATAGCGGCGTCAACTAATATTTCAAAAACGTCGGCATTCCGCATTCTACGCGACAAATTACTGTTGCATCGTGTGTGTTCCAGACGGGTACCTCATCACTTGAAGAGAGAACAATTGTTAGCCAGAGTTCAGGTGTGTCATTAGTGGGAACAAATGATTGCAAAGGATCCAGGCTTTCTAAACACAGTAACAACTGCCGACGGAACATGGGTCTACTATTTCGACCCCCTCACGTAGCGCGCGAAAAGTTTCTAGAAACACACAGGCTCGCCTCCTCCGAAAAAGTCCGCCAAACTAAATCAGCTGAGAAGGTGATGACGATAGTTTTCTTTGATCATAAAGGTGTAAGTCAACCAGCATGCCGTTCCTCCACAAATTACGGTCGATGCTGAGTATTACATTTCAGTCTTGAAGCGACTTCGATGACATGTATCGATTGAGAGACCGGAACTGGTGGGCAAGCGGATTCTAAACCGTGATAACGCCCGCCAACATGTGGCTACTTGTGCTCAACAGTTTCTTACGAAATGCAGTATTGAAATCATGTCACAGGCTGCCTAGAGTCCTGACCTCGCCCCGTGCGATTTCTGGTTGTTTCTAACAGTGAAGGAGAAGTTCCGTGGCGCAACATTCAACACAGATGCTGACGTTATTCAAGCTGTAATGGGGTCGCTAAAGCAGCTTCCACAAAATGCCCTCGCCACATGCTTTGAAAAGTGGACTGAACGATGGGACCGTTGCATATCATCCGAGGGAAGATATTTTGAGAAAGAATAACATATGTTTTGCTGTGTCTTTATTTCTTCATTTTGTGTGATTTTACTCGCAGTTTTTATAGAACGGCCGTTGTATTGATGCAAATGAATGAGAAGTAATCCGAATTCAACGAAAAATTAAGACTTTTTAAGTTAAAAGTAATACACTAAGCTTCAAATTAAGTTAAAGCTGAAGCTAAACGTCAAAGTTGAATGTAACGTAAAATGAGTGGTGAAAGTAGACGGTTTGTTTTAAGGGAACGCAATGCTTAGTGTTTTTAAGTCCGGGTGGATTCTCAATCTCTCTCTCTCTCTCTCTCTCTCTCTCTCTCTCTCTCTCTCAAGCATACACATTTTATACTGAACTACTGTGTTCTTTTATATGCACATAAAAAATATCACAATGTATAAAATCTAAACCCAAAAAAAAACTCATAATTCAGCTAAAAATGTTCTACCATTTTTGAGTGTGATTCCCGATGCGGTATTCCAGCAGGATAACGCCCGTCCACACTCCACCCTGGCAACTCAACATGCTCTTCAGGCTGTGCATCAACTCCCTTAGCCAGCATGCTCTCTGGACTTGTCTCCAATCGAGTATGTCTGGGACTGGATCGGACAAAGACTCTTCCGCGAACACTGGCAGGCAGCGACCATCTCTGAATTACGCGTCCATGTTGAAAGCACATAGAATGCTATCCCCCAGCGTGATATCCAGCATTTGAGCGACCGATTGCATGCCAGGTTGGAAGCTTGTATTGCTGCTGGAGGAGGTGCAAAACCTTATTAAAATGTGCCTCCTGTACACTGTATACACGTTAAAAGGTAAGCTGGTGACTTTTGCCTGCACCGTCCAGATGCGGACTTCGTAGGGATACAGGGAACTCGCTCAAAAGTAAGTAGTGAAGGCGTTACGAGAGCAATCACACTAGGATCCGTCAGTCCTTCACCCGGACAGGATCGGCTCGGAGACAGCATTAATTTGCCACCACCCCGGGACCAATCCCCCCCCCCCCATATGCCATAGCCCGTGTGTGAGACGTGCTAATGCGCAGGAGCTTTTGGGGCCAAAGCCCTTTATTAGGTCCTGGCTAAAATAATAAAAAGTACAAGCACAAAAATACACTGGGGGTCCCGTGCATATGGGTAAACACCTTTATTAGCACGTACCCCCTCACAGAGAAATTATAATAATACATAGAAGTATTTACACAGTTTTTACATTGCAGCACTAGGGTCCGAGCTGCCTAGACGACACTTGGGCAAGTCGTCGCTCCTCTCCAGACTTTAGTCTTCTGTTTTCTACTCTAATCTTCAATGAGAATTTCATCCTGCCTCGCCACGAAGCCTTTGACCAACTCGATGAGTCCTTGGCGCGCTCTGGGATACGCAATCAAGATCAAGAGGTCCTTCGTTTTCCCTAAGTCGGGGGCGAGGACTTTTCTCCGACTCGACCTGCAAGAGAAATGCACTCTAGAATCATGTGTGCGACATCTGCGGTTTGGGCCCCGTAGCGGCACACTCTGTCCCTTATCGCAAAGCGGCGAAACTACTCCGGCGACACGCCATGGCCGGTGAGTATTTGGTTCAGGGGCCCTTCACATTCTAAGCGCCTGATGGAGACGCGGGGAAAGATACGGTGTGTCCTTCTACCCGTATCCCTCTCATCCCATCGTGTCTGGCACTCCAACTGAGTGGAGTTTTTAAGTTTCGTGCGAACACTTTGCACGCGTGTTCGCAATTCAAAATCGACTCTATCTTTTCCGGCAGCATCCTTCGCTAGCCGGTCTGCCCTTTCATTACCACTAGTTCCGACATGGCTTCGGACCTAGAGGAACGATACTACCACATTGCTCCCATGTTCTTTTAGAGCTTTTGCGTCTCGGACTAAGGGAGTTTTACTCCCGAACTGGTCAAGTGCTTTTAGGGCCGCTTGGCTGTCTGAGAACACCTTGACTTTAGTATCACTGCCATTGAGCCTAACCCAATGCAGTGCCTCTCTGATCGCCAGCAACTCTGCCTGGAACGCAGAGGAGTTGGGCGAAAGTTTTATCTGTTCTGTGTGGATCTCGTTACCAAATAAACATTGAATTTCTTCACACGTGTGATCACTTCCCTTTGTTAACAAGTTGTTACTTCGGCATAAATCTCTTAGATGCAGCTGAAATTTTTACTGGTGTTATGTTTTTTCACTTTCCGGAAGTGTATATCGAACTGCGTGAGACAGCGCGAAAAAATATCACTGAAGACATAAGGAAATTCAATTCTGAGCTATAGAAAAAGCACTTCAGACTTGAGGTCTACAGTAATAACGCACGTACCTACATGGGGACGCCTAACCTCAAAACACAATTTCCAATGTCAACATATTAAAAGCGACACATTCTCCCCTGAATTGGACCCTTTTGTTCTATACTCACGCACAATCAAATTTGCGCACCAAGAAGGAAGCATCGGATTGAACTGAAATTTTATGGACGTAATGATACAGATGAATGATACACATCAGGGCAAAAACAGAGCTGCAGGATAATTACACAGGGCAGCCCCGGTGGCGCAGTGGTCTAAGCTATGGCCTCTGATCATTCGTCTGAAAGTGGTCCGGGTTCGAATTTCAGTGAGGCATGGCATGGACGTTGTGTTTGTCTTAGGCACTGGCTCATTCCCTTACATGGAACCAGTGACCCTAAATTAGGGCCGGGAGACTGCTTATAGCCCATTGAGTTGCTCACGGTGGTCGTTCAACATCCAAATAAAAAAAATACAGAGGGATCTGTGGCATGCAATCCGTTCATCTTCAATAGCGCGTAGCATAGCCTCGTGCAGCGATAAATGCTGCAATACGGTCCGGCAGGGAGGCGAACAGGCCCCTGATGTTGTCCTGCGACAGACTGGCCCACACGTGTTGGACGGTGTGCTCCAAATCCTAGATAGTGCGGCACGGCGACAGCCGGCGTTTCAACTGATCCCACACGTGCTCGAAAGGGGACATGTCCGGGGAGCGGGAACGCCATGGAAGTGTCTGGACATGACGTACGCAGTCCTGGGCAACCCGAGCAGTGTTCGGGTGGACATTATCCTGCTGCTATAACGCACCTGGAATCCAGGCCAGGAATGGGAGCACATGGGGCCGTAGGATCTCATCCACATACCGCTAGCCCGTCAATGATTCATGTACCACTACTAGAGCTGATCGGCTATCGTAGGCTATGGCTCCCCAGACCTGCAGTGGGTGAGGTGTGGCGCTAGATAACGAGGTTGGGATTGTTTGACCCGAGGGCCTCCACACCCTGGCACTATGATCATCTGTCCCCAAAACAAAGCGGCACTCATCACTAAACACCACACGTAAGGGGCGCTGGGATCGAAAATTCGCTTCCGCGAGGCGTCAAGAATTGGTTCGTGAGCAAACAGGAGCTGCTACATCTGCCTGTATAGTGGACCGAGTCTCCGTAGGATCCGTTCGTGCCTGGCGCACGATCCGTCGATCCTCCCTACCGGTGGTCCTCCTGGTCCGTCCAGAGCCGCTCCGCCGTGTGGCAGTGCCGTCACGTATCCACTGATCCCAACACAGGCTGACGGTATGGTCATAACGATCGACGTGGCGGGCTATACGGCGCGCCGACCACCTTGAGGTTTTTAGCCTATCTCAAAGTCCGTAAGTTGCGTAAATCGACGTCTCTGGCATCTATCCGGCCTTCTTATCACTCTGTACTCTTGCTTGCGTCGGCCGGTACTTTTCGCTTTCATGTGGCATCGATTATACGCCGGTTTATAAGGCTGCCTGTTCGTGCTTGCAGCGACACGACAGGGTGTGCAGGCATGCGCACTCGCACCAAACGTGGATCATTTGCATACCAGCACGCACTCTAGCTATTTACTAAGTTTCGCGGTTGTAGCATGTTTTCTTCTAGGTGCGCAAATTTCATTGTCCGTGAGTGTATTTTACTTGTTGTTTTTATTCTACATTGATGTGTTCCACAGGATTTTCTCCATTGTCTGATCCAAAGTCCCTTTCGTTTCTTGTTCTCCACTTTCGTCCCTTATCGGAAAATGTTCGGAGGCCACAGGCGGCACAGCTTTTCCTTGGTGGGAAGGGAAAGTCACGATAATTTGTCTTTTCTTTGTGAATTTTTTTTCTTTCCTTGTGGAATTGGTTAGGTCAAAATTGTTAAGGCAGGTAGTAATTTTGTTTGTATTTTGGCTAGGCTTTTAACTTTTATTTATTTGAGACATCTGAGCTCAACTGCTAATATTTCTTTTTCTTCCTGGTGCAGAGAGCGTTTTCGCCAGCGCTTTTCTTAAACTATGACGTCTACTCTAATTTACCTTTCATTTTTAGTTTCTTTCTATATTTTGAGTTCATTCTCTTTAAGCGTTTCAACCATAACTTTATATTTTCTCGCTCACGGAATATTATTTGGCAACAGTCTTGTGGTCAGAGAGAGTGACGTGTGAATGTTGACAGATAAGAACGAGAGATATAATGTGTGAGCAAGCGGCGAAAAGTGTGGTGGTGAGGTGTGATATAATCTGGTGTAGAATACATTCTGAATTGTGTTGCTCAGATCGTTTGTACATACGTTGTGAAGTGCCGTGAAGATTTCACAATAAAGGCCATTTGCTTATACGAGTATGTGTTTCCATCACGTCTCTCTGCTGGTCGTTAGGTCGCCTAATTTAGCTCTGTGTGTAATTATGATTTGTACTAATATGTTCAAAAAGTTCCGGAACTTTTTGAATATTTGCCAAATGTCAGTGAATTACGTCATTCCCCGCTGAGCAAGCGAGAGCATGATGATGTGCGTAGTTCGTGATTACAGACATTCGAGGCTCTCCGTCGTGAGGACAACGATGTCGAATTTTGAACAGCGTTCAAGTGTAAAATTTTGTGTTCTGCTCGGAAAATCTTTCGCTGAGACTTTTCAAATGATTAAGTCTACGTACGGTAAGAGTGCAATGAGTCGAACTTGAGTTTATGGGTGGCATCGGCGATTCGAAAACGGACGACAGAGTATCGAGGATGATGAGAAGTCAGGACGATCTTCAACATCCACAACGGATGAACAAATCGCCATTGCCAAAGAAATTGTGAAGAATGACCGTCGAAAAACTGTTGCACCGATTG
Source organism: Macrothele yani (assembly GCA_039090855.1). NCBI lineage: Eukaryota > Metazoa > Arthropoda > Arachnida > Araneae > Macrothelidae > Macrothele > Macrothele yani. Next base: position 133,391,393 of record CM077007.1, on the reverse strand, counting down.
CAAAAATTGCCGGCATCTCAGTTGGAAGTTGCCATGCCATTTTAACAGAGAAACTGGACATGCATCACGTGTGCCAACAAATTGTTCCCAAAAACCTGACACAAGAAAAAATGGATGAGCGCATGCAAGTTTGCGGGGATAACATCGATGCTGTGGATTCAGATACTGAGTTCTTGAATCGATTGATCACTGGCGATGAGACTTAGTGCTTTCTGTACGACCCCCAATCCAACCGACAGTCAAAAGAGTGGAAATCACCGTCGTCACCACGACCAAAAAAGTTCAAGGCTGACCGCTCCAAAGGAAAGGTCTTGTTAACAGTTTTCTTCGAATGCAAAGAAAACTGTTAACAAGACCTTACAAGTTATGAAAACGAAGTTCCAGTGATACAACATACACTGCCTGACAAAGAAAATGCCACATCACGAAGACGTGAACGCAGCGCCATGCAAATTACAGGGTTGCTGCACACGTTCAAGTTATGAAAACGATTGCATTTGCAAGCCAATCACACGAACGGCGTGCGGGACATAAGCGGACAACCAGCCCGTGAGGCCATCAGTAGAGACGTTTTCACGGCCACGAGAAGTGAGTGGTTCTGCTGTAATCGTGTCTGGAGAACGAACAAGGGGTGCCAATGCCGTTAAATCGCCGTCCTACGTGATTTAATCAAACGGATGAGTTTCACGATAGGTGTCATCGTAGGCCTTCGTACCGCCAGATGGTAGTTGCGTCGTGTTGCAGAATAAACGCAACGTGATGCCACAACCGTCGATCGCATTTGGAGAGAGTGGTCCCAGGAAGGATCTGTGGAGATGGACGTCCGAGCGTACCGATCGTCACATCCGACGTCATGCCGTAGCAGACCCACAGGCCACAACGGACGACATTTTGCGGAGTGCACAGGAAGGATTGGATGCTCCGATATCGACACGGACAGTGACCCGCCAATTGGCTGCGTCTGGTTTGCTGCCAGCCGTCCGCTGCTAAGGCTATCCTTAACAGAGAGCCATCGTCGCCACCGCTTGGCGTGCTGTCTTTCCACAGCTGCGTGGGGTGCCTAATTGAATAATGTGGTGTTCAACGACGAATCGCGGTTCTGTCTCAGCACGGATGATCGCTGTGTGAGAGTCTGGAGGCGACTTGGGGAACGAGCGGATTCTTCCACCATTGTGGAGCGCCACAATGGCCCGGCAACGTAGAATCATGGTGTGGGGTGCTATCAGTGCCAACAGTCACTCACCGTCGGTACGCATTACGGGCACAATGACGGCACGTTGCTATGTTGACGAGGTGCTGCGGCCCGTGGCACTGCCGTATCTGCAGGCCATCCCAAACGCCGTTTTTTAACAGGATAGCCCACGGCCGCATGCCGCTCGGATCAGCCTGAATGCTTTACACGGTGTGCAGATGCTTCCGTGGCCAGCACGATCCCTGGACCTCTCGCCCATCGAGCATCTGTGGGACACGATTGGACGTCGGTTGAGTATCCTTCCACCCCCGCAAAATGAAGATGAACTGTAGACTTGGATCAACACCAGATGGTCCACGATACCCGAGGACTCTATTCGGACCCTCATTACCTCGATGCCACGTCGGATTCAACGTTGTATCGCCCAAAATGGGGGCCACACTCCTTATTGATCATCCTGTATATTCGGCCACTGCAGCCTAGTCTGTATGTGACAATTAAATTATTTGTTCAGGACCTACTTGGCTATTTGTGTGTGCAGTTTGGTCTGTTTTCGAGCATTCCTTCATGGTGTGGCATTTTCTCTGTCAGACAGTGTATGTTGCGAAAGGTATGTTTAAGTAGCGATATTTTAAACGAAAAACATTATAAACCCCAAAATAGTATAACTATCCTAATGATCCGAATTTCTTGGCGTAGAATATTTTAGAAATCAAACTTTCCAAGCTTTCTCACATCAACCAGATGGCTTTTTCAAGGAAGGTATAGACAGCAAACTGCAAACTGGATAATAGAACGCTTCAGCAATTTAAACGAGGTGATTTGACTTGTGTTGCTACATGCAAATAGCATTAGAATGCTAGCCGAAAGTACTAAAATAGGACTAAAAGGACGGTAAATTATTTATGACTTTTATTTACACTAAATGTACCGGAAAGTGTACCAAAAGTTCCCAAACCGAAGGAACGTTTAATTTCCATCAACTGTAAACATGTGAAGCTACAGATAAAGCCATTTTTCGTTCTTGTTAAAGTGTCTCGGTCTTAATTCAGCAGCTTGTGTTGCAAATTCAGTCTTACTTGGTTAATGTATTCTAACAGCTAGAAAGTCTATAGAGCTATTAGGAACTGCGCATCTTCAACAATTATTTGCCTTCAAAAAGGTGTAAAAACTTCAAGACGGTTCCGAAACTTATTAATATGAGTCCAGTGGAGGGGGTGGGATTGCGCGAATTCCTTTGCAGCCTGTAGCAAAGAGCATTAAAACTTTGCTTTCGATGTTGCGTTAATAAAATTACTATCAAACCTGCTCCCAACAAAAATAATACCCGCACACCTTGATTTCGAAGTCTACCGACGTACCTGTTCCACGTAATAATCGAAAGAACAAATGAATATGAACTCCCACTAAGTATGACCTTTACTGATTATGAAAAGTCGTTTGATTCCTTGAAACCATCAACAGTTTTAATGCCTTTGAAACCCTTTCTATTGAAGACGCATTCGTTAATGTTATTGATGACATCTACAAGGTTGTCTTGCCGCCCCGGTGGCGCAGTGGTCTAAGTGATGGCTTCTGATCATTCTTCCGGAAGGTATCCCGGTGAGGCATGGATATTTTGTTTGTCTTACGGCACTGGCTCTCTCCCTTCGCTGCAACCTGTGGCCCTAAATAAGGGACGGGCGACTGCTTATAGCCCATTGAGTTGCTCACGGTGGTCGTTAAACCTCCAATAAAACAAAAACAAGGCTTGTTCCGAAACAACTGAGAATATTTTTATAAAAAAATATGCCTACCTTAATTATCAAGGAAGTGGTCACCTTTGTAGAAATACTGTCCATTGCATCTAATGCAGGTGTCCCAACGTTCCTCCTACTTTTTGAATGTCTTCTGGAATTTTTCTTCTGAAATGCTGTTGAAGCACCCCTGCGCAGCTGTAATATTGTTGTTGATCAGTCTCAAATTGTCTCGCCGCCCCGGTGGCGCAGTGGTCTAAGCGATGGCCTCTGATCATTTGTCCGTAAGCGGTCCGGGTTCGAATCCCGGTGAGGCATGGATGTTGTGTTTGTCTTACGGAACTGGCTCTCTCCCTTCCCTGGAACCAGTGACCCTAAATTAGGGACGGGCGACTGCTTATAGTCCATTGAGTTGCTCACGGTGGTCGTTAAACCTCCAATAAAAAAAAATCAAATTGTCTCCGTAATGTCTTTTTTACGCTTTCCAACCGTAGGTTAGAAAAGCGTATATGCTCCAGCTTTGTCCGTCTATCCGTCCGCACGATAACTCGCGTAAAAATTGTTCGATTTCGATTGAATTTCGTTATGTGGTAGGGGACCACCTGGGGATGAACCCTATTGAAAATGGACGAAATGGGGTCAAAGGTCACGACATAGGAGCGGGACCCATTCCATTGTTCTTATGCTTCATAACTTGCGTAAAAATGATTCGATTTCAATGAAATTTTAGTATCTGGTAGGGGACCACCTAGGGACGAACCCTGTTGAAAATGGACGAAATGGGGTCAAAGGTCACGACATAGGAGCGGGATCCATTCCATTGTCCTTATGCGTCATAACTTGCGTAAAAATGATTCGATTTCGATGAAATGTTAGTATGTTGTAGGCAACTAGCTCCGCACGAACCCTATTGAAAATGGAAGAAATGGGGTCAAAGGTCACGACATAGGAACGGGATCCATTCCATTGCCCTTGTAGTTCATAACTTGCGTAAAAATGTTTCGATTTCGATGAAATTTTTGTATGTGGTAGGGGACCACCTGGGGTCAAATTTTATTGAAAATGGACGAAATGGGGTCAAAGATCAGGACATAGGAGCGGGATCCATTCCATTGCCCTTATGCGTCATAACTTACGTAAAAATGCTTCGATTGCGACAAAACTTTATCATGTTGTTCCAGAGGTACACTGAACAGGTTCTATTGAATATAATCGAAATGGGGTCGAAGGTCAGGACACAGGAGCGATATTTATTTCACAGCCATTATCCTCATAACTTGAGTAATGATTTCCGGCATGTTGGAAAGAGTATCATAATCAATGCATTGCATGATTTTACTAACTTGTTTAAAATGGGAACAACCAGAAGTCACATGGTGACAAGTCTGGACTATACGCAGGTCGGGGTATCAACTTAATATTCATTTTCTCCAAATAAGAAACGACAAAACTGTCCATGTGCGGCCTTGTATTGGGCAGCACATGAAAAGAAATGGAGAACCCAAGTTGAAAAAAAAACTCGTTTTGTGCCCAAATGCTCGGTTAAAATTATGTGAATTGATAATTTTGAAAGTGAACCATATCTTCGATATCTCTAATTGATACGTGTCTGTCTTCCCGTATAATAAGATCTATTGTATTGATGTTTACCTCTGTAACACTCGTTGAAGGTCTTCCTCCATGCGTGATTAAAGCCGTCGACTCATGACTATTCATAAATTCTTTATGCCACATGTAAATTGTTGGTTTTCCTAGATATTCATCTTTATAAGCCTCTTACATTAGACGGAAAGTCTATCCGACAGATTTCTTAAGTCGACAGCAAATTTAATGGCACATCTTTGTTTCTCTTTCACATCCATTTTTTCGAAAAATCACTGTGCGAATACACTTGTTAAGGGTTCAATAAGCGAAACAACGCTTATTAAACTGCGCACTACCGATAACGCATGCGTGATAAACAGGTGTGGCCGGTTGTTGTAGTTACTACAACGACTATCATGTTTTCGAGACTCGTCCCAAGGTGGGACGCAGTATTAAACACTTTTTATAGAAACATTCTTAGTTGTTCTGGGACAAGAAATGCACGAAAATGCAAGTACAAAAGTTTGAGCATATAGCAGGTATAAGTACCTATGAGCTAGTGGGACAAGGTGACAACATATCTCGCAAGCTCTTGAATGCAGAATGTCTTTCAGTCATTGAACTGGATAGACAAAGGGGAAAAGATTGATATACATCATTTACCCCACCTTCGTTTTTGCTGTTGGCAGTGTCATTTTGCATGCGCCTCCTCAGAACTGCAAAGTATTATACGGGAAATTGTTGACAAGAGTAAAGAAAAAGTGGAATTAAAGATGAACTTACAGTAAACCAAATTGATGTACAATTCTAATACAAGAAATGAAGATTTATAAGTTGATGTAACAAATTTGTAAGTAACTGTTGCTTACTCAAATGATAAGAGAAAGGTCACTAACCAAGAACAATTACTAGGCGTATAAAACTTGGCTGAGAAGCATTGTAAAGTACGACTTCCACGCACAAAAGCGCGGAAGGATACATTGGGTTGTAAAGTAAGACTTCCACGCACAAAAGCGCGGAAGGATACATTGACATTTAATGACTTGAGCGTGTATTGAGTGATGAGGAGAGTTGCGAGAGAGATATCGAAGAAGGAGGACATGGCGAACTTTGGCTAAGACAACAAGTTCAGTTTGTAACGCGAAGTGTATTCCAATTTATGTTTTTGTGTAAAGTAATAAATGTTTTGTGTTGTGATCGAGTGTCTGTGATGTTACAGCATGTTAAAGAAACTGCAATTTTCAAGAGCAATTTACCATTATGTCATAAAAAAAAATTGTTTAATCAATGCATCGTTCCAGTCTTTCTTATGGATCAGAGACATGGAACAAAAAACAAACAAATAGAAAAGAAAAGAACACACACACTTAAGGCTCTACGAGACCCGCCATCTTGAGTGCTCCCTTCTCTTGTTAACCAACGGGCAAGCTTATTTCACAAATTGCTCCGGCAATTTTGCATATTTTGGAACACCGTTTGTGGCTAACGCAAGACATATGATAAATAAAAAGTTCCCTGGTATCAGAATTTTTATTGACCTTTCCCTTCATTTTTTATCTGCAGCGAAAGTCGCACCAAGGCGTCTTCCATAGTTTTATTAATTAATAAAAAATACTTAAAGAGTCCAAAAGGAAAATCTGAAACCAGAGAACTCTTTATTTATCATATATATTGCGTTAGTCACAAACGGTGTTCCAAAATGTGCAAAATTGCCCGAGCAATTTGTGAAATACGCTTGCCCGTTGGTTAACAAGAGAAGGCACAATACAAAATGGCGGGCCTCGTAGAGCCTTAAGTCGTTCAAAAAGTAACGAGACTGATGTGATAGCGCGAAAACGAACTCACGCAGTGGTTGCGTTGGAACACCTGCAAGGTCACTCCAATGGCGTAACTAGCACAACGTGCGCCCTCCCCGCAAGATTTACTTCAGCACCCCAAGCCCAGTAATTTCCCCAGGATTTTGAACACGAGGGAGGATTCATTTTTCGAGGGGTGTGTGTGGTGGGGGTGGAGGAATTAGGAAGTCAGGAAGAGTGTCTGCAAAAGTAACGGAGTCAGGGAGAGTGAGAACCCTGTAGTTTTAAATTTTAAGTAATAGATTTGACAATACGCATAATTGCTTTGTCCAAAACTAAAATAAATCTCTTGAAAAATCCCGCTCTTACACATGGCAAATCTGCAGCTGCTGTAAATAAATGTTGACGCCTGTCGTGCACGTAATCCTAGGTAACTGAATGTTTTCCCACATCCTCCACGGGGAATCCCAATGTGGCCTAGCGCATTTCCTCAGCAGCGCAGAGAAAGAGAGAGGGCGATTGGAGAGTGATCGTATTATTTACAACCCATTACAGAGCAATCGTATTACAACCCGAAGTCAAAGAGCCGAACGCTTTCAATCTGTAGGACATTCAGAGTTTTAAAAGTGAAACTAGGCATTTATTTAGGCAAAGCTAAATATATCTTGAAGCAAAATATGAATCTTTGGGTTTATTATTGTGCGTGCTCGAATTTTTTCATAAAACTATAACTAGGAGCTGCAATACGCCCCTTCGTTATCTGCGCCTCCCTCCTCCGCAGTTGCGGGGATGCGGAGGTCATAGTTACGCCAATGGATCACTCAGGTAACGACGCGTCGCTACAGCACTCCGCTAGTTCGTTGTTGTAGTATAGACGACCTAGAGTTCAGATGTGTTTCTGAAACCCAGTACGGAAGGCGAAGTATATCATGATTACCCGGCAAGTTATCCAAGACCTAGGTATTAAAATGATGGTGTACTCTCCATATTCACCGAATCTGGCGCCGTGTAACTACCACTTATCCCCTGAAGTGGAAAAAACAATTCGTGGGTGTCGGTTTGCAACAAATACTGAGCTGAACAATGCTGTGATGGGTGTCCTGAATCACATGTCGAGGAAGAGCTTGGAACACATCCGGAAGTGGATTGAAAGGTGGAACCGGTGTATTCAGGTAGTGGGAGAATTCTTCGAAAATACGTAAGTGTAAGTATGTTTACTGAATTACACTTCTGCCCCATGTAAAATCAGTCTCGTTACTTTTTGAACGACCTTCGTACAGAGGTCGCAGAACTCAAAAAGGCATGGAGATATGCAAGTTTCGTGTAACCAAGTAAGACAGGAAGAGGAACACTTATGGATCAGGAACGTGACAAGAGTTGATGACATTGCGATCGAAGTAAAAACTCTCAAGTGGCAGTAGGCTGGATGTATTAATAGAATAACTGACTACCATAGGGCTCTTGAAGTTTCATACTGAATAGTAAGGGACAGGAAAAGATCCAGAAGAGGATCACATGGGAAATGGGTGAATGAATTAAAATGGGAAATGGGTGGATGATGGACAGAATACTGAGGGACAGAAAAAGATCCAGAAGAGGACCACGTGGGAAATAGGTGGATGATGGACGGAATGCTGAGGGACAGGAAAAGATCCAGAAGAGGACCACGAGGGAAATGAGTGGATAAAATAAAATGGGAAATGGGTGGATGGTGGACGGAATACTGAGGGATAGGAAAAGATCCAGAAGAGGACCACGTGGGAAATGAGTGGATGAAAAAATGGGAAATGGGTGCATTGTGGACGGAATACTGAGGGACAGGAAAAGATCCAGAAGAGGACCACATGGGAAATGGGTGAATGAATTAAAATGGGAAGTGGGTGGATGATGGACAGAATACTGAGGGACAGGAAAAGATCCAGAAGAGGACCACGTGGGAAATTGGTGGATGATGGACGGAATGCTGAGGGACAGGAAAAGATCCAAAAGAGGACCACGTGGGAAATGAGTGGATGAAATAAAATGGGAAATGGGTGGATGGTGGAGAGATTACTGAGGGACAGGAAAAGATCCAGAAGAGGACTACGTGGGAAATGAGTGGATGAAAAAAATGGGAAATGGGTGGATGATGGAGGGAATATTGAGGGACAGGAAAAGATCCAGAAGAGGACCACGTGGGAAATGAGTGGATGAAATAAAATGAGAAATGGGTTGACGGACGGAGAGAATAACTGAGAAACAGGAAAAGATCCAGAAGAGGACCACATGGGAAATTGGTGGATGATGGACGGAATACTGAGGGACAGAAAAAGATCCAGAAGAGGACCACGTGGGAAATAGGTGGATGCAATTCGAAAGCATGATGGAGTGACATAGAATAGAACTGCTCGAGAGTGAATATTGTGGAAGAGACTTGGGGAGGCCTTCATCCAGCGGTGGATTGTGAATGGTTGATGATGTTGATTTACGAGCCATTTAAACTGCTTTAAATTCCAAAGAAAAGATGAATGAAAATGAAACCAAAATGTGGGAGGATCTGGACCCGAGAAACCCTCCCAGGCATAAACTGAAGCATTAATCCCTACACGTAGGGTGAAATAGCTTTCCATTTGATCACGGAAGCTTTTCTTTCGGCAGGTGAGGTATTCATCACATTTTCTCTGTCTAGAAAAATACTACTGTTTCCATTGTGCTTTTCTTTAAGTTCTTGAATAACGAATTTAAAATTACATTTCTTTTTTTATTATCGGAGAAAGAGAGAGATTTCTGTAGTTCTTATTTCTTCATTTCTGGCTTTTTTTTTCTCATTCTCAAAAATAATTTTTCGAATATTTTAAATTTCGGTACTGGTTTCATTCTGCATATGAATTTGTGACACTTTTTATGGGATTTTTTTTAATTTTGCGAATCCACTTGGCATTGAGTGTATTGTTGAGCGTCTCAACGATCATCTAGGGCTTCGCATTTATTTTCTTTTTTCTCCATTTTAATTTATAAAAGTTTAGAAATATATTGTGCAGGTTACAAATTCATATACATGATGTCGATAAATTCTTTCCCACATTGCAAAAATTAATACAAAAAAATGCATTACAGGTACAAGAAAGGGACTGCACGACAGTGATGGTGCACAAGTAAAGTTTTTCGTTCAGTGTCAGTACCTCCACAAGGACGCCATTTGTAGCCCAGAGGACATCTAAGCGATAATCGATTTCATGCCATGTTTTGTTTAACATCTCAGCAGAGACAGGACCAATGACGTCCGTTATTCTGCTCTTCAATGTCTGGACGTCCAGAACACTGCTAGAGTAAACTTGGTCTTGCACATAACCCCACAGGGAAAAGTCTAGAGGAGTTATGTCGGGGGATCAAGGTTGCCATGTCATGGGACCCTCGCGGCCAACCCATATGTCCGGAAATGTGGCATTCAGGAACTCACGAACCATTATTGATCACTGTGTCTTGTTGGAAAATAACAGAAGGTTGGAGTGCATGCAACTGAACTTCTACAAAAAGTTCCAGCATGTCCAGGTACATGTTACATGTTACCTTGGGCTCTGTAAAAAGAAGGGTCCGATGATTCTGTCATGCATCAGGCCACACCATACATTCACTTTCGTGCTAGCTCTAGGTTTTTCGATGACATAATGGAGATTTTCTGATCTCCAGATATGCATATTGTGCCTATTTACTGTACCAGAGACGTGGAATGTGGCCTCATTTGAGAAACAGGCACGTTGGAGATAATCACTATCCTGAGCTGTGCGCTGCAACAGCTCCATCGCAAATGCAGCACGGCAAGGCCAGTAATCAGACTGAAGAGCTTGAGCGATATGCATCTTATAAGCATACAGATGAAGACGTTTGTGTAAAGTTTTGTGAACTGTGGCACGGGGAATTCCTGTTTCCAGTGAAGCACGACGAATGGATTTCCTGGGGTTTCGCAGAAATGTCTCTTGAACAACTGCACCTTTGTCTTGTGTAACCAGTGGTCGGCCAGCTCAGGGTAGGTCGCCAACACAACCCGTCGCTTTAAACTTTTCATACCAAGCTTTTATGCTTCTTTGGTCCGGTGGTGATCGTCTGCACTCTTTTCTGAAATGACGCTGAACAGTAACCTCTGATTTGGTCTCGTGGAACCACAAAACGCACGCTGATTTTTCTTACATGGAAGCCATTATCGATGAAATGCTCCTCTTATTCAGCAGTAGCGCTCACCTGAAGATTATGTTGCCAACCATTTTATTTGAACTTACATAACTTCTGGCGTTGCCACTGATAGACATCAGCTTTGACCACTGAGTCACCAGGGAGGCTGAAAATTCCCTCTTCGCTGCGAAAAATGGGTGATGCTTCTTCCACACATCGTCTGGAATTAGTGAGAATTCCTTCTTCGCTGCGAGAAATGGGTGATGCTTCTTCCACACATCGTCTGGAATTGGTGAGAATTCCTTCTTCGCTGCGAGAAATGGGTGATGCTTCTTCCACACATCGTCTGGAATTGGTGAGAATTCCTTCTTCGCTGCGAGAAATGGGTGATGCTTCTACCACACATCGTCTGGAATTAGCAATAATTCCTTCTTCGCTGCGAAAAATGGGTGATGCTTCTTCCACACATCGTCTGGAATTAGTGAGAATTCCTTCTTCGCTGCGAAAAATGGGTGATGCTTCTTCCACACATCGTCTGGAATTACTGAGAATTCCTTCTTAACTGCGAAAAATTTGTGATGCTTCTTCCGCACATCGCCTGGGATTAACGAGAATTCCTTCTTCTAGAGAGAGTTACTTCAAGCATGGTTTGCGGCGTACCCGAAACCGGCAATTCCGTGTCCCCCGCCTTTCTCAATGGGGGGTATATGTGACGTACTACAGAGGTGACGCACATGTCAAGACTGCAAAGCAGTAACAAATTCCGTCGGTGTATATTAATTGGGAAAGCATTCACAGAAGAATGTGGGTTCGATCCCCGCCACAGGAAAATTTGTATTTTCGCAGATGTAAATTTCGTCCGTATTAAAAACTTTGTATCATTTATAATGCGTCATAAAGCAGAATGCGGAAAATTGAAAATTCTGTTCGCGATTGTAACACTGTTTGCAAAGAGAAACCAAAATCCTTCAAATCACATCAAGAATCTTTATATACATTCACTGTTGTCACTTTTCCCCGTGTTTCACTAATTCCATCACACAGGCGAACTTTGATGACGAAGATGGGAGAAATGCATGACCTTTCTTCAGTAACTTTATCTCATTTGAAATGCATTTTTCCCTTTGCGGACACCGGGGATGGGGAATTTTTCTTAGACTTTTTCTGACGTCATTTAAATCGATTTTTCTCCCACGCAGCTCAAAAAGACGTCATAACAATTCGAAGAACTAAAATAAACAACTCACAGAAAACAATTCTAAGTCATATATCACCAGTGTAAGTGGAATGGAATATCTTTTCCCCATTGCGTGCTTTTCAGAGTAGAAAAAAAAAATGTTCTGCAACAGGTTTTATGCTCGGTCGTTATAACCCTTCTAAGTATTCGATAGAATTTGGTTTTGACAGAATTCCGTGAATTCTTGTAAAATGCTTCTAACTTCCTACGGTACGCTTAATTTCTTCAAGATGAAATTTTGAAGATGAATAGCAATACGTTGAACGAAGCATGATGTTGATTTATGATCGTTCGTTATAATATTCAAAATATGCAAAAAAAGAAAAAAAAAGATAGAAGAAGTGGTGCTGTTTCCGTCTGCAATTCCAAGATTCATCAGCAAACTGAGAAATGCTGAATAATGAAGAAGCAGGAGGTATTTGCTTAAATAATTAAAATATATGACTGTTTCGTTTATTCAGACTGATGTCTCTCAAACAGTCCCACTGAAACGACGGAACTTTTGAAACGCGTTTTCGCGAAAAAGTTTCACTGATGATAGAAAAAAAAATACATTACAAATTTGCGCGCACACATACACAAATTACAATTACACGTAGTAATGTTGAAATAAATGAAGTCTACCTGAGTACTGAAGCGCGTAATCTTTGTTCTGAAACGCTCTATACGACGCGGTGGTCTAAGCGTTGGCTTCTAACCATTCGTCCGAGATGGATCTGGGTTCGAATCTCGGTGAAGCATGAATGTTGTGTTTGTCTCCCGGCACTGGCTCTTTCCCTTCCCTGGAGCCAGCGGCCCTGAATTAGGAACGAGTGACTCGTGTTGCTCACGGTGGTCGTTAAAAGTCCAAACAAACAAATATTTCGTACTTAAGGGAATGTAAAATATGTGATTGTAATCTTACTATCGACTTCGAACTTTTTGCCAAAGCCTCGTCGACTGGCTAAGAGTTTCGTTAAACACGTGTAAACACCGTTAGGTCGCACAAACAAGTTGTGGTGATATAGTGTTACTCACGTTACAACGTATGTGTACATTAATGGCAGCACAACAGAATCATAGTGCCGCCCCGGTGGCGCAGTGGTCTAAGGCGTTGGCCTCTGATCATTCGTCCGTAAGGGTCCGGGTTCGAATCCCGGTCAGGCATGGATGTTGTTTTTGTCTTACGGCACTGGCTCTCTCCCTTCCCTCGAACCAGTGACCCTAAATTAGGGACGGGCGACTGCTTATAGCCCATTGAGTTGCTCACGGTGGTCGTTAAACCTCCAACAAAAAAAACAAAAAAAATCATAGTACTGAATTTCTTTAATCTGATCCCATACATAAAAACAGCCTCGGGGCTTAACATACACAGTATAGTTAAAAGGGTTAAAAAGTTAAAAGTGAAATGTTCAACCGGTTCTATGAGCAGAATAGCTGAGCTCACGTCTCCCGGAATGTACAACAGTTGTCGGGGTGGGGTGCAGCATATCTTTTTTTTTATTATTATTGGAGGTTTAACGACCACCGTGAGCAACTCAATGGGCTATAAGCAGTCGCCCGTCCCTAATTGAGAGTCACTGGTTCCAGGGAAGGGAGAGAGCCAATGCCGTAAGACAAACACAACATCCATGCCTGACCGGGATTCAAACCCGGACCCCATTCGGACGAATGATCAGAGGCCATCGCTTAGACCACTGCGCCACTGGGGCGGCGCAGCATATCGGCAGTGCGTATATAGTCAACCCAAATGAAGTTCCGTATATGGCATCCCTTCTTCTTTGAACATTGCTAAAAGGTAATACATAAGTGCAAACAAGAGTACTTACATTCATACCAAATTCACTGTATTCCTTTGCCAGGTAAAATTTCAACATTCATTGCACACTGTAATAACATGAAAGGATAGGGATGGTCCAAAGTTAAAAACAGGCAATATAATAGCTCGGTTTCTGAAGACAAACCAGGTGTTCCGTTCCCTCTACCATTGATATCACATTTCCGTACATGTTTCGGGACTGACATCGCCCATTTTCAACGGTAGCCCAAGAGCCTTCTTGCGTGGTTTATATTCTGCCTCCTCATATATAGTGGATCTCCACATGCAAATTTGAGCTGGGTCTACGTAGTATGTTCATATCGATCGTCAGAGTCTCGAGGTCGGTTTTTCTCTTCGTTCTTCAGTCTTCAATCTTCTGTTTCCATTCTTCTATCATGTACTCATTCTGCCTCGCGACGAGGTCTTTGACCAACTCGATTAGTTCCTGTCGCGCCTTGCAGTGCGCGAATAAGAGCGAGAGGTCCTCCGTCTTTCCCAAGGTTGGGGCGAGGGCTTGTCTCCTGCCTGCAAGAGAGACACAATCAAAAGTTATGTGAGCGACATCCACGGTCTGGGCTCCCCGTACCGCAAAACGGCGGAAGTACTCCGGCGACACGCCATGGCCGGTGAGTACCTGGTATAGGAACCCATCACTTTCTATGCATCTGGTGGAGACTCGGGAAAAGATACAGTGTGTCCTCCTTCCCGTATTCCCCTCGTCCCCCCCCCCCCGCTGCTGCCGCTCCACCATCATGGCTTTTTTCAGCTGCGTCCGAACGCTTGGCAGCGGCATCCGCAGCTGAAAGTCAACAGCCACTTTCCCATCCGCTTCCTTGGCCAGCTGTTCTGCGCTCTCATTTTCAGTGGTTCAGACATGGCTTCGGACCCAGTGGAAAGAAACCACCGTGACTCACAGTCTCGAAAAGCGACTTCATTTCTATGTCAATAAGAGTCTTACTACTGAACTGACCGAGCGCTTTCAATGCCGCTTGGCTGTCAGAGAAAGTACTTAATTCCCCTTCATTGCATCTGGGCAGAACACATCGCAATGCTTCTCTGATCGCCAACAACTCTGCTTGGAACACAAGAGGAGTTGGGCGATAATTTCCGCTGCTCTGCGAAGATCTCTTTGCCATCCAAGAACTCGCCGAACCCTGCACCAACGCATCCATCTAATTTGGAGCCGTCTGTAAACAGCTCCCTCCCCTTCCCCGTAGTGAGACCTTGTCCCATATGGGACAGAGTTCATTGGCCGGGTGGCAAGCCCAGTCAATTCTCAGTAATTCTACATTGGACGACCGGTAATGGTCTCCGAGTAGATCCACATCACAACCGAAGCTGAGGGACTGCATTGCAGCTTCCCTCGCTACCACGAAGTCCGGCGGTTCACACCCAGCTAGCACTTACAGCGCTACTGTGGAGGCCGTGCGGAAACACTTCGTTATTCCCAACAGCTCTCTGCGCTGAATTTGGTTAAGACCATTACGCGTCCTAACAGTGTCCGACCACCAAGTGGAACGCGCATATGTTAGAATTTGCTCTACCCCTCGCTTATAGAGCACTTTTTTGGCTAGCCCAGTTAGCCGCATCCCGTTTATCCTATTCAGGATGGTAGTGCATCTTTCTCTCAAGTATGTCAGGTGAGGGAGTCCCGACAGCTTAGTACCTAGAATTACTCCTAGGTACCGCATCTACCTCACCGCCTTAATCGTGTGCCCGTTAAAACGACACTCAGGAGGAGTGACCAGCTCCTCCTTTTTCGCTATAAGAAAGAGTGTCGTCTTTTCGGGAGCGAAGCTAAGCTTACACTCCTTACTCCAACTATCCAGCTGTGAAAGAGCGGTGTGTATCTTTCGCTCGATCACGTGCCTTCCCGACGCAAACACTATGCGAACGAGATCGTCCGCATAGGCCTGTATTCCCCCCCCCCCCCCCCGTTTTCCAAGGGAAGTGCGAGTGCAGTGTCAGCAACCACATTCCACTACAAAGGGTCCGAACAGGAGCCTTGCGGTCATCCCTTTGTGTACTCTTTGTTAAACACCCTATCGCCTACTTCAAACTCTACTCTCCTATTTGAGAGGAAATTGCTAATCAACAGGAACAGATTCTTGGAGATACCAAATCTTTTAACCTCTTAAGTGGTATACCTGGAAAAATTCCGGGGCTAGCTCTACTGCCCGCACCGTTCTATCCTGGAAGATTTCCGTGGTCTGTTTAGTGCTCAATACGTTCACGCACGAAACATTTCCGGGACCATTTTACTAATTTGAAAGTAGTTCATATGTTGGCCGCATGAAGGGGTTAATGGAACGGTTAATTCAAAAATTCAACCGTTCCATTAACCACTGAAGAGGTTAATGATTCAACCGTTCCATTAACCACTGAAGAGGTTAATGATTCAACCGTTCCATTACCCACTGAAGAGGTTAATGATTCAACAGTTCCATTAACCACTGAAGAGGTTAATGATTCAACCGTTCCATTAACTACTGAAGGGGCTAGTACCAATGGCCACCAGACGTTATCGAAGGCGCCCCGGACATCCAAGGACAAGAGGCAGGTGTGTAGCCCCAGTTCTCTATTCATCTTTACCTGCCCAGTAAGGTTGACTAACGCTTGGCTATAATGAATTAGCTTTATTTACTTTCCGCTAAGCTAATTATTATGAATGATTCTCTTCCTACCAGCTAGCTAATGATATACTTGTACTAAGCTTCAAAATGATGAATTCAAAAAGGTGTTGTTACTAGTTAATTACGAACGTAAACAAAGTCTCAACGCTGGTTATTTATAGGAATCAAATAAATGTTATAAACCTAACAGCCAGACAGAGGTCTGACAAAAACTATGAATTGAGAAAGACTGACTTACTGAAAACTTCTTTATTTCAACGACTCTTGGTCAACTAAGGTACACACAACACTAGTAGAACAATAATGAATAATCACTCCTCGTAATATACACGCTTTCGCTTAACGACCACAAGCTCTCCTCGTAACAACACAAAGCTCCCTTAAGTCTCGATGAACGCGCTATATACTAGCTACCACCACGTCATGACTTACACTCCTTGCCAGATCTCATTCAGCGGGTGAAATAATATTTCGTTCAGTAGGAAGATAATTTACATAGTAAAATAAAATAACCAGAGATAGTAAAATCAAAAGGAAAGTGAATATAGAGTATACGTTACATGGCTTTTACAACTCTCCGGCGTGAAACCGAATTGGCGGCTGGAGAGCTTACCTTGGACGACCAGGTAATGGTTGCTCGGGTCACAAGAACCTTTTGCAGCACCTTACTCCAAGCGGAAAGCAGGCAAATCGGCCAATAACCCGCGGGATCTGCTCTGCTCTTATTTTCCTTACTGAAGAGAACAAGCACCGCGGTTTTCCACATTGAAGGGAAACACCCTTTTTCGAGGCATTTGTTCAGCAAAGCCACAAAGTACCTCGGGTTGGCTAGAAAGTTTCGCGGATGACAGCAAAGTCCAACCCATCATTGCCCGGAGCCTTACCGGAGTTAAGGATGTTAATCGCGGCACCTGCCTCCGTGAACGGTGGATTGTCCTCAGTGTCTGTTGGATCTCTGCAGCTTTCTCTGATCTAGGGACTCCCCTACTCCTCATCGGCCGGGAAGTGGTGGCTTATGAGCGCATCCACTGCCTCCTCCATGATGGCGGTGTTAGTTCCATCCTCTGTTCTGACTGATGCCAGTAACAGTGGGCCAGTGAGTGAGCGCTTTGCTACCTTGTACGGTATCCCAAAGAGATTACCTATTGGAGTGGACTCGCATAGCTGTCTCCAGTACTTTCTCTTCGATGTCATCATTGCTCTTCTATACGTGGCGACGGATCGGTTATATTCCCTTTTCAGGCGTTCCCTTCTGACAGGGTAAAACCGTTCCCTCTGCACCCATCTCCTGCACCGCCTGGCCTTTCCTCGGAGAAGGCTTAGGTTTTCCGACCACCAGGGAAGCGTGGGCCTAGAGCTGCCCCTCGCTTTCCAGCAACCTTTGCAAATTGCTATTATTTCATCTGTGAGATGACTAAAGACTTGATTCAAGTCATCTACTTGTATCTCATCTAGATCTGTTGCATCCCTGTCTCCGAGCAGATCCACCAGCCGGATTTTTAAATCCGGCTAGTTGAGGTTCTGGGCGGTGAACCTCGAATCTGGGTTTTTCCCCAGTTTTCTCAAATCCTACTTTGAAGGTTATTGCAAGGTGGTCGCTGCAGCTCACGTCGTCCAGAACCTGCCAGTCCTGAAGAAATGAGAGGACCGAAGTCCTGGTGAGGGTGAGGTCGATCCACGACGTCCCAGGCTCACCTTGGAAGGTGGAGATGCTGTCGGGATCGTTCCGGATTGTCAGCTTTGAGGAACTGACAAAGTCCAGAAGTTCACTACCTCGCCCGTCTTCTACCTGATTATTCCAGAGGGAACTTTTCGTATTGAAATCTCTCTCCAGCAATGATCGTCTCGTGTAGCTGGTGGGACTCCAGCAACCTCGAGATGGTATCTAGCATGTCCGAAAGAGTGCCGAAAGGCGAACTATGCGCATTTATCAGGATAATTTTCTATGTACCCCTCTCGATACCCAGGGCCACCACGTTGGGTGAGCATTCTAGTTCCAGGATGGCAAGATCCAGATCTAGAACGACCGTGGCTACCAGGGGCTTCTCACTTCGAGAGTGAAACCTCCGTGTGAAGTTGGGTAACCCCGCTATCCTACCATGTGTGTGGTAGGGCTCCTGCATTAGCAAGAGTGTTTCCAGCAACATCACTCGCAGTCTTAAGAATTTGCCCTGTTGCGGCTCTCGCATGGTGAGCGTTGAGCTAAAGTACTCGAATGCCTGCTTTGTGCCGATCAATCATAGCTGACTCGGTTTTTTGAGTTGGTCAAATTCCCTAGCGAGACTAGGATACGTCTTGCTAAAGCTGGAATGGCACATCCAGCTTCAGTCGGAACTTAGTGTTCGCAGAAGAGCAGTTGCTGTATTTGGGTGCTGCTTCACACTGCCTGTGCTGGTGACCCACCTCACCGCACTTGCCACACCTATCTACTGCTTCCTTGCAACTGCTCTTAAAATGGCCGAAGCCATTGCATCGGAAGCAGCGCACTTCCCTTAAAAATTCTTGCAAGCGCAGGACAGACCAAACTGGGTTTAGTCTGCCTCGGTTCATCAGCGCTTAGATGGCAAGAGGCTCCGCGTCCACCACCCACTGGACCTTGCCCCTTCAGCCTTGATGGCAAAACGCGCCGATACTCCACCTTCGAGGTCGGGGGTTTGTTCTTTCACCCCTTCCTCGAAATCCTTCTGCGAGAGCTCCCCGTCGACACCATAGACAATTAGACGTGGTAGTCTCTTCTGAGGGATCTTGGGGAGTGTGTAATCCTTAGTCAGTGGATTGCTCCTGAACTCCACTCCAGGCGGATGAGGTCTTCTGGATTAGATCACTCTATCGCCCCCCTCCTTTTCTAACCCTTCTCGCGCCCTTTACACCAGTCTGCAGTTTTGCAGGGTTGACTGCAGATTTCAAAGTCGTCTTCACATCGTCTGAAGATTTGTTTTCATCAGTAGGGTACACGGGAAGTACATGCTTCCTGTCTTCCACCACTTTCTTCTTTTTGGGGGAAGGCGCTGGACCTTTCGCTTTTTTGGACCCTTTCCTAGCTGCTGCGGCATAGGATTTTTGCACCGGGACAGAGCTCTTTCGCTCTTCCTTGTGAATCTCTTTTTGCTGCAACCTGCCCTCTAAGGTTGCAGCCCTAATGCTTCGATGCTCACACGCATCAGTAGTTTTAGCCAACACACCCTGTATCCTGGTGGCAATGGATTTGTTGACGGATTTGGAGGCGTCACTCATGATGTACTCCCCTCCACCACCAAGCCTTTGATATGACTCATGAAATCACTGGGAGACTCAAACAGGGTAGTATCGACTTCCCGGTAAGCCTTCGAAGGTCCGGGAAGAAACTTCCTGTCTCCCCGGAAGGACCCGGGACTAGGGGATGCTCTTCCCTTGGTTGCCAGATGGGAAGGCAACTTTTTCCACCGGAATAACCAAAGTCTTGGTTGTCCCGGTGAATTTAGATGCACCTCCTTTGAAGGAAGTGGGCATCTCTGTGAGAGAGATGAGAACTCGACACTTCTAAGTGCTGAGTGGGCAGCCTGGGGCTCTCCCATTCTAGCCAAAACTTAGAAAATCCGGGAGCGCGGGCTTTGGTCTAGTCCAGGAACAAAGAGTCCTAAAACTAGGGGGACCGGCACTGCGTCGTAGTACCCGCTAGCTGACAGAAGAAGTCTCTGCGCTGACTTCGCTGAACTTTGTCCTTAAAAGGGCAGTTTAATTCAAGTCCAGCGACTGCACCGAAACACTTTTTCAACAAAATCGAAAAAAGAGAAAAGCATAAGAGTAACGTTGCTCTCTCGCGCCCGATGCCGTCAATTTCTCTGTATCGAATCAGCACAGTCCAAAAAACGCACAAACTCGCTCCCCGACCGCTGTCAGATCGGTAGTGTCGGATAAAATGCACATGAAAGGAATTTTTTGCAAAAGTTTCTACCAAAAACTTGAAAATTTGTACTTCCCCCGCCTTTCATCGTGCTTAGCCACCCTAATACTCCACCCAATTCTGAGCAACGGGCATGGGCACTGATAGAGACTACCTATTTTGCAACTTCACGTACTCTTTTGTCGATTTACTTCAGTTTTTGAAATTCTTTTAAATTCCTCAATATCTGGAAAGAGGAAGGGGATTAAATTTAAACTAGGACGTTAAGCTGAAAGCTTATGAGGCTGGAAGAAAGGCTATAATATTCGAAGTTAAAATGTGAAAACGTTGGAAATGAAGTAAAAGAATGTTTAAAATTTTTGCTTTTTTTCTGTGCTTTTTGTTGTTTTCGGTTTAGGGGTTTTAACGACCACTATAAGCAAAACTGAGGGCTAATAGCGGTCTCCCGTCTTTTTTTCCTTTTCCTTTTTAAGGCTATTGGTTCCAGGGAAGGGGTAAGACAGTCAGCGCCTTAAGACAAACACACCACCCATGCCTCATCTCGGAGTAGAACCCAGACCGTGCTCCAACGACTACTCGGGAACAAGGGCGGCGCTGTTTGTTTGTTTTTATATACATAACAATCATTCACAGATCGATACATTCATGTTTTATTTTCTTTAATGGCTTATTTTGGTATCTTATACCACTCTTAGACAAATGTCAACCCACTTTCTCGTAGTGCATTAAAAGAAATGCTATCCAACTTTAGCTTGGCCAGCGTGGTGTGAGCTGTGGCTAAATAGAACTAGAGAATCCTACGTAATTCAGCGCAGAATCATAGACTAAGAGGTGGATTGACTAGTCCTCGGCCACTGCAATGCTCTTCTATTTTGATCCCGTCGAAAAAAAGTATATATTTATATTGTTTTTCAACCATACACCCACAGCTGTGACGCCAGGGTCGGAGGCATATCGCTTTCCACGGATGCTTTCCTTCAACTTGTGGAAATAAATTCACAAGGGGCAAGACCTGGCGACTAGGGCGGGTGCTGAATCAACTGAAATGGTGTAATCGGTACAGTAATCCTCGCAATCTAGGGTGTGACTCGGTGCATGGTTACAAAGTAAGACAATTCCATTCCTCTTTTCTTCTGCATCTACATGGCGTTAGCTTATGGAACTGACGTAGTATGCCCAAGTATCAATCATGCTGACGCATTCTGCACAGGATCGTGGCTAGATCGCAGATCCAGTGTGGAAGGGGAGGGGTGCTGAAGACTCATATGGGGGACTGGGTGTTCAACGACAAACTATATTTATCCACGAATACAGATGCAAGTTTTGAACTGTGCTTTCCATCCTTTCGATAATTTACTTCACCAGCGGACAATTCCTCTATGCCGTAAAGTAAGAAAATAAATAAAATTAAATTCAAAATACAATGAAAAAGGGGTGGGGGTGGGGAGAGAAAACTGAACTCCCTTGAAATATAAAAAATAAATCGCATTACCAGAATTTATTTGACTGTGGCAGATTTGCAGGGTCATTTTCTCTGGAGGAAAGATAACTTCCAACTTGTATTTATAAAAAAATATAACTACCTATTTATGTATTTATTTACCATTGTGGTTCCTTTCCATGAATCCACGCAACGGAATTGAGGATTTATTGACACCAAATTTCGGCTCTTTGTTTTCCATCTTTAATCGAGCGTTCTGTTTCGCTGGTGCTCGGAGGTAGGTTATACTTACTGTGGTCAACAGTCAAACCTCTCTTCCCCATTCAAAAACCAAAAGCCCTCAGATTCTCGACAATTAACACTTCTGCCACACACCGTGGCGCCAGACCTTTGGGGACAGTGGAGGCGCGGGAGAAACGTTTCGCTATAGGTGGCGCAGCAGCTGCGTCGGCGTTTTCTCCCGCGCTGTGTGTGTTACGTAATCGCTGTTTGCTGAGTGCGTGAGCCGTGAATCCCGTATACTTACTTCTGTTCGCCCTGTTCTAAGCGATACGTGGCTTGTGTTTTTCTAGCCATGTGGAACTGGAGGCATTTCTTCGACGAAGTTGGGAAGGATGAAGAAACGTGCATTGCATGGTTTGAGCGGAAAGGATTACTTTCAAACGAACGAAGATGTTCCGCAGGTCATCCAATGAGTTTGCGAGTGGATATGTGTCATCGTTTAGGACAATTCAGGTGTAGGAAGAATCACGTTACAGGGAAAAGTGAGCAGTGTTCCCGTTTACTTGGGACGTGGTTTGAAGCTGCTTGTATTCCGCTTGATAAGGTGATGACTCTTTCGTATTGTTTCGCAAAAGGATTGTCCTACAATGATGCAATTGAGGAATCTTCCCAACGTAGGGTTTCCACATCCTCTGCGACAGTCAGTGACTATTATCAGTCTTGCAGAGAACTAGTCGCAGAGTTTATGGTAGCTTACGAACAAGACGAAGGACAGCTTGGAGGCCCTGGTGTCATCGTACATAGAAGTGGATGAGGCGAAGGTTGGGAAGCGGAAGTATAATCGTGGTCGTCTCGTTGAGGGCAATTGCATCCTTGGCAACTTTGAACGAGATTCGAAACGATTAAGGGTTGAGATCTGCCCGCAGAATAACCGCTCTGCTCACACATTGCTGCCTCTCATCCAGAAACATGTTCAACCTGGAAGTACTGTAATGACGGATCAGTGGGCTGCATACCGCAATCTCCCATCCTGTGGTTTCCAACATCTGTCAGTAAACCACTCGCTCAATTTCGTCGATCCGACTACTGGGGCGCATACGCAAGGTGTTGAGAGCAATTGGCGGCCCCTCAAACGCACACTATCTAATGGAATTCACAAAGACCACTTGGCAGACCACATTCTGGAATATTTATTCCGACGAAATTGTCGTCTTTCCTCTGAACACTGTTTTGATGTGATGGTCGCTATAATCAAACAGTTATTTCCTAGTACGTAATGTTTTCCACTTAAATATTCGTACTAGATAGACAGGTTCTCAATGAGGAGGAAACACTTCTTTTCCGTCGTTATAAATATTTAACAACGCCTGAACTACTCACATTCCATAAAGGCACTTTTCAGGGTCAGCCATATTGCAAAATAAACCCCTTCCTTTAAAAAATAACCCACGCCGCATATTTCGCGTCCCTAGCACTCCTCCCGCACAACACACACGCCGATTACGTAATGCACGCAGCGAAGGAGCAAAAATACGCAGCTGCAGCTGCAGCGCCACCTATCGCGAAACGTTTCTCCCTGCATTCCAGCAGCGCGTTAGCTGAAACAGACGATTGGGGGCCGAAGATTAAAGTGCATCCCTGTTTTACATCGCATAGAGGGACACATTTAGCAGAAACGTTCCCACTACAACACTTTTTTGTAGGCAATAAACCACCAGGAAGCTTTTTAACAGCAGCTTAGCATCTCATAGTCACCACGTGACGAACAGAATTTTCAGGAAGGCAAAGAAGATGCATGATTCCATATTGTTTTTTAGTCTCTGGATCAAAATGATAAACTCACGTTTCATTCGGGACTAGAAATTGATTGGATCCGCACGAAACATGTTCAGGTCAGTGAGACCCCTTCGTTTGCAAATACAGTAAATTCCCGTTAGACCGAACATGACGGGACCACCTGATGTCGTTCGTTATAACAAAATTTTGCAATAACGGGATTTCGTTTTTTTTCCAGAAATTTGAATCTAACAGCAAATTTAGAAAATTTGACATCAAATTTCCGTTTAAAAACTTTCAACTTTTAGACATGCTTATAAAAAAATTAAAATAAATAACTAAAACATTTCGAAAAAAAACTTTGCTTTGTACGTACGTACAAAAGCCGTTCCATAAAAACTGAAAGCAATTTTTTGTGTGTTGGCAACAGTGCGAAGGGGAAGAATAAACAGACGACTAACTGAATTAAGGAAGTATATATGGCAACAGTTATTAGCCGTGGCAGACGATTCTGGTTTTGTTATTGCGCATCTGTTTACGGTGTGTCTGCATTTCGAAATACTGCTATGGAGGTGAGTGATTTAAAGTTAAGAAGTGAAATACGTTGTGAGATAAAATTTTGCTATCGTTTGGGTAAAACGGCCCCAGAAACAGCTGATTTAATGAAAAAGCTTACAAAGATAAATGTTTGGGTGAGTCAACGATTTTTAAATGGCACCGTGATTTCAAGAAAGGGCGTTTGCCGGCAGAACTCGCTCCTAGCCCTGGTCGGCCTGAAAGTGTTATTACGGAGCGTATTGTTAACACTGTTTGGGCGATTTCAGCCCGATTATCAGGCCTCTCTCAAAGTCCGTAAGTTGCGTAAATCGACGTCCCTGGCGTCTATCCGGCATTCTTGGCACTCTCTACCCTTGCTTGAGTCGGCTGGTGCTTTTCGCTTTCATGGAGCATCGACTACACGCTGGTTTAAAAGGCTGCCGGTTCGTGCTTGCAGCACCACCACAGGATTTGCGGTCATGCGTACTCGAACCAAACGTGGATCATTTGCATACCAGCACGCACTCTAGTTATTTGCAAAGTTTGGCGGTTGTAGCATGTTTTCTTCTAGGTGCGCAAATTTCATTGTCCGGGAGTGTATATGTACAACGTTATCTTAGATAAAGTTTTTTTATTCCACTGGCTGTACTTTTTGCACACTTATGAGTTATGACAGAAGCGTTGACTTTCATATACAATAATTAATATTTGAACGAAACTTTAAAACACTGAAGTAAACACCTATTAGCATAACTTTGAACAAGCGCGTGAAGTTGACTTTGAGAATATCTCGTCACCTTTCATACACTGGTGTGCAAAAATTAAGGACGAAGAGGAGAAATTAGCATAACAGCGGAACGAGCAGGCAGAACGGTCCGAAAGAACACTCAGGAGATAGACTAGGGTCCGGTACGGTAGGGCATGCGCATATATGCAGCATGACGTAGGGGGGTGGTCGGAAGGGTATAAATCACACGGGCAGTGTAAGCTCAGCTATTCGGTTAAAGCTATTTCACGGTGTACATCGGTTTGAACGACGTCGAGTTGCTGTCCCGTGTGATATGGCCAACAGGCAATCCAGTAGACGACATCAGGATGGCTTTACCCGAGGTCGCGTCATTGGGAAGTTAGAAGAAGGTCGAAGTGTGACTAGTGCGGCCGAGGAGTTCGGGATCGCTCACAGCATCGTTTCACCAGCTTGGAGAGCATTTCAAACGACAGGAACAGCTGTCCGAGTGTTTAGCAGTGGTCGTCCACGAGCAACCACGGCGGCGGACGGCCGCTATATTGTCCTACAGGCGAGAAAAGATAGACGACAGACAGCGGGAGAAATCGCAAGGCACATGCAACAGACAACTGGACGTCAGTTATCGCGTTTTACCGTGGCCAGGAGGCTGCACAAAGGTGGTCTATTTGCACGACGACCAATACGGCGTGTGTCATTAACGCCTGCTCATCGGAGACGGCAGTTTCTGTGGTTCCAGGAACACAAGAACTGGACACATCAGCATTGGGATCGTGTTCTCTTTACGGATGAGAGAAGATTTAGTCTGACGAGCGATTCTGGACGTATAAACATCTGGAGAGAGCAGGGAACACGCAACCACACCTCCAACATCATCGAAAGGGACCGGTTTGGAGGTGGCGGAGTTCTCGTTTGGAGCGGTATCATGATTGGTGGTTTCCAAGGAGGTCCAGTCATTGGTGTCCGTTATTGTACCGAGGTTCTCCTGCCTTACGTACGTCTGTTTAGAGGTGCTGTGGGTCCCGAGTTCCTCTTCATGGACGACAACACTACACCTCATCGTACAGTGGCTGTCGCAGAGCTGTTGGAGAGTGAAGATATTCACGCATGGATTGGTCCGCAAGGTCCCCTGACCTAAATCCAATCGAACACGTGTGGAACCTTCTCGGGAGACGCTTAGCAGCACGTCACTAGCCGCCAGCAACGATTCCGTAGCTGCGATTGGCGCTACAAGAGGAATCGGCCGCGATGCCTTAACAGCTCCTTGACAACCTCGTCCTCAGCATGGACAGACGTTGTAAATCCTGCAACGCAGTCAGGGGTGATCATATCCCCTACTAAAGACTGGATTTTTCTTGGCAGCCGCCTGTCACATGGACGTTTCTGTCTTCTGTCCAGTTGTGCTCGAAGCTACCTTTTGAATAAAGTGCCTTTGCATCCTTTGGATTCCTTGTTTGGACGGTTTTGCTCACTTGTCCCATATTCTTACATCTCGGGGATCTTATGGTATGATTTGAGTCGATGTGGAGCACTTCTGCACGACGTTACATTCGGAAAACCGTCTCTTCCTTAATTTTTGCACGCCAGTGTACTCTATACACATAGCTGCATCATTTTACATATTTGTTTACCTTTTGACCCACTATCTGTGTTTCTACATAGAGATAAACTATCGGGAATTCAGATATGATGTTAAGTTCAGAAATGTACTCGAGAAATAAACAAAATTTATATATGTAGAAAGTTAAAAGGGCATTTTTGTACATTCAAATGTAAGTATATAATGTCCAAAACATTCATCAGTTTTTTCAACGAAAAGAGCCAAACATTCTCGAGTAGTTGTACAGATAAGAAGGCAAGTCATCCGGGAAATATTATGTACATAAAATGCTTACGCTTATGAGTTATCATGTCGGAAAAAAAAACAGAAAGAAATGTCAAGTATTTAAGAAATTATTTTCGTAGAAAGGCATGTAAGATTAACAAGTTATTCCATGAAAAAGGGACAAAATGCTTATGTTATTGTGTCAAAAAAGAACACATCTCACAGTTAGCACTTCCTGTGTACCTCGTACTCAAAGGATAGAACAAAGGTGAGTGAAAATTTGAACTATCAATTCCAGACATTCACTTCAACGTAAAACGGATTTTCATAATGTTTTTCGGTGTTTTTAGATTAACAGGTTTACTTTTCTTGGAGCAAACAAAGAATAGTGGTGTCGTGTGAGACAAACTGGCACTTCTGAGAAAAGTCTTTTGTACCTAAACTTCCTCCAGAAGAAATTACTCACGCAGACACGAAGAATGGATTCGGCAACAGCTTTTTAACTAACATTTCCCATCATCTGCTGGAATTTATTACAACTGCATGTACCGTTTTACCAAACTTATTTTGCACTTTCTTTTCGGTCCCCTATCTGATCTTATCTCTTGTCACGAGACGCAAATTGTAGTTTTCAAAGCTTTAGTTTTGAGAGAGAGATTTATTTCACAATGAGGAGACGTAAAGTTGTCATTGTCGAAGCATTTTCGGTGAGAAAGACGAGAATAATGAGGTTTTTTTTTTCTTTTCTCTCTCTCTCTCTCTCCAAGCAGTATAGATTGCTGAAGGACATTTCGCAATCAGCAGTTTTTCTCTGAGGCAGAGGAAATTTTAAATGTAGAAGATTCCAACATTTTTCTTACCTATTTCAAAAATAATAGTAGCATGAAAGAAGAAACGGAGTTTATTACCTGCATTACCATTGCAAAAGTTAAATGACAAAGAATTTAATTTTTTTTTTTTTTGAGACTTTGCATCTTTTACTGAGATAAGTACCACATTTAGCTACCATTGGAAGTGGAAATTTGCATTTAGGAAAATATTTCCTATTATTTTAGTCGTCAATTACTTAAAATTTGTGTCTTTGAAAACGAATTGCAAGTTAAAATTTTAAATAAAATTAGAAGTAGTTGTAAAGCAGGATATGTAACGCCTTCTAAAATTGTTTTAGGCAAAACAGTTATAAAATAATGTTTTTTGTTTTTATTTTTTAAATACGTTTTCAGTTTAAGTGAATTCTACGCAAGCAGAACTCTCGAAGCGTTTCTGGTTTGAAACGTTTTGATAAATTTGTTTTTATTTGGGACATTTTATTATATTGTTATGGGCATTTTTGTACATGCAAATGTAAGGTTTTTTTTATATCACGAACCAAGCAATCGGAAGAGGAAAGATTACAAGCACGTGAAGCGGACAAAACTCAACAAGGTGTATCAGCTTTTTCTTTCTTGCAAGCATCAATTTTTTCAGTATAATAAGCCTAAATCCCAGGCAAAGCAGGGTAGTAAAGCTAGTAACCTGATGAAATGAAATATTTCAGCAAAAAGGTCAGTTTTGATTTCTTTTTCATTCTAAGAATGAAGTTTGTAACACCCGACGCAATTACTTTCCCGCAAATCTTGTTCTCTACCTTTTCAACTGTCACGATGCTATAATATCGCAGGTATTATGTACGAGATGTCCGATAAGTATCCGGATTTTTATTCCTATCGATACAAAACGTGTGTATGATCGTTTGTATACGTGAAACTATTACGACTATACTTTCAGTGAAGCGCCGTATACTAATGTTAGGTGGCGTCGATCAAAAACAACGGCGGATACGTTAAGTGTTCAGTTCGAGCAGCGAGCAGTAGTGAAATTTTTAACGAAAGAAGGCGTTAAGGCCGTGAACATTACGAGAAGACTTCGGACGCTGTATGATGATGCGGCTATATGTCTCATTCCAATTCAATTTTTTTCAATTCAATTTAACTTTAAAATTTAGCTGCTACATGAAGACGAAATGCAATGTAATACAACAACAGTGTAAATAACTGTATACCAGCAAGGGAGATGAGGGAAAAGGCCACAAAAGACCTGACAAAGCCCCAATCTCTCTATACAAATGTAAGCAAGTCAGAGTAATACATGAAGGCATGGCACATAACATTCAAAGAAATTAGTTAAAATTAGTATTAGTGAAATTGCGCCCCATTCCCCTTCCACACACACACACCCCCAACCCTCCCCATCTCCCTACTACTTTGCATTCCTGTTCCCATTCTCCTAATGTACCCCCTGACCCCTTAGTCACTCCTTCCCTCCCCCTCCATTTTTTTTTTTTTTACAATTACCATTTTAATTTTCCTTATTCTTTTAATTCCCTTTTTTACATTTTGGTAGTCCCAGAATGTAAAGTTTTAATAGATTTAAATTATTTATTATTGTAAGATCATAAGGTAGAGAATTCCAAAATTGAAGCCCAGCATAATTTAGTGACTATTTAATATACTGAGTTTTGGGAAAAATTGGTTTCAGTTGAGATCTACCTCTAGTATTATAGTCATGGGTAGGTAAGGAAATTTTAATTAATGTATGATCTACATCATTTTTCATTCTCCTGTACATGACTTTTCCCAAATTGTAATTATATAATTGTTTTACTGTTAATATGCTATATTTATTTGGGTCAACGCGTTTGTATATAGGCAGGGGTGTAGAAGGACCTTTGCGCGGCCTAGCGTAGCTAAGGCACTATTTTTCTAGACTTAGCGGCGCTAAGGTACTTTTCGTACGTAGCAGTTGCAGAAGATGGGTCAAGAAATTTTTTAGGTGATCATATATTAAAAAATAGCAAGTGCTCTATTTTATATACAATCATAACCGGAAAATTCGTATCGCAAATATGAAATTAAACAACAAGACATCTCATGGATCGTAAGGGTAAAAAGAATGTTTGTTTCTGGATTCAACTTTCACTGTGAGCTACTACACTATCTACCAACAAGTAATTGGACACCCCTGCAATCAACGATATCTGCGGTCTTGATACACGTCGTAGCCGCCGCCGTTAAATATCTTGTGGAAAACAACAACGCAACCAGTCGCATGCAAGATGTCACGCAGTTCGGAGCTCTCTGATTTCAAGAAAGGTGTAATCGTCGGGTATCACAGAAATGGCCGATCCATACGTGACATATCCAGCGAGTTGAAGTACCCAAAATCGACAGTGGCCTACGTGATTGGCAAGTGGAAGATGAGAGGTGACAGTCAGAATGTACCCCGACCCGGCAGACCCACAAAACTGGGAGTTAGAGACCGACGGGTGCTGGCCAGAGAAATTCGGAAGAATCGCACCAAAATCGATGGGCCACATCCACGAGGAGTTTCAACAGGCATCCGAGAGTGTTCTTTCGATGAATACCATCCGTAAGGAAGCCCATCTGCTCGGTTATCATGGACGTTGTGCCGCCCACAAGCCTTTGATCACCAAGTCCAATAGCGCTGCTCGGCTAACGTGGTGCAAAGAACGTCGACAGTGGACCGTTGAACAGTGGAAACAGGTTCTCTGGAGCGACGAATCAAGGTTCACCCTCTACCGTTCGGATGGCTGGGTCTGGGTTTGGCGTCTGCCTGGAGAACGCTTCCTGCCGGAATGTATTGTGCCAACTGTGAAGTTCGGCGGTGGTGGAATTATGATATGGGGGTGTTTCTCCTGGTATGACACGGGACCCTTGGTCGCAATTCCTGGTAGACTCAACACCGAGACCTACTGCACCATTTTGGATGACCACGCGCTTCCTACGTTGTGGCAGTTTTACAGGGTGGACCCATGTTACTTTCAGGATAACAATGCCACCTGTCATGTTGCGAGGTCCACCATGGCTTGGTATGGTGACAATGGGGTTAACCGAGTGGACTGGCCTGCGCAGAGCCCGGACCTTAATCCTATCGAGCACCTCTGGGACGAGTTGGAGCGTTGACTTAAGGGGAAATCGGTTCCTTCACCGTCCGAAATCGGTGAAGGAACTGACCTGTCTTCTCCAAGCCGAGTGAAAGAAAATACCGCTAGCCGTCGTACAACGCGTGGTTGAGAGTATGCCCCGGAGGGTCGCAGCTGTAATCGCCGCTCGTGGAGGCTCCACCAACTATTGAAGGTGAATAAACTTCGTTTTCCTTCGCTATCTCAGGTGTCCAATTACTTGTTGGTAGATAGTGTATAAGGGCTATAGTAGCGTTTCTGACTTCGGGCGTGGGAGGCACACCAATCATGCTTCATGCGGAGTTCAGATCTCTAACTAGAAACCTACACCTCTGACCACTCGGCGACCGGGACGGCGTAAACAGAATATAAAGTCCATTGTCCCGACAGTAGTCCTCAAAATTATTTCGTTACTCGGAGGAAAAAATGCAGAGAGAAACTATGCAGCTATTAAGGCTAAGTGACAGAAATTTTATGCGTGCAAAGAATATTTTTTATTATAAGCTATCCTTTCTCTTATTCCTTAAGAATAAAACAGCAGATATCTCTTAGAATCTTAGGAAGAAGCGTATTAGTCACACTGCAGAATAGATGTCAGTATATTAATTACATTTATTCAGTGTGACTATATTTCGTTACATCTGTTTAGTGTTAATCAAGTAACTATCACACTGAACATTAATCATGTAAAATGTGTGACGTATATTCTAAATTAACTTTCCTTTTTTGTTTCTTTCCCTATGTAAATCTTGAGTTTATTCTGTTATTCTTCACTCTTAACGTGATATCTTTCTCTCAAACGAATACGTTTGGCAACAGAATTGAGGTTGAATGAACGTGGCGTATGCCTGAGTTTTGATAAGAACAAGAGATAAAAACGACGACGCTCTATTGCTTGTGAGCGTTGGGTTGTAAACTGATTATTGATAGGAGTGTTGTGATAATGTGTGGAGAGTTTAGTGCAATATGCTATGCTACGATGTGTTTGCTATATCCTGAGTAAAGCACATTTTCCGCAAGTTTGACTTCTGTTGTTTACATGTTTCGTCTGGCCGTTAAGGTTTCTTTCATTTAGGAACTATTTCTTAGTATGTTGCTGTTTTAAAATAACGTAGAAGTAAGACAAGACTTCGTCGTTATAATGGCGCCCGAACTTTCCGGATGACCCGGCCGTTCAAAATCTCGCAATGGTGTGATGCTCTTTCCACACCGCGAGAGAGGAAAAATAAGAGAATCCCTTCTCCAGCGCTTCAAAAAATAAATGTATGTGATGTTGCATTCCACACACCAGATGGACTGGGAGTTCTCAGGTGCCTGTTCTACAGCGGATAGTGCTTGCAACGACTCATGGTCACGGCTGACCCGTGGGCCATGCCCCCGGCCTTCTTTCGGGCGGGGGGATGTGACGTGCCTGCCCAGCAGGACGCACACGACATAAAGGCAGATAGCAGTCAGAACGAACATCCGCGTAGCTCAATTGGTAAAGCGACTTATTCCGGAATGAGGGAACCAGAGTTCGAGCCCCGCGTGGACAAAAGGAGTAACGCTCTGTCATTTTCGTTATAAATGACAGAGCGTTACTTAAGAAAACTCTATATTTTTAGGATGTGACTAACGAACTTTTTATTCCTTGATTAAAAGTTGCGATTTAAATAAAAATAGTTAGTAACAAAATTTTTATAAAATATACTGAACAATAAAAACAGCAAATCTGAATTTACAATGGTTTTAAAAACCTTGAGTCTTCTTTCCAAGGTGTTTTTAAATAATCAGTTCACCGCTAAGGCACTTTTTTAATTAGAACTACATCACTGTGCATAGGTGAGTCCATTAGTGAAAAGTGATTCATATCATAATTATGTCTTAATTCTAAGAGTCTAATATATTTATAAATATATAAAATATATTTCCCCACCCTCCTACCTATAAAGACCAGTGTTTATGAATGGGTTATACGAAGTTCAAAGCTGGCCACGAGAGCGTTGAAGATGAGGCACGATCAGGTAGGCCTAACACGGAGGCGACTAATGAAACGACGGTTGATGACTTGATTAAAGGTTACAGACGCCTTCGTGCTCGAGATGTTGCCATGGAATTGAATATCAGTAAAGATTCTGTTGGACAAATTATTCATGAACATCTCAACTATAGGAAAATCTGTGCCAGATGGTTACCCCGAGTGCTTACAGCGGTGCATAAAAGCCAAAGGCTAGACATTTGCAATGAACTGGTGCTGCCCTACGATGCGGAGTGTGACGCATTCCTAGGATGCATAATGATAGGCGATGAAACGTGGATTCATCAGTTCGAACCGGAGATAAAACGGCAAAGTATGCAATGGCGTCATCCGAATCCCCCTCCCCATCAAAGAAATTCAAAGTTGGTTCGTCGGCATCCAAGGTCATGGCTACTGTCTTCTGGGGCAAACACGGTATCTTTCTGGTTGAGTACTTGGCAAAAAAATAAATGAAAAAAATAAATGCAAAGGCCTATCTGAACACACTGAAAAATCTTGCGTAGCGTATCCGGAACAAACGGCCAACATTTAAAAACAGCAAGTTAGTAAAATCATGCAATGCATTGATCATGATACGCTTTCCAACATACCAGAAATAACCTCCAGAACAACATACTAAAGTTGTGTCGCAATAGAAGCACTTTTAATCAAGTTATGAGGATAATGGCTGTTGAATAAATCTCGCTCCTGTGTCGTGACCTTTGACCCCATTTCGATGATATTCCACAGAACCGGTTCAGTTTACTTCCGGAACATGGTAACGTTTTGTCGCAATCGAAGCATTTTTACGTAAGATATGATGCATAAGGGCAATGGAATAGATCCCGCTCCTATGTTCTGACCTTTGACCCGATTTCGTCCATTTCAATAGGATTCATTCCCAGATGATCCCCCTGCCACATACTAAAATTTCATCGAAATCGAACCATTTTTACGCAAGTTATGAGGCATAAGGGCAATGGAATGGATCCAGCTCCTTTGTCCTGACCTTTGATCCCATTTCGTCCATTTTTAATAGGGTTCATCCCCAGGTAGTCCCCTACCACATAATGAAATTTCATCGAAATCGAACCATTTTTACGTGAGTTATCGTGCGGACGGACAGACAGACGGTCAAAGCTGGAGCATATACGCTTCTTCAACTTGCGGTTGGAAAGCGTAAATAAAGTGTTGCTTCTAGTGTTGCTAAACCAGTGCAAGCAGAAATCGCAAAACAGAGGTGAACCGTTCTTCCGCACCCTGCTCACTGTCCGGACTTTGGCACCTTTCGATTTTCATGTTCTCGGTCCCTTGAAGGATAGTCTTCTGGCCACCACCATGAGAGCATGGGAGATCTGCGAGCCGCTGATTTGCAACACCCCTGCTGATTTCTTAGCAGCCGGAATGAATCGACTTGTTGATTGGTAGAGAAAATGCGTTGTGCTGGACGGAGAATACGTGGAAAAGTGATTTTGACTGTTCGTACCACTTTACTACATATGTGAGTATCATATTTACGCATCCTGGTATTTTTTCTCTCCTGTAATTGATAGGAATAAAAAAAAAACGGATACTTATCGGACACCCCTCGTATATGGATCAAAAGGTAAAAATTCTCGCAAAAATTTCCAGATCGACTACATGAAGCGATGCAAATGTGAGCACCATTTAAAGTTTCATATGAATCTTCCAAAACGCCGCAGATTTTAGCATCGCTGTGCTTCGGGTGATCTAAATATCACTACTGATATACATATATTAGCCTAGCCCCAGAATAACCTCGTTAATTGATCTTCTTATAGGTATCCCGACCATATAAGCGCCCATAATTTCAGATGCACAACCGCTGGAATGACTGCAGTTGCCATCCTGAGCGGATGAGATGAAGGAGATATCTCTCCTCGTCCAGCGACTGTCAAAACATTGCTAGGCAACAGATAGGAAATTTGGAAAATGCATTTTTGCCAGTAGCCATTACTTCCCCACCCTCCTACCTCTAAAGCCCAACGCACGCCGCGTTTTAGTCGTACAGGGGTGGAAATGTCGCCCTTTCAGTGGAAAGGGGGAGATCCTGTGTATATCTCCTCTCCACCGGAAAAATGGATCCGGGGAATGAACTCTCGCGGGAAAAAGGAAGAGGGGGATGGGGGGTGTAGTGGAGGAGGGAGGGTATCAGCGGGGCTGAATCAACAGCTGTGCCCCATTCGCCCAGCTTACAACCGAGGCTTTTTAGAAATGTATGCATTTTAGAGCTCCGTGCAAGTTCCCGGAGAACGGCAAACACCCGGCAACACAGTAATAAGAGGAAATTCATTTTAATGAAGTCTAACAACGGGATATGACTTTTTCCTCGAAGCAGAATGTAGCGACTTACGAGGTTATCGCAGCGGCAAGACACGATGAAACAATGCACAAAACTTAAAATCTTTATTACTTTTGCATTATCATTTTCAGTATAGAGAGATTTTTCTTTTTTTTTTTTTTTTTCAGAAATCCGTGCAACTAGTGAACGAAAGAACTTCTGTATTCTTCTTCCTTCATTTATTTTTATCATCATCCCTTTCGATTTCCTTGGTGGGAATAAGGCAAAGAAATCTATCTTAGGCTTTCGGGAACTTACAAATTTTTAAGAGACTATTTTGGACATGACTGCATTTTGGATTGCGTGGTGACCGTATTTTGGATTCGTTTTATGCCACTAGGAAAACTCCTACACTTTGACAATATTTCCGTACGAATGCAGCTTGTGTATATTCAGTAGCGTACCTGAAATCCCCCCCTCCCTCTCTCCGCTCCTCAAAAAATATCTTCGAGAAAATTCTATTTGCTCTCAATTACTGAAAATTTTAAATTCCGTGTTATTAAGAAGGTTTCACGCGGACGTTTTAATAATCCCAATTCTGTGGAACCTATAAGTATTTTTCGTGAGGTCCGGACTAAAGCCCACAGGTCATTTGCCCATAGCACACTTGTGGAACATTTGCCCATTATGGTTGATTTGTAGATAATACGTAACGTCGGAAGATGTTTCCTATCTAGTGTAGGAAAACTGATCACGTAAATATTTATGGGCCGTACAAAAATTACACTTTGCTTCAGAAACGTTGAAATGTAAGGGGCTTACCCTCAAACCTAACTAATATACACTATATTGACAAAAGCCACCCGGACACCTATAGAAGAGAAACACAACATAGCATTTATTGACATATTAGTACGATGTCGGTCCACCTTTGGCCTTAATGCATGCACTGACCCTTCGAGACATGCTTTCGACAAGGTTTTGGAACACAGCGATAGGTGTGCGCTTCCATTCAGTACATAATTCTGCCGCTAACTGTTGCTTAGTAGTAGGCCTTTGTTCCAAACTTCTTATGCGGCGCTCAAATTCATACCATAGGTGATATATCGGATTAAGATCAGGGCTCTGTGCTGGCCAGTCCACACACGACACGGAATTATCGTCAAACCACGCCGCAACAGTCCTTTCTTTATGGCTCGGTGCATTTTCCTGCTGGTACCAACAAGGCTCGGTTCCATAGTATTGCCACAGAGTTGGTAGGGCATAATTGTCCAGAATATCGAGGTAGACGTGCTGGTTAACAGGTTTGTCCACGATAACCAATAGGCAGGGACCATACTACGAAAAACACCCCTACACGAGTATATTGCCAGCTCCAAACTGGCAATACTATAACACTGTGGTAAAGAGCGTTTTCCCGGCTGTCGTCATACCCGCACACGTCCATCAGACTGATGGATCGTGTATCTGGATTCATCAGTCCATAGGACCCGTTTCCGTTGTTCTACGGTCCACGATAAATGTTCTTTACACCATGCTAAACGACGAGTAGCATTCCGAGTGGAGATGAAAGGCTTATGAGCAGCCGCACGACCACGGTAACCCATGGAATGAAGTTCCCTGCGAATGGTACGTGTACATACCGAGTTTCCAGCATTGTTACTCATCTGTACGCTGAGGTCTTGTGTAGTTCCCCGTCGATTAGCCTCTATCACTGATTTTCTTTGGTCTGCCGGTTCCTTATGTTGCTTCAGGCACTCCATGTGTCTTCCACTTATTCAGTACATTCAAAATAGAGAACTTGGGTATGTTTCAACGCCTCTCGGTTTCTCTTATGGACAACCCACTAATATAACACCCAACAATCTTTCCTTTCTCAAAGTCAGTTCACTTCCGCCGCGACATGTTCACTCAACCTCATAGTGCAGTATGATCGCAGTCAGCTGCAGGCGTGTTTTTATACCGTTTGCAACTGTACCGCGGGTCTTAACAACGCAGTGGGACCGTTCATTTGCTTCTGAAGGGGTGTCCGGTGACTTTTGTCAATGTAGTGTATATCACCTTTCATATGGATTCAAAAAGTTCAAACTTAAATCATTAGACAACGCCATCAATAGACGAACAACGAAGAATTCAATAGACGATCGAACAAAACTTTACACCATCTCCCAAAATCAAAGCAGGTCATGATGCGCAAATTTCGAAAATATGGTAGCGATTATTCCTAAAGTTACTGTACTAAGCGCGCTCAAGTTTAATGGGATCGTGTCCAGTGAGCAAATGTCCGGGTGGGCAACTGTTCTGAGGGCAAGAGTCTGAGTGGGCTGTTGTCCGGGTGGGCAACTGTTCTGAGGGCAAGAGTCTGAGTGGGCTGTTGTCCGGGCGGGTAAATGTCCAGCGAGCAAGTGTCCAGTGCGCATCTTGACGGTGGGCAAATGTCAGACACCCGTTTTTCGTAAAACTGAAATTGTTACACTGAATTGCGTATAACACAAACGTACACGTTATAATTAAAATGATTGCCCTAGTGTCATACTAATTCAAAGTATTACAAAACACCAACGTTAATCATATCATGCAATTTTTTTTTTCTTTTAAAGAACAGCCTCTTTGAAATGCCTCACGATCAGACAGGCGAAACACATAACGGCCGTGTGACAGTGTCTAATGACCTTTTTCGATTTATACAAAAATATAGAATATAAGTAAGCAAATAAAAAAGTAACTATTAAGAATTGTGGTACAAAAACAGTAAAATATTTACGCTTGAACATAAAAGTACAAACAAACACACTTAACAAGTCACAATGTTTTGCGCATAGTAAAAGTCTTTTCTTTTGACTCTGATATACAGGGTCTCTATAGATAAAGTATAATATCAGTATGCAATTAAAACCAATACGATAGAAAAACTTACTTTGAACGTCAAGAGACACGGCAAGTGTTAAAGTTTGTTAAGTTAGATGACAGATGGCGCCAGGTGTCTCATGTAATGAAAAATCTCGTTAAACACGGAATACACAAACAGGGCTTCCCCAGTGGAGAAAGCAGCGTGTGTGTTTCGGTTTGCTGAGTCAAAATTTCTATTAACGGTTCAGCGTAAGTTCATAACGGACTACAAGAAACAGCCGCCGACACGAAAGAGCGTCGACCAATGGGTAAATAAATTCAAAGCAACAGTGTCTTGAAAGGCAAAAACACTGGTAGACCTTCCATTTCAGAAGAAAAGGCGGAAGATGTGCTTAAGGCTTATCTAAGAAGCCCGACGAAGTCCGTCCGCGTCGCCAGTCATGAACACAAAATACCCCAAGCAACGGTTCACAAGGTTCTGCATAAACGTCTACGCCTATATGCATATAAAGAGCAGTTCGTGCAAAAACTTCGGCCAAATGATCAACCACGTCGAAAAGCATTTGCGGTAGACATTTTTGATCCCACTAACGAACACCCCCACTCCTTTCACGGATCTGTTTCAGCTATAAGTCCACATTCCATGTTTCTGCAAGAGTGAATAAACATAACTGACGAATCTGGGGCGCCGAAAATCCCCATGTAGTCTTAACCCACGAAAGAGACAACCTGAAGATTAATGTCTGGGCTTGTCTAATAGAAGACAGGGTGATAGGGCCTTTTTTTTCTTCGCTGAATCAACCGTTACTGGCTTGGACATGTTAGAACAATTCGCAGTTCCACAACTCCAAGATATCCAAGACATTATTTACTAGCAAGACGGAGCACCTCCGCACTGGTCTTTGGATGTACGCAGATCTTTACATCACCATTTTCGCGGGCGTTGGATTGAACGTGGGGTTCCGATGGCGTGGCCACCCCGTTCTCCTGATATTACCCCATGCGATTTTTTTCTTTGAGGCTTTATTAAGGACACTGTGTACAAGAAAAAGGTTACATCTATCAATGAGCTCAAAGAAAGCATTACTGCAGTCTTCTTCCTTGTTACACCTGACATTCTGTAGCGTACATGGGTGGAACTGGACTATTTAGACATCTTGCGAGTAACCAACGGAGACCTACTGATATTTTAAAAAAGAAACTTTCACAGTTACCCTGTGTTTTAACATTAAAAGTAAGTTGTTATTTATTTATAGTTCCCCCCCCCCCGTAGCATACTGAAGTTGTATACTTCATTTATGGACACCCTGTACATAAAACAAGAAACATGACATTGAATTTTCGGTTGCAATGAACACGACTTTCGAATCCTTTTTAAGCCGATCTGAATTTATCAAAGTTATTCATAGCTAATGGAACCGGTTAGAAAAATCAACCGGATTTCTACAATCGATAAAACATCCAGACATAGAAGCAGTTACTTACTTAAAACAGCGGCAAAATAGTATTTTACGAAAATTAGCAAATGGGACGCACAAGAAAGCTTTTCAGAGCAGGAGGCAGGAAGGTAACGCCCTCATAAAGCAGAAAAGAAATGGAAGGTAACGGGAAACACTGGCTGCCGCCTCACTAGTAACAAGCGCTGTTTTCCGGCTAATAGTCCGAGGTGGTCCCTGTTCGAATCCCGGATGAGGCATGGATAGTGTGTCTGTCGTTTGGCACTGGCTCTGTCCCTTACCTGGAACCAGTTTCATTAATGGGGCCGCGAATGGCCTAGTGGTCAACGTTCGTGACTGCCACGGAGGAACCTCAGGTTTGATCCTGCAGGTACGAACGCTCAAATAACTAAATATCCGCCATGCGTCGGATGGCCAATATTAAGCCGTCGGATCCCAGGTACTGGCCCCCGGTTATAAATAAGAACGTGTTTCTCCATCCTTTCTACTTCGCTTCCGTGTCACTTTCCTATCGGACACTGTAGCCCAAATCTCCTACCTTCATATTTCTAAGGGTTGTTTAAGACCTGAGGTCAGACACTCCCTTCCTAAAATCCTCTACATATGATCTGATCTGATCTGAGTTCCACTAATTAGGGACGGGTGATGTCCGAGTGTCTGACCTCAGATGTTTGCAGGTGCTTGGTGACGTTGGTGAATGGCGACGTTAGTTTCCCGGTGATGGTGATGTTTCTTGATGATGTTGATGATTGATGATGTTGGTGATGGTGATGTTTTCAGGTGCTTGGATGTGTTGGAGATGGTGATGTTGGTGATGGTGATGTTGGTGATGGTGATGGTGATGTTGGTGATGTTGGTGATGGTTATCTATGTTGGTGCTAGTTATCTTGGTGATGGTTACCTTGATATATGTTGGGGTTGTTATCTGATATATGTTGGTGATGGTTATCTTGGTGATATTGGTGATTATGATGTTGGTGATGGTGATGTTTCCAGGTGCTTGGTTATGTTGGAGATGGTGATGTTGGTGTTGGTTGTCTTATCTATGTTGGTGATGGTTGTCTTATATATGTTGGTGATGGTTATCTTGATATGTGTTGGTGACTGTTATCTGATATATGTTGGTGATGGTTATCTTGGTGATGTTGATGTTTCCAGGTGCTTGGTGATGTTTCCAGGGGCTTGGTGATGTTAGTGATGGTGGTGTTTTGGTGATGCTTGGTGATGTTCGAGTTGCTTGTTCACTCATGTTCGAGTTGTTTGCGGTGGACGTTTCCCTCCACCCGAGAAAAAGCAAAACACTGGTGACTTATAGGTGTCAAGTATCCAAATGTTTGTGGAACAGTTCATCTCTCACAGGAGAGGAAAATTTTGCCAGTTGGACGGGGGCGCAGCCGTCACTATCCTTTATGAAATACTGCTGATGCAGGGAAAGTCACAATCCACTTTGATCTCATTTCGAGTGGTCGGTCTATCAATGTCGAACTGCATTCTCAGCAACTCAACAGGATGTTGGCAAGTATTTGTCATTTTCTTGTAGGACTTCTGTCCACAGTAAGTAGAGTTTAGGTCCCAGCCACCTACAGCGAGTTCGCCTTTTGGGCAAGACACAGAAACGGAAGGAATGAGAGCAAGTCTAGCGACTTTGACATAACAGTTTGTAGTGAGATTAGAGTACAGTATATGGCGCCACCGTACAAGTACGATGTTGCTCATAGAGGTGTGAGAGAAAGTCAGGGGGTGGGGCGTAGTAAAGGATATTCATTTAACCAGTGGGTCCAACCCGGGGACCGTCATTTAACGTACTCGTCCAATGCACGGCGGATATTCAGCGATTGTTAGTAAATCACACCATCTCTGAAAGATCAGCCCAGGATCAAACCTGAGGACCTTGCATTGACAGTCTGACTCGCTAACCACTAAGCCATCCGCGGCTCCACAACAGGATGTATGGTGATGTTTATCTTATATATGTACCCCAGCGGAAGTATCCTGCTTTAGTCAACCGAAAGCGAGCACTGCTGCAAAGACAATTCAAAGCCTCATACCGCTAATCGGACCCAAGTTGAATTTCAAGAACAGAACCGCACGTTTTCGGTTTAGAGGCAAAGAACTGTTGACACTCGCGTTCGACATCATCTAGAGTAGTCAACTGCTTACCGCGCAGAAAAGGCGCCATCGCCCGAAACAAGTGGTGGTTTGAAGAGGACAAGGTCGGAGCTGTATGCCGGATTCCATGCAGTTCTGGAAGTTTCTGGTGGTTATAATAATCATCTGAAATTAATTCCATCCTTTTGTGGTCCCTACTTTTATTGTACCATGTATTTGTGAAGAATATTTCCTTCACAATTCCCAGTTTAACGTCGTTTATAATACGAGTACTGCAATACGTTTCATGATCTGAATAAACAATGCATATCCTGATATCTTCCCCTGTCGTTAAAATATACTAATTCCAACGCCTCTGCCTCAGAACATGAATTTACTCCCATAGTATGACCATTCTGAGAGGGCAACCTACTTGCCCTCCCAGTAGCTACTGCCCTGCTAACAGTGGTGCCTAACCGGGGGGGGGGCAGTGGGGGCACGTACACCCAGAGATCAAAACCTGCGTGGGCATTGCCCTTACAAAATCTTTAAGCAACATCAATTTTACAGTATTCAATTCAATTCAGTTTATTTAGCTGCCACATGAAGACGAAATACAATGTAACACAAGAAAAAAACTGAAAATGTATCCTTGATTCGCAATGTCGCAAAAAGGATAACGTATCAGGCTTTAAAAATAGGAACTGTACACCAACTATACTCAGAATAGTACAACTATACCAATGATCCGAATTACTTGGCGTAGAATAGGAATCAAAGTTTCCAAACTTTCGCATATCAACCAGATGGCTTTTTCAAGGAAGGTAGATAGCAAACTGCAAACTGAATAATACAACACTTCAACAATTTGAGCGTGGTGAGCCACCCCGGTGGCTCAGTGGTCTAAGCGATGGCCTCTGATCATCCGTCCGAAAGGGTCCGGGTTCGAATCCCGGTGACGCACGGATGTTGTTTTTGCCTTACGGAACTGGCTCTCTCCCTTCCCTGGAAACAGTGACCCTAAATTAGGAGCTGGCGACTGCTTATAACCATTGCGTTGCTCACGGTGGTCGTTAAACCTCCAACCAAAAAAAAAAAAAAAAGAACGCGGTGACTTGACTAGACAATAAATGAATAGATGAAAATGTGATTATTTATTTGAAGAAACGAGGAGTCATGTTGGTTGGGCACGCGGCATCATGGGAGAAAATGCGGCATTATATGAAGAGCTGGTTCCAAAATCGTGGAAATTCTAGAGAGACGCTATCATTGCAAGCCTCACTGTTGGTAATGATCTCTACGGTTTCGCAAATAGCAGTGAATTTAGGCGTGGAGTAAGAAGTTAATTTCTTTAAATCATCCCACATAGGATCAATGCACTTGAACTTGACTTCTCTGGACAAGGCCAGTGGTTATTTTTCCGTCTCTTTTTTTTTTTTTTTTTTTAATTGGAGGTTTAACGACCACCATGAGCAACTCAATGGGCTATAAGCAGTCGCCCGTCCCTAATTTAGGGTCACTGGTTCCAGGGAAGGGAGAGAGCCAGTGCCGTAAGACAAACACAACATCCATGCCTCACCGGGATTCGAACCCGGACCCCTTTCGGACGA
Source organism: Macrothele yani (assembly GCA_039090855.1). NCBI lineage: Eukaryota > Metazoa > Arthropoda > Arachnida > Araneae > Macrothelidae > Macrothele > Macrothele yani. The sequence continues at coordinate 133,348,575 of CM077007.1, read as the reverse complement.
ATGATCAGAGGCCATCGCTTAGACCACTGCGCCACCGGGGCTGCTTGTATATTTTTTTACGTTCGTTGAATCTCATTCTGAATGAACGCCTAGTGATTCCAATGTAGTATCGCTTTGAGCCGTACGGGCATTGTAGTTGGGATGGCATAAATACCTGCCTCCTTGAGAAGAGGGGGCTTGTCAATATTTCTCTTAAGCATGGTATATAAAGATGCAGGACACCTTTTGGCGACACCAAAGTTCATCCTCCTGAGCCCCAATTTGGTCATGTGTTTAGTTCGCATTGTTTAGAGTGAACATCGGAGGAGACGGCGAAGGCTCTTCTAATTCGAGAACGGAAGAAAGGCGTCTTGTAAGAATCAGGACAAAATGAACTGCGGACGATCAGGTTGGGAACGGAAGTGGGTTTATAATAGACTTCTGAGCGAAGGGGGTTGTCAGGCGATTTATTCACCAGTACGTCCAGATAAAGTAATGTACCATTGCGTTCAAGCTCACTATTTGCTGTAAACACACCAAGACCAAACTGATGAAATTAACTTGGATGAAGTATCTAGGACCTTTATATCATAAACTGTTCCTAGAATGAGTCTTTTTTTTTTTTTGATTGGAGGTTAACGACCACCGTGAGCAACTCAATGGGCTATAAGCAGTCGCCCGTCCCCAATTTAGGGTCACTGGCTCCATTGTAGGGAAAAAGCCACTGCCGTAAGACAAACACAACATCCATACCTCACCGGGATTCGAACCCGGATTCCTTTCGGACGAATGTTCAGAAGACATCGCTTATACCACTTCGCCACCGGGGCGGCAGAATGAGTCTCCGAGAAATTCTAGTATTCTATCCTCAACTTCCATTCGGCATAAGTGCTACTTATAATTTTTGTAGTTTATAATTTTTTTAGTTCCATGCTTTTCCCTTCACCTCGGTGAAATATTCATTAAAATAGTTTCAATAGCGCAACCCCCAAAAAATAATATACGTACATAAATACGTATTTAAGCAGTGAAGTGGCATGGCTGAGACTGGCTCAAGACAGAAAGTTGTGGAAGAAACTTGGGGACACCTTCATCCAGCAGTGGATTGATAACACTGGACAACAAATTTTGATTTTTTTGGGTATAACTGTAATTAAACCAGGTCACCTTTATGTTGTTTGGGCTGCTGAATATGAAAATGGCCCTTAAAACACCAAATTAGCTTTAGTGTTTGAAATATCTGTGGAATAAATTGATGTATATATATATATATAATATTTTAAAGGTGTACTACAAAGTTGCCCTACCCATCAGGGAACTGCGCACTGCAGCAAGAACCACTGGTGGAGTATATGTCAAACTCTCTACACCTTCAACCAAGAACTTCCAGGAGAAATCCCTAAATCTGTTGCATGTGAATTGTGAGAGTTTTGATTTTAGTTTGCGTGTGTTAATTTAGTGGGATTTAAGGATTTCTACTGGAAGTTCTTGGTTGAAGGTGTAAAGAGTTTGATATATATATACCCTATGATAATCATCATAGAGGAAACGATTCACAACGATGCCGCTTTGCCTGTCGCTTGTAATGAATTTCTGGAGCATCTGTCACAAAGGTCCAACAATAGTCTGCACTCCATTTTTTCCCTTGGTACCTGTTTTCGAGGGTAGTAATGTTCTGATGAAACAGTTCCCTGTGCTCGCCACTGACAGCACCGCAGTTAGCCGGGAAGAAATCCAGATGGGGGAGTGAAAAGTGTAATTTCAATGACATGTTGCACCCTAGTCTCTCGTAGCGTTGAAAGAGGGTTTTTACAAGCTCCAGTCTTATTGTTTCCTAGAAAGTTTGTGGCCACTTGCTGGAAAGCATTCCAAACTAACTTTTCGTCACTTGTGAGGATGTCATAAAAACACGCATCTCGAAAGAGCTGACGTATCTGTGGGCCGACAAATACACCTTCCTTGATGTTGGCCTCACTAAGTCTTGGAAATTTATCACGTAGGTACAAAACTCCTGCCTCATTTCGATCCATGGCTTTTACAAAATTATTCATTCGTCCAAGTTCGGCGTGGAGAGCAGGGAACAAGATCTTGCTGGATTCTACGAGTGGTTCTCTTTTCCCTTTTCCAGGTTCAAGTGAATGTCGTGGGGGTGGAGGTCAATCTTTTTTCTTGTAACGGGAAGTCCTGGCATAGCTGTCCCACAGACAGAGAAAGCAGCAGAACTTTGTTTAACCCTGCTGTATCCTCATCAAGGTGGCAATGAACTTCAGGTCATCACCAGATTGGCCGCGTAAATTACTTGATATATATTTTACAAAAATTACACAGAACTTACACGTATTGTTTTTGTTTTTTTTTATTGGAGGTTTAACGACCACTATGAGTAACTCAATGGGCTATAAGCATTCGCCCGTCCCTAATTTAGGGTCACTGGTTCCAGGGAAGGGAGAGAGCCTGTGCCGTAAGACAAACACAACATCCCTGCCTCACCAGGAATAGAACCCGGACCCCTTTCGGACGAATGATCAGAGGCCATCGCTTAGACCACTGCGCCACCGTATGTTACGTCGCGTAGAAAACTACATAATTTATTACGCAATTTTACGCTGCGTAATAATTTATTTACATGAAATAAATTAATAAATAGCCATGTTAACGCAACTAGAAGTAAGCTTTTATTTTAAATTGCTTAGTTTATAACCACAGAAATGAAAATAATCACAGTGGTGAAATATCAAAAACACACATAGCTAATGCGAATGATAGAACATTTTTTTTTTTCAAAAAGATAAGCGTTTCTTTTAATTTGGAAGTTGTTAATGTTCATGATTACCCATCTAAACTATATAATGTCGCTCTTAACAACTTCAGTGCCATTCATTTAACCCAAAGTAACCAAATGTATCTTACAGTTAAACTAGAATTGCAATTTTTTAACACTAAATAATATGTTATACAGTCACATTAATTTTATTCTAAGGAAAACAAAAAAACAAAAAAAACGACAAAAAAGTTTCTCATTTTTCACCGTCATTTTTTAAAATTGAAAGAGTACTAACCTGTAAATTGTTCATACACTTTCCGATGATTCATAGCATTTTTTAATAAATTCTTCACTATATCCACGCGTCACTGATGCTTTAATTTATGTTTGACTTTAATAATGTCACATTGTTAAATAAGTTTATCAAAACAAAATTCAAACTAAAATAACATTTGGCGTCCCATTATCACGTATTGTCTAAATAAAATGTGACGTACTACAGAGGTGAAAACATGTGTCAAGACGACAAATCTGCAGCGAGACATTCTGTCCGCGTAGCTCAGTTGGGAGAGCAACTTACTCCGGAGTGAGGGGACCCGACTTCGATGCCCGTCGCGGACAAACTTGTGTTTTCACAAAAAGTTGTATAACACTTGCCTAACAGTTTCATACATTCTTATTTTGCTTAGCACTTTTTAATAATCATCACCTGTTTGATCTTTCATTTTTAGTGTGTAATATACAGTATATGCACCAGTTTCTTAGAATTTTCAAAGCATTGTTGGTTTCTTGCTGCGTTATGAATGTACAACCAGTTGGGGAACAACCTTTCAAGCTGTGCTGATGATGATAGCATGTTCGGTAATTTCCGCGGCCAACACTGTGGCTAGCAGCAAAGCAACGCTGGGAAACCTATGTGTGTTGTCGGCGTGTCGTTAGAAAGGGAAGAAGAAATAAGAACGTAATATGGAGAGTTCTTTTGATTGGCCGCAAGTAACCTACGCAAGTGTCGCCGTTCGCCTGGGAACTCGAGTAACATTGTAACTCTTCGTTTTTTTATTATATTTAAAGCAACTTTTGAATTCATTATATTTTTTACATTTATGGCATGAATTACGTGTTTTTTACGCGTATTTTAAACGTCGCGTAGAAAATAATGTTTTACGCGTAACTTCACGTCACTGGTCATCACAAATCTGCCTCTTATACACTATCTACCAACAGGTAATTGGACACCCCTGCAATCGACGATATCTGCGGTCCTGATACACGTCACGGCCGCCGCCGTTAAATATCGTGTGGGAAACAACAACGCAACCAGTCGCATGCAAGATGCCACGCAGTTCGGAGCTCTCTGATTTCGAGAAAGGTGTAATCGTCGGGTATCACAGAAATGGCCGATCCATACGTGACATATCCAGCGAGTTGAAGTACCCAAAATCGACAGTGGCCTACGGGGTTGGCAAGTGGAAGATGAGAGGTGACTGTCGGAATGTGTCCCGACCCGGCAGACCCACAAAACTGGGAGTTAGAGACCGACGGGTGCTGGCCAGAGAAATTCGGAAAAACCGCACCAAATCGATGGGCCACATCCGCGAGGAGTTTCAACAGGCATCCGGGAGTTTTCTTTCGATGAATACCATCCGTAAGGAAGCCCATCTGCTCGGTTATCATGGACGTGCTGCCGCCCACAAGCCTTTGATCACCAAGTCCAATAGCGCTGCTCGGCTAACGTGGTGCAAATGGACCGTTGAACAGCGGAAACAGATTCTCTGGAGCGATGAATCAAGGTTCACCCTCTAGCGTTCGGATGGCAGAGTCTGGGTTTGGCGTCTGCCTGGAGAACGCCTCCTGTTGGGATGTATTGTGCCAACTGTGAAGTTCGGCGGCGGTGGAATTATGCTATGGGGGTGTTTCTCCTGGTATGGCACGGGACCTTTGGTCGCAATTCCTGGTAGACTCAACGCCGAGACCTAAAGAACCATTTTGGATGACCATGCGCTTCCTACGTTGTGGCAGTTTTACGGGGTGGACCCATGTTACTTTTAGGATAACAATGTCACCTGTCATGTTGCGAGGTCCACCATGGCTTGGTATGGTGACAATGGGGTTAATCGAATGGACTGGCCTGCGCAGAGCCCGGACCTTAATCCTATCGAGCACGTCTGGGACGAGTTGGAGCGTCGACTTAAGGGGTGCCCCCACCGTCCGAAATCGGTGAAGGAACTGACCTGTCTTCTCCAAGCCGAGTGGAAGAAAATACCGCTAGCCGTCGTACAACGCCTGGTTGAGAGTATGCCCCGGAGGATCGCAGCTGTAATCGCCGCTCGTGGAGACTCCACTAACTATTGAAGGTGAATAAACTTCGTTTTCCTTTGCTATCACAGGTGTCCAATTACTTGTTGGTAGATAGTGTACTTGTCATAGGTGATGCTGTGCAACAGTTGTTTCATGTACGTTTCCTTCATGTGAACTACATACTCGAGTGGATACAGATGGTAAAACGTTACCATTATGAAGCAGCGCAGCTATTGAGCTGAACTTGGACGAATAAACGAACAGCCTCCAATCGTCGTCTTTGAGTCGGTTTGTAGTTCTGCCATCAGACCCACGATATCAACGCAAGCAATTAGGTTATCTGTCATTTTGTAAAATTGGGGTAGACCTTTTTGTCGAGCACGAAACACAGACACCTGCACATTATCTTCTAGAAGATTCCATTGCTGCAGCGTGGACCCCAATAGCTCTGCTTTACTTTTTAGCAATTCCAGATCTTTTACTAGGTCATTTCACTATGGGTAATTTTATGAGGCCGTGCAGACTCAGCAATAGGCACGAAATCAGGATTTCGTGATGTAGATGCTTTCAGAGGTGATGGTTGTTCACTGGACTTATTTGGCTCTGCATCATCTGAGTACAGGGTAATTCAAAATGATTGCCCCTACAATAACGCGCTTATAAAGATAAATAGGCAGCTGATATCCCTACATAAGAAAGAAGCAAGCTCAGAATTTTATTGGAACCTACTGCTGTGTTGCTATGGTGACGTAGGAAAGTGAGCTGCCCGTGCGCCAAAGCCAGTGGGAAGAAATGGCGACCGCAGCAGAAAAGGACAGGACGACAGAGTTTTCTGCAAGCGGTACCCCAGGAACTTACTCCTTGTGATTTCTTTTTATGAGGGTATGTCAAAGACCATGTGTATGTGCCACCTTTGCCGAGAACACTGCAAGAACTAAAGATACGCGTTCAGTTTGCACTGGCATCAGTGACTACGGACATGCTTCATAATGTATGGCGTGAAATGGATTACCGTTTAGATGTTGTCCACGTGACCCAGGGGAGTCACATAGAACATTTGTAAGGTCTTCTTCTTGGTTACTCAGTCCAAGGACTGGCTGTTCAGTAGATGTATGTACTCTGTCTCTCAATTCCTCTCTGTTCTCCGCCGTTCTCTTCAAGTCATAGTATGTCCTAGTATTAGTGTCTTGGAGTAACTGTTCCACAAAACTATTCCTTGGCCGTTCTCTTCCTCTCTTGCCTTGAATTTTCCTCTCCAAAACTTTCAGAATCAGGCCTCCACGGCGCAATGTGTGTCCTATCCATAACATTCTTCTTCTCTTTAACATGTTGATCATATTCCTGGGTTCTTCCACTCTCTCCAGGACTTCTTCATTAGTCTTTCTATCGAGCCCACTTATTCTCTTCATTATTCTATAGCTCCACATCTCAAATGCCTCCAGCCTTTTCACTTCCCTCTTGGTCAATGTCTCAGGACCGTAGAGAGCTACTAGCCAAACAAATGCATTTAAAATTCTCTTCCTCAGTTTTAGATCTATATTTTTGGCTGTCAGCAGTCTTTGATTCTCTCTAAAAGCCGTTTTTACCATCACCAGCCTCCTTCTAATTTCCTTTTCATATCTCGCATCTTCAGTAATAATTTGACCATTTGTAAGGTGTGGAAACAAAATTCTAAACTTCCTTCTTTATTGTGCAACAATGTGATCTCTGTATCTATGTTTATAAACCAAGGTTTTTATAAACCAAGTATTGTCATTTGTAATCCGGACAATCATTCTGAATTACCCTGTATAAGAATCTGGTGTATCCGGAACACGAAGTCCTTTCCCGTGAGGCACTGGGCGCATAGCAGAGGGAATATTCGGATAGGTCAAAGGCCGCTTTTTCTCCTTAGAAATACCATGTCCAATTGGAGTAGTCATACAAAAGTAACAATCATTAGAGATGGTTTATCAGTTCCTGCACACCATTTGAAATGCAAAATGCATCGATCGTCTTTTTCGGTTCACCCAGCACAACATATGAGTGAGGCCCAATACCAGTCTTCTGGTCACCGATCTCACAACCAAAATGAAGGCTGTAAACGTTCTTTACCATCGGTGTAATGGGTCGCCTTTGTGATAGGAAAGTAATTTGTCCACAAATATAACAAAAATCATCCACTCTGTTCACACATTCAGGAGGCATTTTGAACGACATATCTGCACTCACAGAATCCACAACGCAAATTACGACAGGAAGGGAATGTGGTTGCAATGACTGCTACAGAATGCGTCATCCAATTGGCTTTCAAGGTTATCAGTCTCGCGGAGAATCACGTGCTCGACATATCAGATTTCCGGAGCAGGCCATCCTTACCCGATGAAGCCCCGACCCGTATCTTGAAAAGTAGAGATTATTCACGAATTTTAAGTTCATATTTGTGATCAGCATTTGCAATTTGTAAATTTGGAAATATGTGCATTCCATCCCCCTCTCCTTTCTTTCTCTCTCTCTCACACACACACACACACAATTGGAGTTAGGCACTACTGCCTGCTAATATATCTTCCCTGTGTGTAAAGAAGCTTTTATGTCGAGAGTAGCAAGGATTACAATCAGATGGTTCGGGCAATTATTCCCAGAGAAGTGCTAATTGTATAATCGGGTAACCTGATATTTTGTATGATCTGTTTTTTTATTTTGACTTTCAGTTCCTCACACTTATACCTGCCACGGAGTCAAATGGCAAAAATTGGGCTCTGTAAGTGATTTAAATTACTATTAAGAGCGAGATTAATCGGTGAGACTTCAAAATACAGGGGAAGTACTGCTATGATTTAACTAGCTCATTTCTTATCTGTCCCCCGTGGCGATGATTTTGATAACATACAAGTGCAAATTATCCCCTGTGTGATGGATTATTTATTCGGGATTATTCTCTGCTTTGTGTTTTATCTTCTGAATTTCCAAAGGAATTTAAATATTTCCTTCGTATGTATTTTTTGCCGAAAAGTGACTTATTCTAGTTCTTTGACCTTTCTGTTCGACGAATTCATTATTTTCGGGTTTGTTTCTCGCTCTTTCTTTCTTTCTTTTCTTTTGGAAGAATTACGCATTTCGTCGTTGGCATTTCCCATTACAGATTATTACATCAAGAACGCGACAGTCTGGTTTCTTTGGTTTTCATATTATTTTTGTTTTCGATTGCGCGTCTCTTAAACACAGCTTCTTCAGTTTCGGAGAATTCACCGAACACGTGGGAACCGACGAAATGATATTTTCTTGTCGAATTACGTTCCCTTCCGTTGAAGAATAATCAGTGGTGAAAGTAGGCGGAAACGGTGGGGAACGGATTTCCCTTAAGAAATTGGTAAGAGGAACGACGTTTCCCTGAATAAAATAATTGTAAACAAAAGTACATGGAAATTCGAAAAAAAAAAATTACAAAAACAAATGCGCTGCTGAACTATACAAAAAAAATTCGGGCTCGCTCTTTATTCATAACTGAGAGTTCGATTCGTAATTTGTGCAAGATTTTTAGGTTTGGAAATTTTCTCTCTTTGATTTTGCAGTTTTCACAGCTTTTGAACCGAGACAATAAATTAATTTTGTCCTTTGGACTCTTAGCTAAATACTGGTAGAGGATGCTAGCATTAACTACTTAGATTTCGTACCCTTCCATACATTTCCCACGGGGTGGAATCTTGAAATAGTAACAGTGTTGCAGATTAGCTTTAGAATACCGAAATCAAATACACTGCCGGAAAGTGAAAAAAGAACGCCCAGAAAGAATGCCGGTAGAAACGTCATGCTATAATATGTTAATTGTTAAGGGCAGAAACTGTGATCCAAGTTGAAATGTCATTGGATGAAATAATGACGTCACTCAGGCGACAACATAGCCCACTGAAAAGAACAGGCCCTGAAACGAACGGCTGTCACTGAAGTCATGTGATCAACTGAGTCCCAGCTACCGCGTGTGCATCGTCTCAGCTATCAGTAATGTGCTGATGGGCTCAATCGGAAGAGTGACAGAGTAGCGGGAGAATTTCATAAAATATGCCTTGATGGAATTTTTTTTTTTTTTTTTGATTGTAGGTTTAACGACCACCGTGAGCAACTCAATGAGCTATAAGCAGTCGCCCGTCCCTAATTTAGGGTCACTGGTTCCAGGGAAGGGAGAGAGCCAGCGCCGTAAGACAAACACAACATCCATGCCTCACCGGGATTCGAACCCGGACCCCGTTCGGACGAATGATCAGAGGCCATCGCTTAGACCACTGCGCCACCGGGGCGGCTGATGGAAATTTCGAAGGCTATGTTGTAATATGAATGAAAATGTGCTAATATTTAGTTCAAAATTATTTTGAAAGTTTTACACAAAATGAAAGAAATGCTAATGTTTAAACGAAACTGAAAAAGTATTTGCGAAGTTTTCGCTTAGAATTCTAGCTGATGGAAACTTTGAAATTTGCCGCACAAAATAAATGAAATGTGCTGTTGTTTTGCTGACAAATTACTTAAAAAGTTGTTGCTCGAAATGCGAATATTTTAATGTTTTTGATGGCATATGTCTGCATCGATTTCAAGATAGTGGCTTGTTTACAATTTTTGTTTCGCTCCTGGTGAACTCCCTGTTGGATTTTTGAGGAACTTTTTTCAATTTCCTTCTATTTTTTTTAAAGTACTTTGCTCCGCCGTCATTGCCGAAGTTCCTGCGTCGGTATTTTTGGTTTTGGCCTATACCCGTACTGTTAACATTACCGGTGTACGGTGTCAGTGTGTTCTTTAGACATGGATTACTCAAAGAATTACTGCTTGAGTTGAACATATTTTCTAAGTTTTTTTTTTTTACTGTCGTTATTTTTTGGAAAGGCGGACTTTTGTCGTTTGAACTTATAGCACTTAGTTAGTAAATCTACCACTAAGGAAAATAAAAGCGGTGCAAAAAACATTTCCGTAAGATCTTACCGAACTGCTAAACCGTTAAGCAACTGAGAGATAGTTTTACCAACAAAACATATGAGTAACAAATCCTTTTTCCAATGTAAATCACTAAACTTTGCACGTTGTATTACTTAAGACAGAAAAGAAATCTCACTGCATATCAGTAACAGCAGGAACCAGCAGGTAGAAGTAAATATTCCTTCATTTAAAAAAAAAAAAAAAAAAAAAAACGCTCTAACATTTTCTTCTGCTTTTTTTTTTTTTTTTTTGGTTGGAGGTTTAACGACCACCGTGAGCAACTCAATGGGCTATAAGCAGTCGCCCGTCCCTAATTTAGGATCACTGGTTCCAGGGAAGGGAGAGAGCCAGTGCCATAAGACAAACACAACATCCATGCCTCACGGGATTCGAACCCGGACCCCTTTATTACGAGGGTTAATTTGTTTTTCGTTGGAAAGAAAATTACAACAATAAATCAAACTAATAAATTATAAACAACTTCACAGCAACACACTAACGGACTAAAGGACTTCACGTGCAGTTCAAAGCATGGAAGCTGTGACGTGCCTGCACCGCAGGACGCACATGAGATAAAGGCAGATAGCAATGAGAGCACATGTCTTACTCCGGAGTGAGGGGACCCGAGTTCGATGACCGGCGTGGAGAAAACTGTGTTTTCACATTGGCGCCCAAACTTCCAGGATGACCCGGATGTTAAGTTTCTCGCAATGGTGTGATGTTCTTTCCACACCGCGAGACTGGAAAAATGTGAATCCCTTCTACAGTGGCTACATCAACAATCGTTAGATAAAATTGTATTCTTAACAATTCTTTTAGATTTGTGATGGGTTCGTCAGGACTTTCATAATCAGAAAGGCGAACGTTAGTCCTACTCCTTACAACAGGAAATTCTGCTTCCACATTTACTTCTGCAGCTAAAGCTTCTGCATCCCTAATATATTTACTAAATGCGTCATCAGATCTGGCTGCACTTAGAATTTAACAAGCTTACTCAAAACATTAAGAGATTCATTTATGTTGGATTGGAAGCACTGAAACATTTTACTTACAACATCAATTTTTGACAGAAAATCGTTCCACATAATGATTGAGGAAATGAATTTAAAAGACGCAATCCGATCTATCAAACATTGAGCTGTATGTTTTGTTTTCATGTCTCTGTCTCCACCTAATTGCAATCTCAGAGGTCGCACTGCTTTTATTCTACTCTCCCACCTTGTATAACTTACAGATTTCAGTGTAAATCTACTAATATTACGCTGTAGTATGTCCCACCTGTAAGGGAATGCAGAAAAAAATGTGTAATGTTAAAAAAATTAACTGTTTCAAATGTTACTTTGGCAGGCAGCATCATTTACAACTAAATGTTTTAATGAATGGGATGCACAAGGTGCAAAAAAGGCTCTAGGATTTACACTCCTAATTTTCTTCTCCAAGCCATTATGCTTAAAACGCATACTTGCCCCGTTATCGTACCCCTATCCACGCATATCTTGAATATATAGTTCATAATCTGTTAAGAGTTCACTTAGAAGATAATTACATAATCCTTCCCTCGTAGTGTCTGAAAATGGATAAAACCCAACAAACAGTTCTTTAACTGCAATATCAGAATTGTCAATATTTACAATTCTAATTACAAACGCTATCTGTTCAATGTGACTGGCATCTGGCGTGCAGTCGAGAATTACCGAAAAATATTTTGCTTTCTTTACAAATTCTTTGATTTTTGATTTTATGCCACTTGGTAAAACAGATATGATTTCATTTTGAAAAGCAAGGCCTAAGTAACGAGCATATGACTTTTAGCAGGTTGAGATTTTGTTATGTTATTAACATGTATGACGTAGAAGTCTTGTCTTACTTCTGCGTTAATTTAACACAACAATATACTAAGAAATAGTTCCTAAATGAAAGAAACCTTAACGGCCAGACGAAACATGTAAACAACAGAAGTCAACTTACGGAAAAGATGCTTTATTCAAGGTTGTAGCACGTCCATAACAGAACGATATCAATATTCAAACACACCACACAGCTCTTAACACAACGCTCTCTTTACAATGCTCGCTTTGATACAATGCACTCTTTCAACGCTCTCTCTCAACGCTCCCCCAGCATCAGATTAATCGTCCTTTTTTATCTCTTGTTCTTATCAAAACAGGCATACGTCACATTCATTCAACCTCAATTGTGTTGCCAACAGTATTCGTTTGAGAGAAAAGATATCACGTTAAGAGTAAAGAATAATTGAGAATAAACTCAAGATTTACATAGGGAAAGAAACTAAAAAGGAAAGTTAATTTAGAATATACGTCACACATGATATGAGATAACGGGGTTACATTTTGCTAATATTTATATAGCCTTTAAAAAGTTCCCAGTGTTTGCTTCATATAATTTATCATTTTCACCCCTGAAAGCTAAACACTGCCCTGCTAGAAACTAGACAAATACAATGATTCTCTCAATAATGGCTTGCCATCGTTTGTTTTCAGATTCAAAGTACCGCTGTTGTTCTTTATCAATTGTACAACTGTTGTCGAGGCAGGTTTTTAATTCATACCACTTTCTACAGTTTTGCATATGTTCTGCACTCGCTTCATGCCACGATAAATGAGTAGCTAAATATCGTCAGTCTGAAAACCCCTGACAATCTGTTAGTTTGTTTTGTTTTAAAGCAAACAACTTGCAACAAAAGCAAAACACACTATTGGATTTTGTAGGATAGATTAACCAAGCTCTTTGAACTTTTTCACCGTTAGGTAAAAGTCTAATAAACTGTGACACAGAAAATGACCTTCCATTATTATCTGTAGAAAATTTCATATATTGAGCCGTTACCGGCCTTTTCTGAATCATGAGTGCTAATAACCGATTATTAATCATGAGTGGTCATCTGAAAGGATCTCCTATATCATATTCAGTCGTTATTTCAACACAATCATTTAACGAATTATTCTCAACAAAACTTGATTCATTCACTAATGATACCTTTCGGCACGCTTTGTCATTTGGCTTTTCACCTACCATTTCGTCCTTACTGTCTGAAATGGATTCCGAAGCGACTGATGTTGATGCTGTCACGGCACCTTCTTCCAAATACGAATTTCAACAAGGATCTTCGTAATTTTCCTTTTCCTTGTCACTTTCATTCTTTCTCTTGCGATAAAAAGCACCAGACTGTCGTTTTGTTTTCCTATCCGACATGTTTCTAAACGGCTGTAATAACAATAATAAATTAATAATAATAAAAATGAGGAATAAGTACCAGTCTACGTCTTTGCTGATAGGGCAGAAACGGGTTTTATTTTCTCTTTTGGAAAGTATAAAAAAAAACTCACGTACCAAATTTTAGTTTTATTCTTTGACACTTTGAGGGGCAGTACCAGAAATAATCAATGTTATTATTTAATAAATCTGTTTTATAACGTTTAACTACCACATAAACAGAATGTGACTGAAAGAAAAAATTGTGTCACCCTAATTAGCATAATTAGGTGGTTACATAGTGAAACCACCGCCCTACTACACCTTTGCAACAGAACGTACAGTACAAGAGTTTTTTTTTGTTTTTTTTTTTAGTTTTTCTATGAGATGTAGAATGGCCTCTGATACATGCTTCATTTTCATTACACTGGCGGAAAGTGAAAAAAGAACACCAAGAAGGAGACGTCTGATACCAACGAAATTTATACAGCATAATAACGGAATACAGAGGATAACGTGATCAAAACATTATGGCAAAATACAGCTGAATTTGCTGGGAAACTGAAAAATAACATTTCCATGTAACATGGTTTGTACGAGGTTGAACCGCAATGAACTGCGTCACACTGCGCAGTTCTGGCATGGAGTTTGTCGTACAGATGTTGGATGTAAGTTTGGGGTATTGAGTTCCAAGCATCCTCAACCTGGACGCGTAAATCGGGGATGGTCGTGGCTGGCCGTGGAGACCGGATAAGTTGTTGTCCCATAAAATCCCACACGTGCTCAATGGGGGACAAATCCGGTGAACGTGCAGGCCATGGAAGTTGTCTCACACCCTGAAGTGCATGTTGTGTTGCACGTGCCGTGTGTGGGCGTGTGTTATCTTGCTGGAAAAAACCACGATGGACCGACCTTACAAATGGCACAACAACGGGCTGAATGATGTTGTTGATGTAGGAGGTGCTGTTTAACGTACCCGGTACAAACACTAGTTGTGTACGGGAGCGATAGCTGATTGCTCCCCACACCAGGAGACCAGGTGTAGGCCCTGTGTGTCGCTGGCGGATGCAAGAAGGGTGGAGACGCTGTCCTGTGCGTCTGCGAACACGCATACGGTCATCGGAGGCTCCCAAGCAGAATCTGCTTTCATCGCTGAACACGACAGATCGCCATTGCGTTCTCCAGTGCAGACGTTGGCGACACCACTGCAGCCGTTCCTGACGGTGGGCTGGAGTCAGAGGTACACATGCCAGAGGCAAACGTGCACGTAGTCCTGCATCCAGTAGACGGTTGCGGATTGTTCGCAGTCACCTCAGGTGCAACGGCAGCTCGGATTTGCATCGCAGTGGATGTTCTGCATGACCACGCCGCTCTTCTTATGTGGCGATCGGTCCGCTCATCAGTCCGTCTGTGACTCCCGGTTCTACGTCTTCTCGTGTGGGAATGTTCCTCGGACCATCTACGCCACCATCGTACCACCACCGATACTTCCCGTCCAATTCGCTCCGCAATACGACGATACGACCACCTGGCCTCGCGGAGTCCGACTAAACCGCCTCGCTCAAAGTCCGATAACTGCTGAAATCGTACACGTCTTCCATGTCCAGGCATTGCAGTTTCTTCAGGGTCTTTGCACGTGTCCATACGCCGACGACTGATTACATTCGCCCTACTCCTTAAATACCACCAACGATAATATGCATATTATGCCGTGCTGTGGCGTAAGCGCTCACCAGTTGGTCACGAAATTAGCATCACTCCTACGTAAACTGGACCCCATTAACATATGTAAATTTCATGATCGTCCGCCAATTCCTTCTTGGTGTTCTTTTTTCACTTTCCGGCAGTGTATTATGCTACACACGATACTTTACACACTCTGCTTGTATATTTATTACACATTTTTTGCATTCACAATATATTTCTTGTATAGGTTTCGAATGAAACTCCAACCAAAAAATGGCCGATAATGTTAAAATTTAGCCATGGTTTTTTGGAATCCAAATAATTCAAAATGAGAATTCTGACGTTACATGTAAAACATAAAAACATTTTTAATAAAAAATATCACCAGACACCACGTACCTACTTTTACAGAAGAAATACATGGTAAACCGATAATTGGAACAGATAAAAATGAAAGTAGGAAATAATTTGTTTTAAAAAATGTGCAAAAAGCTATTTCTGTAACAAATATTGTAAATCTAAAATATATAGTGTTATGTTTTGAACACAATAGTGTCATTATACTAGGCTAAAAGCAATTTGCATTTTTGATTTTATAGCAGTGTTTAACAAACGTAAACTGGCGGTGGTTTCTTTCGAAACCACCGCCAGTTTACGTTTCAATATTTACGAAGGTGGTTTCGAAATTCGTAAATATTGAATGTGGAGGCCATATTATTATATTAGAAAAATAACTATTGGTCTGCTGCTAAACATATTAATTCTACAAACAAATTGATAGCGAACTCAGTTGTAATGGTGTAAAAATATAAATAACGAAATACATGGGGGAAAAAACTATATCTCCTGAGCTTTCGCTCTCCGACCGGAAGGCTTTCTCAAGGAACTAGAAACGTTACAAACACTTCTGGCGAAATAGAAACAAAATATCTGAAACAAATTTGTTGATGCTCATGAAACATGGGCCCACTATTTCAACTTCCACACGAAGCGCATAGCGAGTGTCTGGAAACACAGGCTCGCCTCCTCCGAAAAGAGTCCGCCGAACCAAATCAGCTGGGAAAGTGATGATGATAATTTCCTTTGATCATAAAGGTGTAGTCTACCAGCATGCCACTCCTCCACAAATTACTGTCAATACTGAGTATTACATTTCAGTCTCGAAGCGTCTGCGACCGTACATATCGATTAAGCGACCGGAACTGGTGGGCAAGTGGATTCTACACCACGATAACGCCTGGCCACATGCTTGTGTTCGAACAGTTTCTTACGAAATGAAGTATTGAAATCATGCCACAGCCTACCTACAGTCCTGACCTCGCCTCGTGCGATTTATGGTTGTTTCCAACAAAGAAGGAGAAGTTTCGTGGCGCAACATTCAACACAGATGCTGGCGTTATTCAAGCTGTAATGGGGTCGCTAAAGCAGCTTCCACAAAATGCTTTCGCCACATGCTTTGAAAAGTGGACTGAACGATGGGACCGTTGCATATCATCCGAGGGAAGATACTTTGAGAAAGAATATAATATATTTTGCTGTACCTATGTTTCTTCATTTTGTGTGATTTTACTCTCAGTTTTTATGAAACGGCCGTTGTACATGAATTTTAACAACAGAATGTGAAATAAGTATCAATTCAATGAAATTGTCTTATCAATGTGGGTAAGATGTTATGTATTATAGTTGTTTGCACATAACTACGCATCCTTAAGAATATAATGAACTAAAATATGTTCTTTGCGGGGACGAAGAAACAGGGATCTGTGTTCTCTTTTTTATAACAGAGGCAAGAATTTTTTTTTTTTTCCTGTGTGCAAGACATTGTGGCATTATGTTAAGTGTGTTTTTCAATTCAAGTCTAAATAATTTAAGTAGTTTTTTTACGCTTTCCAACCGTAGGTTGAAGAAGCGTATATGCTCCAGCTTTTTCCGCCCGTCTGTCCGTCCTTCCGTCCGTCCGTCTGTCGGCACGATAGCTCACGTAAAAATAGTTCGATTTCGATGAAATTTTAGTATGTGGTAGGGGACCACCTGGGGACGAACCCTATTGAAAATGGGTGAAGTGGAATCAAAGGTCACGACATAAGAGCGGAATTCATTCAATTGTCCTTATGCGTCATAACTTGCGTAAATATGGTTCGATTTCAATGAAATTTTAGTATGTGATAGGGGACCACCTGGGGAAGAACCCTATTGAAAATGGTTCAAGTGGGGTCGAAAGTCACGACATAAGAGCGGAATTCATTCAATTGTCCTTATGCGTCATAACTTGCGTAAATACGGTTCCATTTCAATGAAATTTTAGTATGTGGTAGGGAATCACCTGGGGACGAACCCTATTGAAAATGGGTGAAGTGGAGTGAAAGGTCAGGACATATGAGCGGAATGCATTCCATTGCCCTTATGCGTCATAAGGTGCGTAAAAATGTTTCCATTTCGATGAAATTTTAGTATGTGGTAGGGGATCACCTGGAGAGGAACCCTATTGAAAATGGGACAAATAGAGTCAAAGGTCAGGACATAGGATCGGGATCCATTCCATCGCCCTTATCCCACACTATTAAGGTGGACATCAAGTAATTTTGCTTCCTATATTTCCAATGGAAAACCTTTTGTACACATTTCCTTCACAATTAGTGTGTTCCCAAGGATGGAAATTTGAACATCGATTAAAAACTTCATACTATAACTTGGAATACTTAACATTTTCTAAAACATAAGCATAATTATAGTAAAAAACAATAACGTTTCCTTTGGTAGTGTTGAAACCAGAAAAAAGATGGCGCGACCTGTGCTATGATGACGTCAGTGGATAAATAAATGCTGGATTGCATAATTACGGTTATAATTTAGAAAATATTAAGCATTCCAAGTTATGAAATGAAGCTATTTTAATCGATGTTCAAATTTTCATCCTTGGGAACGCATTAATTGTGTAGAAAATGTGTACAGAAGTCTTTCCATTGGAAGTATAGGAAGCAAAATTACTTGACGTCCACCTTAAAGTAGCAATTCTTGTATGTATGTATGTACAGTTTATTTTGAAAACGGCTCTAAGAATTTTGATGAAAGTCATTAACCTACAGTTTTCTGGTACTAGAAATCGATTTAGCTTGATCTCGACTTTAGGAGAATTCGTTTAGTGGGCTAAATAACCACCCCGAATTATAACGCTTTTAATGTCATGGCGTCGTTCCATTAATGTTACCAATGCTTAGAAATCTTATAACATCCCAATCTGGTGTTTGGAAATGTTGGCGCGCGGTCACGCCATCTGTCTCATTACGTCACGCGTTGTGTGTGGATCCTATTACAGTTTTATGACGTCACACTTTTGCGAGCAGATGGTCCCGATTCCCATCTGCCTCATTACGTCACGCGTTGTATGCGTATGTCCGTCCGCACGATAACTCGCGTAACAATCGTTCGATTTCGATGAAATTTTAGTATCTGGTAGGGGATCACCTGGGAAGAAACCCTGTTTAAAGTGAACGAAATGGGGTCAAAGGTCAGTACATAGGAGCGGAATCCATTCCACTGCTGTTATGCATCATAACTAACGTAAAAATTGTTCGATTTCGATGAAACTTTAGTATGTGGTAGGGGACCACCTGGCGACAAACCCTACTGAAAATGGGTGAAATGGGGTCAAAGGTCAGGACATAGGAGCGAAATCACTTCCATCTCCATTATGCGTCATAACTTACGTAAAAATGCTTCGATTTGGATGAAATGTTAGTATGTTGTAGGTGCCTGACTTGGGACGAATTCTATTGAGAATGGGCGAAATGGGGTCAAAGGTTAGGACACAGGAGCGGGTTCTATTCCATAGCCCTTAGGCATCATTACTTACGTAAAAATACTTCGATTGTGACAAAACTTTATCATGTTATTTCGGAGGTATACCGAACCGGTTCTGTTGAATATAATCGAAATGGGATCAAAGGTCAGGGCACAGGACCGAAATTTATTCCACGAGTGATAACCTGAGTAATGATTTCTGGTATGTTAGAAAGCGCATCATAATCAATGCATTGCATGATTTTACTAACTTGTTTTTCTCGGCACAACTCTTAATTGTTACTTACTTTTTTTGCTTACTTATGTTCTGTGCTTTCGTATGAATCAGAGAAGATGATCAGACACTGTCACACGTCAGCTACGTGTTTTGTGCGTGTGATCGTGAGGCCTTTCAAAGAGGGGCCTTAGTTCTCTAAAAGTAATAAATTTGCCTGATATGATTAAATTTAGCGTAAGTATTTAGTAGTACTTTGTATTAATACAAAACTACGACAGCCATTTTAATTACAACGTGAGCATTTATGTTACACGCAATAAAGTGCAATAATTTTGGTTTTACGAAACATACCTGTGGATTTTTGAATTATTCAAACGTCCTTATATAACCTAATTAGTAATATGAATTTTCAAAATTCCAGTAACTGAAAGCTAATGGATTTTTGGGCCTCGAAGGTATTTTTTTGCAGGTAGGCCCCGAGTTTTTGCGGGAATCCAGTGGATAAAGTATTGGGTTGTCGGAAAAGTCATGACGTATTTTAGCGATGTTTTGCAAAGATCATTTATTGATAGAAAGAACAAAGATCAATCAATGATATAATGCCCATTTTGTTCGATAACCTTTTGCCATCTTTCAGTGAGCTGCAGAATGCCTTTCGTGACAAAAAACTGTACAAGGTGCTGATTTACAGCCTCATCTGAATTGAACGTTATACCACGCAAGGACTGTTGAAGAGAGCGAAACAAGTGGAAGTCTGACGGCGCAAGGTCAGGCAAGTATGCTGGGTGTGGCAACACATCCCACCCAAGCTCCAATAAGTTTTGGCGGGTGATCAAACTTGTCTGTGGTCTCGCGTTGTCGTGATGGAACACACCTTTACGAGGAACGAGCTCTGGACGTTTCTGGATGATGGATTCGTTCAAACTGTCCAATAACCGACAGTACACATTCGAATTGATTGTTTGGTTCCGTGGTAGGAGCTCGAAAAATACGACACCTTTAAAATCCCACCACAATGAGACCAGAACCTTCCGCTGATGAATGTCTGCTTTGGATGTCGTTTGAGGCGAAGCAGCACGTCGGGACCAAAACCGTTTGCGCAGCACAGTGTTGTACACAATCCACTTTCCGTCACCAGTTATCAGTCGCTTCAAAAAAGGATCGTTTATCTCACGTTTAATGAGCATATCGCAGATGTTTATACGCGCCGTCAATTGAGCTTCTTTGAGTTCATGAGGAACCCACACATCGAGCTTGCTTACGTATCCAAGCTTCTTCAGGTGGTCGTGAACGCTTGAGTGATGGATGTGCAATATGTCTGTAATCTCTCGTGTCGTGTACCGTGGGTTTGACTCGATCAATGCCTTGATTTGGTCGTCATCATCCTCGGTGGGCCTCCCGGACCGAGGAGCATCGTTGACGTCAAAAGCACCAGCACGGAATTTTGCGAACTACCGCTGGCATTGACGTTCTTGTAGAGCATTATCGCCGTACACTGTACGCAACTTTTCACAAGCTTGACGCGCGTTCTTCCCTTTACGGAAGTAAAACAGTAAAAGATGGCGAAAATGCACAGTTTAGTCTTCCATCTTCAACTTGATGTCAAATCTCCGCAAATCAACCAAATCGCTCACTATTCCTTTTAGACTGCAGCTAGAACTGGCACCTGTGGAATGCCATAGCGATAACAGATGCCTCTAGTACTTCCAAAAGCGCCCAACCACCATCGGGTGCCAAAATACGCCATGACTTTTCCGACAACCCAATACAAACGATGAGTGACTACAGAGAAATTACTTTTAAAGGCTAGCAATTTTCTTTTTAGAAGAGCCTTCACGCATTCTCCAAATGATAGTCATTTCTAGTCTGAGATACAGTTCATTTTCAAATTAACGGATAAGCATGGATACCCCAGGACGATGGTTAATAGATTATACACTAGAATATCAAATGAACGAACTATTAACCTGAAGCCAGATACAAGGCCTAATAAACGATTAGTGGGATCATTGGACCAGCATCCCCATATCACTAACACACTATCTCGTATCTGTTCGAAACATAAGATGCAATTCGGCACCCGCTCGAAGAACCTCCTATCATCAGTTAAAAAGGATCGAGCAACAACATATATTATGAACAAATGGGGTGTATATAATATTCCACTGCTGGACCCCTCAACAGGAGAACATGTTAACACCTACGTAGGCTCGACACGAAGAAGTTTGGGTATCCGTGTCCAGGAACACAAATACGATATCCGAACCAACAGCAATAATACAGCATTATCAAGGAATGTGGTAAATGGAATGCTACAAAGACTGGGAAAACATTAGACTACTGGACACTCCAGAATATATACATTCGCTGAATTTTGTTGAAAGTATGTACATCGAAGCTTTAGGGGACAAATGCTGTAATGACTACTTGCCGGTAGACATATCAAAAATTTGGAAAGAGCGTATTACCAACCTGAACTTTAAATTATAGTAATATATATTAACAATTCCAATAATATATAAAATTGATCATAACTTTGTATTTGTAACAAATCCTTGTATTGATATGTTAAAATAATAATTTGTGAAATTGTACCCGTTACACTGTTGTAATGGGAACGGTCACGACTCATGCGACGTTTGATAACTTATACCCATAATGCATCGTTTCGCTACTATATAAAGGAGTGCTGCATTGCCTCTGTTCTACCTGATGATGGGGTAAATGTTACCCCGAAAGTGCTAAAGGAGTATTTTAACTGTAAATATCTTTCGTATTTTATTAAATATCGTACATAGACGGTGAAGTTTCATTTCATTTAAAGGCAAATAAGTTAGAGCAGCTGCGTTAATGATTGACTGCCAAATGGTGGCAGGGCTTGTTGATGTTGTGGGTCAGGAAAGAGAGAAATGCCGTCCCCACCCACCACCCCTTTTTCGGAGAAACGTAAAATTTTGAAGAACATTACAAAAAAAAAAAAAAAAGAAGATAGAAAGGGTGACGGAGGCGGAAGCGTATTCGGGCAGAAGGCTAAACTCCTACTTGGCATTTGGTGACTGTGAGATGCTAAGCTACCTGTTTAAATGCTTCCAGGTAGTTCGCTGCCTACAAAGAAGTGCTGTCGCGGGGACATTTTAACTAAATGTATCTCTCTACGCGTTGGAAAATAGTGCTAAAGGGAAATTCATACGCGTACGCGAGAGAGAAAGAGCTTTCAACATTTTCTCGTTTAATACAGACATTTAACGTGGACCAGGAACATCAAACAAAGATCTTCGCTCTTTCCACGTTTATAAGTGAGTCACGGAAAAATTCTTATTGGCCGCCACGGAAAGTCGAACCCAGGGTCTTCCAGTTACTGGAAGACCTGGGTTCAACTCCCGGTGGTTGCGTAACTGGAAGACCCTGGGTTCGACTCCCGGTGCCGGCCAATGAGAATTTTTCCGTGACTCACTTATAAACGTGGAACGAGCGAAGATCTTTGTTTGTTGTTCCTGGTCCACGTTAAATGTCTGTATTAATTATTCATTAGCCTTCTAATTATTTCTTCAGTTGCTGCTTGCCATCTTTGGTGAATCCCCAGCATTGTGCGGGGCTCCAAGAAGCAACCTGCCAACTTGGCTTGGCAGTTAGCGTGTGTGAGTCTGGAGGAATTCGAGGCGGCTGTGGTGTAGCGGCAGCATATCCGGCGCGTAACTGGAAGACCCTGGGTTCGACTCCCGGTGGCGGCCAATGAAAATTTTTCCGTGACTCACTTATAAACGTGGAAAGAGCGAAGATCTTTGTTTGATATTTACTCGTTTATTGTTTGTCGTCCAGTAAAAGTGGTTTTACGACCCTTGTGCTGGAGAAATAGTTTTTTTTGGCGGGATTCTCGTGCTTTTGGTTTTTGAGAGGGAAAGGGGTATGGCTATTGACCACAGTAAGAAGTGGCTATCGCCGAGCAGCATCAAAGTAGAATACGCGATGAAAGATGGAGAAAAAAGTGGAATCAAAGAAGAAGGATAGGAAAAGTGGAAGTATGACGTCAGTAAATCCCCTATGTTATTGCGTGGATCTACGGAAAAAAGACCAGAACAGTAAACATAAAATAATAATAATAATAATAATAATAATAATAATAATAATAATAATAAAAGTTGAGAGTTATTTTGACTCCAGCGAGCAATAAGGAACGCGCAGCTCTCAAACAAATTCAAAGAACGTGATTTATTTTTTATATTTAAAGAGAGTTCTGTTTTCTTCCTCCCTTTTTTCATTTCATATTTTGTATTTCTACCTCACTGCCTCTCACACACGCAAAGCAACACTGTTAAAAGTGTTGAGGCAGGTTGCACCAAAAAGTGGTGCTACACCAGCGGCACCACTTTCTGTGAAAAGATACACCATTTTGTGGTGCAAAAAAACCCCAAGATGGTGCAATCTTGCACCACAGTGTGGTAACAACCTTGTGCCATAGTGTGGTGCAAAGTTGCACCTTGTAGGGGTTTTTTTGAACCACAGAATTATGTATCTTTTCTCAGAAAGTGGTGCAGCTGGTGTAGCACCACGTTTTGTTTAACCAATCCCAAAGGTTTTAACAGCGTACGTTGAAGAATGCTACAAATTCCTTAGCCGCGTGATCATCGGCGATGAAACATGGTTGCACTGCTTCATGCCAATATCACAGGCAGCGACAATATACAGAAGAGTACATCATCTCCAGCGAGAAGGAAGTTGAAGATCATACGATCTGCTGAGAATGTGATGTTGACAGCATTTTCAGATGTCCAGGGGTATTCTCCTCTTGTACTTCTTGGACCACGGGGACACCATCCGACCAATATTGTATCAGTCTGAGGCGTTTGATGAAAGCAGTCCAAGAGGAGAATACCCTGGACATCCAAAAATGCGGTCAACATCACCTTCTCCACAGATCGCATGATCCCGAACTTCTTTCTTACTGGAGATGATGTCATCATCATCATCATTGTCAACCATTATCAATCCACTGCTGGACGAAGGTCTCCCCAAGTTTCCTCCACAACGGTCTGTCTTGTGCCAGTCTCCTCCATGTCACTCCCGCATATTTACGAATTTCATCCACCCATCTCCCATGTGGTCTTTTTCTGGGTCTTTTCCTGTCCCTTGGAATCCAATCTAAAATTTCGGCTGTCCATCTATGGTCTGTCCTTCTGGCAGTATGTCCAGCCCATTGCCATTTCAGGGATTTAACTCTGATCATGATGTCTTCCACTCTCGTCATTTTTCGGATCCACGAGTTCCTCTTCTTATCTCTCCTGGTTATACCAAGCATGCACCTCTCCAGGCTGCTTTGAGTTGTCTGCAGCCTTTGTATGTCTCTTTTAGTTAAGGTCCACATCTCTGCACCATACGTAAGCACTGGAAGGATGCATTGATCAAACACTTTTCTTTTAAGACATAATGGCATATTGCTCTTGAAAATTATGCTGTTTCTTCCAAAAGCTCTCCAGGCAAGTTTTGTACGCCGATTAATTTCTTCATCAATGTGACCCTCACTTGATATCTGCTGTCCAAGATAAACATATGTATCTGTTATCTCCAGTTTTTCTCCATCAATCGATAAATCTTCATTTCTTGTAAAAGCATTGAACATCACTTTTGTCTTCTGAAAGTTCATTTTTAATCCCACTTCTTTACTCTTGTCAGCAAGTTCCTGGATCATACTCTGCAGCTCTGATGGGGTAGTTGCAAAAATGACTATGTCATCAGCAAAACGAAGGTGGGTTAGATAATCTTCATTAATCTTTATCCCTTTGTTTTCCCAGTTCAGTGATTGAAAGACATTTTCCAATGTGGCATTAAAGAGCTTCGGAGATATGGTGTCACCTTGTCTCACTCCCTTTCCAATTTTTATGTGTGTTGTATTTTCAAACAGCCGAATCTTTGCACTTGCATTTTCATAGATGTTATTAATAATATTAATGTATGCATCTTCAATACCGCAGGATTTCAGAGCCGTGGTAACTGCTGATGGTTTCACCGAATCAAAGGCTTTTTCATAATCGATAAAAGCCATGCACAATGGAAATTCATATTCCCTCGCTCTTTCAATTAGTTCTCTCAGTACGTGGATATGATCTATTGTGCTGTAGCCACTCCTGAATCCAGCTTGTTCTCTCGGTTGAGCCATGTCCAGTGTTACCTTCAAGCGGTGTGAAAGAACTTTAGTGAAGATTTTATAAACCACTGATAGGAGGCTGATAGGTCTGTAGTTCCTGAGATCCTCAATGTCACCTTTTTTATGTAGCAGGATCATTGTAGCGTTGTTCCAATCCTCAGGAATCTTCCCTTCATTAAGGCATCGAGTGAAAATTTGGGCGAGTACTGTTTCAATTTCTCCACTTGCTTCTTGTATGATGTCTATAGTAATTCCATCTTCTCCTGGAGCTTTCCCCCGCTTCATGTTCTTGATTGCATGAGCAACTTCTGCTGGGAGGACTGGAAGAACTCTGGTACCTTTCATGATGTCTGGAGTACATGTATCATCCCTTTCATATAATTTGGAGTAGAAATATTTCACTCTTGTCAAAATTTCGCCTCTATTTCTTGTTATAGAACCATCTTCTTTTCTCAGAGCCATAATCTGTTTTCTTCCCTTACTGAGATGTCCCTTTGCTATCTTAAGGCTTTGGTTGTTTTCAATTGCTTTCCTCACTAGCTCACAGTTGAATTTCCTTACGTCTTCAGTGATACTTTTTCGTGTTGTCTTGCATAGCTCTCTCTATATATTCCACTTTGGAAGTCACATCTTCTTTAGTTGTCCTCATCTCTCTTCTTTTTTGCATCAACATTTTGGTTTTTCCTGATAATTTGTTCACATGCAACTTGTTCTTAGACCCAGCTAATTTTGTTGCTGTTTCCATTAGAGCTTTGGTTACTTTTCTGTTAACTTCCGAAATATCCACTTCTTCCTATGTTAGGCCTTCTAAAGCAGAGAATCTGTTCTTCAGTTCCAACTTGAAAGTATTATGGTGTTTTTTAAGGTTGGTTATGTCAATACATTTTGTTTGTCTTATGAGCTTGCCACGTTCCAGTTTAGTGTTGAGGTGCATCTTACATCTCACCAATCTATGGTCACTACCTGTGTTGAACTTGTTCAGCACACTGCAGTCTTCGATGACGAATTTTTTGTTACACATAATAAAATCAATTTCACTTGTCGTCCCAATTGGATGTCTCCATGTCCATTTCCTGTGTGGCTTTTTCTTGAAAAAGGAGTTCAAGATGAAAAATCCTTCTGCCTCTGCAAACTCAACGAGAGTATTTCCACGCTGGTTTCTGTTGCCGTGACCGAATTTACCTACTGAAGTTTCATTCTGTTGCCGTTGCCCTATTTTTGCATTGAAATCTCCCATAATTATCTTCAAGTGCTGCTTACCTTTATTATTTAGATGACGAATTTCCTCATAAAATTCTTCAATTTCTTCTTCAGGATGACTTGTGGTGGGTGCATAAGTTTGAATAATCTGAGCCTGGTATCTTCTCGATAGTTGGATAACGAGTCGTGCAGCTCTGTCAGAGGAACTTTCAACTTCTACCACTTTATCCTTCAGTTTCTTGTTTATTATAAATCCAACACCACTAGTTCTGCCAGTATCTGTCCCACGATAATAGAAGAGATGTCCACTTTTCAGTTCAATGAGATCTTCTCCTTTTCTCCTTACCTCACTTAGCCCGACGATGTCCCACTTGATCCTTTGTAGTTCCTCTTCCAATTCAAGAAGCCTTGAATCAGAAGATAGGGAGCGTCCGTTAATGGTAGCCAAGGTCAGCATCAAATGGCAGCCTAGTCCGGTCCTCCGGGGATTCTTAGCACCCTCTGCCTTCATGTCGCACTGGCCGCTGCCTTGGCCAGGTACATGTATGCTTCCGTATATTGTCACTGCCTCTGACATCTGCAGTCATACTTTGACAAACTAAGGTGGTCATCTCCTTATCTTACGTTAACAAACCCAAGCAGTCATTTGCTTATCTTACACTGACAAACTTACGTGGTCATCTGTTTAGGTGATCATCTTTCCCTGACAAATTCGCATGGCCATCTCTTTATCTTACCCTAAGAAATTCATGTGGTCATCTCCTAATATTATCTGTTTATCTTATGCTGAGAAACTCTGGTGGTCATCTCCTTATCGTACGATATCAAACTCAAGTGATCATCTGCTTACCTTACGCTGAAGAATGCAATAGGTCATCTGGTTGTTTTATGCTGATAGATTCAGGTGGTCGTCTACTTATCTTACGCTGACAAACTCAAGCGGTCGTCTCCTTATTTTGCGCTGAAAAACTCACGCGGTCACCTGCTGATATTACGCTAACAAACTCATGTGGTCATCAGCTTATATCTTATACTGACAAATCTACGTGGTCATCTTGTTTTACGCTGACAAACTCAAGCCGTCGTCTCCTTATCCTACACCGACAAACTAAATCCGTCATCTTGAGTTTTTCAACTCAAGTGGTCATCCTCTCATCTTACGCTGACTAAATCAAGTGGTCAGCATAAGATGACAGGATGAATATCCCAAGCAGCCATATGCCTACAGTATCTTTCGTTGACAAACTTACATATTCATTTCCTTACGCTGACAAACTCCCGTGGTCATCTTTTCTTACGCTGAACAACCCCTCCTCCACTCAAAAACTCAGATTGTTGTCTCTATTTTCCACTGTAAAATAAGCTACAATTGTCATTTTCATATGCTGTAGTACCTTCTGTTGATAGACAAGCTGAAGTGGTTGTTTGATTATTCTCCATTCACTAAACAAATTAAAGCGGTCATCTGCTTGTCTTTTACGTACACAGACACACTGAATGTTCATCTCTCTCTCTCTCTCTCTCTCTCTCTCTCTCTCTCTCTGCGAACAATCTCAAGAATTCATCTTTTCATCTTCTAGTTACAAACGGAATTGAAGCATTATAACACGATTAAATTAAGTAAGATGTCTATCTATGGCCATTATCTATCACTATTAAATTGATTCAAATGTTTATTTCTTTATCTTTCAATGAAAAACAGAAGTGTTCATAAATTGCACTATGTTAGCCAACTCCACCGGTCATTTCCCTTTGGCAGGCAAAATTACAGTTTGTTTATCATACCATGGCTATCAAAATCAAAGGGTCATCTGTCTCTCTTCTACTGAAATAGAAAATCAAGTGACATCTGCTTCTGTTTGTTTTCGCGTGAAGCACGAGGAGGCGTTCGATTTTAGTGTTAATGTAGCGTAGAGCATATTTATGGGCAGTAATATTTTACCACTTTGTTTTCTCTTTCTGGGAAAAATAGATAAACTGCAGTTTTAAACGCATCATTAACGCAATCATTCATCTGAGGATATTCTTCGCTAATTTCTGTTTCTTCCTAAAGAGTCTCTCAGTTACTGCAAGCATAGTAAAGTGCATCTTATTATCTTGCCAGTGGTATTTCTTGAAAATTTTCATCTATCGATCAGTCGAAATCTTTTTCTCAGCTTTGTTCACAGTTTTTCTTAGGTAGTATTAAGCAGCAAACTCTTTATCATTTTGTCCTCTGAGGAGTTCTAAAATAAATCCCTTATTTCGTTTTTTTTTTTTTTTTTAAAGTAGTGTCCTGTTTTTATTGGAAGACAAATTTGTCACTCATTTTTTGTTCTAGGAAAGACGTGCAACTGCCAATGAATTCTGAAGAAAAATGCTTGTGTACCTTCAGGCAAAATTTATTTCATTATCTTTGACACGCAAGTGCCATTTTATTTGCAGAATTTCACCGTAAGCTTTTATTCCTTTTGATTTACTCAATCCTTTCAGTTCTCCGAATGTGGTTGCTTCTGCATATTTCTGTTTTTTAGCTGCAATTTTGATTTGATTTCAGCATGTATATACAAAAAAAAAAAAAAAAAAAAAAAAAAAAGGATTGTAGCTTTGTCTATACGTCGATGTACAGAAGATGTTATCATCTGCCCTTTGGTATGGGAAAAGCTCACTTTATTACAAATCTGACATACACAAAAAAAAAAAAAAAAAAATCCTTTCTGTCGGATGTATGATTTCTGCGTATTACTGAAAATCTATATTTTCATTTATCAAGATATTCCACATCTCTAGAAGTTTGGTCGGAGATTCTTCTTGAAATCTGTGACGTATACTCTAATTTAACTTCCCTTTTTGGTTACTTTGTAAATTTGAGTTCATTCTCCTTAAGCATTTTTCAAACTTAACGTTATATTTTCTCTCTGGCAAGAGCATGGTTGGCAATACCTTGAGGTCGGAACGTATGGCATGTGTGATGTGTATGAATCCAATGAGAACTGGAAGATATATAACGTTTGGTCAACAGCAAAGAGGCGAGATGGTGGATGTCACAATCAGGGGCGTAGCCATAGGTGGTAGGGGGTGTCACCCCCCAAATTCGGTATTTTGATTTCTATTCGATAAATCAGCTCTGACAAAAATTGCCGAACTTTGTAGACAAAAAATTATTTATTAACATCTGCGCGAAATATCATTTCAAATTCTGGTTTATAAAAAAAAATGAGCCATTATTTCTCTGCTGCTTAACCACAGACACAGCTGAAGAGGATGAAAGTTGTTTCTATGACCAAACCAACTCCACACATTTTTCTTTCAAGAATTTGTTACTAATGTCAGCATGGCCAGGGTCTCAGAGAGGGACGGAGACAAAGTAAAAACACGTGGTTTACTGGAGTCGCTGACTGTCAACCTCTACGTAAAAAGATAAGTCGGACCTAGTGACCGCCCTAATGGTACTTCTCCGATGTATTGTGCTCTGATTGACATGTCACAAACAACATCACTGCGTAGCCTGACAGTCAACAGTAATTGTGCGATTTGTGCCATGCGGGATATGCTTGGATCTCGGACTTCAGAATAAGTTCTCTGCCGTGGCTGCGTTCTGGCTGAATCTAAGTAGAAACTGCCTCTAGCCGTTGTAGCGTTCAAGCAAAGGAGAATGATTCATGTTGTCCTCTTCTCTTCCTCACGTGACCAATGCATGGAAACAAATGAGATAGAATAGGGGCGATTTTGACTTATGCGCTGATAGTAGGTTAATTACGTAAAATAGGCGTAAAATGGAACGAAAAGATATTAAAAGACGTAAGAGGTACAAAGTTGAATGTCTGTAATATACAAAGCAATTCGATTTGAATTACAAGAAAACGCATGAAGAACTTTGCCACGATAAGCAACCAGTAAAAGTGAAATGTGTTGGATCTCCTGCAAATTTCGAAGCAGCTGCAAAACAGAAAAAACAGCATGAAGAGAGCATTTTAAAAACAACAACATTATCCGTGGATTTACCGTCGGAAAAAGGAGAGACTAATTTTCAGTCAAATCAACATGGAAGTTTCTGACTGTGACAAAAAATCAAATGTGCTGAATGAAAACGTAGCAGAAGATGCTGGTATTTACAGTATAAAGAACCTGAAAATGAGCCACCGTTTTCGAGCTCTACCGTAGACTGCACAAACTGTATAGGTCAGTTTAAATTTTTTCTAAATTATTACGATGACTGTAAGGAAATAATTGAAAACTGTCTTGACAGGGATATTATTAACCCTGATTTAATTTTAATTGAAATTTTGGAGGTTACAGAAATTATCCATAAGCAGTGTGGCAAAATATTAACTTCTTATAAAGATGCACTCTTAAATCAACCAAAAAACGCAGAACAGTTGATGATAGTTTAAACAACTGCAGCAAAGTCGAACATGATTTTGGTATGAGAAAACAAATTAAAACGGGTCTGGTTCATTTGCCCAACGTTTACTTCACCGAAGGGTCACTTGACCGAAAATCACTTCACCGAAAAGATTGTTTCACTGAAAGATCACTTGATCGAAACGTTCATTTCACCGAATGGTCACTTGATCGAAAGGTACATTTCACCGAAGGGTCACTTATCGAAAGGTACATTTCACCGAAGGGTGACTTTATCGAAAAGTTCATTTCACCGAAAG
The DNA here is from genome assembly GCA_039090855.1 of Macrothele yani. Lineage (NCBI taxonomy): Eukaryota > Metazoa > Arthropoda > Arachnida > Araneae > Macrothelidae > Macrothele > Macrothele yani. The sequence continues at coordinate 133,317,685 of CM077007.1, read as the reverse complement.
GTCTCTTAACCTAAAAGTTCATTTTATCGAAAGGTCATTTCACCGAAGGGTCAGTTTATCGAAAACTTTGGATTTCATTACAGGATCTGTTGAAGCGTGGTGCAAGTTTGGCAGACAGACCACCGAAACGTTAAAGGATCACACTCAAATTGCATTTTGATTTCTCCGTGTCACAGAACACGCAAAGATTTAGTTTTAAGACAAAAGTAATTAATTTTAACTACGGCTTTTTAGCAAATTTTAATCACGCTCATCAGGTTTACATAAAAGTCATGTTCAGTGCTCATATTCATAAGGTTTAAATAAAAAGTCAAGTTAATAATGTTGCACATACGTAAAACCTTTTATTATGAATGATCGAAAGGTACATTTCATTCAGGCAAAAAGAATCAATTTTAGGACCCTAGGCCTCGGCTTAGGCCTTTTTAACAAATTTTAATCGTGCTTACTCAAAAGGAGCTATAAAATTGATTTTTCAATCTAGGGCCCAAAAATTGATTCTCTTTGCCTGAAAAAACTTGCAACATATTAACTTGACTTTTTATGTAAACCTGTAACGTATTCTCTCGATTCACTTTCCTTTTGATTTTTACTATCTCTGGTTATTTTATTTTACTATGTAAATTATCTTCTTACTGAACGAGATGTTATTTCACCCGCTGAATGAGATCTGGCAATGAGTGTAAGTCATGACGTGGTGGTAGCCAGTATAAATAGGCGTGTTCAACGATACCTGAGGAGAGCGTTTATTGTTGTACGGAGAGAGCGTTTATTGTTGTACGGAGAGAGCGTTTGTTGTTGTACGGAAGAGCGTTTGTTTATGTGAAGAGCTGTTGTTTATGAGTATAGAGCTTTGTTCATGTGCAAGGAGCTACGTGTTATTTGAGTAGCTGTGTGTGAAGATACCAGTAGAAGTTCATAATAAAAGGTTTTACGTAAGTACGTCTTTCTCAGTTCATAGTACTGTCAGACCTCTGTCTGGCTGTTAGGTTTATTTCATTTAGTGTTATTAGTAACAACCAGCATAAGACTTTAATTACTACTACAACATTACTACCAGTTATAAGTTTGTTCATTACTATTAATACACTACTAGCAGGAGACTTTATTCATGATCTTAATTAACTAAGTAACAACAACCATTTGAGTTCACTATTAGAAGCTTAGTACAAGCATTGAGTTCATTATAATATTAGTGAAAGCCATATTCACGATAATTAGCTTGGTAGCAAAAGCGTTATTCATTATAAACCTTATGAAACATGAGCACGCAGGATTAAAATTTGTTAAAAAGGCCTAAGCCGAGGCCCAGGGCCCTAAAGATGATTCTTTTTTCCTGAATAAATGTACAACATTATTAACTTAACTTGTTATGCAAGTCTTATGACTATCAGCACTGCAGCTTCACATATGTTAAGAGGGCCCAGGCCTGTGGCCTTATAATTAAATGTTTTATGCTTGGGTAAAAGTGCAAAATTATTAACTTGACTTCGTGTGAAAACTAATATGAGCACCCATGGCTAAAAATGCAAAATTACTAACTGGAGTGTGTGGGTAATTAATATGAGCATGCATGACTGACATTTGCATAAAGGGTTTAAGCTGAGGCCTAGGGACCTAAAATTGATTTTTGTATTTTAGTGAATGTGGAACATTATTCACTTGACTTCATATGTAAACCTTATGAGTATGACGTGGGGTGACTAAATTTTGCTAAAAAGGCCTAAACTGAGGCCTATAAGGCCTTAAAATTATTTTTTTGTGTCTGAGCAAATGTACGAAAATTTGTAGCTAAAAATTTACTAAAAGGGCCCAAATCCAGGCCCAAGGCCTTAAAATCAAGGTTTTGGGTCTGGGTAAAAATTCAACAATATTAATTTGTTTTGCTATGCAAACCTTATTAATATGAACAAGAAGGATTAAAATTTGCTAACAATTCCCAGATCTAGGCCTATAAGGCTTTAAAATTAATGTTTTAGGTTGAGAAAAAGTGCAACATATTTTACTTTACGTTTTATGTAATGCTTACGAATACGAGTAGGGTTAAAATATGTTAAAATGGCCTGTACCTAGGCCTACGGTCAAAAAATTAATGTTTTGTGGTTGAGTAAAACTGGAACATTACTTACTTGATTTGATATGTAACCCTTATGAATTTGGGCACGAGGGATTAAAATTTTACAAAAAGGCACAGATCCTAGGCCTTGTAGTTAATATTAAATTTCGAAAAACCTACTCATGAGGAGGTGTTTAATAGAAATTAAAAGTGTATTTTTTATACAATCCGATAATGTTTAGGTGGCCAGTTTTTTAAAAACCCGCACCACACTCCAACAGATCTCCAACAACAAAATTCTGAGTTTTCGATAAACTGACCATTCGGTGAAATGATCTTTCGATATAATGAACTTTTAGGTAAAGTAATCCTTCGGTGAAATGAACTTTTCGATCAAATGTCCTTTCGATGAAATGAACTTTTAGGTGAAGTGACCTTTCGGTGAAATGAACTTTTCGGTCAAGTGACCCTTCGGTGAAATGTACCTCTCGATCAAGTGATTTTCGGTCAAATGACCTTTCGATCAAGTGAACGATACCCAATTAAAACAGATGCTGAGAGAAAATATTTAATTTTATTTGGACCTCATCAATCTAACTTAGCTATTTTTCCTTCAAACCGTTCTATTCCTGCTGCTAAGCAGAGCCGTTTTTCTCCTTCGTGGTATAAACAATACCCTCATTTGGAATATAGTATTGTTAAATATGCTGCTTATTGCTTTGTCCAGTTAGGGAGAAATCAGATTCCACTTGGAATGCAACGGGTGTAAGGCAATGGCACAAAATGAAGAGTGTCGGTAAAAATACATTGGGAAAATTATTCCAGCATTTCTCTTCTAAAGCTCGCAAAGCAAAGCTGCGCTAGTTGATTTTTGCTATTATTCACAAAAAGTTAAACACGTCATATTCTTAATAAAATAAATTTATGATAATCAAATATTCTAAAATTCAAAATTGATGGCATGCCCCACATGAAATTAAGTCGATCTAATTTAATTGGAAGAATTCGCTAATTTTCATCTATTGCCCCCCCCTCCCCCCCCCCCACACACACAATATAAACATTTTTGCTACCTTCCTGTGGGCGTGCTAGACATTTCGCGTTTTGAAGAGCTGGAATGGCTGCGTTCTTAGCTTTCATCGACTTATTTTTTAAAGCTGAAAATGATAAATTCAGTTTTTCTCTCCAGCACTATATACTCTGAAGGAAGCAGCTGCCCTTTGTTTCACGTTATTGTGAAATTTCCTTGCAGCATCCAGCGTTTACCTTCAGTTTTTTTTTTTTTTCTATTGGAGGTTTAAAAAATTATTTATTGGACTTTTTGACGGATCATCATCATTGTCAACCATTATCAATCCACTGCTGGACGAAGGTCTCCCCAAGTTTCCTCCACAACGGTCTGTCTTGTGCCAGTCTCCTCCATGTCACTCCCGCATACTTTCGAATTTCATCCACCCATCTTCCATGTGGTCTTCTTCTGGGTCTTTTCCTGTCCCTTGGAATCCAATCTAAAATTTCGGCTGTCCATCGATGGTCTGTTCTTCTGGCAGTATGTCCAGCCCATTGCCATTTCAGGGATTTAACTCTGATCATGATGTCTTCCACTCTTGTCCTTTTTCGGATCCACGTGTTCCTCTTCTTATCTCTCCTGGTTACACCAAGCATGCACCTCTCCATGCTGCTTTGAGTTGTCTGCAGCCTTTGTATGTCTCTTTTAGCTAAGGTCCACGTCTCTGCACCATACGAAAGCACTGGAAGGATGCATTGATCAAACACTTTTCTTTTATGACATAATGGCATATTGCTCTTGAAAATTATGCTGTTTCTTCCAAAAGCTCTCCAGGCAAGTTTTGTACGCCGATTAATTTCTTCACCAATGTGACCCTCACTTGATATCTGCTGTCCAAGATAAACGTACGTGTCTGTTATCTCCAGCTTTTCTCCATCAATCGATAAATCTTCATTTCTTGTAAAAGCATTGTACATCACTTTTGTCTTCTGAAAGTTCATTTTTAATCCCACTTCTTTACTCTTGTCAGCAAGTTCCTGGATCATACTCTGTAGCTCTGATGGGGTAGTTGTAAAAATGACTATGTCATCAGCAAAACGAAGGTGGGTTAGATAATCTCCATTAATCTTTATCCCTTTGTTTTCCCAGTTCAGTGATTGAAAGACATTTTCCAATGTAGCATTAAAGAGCTTCGGAGATATGGTGTCACCTTGTCTCACTCCTTTTCCAATTTTTATGTGTGTTGTATTTTCAAACAGCCGAATCTTTGCACTTGCATTTTCATAGATGTTATTAATAATATTAATGTATGCATCTTCAATACCGCAGGATTTCAGAGCCATTGCAACTGCTGATGGTTTCACCGAATCAAAGGCTTTTTCATAATCGATAAAAACCATGCACAATGGAAGTTCATATTCCCTCGCTCTTTCAATTAGTTCTCTCAGTACGTGGATATGATCTATTGTGCTGTAGCCACTCCTGAATCCAGCTTGTTCTCTCGGTTGAGCCATGTCCAGTGTCACCTTCAAGCGGTGTGAAAGAACTTTAGTGAAGATTTTATAAACCACTGATAGGAGGCTGATAGGTCTGTAGTTCCTGAGATCCTCAATGTCACCTTTTTTATGTAGCAAGATCATTGTAGCGTTGTTCCAATCCTCAGGAATTTTCCCTTCATTAAGGCATCGAGTGAAAATTTGGGCGAGTACTGTTTCGATTTCTCCACTTGCTTCTTGTATGATGTCTACAGTAATTCCATCTTCTCCTGGAGCTTTTCCCCGCTTCATGTTCTTGATTGCATGTGCAACTTCTGCTGGAAGGACTGGAAGAACTCTGGTACTGGTACCTTTCATGATGTCTGGAGTACATGTATCATCCCTTTCATATAATTTGGAGTAGAAATCTTTCACTCTTGTCAAAATTTCGCCTCTATTTCTTGTTACAGAACCATCTTCTTTTCTCAGTGCCATAATCTGTTTTTTCCCCTTACTGAGATGTCCCTTTGCTATCTTTAGGCTTTCGTTGTTTTCAATTGCTTTCCTTACCAGTTCACAGTTGAATTTCCTTACGTCTTCAGTGATACTTTTTCGTACTGTCTTGCATAGCTCTATATATTCCACTTTGGAAGTCACATCTTCTTTAGTTGTCCTCATCACTCTTCTTTTTTGCATCAACATTTTGGTTTTTCCTGATAATTTGTTCACATGCAATTTGTTCTTAGACCCAGCTAATTTTGTTGCTGTTTCCATAAGAGCTTTGGTTACTTTTCTGTTAACTTCAGAAATATCCACTTCTTCCGATGTTAGGCCTTCTAAAGCAGAGAATCTGTTCTTCAGTTCCAATTTGAAGGTATTATGGTGTTTTTTAAGGTTGGTTATGTCAATACATTTTGTTTGTCTTATGAGCTTGCTACGTTCGAGTTTAGTGTTGAGGTGCATCTTACATCTCACCAATCTATGGTCACTGCCTGTGTTGAACTTGTTTAGCACACTGCAGTCTTCTATGACGAATTTTTTTATTGTTACACATATTGTCGTCCCATTTGGATGTCTCCATGTCCATTTCCTGTGTGGCTTTTTCTTGAAAAAGGAGTTTAAGATGAAAAACCCTTCTGCCTCTGCAAACTCTACGAGAGTATTTCCACGCTGGTTTCTGTTGCCGTGACCGAATTTACCTACTGAAGTTTCATTCTGTTGCCGTTGCCCTATTTTTGCATTGAAATCTCCCATAATTATCTTCAAGTGCTGCTTACCTTTATTATTTAGATCACGAATTTCCTCATAAAATTCTTCAATTTCTTCTTCAGCATGACTTGTGGTGGGTGCATAAGTTTGAATAATCTGAGCCTGGTATCTTCTAGAGAGTTGGATAACGAGTCGTGCAGCTCTGTCAGAGGAACTTTCAACTTCTACAACTTTATCCTTCAGTTTCTTGTTTATTATAAATCCAACACCACTAGTTCTGCCAGTATCTGTCCCACGATAGTAGAAGAGATGTCCACTTTTCAGTTCAATGAGATCTTTTCCTTCTTCAGCATGACTTGTGGTGGGTGCATAAGTTTGAATAATCTGAGCCTGGTATCTTCTAGAGAGTTGGATAACGAGTCGTGCAGCTCTGTCAGAGGAACTTTCAACTTCTACAACTTTATCCTTCAGTTTCTTGTTTATTATAAATCCAACACCACTAGTTCTGCCAGTATCTGTCCCACGATAGTAGAAGAGATGTCCACTTTTCAGTTCAATGAGATCTTCTCCTTTTCTCCTTACCTCACTTAGCCCGACGATGTCCCACTTGATCCTTTGTAGTTCCTCTTCCAATTCTAGAAGCCTTGAATCAGAAGATAGGGAGCGTCCGTTGTACGTAGCCAAGGTCAGCATCAGATGGCAGCCTAGTCCGGTCCTCTGGGGATTCTTAGCACCCTCTGCCTTCATGTCGCACTGGCCGCTGCCTTGGCCAGGTACATTCCAGCTGCCGGAGACTGAGGGCCAAGATTTTAGTTGTGGAGTCATTTTGGAGGGGTTTGGCCATAACTCACCACGCTAGCCAAGCGGGTTGGTGAGTGTGGGATAGCATTTCCTCTAATCCCGATGGTATAGTTATACCGCTATTGGCGGTCGTCGGATACAATTACATATATATTGGACATACACTTTATTGACAGAAGTCACCGGACACCAAGAAGAGGAACACAACATAGCATTTATTGACATACATTAGTACGGTGTCGGTCCACCTTTGGCCTTAATGCATGCACTGAACTTTCGAGACAGGCTTTCGACAAGGTTTTGGAACACAGCAATAGGTACGCATCCCTTCAGTACATAATGCTGCCGCTAACTGTTGCTTAGTAGTAGGCCTTGGTTCCAAACTTCTTTCTGCGACGCTCTAATTCATCTCATAGGTGTTCTATGGGATTCAGATCAAAGCTGTGTGCTGGCCAGTCCACACACAATACAGAATTATCGTCAAACCACGCCGTAACAGTCCTTGCTTTATGGTTCGGTGCATTATCCTCCTAGTACCAACAAGGCTCGGTTGCATAGTATTGCCACAGAGTTGGTAGGGCATAATTGTCCACAATATCGAGGTAGGCGTGCTGGTTAACAGGTTTGTCCACGATAACAAATGGGCCGGGACCATACTACGAAAAACAACCCCAAACAAGTACACTGCCAGCTCACAAACTTGACCGTAGCAACAGTTCCCCAGGCTGCCGCCATACCCACACACGGCCATCAGACTGATGGATCGTGTATCTGGATTCATCAGTCCATAGGACCCGTTTCCTTTGATCTGCGGTCCACGATAAATGTTCTTTACACCATGCTGAACAACGAGTAGCATTCCGAGTGGAGATGAAAGGCTTATGAGCAGCCGCACGGCCACGGTAACCTATGGAATGAAGTTCTCTGCGAATGGTACGTGTACGTACTGAGGTTCCAGTATTTTTACTCACCTGTACACTGAGGTCTTGTGCAGTACTCCATCGATTAGCTGTAACGGCTCTTCTGAGGCTTCGACGTCCTCTATCACTGATTTTCTTTGGTTTGCCGGAACGTTTTGCTGCTTCAAGCACGCCATGTGTCTTCCACTTATTCAGTACATCAAAAACAGTTGACTTGGGTATGTTTAAACGCCTCTTGGTTTCTCTTATGGACAACTTACTAATATAACACCCAACAATCTTTCCTTTCTCAAAGTCAGTTCTCGCCCGCAGCGACATTTTCAATCAAGATCACAGTGCGATATTATCGCGGTCAGCTGCAGGCTTGTTTTTATACCGTTTGCAGCTGTACCGCGCATCTTAACAACGCAGCGGATCCGTTCATTTGCTTTTGAAAGGGTGTCCGGTGAATTTTGTCAACATAGTGTATATATGATCCAGAGACCAAAGAATGGAGACACAGTGGTTTCGCGCGTCTAAAGAAGTTCAAGACACAGAAGTCATCAAGCATGGTGTTGGCGTATGTCTTCTGGGACAAAGATGGAATTTCACTTGTATAGACTATCTGGAAAAGGGTGCAACCATCAAGGCAAAGTACTGCGTTGTACTTCTCGACAAACTGAAGCAGGAACTTCATGCTCTCCAAACATCGAGGCAAGCTTTCGAAAGGAATCTTGTTTTTCAAGACAATGCCTCTCCTAGCAATGCGGCCATTACGGAGCAGAAATTGACTGATCTTCACTTTCAAATTCCGAAACACCTGGCCTTCTCATCTGATTAGCTTTTTCGGACTACTACCCCTTTCCTAACCTGAAAAAACACCTCAAGGGGAAAAAAATTCAAACATTGAGGAGGCCACAACAGCTGAGGAGGAGAGATTTGCAGCAGAACCGAAATAATTTGTTTGGTCGGTTAAAAAAGTTACAACAACGAAATCATAAGTGTGTGGAGCTCAGGGAAGAATATGTAGAGTGAATAATAATTTTTTTCAATCCCGTAACTTGTTGTTTTCTTTACAAAGCCAAAGACTTAACAGCAGCTCCTCGTATTTGTTGGCCGTAATGAATCTGTAATTCATTCAAAGTTCGTTTTCTCTCATGAGGATTGTTACTGTGCTTTATCTTCCAACATGTTGATTGTTTCGTATCGTCGTACAGCTTGCGAATTGCTAATGGTTAAGATAGGATCAAAAGCAGCAAGATGTTAAGCAATCAGGAACAACGATGTTGCTGAAGTCTGCAATGTAAAGAAAGCGGTTTCTTACGAAAGAGATTAAAATTTGTAATATTCTACAATGTGTGTACCTAAGAATAATAAAGAACCTCCTAGAATATTCTAAGGCAACGGAGATATCGTGTTGCAGGGAGACAACATCGTGTGATTTTCCTAACAAGGCTCTATTTTTTATTTTTATTTTCGTTTGTATTTTCGTTTGTTTTCTTCCATCCGGAGAAAAAATTCATGTCGACAAGAAACTGCAAAATTAAAATACGCATATGAATATATATATTTAGGCTTCTAAAAAATATGTGTTAAGAAAATCTGAAAAAAATATTGATCGGCTATTTTGCTGCACGTTATTTTCAGGAATTTTCCGTGAATTCACACCACTTATTTTTTACATTAAGTAAGACTAATAACTTCCCAGTGACGGATTTTGATATCTTTGATGCAGGCCATACTATTTCCAGTGCTGGATTTGATCTTGCTGTTATTCACATATATCTTCCCGAATTCCCATGGGTTTTCTTGGACAATGTTTTTACGAACAGACCCCTAGAACAGCTACTGTCTCGTGTTTATCTAACGACACAGATATTGCCCCCGCCTGAGGAATCGCGGATATTAATGATCTTGTTATCTGACTAAACAGAGAATTCCTTGGAATAAGTAACACCTGGCTTCTCAACAGCGAATGACACAGATACGGCTAGTCCGCATCTGCCACCCTATCCTTATTTACAGGGGTTGGACAAAATAATATGTCACCATGATTATAGGAGTTAATGTTATTCGTGTAGGTACACTGAAGAAAACAAACGCTCTGATTATCTTTTGTGTATCTTTTCTTTGGATATACAGGATGTGTCTAAACGATAAATCGTGTAAAATGAGCCTAGCTAGTTAGACGTACGCGGTTTGTTGCATTGATTGGGTCATATTCTCAAAATTTTTGTTCGTTGAACTTTTGGAACAATAGGTGGCGCTGCACGTCTGCAGCGTAGTTGTTGTTGAAAGCGTCACTTGGCGAAATGGTGTATATGCAGGAGAAGACTGTTCTATAGTTTCATGAAACCAAATCTGCAATTACAGTGCAGCGGAAGTTTAGGCGTGAGTATGATAGAGCTCCTCCTTGTGTGAAGAGCATTAGGAACTGGTATCAAAAGTTTAAACAGACGGGCAGTGTCAGTGACCGTGCAAGAAGTGAAAGACCTTCAATTAATGAGGAAACTGCCGACGCCGTGCGCGACCCATTCGTAAGAACCCGAGGAAATCAATTCTTTATGCCTCTAGTGAACTGGGAATACCTATGAAGACAGTGCACAGCATTTTAAGAAAGTGGCTACGTTTTTGTTTTGTTTTTTTGCATACAAATTGAAAATTGTTTAAGCCTCGGAAGCAAATGATGGGCCCAGACGTGCGACATTCGCTATGGATATTCTTAAACGAGACGAAGATAATGATTACCTGAAGTGAATTTATTTTTCAGACGAATCAACTTTTCATACCTCACGTAAAGTGAACACACATAATGCCCGTGTCTGGGGTTCAGAGAACACACAGGTGGCTTTGAAGAAACAGAGGGATAGCCCTAAAATTCATGTTTGGTGCGAACTAATGCACACCAAAGTAATTGGACCGTTCTTTTTTATTGAGCCCACCATTACATCGGGTATTTACCTCGACATGATGCAGCTATATTTTGCACCTCAATTGGAAGAGCTGCAGCCATGGGCAATGTTCCAACAGGCGGTGCTCCCCCGCATTGGGGTGTACCTTTCCGTCCATTCTTAGATGACAAATTCCCCAACAGATGGATAGGAAGAGATGGTCCCATACCCTGGCCACCAAGATCCCCAGACATTACGCTCCTTGACTTCTTTTTATGGGGCTACATTAAGGATCAAGTTTATGCAACACCAGTTGCAGATATTAACACTTTGAAGGGAAGAATAATTCAAGCGTTTACGGCCATCACAGATGACATGTTGCAGCAGACATGGAAAGAGATAGAGTACCGACTGAATGTCCTCCGTGTATTAAAAGGTGCCCACGTGGAGGTATGCTGATGACTCGGAAAAAAACTCTGGATTTCAGGTAAGCTATATTGGAAAACCGTATGTGTGTAGCGAGCGTGGTTCATTTTATACGCTTTATCGTAATCAGGAAAAGACTTTAGACACATCTTGTATTCTCTATAGGTTGTATGCCAGTGTAGTACAAGTTGTGCTCAGCAGCGGTTTGTACGAGCGGTCGATGAAATGGGTGATCTGTCAGACTTCCAAAGAGGACAAATCACGAGAATCCATTTATCAGGAGAGTCTCTAACCATGATAGCTAAATTGTTTGGTGTTTCAAGAACAGCAGTCTCCACGCTTATGAATGTGTACCAAAAGCATGGCAAGACTTTATTGGAGAAGGAGAACAGTGGGCTAAAACGGAGATTGAATGAGATGGACCGTCGAACACTAACAAGGATTATATCCAAACAACAGAGAACTACTACACCAAAAGTGACAGCAGAACTCAATGTCAATCTGGAAGAACCAGTTTCCACAAAAACAGTCCGCAGAGAACTTCACAAAGCCAACATCCATGGAAGAGCCAGAACTGCTAAATATTTAATCACAGAAAGCAACACTACAATGAGAAAAAGATGGTGTCATGAGCATAAAACCTGGACAGCTGATATGTGACTGGTAACGTCAGGTGTGGTCCGATGAGTCCTCATTCACATTATTTCTAACAGCAGGTCGGTAGTATATACGAAGAGCCCCCAAAGAAGCGTACTATTCGGAATGTCTGGTTCCAAATTTAAAATATGGGGATGGATCTCTGATGATTTGGTCGGCCATATCTTGGTATACAGCTGGCTCCATAACTACCCTACATGGTCGAGTTACTGTTAGAGAGTACTTGGACATTCTGGGTGATCAGGTGCATCCTTTGGTCCAAACGTTGCTTCCCGACAAGGATGCCAATCTTCAAGATGATAATGCGCTCATACACACAACCAGTTCAGTCTTGGTTTGAGGAGCACCAAGATGAACTTCAACATCTGCCCTGGCCAGTATAATCACCTGATTCGAATATCATCGAACCACCGTAGGCAGTTTTGAAGAGCAGAGTAAGAAGCAAATTCCCTCCTCCAACATAAGTTAAGTAACTGGCCGATGTTCTAATCGAAAAATGGTTCAACATTCCAGTCGAAACTATTCAAAAGCTGCATGGATCTATTCCAAGAAGGTTGGAAGCTGTATTAAAGGCAAATGGTCGTCCAACACCTTATTAATAAAGACATAGTACAACATTCCACTGGAGTCTATTCAAAAGCTGCATGAATCTATTTCAAGAAGGTTGGAAGCTGTATTAAAGGTAAATGGTCGTCCAACGCCTCATTAAAAGACATATCGGCTGCTTCCCAGGTTTTCACATTATTTTGCCAAACCCCTTCATGCCCATGCTCTCCACATGCTCATAAGTTAATCATCCGGTTTCTGCTCTTTCGACTATAACACCTGCTCTTTCGACTATAAGCCAGCTCAACGCGCCTTTAGAGAATGGTAAAGGTTTATGTCTCACAGAACGTGAACACATTTTTCTGTGTCACTCTCTCACACGTTCAGACTAAAAAAAAAAATCATGAAACGATTCCATCACTCTAAAGTATCGTTAATTGTCTAACACACGCCCTGGAAAAAGAGAATGCCTCTCGTGTGATGACTGTTTTTTTTTTCTTTCCTTCTAGGGGCAGGGGAGGGGATGAGAAGGTTCCGAAGTCCGAACAGAATGCCTCTCGTGTGATGGCTTTTTTTTTTTCTTTCTCTCGAGGGCCGAGGGGGATGAGAATGTTCTTACGTCCGAACATTTCTCAAAGGAGCAGGATGTATTTGTACTTCATGCAACTGATAAAGGGTTTTCTCATTTATTCAGACTACTAAACAGAAACGGAAAGCAGTTTGTTCACCTATTTTGCGTTCTTCGCTTCATGCAGCAAATCTGAAAACTTGCTGTACATCTACCCAGATCAAACAGATGAGATGGCACTAGATGACGCAAACATCAGCCAAAGATGCAGTTACAACCTAAGATTCTTGAACAGGTAACGCTCATTTATTTATTTATTTTTTTCTTATCTAAGAACAGTGACTTAACTCTTATTTCTGAAATTCTCCTATAACTGGTTTTCCATTTAGCATTGAGAAGCTCTCCAGTTACATTTCTGGTGTTATTTCTTTTTTCTCGGGGGGGTGATTCGTAGTTCAATGGTTCCAACTAGCCAGGGGTGGTGGATGGTAAAATGCATTGACTCGGTTCGAAATTTCAAATCGTAATGTAAGACGTAATGTTCACGATAAGTTTTATTAATGATTTATTTCTATTTCATTGTACGAACTGTTTGTCCTTACTGTGGAGACTTAGTTCATTGCCTCGCATTCGGCTGGCACGTGTTTGACTCGGTGAACGATAACAAACAGAGACGATAAGCCATTATTTATAAAAAGAAGAATAAATAAAAAACAGATCCTAAGATAAAATATAACAGCATTGACTTCATTAACTGCATCGGGATTACTGGCTTACTAAAGAAATCTGTAAATGTTTAAAAATATTTTGAGGTAACAATCACTTTATTATTATTATTATTATTATTATTATTATTACTATTATGAGAATGAGAATAAGATTATACTTCTTCCTCAGATTTTTCTTCTTTTCCTTCTGGGACGGGTACGACGTACCGAGTCTGGTGGCACTGGTACTTCTTTCTCTCCGTTGTCCAGGAACTTATTTACTATCCTACAAGTGTTCAGGATAGCTGCCTTCTGTAGTTCCATGTAGGTGTTAGGTTGAAGGTCTAGTGTCTGTATAGAGCTGTGAATGGTGTTGGGTACAAGTCGTGTGGCTGATGTTACTATGGGGACCGTGGTGACGTTTTCCATATGCCACATTTCCTTGACTTCGTATCGTAGGTCGTTATACTTGGACAGCTTCTCTCCCAACGTCTTCTGGATGTTGCACGTATTGGGCACGGCTATATCAATGAGGTATATTGACTTCTTCTCCTTGTCGACCAGAACGTTGTCTGGCCGATTGTAGGGGGTGGCCTTATCTGTTCTGATTGATCTGTCCCAGTACATCTTGTGGGTGTTGTTCTCTTGAAGCGTTGTTGGCTGATACTTGTAGTAGGGGACAGGCTCAGTTGTAATGAGGTGGTGCTTTTTTGCCAATTTCTGATGGAGGATCTTGGCGACTTGATTGTCCTGTTCGTGTACTCTGTTTGTGTGAGGACTCTGCACCCTGCTGTAATATGTTGGATGGTCTCTGGTGCTTGATGGCATTGCCGACATGTGTCGCTTTCCATTGACGTTATTATTATTATGTATTATTATGTGACTGTAGTTCTGTTGAAATTAAAATAAAATTAAGAAGACATTTCATTACCAACCCCACCGCCTCCGTACCTTCCTACTTGAGTCCTACTCCGATCTAGACTTGGGAGAGTCCAGATAGGAATAGGGCTCAAGACAGCACAGTAATTTGACCGTCACTTCCGAAACATCTGAGAAATGCATACCAATTTCTAAGCCACCCAATTTACTTGGCATATACGCACAAGAGAACAAAACAATGACTGCTACAATACACATAATACGATAAAATGCAGATACACATAATATTTGCTCGTAAACTAACAACCATGAACACATTTAAAAAAAAGTAATTGAAAAGTTCAAAAGTATTGACTGGGCCCATACTGTTCCACCTCTTATGCAACGAGTACCGAAGTCTAGAAAAATTGTCTCATTCGTAGCCTTAGCTTTGAAGTTTATTAGAAATATCCCATTTCTAGCTTAGTACCGAAACTTAGGAAAAATCACTCATCCCTAGCTCAGCACCGAAATTAAGAAAAAGCATGAGCGTACTGATAGCCCCCTCCCCCAACCCCTGCAGTGCGGGGGGGGGTCAGAAGGATTTTTTTAAATATTTGCTGACATTTCAGGTAAAACACGAAATAGTCAGGAATTTTTGAGGGCAGCTTTGAATGAAATATTAAATAGAAAAGCAATTTTCGTCTTGTTTCTTTCAGTAAATAAGTAAAATCTTCAAGAAATTATTTTCTCTTTTATTTAATAAAAACTGGGTGACGAGAAAGCCGCTATTCCAGAAGACTTTAGGCCGCTTTTCATAGCCATTGCAATGGTTCCTATACATGTATGATAACAAGAGAATGTAAATGAGATATCAGTTGAATAAATTAAATTTTCATATCAATAAGAATAAGGCGTTATATATATATTACACTTGTTTGCATATAACTACGAATCCTTCAGAATATTATGAGCTAAAAGGTGTATTACGAAGTAAATTTCTCTATCATTTTTGGTCCACGCCGGGGATCGAACCCGAGTTCACTTATTCCGGAACAAGTCGCTCTTCTTACGTTATTTTAAAAACATCACCATACGATGAAAGAGTTCCTAAATTAAACCTTAACGGCCAGACGAAACATTTAGACAGAAGTCAAACTTACGGAAATTGGCTTTATTTCTCCAGCACAGATTATAGCATTTCAGGATAGTATAGAAATCACATAACACATCTCTAACACAAATCAACACTCCACACTCCACATTAGCAACTGTTGACTCGTAGTTTTTATCTCTGGTTCTTATCTCATAACAGACATACGTCACGTTCATTCTACCTCAATTGTGTTGCCAACAGTATTCGTTTGAGAGAGAAGATATCATGTTAAGTGTGAAGTATAACTGAGAACGAACTCAAGATTTACATAGGGAAAGAAACTAAAAAGGAAAGTTAATTTAGAATATACGCCACAGGTGTTCTTCGCGGGAATGAAAAAACAGAGACCTGTGTCCTGTGTCCTTTTTTATAACACGGTTAAAAGAAGAGACTTTTACTATGTGCAAAACATTGTAACGTCATGCTAAGTGTGTTTTTTTATATTCAAGAGTAAATAATTTAAGTAATATTACTATTTTTGCGACGCAATTGCTTATTGCTAATTTTTAATTTGCTGCTTTGATTCTGTACTTTCGTATAAATCAGAAAAGGACATTATAGACTCCTGTCACTTAGCCGTAACATTTTTTCTGTGTGTAATCGTGAGGCATTTCAGAGAATGGCCTTAGTTCTCTAAAAGAATAAAATTTGCATGATATGATTAACTTGGGCGTAAGTGCTTTGTAATACTTTGTACTGGTATAAAACTATAGGGCAATCATTTTAATTACAACGTGTACATGCAATAAAAGTGTTACACGCAATAGAGTGCAGCAATTTTGTTTTTACGAAAAATATCTATAGGTTCCAAAGAATTTGAATTACAGAACGCCCGTAAAATCTAGCGCAATATGGAATTTAAAAAGTTCAGTAACTGAAAGCAAATAAATTTTGGCAAAAAGGCCTCGAAAATATTTTTTTGCTGGGGGCGGCAAGTTTTTCAGGTACGCCAGTGAGAAAAAGGCATCCATACCCAGATCAACATCAAAGTTTAGGAGGAATCTCCAATTCCTAGATTAGCAACAGACTCTCACATTTAACACCTAAGATAAGACGTAGTTTCTCACCGAAATTTATGAAAAACTCCTCATCCCTATTCCTAGCTTAGCACTGAAGTTTAGATGCCTCCTATACCCAGCTTAGCACTGAAGTTCAGATGCCTCCTATACCCAGCTTAGCACGAAAGCTGGGTATAGGAATCAGATAGCACAATATCTGATTTAATACTTAACACCAAAGATCAGAAGTAGTGTCCCATGCCTTATTTTTATTATTTTTTATTTTTTTTATTGTAGGTTTAACGACCACCGTGAGCAACTCAATGGGCTATAAGCAGTCGCCTGTCCCTAATTTAGGGTCACTGGTTCCAGGGAAGGGAGAGAGCCAGTGCCGTAAGACAAACACAACATCCATGCCTGAACGGGATTCGAACCCGGACCCCTTTCGGATGAATGATCAGAGGCCATCGCTTAGGCCACTGCGCCACCGGGGCGGCCCCATGCCTTATTCACCGAAGTCTGTAAGTCTCCCATCACTTATTCACCGAAGTTTGGAAGTCTCCCATCCCTTATTCACCGAAGTTCGGAAGTCTCCCATCCCTTATTCACCGAAGTTCGGAAGACTTCCATCCCTTATTCACCGAAGTTTGGAAGTCTCCTATCCCTTATTCACCGAAGTTGGGAAGTCTCCCATCCCTTATTCACCGAAGTTCGAAAGTCTCCCATCCTTATCCACCGAAGTACGGAAGTATCCCATCCCTTATTCACCGAAGTTTGGAAGTCTCTCATCCCTTATTCACCAAAGTTTGGAAGTCTTCCATCCCTTATTCACCGAAGTTTGGAAGTGTCCCATCCTTAGCTAAGCACCAATGCTTAGAAGAAGTACCTCATTCTCAGCTCAGAGCCTAAGATGGGAAGTTGTGTCCCATCTCTGGGTAATTGAAGTTTAGAAGTCTCCCATTTCTGGCTGAGCACCGAAGGCAGAAGTATCTCATTCTCAGCTTAGCTTCAAGATTTAGGATTATGAATCAGAGTTCACCGAAATTCAGGTGGAGTCTTCTATTCCTAACTTTGCACCGAAGTTTTGCATATACAGTATATTCAATATTGTGAAACCCATTTTTGCCAGTGGCGCCCTCGAAAACCACATCTTCTTGCTCTGGAACCGAATGCTTTCCCAATTAAGCTACACCGACAAGAGCTTATCACTGCTACTTGCCGTCTTGATGTGTGCATCTCCTTTGTAGTATACTTCACATACAGATAATCCTTTGAGAAAGGGCTGGGACCGAATCTTATAGGTTTCCGGATCAGTGGGCAAATCATGTTTGAAGGAGCTCACTGTAGAAGAAAGAATTCTTTTAATTCCAGACGATGTGTGGAAGAAACATCGCACATTTTTTGAAGAACACAACAGCCAGGAGATTCATTTTTGCGTTCGGCCCACATTCTTCTTCTCCAGAGGATAATGTATTCCCCAATTAAACTACACCGGCAAGAGCTTATCATTAGTACTTGCCGTCGTGACATGTGCGTAACCTTTGTAATTCGTCACATATATTGGAAAAGTGTTGGGACAGAATCCTAGGTTTCCGGGTCAGGCACAAGCATCACACCTTTTTGAAGCGTTGAAGAAGGAATTTATGTTCCAGACGATATGTGGAAAGAACGTTACACATTTTTTTAAAGAACCCAACGTCCAGGAGATTCATTTTTAGATTCGGGCGCCAATGTAGCACCCAAATTTGCCAGTGGGGGATCTCGAATCCTTCTGCACCGAAGCTGAATGCTTTCTCAGTTAAACTACGCCAGCAAGTGCTTAGCACTGCTACTTGCCGTCTGGACATGTGCGTCACCTTTGTAGTATGTCACAATATTGTTAAACCAAAAGTTCTTAGAATCGCGGTCGGCTCAAACTGGTAAGCAAGGCATAAAGGCGGCTTTGACAACGCAACTCTTTTAAAATCTTAAATGTTGAATAGCTTATGTAGGGGAAAATAAAATGTTTCTGGAGCTCCTATAGTTTTTTTTTTTTTTTTTTTTTGTATGTTTTATAGCCGAGAAGAAATGTCGTTTTTACCCAAAAGCAGTACTGACCAACTTATCCTGCCTTCTTCTTTGGCCACAGGGTATCTTGCTTTATCCCATCTGTCAACGCATCTTCTTTCCCTTTCACGAAACACAACGTTTATTTGCCTGAAGTCCTACTCCACCGCAGTACAATATTTCCCATTAAACAAAGAGAGCAGTTGCTTGAAGTGACAGTTAACGGTGAGGCGGAATTTCGCTCTCTAAAAATCTCACGAAGCACTTTTTTTTTTCAGATGAATAAAATATAGAGGACTTTAAAAAGTTGCTTGCGTTGCGTATTTTTATCTCTTTATTCTGAGTAGAGAGAAACCTGAGGACAGCCATTTGGCTAGGTGAATCTAGTACGCCCATAATTTTACGAGGGGGACAGTCCTGTCAAAATGTTTTTTAACTTGAATGAAATCACCAATTACCCCGTGACAATTTATGTTACTAAGTATTTGAAAGGCACTAAAACATCTTATCTCTAAATTTTTGAAAGTAGAATGGGGTAGATCAGCCAAATGAGTGTCAATATGTTAAATTCTAAGATATTATGTAAATTTTTTCCAGGGAAAATTTCACAAAGGGGGCGCCGAAGTGACACTTTGCATCGGGACGCTCGTAGTATTCAAGACAGAGCCGGATTAAAGGAGGTCTAGCGGGGCTATAGCCTATGGGCCCACCATCACCAAGGGCCCAAGAGGCATGCCGCTACACCGCAAATAATACACAGCTTCTATATTTATATTGAGGAAGTAAAATAGTTTTAGTTTTGTCTCGTATGATTTTCACTCGATCACAAACACTGGCTAGAAAACGAACAGATTTCAAGGCAGTGGCTCTCAAACTGTAATCCGTTGCTAGGTCCTAGGTGGTCCGCGAAATTTTCTAAATTTTCTATGGAAAATCTGTATTTGTTACAGTCAAGTAATGCAACTTTAAGATAAGCTGCGTGTGCATCAGTGGTGTATCGCACTAAGATGGGAGTGTACCTACTCCAGCGCCATGCGGCTTAGGCCATCAAGGTCAAATGCATATCTCAGCGCGATATTTTCAGCATCCTGGACAGCCTAAATGTGTCACTTCAAGGGCGCGATGCAGCCATATTTAAAGTGCAAGATAAAATAAAACCATTTCTATAGAAATGTGAACTTTGGAGTAACCAGCTTGGTCGTGGTGAGTGTGATTCATTTTCTGCACTTTTGATTTTTTACAGTCTTCAGGAGGACCAATCGATGATAAATTAGTGTAATTATTTCAGAACCATATAATGATTCTGCAAGACAGCATAAAAAACATTTTTCAGAGCCTGGTGAAAGTAATGACCATTCAGTGCTACATCTGTGATTGAGTCCTTCGGTCTTTCAGCTCGTATGTGTGATCAGCTTATTGAATTGGCGTCTGAGGAAGCACTAGAAATCACGTTTAGCAGAAATCCCTCACAAACTTCTGGATTCACGTGAAATCCGAGTACCCTGAACTCGCCAACAGTACCATCAAGCACCTGTTACCGTACGTACAATTGTGAAATAGGATTTTCTGCCCTGGTTGGACTTGAGAGTGTGAAAAGGTTGAGCCTGACTTAAGACTGAAACTATCTTCCATTGCACCTGATGTAACCAAGCTGGACAAAGATTGCAAGCAACACCATTTTTCACACTGAAATGGAGAATAAAAAATTTATTCGTCTGTTTACTTTCATGAAATGTGCTAATACCCATTTTAATTCTTAAAATTATTATACTGTTATTTTTTCTTATCCCTTGGTCTTAAACAGTTCCATGATGTATAACGAAGTAAATTTCTCCGTCATTTTTGTCCACGCCGGACATCGAACCCGGGTCCCCTCATTCCGGGATAAGTCGCTCTCACAACTGAGCTTCGCGGACGTACACACTCGCTGCTATCTGCCTTTATCTTATGTGCTGCCTGCATGGGAGGCACCTCACTGAGGTTATATATTTTTTAATTCACTTATTAATTTTTGCTCATCATCTTAAATTTTTTTCTTATTGACGCCTATACAGTATATTGAAAGATGTGGTTTGGTGTTAATTCTTTTGCATTACATTTTGTACAGTATTTTGTGCCATTAAGTATTTTAATTAATTTGAAATGCCTAGTTGTAAATCTTGATAATGCGATTTGTTCTTTTCTGTTTAATGTTGTGTTCAGTGACTGGCCATGTTCTTTTTTTGTTTTATAATATAATAAAAAAACATCACTCTTTTATTATTATTTTTAAACTTTTCTACAATGAAATATAATATCAAGTTTTTATTACGATGATGCATTTTAATTTGTTAAATCATCATTTCAACATTTTGGTATTTGAATGGAAGAGGTGCGGAGGTACGTAGTCCGTGTTAGGTTGACCGTCTACACCTAGTGGTCCGTGGTAAAGGAAAGTTTGAGAACCACTGCACTAAGATTAAAGGTTCCATGTCGTTGTGCACAGAGGGTCCGGCGAGACAGTTTCAGCCTTTTCACTACCATTCACTCAGACATCCCCTGTTTGCACTTGGAACCGTTAATGGGCAAAATCCACTACGGATTTACTTTGCATAACAAAAATATGCACAAAGAAAAGTCATCATCATCATTGTCAACCATTATCAATCCACTGCTGGACGAAGGTCTCTCAAAGCTTCTTCCCCAACGGTCTGTCTTGTGCCAGTCTCCTCCATGTTACTCCCGCATACTTTAGAATTTCATCCACCCATCTCACATGTGGTCTTCTTCTGGGTCTTTTCCTGTCCCTTGGAATCCAATTTAAAATTTCGACTGTCCATCGATGATCTGTTCTTCTGGCAGTATGTCCAGCCCATTGCCATTTCAGGGATTTTACTCTGATCATGATGTCTTCCACTTTGTTCATTTTTCTGATCCACGAGTTCCTCTTCTTATCTCTCCTGGTTACACCAAGCATGCACCTCTCCATGCTTGTTTGAGTTTATAACGAAGTAAATTTCTCCGTCATTTTTATCCGCGCCGGGGCTTGAACCCGGATTCCCTCATTCCGGAATAAGTCACTCTACCAATTGAGCTACGCGGACGTTTTATTCTGATTCCTATCTGCCTTTATGTCGTGTGCGTCCTTCTGGCAGGTACGTCACATCTCCTGGTACGTTACAAGTTGTCTGCAGCCTTTGTATGTCTCTTTTAGTTAAGGTCCACGTCTCTGCACCATACGTAAGAACTTGAAAGATGCATTGATCAAACACTTTTCTTTTAAAGTATACAATGCTAAATTATTAAAACCTCCAAGGCAATATCTAGGAATCTTAAGCTTTTAACTAATGTTCTTGTAAGAGAAATGGATAAAATAAAATGTCTGGTTATGAAAACACTGCAGATACTTCATTAGATTGAAGAATGAACTACGTGTTAGTTATCACAAGCATACTGCTAGAATTTCATGTTTTAATGGACTGCAATAATGATTGTCCGCCATAATTTCTTTGACTAGACATTAGAAATCTTGGGCCCACTCTAGGCATGTGAAGCCCACTCAAATGTCTTAGCCTTGGTACCCCACTGAGGTGTCTTAGACAAGGATCCCACTAAGGCCTTAATCCGGTCCTGATTCTAGAGTGAGCAAGAAACCCCAAAAACCTTTAAAAATAAGTTTATTGAAATTCCCGAGCTGTCAACTTGAACAATGCACACAGTGAATTTAAAAAAGAATGCAACATGGTATCATAAGGAAAGAGTTTACTGCAAACTCGTCCGCATACAGTGTACGACCTAAGAACAGTTTTTGTTTTAGCGAGTTTTGGATTATTCCAAGAACTTATGGTTTACTTATATTTTTAGGTATGATTTTGAATAGGAGCTGGTGCCCGTCCTATCTCCCCTTGCGTATCACTTAATTTTTTGTTGTAATAGTTTTGAATCATCGCTTAATTTAGGATACACTTGTTGCTTATACTTGTATACACTCACGGACAATGAAATTTGCGCACCTAGAAGAAAACATGCTACAACCGCGAAACTTTGCAAATAGCTAAAGTGCGTGCTGGTATGCAAATGATCCACGTTTGATGCGAGTGCGCATGACCGCACACCTGTGGTAGCGCTGCAGGCACGAAACGGCAGCCTTATACATAGGCGCGTAGTCGATGCCCCATGAAAGAGCCGCAAATGACTTAGTGGTTAGCGAGTCAGACTGTCAGTGGAGGGTCCTCAGGTTCAATCCTAGGCTGATCTTCCAGAGATGGTGTGATTTGCTAACAATCGCTGAATATACGCCGTGCATCGGACGAGTACGTTAAATGACGGCCTCCGCGTTGGACCCCGGTTACGTTGGGTATTCATTCCTACTCCCCCCCCTCACTTTCTCTCACCCCTCTATAAGCAACATCGTACTTGTATGGTGACGCCATCTACTGTGCTCTCTCTCACTTACAAACTCTTCTGTCAAAGTCGCTAGACTTGCTCTCACTCTTTTCGTTTTTGTGCCTTGCCTAAAAAGCCGGACCCGCTGTAGGTGGCACGGGCCTAAACCTTCTCTGTGGACGGAAGTCCTACATTAAAATGACTGACTGTATATCACAAAACGTCTCTCACATGACCCATGAAAGCGAAAAGCACCGGCCGACGTAAGCAAGAGTACAGAGTGACAAGAATGCCGGGTAGACGCCAGAGGCGTCGATTTACGCAACTTACGGACTTTGAGAGAGGAATGATCATCGAGCTGAAAACCGCAGGGTGATCGGCGAGCTATCTAGCCCGTCAAGTGGATCGTTCTGACCACACCGTCCGACTATGTTTGGAGCAGTGGACACGTGACGGCACTGCCACAAGACGGAGCGGCTCCGGACGGACCAGGAGGACCACCGGTAGAGAGGATCGACGGATTGTGCGCCAGGCACGAACGGATTCCACCGGGACCCGGTCCACTATACAGGCAGATGTAGCGGCTCCTGTGCGCGCACATACGATTTCCCGACGCCTCGCGGAAGCGAATCTGCAATCCCAGCGCCCCTTACGTGGGCTGCCATTAACACCGGAACATCGTCGACTCCGTGTGCAGTGGCGCCAGAGTGACGTGGAACGCCAAAGACTGGTGACATGTGGTGTTTAGATATGAGTGCTGCTTCGTTTTGTGTACAGATGATCATCGTGTCCGGGTGTAGAGGTCCCCGGGTCAACAGCACAATCCTAACCTAGCTATCGAGCACCACACCTCCCCCACTGCACGCATTATGGTCTAGGGAGCCATTGCCTACGATAGCCGATCAGCTCTAGTAGTGGTGCGTGAATCATTGACGGGCCAGCGGTATGTGGATGAGATGCTACGGCCACATGTGCTCCCATTACTGGCCGGGATTCCAGCTGCGCTATACCATCAGCATAATACCCGCTCGCACACGGCTCGTATTGCCCAGGACTGCATACGTCATGTCCAGACACTTCCATGGCCTGTCCGCTCCCCGGACATGACCCCTATTGAGCATGTGTGGGACCAGTTGAAACGCCAGCTCCCTCCGTGCTGCACTGTCCGGGATTTGGAGCACACCGTTCAACACGTGTGGGCCAGTCTGCCTCAGGACAACATCAGGCATCTGTTCGCCACCATGCCGGACCGATTTGCAGCATGTATCGCCGCACGAGGCGGTGTGACGCGCTATTGGAGATGACCGGACTGCACGCCACAGATCCCATTGTAATTGTCCTGAAGCTCTGTTTATGCCATCATGTGTATCATTCATTTACGTCCAAAAAATTTCAGTTCAATCCGATGCTTCCTTCTTGGTGCGCATATTTCATTGTCCATGAGTGTATATAAATATATTTATTTATAGTGCCATAAATTTCGCGATCCCTTCGATGTCATTATAACAGAGTTTAATTGAATTTAATGGGTACGTGACATAGTTTTGATCATACCTCATCAAAATAATTCGGAGGCTGATTTAAAAAAAAATGAGAGATCGAATTTTTCGCATCGCTACTTATTTGCAATTAATGTAAAGGACTTTCTATGAGTTGAAGATTGCGATATTTCTTTTGGGGTGGGGGTGGGGGTTAACGACCAGCGTGAGCAACTCGATGGGCTATAAGTAGTCGCCCATCCCTAATTACTGGTTCCAGGGAAAAAAGATACCCAGAGCCGTAAGACAAAGCCAGCGTCCGTTCCTTCCCGGAACTCGAACACGGACCCATCTCGGACGAATGATCAGAAGGCCGAGCTTAGATTATGGATCCACTAGGGCGGCTGGGATTTTTCTATTTCAAAAAAGTATTCTGAGGAATTCCTCGACCCTTAGGAGAGGGGTCAATGCCGCAGACCGGAAACCTTGTGTGGGTCTGCAGACATACCGCAGTTGCTAGGACCCATGTCTAAGTGCCAGCACAATCAGAAGAGGGAATCTAACCTGGACATCCTTCGATTTTTTTTGAAGGGTGATATGAGTGTGTTTTACAACTTAGCAACTCAGAGAGTTGTTATGGGCACAGCTTTCTCTTTGGCTTACGAAAAAGCACGAGAAATCTACAGCTCACAAGCAGCAGAATGGGAGGGTATCGACCTCCCAGGGTCTGAGTTATTCCGGATTGTAAAATTTCCAGGAAAGAGCGCTCAGAGATGGGACGGTTACGTTCTCACTTACTGCGCATGCGCCAAATGCTGAATGTAGAACCGAGACATGTAGTCTGTAGAGGTATTCAGGCCGTGGAATCAGTTCCTTGAAATTTAGTGGAACATTGATTTTGTAAGATTGTATAAGAGGTTTTTCCATTTCTGAGACCACAAAGAAGAGTACATTTTCCAATGGCTTTCTAAAAATCTAAACTGCCCTGCGTGTTCATGTTGGAATAATATCAGACATTCAAAGACTATCCCCCCCCCCCTTTTTTTTAAAAAGCAAAAAATATTTTTCACAGAGAAATATACTGTGACATGCAAATGTAAGAGAAATCGGAAAAGTATATGGAGACTCCCCGGTGGTGCGAAGGGGGGGGGGGAGCGCTAGTTTCTAACCATGCGTCGGGTCGCCCCGGTGGCGCATTGGTCTAAACGATGGCTTATGACCATTCGCCCAGGAAGGGTCCGGGTTCGAATCCCGGTGAGACATGGATGTTGTGTTTGTCTTACGGCAGTGGCTCTCTCTCCCTTCCCTGGAACCAGTGGCCCTAAATTAGAGACGGGCGACTGCTTATAGCCCATCACCCTATATCTTTCTGGGCCGCGGATGGCCTAGTGTGCAACGTTCGTGACTGCCACGGAAAGGACCTCAGGTTCGATCCACTAAATACCCGCCGTGCGTCGGATGTGCACGTTAAGCCGTCGGACCCCGGGTACTGCTCCCCCTCACCCCCCCCCCTCCGGTAATAAATAAGGGCGTCTTCCTGCCCCTTTCTACTTCACTTCCGTGTGACTTTCCTAACGGGCACTCTAGCCCAAATCTCCTAACTTCCTATTTCTAAGGGTTGTTTAAGACCTGGGGTCAGACACTCCTTCCTAAAATCCTCTACATATGAACTGATCTGATCTGATTTGCTTATAGCCCATTGAGTTGCTCACGGTGTTCGTTACACCTCCAACTTAAAAAAAAACAACATGTTTTTCTGCAATGGGTAAGGGTCCGAATACTGGGTGAGACATGGATGTGGTGCGTTTGTCTTACCCGAATTCAGCGGGTTCAAATTAGAGAAGGCCAACTGATTATAGCCTATTGAGCTGCTCATGGTGGTCGTTCACGCTCTTCCTCCCGTCCCCGAAGCAACAAAAAAGAATAGTACCGTAATTTTCGGCTTATAAGTCGATATGGAGTACAAATCAAATGGGTTAAATTTCTCAGTTTTCTTATCTCCATTCACAGATAAGCCTATCCTGAGTATAAGACGAGGATAGAAGAAATACAGTTCGCGTTCTGAAATTCTGTAACTACAGATGCTGGACAAAAAATTAGTCACCTCTAGAAATTTACTTTTAATACTTAGTTACATCGCTACGTGCAGAAATCACAGCATTAATTTTTGCTGGAAGGGATTCAACAAAATGACTTAAATAACTTGAGTCAGTTTTTGACCATTCTAAGAACATTTGTCTCGCAGTTCATTGAGAGACAAACTGTTCTTAGAATGGTCAAAAATTCTCAAGTTACTTAAATTCTTGGGATGTTGAAGTTTGGTTTTTACACTTCATTCAAAGTGGTGCTATAAATTTTCGATGGGATTTAAATCTAGCGATCTAAGTTACAATCATGCTTTTCACACTAATCCATAATGGTTTTAGTTCTCTAAATCCTGCAGTTGTTATCCTCGTAAATCGGATAAGTCACTTGATGAGAATTCTGCAAGTGTTGTTCAAAAGGAAACACATGATTGTCTAAAATTTTCCTGTAAGCATGCTGATTCATCGTATTCTTCACCTCTACTGGTGGGACTAATTCGCACCATTAAAACAACCTCACAGCATTACAGACCCACCTCCTTTGGGAAGAACTCTTTGAACACATTCAGGATTGAATATTTCTTTAGACCTGCTGTTGACCCTATGCCTTGTGTCAAGCAAAAGTTCGATTCGTCAGACCATATGACAGTCTTCTACTGATCAAATAGTCCATGTCATGTGAGCTTTGTCCCAAGCTAATCGAGCTTTTATATGAGCTGAAGTTAACATTGGTTTCAGTCTTGCAACTCTAGTCCAAATATCCATTCGCCGAAGTTCCCTACGCAATGTTTGCTCAGATATAGAAGTATGAGATCCATTATTAAAAGATTGGAGGAGTTCATGATTTGTTTGAAATCTGTTTTCGTTGAACATACGAGAAATTCTGCGCCGGTCACGACTTGTCTAAATGATGTTTCCCCCACAGTTGTTTTCAGTCGAGTTTGACTTACACCAATCTTTATAAACATGTAGAACTGTTCTTTTGCTAATACCTGCAAATTCAGCATCTTCCTTGATCCTGTGTCCTTTTGACCGGCCAAAAGCTATGACAGCTTTTTGCTAATCATTTACGTGTGTTTTTCGACCCACTTATTTTAATTTTTCAAAAAAATTCAGCTTAAAATTTTGCCTGTAGAAAGAAATAACACATATTTTATTAATACATTACCCAGAAATATTTAAATAAAATCTAATTATAACCTCAGAAATATATAATATTAAACAATTACATATATTGCTGCGAGCGACTAATTTTTTGCCTGGTGCATTTATATTTTTAATGTTTCGATAAATATTACAAAGGAAGAGAAAGTGAGGTAACTTCATTTATTTTATTTTATTTATGTATTTGTCAATTAATAAATTTTGGAAAAAGTTGAATTTCCTAAGTTTATTTTTTTATTTTTTTTTTACGAATTTACGCAACCGTATTCCTTCCCTCCGGCCGAACAACCGGAGAATCTGTCGCACAAAGGTGAAAAAAGGAAACCAAGGTTACACAAGGGTGAAAAACAGAGCTATGCTTACAGCGGGATTTATGGATCTCTGCCTTCTAACAGAGTCCAATTGACATCAGAAACCAAAAGAGCTTTCGATTTCAATCAGAAACAGGAAATAAATTAAGCAAATGGAAGCAATAGTTGATTTTAATTCAGCTGGGAGATACAGTTAAGGAAGGGATTGGAAAATCGAAAAAAAGACTACCTTCGTTAGCAGCTGGTAATTGCTATTCTTAAAGCGCATGCGCCTCCGGCTCTTGACACAATTTTCACCAGCCAGTCAGTTGAGTGGCAGCGACGTGTTCCAGAGGTTTAATCATTGCGAAATAAGTGAGATGCACCCATTGCAGCTCTGAGGGCTTCGCAAAATCAGAGGTAAATGCAACCCACGGGGTTATGGAGGGATCGCGAGGATGTGCCTCTTAGATAATTACACACACACACACACACACACACACACACGTGTGTGTGTGTGTGTGTGTGTGATCATCATCATCATCATTGTCAGCCATTATCCATCCACTGCTGGATGAAGGTCTCCCCAAGTATCTTCCACAATTGTCTGTCTTGAGCCTGTCTCCTCCATATCATTCCGGCATGCTTTCGAATTTCATCCATCCATCTCCCATGGGGTCTTCTTCTGGGTCTTTTTCTGTCCCTCGGAATCCAGTCTGAAATTTCGGTTGTCCATCGGTAGTCCGTTCTTCTGGCAACATTGCTATTTCAGTGATTTCACTCTGGTCATGATGTCGTCCAATCTTCTCATTTTTCTCATCCACGAGTTCCTCTTCTTATCTTTCCTGGTGACACCAATAGATAGATAGATAATTACCTAAGAGACACAAATCAACTAAGAAAAATACAGACAAAAAATGTACAAATGAAATGTAGTTAAAGAAGACTATAAAAATAGACAGTCTACACTGAAATTGTCAACTAATCGGGAAAAAACAGCGTGTTAATCCAATTCGTGCCAGCTAGTTGATATTTCCAAATCCTAAAAAAACACCCATCAAACAGCTCTAACAGAAACAGAAATAATACGAGAAAGCAAAAATTAAAATTAAAAGACCGTGGTTCTTCAGTTTTTAGTGGCTTAGGGAGTGCGGTCGACGGAATTCGGTCACACCAGCTCTTTTTCGTCGACTTCAGAGAAGCCACTTCACAGAACAGATGCTCCCCTGAAGATGACTGTTGACATACATTATTTGTTCTGGATATTTTTGCTGTCAAAGGGATATCTGTTTTTCAAGGTATGTTCGTTTCTGTTTGGCTTTTTGGTTTGTGAATTTTTGTTTGGATACAGCACCCACAAAGATTGGAAAGGGAGTGAGATAAGGTGACACTATATCTCCCAAACTTTTTAATGCCACATTGGAAAATGTCTTTCAATCACTGAAATGGGAAAACAAAGGGATAAAGATTAATGGAGATTATCTAACTGACCTTCGTTTTGCTGATGGCGTAGTCATTTTTGCAACTACCCCGTCAGAGCTGCAGAGAATGATCCACAAAGCAGAGAAACAAAGCGATTACCGGTTAATAAGCGATTACCGGACAAGAGTAAAGAAGTGGGATTAAAAATGAACTTTCAGAAGACAAAAGTGATGTACAATGCTTTTACAAGAAATGAAGATTTATCGGTTGATGGGGAAAAGCGGGAGACAACCAATACCTACATTTATCTTGGACAGCAGATATCAAGTGAAGGTCACATTTTTGAAGAAATTAATCGGCGTACAAAACTTGCCTGGAGAGCTTTTGGAAGAAACAGTATAATTTTCAAGAGCAATATGCCATTATGTCTTAAAAGAAAAGTGTTTGATCAATGCATCCTTCCAGTGCTTACATATGGTGCAGAGACGTGGACTTTAACTAAAAGAGACATACAAAGACTGCAAACAACTTAAAGTAGCATGGAGAGGTGCATGCTTGGTGTAACCAGGAGAGAAAGGAAGAGGAACTCGTGGAACAGAAAAATGACAAAAGTGGAAGACATCATGATCAGAGTAAAATCCCTGAAATGGCAATGGGCTGGACATATTGCCAGAAGGACAGACCATTGATGGATAGTCGAAATTTTAGATTGGATTCCAAGGGACAGGAAAAGACCCAGAAGAAGACCACATGTGAGATGGGTGGATAAAATTCGAAAGTAAACGGGAGTAACATGGAGGAGACTGGCACAAGACAGACCGTTGTGGAAGAAACTTGGGAAGACCTTCGTCCAGGTCTCCCCAAGTTTCCTTTGATGATGATGATGATGATGATGCTCGAAGTGCCAAAACTCACGGGATACCTACCTAATATCGTGTAGGACCTCCTGTAGCCCGGCGAAGTGCATGCAGCAACTCGACGTGGCATTGATTCCACAAGTGGCCGCAAGACTTCTGGAGAAATGTTGAGTCATGCTGTTTGAATAGCCGCCCACAGTTCCCTGGTGTTTGTAGGTGCAGGATCTTGGGTGCGATTGGACCTTTTCACCACGTCCTATAAGTGCTCTATTAGGTTCGTGTCGGGCAAACGTGGTGGCCACACCATCCATCAAAACTGTGCAGAATGCTCCTCGAACCAATTTTAGACAACTTAGGCTTGATGACATGGTGCATTGTCCGCCTGGAAAATCCCATCGTTGTTGGGGTGCATGAAGTCCATGAAGGGCTGCAAATGGTTACCCAGCAGAGCAAAAAAGCGATTACCGGTTAATGTTGTGTTTACAAGGACTAGAGAACCCAAACCGTACCACATAAAGACACCCCACACATGTATGGAACCACCACCAGCTTGCACAGTGCCTTGTTGACAGCTTGAGTCCATGGCGTCTGCGCCATATCCGAATCCTACCATCAGCTCGTAACAACTGGTAACGTGATTCATCGGACCACGCCACATGTTGCCAGTCTTCCAGGGTCCAATTACCGTGTTCACGAGCCCAGGTGAGGCGCTGTGTCCGATGTCGTGGTGTTAACAAAGGCACTCTGGTGGGTCTTCTGCTCACATACCCTATGGACGCTAAATTACGCTGCCCCGATCTGATGGATATATCTCTGATACCTTCTGTATTGAATGTGGATATTATTTTAGCCAAAGTCTCTTGTCTGTTAGCATGAACAATCCTGGTCAGACCCCGCTGGTCACGGTCATTCAGCACCCGTGGTCGGCCACTGCACTGTTCACAGTGGGTGGTAATGCCGCCTTCCATGAGGTATTCTGGGTACACACGTGACACCGTAGATCGAGGAATGTTGAATGTTCGCACAACTTCGGAAATTGAATGTCCCATTCGTCTGGCTTCCACTACCGTGCCTCGTTCAAACTCCGATAATTCACGTCCGCTTGCTGTAATCCTACTGGCGGTTGTTCAGCGTGACTCATGAGATTAAGCCTCGCAACTGATAAAAATCATGGCGTGCATCGAAGCCTCTATACGACGGCAGCGCCAGTTGAAAATGTGCATACTGTTATCCCATGACTTTTGGCATTTCAGTGCACACACACACACACACACGAGTATAAATGTATCAGGTATGCATTATTTGTGATGTAGAGGCATGCGTCCTGGGCCCTTAGTAATGGCGGGGTTCTTGACTTATAGCCCCTTTACATCCCTTAATCCGGCCCTGATAATACTCAGTTTTATTTGCAGAAATTCAAAGTGCTATTTCATTGCCCCATTCTTTCTTCTTGTTTTCGTGATAACGTAAAAACGGCTTTTGTCATATGTATTCCCAAAATTTTGGTGCCTCTTAATATGAAGCGCCCTGGGCCATGGCCCAGGTTGGTTCAATCTTAAACCCGCCCTTGCATAAATGCGAAAAGATACAGTATCTACAATGTTTGTAAAATGTGTGTGGAAAAGCGTTAGTAAAAATAAAAGCAATTAACGCAGAATTTCTTCATTGTTTAGAAGGGAAAGTTGATCACAAGGAAACATCATACAGGTTCCGAACACGGTCTTAAAAAATATCGGTAAAATCTCCTATCAAACCTGAAGTAGTATTTACAGTAGCGAACAAAAGTATTTGGGAAACACTTTTTCGACCATAATATTTTTTCTGCTGGACCAAATCGGGTCATTTTGGGATATGATATGTGTTATTCAGTTGTAAACATGACCCATATGCAGATGGATCGGAAACCTTAACGCAGATCAGGTACCGAGCTTAATCGCAAAGATCATACAAATTGACCAACAAAGTAGGTGTGTATCACATTCATTTAATGCAACGATAACAGAAAACAAGTACGAGAAAACGATAACTAATACTTAGTGGGATAACCACGAGACTTAATAACAGCTGCACAACGGGCCGGCATCGAGTCCACTAGCTTCTCGACGGCGACCTGCGGAATTCGCGCCCATTCTGCAGACAGCTGGTCGAACTTCTGGGCCCTATTCCGGCAGGTTTTCTTCGCACATCGTCACTCCAGCTCCTCCCACATGTGCTCGACGGGGTTGAGGTCTGGAGATTGGCTTGGCCAGTCTAGAAGTGTGACCTGTTGCTGCTGGAAGGCTGCCTTCGCTACTCTGAAGGTATGCTTCGGGTCGTTGTCTTGCTACATGATCCATCCGGGTGGCATGTTCTGATTTGCCCATGGGAAGACATCGTTGATGAGCATGTTCGTGTAGCTCTGGCCGGTCATTATTCCGTCAATCTTGATGATGGGGCCCATTGCATTTCGAGAGAAGGTGCCGTAAACCATGACCGATCCTCCTCCGTGCTTGACAGTTGGCTGAATGAACTGGGGGTTGAATCTCTGGCCACACGGACGTCGTACGTATCGGATGGCATCACTTCCGAACAAGTAGAACTTGCCCTCGTCGGTGAAAAGCACCTTACTCCAGTCCGCCACGGTCCAGTATCAATGAAGGCGGGTGAACGCGACTCTGTCTCGTCGATTCTTGAGTCTAATGAGTGGTTTCTTGGCGGGGCGTCTTTCATTCAATCCACCAGCAATGAGACGACAAGAGATGGTCATTCGGCTGACGTTCAGGTCTTCGCTGTCGCGGAATTCGGTGGCGATGTCCACAGCAGTCAAGGTGGGATCAGCACGAGATCGACGGAGGATGCGTCTATTATGACGCAACGTAGTGGAATGAGGTCTACCACATCGCGGACTGTTCTCGGCGGTCCCAGTCTTCTTATAAAGTTGCAGGATAGCTGAAATGGACTGGTGTCGGATCTTCAGGGCCCTCGCAATGTCGGTGACGCACATTCCGGATTCCATCATGTTCACGGCCGCCTGGCGAGCTCCAACAGGAATCTCCGCCTTTTTAGCCATTTCTGAAAACCTAAGATTGACTTATTATCCCTCTACACATCACAAAACCCACAAAAATAACAAGAAAAACATTAATACATGCAGCAAACAAATGGGTAATAATTGGCTACTCTTAAATATGGTCCATTTCGAACGACATATTCGCTCTGAGCGAAATACAAACTACGCGGCATTGTAACCCACAAATCAACACATATCATATCCCAAAATGTCCCGATTTGGTTCAGCAGACAAAAAAATTATGGTCGAAAATGTGTTTTGCCAAATACTTTTGTTCGCTACTGTATAATATGTTCTTGAAATATATCCCCAAATACGCCCGTACAAAAGCATCAGATATCGCCTGTTTTAAGCAATTCATGTTTTCATATTTAAAAAAAACTGATGGTCATATTCTAATAGAAAAATTAAATGCTAAAAGGTGGATTATGTAATTTCGTGCTGCAAGCAAATTAACTTCTGCTTACGCATTTCTTATACGATGAACTTGAAACTCACGCTGTTAAAAGACCACAAATGTGTAAAATGCTGAAGGATGTAATTAAATAATGGCACAGTGTAAACTGCATTGTTTACATTTTCAGCGATTCAGTAACTGATAATTTTTAATCCGTTCTGTCGAAAAAGAAAGGGGAACTTGTGGAGAATTAATTAATATTTGATTTGTACACAATGAGAAAAGTGTCCAAATTAATTCAGTAATTCATTTTATCACTTGAGGTTTGCCTTCGATACCTCCAAATGCCCCTGTAACACGTTCATTGTTATTAAAATACTTATTTCATCTCGCGTATTTCAATAATTGTTGTTTACTGTGACAATAAGTCAAAAGTAATTAAAGCTGAGTCGAAGTTGCCTTTTTACCAAAGACTATTCCAATTTTCATTTTATTTTATTCGAAAGAAATTCCTAAATTTGATGCACAGACTTTTTTCTTTTCGCTTGTTCTTCTGTTTAAGTATGCATTTAGTATACAGCTACCATGACAACCTGAGATTCAATTTTTCCACAGACACAGTAGCCTACTGACTCTTGGGCATCGAAAGAAAGTTCTCCATCACCCCTGAGCTTTTATTACCTCACTGCACTGCGTCCACTGCGATGGAATTCCTTCACACTATTGTAGTGCATCTATAAAATAATGTGCCTTTGTTCAGTTAGATCATCATCAACAACCGTTCTCAATCCACTGCTGGATGAAAGTCTCTTTACGACTCTGTATTGAGCAACTGTCCCATCATCATCATTGCCAACCATTATCAATCCACTGCTGGATTAAGGTCTCCCCAAGTTTCTTCCACAACTGTCTGTCTTGAGCCTGTCTGATCCATGTTACTCCGGAATGCTTTCGAATTTCATACGCTTATCTCCCACGAGGAGTTCTCCTAGGACTTTTCTTGTCCCTTAGTATCATTTCCAGTATTTCAGTGTTGTACACAAACCTGCCATTGAATTAGAAACTTTAATTCAATACCTGGTTGGAACTCCTTTAGCCCGAATTATAGCTCGTATGTGATTTAGCATAGATTCCACAAGGTGTTGCTACAGCATACCTGTCGTTCACCAGAGAGTCCTTTAAATGGCACAAGTTTGACGGAAGAGCTGCCGGACCTGTTATTCTAACATGTCCTATACATACTCAATAGGGTACAGATCCGGGCTTTGTGATGGCTAGGGAAGATCGCGGAAGTCGCTGTCATGCTCGCTGAACCGCTGCTGAACATATCTTGCTCGAGGAAGTGGCGCTGCCGTCCATCAAACAGCCGTCACCTGCTGGATAAAAAGTTAACATTGCAGGGCAGATTTGATCAGAAATAATGTTCATAAAGGATGTGTCACTAGTTCTCGGCACTTGAATTTCCCTTATAACTTGAAAATAATGGACGTAAGTCAGTGAAATTTGACACCTTGGTGTATGAGAAACATGATGATCTGAGCGCAAGTGTTGAAAGTGGTCGCCATTACCATCAAGGTGTGCCTGCGCACGCCTTTCCATGTTACGGAAGGTATTCGCCAACACATCGGGAGTCACATCCTCAATTTACCGCTGAATGTTTTCCTGCAGTACCGTGAGAATCCGTGGCTTGTTGCGATACACTTTCCTTTTCGGCATGCCCCATAGGAAGAAATTCGAAGGGGTAAGATCAGGCGACCTTGGTGGCCAAAGTCCCTTAGAAAGGACACGATCTTTTAAAAACAAAACAATTTAAGCCATGATGACATTGGAGATGTGTCAGGTGGCACCATCCTGGTAAAAATAGCCAGCACGGAGTTCCATGTCGTCCATCTGATTCACAACCTCATGGTAGATTTCCATGTAGACTGTAGTATCCACCGTTTTATGAAAGAAGATTGGGCCAATAATGCGGTGCCGCGACACAGTACAACCACACCCCATTTTTTTCATCATGAAGAGGTGTCTCATTCATGGTGTTACGATTCTCCCTCGCCCAAATACGGCTATTCTGGGAATTGACGTGCCCACTTAGGTGGAACCGCACCTCGTCGGAGAACCACGTATAGTCCAGTATTCCCGGATGTGCATTGATAAACTGCTGGAACCAATGACAGTAATTCAGTCTCTTCTGTTTGTCGGGAGGTTTCAATTCTTACAAAGCAGTAACTCGATATGCATGCAGCTCTGCTTTTTTTTTTTTTTTTTTTGCAGCTCGTTGACACATTCTTGTGAAAACCTTCATCTCCTGCGACAGTTTACACAAGGACTTCTGTGAGGAAGGCCAGCACTCTGTTTTTCACTTCCTGCACCGTGGCTTCTGGCAGTTTCGGACGACCTCCTTCATGGACATCCAACAATGTTCCCGTGGTTTCCAGTTTCTTCACCAGATATTGAATGGAGGATTTTGCCGGTTTCCGGACCCCAAACTGCGCAATAAATTGTCTTTAGCATACCTTTATCGACGCAGTTTTCCAGTACGTGCTGACAATAAACACGCGTTGTTCCACTGTGTACCAGTTCATACTGTAATTGCTCGTAACATAAAGGCACGATGACTGTTGACGATCCCGTAACAACAGCACAGCCAGATGCGTCATTCCAACTGCCGAGGTCAGCGAACACGCAATTGGCCTTCACTTCGCGCAGGCGCGACACACGTACTAGAGAATAGCGCCGCTACTCACTACTCTCTAGCCCGTGTGTCGCACCTGCATGAAGTGAAGGCCGATTGCGTGTTCACTGTCCTCGGCAGTTCGCTGACCATGCTTCTCATACACCAAGGTAGATCCATGTCAAATTTCACTGAATTATGCCCATTAGTTTGCAAGTTATAAGGGGGAACCGGGGGCCGAAAGCGGGTGAAACACCCTAACATAATTTTTGAAGGACAGCCGACCTTCCAGCAATAGCAGAAGACCCGTTCCCTATCGATAGACCATGCCCCCCACCTTGACACCACCTTGAGAAACTTGATTTGTGTTCATAATGCAAGCTGGGTCCATTGCTTCATGAGGATCCTGCCAAACTCTCTGCCTACCGTAGGTGCAGAACAAGCTGTACTGCGATAATTAATTCAAACACTCGACGTGGACCAGGAACACTAAACAGAAATCAGCGCTCTTTCCACGTTAATAAGTGAGTCTCGGAAAAATTCTCATCGGAAAACTAATATGGTGAATCCCCAATACTGTGCAGGGCTCCATGAAGCTGTTGGATGCAAAAATTAATTAGGTATATTTTTGCAAAACATGCACGTGTTGTTCCTGGAATTCGGCAGCAAAGGACAATTCTTTCCTCGGGGTATGCTACAATACGTGGTCTATTCTTAGAACCCAGTAACAAAGGGAAATTCCTGCGCCGAAACGGCATGTTTTGTCCCCTGATTCCATTCATACCTAGTCTAGGTTAGGCACAATACTTGCCGGTTGGTAAGAAGCCACATCTAATAAGCTTTTAGAAAAAGAAAGGTATCGAAAGATTCGGTTCCAGATGTAGATATGACAAAGCCCATGCATTTTCCCTATTAAAGAATTAATCCCTCCGAGGGCCATAGTCAGGCTACTTAGTCTCGGGGGACTAAAAGCCGTTCGAGCGTTGTTGTTGGATTACCCACTTTCAAACACTACGATATCAGGATCTCCCCTTTAAAGCCATGCCTCTGCAGATTCGTGAAAGTGCACATGGTACCAGTTTCCCGCGAAGTTAAGAGAAAGCCCAGGGACGAGTATTGTTTTAGCCTCCGGGCGCGAATCCACAAGAAAAAAGGAAATCTTGAGACGACTCCTAAGTTGAGTAAGGAGGAGGCGAAGGACAGACAGTCTGAAACCCTGTATAGAGCACGTGGCGTGTGTTTTTGTCATGCTTAAACATTAGCAACCCATCCCCAGTTAGTTAGGTAGATCATTTAGGACTGAGAAAAGAAAAAAAGGAAAGAAAGGCGAAGTGAGGAGATACTAAGAATAGTACGTTATATCATCATCATCATCATCATCATCATCATTGTCAACCATTATCAATCCACTGCTGGACGAAGGTCTCCCCAAGTTTCCTCCACAACGGTCTGTCTTGTGCCAGCCTCCTCCATGTTACTCCCGCATACTTTCGAATTTCATCCACCCATCTCCCATGTGGTCTTCTTCTGGGTCTTTTCCTGTCCCTTGGAATCCAATCTAAAATTTCGGCTGTCCATCGATGATCTGTCCTTCTGGCAGTATGTCCAGCCCATTGCCATTTCAGGGATTTAACTCTGATCATGATGTCTTCCACTCTTGTCATTTTTCGGATCCACGAGTTCCTCTTCTTATCTCTCCTGGTTTCACCAAGCATGCACCTCTCCATGCTGCTTTGAGTTGTCTGCAGCCTTTGTATGTCTCTTTTAGTTAAGGTCCACGTCTCTGCACCATACGTAAGCACTGGAAGGATGCATTGATCAAACACTTTTCTTTTAAGACATAATGGCATATTGCTCTTGAAAATTATGCTGTTTCTTCCAAAAGCTCTCCAGGCAAGTTTTGTACGCCGATTAATTTCTTCATCAATGTGACCCTCACTTCATATCTGCTGTCCAAGATAAACGTACGTGTCTGTTATCTCCAGCTTTTCTCCATCAATCGATAAATCTTCATTTCTTGTAAAAGCATTGAACATCACTTTTGTCTTCTGAAAGTTCATTTTTAATCCCACTTCTTTACTCTTGTCAGCAAGTTCCTGGATCATACTCTGAAGCTCTGATGGGCTAGTTGCAAAAATGACTACGTCATCAGCAAAACGAAGTTGGGTTAGATAATCTCCATTAATCTTCATCCCCTTGTTTTCCCAGCTCAGCGACTGAAAAACACCCTCCAATGTGGCATTAAAGAGCTTCGGAGATATGGTGTCACCTTGTCTCACTCCCTTTCCAATTTTTATGTGTGTTGTATTTTCAAACAGCCTAATCTTTGCACTTGCATTTTCATAGATGTTATTAATAATATTAATGTATGCATCTTCAATACCGCAGGTTTTCAGAGCCATTGTAACTGCTGATGGTTTCACCGAATCAAAGGCTTTTTCATAATCGATAAAAGCCATGCACAATGGAAGTTCATATTCCCTCGCTCTTTCAATTGGTTCTCTCAGCACATGGATATGATCTATTGTGCTGTAGCCACTCCTGAATCCAGCTTGTTCTCTCGGTTGAGCCATGTCCAGTGTTACCTTCAAGCGGTGTGAAAGAACTTTAGTGAAGATTTTATAAACCACTGATAGGAGGCTGATAGGTCTGTAGTTCCTGAGATCCTCGATGTCACCTTTTTTATGTAGCAGGATCATTGTAGCATTGTTCCAATCCTCAGGAATCTTCCCTTCATTAAGGCATCGAGTGAAAATTTGGGCGAGTACTGTTTCAATTTCTCCACTTGCTTCTTGTATGATGTCTATAGTAATTCCATCTTCTCCTGGAGCTTTCCCCCGCTTCATGTTCTTGATTGCATGAGCAACTTCTGCTGGGAGGACTGGAAGAACTGTGGTACCTTTCATGATGTCTGGAGTACATGTATCATCCCTTTCATATAATTTGGAGTAGAAATCTTTCACTCTTGTCAAAATTTCGCCTCTATTTCTTGTTACAGAACCATCTTCTTTTCTCAGTGCCATAATCTGTTTTCTTCCCTTACTGAGATGTCCCTTTGCTATCTTTAGGCTTTGGTTGTTTTCAATTGCTTTCCTCACTAGTTCACAGTTGAATTTTCTTACGTCTTCAGTGATACTTTTTCGTACTGTCTTGCATAGCTCTATATATTCCACTTTGGAAGTCACATCTTCTTTAGTTGTCCTCATCTCTCTTCTTTTTTGCATCAACATTTTCGTTTTTCCTGATAATTTATTTACATGCAACTTGTTCTTAGACCCAGCTAATTTTGTTGCTGTTTCCATAAGAGCTTTGGTTACTTTTCTGTTAACTTCAGAGATGTCCACTTCTTCCGATGTTAGGCCTTCTAAAGCAGAGAACCTGTTCTTCAGTTCCAACTTGAAGGTATTATGGTGTTTTTTAAGGTTGGTTATGTCAATAGGTATTATGGTGTTTTTTAAGGTTGGTTATGTACGTTATATATATATATATATATATATATATAAGCCTCTTCCACAATGGTCTATCTTGTGCCAGTCTCCTCCATGTTCCTCCCGCATACTTTCGAATTTTATCCACCCATCTTCCATGTGGTCTTCTTCTGGGTCTTTTCCTGACCCTCGGAATCCAATCTAAAATTACGACTGTCCATCGATGGTCTGTCCTTCTGGCAGTATGTCCAGCCCATTGCCATTTCAGGGATTTTAATCTGATCATGATGTCTTCCACTCTTGTCATTTTTCTGATCCACGAGTTCCTCTTCTTATCTCTCCTGGTTATACCAAGCATGTACCTCTCCATGCTTGTTTGAGTTGCCTGCAGCCTGTGTATGCCTCTTTTAGTTAAGGTCCACGTCTCTGCACCACATGTAAGCCCTGGAAGGATGCATTGATCAAACACTTTTCTTTTAAGAAATAATGGCATATTGCTCTTGAAAATTATGCTGTTTCTTCCAAAAGATGTCCAGGCAAGTTTTATACGCCGATTAATTTCTTCATCAATGTGACCCTCACTTGATATCTGCTGTCCAAGATAAACGTACGCATCTGTTATCTCCAGCTTTTCTCCATCAATTGATAAATCTTCATTTCTTGTAAAAGCATTGTACATCCCTTTTGTCTTCTGAAAGTTCATTTTTAATCCTACTTCTTTACTCTTGTCAGCAAGTTCCTCGATCATACTCTGCAGCTCTGATGGGGTAGTTGCAAAAATGACTACGTCATTAGCAAAACGAAGGTGAGTTAGATAATTTCCATTAATCTTTATTCCTTTGTTTTCCCAGTTCAGTGATTGATAGACATTTTCCAATGTGGCATTAAAGAGCTTCGGAGATATGGTGTCACCCTGTCTCACTCCCTTTTCAATTTTTATGTGTGCTGTATTCTCAAACAGCTGAATCTTTGCACTTGCATTTTCATAGCTGTTATTAATAATATTAATGTATGAATCTTCGATACCGCAGGATTTCAAAGCCATTGTAACAGCTGATGGCTTCACTGAATCAAAGGCCTTTTCATAATCAATAAAAGCCATGCA
Source organism: Macrothele yani (assembly GCA_039090855.1). Taxonomy (NCBI): domain Eukaryota; kingdom Metazoa; phylum Arthropoda; class Arachnida; order Araneae; family Macrothelidae; genus Macrothele; species Macrothele yani. Next base: position 133,277,073 of record CM077007.1, on the reverse strand, counting down.
CAATGGAAGTTCATATTCCCTTGCTCTTTCAATTAGTTCTCTCGGTTCGTGGATATGATCTATAGTGCTGTAGCCACTCCTGAATCCAGCTTGTTCTCTCAGTTGAGCCATGTCCAGTTACCTTCAAGCGGTGTGAAAGAACTTTAGTGAAGATTTTATAAACCACAGACAGAAGGCTGATAGGTCTGTAGTTCCTGAGATCCTCAATGTCACCTTTTTAATGTAGCAGGATTATTGTAGCGTTGTTCCAATCCTCAGGAATCTTCCCTTCATTAAGGCATCGAGTGAAAACTTAGGCAAGTATTGTTTCAATTTCTCTACTTGCTTCTTGTATGATGTCTACAGTAATTCCATCTTCTCCTGGAGCTTTCCCCCGCTTCATGTTCTTGATTGCATGTGCAACCTCTGCTGGGAGGACTGGAAGAACTCTGATACTGGTACCTTTCATTATGTCTGGAGTACATGTATCATCCCTTTGATATAATTTGGAGTAGAAATCTTTCACTCTAGTCAAAATTTCGACTCTATTTCTTGTTACAGAACCATCTTCTTTTCTCAGTGCCATAATCTGTTTTCTTCCCTTACTGAGATGTCCCTTCGCTATATTTAGGCTTTAGTTGTTTTCAATCGCTTTCCTCACTAATTCACAGTTGAATTTCCTTACGTCTTCAGAGATACTTTTTCGTACTCTATATATTCCACTTTGGAAATCACATCTTCTACAGTATAGTTGTCCTCATCTCTCTTCTTTTTTGCATCAACATTTTGGTTTTTCCTGATAATTTCTTCACATGCAACTTCTTTTTAGACCCAGCTAATTTTGTTGCTGTTTCCATAAGAGCTTTGGTTACTTTTCTGTTAACTTCAGAGATGTCCAATTCTTCTGATGTTAGACCTTCTAGAATAGAGAATCTGTTCCTCAGTTCTAATTTGAAGGTATTATGATGCTTTTTAAGGTTGGTCACGTCAATACACTTTGTTTGTTTTATGAACTTGCCACGCTCGAGTTTAGCATTGAGGTGCATCTTACATCTTACCATTCTATGATCACTACCTGTGTGGAACTTGTTCAGCACACTGCAATTTTCCATGACAAATTTCTTGTTACACATAATAAAATCAATTTCACTTCAGTATATATATATATATCATCATCATCATTGTCAACCATTATCAATCCACTGCTGGACGAAGGTCTCCCCAAGTTTCCTCCACAACGGTCTGTCTTGTGCCAGTCTCCTCCATGTCACTCCCGCATATTTACGAATTTCATCCACCCATCTCCCATGTGGTCTTTTTCTGGGTCTTTTCCTGTCCCTTGGAATCCAATCTAAAATTTCGGCTGTCCATCTACGGTCTGTCCTTCTGGCAGTATGTCCAGCCCATTGCCATTTCAGAGATTTAACTCTGATCATGATGTCTTCCACTCTCGTCATTTTTCGGATCCACGAGTTCCTCTTCTTATCTCTCCTGGTTATACCAAGCATGCACCTCTCCATGCTTCTTTGAGTTGTCTGCAGCCTTTGTATGTCTCTTTTAGTTAAGGTCCACGTCTCTGCACCATACGTAAGCACTGGAAGGATGCATTGATCAAACACTTTTCTTTTAAGACATAATGGCATATTGCTCTTGAAAATTATGCTGTTTCTTCCAAAAGCTCTCCAGGCAAGTTTTGTACGCCGATTAATTTCTTCATCAATGTGACCCTCATTTGATATCTGCTGTCCAAGATAAACATACGTATCTGTTATCTCCACTTTTTCTCCATCAATCGATAAATCTTCATTTCTTGTAAAAGCATTGAACATCACTTTTGTCTTCTGAAAGTTCATTTTTAATCCCACTTCTTTACTCTTGTCAGCAAGTTCCTGGATCATACTCTGCAGCTCTGATGGGGTAGTTGCAAAAATGACTACGTCATCAGCGAAACGAAGGTGGGTTAGATAATCTCCATTAATCTTTATCCCTTTGTTTTCCCAGTTCAGTGATTGAAAGACATTTTCCAATGTGGCATTAAAGAGCTTCGGAGATATGGTGTCACCTTGTCTGACTCCCTTTCCAATTTTTATGTGCGTTGTATTTTCAAACAGCCGAATCTTTGCACTTGCATTTTCATAGATGTTATTAATAATATTAATGTATGCATCTTCAATACCGCAGGATTTCAGAGCCGTGGTAACTGCTGATGGTTTCGCCGAATCAAAGGCTTTTTCATAATCGATAAAAGCCATGCACAATGGAAGTTCATATTCCCTCGCTCTTTCAATTAGTTCTCTCAGTACGTGGATATGATCTATTGTGCTGTAGCCACTCCTGAATCCAGCTTGTTCTCTCGGTTGAGCCATGTCCAGTGTTACCTTCAAGCGGTGTGAAAGAACTTTAGTGAAGATTTTATAAACCACTGATAGGAGGCTGATAGGTCTGTAGTTCCTGAGATCCTCGATGTCACCTTTTTTATGTAGCAGGATCATTGTAGCATTGTTCCAATCCTCAGGAATCTTCCCTTCATTAAGGCATCGAGTGAAAATTTGGGCGAGTACTGTTTCAATTTCTCCACTTGCTTCTTGTATGATGTCTATAGTAATTCCATCTTCTCCTGGAGCTTTCCCCCGCTTCATGTTCTTGATTGCATGAGCAACTTCTGCTGGGAGGACTGGAAGAACTGTGGTACCTTTCATGATGTCTGGAGTACATGTATCATCCCTTTCATATAATTTGGAGTAGAAATCTTTCACTCTTGTCAAAATTTCGCCTCTATTTCTTGTTACAGAACCATCTTCTTTTCTCAGTGCCATAATCTGTTTTCTTCCCTTACTGAGATGTCCCTTTGCTATCTTTAGGCTTTGGTTGTTTTCAATTGCTTTCCTCACTAGTTCACAGTTGAATTTTCTTACGTCTTCAGTGATACTTTTTCGTACTGTCTTGCATAGCTCTATATATTCCACTTTGGAAGTCACATCTTCTTTAGTTGTCCTCATCTCTCTTCTTTTTTGCATCAACATTTTCGTTTTTCCTGATAATTTATTTACATGCAACTTGTTCTTAGACCCAGCTAATTTTGTTGCTGTTTCCATAAGAGCTTTGGTTACTTTTCTGTTAACTTCAGAGATGTCCACTTCTTCCGATGTTAGGCCTTCTAAAGCAGAGAACCTGTTCTTCAGTTCCAACTTGAAGGTATTATGGTGTTTTTTAAGGTTGGTTATGTCAATAGGTATTATGGTGTTTTTTAAGGTTGGTTATGTACGTTATATATATATATATATATATATATATATATATATATAAGCCTCTTCCACAATGGTCTATCTTGTGCCAGTCTCCTCCATGTTCCTCCCGCATACTTTCGAATTTTATCCACCCATCTTCCATGTGGTCTTCTTCTGGGTCTTTTCCTGACCCTCGGAATCCAATCTAAAATTACGACTGTCCATCGATGGTCTGTCCTTCTGGCAGTATGTCCAGCCCATTGCCATTTCAGGGATTTTAATCTGATCATGATGTCTTCCACTCTTGTCATTTTTCTGATCCACGAGTTCCTCTTCTTATCTCTCCTGGTTATACCAAGCATGCACCTCTCCATGCTTGTTTGAGTTGCCTGCAGCCTGTGTATGCCTCTTTTAGTTAAGGTCCACGTCTCTGCACCACATGTAAGCCCTGGAAGGATGCATTGATCAAACACTTTTCTTTTAAGAAATAATGGCATATTGCTCTTGAAAATTATGCTGTTTCTTCCAAAAGATGTCCAGGCAAGTTTTATACGCCGATTAATTTCTTCATCAATGTGACCCTCACTTGATATCTGCTGTCCAAGATAAACGTACGCATCTGTTATCTCCAGCTTTTCTCCATCAATTGATAAATCTTCATTTCTTGTAAAAGCATTGTACATCCCTTTTGTCTTCTGAAAGTTCATTTTTAATCCTACTTCTTTACTCTTGTCAGCAAGTTCCTCGATCATACTCTGCAGCTCTGATGGGGTAGTTGCAAAAATGACTACGTCATTAGCAAAACGAAGGTGAGTTAGATAATTTCCATTAATCTTTATTCCTTTGTTTTCCCAGTTCAGTGATTGATAGACATTTTCCAATGTGGCATTAAAGAGCTTCGGAGATATGGTGTCACCCTGTCTCACTCCCTTTTCAATTTTTATGTGTGCTGTATTCTCAAACAGCTGAATCTTTGCACTTGCATTTTCATAGCTGTTATTAATAATATTAATGTATGAATCTTCGATACCGCAGGATTTCAAAGCCATTGTAACAGCTGATGGCTTCACTGAATCAAAGGCCTTTTCATAATCAATAAAAGCCATGCACAATGGAAGTTCATATTCCCTTGCTCTTTCAATTAGTTCTCTCGGTTCGTGGATATGATCTATAGTGCTGTAGCCACTCCTGAATCCAGCTTGTTCTCTCAGTTGAGCCATGTCCAGTTACCTTCAAGCGGTGTGAAAGAACTTTAGTGAAGATTTTATAAACCACAGACAGAAGGCTGATAGGTCTGTAGTTCCTGAGATCCTCAATGTCACCTTTTTAATGTAGCAGGATTATTGTAGCGTTGTTCCAATCCTCAGGAATCTTCCCTTCATTAAGGCATCGAGTGAAAACTTAGGCAAGTATTGTTTCAATTTCTCTACTTGCTTCTTGTATGATGTCTACAGTAATTCCATCTTCTCCTGGAGCTTTCCCCCGCTTCATGTTCTTGATTGCATGTGCAACCTCTGCTGGGAGGACTGGAAGAACTCTGATACTGGTACCTTTCATTATGTCTGGAGTACATGTATCATCCCTTTGATATAATTTGGAGTAGAAATCTTTCACTCTAGTCAAAATTTCGACTCTATTTCTTGTTACAGAACCATCTTCTTTTCTCAGTGCCATAATCTGTTTTCTTCCCTTACTGAGATGTCCCTTCGCTATATTTAGGCTTTAGTTGTTTTCAATCGCTTTCCTCACTAATTCACAGTTGAATTTCCTTACGTCTTCAGAGATACTTTTTCGTACTCTATATATTCCACTTTGGAAATCACATCTTCTACAGTATAGTTGTCCTCATCTCTCTTCTTTTTTGCATCAACATTTTGGTTTTTCCTGATAATTTCTTCACATGCAACTTCTTTTTAGACCCAGCTAATTTTGTTGCTGTTTCCATAAGAGCTTTGGTTACTTTTCTGTTAACTTCAGAGATGTCCAATTCTTCTGATGTTAGACCTTCTAGAATAGAGAATCTGTTCCTCAGTTCTAATTTGAAGGTATTATGATGCTTTTTAAGGTTGGTCACGTCAATACACTTTGTTTGTTTTATGAACTTGCCACGCTCGAGTTTAGCATTGAGGTGCATCTTACATCTTACCATTCTATGATCACTACCTGTGTGGAACTTGTTCAGCACACTGCAATTTTCCATGACAAATTTCTTGTTACACATAATAAAATCAATTTCACTTCAGTATATATATATATATCATCATCATCATTGTCAACCATTATCAATCCACTGCTGGACGAAGGTCTCCCCAAGTTTCCTCCACAACGGTCTGTCTTGTGCCAGTCTCCTCCATGTCACTCCCGCATATTTACGAATTTCATCCACCCATCTCCCATGTGGTCTTTTTCTGGGTCTTTTCCTGTCCCTTGGAATCCAATCTAAAATTTCGGCTGTCCATCTACGGTCTGTCCTTCTGGCAGTATGTCCAGCCCATTGCCATTTCAGAGATTTAACTCTGATCATGATGTCTTCCACTCTCGTCATTTTTCGGATCCACGAGTTCCTCTTCTTATCTCTCCTGGTTATACCAAGCATGCACCTCTCCATGCTTCTTTGAGTTGTCTGCAGCCTTTGTATGTCTCTTTTAGTTAAGGTCCACGTCTCTGCACCATACGTAAGCACTGGAAGGATGCATTGATCAAACACTTTTCTTTTAAGACATAATGGCATATTGCTCTTGAAAATTATGCTGTTTCTTCCAAAAGCTCTCCAGGCAAGTTTTGTACGCCGATTAATTTCTTCATCAATGTGACCCTCATTTGATATCTGCTGTCCAAGATAAACATACGTATCTGTTATCTCCACTTTTTCTCCATCAATCGATAAATCTTCATTTCTTGTAAAAGCATTGAACATCACTTTTGTCTTCTGAAAGTTCATTTTTAATCCCACTTCTTTACTCTTGTCAGCAAGTTCCTGGATCATACTCTGCAGCTCTGATGGGGTAGTTGCAAAAATGACTACGTCATCAGCGAAACGAAGGTGGGTTAGATAATCTCCATTAATCTTTATCCCTTTGTTTTCCCAGTTCAGTGATTGAAAGACATTTTCCAATGTGGCATTAAAGAGCTTCGGAGATATGGTGTCACCTTGTCTGACTCCCTTTCCAATTTTTATGTGCGTTGTATTTTCAAACAGCCGAATCTTTGCACTTGCATTTTCATAGATGTTATTAATAATATTAATGTATGCATCTTCAATACCGCAGGATTTCAGAGCCGTGGTAACTGCTGATGGTTTCGCCGAATCAAAGGCTTTTTCATAATCGATAAAAGCCATGCACAATGGAAGTTCATATTCCCTCGCTCTTTCAATTAGTTCTCTCAGTACGTGGATATGATCTATTGTGCTGTAGCCACTCCTGAATCCAGCTTGTTCTCTCGGTTGAGCCATGTCCAGTGTTACCTTCAAGCGGTGTGAAAGAACTTTAGTGAAGATTTTATAAACCACTGATAGGAGGCTGATAGGTCTGTAGTTCCTGAGATCCTCGATGTCACCTTTTTTATGTAGCAGGATCATTGTAGCATTGTTCCAATCCTCAGGAATCTTCCCTTCATTAAGGCATCGAGTGAAAATTTGGGCGAGTACTGTTTCAATTTCTCCACTTGCTTCTTGTATGATGTCTATAGTAATTCCATCTTCTCCTGGAGCTTTCCCCCGCTTCATGTTCTTGATTGCATGAGCAACTTCTGCTGGGAGGACTGGAAGAACTGTGGTACCTTTCATGATGTCTGGAGTACATGTATCATCCCTTTCATATAATTTGGAGTAGAAATCTTTCACTCTTGTCAAAATTTCGCCTCTATTTCTTGTTACAGAACCATCTTCTTTTCTCAGTGCCATAATCTGTTTTCTTCCCTTACTGAGATGTCCCTTTGCTATCTTTAGGCTTTGGTTGTTTTCAATTGCTTTCCTCACTAGTTCACAGTTGAATTTTCTTACGTCTTCAGTGATACTTTTTCGTACTGTCTTGCATAGCTCTATATATTCCACTTTGGAAGTCACATCTTCTTTAGTTGTCCTCATCTCTCTTCTTTTTTGCATCAACATTTTCGTTTTTCCTGATAATTTATTTACATGCAACTTGTTCTTAGACCCAGCTAATTTTGTTGCTGTTTCCATAAGAGCTTTGGTTACTTTTCTGTTAACTTCAGAGATGTCCACTTCTTCCGATGTTAGGCCTTCTAAAGCAGAGAACCTGTTCTTCAGTTCCAACTTGAAGGTATTATGGTGTTTTTTAAGGTTGGTTATGTCAATAGGTATTATGGTGTTTTTTAAGGTTGGTTATGTACGTTATATATATATATATATATATATATATATATATATATATAAGCCTCTTCCACAATGGTCTATCTTGTGCCAGTCTCCTCCATGTTCCTCCCGCATACTTTCGAATTTTATCCACCCATCTTCCATGTGGTCTTCTTCTGGGTCTTTTCCTGACCCTCGGAATCCAATCTAAAATTACGACTGTCCATCGATGGTCTGTCCTTCTGGCAGTATGTCCAGCCCATTGCCATTTCAGGGATTTTAATCTGATCATGATGTCTTCCACTCTTGTCATTTTTCTGATCCACGAGTTCCTCTTCTTATCTCTCCTGGTTATACCAAGCATGCACCTCTCCATGCTTGTTTGAGTTGCCTGCAGCCTGTGTATGCCTCTTTTAGTTAAGGTCCACGTCTCTGCACCACATGTAAGCCCTGGAAGGATGCATTGATCAAACACTTTTCTTTTAAGAAATAATGGCATATTGCTCTTGAAAATTATGCTGTTTCTTCCAAAAGATGTCCAGGCAAGTTTTATACGCCGATTAATTTCTTCATCAATGTGACCCTCACTTGATATCTGCTGTCCAAGATAAACGTACGCATCTGTTATCTCCAGCTTTTCTCCATCAATTGATAAATCTTCATTTCTTGTAAAAGCATTGTACATCCCTTTTGTCTTCTGAAAGTTCATTTTTAATCCTACTTCTTTACTCTTGTCAGCAAGTTCCTCGATCATACTCTGCAGCTCTGATGGGGTAGTTGCAAAAATGACTACGTCATTAGCAAAACGAAGGTGAGTTAGATAATTTCCATTAATCTTTATTCCTTTGTTTTCCCAGTTCAGTGATTGATAGACATTTTCCAATGTGGCATTAAAGAGCTTCGGAGATATGGTGTCACCCTGTCTCACTCCCTTTTCAATTTTTATGTGTGCTGTATTCTCAAACAGCTGAATCTTTGCACTTGCATTTTCATAGCTGTTATTAATAATATTAATGTATGAATCTTCGATACCGCAGGATTTCAAAGCCATTGTAACAGCTGATGGCTTCACTGAATCAAAGGCCTTTTCATAATCAATAAAAGCCATGCACAATGGAAGTTCATATTCCCTTGCTCTTTCAATTAGTTCTCTCGGTTCGTGGATATGATCTATAGTGCTGTAGCCACTCCTGAATCCAGCTTGTTCTCTCAGTTGAGCCATGTCCAGTTACCTTCAAGCGGTGTGAAAGAACTTTAGTGAAGATTTTATAAACCACAGACAGAAGGCTGATAGGTCTGTAGTTCCTGAGATCCTCAATGTCACCTTTTTAATGTAGCAGGATTATTGTAGCGTTGTTCCAATCCTCAGGAATCTTCCCTTCATTAAGGCATCGAGTGAAAACTTAGGCAAGTATTGTTTCAATTTCTCTACTTGCTTCTTGTATGATGTCTACAGTAATTCCATCTTCTCCTGGAGCTTTCCCCCGCTTCATGTTCTTGATTGCATGTGCAACCTCTGCTGGGAGGACTGGAAGAACTCTGATACTGGTACCTTTCATTATGTCTGGAGTACATGTATCATCCCTTTGATATAATTTGGAGTAGAAATCTTTCACTCTAGTCAAAATTTCGACTCTATTTCTTGTTACAGAACCATCTTCTTTTCTCAGTGCCATAATCTGTTTTCTTCCCTTACTGAGATGTCCCTTCGCTATATTTAGGCTTTAGTTGTTTTCAATCGCTTTCCTCACTAATTCACAGTTGAATTTCCTTACGTCTTCAGAGATACTTTTTCGTACTCTATATATTCCACTTTGGAAATCACATCTTCTACAGTATAGTTGTCCTCATCTCTCTTCTTTTTTGCATCAACATTTTGGTTTTTCCTGATAATTTCTTCACATGCAACTTCTTTTTAGACCCAGCTAATTTTGTTGCTGTTTCCATAAGAGCTTTGGTTACTTTTCTGTTAACTTCAGAGATGTCCAATTCTTCTGATGTTAGACCTTCTAGAATAGAGAATCTGTTCCTCAGTTCTAATTTGAAGGTATTATGATGCTTTTTAAGGTTGGTCACGTCAATACACTTTGTTTGTTTTATGAACTTGCCACGCTCGAGTTTAGCATTGAGGTGCATCTTACATCTTACCATTCTATGATCACTACCTGTGTGGAACTTGTTCAGCACACTGCAATTTTCCATGACAAATTTCTTGTTACACATAATAAAATCAATTTCACTTCAGTATATATATATATATCATCATCATCATTGTCAACCATTATCAATCCACTGCTGGACGAAGGTCTCCCCAAGTTTCCTCCACAACGGTCTGTCTTGTGCCAGTCTCCTCCATGTCACTCCCGCATATTTACGAATTTCATCCACCCATCTCTCATGTGGTCTTTTTCTGGGTCTTTTCCTGTCCCTTGGAATCCAATCTAAAATTTCGGCTGTCCATCTACGGTCTGTCCTTCTGGCAGTATGTCCAGCCCATTGCCATTTCAGAGATTTAACTCTGATCATGATGTCTTCCACTCTCGTCATTTTTCGGATCCACGAGTTCCTCTTCTTATCTCTCCTGGTTATACCAAGCATGCACCTCTCCATGCTTCTTTGAGTTGTCTGCAGCCTTTGTATGTCTCTTTTAGTTAAGGTCCACGTCTCTGCACCATACGTAAGCACTGGAAGGATGCATTGATCAAACACTTTTCTTTTAAGACATAATGGCATATTGCTCTTGAAAATTATGCTGTTTCTTCCAAAAGCTCTCCAGGCAAGTTTTGTACGCCGATTAATTTCTTCATCAATGTGACCCTCATTTGATATCTGCTGTCCAAGATAAACATACGTATCTGTTATCTCCACTTTTTCTCCATCAATCGATAAATCTTCATTTCTTGTAAAAGCATTGAACATCACTTTTGTCTTCTGAAAGTTCATTTTTAATCCCACTTCTTTACTCTTGTCAGCAAGTTCCTGGATCATACTCTGCAGCTCTGATGGGGTAGTTGCAAAAATGACTACGTCATCAGCAAAACGAAGGTGGGTTAGATAATCTCCATTAATCTTTATCCCTTTGTTTTCCCAGTTCAGTGATTGAAAGACATTTTCCAATGTGGCATTAAAGAGCTTCGGAGATATGGTGTCACCTTGTCTCACTCCCTTTCCAATTTTTATGTGCGTTGTATTTTCAAACAGCCGAATCTTTGCACTTGCATTTTCATAGATGTTATTAATAATATTAATGTATGCATCTTCAATACCGCAGGATTTCAGAGCCGTGGTAACTGCTGATGGTTTCACCGAATCAAAGGCTTTTTCATAATCGATAAAAGCCATGCACAATGGAAGTTCATATTCCCTCGCTCTTTCAATTAGTTCTCTCAGTACGTGGATATGATCTATTGTGCTGTAGCCACTCCTGAATCCAGCTTGTTCTCTCGGTTGAGCCATGTCCAGTGTTACCTTCAAGCGGTGTGAAAGAACTTTAGTGAAGATTTTATAAACCACTGATAGGAGGCTGATAGGTCTGTAGTTCCTGAGATCCTCGATGTCACCTTTTTTATGTAGCAGGATCATTGTAGCATTGTTCCAATCCTCAGGAATCTTCCCTTCATTAAGGCATCGAGTGAAAATTTGGGCGAGTACTGTTTCAATTTCTCCACTTGCTTCTTGTATGATGTCTATAGTAATTCCATCTTCTCCTGGAGCTTTCCCCCGCTTCATGTTCTTGATTGCATGAGCAACTTCTGCTGGGAGGACTGGAAGAACTGTGGTACCTTTCATGATGTCTGGAGTACATGTATCATCCCTTTCATATAATTTGGAGTAGAAATCTTTCACTCTTGTCAAAATTTCGCCTCTATTTCTTGTTATAGAACCATCTTCTTTTCTCAGAGCCATAATCTGTTTTCTTCCCTTACTGAGATGTCCCTTTGCTATCTTTAGGCTTTGGTTGTTTTCAATTGCTTTCCTCACTAGCTCACAGTTGAATTTCCTTACGTCTTCAGTGATACTTTTTCGTGTTGTCTTGCATAGCTCTATATATTCCACTTTGGAAGTCACATCTTCTTTAGTTGTCCTCATCTCTCTTCTTTTTTGCATCAACATTTTGGTTTTTCCTGATAATTTGTTCACATGCAACTTGTTCTTAGACCCAGCTAATTTTGTTGCTGTTTCCATTAGAGCTTTGGTTACTTTTCTGTTAACTTCCGAAATATCCACTTCTTCCGATGTTAGGCCTTCTAAAGCAGAGAATCTGTTCTTCAGTTCCAACTTGAAAGTATTATGGTGTTTTTTAAGGTTGGTTATGTCAATACATTTTGTTTGTCTTATGAGCTTGCCACGTTCCAGTTTAGTGTTGAGGTGCATCTTACATCTCACCAATCTATGGTCACTACCTGTGTTGAACTTGTTCAGCACACTGCAGTCTTCGATGACGAATTTTTTGTTACACATAATAAAATCAATTTCACTTGTCGTCCCAATTGGATGTCTCCATGTCCATTTCCTGTGTGGCTTTTTCTTGAAAAAGGAGTTCAAGATGAAAAATCCTTCTGCCTCTGCAAACTCAACGAGAGTATTTCCACGCTGGTTTCTGTTGCCGTGACCGAATTTACCTACTGAAGTTTCATTCTGTTGCCGTTGCCCTATTTTTGCATTGAAATCTCCCATAATTATCTTCAAGTGCTGCTTACCTTTATTATTTAGATGACGAATTTCCTCATAAAATTCTTCAATTTCTTCTTCAGGATGACTTGTGGTGGGTGCATAAGTTTGAATAATCTGAGCCTGGTATCTTCTCGATAGTTGGATAACGAGTCGTGCAGCTCTGTCAGAGGAACTTTCAACTTCTACCACTTTATCCTTCAGTTTCTTGTTTATTATAAATCCAACACCACTAGTTCTGCCAGTATCTGTCCCACGATAATAGAAGAGATGTCCACTTTTCAGTTCAATGAGATCTTCTCCTTTTCTCCTTACCTCACTTAGCCCGACGATGTCCCACTTGATCCTTTGTAGTTCCTCTTCCAATTCAAGAAGCCTTGAATCAGAAGATAGGGAGCGTCCGTTATAGGTAGCCAAGGTCAGCATCAAATGGCAGCCTAGTCCGGTCCTCCGGGGATTCTTAGCACCCTCTGCCTTCATGTCGCACTGGCCGCTGCCTTGGCCAGGTACATTCCAGCTGCCGGAGACTGAGGGCCAAGATTTAAGTTGTAGAGTCATTTTGGAGGTGTTTGGCCATAACTATATATATACACTGAAGGATAAAGTGGTAGAAGTTGAAAGTTCCTCTGACAGAGCTGCACGACTCGTTATCCAACTCTCGAGAAGATACCAGGCTCAGATTATTCAAACTTATGCACCCACCACATGTCATCCTGAAGAAGAAATTGAAGAATTTTATGAGGAAATTCGTCATCTAAATAATAAAGGTAAGCAGCACTTGAAGATAATTATGGGAGATTTCAATGCAAAAATAGGGCACCGGCAACAGAATGAAACTTCAGTAGGTAAATTCGGTCACGGCAACAGAAACCAGCGTGGAAATACTCTCGTTGAGTTTGCAGAGGCAGAAGGATTTTTCATCTTAAACTCCTTTTTCAAGAAAAAGTCACACAGGAAATGGACATGGAGACATCCAATTGGGACGACAAGTGAAATTGATTTTATTATGTGTAACAAAAAATTCGTCATCGAAGACTGCAGTGTGCTGAACAAGTTCAACACAGGTAATGACCATAGATTGGTGAGATGTAAGATGCACCTCAACACTAAACTGGAACGTGGCAAGCTCATAAGACAAACAAAATGTATTGACATAACCAACCTTAAAAAACACCATAATACTTTCAAGTTGGAACTGAAGAACAGATTCTCTGCTTTAGAAGGCCTAACATCGGAAGAAGTGGATATTTCTGAAGTTAACAGAAAAATAACCAAAGCTCTTATGGAAACAGCAACAAAATTAGCTGGGTCTAAGAACAAGTTGCATGTGAACAAATTATCAGGAAAACCAAAATGTTGATGCAAAAATGAAGAGAGATGAGGACAACTAAAGAAGATGTGACTTCCAAAGTGGAATATATAGAGCTATGCAAGACAGCACGAAAAAGTATCACTGAAGACGTAAGGAAATTCAACTGTGAGCTAGTGAGGAAAGCAATTGAAAACAACCAAAGCCTTAAGATAGCAAAGGGACATCTCAGTAAGAGAAGAAAACAGATTATGGCTCTGAGAAAAAAAGATGGTTCTATAACAAGAAATAGAGGCGAAATTTTGACAAGAGTGAAAGATTTCTACTGCAAATTATATGAAAGGGATGATACATGTACTCCAGACATCATGAAAGGTACCAGAGTTCTTCCAGTCCTCCCAGCAGAAGTTGCTCATGCAATCAAGAACATGAAGCGGGGGAAAGCTCCAGGAGAAGATGGAATTACTATAGACACCATACAAGAAGCAAGTGGAGAAATTGAAACAGTACTCGCCCAAATTTTCACTCGATGCCTTAATGAAGGGAAGATTCCTGAGGATTGGAACAATGCTACAATGATCCTGCTACATAAAAAAGGTGACATTGAGGATCTCAGGAACTACAGACCTATCAGCCTCCTATCAGTGGTTTATAAAATCTTCACTAAAGTTCTTTCACACCGCTTGAAGGTAACACTGGACATGGCTCAACCGAGAGAACAAGCTGGATTTAGGAGTGGCTACAGCACAATAGATCATATCCACGTACTGAGAGAACTAATTGAAAGAGCGAGGGAATATGAACTTCCATTGTGCATGGCTTTTATCGATTATGAAAAACCCTTTGATTCGGTGAAACCATCAGCAGTTACAATGGCTCTGAAATCCTGCGGTATTGAAGATGCATACATTAATATTATTAATAACATCTATGAAAATGCAAGTGCAAAGATTCGGCTGTTTGAAAATACAACACACATAAAAATTGGAAAGGGAGTTAGACAAGGTGACATTATATCTCCGAAGCTCTTTAATGCCACATTGGAAAATGTCTTTCAATCACTGAACTGGGAAAACAAAGGGATAAAGATTAATGGAGATTATCTAACCCACCTTCGTTTTGCTGATGACGTAGTCATTTTTGCAACTACCCCATCAGAGCTGCAGAGTATGATCCAGGAACTTGCTGACAAGAGTAAAGAAGTGGGATTAAAAATGAACTTTCAGAAGACAAAAGTGATGTTCAATGCTTTTACAAGAAATGAAGATTTATCGATTGATGGAGAAAAGCTGGAGATAACAGACACGTATGTCTATCTTGGACAGCAGATATCAAGTGAGGGTCACATTGATGAAGAAATTAATCGGCGTACAAAACTTACCTGGAGAGCTTTTGGAAGAAACAGCATAATTTTCAAGAGCAATATGCCATTATGTCTTAAAAGAAAAGTGTTTGATCAATGCATCCTTCCAGTGCTTACGTATGGTGCAGAGACGTGGACCTTCACTAAAAGAGACATACAGAGGCTGCAGACAACCCAAAGAACCATGGAGAGGTGCATGCTTGGTGTAACCAGGAGAGATAAGAAGAGGAACTCGTGGATCCGAAAAATGACGAGAGTGGAAGACATCATGATCAGAGTTAAATCCCTGAAATGGCAATGGGCTGGACATACGTCCAGAAGGACAGACCATAGATGGACAGCCGAAATTTTAGATTGGATTCCAAGGGACAGGAAAAGACCCAGAAAAAGACCACATGGGAGACGGGTGGATGAAATTCGTAAATATGCGGGAGTGACATGGAGGAGACTGGCACAAGACAGACCGTTGTGGAGGAAACTTGGGGAGACCTTCGTCCAGCAGTGGATTGATAATGGTTGACAATGATGATGATGATATATACTGACGGAAAAAAATCCCAAAACTACGAAAAAATAGTTGTAGAGGAATGAAATGGCGGCAATACATTTGTATAGGTAACATATTTAATCGATTAAGGTTTCAAGATCACAGCATAATGTAAGCGCGAGAAGAGCCATTTTAAATGTGAAATGCTGGTGCATTAATAACCGGTGTAACCGCCAGAATGTTGAATGCAAGCACGCTAACGTTCATGCATTGTGTCGTACAGGTGCTGGATGTCAGTTTGTGGGATGGAGTTCCATGCCTGTTGCACTTGGTCGGTCAATACAGGGACGGTTAATGCTGGTTGGGGGTGACGCTGGAGTTGTCGTCCAATGATGTCCCATACGTGCTCGATTGGTGAAAGATCTGGTGATCTAGCAGGCCACTGCAACATGTCGACACTCTGTAGAGCATGTTGGGTTACAACAGCGGTATGCGGGCGAGCGTTATCCTGTTGGAAAACACCCCTGGAATGCTGTTCATGAATGGCAGCACAACAGGTTGAATCACCAGACCGACGTACAACTGTGCCGTCAGGGTGCGTGGGATAACCACGAGAGTGCTCCTGCTGTCATAAGAAATTGCTCCCCAGACCATAACTCCAGGTGTAGATCCAGTGTGTCTCGGCCGCAGACAGGTTGGTTGCAGGCGCTCACCTGGCCTCCTTCTAACCAACATACGGTCATCGCTGGCACCCAGGCAGAACCGGCTTTCATCAGAAAACACAACAGATCTGCACTCCGTTCGCCAATGAGCTCTAGCTTGACACCACTGACGTCGCAAACCGCAGTGGTTTGGAGTAAGTGGAACGCACGCTACAGGGCGTCTGGCTCGGAGCTTTCCTTCAAGTAACCGATTTGTAACATATCGTTGTGTCACTGTGGTGGTAACTGCAGCTCGAATTGCTGCCGCAGACGCGGTACGATGCGCCCCGGCCATACGCCATACACGGCGGTCTTCCCTCTCAGTAGTGCCGTAGTAGTAGTAATTTTGTGTTCCTGTACAGTTCACTAATTCATGTTTATTAAATTTTGTTACTTCCACTTAAGATACGCGCAGCCGCTCCGGTGGCGCAGTGGTCTAAGGCGCTGGCCTCTGATCATTCGTCCGTGAGGGGTCCGGGTTTGAATCCCGGTCAGGCATGGATGCTGTGTTTGTCTTACGGCACTTGCTCTCTCCCTTCCCTGGAACCAGTGACCCTAAATTAGGGACGGGCGACTGCTTATAACCCATTGAGTTGCTCACGGTGGTCGTTAAACCTCCAATCAAAAAAAAAAAAAAAGATACGCGCATTTTTTTATAACCGCATCCAAGACAGGATAAGCAAAGAATGCTTGTATGTTCATAATGCTATTTCACAAGCGGCACCTTTATTTGTTCCACCATTCCAGTGAAGGGATAAAGGTGAAACACAACGCCGTGTTTTCTTGTATGTCTGTACATAAAAGAGGCACGTTTTTCTTTAGGCGATCATCGTAAAAAATTCCAATAACTATAACATTGGCACGTTAAATTAAATTACTCGTTAAATATAACATTGATACCGTGCATTTATGTGAATAATTAAATTATAAAATTAAATATAACATTGGCACCATTTAATTTAATACAGGCACTAGTTAATTTATTAATTATAACAAAGCAACCTGCCATGTAGTTTGGCAGTTAATCACATGCGAGTCTGGAGAATTCGAGACCGCTGTGGTGCAGTGGTAGCATGTCCGGCACGTAACTGGAAGACCCTGTGTGCGCTTCCCGCTGGCGGCCGATGAGAATTTTTCCGAGACTCACTTATTAACATGGAAAGAGCGATGATTTCTGTTTGATGTTCCTGATCCACGTCGAGTGTTTCAATTAATTATCCATTCGCCTCCTAGTTATTTGTTCAGTTGCTGCTTTCCATCTTTGTTGAATCCCCAGCGCTATGCGGGGCTCCATGAATCAACCTGCCTTGTAGTTTGGCAGTTAATCACATGTGAGTTTGGAGAATTCGAGGCCACTGTGGTGCAGTGTTAGCATATCATGCGCATAACTGGAAGACCCTGGGTTCGATTCCCGGTGACGGCCGATGATAATTTTTCTGAGACTCACTTATTAGCGTGGAAAGAGCAATGATTTCTGTTTGGTAAGCTGTACTGCGACTCGTCAGACCACATGACTTTTCCAGTCTTCAAGTATCCAGTCATGGTGTTCGTCATATCACATGTAGACGAACTTTCAGTTTCTTCGTAGAAATCAGTGGCTTCAGTACAGGCACACGCTGCCAGTACCGATCCTCTTCAATTCCCTGTGCATAGTTCGCTGAGATTTGGGACTGGAACAGCCTTCGTTGAATGCTTCGGTCAATTGCTGCACACATTGTTTCTCCATACAAGCATTCTCAAACAACGGGAATTTCGTGCCCAACATATTGTGGTTGCCCGACAGCTACGCCTCTTATACAAGCGATGTGGGTTATTTTGCCACTGATTAAAGACCCAGGATACCTCAAATTTTGAAAATCCCGTCAGCTCTGCTGTTTTCAAAATCATCGCTCCGGCCAGACCAAATCCAAAATAAGCCGTTTATCGAACTCCGAAAGATCCTTTGTTTTTCCGGGTCTGGTTCACTTCGTCGACAACTCATTTCGTCAACGCCACTTCGTCGACAGGTACATTTCGTCGACAACTCATTTCGTCAACGCCACTTCGTCGACAGGTACATTTCGTCGACAACTCATTTCGTCAACGCCACTTCGTCGACAGGTACATTTCGTCGACAACTCATTTCGTCAACGCCACTTCGTCGACAGGTACATTTCGTCGACAACTCATTTCGTCGATGCCACTTCGTCGACACTATACAGTATATGCAAACTATCGATTCCTAAAAAAACCGAAAACAAGTTCAGGACCACCAAATTTGGAATACTCTCTCATGGTACTGTAACTTAAATCGTAGACGGTTTTTGGAAGAGGTCCGGCCCGGAGTAAAGGGGGCCCATACAAAATTTTCGTAAAATCTACAATTTTCAATGTAGAACCACCAAATTTGGTATACTATCTCATTATACCCTTACACCAACTTAGATCATAGACGGAAGGGGTAGGGGCCCGGGATCAAGGGGCCCCATACAAAAGTTTCGTAAAATCTACAGTTTTCAATTTAGAACAACCAAATTTGGTATACTATCTCATGGTACTCTAACTTCGACCGTACATGGTTTTTGGAAGGGGTCGGGGCCCGGGGTAAAGGGAGCCCCATACAATTTTTTCTAAAAAATTTCCATTTTTTACTTAAGAATTGCAACACAATTCTTCACTCCAATACCCTATTTTCGAGCTAAGTTAGAGTGCCATGAGATAGTATACCAAATTTGATGGTTCTGAATTGAAAACTGTAGATTTTACGAAAATATTGTATGGGGGCCCCTTCACCCAGGGCCCCGACTCCTTCCGTCTATTGTCTAAGTTGGTGTAAGAGTACAATGAGATAGTATACCAAATTTGGTGGTTCTAAATTGAAAACTAGATTTTACGAAAATGTGGTATGGGGACCCCTTGCCCCCGGGTCCAGACCCCTTCCAAAAACCGTGTACGGTCTAAGTTAGAGTTCAATGAGATAGTACCAAAAAATAAGGTGGTTCTTAATTGAAAACTGTAGATTTTACGAAAATGTTGTATGGGGCCTCCTTGACTCCGGGCCCCGACCCCTTCCAAAAACCGTGTACAGTCTAAGTTAGAGTATCGTGAGATAGTATATCAAATTTGGTGGTTCTAAATTGAAAACTGTAGATTTTACGAAAACTTTGAGGAATCGACTGTTTGCATACATAGTGTCGACGAAATGTACCTGTAGACGAAATGAATTGTCGACGAAGTGGCGTCGACGAAATGAACGAGACCGGTTTTTTCCATTGTGATCAACACTACTGACGAGCTGCAGTTGTAAATAGTTGCCTAGATAACGTGGTGACACACGTGACCACTTTCCTTGCATGTACGCTGCGTAAGTAACGTTTATGTACATCTGCGTAAAGGTTTCTAATTCAATGGTCGGTGTGAGTGCAATGGGGGTTAGTACTTCTAGCAACATACTCAGCCCATTGGCATTGGAGGTTCTTTAATTATGCCGTCATCAACTCTTGTCATTTTATTGACCCATGTGTTCTTTTTCCTTCTTTCGTGGTTAAAGTGAATGGGAAAGCAACAATTCAAGATGACTTGAAGCCTCTTTTTACAGTCATAGCATAGTCCCTATACATGTACACTGAGTGATCACTGAATTCTGACCGCCTACGTAATACTTCGTAGGTCCTCCTTTCGCCCTCGGTACAGCAGCTATTCGCCATAGCATCGATTCAATAAGATGCCGGGAGCAGTTGGGAGGTATGGCCAACCAAGCTAAGCTAAACATTCCAAGCTAAACATTCCACATTTTGATAGATATATTTGTGTTATCCAGCCGCTTCTCAACGAAATGGTCAAGAAACTGAGATAATTTTTTATTTTGGGGAGATTTGGCCGTAATATGTAACAACGCATCTTCTGTTAATTCCACAGGTAGATAAGCAAGGGCTGCTGCACACATCTTACATATAGTTCAGATTTCTTCATTAAAGCAATTCTGGATGAAGGGGTGGTGTTTCTTACTCATTGCAAAACCGTCCGCTAAGGCCATGATTTCATACCTGTCCGCAAACAGCACGTCCGTTAGCGCCACGGAACCCAAATAACAGCCTTCTCATTTCCACATAGACCAAATGAACGTGGGTTTCTGCTGTCATATTGGTATAACAGTCCCAGAAATTTTTTTTTTGAGTAACATTTTTTTTCCTAGTAAAAAAACAATTTTTCCGGGCCTTTTTTTTACAAATTTGACATAGAAGAAACCTAAGTTCACTTGGCCTTTGTGATAAAAACAGAGCTAACTAGTGAAGGTTTCGTGTAATTGACTATATTAATTTAATGAAGTAAGCAAGGATTTTTAATAATTTTCACATTTCTTCAAACGTTTTTACTCGAATAAAAAAAATTAATCAGAAAACGTAGCTCAACTTTTCGTGAAAATTAATTTATCCAGTAGGACAAAAACAGGTATACATACTAGTACCAACGATGACATTTTTGTCTCTTACGTTCTTGCATGGATGCATTTCCAATGAACTGGTGACACCACTGAACTTGCTGTTCTGAAAACACAAACGAAAGAGAAACGTGTTTCTCTTTCGTTTGTGTTCTCAGAGGAACAACAAAATCTATAACGTATTTTTTCAATCCTCGTCTGTCGCCTGTTTCGCCCACAAACATACAGAATGCACAAAATCACACAACCCTTTGTTCCTCTGCTGTGAACACAAACAGGAGAGAGTAGACTCCAATTTTTGAATGCGTTAAGAAGGCTACTATTGCCATCTACCAGAAGAAGAAAAATATATCTTGGGAATTCATTTTTCATTTCTATATTCGGAAATGTTCAGGAGAATGAAATTCGTCCAAGCGAAGTTTTGGTATATTCATTTCCGAGTAATACGTCATTGCTACATTTGGCCAAGTTCCATTACTAAAAACTAGTGGGCAAGGTTATGCCACCAGAGGAGTTTGTTTACAGGCTTAAAAGCAATTAAAAGTCTTAATTCGTGAATATGACGAAATCTGACAAGCGATTTAGAAGCTTAAGCAACGAGAGCTGCTAACTTTTCAAGCGCATGATATACTGGAATCTCCTGCAAGAGCAAACGTCATGAATGTTTCCATCGGCAAAGCATCGCGCCGACGACAAAGCCCCCGATCGAGTAAATAAATATTTGCAGTTCCATCGAGCGAGGAGCACGCTGCACTTTACCTTAAAAAAAACAATGAGATTTATCGAAAAATCTGAGACGGATCAGGAGCAGTCGTGCTGTTCGTCCTAACAATCCACGGCCAGGTTGGAATTCAACAGAAAACAAGCCGGCGCCGGAAATCCTGAGCGCACAGCGGAAATCTCTCGTGACTGTGTGACAGAGCTGGCAGCAGCGGTGTCGAGATAAGTACGACTCGGCGATCACTGATGTTTCTTCCTTGGCAGATCTATCAACGTGCCGTCAACCTCGGCGCGCACGATAATTAACCCCGTCTCGCCTCAAATTTTCATTTCACAGTGTGCTTTATAAACGTTCACGGCGCTACCACGCTCAGCGATCACCTGAAGCTATGCAAATGCTACTATTCAATTTTATTTTTTTTTTCGCGGAAAATGTTCCGGCGGAACTACAGCTGCTCCTTATACTTGCTGGCACACGGACATTCCGTCTGTTCATCCACAAGTGCAGGAACTGTACAGGGCCGAATTAAGGCCTTAGTTGGGCCACCTAGGCTAGGACATTTGAGTGGGCTCCAAAAAACTTATGACAGAAAATCATTATGAAGTCCGTTAAAACACGAACCTGCAGCAATGTGATTGTGATAATTAAAACGTAATTCATTCTTCAAACTAGTACATTGTCCGCAGTCTTCATAACAAGTCACGGTGTATTTTCCATTGTTCTCATAAGAACATGAGTTAAAAACTTAAGGAAAAGACTGGAAGACGTGAAATTCCGAACTAAAGAGCTAAATGTTCATTACATTCCAAGAAAATTGGCAAGTGCGGATATTTTTTGTTGAATTTGTGGACAATTATTTTGCTATCTTACAGCCTTTATATTGGTTGTGAGATCGGTGACCAGGACCGCTATTCGGCCCCACATATATGTTGTCAATCCTGTGCAACACAACGACTCTGCGCTGATGGTTCAACCGAAATGAACGATCGATGAGTTTCGCAGTTCCAATAGTGTTCAGGGAACCGACAAACCATCTCAATCTTTTGTATGACTCTTCCAATTGGACATGGTATTTCCCAAAAAGAAAAAGCGGCCTTTGACCTATCCGAACATTCCCTCTGCTATGCGCCCAGTGACTCACGGAGAAAAACTTCCTGTTCCGGACCCACCAGATTCGTCTATTCTGGATGATGACGAAGAAAGTATGAGGCCAAGGAACATCCGTGACCTGTGAAAGCATCTAAGTCAAGAGATCCTAATTTCGTGCCTATTGCTGAGTCTGCACAACCACATAAAATTACCCAGAGGGAATTGAATGATCTTTAGTGAGAGATCTGGAATTGCCAAAAGTAAAGCAGGGCTGTTGGAGTCCAGACTGCAGCCACGAAATCTTCTAGAAGAGAATGTTCATGCGTCTGCGTTTCGTGCCTGGCAAAAGTATCTTCCATTTTTCAAAATGAGATAACCTCATTGCTTGCGTTGATATAGTGGGTTTGATGGCAACAGTACAAATTGACTACAAAGACGACGATTGAGGCTGTACATTGATTCGTCCAAGTTGAGCCTAAACGCTGTGCTGTTCTATAATGGTAACGTTTTACCATCTGTATCCACTCGGGTATGTAGTCCACATGAAAGAAACGTACAACATAAAACAACTGTTACACACCATCAACTATGACAAGTATAATTGGCAGGTTTTGGGTGACATGAAGGACGGTCATTGTCATCTTGTGGGACTACAGCAGGGTTACGTATTTATTGTTTCCTCTGTCTCTCCGACAGCCATACCAGGACTTCCTCCACTTCAAGGAAAAGGATTGGCCCCTATAACGAAGTAAATTTCTCCGTCATTTTTGGTCTACGCCGGGATTCGAACCCGAGTCCGCTTATTCCGGAACAAGTCGCTCTACCAACTGAGCTACGCAGACGTTTATTCTGATTGTTATCTGCCTTTATGTAGTGTGCGTCCTGCTGGCAGGTACGTCACATCCCCCCCCGAAAGAGGGCCGGGGGCATGGCCCACGGGTCAGCCGCGCCCATGAATCGTTGCAGGCAGCCATCCACTGTAGAACGTGTACTTGAGAACTCCCAGTCAATCTGGTTTGTGGAATGCAACGTCACACACCTTTATTTTTCGAAGCGCTGGAGAAGGGATTCTCTGATTTTTCCTATCTCGCGGTGTGGAAATAACATCACACCATTGCGAGATTTTTAACGGTCGGGTCATCCGGATAGTTCGGGCGCCATTATAACGAAGTAAATTTCTCCGTCATTTTTGGTCTACGCCGGGATTCGAACCCGAGTCCGCATATTCCGGAACAAGTCGCTCTACCAACTGAGCTACGCAGACGTTTATTCTGATTGTTATCTGCCTTTATGTCGTGTGCGTCCTGCTGGCAGGTACGTCACACCCCGTGATGGAGTTTTTTACCTTTGTGATAAATTTCCAAGGCAAAAATCAGAGGTGTGTTTGCGGGTCCACAGATATGTCAGCTCTTCCGAGACACGTGTTCTGATGAGATCCTCACAGGTGATGAAAAGTTAGTTTGGAATGCTTTCCCGCAAGTGGCCACAAACTTTCAAGGAAACAATAAGGCTGACAATTACCAGGAGTTTGTAGAAACCGTCTTGCAAAGCTACGAGAGACCAGGGTGCAACACCTCATTGAAATTGCACTTTTCACACCCTCATTTGGATTTCTTTCCGGCTAACTGCGGTGTTGTCAGTGATGAGCACGGGGAACGGTTTCATCAGGACATTACTACCCTCGAAAACAGGTTCCAAGGGAAATGGAATGCAGCCTGTTTCCAATATCTAATTGCAAATGAATATCTTACCTTTGAGGAGTCACTCCGACCAATAATATGCGACGAGGGTGACTTTTTTAATCCATTCATATGCACAAATACACACACAAAGACACTAACTCCTTCTCACGTGAGTCAAAACCGGAACCAAAACCATCAGCGTACTCCGGTTGCGGGTCTTACGTCACCCACTAACAATCGCCAGCGGCTGGGCTACCTCTGCTCATGGGCGTCCATAGGGAGGGGCAAGAGGTGGCACTTTCCCTCTCCTGAAAATCTGACTATACAATTTCTGGTTTTAGTAGGTACTAAAAAGTTTTTTGCGATGACATTATTTCTGATTGCATATTTTTCTGCTGAACTTCTGAATGCGTGTGTATGCAGTAAAAGCAGGAAAAAGTTGTGAATGTACAGTAAAAAATAAAAAATTTGTATTCAGTGTTAGACAACAACATAAATACGTACACCATGAAGGTCGAAGGAATTAAAAATATATCATTCCGTACCGCAGCCGCGTTCACTGCTTGACAAAGATCTGAAATTGTTTTCAGAACTTGAGGGCATTTTTTTCTTGATGACTCATTAAGTCATCCCTGGAGTTCCGTGGAGCATGGGTCATAAGTAGTCGAAAGCTCAGTAAAACAACAAAAAATTTCACTATTGTCTCAACAAGCTGTCGAATTTACTTTATCCACCTCTTTTATGAAGTTTTTGGATCTTCTGATTTTCAGTTAAATTTATGCGTTGTATGCATGGTAAAATCGGTTAGACAACAAGAAGGGACAGAGGAAATTTGTGTGTGATGTTTTTGTACGTTGTTTGTGTTTAGAATTGAGGAGCTATTATCCACAACAATATGGTTATGAGAAATTCACTTTTAAAGATTTTAAACAGCACATACTTATATTTACAAGCACGTAAAAATAAATTGTTATAATAATGCATTTATTAATATAAAAAACGAAAGAACCGCCTAACACACCTTAAGTCGTTGTTCCAATCCAGCTCATCAATTTCTGTTTGCCCCTCGTGAAAGCTAATTTCAGTTTGCCTCCTCCTATCTTTGCCCCACCTAAAAACTAATTTCTCTTTGACCATTCCTGAGAACTAATTTCTGTTTGTCGCTCCTGTCAAAGACGTAACTACCTAGGCATTTCTGCGCCCGTGACAAAGCTCAAAATATTGCCCCCCCCCCTCCCATCTATCTTATATATCATCAACAACAACCATTATCAGTCCACTGCTGGATGAAGGTCTCCCAAAGTTTCTTCTACAACTTTCTGTCTTCAGTCACCATGCCACTCCGGCATGCTTTCGAATTTCATCCACCCACCTCCCAGGTGATCCTTTTCAGGGTCTTTTCCGGCCTCTTGGTCTAGTATTTCAATTGCCTAGTAGTGGTCCGTTCTTCAAGTAATATGTCCAGCCCATTGCCATTTAAAGGATTTTAGTTCGATCATGATATCCACTTCCTCTTGCTATCTTTCTCGTTTATACCAAGCACGTACATCTCCAGGCTTCTTTCAGTAGCTTGCAGTCTCTGAATATATTTTTTGGATAAAGTCCGTGTCTCTGATCATATATGGCATATACTACAAATAAGAAATTTGTGGAAGAGTCTTGGGAAGACCAACGGCAGATTGATAATTGTTAATGATGTATATACATTTCTAATGTAACAGTGTATATTAGCATATATGTACATAAACATACATTTCTGGACAAAAAAGTCATATCCCAATGTTATCTCTATCGGAAAGGCACATTCAAACTGTGACAGTTTGAATGGCTTTTCCAAACTGCTTCGGACTTCGGACCTTGGGTATCATTTGATACCCAAGGTCCGAAGTCCTTTGTGATAAAATGATACCCAAGGTTCGAAGTATCATCCATTTGATGTAATGGACCGAATGGAGCCAGTGGCGCCCATATGAGTACTTTTAGGAAGGGGGGCTAAATAAAATCCTAACCTCTTTCAAGACTGTCAAACATTTTAGTAAATGTAGAAGATACTAAAATACAACAAAAATAATTGATACAATCAATCATTAATATGTTATTATTTTTTAAAATGCTTTAAAAAAAGGTTTCTTGTGTTTTAGTGCTCTTTAAATTTATCAAAAATTTGGCTATACCAACGGCTGGGAGGTGCTCGAGCCCCCCCCCCACCCCCGGGCGCCCTTGAATGGAGCTGGAAGTCGAGGCTCCCAATGGCAGTAATGATTAAATAGCCCCCAGAGAATCTTCAACGGTGTGAATGTAACCCTTTTCGTGTAAGGTACGTTTAACCACGCCTTTAATTTTGAATGTGAGAAACTAACATCCCCCAAAATAAAGCTACCAATACTGGGGAAACAAATTCTGTAAATAGACAAATGACGAAGTACGTCGAAAAAAAGACTGTTCCAGGAGCTGGTGTAAAAGCTTCAATTCCAGTTTTAATCAGATTGTAAGCACTGATTTTTGCGCCTTCTTTTGAGCAGCGCCCGGAACAGCCGCCCCGCCATAGTTACGCCTCTGCTCCTGCGAACTAATTTCTGTTTGCCCCCTCCTGAAAACTAAGCTATGGGCGCCCATGCCTCTGCTAAATCCAAGTTCCAACCAGGGCCCGACTTTTTTAGGTCAGTCGAGGCCTTGCGCACATCCTATGTCTGGGGCCCACTCGATTAAAATTTTCAGTTAAACAGTCGAAAAAAATATTTACTGGTAAATATTTTTTTTGCAAGCAGTTTTTCTAGCTGTAAAAACATTAAAACACATCCCACATGCTTGTCAATTTTATAGCCAATGTGGCTTGTAATAGACGAGCATTCGCACAGCCTGTACTTCCCCGCACCCACAGAGCTTACAGCTGTAACATAATTACTCTGGAATTCTTTTTTTTTTATAGTATTATTTACGGAAACAAATAACTATCCTCCCAGATATAATTTAAAAGACCCAGTTTACCATAACATTACCTATAATTTAAAACACCTAGTTTACCATAATTTATAACACATATTGTGGGATAAATTATTCCAACACGCCATGTAAATTATTACAACAGTCTTTAAATAAAGTAGGGTCAATTAAACTTGTTTGTATTTTTATTTATGTAAAAATAAACCCTACATAATTATGAATATTGATTCACAATTTTTGTTCTCACAAGACTAATATTAATAATAAAAATATTTTTTTAGCAAATTCTACATGTTTGCTGAAATGCTTTTCATGTATAATATACTGCATTAATGCTCCGAATATAGGCTGTTCCCTTCGCATTTTAATTTTTACAAATAAGGGTGAGATTAAGATGTTACACTGGCCAATCACAGCTCAGCGCAACTCTTCAGCTTTATTATACGAAATAATAATAATTTGGTTTCCAAAATCTCATCCTAAATTTTGAAACCGAACCGTACAATAATTTCGAGCTATAACGGAAAATATATTTTGGTTCTGAAAATTTGTACTACTATTAAGATAGTCTGGAGGCCCCTCCAAATTCTGAGGCCCTGTGCACATGCAGAAATCAGGCCCTGGTTCCAACACAGCAATGCAGCAGACTATTGTTAGGCCCTTGTGAGAGATACTCCAGAAACTCATTACAAGTGACTGGCAAAGCGGCGGCTCTGTAAATCATTCCCTCTATGAAGATTATCATAGGATATATGTATGCAAATGTATATACACTGCTGGCCACCTAAAATACAACACCAAGAAGGACACGAGATAGCAAAGCCAGATTTACTGGACACATAACAACAGATACAAAGATGAAACGATTGAGCTTACAGGCCCGTGCGACTTGCGGACGTGTGGCCCCCATGCCTGGCAATAACGGCCGCTACACGCCGCGGCATCGAACGAAAAAGGCTTTGGTTGTGGGCTTGGGGTATGTCGGTCCCGGCTGCTTGCACACGTTGACACAGTTCATCAGGCGTAGCCGCGGGTGGTGCTTGCCGGGCCACTCGGTTGCCGATCAGCAACCAGACGTGTTCGATGGGCGACATATCGGGAGAACAGGTGGGCCACGGCAGCAGTGACACCTGGTGTGCCGTGAAGAATTGTTGCACGATGCGTGCTACGTGCGGGCGCGCATTGTCCTGTTGAAACGTGGCCGCTGGCAGGTCCTGCAGGTAAGGAAGGACTACAGGCTCTAAAACGTCGGAGATGTAGCGGTGGCTGTTGAGTGTACCGGCGATGCGTACCAGATAGGTGCGGGTGTCATATCCAATTGCGCTCCAAACCATGACGCCAGGTGACGGACCGTTATGGCGATGCATAATGCAGGCGTCATACAGTCTCTCGCCGCGGTGCCGCCACACGCGGATACGACCATCGTGGTGCTGCAGGCAGAAGCGGGATTCGTCGGAGAAGGCAATGTCGTGCCATTCCGTAGTCCAGGTGCGGCGTTCAACGGCCCAATGCCGCCGCAATCGCCGGTGGTGTAACATCAATGGTAATCAGAGCAATGGGCGCCGCGCGACAAGTCCCCGCTCCTGCAGACGATGTCGAACGGTACGTGCTGACACAGGTTGTTGCGCAACACACCCTAATTCCTGCGCTAACGTTCGTGATGTGGCGGTGCGAGCCGTCAATGCCCGTCGCACAACATGCCGGTCCTCTCGTTCGGTGGTGTGCCGCGGCTGCGGCAATCACTCACGTCGGTCCGTCCGTCCCTCCTGCACCCACCGAATCCATACTCGCCTCACTGTAGCTGGATGTCGTCCCACACGGGCGCCGATATTTCGGTACGATAAACCGCTGGAATGACTGCCGTATTCTGCGACGAGGCATCAGGAAGCTTCCCACGCACATGTCCGCCAGGACGACACACGTCCACTACTTACACCCCGCCTTTTGTGCACCCTTTTTATAGTGGTTTTCGCTGGCGTGCCGGGCGCACATGATTTTCATATGCCCTGCAATGCTAATGTTTGCATGTCCTCTCGCGGGCGACGCATGTTGCGAATTTTAGGCCAATCGGATGCTTCCTTCTTGGTGTTGCATTTTGGGTGGCCAGCAGTGTATATAGATTTATTCTATAGATATTTCAAACACTAGAGCTAATCTGGTGTTTTAAGGGCCATTTTCATGTTCAGCAGCCCAAACAATATAAAAATAATTTGGTTTAATTTCAGATACGTACAAAAAGTCAAAATTTGTTGTCCAGTGTAATCAATGCACTGGACAACAAATTTTGACTAAAAACAGTAACCACTGTGGATTCTTAAAACCTGTGAGGATGTAAAAAAGTTAGCTGCTTATTAAGGCTTGAAAGTATTTACTCCATTCTAACTGTCGCTAGTGCGTCACCAATTTTTTTCGGCAGCACTATAGTGTCTATCGAAAATACTCGAAATAAAACATAGGTGAGGCTGGAAACTGAAATTATAAAAAAAAAAAAAAAAAGCGGCGGGGGAGAGGCGCAGACCATTAAAGGAAATGAATTCGAGAGTTTGAGAGAAAGAAACAGAGACAAGATTAAGTGACCTTGAAAAAAAGATGATCCACCGTAAATTACGGAGCCGACACTAGACTAGAAAGCAAAACAAATCAAATACTGTGCGTAACATGAAATGCAACAATAAATGTCTTGCAAAACGAAGACAAAGGCGATTAATTAAATATAGAAAACACTATTTATTAAGAGTGAGTTTATGTCGCAGCAGGACATTCATTTCAGAAAGAGCGTGTATAATATATAATACCACACATCCTCAAGTGATGGTAAAAAAAAAACAACCTATGCGCACACACACACACCACACACCACATAATATACAGGATGTTTCTAAAAATTTTGGCCAAACTTTGGGAACTTGATCCATCGCTGATTCGGATACAAAATAGTTATACATAATAACATAGGGACGAAAGAGCGTTTTTACAGAGATATAGTCACGTGTTCGATTGTAAGTCGTAACATATGAATCTAAAAATAGAAATTCAAACTTGTGAGAATTTTCTCCTGAAAAGCAAAGCGATTAAAAGAACTTTCTTGAAAGAATTTCCAATTGTTTTTTGCTAAGGAGTCATTTTTGTACATTCAATTTGTCCAAGAAACCCTGGGAAAAAATTAATAAGAAGTGCAATAATTTGACTCGTAACCGCATTTCATTTGTGCTGTAATTTTATTGTTTAGCAGTAACTTTGATATTTAGATGGCACCTTACGAATCCCGGTCGTTCAACTTAATTGCTCACAGACAGAGGAACGGACAAACGAACGAATCTAGCTTTTTATGGTTATAATGAAAATAATACGCATTGTTATATACGTGTATTTATGTCTTAATTAACGAAGCACAAAATTAAATTCGGATGTAAATGTCTCAGCTTCTCGCTCTTTTTTTCTTTTTTTTTTTTTTTTTTTGCTGACCAAAATTCGCAGCCAGACTGATGCACACTGAGATGCGTGTAATTAAACACGAATACCTATATATCCTACTAATAATGTGCAATATTATATTCGATTACTTTTGTTTAATCAATGGATATTTCCTTTAACTGGCAAAGTTAAAATCTAATTTAGAGAAATTCCCGTCTGTGAGTTTTGATTGCAGTGGATGTTTAATACAGAAGACGGCGGTGGCATCGGAACTGCGGGGACAGCTTCCCCCTAGTGATTTGAATGCAAGGGCGGGACGCCATATTTGCCTCTTTTGTTTTCTTCATTTTTAATTATGTCGATAATTTAAAATCGGATAAATATTTAGATTTTTTTTTATTTCCCGCATTTTAAAATTCCTTATGATAAAACTATATATATATAAGTATTCTTTTCCATTTTTATTATTCTAGTACTCTGATTTTTTTAATCCAACTTCTGCGATGCGGGTAACCATGACTTTAGAGAAATGAGTTCCCTCTTTTAGTGACGTCACTCAGAAACCAAGGCTTCCGATTGGTTTCCAACGCTGCCGTGTGTGATGTCAAACACGAACCCGACGTATCAGTCCAAAGGAAGTTAGAATGAGATATCTGGAGACGCTCTTGTTAATGGAGCAGTACCACTTCCGTGAAGCCTATAACCGCGAGCGACGGCCGTTCAAGTGTGGGGAAGCTGGTGGTTTTCAAGGCTATTGGTTGTAATGCACTTTGTGTTGGCCGAATCGCATTCTTTCGTCATAAATGTTGCTAATTTTTCATCCTAACTTGCTGCCGATGTGTGAGAAAAT
This sequence comes from Macrothele yani, assembly GCA_039090855.1. Lineage (NCBI taxonomy): Eukaryota > Metazoa > Arthropoda > Arachnida > Araneae > Macrothelidae > Macrothele > Macrothele yani. Next base: position 133,245,902 of record CM077007.1, on the reverse strand, counting down.
GCTGGATTTTTAAAATTCTTAATTCTTTTGAGGCACCTCTCCATTTTTATTTTAAATTGAAATATTGTACATGGATGTTAATGTGAATTCAAAACAAAACATAACGTTAAAGTTGAAAACTTCACTCGTGTATGAAGAATAATTCATTCCGGTTTGATATTAATACGATTTCTGCAACCAAAAACCATGCAGTTCCAAAATACACACAGCGGAAACTACACTCATAGTGAAAAAAATAGTTGCACCCAGAAGGACGTGTCGTATCGCAATGCTATTCGAGAAGACGTTAACGGAAAGGCTATCAGGAACAATAAATGATTAAATATTGAGAATGATATGCTCAATATTTATTGAGCTACACGCCAATATGGAGTCGGGCCGCCATGTTTGCTCACACAGCATGCCAGACGTCTCGACATGGAGTTGTACAGGTTCCTAATGGTGTCCTGCGATTAGCCATCTCATGCAACTTGAATCTTCTCTCGCAGTTCCTGCAGATTGTGCGGTAGGGGTGAAGTGTGGATAGCGCGTCCAATAGCATAACACACATTTCCAATCGGAGATAGATCTGGCGATGCGGCTGGCCATGGCAGAGTGTCAGTGCCTTGAAGGCAAGCACTCGAGACAGCAGCAGTATGCGGACGAGCGTTATCCTGTTGGAAAATCGCACCGGAGTGAGCGTTCAGAAAAGGTAGCGGAACTAGTTGCAGGACCTCATTAACGTAACGTTGGGCTGTCAAAGTGCCTGTAATGAACACCAAAGGGGATCTGGCATCGTAGGCAATTGCGCCACACACCATGACACCAGGCCGTCTGGACGTGTGACGCTCGACAACAAACCGTTCATCTTGGCGCTGACCACGATGCCTCCGCACACGGATTCGGTGGTCGCCTCTTCCAAGGCAAAAGCGTGACTCGTCACTGAAGATCATCCTCTGCCATTCTGAGTGGCTCCTTGTCACTCTGGTACGACACCATTGCAGTCTTTGACGACAATGCAATGGTGTTAAAGGCAGTTATCGTAACGGTCTGCGTGCGTGTAGTCCTACGTCGTGCAGCCGTCTGTCAATGGTGCTGGCACTAATCTGACGATGCATGGAGGGCACCACTGTTCGCCGAATAACCTCAATCGTGGCTGTTGGGTCACTCTGCGCATGTCGGACAACCCGTCGGTTCTCTCTCCCCATGGTTCGTCTAGCTCTCCCAGACCTTTTCTGTCCCTGCTGCGTGCCTTTTTCTATCCACTGCCGCCAACAGCGTGCTATGGTGATATCCGCACGACTGGTATGGCGCGATATACGACGATAAGACCATCCCGCTTCCAGAAGCCTGACGATCCGGTTCCTCTCGAACTCCTCCATCTGCTCGAATTGCTTCCGAACTTTTCTGCGAGGCATACTTCACTTGCAAAGGATGCAACCAACACAACAGCACCAGTCAGAATGGCAAGCAAGCGCAACGGGGCGTCCTTATATAGCTGGCCATGCACATCGCTACGACCCCTCCATGCTACCGTCACATACGCGGCCTAGCGTGACACTTGAATCATTTGCATGTCTCACGATGTCAAACCTACCCACCAAGTTTTATTCCTGTGGGTTTGATTCCTTCTGGGTGCAACAATTTTTTTGATGAAGAGTGTACATTGTACCATGTGAGCAAACATCAAATTCCCGCACTTTGTGGCTTCACGGTTAAGAGACTCAGGGCATCTCCAGAAGTATTATTCTAACTTTCTTGATCAGTCCGTGTACCACGAGAGTGACGTCATAAACGGAGGGGACTCATCTTTTTCTTTCTTTCTTTCTCTCTTTCTTTTTTTTTTTTTTTTTATTTTGGGGTTTAACGACTATCGTGAGCAATTCATTTGCTATTGAAAAAGCAGTCGCCCACCCTTAATTCCTAATTTAGGGTTCCAGGGAAGGAAGAGGGCCAGTGCCGTAACACAAACACAGAATCCATGCCTCACCGGGATTCAAACACGGACCAATATCGGACGAATAGTCAGAAGCCATGACTAGACCACTGCGCTACTTGGGCGTCTGAACTCATCTCTCTAATGTCATGAACTCTCTTTGCTTGTCTAGTATGAGGAAAAAAGTGTCACGAAGTATCAGCCTTATTAAAAAAACAGTTATCGTGAGAGGTTGTTGTTTTTTATAAGAGCATATTTTCTATTTCAATTAAATAAAATGAAATCAGTCTTTCCTTAAAGAAAGATCGAACAAACAAACAAACAAAAAATAGGAGAGAGATAGGGAAAAAGCAATAAGATAAGTCATTATAAGTACAGTATGTTGTTTTATGTTTAACGTAAAGGCTACGGTTCTTGTTGAATTCATACTAATGTTGATGTGTCCAAATCGATACAGTTTAACAACTTATAAAATGGAGAAAACGTTTTACAACGAAAACACCCTAATATAGACACAAAACTCGAGTTTTATATAAAATTTAAATTTTTATCGATATAAGCGTTTTATCTGCAGCTTGTTCTAATGACGTCACCACGCCCTGCAGCACAGTAAGTTTCATGACAACTGAAAAATACGCATCCAGAAAATAGTTCCGGCGCCATTGGGAGACGGATTACGTAAATGGTGTTCAATAAAAATCACAAAACTTTAAGAATATTATTTCAAGAACACTTTGTGCTGCAATGAACCGCAAGTCCATTTCACTTTTGTTTTCAGCTGCAATTTAAAGACCTTTTAAATGAGACCGAAATGATCGAATATATTTTCCGTTCCCTGTGAAACCTGGCAGATGTCCCTCTTTCGCTGTACACATTCACACAAAACGAGGTGTTAATTAACAATTGATCGCACACAGACAACGATTCGTTTTCCCCGGAAATAATTACACATCCACGTTTTTTCTTCATATGTGATGTTTTCACCCTGTTGAAAAAATAACGAAGTTTGATGACATCATATCCTGCTATAGATTGATAATCTACTTACCGCTTTAGATTGATGCTTAGGGGGAAGTCAAATATCAATCAATTTAAAATGGAATTTTACGGCGAAAATTTGCCGTAGGTTCTTTGAATGCTGTTCTACGTAAAATACGCACAATTGATTTAAACCGCACTTCTATTTTTAAGAAATCTGCTTCGTAATTGTTAGGATAGGTCGCACATTTGGAAAATCACCAAAATGCATTTCTAAAAGGAAAACGTAACTCAACACGGTGATGGAGGTCCGCAAACAATTGGAAAGACTTTTTTTTTTTTTACTTACGAGCATTTTGACAGAAAATACGATCAACGAAGGCGATATTATTTACTCTCGCGGATGATCAAGTGCTGTGGAAATCTGAGCATCACCCCTGATCATGGTTGCCGCAGGTCTTACTTCGGAACTGCATACTACGGAATCTAATTATGGAACTGACAGGTCTATTTGAATTCTCCCGATATGATTTAGTGGTGAAGATAGGAATCTAACTGCGGAACTGGCAGATCTAACTACGGAACTAACTACGTACAACAGAATCTAACTACGGAACTACCTACAACAGAATCTAACTGCGGAACTGCATGCTACGAAATCTAACTACAGAACTGACAGGTCTAACTACGGAATCGAACAACGGAACCGACAGGTCTAAATCGAACAACGGAACTGATAGGTCTAACTACGGAATCGAACAACGGAACTGACAGGTCTAACTACGGAGCTGCGTGGTACTGAATCTAACTACGGAACTGTTGGGTGCGGAACTGCATAATATTACGGAATCTAACTAGCAAATTTACAGGTCTAGCTACGGAATTGCGTACTACGAAACTCACAGGTCTAACCACGGAACTGCATACTACGGAATCTAACTACGAAACTGACAGATTTATCCACAAAACTGCGTACTACTGAATGTAACTACAAAACTGACAGGTCTAACTACGAAATTGCATACAACAAAACTCACAGGTCTAACCACGGAACTGCATACTACGGAATCTAACTACGAAACTGACAGATTTATCCACGAAACTGCGTACTACTGAATGTAACTACAAAACTGACAGGTCTAACTACGAAATTGCATACAACGAAACTCACAGGTCTAACCACGGAACTGCATACTACGGAATCTAACTACGAAACTGACAGATTTATCCACGAAACTGCGTACTACTGAATGTAACTACAAAACTGACAGGTCTAACTACGAAATTGCATACAACGAAACTCACAGGTCTAACCACGGAACTGCATACTACGGAATCTAACTACGAAACCGACAGGTCTAACTACTGAACTGTCAGGCCTAAGTACGGAATCTAACTATACGAAACTGACAGGTCTAACCACGAAACTGAACACTACGGAATCTAACTACGGACTTGCCAGGGCTCACTACGAAACGGCGGCAATGCTGAAAAACTCATAATTTTTGCTCTTTATTCCTTTGAAAGTAACAGAAAAGCACTTTAAAATGACAATTATTTTTTAATAAGATCTCCACCCCTCCCCCATTTCTTTGATCTTCTAGGTCATCCCGTTAATCACGATTTTTCTGTAGGAAATTACGGTTCTGTATCAACATCTCGGGTACAGATTGTACGGCGATTATTTTCCTGAATTTCACTCTCTACGGATTATACGAAGAAAAGTACGATATTTGAATTCTCCCGATATGATTTAGTAGTGAAGATAGGATCAGATTTTTCACTTAAAATGTGTTGTGTTCTTTTCAGTTTTCTTTTAGGGGAAAATATACCTCCCCCCCCAATCTCCTTCCGTTTCAATGTTATTCTGGAACTGAGTTGCTAGAGGGGTGGGATGGTATTTATTCCAAAAACCTGGCATTAATTCTTTAAACGTTTATTTCGCTAAAAATATATTTAATTTTTTTTTCTTGAACTGAGTAACAAGAAATGAGTTTCCTTTTTATTGCGAAATATTAACGAGAACAAAACGTCGGAGGTATGCAAATACACTTTGTAATGTCAAAATATGTGTCAACCGTTGAGGAACTCATAACTTTGCCGTTCGCCATTCGGTTACGTCCTTTCTTCCTTTCATCGCCGAACACTGATGCCGTTCAGGGAAGAAGACTCACTTAACGATATTACACTTTAAGAGTTATTTTAAGTCGAATGAAAGCTTATAACAATAGGAAATGAGAAAGATGAAGCTTTTTTTTTTTTTCACTTTCGTCTTGAAATCACGTATTGTTGTCGATATGCGATGAATTGGGGACACCCTGTATTTCTTCATTGGAGATCTTCAGTACAGGTCGATGGGGTGAACTTGGAAGTGGGTAGACGGCTATGTGTATCTTCTGAAAAGGTACCTGTTGAGAACAGATAGAATCGAAAAAGAAATTAACGCAAGAATATAACTTAGCTGGAGTGCGCTTGTACAGACAAACCGTATCGTATCAAAGCAAGTTCTTGAACTCGGCCCTGCAGTCGGCGCAAGAGCCGTAGGGAGCCCCCTTCCCCTCCGATGGACGAGAGGTACAAGGCGCTGTTTCTGGCTATTCGTTCGGAATGGGTCCGGGCTAGAATCATGGATGAGGCCTAGATGGTAGGCTTACGGCACTCGCTTCTGAGCATTCGTCCGAGTTATAATTTAGCCCAAAATGCAACACCAAGAAAGAAGCATCCGATTGGCCTGAAATTCACAGCATGTGTCGCCCGCGAGAAGACATGCAAACGATTAGCATTGCAGGGCATATGCAAAGCATGTGCGCTCGGCACGCCACCGAGAAACACTATAAGAAGGGTGCACAGAAGGCGGGGTGTAAGTAGTGGAAGTGTGTTGTGCTGCCGGACCTGTGCGTGGGAAGCTTCCTGATGCCTCGTCGCAGAATACGGCAGTCATTCCAGCACGTTTCGGAGTTCGACAGAGGACGAATAGTGGCTTTTCGCGACAGCGGTTTATCGTACCGAGACATCGGCGCCCGTGTGGGACGACATCCAGCCACAGTGCGGCGAGTATAGATTCGGTGGGTGCAGGAGGGACGGATGGACCGACGTGAGCGATTGCCGCAGCCGCGGCACACCACCGAACGAGAGCACCGGCATGTTGTGCTGCGGGATTTGACGGGTCGCACCGCCACATCACGAACGTTAGCGCAGGAATTGGGGTGTGTAACGCAACAACCTGTGTCAGCACGTAACGTTCGACGTCGTCTGCAGGAGCGGGGACTTGTCGCACGGCGCCCATTGCACCGATTACCATTGATTTTACACCACCGGGGAGTGCGGCCGCTACGGAATGGCACGACATTGTCTTCTCCGACGAATCCCGCTTCTGCCTGCAACACGACGATGTTCGGATCCGCGTGTGGCGGTACCGTGGCGAGAGACTGTATGACGCCTGCATTATGCATCGCCATACCGGTCCGTCGCCTGGCGTTATGGTTTGGGGCGCAATTGAATATGACACCGGCACCCCTCTGGTGCGCATCGCCGGTACGCTCAACAGCCACCACTACATCTCCGTTACGTTATGGAGCCTGTAGTCCTCCCTTACCTGCAGGACCTGCCAGCGGTCACGTTTCAACAGGACAATGCGCACCCGCACGTGGCACGCATCGTGCGACAATTCTTCACGGCCCACCGTGTGTCACTGCTGCCGTGGCCCGCCTGTTTTCCCGATATGTCGCCCGTCGAACACGTCTGGTCGCTGATCGGCAACCGAGTGGCCCGGCAAGCACCAACCGCGGCTACACCTGATGAACTGTGGCAACATGTGGAAGCAGCCTGGACCAACATACCCTGAACCCACATCCAAAGCCTCTTTCGTTCGATGCCGCGGCGTGTAGCGGCCGTTATTGCCAGCCATGGGGCCCACACGAACTATTGATATCTGCGTGTTCCGCAAGTCGCACGGGCCTGTAAGCTCAATCGTTTCATCTTTGTATCTGTTGTTATGTGTCCAGTAAATCTGGATTTGCTATCTCGTGTCTTTCTTGGTGTTGCATTTTGGGTGGCCAGCAGTGTAGATGGTGTGTTTGTCCAAAGGCCCTGGTTCTCTCCCTTCACTGGAGTCAGTGGCCCCAAATTAGGGACGGACGATTGCTGCCCATTGAATTGTTAACAGTGCCTTTTGAGGGAGTCGTGTAATTCACCTCTCATTGTTGTTAATATTTTGTGGGTGTGTCGTCCTTTTTATCATCAACATGCTCATTTTTTTCTTTTACCAACTATAAAAGAGGACTCAGAATCCTGCCGCCCCGGTAGCGCAGTGGTTTAAGCGCTGGCTTCTGATCATTCGTGCGAGATGGGTCTCGGTTCGAAACCTGGTGAGGCACGGAGGTTGTGTTTGTCTTACAGCCCTGGCTTTCTCCCTCCCTTGGAACCAGTGGCCCTAAATTAGGGACGAGCGACTGCTTATATCCCACTGAGTTGCTCACAGTGGTCATTAAAAATCCAATAAAAAAGAAAAAGATGGGTCTGGATTTGAATCCCGGTGAGTCATGAATGGTGTGTTTGTCATACAGCTCTCTCCCTTCCCAGGTGCCAGTGGCCCGAAATTGGGAAAGAGCGACTGCTTATAGCGCATTGGGCTGCTCACAGTGGTCATTAAACCCCTTACCCACCCCGACATCGAATCCTTGGATCGCCTTTTAAATGAATTCCTGTACTATGTTTTGCTCTGTCCCTTTTTACGCTGTCGGTGTCTTTCAGATTGTGTAATTCGTCGTTTTCCCGTCAGCCCTTTTACTCGTGTCACTTCTTGTTTTTCCGTATCCTTGTCTTGTACGGGCTTTTTGATGTTCCTTTTTTTGTTTGCTTTCGTACGTGACCGTGAAGCTTGGCCTTTCGTCGCAAAGTTTTAATAAGAAACCAACCGCTTAAATGAAATAACAAAATCTTCCAGAAAAATTTGCCGCTGTATCTCAAAAGGAAAGTACACTATATGATCAACAGTATTCGGACACCCCTTTTGAGTAGTGGATTTGCCCATATACCTCACAGCCATGGCCCACATAGCTATAACAAGTTAGTAAAATCATGCAATGCGTTGGTTATAATACGCTTTCCAACATACCAGAAATCATTACTCAAGTTATCACTCCAGTTATGAGAATAATGGCTGTGGAATAAATCTCGGTCCTGTGCCCTGACCTTTGATCCCATTTCGATGATATTCAACAGAACCGGTTCGGTATATCTCCGAAACAACATGATAAAGTTTTGTCGCAATCGAAGTATTTTTACGTAAGTCATGATGCACAAGGGCTATGGAATCGATCCCGCTCCTGTGTCCTAACCTTTGACCCCATTTCACCCATTTTCAATAGGATTCGTCCCCAAGAAGGCCCCTACAACATACTAACATTTCATCCAAATCGAAGCATTTTTACGTACGTTATGACGCATAATGGCAATGGAAGTGATTCCGCTCCTATGTCATGACCTTTGACCCCATTTCGCCCTTTTTCAATAGGGTTTGTCCCCAGGTGGTCCGCAAACACATACTAAAAATTCATCGAGATCGAACATTTTTTACGTTAGTTATGAATCATAAGAGCAGTGGAATGGATCCCGCTCCTATGTCCTGACCTTTGACCCCATTTCGTTCACTTTCAATAGGGTTCCTTCCCAGGTGGTACCCTACCACATACTAAAATTTCATCGAAATCGAACGATTGTTACGCGAGTTATCGTGCGGACGGACATACGCACACAACGCCTGACGTAATGAGGCAGATGGAAATCGCGACCATCTGCTCGAAAGAGTCTGACGTCATAAAACTTCAATATGATTCACACACAACGCGTGACGTAATGAGACAGATGGCGTGACCGCACGCCAACATCTCAATCGCGAGCTTGTGACGTCATAAGATTTCTAAGCATGGGTTACATTAATGGGACGACGTCATGACACTAAAAACGTGGTAACTCGGGGTGGTTATTTAACCCACTAAACGAATTTTCCCAAAGTCGAGATCAAGCTAAATCGATTTCTAGTACCAGATATTGGTAGGTTAACGCCTTTCATCAAAATCCTTAGAGCCGTTTTCAAAATAAAATTTACATAGATACAAGAATTGCTCCTTTAAGGTGGACGTCAAGTATTTTTGCTTCCTATACTTCCAATGGAAAAACTTCTGTACACATTTTCTTCACAATTAATGCGTTCCCAAAAATGAAAATTTGAACATCGATTAAAATAGCTTCATTTTGTAACTTGGAATACTTAATATTTTCTGAAACATAACCATAATTATGCAATCCAACATTTATTTGTCTACTGACGTCATCAAAGTACAGGTCGCGCCATCTTTTTTCTGGTTTCAACACCACCAAAGAAAACGTTATTGTTTTTTAATACAATTATGGTTATGTTTTAGAAAATGTTAAGTATTCCAAGTTATAATATGAAGTTATTTTAATCGATGTTCAAATTTCCATCCTTGGGAGCACACTAATTGTGAAGGAAATGTGTACAAAAGTTTTTCCATTGGAAATATAGAATGCAAAATTACTTGACGTCCACCTTAATGCATTGTAGTATGGGATAAGGGCGATGGAATGGATCCCGATACTATGTCCTGACCTTTGATCCCATTTCGTCCATTTTCAATAGGGTTCGTCTCCAGGTGGTCCCCTACCACATACTAAAATTTCATCGAAATCGAAACATTTTTACGCACGTTACGACGCATAAGGGCAGTGGAATGCATCCCACTCCTATGTCCTGACCTTTGACCCCACTTCACCCATCTTCAATAGGATTTGTCTCCAGGCGGTCCCTTAGGACATACTAAAATTTCATTGAAATCGAATCATATTTACGCAAGTTATGAGGCATAAGGGCAATGGAATGGATCCCGCTCCTATGTCGTGACCTAGGGTTCGTCCCCAGTGGTCCCCTACCACATACTGAACATTCATCGAAATCGAACCATTTTTACGCGAGTTATTTTACTATACTGTACGTGTGTACGCTGTACACCAAAATTAATATTATTACTTACCATTGTGAATTCCCAACATTTTCCTTATTCATACACACGCATCCGGAAGTTCAACAGCAAAATTATCAATTAGAATTAGTTTTATCACGAAGATCTTTGTAGTGCCTTCCAAGAAACAAGTGGCATGATCATTTTTCAGGGCATGGAATGAGTACACTCTTCCCCCCCCCTCCCAGCCACCCAAATGCGTTTATATACTCTGCAATTCTCATTTTCTGATCAAAGTCTTACCGAGGAAGACTACAATAGACCACAAGACAACTTACAGATAGACTAAGACTACAAGACGACAGACAACTTACAGATAGACTCAGACTGCAATAGACGACAGGCATCTTAAACATGTATCGAGAGACAATAGGAAAAGAAACGCTTGAATAAGAAGGTCTACAAACATTATAACTAGTAGAAAGGTGTCCAAGTGGCGATGGCCCGGATGTATTACTAGAAAAACGGACTACACAATTACTTCATAGGATATCGCGAGATTAAAAAAAAAAAACAGAAACCAGAAAGTGAACCACTTATAATTTGCCGCCCCGGTGGCGCAGTGGTCTAAGCAATGGCCTCTGATCATTCGTCTCAAAGAGGTCCGGGTTCGAATCCCGGTGAGGCATGGATGTTGTGTTTTTCTTATGGCACTGGCTTGCTCCCTTCCCTGGAACCAGTGAACCTAAATTAGGGACGGGCGACTGACTGCTTATAGCCCATTGAGTTGCTCACAGTGATCGTTAAACTTCCAATAAAAAAAAAAAAGCCACTTATTTTGGGGTGGATATCAGTGTTGTCGGGAGCATTTAGATGAAGTCAGCAGCAAGAAGCTAGAAAACATTAGATCAAGTTTTCTCCTTGAAATGTACACCGCCTTTCAAAATTAGTGCAACATTACATGCTACCTCAATGGGAAGAAACGTTCAAATTTACTGATTAATACCAGTACTTTACGTACCACTATTCAGCATCGACACATAAATTCAGATCAATACGAGTTTATATAGTCGGTGCCCCCCCTCCCCAATAAGATGAGCTTTTTAAAACAAAACGCACCTGCAAAGCTAATGTTGTTCCAGGTCGTGATGATATTAGTGATAATGGACTTTATTCATTCATTCGTCTGACGTCAGAAATGGGTTGTTGTGGAGTAACATGACTGCTGATTCAGTGTTGTCGATATTACATTACCATTTACGGCTGCCCAATTTTTAAAATATTAACGTCTTGGAATATGTCATGAATTAGTAGTAGAACTACAGGGAGAAGAAGAGGAGATTTTCGTAAAAGAATACATGTAAAAATGTTCTTTTATGAAAATTTCATTTTCATGAAAGAACACATCAAGGGAGCAAGATCACTTTGTGTTTGATCTTTATTTCAAAAAGATGCAGGACAACATCGTCGTTAGTTATGGTGAAGATTTTGATGAAGCATTTCTCGTACATGGTGAAGTAAATTTTCACGTTTTAATTGTTAGACATTGACGAAACCTCTGAAAAAATGAATCTGGGAATTTTTTTTTTTTTTTTTTTTTGCAAAAGCAAAATATTTACGAACACAGACAAATGTATAATATCAAAACAAACCGGGATTAAAAAAATATCTTCCCACCGTTTCCCGCTGGGGGATCTATATACAGAGGGTGAGTCGAAAGTTTTGCAATATTTGCATAAATGCATGTGCTGCGGCTGGAATGTCACGTATTTAAACTAGTTCAAGTCGCGCACTACAGGATATAAAGTGGTAGTCGTTGCTGTGAACAGCATTGCATGTCGTCGTAATGTCTGTGGTTGGGACGCCTAAAAGATGAACAACCACAACCGTCTAATTAGGGAACTTTTGCTTTACGAGTTTGAACTAGGCCAAAACGCTGCTCAAGCAACATGAAACATTTGTCATGCAAAAGTGGAAGGTTCCGTGGACCACAGCACCGCAACCAGATGGTTCAAGAAATTTCGCTCAGGTAACAGAAACCTCGACCATCAGCCAAGGTCAGATAGGCGGCGAACCGTGGATTCGGAGGCCGTGCGCTGGGCCGTAGAGGCAAATCCGACCACCAGCACTCGGCGATTAGCAGGCGAGCTGGGCATATCACAGACAACCGTGGTTCGACATCTTCAGAACATCGGCAAGATCTACAGGAGCTGCCGCATTGTATCTCACGAACTGACGCCAGCTGAAGCAAATCGCCAAGTTGAAGTGTGCACGAAACTCCTAGAAAACCCACGCGATGTACGCTTCATCAAAAGAATTGTTACGTGCGATGAAAAGTGGGTCTATTTCCATAATCCTAACACACAACGGCAGTGGCTGAGCCCGAGCCAGCTTCCTTAACCTGTTGCCAAACGTGGCCGCTTCGAGCACAAGGTGATACTCTGCGTCTGGTGGAATTTCGAGTGGATAATCCATTACGAATTTGTTCCAGACGGTCGGACCATCAACGCCAACCTCTACTCTGAACGGCTGGAGCGGATGTATGACTTTTTGGGGAAGAAGTACCCCGGCACTGGTGAACAGAAAGTGCGCTTTCCTACAGCAGGACAACGCTCGGCATCATATTGCGCGAACGACCCTGGCAAAACTCCAGGAACTTGAGGGCATTGAACTGATGCCACATCCAGCACATAGTCCGGACCTTGCCCCCGTTGGATTATTACTTGTTCCGGTCCATGGCCTACTCCCTTCCCGGGCGTCACTTCAGCAACCAGGAGAAGGTGGCAGCTGGGGTGAAGGAGTTATTTGCCTCGAAGGACAAGCACTGGTACCGCTGCGGAATCGAAGAACTGGCAGACATATGGCTGAAGGCGGTGCAACACGCTGGTCTATACTTTGAATGCTAGTCAGCTTTCGTCGTAAAGGTACGTATGAACAGCGGCGTCGGAACCGCGGGGGCAGAGGGGGCAGTTGTCCCCGCACGCAAATGAGTGTGGGAGCGAAACATCACATTTGCCCCCTCAGTTTTCTTCCTTTTCAAATTACATATGTTCGTGATTGGAGATCTGAATATTTTTTTTTTAAATGTCATTCAGTCCTGAGACGCCAAGAAATGCTAGTTCCATTAAACAGTCCAAAGGGCTGGTTCTCGTTTGAAGAACAGCAATGTTTTGTCTCATTAGGAGTACAAAATTAGTCTTGCTCTAAAGAAATGAGTAAAAATAAATAGGGAAGTGGAAGTAGGATGAGGAATGAGATATAAGTTCTTTCAATATTTAATTATAGCGTCAACGGCTACAATTCCTGCCGAATTCTTACCAATCCGGAAGAATCAAGATCTGTAGTTTAATGCCGTTCATGTGTACAGTTAGTTTACATTGAGAAACTATATGGATATGAAAAATGTGTTTCTTTTATAGATTAATGTTTAATCGAAAAAAAAAATGTTTTTCAGAAAAGTTTCGTAATGAAGTCAGCACATCTTCTTTTACAGTAGTACGATAAATTTTATGCCAGGGTGAAATATTTTGTTCTCCGACATCTTGCCCCCACTGTCAAAAAAGAGTTCCGACGCCACTGCATATGAAGACATACAGTGATCCACATATTGCAAAACTTTTGACCCACCCTCTGTAAAAATAAAATGAATTTGTAACATTAAATAAAGGAAAATTTATGTAGATGTTTCGTAATTTGGGGGAATAACGTAGAACTTAATTCAAAACTTACCGATCCAAATATGCAACCAGTTTTCTCTTTTCCCATTTCTTTCAGAAATTAAATATCAAAGGAACACTACCAGATTTTAACTTCCTTCGATCCTATATAGTGGCACAATATTCAAAATCTTCTTTGTTAGAGTGGGCAGAACATATATTCGGGAATAAACATTGGGATGGAAACTATCATGTTTCATTTTACGTAGCCATCCCTTTAACCGTCCAGACCTACTATTATTATTATTATTATTATTATTATTATTATTATTATTATTATTATTATTATTATAGGAGATTCAACGACCGCTGTAATAATTCTATACCTAATCTTATCTTTAGGTCAGAAGTAAATCCCTATAAATATAATATACTTACAATAAAACAATCATTTGACTATAATCTTGGTAAAATAATGTTCAGAAGAATTAAAAATGATTTATACCATGACTTAATATCATTAAATATTCGTACTCATAGTTATGAAACCAGGAATCGATCAACACTCATACCAAATTTCCCTCGGACAGAAACAATTAAAATGAATAGAAATTATTCGGGTCCAAAACTTTGGAACTCTTTGCCTTGTGACATAACATCTATGAACAATTTTAACCTACTTAAAAAAAAATTTCAAACACCACCTTATGAACAAGTCTCTCAATTAGTGTGAAATTGACCTGAGCTGGTCGCTGAATTGATTTCACGGCTTATGTATAGACCCTGTATCTATATACACTTTATGACGTAGAAGTCTTGTCTTACTTCTACGTTAATTTAAAACATCAAAATACTAAGAAATAGTTTCTAAATGAAAGAAACCTTAACGGCCAGACGAAACATGTAAACAACAGAAGTCACACTTACGGAAAAAGATGCTTTATTTAGGATGTAGCAAACACATCGTAGCATAGCATATTGCACTAAACTCTCCACGCACCACACAACTCTTAACATAACGCTCCTTTCAATAATCAGTTTACAACCCAACGCTCCTCAAGCAACAATTTAGCCGTCGCTTTTATCTCTTGTTCTTATCAATAGCAGGCATACGTCACGTGCATTCAACCTCAATTGTGTTGCCAAACATATTCGTTTGAGAGAAAATATATTACGTTAAGAGTGAAGAATAACAGAATAAACTCAAGATTTACATAGGGAAAGAAACTAAAAAGGAAAGTTAATTTAGAATATACGTCACAACTTATGTATTTATTTAATCTTTCAGTTATATTCAATATGCCTTTGACTTGTCTTTTGTACTGTTCTTTGTTGTTTGTGTCTTTTTTTTCTTTTTAGTACTAGGGGTGGGAGGGCTATGTCAGGCCTTACGGCCTTTTCCCTCCTCCTCCTGGTTGCTACATTTTTTGTAATTGATTGTATTGTTTGTATTTTGAACTGTATGTGACAACTGAAAAATGAAATGAAATGATGGAACATACAGTCGTCCGTCCCTAAATTAGGGCCACTGATTGCAGGGAAGAGAGAGAGCCAGTGCCGTAAGATAAACACAACATCCATACCACACGAGATACGAACCCATCTCGGACGAATGATCAGAAGCCAGCAGCGCTTAGACAACTGTGCTACATGGGGCGTGCGGCCTTTTCAGAAGAAACTTATGGAAAGTTATTCCTCTACACATTTTAGATGACAGGATTTGTTAGTATTAATACAATCATCATATACGACGAGCAAAAGTTAAGCGTGTTGTTAATAAATATTGGAAAAATCGCGATTTCCCTGACCAATACAACGTAACCCCTTGTTAAGCAATTAAAAAACCAATGTAAATAAACTATTAATGATCCGCAACCACCGAACATATTTCCCATGATGCAATGCGAGGTAAATAATGTCCATACTTTTATAAACTTTCACTTCATGCTAGGCAATTCCCAGATGTTCTCAAAACAAGTGAAAAAAACTCCTATACTAAAAAAAAAAAGGCTCCAACACAAATATCTAATTTCAGACTTATTCGAAGTATTTTGTTATTTAGCAAAATACCGGAAAGTGTAATTAATGACAGACCACTTATCTACATGGAAAAAGCAGAAGCATAGCTATCTTTAAAAAATGTCAAGACAGAAAGTTGTGAAAGATACTTGGAGAGACCTTCATCCAGCAGTGGATTGATAATAGTTGATTATGATGACACAAAGTTGTGGAAGAAAATTCGAGAGAACTTCATCCAGCAGTGGATTGATAATGGTTGATGATGATGATATAAAGTTGTCAGTGGCGTATACTCGAGACTCGCTGCGAAGCCCAGAAAATGCACAAACAAAAGTAAATTAGATATACACAAATAAAAGTCAATTATCATCGGTATTAAGATACTTCGATGCTTTCGCTGCGAAAAAACACACGTGCAGATTCGCTTCTTTTGACTAAGGGAATCAGTCTGGCGAGCAAAAACCAACGGGGATCCTCCTAGTGGTGGAATGGTGTCATCATGACGCAACCATTTCCACAAGTCTGCCCTGTGTGATACGAAGACTTTCGATACGATTGCCGGCTAGCGTTTCCATGACAACACGAATGAGCGGGTGAAGGGTGAATGGGCCATTGCTTTGGGCAACGGTTCGCTCCAAAAAGAGAAGACTTAAGACTACATCAGTCATTCCCCCTGTTCTCGCCCATAACGGCACGTGTTTCGCAAGAGCTGCTTCCGCTGTGTAAAATGTAAATAAATTGAAATCAGTGATGTTATATCTTAAATTCGTGGCTTTGTTGGATTCGAACTGTTTTGATAAATTTTGTGAAAGCTTTCCTGAACATCTACTGTCAGAATTTAAAGAAACTATGCTTCAAATTTTGATACAGTTCGACTAAATAATGAACTGAAGGTGTTTTATTCCCTTGAGGAATACAAAAAGAAATCAGTAAGAGACATTACTTGTTACATGAAATTGAATAAATTGGACATTGTGCTTAGTGTGGTGTACAAATTAGCAGACCTAATGTTAACATTTCCATCAAAAACTGCAACTGCTGAAAGACGTTATTCTGCATTAAAAAGAATCAAGACATATCTTAAAGAAGAAATTTGTTGGGTATGTACGCTCGAGAAATTTGTCTGTTTTGTCAATAGAGAAAAACATTCTTTTTAAATATGAAAAAGTACTCGAAAGAAGCATTTTATGAAAACGTAACACTCAAGTTCACACAAAAGGAAAGAAGAATGGAGTTTGTGTACAAATAAAGTTTTCAAAAGATAAAGTGTTAAAATCCTAATCCTCGTAATCATATGGTATTACGTTAGCAATAGCATGTACCTAAAATTTAGAAAAATTACTTCTATTGTTTAATAATTGAAAAATAAACCTCGCAATTTTTAAAGAAATAGTACTCGGTGAGGGGGGACTGATGAGATAGCCCAGGTAGCGGACCCAAGATACGCCACTGAAAGTTGTGGAAGATGATACTTGGAAAGACCTTCATTCCGCAGTGAATTGAAAATAGTTAATGATGATGATGATATAAAGTTGTGGAAGATATTTGGAGAGACACCAGCCAGCAGTGGATTGATAATGGCTGTTGTTGTTGATGATGATGATGGCATAAAGTTGTGGAAGATATTTGGAGAGACCTTCAGTAAGCCGTGGATTGATAATGGTTGTTGGTGATGATAATATAAAGTTGTGGAAGATACTTGGAGAGACTTTAGCCAGCAGTGAATGGATAATGGTTAATGATGATGATAAAAATTTGGCAGGATATGCACAAAGATGATGATGATATAAATTTAACAGCCCCACACAAAAGAAATTGGAGTTAGGCGTTACTGGCTTCAGTAGAATTCTACTGATAAGTCAGTACTGAATGTCAGTAGAATGTGTTTGAAATCTCTGAGTAAAATTCTTCATCTACTGATAATTCAGTACTAAATATCAGTAATGTCTCAGCAGAATTCTGAGTGCAAACCTTCCTTTGTTTTGTTCACCAGCGCTGACACTGAAAGCGCTTGGAAGGCAAATGCTAAGAGAAACTGTTGTTTTTGTTTTGGGAGAACATGCAAAATCAGAATGGTATCAGTTGATGTTGATATATTTTCAAATCGACGGCAACATAAATTTAGGAAAAAGA
The DNA here is from genome assembly GCA_039090855.1 of Macrothele yani. Lineage (NCBI taxonomy): Eukaryota > Metazoa > Arthropoda > Arachnida > Araneae > Macrothelidae > Macrothele > Macrothele yani. Next base: position 133,228,221 of record CM077007.1, on the reverse strand, counting down.
AATTAGGCTGAGGGTCAGAAATAAGAAAGCAGCTGTCTTTTCACGAGCAATTGATATCACTTTGTCAACCAGGTATTTCTCCAAATCATCTACTGTAGATCAGACTGAAAATCAAATGAGCAACGTTGTTTAGCATAACATCAAAAACTGGATGTTTCTTTGCAGACGTTATCTTCTTCATCCTGAGTGCAAGGCTTTTTCCTTGTTGTTGTTTCCTCCTCCTCTCGTGGAACCCAAAGTAAGTGGGAATACAGTGTTCCACAGATGGACAAGGAGAAAAGAGAGTGAGCAAGGGCTATGGCGGGAGGAAGAGTAGAATGGCAGGGGAAAAGAGGGGAGAGGGGCCGGGGTAACACCGCAGTCGCGTGGCTTTTGTTATACCGTCCCCCTCATGGAAGCCTTTCCCCCAACCTCGCCAGGAAATAGATCAAGAGACCCTGCATAACGCTTGTCAGACGTAATCTCCCCATGCAGGGGAACCGTTGGTCACAACCTGGGAAGGAAACAATGGGGCACGTGGCCTACTCACAGACGACCCACCAACAGCACCCCTGGAAATTGGAAGCTGAAGTAGGGGCGGAATCACTCAAAATGCGTGCGCAGACTGATACGGCACGCTGCTCTTGGTACCGCTGTCTGTACCCCTGTCAATAAGCAGACACTGCTGTGACTCCTGCGAACGGGTGGAAAGAGAAAAAGGACCTACCCTACAAGAGGTGGTGGGGGAGACGCTATGGATTATTCGTTAGGTAGGCTTATTTGTTAGCGAGAGTGAACAGCGCATGCTCAGTGGAATGTGAAACTTTAATATACGTCCCGCGATGTCCCTCTCTTTGTTTTTGTCAGCAGCGCATTGTGTACTCCAATTTCCTGCTTCTAATGTTTTTTAATTACTTAGTTTGTCGGTCACGGAAATTCCATCTCCTCCCCTTCCCTTTGAAAAAATATATTTCCCGGCAAGAAGCGCGGTTCTAGAAAACTTAAAAGCCATAAAAACTAAATTTAATGAAATAAAGTTATGATGTGTGGGAAATTGCGGGTCGACACTGTTTAAACAAAAATAATTTAAAAGAGTCCTGCAACAAAACTCGAGAAAGCTATCGAAATTAAAATCATTGCGACAAGTATAAATACAAGATAGTCTACACAAAGGTATATCAAAATTTAATTCGGTTAATTTTCAAGGGAGCGGGCGCATGACCTCTAACGCCTCTTCCCCCTTATAGTGTTCTTAGGCTTTAAAACTGTAGCTATATAGATATGTACAAACTCATTTTACCTAGTTCACCTTACGTGAAGCTTGTTTTTAAATACCATAATTGGTTCGAATTAGTAGGAATACGGGATAGTTTAACTTTAATATCCTTAATTAAACATTAAAATTTTACTTCAAGAAAAATTCTACTTGCAACTTTTCAACGCTTTATTCGAGTCAGCCAATCATTGGCGCACCCACGGGAAAGTCAGGGTAGTTTGGGGAGCTTAAGACCCCCCCCCCAAGCCATTATATATATATATACAGGAGTACGCATTGTTACGAGTTATAAATATGGTCCCTTATTGGGAAGAAGGCTATACAACTATAAGGAAATGACAAGTTTAAAGAAAATTTCAGAATCATCAACAACTCTATCTTGTCACTGTGAAGAACGTGACCTAGCAGCTTTTGTTGATGGACATCACGGTCATATAGTAACAGGTAACATAGATATTGTGCAGGACAAAGGATTACGTTCACTAATAGCACGCGGGGCTAATTTCAGAACTCAAAGAAACCATACTTGGGAACAACTCATGTTTGGCATAAGAGCAGATTTGATAAAATTTGCCATGCACATATCATCTAGGTTTCAGGTAACATACCCTGCATTCTTTGAATGGATATGTAAAACCCTGGAGCTTATCAAGACACGAATATCTAAATTTCAGTACTTACAATAGCGAACAAAAGTATTTGGCGAAACACTTTTTCGACCATTATTTTTGTTCTGCTGTACCAAATCGGGTCATTTTGGGATATGATATGTGTTGATTCGTGGGTTACAATGCCGCGTAGTTTGTATTTCGCTCTGAGCGAATTTGTCGTTCTAAATGGGCCATATTCAAGAGTCGCCAATTATTACCCATTTGTTTGCTGCATGTATTAATGTTTTTCTTGTGGGTTTTGTGATGTGTAGTGTGATAATAAGTCAATCTTAGGTTTTCAGAAATGGGTAAAAAGGCGGAGATTCCTGTTGGAGCTCGCCAGGCGGCCGTGAGCGTGATGGAATCCGGAATGCGCGTCACCGACATTGCGAGGGCCCTGAAGATCCGACACCAGTCCATCTCAGCTATCCTGCAACGTTATTAGAAGACTGGGACGTCGAGAACAGTCCGCGATGTGGTAGGCCTAGTTCCACTACGTTACGTCAGGAAAGACGCATCCTCCGTCGATCTCGTGCTGATCCCACCTTGACTGCCGTGGACATCGGCACCGAATTCCGCGACAGCGACGACCTGTATGTCAGCCGAATGACCATCTCCCGTCGTCTCATTGCTGGTGGATTGAATGGAAGACACCCCGCCAAGAAACCACTCATCGGAGTCCAGAATCGACGAGCCAGAGTCGCGTTCGCGCGCCGTCATCGACACTGGACCGCGGCGGACTGGAGTAAGGTGCTTTTCACCGACGAGGGCAAGTTCAACTTGTTCGGAAGTGTTGGATCCGATACGTACGACGTTCGTGTGGCCAGAGATTCAACCCCCAGTTCATTCAGCCAACTGTCAAGCACGGAGGAGGATCGGTCATGGTTTACGGCGCCTTTTCTCGAATTGCAATGGGCCCCATCATCAAGACTGACGGAATAATGACCGGCCAGAGCTGCACGAGCATGCTCATCAATGATGTCTTCCCATGGGCAAACCAGAACATGCCACCTGGATGGATCATGCAGCAAGACAATGACCCGAAGCACACCTCCAGAGTAGCGAAGACAGCCTTCCAGCAGCAATAGGTCACACTTCTAGACTGGCCAAGCCAATCTCCAGACCTCAACCCCATCGAGCATATGTGGGAGGAGCTGGAGAGACGATGTGCGAAGAAAACCTGCCGGAATAGGGCCCAGAAGTTCGACCAGCTGTCTGCAGAATGGGCGCGAATTCCGCAGGTCGCCGTCGAGAAGCTAGGGCACTCGATGCCGGCCCGTTGTGCAGCTGTTATTAAGTCTCGTGGTTATCCCACTAAGTATTAGTTATTGTTTTGTCGTTTTCTCGTACTTGTTTTCTGTTATCGTTGCATTAAATGAATGTGATACACACCTACTTTGTTGGTCAATTTGTATGATCTTTGCGATTAAGCTCGGTACCTGATCTGTGTTAAGGTTTCCTATCCATCTGCATATGGGTCATGTGTACAACTGAATAACACATATCATATCCCAAAATGACCCGATTTGGTACAGCAGAAAAAAAAATTTTGGTCGAAAAAGTGTTTCGCCAAATACTTTTGTTCGCTACTGTTCATCAAGACAAGCCACACAGAAGTTTTTCAAAACAAATTAAAGAACTTAGGGAAAGATTCATTATATGGTACCCATTGATAAAGCAAAGAATAACACTGCTTTTATTTGTAAAAGATTCTACTTCAACATATAGTATGGTTTGAACTTGCAGATAGTGAAACTTATTCACGAGTAGCTCAAAGCAGTATGGAGATTATGAAAAAAATAATAGCTTTGCACAAGAGATTGAAAATAAAAACTTATAATTTGCACTTCCCTTGTGTGTACGCACTCCCAAAATTTCACAAATCTCCTGTTGCTTTTCGTTTCATAACTTCGGCAAGGAATTGTTATTGCAGCCAGGTTAGTGCACTATTTGAAAATAAATTAATAATAATATTGCAAAATACATATATCAGAGTCCTGGATTCTTAACAGCAACAGGCCGGTATACACTTCAAAAGGATTCTATAACAACAATAGATACCTATTACTTCCAAAGCCTGTTTACTAGCATTGGCATTGAGGACTTACATAAAATATGTGAAGAACTCTTTCAGGATTTCAACGAGATAATCAATATGAAGTATGAAGACTGGCGATTTATTCAAACACTGTGTCTTGATAATAACTTCGTGCGCATGGGAGAGGGGGTTTTCCGTCAAACATCAGGTATCCCCATGGGCTCCAAGTACTCTTTTTATATGGCAAACCTATAAAATATCAGTATGAAAGAAAGGCGGCTTTGTATTTTGACACCAACCATGGTAAGATATTTCGCTGTGTTGACGATGTCATAGTTTTTGTACACGAAGACTTTGAAGAACTAACACCCAATTTAAAACTTATAAAAACTAAGGGACAAAATAATAAAATAGATTTTTTTGGACATAGAAATAGATGGTCAGCGAGGTGACTTATTAACAACAGTTTTTGATAAAAGGAACACGTATTCTTTTGCCCTAAACTTTTACATTAACTGGAATTCAAATATTTCTGCATCAATATATCGAAATGTTATAATTTCACAGTTCCACAGGATTATGGATATTTGCAATAATTCAAATATGTTGACTGTTGAATTACCAATTAGGTTTATTACAAGATTAGTCAAGCAGCTATTCACTGATTCCAGGTCCAAGAATTTCTTCGAAACTGGTCAACAATTGCACTTTTCAGACATTATTAATATAAACCTTACAAATTTAATGACTTTGGTTGCTAAAATGCCACTTGGTGGGCTGCCTGTGGCTAATTATTTACTAATATACTTTATAGGTTTCTTACACAGCTTACACCTATTTGCATGCTATTACGGATTTCCACTCACGATATGGACCATGTGATCCGTTTTTTTTTTTTTTTTTTTTTTTCGCTTTCTGTCAAATGGTCTTTGTATACTAAGCCTCTGGTGATTTAATAGATTGGTATTTGTCTGCTGTCTCTCATGATCTCGGGAGCACCTCAGCGGGTCTTGGGTTATTCCGGCTTTTGCTGAGTTTCGAAATGTCATGATTCACGATGCGGTGTTCCCCTGATGAGATCGGCTTAAGAGGCTTGGTTTTTAGTTATAATGCTTTTTGAGTTTCTTTGTATTAATTTTTTTTTTTTTGAAGTTGTGGTTTGTAGTGGTATGTTTATATCGATTGTACATATATATGAGCCATTCCATTATGACGAACCCCAGCCTAGAGAAATGAGCGCTCCTGGAGACCGAACGGTGGCGCAGGTGAAGTTCACAGAGCAGTATATATACAACCCGAGGACCGGCTTTCGGTTAGTAGAGTGTTCGGAGTCGGAATGGGAAAAGCTGCCGATTTATCGGAGTTTGATAAAGGACAAATTGTGAGGGCCCAGCGCCTTGGAACTACAATCTCGGAAACGGCGCGGCTTGTGGATTGTTCACATGCTGCTGTAGTGAGTGCGTATCAAAAGTGGTGCACAGATGGCCAAACGACGGACCGTTGTCCAGCCGTGTGTCGTCCGCAGCTCATTGGTGCCAGAAGGGAGCGGAGACTGTCGTGAATTGTTCATAGCGACCGCAGCGCCACAGTGCGACAAATCACCCGCAGCTACGACAGTGGTGATCAGGGCAATGTGTCACAGCACACAGTTCAATGCAGCCTCCTGCGAAGCCGAAGACCCAGCCGGGTCTCCATGCTCACTGCACGTCATCGCCAACAACGCATGAAATGAGTCCAAGGTCATCGAGATTGGACCGTGAATGATTGGAAGAAAGTGGCCTGCTCTGACGAATCAAGATTCCTAGCGCATCACGTAGACGGCCGAGTGCGGGGATACCGATTACCAACGGAGGCTATGGCACCTGGATGCACTGTTGGGCGGAAACAGGCCGACGGCAGCGGTGTTATGCTGAGGGTAATGTTTTCTTGGGACACTTTAGGCCCCATTATCCCAATAGCACAATCCCTGATAGTTATCAGGTTTCTGAACATCGTTGCGGACCAAGCTCGCCCATTCATAGCAACTGTGTTCCCTGTTGCTGATGGCCATTATCGACAGGATAATGTGCCATGTCACACTGCCAGAATCGTCAAGGAGTGGTTCGAGGAACATGCTGGTGACTTTCTGTTAATGCCCTGGCCTCCAAATTCACCTGACATGAAATCAATCGAACATTTTTGTTTCGACTTGGAAAAATGGGTTCCCGCTAAATCACCACCACCCCGAAATGTACGATATCTCAGGATACCTATCGTGACCTCATCGAATCGATGCTTCGCCGAGTGGTTGCTGTTTTGCGGGATAAAGGGGTCCTACAGCTTATTAGGTAGGTCGCCATAATGTAATGGCTCATTAGTGTATGTGTGTATGTGTGTATGCTATATACACTGGTGCCAAAAGTCATGGGATAGCAGTGCGCAAATTTTTAACTGGCGCTGCCGTCGTGTAAAGGCTCCGGCGCACGCCTCGATTTTATCAGTTGCGAGGTGTAATCTCGTGAGTCAGGTTGAACAACCGCCAGTAGGATTATGGCAAGCCGACGTGAATTGAGTCTGAACGGGGCATGGTAGTGGGAGCCTGACTGATGGGACATTCGATTTCCGAAGTTGTGCGAACATTCAACATTCCTCGATCCACGCTGTCACGTGTGTACCGTGAATACCTCATGGAAAGCATTACCACTCACCGTAGACAGCTCTGTGGCCGACCGCGGCTGCTGAATGACCATGATCAGCGGTGTCTCACCAGGATTGTCCATGCTAACAGATAAGCGACACTGGGTCAAATAACATGCGCATTCAATGTAGGAGGTACCAGAGACATACGCGTCAGGTCAGTGGAGCATAATTAAGCTTCCATGGGGTATGGGAGCAGAAGACTCACCACAGTGTCTTTGTTAACACCACGACATCGGACACAGCTCCTCACATGCGCTCGTGAACACGGTAATTGGACCCTGGAAGACTGGCAACATGTAGCGTGGTCCGATGAGTCACGCTACGTTGTAACGAGCTGATAGTAGGGTTCGGGTGTGGCGCAAACCCCATGAGGCCATTTACCCAAGCTGTTAACAAGGCACTATGCAAACTGGTGGCGGTTCATACATGCGTGGGCTGTCTTTACGTGGTACAGTTTGGGTCCTCTGGTCCTTATAAACACGTGATTAAACAGTAATGGCTTTGTTGCTCTGCTGGGTGACCATTTGCAGCTCTTCATGGACTTCATGTACCCCAACACCGATGGGATTTTCCAGGCGGACAATGCACCATGTCATCGGGACCAAATTGTCCAAAATTAGTTCGAGAAGCATTCTGGACAGCTGACGGATGATGTGGCCACCACGTTAGCCCGACATGAACCCAATAGAGCACTTATGGGACGCGGTGGAAAGGTCCTTTCGCACCCAAGATCCTGCACCTACAAATAAATACCAGGGAATTGTGGGCGGCTTTTCAGACGGCACGGCTCAACATCTCTCCAGAAGTTTTTCCGCCACTTGTGGAATCGATGCCACGTCGAGTTGCTGCACTTCGCCGGGCTAGAGGAAGTCCTACACGATACAGGTACGTATCCCATGACTTTTGGCACTTCAGTGTATATATACACTATGTTTTTATGTTCTATATATACACACTATGTGCGTATACTAATTATATACAGGGTGTCCAATGAAGTCCTTTCTCAGCCCCGTAACTTTCGAACGCCGACAGCTATAGCCATAAAACCGTGTCTAGGTATAATAATGTATAATAAGTCAGGAGTTAGCTTGCCGATCTCAAAAACTATACGAGATACGAGAAAATAGTCAATTACAAAGTTGTAGAGCAGCATTGGTTTAGTACGAAAAGACACCTTGCGCACATGAATGCTATGAATAGAACGCGTACAACGCTCGTTTGTTTGTTCGCGATGTCGAACACTGTTATGTCGTGAAATGCGTCAGAAAGGAGATAATATCGCCTTCCGCAAAGCACTAGCCCGACTCAACTGCTGAATGTTTGGTTCCAACATGATGGCGCCCCTCCGCACCAGCCAGGAAACGTAAGAAGGTACCTGGTCGAGACATTCGAGCAACAAATCATCGGTTATGGTGGTTGCGTTGAGTGGCCTGCACGCTCACCAGACCTCACCCCACTGGATTTCTTCCTGTGGGACTACCTCAAATAGCAGGTGTATCAGACCCCTCCGACAACGTTGCAGGACCTTCGACGCCGTATAACTGATGCTTCTTCCAGCGTGTCACCTGACATACTGCAAAATGTGCAGCGTGAGGTTCAATCTATCCAAATGTGTATTGTGGCTGACGGAGAGCACATTGAGCACCGACGGTAAATGGGCCCAGTGACAACTAATAGCTCCTTTCTGTCGCGTTTCGTGACGTAACAGTGTTCGACATCGCGAACAAACAAACAAGCGTTGTACGCGTTCTATTCTTAGCATTCATGTGCACAAGATGTCTTTTCGTTCTAAATCAATGCTGCTCTACAACTTTGTACTTGACTATTTTCCCGTATCTAGTATAGTTTTTGAGATCGGCACGCTAACTCCTGACTTTGCCGCTAAGAGGCGCTGTAAGCGGTCTCATCGAATAGCGCATAGCCATTTTACTATACCTAGACACCATTTTTATGGCTATAGCTGTCGGCGTTCGAAAGTTTCGGGCTGAGAAAGGACTTTACTGGGCACCCTCTATATACATACATACCCCCCCCTCTTCCCCAACAGGAGTGCCTGGGTGCGTCACTGCAGCCAATCAATAGTCCATCATCTCGTTTATGACGAATATCACTTCTACAATAATAAAAAAACCTTTCAATTATCACTCTATAATTTGCTCGAACGTTGAGCATCAACTATTTCATAACAATATTAACACGAACTTGAATTAAATTTTAATTTAACATGAGTTAGTAAACACAGAATTAGCTTAACGAAACTCCCTAAACGAAACATGCATATTCCAACACAAGTCAACGCAAATTAGATTAACTGACTGAAGACAGCTCAACGAAAAACAGCCAAAAGCAAGACAGCTCTCACAGCTCGGAAGCCAGGTAGCCAGCGAGCACACAGTACATAGAAAAACAACCTTCTTGTCTCATCCTTTTGTCTACGTCACTCAACCACTGACCTCAATTCTTGTTTCCAAAGAGAGATTCGGGCGAGAGAAAAATGTAAACGTTAAGTTTGGAAATTTCTTATAGAGAACAAACTTAATTTACGTAGACACAGCAACTAAAAAGAAAAGTTATATTAGAGTACAAGGCCTTTTCACGAGCGAAACTTCTCAAATCAAACTTCTTTCCTCAAGAACGACCTATCACCATTTCCATTACTCTCGATATCTATAATTCATGTCAACTTTCAACCTAACTTTCACCAACAGCATTCGAAAATGAAATTCAACTTCAAACACATCATTAAAATTAGAACTGGATATTAAGATTTTAATTTGTTTAGATTGATTTATAATTGTCTGCCTTAATCCTGTAAAATAAAGCGATGCCAGGATTTTTTTGTTTTAATTATCTTTTTATCATCGTATAGTTAAAAATATTGATACTGTAACCAAAAATTTTCAAGTTTGCAACTTGCATTAATCAGCTGAAATTTTATGAAACTTGTAGAGGTTACTAATACTATCAATCGTGGCTGTAGTTGGTGGGGAGCTGGAGAGTTCTGACACCCGTTACTTTCCCAAAACATAGATGAAATTCATTGTAACTTTTTGTTTCCTGGTTTGTGAAAGTTACTTCGATATTTCACTACAAGCTTAAATACGTATTTATCTTACTTCATTATGTACTGAACTCCATTTTAAAGCAAAATTCAGATAAAGTACCACAAATGACGGATAACTCCAAACAAAATTCGATTGCTCGAGGCGAATCAATAGCAATGGTTTAATCAATAATTCTGTGTCTCACAGCCACGGGGTTCGTTGGTGCTAAGGATAAGAGAAGGAAGAAACGGGTGTTTATTTTTCGGGACAAGGCGAATGGAAAGAAAGAGAGAGAGAGGGAGAAAGGGTGAAGTAGTGAAGAGTTGTGCTGAAAACTTAACCAATGTAAGTGGCCACACGCTTCTGAGTACCTGTTATGAAACTTCCAGGGAGATAATCGAGCATAAGCGGATTTTTAGAGAAAAATCATGTCTAGTTGTTTCCAAATGTGAACTAAAACAATCTATGCGATTCAGAATTTCACCATATAGATCCACTACTACAAGCTCTGGACAGAAAGGCAAAAAATTTGTCTCCAAAGCATATAAATAATTTCCTCAATCCTTGAATGGAAAAAATGTCAATGGGGAAAATATTTTTCTTGAATCCTTAGAGAAATTGTTTTAACACATTTTATTATTCATCCACCCATCTCGTAAAAGTGTCAGGCAGCTAGTAGTCTTGCCTTAAGAGCACTGTGGATGAAGAGTAAAGCTAAGTGTTTCTTGTCGAAACATGTTGAATTTTAGTTATTTTTTATGGACGGAGTTGCTGCTAAGAATTCACAGGGAGAATTTAGATAATAGACTTGTATAGCGCCTTTCGATTTTTCGGGATCCTCTTGATGGGCGAAATCATGATTTGGGGAGAGTGTCACCGCGGTCATATTTCTGCCATGCCTCAGCTTGGGGAGGGGGGGGAGAAAGAAAGAAAAGAAAAACCCAAGCACCCAGAAGGAATCTCAGTACTTTGTAACGACACTTCTGCCTCGATACCCAGCGTGGCATAGACGCATACAGTTCACGGATACCGTTATGAGGCGTAGCAGGTCAGATGGTGTCGAAACTGCGCCTCCGTTCGCCGACATTGGGGATGGGCGTAGATGGCATCCCATCATGTGAGACGCATACAGTTCACGGATACCGTTATGAGGCGTAGCAGGCCAGATGGTGTCGAAACTGCGCCTCAGTTCGCCGAAATTGGGGATGGGCGTAGATGGCATCCCATCATGTGAGACGCATACAGTTCACGGATACCGTTATGAGGCGTAGCAGGCCAGATGGTGTCGAAAATGCACCCCAGTTCGCCGACATTGGGGATGGGCGAAACATGTTCGATCGACGAGAGGTCGGGCAATTGGGCTGGCGATGGAATTGTGTCGACATTAAGGAAGCAGGCCTGGAAGAGCCGCGCCGTGTGTGGCCGGGCATTATCCTGTTGAAAAATTGCTCGGTGATGCTGCGACAGGAACGGCAACACAACAGGTCGTGCAATGTCGTCGAGGTACCGTTGAACCGTGAGGGTGGTACGGAGGGCACCCTTGGTGGTACCAAGAGTGTCCGGCTATCGTAAGAAAAGTTCTCACCAGACAGTCACTCCCGGTGGGCGAGCAGTGTGCTGTTCCACAGTAAAGGCAGGATCCGTGTGCTGGCCGGCTCGTCTCCAGACACGTATGCACTGGTCATTGGCGCCAAGTGCAAACTGTGACTCACCAGAGGAAATACCATTCCTTTATCCATAGAACCTTCAAAGAGCTGAACCCCATCAAGATAAGGCTACCAGTCATACATCCAAATCAACCACTCTATTTCTTGAATAAATGAAAACAGAGACGGGTCTCAAGTCTATCCCTTTTGTTCATATTCCTACAAAGTCCCCTAATGTATCACCAATGGACTATTGTGCCTTCGGACTGCTAAAAAGAACGCTCAGTCCTAAAAAAGAGACTGGTATCAAGTCTATACCTTTTGTTCATATTACTTCAAAGTCCTCTAATGTGTCACCAATGCACTACTGTGCCTTCGGACTGCTAAAAAGAGCCCTCAGACCTAAAAAAGAGACTGATATCAAGTCTATACCTTTTGCTCATATTCCTTCAAAGTTCCCTGATGTTTCACCAATGGACTGTTGTGCCTTCGGACTGCTAAAAAGACTGGTAAAAAAAGACTGGTATCAAGTCTAGACTATACCTTTTGCTCATATTCCTTCAAATTTCCCTGATGTGTCACCAATGGACTATTGTTCCTTCGGACTGCTAAAAGGACTGGTAAAAAAAGACTGGTATCAAGTCTAGACTATACCTTTTGCTCATATTCCTTCAAAGTTCCCTGATGTGTCACCAATGGACTATTGTTCCTTCGGACTGCTAAAAAGAACGCTCAGACCTAAAAAAAAGACTGGTATCAAGTCTATACCTTTTGTTCATATTCCTTCAAAGTCCTCTGATGTGTCACCAATGGACTATTGTGCCTTCGGACTGCTAAAAAGACTGGTAAAAAAAGACTGGTATCAAGTCTAGACTATACCTTTTGCTCATATTCCTTCAAAGTTCCCTGATGTGTCACCAATGGACTATTGTGCCTTCGGACTCCTAAAAAGACTGGTATCAAGTCTAGACTATACCTTTTGCTCATATTCCTTCAAAGTTCCCTGATGTGTCACCAATGGACTATTGTGCCTTCGGACTCCTAAAAAGACTGGTATCAAGTCTAGACTATACCTTTTGCTCATATTCCTTCAAAGTTCCCTGATGTGTCACCAATGGACTATTGTGCCTTTGGACTCCTAAAAAGACTGGTATCAAGTCTAGACTATACCTTTTGCTCATATTCCTTCAAAGTTCCCTGATGTATCACCAATGGACTATTGTGCCTTCGGACTGCTAAAAAGAGCCCTCAGACCTAAAAATGAGACTGGTATCAAGTCCATACCTTTTGCTCATATTCCTTCAAAGTCCCCTGATGTGTTACCAATGGACTGTTGTGCCTTCGGACTGCTAAAAAGAGGCATTTCTAAACGCAGACCTAAAACAATGATTAGACTACGGAAAGCAGTGGAAGAAGAGTGGAATAAAATACCACTACCAATTTTAAGAAATGCCGTGTTATCTTGAAAATCTAGATGTAAGTTCATAGTCCAGAGAAAGGGCTATCAGATAGAACATTTAAGAAAGAAATAATTTTATTTTTAGCATTAATTATATACTTGCTGGAAAACCGTTCTAAAAGTGTGTTAACATTCTCTGTACGTCGGTCGACTAATCGAGCCCTCTTGGAAATCACGTGGTCATGGGCCTCATCCACTTTTGCTAGGAGTGGCCACAATTCACTAATCACTCGGTGTAGTCTGGCAGTGCACATTCAATCTCGTTCCTACTTCTCTGACCTGTCTTCCTTTTGTCACATTTGAGCTTGTAAGCAAGACGTTCACACAAAGATATCCCATCTTCTGTCTGAATGAATACAATAGCAAGGGGGCTGGGGCTGAATTTTAGCACCATCCCATCAGCTAGTTCACTCCTATCATGCGGACCTCACTAAAGGTGACCCTGGGCAACTTCGTTTTTCTTTGTACTGCTGCTTCATTAGAAGTTACTGGCAAATCGTAAAATTGGAGCCACTGGCTCCATTAAAGGAAGAATGTCAGTGACGTAAAACAAATACACCATCCATGCTTTTTTAGGACTCGAACTCGGGTCCATTCGGACGAACGGTCAGAAGCAGGAGCGCCGACTTTCCCGAAATTATTTAGGGGGAGGGGGGGGGGGAAGACGTGAAGGGATCAGAAGTCGGAGGGTCACGTCTCTTCCATTTTCAGGACGAAAATGAAAAATCGGAAAAAAAAAAAAAAAAGATAAACTAGAAGATTCGCCGTTTATTTTAAAACGCAATTGGAATTGCTCATCTCCGCTGTGGTGGCACAGTGGTCTAAGCGGTAGCTTATACCTACTCGCCCGAGAATGGTTCGGGTTCGAATCCCGGTGAGGCATGGATGTTGTGTTTGTTTTACGGCACTGGCTCTTTCCCTTCCCTGGAACCAGTGGCCCTAAATTAGAGACGGGCGACTGCATATAGCCCATTGCCTTGCTCACGGTGGCCGTTAAACCTTCAATCAAAAAAAAAAAAAAAAAAAGTGCTAATGAGCAAGGAAACATAAATATCCTTTTGCTGAATATTAATATTTTTAAAAATAAAATTCAGCCTGCGATTTTATAAAAATATTCAGAGATTTTATTTCCAAAAGTTTATAAAAAAAAATATGAGAAATTAGCGGGGTTGCTGAAACAAAGAACGAGAAGCGCAAAAAAATAAATCGATAAGCAAAAACGCTAGAGATCATACGCTTCGCCATTTTTTTTTTTTAACAATTGTTTTAAACATTTACCACATATCACGATAACATGTCAAACACAATACGAGGCTGGCAATCCACTTTCTATATAAAATGAGCAGTGCTGAATATGGAAAAAAGTTTTTATTTATTTTGTTACTTATTATTTTCGGAAATAAATCGCTTTGTTCTCATAATCAGGAGCTTGGTCCATCTTATAAAGAATAATACATTTCTATCACTGGCGTATCTTGAGTCCGAGACCTGGGCTATCTAACTCCATTCTTCTTTCCTTTTGTGTGAACTTGAGTGTTACGTTTTCATTAAATGTTTCTTCCGAGTACTTTTTCATATTTACAAAGAAAGTTTTTCTCTATTGACAAAACAGCCAAGTCCCTCAAATGTGCATGTCCTTGTGTGGCTCTAAGATATATCTTAATTCTTTTTAATGCGGAAAAACTTATTTCGGCTGTTGCAGTTGTTGATGGAAACTTTAATATTAGGTCTATTAATTTGTATACCTCACGAAACACAATGTCCAATTTATTCAACTTTATGTAACAAGTAATGTCTCTTACAGATTTCTTTTTGTATTCATCAAGAGAATGAGACACCTTCAGTTCAGTTTTTAGTCGAGATGTATCAAAATTTGAAGCATAGAGTTCTTTATGTTCTGACAGTAGATGTACCGGAAAGCTTTCACAAAATTTATCAAAACTGTTCGAATCCAACAAAGCCACGAATTTAAGATATAATATCACTGATTTTAATTCATTGACATTTAACACAAACTGAAACAACTTTCGCAAAACACTTCCTGTTACGGGCGGGAGCATGCGAGTGACTAACGTAATCCCAACTCCTAAGTCTTCTCTTTTCTGAGCGAACCGTTGCCCAAACAATGGCCCATACACCCTTCACCCGCTCATTCATGTTGTCATTGAAACGCTAGCTGGCGATCGTATCGAAGGTCTTCGAATCAGAACAACGACGACTGGTAGAGCTTGTTGCGTTACGAAGAAACCACCCTCCGTTAGGAGCCCAGTCTCGTCAGACTGATTCTCTCTGTCAAAAGAAACGAATCCGCACGTGTGTGTGTGTGTGTGTGTGTTTTTTTTTTTTCTTTTGGCTGCGAAAACATCGACATATCTTAACACCGTTGATAATTGGCTTTTATTTGTGCATATTTAACTGACTTTTATTTGTGCATTCTCTGGGCTTCGCAGCTAGCCTATATACACGCCACTGATTTCTGTAAAGGAAAGAGATGCATTTCTTTTCAATTAGCACAGCACACGATAGCCTGAATAGCATGGGGGGGGAGATTTTTATTGAAATACAGGGTGATTCATAAAGAAGTTGTGACGTGCCTACACCGCAGGACGCACACGACATCAAGGCAGATAGCAGCGGGAACGAACGTCTGCGTAGCTCAGTTGGTAGAGCGACTTGTTCCGGAATAAGTGGATTCGGGTTCAATCCCCAGTGTGGACCAAAAATGACGGAGAAATTTACTTCGTTATAATGGCGCCCGAACTTCCCGGATGGCCCGGCCGTTAAAGATCTCGCAATGGTGTGATGTTCTTTCCACACCGCGAGATAGGAAAAATAAGAGAATCCCTTCTTCAGCGCTTCGAAAAATAAATGTGTGTGACGTTGCATTCCACACACCAGATTGACTGGGAGTTCTCAAGTGCACGATCTACAGAGGATGGCTACCTGCAACGATTCATGGTCACGGCTGACCCGTGGGCCATTCCCCCGTCCCTCTTTCGTGGGGGATGGAGAGATGTTACGTGCTTGCCCCGCAGGACGCGCACACGACATAAAGGCAAATAGCAGCGGGAACAAACGTCAGTTGGTAGAGAGACTTGTTCCGGAATAAGTGGACTCGGGTTCGATCCCCGGCGTGGACCAAAAATGACGGAGAAATTTACTTCGTTATAAAGTATACAGTTTCAACGCACTATAAAACAAGAACAATGTAAGATATTTTATGTTACCTGCAACAGAATTGAAGGGGAATGTTTCAAGTTTTTTTAGATACAGTCACAGATGTTCTATGTGTGCACCCTTAGTCACACGACACACATCGAGCCGGTAATCCATTTCCGCCCAAACGCGAGGTAAAATATCTGAATCAAGTGCAGTGATAGTGCTGTGATACTGCCCTTTGTATGGGAATCATTTTCAGCTTCTTTCTCAAAATTCTCCAGACAGTGGGCTGTGAAATCTGCACTTCACGACTCACCCTCCGCGTTGATTTTCTCGGGTTTCGTTGAATGGCTGTGCAAACACTATCGACGACTTCTTCCGATGCACGCGGTCGCCCAGGACTTTTAAGTTTGCACAAACAGCCCGTAGTTTCAAATTTTTTATGCCAGTCGTAGATTGATTTTTTGGTTAGAGGTTCTTTTCCGAATCGTGATCGAAAATGCCGTTGCACAAGAGTTACAGATTCCGTTTTGCTCAATTCAAGAACACAAAACGCCTTCTCCACTGCAGAGGCTGCCATTTTGACTGATTAGTCACGTGACACGCGCGCTATTGCCTACATCACTTCCCTCAGTAGCGGAACACAAACTTTATAAGTACATCTATACCTAACGGTTCGCAGTTTTGGTTCCTGTTTTCAACTGCTACTGTTTAACAGCATCTGGAAACTGTATACTTCTTTATGAATCACCCTGTATTTCAACTCATGCATTTCAAAATTGACATACACACACAAAAACAAAATATTATTTAATTAAACGGGACGAAAAATATTGGGTGGGCACTGTCTCTCCCAGTAAAATTATTTGGGAGGCAAGATTCGCCTTGCCCCCCAAATAATTTTACTGGAGGGGCAGTGTCCAGCCAATATTTTTTCGGACCCTATAATCGGCGCATATGGTCAGAAGCCAACGCTTTGACCACTGTCCCACTGCGTTTATTAACTCTCTGCATTGAGAAATAAATATGACCCAACGAATTGTTGTTCTACATATTAAAATCGTAAACGAAATCAGTGTTCAAGAGATAAGGCGTCAATTAGTTTTTAGCCAACCGGTGTCCACAGTTAAGGAGCGAAAAGTGTGGCGAAGCATACTTCCTGCTGGCATGCCTGAAGAGCTTTACGCTGCTATGTACAGTAAACAATAATTTCTGACAACAAAATAAAGAGGAGAGTAATTAAACTTATTATTCATTTCTTAAAAACAGAAAAAGATGGCCGTTGGTTAGATGATACCATTGGACGAATTGGCAGTGGACCAGTCGTAACGTTGGACCAAATGGCATTGGAGATATTTGTTCCCTTTGGACGAATCGTCGGGGTCTGAGTCCCGATAACGTCTTTTTTTTTTTTTTTTTTTGATTGGAGGTTTAACGACCACCGCGAGCAACTCAATAGGCTATAAGCAGTCGCCCGTCCCTAATTTAGGGTCACTGGTTCCAGGGAAGGGAGAGAGCCAGTGCCGTAAGACAAACACAACATCCATGCCTCACCGGGATTCGAACCCGGACCCCAGACGAACGAATGTTCAGAGGCCAGCGCCTTAGACCACTGCGCCACCGGGGCGGCCCCGATAACCTCGCTCATGCAGATCTTTACCATACATCCTGAACGACTTTATGTATTTTCTTTTCCATAATCTTTCCATAGTCTTGTCGAAGTAGGTTGCAGTTTCACACTGTTTTGCAGGACGCATGGCATTGATATATACTGTACTTATGCTAGTCTTCGATTGAGGTTGCAACAGAAAGCCTCTGATTACTTACCACTGCTAGCTAGTACCTGGCGCATGCGCACCAACTACGTAGGCCTAGCAAGCAGAAATTTTACTGCATACACTAGTTCCTTTCTCGGCCGTTTATGATAGTTATGGGGTTGAAAAGAAAGTAATGTTCGATGACGAGGTATCCGAAGTCGAAGCCCCTGCCACGGCGCGCATTGGCCACTTAGATTTCCCAGCATAACCGACACGATATCAGCAGGTGGGTGGGGTGGCTTAAGTCACTGGCAGTTAGCCATCGGAAAGCGAAGAATGTAAGCGCCACCCAACATCGAATAAGACAAGGGGCACGTCTTGCGTGCTGCATGAGTTTCATCGCGGTAGCACCCCGTAAATGCTGTAAGAAACTGTTACGGAGGCTTAATTCTAGAATTTAGGCATATATATTAAATCTCATTTAGCAACTTTTATTTCGCTTTGTGCTCCTTTTCCTTTGTTTCCACGAAGGTGAGAGAAATTTCGCTGTGTCACTCCTCTATGAAACATCGGAGACACGGTTTATTTAGAAACGCCAGTTTGTCTCATTTTAGAGTGTGCACCTTTGTATGTTGCAAACGGATTAGTATTGTCGTGCACGTTTGATCATTTGCCTTTTTTAGTTTCAAAGCAGCGGACTGAAAGCGCAAGCCCTCTTAATTTTTACCTTGATGCTTTGTATTAGGCGATGCCTGCGCGTTTTCCCCATGGGCCTTCATGAGGCAAAGGGTGAGTTTGGTGGAAACAAGGGGGGGGTAGTCATTACTAGGATTTGAAAACGAACAGTCGCAAGGATGAGAGGAGGAAAGGCCTCAGGTGTTGGGGAGCAGTTCTCAAGCTGACCGGGTAATGGAGTTTTTCTCCGCAGTGGCAGAAAGGAGGAGAGAGAAAATTACCGAAACAGGATTTTTGGGTAAGGGAATTTGGGTTTCAGGGGAACACCGAGGAAGAATTACAGAGCTGATGGACAACCTTTCTGCGATTAAGCAAAGAAAATAATAAAGCGCTTCATAAGATTTTTAAAAGAATTACGAAACATATTTAGTTATAGCTAGTTTATTGTCTTCAAGCACGCAAGCCTTTGCAAGTTAACATAACCACGTAACAGAAAAATACCGGTGTGTACCACAACGCAGTATCACATCTTCAGTGCTGCCGTTGTTTCGAACGATTTCGAGAGGGACATTTTGACCTGTCAGACCGTTCCAAAGCCGGAAGACCCACAACAATGGATATACACATGTTGAAGACCTTAGTGGAGACCGATCGACGTGCGACCACGTGGAAGTTGGCGGAACAGCTGGGGATGAGACTATACCCACACGAGCATTATTACGAACCTGAGTTAACTTGGGAAGGTGCATAAGAGGGGAGTTTGGGTACACCATCAACTCACAGTTGAGCAGAAAGCAAATTTCATGAGTTCACGCGTTTCCCTGCTTGCACGTGACCAAGTTGAACCGTTCTTGAACAGCTCTGTGACATGTGACGAGAAATGGGTTCTGTATGACAATGTCAGCGCCCGGAAACATTGTCTGGGTCCAAAACAAAAGCCCATGCCGACCCACAAAGCCGGTTTACACCCACGTAATGTCCTGCTGTCTTTTTGGTGGGGATATGAGGGGTGTCTGTTTTTTTGAGCTGACACAACAGCACTATCACCGTCGATGTCAGCTCAACGATCTGCATACATCGTTCGCGTCGAAATGATCAGCACTGCTGAACCGCAAGGGTATCCTCCTATACAGCAGGATGGAGCGGGGCTTCACATAGAACGGGTGACATGTCACAAGATCAGAGACCTGGACCTGCTGCCGCACCCACCCTGTTTTCCGGACATTTCCCCAAGCGACTACCACCTTTCCCGGTTCACTTCCTGGAAGGACAGCGGTTCAGCAACCGGGAGAATGTCGAACCCGCACTTACTCACTTCTTTACATCAAAGCCGCCACAATTTTGCAGGGACGGCATCCAACAGCTTCCCGCGCTAATTTGATTGTCTGGGAGAGTATCCATTTCCTTAACGCCGTGGGTTGACAGAGAAGCTTACCCCGACCAAGCTCAAGGGTGGCGGAAGGGTTTCATATGTCGTAGCAAAGTTCAGTTAGTTGTTTTTTTCTGTGTGTGTCTCTCTCGGGGATGTGTTGTTCCTTTGCGTGGTGACTTTTTTGCTTGTCGAGTACAATGAATGAAGTGGATATTTTGTTAAAATCTCCGTTCTTTGCTTTAAATCTGGAAGAAAAGCTTCACTTAAAAAAACTCAGTGCTTATCACCCCAAGAATTTTTAGTTTGAGCTTCACTTAAAAAAACACAGTGCTCATCAGCCCAAGAATTTGAGTCGAAAAGCTTCACTTAAAAAAACACAGTGCTCATCAGCCCAAGAATTTGAGTCGAAAAGCTTCACTTAAAAAAACTCGGTGCTTATCAGCCCAAGAATTTGAGTTTTCAAGAGTATGAAGTTTACAAAGCGCTTTGCAGAACTAATTTCAGTTTTAACTAAGATTATTTTCTATGTTAAAAATAAATAAATAAATGAGAAAACCTGTAAGTATAATTTGCACATGAGTACATATATGTTTTTAGGTTTCACAAGTTCTTTAAAAAAAAGGTTAAACCTTTCAAATAATGCAGATGGTAATATGGTACTCACTCTATATGGGACGGAATTCATGAAACATCCCCTCCCTGCATATATTTCGAGTTATTATTTTTTCACTACATTTTTTTATCCTGTGATTATTCCTCAGTTGAGAAATCTGAAGAAACACAAAGCACAACTAACATAAATTAATGCTCATGTGTTTTAAGGTAAAAATTTTATTTAAGGAGTTTTAACATTTTTCTGTTAATAGTTATGCATTCTATTCTGAGGAAATTTTTTTCGTGTGCAATGCAAGAGTTGACACATTCCTACCTGATTTGGGCATTATTGTGAGTCAAGGAGGTAAACAGAGGCAGAGTAAAGGAATCTTTAGGGTAATGTGGGGAGTCTGAATAGTTGGCCTAATAATGACAGTTTTTTTTATTTCATTGTTTTACTTCGGCTACTGGCCCCACCTGTTTCAGTTGCCACGAGCCGCCACTGACCAAATCAAGTTCTATGATGGAACCGAAATTGTTCCAAACACCGTTTCCGCATAAAAATATTCTATTTTCCACTCTGATCAGAAAATATTTTTTTCTTGAAAATATTTAGAACTCTCAATTAACAACTTTCCTCTACCTAATGCTACGTGATGACTATTTTAATACTCTGTTTTTTGAATTTTGTGGTCTGTAGCTATCCAGAAACGATGTCAACCAAAGCCCATTTAAGAGGGTGGCTAAGTGAGCTGTAGCCCCAAGTCGCGAATTTTCAAGGGACCCCAGAATTTTGCAGGATGCTTGAAGAATTGACAAAGTTCTATAGGTTTTTTTTCTGTTTTTTTTTTCTGTTTTTTTTTTCTGATAGCACAACAAAACCTATTAGAAGCTGCTTGTGAAAAAAATTTATATTTCTTTCTGCTGTTTTAGAAGAAGTCCGCAAAAAATATAGTCACCCCCAGTCCATCCTCAAATCTTTCGAAAGTATTACAGAAGTTTTTTGCATACATCTGTAATTCGGGCAAATTTTCATACATTAAGAATTCGTTTGAATCATGATATTTGGATCATATTATTTTGCCCACTATACTGTGATATAATTTCAACAAGTAAATCGGACTGCGAAGGGGGTGGGGGGATTAAAGCAGAACTGAATTCTGAACTGATGTCCATTTTTGAACCATGAATTTTTACATTTTCTTGCTTCCAGTGATTCGTCCATGAATCATGGGGCCCACACTTCAATACGGCGGGGATATTTTTATGGCTTCCTCATCATATTTTGGGAATGGTTTCTCCTGGGTATTTTTATTTATCCACCCATAGTGAAATTCTAGATGTGCCCCTAATACTGGTGCCCCAAAATACTGTCCAACCCCAGGGCCTTCTGTCTCCTTAAATATGCTCTGATATCAACAGTTCAATATTCCTCCCTCCCCTGCGGGTAAACAGTCCACATACTAGAAAGTAGAAACTCATTTTGTTCGCTTTCTCTGCTACGAATATCATGTATACACACGGGCACATGCAGAACAGTTAGAAACGTGTTCCACGTTTGGATATTCAAATAGGTCGGAATTGAGAGACAGAGAACAGTTCTTTGCTGCTGTAGCAGCGTGTTGTTTTCTCCAAATAATTGGCTTTTCATTGAAAATGTCTGTCACGTTGGACGTTCATATTGTTGATAATAAACATTCAGGAAACGACAGTGAAAAATGCTCTAGAAGTTTCCTGAGAAGCTCGCACAATTTTCTAATCTGAGTGAACGCAATATATATGCTTCTAACAAATGATATGCAATTTATGCTTCAGTCCGCACAATTTCGTCACTCTTGGTTTCTCAAGAGAGTATCAATATTTTATGCAATATGATTTTTTCCTACGTTCTAGTCAAATAAGTAATTTTTTCCAAGTTTTAGATATTATTGTGCTGAATATGCAGAATAGTTGAAATCATTGTATGCGTTTCGCAAAATAAAGACTGCAGAAAGAATTTCTTTTGAATATCGTAAGTTCGCAGTTCCCTGAAATAAATCTTGCTTACGGCGTTGCATTTGCGTAACGCTGGTTTTGCCAGAATCATTCCGTTTAGTTATTAATTTCCTTCGGGAATATTTTTGAATAATAATTTTGAATGAGACAAAATTTCTGCGAAAAGAATGGTTGTGGCGCCATCTATAGAGCAACGTTACAAATTTTGTTCGGCTGCTGGGAAAAAATTACCAAACAACCCTTATAGCAGCGGCACTATAATTTTAATATAGGATGAACATAGAGACAGAGATCGCGATCTAGTCGAAAGAGGTTAAACGTACCTTGAAGCTGCGTTTGCAGAGCAAGCAAGTTGTTGTTGGTGGTGTGTGTGTGTGTGTGTGTGTATGTCAGCAGTGATGTATTCAGGCATCTTTTCCGGGGTGCTTAGCCGGGGCCCCCTGGACTCCTCCTCCTCTCTATGTTTACGGGCCTGGCCAACGGATTAAGAACTTGCTTGTGACGTCACACTAAGGGCACCGTCCATAGGTAACTGAAGACATTGTGAAAATATTGATCATTTGCTTCAAATTATTTAAATTCCTTTTAGTCTACTCCATGTACAAAATGTAAAATTTGTGTTAAGAAAAATTAGCGGCAAAGAAGTTGTTTTTTTTTTTTTTATGTGGCAAACGGAAAATTTCCAAAATGTAATCAAACCAAATCTGAACTGGGACTAAAGTGCGCTTCTGTATTTTTAAAGATATTTTTAAATAACTACTCACCAAGTTGAAAAAGCACTGCTTATATAACAAGTCAGAGAAAAGAAAATATGCTATGTCCGTAGTAGCTACTTAATGAATCTGTTCTTCCTGTGTGCTTCACTAACAATGGGAATATAGATCTCGAAATTTTGGCAGACATTTGATAATCATCATTACAGGGGAACTAAATCCTAACCCCAATTTAACTACACTAAACCCCATGCAAACAAATACACTGGCGGAAAGTGAAAAAAGAACACCAAGAAGGAGACGTCTGATACCAACGAAATTTATACAGCATAATAACGGAATACAGAGGATAACGTGATCAAAACATTATGGCAAAATACAGCTGTATTTGCTGGTAAACTGAAAAATAACATTTCCATGTAACATGGTTAGTACGAGGTTGAACCGCCATGAACTGCGTCACACTGTGCAATTCTGGCATGGAGTCTGTCGTACAGATGTTGGATGTAAGTTTGGGATATTGAGTTCCAAGCATCCTCAACCTGGACGCGTAAATTGGGGATGGTCGTGGCTGGCCGTGGAGACCGGATAAGTTGTTGTCCCATAAAACCCCACACGTGCTCAATGGGGGACAAATCCGGTGAACGTGCAGGCCATGGAAGTTGTCTCGCACCCTGAAGTGCATGTTGCGTTGCACTTGCCGTGTGTGGGCGTACGTTATCTTGCTGAAAAACACCACGATGGACCGACCTTACAAATGGCAAAACAACGGGCTGAATGATGTTATTGATGTAGGAGGTGCTGTTTAACGTACCCGGTACAAACACTAGTTGTGTACGGGAGTGATAGCTGATCGCTCCCCATACCAGGAGACCAGGTGTACGCCCTGTGTGTCGCTGGCGGATGCAAGAAAGGTGGAGACGCTCCCCTGTGCGTCTGCGAACACGCATACGGCCATCGGAGGCTCCCAAGCAGAATCTGCTTTCATCGCTGAACACGACAGATCGCCATTGCGTTCTCCAGTGCAGACGTTGGCGACACCACTGCAGCCGTTCCTGACGGTGGGCTGGAGTCAGAGGCACACGTGCACGTAGTCCTGCATCCAGTAGACGGTTGCTGATTGTTCGCACAGTCACCTCAGGTGCAACGGCAGCTCGGATTTGCGCAGTGGATGTTCTGCTTGACAACGCCGCTCTTCTTATGCGTCGATCGGTCCGCTCATCAGTCCGTCTGTGACTCCCGGTTCCACGTCTTCTCGTGTGGGAATGTTCCTCGGACCATCTACGTCACCATCGTACCACCACCGATACTTCCCGTCCAATTCGCTCCGCAATACGACGATACGACCACCCGGCCTCGCGGAGTCCGACTAGACGACCTCGCTCAATGTCCGATAACTGCTGAAATCGTACACGTCTTCCATGTCCAGGCATTGTAGCTTCTTAAGGGTCTTCACGTGTCCGTACGCCGACGACAGATTATATTCACTTCGCCGTACTCCTTAAATACCACCGACGATAATTTGCATATTATGCCGTGCTGTGGCGTAAGCGCTCACCGGTTGGTCCCGAAATTAACATCACATCTACGTAAACTCCACCCCATTAACTTAAGTAAATTTCATGATCGTCCGCGAATTCCTTCTTGGTGTTCTTTTTTCACTTTCTGGCAGTGTATATTTCAATTTTCGTTTTTATACATTTTCAATGTTCATTTCATGTGCGAGAAAAATTACAAGTATGCATGTTCTAACACATGTTCTTTACCATGTGAGGGGAGGAGAAATCAATACAAGGTAAGTTTATTTTTCATTTATTTATTTCTGTGTGTACATTGTGCTGAGAGTTACACATTCTCAGTATCAATTTAGTCTACTTTGCAGCCTCAAAACTTTTTTATTTATATCTGTATGCCCTGCAACATTTTACAGATAAATAGTAATATCTAATTCCTTCAATTTCAAAATAGACTAGGGGAGGGGGAGAGGCTAAGTTGTTAAAACCACAGAAAAATATAGACTGTAGTAGCATCACTAGCATTTTTTCTTTCCTTTTTTTTTTTTTTTTTTTTTTGCGACTTTCTTTCTAAATACGTTCTCAGTAATAATTCAGTGTATAGTTGACCTTCCCCAATTTTTATTAATTTCTGTATGTACTGCAACATTGACCTGGTGCATCATTATCGTGATTTTTCTTCTTTGTGAATTACTTTTTCATATTCGCAGAATATTAATTTTGGAACAGTTTGCCTCTTCAAACTCATTATTTTTTTGGATGAAAGCAATGTTATTTGATCAGAAAAGTTAGGATCCAAAAACACAATTTTGGATGCTGTTTTATTAATTTTTCGCCAGTTTTTCTTTTATAGACGCAAATTGCAATGTAATAGTACGTCAACGTACTAACAGATTGCGTTTCAGTTATTTTCTGCGTCTGTTTAAAACTGCATTAACACAATTTTTTGGTATAGCCGTTTATACTCGTACAGAACAGAAACAGCCAGAAAGCGTAATTCCTGAGAGACATAAAACAAACGGAATTTTCTTTCCTTCTTTTCTTTTTTCAAATTTCGGTAGAACGGTTATGTTACACAATAATTTGCAGAAAACTAAAATATGGACTTGATTAAGTTGTTCCTTCAAGCATTAAGGGCGATTCAATGCCCAGAAACGTATAGTGCTGTAACCTTCTCGGTGCACAACTCCGTCGCTTAGCGTGACGTCACAAAAACGATGGCCAAGCCCGTAAAGAGAGGAGAGGTGGGTCCCGGGAGCCCCGGCTTAGCCCTCCCGAAGATCCATGAACGCCCCCCCCCCGGTAGGTTTTTGAGTGATCTCTCCTTATATTTAATCTAATTATTTTCGTTTATAGCTGAATATTTGGAGAAATTAATTTAAAAAATAATTTAGAATATGAGGAAAAATATAATAATAATAATAAAAACATCCACGTGGACTTCTATCTGAAATTTCTATCATCCTTCAGTTAAACATTAAACTGCTTCCAATATAACAAAATATTTGCTACCTAATTTTTAACAATAACAAATTATTAGAAATTGTTCCCATGCATTTTTTCTTTCCTGGTAGGTGGGTGGTTTACACCCCGTAACAAAAAATAAAAATAAAATCGAAGCATCTCAAACTGGCATCCAAACGGGCTAGTTAGTTCGTTTGTTTGTTTTTTACTACTATGCTCTAATCTAAAGGGGCTGAAACCAAGTGGAAGGAAAATGGTTTACACCATACGTTTTCAGATGACACTGTAATGATTCCTTAATAATCGGAAATACTCTTGTATTAAGGCGAGGACATTTTTACTACTCCAAATGTATTTTGGGGTGGGGTGGGGGTGGGAGGTGGGGAGGGTTACAGCCCAGAGTTACCTAGCCAGCATCCTCAATATTTTACACCACCCTATGGTGAAATTCGTGGTGCATTACTGAATTAAAGTAAAGGAATATCATTTTTACATTTTTAATCACTTGTATGTGTAGATTTCTTGGAATTTGCATTTACGATACACGAGCATCAGGAAATTTTTATACTCTATTTAAACTTTTGTTACCCGTATTAATATATATATATATAAATAACAAAATTGTGATTACATAATCAGTCAACAAGTTTCAGCCCCTAAAAATGTGTAATTGCCCTCTCGAAATAAACTACCTGAATGCAACGCTGTGTATGTGTGTGTTTCTAGATTATACATTTGTATGTTACCGACAGTGCGCACCGAGGATTTCTTGGATTTCTTTATAGAATGGCCAAAATATTGAAGATGCAAATCAAAATACACCGGAAAAAACATCTCTCAAAATGTTGGGAAGCGATAAAAATGCATCCGCCGTTTTCAAGTGCGTTTCCAATGCATACACTGTATAAACAAGGCCGTAGCTTGGAGGCCGCCAGGGGAGGCTGAACCTCCTCTGAAAAAGCTTGAGCATTTACTGAAAAATACCAAAGGAACATAGTAATAATTAGCGTATGCCGTATTTGAAAAAAACTTGAGCGAAAGAAAATTAAATATCACACTTAAGCTCTTTTTATAGATTTGACTTAGAGAAAAAGCTCGTAAGTCATCTGATTGAAGATCATGTCCTCATGTCCGTGGAGCCATCAGTATGGAAATTGGTAGTTTTTAAACACTGACTAGTTTTTACAGAGCTTGTAAAGGGCACAGCAATACAGTCCGTAGATCAATTCGCATTATACAAAGGATACTTTTGACCAGTTTTAACCAAATCGACTATAAACATTCAGAGGGGTAACTAGGGCGGGACAAGCGGGACGGCTGCCGCGGGTGAGCTAAACAGAGGGCGCAAAAATCACTGCTTATAATCTGATTAAAACTGGAATTGAAACGTTTGCACCAGCTAATGAATGGTACAGCTTCTTTGCACCATACTTTGTCATTTGTCCATTTACAGAACGTGTTTATGATAACCTTTCGCCAGTTTTGGCAGCCCTTGCCAGCCCAAAATTCGCATTTCTTCTTCAAAATGTTCAGGGGATGTTAGTTCCTCACTTTCAAAAACGAAGGCGCGGTTGTAAGAATAGTTGGATTGTTTTTTCTTGGCACTTGGCGATCAAGGAATTGCCTGCTTTTGGGGGTGCAGCAAGCACTTCCCGATTCTAAATACATGTGATTTGCAGCAAGAAGAGACCAGGCGAAGGATTCCGTAGTAATCTCACATTAGGGCGGAATTCCTGTGGAAAGCATGGCAGTAACATTGCTTGATCTGAAAGGGGGAAGAGGGTCTCTTAAGTGATCCTTCTTAAGGGAACAGCGAGATCTCTCTCCTCAGCGATTATGTCACCAGCAAGCAATGTGAGGCAATGGGGGAGACAACAATGCAGTGGGTGGGGAGAGAGATACTTCGACACGTCGCACCCAAAATGCCTGCAGCCCCAAAAATAGGCGATTCCATTATCATCAAGTGCCAAATAAAAAAAAATGCTACCATATGTTGCAATTTAAGGATGTCGTTCACACTGTTGAAGGTTCTGTGGGGGCTATTCGACCATTATTGCGATCCACGACTGCCGGCTGCATTTCTTCTGTTTGATGTGGTACCGGATGTCCTAACCAGAGGCGTAACTTGGGCGGGGTAGAAGGTGCAGCTGCCCCGGGCGCAGCTCAAGAGAGGGCGCAAAAATCACTGTTGCAGTCTGATTAAAATGGGGATTGTGACTTTTACACCAGTTTCTGGTACACTTAAAATTCGAATTTCTTCCTCAAAATGTTCAGAGGATACTAGTTGTTCACATTCAGAAATGAAGGAGGTGCTGTATGATCTATCTAACTAAAGAAGAACTACGGCCTTCGCGGACAACAATGGGGACCATGGTTTTTTGAGCGAAGGGAGGCCAAAGGCCGAGTGGAGCTCTCTTTACGAGACTCAAAACAATTAGTTGTTCGGGCATAGGTAGGAGATGACACATCCGATCACCGTGATTTTTTGCATGCGATTGGACATCGTTCATGGTCAGATTTTGACGTTTTCCGATTCCCGAAATTCTGTGTCATTGAGGAATAATCATCCAAAAAATTTCATTTTTAGGGGTTTTCCGGATTGTGAGAAGGGGTCGTTTGTTACTTATCTTCGCCAAAGATCTTCAGCCGATCGCTGTGACACTTGCCACAGAGAAAGGGAAGGACATGGTGAGTGACATGAGGTTGGTATCATGGTGATTAGTCGCATCGTATAAAAATAATGACCATTAAAAAATTGACCAATTTTAATGATAATTGAAAAAATCCATTCTCTGTACGAGACTCGGGACAATTAGTTGTTCGGGCATAGTTACGACATGACACATCCGATCACGGTGATTTTTGGCATGCGATTGGACATCATCCATGGTAAGGTTTTGATGCCTTCCGATTCCCGAAATTCCGTGTCACTGAAGAATTTCAATTAAAACCAGATGACCTTTTACTTGAACCGTTTCACGAAAGTCGGCTCACTGACATTAATTTAAAAAAATCGTTTGAATTGAAAAACGAAGAAATGAAAAAAACTGCGTTTGTTAACTCAACACTTGCCTAATCTATAATAATAATACGTATAAGGAAGTTTGTGTGTGTGTGTGTGTGTGTGTGTGTGTGTGTGTGTGTGTTGCGATACAAAATGAAAAACGTTGTTCCCGATCTGAGTGTGTCTTTCCGCTTCGTTTACATGCAACCTGATCACAACCAACGTGAAGGCGTGAAGGAAAGTAGTTCATAATAAATTTTAGACATTTCCCTTTTTCAGAAAGTTTCGTACTTTTGTTCTGGAAGTTATAAATTTCACGCGTTCGTTTTTTAGAATTTGCTATAATAGACGCTTTAATGAGCTTATATTTTGCAATAGCTTCGCTCAAAATTTGCCAACTGTACCCGAGCTATCGGTTGCCGTTCGCGGCTTGTCTTTGTCTTTAGTTGGATAGACCATACGTACGTTGCAAGATAAGGACGTTGTTCACATTGCTGAAGATTCTCTGGGGACTATTCGATTGTGTCGTTAGTCTGATATATACATATATACATGAATTTTCAGAAGACAAAAGTGATGTTCAATGCTTTTACAAGAAATGAAGATTTATCGATTGATGGAGAAAAGCTGGAGATAACAGACACGCACGTTTATCTTGGACAGCAGATATCAAGTGAGGGTAACATTGATGAAGAAATTAATCGGCGTACAAAACTTGCCTGGAGAGCTTTTGGAAGAAACAGCATAATTTTCAAGAGCAATATGCCATTATGTCTTAAAGGAAAGGTGTTTGATCAATGCATCCTTCCAGTGCTTACGTATGGTGCAGAGACGTGGACCTCAACTAAAAGAGACATACAAAGGCTTCAGACAACTCAAACAAGCATGGAGAGGTGCATGCTTGGTATAACCAGGAGAGATAAGAAGAGGAACTCGTGGATCCGAAAAATGACGAGAGTGGAAGACATCATGATCAGAGTTAAATCCCTGAAATGGCAATGGGCTGGACATACTGCCAGAAGGACAGACCATAGATGGACAGCCGAAATTTTAGATTGGATTCCAAGGGACAGGAAAAGACCCAGAAGAAGACCACATGGGAGATGGGTGGATGAAAACATATTTTGGCACTGAGAAAAGAAGATGGTTCTGTAACAAGAAATAGAGGCGAAATTTTGACAAGAGTGAAAGATTTCTATTCAAAACTATATGAAAGGGATGATACATGTACTCCAGACATTACGAAAGGTACCAGAGTTCTTCCAGTCCTCCCAGCAGAAGTTGCACATGCAATCAAGAACATGAAGCGGGAAAAAGCTCCAGCAGAAGATGGAATTACCGTGGACATTATACAAGAAGCAAGTGGAGAAATTGAAACAGTACTCGCCCAAGTTTTCACTCGATACCTTAATGAAGGGAAGATTCCTGAGGATTGGAACAACGCTACAATGATCCTGGTACATAAAAAAGGTGACATTGAGGATCTTAGGAACTACAGACCTATCAGCCTCCAATCATTGTTTTATAAAAATCTTCACTAAAGTTCTTTCACACCGCTTGAAGGTAACACTGGACATGGCTCAACCGAGAGAACAAGCTGGATTCAGGAGTGGCTACAGCACAATAGATCATATGCACGTACTGAGAGAACTAATTGAAAGAGCGAGGGAATATGAACTTCCATTGTGCATGGCTTTTATCGATTATGAAAAGGCCTTTGATTCAGTGAAACCATCAGTAGTTGCAATGGCTTTGAAATCCTGCGGTGTTGAAGATGCATACATTAATATTATTAATAACATCTATGAAAACCCAAGTGCAAAGATTCGGCTGTTTGAGAATACAGCGCACATAAAAATTGGAAAAAAGTGAGACAAGGTGACACCATATCTCCCAAGGTCTTTAATGCCACATTGGAAAATGTCTTTCAATCACTGAACTGGGAAAACAAAGGGATAAAGATTAATGGAGATTATCTAACTCACCTTCGTTTTGCTGATGACGTAGTCATTTTTGCACCTACCCCTTCAGAGCTGCAGAGTATGATCCAGGAACTTGCTGACAAGAGTAAAGAAGTGGGATTAAAAATGAACTTTCAGAAGACAAAAGCGATGTACAATGCTTTTACAAGAAATGAAGATTTATGGATTCATGGAGAAAAGCTGGAGATAACAGACGCGTACCTTTATCTTGGACAGCAGATATCAAGTGAGGGTAACATTGATGAAGAAATTAATCGGCGTATAAAACTTGCCTGGAGAGCTTTTGGAAGAAACAGCATAATTTTCAAGAGCAATATGCCATTGTGTCTTAAAAGAAAAGTGTTTGATCAATGCATCATTACAGTGCTTACGTATGGTGCAGAGACGTGGGCCTTAACTAAAAGAGACATACAAAGGCTGCAGACAACTCAAAGTAGCATGGAGAAGTGCATGCTTGGTGTAACCAGGAAAGATATAAGAAGAGGAACTCGTGGATCAGAAAAATGACAAGAATGGAAGACATCATGATCAGAGTAAAATCCCTGAAATGGCAATGGGCTGGACATACTGCCAGAAGGACAGACCATCGATGGATAGTCGAAATTTTAGATTGGATTCCAAGGGACACGAAAAGACCCAGAAGAAGACCATGTGGAAGATGGGTGGATGAAATTCGAAAGTATGCGGGAGTAGCATGAAGGAGACTGGCACAAGACAGGCCGTTGTGGAAGAGGCTTAAAGAGACCTTCGTTCCGCAGTGGATTGATGATGGTTGACAATGATGATGATGATATATATACATATATATGTTTTTTTCCCCGTGGATATGCATGTATATAGTCGTACATATCATTCTTTATCAATCAACTACTGGTCTCCTCAAGTTCCTTCCACAACTTTCTATTTCGAGCGGGTCACTTCAGCATTCTTTCGTATTTCAACCACCTATCTCCCACATGATATTCATATAGGTCCTTTCCTGCCCCTTTGTATCCAATCTAAAATTCAGTTGTTCAATGATGTCATGCACTCTTGTCAGCTTCCTGATCGATGAATTCGCTTTCTTTATTTCGACAATAGTTATGCGTATTTTTGTTATCGCAACAAAAATACACATAAATTCGTCGAGTGTTATGTATCTTTTATGTGACAAAACTCCAGGAAATGCAAGCAGCACTATACTTACCGCTTAATTTGAGTTCGAGTTATTTCTTGTTCAGTTATTTATTTGGCAGATGCATGGGGTTTTCCGATTTTAAGTAGGACACATTCGTACTTGGAAAGAGAAAGGGGGAAAAAAACCCAAAAAAACCGCTCACACAAACAGGGAAGAAGGGAGAAAAAGAACTGCCCTAGTTATTCCTTTTAAGGAATTTAACGAATTCTTTAATGATCTTTTTAAAAGATAACAACACAACGCTGAGTTAACTGTTCATCTCATTTTTGCATAATCAATGTTTTAAATTGTACTTGAAGCGTTTTCCAAGAAACTGTAAAGCGTGGGGGCAGTCGTTCATCGAGTATTCGACCCCATTGGATTCACGTGCCTGGTCACACTGGGGCCAAAGGTTTTGCTGTAAGAATGTTGGAAGAGCGGGATCACTTGGGACTCTAAGCTACCTCCGAATATATCCAGGAAATTTGAACGTTGGAAGACGCAACTGGAAGGCTTGAGTGGTGTGTTGATTCCTCGATGCATACTAAAGGATGCTTCAACCAATTTGGAGGTATCTCTTCACGTGTTCTGTGATGCAAGCAAGATAGCATTTGCTACTTGTATTTTTGTCCGATGCCAAAATGATCGGTCCACGACGTGTCAGCTAATACAGGCACGTTGTAGAGTCGCCCCTTTGATATTACCATACCCAGGATGGAACCCTTAGCCTGCACTATTGGAGCTAGGTTAGCAGAAACAACGAAACGAGACTTGGGGCTGTAAAACGTGTCTACGTACTATTGGTCTGATTCTGTAAATGTGTTATACTGGATAAAAAGAAATGAAAATTGGGCAACCTTCGTTTACAATCGTGTTCAGGAAATTCGGCGGCTAACAGACCCAGAAGACCGGAGGCACATTGCCGGGTCTATGAATCCTACGGATCTCCCTTCGAGAGGATGTACAGTGAAAGAGTTGAAAAATTCTCGTTGGTGGGAAGGTCCGAAGAGGCTAAGATTACCGTGTGATGAATGGCCAGCCTCAGAAGCGCTTCCAAATTTGGAGGTTCTGAATTCAGAAAGGCGAAAAACTATTGTGTCTGCTACTAGCACAGAAATTGAGAAGGTTTTCGAATATTCTGCCAAGATCTCCTCGTATAGCAGAATAATCAGATTCATGGCGTGGATTTTTCGTTTTTACAGGAATGCAAAGGCCAAATGAACTGAAAGGTGTTTCGGTGAGTTAAGTGTAGAGAAAGTCGAAAAGGCCGAAATGGTAATGTTGAAAGAAGTCCAAAGACAGAGTTTTGGCGAAAATAGAGAAACTTCTCTGAAAACCTTTATCGACGTAGAAGGGCTGTTTCGAGTCAATACGAGAATCACCATGAGAATGGACTCGGAGGCATTTCGTCATCCAGTAGTACTGCCTTCTAAACATCACATAGTGAAAAAATTAATTTGGGAAAAACATGTTGAACTAGGCCATGCTGGTCTGCAGGTCCTAATCTCGAATCTGCATGAACCTTATTGGATAATAAAATGTAGAAAGACGATACGGCAAGTTATTAAAGAATGTGTTAGATGCAAAAGGTATACTGCTCTTCCTTTGGAACCACTTAGTGCGCCCCTTCCTGAAGATAGAGTTAGAGATGCCCTTGTCTTCGAAGTGGTTGGCATCGACTTATGTGGACCGTTGTTTCTGAAAAATAATGAAAAGAGTTGGATTGTACTATTCACCTGTGCAGTTTACCGAGCGGTTCATCTAGAGCTGGTAACTTCTCTGTCGACCGACGGATTTCTTCTGGCACTTAGAAAATTTATTGCACGCAGAAGACGTCCAACAACCATTTATTCCGACAATAGAACAAACTTAGTGGGAGCATCTAAGAACTTGAAATCCATTCATTGGGACAGAGTACAAAGGATTGCTACGGTGGAAAAAATTCAATGGAAGTTCAATCCACCCTCTGTCCCTTGGTGGGGAGGATTCTGGGAAAGGATGATAAGCATGTTGAAGACTGCGCTCAGAAAGGTACTGGGTAAAGCCAGTCTACAGTACGAAGAACTGTACACGATTCTCTGCGATGCGGAAGGTGTGATTAATTCGAGACCCCTAACAGACCTTTCTGAGGACAGTGATGACCTCGTTGCCCTCACACCGGCTATGTTTTTGCAAGAGATCAAAGAGATAGGAGTCCCCGACCGGGATTTGATTGACACCGAAAGACTAAACAAGCGATTTAACTTTAGGCAGAGCATTCGGCAGGATCTCAGACAATGCTTCAGAGTCGAATATCTGGAACATCTCAGAGAATTTTCAAAGGCTCAAAGGAGATCCAACATTGCGGAAGGGGACGTGGTCTTAGTGGGTGACGACAACACTAAGAGACTCAATTGGCTTTTGGCCAAGGTGCAAAAACTTATTCCGGACAAGGACGGTGAAGTCCGTGTTGCGGAAGTTAAGACCAAACAGGATCCTTATTGCGACCAGTGAAGAGACTTTATCCTCTTGAGATTCGAGAGAACGAGCGCTCGTCCCTTCAAGTCCCCGAGCCTCCTGCAGTATCGAGAGACGTCAAAAGGGGACCTACTTCCAGAGACATTTTACATGACCCAGTGTTGTCAGAAAAGCAAGAAGAAGCGACGGGTGGTGGAGACGTGCGATCCCGTTATAGACGGATCTTAAAGCCAGTGCG
Organism: Macrothele yani; assembly: GCA_039090855.1. Lineage (NCBI taxonomy): Eukaryota > Metazoa > Arthropoda > Arachnida > Araneae > Macrothelidae > Macrothele > Macrothele yani. The sequence goes on along the minus strand of CM077007.1, from coordinate 133,193,370 downwards.
GCGAATGAACTTATAACGTTTTATGTGTTTGAGTTTCGTGACTTGATCCCGAAGCTCAAAGGTGGGAGGATGTTGGAAGAGCAACAACTCACGAAGAGAAAAAATAAATAAAATCCGAGCAGCTATGGAGACTGTTTGATAGAGGGCGCTGTCACTCAGTGGGAGGCGAGAGGAGGAAAAATTCGTGTGATTTTAACTCGGGAAAAGGAGAAATCGTGTGTTTTGAACACGATGGAACTCAAGAGGAAAAGAAACGCCGGCGTGTTTATGTTTGTTACTTGTCTTTTTTAGTATGTGTGCGGTCGGTAATCTGTGTCGTGTAAAATATGTGTTAGATGTTCATTTGAGGCTCTTGTGAATCACTGTGTCAACTACTGCGTCCTTTCTTATTTTCCTTTGGATTAATGTACTATTGTCAATTGATTTAACGACCTCATCACACGGCACCCAAGAGCCGTCGTCCAAAAATTGAATGGCAGGTAAGAAGTCTTTTTCTTCAATACTGTGCATTCCTGATTGATTTGAATGGCAACATCTTACACTAGTAACCTTTTTCACTTATGTGATCTCTAAATATTAAATTGAGGGACTTAGTTTTTACTAGACCCATGTGTCATTCACCAGACTGTGTATGGCTCTAAAGGGGAGGTTTCTGGTTAAATCTACACATGGTTTGTTAACTCGTGTCTCTTTTCCCTGACTTTTCATCCTCGAGATTTGTAATTGTCTAAACTCTAAATTACATGAAGAGGGCATTTCTTTCTATCATATTTAATTTTACTTATTTTTTTACTATACTTCCGAATTTTTTTACATACTTCCGAAATTAAAAGTTTTGCTCTCGGCAATTTCTCTTAAGAATAAACAAATGGCCACATTTAAATGATTTTTGAAATTACTTAGAGTGTGAAATACGAATTTCATGCAACTAGATCACGCAGTTTGCAAGCAACTGAAGCCGAAATATATTTTGCACGTAGGACAAGCGGCGTTTCCCTTCAGTAATTTCATATCCCCCAAAATTTGCGATAATGATGTTTTCTTTAATCGTAAGTTAAAAGGCGCAATGTCTAATTTATACCCCATTGAAAAAAAATTAATACGCAGTATTAAAACAACGTAAAATTTCTTCTTTCGCGCAGGTAAAAGAACTTAATTAACGTTGCTCACAAATGATCATATGTAGAGGATTTTAGGAAGGGAGTGTCTGACCTAGGTCTTAAATAACCCTTAGAAATAGGAAGCTAGGAGATTTGGGCTAGAGTGCCCGATAGGAAAGTGACACGGAAGCAAAGTAGAAAGGGGGAGGAAGACGCCCTTATTTATTACCGGGGGGCAGTACCCGGGGTCCGACGGCTTAACGTGCCTATCCGACGCACGGCGGATATTCAGTGGATCGAGCGTTCGTATCTGCTGGGATCGAACCTGAGGTCCTTTCCGTGGCAGTCACGAACGTTGCACACTAGGCTCATACGACACACGCCGTTTTTACCGTACAAGCTCTGCGATCAAAACGTCGCCAGCTGCTGCCACTCATTTACACAAGAACTTCCAGTCTATGTATCTTAAATATCTTTGGGTTTGTTTACTTCCTTGGTTTACTTATCGTCTTCACGAAAGAGGTCACATGATCTCGTGGTCCGAGAACTGTGCCCACAAACTAACATAGTCGTATTTATTCGGTGTGATTAATGCGCCCTTTCTCCTAAAATGTACGATATTTCTTTTGTTACCCAGAAGGAATCAGAGTGAGCTCAGGAGGTTACTCTTATTAGAGCCGATTGCCTATAGAGAGCAAATTAGTAGAAATGCTCTTCGCAACGGTAAAACACTTGAAACTCAGCCTTCGCGAATGTTTAATTTCCCGCTCCGAACATAATAACTTTATTTTGACTACCGTCAAGACAAAAGAATTCACATTCTCTTTGCACTGGAACTCTTATGATTCGTGTGATGATCTATTTCTTGATCTGACTCTCAGTGGCGTCGCATGCCCATTTAGGTTGGGTGTGCGATGTTACGGGAAGAAAAACACTGAAAAATGTGTTACGTAACCCGAGCTGAAAAATTCACGCATTGATTTTGAACATACAAAAGCATTTTTTTTATTTAGCAGTCGTTTTAAGAAAAATCAATGCATTTTTGGTATCTCATCCTATATAGATTAGAATTCAATTTTATTATTAAATCTGTGTTCATAAACACATCGAGCCACACTGCGACGAAAAGACAGAAAAACTGCAATTCGTGGCAGAATGTTGAATTGTATTTATGACTCCATGCGATTCCAAACACAAAGGTATGACCAGTAGTGCTTTTTTAGGCGCACTCCTTAGGACCACGGTCTAGTACGTTGGTTTCAAGGAGATTAGAATAAGATTTCTGGAGATGCCCTGGATCTTTGAACCGTAAAGCCACAAAGTGTAGGAATTTTGATGTTGCTTACAATGCCCTGGATTTTTGAAACGCAAAGCCACAAAGTGTAGGAATTTTGATGTTGTTTACAATGCCCTGCGGAGTTTAATGTTGTTTCAGCTTTGTAATATTTTGAGTTGCGCGGTTTTTGTTTGCAGAAACCATGTTAATACCAAAACGTCGCTCCACAGAGGAATAAAAGTTTCAGTTTTGGCGTTTTGTTTGTTTTGAACTATCACTAAATTTTTGTGTATTTCTACAATGAAAATTAAAAACATTTTCGACAAAATAATGCGCTTTGGCCAACACAAAATGCATTGCAATAGACTTGAGGAACAGCAGCTTTCCCACACTTTAATGGCCGCCGCTTGCGGTTATAGGTTTCAGGCAGAGGGATACTATTCCACTGACGAGGATATGTCCAGATATCTTTTTTTAACCACCTTGATACACATGTATTCAGAAGTTCACAGAAAAACTAGCATATAGACCGTCACATCACAGTGACATTACCAGAGGATGCAACGCTCCGATGTGATGGTCACCTGCTGTGTAGACGGCCTTAGTTTCAGTCCCGAAAGAAAAGCTGGTTTTCCTGTCTGGTGGCTCTCTCTGTGCCCCCCCCCCCTCCCTCTCTGGAGCCAATGTCTCAAAATTAGAGACAGACGGCTGATAGCACTACTGATAGCACTACGAGCTACTCATAGCGGTAGTTAAATCTCGAAGAAACCGGGGAGAGGAGGGAAACCCGAAACAAGAAAAGAAAAAAATATATTCCTAAATTCTCTGATTAGCACTGGGTCTGTATCTAGTGCATTGCATGATTTTTATAGCAGTGTTTCATTTATATGTAAGTGAAGCAGTTTATATTTTTTCTCAAGTGCACTCCGTAATTTCAGAAAGTCTTCGAGTAAGGCCGTGTTGTAACGATAGCCGTGTGGGAGTATTGATTTGGTCTTACAACAATAATTACGTGTCACCTTAACATTTACGAAGCCTCGAAACAATTTTTTTATCTTTCAGATAGATTAGTTCATTACTGGATTTATATGTTAGTTCTTAGAAAATATCGTCTTAAGTTACTACTCTGGCTTTGGTCGCTGTTTGAAATGATTTCCTACCTGGAGTGACGAAAAGGGTCATCCACGCGTAGCATCCAACAACAACATAAAAATCTATGAATGAAGGGATTACTCACGTGAGGTGGCATCATCCTTTTGACGGACGATCATTCTGTTTGTGCGATCAATTAAGAGAAATTGTAAATTTAAAATTCATAGCAGGCATATTAAAAACTTTCACCCGTAAAAGAATTGGTTGATTAACTTATCCTTGAGCCTTCGACCAAATTATTTACGCTTCATTTACTGATCGAGTTATTTCATTATTCATCGAAGGGTAAAAATGGTGAGTGAGATTTTCAGTAATATGAGCCAGTCAGTATATTAATATTGTGCTTTTCGGCGTAGCAAATGTGATCGAATCGGAATTTCAGAACTTATATCAGTTGTGCACATTGTCGGTGATATAGATTGCTCATTTTTTGAGGAGCCATATGTTTGTAGTTCTTGCTCATAACATTGCTGTAGGAGGTAAACAACGCAGTAATCACTTTACGCATTCGGGTTTGTAGCGCACATTGCATCATGAAGGCCAGAAAAATGGAGTAAATGCTTTTGTTTGATGGTTTCGCAGTTTTAAACTGAGTCATTACTTCTGATGGCGTTTAAAAGTTAAAATAATTTTTTCAGCTTGTAATTTTGTGCCAGTCATTTAACAGGTAAGGAAAAGTGTGAGTAAATATGATAAACGAAACCTTATGCCTTTTCAGCTGGAACTCCATGATTCATGCCGCATATGCACGCATTTTATGTTATAACACATTATGTAGTTAACTTTCTGGGGTCTGTAAATCGGAAAATATATTTGAAATATCATTTTGACATTTGACGCTTTTGTATATGTGATTACATGTATCTCTCAAGCTGTTGAAAGGGTTACAGATTTCTTATCCCTATTTGAATTTTGAGAAGTCTCATTAATATTGCCCTCAAATAAAATTACCTGTTTTCTTGTGCAACATTGCGGTTATATATGTGATCTCATTAGTTTGAAAAATAGTTTTCGTAATATGATACTAGATGAGTGAGCTCTTACAATGTAAAAGAGGAATGTATGGAAAATGTTAAAACTAGGTATAAATATTTGATGTAGGTAACTTTTGTTTACAAAATTTTTGATAACCAGGCTTATTAAAAAAACTTAATCTATGCTTTCTCATAAAAGGAACATTTATAGATAGCATTCATTGCAAGAGAAAAAGTTGGTTATTTTTTTGTGTGTGGAGAAGACAGTTCACCTGAATCACACATCATTATTGAAGTGATTCAACTATTGGAAAAGCAGGTGATGATTGAGGACATGGTAAAAATGACTCATCTGTTTTGGTAACATCAACTGAGAACTAGATTGGGGTGACTTCTATTTAAGAACATATGGTGGACAAAGAGTGGGTGTTGCTATGTGGATATGACAAGAGGGGGTGTTGATCTTAAACAGTGAATGGGAATAAGATTGATGTGACATGGAAGAAAATATGATTAAAGTGATTTGGCTACATCAGGAACAAAATGGTTCTTGAAGTGGCTCATGTGTTTGTAGAACGTAGTGATTGAGGATAAGTGATTAAAATTTACAGGAGCATCTAGTGATTGAAAAGAGCTTTCTAAACTTTAAACCACTTTTCAGAATTTCCCATATGTTTCTGGACTTCCCTTTTCTTTTAATTTCTCATTCTTATTTAGTATTTCCAAGCTTCACAGAATTGAATAAAATATTTCAACATTTTAGAAACAAGCTGTTATAATTACATGTCCTGTTATAGTCTGGCTCAGGCCCGTCAATTGCAGCTATTATTTAGGCCCTGCCCGTGATGTACCATTTTGCATTTTGTCCTTCAATTGTATTTTATTAAATTGTGAAAATTAATTAATGAAATGAGTTATTATTGAAAATATTTAGTTGAATGTAAGCCTAAAAATATTAACTAAATTTTGGCAATTATCAAAGAATTATAACCTTTAAAGAGAGAGCAGAAAGAAAATTAAACACATTCAAAATCTCCCTTTCTCTGAACTAGCCAGTGGTAACACTGCAAAAGTCAATCCCTATCCAGATTAGGGATAGGGAAAACAATTGATGTTTTCCCGCTCTCTCATACAAACACGCACACCACCTTACTGCAGACACCCCTGTCCCCTACTCCACACAACACACACACACACATACACACACTCTCTCGGGTTGAATCTTTTTGTCGTTAACAAGCCCCAAAGTGGTTTTACCATCTTAATTCTAGCAGATGGTAAAAACTCTGTGAATGCCTCTCTTCGCCTAGATGATTGTGCTCTGATCTGCCATGGAAAGCCAGCAAAACAGTTAAACAGACCAGAAAATCAGGAAACCACTTTTCTTTTTTTACCATTGTGATAAAAAGAATGAGTCAACTTGGGCCGGCCCATGGAGACCTTTATCTACTCTGTGTATCATTCTAATGTTTATTTAATGTAGTTATGAATGTTTATAAGATCAACAGTGCAAGACAGAAATTTTTAATTTGAATAAATTTTAATATCTTAAACTGCTGATTTCAAAAAATAAAATAAAATAAAAATAATCTGGATATGTTTTTTTAATTATTTGAATTTCTTGGGCTTTTTATAGTAACCTGAACTACATGTTTATTATATTATGGCATTTGCATTGATGTTCACTTGCGAAACTAAGTTTAAAGCACATAAAAATAGTTTATTCTCTCTTGTGTAGTAACCTTTAAAGAAGGGAGCAGAAAGAATCTCTTTTCCATCTCAATTCAGGCAGGGGATGTCAGTTGACCATCTACAATTTTTTTGAAAAAAATATGGTAGCTACTCCTAGTAGAGGTATAAAGTACTGCAAAAGGATTATTCATAAAAAAAAAAAATTCTTGGTCGAGCTACAGCATTTTTGAAAATAGGCAAAAAATACACCTGCGGCGAAAATCATGTGAAACGCAAAATTTTTAAATGTACACTGCTCCTGTACTATAACAGGTAAAGACTTGAATATTTTATTTTATTTTAAAGCAATTGAACTGGCCTTTCTTTATGTTCACAGAAATTGATCAAAGGAATGTTGTTAGATAGCAAAAAAAGTCTGTATTTATTACAAAACATTTTAATTTTCCACAAATTTAGGATTTTTTTTTAAGGAAAAGACTTATCAGGTGGGTAAATGTGCCAACCTGCACTCCTAATAGGGTTGTTTTAGCAGTAATTTTATTTTTATCCTGTGATGCATGCAACTCAAAAAATAATTTTTTTAAATATACAAAATTTCAAAAAATCAACAGTTTTAAATTGCAGTATCTCAAAAACCCCATTTTTTAAAAATTCTGAAATTTTGTCCAAATAATGTCCTAATAGTAGGTAGCTAACTGGGGTAATCAGGTTACTGGATTTTTGCCTTGAAATTTTCCTACAAATTTTTGAAAATGCACTTCTCTCCTGCTCGAACCTTCCGGTTGGGTTATTATTGAAAAAAGAAAAAACTTAAAAAGATATTTCTGAAAAGTTTACCTGAGTATACACTGAAGAGCAATTAAATTAGAGACAGCTGGCGTTATGTAAATGTGGTGCTGTGAGTGGCCCTGTAAACGGAAACGACATGACGTATGCAGCGATCCGACAATATAAGGAGTGATGCGACGGGAATCAGTAAGAGTCGGATGCAGTATGGTAAGACGA